>OV702285.1:88092658-90592658 GCA_916181665.1 Avena sativa | reverse complement strand
GGTTATAAAGGTGTCATTGAGTGTTCGGAAAGTATTGGTTGAGACACATGGATCAAGAGTGGGATTTGTCCATCCACATGACGGATAGATATACTCTGGTCCCTCTCGGTGAAATGTCATCCAATTAGCTTGCAAGCATGTGACTGGCTCACAAGGGATCACATATCACGGGAACGAGAAAAGAGTACTTATCAGTAACGAGGTTGAACTAGGGATGCAGAGATACCGACGATCATAACCTCGGATAAGTAAACTATCGTGAGACAAAGGGAAATTGGTATCGTATGTAAGTGGTTCATTCGATCGCAAAGTAATCGTAGAAATATGTGGGAGCCATATGAATTTCCATATTCCTCTATTGGTTATTGTTCGGAGAAGTGTCTCGATCATGTCCGCATAATTCACGAACCGTAGGGAGACACACTTAAGGATTCGACGTTGTTTGAGTAGTTATGGTATTATGAGAAAGAGACCGAATGTTGTTCGGAGTCTCGGATGGGATCCAGGATATCACGAGGTGATACGGAATGGTCCGGAGAATAAGATTCATATAAGTAAAGTCCCGTTTCGGTGTTCGGGAATGATTCCGGTGTTTTCATCGGGAATGTTCTAGAAGGTTCCGGATTGTCCGGCACTCCGGGGGGGGAGGGTACATGAGTGTGTCATTGAATGATTGCATCATGTACTAAGTGTTCTTGCTGTTCCAAAAACATGAAAGTCAAATTGCCAGTTTGAAAGTCAAACGGCTAAAACAGGAAACTGTGGGAAACAGGAAACTGTGGGAAACAAGCAAGAGGAGTTGGAACCAACTTGGAGGAGGAGTCCCACTCCTCCAAGCCGGCGCCCAGCCCAAGGCCGACTTGGGGAGGGACTCCCCTCCCCTGGCCGCGCCTCCCCACCCATAAAAGGAGGGGCAGGGCTCCCCTCCTAGAACACACAAGTTTCCACCTCTAATCTCAGGTTTAGAGCCGTTTGGTTTAGAGCTTCTAATTGCTTTAGCCTGCGGTTTAGAGCCTTCTAATTGGTGTGTCTAATCTCTAGACCACTAATAGCCCTCTCTCATACTCCACCATACTCGCTCCGGCTTAAGGCGAAGCCCTGCGAGATCTCCCCTCTACTTCCGGTACCACGCCGTTGTGCTGCCGGAATCGCGAGGAGAGTGCTACAACCTCCGCTGCCTGCTGGAACAAGGGAGAGGAAGGTCTTCGTCGAGTACCGAACGTGTGACCGACTACGGGAGCGCTGCCGGAACGTGGCGCCGGAAGGATCGTCTACGCGATCTTGAGATCGGAAAGAGTACGACTACATCACCCACGAGAATCTGCTCTCGTTAACCGCTTTGGAATCTTCGAGGGTGAGTTCCTCTATCGACTCGTTGCTACAATCTAGTAGATAGATCTTGGCTTGTTTGTTTGTATGCGATAGAAAATTTTTGTTTTCCATGCTACGAACCCCTACAGGATCACCCAGACCTCATCCCTACGGAGAACCAGTACGCCATGGTCATCAATCCCCTGATTGACGGCAACGAGTTCACCAAGTGTATGGTGGATAGTGGAAGCAACATCAACATCATGTACCTGGATACAATGCACAAGATGAACTTGACGGAGGCTAACCTAAGGCAGACCAACACCATCTTCCACAACGTAGTTCCTGGTCGGGAGGCTCGGTCCCTTGGGTGCATCACACTTCAGGTCTCTTTTGGCGATCTTAATAATTACCGCCAAGAACGCATGACCTTTGAGGTGGTCCCCTTTAAGAGCGTGTACCAAATCATATTCGGACGCGACATCTTCCACGCCTTCATGGCCAAGCCATGCTTCGTCTACAACAAGCTCAAGATACCCAGACCAAACGGAGTCATCATCGTATCCGGAAGTTTTACTAAGGAAAAGGACTGCGAGATTGGAGAAGCAACCTTTGCAGAAGCTATCCTCTGCAGCGAAGAATTCAAGGAGATCCAGAGCAAGGTCGATGCCATGGAGATGCTGGCATCGAAGAAGTAGATTTCCGAATCTGCCCCAGCATTCAAGGGCGCCATCGAAATCAAGCCGGTGGAACTTGTGGTAGGCGATGCCTCCAAGATCACTGCCATTGGGACAAACCTGGATCCCAAATAGGAAAGCGCGCTCATCGAGTTCCTCCGTAAGAATAGGGACATATTCGCCTGGCAACCTGCCGACATGAAGGGTGTACCTAGGGAACTTGCCGAGCACAGCTTGAATATTGATCCAAAATGCAAACCGGTGAAACAACCTCTATGATGCTTCGGAGACGAGAAGAGACACGCCATAGGCAAGGAAATATATAGGTTACTTAAGGCTAGTTTTATCCAAGAAGTCCTTCTCACCCGATGGGTGGCCAATCATGTACTTGTCCCCAAAAAGGGAACCAAAAAATTAAGAATGTGCGTTGATTACACCGGCTTGAACAAAGCGTGTCCCAAAGATCCGTTTGCTTTGCCTCGCGTTGACCAAGTCATTGACTCGACGGCTGGCTCGGAGCTTTTGTGTTTTCTCGATGCATACTCAGGATACCACCAAATTAAGATGAGGAAGTCGGACCAATTGGCCACTTCGTTCACCACACCTTACGACACGTTTTGCTATGCCAGGATGCCCTTTGGGCTGAAACACACAGGCGCTACATACCAGCGGACAATGCAACATTGCCTACATGATCAAATTGGTCGGAACGTTCACGCCTATGTGGACGATATAGCGGCGATGTCTAAAAAGTCAAAAGACTTAATCTCCGACTTAAAAGAAACCTTTGATAATCTCCGGAAATACAACATGATGCTTAACCCTAAGAAGTGTGTCTTCGGGGTTCCAGCCGACAAATTGTTGGGCTTCATCGTTTCCCAGCATTGAATCGAGATGAACTCGGAGAAGATCAAGGCCATCCTAAACATAAACCGTCCGACATGCCTGAAGGACATACAACGGCTAACAGGCTGCGTTGCAGCGGTTAGTCGGTTCGTCAGCCGACTTGGAGAGAAGGCTCTGCTGCTGTACAAGTTGCTGAAGAAGGCGGACAAATTTACATGGACGGATGAAGCAGACGCATCATTGAGGCAGCTAAGGGTGATACTATCCTCGGCGCCTATCCTTGTAGCACCCGAGCCTATGGAGCCTATGTTAATTTACATGGCGGCCACCAACCGGGTAATGAGCATCGTCGTCGTGGTAGAGCGGAAAGAACCAGTCTATGAGTACGAAGTTCAATGGCCAGTTTACTATGTAAGCGAGGTCTTGACGGAGTCCAAGCAGCGTTACCCGCACTACCAGAAGATAGCTTATGGAGTGTTCCTTGCTTCTCGAAAGCTAAGGCACTACTTCCAGGAGCACCCTATCACAGTTGTGAGCAAAGCTCCACTGTCCGACATCATCAACAACAGCGACGCTACAGGAAGGGTCGCGAAGTGGGATATTGAGCTTGCCGCCTTCGATATCACCTACAAGAGACGCGACGCTATCAAGTCATAGGCCTTGGCGGATTTTATCGCAGATTGGACGGAGATGTCAGATGCTACCCCTATGCCGGAGCCAGAATAATGGGTAATGCACTTTGACGGATCAAAGCTACTCAATGGCTCCGGGGCTGGTGTTCTGCTACAGTCACCAACTGGGGAGAAGCTACACTACATTCTGCAGATCCACTTCGAGTCTACAAACAACATGGCGGAAGATGAAGCACTCATTCACGGACTACGCGTAGCCAAGGATATTGGCATCAAGCGCATAGTTTGCTGTGGAGATTCTGACTTGGTTGCCCAGCAAGTGGCTGGCACCTAGAACACGCGGAACCCTATGATGGCGGCATATTGGGACGAAGTGGACGAGATAGCCAAGGGCTTCTTGGGCTACAAAGTCAAGTATGTACCTAGGGAGCAAAACGAGGGGGCTGGTCTATTGTCTAAGCTTGGATCAGGGCGCAAACGAATTCCGCCTGGCGTTTTTCTGGAGCATCTACGGACACCATCCGTGAAGGGAGCGGACATCGACAACCCGGATAGAGTTGACTCTTTTGTTCACACAGTGAAAAGGTCCCTCCGGCTTAGACACAACCTTTCATGAAATATCTCGTACCCGAAACTTTGCCCGACGACGAGGTCGAAAGACGGCAAATAGTACGTCGAGCAAAGGGCTATACCATAATCAATGGACAGCTCTACAAAAGAAGCACCACTGGTGTATACCTAAATTGTGTTTCCCAGCAAGAAGGTATTCAAATCCTTCGTGAGATCCATCTCGTAGATTGTGGGCATCACGCCGCTCCTTGATCATTGGTCTCCAAAACCTTCTGGCAAGGATTCTACTGGCTGACCGCGAAGGCGGACGCCGACAAGCTGGTTGAGACGTGCATGGGATGCCAGTATTATGCCCGACAACCCCATGTTCCAGCTGAAGAATTGCGAACAATACCAATAACTTGGCCGTTTGCAGTCTTGGGGCTAGACATGGTTGGTCCATTACAGACGGCACCATGTGGGTTCACGCATCTGCTAGTAGTAGTTGATAAATTCACCAAATGGATAGAAGCTAAACCCATTAGAAAGCTCGATGGGGAAACTTCCCTTAGGTTTGTCCGGGATCTAGTGGTGAGATTTGGTCTCCCACATAACATTATCACTGACAACGGCAGCAACTTGTCACTCGGAGAAGTGGAAGCTTATTGTTGGGACAAGGGCATCCGACTTGACCTAGCGTCTGTGGCACACCCACAGTCCAATGGGCAAGTTGAGCGAGCCAATGGATTAATTGTGCAGGGAATCAAGCCACGCCTTGAGGCACCGCTACATAGAGTAGCTGGAGCCTAGGCGGAGGAACTACCATATGTGTTATGGAGTTTACGAACTACACCCAACAGATCCACCGGCTACACCCCTTACTTCATGGTATATGGAGCAGAAGTCATCCTGCCTTCCGACATCCTTCACGATTCACCAAGAGTTGCCGCCTATGACGAAGATGACGCTAAGGAATCCAGATGCCTAGATGTGGACCTTCTCGAGGAAGAGCGCGTTTTGGCATGCCAAAGATTCGCCATCTACCAGAATAAGCTATGCAGCTACCATAGTCGTCGCGTTCGGCATCGCTCGTTTAAAGAGGGGGATTGGTGACTCCTTGATGGCGCCAAAGAACTTGACAGTGGTGGAGCACTTCATTGGAAACCCCAAGAGCAAGGTGTGATGAGCACATCAGCAAGTATTCCCTCAGTAGAGACCGAGGTTATCGAACCAGAAGGAGGAAGGAAACGTCACATAGGTGTTGCAAGCAACGTGGAGACCTGCACAGCACAAACTCAAGACTTTGCCCCAATGAATCAGTGAGGTTGTCAAGCTCACTGGTTTGCTATAACAAAGGATTAAAGGTATGGTGTGGAAGGTAATGGTTTGAAGCAAGTAAACAAGTAACATTGGGAGATGTATTGATGGTAAAGATTGGACTGGGTCCATAGTTCACTAGCGGTTCTCTCCTTAGATAAACAACATGGCATGAAGGGTAAACAAATTACAGCGGGGCAATTGACAGGAACTGAGCAAGGCATAACAATGCAATTACCAGTCAGAAAGATCCTATGTGGGCAATACAACAAGATACATAGACCACCATCGATATGCATCTATGACTAGAAGTCCACCTTTAGGTTATCATCTTTAAGCAAGCTACAGACAACTTCTTTAAGCAAAGTGTGTAAGGTAAACAGTCCACATGTTCCATGAACAAGAGACCGTTGTTTTCTCCCTAGTAGCAACAACACATCTACAACCGAAGAGATTATTGTCACTTTCCTTGGAAACTAGAGGCATGAACCCACTATCGAGCATAAATACCCCCTCTTGGATTCACTAGCAACTACTTGGCCAAGATAGCTACTAACAACAGAGAGCATGCAAGATCACAAAAAACACAGACATGATAGAATCATAAAGACAAAACCATTAATCAAACCAACATAATAATCTCAATAACCATCAGATCCCCGCAAACACAACCTGCATGATTACAAATAGATTAGATCTTGATCATGAACGGAGCTCACAAGATCTATACATGAAAGCACAAAGGAGGAGATACAACCATCTAGCTAACTTCGAGGGACGATGGTGGCGGCGGCTACAGACGGTTTCGTGGAGATTTGATCGGGTCTTTTAGGGTTTCTACATCGGGGGCTTCTTCTAGGAAAAGGGGGAGGCCGAGGCGGCAGCCAGGGGCGCCAAACCCTCGCCAGGCGTGGGGTGGGGCCCACCCGCGCCTGGGGTGGGTCTGGCCGCCCTGGCCGGCCCCTCCAGCTCCCCTCTGGACTTCTTGTTCCCCACGGAAAGTAATTGACTTTGACGTTTGTCCCGTCCAATTCTGAGAATATTTCTTTACTAACTTTTCTGAAACCGAAAACAGCAGAAAACAGGCATCTGGCACTGTTGCAACTTGTTAGTAGGTTAGTACCAGAAAATATGTAAAAAGACCTCAAAGTGTAGACAAGTAAAGCAAAGTAGATACTAAACAAGCATGGAGCATCAAAAATTATAGATACGTTTTCGACGTATCAATATTCATGCATCAGCTTCGAGCGATGTTGCATAGGCTGGATCCGCCTGATGAACCAGCACATGGCTAGGTCCAACCCGGCCAGACCCGTGTCTACGAACCACTCTATCCGCCTTATGGCGCAGGAAACGTCGTTGTCGGAGGGAAGGGTGGCTTGGGATCTCCATGTCGGGGCTTCAGCGGCGGCCCCATCGACAAAGTCTGGGTACGTATCTTCTTGGTCAGCTAAAGGAATATCTGGGCCATAGAAGTACGACCGCTGCCAGTTCTTGCGAGATTCATGGCCGACGATGTCGGGGAACCGCCGACCAGGCCAGATCTTAAAACTAATCGTTCCGCAGTTACTGAGCTCGTCCTTGTTTGCTTCGGCTTCCCTCTTGGAGGTAAAGAAGTAGATGAACAAGTCTAACCTAGGCCTAATCCCTAGGTATCCCTCACAAAGCGCCACGTAGTTGCTAAGTGCGAGGATGGTATTAGGGGAGAGGTTCTGAGGTTGAACCCGGTAATGTTTGAGGACATCAAGGAAGAAGTCTGAGATGGGAAGGGAGACGTCGCGTACTAGTTGAGCTTTGATGTACACCTTCTCTCTGGCTTTGAGAGAAGGGGTGAACTCGCCGGCCGGCGCCGCCTGCCAGACAAGCCCCTCCATCGCGGGAAGGTAGCCTTTGACGAGCAGCTTCATGATATCGTTGTTGGTGATATCAGAGCCACGCCAATCCCCCTTATGGGAGTCGCTCTCTTCCTCCAGCAGCTCTAGCACCGCTGGTTTATGGTCGCCGCTGGTGGATTCCACCACCGCGGACTTTGGCAGCACCAAGCCCTCTAGGGGCAAGTGGACGGTTCCCGCAGGCTTCGCCGCGGCATCGGCCGCTGCCGCCATGGATGGGTTGGAGCTGCTGCTCGCCATTGAGATGGAAGAAGAGGTGATTGGGGAAATTGGGAGGATTAGGGTTTTTCGCGTGCGCGCGGAGGGTTCGAGGAGATGCTCGCAGGAGGAAGACGATGACGCATGAGGAGAATGAGGTGAAAAGTAAAAATCCACCGCAGTTGTAATTTATAACCCCAGCGTAAAGATTCGTGAAAAGTGATCGAATGGTCAGCGCGTGCACGACGTGTGCGGGCGCGTGCGCGGAAATTTTGCCACGTTCCCAACCGCCACCGCCAACAATTCGTATCCTTCGCGCGGGAAAAACGGACATGATTGTGTCTCTACATGTGTGAGTTACGAGGAGCCGCTGACCTATGTCTATGTTGTTCTAGCTAACACGAGCAGGTGAATTATCACATCAGAATATTCTGGCATGGACGGATCCAGTCCGGCTACGAGAAGAGTGCGATGGAAGATTCAAGCATTTCTCCGACTTACAAGTTGAAGACGGAGAACATTGCAGGGTTCTTGGGAGGACTACAAGATATGGCTTGACGATTTGCCGACATCCATTTAGACGGAGCATTCACCCTGAAGAGGCAAGACGGCACAAGATCTCGGAGTTCTCCGAGGGCTACCGTTGGGGATATGCTATATGGGAATCCTCATAGCATGTCTCCTATCCGGATAACCCGGGTGGCCCACAGTTGGTAGCATGGCCCATGGCCTACTAGGCGGCCCAGTTAGATGGATCCAGAAGGGAGGCCCATGCCGGATAAATCAAGGCTACGGAGGATTCACCGGCGTACCCAGAGCCTTGGAGTGCAAGACACGTTAGACTAATTGTATACTGTGTAGGACTCTGTAACCTGTCCGGTTAGGACTTTCCCTCTAACCCTAGGCCCTGGCGACTATATAAGCCGGACCTATGGGAGCCTTTAGAGCACGACAAGTCAGACTAATCAACTCATATCGTGCACAGTGAACCGATCCATGTAACTCGGCGTATTGCCATTATAGTGATTTATAGCAGGAGTAGGATTCCGCCACCATCGTGGGATCTGAACCTGGGTAAGCTGTGTTACCTCGTACCCGTCAAATGTACACCTTACCCCACGTCTCTAAACACGCACTGTGAGGACCCCTCCATGGCGTACTCGTCGGCAATACCACGACACTAGTAGCAACAGCACATCTACAACCGAAGAGATTTCTGTCACTTTCCTTGGAAACTAGAGGCATGAACCCACTATTAAGCATAAAACCCCCTCTTGGAGTCACTAGCAACTACTCGGCCAAGATAGCTACTGATAATGGAGAGCATGCAAGATCACAAACAACACAAACATGATAGTATCAAATAGACAAAACCATTAATTAATCTGACATAGTAATCTCAATATCCATTGGATCCCCGCAAACACAACATGCATGATTACAAATAGATTAGATCTTGATCATGAACGGAGCTCACAAGATCTATACATGAAAGCATAAGGAGGAGATACAACCAGCTAGCTACTACATGGACCCATAGTCCAAGGTGGAACTACTCACGCTTCATACCGGAGAGAAGGCCTCCGGGATGATTTCCCCTCCGGTAGGGTGCCGGGAAGAACTTCATATCCCCCCGATCTAGGGACGATGGTGGCGGCGGCTACAGAAGGTTTCGTGGAGCTTTGATCGGGTGCCTAGGGTTTCTGCATTGGGGGCTTCTTAGAGGCGAAAAGGCGAGGCTGGGAGGCGGCCAGGGGCCCCACACCCTACCCAGGCGTGGGGTGGGCCTACCCGCGCCTAGGGGGTCTGGCTGCCCTGGTTTGCTTCTCCATCCCGTCTTCTGGCTTCGTGTCCCCCACGGTAAAATATTGACTTCGGCTTTTGTCCCATCCAATTCCGAGAATATTGATTTTTTGCCTTTCTAGAACCAAAAATAGAAGAAAACAGGCAACTGGCACTGTGGCAACTGGCACCTCAAAGTGTAGACAAAGCAAATCAAAGTAGATACTAAACAAGCATGGAGCATCAAAAATTATAGATACGTTTCCGACGTATCAAGCATCCCGAAGCTTAACTCATGCTCGTCCTCGAGTAGGTAAGTGATAAAAGAATAATTTTTGAGGTGACATGCACCGTCAATACCAAGATCAAACCATTTGCAAGCATTGAAATCTGGGATCAAAGAACTCTAAACATGTGCATGAAAGATGGAGTTCTAACCGTAGGACATAGTAACTATGCATGCAACATGAAAGGCTACAAACAAAGATCATGAATAACATGCATTAAAAAATGTTTGTTTGTTTCACATACAAAAACATGGCATGGTGGCAATCAGCTTGTCCCTCATAGAGTAGCAAATAGGTGCATAAGACACCTTCAAAGTTCACAAGGGTGATTAGAAACAATTAGCACAAGAACAAGTAATATCACAATATGCATCAATAAATAAGTTTTGGAACACTGCACACAAAATGAAAACTATGCTCTCTCAATGGTGCCTAAAAGTAGAAGGTGGAGACTCAAATAATGGTGGAAGAAAGGCCTTTCATAAAGGAAGCAGGGATTTCAAGTTTCAAAAAGAGCTTCCAAAAATTATGGTACTTGTTAGCTTTCAGCCCTCATTGCCCCTATCATAAGCATCTTGAAGTGATTAAGGTTAAAGTGAACAAAGATGGAGTATATGCTTGACAAAGTATAAGTTGGAAATCTCAAGTCCCTTGAATACGAGGGCCACACATCATGCTACTCAACTTCAGTCACCTGCAAGTTCTTGTCATTGTAAGTACATGCGTATCATAGAGAACCGCCAACAGGGTACCCCTTTCACATGGTACAGGAGCTATCCCATAACCAAAATGACAAGGCAAGCAGACAATGAGCATCTCAGCGATCTTTTTATTTACTATATGCATAGCTTTTTATTGAGGATGCTTCATATATAGCTCACTATAGTGATGCTGCAAGCTTTCACCATGATTAGGCATGGCTTAGGCTAGCAGCCCATGCGTTTCTCTAACACAACATACATACTCCATGGACTTACAAGTTTCCTCTTTATTTCACACTGGTGACATCCATAGACAAAATAACACGATATCAACTGAGTACAAAGTATAAGTGCAATGTTGAAAACATTCCCCGTGACAACACGGTTCTGCTAATTCCAACGTATAAGTGCAAGCATACATAACATAGAAGACACGATGGTTCAAGTTTATTAGGGGCAAATAATATAAAGTGTGCCATCAAGTTTGTGAGGGCTTTAATCACTAAGTTTACACATAACAAGAGACTTTTTAACTTGAAGATAGCTGAAAACAAGAATATACTTGGAATGGTGTAACACACCATACATGGGAATTTATACTGGACACTTTGGAATAACCTGGTTTCTTGGAAGTTGGAAGCATGAGTAGAACTTACTCATACAATTAGAGGCTAGCAAAAGACTAGGAGCAACCAACTAAGAGAGAAATAATGGCCATAATCATGCAGAGCAACAAAACATTACTAACCAAAGCATAGAGTGGTACTACAAGTCAAATAATAAATGATCATAGAGGCTATGGTGACTTGCTATAGTCATAACATGGTGTGAGCATGTGCCAAGTCAACCCAAGTAAAGCATTAAAGGAGAATACCACAATACTATGCTTTTGCATGCTAAAACAACGCATAATTCTTTCAAGGCACACTAAGCAATCCCAATTGTTTGGAACAATACATGATACATCAATAATCACTAAGCATAAGGTCAAAACAACACCTAGCATGTCATGTTAAGGTCTAAGTCATAGTCAATGCAAGCTCCTCTTGCACTTATCAAGCAAGAACTTCCTACTCCTTTCCAACACCAAGCAACTTATTTGAAACAACACAGCGAGAATGGGGGTCCAAACTACTTTATTCAAGCAAACTAAGCAAACCAACAAAAACTAAGACGCTCCAAGAACAACACAACTGTGCATGAAATAATAAAAATGAAGTGTCTAGACATACCTGAGCTTTTTATTGATAAAGAAGGGGATGCCTTGGGCATCCCCAAGATTTAACGCTTGTACCTCTTGGATATTTCTTAGGGTGACACCTGGGTGGAATCCCCAAGTTTGAGCTTTTGTCCATTCTTCATCTCATTACATCATTCTCTATCTACACCTGAAATTTTTTCCTTCATACAAAACTTCACACAATCTTCATTAGCAACATTAGTGTATTCAAAAGATAATAGACCTTTAGGCAAAGCTTTGGAACAGAAAAATTTTCACTAAAAACACAAGCTACTGTAGCAACTCCTTCAAAAATCTCAATTCACCTAAAGAGAACTAAAAAAGGAATCAATAAGAAGCAAATGCAAATAATGGCAGAAATCTGTCAAAACAGACCAGCATGTAGAAACCGATTTTTTCGAACATCTTCTGTTGCTCAAATCAAAAAGAGTTGAACTAACGAAAGTTAGCTAACATACTGGGAGATTTATTTGTAAATTTTCAGGTCAATCCGAATTACAGAGACTCCTCACGATTTTGTTTGGTGGAGGAAAGAAATCTGTTTTGGGACAGCAACTCCCCAAATCTTACTTCCCTCTCATTAGAGGTCATTCTTGGCACAAAAAGCAAACGAAAAGGATAAGGAGAGGTCATTACTAAAGTAATAACTTCCAAGACTCAAGTAAA
Organism: Avena sativa; assembly: GCA_916181665.1. Taxonomy (NCBI): domain Eukaryota; kingdom Viridiplantae; phylum Streptophyta; class Magnoliopsida; order Poales; family Poaceae; genus Avena; species Avena sativa. The sequence continues at coordinate 90,580,560 of OV702285.1, read as the reverse complement.
CTCTTGTGTTATCTCCCAATAAGTACTTTTTTTAACGCCTTTAAGTTAGGCACAGGAAGCAAGAAGAATCAAGTATTTTCAAATGAAGAAGCATTAACATCAAACCTTGCTTTCAAAGGAGGAGAAAAAGCAACTTCTCTATCCTCAAAGGGAAGTGTCCAATACCTTTATTGAATGGAAAATGATATTTAATGGTGTCTTCTTTCATATCAATGATGGCACCAACAGTTCTAAGAAAAGATCTTCCCAAAGTAATAGGACAAGAAGCATTGTATTTAACATCCAAAACATAGAAATCAACAGGGACATAAGCATTGTTAACCATGATGAGAACATCATTAATACTCCCCATTATTTTCTTATTGGCATTATCATTGAGTGGGACATCCAAATAACAATCTTCCAAAGGTGGCAAATCAAGCATTTCGTAAATCTTCCTAGGCATAATAGAAACACTAGAACCAAGATCACATGAAGCTTTGAGATCAAAGTCATTCACTTGCATATTAATAATGGGTTCCCAACTATCTTCTACTTTCCTAGGAATAGAAGCTTTGTGTTTTAGCTTCTCTTCCTTAATTTTTACAAGAGCATCTGTAATACGTTTAGTGAAAGCAACATGCATATCACTAGCATCAGGACTTCTAGCAAGCTTTTGCAAGAAAAGAATAACTTCAGAAATATTGCAACCATTGAAAGAACATGTTGGACCCCCATGTGTATTTTTGGTAATTAATGACAATCTTTATGGACTAATGTGTGTATTAAGTTATACTTGTAGGATGTGTCCATTGGCATCGCTTGGAGCATGTGTTGGCTTCAAGGTCGATGAAATGCAAAGAAGATATGTTGGGCATGTTCAATATGCGAGGTCGATGATGAGGAATTAAGAAAGGCGTTCCATCTTGAGAAGGGCAAGACCGTCTACATCGAGCTCAAGTGGAATGCTCAAGGCAAAGGTATAATCTTAAATAGGTTTTCCCTTTTGCCGGTCTCATGTTGTGTGTGTGAGACCGGGTTTAGGATAGATAACCATACTATCAAGAGGGGCTCTCGTATGAGTAATTCGGTCACATCGTTCGGAGAGAGCTCAAACCTTTGCATACTTGCATCATTGTATTTGGTTGTTATTTAGTATTATCCATGTGAGGATATAGAGCTTGTGGTAATCTCCATAACAAGCTCTTGTTCATCAAAATCGGATCTCCCATATATATCTTGTTGCGATTTTGATTTATGCGGCTTTTCGGTTTCTCACCAAGTGAGGTATATCACATTATTCTACTTGATACTTTCTCACTTGGTGATAATCAATATTTCTACCTTTTATTGGGAATCCCTTGTCGTCCTCTATCCAACGTAATTTGAATCGGGTCAATCGGAGCTTCCAGTCAAAAGTTATTGCCGTTTGAATATTTGCCTGTTTGTCTGTTTTCTGGGCCGAACGGTAGTATCGCCCGGACGGGCCGGTACTATCGCCTGGGCCTGAAAACGACCCGTTATCGTTCTGTCTCGCTAGGTACCCAGATCCGGTACTACAGGCCGGCCCGGTAGTACCGTCTGGGTGGGCCGGTAGTACCGGTCGGCCCAGTTATTTTTCCAAAAATATCTACCAAGTTTCTTTTCTAGATCTAGATCTAGATGTTGCTCGTTGACCCCGTTGTGGCCGAGCTGGCCTTGCTGCGCGCGCTCGCTGGCCCGCCCGCTGCTGCTGCCGCTCTGCCGCGCCTGTCCCTCACGCTCGCCCTGCCCACCCGCCTCGCTCCCGCGCGGCTGCCAGTTGGGCCCGCAGCCGCTGGTCCGCCCGCATGCGCGCGCGTGTGCCCGTGCCTTGCTGCTGCTCTGCTGCTGTGCTGTTGCGCGCGTGCAGCGCTAGCAGCTGCTCCCCCCCCGTTGACCACGCACTGCTCTGCTTTTTTCCTCTTCTTGGATCGTTCGCTTTTGGCTCGACCCGATTTGATTTGTTCGGTCTGGTAGTACCGGTCGCATTCGGTACTATCGGTCCGTTCAAAAAATAGCCCCAATGGCCATATTTTCTTGGCCCTCTATTTAAGCTTTGCCCGTTTTCAGTTTACATAGCTACTCTCTTATTTATTAGGCTAAACTTTGTCCACACTTGCTCTAGATCTTGAAGCTTGCCTAATCTTTTCCCTCCGATGATTCTTGCCCATATTTGAGTGGAAGAGAGAGGAGATCTAGCCCCACGTTTTGACCTAACCGATTCATCTCTTTGTGAGTGCATCTTTGGGGATCTAGATTTTGGGGGATTTTGTGTCTCTCTTTGATTCCTCCTCTCTTGTTTCCCCAATAGCTTTAGTAGCTTTGTTGAAACTTGAGAGTGAGGGATTTGAGCACCTTCGTGGTGTTCTTGCCATTTGCATTTGGTGCATCGGTTTGAGTTCTCCTCGAAGGATTTGGTTTGATTTACTCATTGGAGCTTGTCCCTCTTGGGTTCTTGGAACCCTAGACGGTTTGTAGCCTTGGTGGCATTGTGGCCTTTTGTGGCATTTGTTGGGAGCCTCCAATTAAGTTGTGGAGAAGTGCCCCAATCTTGTGAGAGGTTTCGGTTGCCACCGACAAGTGCACCGATAGTGGAAGCGTGGATCGATCCCATTGGGGTGAGATTCACCGGAGAATAAGGGAGGCCTTTTGTGGCGTTGGTGGTTTGATACCACCCCCTCTCCAAACGAGACGTACTCCATGTTGGGAGGAACTCGGTAAAATATCGGTGTCCCCGCGTGCCTCGGTTATCTCTATACATGAGCTCTTTACTTATGCACTTTACATTGTGATATCCTTCGTGCTTGAAGTATATATATCTTGCTATCACTTTGTTGCTTGTATTGCTTAGCATAAGTTGTTGGTGCACATAGGTGAACCTTAGTTGTTCTAGGTTGTGCTTAACAAAGTAACACTAGTTTTATTCAGCCTTTGTTGAGCCACTCTAGGAAAAGTTTTAATCGCCTATTCACCCCCCCTCTAGGCGACATCTGTATCCTTTCAACCATCTATATCAAATTCAAACTTAGCATTACTAGTAGTAGACTCAATAGGCTTAGGAATAGTAGGAGGAGGAATAGGGACTTCTTGTGTTTTAGTGGTATCCATTCTAGTGATGGTGCACACACTATTGTTTCTATCAATTTCAGCTTTCCTTTCCCACTTAGCATGAAGTTGAGCTAATAGTCTAACATTTTCATCAATAGTAACTTGTATGGCATGAGCAGTAGCAAAGGTATTTTCCATGGTTTCAGGTTTAGCGGCCATTTTATTAATCAAGGAGGACTATGCTTCACACAAAGAGGATATATTTTTCTCAGCACTCAAAATTTTTGACTGTAAACTAGGAATTTCTCTATTCAGATTCTCAAGCTGATGACTAATATTTTTCAAGATAATAGATTGTTCCTCCATAGTTTTAGTGAAAATCTTATTTTGCTCATATTTCATTTGCATAAAATTCTTGGTGGATCTCTCTATTTCTAGAATCCTTTCTTCACTAGGCATTCCAGATCTACCATGATAAACACTTCCACTAGGAGTATAAGGCCTGTAATTGTTGTTACCACCAAAATTATTTCTATAGGCATTGTTGTTGAAATTGTTGTTTCTAATGAAGTTCACATCAACTTGCTCTTCTTGAGCAACCAAAGAGGCTAAGGGAACACTATTAGGATCTAGGGGAGATTTCCCATTAATAAGCATAGCTATAATAATATCAATGTTATCACTCAAAGAGGAGGTTTCTTCAACAGAATTTACCTTCTTACCATGTGGAGCTCTCTCAGTGTGCCATTCTGAGTAATTAACCATCATATTGTCAAGGAGCTTTGTTGTAGCACCCAAAGTGAGGACCATGAAGGTACCTCCTGAAGGGTTTCGCGGCATAGTAAATCAAAATTTTCTACGGATGCGAACAGAGGGAAAGCCAAGATCTAATCTAGGAGATGCAATCAACGAGAGAGATTGGATTAGATCTTCATACCCTTGAAGATTCGCACAGCGGGACGTTCGTCGGAACGTGGGTGATGTAGTCGTACTCGCTTCTCCTCCTCGCGATCCGATCCGATCTAGCACCACAAGTGGCGGTGCCTCCGTGAGATGCACACGTGCAGCACCTCGACGTCTCCTCCTTCCTCGGACCAGCAAGTATGGTGGAGAGGTAGATTGGATCTACAACACGACGGCGTGGTGTATATGGTGGAGAATTTCTGCAGCAGGGCTTCGCCTACAAACAGTCGGGAGGGAGAGAGGAAAGCTAGCAAGGCGGCTAGGGTTTGGAGGAGAGGTGTAGGGGGTTTGTGCGCCCCCACCCCTCTTTATATAGAGGGGGGCGCAGCCCTAGCCCCTCCCCCAAGCCCAAAGGATAAGGAGTGGGGGGCATGGACTCTCCCCTCTTCTAGAAACCCTATCTCTAGTTTAAACGATTTAAACTCTCTAGGATCGGCTGGGCCCTATGGGGCCTTGTGCCCCTGGACCAATGCGTCCAGTAAACTCCCTCATAGGCCCATGCCCCCTCCCGGAAGGTGGGTCCACGTTGGTCCCCTTCCGGAAGGTTCTAGAAGCTTCCGGTACAATACCGATTAACCCGGAACAATTCCGAACTCCAAAAACTGCACTGCCTATATGAATCTTATTCTCCGGACCATTCCGGAACCTCTCGTGATGTCCCGGATCCCATCCGAGACTCCGAACAAAAATTCATAAACCAATTATCCAATCTATCCTAGCGTCGAGATACGTTAAGTGTGTGACCCTGCGGGTTTGAGAATATGCAGACATGATCTTCTATCAATAATCAACAGCGGGGTCTGGGCACCCATATTGACTCCCACACATTCATCGATGATCATATCGGATGAACCACGATGCCAGGATTCAATCAATCCCATATATATATTCCCTTCGTCTCGCGATATTTTACTTGCCCGAGATTCGATCGTCGGTACCGTCATACCTAGTTCAATCTCGTTCACAACAAGTACTTTACTCGTTCCGTAATCCGATATCACTTTGTGATTAACTCCTTAACCACATGCTTGCAAGCGGTGTTGATATCGATTACCGAGTGGGCCCGAAGTATATCTCTCCGACTTGGGAGGGACAAATTCCATCTTGATACATACAACCCAACAGATACTTTCCGATCACCTGAGAGACACCTTTATGATCACCCTCTCATAGGATGACGTTTGATGACCTCAAAGCTTGCTTCCGGTACCAGGGAGTTGCATTATCTCATGGTCTAAGGAATACAATATTTGACATAGGAAAAGCTTCGCAAAGATGAACACGATGAAACGATCTAATTGCTTCGCTTAGTTTGGGTCTGTCCATCATATCATTCTCCCAATGATATGATCTCATTATCAATTGACAACTCATGTCTATGGTTAGGAAACCTTAACCATCATTGATCAATGAGCTAGTCCTTAGAGGCGTACTAGGGACACGGTGTTGTTCACAAACCACACAAGTATTAATGTTTCCGCTTAATACAATTCTAGCATGGAATATAAACTTTATCATGAACAAGAATTATAATAATAACATCTTTATTATTGCCTCTAGGGCATAATTCCAACAGTCTCCCACTTGCACTAGAGTCAATAATCTAGTTTACATCTGGCAACAATCTCACACCCATGGCACTGAGGTGTTGATCATGTTTTACACGTGGAAGAGGTTTAGTCAATGGATCTGCGACATTCAGATCCGTATGTACTTTGCTAATCTTCAGATCTCCATCTGCTATATAATCTCGGATTATATGAAACTTGCGGTTGATATGCTTGGTCTTTGGATGATATCTTGGTTCCTTAGCGAGTGCTATGGCGCCAGTGTTGTCACACAATATCTCCAGTGGGTCCAATGCACTTGGAACCACGCCAAGCTCAGTGATGAAGTTTCTGATCCAAACTCCTTCACTTGACGCTTCTGCAGCAGCCATGTATTCCGCTTCCACTGTAGATCCCGCGATCACGCTTTGCTTGCAGCTTCTCCAGCTCACAGCTCCTCCATTCAAAATATAAACGTATCCTGTCTGAGATTTGGAATCATCCTTGTCGGTGTCGAAACTAGCATCGACGTAACCTTTTACGACAAGCTGTTCATCACCCCCATAGACTAAGAACATTTCTTTAGTTCTATTTAGGTACTTTAGGATGTTCTTCACGGCTGTCCAGTGTTCCACTCCTGGATCACTTTGATATCTTCTCGTCAAACTAAGAGCATTGGACACATCCGGTCTAGTACACAGCATGGCATACATGATGGAACCTATGGCCGAGGCATAAGGCACTTTGCTCATAGCTTCCCTGTCATTTACCGTAGCTGGACACTGAGCCTTGCTCAATATCTTACCTGACAACATAGGCACTGAACCTTTCTTTGCCTTATCCATTCTGAACCTTTTCAGAACTTTGTCTAGGTATGTACTCTGGCTTAAAGCTATCAGGCGTCTTTGTCTATCTCTATAGATTTTGATGCCCAATATATAAGCAGCTTCACCTAGGTCTTTCATTGAAAAACACTTGTTCAAATAACTCTTCACATCGTTAAGCATGTTGATGTCATTTCCGATAATCAATATGTCATCCACATACAGTACCAGAAACGTCACCGAGCTCCCACTCACTTTCTTGTAGATACAAGCTTCGTAGCAATTTGGAACAAATCCAAAACTCTTGATCACTTGATCAAAACGAAGGTTCCAACTCCGAGATGCTTGCTTCAGTCCATAAATGGAACGCTGAAGTTTGCATACTTTACTAGCATCCTTAGGATCGACAAAACCTTCGGGTTGCATCATATACAACTCTTCATCAATGTTCCCATTGAGGAAAGCAGTCTTGACATCCATCTGCCATATTTCATAATCATTAAACGCAGCAATTGCTAATAAAATCCGAATGGACTTAAACATCGCTACGGGAGATAAAGTCTCATCGTAGTCAACACCTTGAACTTTTCGAAAACCTTTTGCGACAAGCCGTGCTTTATAGACGGTAACATTACCATCCGCGTCTGTTTTCTTCTTGAATATCCATTTGCACTCAACGGCCTTTCGGTCGCTAGGAGGATCCACCAAAGTCCATACTTGGTTTTCGCTCATGGATCCCAATTCGGATTTCATGGCTTCCAGCCATTTCTCAGAGTCTGGGCTCATCATCGCTTCCTCATAGTTCGTAGGTTCACTGTCTTCTACCAACAAGACAGTCAAGACAGGGTTGCCGTACCACTCAGGAGGGGCACGCGACCTTGTCGACCTGCGACGTTCAGTAGCAGCATCGTCCGAAGCTTCATGATCCTTGTCATTAGCTTCCTCTATTGTTGGTGCAGGCGGCACTGGAACAATTTCAGGTGCTGCGCTACTCTCCAATTCAAGAGAAGGTTCAATAACCTCGTCTAGCTCTACTTTCCTCCCACTCACTTCTTTCGAGAGAAACTCCTTCTCAAGAAAGGAACCGTTCTTTGCGACAAACACTTTGCCTTCGATTCTGTGATAGAAGGTATACCCAATAGTTTCCTTAGGGTATCCTATGAAGACGCATTTCTCCGCTTTGGGTTCGAGCTTGTCCGGCATCAACTTCTTGACATAAGCTTCGCATCCCCAAACTTTAAGAAACGACAACTTAGGTTTAGCACCAAACCATAGCTCATACGGTGTCGTCTCAACGGATTTAGACGGAGCCCTATTTAAAGTGAATGCAGCGGTTTCTAATGCATAACCCCAAAATGATAACGGCAAATCAGTAAGAGACATCATTGATCGGACCATATCTAATAGGGTTCGATTCTGGCGTTCAGACACACCATTGCGCTATGGTGTTCCGGGTGGCGTGAGTTGTGAAACGATTCCACTTGCTTTAAGATGCGTGAGAAAATCATAACTCAAATATTCACCTCCACGATCAGATCGTAGAAACTTAATCTTTCTGTTACGATGGTTCTCCACTTCATTCTGAAATTCCTTGAACTTTTCAAATGTTTCAGATTTATGTTTCATTAAATAGATATACCCATATCTACTTAAGTCATCGGTAAAAGTGAGGAAATAGCGATATCCACCGCGCGTCGAAACACTCATCGGTCCGCATACATCGGTATGTATGATTTCCAACAAGTCCGTTGCTCGCTCCATCATACCAGAGAACGGGGTTTTTATCATCTTGCCCATGAGGCATGGTTCGCATGTGTCAAATGATTCAAAATCAAGAGACTCCAAAAGTCCATCAGAATGGAGTTTCTTCATGCGCTTTACACCAATATGACCTAGACGACAGTGCCACAAATAAGTAGTATTATCACTATCTACTTTGCATCTCTTAGCCTCAATGTTATGGATGTGTGTTTCATCCCTTTCGAGATTTATAAGAAATAAACCATTCACAAGAGGTGCATGACCATAAAAGATGTTACTCATATAAATAGAACAACCATTATTCTCCGATTTAAATGAATAACCGTCTTGCAATAAACACGATCCAGAAATAATGTTCATGCTCAACGCAGGCACATAATAACACTTATTAAGGTTTAAAACTAATCCCGAAGGTAAAACTAAGGAGAGCGTGCCGACGGCCATCACATCAACTCTTGATCCGTTGCCAACGCGCATCGTCACCTCATCCCTCGCAAGCCGCCGTCTATTTCGTAGCTCCTGTTTCGAGTTACAAATATTAGCAACTGAACCGGTATCAAATACCCAGGCACTACAATGAGGGCTAGTAAGGAAAACATCAATAACATGTATATCAAATATACCTTTGATGGTGCCAGCCTTCTTGTCCGCTAAGTACTTCGGACAGTTACGCTTCCAGTGACCCTTGTCCTTGCAATAGAAGCACTCAGTGTCGGGCTTAGGACCATACTTGAGCTTCTTCTCAGCAGAGGCATTGCGCTTGTCGCCGCCCTTCTTGAAGGGTTTCTTTGCTCCCTTACCTTTCTTAAAGGAGGGCTTGTTGACCATCAACACATGATTATCCTTCTTGATTTCCACCTCTGCAGCCTTCAGCTTTGCGAAGAGCTCGGTGATCGTATCAGTGGAACCAATCTGATTATGAGTCACTACAAAACTTTTGTAGATGGGAGGGAGTGATTGCAGAACCCTGTCAATCTTGAGCTCCTCTGGAATCGTGCATTCCAGTTGCTCAAGACGTTGAGTGTAGCCCGACATCTTTATGGCGTGCTCACTAACGGAACTCCCTTCCTCCATCTTGCAGTTAAAGAACTTCTCGGAGATCTCATATATCTCAGAACGGGCCTGAGTCTGAAACATGGTTTTCAGCTCCTCGAGAATCTCGAAGGGCCCGGGATACTCTTCAAAATGATTTTGAAGCTCCGGTTCCATAGCAAACAACATGGTGCTCCTAATCACACCATAATCATCTTTGCGCGACTGATAGACAGCTTTCTCATCAGCCGGCGCAGTTGCAGCAGGGGGGTCACCTAACGCTTTCCCAAGGACATAGTCCTTTTGTCCGCCAGACAGAATGATTCTTAGATTGCGGAACCAATTGGTGAAGTTAGACCCATTGTTTCTAAGCTTTTCCTTCTCAGCAAAAACGTTGAAGTTGAAGTTGGACTTGGCCATGTGATCTACAGTATTTGCAAGTACAATTTAGACTATGTTCATGATAAATAGTTCAATTTAATCAAATTACTAGATGAACTCCCACTAAATTCAACATCCCTCAAGTTGTTTAGTGAACACGATCCAAATTCACCACACCTAATCCGATCATCACGAGAAGAGATGTGGTTTCAATGGTGGACAACAAATGTCGATCATATCATTCATATGACTCATGCTTAACCTTTCGGTTCTTGTGTTCCGAGGCCATGTCTGTACATGCTAGGATCGTCAAGCTAGACCCAAGTATTTCTGCGTGTGCAAAACTGGCTTGCACCCGTTGTATGTGAGCGTAGAATCTATAGCACCCGATCATCACGTGATGCTTGGACACGACGAACTTTCGCAACGGTGCATACTTGGGGAGAACACAGTTTTTATCTTGATCTTTAAGTGAGGAATCATCTTATAATGCTACCGTCGCGATCTAAGCATAATAAGATACATAAAGGGATAAACATCACATGCATATAACTTTATGTGACATGGTATAGCCAATCCTCGCGCAATGATCTCCATCTTGTGTGTTCCGGCATGATCTCCATCACTCCACCATGATTGCCTCCACCACGAATAGCAACTACAACTATTGCTAACTACTTAGCGATAAAGTAAAGCTATTACATGGCGTATAAGAAGTTGACTCGCAGGTCATACACAATTATAAAGACAACCATATGGCTCCTGCCGGTTGTGTACTCATCGACATGCAAGTCGTGAAACATTACAAAACATGATCATCGCATACAATATACACATCACATCTTGGGCCATACCATATCACAGAAAACACTCCCTGCAAAAACAAGTTAGACGCCTCTACTTTGTTGTTGCATGTTTTACGTGGCTTATGGGAGTAGATGCTAAGAACGATTCTTACCTACGGAAAGCCACAACGGTGATATTATGGTTGCCACTCTGGTGTTAATCCCATGACAACTATAGTGAGAGAAACTGACATCCACCAGCCGCATGTGTGGAACAAGCCACACGTCAAGTGCGAAGCCGGTCTCGCGAACGACGTCGCGTAAGGTTGGCCTAGACCGCTTCAATCTCACTATCCCGCGTCATAAGAAGAACACAAACAAGAGGCTTGCAACAGAAAACATAAACGCCCGCAACAACCATGTTGCGTTCTACTCGTGAAACACATCTACACATAGATCTAGCTCTGATACCACTGAAGGGTTTCGCGGCATAGTAAATCAAAATTTTCTACGGATGCGAACAGAGGGAAAGCCAAGATCTAATCTAGGAGATGCAATCAACGAGAGAGATTGGATTAGATCTTCATACCCTTGAAGATTCGCACAGCGGGACGTTCGTCGGAACGTGGGTGATGTAGTCGTACTCGCTTCTCCTCCTCGCGATCCGATCCGATCTAGCACCACAAGTGGCGGTGCCTCCGTGAGATGCACACGTGCAGCACCTCGACGTCTCCTCCTTCCTCGGACCAGCAAGTATGGTGGAGAGATAGATTGGATCTACAACACGACGGCGTGGTGTATATGGTGGAGAATTTCTGCAGCAGGGCTTCGCCTACAAACAGTCGGGAGGGAGAGAGGAAAGCTAGCAAGGCGGCTAGGGTTTGGAGGAGAGGTGTAGGGGGTTTGTGCGCCCCCACCCCTCTTTATATAGAGGGGGGGCGCAGCCCTAGCCCCTCCCCAAGCCCAAAGGATAAGGAGTGGGGGGCATGGACTCTCCCCTCTTCTAGAAACCCTATCTCTAGTTTAAACGATTTAAACTCTCTAGGATCGGCTGGGCCCTATGGGGCCTTGTGCCCCTGGACCAATGCGGCCAGGAAACTCCCTCATAGGCCCATGCCCCCTCCCGGAAGGTGGGGCCACGTTGGTCCCCTTCCGGAAGGTTCTAGAAGCTTCCGGTACAATACCGATTAACCCGGAACAATTCCGAACTCCAAAAACTGCACTTCCTATATGAATCTTATTCTCCGGACCATTCCGGAACCTCTCGTGATGTCCCGGATCCCATCCGAGACTCCGAACAAAAATTCATAAACCAATTATCCAATCTATCCTAGCGTCGAGATACGTTAAGTGTGTGACCCTGCGGGTTCGAGAATATGCAGACATGATCTTCTATAAATAATCAACAGCGGGGTCTGGGCACCCATATTGACTCCCACACATTCATCGATGATCATATCGGATGAACCACGATGCCAGGATTCAATCAATCCCATATATATATTCCCTTCGTCTCGCGATATTTTACTTGCCCGAGATTCGATCATTGGTACCGTCATACCTAGTTCAATCTCGTTCACAGCAAGTACTTTACTCGTTCCGTAATCCGATATCACTTTGTGATTAACTCCTTAACCACATGCTTGCAAGCGGTGTTGATATCGATTACCGAGTGGGCCCGAAGTATATCTCTCCGACTTGGGAGGGACAAATTCCATCTTGATACATACAACCCAACAGATACTTTCCGATCACCTGAGAGACACCTTTATGATCACCCTCTCATAGGATGACGTTTGATGACCTCAAAGCTTTCTTCCGGTACCAGGGAGTTGCATTATCTCATGGTCTAAGGAATACAATATTTGACATAGGAAAAGCTTCGCAAAGATGAACACGATGAAACGATCTAATTGCTTCGCTTAGTTTGGGTCTGTCCATCATATCATTCTCCCAATGATATGATCTCATTATCAATTGACAACTCATGTCTATGGTTAGGAAACCTTAACCATCATTGATCAATGAGCTAGTCCTTAGAGGCGTACTAGGGACACGGTGTTGTTCACAAACCACACAAGTATTAATGTTTCCGCTTAATACAATTCTAGCATGGAATATAAACTTTATCATGAACAAGAATTATAATAATAACATCTTTATTATTGCCTCTAGGGCATAATTCCAACACCTCCAGCAGCTGAATCCAAGAGGTTTCTTAAGGAGAAGTTCAAACCTGCATAAAAAGTCTGGATAATCATCCAAGCAGTGAGTCCTTGAGTGGGACAATTCTTAACCAATTGCTTCATTCTTTCCCAAGATTGAGCAACATGTTCATTATCAAGTTGTTTAAATTTCATAATGTCACTTCTCATAGATATAATCTTAGCAGGAGGATAGTACTTTCCAATAAAAGCATCTTTGCACTTAGTCCAAGAATCAATAATATTTCTAGGCAAGGATAGCAACCATTCTTTAGCTTTCCCTCTCAAGGAGAAAGGAAACAGCTTGAGCTTAATAATATCTCCATCTACATCCTTATACTTTTGCATCTCACAAAGTTCAACAAAGTTATTGAGATGGGCAGCAGCATCATCAGAACTAACACCAGAAAATTGCTCTGTCATCACAAGATTCAACAAAGCAGGCTTAATTTCATAAAAGGTAGCATCAGGAGCAGGTGGAGCAATAGGAGTGCTTAGGAAATCATTGTTGTTGGTGCTAGTGAAGTCACACAACTTGGTGTTATCAGCGGAGTTCATTTTGGCAAAGGTGGGCAAGCCAAACACAGCAGCGGCAACTAGAGCAAGAACTATTTTTTTGTGTTTTTGAATAAAGGAAGCAAACCAAACTAGACTATTTTTTTGGAGTTTTTGAAAAGAGGCAAACAAAACCAAGCAAAAGAAACTAAGCAAACTAAAAACAAAGTAAAGAGAAAGGAAGTGGAGGACTCCCCTTGTGAAGACGTACTTAGCCTCCTGGCAACGGCGCCAATTTTTTTTGATGGCTAACGTGAAGCCTGTTGGGAACCCCAAGAGCAAGGTGTGAAGCAGCACAACAGCAAGTTTTCCCTCGGTAAGAAACCGAGGTTATCAAACTAGTAGGAGGAACGAAACGTCACACAGGTGTTGCAAGCAACACGGAAACCTGTACAACACACACGCAAGACTTTGCTCCAACGAATCCGTGAGGTTGTCAAGCTCACCGGTTTGTTGTAACAAAGGATTAAACGTATGGTATGGAAGATGATGGTTTGCAGCAAGTAAACAAGTAACAGTGGAAGATGTATCAATGGTAAAGATTGGACCGGGGTCCATAGTTCACTAGAGGTGCTATCCTTAGATAAACAACATGGCATGAAGGGTAAACAAATTACAGCAGGGCAATTGACAGGAACTGAGCAAGGCATAACAATGCAATACCAGACAAAAAGATCTTATGAGATTCGATTGGGCAATACAAAATATACATAGACCGCCATCCAACTGCATCTATGACTACAAGTCCACCTTCAGGTTATCATCCGAACCCCCTCCATTATTAAGTTGCAAGCAACAGACAACTACTTTAAGCAAAGTATGTAAGGTAAACAATCCACTTGTTCTATGAACAAGATACCGTTGTTTTCTCCCTAGTAGCAACAACACATCTACAACCAAAGAGACTTCTGTCACTTCCCTTGGAAACTAGAGGCATGAACCCACTATCGAGCATAAATACCTTCTCTTGGAGTCACTAGCAACTACTCGGCCAAGATAGCTACTGACAATGGAGAGCATGCAAGATCACAAACAACACAGACATAGTAGTATCAAATAGACAAAACCATTAATCAATCTGACATAGTAATCTCAATATCCATCGGATCCCCACAAACACAACATGCATGATTACAAATAGATTAGATCTTGATCATGAACAGAGCTCACAAGATCTATACATGTAAGCACAAAGGAGGAGATACAACCATCTAGCTACTACATGGACCCATAGTCCAAGGTGGAACTACTCACGCTTCATACCAGAGAGAAGGCCTCCGGGATGATCTCCCCTCCGGCAGGGTACCAGGAAGAACTTTAGATCCCCCGTCCCCGATCTAGGGACGACGGTGGCGGCAGCTATAGAAGGTTTTGTGGAGGTTTGATCAGGTGCCTAGGGTTTCTGCATCGGGGGCTTCTTATAGGCGAAGAGGCGAGGCTGGGAGGCGGCCAGGGGCCCCACACCCTACTCAAGCGCGGAGTGGGCCCACCCGTGCCTAGGGGGGTCTGGCCGCCCTGGTTTGCTTCTCCGTCCCGTCTTCTGGCTTCGTGTCCCCCATGGTAAAATATTGACTTCGGCTTTTGTCCCGTCCAATTCCGAGAATATTGATTTTCTGCCTTTCTGGAATTAAAACAGAAGAAAATAGGCAACTGGCAATGTGGCAACTTGTTACTAGGTTAGTTCCAGAAAAGATATAAAAACACCTCAAAGTGTATACAAAGCAAAGCAATGTAGATACTAAACAAGCATGGAGCATCAAAAATTATAGATACGTTTCCGACGTATCACCAGGCGCCCCCACCATAGAGTCTGGCCAGCAGAGTTTCGCCTCGCCGACTGGGGGCCTCTTCCTTCATAGGTGCCGAGCTCCTAGGCTCGCCGTTTGGTGAGTTAGGAGATGCACGACTATAGGTTGCTGGTGTCCCAAGCCGGGTCGGCGCGGTGCTCGTCGGTGAGCTCACCCCAGTACACCTCCTGGATGCGACCAAGCAGCTCGTGGTCGATGGGGACGGGAGGCACCAGCAAGCCGTTGACGCTAAGCTTCCAGGTTGACGGGCACCAGAAGTCCGGCGATGCCGGATAGTCGACCTGGTAGAGCAGGCGCACCTCTCACTCCTGAAGTCAGCGACGGCTGAAGTTGTTGGCCGCCGCCTGGTCACTAGGATATTGCTCGGCCATTACTCTCCGGTGGGATTAGGGTGGTGGTTCCTGGGGTCTGGGGCGATGTATGAGCTCGCTGGGGAAATAGGGGGATATATAGGGGTTGGGCATGAGCGGGAGTGGTGTAGACGGTGGGACGTGTGGGCGCCCCGCGCTTGCCCTCTCCATTGGCAGCGATGTGGCGACAGTGCTCCACTTCGGAGACTGCACCGCCAGGGAAGGTACCGCTACACGAGCTCCCCGCGCGCCGGATCGAGTCTAACTAAGCGGCATGGGGTCGACATCTGGCCGCAACACTGCTCGATTTGGTGCGCGTGGGGCTCGATTAGACCGGCGGCGATGGATTGCACAGTGGCAGCGGAGCAGCGGAGGAGGGGATTGGGGACTCGAGTCACGACCTGGGAATACCCTGTGAAACGCTAGATATAGTGGTGCGAGTCATCGTTTTTAGGTTGACCAAAAAAATTATACGCCCCAAACCATAATTATAGGATCTATTCGAATAAAAAAACTAAAAACTAAAAACTAGTTTTCTCAGCTCCCGGCCGTTTTCGGTGTCTGCTAAAAATGCTCTTTAAGACAGGCAGATAAAAGGGGCCCTTTCATCATTGCGTCAGCGCTCTCAATTCTGTCGTGGTCAAAGTACAGTGTCACTTGATGACAAAACAACCAAACCAGCAGTTGTGGGTGTATGGTCTTTTGTGCCGTTTGGTCAAGTTTTTTTGTTTTGTTTTGTTTGATGCAAAAGGAGGACACTGTAAATGTGCGGTTAATTTCCTTGACGTGATGGGTTTTCTATGATCGATCGCTATCAAGCTTCTCTCTTTCATCGGTGAGGTGCTCGCTAGCTTGTAAGGATCTGTTAACTTTTACGTTTAAAAATATAAAATATTTTAATTTTATGAATCAAATATATCTAAACTTTTTTTAACATGTAGATTCACTAAGGTATAAAGTGAATCTACATACTAAATAAAATCTAAATATATTTTTTCACAAACTTAAAACATCTTATATTTTAAAATGTAGATCAGATGACATTTGATCGAGACAGAGTTGTATTCCAAAGAGTAAGAGCGTGTACTTATTGTGACCAAAAGGTGAACTAGATGCAATGTGCAAATTCTTGCACAGTGGCGTCAAACTTTTTGACTAGAAAAGCAAAACGTACTCGGCTTCGGGCAAAGGAGGTGTTATTTATTTTGCCATAAAAGTAACACCAGTGAAGAGGCAGTGACAAGCCAAGGGGCTGTCATACCTGGCACATTCGAACTGGCCAGCTCTCGGCGGTTCTACACTCGGTCAGATGATCTCAATTACCTTACTGAATGTCTGAACCAGAGTTAAAACTCACAAGGAGCAAGTTGGCCACTTGCCGTGATTTGCTATCGTGCACCAGGCACCAAAGATATGGTGGATCTGATTTGAGGAAAATCATGTGCTTCTGCCAAAAACAAATTAAGGAGGCTAGCTTAGTGCACCATGCATGCTCTCACGGTCAAACTACAGTGTCACCCCATGACAAAACCATCAAACCATCCGCTGGTTGTGTATTAGGCCCCACTAGGTGTTTGCGGTCGTCGCTAAATGGTCCAATAAACTATTTATAATTTTTATTACTTGTGAAACTCTTTGTACTACTGATGTTGATGATTATTAATATATCAGCGGAATTTCGTAGAGAAAAATATTCTTATATCTTGTGAAGCTCTTTGTACTACTGTTGGTGCTGGATCAAATGGCTAACTGAGTGTATGATTATTGTATTAATCTGAGCAAAGTGAGCAAAACACTAGGGCAAATTCAGAACTGGAGCGGCAGTTCAAGAAAAATACAAAAACGACCATATTACATGTTAGGGTTTCAAAACGCCACCATTTTACGCTAGGGTTTCACAAAACCACCACTTCAGAGTGAGCCCGTGACAGATAGCATTGATACCGGTTTAAATCCGGTCTAATTACAAAACTGACCGGTGGGCCCCACCTGTCAGGATGACGTGGCACGATGAAAACAGTCAAGGGAGATGCACGATAGAATGGTTCTACTTCTGGGCTTTTTTATAAATTTTGGAGAAACCACTTATATAATATTTTCTTTTCCCTTCTTTATTTATTTCATAAAAAATAAATATTGGGGGAGCACAACCGTGTCGTTCACCGTCGACGGCCGACTACAGCGCCCTCCCCCTACCCCCACGAGCGCGAGACCACCACGGGAGGCACGGGCATTCTTCAGTAGGGACGGCGCGTGGCGGCGCGGTCGAGCTCCGGCCGCGGGAGGCACCGGCGAGGTCCCTCCCCGGGAGGCGAAGGCTAGCTTTGGCCACGGGAGGCACCAGCGAGATCCGGCCAGTGGCGGGATGGGCGAGATTCGGACATGGGAGGCACCGGCGAGCTCCGGCCATGGTAGGCGCGGGCGAGCTTCGGCCACGGGAGGCACCCGCGAGCTCCGTCCATGGCGCTGCAAGAGGGACCGACGAGCTTTGGGCGAGCTCCGACAAGCGAGCGACGCGGGCGAGCGACCGACTTAGGGAAGGAGGAGGACATGTCCGCCAAGGAGGATCAGGGCGCGCCGGTCGGAAAAGGAGGTAGAGGAGGATATCCTACGTGGAAGGGGCGAGCTCGTTGGGGTCGGGAGATGTGGTGGCGCTTGTCCCCGGTGTACTTTCATGCTCCATTGCCACCCCTTTTTTTTGGAGAGGAGAGAGGATCTGATTTGATAAGTGGGTCCTTCTAAAATTGACAAAAAGACCCAAAACTGAAATCAATATAACCTTTGGCATCCTTGACTGTTTTTATCGTGCCACGTCGTCCTGACAAATGGGGCCCATTGATCAGTTTTGTCATTAGATCTGGCTTAAACCGGTATCGGCGCTATCTGTCATGAACTCACTCTAAAGTGATAGTTTTGTAAAACCCTAGCGTAAAATAATGGCTTTTTAAAATCCTAGCATGTAATATGGTGGTTTTTTATAATTTTCTCTGGCAGTTCCTATAGCTTTATTACCACTGCTCCTCACCTGTGACTTACGTACGAGGCCACACTCCTCCAATCGCAGCCATTGGTCCTACACTCCTACTACACCATTGAAGCAGCCCCCACAACGCGACGAACGCACGAGCAAACGCAGCCACGAACAAACAAACAAAACAAAGCTCGCAGCCCGTGGGCGCAGAGCTAGTTGCGCGAAATAGGGATAAGCGCGACTCCACCTGACACTGACAGGCCGGCAGGATGCGTGTATTTTTTTACAAATATAACCCTCTGCAATTTACCATCGTCAAAAATACCCTCTTCACACCGCAAAAGAAAAAATGCCCTGGCGGAAGGCTGAAAAGGCAACACGTGTCACCTCCCGCCACGGGCGGTGGCGGAATGTTCCTCCCACCATAGGTGGCGGCGGAATGTTCCTTCCGCCAGGAGGAATGGCGGGATGAGGTGGGCCCCACGGCCGAAGGAACATCCCGCCACCCCCTGTGGCGGGAGGAACATTCCGCCACCCCCTGTGGCGGTGACACGTGTCGCCTTTTCAGCCTTCTGTCAGGGCAATTTTGGCTTTTACGGCATGAGAGGAGTATTTTTGACGATGACAAATTGCATAGGGTTATATTTGTAAAAAAATGGGATGCGTGACGTGTATCTCCATTGTCAGATCGCGTATCAGCTGGTTGCGGCCCTACGACGTACTACTGGTACGTACTGTACATCACATGGCGGCACGCGCAGTTGCGCACCGAATGGTACCTGCAGCTGCCTGCCTGCCTGCGATGACCCGACGGCAACTTGGTTTTGGTTGCCGGGTATGCATGCGCCCGCGCGCATTAATTTCGTGAGAACTATCATCATGTTGCTGCTGCACGAATCTTGGTTTTGGTACTCTAGAGCATGAGCATATGGGTGGTCATTAGTTGCACTCTAGAACATGACCTTCAACAAGTTTATGTAAACACTCCGGAGTGCTGCGACACGTTGATGTCATTGTAAGATCCCTTCATACCAAAAAATGTTGAATTCACAGGTCTTGATCTGCTTTAAGTACCACATAATAAACAGACAATTCTTTCAAAACGGGTCATGCAACCGACGTTTCCAAGCATCTCGGGAAATCCTCTAACTGCATTTTGTGCCATAATAGGAGATGTCTCAACTTCAAATCAAGTCATCACAAAAGGTACGCAAAATAAATTAGATAAATCAGAATGTTCTAAAATAGAGTATTTGAAACATTTGGAATTCTAGATTTGCATAAGTAGAATAGTTGCTCTACAACCAATGGAATTTGATAAAATACCAAATGTTTCTTTTTCAACATTTGATAAACTAAACTCAAAATTTGGCAATACTTGAGGGTTTAAAAAGTAGCATTCTTTTAAAAATATTGACCCCAAACATTGCTGAAACTTTGGAACATTTTGATTTAATAGCCAACTAATAAATGCAGTCAATTCATCACGCCTCGAATCATGAATTTGTCCCGCTATATTAATCCAGCAACCACAAATACAACCAGAAGTCTGAAAACAAAAGAAAATGCTAGGCCAATAGCAAACACACGCCCAAAAGAAAAAGAAAAAGAACAAAATAGAGATAGAAGCGGATCAACTAAACAAAGGCGAGCCGCAACCACCATCTTAGAGAAGTTCCTCCACGCTTCTAACAAGGACTCTTCAAGCACCAAGTTGCACCTTCAAGAAGGAAAGCCACCGCTGCTTCCCGAACTAGAGACTGATCCTAGGGTTTTCCCCCCGACACACAGAGGAGAGTGGACAAAGGGTAGCCACAATGCCCTATAGGAAGAAATGGTGCCACAAGGATTTCTCTCGAAAAAACCCTATCCACAACCCTCGGGAGATCCGTTGCATAGGATCACCGAAAGGCCAAAGCCTGGCCACCACCAAACTCATCGTCCACAAACATGTGTCGCTACGGTTATGAAGCCGCCATCATCGTCTCACCGAGGATACCGTCACGAGGTCTGCAAGATAGGGGGAAAAAGTAGCTTGAATCAGGGCCAGCAGTACGCCGGCCATGCGGGAGGGAACTACCTCCACCGCCTAAGGCAGTAGTCGACCGGACGCAACCTTAGGCACACTAGTCCTAGTTGGGTCCGGCTGAGCCGAACAGGCTCGTAAAGCCTCGATAGAGGCTCAACCAGTCCCAAGAGGGTCCGACCTGGCCTAGATGGGCCCGTAAAGCCCGCAACTATGTTGCAACCAACCGGTCACGGTCGCCACTAAACCCTGCACAGACTATATCGCCTGCTCGCCCGCAGTTCCCCCGCCTGTGACCTAGATAGGGCCCTAAGGGCCTGTATCTGCGCCGACAAGGCACGGCCATTGCTGCCCCTGTCGTCGCCTGCTGCCAGCCGTCCCTACACCGCCCCACAATCCACTGCCGTGCCACCATGTCGACATCTCCCAGCCTTTGTCGCACCTCCGCTGCTGGGAGAGATGGGCCCGTGACCCCGCCTCCAAACCGTAGGGAAAAGAAAACTGCTGCTGCCAACGCCACCTAGGCTGCGCCCGACGGTCCCTGCCGGCAGCGGCGACGGGGTAGAGAGGAGAGAGGGGGAGGTTCGGCTGGGAGGTGTCATGTAAAAGCAAACCATTTCGTGAGTCTGATCTGGATTCATCACTCCCACCACACAAGAAACCCCAAATCCTCCCGTACGATTTTCATCAAGTATTACCTATCTCTTACGTAGAAAAATACGTTATGGGTTTATGTATAGCTATCGTGACAGTCAGTATATGAGCTGACAATAGAGTATCATGCAGATCAGACATCCCATGTCTAGTTGACATGCGTTTTCTATATATTTAGAGGTTTCGTGCGTTTGACCCGGAAGCACGAGCTAACAACCAACACCAACTGATCATCTAGCTCCTCTGACTTGTCGATCGAGAGCATCCTCCGCGTCGTTGACAATACTATCACACTTATATCATGCTTCTAATCATGGCTTCCAATGATGCATGCCCCCGGAAGAACTACCCATTAACTTGACTTGAAAGCGATTATTAGTGGCACGGATTACGCGGGATATCATGTCAGATACTGTCGCGGGATCGGAATCGTCTGCGAAAGAAAACCGAGCCTGACACCCCATCCGCTCTTCGTGTTCTTCCAGTGCGCCGTAT
Source organism: Avena sativa (assembly GCA_916181665.1). Lineage (NCBI taxonomy): Eukaryota > Viridiplantae > Streptophyta > Magnoliopsida > Poales > Poaceae > Avena > Avena sativa. The sequence goes on along the minus strand of OV702285.1, from coordinate 90,559,156 downwards.
CCCGATCCGAATCATATCGCTCCTTTCATCGCCGTATAATACACTCGGATTCTTCGTGCAAGTTGCGGCGCGCACGCGCCTGTGCCCGCGGTTCCCGACTCCCGAGCACCGGTGCCGCTGATCGATCGCTTCATTGTCAGCTCTCACGGCTGCAGGTTCAGTTGACCTGAACTGAATCTGACCATGTTTCGTTATTAGACCCACATGCTACGGTACCATGATGATTTATGTGCCTATGCTATGCCGATGTCTTAGCTGGAGGTCCGAGATCTGCGCAGCCAAAAATCTGTATTTCCTGAATTTAATTGATTGGGGGTGTTGCAGAGAATTTCTTAACTTGGTGGTTTTCTGAACGACTTGGGTGCAGTCATCCCTCTAGGCGGAGTCAATGTACTCTCAGACTATAGTTTTTTCAGAAACTAAAGAAGGTTTGTAAACATTAGCAGCACTCACCTCACACACCATATACATGTACTACTGCATTGCACAGTTTCAAATTGTAACTGGACAGACACAAAGAGAAGCAAAAGAGGATAAAAAGACAAATTATGATTATGATCTCATTATTACCGGATGACAGGATTGGTTTAGGTTTATTCACGGCAGAATTTCTGTTTTCTCTTGATGCAAGGGTGGAATTTGGATTTCATTCTTCTGTGTGAGTTTACTGACAAAGTATAATGGCCTTGTGTCACTGCAAAAATAAAAAACAGAATGACATCATGTCCTATAACTTAATCCAAACTAAATATAAATTAAATACCAGAAGGGTCACATGTACTATAACTTAATCCAAAGTAAATAAAACATCTTGCCCAAACTTCATGTTTATCAGTTAGTAAGTTTCAGTATAACTCAATCCATTCAAAAATTCTTGCATGCTAATCACCTATACTAATTAACAATGTAATCAATTATGTTCATTGTGGCAAGCGTTGACAAATCACATTTCTTATAATCGCCCAATCAAATCACCGCGTATGTTGTCCATGGAGTAGTGGGCATTCATTCTTCTTGTTGAAGCAATGAGACAACTTCTAGGTGTAATCAAGCGTTATTATTAAATGAATGCGATCGAAGCATTATTGGCGGTTATTTTATAGGAGATAACATAAAGTCCTCAACAGATAACATGCACAAGGACAATTGACCCGTATAAGAAAAGGTACTACTACATATTTTTGTTAGATAACCTATAAGAAAAGGTATGGAAGAATTCTTGCAGATGCACAAGAAAGGTTTGGTTGTCGCTTAAGATAACTGTATTTGTGCTAATTATTTAGCACAAGATAATAAAACCAAGCTAGCGGTCGACCTAACTTTGTTGTAAAGGAAGGTTGTTTCAAATAGTCATGTCAACCATGATGTGGACTCTGAAAGAGCTCCAGGCCATCCATTTGGTCCTACCCAAATTGCATCTTGCGCAACAGGATTAGCTCAGCTGGGGAAAGGGAGAAGAGAAGAAACAAAGAGTTTTTGACTTTTTGTTAGAGAAGGGAAGAAACGTGCAGGAGATGAGCAGCTGCTGCTGATTTGGGATGAGCAGAGATGACACAATCCTCCGGGCTCCATCCCTATCTGCTTAATTAACAAAAAGTTTCTGCGTGTAAGGATATCCTTGATTAATTAGCTCGCAGCAATGAGTGGGTCATATTGGTGAACTTTATGTAATACAGTTGAATTTCCGGTCTGCAGGTGTCGGCCGGTCTCATTTCCCTTATCTCTTTTATTGTAGAAACTGGCTGAAGAAATTAACGATAAGAAATGCCATATCACATAAGTGTGTACTCCCTCAGGCCACAAGTGATTTGGATTTACGGAAGTGTGTACTATGACTTTGGGTTAAGAGGCCTACAATTCATCTGGTTTGATTCAGTGCAACAGAATAGTAGCTTTAGTCTATCACATTTTTTGTGAGCTTACTGCAACGCCAGTCATAATTTTTTGTGGTTTTAGAGCATCTCTAGCCGGTTCCTTAAAATTTAGAGAAGTATATATTCTCCTATCCTTTAACTCCTCAAATTTGCTCCTCTAAAAATTAACAGTTTCTAGCTCATCCCTCAAACTTAACTCCTTAAATAAAAACTGAACACAAATTCATACCAATTTGGTTCAAACTAGTCCATCAAACTCCATTCATACTACTAGTTTAAACATATTTTCAACAAAATTTAAACTAAAGTTGCATAAGAGCAAAAAAAACTAGTTGTCAGTGAACTCGGCTAGAATCCTCTCCAATTCCTCGTCGATGTTGGAGCTAAGGTCGATGACCGACGCAGCGGATAGATGGCTTCGTTGTTCCACAACGAGGAAAACAACTATCTATGGGTCAGACACCCAGTGGCGCATGCGCCACTCATAAGTACCTATGGCGCACCACGAAAAGATGCGTCACTGGTGGTCCACTTATCTCTGGCGCATCTCCACAGGAGGTGTGCCTAACACCGTTTATAAGTACAACTTACATGTGTGCCCTAACTTATATGTGATGCACCATGTGGGATGCGCCACAGGTATAATACTTACATGTGGCGTATTTTCACATGGTGCACCACAGATAAGCCACATTATAGAAATGTGGAAGTTATCGGTGTACATCAGTATGGGGTGTGCCACTGATAACTGTGGTCCCAAACACCCACACCTCCCCCCCCCTCGATCACCTTTTTCAGTTTTATAAAAATAAAAAAGTGATAAAAGTTCAAATTTTAAAATCCTTTGAGATGTAGTTATGTTAGGTGATCTAGTTGTTAGAAAAATTAACAAATACAAATTTCGACTTTTTTGCACAAAACTTTGTATCCCGGTAAAAAGGATATAACTATTGCATAAGACCTCGAATATATATACATATATATATATATATATGAAGTTTATCATTTTTTAGAATCTCAGAATTTGAAAAAAAAATATACATCAATAATTAGATTTTCCCTGCAAAAAAATTTGGAACTCACTTACCTGTGGTGACTGGTGCACCACTATTGCGCCACGGGTAAAACCTAGGGCAGGATTTTATTCAAACCGGCCACCTACCCCTTCTCCTCCACCTCTCCCTTCCCCTTCAGCTTCTTCTCTCCCTTCCCCTTCTCCTCCACATTCCCTTCCCTTTCACCTTCTTCTCTCCCTTCCCCCTTCTCCTACACCTTCATCTTCATGTTTCCCTTCTCATTCTCCCCCACTTTCCCCTTCCCCTTCTCTGCCTCATTCTCCAACCCCGCTGACTCCCTAGATCACGTCGCCCTCCTTCGACCGTGTCGCTCTCGTCTGACCACGCCTCCTCTGGCAGCCTCGGGCACCTTCGCCTCCACCATTGCCGCCACGGCCTCGAGCTCGTCCCGCATCCTCTCCTCAACCAGTATTGCGCTACCGCCCACATCCGCTCAACGCCGATGAGGACTGGCATGACCTCCCGCACCTTCCTGAGGTGGTAGGTTGTGGCCGCGACCACAACCTCCATGCCCGAGCTCCAGCAATGCTACAATAGTAGGAATTTTTTGCTATTTCTGTTCTATGTTTTTGCTACAATAGCATAAAGTATTTGCTACGAAATTTTCGACGAAAGTCCCCAGCAAAGTTGGTTTTGCTACATCAACCCAGCTTCTTTTGCTACCAAGCCACCGACAAAATCGGTTTTTTTGCTACCAAGCCACCGGTGGAGTTGGTTTTTTTGCTACATTAGCATATTCTTTCTTGGTACCACCGTTTCGTGTTTTTGCTATAATAGCGTAACGTTTTTTCTACAAGGTTCCCGGCGAAAGTCTCCGGCGAAATTGGATTTGCTACATTAGCACAAAATTATTGCTACATAGTCTCCGGCGAAAGTCCAATGAGATATGTCTTTTTCGTTTTGTTTTGTGGACGAACTTTTTTCTACATGTAGTAAAAGCGGATAAGTTTACAAAAAGGACCAGTTATAGTAAAAACAGAAATAAGGGGGTATTTTTAGGGACACGTGTCAAGAAAAGGGGATAATGGGAAATTATCCTAAGTGCACGATGTAGATGAGGATGGTCGATTCTAGTAATCCAGGCGACTGGGTTCGTCACCGGAGCGTCAGCCGACACGAACACCCGATGGGCCGCCGCACGACACAAGGCCGCGCGCAGCTGGGAACACCCCCGATGGAGCTCCCCGGTGGCCGGTACGCACGCACGCACACGCAACGCGCCAAGTTGGCTGCTCGATGGTCATTGACCCTCGATCACGTCTCGCTCGCATCGCATGCCCCGATATATCACATCGATGCCGTTCAAGCAAATTAATAAAGCCCCACATGCCTGCTCCCACCACCACCACCATCCCGTATCAAACAAGATCAAGATCAGGCGCGCGCGCGCGGCATGTCAACGTCACGCCGTGGCCACCACGCGGTCGAGGGCGAGGCGCTCCCCTGCTTTGCCCATGCACGGACGAGAGACCATCCATCGCCCATGCGCCTGGTGTGGAGCAAGTACTGCAGCTGATCTATTGTAACCGATCACTGCTTCTGATTCTCTGGACGCCGTGCGTGCTTGTTCATGGCTTCGCAACTTGCACACCAACTTCCTTGAATCAGCCTTTCGTCCCTAAAAGAAGAAAAAAGAAATGTAAGAGAAAACAATGCCGATCCCGGCGGTACATAACAAAAGTCGATGACTCGCCACCGCTGCACCCTCCAGAGAATTACCACGGACGCTCCACCAAGCCATCAGGAGCAAACTAGGCGGCCGAGCCCGAATGAGCCCGTAAATCTCCCGCCGTCGCACTGTAGCAAGAGCGCCATCGACACCGCCAAACCCTGCAGCAGCTTCACCGTCCATCGGGAGAGCCAGCGTCGCACCGGGCAGCCCGCCCATGCCCAGATTGAGTCCAGTGGGCCCAGATATGGGTAGGGAGGGCTAGCTCAACCAGACAGGTGCTGTTCCCCGCCGCCAACAGCAGCACCTGCCTGCACCATCCTCTCGAACACCGGGGGCTCCGCCGCCACCGCCTGGGGACCCCCGTCGCTCCGCCATCCCGTGCAGGAGAGGCCACTAGGGGTAATGGTTAGGGGCCGCCGCCAGCGTCGTCCGAGGCTTGCGCGGCGCCAGCCGCTAACGACGGCGAGAGGGAGAAGTCGGGGAGGAGAAGCTCGAGACGGGGAGGGGTGGCATCCACTTGCACACCAACTTGCGCGTGTCCATCCACGATCTCACGATCCCATCGTACCTGCTGCGACTGCGCGAGTGCAATCGAGGTCGAGGCGGAATACAACATTATACTCCCTAGCGATCGGAACGGCAATACAGTACATACTAACCGTGTAAATTAAGTTGGGCAGTTGGCACGTACGCATGGTCAGCGCCACGTACTATACGGTTGTTCGGTGAGACGGCAACTATCCACATCCTAGCTGAGCTAGCTAGCTACTGATCGAGCCTCTCGCTCTCTTCATTCTCTCGCGCCGACATGCCCGGCCGGCCGGCACATTTGATCGGGTCTACGATCGAAGCTACACCCCATCATCTCTCCACCACATTTAGTTCCCGCGTCATTTCGCTGTCCGAACCGTCGCTTTTCCGTGCAGTGCAGCTGGACCCTTGCCTTGTGTGTCCCGATTCGACGACCAGCAGTTTCCACTCAGCGCCGATCATCGAGCGACGTCGCAAATATCTCACCTAGCTTCTCCTCTACGTGTCCCTCCGCTCGTTTTGTACACGGTTGGCACCGTGTCGGAGCCACGAAAAATGGACGCCACGACGTGACGGCTTGCACTTGCTGTCGAGCTGAGTTCGATCAACTGGCTGGGCTGGTGGTACTGTCCAAAATCCCACTTTATTCCGGGCGGAGGAGGGAAGTGCTGGAACGTATAATCACCAGACGCACGCACGCATGCTTGTCTTGGAATGGAAGAGAATCCCCCTCCTCCCTTTTTCCTCGTTTCCTTTTCCGCTGCTAACAAAAGGTGATTCGAGTTGTGATTTCTCGCACCCAACATCTCGCCGCCGTACGTAGTTTACCATTTCTTTGGGACAAGTGCTGGGCGATGTGTACGTGTACGTGTAGCATATCCTTCACAATCGGTCGCCCTTTCTCGCCACGAATATTTTGCATGCCCTCGAAGAAATGAAAAAGGGAAGACGCGAAACCCGAATTGGAAATGAAAAAGGGTAGATCAATTTCTACAGGAAACCAAAGTTAATCGCGCGCGCTGTGCTAATTAGCGCTGTACAATCCTCTTTGCCCGGCCGGTTAATTAAGGAAGCATTGATTCTACCAGCAGCAAACGGCGTCTCATGCGATGGGCATGGAGCCAGGTCAACCAGCCTCCACGCCACGGACGGCGTACGTGGCACAACTCCGCCCAGGCCCGCACGTCAGCGGCACGCGCACATCCTTTTTCCGGCGCGAGGTTTCCTCGTCCACGGTTCACATCTTCGTCTCTCTCTCTCTCCTCTCCGGCCTCCCGCCCCCACGCCGCTATATAAAGCCCCAGGCCTCCGCCATTGCTCCCCAGGAGAGACGCCCCCCGCCCCCACACCGCAAAGCCACCCATCACCAGTTCACGCACACAACCCCACACACAGCCTTCAGTTCCCCTCCCATCCACGACCCACCACAGCCCAAGCGAGGACCAGCGATCTTTCCCCAAAACACACCAGCTAGCACACATCGATCGGAGCATGCACCAGCGCCACCCAGCAGGCGACACCAGGTTTGTTCTCTGACCTCTCGCTCTTTCTTCCTCCTCGCTCCTCCGGGCCTTTCTTGCTTTGCTATTTGACCAAAGCTAGACAGGTTCCTGGAATTTGATTTTCTCTTTCTTTTGCTTTTCTTCACATGCGAAGTTCTTCTTCGTTTGGTTCTTGCTAGGACGAACAGAGATCCAGAGGTCCTTTTTTCTCCTCTGGATTCTTCTTGTTCCGATTTTTTTCTTTAGCCTTTCTTTTCTACCTTTTTTTGCGAGCCAGAAAGGGGCTGTTTTTACAGAGCCCCTTCAGGTTGCTTGCACACACACACAGAATCTCTCCATCCCTGTTCTGTTCTTCGCTTTTATTGAAGAACCAGGGCCTTTGATTATTATCCCTAGATTCTTTCGATTTCTATCTTTTAGTTGCAAAAAAAAATTGCTTTCTAGTACCTCGCAATGGCAGACATAGATCTGTACAACACCGCCAACCAGTTCAGCTCCTCCTCATCGTCCTCCTCCTCGGATCAGGAGCTCATGAAAGCGCTCGAACCTTTTATCAGGAGCGCTTCTTCACCCACCACCTCCACCTCCGCATCCTCCCCGTTTTCCAATTATTACAGTTACAATTCCTCTCCACCACCATTGCCTCAAGAATCCTACTACTTCCCTGCACCATCGCCCTCTTACAGTTACACCACGCTTCAAGCACCGTTTGCTCCCGCCGCCACCACCACCTCGTGCTTCTCGCAGCTCCCGCCTCTGCCGCCCACCTCGCAGTACAACGCCCCGTCGGGGAATGACATGGTGGGGCTGACCAGCCTGGGCCAAGAACAGATCCATCAGATCCAGGCGCAGCTCTTCCTCCAGCACCAGCAGCAGAGGGACCTGTCGGCGTCGCTCCTCGGCCCGCGGGCGCAGCCCATGAAGCAGGCCGGGACGTCGTCCGTCACCGCCGGGAGGCATTACCGCGGCGTGCGCCAGCGGCACTGGGGCAAGTGGGTGGCGGAGATCCGCCTCCCCAAGAACCGGACAAGGCTGTGGCTCGGCACCTTCGACACCGCCGAGGACGCCGCGCTCGCCTACGACAAGGCGGCCTTCCGCCTCCGCGGCGACGCCGCGCGCCTCAACTTCCCCAACCTGCGCCGCGGCGCCACGCACCTCGCCGGCCCGCTCCACAGCTCCGTCGACGCCAAGCTCGACTCCATCTGCCAGAACATCGCCGCCAAGCCGTCGTCGAAAACCGCCGCGGCCCCGGACTCGCCCAAGGCCTCGACATCGACATCGTCGACGGAGGGAGACGGCTCGGTGTTCTCCGCCGGCTCGACCCCGCTCCCTCCGCCGTCGCAGCAGCCCGCGGCGCCGCTCCTCCCCGAGATGGCCAGCCTGGACTTCTCGGAGGCGCCGTGGGACGAGTCCGACGCCTTCCAACACCTCCACAAGTGCCCGTCGTGGGAGATCGACTGGGACGCCATCCTGTCGTGATCAAAGCAAACGCAAGCTCCAGTGATTAACTAAGCAGTGTAATTAGTACCGCAGTGTGCCATGGCTCGGTGGAATATTAGACATCGGCCGCCCGCCGCTGCGGTTAGGGTTTAAGGAGTTCGTCGTCGTCGTCGTCGTCGTGGTAGCAGTCGTTAAGGAGGGTTTATGCTTAAGTTTACCTAGCTACTTTATCGTCATTATTAGTGACCTCCTGGATGCTTCGCCCCGTTGTTTTTTCTCGCGGCAAGGCCAGTTGAGGGTGTAATATGCAATGTAACCTTTCGTTACTACTGAAATTGAATTTACTTCTAGTTCTTCTGAGTTTGTGATCTAATCTACAACTTGTACTACCTTTGTACATTCTGTTTTTTTTTCATTGTGTTCCATGCATGGCTTGTCCTTCAGTAACCTGTAGAGCTTTTTCTTCTGATTGTTGCTACTCCTGGATACATAGTCCATAATTAGTGATGGTGTTTCGATATGTATCACTAAATACTTATATCAATGGTAAAAGTTTTGTAATTTCTAAAGGTTGACGTGTGAGCTTGGGTTATATGTGAAACTTGTGAGCTCGTGATGAACTCGAGGCCGGCATCCAAACCTTGCACATGCGCATCTGTTTACTCAGAGACGTACGTAGCCATATCATTGACCAGATTTAAGAATCCTGTGAATCCTTTCAATTCTTCTCCTCAGAGAGAAGGGACCTCACCGGTAGCTTCTTAAGCACCGATGATGCATCGGAATTTTTTAAAAAAAAGTACAAAAGAAATAAGGAAGAATGCATGTTGTGTCAAAAGTAGTATCCTTCTCTTGCAATACAATCTTCAGAGAAAACACGTTAATGTGTTCAAATTAGAGTTGTGTGCAGTGCATGAATACTTCATAGTCACTCAAGCTCCTAGAAAAGGGGCTTAATTATTTCCAGATGTTAATATTCGAAGTTGGAAAATATAGGAAGCATCATCTCCATGACTCCATCTGGATTGCTCAACTCGGTGGCCTACCCCCACGAAAGGGACCTCGGGATCAAGATCGTATCATCCCTAATGAAAGGCAGATCAATTCTGATATAAAATAACCCGTCCACTATACGGTGTATGCGTGCAATGAATCTGCTTATCCAAGTGGCCTTGTGGAGGTGTGAAACGTAGGGGAAAAGAGGCGAGGAATTCGTGTGTGGAAACACTAATATATCCGGTGATGCATATGTTCTTGTTCTCCCTTGGTTGCTAAGAATTCTGCTCCTTGCCTTTTCACACTCGTTTCCTTTGAGCAATGGCAACTGTCCTGTCAAAAAAAAAAATCCATGCTCTAAAATACCAAGCACACTAGCTAGCTTTGCCCATCAGATGTTTCTACATTTTAGGATGACTTGTAAACTAGTAGGATGCAAGTGGACAGAGATAAAATGGCTCATCAGTCACTTGGTGGTCCAGTTCTCTCTAAATTTGTACTTCACTCCACGCACGCAAGGCATTATCATTTATTATTTGTGGAGAAATAACAAACTTGATCATGATGTTCGTATCATAGAAAAAAAAGAAGGTTGTTTCTAAGTTTCCATAAATTAATAAAGCAATAATACATGTCGAGGATAGATGGGAACGCATATACTCTCTCCGTCTCAAGAAGGATGTCGTAGATTTTTCTAAATTCGCATGTATATTATTTTGAGGCTCACGAGGAGAAGGTGCGCGCCGCCATCCGCAGGACGGACGAGGCTGTAACTTCCCTTCATGAAGCTCTACCCCAAACCGTGTCGCGGGCCGAGCAGCTAGCCATACAGACATGTATGCCTGATAGCTGTGCAAGGCAAGGGTGGTGGAGATGGGGGATAGGGAGGAGGACGATCCTCGACACATGTAGCTCGCAAGGCCGAGGTGAAGAGGAACTGCCATAACGCGGCGATGGCCAAGACCAGAGGCCGTATGAGCCTTGAGAGGATCGCCAGGCGATCTACCATGACGAAGAGGCACCGCCAAGCCAAGAAGGCGACAAGGTGCACCAATGCACGCCAAAAAGGAAGACGAATTTAGGGATGGAAAATCCCAGGTAGTTTTCTGTTTTCTTTTTTGAAACTATGCAGAAATATATGAATGGAGTAATTTTTTTTCCTAAAATTATTTGGGATGCCTTTTTTTGAGAGCGCTGGTGTGGGCATCCCACCCAGCAGTTTGGGCCGACGGTCCCCAAAGCCCTTGTTCGACGTTGTTGTCGGCCACACAGTTGAGGGCAGGTGTACAAACGAAGAGCATCTCACGGAACCTCTGCCCCCTCTCAGCCCTCTACAGTGTTTTGAGAGTCCACCGTCGCAGATCGGGTCGCTCCGGTGTCCTCTTCGCCGGATTAGCCGGCCGGAGTTAGATTTGGAGCGGTGCCGGAGTAGATACGAGTAGTATTAGGGTCTGTAACATGTCCAATATGGTGTATGGCATCTTTGATGGGAGTTGGCAGCTGGGTCCTTTGGCCGTGATCTCGTGCCTGCTTGTAGCCTTCCTGCTCATCGCGGTGCTCCGGTGGTCAGAGCCGAAGGAGACGACTGGGAGGGCTGCTAGAGCCTCCACCAATAAAGGGCCTCGTTTTGCTTTTCATGTTCATCGACATAGCGCCGCAGCACCTCTTTTGGCTGGCCGTGGAGGCGAGGGGAAGAGTCTCTGTTGCAATTTCTGTTGCTCGCCTAAAAAGCTCAAGGATGGGGTCGTTGGCTTGCTGTCCCCTGGGAGTTTCAGTGCTATCTTATCTCATGGGTGCAATGGTGATCACCGCCCCAGAAGCTACGATTTCTGGAGTACCTCAGCAACGACCGACGAATTCCGTCGCTGCTATCCATGGCGCTGTTGGAATTATTCCCTAGAGGCAATAATAAAGATGTTATTATTATAATTATTGTTCATGATAAAGTTTATATTCCATGCTAGAATTGTATTAAGCGAAAACTTTGATACTTGTGTGGTTTATGAACAACACTGTGTCCCTAATACGCCTCTATGGACTAGCTCATTGATTAATGATGGTTAAGGTTTCCTAACCATAGACATGAGTTGTCGATTAGTAATGAGATCATGTTATTAGGAGAATGATATGATGGACAGGCCCAAATTAAGCAGAGCAATTAGATCGTGTCATCGTGTTCATCTTTGCGAAGCTTTTTCTTATGTCAAGTATTGTATTCCTTAGACCATGAGATAATACAACTCCCTGGTATCGGAAGAAAGCTTTGAGGTCATCAAACGTCATCCTATGTGAGGGTGATCATAAAGGTGTCTCTCAGGTGATCGGAAAGTACTTGTTGGGTTGTATGTATCGAGATGGAATTTGTCCCTCCCGAGTCGGAGAAATATACTTCGGGCCCACTCGGTAATCGATATCAACACCGCTTGCAGGCACGTGGTTAAGGAGTTAATCACAAAGTGATATCGGATTAGGGAACGAGTAAAGTACTTGCTATGAACGAGATTGAACTAGATATGCCGATACCAACGATCGAATCTCGGGCAAGTAAAATATCGCGTGACGAAGGGAATACATATATGGGATTAATTGAATCCTGGCATCGTGGTTCATCCGATATGATCATTGATGAATATGTGGGAGTCAATATGAGTTTCCAGATCCCGCTGTTGATTATTGATAGAAGATCATGTCTGCATATTCTCGAACCCGTAGGGTCACACACTTAACGTGCATCGACGCTAGGATAGAATGGATAATTGGTTTATGAGTTTTTGTTCGGAGACTCGGATGAGATCCAGACATCACGAGAGGTTCCAGAATGGTCCGGAGAATAAGATTCATATAAAGGAAAGCAGTTTTTCGATTTCGGAATTGTTTCGGAGTTTATCGGTATTGTACCGAAAGGTTCTAGAAGCTTCCGGAGTGGGACCAACGTGGGCCCACTTGTCGGAGGCCTGCGTGGGCCTAAGGGGGAGTGCCCTGGCCGCTTTGGGCCAGGGGCACAAGGCCCCATAGGCCCAGCCGGCCAAACCCTAGGGGAAACCCTAGGGAACTCCTCTAGAAGGAAGGGGGAAAACTTGCCCCCCACTCCACCCTTGGGGCCGTCGCCCTAGGGATTGGAGGAGGGGACAGGGGGGCCGGCCAGCCCCCTATATAAGGTGGGTAGGGGCGCACCCTCCCCCTCCCCGAAATCCTCCAACCCTAGCCGCCGTCCTGCTGCTTCTCCACCTCTCTCTCTCCCGACTGCGCATAGGCGAAGCCCTGCCGCCGAAATTCTCCACCATAAGCACCACGCCGTCGTGCTGCAGATCCAATCTATCTCTCCACCATGCTTGCTGGACCAAGGAAGGAGGAGACGTCGCGGCACCGTACGTGTGCATCTCTCGGAGGCGCCGCCACTTGCGGCGTAGGATCGGATCGGATCGGATCGGATCGCGAGGAGGAGACGGCGAGTACGACTACATCAACCACGTTCTGTTGAACGTTTCCGCTGTGCGATTTCTTCAAGGGTATGAAGATCTCATCCATCTCTCTCATTGATTGCATCTGCTAGACTAGATCTTGGCTTTCTCGTTCGCATCCGTAGAATTTTTTTGATTTACTATGCTGCGAAACCCTTCAGTGGTATCAGAGCTAGATCTATGCGTAGATGTGTTTCACGAGTAGAACGCAACATGCTTGTTGCGGGCATTGATGTTTTTTGTTGCAAGCCTCTTGTTGTGTATTTCTTATGGCGCGGCATAGTGAGATCAAAGCGGTCCACGCCAACTTTACGCGACCTCGTTCGCGAGACCGGCTCCGCACTTGACGTGTGGCTTGTTCCACACATGCGGCTGGTGGATGCCAGTTTCTCTCACTATAGTAGTCATGGGATTTACACCGGATGTTAGCAACCATAATATCACCGTTGTGGCTTTCCGTAGGTAAGAATCGTTCTTAGCTTGTTACTCCCATAAGCCACGTAAAACATGCAACAACAAAGTAGAGGCGTCTAACTTGTTCTTGCAGGGAGTGTTTTGTGATATGGTATGGCCCAAGACATGATGCGTATGAGATGAATGCAATGATCATGTTTTGTAATATTTCACGACTTGCATGTCGATGAGTTCACAACTAGCAGGAGCCATATGGTTGTCTTTATAATTATGTATGACCTGTGTGTCAACTTCTTATACGCCATGTAATAGCTTTACTTTATCGCTAAGTAGTTAGCAATAGTTGTAGTTGCTATTCGTGGTGGAGGTAATCATGGTGGAGTGATGGAGATCATGCTGGCGCGCACAAGATGGAGATCATTGCACGGATATTGGCTATACCATGTCACATAAAATTATATGCATGTGATGTTTATCCTTTTATGTATCTTATTATGCTTAGATCGCGACGGTAGCATTATAAGATGATTACTCACTTAAAGATCAAGATAAAATTATGTTCTCCCCATGTATGCACCGTTGCGAAAGTTTGTCGTGTTCAAGCACCTCGTGATGATCGGGTGCTATAAACTCTACGTTCACATACAACGGGTGCAAGCCAGTTTTGCACACGTGGAAATACTTGGGTTTGACTTGACGAGCCTAGCATGTACAGACATGACCTCGGAACACATGAACCGAAAGGTTAAACATGAGTCATATGAATGATATGATCGACACTTTGTTGTCCACCATTGAAACCACATCTCTTCTCATTAAGATCGGATTAGGTGTGGTGAATTTGGATCGTGTTCACTAAAACAACTTGAGGGATGTTGAATTTAGTGGGAGTTCATCTAGTAATTTGATTAAGTTGAACAAGTTATCATGAACATAGTCTAAATGGTATTTGCAAATTTTATAGATCAAATGGCTAAGTCCAACTTCAACTTCAATGTTTTTGCTGAGAAAGAAAAGCTTAAAAACAATGGGTCTAACTTCACCAACTGGTTCCGCAATCTGAGAATCATTCTCGCTGGTGGACAAAAGGACTATGTACTAGAGAAAGCGCGAGGTGACGCCCCTGCTACTGATGCGCCGGCTGATGAAAAACTGTTTATCAGTCACGCAAAGATGATTATGGAGTGATTAAGAGTACCATGTTGTTTGCTATGGAACCGGACCTTCAAAATCGTTTTGAGGAGTTCGCCGGGCCCTTTGAGATACTTGAGGAACTGAAAACCATGTTTCAGACTAAGGCCCGTTTTGAGAGATATGAGATCTCTGAGAAGTTCTTTAACTACAAGATGGAGGAAGGGAGTTCTGTTAGTGAGCACTCCATTAAGATGTCGGGCTACACTCAACGTCTTGAGCAACTGGACTGCAAGATTCCAGAAGAGCTCAAGATTGAAAGAGTTCTGCAATCACTCCCTCCTAGCTACAAAGGTTTTGTAGTAACTTATAATCAAATTGGTTCCACTGATACGATCATTGAGCTCTTCGCTAAACTGAAAACTGCAGAGGTGGATATCAAGAAAGATAATCATGTGTTGATGGTCAACAAGACCCCTAGCTTTAAGAAAGGTAAGGGTGCAAGGAAATCCTTTAAGAAAGGCAGCGGAAAGCGCGTTTCCCCTGCCGATAAGAAGCTCAAGTCTGGACCTAAGCCGGACACTGAGTGCTTCTATTGCAAGGACAAGGGTCACTGGAAGCGCAACTGTCCGGAGTACTTAGCGAACAAGAAGGCTGGCAACATCAAAGGTATATTTGATATACATGTTATTGATGTTTACCTTACTAGCGCTCGTTGTAGTGCCTGGGTATATGATATTGGTTCAGTTGCTAATATTTGTAACTCGAAACAGGAGCTACGGAATAGACGACGGCTAGCAAGGGATGAGGTGACGATGCGCGTTGGCAATGGATCAAAAGTTGATGTGATGGCCATCGGCACGCTCTCCTTAGTTTTACCTTTGGGATTAGTTTTAAACCTTAATAAGTGTTATTATGTGCCTGCGTTGAGCATGAACATTATATCTGGATCATGTTTATTGCAAGACGGTTATTCATTTAAATCGGAGAATAATGGTTGTTCTATTTATATGAATAACATCTTTTATGGTCATGCACCTGTTGTGAATGGTTTATTTCTTCTTAATCTCGCAAGCGATGAAATGCACATCCATAACATTGAGGCTAAGAGATGCAAAGTAGATAGTGATAATCCAACTTATTTGTGGCACTGCCGTCTAGGTCATATTGGTGTAAAACACATGAAGAAACTCCATTCTGATGGACTTTTGGAGTCTCTTGATTTTGAATCATTTGACACGTGCGAGCCGTGCCTCATGGGCAAGATGATCAAAACCCCGTTCTCCGGTATGATGGAGCGAGCAACGGACTTATTGGAAATCATACATACCGATGTATGCGGACCAATGAGTGTTTCGACGCGCGGTGGATATCGCTATTTTCTTACTTTTACTGATAACTTAAGTAGATATGGGTATATCTATTTAATGAAACATAAATCTGAAACGTTTGAAAAGTTCAAAGAATTTCAGAACGAAGTGGAAAACCATCGTAACAGGAAAATTAAATTTCCACGATCCGATCGTGGAGGTGAATATTTGAGTTATGATTTTCTCACGCATCTTAAAGCAAGCGGAATCGTTTCGCAACTCACGCCACCCGGAACACCATAGCGCAATGGTGTGTCTGAACGCCGGAATCGAACTCTATTAGATATGGTGCAATCAATGATGTCTCTTACAGATTTGCTGTTATCATTTTGGGGTTATGCATTAGAAACCACTGCATTCACTTTAAATAAGGCACCATCTAAATCCGTTGAGTCGACACCGTATGAACTATGGTTTGGTGCTAAACCTAAGTTGTCGTTTCTTAAAGTTTCGGGATGCGAAGCTTACGTCAAGAAGTTGATGCCGGACAAGCTCGAACCCAAAGCGGAGAAATGCGTCTTCATAGGATACCCTAAGGAAAAGATTGGGTATACCTTCTACCACAGATCCAAAGGCAAAATGTTTGTTGCAAAGAACGGATCCTTTCTTGAGAAGGAGTTTCTCTCGAAAGAAGTGAGTGGGAGGAAGGTAGAGCTAGACAAGGTTATTGAACCTTCTCTCGAGTTGGAGAGTAGCACAGCACCTGAAATTGTTCCAGTGCCGTCTGCACCAACAAGAGAGGAAGCTAATGACGAGGATCATGAAACTTCGAACGATGCTACTACTGGACTTTGCAGGTCGAGAAGGTCACGTGCCACTCCTGAATGGTACGGCAACCCTGTCTTACCCTTCTTGTTGTTAGACAACAGTGAACCTGCGAACTATGAGGAAGCAATGATGAGCCCAAACTCTGAGAAATGGCTAGAGGCCATGAAATCCGAATTGGGATCATTGATGAAGAGTTGTATATGAAATATGGCAGATGGATGTCAAGACTGCGTTCCTCAATGGCAACATTGATGAAGAGGTGTATATGATGCAGCCCGAAGGTTTTGTCGATCCTAAGGATGCTAATAAGGTGTGCAAACTTCAGCGTTCCATTTATGGACTGAAGCAAGCATCTCGGAGTTCGAACCTTCGTTTTGATCAAGAGATTTGGATTTGTTCCAAATTGCTACGAAGCTTGTATCTACAAGAAAGTGAGTGGGAGCTCGGTGACATTTTTAGTACTATATGTGGATGACATATTGATTATTGGAAATGACATTGGTATGCTTAACGATGTGAAGAGTTATTTGAATAGATGTTTTTCAATGAAAGACCTAGGTGAAGCTGCTTATATATTAGGCATCAAAATCTATAGAGATAGACAAAGACGCCTAATAGCTTTAAGCCAAAGTACATACCTGGAAAAAGTTCTGAAAAGGTTCAAAATGGATAAAGCAAAAAAAGGTTCATTGCCCATGTTGTCAGGTCAGATATTGAGCAAGGCTCAGTGTCCAGCTATGGTAAACGGTAGAGACACTATGAGCAAAGTGCCATATGCCTCGGCCATAGGTTCTATCATGTATGCCATGCTGTGTACTAGACCGGATGTGTCAAATGCTCTTAGTTTGACGAGCAGATACCAAAGTGATCCATGAGTGGAACATTGGACAGCCATAAATAACATCCTAAAGTATTTAAATTGGACTAAAGAAATGTTCTTGGTCTATGGAGGTGATGAGCAGCTCGTCGTAAAAGGTTACGTCGATGCTAGTTTCGACACCGACCCGGATGATTCTAAATCTCAGACAGGATACGTTTATATTTTGAATGGTGGAGCTGTGAGCTGGAGAAGTTGCAAGCAAAGCGTAATCGCGAGATCTACAACAGAAGCGGAATACATGGCTGCTTTAGAAGCGTCAAGTGAAGGAGTTTGGATCAGGAACTTCATCACTGAGCTTGGTGTGGTTCCAAGTGCCTTGGACCCACTGGAGATATTGTGCGACAACACTGGAACCATAGCACTGGCTAAGGAACCAAAATATCATCCAAAGACCAAGCACATCAACCGCCGTTTTCATATAATTCGAGATTATGTAGCAAATGGAGATTTGAAGATTAGCAAAGTACATACGGATCTGAATGTCGCAGATCCATTGACTAAACCTCTTCCACGGGCAAAACATGATCAACACCTTAATGCCATGGGTGTTAGATTGTTGCCAGATGTAAACTAGATTATTGACTCTAGTGCAAGTGGGAGACTTGATGGGGATATGCCTACCGGGGTATACCCAGCAGGGCGTTTCCGACCGGCCCAGGAACTGGCGAGTGGGCCTGCAGGACGGCGACTGGATCAAGACCTGGCGTAGATTCAAGCGACTGGAAGCTGAAGACCCAGGAGAGTAGATAGGCCCAGTCGGATTAGATTAAACGATTGCCGAAACCTTAAATGATTCGGTTGAGATCTGTAAACCCTAGGGGGGTGAGTCTATATAAACCTCCCTAGAGGGCGTGTAGAAGATACGTTCCATCATCCACCCAAGCGACTCGCTGCCTAGCTGCCGAGCTCGCCCCATTGTACTCTCATCATAATACAATCTAGCAGGAGTATGTCTTTACCCTCCGGGGGCCCGAACCTGGGTAAAACCATGTGTCTCCGCCCTCATCTCGCACCGCAGATGGCTGGCCGCCCTTGCCCCATGTTCTACTACTTGCTGCCGATTGCAGCATCTGCCGTGGTCATTCCCACGATAGTGGCGCCCACCGTGGGGCCTGGCCGGCCTGGCCGGTGTTCTGCGGCGATATCCAATCTGCCCTTCAACGAGTCGATTGCCACCGGCCGCATGATAGAGATCGGCGAGATGCTCCAAATCTTGCCGAGCAGCTACGTCCCGGCGGCGCGACCCGTCACGCACAGCATGATCCTGCCGGTTGGCACGATCAGTCTCTTCGTCGGCCTCACCGACGTCATCGTCTCGGAGGACTCGGATCGCATCCGCGAGTCGCCGCCATGCGATAGGCTCCGAGAGTCAGGTCCGCACGATCCACCGCCTCGCCTCCGAGTACGACTCAGCCCACAGTGATGTGGCTGAAACCACCGCGGCCGCGAAAGACGCGGCCCTCAACGACGACACCGACTCGGCGACCCTGGCATCACTCGCCGGATCCATCATTGCGGCTTCGCCCGCGGGCTCCATCACCCAGGTCTCCAACGTTGGAGACTTCGAGGATCCCTCCATCCTTGGGATCTTCGACTTCGACTCTGGGTCGGAAAACTCCGCCGATCTCCGCGACGGGACCGGTCGCCACGCTGCGACCTACATGGCGACTGGCGCCGACCCACCGGAGGATCCCTTCTCCACCCCGATCCCTCCCAACACAACGGCAACGGAGGTCGAGGAACTCCGCCTAAAGCTGGCGGAAGCAGTCCGCAAGGAGCAAGTCGAGCGCGAACAATTTCGACTCGAGCAGGTGACGGCGCAGGAGCTGTCGCGCTACCACCAGCAACGAATCAGGTCGCGCTTGAACCCCACCGTCCAGGGGCGCGCCCTGAACTTCGACGACGAGAACGACCCGGCCCGCGTGGCCGAGCACGCGATCTGCGAGAACGCGCCACCAGGAGGAAGCGCCCGGCCCCCACCAGGGTCGACGGCGAATGGCGCCCCACCTCCACCCAACCGCGCACCCCCCAGGGACCAGCCGCGGATCGTGGTCTCCTCACGGGAGCGAGACGCGAACGGCCTACCACTGTTCTCCACCCTGATGGATAACCTCGTGGCGGGCCGAGCAGCGGCCGACAACATCACGGCCACCGGTGACGGCGCCCTATAGATCCAGTACGTCAAGGCCTTGCTCGCAAAGGCGGTCGAGCAACAAAACGCAGGCGTCGACTCACAGGGTCGGATGTACTCGTGTTCATCGGGCAGCAGAGCGGCCTCAAGCGGCCGTCCACTAGCGGCAAACACCCTCAACTGCTCTCCACCCGAACCACTGCAGCTCCAACACCGACCCGCGAACGCAGCACTCTCCACCAATGACCCCAGGCCGGCGACCAACTTCGTCGCCGCCAATGGTCAGCCCGTCGACGCCCGCACCCACATCATCAACAACTAGAGCTGGCGCGCACGCCATCCCGACGACCTGCGACATACCCTAACCAACCGCCGCGACGGCGAGCCGAGGGGGTCTCTAAGTCGACTCGGGCCCCGGTGCTTCGGACCAATGATCCAAGGCGAAAGATACCCGGCGAACTTCAAAGCGCCGAAGGAAATAGAGAAGTACGGCCCCACGTACGATCCCTCCGTGTGGCTGGACACTTACCTCATGGCAATGGGGATCGCCAGCCACACCGATCTACTCGCCGCCCGCTACCTCCCCCTGATGATGGAGGGGGCGTGCAGGCAGTGGATCAACACTCTCCCCGCGGACAGCATCGACTCCTGGGAAGAGATGTGCGACGCCTTCGTCAGGCACTTCGAGGGTTCATACACCCGCGCCACCAGCATCGAGGACCTGGAACGATGCATCCAGGGACCTCGCGAGTCGACCCGCAGCTGGGTCCAACGATGGCAAGAACTGTGGTACAACACGGTCGGTATCCACCCAGACACCGCAATCCACTACTTCAAGACCTCGTGCCGCTACGAGCCCCTGGTTGCCAAGCTCAAACGGGCATACCGCACACTCGACAACATACCGGACCTCCTTGAGATCACCAAAACATACGCGGAGGAAGACCCAAACCAAGAAATCGACGACGAGTCGGGAGGATAACGCCGCATGAGCGGCAACGACAACGGACGACAATCCGATCTACGCTATAGCAACACTCGCCTCACCGACAAGCGCCGCAGTGACGGGCGAGTCGACTTCGTCGCCAACGGTGGGCACGCGCAGCGCGAGCCCAAGAGCTTCCACCGCGACGGGGGGCAACGCCGCGACGGTGGCAACTACAAGGCGAAACCAAGGTTCGACCCCACGGCCCTCCTTAACCAACCTTGTACATTTCACAGCAGGGAAGGAAAGCCCGCCACGCTCACGACCGCCGACTGCCACTCTCTCAAGGAGATCAAGAAGGCACGGCGAGCGCGGGAAGACCTTGACAACAACCCGCCAAACGGCGGAAAATTCGGCAGCGTGGCTAGCTCACTCCACACCTTCACAGGCTTCAACACGAAGCGCGAGAAGAAGGTCATCGCCCGCGCCGTCGCCGTCAACGCGGTGGCCCAGGTGGACGTTCCCCAATTCCTCAACTGGTCGGAGCAACCCATCACCTGGAGCCGCCAGGACCACTCGCCACGCATCGAGTGCCCAGGCCGAGTCGCCCTGGTAGTCAAGCCCAAGGTGGGAGACTACTGGCTCCCCAAGACATTGATGGACGGCGGCAGCTCCATCAACATCCTGTACCTAGACACCTGTTGGGGTTCGTAGCATGGAAAAAAAAAATTTCTATCGCATACAAACAAACAAGCCAAGATCTATCTACTAGATTGTAGCAACGAGTCGATGGAATAACTTACCCTCGAAGATTCCAAAGCGGTTAACGAGAGCAGATTCTCGTGGGTGATGTAGTCGTACTCTTTCCGATCTCAAGATCGTGTAGACGATCCTTCTGGCGCTGCGTTCCGGCAGCGCTCCCGCAGTCGGTCACACGTTCGGTACTCGACGAAGACCTTCCTCTCCCTTGTTCCAGCAGGCAGCGGAGGTTGTAGCACTCTCCTCGCGATTCCGGCAGCACAACGGCGTGGTACCGGAAGTAGAGGGGAGATCCCGCAGGGCTTCGCCTTAAGCCGGAGCGAGTATGGTGGATTATGAGAGAGGGCTATTAGTGGTCTAGAGATTAGACACACCAATTAGAAGGCTCTAAACCGCAGGCTAAAGCAATTAGAAGCTCTAAACCAGAACGGCTCTAAACCGGAGATTAGAGGTGGAAACTTGTGTGTCTCAAGGAGGAGCCCTGCCCCTCCTTTTATAGGTGGAGGGGCTAGGCGCGCCAGGGAGGGAGGGAGTCCCTCCCCAACTCGGCCTAGGGCTGGGCGCCGGCCAAGGAGGAGAGGAACTCCTCCTCCAAATTGGTTTCAACCTCCTCTTGCTTGTTTCCCACAGTTTCCTGTTTCCCACAGTTTCCTGTTTTCCACAGTTTCCTGTTTTAGCCGTTTGACTTTCAAACTGGCAATTTGACTTTCATGTTTTTGGAACAGCAAGAACACTTAGTACATGATGCAATCATCCAATGACACATTCATGTACCCTCCCCCCCCGGAGTGCCGGACAATCCGGACCCTTCTAGAACATTCCTGATGAAAACACCGGAATCATTCCCGAACTCCGAAACGGGACTTTCCTTATATGAATCTTATTCTCCGGACCATTCCGGATCACCTCGTGATATCCCGGATCCCATCCGAGACTCCGAACAACATTCGGTCTCTTTCTCATAATACCATAACTACTCAAAACAACGTCGAATCCTTAAGTGTGTCTCCCTACGGTTCGTGAATTATGCGGACATGATCGAGACACTTCTCCGAACAATAACCAATAGAGGAATCTGGAAATTCATATGGCTCCCACATATTTCTACGATTACTTTGCGATCGAATGAACCACTTACATACGATACCAATTTCCCTTTGTCTCACGATAGTTTACTTATCCGAGGTTATGATCGTCGGTATCTCTGCATACCTAGTTCAACCTCGTTACTGATAAGTACTCTTTTCTCGTTCCCGTGATATGTGATCCCTTGTGACCTAGTCACATGCTTGCAAGCTAATTGGATGACATTCCACCGAGAGGGCCCAGAGTATATCTATCCGTCATATGGATGGACAAATCCCACTCTTGATCCATGTGTTTCAACCAATACTTTCCGAACACTCAATGCCACCTTTATAGCCACCCATTTACGGTGTGGTGTTTAATGTCATCAAAGAATCCATCCGGTAAAGGTGATATGCATGATCTCATGGTCGAAGGAATTAGGTTACTATGTATCAGAAAGCATATAGCAATTGAACTATTGAAATGACTTGATCTTTATGCTACGCTTATCTATAGGAGTATGTCCACCATATCATTCTCCTAACGATATGATCCTGTTGTTAATAACATCTCTATGTTCATGATCAGGAAACCATGATCATATATTAACCAACAAGCTAGTTTAACAAGAGGCTTTACTAGGGACTCTTATTTTAGTTTACAAATCACACAAGTATTAATGTTTCCGGTTAATACAATTATAGCATGGTATGTAAACATTTATCATAAGTGTGAAGATATGATAATAACCACTTTATTATTGCCTCTTGGGCATATCTCCAACAACACCTTCAGGCGAATGCGGCTCCCGCAGTCGATGGTCGAGACGACCTACACCACGTTCCACGGCATCGTCCCCGGTCGGAAGGCGTACCCGGTCGGCAAGGTCACGCTGCCAGTCACCTTTGGCACACCGGCAAACTTCCGCATCGAGCGGATCGTCTTCAAGCTGGTGCCCTTCGACAGCCCCTACCACTGCGTCCTGGGGCGCCAGGCATTCCCAAGTTCATGGCGGCGCCCCACTACGCGTACAACACGATGAAGCTCCCCGGACCGCGTGGCTTCATCACCATCCACGGCGACCCCGACATGGCCGCCGAGTGCGAGGCCAAAGGAGCCGAACTCGCCGACGCCGTCATCGCGGCAGAGGCCAACCACGCCGACGAGCTCGCCAAATACGCGAGCGGGGTCAACAACAACGACCCCACTATACTCAAGAAGCCCAACTCGGAGGGCGGCAACACCTCAGCCTTCGAGGCAACGACGCATACCCGCACCGTCGAGCTGGTCCCAGGCGACTCCAGCCAGACGGTAACGATCGAGACGGGCATGAGCCCAGCATAGGAAGGCGCGCTCATCGAGTTCCTCCGTGAGAATAGGGACATCTTCGCATGGAAGCCCTCTGACATGCCTGGTGTCCCTAGGGAACTCGCTGAGCACAAACTCAGCGCCGACCCCAAAGTGAGACCTATCAAGCAGTCGCTCCGGCCCTTCAATGAAGAGCGCCGCCGAGCCATCGCCGAGGAGGTGCAGCGTCTACTCGCTGCAGGCTTCATCCGGCCAATCAAATACTCCAAGTGGCTGGCAAACCCAGTACTGGTCGAGAAGAAAAATGGGACCTGGAGGATGTGTATCGACTACACAAACTTAAACAGCGCTTGCCCGAAGGAACAATTCGTCCTCCCGCAGATCGACCAAATAATCGATTCCACCGCGGGCTCGGAGTCACTATGCTTCCTCGACGCCTACTATGGATACAACCAGATCAAAATGGCCGTTGAGGACGAAGAGAAGACGGCGTTCATCACGCCATTCGGAGCCTTCTGCTACACCGCCATGACCTTCAGCCTCAAGAACGTCGGGGCGACCTACCAGCGGTGTATGTAGGAGTGCCTTGCGAGCCAAATTGGCCACAATATCCATGTCTACATCGACGACGTGGTAGTAAAGTCCGCTCGCCAGGGCGACCTACTCGCCGACCTGGCGGAGACATTCGCCAACCTGCGGAAATACAAGATAAAGCTAAACCCAGGCAAATGCACCTTCGGTGTACCAGCAGGGCAGCTACTGGGATACGTTATTTCCAAGCGTGGGATCGAGGTGAATCCCACCAAGATCGATACGATCGCTCGGCTCGGCAAACCCGAGTGCCTGCGCGACATCTAGAAGCTGGCCAGGCGAGTCGCGGCTCTCAGTCGCTTCATCCCCCGATTGGGCGAAAAGGCAATGCCCCTATACCGCCTGATGCGCAAAAACCCCACCTTACAGTGGGACAAGGAGGCGAACGATGCGCTCCGCGACCTCAAGAAGGTGCTACTCGCCGCCCCCGTCGACAAGGAACCCATGCTGGTCTACGTCGCGGCTTCCGAGCGCGTCGTCAGCGCCGTCATGGTCGTCGAGCGACCAGAGGAAGGAAAGGAGCGCCCAGTGCAGCGACCAGTGTACTATATTAGCGAGGTCCTCACCGAGTCGCGCCAGCGATACCCGCAATACCAGAAAATGGTATACGCGGTCTTCAGAGCACAGCGGCGACTGCCACACTACTTCCAGGAGCACCCGATATCGGTCGTCTCCTCAGCACCGTTGCAGGACATCATCCGCAACCGCGAGGCGACCGGGCGAGTCGCCAAGTGGGCCGTCGAAATCGGCGTCCACAACATCAAGTACGAGCCACGAAAAGCGATCAAGTCGCAGGCTCTTGCAGACTTCATCGCTGATTGGGAGGAGGCCCAGCAGCAAGAAAAGCTGCCATACCTCCACTGCTGGAGTTTACACTTTGACGGCTCCAAGAATGCGGACGGTGCAGGAGCAGGGATCGTGCTAACCTCTCCGAAGGGCGACAATCTACGCTACGTCCTCTGCCTCGACTTCACCCCCTGCACCAACAACATGGCCGAGTACGAGGCACTACTCCACGGCATGCGAGCCGCCAAGGAGATGAATGTCAATCGCCTACGCTGCTACGGAGACTCCGACCTCGTCGCTGGGCAAGTCGCCGGCACCTGCGACACCGTCTCCCCCACCATGGCGGCATACCGCCAAGCAGTGGACAAGCTGGGCGGACACTTCGCAGGCTATTCCGTCGAGTGGATCGATAGGCGGAAAAACGAGGAGGCCGACGCACTCTCTCGTATCGGCTCGGCTCGACTCGCACCACCCGTCGACGTCTTCCTCGACACCATCACCAAGCCTTCCATCTCTCCCCCAAGGGAGATCGACATCGGAGTCCCGCTGCAACCAGAGGCAGCCCTGGTCGCACTCATCGCCGAGCCAGAAGACTGGACTATGCCGTACATCGCCTACCTGGAGGAGGCACCTTGCCAGCAGACGAAACAGAAGCCCAGATGATAGCGCGCCGGTGCAAATCCTTCGTCATCATCCATGGCAAGCTCCACAAGCGCAGCGTGACCGGCGTGTTCCAACGCTGCGTCCAACCCGCTGAAGGACGCAAAATCCTCCACGACATCCACTCCGGCGACTGCGGCCACCACGCCGGCGCCCTCTCTCTGGTCGCAAAGGCTATGCGACACGGTTTCTACTGGCCCACTGCATACGCAGACGCTGTCGACATTGTCCAGCGGTGCGCCGGGTGCCAGAAGTACGCCAACCAGACCCACGTGCCGAGCTCGGCGCTCAAGACAATCCCCATCACCTGGCCGTTCGCCGTGTGGGGTATGGACATGGTAGGCCCTTTCAAAAAGGCCCCCTCCGGCTTCACTCACCTCCTGGTCGCGGTCGACAAATTCACAAAGTGGGTGGAGGCCAAGCCAGTCCGGAAATGCGACGGGAAGACCGCCACTAAGTTCCTACGCGAGCTCATATATCGTTACGGGTTCCCAAACAGCATCATCACGGACAACGACACCAACTTCGCCAAAGGAGCCATGGCCGAGTTCTGCGAAGAACATCACATCCGACTCGACCTCGCCTCAGTCGCTCACCCGGAGACCAACGGCCAGGCGGAACGGGCCAACCAGAGCATCCTCCATGGCCTGAAGCCACGGCTCCAAGTACCACTCGAGCGCACCGCCGGGTGCTGGGTCGAGGAGCTACCCTCCGTCATCTGGGGCATCCGCACCTCTGTCAACAGGTCGACAGGATTCACACCCTTCTTCATGGTGTATGGCGCCGAGGCAGTCATGCCCACCGACCCAGAGCACGACTCGCCAAGGGTTGCCCACTACACGGAGGCTGCAAACGAACTCGCACGCCAGGATGGAGTCGATCAACTCGACGAGGCACGCGACCTAGCTCGCTCCCGAACTGCCATCTACCAGCAAGGACTCCGCCGCTACCATAGCCGGCGAGTGAGGACTCGCACTTTCCAGGAAGGAGACTTGGTGCTACGCCTCATCCAGGACAAGAAGGGCATGCACAAGCTCTCCCCCCGTGGGAGGGACCATTCGCCATCGGGCGAGTACTCGGCAACGACGCCTACTACCTCACCGACGTCCGCGGAGACGGGAACCGTGGAATGTAAACCTCCTACGGAAGTTCTACTCCTAGAACTCCATACATGTACCCTCCACCCGCTATGAAATAAAACATATTGGCCATCGCAAATTGCGTCTACTCTCCATGTATGTGCCACTCGCACTCGTAATAACAACGTCAAGCTAACTGCAGAAGTCAACCTCTGGTACAGCGACCGGCACGGCCAAGTAGTGCGTTACGAGGGCACTGGGTTACCCCAGGACTCGTAACGTCCACGAAAAACGCCTACCCGGAGCCCCATTGGAGTCGCCTAGCTCGACTGGCTTAACGAGCCAAGACAACTGCCTTCGCTCCTCACAGCGACCATGATCCTCCGCATCCTCGAGACAGCGACTCGAATGGCCAAGTACCACGCTCGGGGACTGACGACCAGTTAAGCACGAGCGACTAGGGAAAAACGCCAAGTATGAGAGCGTGCCCAGGACTCGCCATGCGACTGACCCTACGGATCAGGCAGGAGTGATGCGCTTACTCTAACGCGCTCAGTCCTCACCCACCCTAGAGCCACGACTAGAACCACCAAGTACCACGCTCGGGGACTCGGCCACCCGACCTCGTTCGTGCAAGGGAAAACTGTCAAGTAAAGAGCACTCATGGGAGTCGCCCTGCGACTAGCTTTCCAAGCTCGGGCGAGTCGACCTCAATAACAAAACAACTGACAAAACGTTCAAAACCACAAACACATAACAAAACGAGGTAAACCCCATAAAAAGGGCGGACGCGCTCGGGGACTCGTCCAATCAGCAATCAAAATCGCAAGACAATTCACAAAATAACACGAGATTCCATTACAGCAGAACAAAGTCGTTCCAAAATACAAGTCAAGCCCAATGGCCAATTGCTACTAACGCCCCAGGGCACAATGTTTCTATTCCGCAGGCTTCGACGTCAACTCACCGCCATCCCTGCGGTTGCGAATGAAGGGCGTGTACGGGTCCGACGGGTACGTCGTCAACTCACCCGCCATCGCCGCATGAAACGGTTGCTCGACCTTGAAGTCCCGATGCGCCGGCTCGGGATCGTTGGGCGTGGCAGTCGTCTCTTGATAAGGGAGGAGGTCGCCCATCGCCCAGACGCGATCGGAGTATACCGCGGCCCGGTCCGTCAGCTTCAACACCTCGGCGGTCTCCACCGAGCCCGTCGACTAGGGGTAACCACTCGTCACGTCGTCAAGGTCGAAGTCCTCCGGGAAGTGGGCAAGCCCAAGGCTAAGCGCCGTTGCCGCCCCGCGCCGGAACGCCGACCGCGTCATTAACTCGATGACTGACGGCGCCTTCTCCAGATACCACCATACTTCGACGAGATCGCTGGGAATCACTTCCATAGGCGATATCTCCTGAAGATACGCCCGAATGCAAGCCGCGGACAACGTGGCCGAGTGACCAGAGTGGTCACACACTGCCGCGCGTCGTACGATTGCGCCTCCTCCGAGCTGTCGATAATCCGACCTGTGGGCAGAGGGCGGCAGTGAGTACAACAAAGATTACATAATGCATCTACTATAGGCAGAGGCAGGAAGTTTACCAATTAAAGGACGACAGAGGCCTGTGATGAAGCTTTGAAGCGAGGAGAAGTCGTTCTGCAGCCCAATAACGAGGGCGTCAGAAACCTTTCGCTCTTCAGCGGCAGCCGTAACAGCAGCTTTTGCTTGCCCATCCGCCGCGCTCGCCTCCGCTTTCGCTTCCTTGAGCTCGCGCTCCAGATCAGCGATCCGTTTCTCAGCCGTACTCAACGCAGACTGAGCCGCCGTCAGTTCACTCGCCGGGACAAGGACCTGGCGGACCTCCTCTGCCTTGGAAGCGATCGCCTGGAGTCCCTTGTTCGTTTCTTGGACGGCAACAAGTTCCTTCTCCGCGCGACACTTCACAGCAAGCCGATCAGCTGACTCACGCTGCAAGCCCTGCGCACAAATCAAACAGTTAACAACAATGGAATCCTAAGTGCCCACCCACTGAAATTCAGCGACTGGACACTCGGGGACTGGAGATCAAAAATCCTAAGTGCCCACCAGCTGAAATTCAGCGACTAGACACTCGGGGACTGGAGATAAAAAATCCTAAGAGCCCAACCGCTGAAATTCAGCGACTAGGCACTCGGGGACTGGGTGCTACAAATAAAAACAAACACCAAAAGAATCTGACCACTGAAATTCAGTGGCCCGATCCTCGGGGACTGGATATACCTGGATGGCTGCGCCCAGCATGCCATGGATCTGTAGCGCGTCCACAGATGCGAGAAGAGCTGGAGTGTGTCCGCGACGCTGCTCGACCTCT
Organism: Avena sativa; assembly: GCA_916181665.1. Classification (NCBI taxonomy): domain Eukaryota; kingdom Viridiplantae; phylum Streptophyta; class Magnoliopsida; order Poales; family Poaceae; genus Avena; species Avena sativa. The sequence continues at coordinate 90,530,391 of OV702285.1, read as the reverse complement.
GTTTCGGCGATCCCAGGCGTGCGGCTCGATGGCGCTATACCACTCGCTGTAGCCGCTTTGGCCATAAAGCGGGGGAAGGTCGCGGCGGATGCTCCAGCGCCACTAGGAGCCGGCTCGGCCATTCCAGGCGAGGAAACATCCTCCTTGGTCTTCACGGCCACCTCCGTCGTAGTCGGAGGATCACTCGGAGCAACCGTCGTGTCGCCAGAGACCGTGACGACATCGTCGCCCTTGGCCTTCTTAGCACTGTCTGCGGGGGCAGCGACCTCATCAGCTTTCCTCTTCCGTGAGGGGTCCTCTTCGGCGACGACTGGTGGCACCTTGGCCACGGAAGGGTGGCCGATCTTCTTAACTCTAGTCCTGTGAAACAACGATATGAGCAAAATTGTTCGAGTACAACGAAAGACAAGCAGATGGACAAAACTTACTTGGCGATTGGTATGAACCGCAGTCCCGTGCGGATACTGGCCGACTTCTCCAGTTCGGGGCCCAGTTTCCGACTGAGGCCCATCTCCAAAACATCATGTGCCCAAGATACGAAAGGCCTCTTCGACGACGAGGCCGCGACAGGAGCCTCCGAGACGACGTCGGCAGGAGCTCTCCTAGGAGGAGAAGCTGCTGCAGCTGGAGCATCCCCCAACCCAGAGACCGGGGCGAATAGGGGTGGAAGCGAGGCCATAGGTACCTCATCCAGGGCGGCAACGGCATCCGGTGCTGCTATCGTCTACGGCGCTTCATCCTTGGCCAAGCTGGTGGCGTCGGAACTACTCGCCGAACGAGGCAGAGATACCTGTTTCGTCGGCTTCGTCTTTCTCTTTGGTGGAGCCTTCACTTCCTTAGTTTTCTTTTTTTTCGACGGTGTAGCCTCACGACGCGAGGTGTGCTCGGGAAGCTCGTCATCGTCGTCATGACGTTCGAGGCTTCTACTCGCCTCGAGCTCGCGCTGATGTTGCCCGCGAGTTTTGCGAACCATCGGGGTGGCGTCTTCCCTGGGCTCGTCATCGTTGTCGTCATCACTCGCGTCGCTCCCGACGCCGCCCTTGGCAGGAGGCGACTCGCCCCCGTCCTGGATGGACGAGCTCGAGTTCTCGTCGTCCGCGGGTGGGAGTCACCCTTCCACCACTTGGAATAACTGCAGAAGGCACGCGACAATATCAATATAACCGCGAAAGCATCAACTGCGACAGCGAATGGTAGTGAAAACAGCGACTTACCGTCGGAGCTGGATGCTTCGCGGTGTAGGGGGCGACCCCAGCCTTCGCGTCCAGATATGCTGCATGGGTGATCTTCTTCAGCGCCAGGATGTAGTCTTCGAGTTTCCACTCGGCGAGGCAGGATTTTGTCGAGTCTTCCCTGCCCGTGTACTCGTACATGTAATTGTCGCGGCGGGCCAAGGGAACGAGTCGCCGCCCGAGCCAGCAGTTGTACAAGTTGATGGTTTGGAGGCCCTTCTTCTTCAGGCCGCGGATGGTTTGAAGCATCTCGTCCACGACCATCCGCTGGTCTAGTGGGAGTTTGCCGACCTGGAGTCGGCGCGGTTCGGGCCGGTCGGCGGAGTACCTCGGGATCGCTACCTCGCCGTCTAGAGTAGCCTCGGTGACGTAGAACCAGGACTTCTTCCACTCGCTTGCCGCCTTGGCAGGCAGCATCAGGTCGAAGAAGGAGGCCTTCGACTTCAACTGAAACGTCAGGCCACCCGCAGCCAGCATTGGGCCGCCTGATTCTTCGCGACTGATCCTCCCGTGGAACAAATCCTGCCACAGGGGGAAGTAGGGCCTGCATCCCAGGTAGCACTCGCAGAACGCCACGAAAATGGCGAGCTGCTCAATGTTGTGCGGGCCCAGGTGTTGGAGATATGCCCAAGAGGCAATAATAAAGTAGGTTATTATCATATCTTCATATTTATGATAAATTTTTACATACCATGCTATAATTGTATTAAAAGGAAACATTAATACTTGTGTGATTTGTAAACATAAAAGAGTCCCTAGTAAAGCCTCTTGTTAAACTAGCTTGTTGGTTAATATATGATCATGGTTTCCTGATCATGAACATAGAGATGTTATTAACAACAGGGTCATATCATTAGGAGAATGATGTGATGGACATACTCCTATAGTTAAGCATAGCATAAAGATCAAGTCATTTAAAATAGTTCATTTGCTATAAGCTTTCTGATACATAGTAACCTAATTCCTTCGACCATGAGATCATGTTAATCACCATCACCGGAAGGATGCTTTGATGACATCAAACACCGCACTGTAACTGGGTGGCTATAAAGGTGGCATTGAGTGTTCAGAAAGTATGGGTTGAGGCTCATGGATCAAGAGTGGGATTTGTCCATCCATATGACGGATAGATATACTCTGGGCCCTCTCGGTGGAATGTCATCCAATTAGCTTGCAAGCATGTGACTGGCTCACAAGGGATCACATACCACGGGAACGAGAAAAGAGTACTTATCAGTAACGAGGTTGAACTAGGTATGCAGAGATACCGACGATCAAAACCTCGGATAAGTAAACTATCGTGAGACAAAGGGAAATTGGTATCGTATGTAAGTGGTTCATTCGATCGTAGAAATATGTGGGAGCCATATGAATTTCCAGATTCCTCTATTGTTTATTGATCGGAGAAGTGTCTCGGTCATGTCCGCATAATTCACGAACCGTAGGGAGACACACTTAAGGATTCGATGTTGTTGAGTAGTTATGGAATGATTATTAAGAGACCGAATATTGTTTGGAGTCTCGGATGGGATCCGGGATATCACGAGGAGATCCGGAATGGTCCGGAGAATAAGATTCATATAAGTAAAGTCCTATTTCGGAGTTCGGGAAAGTTTCCGATGATTTCAGCGGAGAGGTTCTAGAAGGGTCTAGAAGGTTCACCGGTCCGAAAGGAGAATGGTCCATGAATGTGTCATGGGTAAGTGGAATGATTGGATCATGTCCAAGGTCACTTGGTGTTGGCATATGCAAGAGAGAAATAAAGCTCTAAATTGAAAGTCAAACGGGAAGTTTGAAAAGTCAAACTGGAACAATAGTTTCCTAGTGGGAGAAGAAACAAGTCCTTCTCTCAATCCAACTTGGGTTTGGGTTTGGATTCAAACCCACCCCTCCCAAGGCTGCCCTCCCTCTCATAAATAGAGGGGGAGGGCTGCCCCAAACAACACAAGTTCCAAGCCCTCTCCACGAGCCGCCGCCGTCGCCAGCGCCGCCGCTCGCCGCCGCCCGCCGCCGCGCCGCCGCCGGTTCGTCGCCGCTGCCTTAGCCGCCGCTAACACCTCCTCCTCCTCCCGGATCTCTAAACCCTAGTTTTCCGGGAAACCCTAATCCACCATACTCGCTTCGGCTTAAGGCGAAGCCATGCGAGATCTCCCCTCTACTTCCGGTACCACGCCGTCGTGCTGCCCGAATCACGAGGAGAGTGCTACAACCTCAACTGCCTACTGGAAAAAGGGAGAGAAAGGTCTTCATCGAGTACCGAACGTGTGACCGACTGCGGAAGCGCTGCCGGAACGCAACGCCCAAAGGATCGTCTACGCGATCTTGAGATCGACAAGTGTACGACTACATCACCCATGAGAATCTGCTCTCTTTAACCGCTTTGGTATCTTCGAGGGTGAGTTCCTCTATCGACTTGTTGCTACAATCTAGTAGATAGATCTTGGCTTGTTTGTGTGCATGCGGTAGAAAAATTTTGTTTTCCATGCTACGAACCCCTACAGTGGTATCAGAGCCGTGTCTATATGTAGATCTGTTGCACGAGTAGAACACAATGGTCATTGTGGGCGTTGATGCTTTTGTTGTCGATTGCTTATTGTGTACTTTGCATCTTGCGGGATGGTGGGATGAAGCGGCCCGGGCTAACCTTACATGACATCGTTCATGAGACTTGCTCCACGCTTGACATGCAACTTGTATTGCATAAGTGGCTTTGCGGGTGCCTGTTTCTCCCAACATAGTTAAGATTCAATTTACAACGGGTGATTGACAATACTAGTATCAATGTTGTGGTTCTTGTTCGTAAGTTAGAACGACACTTATTGAAAGCCCCAAACCACGTAAAATATGCAAAGAAAATTAGAGGCGTCTAACTTTGTTTTGCAGGGGTGTGCTGTGATGTGATATGGCCATGATTGTGATTATATTTGATGTATGCAATGTTCCTTATTGTAAGTTGGCAACCGGCAGGAGCCATATGGTTGTCTTTAAATTCTGTTAAGACCCGCGTGTCTATTCAAAGTAGTTGTAATAGTTGAAGCTGGTGGAAGACAACCATGGAGTGGCATCATTGACCTTGATGCAATTCCGGTGATGATGGAGATCATGTTCGTTCTTGAAGATGGAGATCGGAAGAACAAAGAAGGAAGGCCATATCATATCACATATTATGAATTGCATGTGATGTTAATCTTTTTATGCATCTTGCATTGCTTAGTTTACGACAGTAGCATTATAAGATGATCCCTCAAGCACACAATTTCAAGTTTTAAAGTGTTCATCCTTAGTAAGCACCGTTGCTAAAGCTCGTTGTTTCGAAGCACCACGTGATGATCGGGTGTGTTAGATTCTGCGAGTGTATACAACTTGAGCAAGCCAGATTTGCTCATGCGGAAGCTAAGGTTTGATCTTGACGAGCCTAGCATGTACAGACATGGTCTCGGAACATGGATCACCGAAAGGTAAAGCATGAGTCATATAGTAGATATGATGAACATGTTGATTGTTCGCCATTGAAGCTACATCAACTCTCGTGATGATCGGTTTTGATGTGGTGGATTTGGTTCGTGTGATCACTAAAACAATGTGAGGGATATTGTTTTGAGTGGGAGTTCAACGGCAATATGATTAAAAGTTGAACACTATTTATCATAAATTAAATCAAAGTGAATTTGCATTGTTGTTGTAGTCATTGGCATCCGTTTACCACCTTGCGCTTAGTTTTAATTGAGATGATAGAACTATAGAATTCTGGTTAGTTACTTTACAAACTGGTATCGTATTGTTTTGAAGTGTTAATCTAAAGTTTAAAAGTCCTATTGCAAACTTTCAGTAAAGTTTCGGTTACTCCATGAAGTTTAATAATTGGTATTAAAACAAGAGTGACAATTCCAAGTGTTAGTGTATAAGTATCATGTTTGTCTCCATGATTCTTGATATTCAAAGGATTGTCTTAATATCAAGGTTATCTAGGATCTAAAAGAGTTGTTTCAGAAACCATGATGTGTGTAAGATATTGTGATATCTGAAACAAAGTTTTGGTTGCAACATGACAGAGTATAATATGGCAAAAGTCATGTTCTCATATTTGATGAGAATTTGCAAAGGATTGGAGACACTAGATGTCCTAATCCACCAAAAGGTTTTGGATAGCAACATTATACTCGCGATTCATCTTTATAAGCTAAAAGTAGTTTGATCATGAATAATTCCATGATAAGGGTGAATATTTGATGTAGGTAAAATATTTACCACACCAAGAGATTACTAAAGAATGGAATTTGAAAGCACACCAAACATTTGATGATGGTGATCTACTTCCAAGTGCAAGTCCAAAGACATTGGTATTTAATTATACACGCTTTAGACTATGTGTCATATGTGTGACTCCACTATTGATGTTGATAGATTCTTTCAAACAGAAAAGGAAATACTGAAAGAGAATCTCATAAATATATGGCAGAAAAGAAAAGACTAGAATTGTTTAGTTTAAGTATATAGATGATATACATGTTATGGCTATATTCTTTGCTTATTAAACAATGTGGTTCTTAAGTATTTGATACTGAATTTGTTGGTGTGAATCGTCATACGAAACAACACAATTCATGAACTACAATGGCCTAAGTAACTAGCAAAAGAATATGTGATGATGTTCATCGAGAACAAATAAAGGGTTATTGTGCTGCTTGTTAAACATCAAAGCTTGCCTTAAAGATTTGTTTTATCGGGTATTCTGAGAACAAAAGGGTTGTTTAAATAATTGTCATAATCCATAAAAGATGGATGATTCACAAATCTAGTTGGAGAAATCACATCCATAAAACTAGTGCTAAAAATGTCGAAAGAAAAATTGATTGAAAGATCACTTAGGAAGTGACATCGCCGTTTAAATTATATTGGAAAGAAAACATGAAGAAACTCCATGTGGATGGAATTTTGGAGTCTTTTGATTTTTGATCAAATGACGCTTGTGAAACTTTCCTAGAGATAATTAAAACTTCGTTCATAGGCCAAAAGGGAACGAATGACTAGCTTATTGGAACTTGTACATATTGTTGTACGAAGTCCATTATGTGTAGTCAAGAGCGATGGATTTCAACTTCATATGCTTTCTCTGAAAATTTGAGTGAATATATGAATATTTACTTAATAAGGATGAAGTATGAAACATTTGAAAAGTTCAAAGACTTTCAAGATGAAGTGCAAGATCAATGTAACAAGAATATAAATAGTTTATGATAAGATCATAAAGGAAGATATTTGAGTTACAAGTTTAGCATAATACCTAAGATTTAAGGAATCGTTCCGTGGATTTGCATGTCCCGAAACACCATAAGAGTATGGAGCGTTCGAGATATGTAATTAAACCTTGTTTGACATGGTAAGATCGAAGGTGTAAATCATAAAACTGCCATTATATTTTAAAGATTAAAAGCTATAGAGACTACCGTTTTTCCACTGAAAAGAGATCCATCATAATCCGTTGAAATGACACCATATAAAGTTATGGTTTGGGATAAAACCCAAGTTGTCCTTTCTTAAACATTGGTATTCTATGCATAAGAAAGATGTTTGCAACCAAAGTCGGATGAACCTGTCTTTGTATGTTATTTCGAATAACTGTTACGTAATCCTCCATAACATCGGAGACAAAAGTGTTTGTCACTTAGAACGTCAAATTTCTTTGAGAAGGAAATTTTCGTGAAAAGATAAGTGGGAGGACAATAGAACTTTGATAAGGTTAAAAGAACCTTAGCTATATGTGCAAAGTTGCGCAGCGCCGAAAAGTGTTCCGGAGGCAGCAACAATGCTCATGGCTCACGTGCCTCAAAGGTTGTGGTTACGAAGGTCAAAGTTTGTATTGAACCAAGTAGGTCGAGTAAGAAATCAAATACCAAGATTTGAGGGTTGAATCATTATTTGAGAATAATGAACGTACTACATGCAAAGAAGCGACGATGGGCCCTGACTCCGCAAAATGGCTTGAAGCCATAAAATCCGTGATAGTTCCATACACGAGAAATCAAGTTTTGAACTTGAAGGACCCTCGAGAAAGGTGTAAGACCTTACAGTTGTGTTTGGATCTATAAAGAAATAGACATGGATGTTTCGCATCTATGAAATGGTCGACATGTTGGGAAAGAGTTCACAACAATATTCAAAGGTTGACTATGACAAGATTTGATCTTTCATAGCGATATTTAGTCTAGACGGATTAATGTAGCAACCACTACATATAATTTTGTTATGTGGTAGTTGAATAAACAAAACAAGTTCTTCTAATAGAATTGTTACCTAGGACATGTGCATAACACGGTCCATAGGGTTTTGTTAATTCAAAGGATGATAAAAGCATATGCAAACTTCAATGGTTGAAGTGAGCATCGCGGAGTTGGAATCTTCACTATGATGAAACTGTTAAAAGAGTTTAATTTCATCAGAGACAATGAAGATGCTTGCATTTGCAAGAAATTAAGTGGGAGCGCTAAGACATGTTTCTAATACATTATGTGGAAGACATATTGTTGATTAAAAATGATGTATCTTTTATTAACACATATTAAGAATTTCATCCCGATGAAAGACTTAGGCAAAACCCAAATATTTGGCATCAATAGACGCTAATATGGTTGTGCCGAAAGTACATAGATGATGTATTGAATAAGTTCAATATAGAAAATACAAGAAAGGTTCTTGTTGCACAGAAAGGATTGAATGAGTTCAATATTGATGATATATTCAAGTGTATTGACACTTGGTAAGTGAAACAAAGATTCAAGTATAGATTGATACTTGATGTATGAAATCACAAAGAGTATTTATATCAATCATACTGTGATATGTACAAATCCATATATGTCCTATGCTCTAAATGTTATGAGCATATATCAGAATGATTCATAAGATAATCATTGGATGATAGTAAAAATATTCTTATGATCTTGTAAAAGAACTAAGAATATATTATTTTGTAGAAATGACAAATAGATGGTTAGTTCATTGTAAATGAATTACATTGATATTAGTTTTGTCACAAAGAACAAATTAAGTTTATCTCAATCTAAACTAACGGCGGCACAATATGATGGAAAGTAAGTTCCATCATGAATCTGGATGAATTCCAAAGTTAAGACATGGTGACAAATACTACAACAAAAGGCTGAGTATATGACTGCTATTATAGCAGCTAAAGAGGGCATTTGTGTCAAGTAGTTTGTTATCAAACTAGGTGTAGTTCACAGCGGGATAATACTATGAAGATATATTGTACGACAATATTATCAACATGTTTTAACCCCAAAGAACAAAAGGTCTCACCAAAGGACCAAATTTATACAAAGCCATCTCATTAGAGAATGAGTGATGCGTAGAGACGCAAAGACATGCAATTACACACGGACCTGGAAGTGTCAGATCCGGAGATCAGTTGACCACTAGCAAACGTGTACTTACAACACCGGAAAGCCATAAGTGTTGAATACACAAAGATATGAAACTAGATTATTGACTCTAGTGCAAGTGGGAGACTGTTGGAGATATGCCCAAGAGGCAATAATAAAGTGGTTATTATCATATCTTCATACTTATGATAAATGTTTACATACCATGCTATAATTGTATTAAAAGGAAACATTAATACTTGTGTGATTTGTAAACATAAAAGAGTCCCTAGTAAAGCCTCTTGTTAAACTAGCTTGTTGGTTAATATATGATCATGATTTCCTGATCATGAACATAGAGATGTTATTAACAACAGGGTCATATCATTAGGAGAATGATGTGATGGACATACTCCTATAGTTAAGCGTAGCATAAAGATCAAGTCATTTAAAATAGTTCATTTGCTATAAGCTTTCTGATACATAGTAACCTAATTCCTTCGACCATGAGATCATGTTAATCACCATCACCGGAAGGATGCTTTGATGACATCAAACACCGCACCGTAACTGGGTGGCTATAAAGGTGGCATTGAGTGTTCAGAAAGTATGGGTTGAGGCTCATGGATCAAGAGTGGGATTTGTCCATCCATATGACGGATAGATATACTCTGGGCCCTCTCGGTGGAATTTCCTCCAATTAGCTTGCAAGCATGTGACTGGCTCACAAGGGATCACATACCACGGGAACGAGAAAAGAGTACTTATCAGTAACGAGGTTGAACTAGGTATGCAGAGATACCGACGATCAAAACCTCGGATAAGTAAACTATCGTGAGACAAAGGGAAATTGGTATCGTATGTAAGTGGTTCATTCGATCACAAAGTAATCGTAGAAATATGTGGGAGCCATATGAATTTCCAGATTCCTCTATTGGTTATTGATCGGAGAAGTGTCTCGGTCATGTCCGCATAATTCACGAACCGTAGGGAGACACACTTAAGGTTTCGATGTTGTTGAGTAGTTATTGAATGATTAGTAAGGGACCGAATATTGTTTGGAGTCTCGGATGGGATCCGGGATATCACGAGGAGATCTGGAATGGTCCGGAGAATAAGATTCATATAAGGAAAGTCCTATTTCGGAGTTCGGGAAAGTTTCCGATGATTTCAGCGGAGAGGTTCTAGAAGGGTCTAGAAGGTTCACCGGTCCGAAAGGAGAATGGTCCATGAATGTGTCATGGGTAAGTGGAATGATTGGATCATGTCCAAGGTCACTTGGTGTTGGCATATGCAAGAGAGAAATAAAGCTCTAAATTGAAAGTCAACGGGAAGTTTGAAAAGTCAAACTGGAACAATAGTTTCCTAGTGGGAGAAGAAACAAGTCCTTCTCTCAATCCAACTTGGGTTTGGGTTTGGATTCAAACCCACCCCTCCCAAGGCTGCCCCTCCCTCTCATAAATAGTGGGGGAGGGCTGCCCCAAACAACACAAGTTCCAAGCCCTCTCCACGAGCCGTCGCCGTCGCCAGCGCCGCCGCTCGCCGCTGCCTCGCCGCGCCGCCGCCGACACCTCCTCCTCCTCCCAGATCTCTAAACCCTAGTTTTCCGGGAAACCCTAATCCACCATACTCGCTTTGGCTTAAGGCGAAGCCATGCGAGATCTCCCCTCTACTTCCGGTACCACGCCGTCGTGCTGCCGGAATCACGAGGAGAGTGCTACAACCTCCGCTGCCTGCTGGAACAAGGGAGAGGAAGGTCTTCATCGAGTACCGAACGTGTGACCGACTGCGGAAGCGCTGCCGGAACGCAGCGCCCGAAGGATCATCTACGCGATCTTGAGATCGGCAAGTGTACGACTACATCACCCACGAGAATCTGCTCTCGTTAACCGCTTTGGAATCTTCGAGGGTGAGTTCCTCTATCGACTCGCTGCTACAATCTAGTAGATAGATCTTGGCTTGTTTGTGTGCATGCGGTAGAATTTTTTTGTTTTCCATGCTACGAACCCCTACACCAGGTCCGACGGCTGGATTTCGTAGAAGGCGCAGAAGCGCCGGAAGAAGAGAGACGTGGGAAAACCCAGCCCCCGCTCCAGGTGGCTGGTGAAGCAAATAAATTCTCCCTCGCACGGGTCCGGAGTCACCTCTCCGGCCGCGGGGATGCACCACCTGCCGGCTCGCAGGATCCCGGCTTCCTCGAAGGATGCCAGTAGCGCCCTGGTGCACTTGGACCTGCCCCATGGTTCGGTGGAGGGGGCCATTAGCTGAAAGGTTCGCGGAGGTCGAGGATTTCTGGATCGATTGGATCGCGATGCGGGGGAAAACGGAGATGGGCGAAATCGGAGGAAAGACGAAGGAGTGTTTTCCCAATCGCCTACCATTTCCCTTATATAGCGGTTGCTACCCGCCAATTTCGGGAGCCGTTACTACGCGGTGATTACGCCAAAGTTACCGTTGGATTACCCCAACGGCTAGTTTGACCTCATCTGACGGTCCAACTTCATCCATTCGACTCGCCGACCCGATCACTACAACAGTGACTGAACATTCACCGACCCGTTCGCCGAGCTGCGACCCAACTGACCGTAATCATTGCGACTAGAATAACTGGTTTTTCCTTTATTCAGAAGTCCGCCGCCGATTCGACTGGGAGTCCGCATTGGACCCGTATACTCCGACTGCCAACGAACACCTGCGACCAATCAACGACGGCCTCGGGGACTACTGATGGGGATATGCCTACCGGGGTATACCCAGCAGGGCGTTTCCGACCGGCCCAGGAACTGGCGAGTGGGCCTGCAGGACGGCCACTGGATCAAGACCTGGCGTAGATTCAAGCGACTGGAAGCTGAAGGCCTAGGAGAGTAGATAGGCCCAGTCGGATTAGGTTAAACGATTGCCAAAACCTTAACTGATTCGGTTGAGATCTATAAACCCTAGGGGGGTGAGTCTATATAAACCTCCCTAGAGGGCGTGTAGAAGATACGTTCCATCATCCACCCAAGCGACTCGTTGCCTAGCTGCCGAGCTTGCCCCATTGTACTCTCATCATAATACAATCTAGCAGGAGTAGGTCTTTACCCTCCGGGGGGCCGAACTTGGGTAAAACCCTGTGTCTCCGCCCTCATCTCGCACCGCAGATGGCTGGCCGCCCTTGCCCCATGTTCTACTACTCGCTGCCGATTGAGGCATCTGCCGTGGTCATTCCCACGGCAAGACTGTTGGAATTATGCCCTAGAGGCAATAATAAATATGTTATTATTATAATTATTGTTCTTGATAAAGTTTATATTCCATGCTAGAATTGTATTCAGCGGAAACTTTGATACTTGTGTGGTTTATAAACAACACTGTGTCCCTAGTACGCCTCTATGGACTAGCTCATTGATTAATGATGGTTAAGGTTTCCTAACATAGACATGAGTTGTCGATTAATAATGAGATCATGTCATTAGGAGAATGATATGATGGACATACCCAAATTAAGCAGAGCAATTAGATCGTGTCATCGTGTTCATCTTTGCGAAGCTTTTTCTTATGTCAAGTATTGTGTTTCTTAGACCATGAATAATACAACTCCCTGGTATCGGAAGAAAGATTTGAGGTCATCAAACGTCATCCTATGTGAGGGTGATCATAAAGGTGTCTCTCAGGTGATCGGAAAGTACTTATTGGGTTGTATGTATCGAGATGGAATTTGTCCCTCCCGAGTCGGAGAGATATACTTCGGGCCCACTCTGTCGTGGGAATGGTCACGACAGATGCTGCAATCGGCAGCGAGTAGTAGAACGAGGGGCAAGGGCGGCCAGCCATCTGCGGTGCGAGATGAGGGCAAAGACACAAGGTTTTACCCAGGTTCGCCCCCCCGGAGGGTAAAGACCTACTCCTGCTAGATTGTATTATGAAGGTGGTACAATGGGCGAGCTCGGCGGCTAGGCGGCGAGTCGCTTGGGTGTATGATGGAACGTATCTCTACTCGCCCTACGGGGAGGTTTATATAGGCTCACCTCCCCTAGGGTTTACGTATCTCAACCGATTTAGTTAAAGCTTGGGTACTCGTTTAACCTAATCCGACTGGGCCTATCTACTCGCCTGGGCCTTCAGCTTCCAGTCGCTTGGTTCCTCGCTGGGCTTCAATCCAGTCGTCGTCTTGCAGGCCCACTCGCCGGTTCTTGGGCCAGTCAGAAACGTCCTGCTGGGTATACCCCGGTAAGCGCATCCCCATCAGTAGTCTGCGAGGCCGTCGCCGATTTGGCGTAGGTGGCTGCTGGCAGTTGGAGCATGCGGCTGCTGAGTAGACATCTAGTCGAATCGGTGGTGGGCTCCTGTATAAAGGAAAAACTAATCATACTGCTCGCGGCTTTGGCGAGTCGAGTCGGCGAAACACTGTCATAGTGAACGGGTCGGCGAGCCGAGTGGCTGAAGTTGGACCGTTAAACGTGGTCAAACTAGCCGTTGGGGTAATCCAACGGTAACTTTTCGGCGTAATCATCGCGCGGTAACGGTTCCCCGATTTGGCGGGTAACATCCGCTATATAAGGGGAATGGCAGGCGATCAAAGAACCACCTTCTCACCATTTCCTCCGACTGCGCGCACCTTTCGCCTCCCTTCGCATCGCGACCCAGCCGACCAGAAATCCCCCGACCCCCAGCAAATCTCTCCGCCATGGCCCTGTCCACCGAGCCTTGGGGCAGATCTAAGTGCACAAGGGCGCAACTAGCTTCCTTCGAGGAAGCCGGGATCTTGCGAGCCGGCTGCTGGCGCATTCCTGCGGCCGGAGAGACGACCCCGAATCCGCGAGAGAGGGAGTTCATCTGCTTCACCAGCCATCTCGAACGGGGGCTAGGGTTCCCCACGTCCCTGTTCTTCCGGCGCTTCTGCGGCTTCTACGGGATCCAGCCATCGGATCTGGGTCCCCACAGCATCGAGCAGCTCGCCATCTTTGTGGCGTTCTGCGAGTGCTACTTGGGCTGCCGGCCCTACTTCCCTCTGTGGCAAGATCTGTTCCACGGACGGATCAGCCGCGAGGAAGCGGGCGGCCCAATGCTAGCCGCGGGCGGCCTAACCTTCCAGCTGAAGTCGAAGGCTTCATGCTTCGACCTGATGCTGCCAGCCAAGGCAGCGAGCGACTGGAAGAAATCGTGGTTTTACGTAGCCGAGGCGACCCCGGAGGGCAAGACAGCGATTCCGCGGTACTCTGCCAACCGGTCCGAGCCGCGCCGTCTTCAAGTCGGCAAGCTCCCCAACGACCAGCGGATGGTCGTTGACGAGATGCTCCAGACCATCCGCGGTCTGAAGAAGAAGGGACTCCAGACGATAAACCTGTAAAACTGCTGGCTCGGGCGGCGGCTCGTCCCGCTAGCTCGGCGCGAGCACTACATGTACCAGTACACGGGCCGGGAAGACTCGACGAAGGCCTGCCTCGACGAGTGGAAGCTGGAAGACTACATCCCAGCACTGAAGAAAATCACCCAGGCGGTGTACCTGGACGCACAGGCTGGGGTCGCCCCCTATACCGCAAAGCTTCCAGCCCCAACGGTAATCGCTGCACTTCGCTCGCAGTCGCAGTTTTTGAAGTCGCGGTAATTCTAATTTCATCTTGTGTTCATTGCAGCTATTCCAAGTGGTGGAAGGATGGCTCCCGCCTTCGGACGACGAGAACTCGAGCTCGTCCGTCCAGGACGTGGGCGAGTCGCCTCCCGCCAAGGGAGAAGCCGGGAGTGACGAATGCGACAGCGACGACGAGTCCGAAGAGGAGGTCGCCCCACTGCTCCGCAAGACCCGTGGGCAGCGCCAACGTGAGCTTGAGGCAAGTAAAAGCCTCGAGCGTCATGACGACGACGACGAGCTTCCAGAAACCACCTCGCGCCGCCAGGCTACTCCATCGAAAAAGAAGAAGAAGGAAAAGGAGGTGAAGGCGCCTCCGAGGAAGACGAAGACGAAACCGACTAGGCCGGCCTTGCCACCACATTCAGCGAGCAGCTCTGACGCCCCTAGCCCGGCCAAGGACGAGGCGCCGCCGACAACAGCCGCGCTGGACACGGCCACCATCGAGGTGCCCCTGGAGTCGATGCCTCCGCCATTCGCCCCAGTCTCTGGGTTGGGGGACGCCTCGGTCGCAGCGGCTTCGCCTCACAAGGAAGCTCCTGTTGAAGATGTTCCAGAGGCTCCGGTTGCGGCCTCAACAACGAAGAAACCGTCCGTGTCTTGGGCACGCGACGTTCTGGAAATGGGGCTCAGCCGCCGACTGGGCCCCGAACTAGAGAAACCAGCCGGCCTCCGTACGGGGCTGCGCTTCATTCTAGTCGCCAAGTGAGTACACTCTCCTTCCTTTGTCTTGGATAGCAGCTCGAATTATATTGCTTACATGATTGATGTACAGGACCGAAATCAAGAGGAAGGGCCACCCGACCGTGGCTAAAGTGCCACCCGTCGTCGGCGAGGAAGATCCTTCCCGCAAGAGGAAGGCGGACGAAGTCGTTGTCCCTGTGGATGGCGGCAAGAAGGCCAAGGGTGACGACATCATCACGATTTCTGACGACACGGCGATCGCTCCGGCTGGACCCGTAACGGAGGCGACCGCGTCCACAAAGGAGGGCGCTCCCTTGCCTGGAACGGCCGAGCTGACCTCGTTTGGGGCGGGTGCCTCTATCGCCACCTTCCCGTGCTTCATGGCCAAGGCGGCCGCGGCGAGTGGAACTTCGCCCTCGAGCCACGCTCCTAGGATCGCCGATGCTGAAGTCGACCAACGTCGTGGGCATACGGCGGCTCTCCTCGCGTCCGTGGACGCGATACAACTCCACGGCATGCTTGGCGCAGCCATCTAGGTATATCCAGTCCCCGAGGATCAGGTCGGTGCTTTGCAGCGGCCTGATTCTTTTAGTGTCTTATATTTATTTTCCGCATCCAGTCCTCGAGTGCGCACTCGCTGAATTTCAGCGGGTGGGCACTTGAGAATTTCTTGATTGCCAGTCCCCGAGTGCGCACTCGCTGAATTGCAGCGGGTGGGCACTTGAGAATTTCTTTGATTGCCAGTCCCCGAGTGCGCACTCGCTGAATTTCAGCGGGTGGACACTTGAGAATTTCTTGATTTGGTTAACTTTTTGGGTGATGTGCAGGGTCTGCAACTTGAGTCAGGTGACCGACTGGCAGCGAAGCACCCCGCGGAAAAGGAACTGGCCATTGTCCAGGAGGCGAACAAAGGGCTTCAGGCGGTTGCCGCGAAGGCAGAGGAAGCTCGCAGGGTCTTGTCCCCGCGGGTAAATTGGCGGCAGCGCAATCGGCTTTGAGTTCGACTGACCAGCGAATCGCCGACCTCGAGCGCGAGCTATGGGAGGCGAAGGAAGAAGCGAGCTCGGCTGATGGGCGAGCCAAGGCCGCCATTGCAGCCGCCAAAGAGGATCGCAAAGTGTCAGACGCCCTTGTTGCTGGGCTTCAGGACGACCATACTGCGCTTCAATGCTTCATCACGGATCTCGCCCGCCCGTTGATTGGTAAGTGTGTCTGCCTCTACCAGTAGTTGTGCCTTTTGTGGTGTCCGTCGTAATCATTATTGTCTTCTACTCGCAGGTCGCATCATTGATAGCGCGGAAGAGGCAAGCTCGTTCGACGCGCGGCAGTGTGTAAGCATGCTTGTTGATTCGGCAACGTTGTCGGCGACGTGCATCCGTGCCTATCTCCAAGAGATATCGCCCACGGAAGTGATTCCCAGCGACCTCGTTGAGGTGTGGGAGTATTTGGAGAAGGCGCCTTCGGTCGTTGAGTTCATGACGCGGTCGGCGTTTTGGCACGGAGCGGCGATGGCACTTAGTCTTGGACTTGCCCACTTCCCCGAGGACTTCGACATCGACGATGTGACGAGTGGCTACCCATCGTCGAATGGCGCGGTGGAGATTTCCGAGGTCCTCAAGTTGCAGGACCGCGCCGCCACGTACTCGGAGCGTGTCTGGGCAATGGGCGACCTCCTTCCGTACCAGGAGACGGTTGTCGTGCCTAGTGACTCCGAGCCGCCGCATCGTGATTTCAAGGTCGAGCATCCCTTCCGCGCAGCGATGGCGGGTGAACTGACGACGTATCCGTCGAACCCGTACACACCGTTCATCCGCAATCGCCGGGGTGTTGGCGAGTCGTCGTCTAAGCCTGCAGAATAAGATAGTTTGCCCTGTGGCGTTAGCAGCAGGTCTACCATGCGGACATATTTTGTAATATGAAACAATGCAACATGCTATCGAATGAGACATCGTGTCTATTTTGGTATTTGTCATGTGTTTGTGATTGATGTTTTGAGCGAGTCCCCGAGCGCGTCCGCCCTTTTGTGGGGTTTACCTCGTATGTGATATGTTTGTTGTTTTTGTGTGTTTTGTTATTGTGGTCGACTCGCCCAGACTCGAAGAGCCAGTCGCTAGGCGACTCCCTTGAACGCTCTGTACTTCGCCGTTTTCCCTTGCGCGAACGAGGTCGGGTGGCCGAGTCCCCGAGCGTGGTACTTAGCTGTTCCAGGCGCGACTCGAGGGTGGTTGAGGACTTGGCGCGTTGGTTTGAGCGCATCACTCCTGCCTGGCCCGTTGGGCCAATCGCGTGGCGAATCCTGGGCATGCTCTCTTACTTGGCGTTTTCCCGAGCCACTCGCGATGAACTGGTCGTCAGTCCCCGAGCGTGGTACTTAGCCGTTCGAGTCGCTATGCCGAGGGTGCAGAGGACCGTGGTCGTTGTAAGAAGCGAAGGCAGGTGTCTTGGCTCGTAAAGCCAGTCGGGCTTGGCGACTCCAATGGGGCTCCGGGTAGGCGTTTTTCATGGACGATGCAAGACCTGAGGTTTACTCAATGCTCTTGCACCGCACTACTTAGCCATGCCGATTGCTGTACCAAAGGTTGACTTCTGCGGTTAGCTGGACGCTGTTATTACGAGTGTGAGTGGCACAAGAAACGGAGAGTAGGCGCAATTTGCGGTAACCGATTCCTTTATTTCACAGCGACTGGAGAGTACATATGTGGGGTTCTAGGGGTAGAACTTCCGTAGGAAGTTTACATTCCATGGTCGCTTGACGTCGAGTTCGCCGTCCCCGCGGACGTCGATGAGGTAGTAGGCGTCGTTGCCGAGTACTCGCCCGATGGCGAATGGTCCCTCCCACGGAGGGGAGATCTTGTGCATGCCCTTCTTGTCCTGGATGAGGCGCAACACCAGGTCGCCTTCCTGGAAGGTGCGAGTCCTCACCCGCCGGCTGTGGTAGCGGCGGAGCCCCTGCTGGTATATGGCGGTGCGAGACCAAGAGAGGTCACGTGCCTCGTCGAGCTGGTCGACTCTGTCTTGGCGCGCGAGTTCGTTTGCAGCCTCCGTGTAGTGGACGACCCGTGGCGAGTCGTGCTCGAGATCGGTGGGCATGACTACCTCGGCGCCGTACATCATGAAGCAGGGGGTGAATCCTATCGACCTGTTGACCGAGGTGCGGATGCCCCAGATGACGGAGGGTAGCTCCTCGACCCAGCACCCGGCGGTGCGCTCGAGGGGTACTTGGAGTCGCGGCTTCAGGCCGTGGAGGATGCTTTGGTTGGCTCGTTCTGCTTGGCCGTTGGACTCCGGGTGGGCGACCGACGCGAGGTCAAGCCGGATGTGGTGCTCTTCGCAGAATTCGGCCATGGCTCCTTTGGCGAAGTTGGTGCCGTTGTCCGTGATGATGCTGTTTGGGAACCCGTAGCGATATATGAGCTCGCGTAGGAATTTAGTGGCGGTCTTCCCGTCGCATTTCCGGACTGGCTTGGCCTCCACCCACTTTGTGAATTTGTCGACCGCGACCAGGAGGTGGGTGTAGCCGGAGGGGGCCTTCTTAAAGGGGCTACCATGTCCATGCCCCACACAGCGAATGGCCAGGTGATGGGGATTGTTTTGAGCGCTGAGCTCGGCACGTGCGTCTGGTTGGCGTACTTCTGGCATCTGGCGCACCACTGGACAATGTCGACAGCGTCGGCGTGTGCGGTGGGCCAGTAGAAGCCATGTCTCATAGCCTTGGCGACCAGAGAGCGGGCGCCGGCGTGGTGGCCGCAGTCACCGGAGTGGATATCGTGAAGAATCTTGCGTCCTTTGGCGGGTTGTACGCAGCGTTGGAACACACCGGTGACGCTGCGCTTGTGGAGCTCGCCGTCGATGATGGTGTAGGACTTGCATCGGCGGGCGATCATCCGAGCCTCCGTCTCGTCTGTCGGCAGGGTGCCGGCCTCGAGGTAGGCGATGTAGGGCTTGGTCCAGTCGTCTGGCTCGGTGACGAGTGCGACCAGGGCTGCCTCTGGTTGGAGCGGGACTCCGATGTCGATCTCCCTCGGGGGAGAGACTGATGGCTTGGTGATCGTGTCGAGGAAGATGCCGGCGGGTGGTGTGAGTCGAGCCGACCCGATGCGAGAGAGTGCGTCGGCCTCCTCGTTCTTCCGCCTGTCGATCCACTCGACGGAGTAGCCTGTGAAGTGTCCGCCCAATTTGTCCACTGCTTGGTGGTATGCCGCCATGGTGGGGGATACGGCGTCGTAGGTGCCGGCGACTTGCCCCGCGACGAGGTCGGAATCTCCGTAGCAGCGTAGGCGCTTGACATTCATCTCCTTGGCAGCTCGCATGCCGTGGAGTAGGGCCTCGTACTCGGCCATGTTGTTGGTGCAGGGTGTGAAGTCGAGGCATAGGATGTAGCGGAGCTTGTCGCCCTTCTGTGACGTTAGCACGATCCCTGCGCCTGCGTCGTCCGCGTTCTTGGAGCCGTCGAAGTGCAGGCTCCAGTAATGGAGGTATGGCAGCTTCTCTGGCTGCTGGGCCTCTTCCCAGTCGGCGATGAAGTCCGCGAGGGCCTACGACTTGATCGCTTTTCGTGGCTCGTATTTGATGTTGTGGACGCCGATCTCGACGGCCCACTTGGTGACCTGCCCGGTCGCCTCGCGGTTGCGGATGATGTCTTGCAGTGGTGCTGAGGATACGACCGTGATCGGGTGTTCCTGGAAGTAGTGCGGCAGGCGCCGCTGAGCTCTGAACACCGCGTATACCAGCTTTTTGTTGGAGATATGCCCTAGAGGCAATAATAAATGTAGTTATTATTATATCTTTGTGTTTATGATAAATGTTTACATTCATGCTATAATAGTATCAACAAGGAAACATTAATACTTGTGTGATTTGTAAACTTAATTTGAAATCCCTAGTATAGCCTATATACTTCACTAGCTTGTTGGTTGATAAATGATTGTGGTTTCCCTATCATGAACATTGAGATGTTATCAACAACAAGATCATATCATTAGGAGAATGATATGGTGGACATACTCCTATAGATAAGCGTAGCATAAAGATCAAGTCATTTCAATAGTTCAATTGCTATATGCTTTCTGATACATAGTAACCTAATTCCTTCGACCATGAGATCATGCATATCACCTTTACCAGATGGATGCTTTGATGACATCAAACACCACACCGTAACTGGGTGGCTATAAAGGTGGCATTGAGTGTTCGGAAAGTATTGGTTGAGACACATGGATCAAGAGTGGGATTTGTCCATCCATATGACGGATAGATATTCTCTGGGCCCTCTCGGTGAAATGTCATCCAATTAGCTTGCAAGCATGTGACTGGCTCACAAGGGATCACATATCACGGGAACGAGAAAAGAGTACTTATCAGTAACGAGGTTGAACTAGGTATGCAGAGATACCGACGATCATAACCTCGGATAAGTAACATATCGTGAGACAAAGGGAAATTGGTATCGTATGTAAGTGGTTCATTCGATCGCAAAGTAATCGTAGAAGTATGTGGGAGCCATATGAATTTCCAGATTCCTCTATTGGTTATTGTTCGGAGAAGTGTCTCGATCATGTCCGCATAATTCACGAACCGTAGGGAGACACACTTAAGGATTCGACGTTGTTTTGAGTAGTTATGGTATTATGAGAAAGAGACCGAATGTTGTTCGGAGTCTTGGATGGGATCCGGGATATCATGAGGTGATCCGGAATGGTCCGGAGAATAAGATTCATATAAGGAAAGTCCCGTTTTGGAGTTCGGAAATGATTCCGGTGAATGTTCTAGAAGGTTCCGGAATGTCCGGCACTCCGGGAGGGGGGAGGGGTACATGAATGTGTCATTACATATTGGAATGATTGCATCATGTACTAAGTGTTCTTGCTGTTCCAAATAAAGGATTAAATTGAATCCTAAAACAGAAAAGTCAAATGTCCAGTTTGAAAGTCAAACGGCTAAAAACAAGAAACTGTGGGAAACAAGCAAGAGGAGGTTGGAACCGACTTGGGGGAGGAGTCTCCTCCCCAAGCCGGCGCGCCAACCAAGGCCGACTTGGGGAGGGACTCCCCTCCCCTTGGTCGCGCCTCCCACCTATAAGAGGAGGGGCAGGGCCTCCTCCTCTAGACACACAAGTTCCTATCCTCTAATCTCCGGTTTAGAGCCGTTTTGGTTTAGAGCTTCTAATTGCCCTAGCCTTCGGTTTAGAGCCTTCTAATTGGTGTGTCTAATCCCTAGACCGCTAATAGCCCTCTCTCATACTCCACCATACTCGCTCCGGCTTAAGGCGAAGCCCTGCGGGATCTCCCCTCTACTTCCGGTACCACGCCGTTGTGCTGCCGGAATCACGAGGAGAGTGCTACAACCTCCGCTGCCTGCTGGAACAAGGGAGAGGAAGGTCTTCGTCGAGTACCGAACGTGTGACCGACTGCGGGAGCGCTGCCGGAACGCAGCGCCGGAAGGATCGTCTACACGATCTTGAGATCGGGAAGAGTACGACTACATCACCCACGAGAATCCGCTCTCGTTAAACACTTTGGAATCTTCGAGGGTAAGTTATTCCATCGACTCGTTGCTACAATCTAGTAGATAGATCTTGGCTTGTTTGTTTGTATGCGATAGAAATTTTTTGTTTTCCATGCTACGAACCCCTACAGTGGTATCAGAGCCGTGTCTATATGTAGATCTGTTGCACGAGTAGAACACAATGGTCATTGTGGGAGTTGATGCTTTTATTGTTGATTGCTTCTTGTGTACTTTGCATCTTGCGGTATGTTGGGATGAAGCGGCCCGGGCTAACCTTACATGACATCGTTCATGAGACTTGCTCCACGCTTGACATGCAACTTGTATTGCATAAGTGGCTTTGCGGGTGCCTGTTTCTCCTAGCATAGTTAAGATCCAATTTACAACGGGTGATCAACAATGCTAGTATCAATGTTGTGGTTCTTGTTCGTAAGTTAGAACGACACTTATTGAAAGCCCCAAACCACGTAAAATATGCAAAGAAAGTAGAGGCATCTAACTTTGTTTTGCAGGGGTGTGCAGTGATGTGATATGGCCATGATTGTGATTATATTTGATGTATGCAATGTTCCTTATTGTAAGTTGGCAACCGGCAGGAGCCATATGGTTGTCTTTAATTTATGTTAAGACCCGCGTGTCTATTTAAAGTAGTTGTAATAGTTGAAGCCGGTGGACGACAACCATGGAGAAGCGTCATTGACCTTGATGCAATGCCGGTGATGATGGAGATCATGTTCGTGCTTGAAGATGGAGATCGGAAGCACAAAGAAGAAAGGCCATATCATATCACATATATATTGAATTGCATGTGATGTTAATCCTTTATGCATCTTGTATTGCTTAGTAGACGACGGTAGCATTATAAGATGATCCCTCATGCACATCAATTTCAAGTCATAAAGTGTTCACCCTTAGTTAGCACCGTTGCTAAAGCTTGCTGTTTCGAAGCACCACGTGATGATCGGGTGTGTTAGATTCTGCAAGTATATACAACGTGAGCAAGCCAGATTTGCTCATGCGGAAACTAAGGTTTGATCTTGACGAGCCTAGCATGTACAGACATGGTCTCGGAACACGGATCACCGAAAGGTAAAGCATGAATCATATAGTAGATAAGATGAACATGTCGATTGTTCGCCATTGAAACTATGTCAACTCTCGTGATGATCGGTGTTGATATGGTGGAATTGGTTCGTGTGATCACTAAAACAATGTGAGGGATATTGTTTTGAGTGGGAGTTCACCTAGTTTAATTTCATTATTAATTTGAACTCAATTTGTCATAAACTTAGTCTAAACTATTGCAAATATGTTGTAGATCAATGGCAGCCCCTACCATCAATTTTAATGCGTTCCTAGAGAAAGAAAAGTTGAAAAACAATGGAAGCAACTTCGCGGATTGGTTCCGCAATTTGAGGATTGTCCTCACAGCTGGTAATTTGACCTATGTGCTGGATGCACCGCTGGGTGACCCACCTGCAGATGATGCTCCCGATGAAGTAAAGAATGTTTACCTCGCTCGGAAGAATCAGTACTCCATAGTTCAGTGTGCTATCTTGTATGGTTTGGAATCGGAGCTTCAGAAAAGGTTTGAGGATTCAGACCCATATGATATTGTCGAGGATCTCAAATTGATTTTTGAGACTCATGCGGCAATTGAAAGCTATGAGGCTTCTGAAAAGTTCTTTAACTGCAAGATGGAAGAGGGCAGCTCCGTCAGTGAGCATGTGCTTAAGATGTCTGGGCACGCAAACAAACTTCAAAGCTTGGGTATAGTGATTCCTAATGCTTTGGGGATTTACCGTGTCCTCCAATCACTACCACCAAGTTACAAGAACTTTGTGATGAACTACAACATGCAGAACATGAACAAGACGTTGCCAGAACTCTTTGCCATGTTGAAATCTGCAGAAGTGGAGATTAAGAAAGAGCACCAAGTGTTGTTGGTCAATAAGACCACCAAATTCAAGAAAGGCAAGTCTAAGCAAAAGGGACACTTCAAGAAGGGTGGTAAGAAAGTTACCACGCCGGCGAAGAAGACCAAGGTTGGACCTAAGCCTGATACTGAGTGCTTTTACTGCAAGGGAGAAGGTCACTGGAAGCGGAATTGCCCAAAGTACTTGGCGGATTTGAAGAAAGGCAACATCAAGAAGAAAGGTATATCTGATATACATGTTATTGATGTGTATCTCACTAGTACTCGTAGTAGTGCCTGGGTATTTGATACTGGTTCGGTTGCTCATATTTGTAACTCGAAACAGGTGCTGCAGAATAAACGGAAGCTAGCGAAGAACGAGGTGACGATGCGCGTGGGAAACGGATCAAAGGTTGATGTGATCGCGGTTGGCACGCTACCCCTTCATCTACCATCGGGATTAGTTTTATACTTAAATAATTGTTATTTGGTGCCTGCGTTGAGCATGAACATTATATCGGGATCATGTTTATTGCGAGACGGTTACTTATTTAAGTCCGAGAATAATGGTTGTTCGATTTATATGAGTAATATGTTTTACGCACATGCACCTTTGATAGATGGTCTATTCTTATTGAATCTCGATAGTGGAAATACACATATCAACAACATTGAGGCTAAACGTTTGAAATCAAGCGATAATTCGACCTATATGTGGCACTGTCGTCTTGGTCACATTGGAGTGAAGCGTATGAAGAAACTCCATTCCGATGGACTTCTTGAATCACTTGATTTTGAATCACTTGAAAGATGCGAAGCATATCTGATGGGAAAAATGACTAAGACTCCATTTTCTGGGATGATGGAGCGAGCTACGGACTTATTGGAAATCATACATACCGATGTGTGTGGTCCAATGAGTGTAGCATCGCGCGGTGGTTATCGTTATGTTCTTACCTTCACGGATGACTTGAGTAGATATGGGTATATCTATTTCATGAAACATAAGTCCGAAACTTTCGAGAAGTTTAAGGAGTTTCAAAGTGAGGTAGAGAATCAACGTAACAAGAAGATTAAATTTCTACGTTCTGATCGTGGAGGTGAATATCTAAGTTACGAGTTTGGCGAGCATTTGAAGAAATGCGGAATACTTTCACAATTGACACCGCCGGGAACACCACAGCGTAATGGTGTGTCCGAACATCGTAATCGAACTCTCTTAGATATGGTTCGTTCTATGATGTCACTTACAGATTTACCGCTATCATTTTGGGGTTATGCATTAGAAACAGCCGCATTCACTTTAAATAGGGCACCATCTAAATCCGTTGAAACGACACCGTATGAATTATGGTTTGGGAAGAAACCTAAATTGTCGTTCCTTAAAGTTTGGGGATGCGAAGCCTATGTAAAGAAGTTACAGCCGGACAAGCTTGAGCCCAAAGCGGAAAAATGCGTCTTCATAGGATACCCGAAGGAAACTATTGGGTATACCTTCTATCATAGATCCGAAGGCAAAGTCTTCATTGCCAAGAATGGATCCTTTCTAGAGAAGGAATTTCTCTCGAAAGAAGTGACTGGAAGGAAAGTAGAACTCGACGAGGTTGTCGAACCTTCTCTCGAAATTGCGAGTAGCGCAGCACCGGAAGAAGTTCCTGTGGTGCCTGCACCAATAAGAGAGGGAGCTAATGATGGTGATCATGAAACTTCGGTTGAAGTTTCTACAGAGCCTCGGAGGTCAACGAGAACTCGTACCACTCCAGATTGGTATGATCCCGTTATGAGTGTCATGTTGGTGGACAACACCGATGACCCCGAGACATATGAGGAAGCGATGATGAGCCCAGATTCCAATAAATGGCATGAAGCCATGAAATCCGAGATTGGATCCATGTACGAAAACCAAGTATGGACTTTGGTGGACTTACCGGATGGCCGAAAGGCTGTCGAGAACAAATGGATTTTCAAGAAGAAAACAGATGCTGATGGTAATGTTACTGTCTATAAAGCTCGACTTGTCGCAAAAGGGTTTCGACAAATTCAAGGAGTTGACTACGATGAGACTTTCTCACCGGTAGCGAAGCTAAAGTCTGTGAGGATTATGTTAGCAATCGCTGCATATTATGATTATGAGATATGGCAGATGGATGTCAAAACAGCATTCCTCAATGGAGATATTGATGAAGAGTTGTATATGATGCAACCCAAAGGTTTTGTCGATCCTAAAGATGCTAACAAGGTATGCAAACTTCAACGGTCCATCTATGGATTGAAGCAAGCATCCCGAAGTTGGAATCAACGTTTTGATAAGGTAATCAAAAGTTTTGGTTTTATACAAACTTATGGAGAAGCTTGTATTTACAAGAAAGTGAGTGGGAGCTCTGTAGCATTCTTAATACTATATGTGGATGATATATTGTTGATTGGGAATGATGTAGACCTTCTTAATAGTGTCAAAGAATATTTGAATAATAGTTTTTCAATGAAGGATCTTGGCGAAGCAGCTTACATATTAGGCATAAAGATTTACAGAGATAGATCGAAACGCCAAATATCATTGTCACAGAGTACATATTTGGACAAAGTTCTAAAGAGGTTTGGAATGGAAGAAAGCAAGAAAGGGTTCTTGCCCATGTTGCCCAATACGATCTTGAGTAAGACTCAAAGTACGACATCGGCAGAAGATAGAGAAAGGATGAGTAAGACTCCCTATGCATCAGCCATAGGATCTCTAATGTACGCCATGCTATGTACTAGACCCGACATCGCATATGCTGTTAGTTTAACTAGCAGATATCAAAGTGATCCAGGAGTGGATCATTGGACAGCGGTCAAAAACATCCTTAAGTACTTGAGAAGAACTAAGGATATGGTTCTTTCTTATGGAGGTGATGAACAGCTCGTTGTTAATGGTTACACCGATGCTAGTTGGAACACCGATCCGGATGATTCTAAATCACAATCTGGATACGTATTTATTTTGAATGGTGCAGCAGTTAGCTGGAGGAGTGCAAAGCAAAGCGTTGTGGCGAGATCTTCAACTGAATCGGAATACATGGCTGCTTCGGAGGCTTCACAAGAAGCGATATGGATGAAAGAGTTCATTACAGAGCTGGGTGTGGTTCCTAGTGCGCTGGACCCAATGTCTATCTACTGTGATAACATGGGCGCCATAGCCAATGCGCAAGAACCAAGGTCACACAAGAAGCTGAAGCATATCAAGCTACGTTTTCACGCTATTCGAGAACATATCCAGGATGGGGATATAAAGATTTGCAAAGTACACACAGATCTGAATGTGGCGGATCCGTTGACTAAACCTCTCCCGAGGGCAAAACATGACCAACACCAAACTACCATGGGTGTTCGGTATATTACCATGTAATCTAGATTAGATGACTCTAGTGCAAGTGGGAGACTGTTGGAGATATGCCCTAGAGGCAATAATAAATGTAGTTATTATTATATCTTTGTGTTTATGATAAATGTTTACATTCATGCTATAATAGTATCAACAAGGAAACATTAATACTTGTGTGATTTGTAAACTTATTTTGAAATCCCTAGTATAGCCTCTATACTTCACTAACTTGTTGGTTGATAAATGATTGTGGTTTCCCTATCATGAACATTGAGATGTTATCAACAACAAGATCATATCATTAGGAGAATGATATGGTGGACATACTCCTATAGATAAGCGTAGCATAAAGATCAAGTCATTTCAATAGTTCAATTGCTATATGTTTTCTGATACATAGTAACCTAATTCCTTCGACCATGAGATCATGCATATCACCTTTACCGGATGGATGCTTTGATGACATCAAACACCACACCGTAACTGGGTGGCTATAAAGGTGGCATTGAGTGTTCGGAAAGTATTGGTTGAGACACATGGATCAAGAGTGGGATTTGTCCATCCATATGACGGATAGATATTCTCTGGGCCCTCTCGGTGAAATGTCATCCAATTAGCTTGCAAGCATGTGACTGGCTCACAAGGGATCACATATCACGGGAACGAGAAAAGAGTACTTATCAGTAACGAGGTTGAACTAGGTATGCAGAGATACCGACGATCATAACCTCGGATAAGTAACATATCGTGAGACAAAGGGAAATTGGTATCATATGTAAGTGGTTCATTCGATCGCAAAGTAATCGTAGAAGTATGTGGGAGCCATATGAATTTCCAGATTCCTCTATTGGTTATTGTTCGGAGAAGTGTCTCGATCATGTCCGCATAATTCACGAACCGTAGGGAGACACGCTTAAGGATTCGACGTTGTTTTGAGTAGTTATGGTATTATGAGAAAGAGACCGAATGTTGCTCGGAGTCTCGGATGGGATCCGGGATATCATGAGGTGATCCGGAATGGTCCGGAGAATAAGATTCATATAAGGAAAGTCCCGTTTCTGAGTTCGGAAATGATTCCGGTGAATGTTCTAGAAGGTTCCGGAATGTCCGGCACTCCGGGAGGGGGGAGGGGTACATGAATGTGTCATTACATATTGGAATGATTGCATCATGTACTAAGTGTTCTTGCTGTTCCAAATAAAGGATTAAATTGAATCCTAAAACAGAAAAGTCAAATGTCCAGTTTGAAAGTCAAACGGCTAAAAACAAGAAACTGTGGGAAACAAGCAAGAGGAGGTTGGAACCGACTTGGGGGAGGAGTCTCCTCCCCAAGCCGGCGCGCCAACCAAGGCCGACTTGTGAGGGACTCCCCTCCCCTTGGCCGCGCCTCCCACCTATAAGAGGAGGGGCAGGGCCTCCTCCTCTAGACACACAAGTTCCTATCCTCTAATCTCCGGTTTAGAGCCGTTTTGGTTTAGAGCTTCTAATTGCCCTAGCCTTCGGTTTAGAGCCTTCTAATTGGTGTGTCTAATCCCTAGACCGCTAATAGCCCTCTCTCATACTCCACCATACTCGCTCCGGCTTAAGGCGAAGCCCTGCGGGATCTCCCCTCTACTTCTGGTACCACGCCGTTGTGCTGCCGGAATCACGAGGAGAGTGCTACAACCTCCGATGCCTGCTGGAACAAGGGAGAGGAAGGTCTTCGTCGAGTACCGAACGTGTGACCAACTGCGGGAGCGCTGACGGAACGCAGCGCCGGAAGGATCGTCTACACGATCTTGAGATCGGGAAGAGTACGACTACATCACCCACGAGAATCCGCTCTCGTTAAACACTTTGGAATCTTCGAGGGTAAGTTATTCCATCGACTCGTTGCTACAATCTAGTAGATATATCTTGGCTTGTTTGTTTGTATGCGATAGAAAATTTTTGTTTTCCATGCTACGAACCCCTACACTTTTGGTACTGGGGGTACCGCTGGCGCGACTCGGTGAGGACCTCGCTGATGTAGTACACCGGTCGCTGTACTGGGCGCTCCTTTCCTTCCTCTGGTCGCTCGACGACCATCACGACGCTGACGACGCGCTCGGAAGCCGCGACGTAAACCAGCATGGGTTCTTTGTCGGCGGGGGCGGCGAGTAGCGGTGCGGCGAGTAGCACCTTTTTGAGATCGCGGAGCGCGTCGTCCGCCTCCTTGTCCCACTGGAAGGTGGGGTTCTTGCGCATCAGGCGGTATAAGGGCATCGCCTTTTCGCCTAGGTGGGGGATGAAGCGACTGAGAGCCGCTACTCGCCCGACCAGTTTCTGGACGTCGCGCAGGCACTCGGGTTTGCCGAGCCAGGCGATCGTGTCGATCTTCGTGGGGTTCGCCTCAATACCTTGTTTGGAGACGACGTACCCCAGTAGTTGTCCTGCAGGTACACCGAAGGTGCATTTGCCTGGGTTGAGCTTTATCTTGTATTTTCGCAAGTTGGCGAATGTTTCCGCCAGGTCGGCGATTAGGTCGCCCTGGCGAGCGGACTTTACGACCACGTCGTCGATGTAGACGTGGATGTTGCGGCCAATTTGGCTCGCGAGGCATTCTTGCATGCACCGCTGGTAGGTCGCCCCGGCGTTCTTGAGGACGAAGGTCATGGCGGTGTAGCAGAAGGCTCCGAATGGCGTGATGAACGCCGTCTTCTCCTCGTCCTCGACAGCCATTTTGATCTGGTTGTACCCAGAGTAGGCGTCGAGGAAACATAGCGACTCCGAGCCCGCGGTGGAATCGATTATCTGGTCGATCCGCGGGAGGACGAACTGCTCCTTTGGGCAGGCGCTGTTCAGGTTTGTGTAGTCGATACACATCCTCCAGGTCCCGTTCTTCTTCTCGACCAGGACTGGGTTTGCCAGCCACTTGGAGTATTTGATTGGCCGGATGAAGCCTGCAGCGAGTAGACGCTGCACCTCCTCGGCGATTGCTCGGCGGCGCTCTTCATTGAAGGGCCGCAACGACTGCTTGACAGGTCGCACTTTGGGGTCGGCGTTTAGCTTGTGCTCAGCGAGCTCCCTAGGGACACCGGGCATGTCAGAGGGATTCCATGCGAAGATGTCCCTGTTCTCACGGAGGAACTCGATGAGCGCGCCTTCCTATGCTGGGCTCATGCCCGTCCCGATCGTCACCGTCTGGCTGGAGTCGCCTGGGACCAGCTCGACGGTGCGGGTGTGCGTCGTCGCCTCGAAGGTTGAGGTGTTTGTGCCCTCGGAGTTGGGCTTCTTGAGTATGGTGGGGTCGTCGTTGTTGACCCCGCTCGCGTACTTGGCGAGCTCATCGGCGTGGTTGGTCTCCGCCGCGATGACGGCGTCGGCGAGTTCGGCTCCTTTGGCCTCGCACTCGGCGGCCATGTCGGGGTCGCCGTTGATGGTGATGACGCCGCACGGCCCGGGGAGCTTCATCGCGTTGTACGCGTAATGGGGCGCTGCCATGAACTTGGCGAACGCCTGGCGCCCCAGGACGCAATGGTAGGGGCTGTCGAAGGGCACGAGCTCGAAGACGATCCGCTCGGTGCGAAAGTTTGCTGGTGTGCCGAAGGTGACTGGCAGCATGACCTTACCGATCGGGTACGCCTTCCGACCGGGGACGATGTCGTGGAACGTGGTGTGGGTCGTCTCGATCATCGACTGCGGGAGCCGCAGCCGCCTGAAGATGTCCAGGTACAGAATGTTGATGGAGTTGCCGCCGTCCATCAATGTCTTGGGGAGCCAGTAGTCGCCGACCTTAGGCTTGACCACCAGGGCGACTCGACCTGGGTACTCGATGCGTGGCGAGTGGTCTTGTCGACTCCAGGTGATGGGCTGCTCCGACCAGTTGAGGAACTGGGGAACGTCCACCTGGGCCACCGCGTTGACGGCGACGGGGCGGGCGATGACCTTCTTCTCGCGCTTCGTGTTGAAGCCTGTGAAGGTATGGAGCGAGCCGGCCACTTTGCCGAATTTTCCGCCGTTTGGCGGGTCGTTGTCGGGGTCCTCCCGCGCTCGCCATGCCTTCTCGATCTCCCTGAGGGTGTGGCAGTCGGCGGTGGTGTGGGTTGC
Organism: Avena sativa; assembly: GCA_916181665.1. Taxonomy (NCBI): domain Eukaryota; kingdom Viridiplantae; phylum Streptophyta; class Magnoliopsida; order Poales; family Poaceae; genus Avena; species Avena sativa. The sequence goes on along the minus strand of OV702285.1, from coordinate 90,499,640 downwards.
GGGCTTCCCTTCCCTGCTATGGAACGCACATGGTTGGTTAAGGAGGGCCGCGGGGTCGAACCTTGGCTTGGCCTTGTAGTTGCCGCCATCGCGGCGTTGTCCTCCGTCGCGGCGGAAGCTCTTGGGCTCGCGTTGCGCGTGCCCGGCGTTGGCGACGAAGTCGACTCGCCCGTCACTGCGGCGCTTGCCGGTGAGGCGAGTGTTGCTGTAGCGTAGGTCGGACCGTCGTCCGTTGTCGTTGCCGTTCGTGCGGTGTTGACCTCCTGACTCGTCGTCAGTTTCCTGGTTTGGATCTTCCTCCGCGTACCGTTTGGCGATCTCGAGGAGGTCGGGGATGTTGTTGAGTGTGCGAGAGTGTCGCTTGAGCTTGGCGACCAGGGGCTCGTAGCGGCACGAGGTCTTGAAGCAATGGATCGCGGTGTCCGGGTGGATGCCGACCGCGTTGTACCAGAGTTCTTGCCACCGTTGGACCCAGTTGCGGGTCGACTCGCGGGGTCCCTGGACGCATCGCTCCAGGTCCTCGATGGTGGTGGCGCGGGTGTAGGAGCACTCGAAGTGCCTGACGAAGGCGTCGCGCATCTCCTCCCAGGAGTCGATACTGTCCTGGGGGAGGGTGTTGATCCACTACCTGCACGTCCCCTCCATCATCAGGGGGAGGTAACGGGCGGCTAGCAGGTCGGTGTGGCCTGCGATCCCCATCGCCATGAGGTATGTGTCGAGCCAGACGGCGGGGTCGTACGAGGAGTCGTACTTTTCTATCTCCTTCGGCGCCTTGAAGTTTGGCGGGTACTTCTCGCCTCGAATCATTGGTCTGAAGCACTTGGGGCCGAGTCGACTTAGCGACCCCATGGGCTCGCCGTCGCGGCGATTGGTTAGGGTGTGTCGCAGGTCGTCGGGCTGGCGTGCGCGCCAGCTTTGGTTGTTGATGATGTGGGTGCGGGCGTCGATGGGTTGCCCGTTGGCGGCGACGAAGTTGGTCGCTGGCCTAGGGTCGTTGGTGGAGAGTGCCGTGTTCGCGGGTCGGTGTTGGAGCTGAAGTGGCTCTGGTGGCGGGAAGTTGAGGGTGTTTGCCGTCGTTGGGCGGCCGCTAGAGGCCGCTCTGCTACCCGACGAACGCGAGTATACTCGACCCTGCGAGTCGGCGCCTGCGTTTTGCTGCTCGACGGCTTTTGTGAGCATGGCCCTGACATACTGGATCTGTAGGGCGCCGTCGCCCGTGGCCGTGATGTTGTCGGCTGCTGCTCGACCCGCCACGAGGTTGTCCATCGGGGTGGAGAACAGTGGGAGGCCGTTTGCGTCTCTCTCCCGTGAGGAGACTACTATCCGCGGCTGGTCCCTAGGAGGTGTGAGGTTGGGTGGAGGCGGGGCGCCCATCGCCGTTGATCCTGGCGGGGGCCGGGCGCTTCCTCCTGGTGGCGCGTTCTCACAGATCGCGCGCTCGGCCACGTGGGCCGGGTCGTTTTCGTCGTCGAAGTTCAGGGCGCGCCCCTAAACGGTGGGGTTCAGGCGCGACCTGATCCGCTGCTGGTGATAGCACGATAGTTCCTGCGTCGTCACCTGCTCGAGGCGGAATTTTTCGCGCTCGGCTTGTTCCTTGCGCACCGCCTCCGCCAGTTTCAGGCGGAGTTCCTCGACCTCCGTTGCCGTGGCGTTAGGAGGGATTGGGGTGGAGAATGGATCCTCCGGCGGATCGGTGCCGGTCGCCATGTAGGTCGCGGCGTGGCGATCGGTTCCGTCGCGGAGGTCGGCGGAGTTCTCCGACCCAGAGTCAAATTCGAAGATCCCGAGGATGGAGGGGTCCTCGAAGTCTCCCACGTTGGAGACCTGGGTGATGGAGCCCGCGGGCGAAGCCGCGGTGATGGACCCGGCGAGTGACGCCGGGGTCGCCGAGTCGGTGTCGTCGTTGAGGGCCGCGTCTTCTGCGGCCGCTGAGTTTTCGGCCACGTCGTTGTGGGCCGAATTGTACTCAGAGGCGAGGCGATGGATCGTGCGGATCTGGCTCTCGGAGAGCCGATCGCGTGGTGGCGACTCGCGGATGCGAGCCGAATCCTCCGAGACGATGACGTCGGTGAGGCCGACGAAGAGGCTGATCGTGCCGATTGGCAGGATCACGCTGTGCGTGACGGGTCGCGCCGCCGGGACGTAGCTACTCGGCAAGATTTGGAGCATCTCACCGATCGCTATCATGCGGCCGGTGGTGACCGCCTCGTTGATGGGAAGATTGGATCTCGCCGCAGAACACCGGCCAGACCGGCCAGGCCCCACGGTGGGCACCACTGTCGTGGGAATGGTTACGGCAGATGCTGCAATCGGCAGCGAGTAGTAGAACGAGGGGCAAGGGCGGCCAGCCATCTGCGGTGCGAGATGAGGGCAAAGACACAGGGTTTTACCCAGGTTCGGCCCCCCAGAGGATAAATACCTACTCCTAATAGATTGTATTATGAAGGTGTTACAATGGGCGAGCTCGGCGGCTAGGCGGCGAGTCGCTTGGGTGTATGATGGAACGTATCTCTACTCGCCCTACGGGGAGGTTTATATAGGCTCACCTCCCCTAGGGTTTACATATCTCAACCGATTCAGTTAAAGCTTCGGTACTCGTTCAACCTAATACGACTGGGCCTATCTACTCGCTTGGGCCTTCAGCTTCCAGTCGCTTGGTTCCTCGCTGGGCTTCAATCCAGTCGTCGTCTTGCAGGCCCACTCACCGGTTCTTGGGCCAGTCGGAAACGTCCTGCTGAGTATACCCCGGTAAGCGCATCCCCATCACACTCGGTAATCGATATCAACACCGCTTGCAAGCACGTGGTTAAGGAGTTAATCACAAAGTGATATCAGATTACGGAACGAGTAAAGTACTTGCTGTGAACGAGATTGAACTAGGTATGCCGATACCAACGATCGAATCTTGAGGAAGTAAAATATCGCGTGACGAAGGGAATACATATATGGGATTAATTGAATCTTGGCATCGTGGTTCATCCGATATGATCATTGATGAATATGTGGGAGTCAATGTGGGTTTCCAGATCCCGCTGTTGATTATTGATAGAAGATCATGTCTGCATATTCTCGAACCCGTAGGGTCACACACTTAACGTGCAACGACGCTAGGATAGAATGGATAATTGGTTTATGAGTTTTTGTTCGGTGTCTCGGATGAGATCCAGGACATCACGAGAGGTTCCAGAATGGTCCGGAGAATAAGATTCATATAAAGGAAAGCAGTTTTTGGATTTCGGAATCGTTTCGGAGTTTATCGGTATTGTACCAGAAGGTTCTAGAAGCTTCCAGAGTGGGACCAACGTGGGCCCACTTGTCAGAGGCCTATGTGGGCCTAAGGATGAGTGCTCTGGCCGCTTTGGGCCAGGGGCACAAGGCCCCATAGGCCCAGTCGGCCAAACCCCAGGGGAAACCCTAGGGAACCCTTCTAGAAGAAAGGGGGAAAACTTGCCCCCACTCCACCCTTGGGGCCGCCGTCCTAGGGCTTGGAGGAGGGGCCAAGGGGGCCGGCCAGCCCCCTATATAAGGTGGGCAGGGGCGCACCCTCCCCCTCCCCGAACTCCTCCAACCCAAGCCGCTGTCCTGCTGCTCCTCCACCTCTCTCTCTCTCTCTCTCTCTCTCTCTCTCTCTCTCTCTCTCTCTCTCTCTCTCTCTCTCTCTCTCTCTCTCTCTCTCTCTCTCTCTCTCCGATTGCGCGTAGGCGAAGCCCTGCCGCAGAAATTCTCCACCATAAGCACCACGCCATCGTGCGGCAGATCCAATCTATCTCTCCACCATACTTGCTGGACCAAGTAAGGAGGAGACGTCGCGGCACCGTACATGTGCATCTCTCGGAGGCGCCGCCACTTGCGGCGTAGGATCGGATCGGATCGCGAGGAGGAGACGGCGAGTACGACTACATCAACCACATTATGTTGAATGTTTCCGCTCTGCAATTTCTTCAAGGGTATGAAGATCTCATCCATCTCTCTCGTTGATTGCATCTCCTAGATTAGATCTTGGCTTTCTCGTGCGCATCCGCAGAATATTTTTGATTTACTATGCTGCGAAACCCTTCAGGCACAAGGAGCTGCTCCAGGATAGGAAGCAATTGTAGCCTGAGCTTCTTCCTCTAGGCCGTCGTGCCACTTTGGAGCATCTTCTCCGACCACGGCATGGGATCCATGGCCGACGCTGCCCCAAGTAACATTGAAAGGATACGGATGTCGCCTAGAGGGGGGTGAATAGGCGATTAAAACTTTTCCTAGAGTGGCTCAACAAAGGCGGAATAAAACTAGTGTTTACTTTGTTAAGCACAACCTAGAACAACTAAGGTTCACCTATGTGCACCAAAAACTTATGCTAAGCAATACAAGCAACAAAGTGAAAGCAAGATATATATTACTTCAAGCACGAAGGCTATCACAATGTAAAGTGCATAAGTAAAGAGCTCGGGTATAGAGATAACCGAGGCACACGGGGACGACGATATTTACCGAGTTCCTCCCAACATGGAGTATGTATCGTTTGGAGATGGGGTGGTATCAAACCACCAACGCCACAAAAGGCCTCCCTTATTCTCCGGTGAATCTCACCCCAACAGGATCGATCCACGCTTCCACTATCGGTGCACTTGTCGGTCGCAACCGGAACCTCTCACAAGGTTGGGGCACTTCTCCACAACTTAATTGGAGGCTCCCAACAAACGCCACCAAGGCCACAACCTGCAACACCAACAAACCGTCTAGGGTTCCAAGAACCCAAGAGTAAATAGCTTCTCAACTTTCACTCACCAAATCCTCCAGGGAGAACTCAAACCGATGCACCAAATGTGGGGGAATAAGAGAGGAAGAACAATGGAGGAAATCCACACAAGACTCCAAGATCTAGATCCCAAGATGTTCCCCTCACTTAGACGAGAGATGGATTGCTGGGATTGTAGATCTAGATCTCCTCTTTCAAATCCCTAAAGTATATGCAAGAATCAAGGGAGGGAGTGAAGGGGGAGCAATCTCAAGAGGGTCAATAATGGAGGAGAAAGCCTGCAAAGGGAAGAAGGGCCCCTTTTTATAGGCCCACAGATTTCTGACCGTTTTCTGCCCATTGGGGAAAAGTCAGACCGGAGACTCCGGTTTGCACCGGAGATTCCTGCCAATCTCCGGACCAGCCTCCGGACCGCCCAACAGAATGACCCAGGCCTTCCACGACCCAGCTAGACCGGAGACTCCGGTCTACCAACACCGGAGACTCCGGACTGATCCATCACCGGAGACTCCGGGGTATCCTCCGGAGTAGGCTCCGGACCCCCAGACAGAATGTCCCAGCCCAGATCCTGAAGTCACCACCGGAAACAGATCCGGAAACTCCGGACCACACCGGAGACTCCGGTCTAGGCAGACCGGAGACTCCGGTCTGGACCAAATAAGAGGCAAACTTCAAATGGCGATATCTAGAGTTTGGAAACTCCGATTGACCCGAACCCAATTTTGTTGGAAAGAGGACAACAAGAGTTACCCAACAAAATAATGGATACCACCAAGATAGAACATTTCATGTATTATAAAGTGAGATACCTCTCTTGGCGAGAAACCGGAAAACCTCAAAGATCAAAAACGCAATATGATATAAAAGGGAAATCCGTTTTTGATGAACTAGAGCTTGTTATGAATATTACCACATGCTCTAGAACCTCGCATGGATAAGATCCAAATAACAAACAAGAAAGGATGATGCTAAGTATGCAAAAGGTTTGAGCTCTCTCGGAAAGATATGATCGAGTTACTCACTTGAGAGTCCCTCTTGATAGTACGGTTGTCTATCCTATAAACCGGTCTCCCCAACTAACACCACGAGACCGGTAAGAAAGAAACCCTATCAAGATAATACCTTTGACTTGCGCATTTTCCACTTGATCTTGATGTATACGATCTTGTCCTTCTCAAGATGGAACACCTTTCTTGATTGCTCTTGCACGCACTCTCTTGATGAAGACTTGCAAGTTTCTCCGCCATACGACATGGGGAAACCTTTACTTCGACCTTGTCTTCATCGATCCATGATCACTGAGGATGGCAAGCTTCAAGCATGATATCTTCTAGATATGGCACATCTTTAGCTTGCACAACATTACTTCAACACCATTTGGATTATGTCTTGAAGATACATATGATGAACTCTATCTTCTTCTTCAAGACACCCTTGCAAAAGGCTCAACTCTCACATGACCAATTTGTGGATCACTCTTGGATCACTCTTTGAACACCTTGATCACCACTTGATCCTCTTCGCTTTCTTCTTCTCCAAACCTTGAAGCCAACATAAGGTTCAAGCATTGCTTATGGACAATTCCTATAAGTACAACTTGATACAAGCATTAGTCCATAGAGATTGTCATTAATTACCAAAACCACACATGGGGGCCCACATGTTCTTTCAAACATGCTCCCCGGCGGCGACGTTGACCCCCCGTGTCGGCTGGTCTCCCAGATCCAATGAAGAAGACCAAATACCTGATCATGTTTTTGATTATTTTCTCGGGGTCTTCTTGTAGAAGTGTTAGCCTTATCTCTGAATTACCCTCTACTTAGGGGTCTGGCTATAATTTTCCATCGCTGCTTTGATTAATGAAAGCTTTCAGGTGAAGGGAATATGCCCTGAGAGGCAATAATAAAGTGTTTATTATGTGTATTCCAAGTATATGATAGATGTTTATTTTGCATGCTATAATTGTATTAATACGGAAACGTTAATACATGTGTGTTTAATAAACAAACAGAAAGTTCCTAGTTATGCCTCTCTCATAAACTAGCTCGTTGATTAACAAGATGATCAAGGTTTCCTGATCATAGACATTGGATGTTGTTAATAACGGGATCACAACATTAGTGTAATGGTGTGATGAACGTTCATCCGAAGTATAGCATTACGATCAAAGTCATTGAGTTTATATTGCTATAACAACTTACGAAGTGATCCTAATCCTTAGACCATGAGATCATGTCAATCACTAACACCGGAAGAGTTTCTTGATAACATCAAACATCACACCGTAACAGGGTTATTATAAAGATGGATTCAGAACTAATAAAGTGTTATGTTGAGGCCCATGGATCGAGAGTGGAATTTCTTCATCCCGATGACGGATAGATATACTCTGGGCCCTCTCGGTGATATCACATTGGTTAGCTTGCAAGCAAGTGATTTAATCACTAGAATGTTATATCACGGGAACGAGAAAAGAGTGCATGTTAGTAACGAGATCAAACTAGGTATGAAGATACCGATGATCGAATCTCGGACATGTAATATATCGCGAAACAAAGGGATTAAGATACTAGCATAAAAGGTTCCGACGATCACAAGAAAGTCATCGTTGAATGTGTGGGAGTCAGTATGGGTCTCCAAATCCCGCTTCTGATTATTGATCCGAGAGGGGTCTCGATCATGTCCGCATTATTCATGAACCGTAGGGTGACACACTTAAGAGACACTGACATCCAATTGGAGCAAAAGTTTCATGCCGAAAGAATAAACAAGCGCAGGAATTTATTTCACTAGATACCGAAACAGGTTTTCGGATGAAATTGCATAAAGTGGTTATGCATGTGAAATAGAATTCTAGCAAGGGGTTATTTGTGAATGTTTGTCATTAAAGTAATTGATAATATTCTGAATAAAATAAAAGAGTTTTATTTAATGAGAGTTTGCATTAAATTTGGTGGAAATTTAATGGCAAGTTTGAGTGGGATTTTGAGTGGAGGGATTTGAATGGATTTTTGTGAGTGGAGTGTCCACCCACATGAAGAGGGGAGGGAAAGGGGGCAGCCCCCATGCGCCGGCCACCCCCTTGGGGTTTCCCCCTCTCCTATAAAAGGCACCCCTCTCCTCACTTCTCATTCACACCTCCTCGTGAAGGATCTCTCTCTCCCTCTAGAATTTATCCCCCATGGTCTCGGACTAGCGAGATACATGTTCCCGGTGGATATTCGACAAGAAAGAGTCGTGCTTCCGCTGCATCGTTGGAGCGAGGAGGCGGAGGTTGCTCGGTGCCTCGAACGTGTGTGCAAGCACAGATGCGCTGCTGATTTGCGGCGCTAGGACTTCCTCTCGATCTTGAGATCGGCAAGAGATCGTCTACATCAACCACGAGTCAAACTCATTAATCTTTGTCGGTCTTTAAGGGTATGTTCTGTACGGATATACATCCGCTCGTTATTTGTATCTAGTAGATAGATCTTGGAACATAGTTCACATCGTAGGAAATTTTTTGTTTTTTATGCTGCAAACCCTACACCAGGGCCTTTGGGCCCATCCCGTTCAAAAAAACACAGTTGATGGCACATGTGGGATTCTCTAAATACTATATCGAGGCATGGCGTTCCTATTCATGATTAGATCATCTCCATCGTAACCTCCAAACTAGTGATCGGCAAAGGCGCCGGTAGTTTCTTTGGTGGACGTTGCCTAAATTTGACTGCGGTTTGGGGAAGTCGCCTCACACCGGTACCAGTCGATCGCTTCCAAACAAATTTGGGCCTAAAACATGGATTTTTTATAGATAATTTCCCTACGATACATCTTGTATTCTAGCATACAAGGGCTATATGGGCTTCCCGGTAGGTGTCAAAGTCGGCATGATCCCCCGCCCTCACTCCGCCATCTTGGCCTCCACGGCCTCGCGGTGCAGCTGGGCCACTGCCTGACGCCGCTAGAGCCTTGCCATTTACATGCGATTTCTAATCATGGATGATGTGGACATCCCACAACCACTACACCTACAGTACTATTGCAAGGATTTCTCATAAGAGCTCATGCACGTCTATTTAATTATTGGGCACTTTCGTTTCTAGGAACTCTTCCTAATGTACATGAGAATATGATACTATCTAAATCAGATATGTTTATGTTACTTAGAAATGATGGACCTAGCAACGACAAGAAGGATAATCAATGGAGCATGATCATGCATGGAGATAGCCACAAGCTTGAGAGAATGAAATATGACGGTACAAGTAAAGATTTCAGAACTTTGAAGTCACCTTAATTATAGATGAAGAGATGGACGAAACCAAAATATTACCACTTCATAATTATGTCCATATAGGCATATGGTGTTGTGTCACCTTTTATAAATGGGTCAGGTCCATGTAATTTTCGTCCAACCTTTTAGGCTGAATTTTTAGAGTCCGTATATGTTGAGGAAACCGACTTAGGAAGGATTTCCATCTGCCTCTCCCAAGGTTGGTCGCGTCTGAAGGGTTCGCAACATAGAAAACAAAAAATTTCCTACGATGGGAACAAAGTACCAAGATCTATCTACTAGATAAAGCAACGGATGGATATACATCCATAGAATACATACCCTCGAAGACTGTATAGCGTTAACGAGGTTGTAATCGTGGATGATATAGTCGAACGCTAGCCGATCTCAAGATCGTGATGAAGTCCATCTGGTCCAGCCGGTCCAACACCATCAAGTCCAGCACCGCAAATTAGTGGTGCATCCGTGATCGCACATACGTCCGGATACCCCGACAACCTCCGCGTCCTTGCTCCAGCAAAGCAGCGAAAGCAACAAATCCTTCCAGAAAAAACCACCGGGAACATGTATCTCGCTAATCCGAGACCATAGGGGAATTCTAAAAGAGGGAGAGAGAGATCCTTCGCAAGGAGGTGTGAGTGAGAAGTGAGAGGAAGGGGTCCTTTTATAGGGGAGGGGGCATCCCAAGGGGGCATGGCCGCCAGCCATGGAGGGTGCCCCCACCTCTCCCTCATTCATGTGGTGGAAGCTCCACTCACATAAACACACCTCCACTCACAATTCCACTCACATGCATTAATTTTCCACCAAAATTAATGCAATCTCTCATTTAATAAAACTCTTTTATTTATTTTATTGAAAATTTTGTTAATTACTCTAATTAACAAACATTCACATAAAACCCCTTATAACATTTCAATTTTATATGCAGAACCAGTTTCAGCAATTTCAACTGAAACGATTCCGGTATCTAGTGAAATAAATTCCTGCGCTTTTTTTTTCTTTCTCTGGCATCTTATTTGCTCCAAATAGTGTCGGTATCCCTTAAGTGTGTCATCCTACGGTTCGCGCGAATAATATAGACATGATCGAGACCCCTCTTTGATCAATAATCAGCAACGGTACCTGGAGATCCGTACTGACTCCCACACATTCAACGATGACTTCTGTGATCGTGTGAACCTTATACGCATGTAACTCAATTATTTTGTCTCGCGATATATTACATGTCCGAGATTCAATCATCGGTATCTCCATACCTAGTTTGATCTCGTTACCGACATGTACTCTTTTCTCGTTCCCGTGATTTAACATTCTAGTGATCAAATCACTTGCTTGCAAGCTAACTAATGTGATATTATCGAGAGGGCCCAGAGTATATCTATCCGTCTTCGATATGGAAAAATTCCACTCTTGATCCATGAGCATCAACATAACACCTTCGTAGCACTAAACCCATCTTTATAGTCACCCTGTTATGGTGTGATGTTTGATGTTATCAAGATACTCTTCCGGTGTTAGTGATTGACATAATCTCATGATCTAAGGACTAAGATTACTTCGTATGATGTTATAGCAATATAAACACAATGACCTTGATCGTAATGCTATACTTTGGATGAATGTTCATCACATCATTCCAACAATGTTGTGACCTCATTATTAACAACAACTAATGTCCATGATCAGAAAACCTTTGATCATCTTGTTAATCAACGAGCTAGTTTATAAGAGAGGCATAACTAGAAACTTTCTATTTGTCTATTAAACGCACATGTATTAATGTTTCCGTATTAATACAATTATAGCATGCAAAGTAAACATTTATCATAAAATAAGGAATACGATAATAACCACTTTATTATTGCCTCTCGGGCATATTCCCTTCAGCGTCCCCTCCGTCCCTCCATATATACGTTCTTTAGGTCATCATTTAGACTCGGATTTTGTTTAGACTAGAAATTATTCATCGTTGCAACTATGCTAAGGTTCGAGTGTCGCAGAGGCCTCTTGTACTTCGCACCTATGCAGGATCCCAACTTTCATCTGTATCCGCAATATCTTTATTGCAATATTAGTTTTTACTTGTTTTCGATTTCTGGTAGGAATTAAGACCATCGTTGGTAAGGCTGATCGTGCTTCTGTAAGATTTGTAACCTCCAGAAGATTGGCCTAGCGATTGCATTGGCGCTTGTGCTCGCACGTGTAGTCGGATCGTCAAGATCGAACTCCATTAAATCGACTATCACCATCTCATTGAAAGATCGGACATATTTTCCCTATCAATGGCCAACAACGTGTTATGGTGGTTGATCTCCACCCCCTGTGCTCCTTCCACCGCTGCCGACGAGGACTCATCCTCGATGGACGCTGCCTCGGCTCTCGCCCGGACGTACATCGCCATGCACCTCCACGATCACCACACCCTGCTCGACGTAAGGCTGGCAGACGTGGTTCTCCATCCGTGCTTATTGGCGGGAGAGCACCCGTGGCTGCCTCATCTCGTAGGCACGACGGAATGCATGCGCCCCCTCCGAGCGCGATGACTGGAGGTCCGAGAGGAGCACCTGCTGGTCGATAGACTCATCGGTCTGGATGTACTAGTCACTGAAGTCGAAGTCATTGTCATAGTCCTCCTCATCGTCTGTTGCGTCGACCCCCTCCGCATCCTCTTTCACGCCTGCTCCGGTTGCGGCTCCGGCTCCAGTGAAAGGAGAAGCGAGCACGAGCGGCGGTTGAGATCTGATCCCAATCGGTAGGGAGGTGGCGATGAATGATGAATGGTGTAGTGAGCCGTCTCAATGGGCACACCTTTTATAGCCGAAAGTAGGAAGAGGGCGGGAAACGGAAATTAGGGCGGTGGAAAACGAAGATGAGGCGGAAAACGGGGGCTGAAAGTGGTAGAAAACGAAAGCAAGCGATGATAAGGGCGGATGGTGGAGCGCTCCGGCGTCGGGAGGTGAGCCGTCGGGCGGGTGAGTTGTGTAGTTGGTAATGGGCCCGGCGCAACCGCTCGTTGCGGGCAGCTCAGCCTGTCCCTGCATGCCGAGAACGGCAAGGGGGTGCGGACAGATTCCTGAACCGTCCAACCCGCGTGCACGTAAACAAACAGTTAGGAGCTGTACTACTCTGAAAACTTACGACGAGATGATGTCGTGGATCGGAAGCACGCATGGCATGCGACGAATCGAGAGCAGGAATATGTGACACTGAGAGACAAACCGAGGACAGAACAGATGCTCTCTCCGGTTTGCAGCACTGCGGCTTCAGTCCAGAAAAAACTTGTTAGTTAATCCTTTCATGGAGATACGGGCGGATTTTATGGCAGGAAACAGCCTCCGTGAGCATACGATGCCTTTGACAGATCGGTAGATTCTGGATTGTAATACTCTTAGTTAAAGAACCGAGGAAAGCGCCAAGGAGGAGACGAGGTTTTGGAACACCTGCAACTACGAAACTACAGCCCGGAGGCTTCATGTAGGTTTGGGCTCCGTCAGGTTTTGGACATTACTGACCGCAATAATTCAGCGAAAGCTCCGCAGCCTTGTCTTTCCTCCAAATTAAGTTGTTTTTATCCTCTCTTTTCTTTTGGTTTATGGTCGATGTACCGTTTGCATACGATATTATGCTTATCTGGCAATGGCATACTTTGACCACATTTGACCGGAAAGAACTGAAAAAAGGGGCCGTCAGTTAAGAAAAAATAGCACAGAATTTGCTGCAAAAAGATTCTCTCTCCGTTTTAAAATATAAGATTTTTTAGTTCTGTAAGGCTAATTGCGGTGACCCAGCATACCACTGCATGATATAGTACACTATAGTCGTTGGCATAACATCAATGACACACCATTCACTAGTATTACATCCCTCAGAGTGGTACAACAGAAATACAGCAGGTTCAAGACATGACTATAGATTACATATGACACATTACAAAAGATCCAGAGAGCTTTCTCGAGACAGTGAGGAAGATATCATACATAAGACAACCAAAGATAACAACTTAACGACTATGCAAGAACACTGCTATTATTTATCTATGGCTTGGCGTTGCTACTAAAGTAATGCCCTCCAGAAGTAGGTTCTACTATTTAGGGATTTATTTATATAGAACGGTCCATCTTGACTTCAGAAACTTCTGATATAGTCGTTGACTCCTGTTGATCTCCACTGGATACATTTAATTCTTCAGAAGAGCTTCTCTTCTAGGTTCATCGTTTGTTGCTCCGAAATCTAGCAAGGGTTAAGAAGATACATTGAGTACGAGCGTACTCAGCAAGTTCACTAAAAAGGAGTGTTTGGTGCACTATCTACAGCCATAGACCAAAGGCCATAGACCATGCAGGTTTTCGTAAACATTTCTTTAAAGGTTGCTTTTATTCTGAAAAGCTATGTCCATCAGCCTTCATAGGTTACCAGAATTTTCGTGGAGTTCCTTTTATGCAGCGTTCGCAGCTCCTTCCCGAAACAGGGAGTAACTAGTTACAGTTCTTACACTCTGCAGAGGTGCGTTACTTTATCCATGAGAGACCTTAGCCTTGTTGCACAACCTTGTCCATACTTCCTTGGTATGTGGCCCAGTCTAAGATCCAAGTCAATCACTTCCCTTCTCCGTGACCCCGCATACAGCGCAATTGTTGTATGTCCACACTCAAGGTAGACTTTTCCCCGTATAAAACGGTTATTACCTTAGTTGGATACACACAACAACCATTAACACTAGAAATCTGTCTTTTGTAAGCCCCGATTCACGGTAGACTTTTCCCTGTATAAAACGGCTATACCCATGATCTGCAACTTACAAATGCCCAGAACAGTGTCCGATGCATGCGAGAGGGAGCCGATCCAGCTGACTTCCCCAGAGCCATATAGATCTCATGGTTAACGCTTAATATACGGCGCAAGAATCACTGGCGACATTAGTTGTTAAGTCCTAGATAATATGTTCCTTTACCACCGGAACTTTCATAGTAGGTTATTACCTCAGGGTAAATAATCCCATAATCATATTATTATGAAAATAGTGTTTTCTGACCTTTTTGAAATGCAGGTGATGACAACACTTGATTTGCAAAATATTTTCTGGAAAATAATCAAAGGACATGAGCAAGTGTGAACTTGCCTTTGTGATCACATGATTATGTAATCACGGTCTTCGAGACGATATAAGATCCAATATCTGAAAACAGCATCATTGGTCCGGTAAGGACTAATGTTTAAAGAAGCAATGTGTAGTTATGCATAAGTAATGCTATGCATTTTGTAAAACTCCCAGAGTGAATACCCAATACTTTGAGTGATTTGAATTTAGGTGATTTTTTAAGAGTTGATTTATCTTCAAATTTTACTTTATAAGTAATGACCTTTATAAGGAACTTAAGTGTTAACAACCCAAAATATACAAGTAAAGTACTCCCTCCGTCCCAAAATAGATGTCTCACATTTGTCAAAATTTGAATGAATCTAGACACTATTTAGTATATAGATTCATCCAAATTTTGACAAATCTGAGACAACTATTTTGGGACGAAGGGAGTATAAAATAATGTGATTATAGTTAATTGTTATTTGGTGACTATGATAAAAGTCTTTGGGTTGGATAACTTATTATAAGATTGTTATTTGAAGTGGCAAAAAGAATAACATTTGAAGAAAATATTTCCTTTCTCAGGTTTAAACAATCTTTATTGTTAATAAGATGTGATTAATGTCTTTTGTGTGTAATTGATTAGTTTGGACTTGAGATGCTTTATGTCTTAATCTAACTAGATCAAAGTTAACTATAAAAACATAAGTAGTTTATTAGACATGGTGATTATAAATTTTGAGACTAAAGTTAACTTTGAAAAGGTAAAGAAACTTAAGGTGTAATATGTTTTAATTATTCCCAAATTTTAGATTTATGATAAGTGTGATTAGGGTATGAGATAATTTATTTGGTATTTAAGTGAATGATTGATTTAAATTTGATTAAAGGTTTTAAAAGGGTATTATAGAGTTAATAGTTTACATTTAAGTTTTATTATGAATCATAATTATGGGTTTGGACTTAGTAATTAATCTTAAAGAATTTAGTGTCTTATAAGTAAATGTGGTTATTTCTTACTTAGGAAATAATTTTTAATGAATTAACAAAAGAGTTGTCTCATTATGATAAAATAGGTAATAGATAAGGATTTATTATTTTTTATAATCTTTAAAACTTTTCTAATGGTATATTTAATATTTTTCTAGTTTAGTATATTTATTTAAGATTTTAAAAGTGATTTTATTTATTTTTAAATATTGGTATTATGTTTATAAAATTCTTTAAAGATTTAAATGTCTTTGAATACTTACTTCAAATTTTATTTATAAAAGAATTAGGTTAGTATTTTTATAAAATGGTAAATTTATTTGTATACACAAATATGATTTTTATTCATTTTTAGGATTTTTCCTTATTTTATCAAATTTCACTTAGGATTTAATGGTGTTAATATTTATTTGCTTTATATAAATCTTAAACAAATAAAGTTATATTTTTATTAGGTAGATCTTATGCTTGTGATGATTTGAAATATATATACATTTTTCTTCAAGATTTTCTATATTTTAGTTGAGCTAAAATAAGCTTAGGGTATTTTGGTAATTTTTATATATTTTTTTCTTGACTGATTCTTTTTATTCCCTTATTGGGCCTGACCCACGAGTCACTCTGGCCCATAAGCCGATTTGGTCCAATTCGGCCCAGTAGATCCTTATCTTCTCCCTCGTTCTCACATCGCACCCTCGCGTTCCCCTCTTGGACGCTCGCGACGCCGCGTCGTCGCCTGCCCAATCCCGGCAGTGACTCCGCCGTCGTGGCCATGACGCGGTGCAAGACTGCTGAGTCAATGCCGCCACACGGTATTGTCCAAGACGATTCCTCTATGGGGTATTCTCCTGGCCACGCTGACCCTCGCCCGAGGCTAGGGTTAGGGTTCGGCCGCCTTGGTGCTTCGTCGACGCCGTGCTGGTTTGCGCACGGTGCTCATCTCTTCTCCTTCGACTGCTCCTGTCGAGCTGCAGGCGCCTCTTCATCGCCGTGCTGCCGCCTCTTCATCGCCGCCGGCCACTCCTCTTCTTCATCTTCTAACTTCTTGCGAGGACCTCGGGTAAGTGTGCTTCCCCTACTGTGTTTCTCTCCATGCTCTATCTACCTTGCCATGTCAAGCGCGCTTGCTGTGATTACCCCATGTCTAGGTTACATCTTTGTAACTAGGGTTCATACCCTTTGTAGTGATGTTTGGTTACTATGATATTGCTGGCAGATGTTGTCCTAAACCTGTACTTTTGATGCTGGCTATGCCTGGTTAAATAACAGGCTCTGCTATTTGATTCTGTATGTTGCAAGTAATGTTGATACAAATTCAGTTATATGTATTATGGATAATGGCCTCCTGTGGTACTGTCCATGTATTAGCAATTTTGAGATTGCTAGATGGTTCTTTATACTGAAGATATTTGCAAAAGTAATTTAAGTTATCTAGATGTGATGTTGTCACTAAATGGTACTATCTATTTGACAGATCATTGATCTTACTTGATGATTCCTAGATTGGTGGCTAGGCTTTAATCTTATAAGAGATATATTTGATGCCCTGAATCTGATTCATTGATGATCTTGATCCTCTCTTGAATATAGTTGCATCATTTTTAAATGATTCCTAGCAAAAGATAGCTAGGAAAATGATTTAGATTCTTGTTTGGTTACTTGCAGATGGTTTTGAATGAGTTGATGTGGATCAGATCATGCACATGCATGATCTTGGGTCAGACAAGAATTGGAATATGCAAAGTAGATCCTCTTTGGCTACTTAATGGCTTGATATCTACACAAATGATTCCTAGAAAGGATAATTTTGGGAAAATGATTTGAAATAATACCCTATGGATGTAACTCATTCTTTTAACATGGGTATTTGATGTTAATCTTAGCTAGTGATTTCAGTGGCTTCTAATATTGGAATCTTCCTACTGTGGTGCCTCCATCTGGAGTGTGCATAGTGGTGTTTCTAGTATTATGATCTATTGCTGAATTAGTTATGTATTGATTGCTTGGATGATAGAATACCTTGTGACTTCTGTTAATATGGTCATGTTATTGTGATGCCTCCCTGGAGGTACACAGCCATATGATCATTTTTTCTAAAGACACTTGTTGTCATTGGAAATGACTGGTGGATGAAAACATCATGTTGGGAATAACTTTGTTGTGGATTGAGATGCAGCCGACGATGCAAAGGCTGAGGCCCCAATATAAGATGAGAATAGATACTACTGTTGCCTATTAGCTCTATGATGTGACTAGCATAGCATCTATGATAATCTGAGAGCACTCTTACTTCTACTCCTTTTTGGAATTTGCTGCAACTATTGCTTGAATTAAAACTAATGAGAGGCATTGCTATGATCTTAGTATATAAACATGTTGCTTGTAGAGTTGTGGTTGCTGTTGGGCTAGTGCTGATCTTGATCACCTTGCTTGTGCTCCTTGTTGAAATTCTAGCTAGTTCCTCATGAGCTACTGCCTTCCCTGTGGAACTCCTCCCCTCCTAGCTCTTGGATGGCTTTCCTAGCAACCAGATGTTGGTGATGTGGTGGTGTGGCATCCCGCAAACCCACTACTAGAAAATCGCGTTGTTTTTGTGCATTGCATCATCATGACCGCATGCTCATGTCATCATGCCGCATTGCATTTGAGCATCGTCATCATCTTGCATTTGCTTGCATAAAACTATATGCGGAAAAACCGGTTCTTGTTTTCTAAACGCCCCATCTTTATTCAAAACCAAAACCGGGTCTCCGGAATATTTTATTTTGACTGACTATGTTTTGTAATCGGTCCGTTTAACACAAATAAAATATTAAATTATTTTAGTGGGGGCAGTCGAACGGGCCGATTCGACCCGAACGACCACCCCCAGAAATTAAAACGGCCCACCCAAAAATCCCTAATCTACCCAACCTAATCTACCCACCCTACCTCCACCTCACCCCACCCAATAGCTAGTCGCCACCTCACCCAACTTCCTCCCTCACCCAATCCCCATCTGCCACCTCAACCCACCCTCTCTCCTTTTCCCTCTCTCTCTCTCCTGACCCACCCAACACACTCACACCCCAGCACACACCCACGCACACACGCGACGCACGCCAACCTCCCCCTGCTCCCTGGCCCCGCTCCTGGCCCCACCGTCTGGCCCCACCCGCTCGGCCGCTTCCTCCTCTCTCCTCTTCCTCCCTCCCCGCCTCCCTGCTTCTCTTCTTCCTCCCGCCAGCCCCGCGCCCCTCTCCCTCTCCAGCAGCTCGCCGCCTGCCCCTCGCGAGCGCCGCCTCCGCGCCTGCCGCCCCTCCCGCAGCCCCCTCGTCGTCCCTCTCCAGCGCGCCGCCTCCCCGCCGGCGCCGCCGCGCGCCCCCCCTCCCGCACGCGACGGCCGGCCGCTCCTCTCTGCGCCCCTCCTCCCGCTCGCGAGCCCTGCTCCGCCCGCCTCCGCCGCTCGCTGCACCGACCTCCACCTCGCCGGTCAACCGCCGCCGCTCCCTCCCGTCGCCGACCGAGCCGCGCCAGCCCCGGCGAGCTCCGCGCCCCCGCCCCGACCCCGTCTCCCCGCCACCAACCACCCCGCGCGCCTCCTCCTTCCGCAAGCTCCAGCGCCGCCGCCCCCTCCCTCCTCCGCTCGCCGCCGGCATCGCCATTCCCTCTCCCTCGAGCTCGCTCTGCGCCGCCGGGCCCTTCCTCCTCGACCCCGACCTCCGTCGCCCGAGCCCCGCCCCTCCAACTGCCGCCGCCTCCTCGCTCTGCCTCCCGCCGCCGCGGCCCCCTCTCTGACCTTCCCCTCCCGCCAGCGCTGCCGGAGCTCGCCAAGATCCTCGCCGGCCGCCAGCGAGCCCGGACGCCGATGAGCCCCGCTCTCCAGCGCCTCGGACGCCTCTGCCTCCCCGTGAGCTCGACCTCCTCGCCTCCGTGCCGGTCCCTCCATCCTCTGCCTCGCTGCAGCGAGCTCGGCCGCCCTCCTTGACCCTTCCTCGCTGTGGGTCCCGCCTCTGCCCATCAGCGTCGGCTGCCTCCTCCTTTCCGACACCGCCAGGGAGCCCGGCCGCCACCGCGAGTCCATGCTGTTCCGCTGCGTGTACCAGTTGGCACCCCAAAGGCCGTCAAGATCTTCGATGCAGAGACCCCGTACCGGCACCGACAAGATCTTCTCGAAGCGGGAACAACAAGAACTTCACGGACCAAAGGCCCCGTTCCCGGAGTCCGACTGTCGAGCCCGAACCCGTGGAAACCGAAGACCGATCCCGGCGCCCGAAGCCGAGAACCCCGACAAGAACCACGACACGGATACACTGAGTTCTCCATCGAGGACACCAAGGCCGTCGACATGGAACCGAGGGACGACAAACACTTCACCCCGGACGCCAAGTCCGACCCGACCCGAGGACCCGACAAGAGCATCGAAACGACAAGATCATCGTCATAGAACCCGAAGGCCACATGTGCGACAAGTACTCCCTCGAGGACGCCGAGTGCTTCACCCCGGAGGCGACAAGACCTACCTCTGCTATCCGAGAACGAATCCGTCGAACCCTGAACCCGGAGACCGACCCCGAACCCCGGAACCAAGATCTGCCGAACCCTAATGTGTGACCCCTTTCCTTGAGCCCTATTTTATAATATAATACAACTTGTCGCATATTAATTGTTCTCGCATGCATATTATCATGTGGTTTGGGGGCCTTATGCCGATTCACCATATAAGTAAATATGGGGCCCATATGCGGGCAAATCTAGCCTTATATTGGCCTCATTTAAATTTGTGTAGCGAACCGGTAACTTACCTTGCCATGTTAATACAACATTTAAATTGTGGGGTAGTTAAATAACTTGAACCGTTTGATTAATTGTCGGGACCCCGGTTCCGCTTAATATTGCCTACTTGCATCACACTTTTTCCATGTCATGCATCATACATGCATCATGTCGATCTTCTGCCGTTGTATTAAATAGTGCATCCGGTGTTTATTCTAGTGTTTTGCTTCTTCGCGGATAAGGCCGTTGAGTTGATGTGAGCTTCGCCCTGATCTTCGGATGAACCCTTCGACAATGTTTGCAGGCGAGCATCTCCCCCTTTCTACCTATCTTACTTTTATAGTATTTATTTCCTCCTGTTGATCTATTGCTATCTGTGTTGCGATGCTCTAGTTTTCGTACCCGTGATATCCCTCGCAGCCTTATATTGCCTTGGACACATCCTATTACCTGTTGTTTGGTAGATAGTTGGACTTGCGCGTCGTAGTCGCTTGCTCAAGTGTTGTTGCGTGTCGACAAGTGCCACAGGTGTTGGTGTATTGCCGCATGTTGATGTTGGAGATGATCATGGCTTTACTTATCGTTCACTTTAATTCCTGTTTAAACAACTAAAATTGAAGTAAGTAAGCAGAGGCATCGGTGGGTGATAGGTAATATTTGGTTTCCGACCGCCCACTTGTGTCCCGTAGGACCCCGAGTACTTGATACCTGTTCCTCGATTTATCGCGCTATCCACATCCGGGAGGCTTATGGGACCCCCCTGAGCCAGAGCTTGATTCATTCTTATTTCTTGGGGCCACAAACTAGTTTGGAGTTTTATTACTATCCTGTACTTATGCCATGCTTTACTGCTTTATTTACGATTGTGCGAGGAGCACACTGTACTGTTTAGGATAGTGGCACGATTCCGCGGTGTCGACAAGCCCAGTTTTGGGTTCCCAGTCGTTCACAGCCATCCCCACAACCTTGAGTCCGTCTCGGAGCCGGCCGGCTTCGTTGCGGGTCTACTCTAAGGGGTGGCCCCCTGAAATATTTCTGAATCCTGTGATTGCTTTGTCGTGAAGGCCTCGTTGGGTTTTGATTTGGTTTTTCCGAGGTTGATCGAGTGTGTGTTGCTATTGGTGCACCCCGGCCGGGTAAAACTTTCTGAAAGCCGTGTCCGCGGTTATGGACGACTTGGAGCACAGTATCTCGATCATAGACAACTATAACTAAAGTAGTGCTATAAATGTGACTTTATAATGACTAGTAATCAGCTTCACTATAATGGAATGGCTAAATAAAACTGCCAACAATTGCTTGTTTGGTTTGTCGCTTGCGACAATTGTACCTGACTAGTAAGTATTGCAACTACAACGGAATGGCTAAATAAAAGTACCAACAACTGCTGGGTTTTGGGGTTATCTCATGCTAATTGTATCTGACTAGTAAGTGTTGCAACTATCACGGAATGGTTAACTAAAATGACCCACTGCTTATTTTATCAGGATGATTATCTATACCTGACTAGTAATTGCTGCCACGATAACCGAATAAATAAAACTGCCAACGGTGTGAGTTCCTTGGTTGACTTCCTCGTTTGGTCTCGAGGGGGAATACCAGGAAGGGATTGTTTGGTGTTAGTATCAGTCTGGTTCCGGATAGGTCTTTTCTTACCCCTCTCTGATAGCCGCCAGTTATCTCGAGTCTCTATAGGTTGTTTAGTGCATGCTGCGCTGCCGCCCAGTCCACCATACCTTTGTAGGCGAGGACCGCCGAATTCTAGTCTCGCCGTGTACTGGCCTCAGTACTGACGCTCCTCTTTTTCCTTTGCCCTTTGTCGGCACCCCTTTTGTTTAAGCAGGTTTTGAGATCGACGTCGTTAGCAGGGTTACCCTTCCGGCTTGGCCTGGGCAGGGTTATGGACGCCATTGGTTATTCTTCAGGGCTCTTAGCCCCATTTGCATCTTGTCCGTAGTCGGGCGCTCTATCATTTTCAAGGTGATTTGGATCTTTGTATATTATATCTGTATTCTTGACTCTTGGAGTCGCTGTTGTATATATCTGTTCTGTGGGTCCCATCGAGGACTGTTGTGTAATGTTATTACTTCGTTTTCCACCCGCACGAAAGTGCCTGGTGGGCACCTTTGAATCGTTTCTATGCGGGTTTGGCGGGAATCGCTAAAACTTGCATAGGTCCGATTTTGAGGGTGTTACAGAGTGGTATCAGAGCTCAGCAGTTGCGATACCCCACAAGTCCAGCCTGTAGGATAACCTAGCTAACGGCCGAAGTAGAGTGTCAAAACTATTTTGCAAAATCGGTTGGATAGTTCTGATTAGGTCTGATTTTATTCCTTACCCCTCTGCTATTCTCCTCTCACCTCTGCGTGTTTTGAATCCGCTCTCTTCTCTCTCTTCGAGTCCAGGATTTCTCGTGGTTGGGCTTCCGTCGTACCTTCAGGGTTTCGCTTCCTCCTTTGGCAACGGTGTTCTACCATCCGGTGTTCCTGCTGTCTGAGTGATCCTTTATCTGTGGTGCCATTCTTTGTTCCTTGTTTGTGCCTTCCGGTGTTTTCCGACGCGACGACATCATCTCCGCCAGATCCGATGCAGAGTCTGCATCACTCCTTTGTTTCCGAACCTCGCTTGTCGAGATCTTCAGTCTGAATCCTGAGGGTTGGTAGCATAATCTATCTATTCGTGTACATAGTAATGCTTTGGGTGCGGGATGGAGTCGCGACCATACCACTACTCTTATCATTTGCTCTGTATATTGAATAGGGGATCGATGCAATTTTACTCCTTCCATGGAAGTTAGAGGTGGCCTTACCTTTGACTTCGTCCGTTGTTTCCGGAGTGTTCTCTTGAGGAACAGGATCAACGACCTCTTGTTAGTGGTGTCGCGAGGATCTACACGAAGCGCGAAGGATCAGATCACCGACCTTCTTTCCGGTACCATGAGGCGGATCTCGAGGGCGAGATCCATTGTTAGTGGTGTCGAATTGTGGCATCCCGCAAAACCACTACTAGAAAATCGCGTTGTTTTTGTACATTGCATCATCATGACCGCATGCTCATGTCATCATGCCGCATTGCATTTGAGCATCATCATCATCTTGCATTTGCTTGCATAAAACTATATGCGGAAAAACCGGTTCTTGTTTTCTAAACGCCCCATCTTTATTCAAAACCAAAACCGGGTCTCCGGAATATTTTATTTTGACTGACTATGTTTTGTAATCGGTCCGTTTAACACAAATAAAATATTAAATTATTTTAGTGGGGGCAGTCGAACGGGCCGATTCGACCCGAACGACCACCCCCAGAAATTAATACGGCCCACCTAAAAATCCCTAATCTACCCAACCTAATCTACCCACCCTACCTCCACCTCACCCCACCCAATAGCTAGTCGCCACCTCACCCAACTTCCTCCCTCACCCAATCCCCATCTGCCACCTCAACCCACCCTCTCTCCTTTTCCCTCTCTCTCTCCTGACCCACCCAACACACTCACACCCCAGCACACACCCACGCACACACGCGACGCACGCCAACCTCCCCCTGCTCCCTGGCCCCGCTCCTGGCCCCACCGTCTGGCCCCACCCGCTCGGCCGCTTCCTCCTCTCTCCTCTTCCTCCCTCCCCGCCTCCCTGCTTCTCTTCTTCCTCCCGCCAGCCCCGCGCCCCTCTCCCTCTCCAGCAGCTCGCCGCCTGCCCCTCGCGAGCGCCGCCTTCGCGCCTGCCGCCCCTCCCGCAGCCCCCCTCGTCGTCCCTCTCCAGCGCGCCGCCTCCCCGCCGGCGCCGCCGCACGCCCCCCCTCCCGCGCGCGACGGCCGGCCGCTCCTCTCTGCGCCCCTCCTCCCGCTCGCGAGCCCTGCTCCGCCCGCCTCCGCCGCTCGCTGCACCGACCTCCACCTCGCCGGTCAACCGCCGCCGCTCCCTCCCGTCGCCGACCGAGCCGCGCCAGCCCCGGCGAGCTCCGCGCGCCCGCCCCGACCCCGTCTTCCCGCCACCAACCACCCCGCGCGCCTCCTCCTTCCGCAAGCTCCAGCGCCGCCGCCCCCTTCCTCCTCCGCTCGCCGCCGACGTCGCCATCTCCCTCTCCCTCGAGCTCGCTCTGCGCCGCCGGGCCCTTCCTCCTCGACCCCGACCTCCGTCGCCCGAGCCCCGCCCCTCCAACCGCCGCCGCCTCCTCGCTCTGCCTCCCGCCGCCGCGGCCCCCTCTCTGACCTTCCCCTCCCGCCAGCGCTGCCGGAGCTCGCCAAGATCCTCGCCGGCCGCCAGCGAGCCCGGACGCCGACGAGCCCCGCTCGCCACCGCCTCGGACGCCTCTGCCTCCCCGTGAGCTCGACCTCCTCGCCTCCGTGCCGGTCCCTCCATCCTCTGCCTCGCTGCAGCGAGCTCGGCCGCCCTCCTTGACCCTTCCTCGCTGTGGGTCCCGCCTCTGCCCATCAGCGCCGGCTGCCTCCTCCTTTCCGACACCGCCAGGGAGCCCGGCCGCCACCGCGAGTCCATGCTGTTCCGCTGCGTGTACCAGTTGGCACCCCAAGGCCGTCAAGATCTTCGATGTAGAGACCCCATACCGGCACCGACAAGATCTTCTCGAAGCGGGAACAACAAGAACTTCACGGACCAAAGGCCCCGTTCCCGGAGTCCGACTGTCGAGCCCGAACCCGTGGAAACCGAAGACCGATCCCGGGCGCCCGAAGCCGAGAACCCCGACAAGAACCACGACACGGATACACTGAGTTCTCCATCGAGGACACCAAGGCCGTCGACATGGAACCGAGGGACGACAAACACTTCACCCCGGACGCCAAGTCCGACCCGACCCGAGGACCCGACAAGAGCATCGAAACGACAAGATCATCGTCATAGAACCCGAAGGCCACATGTGCGACAAGTACTCCCTCGAGGACGCCGAGTGCTTCACCCTGGAGGCGACAAGACCTACCTCTGTTATCCGAGAACGAATCCGTCGAACCCTGAACCCGGAGACCGACCCCGAACCCCGGAACCAAGATCTGCCGAACCCTAATGTGTGACCCCTTTCCTCGAGCCCTATTTTATAATATAATACAACTTGTCGCATATTAATTGTTCTCGCATGCATATTATCATGTGGTTTGGGGGCCTTATGCCGATTCACCATATAAGTAAATATGGGGCCCATATGCGGGCAAATCTAGCCTTATATTGGCCTCATTTAAATTTGTGTAGCGAACCGGTAACTTACCTTGCCATGTTAATATAACATTTAAATTGTGGGGTAGTTAAATAACTTGAACCGTTTGATTAATTGTCGGGACCCCGGTTCCGCTTAATATTGCCTACTTGCATCGCACTTTTTCCATGTCATGCATCATACATGCATCATGTCGATCTTCTGCCGTTGTATTAAATAGTGCATCCGGTGTTTATTCTAGTGTTTTGCTTCTTCGCGGATAAGGCCGTTGAGTTGATGTGAGCTTCGCCCCGATCTTCGGATGAACCCTTCGACGATGTTTGCAGGCGAGCATCTCCCCCTTTCTACCTATCTTACTTTTATAGTATTTATTCCCTCCTGTTGATCTATTGTTATCTGTGTTGCGATGCTCTAGTTTTCGTACCCGTGATATCCCTCGCAGCCTTATATTGCCTTGGACACATCCTATTACCTGTTGTTTGGTAGATAGTTGGACTTGCGCGTCGTAGTCGCTTGCTCAAGTGTTGTTGTGTGTCGACAAGTGCCACAGGTGTTGGTGTATTGCCGCATGTTGATGTTGGAGATGATCATGGCTTTACTTATCGTTCACTTTAATTCCTGTTTAAACAACTAAAATTGAAGTAAGTAAGCAGAGGCATCGGTGGGTGATAGGTAATATTTGGTTTCCGACCGCCCACTTGTGTCCCGTAGGACCCCGAGTACTTGATACCTGTTCCTCGATTTATCGCGCTATCCACATCCGGGAGGCTTATGGGACCCCCCTGAACCAGAGCTTGATTCATTCTTATTTCTTGGGGCCACAAACTAGTTTGGGGTTTTATTACTATCCTGTACTTATGCCATGCTTTACTGCTTTATTTACGATTGTGCGAGGAGCACACTGTACTGTTTAGGATAGTGGCACGATTCCGCGGTGTCGACAAGCCCAGTTTTGGGTTCCCAGTCGTTCACAGCCGTCCCCACAACCTTGAGTCCGTCTCGGAGCCGGCCGGCTTCGTTGCGTGTCTACTCTAAGGGGTGGCCCCCTGAAATATTTCTGAATCCTGTTGCTTTGTCGTGAAGGCCTCGTTGGGTTTTGATTTGGTTTTTCCGAGGTTGATCGAGTGTGTGTTGCTATTGGTGCACCCCGGCCGGGTAAAACTTTCTGAAAGCCGTGTCCGCGGTTATGGACGACTTGGAGCACAGTATCTCGATCATAGACAACTATAACTAAAGTAGTGCTATAAATGTGACTTTATAATGACTAGTAATCAGCTTCACTATAATGGAATGGCTAAATAAAACTGCCAACAATTGCTTGTTTGGTTTGTCGCTTGCGACAATTGTACCTGACTAGTAAGTATTGCAACTACAACGGAATGGCTAAATAAAAGTACCAACAACTGCTGGGTTTTGGGGTTATCTCATGCTAATTGTATCTGACTAGTAAGTGTTGCAACTATCACGGAATGGTTAACTAAAATGACCCACTGCTTATTTTATCAGGATGATTATCTATACCTGACTAGTAATTGCTGCCACGATAACCGAATAAATAAAACTGCCAACGGTGTGAGTTCCTTGGTTGACTTCCTCGTTTGGTCTCGAGGGGGAATACCAGGAAGGGATTGTTTGGTGTTAGTATCAGTCTGGTTCCGGATAGGTCTTTTCTTACCCCTCTCTGATAGCCGCCAGTTATCTCGAGTCTCTATAGGTTGTTTAGTGCATGCTGCGCTGCCGCCCAGTCCACCATACCTTTGTAGGCGAGGACCGCCGAATTCTAGTCTCGCCGTGTACTGGCCTCAGTACTGACGCTCCTCTTTTTCCTTTGCCCTTTGTCGGCACCCCTTTTGTTTAAGCAGGTTTTGAGATCGACGTCGTTAGCAGGGTTACCCTTCCGGCTTGGCCTGGGCAGGGTTATGGACGCCATTGGTTATTCTTCAGGGCTCTTAGCCCCATTTGCATCTTGTCCGTAGTCGGGCGCTCTATCATTTTCAAGGTGATTTGGATCTTTGTATATTATATCTGTATTCTTGACTCTTGGAGTCGCTGTTGTATATATCTGTTCTGTGGGTCCCATCGAGGACTGTTGTGTAATGTTATTACTTCGTTTTCCACCCGCACGAAAGTGCCTGGTGGGCACCTTTGAATCGTTTCTATGCGGGTTTGGCGGGAATCGCTAAAACTTGCATAGGTCCGATTCTGAGGGTGTTACAGGTGGTGTGGTTTTTTTGGCTATGGAGTGAAATGGATATCTCTGGTGCTAGTGTTGTATTGTGGCGGGTGCTCTATCTCTTATGTGCTTCGATGGATTAGGTGCAGTTCTTGAGTCCTTGCTTGGGCGGAGAAGAAAATAGTACACTAGCAGTTGTGCTACGGCTGCTCCCTCCCTTATCTACTTCCCAGACTCTCCTTGTTGTGTTGACACCACAGCTGCTGCATGCAGTGACTGTGCTGTGTTCCTGATTGTGTCATATGTGGATCAGATCAAGTGGAAACTTCATATTTGGTGTTGATTTACCTTTTTACCATTTTATCTGGCTTTGGTGAAACTTTCCCCTTACTAGCCAATGATGCATCAGTCTGAGGCAAAATCTACTGATAGATCTTATATTTTTGGCCCTATTCAAATTACTCAGTGATGATCTAGCAGTGCACTTCACTGCAATTCTAGGAGTAAAACACTAACACCTGTTTTACTTTTGATTTGTTCTTTTTTGTGTTGTGTTGCAGGTACAAAAATACTGAAGGAAGATCAATGAAGACTAGATTAGGAAATAGTTAGATGGTAGTTCAGGATTTAATCTTCAATGCAATCTTTTATTTATTCTCTTGTAAAGACTCCTTGTAAGAACCTTCTTTTATTTAATAAAGTTTATTTTTCTTTTGAAATTATTCTTGTGAGGTAATATGTTACTAATTCTATTCTAATTGATTTGTTGTTACTGAATAAGGAACATAATAAGAAATATTCTTTTGTGTATTATATAAAGGACAATAAATATTCATATTTATTTTAAATATAAGAATTCTTTTGTATTATATTTTTGTAATACCTTTATTATAAAGAAGGTTGTAACATGTATTTATTATAATAAGAAATACTTTTATTCCCTGTTTGCAATTCTTATTCCACTAAATTTTGAATGTTCATCTCTTATATTATTGAATATATTTTATATCACAACTTTTATTTTATTGTTTATATATTATTTACTTAACATGGAAATATTCCCAAATATTCAAATTTGAATTTCAATTCTTAGTTTCAAACATGAATTGAATTGCTTTCCAAAGACACAAGAATATAGTAGAGATCATGTCGAAATCCATACACTTGAGCTGAAGTTTTCATCAGAACAAGAGAGATCCCGATCCCTCTACAACTCTTTGCGTTTTGCGCGAAAATTCCCCGGATTTTCTTATGCATGGATGCAATGCACACACATGTGGCCTCACTATTTCTAGGTGCTAAACCTGGGATGTTACACTAATGTATTTAGTATATAGATTCAGAGAAATTTAGGGTAAACATACACACTAAAAGGGTCTAGATTGATTAGTTTAGCTAAAACATTTTAATTTTAAACACAAGGGGTACTTTAGTAAAAGTGCAGGACACAAGAGAAAACTTTCACTACAATTACAGCCGAAGGAATACCAGAAAAACTGACCATGTACTAATATCCGGATCCTATAGGAGAGGCCCAATAATCTAGAATAGCTCACGACAGGTCAATCACGAGTTGTCCGGACTCAGGTCGGAGGTCGTGGGCTGCCCTATTAACTCAAACAGGCTTGTAAAGTTTCCCTTCGTTCGGTTGCTTGGGGTTGATCCCTGTCTGGATTTTTTTTTTGACACAATCCCTGTCTGAGATTGATACAGGTGTGAATTTATCCCGGTGCTCCACCCAATTCAAACTTGGATAATTTAAACCCATGGGTTGAATCCCTAGAACCTCAAAGACACGTTCGTTTATGACTGATGGGTGTAGGGATTAACAACCGATCGCTTTGTCTCGCATCTTGGAAATTGTTCCATGGGTTGGGCAAGGATAATTTTTCTCTAGGTCGACTTAGTTGTAGATGATGAGATAGGTCGGGCTAATAATCCGAGTCCGGGTGTAAAGGAAGACAATAGAAGTGTTGGGCTGGAAAATTATCTCACCGGGCTAGATTAACCTTGATCGGGCTGTAATCCAGTTCAATCCATGTCTCTAAGGGATTAAACGTACGAGTCCCTCGTTCGGTTGCTTGGGGTTGAATCCCTGTGTGGAATTGATCCAGGTGTGGATTTGGTGGATCCCGGTGCTCCGTCCAATCCAAACTTGGATAATTTATACCCATGGATTGGATCCCTATCGAAAAATCACGGATGAAGGGGGTGAATAGGCGGTTAAAAACTTTTACGAGATGGGCTTTACAAAGGCGAAATAAAACTAGCGTTCTCTTTTGTCAAGCACAAAGCCTATATATGCTAAGGTTCACCTATATGCACTAACAACTTATGCTAAGCAAGACAAGCAACAACGTGGTAGCAAGGTAGATTACTTCAAACACGAAGGCTATGCCAACGTAAAGTGCATAAGTAAAAAGCTTTGGTATAGAGATAACCGAGGCACGCGGGGACAACGATATTTTACCGAGTTCCTTCCTACATGGAAAGACGTCTCTTTGGAGGGGTGAGCGGTACTAAGACCCCCAACGCCACAAGATGCCTCACCCTATTCTCCCGAATACCCTCCGCACGGCAAGCACCCAATCCACTATGGGACACTTGAGGGCGATCACCAAACCCGTACAAGATTGGGGCAATCTCCATAACTTAATTGAAGGCTCCCAATAATCACCACCAAGGCCACTAACTTGAGAAGAGCTCCACAACTTATTAGAGGCCCCAAGAATACACCACAAAGACCACACAGCCGTCTAGGGTTCTAAGAATCCAAGAGAAACAAGCTTCTTGATTTCATCAAACAAAAATCCTCCGAGGAAAACTCAAACCAATGCACCTAATGCAATGAAAAGTCCTTCACTGGCAAATTCCACCAGAGCTACAAAAGCTATTGGGGGAATAAGAGAGAAAGAAAACAAGAGGAAAACCATAAACGAAACCTCGAGATCTAGATCCCAGGATATTCCCCTCACATAAAGAAGAGATGGAATAGTAGAGTTATAGATCTAGATCTCCTCTTTCAAATCCCCCAACAAGATTTAAAAAATATGGGAAAAATTGAAAGTATTTACAAGCTCTTAAAGGTAGAAACAATAGAGAGGAGAGAGAACAAGCAACCAACCACTTGGGGAAGAAGGGGGCCTTTTATAGGTGCCCCACGACAACAAGCCGTGGCAGAACACTTATCCCGGAGTCTCCGGCCTTGAGGACCGGAGTCTCCGGCCCCTATCAAAAGAGTGTTGCGATAATAAGTTTCGTAGAAAATTCAAAAAAATAATAAGTTTTGTAAGACTTGGCTAGGTGTCCCACCCGCAGGGATTGTAAGCATCATAGACTAGAATTGGGTTATTTAAATAAATCATGGCAGTTTTTTTTGGAAATGAGCATATATTAATATTATAGGATACCAATAATATCCAGCCTCTGCAACAACGCATTGCCCTAGTGGCCACACAGATGCACACAGCCAAAAAAAGAAAGAAGAATTACAAAAAAGAAAAGTCCCGCTGCAGTGACTCATTCATTGAAACAACAGTACTATCATCACAAAGACAACACTAGAAGTCCAGCTTCTCCAAAAACGACGTCTTTAAGAGAAGGGAACAGTTCATAAACACTGTCATCGCCCAATAAAAGATCTAGGTTTTCACCCTGAAAAAAGTCCACGCACTCAAAACAATACCTTCAACAAGGCCATTGCCAGGCACAACCAATTAAGGTCAGACCCTGGGTTTTCATCCTAAGAGGTAGGACCACGAACCTCTCCTGTGCAGTCATCTCCACTTGCATGCCACTGCTCCAATTCACAAGTCACCTAGTCAATTCCTTATCACCACCCAGACTCGAACCACCATTGTCTGTCCTCAGATCTCGGTCTCCATGACTTTCTCCGTCAGCACCATAGAACAAGAACATGCCCCATGATAATAACAGCCAACAAAGCTTCGAAGCACACCCTCTGAAACCAAACGGTCAGGATAAAACATGGGTGCGCACGACCAAATTCAATCCTTCCAGCAAACTCACGACATGATAGCACTTATAGAGTTCGCTGGCGGAGCCTTCCGGAACACGACACAGAAACCAGATCAATGGAGACCAACATCCGGCAGATCATCGTCTTGGCTTGAGAGGGATCCAGGACCACCTCCTTTATTGAAACCGAGCCGGCAGCCCCCATTTCACCCGCCGAAAACTAGTAGGATCCGCCGCAAGACGGCAAGACCATCCGGCCGACCATTCCAACGGAGAAGGAGGCCATCACCACGATGCCGGAGGCAGATGCCCCAAGCGTCCTAGTGTTATGGACAAGGCCGGGTCGCCTGGACGCCGGCGTCGAGGCCAACGGACGGGACAAATCACGGCTAGGTCCAGATCCCCGCCGCCGCCTGCCGCCATCTAGGCCGAGGATCAGCCGCCGCTCGCCGCAACACCACCGCCAAACCAGTCGGGACGGACGCTGTCGCCTTCCCGCCAGATCGCGATCAGAGACGTCACCGCCGCCACGCCCTCAGGTCTTTGCCTGGCGACGATCCGGGCGGCGGTGGCGGGAAGAAGAGACCACAGGAGGGAGGGCTTGGCGGGGCGGACCGCCCGGCGCGGCGCGACGCCGCCGCGCGGGTGCGGGAGGAGGAGGGATGTGGGTGCGGGAGGATCTAAAAAAACATTTAGGAGCTAGACAGCTCGTATCTTAAGCTAACCTGAATCTCAAGACGACATCATCTCGTAGATCGGAAGCACGCCGGAAGCTGCACGCATGACATGCGACGAATCGAGAGCAGGAATCTGTGACTCGGAGAGACAAAGCAGATGCTCGCTCCGGCCGTTGGCAGCACTGCGGCTTCAGTCCAGAAAAACCTTCTTACTTAATCCTTTCATGGAGATACGGGCAGATTTTATGGCAGGAAAAGGGCCTGCGTGATCGGCAGATCGGCAGAATCTAGAGGAAGGCGCCAAGGAGATGGACGAGGTTTTGGGACACCTGCAGCTGCGAAACCGCGGCCGAGCATGTGTGCATCGTACTGCTCTCCGGCTTCATGTAGATTTTGGCTCCATCAGGTTTTGGACATTACTGACCGGTAACAATTCAGCGAAAGCTCCGCAGCCGCGTCTTTCCTCCAAACTAACTTCTTACTACACTTTGTTTTCACTGAATTTTGACTCAGTATTATCCTAAAGTGTAAAGTTAATGCAAGGTAAGTTGGTAACTTAACTCGTCCAGTAGGTTCACTTTTTTTTCACTGAATTTTGAAACTGCAAATACCGTAAGTTAACTACACTTTGTTTGCCGTGTCGTCTATGGTCGATGTACCGTTTGCAAAAGTATCATGCTTATCTGTTTTTTTTGCAGGGTAAAGGGAATTATATTAAACAGACAGGTTTGTACATTCAAGAGCAATCGCCTCGGCGATTTTAGATGGGAAATTTCACAGCCAGACTGCGGTTCTTCCCTGTACTCTACCTATCTGAGCTAGGCCATCACTTGCATTGTTCTTTGCGATCAGCCTTTTGAACTACGATATCCCTTTTCCTAAACTTCTCTCGGATAACAGAAACTCTCATGGCATGCCTAGATAAATTTGGGGTCCTCGGATCGATCTTCCCTACCGCCACGGAGCAATCCGACTCGAGGATTATTTTCTCCTTCGACCAGTGTAAGGCGAGCGCCAGGCCCTCCTCCATTGCTGATATCTCCGCCTCCAGGGCCTCCGCACAGGTACGTAGACAACGGCAAGCAGCGAAGACAACTTCGCCTTTGTGGTCACTTAGGATCATCCCAGCTCCTGCTCGTCCATCCGGTGTAAAGGCGCCATCAATGTTTAGCTTTGCCCAGCCCTCCCCCGCAGTGGTGGACCGAGAATTCAAGAAAGACCAGGGCTAATTTCTAATACCCCTAAACTATGAAAAATATTATCTTCGAATCCCCTCTCAATGAAAACATATAATAGCGTTAGCATGATAAAAATGTATAAGTTGAGTTTTGACATAAACATTTAACCGAATGTCAATCATAAAAGCATTAAAAAGTCAAGTGGTATAGTCGCATAATCAAGATGCATTTGTAGTACCTAATAACGAATCCTTGCTTTGATACTAGCCTACCATTTCCTCATCAATCATGAGAGAAGAAACGGAACCTACAAATACAAGAAATATAATAATTAGAAATAGTATGGATGAATACATGAAAATTGAGACATAAGTTTTATTGGTAAAACGTAACTTACCACTTGCTATACATGGTCCTTGTTTTTTGCGTGACCTTATACTTTGGAAACAATCCAAAATATTATTCTCTTCAATGCTTGCAAATATGTCTCTCTCCATATAGCACAACATACTATGATTCATCCAATCATCATTCATCTTGTTTCTCAAATCTGTCTTGATAATCTTCATTGCTGAGAATGCTCTTTCCACTGTTGCCGTTGCAACCGGCAAAATCAAGGCTAAGTCAATAAGTCGATATACCAATGAAAAAGTCTTGTGTCTCTGTTTGAACCATCTTGAGAGCAAGGTTCCCAATATCAATACAATTTGCGAAGCTCAGATCATCTCTCGCATCAACAATAAATGTGGCAAGTTGGTCCCTAAGGACTATACACTCATACTGAGAGAAGTCATCGGCATACATTCTTGCAAGTTCAACTAACTTACCATTATCAAAATTAGCAAATGAATTCTTTGGATCAAGACAAGCTATGCACCTCAAGAGTTGAGTAGACCTTTCAGCAAAGCGATTATTGAACTCAACAATAATTTGATCAAGCACCACATTGAATATTTCATGATGGAAATGGTCATAATAAGTAACTAGTTGGCTGCCACGACCCCTTGAACGACCTCTAGCTGGTATTTTATCTTCCATATTTGGCACAACAATATTATGCGCAAGATAAAAGCCCTCTGTATTTTTCAAAAGCTCATCCCAGCCGGTGTTTCTTAGTTTCTCTACTTCCTTTAATGTAGTACCAATCAGCCCAACAGCACATACAATGTTTTGATCTTTCCTTTGCAAGCATGTTGATAGATCATTAGTCTTTCCAAGAATTGTGATCATAAGATGCATTATCAATACAAACTCAAAGCTTTCCATTTTTTCCAATAAACCTAAAGCTGTGGTTTTTTGTGTTGCATTAGTAGCATCATCACTCAAATTCTCTAATACATGTAGGACAGGTTTCCACATGTGAACAAGACGACACAAGGTTTTATGGTGAGAGCCCCAACGAGTACCCCCTGGTCTTGCAAGATTAGTTTGTTGGTTTTTTCCTCTTCCAGTGGAGATATCACCGGTCTCAATTTGGTTCACAATCTCATCATGTTGACTTTGCAATAATTTATCTTTTCTATGACAAGACGCATTAACCGTGTTGACAATCATGGTTGCATAGTTAAAAAAGTCTAAGACCGAGGAACAACACTTAGCAACAGAGACAACCACTAGCTGCAACTGATGGGCAAAACAATGACTGTAAAAGGCATATGGATTTTCATCTAATATGCGTCTTTGCAATCCATGGAATTGTCCCCTCATATTTGAGGCCCCATCATAACCTTGACCTCTCACACTAGAGATAGATAAGCCAAGAGATTTTAACATACCATCCAAAGCTATCTTTAGTGAAGCAGATGTCATATCCGGAACATGCTTCACACCAACAAACCTCTCTATCACTTGTCTCTTATTATTGACATACCTACATAGGATAAGAAACTCATTGTTAGTATACTTTAAAATTTTGAATCACTCAAATCGAAAAAATATACAAGCCGTAGAAGCTAACCTCAAAACCAAGGCCATTTGTTCCTTAATAGATGCATCTCGCGCCTCATCAACAAGTATAGCAAACTTTTTATCACCAATGTCATCAATAATAGCTTTGGTGGTAACATGAGCACAAGCTTTGCAAATCTGTTTTTGTATTTTTGGTGCGGTCATTTGACGGTTTCCAGGAGCACTATCAAGCAATTTTGCAGCTTTTTCATCTTTGAGTTTATACCATTTCAACATCTCAAGAAAATTTCCTCTATTGTTTGAGCTAGAAGACTCATCATGCCCATGAAAAGAAAGAGCTTGCAATAGCAAAAAAATTGCAATGCCTATCATAATTAGCATGCGAGCTTTATATCCTTCCTCGTCCTTCTTGGTTGCAGCTGCCAACACATAATCCACGCCTTGCCGCTGATTTTTAAAAGCCTCACAATATTTTCTAGCTTTATTGTGAGCGCTATTCATATTCTTACCAACATGTTGATCACAAGCTTCAATTCCATTCTTCCCATAACCAAAACCAACCCTTGTAAATGACTTTGTACCAAAATTTTCTGCCCGTGGTTGCTTAAAGGAAAAACAATAAAAACAAAATGCAGCGTATTTAGATATGCTATATTCCAACCAATCATACCTTTTAAACCATTTCTCCTGAAATCTCCATTTGGCCTGCAATCAATTTTCCAGGATATTTGTGACCAACTGCTCCTAGCAGCATCTCTGATGTTCACATCTAGCTCCGCAATTGGTTTCCGAAGCCTAGGATCCGTAACAATGTCATCCGGATTAAGGTCAACACTAGCATTCTCATCATGGGTGCTAGCATTATCCACTTCTGCACTAACAACAACATGAGTATCAGAATTATCTTGCTGATGTTGATGTTGGGGAGGGGACAGCTGCTGTGTGGTATCGGTAACTTCTGCTGTAGCCGCAGGAGATTGGTTTGAATTGGCAACTTGTGACAGTGATGGAAAATAAGATGACATCGGTCTGATTAATGGGCAGGTCTTTGATCTCTTTGTTCCCTTCATCCTCTATGCAATTAGACAAAATAAAATGAGGAAACGATCAGTCCTGGAAACAATTCAAAATCAGCACTGAAA
The DNA here is from genome assembly GCA_916181665.1 of Avena sativa. Lineage (NCBI taxonomy): Eukaryota > Viridiplantae > Streptophyta > Magnoliopsida > Poales > Poaceae > Avena > Avena sativa. The sequence goes on along the minus strand of OV702285.1, from coordinate 90,463,567 downwards.
TTGATTATTTGCACTGCTTCAATCTTCAAAGCGTTCAAGTTCAGATTTTCTATTGAAAATTTGAAAACAGTCAAAGACAGAAATTACCAACTATCACAGACGACCTGGCTGCTTCTATTGAAAACGAGGAATCAATCAAAGACAGAAATTAACCTTGGACGTGCCGGTCGCGCGGGCAGTGCTCTGCGACGCCTTGACTGCTTCTGATGTTCTGTACTTCTGTAGGCACTAGACAGCCGGCTAGTCCCCTGCAGACGGCGGAGCCTGGAGTGCGGAGGCGCGTCTCGTCCGGTACTTCGGTGGCGAACTGGCGGGATGGCGGTGCCGGCGGGCAGCGGCAGTCCTGGGCGGGGCGGCGGCAGACGGCAGTCCCTGGGTCCAGGTGATTCGGTCGAGGGAGACGAGGAGGTTGGGGCGACGTCGCGGGATACGAGAGGAATTTCCTTTTTTTTTTCCGATGAATGCGAACGGACTAGAATCGTGAAGATTGTGGCGAGGGCTGTTGCATTGGTTCTGCTTTTTTCCTGGGCTTTTCTAAGTCAAGCCCCGGTCAATCTGGCCCAACAACACGGGCTAATTTTTTTTTTAGAATTTTACAAAAAAAATATGTGTACTCGATGGGCCAAGACCCGGGCTGTAGCCCGGGCTGCCCGGGGCCCAAATCCGCCCCTGCTCCCCCGGCGGTGTCCACTTTTTCCTCGCCTTCTGACGCCCATTAGCTTTATGCCTCTCCTTGTGGAAACCCTGCACATGCGAGACCACCTCCTTGCCTTTTTCCGAATTAGCCTTTGGGTGTTGTTTGATAATCAGGAGAGATTACAGGTAACTCTCCAGGAAACGCCTTGAACTTTCCATTGGTGCAATTGACTTCTGGTGAGTAAGCTCGTTGTGGCTGTGCCATATGCGCCATAGGACCATCAGTAGCATTGCCCTCTGTTTGCTAGTCAAGGCTTGTATTGCATGTAGGAACCAATCTGGGTTTTCGCCGAACAGCTTGTCATCGTCGGGTAGGTCCCAAACATGGTGCATCACCCCCCAGAGGCCCGTAGCATGGGGACATGTTCTCATAGCATGGAAGGACGTTTCGTCCTCAGCACCACAGATGCGGCATCTTGCGTTCATGTCCATTCCCCGACGGCAGAAGTTTTCATGTGTGGCGAGCGCATTCCGCGCTAACTTCCAGGCGAAGATTCTCACCTTTGGGGGAACTGGGCACTGCCAGATCAGTTGCCATTCTGCCGAATCCCCCATCGGTCGCATACTCGTCGCCTGCAGCCCAGCCGCACATAGCTGCTCGTTGAAAACAAGCTGGTAGGAACTTCGCACGGTAAAAACACCACCCTTCTCAGGGTTCCAGGCTATAAAGTTATCATCATTCCTGCTCGACGTGCGGATCTGCAAGATATCTTGCACATCAACATGCAGAAACCATCGCCTCAGGAGTCGCTCATTCCAAGATCCATCAGGGTTTAAGAAGTCTGATACCCATCTGTGTCTGCATCGTCCTTGTCTCGTTATTGGCTTGAGAGCCGTGACTCGCGGGATCCATGAGTCTCGCCAAGCTCTGATCGTTGCACCATTTCCCGCTCGCCATATGATGCCCTTTTTTAGAAGTTCCAGCCCATACTCAATAGCCCGCCATGATGCCTAAGCATTCCCAGTAAAGACCGTGTCTGTGAGCAATCCATTCAGAAAGTACTTTGCTTTGAGAACCTCGGTGCATAGGGTGTCCGGTCGCTGCAGCAAGCGCTAGGCCTGGCGCGCTAGCAACACCTGGTTGAAAAGCCACATGTCCCGAAAGCCAACGCCTCCCTGGCACTTTGGGCGTAGCAAACTGTCCCAGGATATCCAGTGTGTTTGCCGCTTCCCGCCCTCATAGCCCCACCAGAAGTCACGTATGAGCTTTGTAAAATCACTAATATCCCCGCAGGTAATTTGAAGATTCCCATGACGTAGACCGGAAGGGCCTGGGCGACTGCTTTAATCAAGATCTCTTTCCCTCCTTGAGTAAGAAAGTTTTCTCCCCATTGAAGCAGGAGTTGCATCAATTTCTCCATGAGGTCCTGAAATCTCCCTCTATCCATTCTGCCTTCCGGGGTGGGCAGGCCCAGATATTTGGCCTCGAAAGATTCTTGCATCACATTCAAAATGCTCTTGATTTCATCTCTCCTGGCTTGGTCGCATGATGCAGCAAACATGATTGAGCACTTGCTCGGGTTTATTAACTGTCCCGTGCTACGTGTATATGTTTCCAGGGTCTCCTTTATACGGTTAGCCTCATGTGTTTCAGCTTTAAAGAAGATCAAGCTATCATCCGCGAATATAAGGTGTGACACCCCTGGGGCCTATAACATCCCAGCATTAGAGCTTAGAAATAAGCTGAACACAAATGTGTGCATTGCATTCATGCATAAAAAATCTAAATAATTTTCGCGCTTTTAAATAAAAACTTGTCAAAGTGATTGAAGCTTCTCTTAACTTGATGGAATTGAAGAAGATCATCAAGTTGACTATGATAAGTTTCAATATGAACTTTGCTAAAACCTTATTTTGGGTAAACATGATTTGATCTAAGGGTAGATCAAATGTAATAAAATTAAACCCTAATACATTACTTAATGATTTATATTTGATCCTTAGGTGATCATATCATAGTATTCATTATAATCACTCATGAATACCAAATTATAAATATAACACAAATAATAAGAATGTAACAACTATATCTTAATCTCATCTACTTATACCATGAGTATCATGGAAATACATAACTTTAACTCTCTAGTGAGATTGAGTAGGAAAGAAACCAAATTCAAGATCATTCACCATATATCTTTCTTTCCATATCAATCCTTATCATCTCTATTGAATCCTATCCTTATATTTGTTGTTCATCAATATTGAGTAATCAGCTATTGATTCACCAATTCTTAACCTATCAATTCTTGACCTATCAACTCTTGTCCTTATTATAGCATTCACTTAAGGCTTATAAAGAAATAAGTAAGAAGAGGTAAATAGTGATGCTAGTTTTAGATGTCATCTATAGGATGGGAGTGATTGGAGGAAATCAAATCAATATGGTAACAAAGAAGATTACAAGGATGAAGTCTGAAGATAGTTACCAGGAGTAGTCCTATTGGATCAAGTAGGTATAGTCAATGAATTATATCTCTTAATCCAATAGAGCTAAACAGAAGATAATTATAATACAACTGTATTGTTGTATGGATGGAAGCCTTGTTTAGCCAACTGGAAACCTGAACCATAAAGGATCAAAGGATTATAATGATCATGCCTTACTCACCAATATTGAATGCTTATACCATGTATAAGTGACATTGGTGGATAAAACATGATTGAACCATAGTATAGATATATTATGCTAGATTAGTCACTACAAGTCACATTAATATAATGTGAGGTTGGAATGTTAGATACTAAAGTTAAGAAGAGACAAGATAGTATGAATAAGATGATGCTAGAGTAACATTGGATTATAGAAGTAGTAGTTTCCTCTTTGGAAATACTAAGCACTTGAGGTGAAGTAGGATTTGATGTATACATCTATTGAAGTGATATTAGTGAAGGATGATTAAGGAAGAGTATGAATGGAAGTAACTGCAAAATAATTGTTAGATTGGAGGTTATCAGCAGTAGAGTAGTTGTTATAACCAAGTATGGATATAAGAAGATTATGAAAGCTTCAATGTCAAGCTTATTGGATTTACAAGGTGGATAAGAATATTTCTGTAAAGTAAAGCTAATCATGTTAGCACATGATGAAGGATATAAAGAAGTAATATATCTAGGAAAGGAATTCCTTAATTAGCAGCCCAGGATTGTGAATTATGGAAGATATGAATTCTTGGTAAACATTAAAACCCTAAATTTTTAATCAAACATAAAATCCATTTCATCTGAGTGATTTATCATCCTATTTCCAAAATGTCTTATAGGAATAATTCCATATAGCAAATCACTCAAGTATATTTTTTACACTTTCAAACCTTTAAATCATGTGTAGCACATAATTGGAAATTACTATAAACCATTATGCCCAATATTATATCCATATATTAATCACACTTAAGCAAGTAGTGAATAACTAGTTCCAAGAAAAGAATTATGCATATTCAAAATAAGAAAGGTGGTTAGGATTCACCTGTTATTAGGTTTTGAATAATAGAATTCACCATATAAAGATTTCCTTAATATTATGAGTTAATAATAATAAAATCTCATTAGTTAATAGTAAGGCATTCTACAATAAATTTGTGGATATTAGCTCAATTAAATTCATATCAAAAGCCCTCACAAATAATAATAGAAAACGTATATAGATAAAGAAAATGAAGAAAATATAATAATACATAATAAAAGTTCACAAATTGATTCATAATAACTTTATTGTTGTTGCAAGTATTCAGCAAATAAATTCCATAAAGAAAAGTTTAAATCAAATATTAAAATACAAATCTAGAAACAAAAACCCTAAAACCCTACTTCTTATTTATTCCATTCAATAAATGATTTTTGATATAATTGTGAGCATTGAAAATTATCAACATGATTAGAGTAATCAATCAGTATAGTTATCTTTGGAATATTTAAAATATTATAAAAAAATTATGGTATTTAAAACCTTGAAGAAACTTGAATTGAAAACAAAACAGAAATGAAATAATAAAAAGTTTCTGCTTAATAAAAAAAGGAGCCAGAACAGCAATGGCCCACGGCCCATCTTTCCTCTTCACTTTCTATCGCACACGCGCGTTACACCATGGCCCACTTGGCCCAATTCCATAGCCCATACCGGTTCAACGTTTCTTTTCCTTTCTTCTTCCTCTCTCCAGAATGCAGCGCCGACAAAGCTGCTGCCTGGCACATTGGCGGCCGTCCGTCGTCGCCGCGATGCCCGCTGTCGCCAAGATCCGAGCCGCCGCCGATCATTGCCTATAAGAAGATCGTCGTCGCGCTGGAGATCCTTATCTCCTTCTCTTTCCTGTTTTCCTCCTCTGTTCCAAACCCTAGCTCGTCGGTGTTAGTTGTTCCGGCCAAGTCCGACCACCCTGTGCCTCACCAAAGCCACCATTAGAAGCTCCATTGTGGACTCATTCGATTAGGACCAAGAACGGGAGTTGGCGCGCCGGGAATCAAGCGGAATCGAGGGTCCCCTTCTGACGGCCACCGTGGCCATCATCGTCGATTCGTGGTCTGCACACCTCCTCTCACTACCCCAAGCACTCCATCACAATCAGGGTGAGCTTCTCTATCTTCTTGTAGTCTTCGTTGGTTCGATTGCGTCCTGTATCGAGACCTCGTCGTGCGCCGTCGTGCACCGCCGTCATTCACTGCCGTGGACATCTCTCTAGTGACCATTTAGGGACGGCGCGACCACAGCCAAACTCCCCGTGCTCCACTCTTTCCAACGAACCCATCCACTACCTCGCGCGCGCACTAGATCGATCGATCCTCAACCAGTGAGGATCAACTCGCGTGACGTCATGCATGCATCAGATCCCAGCCACGTCAGCTAGTTTGACCAGTCCTTGCTAGTGTGGCATGTGACGTGGCCTATGGCCCATCTGTCATTGACTGGGAGTAGAGATAGGGTCGGTAACAAATGCATTTACTAACCTGAGAGTGTGAGGTGGCTACTGGACCACTAGTCGGTGACTAGGCTAGATGTAGCTTCAGTATAAAAAGTATTTATGTTTAGGAATTAGATAAAACAATATTAATTCAAATATAAATATTGTAATAAAATGATTAAATCTTGTTTAGTTAATAACTTCTGTTTTATAATTCAGAAAAATATGTTTAATATATGAAAATTTTCAGAAAAATAAAATCTACAACTTAAAACTATTATCAAATATTATTATGATGATTATTTAAATAATTACTATTTAATAAAGATTTTATAAGTTTTAATACTTTGATAAATCATATTTTAATATTAGTAAATGTTAAAAATATAAATAAAATACCAAAAATCTTAAAAATTTAAGATCTAAAATTTAAAACTATAATCATGCATTGTTATTTCACTTAATTAAATATTTAATATTTATTAAGTGTTTATAAAGTATTAAACATTGTAAAAATCATATCTTATTATTTATAAATCACCAAAAATAAATGTAATATACCAAAATGATCACAAAAATAGTACCTACATGTTAAAAATGTGATATTCCACATTTGAGATAAATAAACATTTAAACAACTTAATAACTTGAATTTAAATTTATTTCCTTAATTGATAATTCATATAAGGGTAAATAAAAATTGCTAATATTTCTAAAATTAACCAATTGAACCTAATAAATAGTATCAGTCTTAAATATTTATAATATTAAGTCAAAATGGTTCAACACATTTTAAATACAACCCTATTTGATTTATCATTTAACATTAAGTGAATATTATTATTCAAATGGAGTTATCAAATATGGAATTCTCAAGATTATTATTTTGACTTGATAAAATTTATTACCATTGTTTTAATCACAAATGTCTAAACATAACTAAACCCTATAGGAAATCCATAAGTAGTAAGTAATGTTGTTTCCTTAATTACAAATCATAACCACACCTTTATAAAGAGATAACAGTTTCTATTCCATTATAAAATTAAGGAACCACTACCAAATAAAATTATAACCATTCTTAAGTGACTTTAGGGAAACATTATGAAGTACACAAGGTACAAATAGCATGAACAACATACCTTAAGTCCATCTATGTCTTTAAAGTTAACTTTAGTCTACAAGACTTTAAATATAATGCTAAAGACTTTATTATATGTTTTATAGTTAACTTTGGTCTGTTATAATTAAGTTGTAAAGCATCTCAAGTCCAAACTGTTCCAGCAAGCACAAATAACATCAACCACCTCTGATTAGCCACAAGGATTTTTTAAACCTGAATAGAGGAATCTCTTCTTCAAAAGTTATTCGTTTTGCCACTTCAGTCAACATATGACAATTAATAATAATCACATTACATTAAGCTTTACTTATATACATAGAATTGTTAACACTTAAGTTCACTATAAATGTCATTACTTGCAAGGTAAAACTTGAAGAATAGATAATTCACATATAAGCAGTCCTTGAGTAGCACATCTCATTAGTATATCTTATTGTTGTATGCCATTATATGTACATATTGTTTCACACATACTCACCAGCCTTAATAAGAAGCACAAGTGTGAAACTTAATCTAAAAGGGCAACACATTCTAACAGGAACCATTTCCAGTTTCCAAATCCTAGATCAACGTTATCCTCGGGATTCGCGTTTATCAACTTGCTATAACAACTTACGAAGTGATCCTAATCCTTGGACCATGAGATCATGTCAATCACTAACACCGGAAGAGTTTCTTGATAACATCAAACGTCACACCGTAACAGGGTGATTATAAAGATGGATTCAGAACTAATAAAGTGTTATGTTGAGGCTCATGGATCGAGAGTGTAATTTGTTCATCCCGATGACGGATAGATATACTCTGGGCCCTCTCGGTGATATCACATTGATTAGCTTGCAAGCAAGTGATTTGATCACTAGAATGTTATATCACGGGAACGAGAAAAGAGTGCATGTCGGTAACGATATCAAACTAGGTATGGAGATACCGATGATCGAATCTCGGACATGTAATATATCGTGAAACAAAGGGATTAAGATACTAGCGTAAAAGGTTCTGACGATCACAAGAAAGTCATCGTTGAATGTGTGGGAGTCAGTATGGGTCTCCAGATCCCGCTTCTGATTATTGATCCGAGAGGGGTCTTGATCATGTCCGCATTATTCACGAACCATAGGGTGACAGACTTAAGAGACACCGACATCCAATTGGAGCAAAAGTTTCATGCCGAAAGAATGAACAAGCGCAGGAATTTATTTCACTAGATACCGAAACAGGTTTTCGGGTGAAATTGCATAAAGTGGTTATGCATGTGAAATGGAATTCTAGCAAGGGGTTATTTGTGAATGTTTGTCATTAAAGTAATTGACAAAATTCTGAATAAAATAAAAGAGTTTTATTTAATGAGAGTTTGCATTAAATTTGGTGGAAATTTAATGGGAATTTGAGTGGACTTTTGAGTGGAGGGAATTTAAAGGACATTTTGTGAGTGGAGTGTCCACCCACATGAATGAAGGAGGGGAGGGGGCAGCCCCCATGGCCGGCGGCCACCCCCTTGGGTGCCCCCCTCCTCCTATAAAAGAAGCCCCCCTCCTCACTTGTCTCTGACACCTCCTCGTGAAGGATCTCTCTCCCCCTCTAGAATTTATCCCCCATGGTCTCGGACTAGCGGGATACATGTTCCCGGTGGCTATTCGGCAAGAAAGAGTTGTGCTTCCGCTGCATCGCTGGAGCAAGGAGGCGGAGGTTGCTCGGTGCCTCGAACGTGTGTGCGAGCACGGATGCGCTGCTGATTTGCGGCGCTAGGACTTCCTCTCGATTTTGAGATCGGCAAGAGATCGTCTACATCAACCACAAGTTGAACTCGTTAAGCTTTGTCTGTCTTCAAGGGTATGTTCTCTACGGATATACATCTGCCCGTTGTTTGTATCTAGTAGATAGATCTTGGTACATAGTTCACATCGTAGGAAATTTTTTGTTTTCTATGCTACGAACCCTATAGTGGTATGAGAGCCGGATCTATGCGTAGATACTTTACATGGGTAGTACACATATGAGTATGTGGGCGATGATGATCATGTTGTTGCTCCTTTGTTGTAATTTTAGATATTGGTGGCATAGTGGGATGAAGCGGCCCGGACAAACTTTACATGTCCTCGCACATGAGACCTGTTCCACGCTTGACATGCAACTAGTTTGCATAAGTGGCTAGCGGGTGTCTGTCTCTCCTACTATAGTCAATATCTATTTTGCAAGCGAGTTGTCAACAATTCGGTTATCCTCGTTGTGGTTCATGTTCGTAGGTAAGAAAGGTTCTATCTCGAAAGCCCTAAGCCACGTAAAACTTGCAATGGATAAATTAGAGGCGTCTAGTTTAGATTGTTGCTGGGCTAGTGTTATGATATGGTAGTGTTGTAAGTAGAAGTATGAGATGATACTCTTACAACACACATAGCGTGTAAACTCCATAGACCTTGGATTATACATATAGGTATGATAGTGATCATACCACGATGCACATGATAGAGATCATCTGCGGGAACCATATCATTTCACTAATAAACATGTGATGTTTAATAGCATCTTATATTGCTTGTTTAGCGCTTTGTTAGCATAATAAGATGATCCCTCTTTTAAATATCAAGATAAGAATGTGTTCTTCCTTTAGTATGCATCGATTATGTCTTCGTCGCTCCAAGACATCACGTGATGATCGGGTGTTCTTGGATCCACGGCCATATTTCGGGTGTAAAATAGTTACACACGCGATTACTAAGGTTCTAACTTGGCGAGCCTAGCATGTACAGACATGGCCTCGGAACACGGACCGAAAGGTTAAACATGAGTCATATAGTTGATATGATGCCCATTTGATGCTCGCCTTTGAAGCTATACCGACTCACGTGATGATCGGACTTGGTATAGTGGATTTGGTTCATGTAATCACCAAAAAGGCACGAGGGATGTCGTTTTTGAGTGGGAGTTCATTCGTAATATGGATTCGTTGAACTCAATCTATCATACACTTAGTCTAAACTTTACAAATTCTGTTGTAGATGGCACCACCTGCTTTTAATTTCAATGTGTTCATGGAGAAAGAGAAACTAGCAACGAACCGTAGCAACTTTACCGAATGGGCCATGAATTTGAGGATTCTCCTCTCTGCTGCACAAAAGCAATATGTGCTAGAAGCGCCGTTAGGCCCCCCACCTTTTGATGATGCCCCTGACGAGGAAAAGAATGTCTATCAGACTCGTCAGGAGGACCACAACTTAGTTCATTGCGGCATATTGTATGGGCTAGAGCCGGAACTTCGAAAGCGTTTCGAAAATGGCAATGCATTTGATACAATGGGTGAGTTGAAAATGATTTTCGACACACATACTGCTGTAGAGAGCTACAACGCTTCAGAAAAGTTCTTTAGCTGCATGATGGAAGAGCACAGCTCCGTTAGTGAGCATGTACTCAAGATGTCGGGTTACGCCGATAAGCTTGTGTCCTTGGGAATAACGATTCCCATTGACTTAGGCATCCATCGTGTTCTGCAGTCTCTGCCACCTAGCTATAAGAGCTTCGTGATGAACTATAATATGCAAGGCATGAAGAAGTCTCTCCCCGAGCTTCTGTCAATGCTTAAAACTGCAGAAGTGGAGATCAAAAAGGAACATCAATTGTTGATGATCAATAGGAATACCGGTTTCAAGAAAGACAAGAAGGGAAAACGGAAGGGAAGTAAGGGCGGCAAGCCTGTTGCCGTGCCTGAAAAGAAACCCCGAGTTGGACCTAAGTCTGATACCGAGTGCTACTATTGTAAGGGGACTGGCCACTGGAAGCGCAACTGCCCCAAGTATCTGGCAGACAAGAAGGCCGGCAAGGCAAACAAAGGTATATATGATATACATGTTATTGATGTGTACTTGACTAGTGCTCGCAGTAGCACCTGGGTATTTGATACCGGTTCAGTTGCTAATATTTGTAACTCGAATCAGGGGCTGCGGAACAAGCGACCTCTAGCAAGGGGTGAGGTCAAGATGCGTGTCGGCAATGGATCAAGCGTTGATGTGATCGCCGTCGGAACGCTGCCTCTCCACTTGCCGTCGGGATTAGTTATAAACTTGAATAATTGTTATCTGGTGCCTGCACTGAGCATGAACATTGTATCTGGATCGTGTTTAATGCGAAGTGGTTATTCATTTAAATCCGAGAACAATGGTTGTTCCATTTATATGAATGAAATCTTTTATGGTCATGCACCGATGATGAATGGTTTATTTCTATTAGATCTCGATGATAATGTTACACATATTCATAATGTTGATGCTAAAAGGATTAAACTTAATGATGATATATCCGCATATATGTGGCACTGCCGTCTAGGTCATATTGGCGTTAAACGCATGAAGAAGCTCCATTCGGATGGACTTTTGGAATCACTTGATTTTGAATCATTTGATACATGTGAGCCATGCCTTATGGGCAAGATGACTAGAACGCCGTTTTCCGGTTCAATGGAACGGGCGACAGATTTATTGGAAATCATACATTCTGATGTATATGGTCCAATGAGTGTGTCGGCGCGAGGTGGATATCGTTATTTTGTTACTTTCACGGATGATTTGAGTAGATACGGTTATATCTACTTGATGAAACACAAGTCTGAAACCTTTGAAAAGTTCAAGGAATTTCAGAATGAAGTGGAAAATCATCGTAATAGAAATATCAAATTTCTACGGTCCGACCGTGGAGGTGAGTATCTAAGTTACGAGTTTAGCACTCACATGAAAGAGTGTGGAATTGTTTCACAACTCACGCCTGCCGGAACACCACAGCGAAATGGTGTGTCGGAACGTCGTAATCGTACTTTATTAGATATGGTTCGATCTATGATGTCTCTGACGAACTTGCCGTTGTCATTTTGGGGTTATGCACTAGAAACTGCTGCATTCACTTTAAATCGGGCACCATCTAAATCCGTTGAAAAGACACCGTATGAATTGTGGTTTGGAAACAAACCTAAGCTGTCTTTTCTTAAAGTTTGGGGATGCGATGTTTATGTGAAGAAACTTCAACCGGATAAACTCGAACCCAAAGCGGAAAAATGCGTCTTCATTGGATACCCTAAGGAAACTATTGGGTATTCCTTCTATCACAGATCCGAGGGCAAGGTTTTTGCTGCCAAGAATGGATCCTTTCTAGAGAAAGAGTTTCTCGCGAAAGGTGTGAGTAGTCGGAAGGTAGAACTCGAAGAGGTCAATGAACCTTCTCTTCAAAGTATGGCGAGTAGCGCAGCGCCGGAAGTTGTTCCGGAGTTGGATCCACCTGTTGAAGAGGGAACTAATGATAATGATCATGAAACTCCGAAAGAGAGTACTACCGAACCTCGCAGGTCAAGCAGGACGCGTGCAGCTCCCGAGATGTACGGAAATCCTATCATGAATTTCATGGTTGATGAAAATGATGACCCTGCAACGTATGAAGAAGCGATGATGACCCGGATTCCAACAAATGGTTAGAAGCCATGAAATCCGAGATTGAATCCATGTATGAAAATCAAGTTTGGAACTTGGTGGACTTACCTCACGACCGAAAGGCCGTGGAGAACAAATGGATTTTCAAAAGGAAAACTGATGCTGATGGTAATGTGACCGTCTATAAAGCTCGACTTGTCGCAAAGGGGTTTCGACAAATTCAAGGAGTTGATTACGATGAGACATTCTCTCCCGTAGCGATGCTAAAGTCAGTTAGGATTATGTTAGCAATTCTTGCATGTTTCGATTATTAGATATGGCAGATGGATGTCAAAACCGCGTTTCTCAATGGTAATATTGAAGAAGAGTTGTATATGATACAACCAAAGGGTTTTGTCGATCCTAAGGATGCTAACAAGGTGTGCAAGCTTCAGCGATCCATCTATGGATTGAAGCAAGCATCACGAAGTTGGAATCTCCACTTTGATGAGGTGATCAAAGAGTTTGGATTTGTCCAAACTTATGGAGAAGCTTGTATTTACAAGAAAGTGAGTGGGAGCAATGTGGCATTTCTGATATTATATGTGGATGACATATTATTGATCGGAAATGATATAGATCTTTTAAACAGTGTTAAAAGTTATCTAAACAGCAAATTTTCAATGAAGGACCTAGGTGAAGCGTCATACATATTAGGCATAAAGATCTATAGAGATAGATCTAGGCGCCTAATAGGGCTATCGCAAAGTACATACCTTGATAAGATTTTAAAGAAGTTTAAAATGGACGGAAGTAAGAAGGGGTTCTTACCTATGTTGCAAGGCAAGACATTGAGTAAGACTCAAAGTCCGGCTTCGGCGGAAGAAAGAGAGATAATGGACAAAGTCCCCTATGCTTCAGCCATAGGCTCTATAATGTACGCCATGCTATGTACAAGACCGGATGTGGCACATGCTATTAGTTTGACTAGTAGGTACCAATCGGATCCATGTTTAGAACACTGGATAGCGGTCAAGAATATCCTTAAGTACTTACGAAGAACTAAGGATATGTTTCTTGTATACGGAGGTGAAGAAGAGATCGTTGCTAAGTGTTATGTTGACGCTAGCTTTGACACCGATCCGGATGACTCTAAGTCTCAATCCGGATACGTATTTCTCATGAATGGCGGAGCGGTTAGTTGGAGGAGCTCCAAACAACCTGTGGTAGCGGGATCAACAACGGAGGCCGAATATGTTGCTGCTTCAGAAGCGACTCAGGAAGCAGTTTGGATGAAGGAGTTCATATCCGAACTAGGAGTGGTTGCAAACGCGTTGGACCCAATGGTGATCTATTGTGACAACAATGGTCCATTGCCAATGCCAAAGAGCCAAGGTCTCACAAGCATTCCAAGCATATTAAGCGCCAGTTTCACTCCATCCGCAAGCATGTCAAGGATGGAGATATAAAGATTTGTAAAGTACATACGGATCTCAATGTAGTAGATCCGTTGACTAAAACTCTCCCTAGAGCAAAACATGATCAACACCAGAACTCAATGGGTGTTAGATTTATCACTATGTAACTAGATTATTGTCTCTAGTGCAAGTGGGAGACTAAAGGGAATATGCCCTGAGAGGCAATAATAAAGTGTTTATTATGTGTATTCCAAGTATATGATAGATGTTTATTTTACATGCTATAATTGTATTAATACGGAAACATTAATACATGGGTGTTTAATAAACAAACAGAAAGTTCCTAGTTATGCCTCTCTCATAAACTAGCTCGCTGATTAACAAGATGATCAAGGTTTCCTGATCATGGACATTGGATGTTGTTAATAACGGGATCACAACATTAGTGTAATGGTGTGATGAACATTCATTTGAAGTATAGCATTACGATCAAAGTCATTGAGTTTATATTGCTATAACAACTTACGAAGTGATCCTAATCCTTAGACCATGAGATCATGTCAATCACTAACACCGGAAGAGTTTCTTGATAACATCAAACGTCACACCGTAACAAGGTGATTATAAAGATGGATTCAGAACTAATAAAGTGTTATGTTGAGGCTCATGGATCGAGAGTGGAATTTTTTCATCCCGATGACGGATAGATATACTCTGGGCCCTCTCGGTGATATCACATTGATTAGCTTGCAAGCAAGTGATTTGATCACTAGAATGTTATATCACGGGAACGAGAAAAGAGTGCATGTCGGTAACGAGATCAAACTAGGTATGGAGATACCGATGATCGAATCTCGGACATGTAATATATCGTGAAACAAAGGGATTAAGATACTAGCGTAAAAGGTTCCGACGATCACAAGAAAGTCATCGTTGAATGTGTGGGAGTCAGTATGGGTCTCCAGATCCCGCTTCTGATTATTGATCCGAGAGGGGTCTCGATCATGTCCGCATTATTCACGAACCGTAGGGTGACACACTTAAGAGACACCGACATCTAATTGGAGCAAAAGTTTCATGCCGAAAGAATGAACAAGCGCGGGAATTTATTTCACTAGATACCGAAACAGGTTTTCGGCTGAAATTGCATAAAGTGGTTATGCATGTGAAATGGAATTCTAGCAAGGGGTTATTTGTGAATGTTTGTCATTAAAGTAATTGACAAAATTCTGAATAAAATAAAAGAGTTTTATTTAATGAGAGTTTGCATTAAATTTGGTGGAAATTTAATGGTAATTTGAGTGGACTTTTGAGTGGAGGGAATTTAAAGGACATTTTGTGAGTGGAGTGTCCACCCACATGAATGAAGGAGGGGAGGGGGCAGCCCCCATGGCCGGCGGCCACCCCCTTGGGTGCCCCCCTCCTCCTATAAAAGAAGCCCCCTCCTCACTTGTCTCTGACACCTCCTCGTGAAGGATCTCTCTCCCCCTCTAGAATTTATCCCCCATGGTCTCGGACTAGCGAGATACATGTTCCCGGTGGCTATTCGGCAAGAAAGAGTTGTGCTTCCGCTGCATCGCTGGAGCGAGGAGGCGGAGGTTGCTCGGTGCCTCGAACGTGTGTGCGAGCACGGATGCGCTGCTGATTTGCGGCGCTAGGACTTCCTCTCGATCTTGAGATCGGCAAGAGATCGTCTACATCAACCACGAGTTGAACTCGTTAAGCTTTGTCGGTCTTCAAGGGTATGTTCTCTACGGATATACATCCGCCCGTTGTTTGTATCTAGTAGATAGATCTTGGTACATAGTTCACATCGTAGGAAAATTTTTGTTTTCTATGCTGTGAACCCTACATTCATAATAATGTGAGTATAGGTTATTTACCATGAGGTAATAACCTACTATAAGAGTTCCGGTGGTAAAGGAACATATTATCTAGGACTTAACAACCAATGTCGTCAGTGATTTTTGCGCCGTATATCACGCGTTGACCATGAGATTTGGGATGGGACGGAGAAGTCAGCTGTATCTTTTCCCTCTCGCATGGAGCCGGATGTGCGGGTCGTGGCTGTTATCACTCGTAGCGTGCATATTATATGGTAATTCATAGAGGATATGCAACATATGGGTGGGATCCCTCAACGTCCCATGATAGTTCCGACATCTGAACGATATGTACTGCCAATTGTCGTAATTCAATATGTGGGATGGCGTACACCAAGGAGACGTGCGGGGTCACAGAGAAGGCAGTGATTGTCTTGGATCTTAGTCTGGGCCTCACACCAAGGAAGTGTGAATGAACCTGCAATTCGGATGTGCAACAAAGCTAAGATCTCTCATGGTTAAAGTAACGCACCTCTGCAGAATGTAAGAACTGTAACTTGTTACTCCCTGTTCCGGGAAGGAGCTGCGAACGCGGCGGGAAAGGAACTCCATGAAAGTTCTGGTAAACCCATGAAGGCTGACGGACATAGCTTTTCAGAATAAAAGCAACCTTTGAAGAAATGTTTACAAAAATTTGCATTGCCTACGACCTATGGTATGTGGCTGTATATATAGTGCATCAAACACTCCTTTTCTAGTGAACTTGCTGAGTACGCTCGTACTCAACGTATCTTCTTAACCCTTGCTAGATTCTGAAGCTATTAAGATGACGTCTACATCAAGTATGCTCCAGGAATCATCATCAAAAGCTCAAACTCTTCAATGAAGTAAAGGAAATCAGCATATATATCAACTAAAGTGAAGACGAAGTTGCTGATTAGATAGAAATATAATCTTTAGCCATAGAACCTATTTCTATAGTGTATTGCAATAGCAGCAATGACAGACCAATAGTTCAGATACTAGTCTTATTAGTATGACAGTTTTTGAGTTGTTTATTTCTGATTCTTCTTTGTAAGAAGTTTCTTTCTCTCTCTTTAACCTAGAGTGTTCTCTGGATCTTGTGTAAAGAGTTGAGTTGTAACCTATAGTCATGTCTTGGACCTGCTGTGTTTCGGTTGTACCACTCTAAGGGATGTAATACTAGTGAATGGTGTTTTATTGGTGTTATGTCAACGACTATAGTGTACTACACCATGCAGTGGTATGCTGGGTCACCGCTGGGCCCTCCGACACACTTTGAGTGGGTGCACCTGCTGGTCCTGTACTTCCTTTTGCAACAGAGCCGACAAACCATCAGCCACAAAAAGAAATAGAAAGGAGGAAAGGGGATCACCTTGCCGAAGACCTCGAGAAGGGGAAAACGAATCCAGAAGAGCTTCGTTGAATTTTACAGAGTATCTCACAGTGGTGACACATGCCATTAACCAATCCACCCAACTGTGAGCGAAGCCCATTCTTTGCATCACCTTCCTTAAGAACTCCCAATCCACCCTGTCATATGCCTTCGATAGGTCCAGCTTGTAGGCACAAAAATTATTGCTAGTATTGCTGTTATTTTCCATGTAATGGAGACACTAGAAAGCTACTAGGGCGTCATCAGTGATAAGGCGACCAGGCACAAAGTCGCTTTGATTTACTGATATGAGATCGCCTAGAATTGGCCTTAAATGGTTCACAAGACAATTTGCTATTATCTTGTACAAAACCGAGCATAAACTGATGGGCCTAAAGTCTTTCTGAGTTTCAGGATGATTAACCTTTGGAATCAAAACAATAGCCGTGTCGTTGACACCATCCGGCATGGTTCCTGTGAGGAAAAATAGTTTTACCGCATTTATTACTTCTGCCTACATGGTGTCCCAATTCCTTTGGTAGAAACGGGCTGGGAACCCGTCCACCCCTGGTGCCTTCAGAGGTCCAATCTGGAAAAGAGCATCTCCTATCTCCTCATCGGAAAAATCCTTGCAGAGTGTATCATTCATATCACCCGTCACATGTTCCTGAAATAAATTAACCAAGGCATCATAATTCAGGTTAGGGTCACGTTTGAACAATTCCTTGAAATAGGAGGTGGCCATCCTTCCCATCTCCAGCGGTGAATCCTTCCATACTCCTTGCTCGTCCATCAGACGTTTAATTCTATTCTTCCGTGCTCTCTAGATTGCCCTTTGGTGGAAAAAATTTGTATTTCGGTCCCTCTCCCGGAGCCAGTTAACACTCAACCTCTGCATCCAGAGCATCTCTTCTTGGTATAGGAGTTCATTCATATGGTCCGACACCCGCCCAATGGAAACGCGTCCGCCCCATTGTTGATCAGCTCCTCAAGTTGTCCTCGGCATTTATCCAACTCCTTTAATAGATTTCCAAATTTGTTCCTGCTCCAGCTTTGAAGAGTCAGCATGACACGATCCAGGCAGGTGCGTATATCTCCTAGATCCTCTTTTGATCCTGCATGTGACCATGCCTGCTTAATGAGCTTCGGTAGAACCGATTCCCGTTCCCACCAGACCTCGTAGTGCCTTCGGGGTTGTCTATGGCGCTCTCGTCTTTCTTTTACCAACCTGACAACAACAATGCAATGATCAGAAACAGATGAATGAACATGTTCTACTTGCGTTTCACCATACATGTCCCGCCACTCCGCCGTGGCCACAACCCGATCTAGTCATACCCGCACATTAGCTCTACCGCTTCTTCTATTATCATAAGTGTGTGGACTGCCTGCAAAACCCAGGTCATTTAGATTACAGTAAGCCAAGGCTTCTCTAAACGCAACCATCTGACCCTCTGGTCGCGGTGTACACGATAGATGCTCATGTTGCCAGAGGTCCTCGTCGAAATCGCCCATGACCAGCCAAGGTAGGGACGACCCCGTTCCCAGGGTCTTGAGATGATCCCACATACGCTGACGATTTTCGGTGCGTGGCTCGCCGTAGACACATGTAAGGCGCTACTGTGGTTCTTGTGGGGAAACACGAATATACACATCGATAAATCTTTCATTAATTGACTGAACTTCTATAGAGAGACACTCGTGCCAAAACAGGGCTAAGCCCCCACTCTGACCATTACTACTAATACCAGCAAAACCCTTAAGACCTAGACGATGACGCAAACGACAGACTCTATCCTTATTTTGCCTAGTTTCACATAAAAAGACTAATTTAAGACTAAGAGACTTGGAAACCTGGACGATCTCACCAACTGTTGGGGCGTTTCCAGCTCCCCGACAGTTGAAGCTCATGAAATTCATTGTTGCTGGCGGACGCCACACTTGGCCCCTTCAGCTCGCCGGCAGCCCCTGGGCCGGTTGCTTTCCTGTTTGCATCCTTCCTAGTCCCTTCCTTTACTGAGCCCTTCATGTTCCAAGTCCGTCCATGCTTATGTTCCCCGCCTTTTGGAGGAGGTTCATATGGCACAACCCTCAGATCATTGCCGAACAACAAGTACTTGTCCCCCGCCTCAGTTGCCGTGCGTTTGCGTGGGGTCTGATCAACCGCTGGCAACGTCTCATCTGTCCCACCTGATGACGCGACAAGGTTACTCAGGTCCCGAAGCGCCGATATCATATCAGACGCACCCGGTGAAGCCTCCCATTTCTCTGTTGACACGCCCTTCCGGACTATCTTCTTCATGCCTGGTTTCTTGCTCCTTCTAGCTGTGATGGTACCATCTCCTGTCTGTACGTACTCCTGACATTGTACAATCACCCTGCTTGTGGCCTCCTGCGGCATCTCCACTGTTGCATGTACCTGCATGGCCTGCACCTAAGCTGAGAGGTCCTGCTCAACCTCCTCCAGTGGCGGCATCTCGCCCTCCTCAAACCCGTCGCGGGAGCCCACCTGTGGCGGGATACCCGCCGCTGCTGCTGCATGTGGTGCAGGCGCCACAGGCGGTGTGTGAGCAGCGTTTCGTGCCGCAGTCGACTCCGCACTTCCAAAGCTCGCAAAACTCATCCCCCGTCTCGCCATCGGATGAGCTGACGATGGTACAAAATGAGCGCGATGCTCATACTTCTTGTAGGGCTGCATCTCAGCTTATAGGCTACATAGTCTAGCTAGGGATTTCCGCTCCTCCTCTTCTCACACTCCTCCTTACCGTGCCCCATGAAGCCACAATGGTTGCAGAAGTAGGGCGCCCTCTCATATTTTAGCTCGTGGATCCTGATTTCACCTGGCTTCCCTTTAACCCTAGACGTGATGCGTGTCTGGAGGCGCCGATCGTACGGAAGTTCCACACGAACACGTAAGAACTAATCCTCATCATACTCAGTAGATGGCTCGTGTACCTCCAGAGCCTTTCCTAGTATATTCCCCAGCTTCATACCCACAGCCTTTTTCTGTCTCCCCCAAGCTACATCATAGAACCTCACCCACACCACGATGGAGTCTAGAACTGTTTCCGACGGGCATACACCTTGGACGATTGCCTTCACCAGCAGCGCATGCATGTTAAAGATCCATGGCCCTCCCCTCATCACAAAATCAAAGTCTCCCTGTGAGAAAAGAGTGACGATGTAGTAGTTGTTACTTCGCTCCGAGTATCTCAGTCCTGCTCGTAGTCCCCATACATCACCCATATGTGTGAACAGAGCTCGCTTATTGGGTTTGAAAGGAGCCCGGTAGCAGGCAAGGATCTTCCACGTCTTTGGAGCATTCGGATCCACTGGTTCCTCCTCCATATCCTCCTCATCAAACTCAACATGCATCTCATCCTCCATGTCTGCCTCGCCATCTAGTCGCGACCCCGCTCCCTGTTGGAACCCCGGATCCTCTTCCATGGCGTTCCCATCATCCCAGTTACCATCCAGTACCTCCTCTACCACCAGGGATGGCCGGTTTTGTCGAAAATGCAGAGGTCATCAAGACCCCCATGATCGCCCCCACCGTCCGGCAACGTCACTAGTTCCCCCGCAGTCAGGTCGATCCCAAACCGCCCACCCATGTTTGCCATCACTGCCGTGAACTCCTCCCCCTCCCTCCTGCCGTGACTTGTTCTCCAATCTGCCTCCCCTGAGCACCTCCTTTCCCGAGCGCATCACCTCTCTCCCCCGCCGCTGCCATCAAGCCGATTGACCGTCTACGAGCCTGTCGAGCGGAATCAGGGATCACCGCCGGCACGAGATTCGTATGTATCGGGTGGTCTTTACCCTCCACCCCTAGGGTTTTTAAAGGCGTCCCCGCTGCCTCTCCTCTTTCGCATCCTGGTCGAACTCCTCGAAGACCCTCCTTCCCACGACGCACAGATCGCGTCGGACTCAACCTTGCCTTAGATCTCTCGATCTTCCAGCGTTCCGATGGACTCTCGTATAGGGGTGGTGGCGGCGGGACGGAGTCGCCCATGTCGCCCTCAAACCCTAAGTATCATGCTTATCTGGCATACTTTGACCACATTTGGGCCACATCGGTTATTAAGGGAAAAAGATACCACAGAATTTGCTGCAAACAATTACTTCAGTCAGAGTTCAGGACACAAGAGTAAACTTTCACCACAATTGCGGTCTAGAGACAAAGTCACGTGGCAGTGAAAAAACAATAGAGGCAAAATCATGCTGGAATAATACGAGAGTTTGTTTTTTGAGAATTTTGTGAGTACTATCTGGATCGCATTGAGAGAGGCCCAATAACATATAACAGCTCACGAACGGTCAGTCACTAGTTATTTGGAGCAGTCGGAGGGGAGGTCGTAGACTGGCCCTATCAACTCAAACAGGCTTTTCAAGTTTCCCCTTAATCTCGCGCGGGAAACAGGATTTCCGACTCGTCGATCAGTACAACCCCTTAACTGGGCCACATGCGAGTCTGAAATGGGTGGAATTCCACTCATTGTGGGCTGGGCCATAAATGTTGTCAATGTGGATGTTGTTTGGATCAAACGGTCACTATTGTTTTTTTATTTTATGTTATTTTCCTTCTTTTTTTTGGCGACGAGTGTCTTGTGTTATGTGAGAGAAAACCTTGGAGTTTTTTGTTAGCTTTGACAACCTGTACACCATGTCAAGTACTCCATGCCTGCAGTATTGACAGTTCAAAGAATTGAAACAATTCTAAGCATGTTGTTTCACTCTTCTAGCTTCGGAACCGTGCTACTGATCGATGAGTGCACATCAGAATGTGACCGTCAAACATATACGAGTGTATCTAGTAAACATTGAGTTCTAATCTCTCTCTCTCTCTCTCTCTCTCTCTCTCTCTCTCTCTCTGATTTAACCCTCGTGTCGCTCCCCAGGGCGACATCAGGAGCGACCCACACGTCGCCGCCAGAGCCCCCCCGCCGCCTGCCTCCCTCGCAGCCACTGCCGCCAGCCCTCGCCGCTGGCGGTGAGTCCAGCCTCCAAAGGAGGTTTGGGGTGGATGTTCCCGCCGGATCTACTGGGGCAGGATGGTCGACGCGCTGATGTGCAGCGGCTAGGGAGGCATTCCTGGTCGGGGTGGTGGCGGAGATCCTCTCCCGGCGGTGCCATGGCCTGCAGCGGAGTTGGGACTGGACCTAGTGGCCATGGACGAAACCTTAGATTAAAATATGGGTGTCTCCCGTGTCATCCCCCAATTCCTCTTCGATGCATGTTTGGGTGGGATCCGGTGGAGGGTCGATCCTACTCTGCCGCTACCTTTCTCGATGATGGCCTAGCCCACAGGCTGCTACTAGGGTCGGAACGACGGATCTTGCAGGTCGCCGACGGGTGGCGTGGGGGCTGTCGGCTAGACATGAATAAAGGTGGTGGTCCTCGGATCTCTCGCACATCAAGACGAAAATCTACTTGATGCGTGCCTTCATGGATCTATCTGAAATGTCTAGTTTCGGAAGGCTCTGCCGACAAACTCCCATGAGCGCATCGTGCCTGGAGTTGGCTGTATCAGAAGGAATTTGGTCGTGCACACCTGTGTTTTTTGCTGGCCGTTTGGTTTCAGATAGAGCGTGGCGAAGATCTGCTACCAATTTCCATTATGTGTCATGTCTTTAAAGATCCATGGTGAAGTCAGATGTGGAGAATTTCATGAAGACGTGAATATAAGGGCTAGCTATGGTGGATTGAGTCTTTGGGGTGTTAAGGATCTGGCTTGGTGATCTGTGACTCACAACAATATCTGTTATAGGGGACGGCAATACATGAGATGTTCACAGTCTTACCTTGCAGGCTGAAAACCGAAGGACTGGCCTTACGTGGTTGTGTCTAACAATATGGCTTGCAGAAGTCATTATTTTGCGAGCGAAGCTTTACTCCAGGGCTAAAACCTAGGATCTTTTCTCGGGCGACGACAAAGCTTGAGCATTTTTTTATTCTTGGAGGCGTCGTTTTTGGAGAGGTTAGACTCTGGTGTTGTTTTGGTGATGTTAGTGTCGCTGCTGCTAATATAAGGATCTGGTCGTTTTAGTGGGACTTTTCATTTTCTTCTTCTTTTTTGGCTGTTTGTATCTGTAATACCAATAGGATAATATGATGTTGCGGAGACTAGATGTAATCACTACAGGACGCGCGCGCTACGCCGAGGGAAAAATACCGTCGGCGTAACCTAAAATGCCCTCGGCGTATGGTACACTGACGGCTGCCCTCGGAGTAGCCTCCTTGGCAAAGGACTCCCTCGGCGGAGCACATAGAGGCCGTCGGCGTATCAAAATATCGTCGGCGTATGCTACGCCGAGGGCAATGCCGTCAGCGTAGCGGCCGTCGGCATAGCTTGTCGACAGGTTGCAAAAACATTTAAAAATAATATTTTTTTTCTCAATTTTTGAATCTTTGAATTGTTTAACTTGTTAATCTCTCACTTTGAACATTTTTAACACTAATTACACTTAA
Organism: Avena sativa; assembly: GCA_916181665.1. Lineage (NCBI taxonomy): Eukaryota > Viridiplantae > Streptophyta > Magnoliopsida > Poales > Poaceae > Avena > Avena sativa. The sequence continues at coordinate 90,440,358 of OV702285.1, read as the reverse complement.
TATTTAATTAAATTGCAGTCTTTTCGAACTTTCCGGCCGGTCACCCATCCTAATACTACTTCAGCTCCAGCACGCTTAACTTTCTTGTTACTTCAGAATCTGTTTTCGCAAAGTAATTCATACATTGTTGTCAATACTATGATATCAATCCTATTAACTCTTATATCAACATGTCACATGTTTGTATTTTTTAAAATTACAAAAAATTATTTAAGTAAACATTAATGAATAAGTAAAAATATTATTGAATTCAAATAAAAATATAATAATTTTACTTTTTTGTATTTTTCTATTTAATATGGAATAATTAATATCTTTAAATCTGTAAATCGGAATTTAACAAATAATATTTCTAAATTGATCAGAAAAATGATAGAAATCCAAATATGATAACCATATCAACTAATCACAAACCCTCCGTTTTTGAATTATCTATTTGGTGGTTGCTTTAGAAAATTCCCTTTTTGCGCTCGGATAATGAAAAATGCCTTTTTGGTGCGATGAAAAGGAAAACTTGCATTGGATCTTTGATAAAATAGCATATTGTGAACCTAAAAATGGTTTTTGTAAAAAACATGAGCATCGGATCATGTAATTGTAGTTCATATCTGACCCACTTCCTACCGATTCAGTAGGAATTTATCTTTTTCACCAGAGGTGGACGGAAAGGTTTCGGATCCCCTGTTGGGACATTATCCATATAAGGTGGTAAAGTATTTTTGTAAAATGTGTTGGTAGCATTTTGAATTAGTCATTTGGTTGTTGCTTCACAAAACCGTCCGTTTTTGTGCTCGGAAAATGGGAAATGGATTTTTGGTACGACGAAAAGGAAAACTTCCTCCTGCAACATTGTTCGCCATCCCATGATGCATCTGTATGCACAATATGGGCACATTATCACAAACTATGCCTTGATTCTAGCCATAACATTGGTCATTTGACCCGATAGCCGAGAAACCTCGAATGAGATAGGTCATTTTGTGAAGGTTTTTTTGAGACATAATCAATATATAAAGTTTGATATTTTTACTTATAACTATGTCACATAATATGACACCACGCGAATGAAGGGAATATACCTGAGAGGCAATAATAAAGTGGTTATTATCGTATTCCTTATTTATGATAAATGTTTATTTTACATGCTATAATTGTATTAATACGGAAACGTTAATACATGTGTGTTTAATAAACAAAAATGAAGTTCCTAGTTATGCCTCTCTCATAAACTAGCTCGCTAATTAACAAGATGATCAAGGTTTCCTAATCATAGACATTGGATGTTGTTAATAACGAGGTCACAACATTAGTGTAATGACGTGATGAACATTCATCCAAAGTATAGCATTACGAACAAATTCATTGAGTTTATATTGCTATAACAACTTACAAAGTGATCCTAATCCTTAGACCATGAGATCATGTCAATCACTAACACCGGAAGAGTTTCTTGATAACATCAAACGTCACACCGTAACTGGGTGATTATAAAGATGGGTTCAGAACTACTAAAGTGTTATGTTGAGGCTCATGGATCGAGAGCGGAATTTTTTCATCCCGATGACGGATAGATATGCTCTGGGCCCTCTCGGTGATATCACATTGATTAGCTTGCAAGCAAGTGATTTGATCACTAGAATGTTATATCATGGGAACGAGAAAAGAGTACATGTCAGTAACGAGATAAAACTAGGTATCGAGATACCGATGATCAAATCTCGGACATGTAATATATCGAGAAACAAAAGGATTAAGATACTATCGTAAAAGGTTCCGACGATCACAAGAAAGTCATCGTTGAATGTGTGGGAGTCAGTATGGGTCTCCAGATCCCGCTTCTGATTATTGATCCGAGAGGGGTCTCGATCATGTCCGCATTATTCGCGAACCGTAGGGTGACACACTTAAGAGACACCGACATCCACTTGGAGCAAAAATTTCATGCCGAAAAGAATAACAAGCGCAGGAATTTATTTCACTAGATACCGAAACGGGTTTTCGGGTGAAATTGCAGAAAGTGTTTCTGCATGTGAAATGAAATACTAGCAAGGGGTTATATGAGAATGTTTTTCATTAAAGTAATTGACAAAATTCTGAATAAATAAAAGAAGTTTTATTTAATGAGAGTTTGCATTAAATTTGGTGGAAATTTAATCGGAATTTGAGTGGGATTTTGAGTGGAGGGAATTGAAAGGCATTTGAGTGAGTGGAGTGTCCACCCACATGAATGTGGAAGAGGTGGGGGCAGCCCCATGGCTGGGCGCATGGCCCCTTGGGTGCCCCCCTCTCCCTATAAAAGGAGCCCTCCTCCCTCTCTCTCACTCACACCTCCTCGTGAAGGATCTCTCTCCCCCTCTAGTATTTATCCCCCATGGTCTCGGACTAGCGAGATACATGTTCCCGGTGGCTATTAGGCAAGAAAGAGTTGTGCTTTCGCTGCATCACTGGAGCGAGGAGGCGGAGGTTGCTCGATGCCTCGAACGTGTGTGCGAGCACGGATGCGCTGCTGTTTTGCGGCGCTAGGACTTCCTCTCAATCTTGAGATTGGCAAGAGATCATCTACATCAACCATGAGTTTGGACTCGTTAAGCTTTGTCGGTCTTCAAGGGTATGTTCTCTGCGGATATACATCCGCCCGTTGTTTGTATCTAGTAGATAGATCTTGGTACATAGTTGTTCCCATCGTAGGAAAATTTTTGTTTTCTATGCTGCGAACCCTACAGTGGTATCAGAGCCAGATCTATGCATAGATACTTTGCACGGGTAGTACACATATGAGTATGTGGGCGATGATGATCATTTTATTTCTTCTTAGTTGTACTTTGGACATTGGTGGCATAGTGGGATGAAGCTGCCCGGACAAACTTTACATGTCCTCGCACATGAGACCTGTTCCACGCTTGACATGCAACTAGTTTTGCATAAGTGGCTAGAATGTGTCTGTCTCTCCTACTATAGTCAATATCTAATTTGCAATGAGTTGTCAACAATTTGGTTATCCTCGTTGTGGTTCATGTTCGTAGGTAAGAACGGTTCTATCTTCGAAAGCCCTAATCCACGTAAAACTTGCAATGGATAAATTAGAGGCGTCTAGTTTAGATTGTTGATGGGCTAGTGTTATGATATGGTGATATTGTAAGTAGAAGTATAAGATGATACTCTTACAACACACATAACGTGTAGGTTCCATAGACCTTGGCCTTACACATAGAGGTATGATAGAGATCATACCACGATGCACATGATGGAGATCAAGTGCGGGAACCATATCATTTCACTTATTAACATGTGATGTTTATTGCATCTTATATTGCTTGTTTGGCGTTTTATTAGCATAATAAGATGACCCCTCATTTAGATATCAAGATAAAAATGTGTTCTTCCTTAAGTATGCACCGATAATGTTTCGTCGCTTCAAGACATCACGTGATGATCAGGTGTACTTGAATCCACGAGCATATCTCGGGTGTAAGACAGTTACACACGCGAATACTAAGGTTCTTACTTGGCGAGCCTAGCATGTACAGACATGGCCTCGGAACACATACCGAAAGGTTAAGCATGAGTCATATGATTTTGATATGATGACCATATGGATGCTCGCATTTGAAGCTACACCGACTCACGTGATGATCGGACTTGGTGTAGTGGATTTGGTTCATGTAATCATCAAAAATACACGAGGGATGTCATTTTTGAGTGGGAGTTCATTTCTATTTTGGATTAGTAGAACTCAATTTATCACAAATTATATCAAAGTGAATTTGCATAATTTGTTGTAGTCATTGGCATTCGTTCACCACCTTATGCATAGTTGTAATTAAAATAATATAACTATAGAATTCTGGATATATACTTTACGAACTGGTATCGTATTGTGTTGAGTGTCAATCTAAAGTTTAAAGTCCTATTGCAAACTTTCAGCAAACTCTGTTTACTCCGTGAAATTTAATAATTGGTATTAAATCGAGAGTAACAATTTCAGTGTTAGTATCTTAAGTATCATGTTTGCCTCCATGATTCTTGATTGTTTTAATATCAAGTTTATCTAGGAGCTGAAAGAATTGTTTCAGAAACCATCATGTGTAGCAGATATAACGATATCTGAAACAATGTTTTGGTTGCAATATGATAGAGTATAATATATGTTCTCATATTAGATGAGAATTTGCAAAGGTTGGAGATGCTAGACATCCTAATCATCCAAAAGGGTTTTGGAAAGTAATGTTATACTCACGATTCGCCTTTATAAGCTACAGTAGCTTGATCATGAAAGTCGTCATGATAAGGATGAATAGAAGATGTATGTAAAGTGTTTACTACACTAAAATATTACTAAAGAATGGATTTTGAAAGAATACCGATCATTTTGATGATGGTGATCTACTTCAAAGTGCAAGTCCAAAGGTATTACTATTTGAATATACACGCTTTGGACTATGTGTCATGTATATGGCTCCACTTTTGATGTTGATAGATTCTTTTAAAAAGGAAAAGGAAATGCTGAAAGAGAATCTATAAAATATATTTGGCAGAAAAGAAAAGATTGGAAATATCCAATTTAGGTATATATATGATATACATGTTATGGTTGTATTCTTTGCTTGTTAAACAATGTGGTTCTTGGGTACTGGATACCGAATTGGTTGGTATAAAATTTCATACAGAACGACGCAATTCATGAACCACAATGGCCTAAGTAACTAGCAAGAGAATATGTGATGATGTTCATCGAAAACAAACAAACCGTTGTTTGTATTTCTCGTTGACATCAAAGCTTGACTTCAAGATTTGTTTTAATAATTGTTATTTAAATTAGGTATTATGAGAATAAAGGTTGTTCAAATAATTACCGTATTCCATATAAGATGGATGATTTACAAATCTAGTTGGAGAAATCACATCCATAAAGCCTAATGCTAAAATGTCGCAAGACAAATGATTGAAAAATCACTTACGAAGTGACATCGCCGTTTAAATTATATTGGAAATAAAACATGAAGAATTTCCATATTCATGGATTTTTGGAGTCTTTGATTTGATCAAGTGACGCTTGTGAGACTTTCCTCGGAATAATTAAAACTTCGTTTGAAGGCCAAAGAAGAACGATCGACTAAATTATTGGAATTAATACATATCGATGTATGTAGTCCATTAAGTATAGTCGTAAGCGATGGATTTCAATTTCATATGCTTTCTTCGGAAATTTGAGTGAATGTTCACTTAATGAGAAAGAAGTATGAAATATTTGAAAACGTTCAAAGACTTTCAAGATGAAGTGAAAATCATTGTAACAAGAAAATAAATGGTTTATGATTTTATCATAAGGGATTTATTTGAGTTGCAAGTGTAACAAGAAAATAAATGATTTATGATTTTATCATAAAAGGGATTTATTTGAGTTGCAAGTTTAGCAAAACACCTAGATTTACATCTCCCTAAACACCATAGGAGTATGAAGAGTTTGAGATTTGTAATGAAACCTTGTTTGACATGGTTGGATCAAAGGTGTTATTTATAAAACTGCCATTATGTTTTCAAAGATTAAAGCTTTAGAGACTTCCGCTTTTACACTGAAAAGAGCTCCATCTTGATCCGTTGAAATGACACCATGGAAGTTATGGTTTGGGGTAAAACCCAAGTTGTCATTTCTTAAATTTTAGTATGCTAAACATAAGTAAGATGTTTACAACCAAAGTCGGATGAGCATGTCTTTGTAGATTATTTCGAATAACAATTGGTTATTGCTCCATAACACCAAGGACAAAAGGGTTTGTCGCTTGAAACATGAAGTTTCTTGAAGAAGGAATTTTTCATAAATGTTAAGTGGGAGGACAATAGAACTTTGATAAGCTTAACGAACCTTAGCTATATGTGCTGAGTTGCGCAGCGCCGTAAAATGTTCTGGAGGCAGCCAGAATGCTCATGGATTACGTGCCTCAAAGGTTGCGTTCACGGAGGTCTAAAGTTCCTATTAAACCAAGAAGGTAGGATAAACAATCAAATGATTGAGATTTGAGAGTAAATCATTATTGTTTGACAATGATGAACCGACTACAAAGAAGCGATGATGGGCCCTGACTCCGTCAAATGGCTTGAAGGCATAAAATCCGTGATAGTTCCATACTCGAGAAATCAAGTTTTGAACTTGGAAGACCCTCCGGAAAGGTGTAAAAACCTACCGGTCGTATTTGGATCTATAAAGAAACAGACATGGATGTCTCACATCTATGAAATATTCGACATGTCATAAAGTATTTTATGACAATGTTCAAAGGAGTTGACTATGTCAAGATTGGATCTTTCATAACGATATTTAGTCTGGATGGATTAAAGTAGCAACCACTACATATAATTTGGTATATGGTAGATGAATAAACAAAACAAAATTCTTCTAATAGAATGGTTACCTAGGACGTGTACATGACACGGTCCAAAGGGTTTTGTTAAATTCAAAGGATGCTAAAAGGGCATGCAAACTTCAATGGTTGAAGTAAGCATCGCAGAGTTGGAATCTTCACCGTGATGAAAAATGAGTTTTCATCTGGAGACGATGAAGATGCTTGCATTTGCAAGAAATTAAGTGGGAGCGCTGAGACATATTTCTAATACATTATGTGGAGGACATCTTGTTGATTAGAAATGATGTATGTTTTATTGAAAAAGGTTAATAATTTCATTTCGATGAAAAACTTAGGTAAAACCCGAATATTTAGCATGAATGTCTGTAGTGGATAGACTGTGACGCTAATATGGTTGTGCCAAACGTACATATATGAGATATTGAAGGAGTTCAATATAGAAACAACAAGAAACGGTTCTTGTCACATGGAAAGGAATTGAATCAAGATTCAAGTGTATCGACACTTGATAACTGAAACAAGATTCAAGTGCTTTGACACTTGATGAATGAAATCATGAGAATGTTTTGATCAATCATACCATGATATGTACACATCCAGATATGTCCTACCCTCTAAGTGTTATGAGCATATACCAGAATGAATCATAAAATGATCATTGGACGATAGTGAGAATATTCTTATGATCTTTTGGAAGAACTAAGAATATATTTGTGTAGAGGTGACAAACAATTACAAATAGTTCATTGTAAAGCGTTACATTGATACTAGTTTTGTCACAAGATACAAATTAAGTTTATCTCAATTTAAATTATGGGTGGCACAATGAAATGGAAAGAAAGTTTCTATGATGGATTTGGATGAATTCCAAAGTTAAGACATTGTGACGGATACTACAACAAAAGGCTAAGTATATGACTGCTATAGTAGCAGCAAAGGAGGGAATTTGTGTCAAGTAGTTTGTTATCAAACTAAGGTGTAGTTCGCAACGGGCTAACACTAAATATATATTATACGACAATAGTATCGACATGATTTAACCCCAAGGAACTAAAGGTCTCACCAAAAGACCAAATTTATACAATGTCATCTCATTGGAGAATAAGTGATGCGTGGAGACGCAAAGACATGTAAATACACATGGACCTGAAGCGTCAGATGCATAGATTATGTTAACCACTTGCAATTGCGCATATGGAACACCTAAAAGCCATAAGTGTTCAATACGCAAAGTTTTCAAACTAGATTATTGTCTCTAGTGCAAGTGGGAGACTGAAGGGAATATGCCGGAGAGGCAATAATAAAGTGTTTATTATCGTATTCCTTATTTATGATAAATATTTATTTTACATGCTATAATTGTATTAATACGGAAACGTTAATACATGTGTGTTTAATAAACAAAAAGGAAGTTCCTAGTTATGCCTCTCTCATAAACTAGCTCGTTGATTAACAAGATGATCAAGGTTTCCTGATCATAGACATTGGATGTTGTTAATAACGAGGTCACAACATTAGTGTAATGATGTGATGAACATTCATCCAAAGTATAGCATTACGATCAAAGTCATTGAGTTTATATTGCTATAACAACTTACGAAGTGATCCTAATCATTAGACCATGAGATCATGTCAATCACTAACACCGGAAGAGTTTCTTGATAACATCAAACGTCACACCGTAACAGGGTGAATATAAAGATGGGTTCAGAACTAATAAAGTGTTATGTTGAGGCCCATGGATCGAGAGTGGAATTTGTTCATCCCGATGACGGATAGATATGCTCTGGACCCTCTCGGTGATATCACATTGATTAGCTTGCAAGCAAGTGATTTGATCACTAGAATGTTATATCATGGGAACGAGAAAAGAGTACATGTCAGTAACGAGATCAAACTAGGTATGGATATACCGATGATCGAATCTCGGACATGTAATATATCGTGAAACAAAAGGATTAAGATACTAGCGTAAAAGGTTCCGACGATCACAAGAAAGTCATCATTGAATGTGTGGTAGTCAGTATGGGTCTCCAGATCCCGCTTCTGATTATTGATCCGAGAGGGGTCTCGATCATGTCCGCATTATTCGCGAACCGTAGGGTGACACACTTAAGAGACACCGGCATCCACTTGGATGAAAAGTTTCATGCCGAAAAGAATAACAAGCGTAGGAATTTATTTCACTAGATACTGAAACGGGTTTTCGGGTGAAATTGCAGAAAGTGTTTCTGCATGTGAAATGAAATACTAGCAAGGGGTTATATGAGAATGTTTGTCATTAAATAATTGACAAAATTCTGAATAAATAAAAGGAGTTTTATTTAATGAGAGTTTGCATTAAATTTGGTGGAAATTTAATGGGAATTTGAGTGGGTTTTTGAGTGGAGGGAATTGAAAGGCATTTGAGTGAGTGGAGTGTCCACCCACATGAATGTGGAAGAGGTGGGGGCAGCCCCATGGCTGGGCGCATGGCCCCTTGGGTGCCCCCCTCTCCCTATAAAAGGAGCCCCCCTCCCTCTCTCACTCACACCTCCTCGTGAAGGATCTCTCTCCCCCTCTAGTATTTATCCCCCATGGTCTCGGACTAGCGAGATACATGTTCCCGGTGGCTATTCGGCAAGAAAGAGTTGTGCTTCCGCTGCATCGCTGGAGCGAGGAGGCGGAGGTTGCTCGGTGCCTCGAACGTGTGTGCGAGCACGGATGCGCTGCTGTTTTGCGGCGCTAGGACTTCCTCTCTATCTTGAGATCGGAAAGAGATCGTCTACATCAACCACGAGTTTGGACTCGTTAAGCTTTATCGGTCTTCAAGGGTATGTTCTCTACGGATATATATCCGCCCGTTGTTTATATCTAGTAGATAGATCTTGGTACATAGTTGTTTCCATCGTAGTAAATTTTTTGTTTTCTATGCTGCGAACCCTACAGCGAAGGTTTTGCATTATTTCGATCGTTTTTGAATTTTTATGCCCGTTTTAAACTATCGTCAAACTTTGTCGAACGAAGGGCATGAAGGTTCTTAGCTAGGGGCCGAGCCTCGCTAAACTTGCATTGGATCTTTGATAAAATAGCATATTGTGAACCTAAAAATTATTTTTGTAAAAAAAATGAGCATCGGATCATGTACCTGTAGTTCATATCTGACCCACTTCCTACCGATTCGGCAAGAATTTGTCTTTTTCACCAGAGGTGGACGGAAAGGTTTCGGATCCCCCTATTGGGACATTGTCCATATAAGGTGGTATAGTATTTTTGTAAAATGTGGTGGTAGCATTTTGAATTAGCCATTTGGTGGTTGCTTCATAAAACCGTCCATTTTTTGTGCTCAGAAAATGGGAAATGGATTTTTGGTGCGACGAAAAGGAAAACTTCCTCCTGCAACATTGTTCGCCATCCCATGATGCATGTGTATGCACAATATGGGAACATTATCACAAACTATGCCTTGATTCTAGCCATAACATTGGTCATTTGACCCGAAAGCCAAGAAACCTCGAATGAGATAGGTCATTTTGTGAAGGTTTTTTTGAGACATAATCAATATATCAAGTTTGATATTTTTAATCAGAACTATGTCACATACTATGACACCACGCGATGGTTTTGCATTGTTTCGATCGTTTTTAAAAAATTTATGCCCGTTTTAAACTATCGTCAAACTTTGTCAAACGGCGGGCATGAAGATTCTTAGCTCGGGGCCGAGCCTCGCTAAACTTGCATTGGATATTTGATAAAATAGCATATTGTGAACCTAAAAATGATTTTTGTAAAAAAACATGAGCATCAGATCATGTACATGTAGTTCATATCTGACTCACTTCCTGCCGATTCGGCAGGAATTTGTCTTTTTCACCAAAGGTGGACGGAAAGGTTTCGGATCCCCCAGTTGGGACATTGTCCATATAAGGTGTGTTGGAGATATGCCCTAGAGGCAATAATAAATGTAGTTATTATTATATCTTTGTGTTTATGATAAATGTTTACATTCATGCTATAATAGTATTAACAAGGAAACATTAATACTTGTGTGATTTGTAAACTGAAATAGAGTCCCTAGTAAAACCTCTTTATAAATACTAGCTTGTTGGTTAGTAAATGATTGTGGTTTCCCTATCATGAACATTGAGATGTTATTAACAACAAGATCATATCGTTAGGAGAATGGTATGGTGGACATACTCCTATAGATAAAGCGTAGCATAAAGATCAAGTCATTTTAATAGTTCAATTGCTATATGCTTTCTGATACATAGTAACCTAATTACTTCGACCATGAGATCATGCTTATCACCATCACCGGAAGGATGCTTTGATGACATCAAACACCACACCGTAACTGGGTGGCTATAAAGGTGGCATTGAGTGTTCGGAAAGTATTGGTTGAGACACATGGATCAAGAGTGAGATTTGTCCATCCATATGACGGATAGATATACTCTGGGCCCTCTCGGTGGAGTGTCATCCAATTAGCTTGCAAGCATGTGACTGGCTCACAAGGGATCACATATCACGGGAACGAGAAAAGAGTACTTATCAGTAAACGAGGTTGAACTAGGTATGCAGAGATACCGACGATCAAAACCTCGGATAAGTAAACTATCGTGAGACAAAGGGAAATTGGTATCGTATGTAAGTGGTTCATTCGATCTCAAAGTAATCGTAGAAATATGTGGGAGCCATATGAATTTCTAGATTCCTCTATTGGTTATTGTTCGGAGAAGTGTCTCGATCATGTCCGCATAATTCACGAACCGTAGGGAGACACACTTAAGGATTCGACGTTGTTGAGTAGTTATGGAATGATGAGTAAGAGACCGAATGTTGTTCGGAGTCTCGGATGGGATCCGGGATATCACGAGTAGATCCGGAATGGTTCGGAGAATAAGATTCATATAAGGAAAGTCCTGTTTCGGGGTTGGAGAATGGTTCCGGTGTTTTCATCGGGAATGTTCTAGAAGGTTCCGGAATGTCCGGCACTCTGGAGGGGAAGGGTACATGAATGTGTCATAACAAGTTGGAATGATTGCATCATGTACTAAGTGTCATTGCTGAACAAAATAAAGGGTTTAATCAAATCCTAGTTTGAAAAGTCAAACGCCAATTTGAAAAGTCAAATGGCTATTTTGTGAGGTGGAGGGAGAGTAGGAAATCTACTTGGGGAGGAGTTCCCTCCCTCCACCGCCGGCCCACTTGGAGATCGAGTTGGGGAGGGACTCCCCTCCCCTTGGCGCGCCCCCTCCACCTATATAAGGAGGGGCAGGGCTGCCCCTCCAAGGACACAACACCATGCCCTCTAAACCTAAACCCTAGCCGCCGCCTAGGGTTTCTCTCCTAGCCGCCGACTTGGGCAGCCCCAAGCCCTAGCCGCCGGCTCTAGCACCTCCTCCTTGGTGTGTCCAAACCCTAGATCACCGAGGCTCTCTCATAGTCCATCATACTCTCTCCGGCTTAAGGCGAAGCCCTGCGAGATCTCCCCTCTACTTCCGGTACCACGCCGTCGTGCTGCCGGAATCGCGAGGAGAGTGCTACAACCTCCGCTGCCTGCTGGAACAAGGGAGAGGAAGGTCTTCGTCGAGTACCGAACGTGTGACCGACTGCGGAAGCGCTGCCGGAACGCAGTGCCGGAAGGATCGTCTAAGCGATCTTGAGATCGGCAAGAGTACGACTACATCACCCACGAGAATCCGCTCTCGTTAAACACTTTGGAATCTTCGAGAGTGAGTTATTCTATCGACTCGTTGCTACAATCTAGTAGATAGATCTTGGCTTGTTTGTTTGTATGCGGTAGAAAATTTTTGTTTTCCATGCTACAAAACCCTACAGTGGTATCAGAGCCGTGTCTATATGTAGATCTGTTGCACGAATAGAACACAATGGTCATTGTGGGCGTTGATGCTTTTTGTTGTCGATTGCTTCTTGTGTACTTTGCATCTTGCGGGATGGTGGGATGAAGCGGCCCGGGCTAACCTTACATGACATCGTTCATGAGACTTGCTCCACGCTTGACATGCAACTTGTATTGCATAAGTGGCTTTGCGGGTGCCTGTTTCTCCCAACATAGTTAAGATTCAATTTACAACGGGTGATTGACAATACTAGTATCAATGTTGTGGTTCTTGTTCGTAAGTTAGAACGACACTTATTGAAAGCCCCAAACCACGTAAAACATGCAAAGAAAGTAGAGGCGTCTAACTTTGTTTTGCAGGGGTGTGCTGTGATGTGATATGACCATGATTGTGATTATATTTGATGTATGCAATGTTCCTTATTGTAAGTTGGCAACCGGCAGGAGCCATATGGTTGTATTTAATTTCTGTTAAGACCCGCGTGTCTATTCAAAGTAGTTGTAATAGTTGAAGCTGGTGGACGACAACCATGGAGCAGCGTCATTGACCTTGATGCAATGCCGGTGATGATGGACATCATGTTCATGCTTGAAGATGGAGATCGGAAGAACAAAGAAGAAAGGCCATATCATATCACATATTATGAATTGCATGTGATGTTAATCCTTTATGCATCTTGTATTGCTTAGTTAACGACGGTAGCATTAAGATGATCCCTCATGCACATAAATTTCAAGTCTAAAGTGTTCATCCTTAGTGAGAACCGTTGCTAAAGCTTGTTGTTTCGAAGAACCACATGATGATCGGGTGTGTTAAATTCTGCAAGTGTATACAACGTGAGCAAGCCAGTTTTGCTCATTCGGAAGCTAAGGTTTGATCTTGACGAGCCTAGCATGTACAGACATGGTCTCGGAATACGGATCACCAAAAGGTAAAGCATGAATCATATAGTAGATATGATGAACATGTCGATTGTTCGCCATTGAAGCTACATCAACTCACGTGATGATCGGTTTTGATGTGGTGGATTTGGTTCGTGTGATCACTAAAACAATGTGAGGGATATTGTTTTGAGTGGGAGTTCACCTAGATTTTTAACTATTAATTAGAACTCAATTTGTCATAAACTTAGTCTAAACTATTGCAAATATGTTGTAGATCAATGGCGGCCCCTATCATCAATTTTAATGCGTTCCTAGAGAAAGAAAAGTTGAAAAACAATGGAAGCAACTTCGCGGATTGGTTCCGCAATTTGAGGATTGTCCTCACTGCTGGTAATTTGACCTATGTGCTGGATACACCGCTGGGTGACCCACCTGCAGCTACTGCTACCGATGAAGTAAAGAATGTTTACCTCGCTCGAAAGACTCAGTACTCCACAGTTCAGTGTGCTATCTTGTATGTTTATAATCGGAGCTTCAGAAAAGGTTTAAGAATTCAGACCCACATGATATTGTCCGTGATCTCAAATTGATCTTTGAGTCTCACGCGACAATTGAGAGCAATGAGGCTTCTGAAAAGTTCTTTAACTTCAAGATGGAAGAGGGCAGCTCCGTCAGTGAGCATGTGCTTAAGATGTCTGGGTACGCAAACAAACTTCAAAGCTTGGGTATAGTGATTCCTAATGCTTTGGGGATTTATCGTGTCCTCCAATCACTACCACCAAGTTACAAGAACTTTGTGATGAACCACAATATGCAAAACATGAACAAGCAGTTGCCAGAACTCTTCGCCATGTTAAAATCTGCAGAAGTGGAGATCAAGAAAGAGCACCAAGTGTTGATGGTCAATAAGACCACAAAATTCAAGAAAGGCAAGTCTAAGCAAAAGGGACACTTCAATAAGGGTGGTAAGAAAGTTACCGCGCCGAAGAAGAAGACCAAGGCTGGACCTAAGCCTGATACTGAGTGCTTTTACTGCAAGGGAGAAGGTCACTGGAAGCGGAATTGCCCAAAGTACTTGGCGGATTTGAAGAACAGCAACATCAAGAAGAAAGGTATATCCGATATACATGTTATTGATGTGTATCTCACTAGTACTCGTAGTAGTGCCTGGGTATTTGATACTGGTTCGGTTGCTCATATCTGTAACTCGAAACAGGTGCTGCAGAATAAACGGAAGCTAGCGAAGAACGAGGTGACGATGCGCGTGGGAAACAGATCAAAGGTTGATGTGATCGCGGTCGGCACGCTACCTCTTCATCTACCATCGGGATTAGTTTTATACTTAAATAATTGTTATTTGGTGCCTGCGTTAAGCATGAACATTATAACGGGATCTTGTTTATTGCGAGACGGTTACTTGTTTAAGTCTGAGAATAATGGTTGTTCGATTTATATGAGTAATATGTTTTATGCACATGCACCTTTGGTAGATGGTCTATTCTTATTGAATCTCGATAGTGGAAATACACATATTAATAACATTGAAGCTAAACGTTTGAAATCGAGCGATAACTCGACCTATATGTGGCACTGTCGTCTTGGTCACATTGGAGTGAAGCATATGAAGAAACTCCATTCCGATGGACTTCTTGAATCACTTGATTTCAAATCACTTGAAAGATGCGAAGCATGTCTGATGGGTAAAATGACTAAGACTCCATTTTCTAGTATGATGGAGCGAGCTACGGACTTATTGGAAATCATACATACCGATGTCTGTGGTCCAATGAGTGTAGCATCGCGGTTATCGTTGTGTTCTTACCTTCACGGATGACTTGAGTAGATATGGGTATATCTATTTCATGAAACATAAGTCCGAAACTTTCGAGAAGTTTAAGGAATTTCAAAGTGAGGTTGAGAATCAACGTAACACGAAGATTAAATTTCTACGTTCTGATCGTGGAGGTGAATATCTAAGTTACGAGTTTGGCGAGCATTTGAAGAAATGCGGAATACTTTCACAATTGACACCGCCGGGAACACCACAGCGTAATGGTGTGTCCGAACGTCGTAATCGAACTCTCTTAGATATGGTTCATTCTATGATGTCACTTACAGATTTACCGCTATCATTTTGGGGTTATGCATTAGAAACAACCGCATTCACTTAAAATAGGGCACCATCTAAATCCGTTGAAACGACACCGTATGAATTATGGTTTGGGAAGAAACCTAAATTACCGTTCCTTAAAGTTTGGGGTTGCGAAGCCTATGTAAAGAAGTTACAGCCGGACAATCTTGAACCCAAAGCGGAAAAATGCGTCTTCATAGGATACCCAAAGGAAACTATTGGGTATACCTTCTATCATAGATCCGAAGGCAAAATCTTCGTTGCCAAGAATGGATCCTTTCTAGAGA
This sequence comes from Avena sativa, assembly GCA_916181665.1. Lineage (NCBI taxonomy): Eukaryota > Viridiplantae > Streptophyta > Magnoliopsida > Poales > Poaceae > Avena > Avena sativa. The sequence continues at coordinate 90,424,848 of OV702285.1, read as the reverse complement.
AGGAATTTCTCTCGAAAGAAGTGGCTGGAAGGAAAGTAGAACTCGACGAGGTTGTTGAACCTTCTCTCGAACTTGCGAGTAGCGCAACACCGGAAGAAGTTCCTGTGGTGCTTGCACCAATAAGAGAGGAAGCTAATGATGATGATCATGAAACTTCAGTTGTAGTTGCTACAAAGCCTCGCAGGTCAACGAGAACTCGTACCACTCCTGATTGGTATGATCCCGTTATGAGTGTCATGTTGGTGGACAACACCGATGACCCTGCGACATATGAGGAAGCGATGATGAGCCCAGATTCCAATAAATGGCATGAATCCATGAAATCCGAGATTGGATCCATGTACGAAAACCAAGTATGGACTTTGGTGGACTTACCGGATGGCCGGAAGGCTGTCGAGAACAAATGGATTTTCAAGAAGAAAACAGATGCTGATGGTAATGTTACTCTCTATAAATCTCGACTTGTCGCAAAAGGGTTTCAACAAATTCAAGGAGTTGACTACGATGAGACTTTCTCACCTGTAGCGAAGCTAAAGTCTGTGAGGATTATGTTAGCAATCGCTGCATATTACGATTATGAGATATGGCAGATGGATGTCAAAACAACGTTCCTCAATGGAGACATTGATGAAGAGTTGTATATGATGCAACCCAAAGGTTTTGTCGATCCTAAAGATGCTAACAAGGTATGCAAAGTTCAACGGTCCATCTATGGATTGAAGCAAGCATCCCGAAGTTGGAATCAACGTTTTGATAAGGTGATCAAAAGTTTTGGTTTTATACAAACTTATGGAGAAGCTTGTATTTACAATAAAGTGACTGAGAGCTCTGTAGCATTCTTAATACTATATGTAGATGACATATTGTTGATTGGGAATGATGTAGACCTTCTTGATAGTGTCAAGGAATATTTGAATAATAGTTTTTCAATGAAGGATCTTGGCGAAGCAGCTTATATATTAGGCATAAAGATTTATAGAGATAGATCGAGACGCCTAATATCATTGTCACAAAGTACATATTTGGACAAAGTTCTAAAGAGGTTTGGAATGGAAGATAGCAAGAAAGGGTTCTTGCCCATGTTGCCCAATACGACCTTGAGTAAAACTCAAAGTCCGACAACGGCAGAAGATAGAGAAAGGATGAGTAAAACTCCCTATGCCTCAGCCATAGGATCTCTAATGTATGCCATGCTATGTACTAGACCCGACATTGCATATGATGTTAGTTTAACTAGCAGATATCAAAGTGATCCAGGAGTGGATCATTGGACAGCGGTCAAAAACATCCTTAAGTACTTGAGAATAACTAAGGATATGGTTCTTTCTTATGGAGGTGATGAACAACTCGTTGTTAATGCTTACACCGATGCTAGTTGGAACACCGATCCGGATGATTATAAATCACAATCTGGATATGTATTTACTTTGAATGGTGCAGCAGTTAGCTGGAGGAGTGCAAAGCAAAGCGTTATGGTGAGATCTTCAACTGAATCGGAATACATGGCTGGTTCAGAGGCTTCACAAGAAGCAATATGGATGAAAGAGTTCATTACAGAGCTCGGTGTGGTTCCTAGTGCGCTGGACCCAATGTCAATCTACTGTGATAACATGGGCGCCATAGCCAATGCGCAAGAACCAAGGTCACACAAGAAGCCGAAGCACATCAAGCTACGTTTTCACGCTATTCGAGAACATGTCCAAGATGGTGACATAAATATTTGCAAAGTACACACAGATCTGAATGTGGCGGATCCATTGACTAAACCTCTCCCGAGGGCAAAACATGACCAACACTAAACTGCCATGGGTGTTCGGTATATTACCATGTAATCTGGATTAGATGACTCTAGTGCAAGTGGGAGACTGTTGGAGATATGCCCTAGAGGCAATAATAAATGTAGTTATTATTATATCTTTGTGTTTATGATAAATGTTTACATTCATGATATAATAGTATTAACAAGGAAACATTAATACTTGTGTGATTTGTAAACTGAAATAGAGTCCCTAGTAAAGCCTCTTTATAAATACTAGCTTGTTGGTTAATAAATGATTGTGGTTTCCCTATCATGAACATTGAGATGTTATTAACAACAAGATCATATCGTTAGGAGAATGATATGGTGGACATACTCCTATAGATAAAGCGTAGCATAAAGATCAAGTCATTTTAATAGTTCAATTGCTATATGCTTTCTGATACATAGTAACCTAATTCCTTCGACCATGAGATCATGCTTATCACCATCACCGGAAGGATGCTTTGATGACATCAAACACCACACCGTAACTGGGTGGCTATAAAGGTGGCATTGAGTGTTCGGAAATTATTGGTTGAGACACATGGATCAAGAGTGGGATTTGTCCATCCATATGACAGATAGATATACTCTGGGCCCTCTCGGTGGAATGTCATCCAATTAGCTTGCAAGCATGTGACTGGCTCACAAGGGATCACATATCACGGGAACGAGAAAAGAGTACTTATCAGTAAACGAGGTTGAACTAGGTATGCAGAGATACCGACGATCAAAACCTCGGATAAGTAACTATCGTGAGACAAAGGGAAATTGGTATCGTATGTAAGTGGTTCATTCGATCGCAAAGTAATCGTAGAAATATGTGGGAGCCATATGAATTTCCAGATTCCTCTATTGGTTATTGTTCGGAGAAGTGTCTCGATCATGTCCGCATAATTCACGAACCGTAGGGAGACACACTTAAGGATTCGACGTTGTTGAGTAGTTATGGAATGATGAGTAAGAGACCGAATGTTGTTCGGAGTCTCAGATGGGATCCGGTATATCACGAGGAGATCCGGAATGGTCCGGAGAATAAGATTCATATAAGGAAAGTCCTGTTTCGGGGTTGGAGAATGGTTCCGGTGTTTTCATCGGGAATGTTCTAGAAGGTTCCGGAATGTCCGGCACTCCGAAGGGGAAGGGTACATGAATGTGTCATAACAAGTTGGAATGATTGCATCATGTACTAAGTGTCATCGCTGAACAAAATAAAGGGTTTAATCAAATCCTAGTTTGAAAAGTCAAACGCCAATTTGAAAAGTCAAACGGCTATTTTGTGAGGTGGAGGGAGAGTAGGAAATCTACTTGGGGAGGAGTTCCCTCCCTCCACCGCCGGCCCACTTGGAGACCGAGTTGGGGAGGGACTCCCCTCCCCTTGGCGCGCCCCCTACACCTATATAAGGAGGGGCAGGGCTGCCCCTCCAAGGACACAACACCACGCCCTCTAAACCTAAACCCTAGCCGCCGCCGCCCACCATAGCCGCCGCCTAGGGTTTCTCCCCTAGCCACCGACTTGGGCAGCCCTAAGCCCTAGCCGCCGGCTCTAGCACCTCCTCCTTGTTGTGTCTAAACCCTAGATCACCGAGGCTCTCTCATAGTCCACCATACTCGCTCCGGCTTAAGGCGAAGCCCTGCGAGATCTCCCCTCTACTTCCGGTACCACGCCGTCGTGCTGCCGGAATCGCGAGGAGAGTGCTACAACCTCCGCTGCCTGCTGGAACAAGGGGGAGGAAGGTCTTTGTCGAGTACCGAACGTGTGACCGACTGCGGAAGCGCTGCCGGAACGCAGCGCCGGAAGGATCGTCTACGCGATCTTGAGATCGGCAAGAGTACGACTACATCACCCACGAGAATCCGCTCTCGTTAAACACTTTGGAATCTTCGAGGGTGAGTTATTCTATCGACTCGCTGCTACAATCTAGTAGATAGATCTTGGCTTGTTTGTTTGTATGCGGTAGAAAATTTTTGTTTTCCATGCTACGAAACCCTACAGTGGTATCAGAGCCGTGTCTATATGTAGATCTGTTGCACGAGTAGAACACAATGGTCATTGTGGGCGTTGATGCTTTTTGTTGTCGATTGCTTCTTGTGTACTTTGCATCTTGCGGGATGGTGGGATGAAGCGGACCGGGCTAACCTTACATGACATCGTTCATGAGACTTGCTCCACGCTTGACATGCAACTTGTATTGCATAAGTGGCTTTGCGGGTGCCTGTTTCTCCCAACATAGTTAAGATTCAATTTACAACAGGTGATTGACAATACTAGTATCAATGTTGTGGTTCTTGTTCGTAAGTTAGAACGACACTTATTGAAAGCCCCAAACCACGTAAAACATGCAAAGAAAGTAGAGGCGTCTAACTTTGTTTTGAAGGGGTGTGCTGTGATGTGATATGGCCATGATTGTGATTATATTTGATGTATGCAATGTTCCTTATTGTAAGTTGGCAACCGGCAGGAGCCATATGGTTGTATTTAATTTCTGTTAAGACCCGCGTGTCTATTCAAAGTAGTTGTAATAGTTGAAGCTGGTGGACGATAACCATGGAGCAGCGTCATTGACCTTGATGCAATGTCGGTGATGATGGAGATCATGTTCATGCTTGAAGATGGAGATCGGAAGCACAAAGAAGAAAGGTCATATCATATCACATATTATGAATTGCATGTGATGTTAATCCTTTATGCATCTTGTATTGCTTAGTTAACGACGGTAGCATTATAAGATGATCCCTCATGCACATAAATTTCAAGTCTAAAGTGTTCATCCTTAGTGAGCACCGTTGCTAAAGCTTGTTGTTTCGAAGCACCACATGATGATCGGGTGTGTTAAATTCTGCAAGTGTATACAACGTGAGCAAGCCAGTTTTTCTCATGCGGAAGCTAAGGTTTGATCTTGACGAGCCTAGCATGTACAGACATGGTCTTGGAACACGGATCACCGAAAGGTAAACCATGAATCATATAGTAGATATGACGAAGATCTACTTGATGCATGCCTTCATGGATCTGTCCGGAATGTCTAGTTTCGGAAGGCTCTGCCGACGAACTCCCATGAGTGCATCATGCCTGGAGTTGGCCGTATCAGAAGGAATTCGGTCGTGCACACCTGTGTTTTTTTGCTGGCCGTTCGGTTTCAGATGGAGCGTGGCGAAGCTCTGCTACCAATTACCATTATGTGTCATGTCTTTGAAGATCCATGGTGAATTCAGATGTGGAGAATTTCATAAAGACAGGAACATAAGGGCTAGCTATGGTGGATTGAGTCTTTGGGGTGTTAAGGATCTGGCTTGGTGATCCGTGACTCACAACAATGTCTGTTATAGGGGACGGCAATATAGGAGATGTTCACAGTCTTACCTTGCAGGGTGAAAACCCAAGGACTGGCCTTATGTGGTTGTGTCTGACAATGGCTTGCAGAAGTCATTTTTTTGCGTGCGAAGCCTTACTCCGGGGCTAAAACCTAGGATCTTTGCTCGGGCGAGCATTGTTTCCTTCATGGAGGCGTCGTTTTTGGAGGGGTTGGACTCTGGTGTTGTTTTGGTGATGTTAGTGTCGCTACTGCTAATATAAGAATATGATCACTTTAGTAGGACTTTTCATTTTTGTAATTCTTCTTTTTTTTGGCTGTGTGTATCTGTAATACCAATAGGATAATATGATGTTGCAGAGACTAGATGTAATTGGTATCTTGGATATTATATATGCTCCTTCAAAATAAAATCTAGTAAACATTAGCAAGTCGCGATTATTAATTAACCAGCAGATAAGCACGGTAAGCTCCAACGAGTAGCCGACACGGCGCATGCATATGAAAGACTTCCTGCGCATGCATGTGAGCTGACATAACCCATGCATGCGCCAAAGCCACCAATAGAATCTAGCTAGTCGCGTGTAGTGTAGCTATGTGCAGTGTCCACTATTCGACGAGCGAGTATATTCCAGCTCGCCTCCCCGACCACAGAGGGGAATCTCGGTCAAAGATTCTACCCGTCGTCCAAGCTTTGTACTAGTAGTAGGCAAATATGGCAGGTTTTGGACGGGGGGCAGAGGTGCAAAAAAGAGCTAGCAGGCCAGCGGCGATCTGAGAATCATCACACATGCATGGAGAGCTACGCGATGCCCCCAGCAGTGGCGTCCATGTTATAAAAAGACTTTGGCGATTTGAGTTGACGCGTCTTATCGCATTACCTCTACCTACGTGACGGCCGGAGTTTGGACGTGCTTGGTGGCGCGCCATGCCGGCCCGGACATAGGATACGCGCCCCCGATGAATCGAGAGGCCGGCCGGATCGAGTCCAATAATATATACTACGAGCTAGCTAGACCGCTCGCTCGATCTTATCGTCTCGATCGATACACTTGGCGTCAATGATCGACGCCCATGTGGAACAAGGAGTAGCATGTAATAAAGTGCTCTAAAAGAAAAGATAGCATGCATGTCCTGGTATGACTCGGATACATGTCGACACTCGGAGAGAGAGAGAGGTAGGGGGAGGGGAGGGGAGGGCATATATACTTGCAAAGAATATGCAGGCGGCCATTACCATTTTGGGCTCCCATGCGTATGTAGGTGGAGGTAGTAAAGACACAGGCAGCTAAAACAAGCACTGTCGCAGCAGACAATGCCGGCCGGCCGGCAGTCCCAGCGCGCCAACCGAGACGGGAGGTCGGGGCCATGCAGGCAGCCGGCAAGGCTGCCCCGAACTGTCACTCACGCAGCACATGCCCACCGCCGGCTGGCTGGCTGGCTGCTGACCTGACCTGAGTGACCTGACGCGTCGTGTCGTTCCTCCACCATCTGGCTCTGCTGTGTTTTGACGCGAAAACTGATCAAGAGACGGGCCGGGTACCAAACACTCGATCACCTAGTCTGTACATACGTGGCCCGATCGGTCAGAGAGAGGGCCACAGCTAGAGCAACAGGCACAGGCAGCGGAGGAGCCGCCAGCAAACGACGGCCGGTGATGGTTGAATGAATCTATATATTGGGAGGGGGACCGGGAGTTCCGCAAGTAGCCGGCCGGCCGGCCGCCGCTATATATGCAGCTTTTCCGGTCATGGCTCTAGTACAAGTTGTACTGGCAGTTAGCTTGGCGACACCAATTATTGCCTATATATCTCTACCTAGCTAGCCAGGAGGGAAGCATCGACGTACGACTATGTTGATCACGTAGCCCGGACATAGCCATGACCAATAATAGGATCGATTCGACGAGTGCGACTTGAGAGTGGACTTCAATTTTCCTTCAAAGAAATTCCAAGAATACGTCCGGCCGGTACGGTGTATGGAACATGCCAACATGGTACTCGATTTACGTGAACGAGGGAAGCAACCAACGAAACGCAACTAATTAGGGTTTTCTTAAGCTAGCCATGACGACGTTTGCGCATGTAATTTCAGTCCAGAGCGATATCTCCCCTCCCCTGAATACAAGTACAGACACTCAAAGCAGTTCACGCGCAGCAGTGGTCCACGCAGTCGCATGGTCCACGTACGTACGATCGATTAGATATCTCGAAACTCCCAACTTATCGGAGCGAAAAAAACACTAGCTAGTGCCCGATATATGACAGTATATGTCGACACACGAGCACGACAATCATTGCTTCGCATCCATACTGTGCATGCGTGCATGGTCCGTCGTAGTAAGGGGCGCGCGTTTGGTTGGTTCACTACCACGCTTCACCAAACCAAGGCTTGGAAGCCATAATTTAGTCGACATGTGTTTGATTTTTACTATGCATTGGTTTGTCAGACTTTGTTACCCATATGGAGTAGTAGGATAATCTTTTTACCAACTTTTGTCAAAGTTTGGCTTTAATTTTTTCAGACACACTTTTATCCCTAAAGTTAGAGCAACTCTAACCGATCCCCTTTAACGGCTTAGAGGACTTTATTTCAGCAGTTAACGGCCGAAGCCGCATCTAATTGAAACCCTAAAATCCGTTAGAGGACTATAAATAGGATTTAGCGGACTAAAACCTCACCCTCCCCTCCCAAATATAGCGGCCACCGAGCCGAAGATTAAAATCCACACCGCCCACCTCTTACGCTCTGGCCGCCGCAAAATCCACCGCCACCACCGCTTACGCGCCCAATATGGCCAGACCTTCCCGCCATAGCTCCTCACCTCCCATCCGCAGCGCTAGCCGAGGTCATGGTGGCTCGCGGGGCCATTCCGGCGACCTCCCGCTGCCTCCACCGCTGCATCCCCGCTACCACGGTATACGACAGCGGGAGTGGGGGACGTGGGTGGCCAAGATCATCGACTGGAACACCGGTCGGCACATCTACCTCGGGACCTTCCAGAGCACGGCGCAGGCGGCGTGGAGGCACGACATCGAGAATGTCGGCCTCCACGGCGACAAGTGCGGCCGGCTAAACTTCCCTCTCGGCACCCCAGAGCCGGTGCCGGAGCTGTTCGCGCCGCCCTCCCGCGCCCACGTGGCCCGGATTGCGAGGGAGGACCGCGAGGCATGGGAGCGCCTCGATGCGGAGAGAGAGGACGAGTGACGGATGGCCGAGCTCCGGCGGCTGAATCCGGAGCTCGTGGTGGAGGAGGAGGCGGCGTTCGCCAAGTTCGCGCCCAAGAAAGCGGCCCCAGCCTCTTCGTCCTCGGCTTCGGCCCCAGCCACAGCCGCTTCGTCCTCGGCTCTGGCAGCGGCTCCGATGGTCATCTCGCTAGACAGCGACAAGGAGGAGGAGATCAAGCGTTGGTTCGGGCCCAACTGCGAGTGAAGCCGCGGCAGCGAGCTCAACGGCGGCCTCCTCGACGGCTAGGGTTCAAATTAGTCCGTGTTTAGTTAAATTTATGTAATGTTTTAGTTTTATCTATGAACTATGTATGAAATCGTTCGAAGTTGTGATGAAAATGGTTTGAATTAGTATGAAATCATTCGAAAATGTCAAATTCGGTGCAAATTCAATTTAAAATCTATTATACTCCTCTAAATTAAGAGGGATCGAATTTGGCAGCCACCGTTTAGAGGACTTAAAATTTAAGTCCGCCGTTTTCTCCGGCCGAACGTCCTCTAAAATAAAGGGAATCGATTAGAGTTGCTCTTAGTGCGCATGCCTGCATGCAGCCAGGTAGAGCTTGTACTTCATTTTATTGGAAAAAGTAGCAATATCTATGATATGAAATTACTATATTATGAAACTATATTTTCAGATAGATCTATTAATTTGGTGTCATAAGTATTTCTATTATTTCTATAAGATTGACCAAACTTAAAACAAATGGCCCTAGGACAAAGCTACAGTCATGCACTTTTTTATTGAGCAATAGGAGTACATTAACATTCCCTCATTATTTCCTCCATCCGGTCCGGTGGAGTAGTTTGCATTTTGATGAGTTATTATCCTGTCCTTCTAAAGTTTTAATTTATTTTAATGTTTACAAATTTGCACTTTGTCAACATAAATTTATAGTCATACTCTTTTGTTCGTACTATTGTTGAATTCATACTTTTCATATTTTATCTAAACTACGAACACCTTATATTTTGAACAACATGTCTGATTTCAAATGTGTTTTATCTGTCGTATCTTGACCAGATTTTTGAAACAAGACCAATGTTGAATATGGTGAGACTTGAGAATTTTAATTTTGTGAAACTTGAGAAAAAGCATACTCTGACCAGTGTTGAGTATTATTGGAAAAAACAATTCAAAAACCATTATTTTACCCATCAAATATTCATGTGGCTTTTTTTTGGGGTGAATATTCATGGGGCTTTTGGTGAGTTCTGGTTTAGTTTACTCCAACACCATCCACGGTAAGTGATGTAAGATTTTTAGGTGGATGTGGATCGATAGTTTAAAATGATTGGTGTAGTACCTTGAGCTCGTGCATTGTTATAGATGTAGATTCCTAGGTCTCAAAAAACAAATAGCGAACGCAGCAATCATGTTGCAACAAAAATTGATTAAGAATTTCATTGTGCTCGATCATGGACAGCTAGACCTTGTACATCTGCTCCCTGACCAGTGTGCCTAAATATGGAGAGATCGCATGTATCCTGGCTGGCTAGATACCTATCTGATCAGTATTGAACTGTTGGTTTCAGAACCGACCGGCAACTGACCCAATAATATTGTACTGTTTGATGATTTCTATCTCTTACTTATAGAGCAACAGGCATGCATTGGAAAATCAGTGGAGAGCATATAAGATGACGGATACTTCTTTTTGCGGTTTCGCTTTTTTCCCTGGAGAAGCCAAGGAAGGATGCATACTAGACTAAATAACACTAGTGGAAAAAGGGCTATCCGTTCGCGACCCTCAGAGCATTTGTCCCGGTTGGTGGCGCTGGCACGCGTTCCGGTTGGAGCGGGCACGAGGCCAGGGGGCATGCGTCCCGGTTGGTAAGGGGGAATACGTCCCGGTTGGAGCCACCAACCGGGACTAAAGGTTTGGCCACAGCCACGTGGCGTGGCACGCACCTTTATTCCCGGTTGCTGGCTCCAACCGGGACTAAAGACCCCCTGCCCTCTATAAATGCAACGCCCCAGCCCCCTCTGCCTCCACTCTGTTTTTTCGAATGGTGGAAGGTGTGAGGGGGTGTGCTAGTTTTTTCTCATGCATGCATTGAAGGTGTTTGATGAAATGTTTGAGTGAATAATCCCGTTGAATTTCTCATAGAACAAAAATATAGAAGGTGTCCGAGACGCACTTGAGCTTTCTCCTCTTTATTTCCCTCGATCGAGGTTAGCAATCTTATCTTTTCTAGGTCATTGATACAATTCATGTGTCGGTGTGAATTGGTTATTTCACTATTTATGATGTCCTGTTTTTTGATAAACTTACTTATATGATGTAGATGAACGGTCGGGAATGGATGTACGGTGACCGGCGCGTAGCCGGGTATATCAAAGGCGTGGATAAATTTATCGATGTGGCTACGGCAAACAAAGAGAATGGATTTATACGATGTCCATGTGTTCAATGTCGGAACAACAAGGAGTACTCTTCCTCAAAAATCATTCGCGGCCACCTGATTATGAAAGGTTTCATGCCAACTATAATTGCTGGACCAAGCACGGGGAAAGAGGGGTTATGATGGAAGATGGTGAAGAAGATGATGATAACAACTATCATCATATGTTTCCTGAATACAGTGATACTGCAATGGAAGACAATGGAGAGGAAAGAGGTGAAGAACGGGCATCAGATGAGCCGGCTGATGAACTTGGTAGGGTCATTCCTGATGCAAAGCGAGACTATGAAACAGAAAATGAGAAGTTGAAATTAGAGGGCATGTTAGAAGATCACAAGAAATTGTTGTACCCAAATTGTGAAGATGGCAGCACAAAGCTCGGTACCACACTGGAATTGTTACGATGGAAGGCAGAGTGTGGTCTAACTGACTCCTCATTTGAAAAGATGCTGAAAATAATGAAGCCGAAGTTTCCAAAACATAACGAACTTCCCGAGAGTACCTACGAAGCAAAGAAGACTCTCTGTCCTCTAGGATTAGATGTGCAAAAGATACATGCATGCATTAATGACTGCATCCTCTACCGCGGTAAGGAGTATGAGAATTTAGATAAATGCCTGGTATGCAATGCGTTGCGGTATAAGATCAGACGAGATGACCCTGGTGATGTTGAGGGAGAGCCCCTCCGGAAGAGGGTTCCTGCTAAGGTTATGTGGTATGCTCCTATAATACCAAGGTTGAAACGCATGTTCAGAAACAAAGAGCATGCCAGGTGTTGCGATGGCACAAAGAAGACCGTAAGAAAGACGGAAGTTGAGACACCCTGCTGATGGGTCACAGTGGAGAAAAATCAAGAGAGACTTCCCAGACTTTGCAGGTGACGTAAGGAACTTATGGTTTGGTCTAAGTACGGATGGCATGAATCCTTTTGGGGAGCAGAGTTGCAGTCACAACACCTGGCCCGTGACTCTATGTATCTACAACCTGCCTCCTTGGTTGTGCATGAAGCGTAAGTTCATTATGATGCCAGTGCTCATTCAAGGCCCGAAGCAACCGGGCAACGACATTGATGTGTACCTTAGGCCATTAGTTGAAGAACTCTTACAGTTGTGGGGCAAACCAGGTGTACGTGCGTGGGATGAGAACAAACAGGAGCCATTTGATCTACGAGGGTTGTTATTCGTAACCATCAATGATTGGCCTGCTCTTAGTAACCTTTCAGGACAGACAAACAAGGGATATAAGGCATGCACCCACTGTTTAGATAAGACCGAAGGTACATATTTGCATAAATGCAAGAAGGTTGTGTACCTGGCGAATCGACGATTTCTTCCGACCAATCATCCCGTAAGAAAGAAAGGCAAGCATTTCAAAGGTGAGGCAGATCACCGGAAGAAGCCTGAACTCCCTGCTGGTGATGATGTATTTGGTATGGTCAAGGACATAGAAGTAATCTTTGGAAAGGGTCCGGTGGTCAATCAGTTCCGAACGACGTCGCTACAGGACACGCACCCATGTGGAAGAAGAAATCTATATTTTGGGAGCTGCCATATTGGAAAGTCATGCGTGTCCTCTCTTCAATCGACGTGATGCACGTGACGAAGAATCTCTGCGTGAACCATCTTCTACTGTATTGAATTTCCGCGATGCACTGTTGGAGATCATCTATACTTGTTGGCCGCGTCACCATCTTCTACTGTATTGAATTTCCAAGGATACGAAATAAATGGGAATACATTCTACACGATCGCCCAAGATAAAAAGAGCACCAACCAAAATAGTGGTGTCCGCTTTGATGCAATAGACGAGAATGGACAAAAGGACACATATTATGGTTACATAGAGGAGATATGGGAACTAGACTATGGAGTCTCTTTTAAGGTCCCTTTGTTTCGCTGCAAATGGGTCAACCTGAATGGGGAAGGGGTAAAGATAGACCAGTTGTACGGAATGACAACAGTGGATCTCAACAATCTTGGTTATAGAGATGAACCATTCGTCCTAGCCAATGATGTGTCTCAGGTTTTCTATGTGAAGGACATGTCCTCCAGACCGAAAAAAAGAAAAAATATGCAAACGAATACATCATATGATGAGCCAAAGCGTCACATGGTTCTTTCAGGGAAAAGAAACATCGTGGGAATCAAGGACAAGACAGACATGTCAGAAGATTATAATAAGTTTGATGAAATTCCGCCCTTCACAGTGAAAACTGACCCAAGCATTCCGTTAAGTAAAGAAGATGCTCCATGGTTACGTCTGAAGCGGTCATAAGGAATGACATATGCCAAGAAATTCATGCTCATATTATGTAACTCTAGTTCATGTCTTTCGCGGTTTGTGGCTTGATCGAAGGATATCTTTCGCGGTTTGTGGCCTTTAGTCCCGGTTTTGTAGTCTCAGTTTTTAATATTAATAAATGTCTTGAGTGTTAGTCCAGTTTTGTGGCTGGACCGGGAGTGCCTCTATGACTAGTTTCTTGGAGATGCCGGAGGACTGGGATCCAGCGGCATCTCCCTGAAACTGGTCATAGTGGTGTCCCTGCTCTCGAAAACCATCTTGCAGCTTGTAACTTCTCTAACTAGATCAATACGCCTCGGAGCTAACTAATTTCACATATTAGGGAGTGCCTCTATGACCAGTTTCTCGGAGATGCCGGAGGACTGGGCTCCGTCGGCATCTCCCTGAAACTGGCCGCAGTGGTGTCCCTGCTCTCGAAAACCATCTTGCAGCTTGTAACTTCACTAACTAGATCAATACGCCTCGGAGCTAACTAATTTCACATATTAGGGAGTGCCTCTATGACCAGTTTCTCGGAGATGCCGGAGGACTGGGCTCCGTCGGCATCTCCCTGAAACTGGCCATAGTGGTGTCCCTGCTCTCTAAAACCATCTTGGAGATGCCTCAAACTGGCTGGAGGACTGGACTCACAAGGATGCCTATTTATAGTACAAGCAGCTCGGCATAATGTCGACACTCACGACATAATGTCGACACTCACCCCTATTATTAGTGCTGACTCATCTTTAGTCCCGGTTGGTGTCTCCAACCGGGACTAAAGGTTCATCTTTAGTCCCGGTTGGTGACACCATCCGGGACAAGGTACAAGTCGCACGACATAATGTCGACACTCACCCCTATTATTAGTGTTGCCTGGCCCACTCTGCCGCAATCCCTTCAGTCGCGGTTGGTTTCTCCAACCGGGACTAAAGGTGAACTCTCTCTTTATATAGGCATTTCCCTCTATTTATTAGGTAACACTCAAGACATTTATTAATATTAAAAACCGGGACAAACCGGGACTAGCTAACACTCAGGACTAAAGCCGCCCCCTTTAGTCATAATCATGCCTAGTCCTATAGTACGCAGCTTCAGGGTCTTCATCGTCGTCGTCATCATCATCGTCATCGTCACCTGCCACTCCGGGGATCCTCAGCCCATCCATGGCATATACAAGGGGCCATTCCAGCCTCGGATTCACGGCGGGCGGGAGAGGTGAAAGAACATGTTGGGCCCCCATGTGTGGTTTTGGTAATTAATGACAATCTTTATGGACTAATGTGTGTATTAAGTTGTACTTGTAGGAATTTTCCATTGGCATTGCTTGGAGCATGTGTTGACTTCAAGATAGATGAAATGAGAAGAAGATGTGTTGTGCAAGCTCAAAATGCGCCATCTATAGAAGATCTCATGTTTGATGCTTGCCATCCTCGGTGATCATGGATCGATGATGAGGAATCAAGAAAGGTGTCCATCTTGAGAAGGACAAGATCGTCTACATCGAGCTCAAGTGGATTGCTCAAGTCAAAGGTATAATATTGATAGGTTTTCCCTTTTGCCGGTCTCATGTTTGTTGGGAGACCGGGTTTAGGATAGATAACCGTACTATCAAGAGGGGCTCTCGAATGAGTAACTCGGTCACATCGTTCGGAGAGAGATCAAACCTTTGCATACTTGCATCATCATATTTGGTTGTTATTTGTTCTTATCCATGTGAGGATATAGAGCTTGTGGTAATCTCCATAACAAGCTCTAGTCCATCAAAAACGGATTTCCCTTTTATATCTTATTGCATTTTGATCTTGGAGGTTTTACCGGTTTGTATTTTAGAGATAGGTAAAACCTTCCATTATTTGGTTCTTACTCATGTGAGGATTTAGAGCTTGTGTTAATCTCCATGACAATCTCTCGTTCATTGAAAACGGATTTCATATGCATTTTCTATTACGTTTTTGATGTTGGAGGTTTTATCGGTTCATCTTTTTGATTGAGGTTAAACCTTTCGTCATTTGAATATATCCTACCTTGTTGGACTATAATGTTTCTTTGCATGATATTTTAGAGCTTGTTGTCCTCTTTGAAACGAGCCCAAGATCATCAAAATCGGAGTCCGGATGCAAAAGTTATGGCCGTTTTCGTTCAGGGATGACCGGTAGTACCGGACCAGGGTCCGGTAGTACCGCCCCGTAGTACTGGTCGGTACTGAATAAGGTGCGTTTGGCGACCTGGGATCCCCAGGGAATGTCCAGTAGTACCGGGAATGTCCGGTAGTACCGGGATTCGCGTTTTTTTGGCTTCAACGGTTGGATTTTCGGGGAACCTATTTAAGGGGCCTTCTTCCCCAATGGTTCTCTAACCATTCTTGCAAGTTTTCCCCTCCATTGTTGACCTTCTTGAGCTTGCTCTCTCTCAATCCTTCCAATGATTCTTGCATATTCTTGAGGGATTTGAAAGAGGAGATCTAGATCTACAATCCCACCAATCAATCTCTCCTCTAAGTGAGGGGAACATATTGGGATCTAGATCTTGGAGTCTTTTGTGGATTTCCTCCATTGTTCTTCCTCTCTTATTCCCCCATAAGCTTTTGTAGCTTTGGTGGAATTTGGGAGAGAGGGATTTGAGCACCTTTTTGGTGTTCTTGCCATTTGCATTTGGTGCATCGGTTTGAGTTCTCTTTGGAGGATTTGATTTGAGTTACTCATTGGAGCTTGTCCCTCTTGGGTTCTTGGAACCCTAGACGGTTCGTGGCCTTGGTGGCATTGTGGCCTTGGTGACGTTTGTTGGGAGCCTCCAATTAAGTTGTGGAGAAGTGCCCCAACCTTGTGAGAGGTTCCGGTTGCCACCGACAAGTGCACCGCTAGTGGAAGCGTGGATCGATCCCGTTGGGGTGAGATTCACCGGAGAATAAGGGAGGCCTTTTGTGGAGTTGGTGGTTTGATACCACCCCCTCTCCAAACGAGACGTACTCCATGTTGGGAGGAACTCGGTAAAATATCGGTCTCCCCGTGTGCCTCGGTTATCTCTATACCCGAGCTCTTTACTTATGCACTCTACATTGTGATAGCCTTCGTGCTTGAGGTATTATTTATCTTGCTATCACTTTGTTGCTTGTATTGCTTAGCATAAGTTGTTGGTGCACATAGGTGAACCTTAGTTGTTCTAGGTTGTGCTTAACAAAGTAAACACTAGTTTTATTCCGCCTTTGTTGAGCCACTCTAGGAAAAGTTTTAATCGCCTATTCACCCCCCCTCTAGGCGACATCCGTATCCTTTCAATTGGTATCAGAGCCGGTCTCTCATTTTTGGCTTCACCGCCTTGAGAGTAAAGATGTCGGTTAGAGGATTAGTGCACAAGGACATGTTCACATTCGATGGCACAAATTATGATGTATGGAAAAATCGCATGCTCATTCATTTTCGGGACATGGACCCAAATTTGGAGCGTATTGTAGATATAGGTTTTTCTCCTCCAATGGATTTCAAAAATCTATCTAGTGAGGATGAGAAAAACTTATATCTCGATGCTCAAGCTTCTAATATGCTTGTTAATGCTTTGAGCTATGTAGTTACTTCTTCAATCATTCCTTTTTGGAGCGCCCATGATTTATGGACAAAACTTCAAGATAAATATGTTGTGTCCAACATTATTGAGGATGATTTTGTTGCTTCCACTTCCGGTCGAGATGAGTTCTCATCCTCTACCACTTCACCAACATGTGACTTTTCACAAGGTAATGATATGGTGAGTGTTGATAGAAATTGCAATTTGGATAGTGTGCTTACTATTTTTAATCCCTCATCCCTATCGAGTTGCAATGATCTATCTTTGGACTTTAACACTACTGCACTACAAACTCCTTACATGCTTGTGTTAATAGTCCTTGCATATCATGTAGAAATGACTTGAATAAATCTCATGATGATATGCTTGTGTTGTCTTGTTGCCATGATAAAAATGCTTCCATTTCCTCTAGTGCTTGTGTTTCTAACCATGTAGAGGAAACCGAAGATTCTATGGGCCAAGACATGGTTTTGAATGAAGCCACAAATGCAATCTCATCTTCAACTTCTTCCGGTACCCACCTATGCCTTATGGCTAGGGATTCTAAGGTAACTCCTACTTTGGAACCCATTACCTCTTGTGATGAGGAGGATGTGGATAATGTGGAAGAAGAGCTTGATATTGATGATTTATATGAGAAGGGTGAGATTGTTTATCGTGCCCTTGTTAAAAAGTATATTGCTTGTTCTAACTTTGTTGAAGTCTTGGACTTTGCTATTAAGAGCAAAGAACATATTGATAAGTTAGAAACACAAATTGAGGTGCATGATAACAACGTTGATAAAATATGTAGTCTTGAGCGTGAGTATGCTAATATAATTGCAAACCTAAATAAAGCTCTTGAAGAGGAACAAACCACCAAGGAATCTCTTGAGGAGACCTTTGCTTTAGAGCTATCTAGAGTAAAGGAATCTCATGATAGAGATCTTGAGGTGGCAAGTGATCTCAAACATAAAAATGATGAGACTCAAGTTGCTTATGCTAAACTCCTTGAGGATTTTGAGCACCTCAAAAATGGCTCTAGGTTCATAAAGGGTGAGCTCATCAAACTCACCGAGTCACATGAGCAACTTAAAGCCTCATATTCAAAAGAGCTTGACAAGTTGCCCTCACCTCTTGCTAATAATAATGATGCTTGTGCTACTAACTCTATTTCTTGTGAAGCATCTATTTTGAAGGAGAATGTTGAGCTAAAGGCTCAACTTGCTTTGCTAACTAGCAACTATGGGAAATTAGAAGAAAGCCATGTTAAGCTCTCAAGCTCGCATGAGGATCTCCTAGTCTCCCATGGTAAGCTAAAGTTGGCTCATGAGGCCATCATGTCAAAGGTAACATATAGTGGGCCTCATGTGGACATTAGCACTATATCTACTCCAAATGTTATATTGCCATGTGCTTGTCCTTGTAATTCATCCTCTCACAACCATGCTATATCTCGTGATGAATTACATTCCATGCCTTGTTGCTCTAGCAATGTAGCATCTACTTCCTCTAGCACTTGTATTGAAACTAACCATGTAGAGGAAATAAAAGAGCTCAAGGCTCAAGTCACTTCTTTGAAGAATGACTTGAAAAAGGGTCATCAAGGGAAGGCCGCACTCAACAAAATCTTGAGTGTGCAAAAATCCCCCAATGACAAGAGTGGTCTTGGATTTAACTCCAATGTCAAGAACAAGTCCACTATCATGTTGAAGCACAAGGACAATAAGAAGAATGGCCAACATCAAGTCAAGAATCCGGCCAACATTGTTTGCTTCAAGTGCAAGGAAGAAGGGCATCATGTTAGATCTTTCCCATTGAAGAAGAAGTCTCCTAGTGTGAAGCAACAAGGGAAGCGGCCTCAAGCTTCACCTCAAGTCATGAATGGGCCTCTTCCTAAGAGGACTACTCGATCTCTTCCTCTAGTTGTGGCTTCACCTAAGAAGAAAGATGGCAAGAGTAGAACTTGCTACATATGCCGTGAGAAGGGGCACATTTCTTCCGCATGCACTATTGGTATCTCCTCATCCAATCCTATATTAATTGATGATGCTTATTCACTTCGTAAGGATGAGGTTGGCAATGTGGTTGCCAAATTTGTTGGTGCTCAATGTGGTGTCAAGAAAAGAACCATTTGGGTTTCCAAGCCTATTGTGACTAACTTCTTAGGACCCAACTTGGTTGGGGACCAACAAGCAAAAACTTTATCAATAGGTGTGTTTTGGAGGTCATTGGAGACTTGGCTACATCATGAAGATTTAAGGGATCTTCATTATTATTTTTGTCAAGCCAAGTCATGTGGATTATATTGCTCCTATTATATTTCCAATGTTCCTCCTTGCGGTAACATATGCTAAACTCTTTACATTGAAAGTTACTCGCCCCCTTGTGCATGTTTTGGTTTTGTATCTTCCATGCTTTTGTACATGTTGTGCTTTCCACTTAATTATCTTGAGATATCAAGTACATTTTTGTATGATTAGGTGGCACTCCATGTATGTGTGTTTCTTGTATTGGAGCCTTACTTGGTTATATTTGGTATCTTACTTGGCTCTTATGAGAGATTAATGGATTATCCCATTTTGGGGGAGTGTTATGCTTGGGCATTCCACAATCCTAAAAATGTGTGTACATGAGGAATACCACCTAGCATTTAGATTGGATTATTGTCTAGTCTCTATGTGGTACAATTCTCATGAGAAATTTAAGTTTTATAATGTCCATTAATTATCTCTATTTGTATCCTTTTGCCTCGTGTTGGATTTATGGTAGTATCACATTATGGGGGAGTCTTATGCTTAGTGCATATTACAATCCTAGAAAATGTGAATATTTGAGGTTGTGTCACTTAGACTTGATATTGATAATTATCTAGCGCCTATGTGACACATTGGCTCATACAAGTTCCAATTTGCATGAATGGCTTTATTGATCTTATTTTGGATCTTGTATATGAGAGTGTTTCTTGGTATGCGTTTCCTCATATTTAGATATATATATCCTCATGGAAACCATTTGCTTCAAGTTACTCTATTCACTAGTGATTGTGTGACTTGGGGAAGCTACCAAGAATCTTGTTCGAAGTATCATGCTCAGTTTCTTATATTTAGTTATATGCTTCTTGTTGTGACTATGATCTTGGATATCCATGCAAGCTACCTTGGGAAAATTATTCTATTTCTTGTCCTTGGACAATGAGTACCCAACTTATGGTAGAATTTATTGATCATATTCACTTTGGCCCTTGCTTAATTTTATCCTATCTTTGGCCAAGAAAATGTTTTGTGTTGTCTCCCAAGCCTTCCTTGCTTCTTGTGGATCTTCTTATTTTATTGATATCCTCTTGTGTTTTACTTATTATAGGTACTAGTTATGATCCCATTTGTGTGCATTTTGCATTTAAAAGGAAAATCCTACAAAATGCACTATCCATGGGGGAGCTATCCTATATTATTTAGAACACTCATATTTATGCTTCTTTGTTTTGATCCATATCGTGTTTTATGTGCTTGGAACCTCAATCTTTTCATTTTGGTACTTGTGCCATCATGTGAAGTTTGGGGAGTTTTGTTTCTTGTTGGAACCTTGCTCTTTTTGGGAGTTGGTTTTGTCTCATTCCTTGTTTCTTGATTTGACCATTTTAGAATGAGATAAATCCTTGAGCATTTTTATTTCTATCTATCTTTTGCTCCTTGGATTATGCCTAGTTCATTTGTTGAACTTGTGATCTTTCATGTGTTGAAATTGGTTCGTTGATACAATTTGGACATCGTTTGTTATGTCACACTCTTGTGTGTGCAATCTCGATTTACTTGGTGTTTTGTTTAAATTGTATCTCCTTTTTGGTTCTTGAAAGCTTCATGCATGCATATTTACTATATGATTATATTATGGCATGCTTGCTTTCTTTGATCCAATATATAGGGGAAACTCCACCAATTCCCATCGGCTAAGTTGTGCATGAAATTCAATTTCATATCAATGTGCACATAATTATGTGGAGTCTCTCCTATGTATTGTAGTTTCCCTAACTACTTTGGACCCAATAAGTTTGGGGACCATTTTGTACTTAATTGTGTTTTAGTGAGATATATTGGATGCTTGTCTTTCAATTTTGAAGAAGTGGTGCGTACATGAAAAGTTGAGTCAAGCTATAGGATGATCAACGAATTCATATACTCTACATCCTACCAATTATATCTCGGTAACAAGTATCTCTTTCTCATACTCATATATCTTGATTCCAACCGTTTGTCGGTTGCCTTCTAGCATGAATTCATGTATTTGTAATTGTTGTAGTTCTAGCCATGGCTTTAAGAGAACTCTCTATTGTAAATGTGTATAAGTTGAGATGAGTACATATAGTTGGGAATATACAAAATCATGCATATGATCCTCCAATCCCAAATATATCAATCTAGCAATTTTATTGCATATCATCTCCTCAACTTCTCTCATATGCAATAGTGAGATTTTGCTAGTCTATTTTCTCTTATGATACTTGTTGCCTTTCTTCATATATTTCAACTTTCTCCTTTTCCCTTGGTGATAGTTGTAATATATGTAGTGTGTTTGTGTTTGAAGTCCATTATTTACAATAAGATATATGTGAGCCTTTGGCCATGCTTTGAAGCAAAAATCTTATTGATATATGTTATGACTTCATTTTTGCCTTTCATGTGCTTTCTTGTATAATCTTCTTGATGTGTGCATTTTTCTTCTTTGGAATATGTCTTTGTGATATTTTCCACTTAGGTACATATACACATATGAGAAGATAATTTTAGTTGATTTTTAATCCTTGGAGACCACCTTTCTATTCCTTTTGATTCTTCGGTGGCTTCCAAATTTATTTTCCTATGAGTGCTTGTTCCTCTTGTTTGCATCTTCGGACACTCATATTTGTTCTTTCATGTCTTGTATTGTTAAATGAATTTGGATGAGTGAGGAGTCCATGACTATGCACCTCGTTCCCAAATGCAATTATCATAATTGGTGCATTCTCTTTGGGGAGCTCATTTAATTCATTTAATAATACTCATTTGCATTCTTTCATATTTGTTGTGTTTTAAATGCTTATGCGGGAGCAAGGATTCCATATTTGTGCATTATGTATTCCAATACATTTATTTTGAATTGTGCACAAACCTTGGGAGCTTCTCTATTTTGTTATTTAAAACACTCTTTTGCTCATATCATAATATCTTGTTGTTTCCATTTGGACTCATTTGTTGTTTTCAAATTGGTTTGTCGGACCTTGTAGTTGCTTACATCATTTGAATTTATTTTTGCAATCTTTGGGTCCTCAATATAGTTCTACTCCCTCCCAAGTATTCATCATTGGATATGTGCGAAGGCACACCTTTGGAGGAATTATTACTATATTTGCCTTCTAGAACTTGTCACCCATTTCGGCAATCGATGCCAATGGGGGAGAAGTTTTAGAGGGTTTAAGGGAAGTTGGTTTATGCATTGAGTTTGTTCTTGTGCATTTGCCTCTCATGCTCTTGCATCTTTGTTGTTGCTTAGCATGTGGCATATATAGAGGAAACTCCACCAATGATAATGATTGGCAATATATGCAATGAAATTCAAGTTCATCACACATGCATAGATTGTGGGGGAGTTTGCTCTATATATGGTGGTGGTACCAATATCACATACTTTTGTAGTATTTGATATTGGTATTACCATTTTATTCATTAATATTCCTTATATAAACCCTCTTAAAGGGATTGTCATCAATTACCAAAATAGGGGAGATTGAAAGAACATGTTGGGCCCCCATGTGTGGTTTTGGTAATTAATGACAATCTTTATGGACTAATGTGTGTATTAAGTTGTACTTGTAGGAATTTTCCATTGGCATTGCTTGGAGCATGTGTTGACTTCAAGATAGATGAAATGAGAAGAAGATGTGTTGTGCAAGCTCAAAATGTGCCATCTAAAGAAGATCTCATGTTTGATGCTTGCCATCCTCGGTGATCATGGATCGATGATGAGGAATCAAGAAAGGTGTCCATCTTGAGAAGGACAAGATCGTCTACATCGAGCTCAAGCGGATTGCTCAAGTCAAAGGTATAATATTGATAGGTTTTCCCTTTTGCCGGTCTCATGTTTGTTGGGAGACCGGGTTTAGGATAGATAACCGTACTATCAAGAGGGGCTCTCGAATGAGTAACTCGGTCACATCGTTCGGAGAGAGATCAAACCTTTGCATACTTGCATCATCATATTTGGTTGTTATTTGTTCTTATCCATGTGAGGATATAGAGCTTGTGGTAATCTCCATAACAAGCTCTAGTCCATCAAAAACGGATTTCCCTTTTATATCTTATTGCGTTTTGATCTTGGAGGTTTTACCGGTTTGTATTTTAGAGATAGGTAAAACCTTCCATTATTTGGTTCTTACTCATTTGAGGATTTAGAGCTTGTGTTAATCTCCATGACAAGCTCTCGTTCATTGAAAACGGATTTCATATGCATTTTCTATTACGTTTTTGATGTTGGAGGTTTTATCGGTTCATCTTTTTGATTGAGGTTAAACCTTTCGTCATTTGAATATATCCTCCCTTGTTGGACTATAATGTTTCTTTGCATGATATTTTAGAGCTTGTTGTCCTCTTTGAAACGAGTCCAAGATCATCAAAATCGGAGTCCGGATGCAAAAGTTATGGCCGTTTTCGTTCAGGGATGACCGGTAGTACCGGACCAGGGTCCGGTAGTACCGCCCCGTAGTACCGGTCGGTACTGAATAAGGTGCGTTTGGCGACCTGGGATCCCCAGGGAATGTCCGGTAGTACCGGGAATGTCCGGTAGTACCGGGATTCGCGTTTTTTTTGGCTTCAACGGTTGGATTTTCGGGGAACCTATTTAAGGGGCCTTCTTCCCCAATGGTTCCCTAACCATTCTTGCAAGTTTTCCCCTCCATTGTTGACCTTCTTGAGCTTGCTCTCTCTCAATCCTTCCAATGATTCTTGCATATTCTTGAGGGATTTGAAAGAGGAGATCTAGATCTACAATCCCACCAATCAATCTCTCCTCTAAGTGAGGGGAACATATTGGGATCTAGATCTTGGAGTCTTTTGTGGATTTCCTCCATTGTTCTTCCTCTCTTATTTCCCCATAAGCTTTTGTAGATTTGGTGGAATTTGGGAGAGAGGGATTTGAGCACCTTTGTGGTGTTCTTGCCATTTGCATTTGGTGCATCGGTTTGAGTTCTCTTTGGAGGATTTGATTTGAGTTACTCATTGGAGCTTGTCCCTCTTGGGTTCTTGGAACCCTAGACGGTTCTTGGCCTTGGTGGCATTGTGGCCTTGGTGACGTTTGTTGGGAGCCTCCAATTAAGTTGTGGAGAAGTGCCCCAACCTTGTGAGAGGTTCCGGTTGCCACCGACAAGTGCACCGCTAGTGGAAGCGTGGATCGATCCCGTTGGGGTGAGATTCACCGGAGAATAAGGGAGGCCTTTTGTGGCGTTGGTGGTTTGATACCACCCCCTCTCCAAACGAGACATACTCCCTGTTGGGAGGAACTCGGTAAAATATCGGTCTCCCCGTGTGCCTCGGTTATCTCTATACCCGAGCTCTTTACTTATGCACTCTACATTGTGATAGCCTTCGTGCTTGAGGTATTATTTATCTTGCTATCACTTTGTTGCTTGTATTGCTTAGCATAAGTTGTTGGTGCACATAGGTGAACCTTAGTTGTTCTAGGTTGTGCTTAACAAAGTAAACACTAGTTTTATTCCGCCTTTGTTGAGCCACTCTAGGAAAAGTTTTAATCGCCTATTCACCCCCCTCTAGGCGAGATCCGTATCCTTTCAAGAGGGGTCTCCTGGAAGACGATGCCGCTACCGCCGGGACAGTGTGGGGCCTGTGGCGGGTGGACTCGTGGGCACCGTAGGCGAGGATGGTCTCCCCCGGCGATGTAGCGCATCACTCTGATGATAGTACGGTTCGCCCACCACAGACGACGGCCGGCTTCGTTGCGGTTCACCGGTGGCGGGCCATCACCCTCGTACCTGGCGAGCTCCCTTTCCCGCCTATTAGCGAAGAAGGCATTCCAGGTGTCGTAGTTGTCGGGATCCCACTGGGGATCCATCCGCTGCTCTGGCGTGAGCTCGTGGTAGAAGTGGTTTTTGATGGCCGCCTGGCGTGCGGAACCTTGAGGGACAGGAGGGACAGGAACCCCTCCAGCGCTCAGCATCCAGCCGGCGGGCGGCCGGTAGCCCGGCGGACAAGGGTAGTTGGAGGCGCACAGCGCCTCGGTCTCCTCGAGGGTCAGAATGGCCCAGTAGGCATTGTCCATTGTTCTAAGAGAGGAAGGTGTGGATGTGTGGATAGCCATGACACGATCACCCTAAATATAGAGGGAAAGGGCGGGAAAACTTGGCGTGAAGCTTTGGGAAATGGCGGGAAATATCTTTAGTCCCGGTTAGTGACTACATCCGGGACTAAAAGCTCTAGTAGAAAGGAAAGGGCGGGAAAAATTGGCGGGAAGAGGTGGGAAATGGCGGAAAATATTTTTAGTCCCGGTTTGTGACTACATCCGGGACTAAATGTGTGCCGAATCGGTAGGAAGTGATGTGCTGAATCACGGCATAGTTTGTGATGTTGTGCTAAATCGCGTGGTGTCATATTTTGTTACATAGTTGAAAGGAAAAATACCAGACTTGGTACATTGATCGTGTTTCGAAAAAACCTTCACAAAATGACCTATCATGTTCGAGGTTTCATGGCTTTCGGTCCAAATGACCGATGTTATGTGCTGAATCACGGCATAGTTTGTGATGTTGTGCCCATATTATGCATGTGTGTGTACATTGGTATGGAGAACAATGTTGCAGGAGGAAGTTTTCCTTTTTGTCGCACGGAAAAGCCCTTTTCCATTTTCCGAGCGCAAAAAACGGGTCGTTTTGTGAAGTAACAACCAAAATGTCATTTTAGAATGCTACCGTCCCATTTTCCTAAAATACTAGACCACCTTACATGGACTATCTCCCAACCGGTACATCTCAAACCTTTTCGTCCATCCTTGGTAAAAAGGACAAATGTCTGCCGAATCGGTAGGAAGTGGGTCCGGTTTGTACTACAGGTACATGATCTATCGCCCGTGATTTTTTGAAAAAATCATATTTATACTCGCAATATGTGGTTTCTTCAGAGATCCAATGCAAGTTCTAACGATGCTCGTCCCCTATCTTCATGCACACCGGTTCGACCATAGTTAGAAATTCAGATAATTCAAAACGGGCATAATAAATTCAAAAAAATCCGAACAATGAAAATCCTTCGCGTGGTGTCATATTTTGTTACATAGTTGAAAGGAAAAATGCCAGACTTGGTATATTGATCATGTTTCGAAAAAACCTTCACAAAATGACCTATCATGTTCGAGGTTTCATGGCTTTCGGTCCAAATGACCGATGTTATGTGCTGAATCACATCATAGTTTGTGATGTTGTGCCCATATTATGCATGTGTGTGGACATTGGTATGGAGAACAATGTTGCAGGAGGAAGTTTTCCTTTTTGTCGCACGGAAAAGCCCTTTTCCATTTTCCGAGCGCAAAAAACGGGTCGTTTTATGAAGTAACCACCAAAATGCCGTTTCAGAATGCTACCGTCCCATTTTCCTAAAATACTAGACCACCTTACATGGACTATATCCCAACCGTTACATCTCAAACCTTTTCATCCATCCCGGGTAAAAAGGACAAATGTCTGCCGAATCGGTAGGAAGTGGGTCCGGTTTGTACTACAAGTACATGATCTATCGCCCGTGATTTTTTGAAAAAATCATTTTTAGACTCGCAATATGTGGTTTCTTCAGAGATCCAATGCAAGTTCTAACGATGCTCGTCCCCTATCTTCATGCACACCGGTTCGACCATAGTTAGAAATTCAGATAATTCAAAACGGGCATAATAAATTCAAAAAAATCCGAACAATGAAAATCTTTCGCGTGGTGTCATATTTTGTTACATAGTTGAAATCAAAAATACCAGACTTGGTATATTGATCATGTTTCGAAAAAACCTTCACAAAATGACCTATCATGTTCGAGGTTTCATGGCTTTCGGTCCAAATGACCGATGTTATGTGCTGAATCACGGAATAGTTTATGATGTTGTGTGTAGGGTTCGCAGCATAGAAAACAAAAATTTTCCTACGATGTGAACTATATACCAAGATCTATCTAATAGATACAAACAACGTGCGGATGTATATCCGTAGATAACATACCCTTGAAGACCGACAAAGCTTAACGAGTTCAACTCGTGGTTGATGTAGACGATCTCTTGTCGATCTCAAGATCGAGAGGAAGTCCTAGCGCCGTAAATCAGCAGCGCATCCGTGCTCGCACACACGTTCAAGGCACCGAGCAACCTCCGCCTCCTCGCTCCAGCGATGCAGCGGAAGCACAACTCTTTCTTGCCGAATAGCCACCGGGAACATGTATCTCGCTAGTCCGAGACCATGGGGAATAAATTCTAGAGGGGGAGAGAGATCCTTCACAAGGAGGTGTGTGAGACAAGTGAGGAGGGGGGCTCCTTTTATAGGAGGAGGGGGGGCACCCAAGGGGGTGGCCGCCGGCCATGGGGGCTGCCCCCTCCCCTCCTTCATTCATGTGGGTGGACACTCCACTCACAAAATGCCCTTTAAAATCCCTCCACTCAAAAGTCCACTCAAATTCCCATTAAATTTCCACCAAATTTAATGCAAACTCTCATTAAATAAAACTCTTTTATTTTATTCAGAATTTTGTCAATTACTTTAATGACAAACATTCACAAATAACCCTTGCTAGAATTCTATTTCACATGCATAACCACTTTATGCAATTTCACCCGAAAACCTGTTTCGGTATCTAGTGAAATAAATTCCTGCGCTTGTTCATTCTTTCGGCATGAAACATTTGCTCCAATTGGATGTCGGTGTCTCTTAAGTGTGTCACCCTACGGTTCGTGAATAATGCGGACATGATCGAGACCCCTCTCGGATCAATAATCAGAAGCGGGATCTGGAGACCCATACTGACTCCCACACATTCAACGATGACTTTCTTGTGATCGTCGGAACCTTTTACGCTAGTATCTTAATCCCTTTGTTTCACGATATATTACATGTCCGAGATTCGATCATCGGTATCTCCATACCTAGTTTGATCTCGTTACCGACATGCACTCTTTTCTCGTTCCTGTGATAAAACATTCTAGTGATCAAATCACTTGCTTGCAAGCTAATCAATGTGATATCACCGAGAGGGCCCAGAGTATATCTATCTGTCATCGGGATGAACAAATTCCACTCTTGATCCATGAGCCTCAACATAACACTTTATTAGTTCTGAATCCATCTTTATAATCACCCTGTTATGGTGTGACGTTTGATGTTATCAAGAAACTCTTCCGGTGTTAGTGATTGACATGATCTCATGGTCTAAGGATTAGGATCACTTCGTAAGTTGTTATAGCAATATAAACTCAATGACTTTGATCGTAATGCTATACTTCGGATGAATGTTCATCACACCATTACACTAATGTTGTGATCTCGTTATTAACAACATCCAATGTCCATGATCAGGAAACCTTGATCATCTTGTTAATCAACGAGCTAGTTTATGAGAGAGGTATAACTAGGAACTTTCTGTTTGTTTATTAAACACACATGTATTAACGTTTCCGTATTAATACAATTATAGCATGCAAAATAAACATCTATCATATACTTGGAATACACATAATAAACACTTTATTATTGCCTCTCAGGGCATATTCCCTTCAGTCTCCCACTTGCACTAGAGACAATAATCTAGTTACATAGTGATAAATCTAACACCCATTGAGTTCTGGTGTTGATCATGTTTTGCTCTAGGGATAGTTTTAGTCAACGGATCTGCTACATTGAGATCCGTATGTACTTTACAAATCTTTATATCTCCATCCTTGACATGCTCGCGGATGGAGTGAAACCGGCGCTTAATATGCTTGGAATGCTTGTGAGACCTTGGCTCTTTGGCATTGGCAATGGCACCATTGTTGTCACAATAGATCACCATTGGGTCCAACGCGTTTGCCACCACTCCTAGTTCGGATATGAACTCCTTCATCCAAACTGCTTCCTGAGCCGCTTCTGAAGCAGCAACATATTCGGCCTCCGTTGTTGATCCCGCTACCACAGGTTGTTTGGAGCTCCTCCAACTAACCGCTCCGCCATTCATGAGAAATACGTATCCGGATTGAGACTTAGAGTCATCCGGATCGGTGTCAAAGCTAGCGTCGACATAACACTTAGCGACGAGCTCTTCTTCACCTCCGTATACAAGAAACATATCCTTAGTTCTTCGTAAGTACTTAAGGATATTCTTGACCGCTATCCAGTCTTTCGAACCTGGATCCGATTGGTACCTACTAGTCAAACTAATAGCATGTGCCACATCCGGTCTTGTACATAGCATGGCGTACATTATAGAGCCTATGTCTGAAGCATAGGGGACTTTGTCCATTATCTCTCTTTCTTCCGCCGAAGCCGGACTTTGAGTCTTACTCAATGTCTTTCCTTGCAACATAGGTAAGAACCCCTTCTTACTTCCGTCCATTTTAAACTTCTTTAAAATCTTATCAAGGTATGTACTTCGCGATAGCCCTATTAGGCGCCAAGATCTATCTCTATAGATCTTTATGCCTAATATGTATGACGCTTCACCTAGGTCCTTCATTGAAAATTTGCTGTTTAGATAACTTTTAACACTGTTTAAAAGATCTATATCATTTCCGATCAATAATATGTCATCCACATATAATATCAGAAATGCCACATTGCTCCCACTCACTTTCTTGTAAACACAAGCTTCTCCATAAGTTTGGACAAATCCAAACTCTTTGATCACCTCATCAAAGCGGAGATTCCAACTTCGTGATGCTTGCTTCAATCCATAGATGGATCGCTGAAGCTTGCACACCTTGTTAGCATCCTTAGGATCGACAAAACCCTTTGGTTGTATCATATACAACTCTTCTTCAATATTACCATTGAGAAACGCGGTTTTGACATCCATCTTCCATATCTCATAATCGAAATATGCAGCAATTGCTAACATAATCCTAACTGACTTTAGCATCGCTACGGGAGAGAAAGTCTCATCGTAGTCAACTCCTTGAATTTGTCGAAACCCCTTTGCGACAAGTCGAGCTTTATAGACGGTCACATTACCATCAGCATTAGTTTTCCTTTTGAAAATCCATTTGTTCTCCACGGCCTTTCGGTCGTGAGGTAATTCCACCAAGTTCCAAACTTGATTTTCATACATGGATTCCATCTCGGATTTCATGGCTTCTAACCATTTGTTGGAATCCGGGCTCATCATCGCTTCTTCATACGTCGCAGGGTCATCATTTTCATCAACCATGAAATTCATGACAGGATTTCCGTACAACTCGGGAGCTGCACGCGTCCTGTTTGACCTGCGAGGTTCGGTAGTACTCTCTTTCGGAGTTTCATGATCATTATCATTAGTTCCCTCTTCAACAGGTGGAGCCAACTCCGGAACAACTTCCGGCGCTGCGCTACTCGCCATACTTTGAAGAGAAGGTTCCACAACCTCTTCGAGTTCTACCTTCCGACTACTCACACCTTTCGCGAGAAACTCTTTCTCTAGAAAGGATCCATTCTTGGCAACAAAAACCTTGCCCTCGGATCTATGATAGAAGGAATACCCAATAGTTTCTTTAGGGTATCCTATGAAGACGCATTTTTCTGCTTTGGGTTCGAGTTTATCCGGTTGAAGTTTCTTCACATAAACATCGCATCCCCAAACTTTAAGAAATGACAGCTTAGGTTTGTTTCCAAACCACAATTCATACGGTGTCTTTTCAACGGATTTAGATGGTGCCCGATTTAAAGTGAATGCAGCAGTTTCTAGTGCATAACCCCAAAATGACAACGGCAAGTCCGTCAGAGACATCATAGATCGAACCATATCTAATAAAGTACGATTACGACGTTCCGACACACCATTTCGCTGTGGTGTTCCGGCAGGTGTGAGTTGTGAAACAATTCCACACTCTTTCATGTGAGTGCTAAACTCGTAACTTAGATACTCACCTCCACGGTCGGACCGTAGAAATTTGATCTTTCTATTACAATGATTTCCCACTTCATTCTGAAATTCCTTGAACTTTTCAAAGGTTTCAGACTTGTGTTTCATCAAGTAGATATAACCGTATCTACTCAAATCATCCGTGAAAGTAACAAAATAACGATATCCACCTCGCGCCGACACACTCATTGGACCACATACATCAGAATGTATGATTTCCAATAAATCTGTCGCCCGTTCCATTGAACCGGAAAACGGCGTTCTAGTCATCTTGCCCATAAGGCATGGCTCACATGTATCAAATGATTCATAATCAAGTGATTCCAAAAGTCCATCCGAATGGAGCTTCTTCATGCGTTTAACGCCAATATGACCTAGACGGCAGTGCCACATATATGCGGATATATCATCATTAAGTTTAATCCTTTTAGCATCAACATTATGAATATGTGTAACATTATCATCGAGATCTAATAGAAATAAACCATTCATCATCGGTGCATGACCATAAAAGATTTCATTCATATAAATGGAACAACCATTGTTCTCGGATTTAAATGAATAACCACTTCGCATCAAACATGATCCAGATACAATGTTCATGCTCAGTGCAGGCACCAGATAACATTTATTCAAGTTTATAACTAATCCCGACGGTAAGTGGAGAGGCAGCGTTCCGACGGCGATCACATCAACGCTTGATCCATTGCCGACACGCATCTTGACCTCACCCCTTGCTAGCGGTCGCTTGTTCCGCAGCCCCTGATTCGAGTTACAAATATTAGCAACTGAACCGGTATCAAATACCCAGGTGCTACTGCGAGCACTAGTCAAGTATACATCAATAACATGTATATCATATATACCTTTGTTTGCCTTGCCGGCCTTCTTGTCTGCCAGATACTTGGGCAGTTGCGCTTCCAGTGGCCAGTCCCCTTACAATAGTAGCACTCGGAATCAGACTTAGGTCCAACTCAGGGTTTCTTTTCAGCGCTGCAACCGGCTTGCCGCCCTTACTTCCCTTCCGTTTTCCCTTCTTGTCTTTCTTGAAACCAGTGTTCCTATTGATCATCAACACTTGATGTTCCTTTTTGATCTCCACTTCTGCAGTTTTAAGCATTGACAGAAGCTCGGGGAGAGACTTCTTCATGCCTTGCATATTATAGTTCATCACGAAGCTCTTATAGCTAGGTGGCAGAGACTGCAGAACACGATGGATGCCTAAGTCAATGAATCGATATTCCCAAGGACACAAGCTTATCGGCGTAACCCGACATCTTGAGTACATGCTCACTAACGGAGCTGTGCTCTTCCATCATGCAGCTAAAGAACTTTTCTGAAGCGTTGTAGCTCTCTACAGCAGCATGTGTGTCGAAAATCATTTTCAACTCACCCATTGTATCAAATGCATTGCCGTTTTCGAAACGATTTCGAAGTTCCGGCTCTAGCCCATACAATATGCCGCAATGAACTAAGTTGTGGTCCTCCTGACGAGTCTGATAGACATTCTTCTCCTCGTCAGGGGCATCATCTAAAGGTGGGGGGCCTAACGGCGCTTCTAGCACATATTGCGTTTGTGCAGCAGAGAGGAGAATCCTCAAATTCATGGCCCATTCGGTAAAGTTGCTACCGTTCGTTGCTAGTTTCTCTTTCTCCATGAACACATTGAAATTAAAAGCAGGTGGTGCCATCTACAACAGAATTTGTAAAGTTTAGACTAAGTGTATGATAGATTGAGTTCAACTAATCTATATTACGAATGAACTCCCACTCAAAAACGACATCCCTCGTGCCTTTTTGGTTATTACATGAACCAAATCCACTACACCAAGTCCGATCATCACGTGAGTCGGTATAGCTTCAAAGGCGAGCATCAAATGGGCATCATATCAACTATATGACTCATGCTTAACCTTTCGGTCCGTGTTTCGAGGCCATGTCTGTACATGCTAGGCTCGCCAAGTTAGAACCTTAGTATTCGCGTGTGTAACTGTTTTACACCCGAAATATGGTCGTGGATCCAAGAACACCCGATCATCACGTGATGTCTTGGAGCGACGAAAACATAATCGGTGCATACTAAAGGAAGAACACATTCTTATCTTGATATTTAAATGAGGGATCATCTTATTATGCTAACAAAGCGCTAAACAAGCAATATAAGATGCTATCAAAACATCATATGTTTATTAGTGAAATGATATGGTTCCCGCAGATGATCTCTATCATGTGCATCGTGGTATGATCACTATCATACCTATATGTGTAAATCCAAGGTCTATGGATTTTACACGCTATGTGTGTTGTAAGAGTATCATCTCATACTTCTACTTACAACACTACCATATCATAACACTAGCCCAGCAACAATCTAAACTAGACGCCTCTAATTTATCCATTGCAAGTTTTACGTGGCTTAGGGCTTTCGAGATAGAACCGTTCTTACCTACGAACATGAACCACAACGAGGATAATCAAATTGTTGACAACTCGCTTGCAAAATAGATATTGACTATAGTAGGAGAGACAGACACCCGCTAGCCACTTATGCAAACTAGTTGCATGTCAAGCGTGGAACAGGTCTCATGTGCGAGGACATGTAAAGTTTGTCCGGGCCGCTTCATCCCACTATGCCACTAATATCCAAAATTACAACAAAGGAGCAACAACATGATCATCATCGCCCAGATACTCATATGTGTACTACCCGTGTAAAGTATCTACGCATAGATCCGGCTCTGATACCACTGTAGGGTTCGCAGCATAGAAAACAAAAAATTTCCTACGATGTGAACTATATACCAAGATCTATCTAATAGATACAAACAACGGGCGGCTGTATATCCGTAGAGAACATACCCTTGAAGACCGACAAAACTTAACGAGTTCAACTCGTGGTTGATGTAGACGATCTCTTGCCGATCTCAAGATCGAGAGGAAGTCCTAGCGCCGCAAATCAGCAGTGCATCCGTGCTCGCACACACGTTCGAGGCACCGAGCAACCTCCGCCTCCTCGCTCCAGCGATGCAGCGGAAGCACAACTCTTTCTTGCCGAATAGCCACCGGGAACATGTATCTCGCTAGTCCGAGACCATGGGGAATAAATTCTAGAGGGGGAGAGAGATCCTTCACGAGGAGGTGTGTGAGACAAGTGAGGAGGGGGGCTCCTTTTATAGGAGGAGGGGGGCACCCAAGGGGGTGGCCGCCGGCCATGGGGGCTGCCCCCTCCCCTCCTTCATTCATGTGGGTGGACACTCCACTCACAAAATGCCCTTTAAAATCCCTCCACTCAAAAGTCCACTCAAATTCCCATTAAATTTCCACCAAATTTAATGCAAACTCTCATTAAATAAAACTCTTTTATTTTATTAAGAATTTTGTCAATTACTTTAATGACAAACATTCACAAATAACCCCTTGCTAGAATTCTATTTGACATGCATAACCACTTTATGCAATTTCACCCGAAAACCTGTTTCGGTATCTAGTGAAATAAATTCCTGCGCTTGTTCATTCTTTCGGCATGAAACATTTGCTCCAATTGGATGTCGGTGTCTCTTAAGTGTGTCACCCTATGGTTCGTGAATAATGCGGACATGATCGAGACCCCTCTCGGATCAATAATCAGAAGCGGGATCTGGAGACCCATACTGACTCCCACACATTCAACGATGACTTTCTTGTGATCGTCAAAACCTTTTACGCTAGTATCTTAATCCCTTTGTTTCACGATATATTACATGTCCGAGATTCGATCATCGGTATCTCCATACCTATTTTGATCTCGTTACCGACATGCACTCTTTTCTCGTTCCTGTGATATAACATTCTAGTGATCAAATCACTTGCTTGCAAGCTAATCAATGTGATATCACCGAGAGGGCCAGAGTATATCTATCTGTCATCGGGATGAACAAATTCCACTCTCGATCCATGAGCCTCAACATAACAATTTATTAGTTCTGAATCCATCTTTATAATCACCCTGTTACGGTGTGACGTTTGATGTTATCAAGAAACTCTTCCGGTGTTAGTGATTGACATGATCTCATGGTCTAAGGATTATGATCACTTCGTAAGTTGTTATAGCAATATAAACTCAATGACTTTGATCGTAATGCTATACTTCGGATGAATGTTCATCACACCATTACACTAATGTTGTGATCCCTTTATTAACAACATCCAATGTCCATGATCAGGAAACCTTGATCATCTTGTTAATCAACGAGCTAGTTTATGAGAGAGGCATAACTAGGAACTTTCTGTTTGTTTATTAAACACACATGTATTAACGTTTCCGTATTAATACAATTATAGCATGCAAAATAAACATCTATCATATACTTGGAATACACATAATAAACACTTTATTATTGCCTCTCAGGGCATATTCCCTTCATTGTGCCCATATTATGCATGTGTGTGGACATTGGTATGGAGAACAATGTTGCAGGAGAAAGTTTTCCTTTTTGTCGCACGGAAAAGCCCTTTTCCATTTTCCAACACTCACCCCTATTATTAGTGTTGACTCGTGTTTTGTCCCGGTTGGTGTCTCCAACCGGGACTAAAGGTTCATCTTTAGTCCCGGTTGGTGACACCATCCGGGACAAGGTACACGCCGCACGACATAATGTCGACATAAAAATAGAAAATGGTTTTGGATTATTTATTCAAATCCATACACTTTTTATGTTTAAAGTTTTTCTAAATTCCAAATTGATATTAAAAAATATAAGTTAATTCATTTTTAATTATAAATGGTTCATATTTTAAATGGTTACATTAATTATTTTTTAAAACAGAAAATGGTTTTGAATTATTTATTTAAATCCAAACACTTTGTATGTTTAAAGTTTTTCTAAATTCCAAATTAATATTCAAAAATATAAGTTAATTCATTTTAAAAGGTTACATTAATTATTTTTTAAAAATAGAAAATGGTTTTGGATTATTTATTCAAATCCATACACTTTTTATGTTTAAAGTTTTTCTAAATTCCAAATTGATATTAAAAAATATAAGTTAATTCATTTTTAATTGTAACTAGTTCATATTTTAAATGGTTACATTAATTATTTTTTAAAACAGAAAATGGTTTTGAATTATTTATTTAAATCCAAACACTTTTTATGTTTAAAGTTTTTCTAAATTCCAAATTAATATTCAAAAATATAAGTTAATTCATTTTAAAAGGTTACATTAATTATTTTTTAAAAATAGAATATGGTTTTGGATTATTTATTCAAATCCATACACTTCTTATGTTTAAAGTTTTTCTAAATTCCAAATTAATATTAAAAAATATAAGTTAATTCATTTTTAATTGTAAATGGTTCATATTTTAAATGGTTACATTAATTATTTTTTAAAACAGAAAATGGTTTTGAATTATTTATTCAAATCCAAACACTTTTTATGTTTAAAGTTTTTCTAAATTCCAAATTAATTATCATTTAAAAAACAATACAAATTTAAACCCCAAAATAAAAAATAAGGCGGGAACAGAGAGAAAATACCTGAATTTTTTTGAAAATAGGGGAATATGTCCCGGTTGGAGCCACCAACCGGGACTAAAGACCCCCTGCGCGCCAACCCTTGGTCTGCTGAAAATATTGGAGTATACGTCCCGGTTGGTGGCTCCAACCGGGACGTATAACCCTTTAGTCCCGGTTGGAGCCACCAACCGGGACTAAAGGTCCTTTGGTTATAACCCTTTAGCCCCTCCTCTTCTTCTTCCCTTCCCCATCACTTCTCTGCTTCACCGACGCGCGCACAACCGCCCCCGACGCTGGCAGGCTGCCCGAGCTCGCCGCCCCCGACGCCGTCAGCCTGCCCGAGCCCGCGCGTTCCATCCGCCAGCACCGCCGCCTCCGTCCGTGCGCGCACCAGTCGTCGCCCACGACTCCGTCTTCCTCGACCCCGACCGTGCTCGCCGGCGTCGATTCGCTCAACCTCGACCTCCCGCGCTCTCTTCGACCAACCTCACGCGCTCAGGGTGAGAAAGCGAACCTTCTGGATGCCTCCTTCCTTCCCCTCTCGCTGTAGTTCATGCCTGCGCCGTTAGATCCCGTTCGCCGCCGTCGGCCCTCGTTGTACGACCTGCTCCGGCAACCAACAGAGGGCGGCGCCGCCAATTTTGAGTCCGCCTGGATGCGCTGATTCCAGCACGCCAAGTCCCGCAGCCCCGCTTGCTCTCCTCCACTGCCTACCATCGCCGTCTGACGTGTCTTCGGCGAGCCCAACGTGGCGTCTAGGTGGCATCCGCATGGCCCTGGTCCCACCAGTCAGCCTCTAGGGCTAGCTCCTTCTCTGGTGACAGATGACCCTGTTTCCCCTTTGCTTGCGTGACAGGTGGCCCTGGTCCCACCAGTCAGCCACTATGGCTAGTTGTTACTATGGTGCAAAAGGTTTAAACATTTGATTTAATAATTTCAGAATTTGAATAAAACTTGTAAACTCAATAACTTTTAATCTGTAATTCAGAAAAATACAAATAATATACCAAAATGTCCAAAAAATGATAACTATCTATCTATGCTATAATCATGCATTGTTCAACAACTTAAATGACAAGTTTAATTAGAACACCCTAGTAACCCTAACAGGTGATTCCAGAGTTCCTTGAGTTAGGGTTTGCGCCCCTCGGAACCCCGATTAACTTGTCGAGCATGCTTTAGGGTTACATTCCAATGGACATTAGCTTGTCATATCATCATCATTGCTTGAGCATTGCATCGATGCCATGTGTTGATTGTTTCCCTTTCTTTCCGGTGATTTGGTTCTTCTCGGTAGAATACGATATCGAGATCGAGATCGAAGACCGAGATCAAGACCATAGAAGATCGACGAACAATACTTGACCAACTATAATCAAGTCAAGTATTTTGTTAGTATCTAGTGTTACCTTCTGCTGGATAGTTTCCCTTTTGTAGCCTTATACTCATGTTCCCCTCTCATATGCATCCGAGGTTTCTCCGAACTAGGTTTTACACCCCTCGGAACTCCGGAATATTGATTTTAGTTGATTTTAGCTAGAGTTACCTATCTACTACACGGTTTCCTTTTTGTAGCTAGGTTTAGGGTTTAGGGTTTCTCTTCATTTTTATTATTGTGTATGTATATATTAGGGTTTCTCTGAATTAGGGTTTATATCTCTCAACACCGTACTTAACTTTCTCCTTTAGCCGCTTTGACTTATTCGTTTTTCCACCTATGCAGAAAATATGGACCCACACGTCAGAGACGAAGAAAAGGAAGAGTTGATCCAAGGTGTGATCCGTGGGGAAGATAATTTAGACGTATCAACGTTTCTGAACAACTCCGGTGAGGGTGATCCTCTTTTTACCGGAATAGACAACTTGTTTGAGGTTGAAGGTGTTGCCTTCCGCGAGGGAGAAGGCGATGCCTTGTGTAATCGAGAAGACGACCGCTCCGGCGAGGTGCATGTAATATAATTAATTCATTAATTAATCATCTGCTATCTATATAGAAATAGTAACAACGATCTTTCTTCTTTTAGCCCTCCGGATCGAAGAAATCTACTAAAAAGAGCAGACAAGGCCCAACCAAAAAGTTGCAAGACCATGAGAGGTTCAGGATCTAAGATGTCGCTGAAGACGGCAAGCCGACGGCTCCCGAAGTTGTCGCAAACAAATTTGTGGCACAATGCGGAGTAATCTTAGGGACTTAATCCCGATCACCATTAGAAATTGGAATAGGCCTGCTAATGCGGATGAAGAGGGAACATGTTTATTTGTCCCTAACCACGCCAAAGATTTACTGTGGAAGAGGCTCATGGTTAATTTCAAACTACCGAAGATAGAGCTGGATCCAAATGCGGAGGATCCAGTTGAGGACGCCTTACAACATGGGAGAGCCATGGAGGCTAAGGTCAGGGAGTGGGCTTTGAAGAAGATGGCCTAGTGTTTCACCAACTGGAAGAAAAGATTGCATCTTGACTATGTCGTGAAAGAGAAGACTCCCGATTTCAAGAATATTCAGTTTGAGAAAATAAAACCATTCTGGGCTGAGTTTGTGGAATACAAGACATCAGAAAAAGCTAAGAAAATGTCTGCAACGAATAAGCTGAATGCTGCTAACAAGAAGTATCACCATACTATGGGGCAAGGTGGCTACAGTGCTGGCATTCCTAAGTGGGAGAAACTTGATAATGAACTGCGTGATAAAAAGATCACCCTAGAGACAAACGATTGGGTAGAACGTGCAAGGAATTGGTTTTACGGGCATGGGGGCACGTTGGACTCGGAAGGGAGGTGTATATATAACATACGACATAAAGAAGACCCCTTGCAAATCGAGAGGATCAGAAAAGCAGTACAGGCTGTTAAAGATTGGGACTTCATTCCCGATAGAAAATGATGAGCTCACACTCGCC
This sequence comes from Avena sativa, assembly GCA_916181665.1. Classification (NCBI taxonomy): domain Eukaryota; kingdom Viridiplantae; phylum Streptophyta; class Magnoliopsida; order Poales; family Poaceae; genus Avena; species Avena sativa. The sequence goes on along the minus strand of OV702285.1, from coordinate 90,385,780 downwards.
CTTGAAAATAAGGAACATGATGGACGAACACGAGGCACAAGAGGCTCCCAACCATGGAGGACTGGGTTTCCAGAAGAGAGGAAGAAATATCCTGATAGAAGCCGTCAGAGGAGAAAGGACAGGGTGGAAGTTGAAGCAGATAGTCAGAAAGAGCGAATGCGTTTAATTGAAGAACGATTAAAGCAACAACAAGATGAAATTAACGCACTTAAAGAGCAAAGTACTACCGGCCCATCTCAGCAGCACACTGCATTCGATGCTACCGGCCTATCGAATAATCAAAAAAGCAGTGTGGCTTCCACCGAGGTCCCGGGTGATGACAATGGCGATGACGATGATGCACCGACGATGGCTCCTGTTGGCTACCCAGTGGATGATATCACAGAGATGACACACTGCGAGCTACATGTCAAAGTTGTGAACATATCAATGAAGGTGGCGGTCGGCTATGCCTTACCAATTGGACCCACACCAACTTACCATTGTCGTCCGGTTCCAGAGGGCTACGCTGTTGTCGGCGTGGATGAAATCATGCCCACCTTTGAAGTTTTGGATCTTCACTACCCTGCAGGTGAAGGGGATGTGACTGTGCTGGGAGACGCAAAAAACGTCACCATTCTATGGCCGAAGGAATGTATCGTGCTTCGAAATCACACGCCAAGGCCATCTTCGCCGCCGCCTCACCCATCTCCAGCGCGGTCGTCGCCGCCGCGGCAGCCGTCTTCGTCGCCTCACCAATCTCCGGCGCAGCCATCGCCGCGGGAGCCATCACCGGCGCCTAAGGGTCAAAAGCGTAAGCGTACCGCTACTGTGCCTCGTGGTAAGCGATCGCCGAAACGTAAACAAGAGCCTCTTCCAAAAGTACCAAAGGTTACTCCCAAGAGAGCTTATGACTGTACTGAAGAGGAGACTGCGGCGATCGTTGATGCGGAAACGACAACGTTTTTCGCTAAGCTGAGGCGGCCGAAAGAGCCAGTGTTCCCCAACACCAAAGAAGAAAAATCCAAAGTGTTGAAAATGCTAAAGAATCTTCATCAACCCAAGCCAAAGCTGTCATCAGACTATGAGCGTTCTATTCTCAAGTCACATGCGGCACAAAAAGCCTCGAAGAGCAGTACTGATGCAAGCGAGAAATCTGTTGCCCAGCTCGGAGAACAAGCAAAACAGACTTGTGTCCCTCTCAAGGTGATTTCCCAAACCAATGTGGGGTCGATCAAATATGGGGCCGAAGAGCAGTATGATCCAGAGGTAGTTGCACAATACGGAGAAGCTGCCGCTGCTCAAGGTATGAGTATTGCCCAGTACTTATCCCAGTTAGAGTTCTTCCCCGTGAGTGAAGTACCATAAAAATACCAGTACGGCAAACCTCTCGTCAAACCTGAGGAGGTAAACAATCTTCCAACAAAAATGCGAAGATTGCATAACTGGTACATGCATGCCACAAGGGCCGGGGCTAACTGGATAGTGCTGAGGGTTACAAAAAAGCATCATGGGAAAGATAAGGATGACATGATATCCATTGAATTTGATGAACTATTTCAATTATTCAATCAAGACGCCTTGGACAAATCGATCATCAGTGCCTATTGTCTGTAAGTACTAATTCTGTAATTAATTTAGTCTCCAGCTATATTATTTTGTTTATTGCATGTATATAACCATACTGTAATATGCAGAATTAAGATTCTCGAATGCAGCAGAGGACAAATCTATGACATTGGCTTCATTGACCCATATTGGGTTCATGAAGCTAATCTCAAAATAATCCCCCAGGATACGGAGGATAATATAGTACACGCGTTAAGGTTTTAAGAAACCAAAAGGGAAATACTATTTCCTTACAACTTCGAGTGAGTGTTATTGTCTTGTATACACTTTCTATTTCGCTTACTCGATGTTAAGTATATAATTGATTAGTTATGCATTTGCAGCTTCCACTATATTCTGTTAATCATTCAACTTGACAAAGGGCGTGTACTAGTCATGGACTCGAAACATAAACCCCTTGAGACGTGAAAGGACATGCGGATACTTCTCCAGCGGTAATTCTAATCATTACAATACTATATCGGCAACGTTCGTGAATTTTGTGATATCAAGTACTTAATAACTTATTTTATTCGTTTTCTACGCCGGGCAGCGCTTGGAAACGGTTCACCAACAAGGCTAGGGGTGTTTGGAAAGAGGAGCTTACATTTTAACCACTAAATGTAAGCACCACTAGCTATATCCGCACATCTCTTTGATTCTAGTTTTGATACAGTTATTATCATGCTTGATTATTATTTTGATTGAACTCTGTTCTCGTAAAGTGCCTGACACAGGGACCAGGTAACAATCTATGTGGATACTATGTTTGCGAGTTCATCCGGCAGACGTGCGATGAGAAGGGCAGAAATTTAGAGCAACTCCATGTACGTAAACAATTTCTATAGTTTTTAATTATAATCAAATTGTGTTTAGTTTCATTCATATAGGCTGACTCCTTTTTTAAATCAGATCGAACGTCTACGGGACAGTCTTCTGCCAAAGGATCGCGTACGAGCAATTCAGGAGGAATTGGCGGGATTCTTGGATGCAGAAGTCCTAGACCCAAAAGGGGAATACTACTCGGCTGTGTATAGACAATAGGAATTATAAAAATAGCAACTTTGAAGAAATTGGCCGGTAGCATCGAATAGCAACTTTTGTATATAGTGCATGAACTCGATCCTTGTATTCAATGTAATATTGTCATCATGATGTAATATAAGGTTCCTTTATTGATAAGTGCAAATCACTAAATAAACAATAAAACAACCTAAATGAATTCTCTGCCGCGGCACAAAAAGTGGCGAAAATGCTGCCGCGGCAACAAAATGTGCCAAAATGAATTATCTACCGCGGCAGAGAAATGGGCCAAATCTCTGCCGCGGCAGAAGGTTATTAGTCCCGGTTCCTGTCACGAACCGGGACTAATGCTCCACCCCCCTCGCCCTCTGCCTTTGCCACGTGTGCACCCTTTAGTCCCGGTTGGTGGGGCAACCGGGACTAAAGGTTAGGGCTTTAGTCCCGATTGCCCCATCCCGGTTGGGCAACCGGGACTAAAGCTCCGTACCAACCGGGACCTATAGCCCCGTTTCCACCAGTGTAACTAGAACTAATTGTACTCCCGGAGGAGTTAAATGTCGTGGACGACACCGGAGTCGACGACCACTCGTACTTCAAGGACAAAGAGTCGACGGTTAATGGTCGACGGACCGGCACCATTCTTCTTCTTCTCCTTCTTCCTCCTGGCCTTCTCCTCCTTCTCCTTCTTCTTGGCCTCCTTCTTGGCCTCCTTCTTGGCCCTCCTCGCCTCCCGATCTTGCTTCTCCGCCGCCTTTCGCGTCTCCTTCTCTTCTATCTTGTCGATGTAGAAGGCGACCTCCGCGGCCACATCCTCCGGGAAGCGCCGCGCCCACTCGAGGCGCATGCGCTCGCCCTTCTCGGCGACGATGAGGTGCTGCTCGAGCTCGCGCTGCCGCTGCCTCGCCTCCCGCGTGACGGCCGCTGGCGGCGGCGCGAGGTCTTCCGCCTGCTGGCGCGTCCAGACATCCGTGAAGTTCATGGAGCGCCGAGGACGGCCGAGGCACCAAGCGACCGCGTCGTACGCGCGCGCCGCCTCGTGCGCCGTCTCGAACGTGTCGGGCCTCATGCGCTCGTCGCCGCTCCGGATCTCGGTGTAGAACGTCCTGTTCGGACACGCGCGCACACCGCGGTAGCCGGAGCTCGAGTGGCGGCTGGGAGGCATGGCGCAAGCGGAGCGACGCGCGGCGAGGTCGAGGCAGAGGGCGGGGGCGACAGCGGTGCGACGTGTGGCGAGGCCGAGGTGGAGGCCGGAGGCGATGGCGAGGGGGTTGCTAGGTGGTGGCGGAGTGGCGCGACGAAGGCGGGGCACCGCGCGGCAGTTTTCGCCAGAGGACGCATGTGGGGCTGATGAATGTTTCGGACGGTTGGGTGCGCATGTACGGCTCGCTTTATTATTGCGCTCTGGAAGCGGCACATCAGATTTCCCGATGCCGGAGAAGCCCGCGCCCGGCAAAAGATATAGCGCGCTCTTAGGAGCCCCAACATTTCAACGTGATGGGGGTTGCAGTATTTATTTGCGGCACAAATAAATAGCTAAATAGTTAGAGATTGGATATGTTGTATTGTAGCGACACAATCATTTGCGGCACCGATGGGTGAATAGAACAAAAAAAATTAAAATAAAACAAGGGGGTGATCAAACCACAACGGTCACGCGTAAGCGCTGGGTGTAGACATGCCCTGGACATGACGTAACCTCCTGTAACTTTAGATCATATGCACGCACGTACTGTTTGTTGCCGTCTACACACACGCACGCACAAGTGAAGCGTCTCGATCGTACACAGAAACACACATCGAAGGACGCAGAATGCTACTTAGCGTCTCGACCATGATGCCCCGACAAGAATCCAGGGCTAGCTCAGCCATCAAAATCGTCTTCATCGGTCGCGTAAATATTCGTGGATCATGCTTGTAAATTGCGGTGCAAACGCGGCGTAATTTTCCTTTCAAAAAAACAAGGTCCATATGTACATCCAGAGTGCAACCGATGCAGCTACGACACGCAGGCACCGAGGGAAACAAACTGGCGGAGGTAGCTATGGCGATGCTGCTGATCGACCGACAAACACGATAAACGATTTTGCTCAGAAACAACGTCGAGCACCGTCCATCCAATCATTACCATTCAAGCGAGTAAAACACGTTTATTTATTTAAAGAAACTTCTTGGTCGGATGACTCGCTCGCCAGTCGACCATGCCATAGTCATAGTCACTCCACACAAGACACAAAATCAAGTAAATTGGTCTACCCAATCATGGGAGCCCATACCCTTGGGCCCCACATGTTCCAACTCATATGATTGACGAGTTACTACACTCAAGAGGGTTCTTTTACTTTTGTTATTCCATAAAAAGAAACATATGATCTACATTTGTAAATAGTTCGCATTCTTCTAAGCTTGTCAAATTTTGGGGGAAGAATACTCCTAGTAATTTTATTCATAGATTATGCAAGCAGGTATAATTTTGTAGAAACGCCAACAGAGATGTAAACACGTGATAGTTTCTCTTCGGAACAAATCTTCCCTCTCTTAGACCAAATGGACACTGTCGGATAAAACCTACGTGGTAAATGGCGGTATCGGTGTGCTCTTCATGTTGGCACAAAGAGAGAAGTTAGTGATTCATCGGCGGCGACATGGCGCGATAGTATGAGGGAGTACGTGACTACATTTGGAGGCTTCCGCATGACAGTGCAGATGTCTGGGTCATTAGATTTGGAGTCCCCGCATCTCCAGTGAGCCCCGTGCATAAGGTCCTCTCAGACTACTGGTGGCTCTAGCCAACTAGCTTGTGTGTCGGGCGAGGAGTCGTAGGAAGTTCTTCGCCGGCAATTGTGCTCTAGTGTAGCAAGAGGAGGAGGGGTTGGACTTGTATCTGCCACCGGCCACCATTCTTAAGGTGGTTTTGGTCAGCCGAGACGTCCCTAGTGTGGTTTCTCTTTCTCGAGTGAAGACCGTGAGCTTATTTTGTTTATGGACTAGTCATGTCGTTTTAAATATACATGATGGGACCACCTGAGATTTTGGCCGCGTCAATGAGGGGAGGTATAATCTTTCTGTGTTGGCAAGTGGAAACGGCAACACATGATAACTTTGATTTGATGGGTGCTATTTGAGTACACAGTTCCCGAGCTCCGAGGTGAAACCCTATATTATACCTTATTGGGTGTACACATTGATGATGGTAGTATTCCATGATGATCTCTTGTTGAACACAAAAGACAATCTCTAGCGGAATGGGCGTCCAACAGGAATCCTAAACCAACCGTCCATACGTCAAAATTCGTGATTAGCCATTTTGTAATTTATCCTTCAAACACTAGAAATTATGCCTCAGTACAACCAAGAGTGGATAAGCCATTTTGGAAATACTGATTCACTATCGGCGTCTCACAATTGTTGAATGGAAACTCGTTGATGAAAGACTCCAAAAGCGTCTTAATAGCTGGAAAGGAAAATTGCTATCCCTCGAGGGAAGACTTGTACTTATAAATTCAGTACTAACCAACATGATACTGTATATGATCTCGTTTTTCCAGTTATCAAAAGGTGTCTTAAATAAAGTGGATTATTTCTAATCAAGATTCTTTTGGCAGGGGGATAGTGAAAAAAAAGAAATATCGACTCGCTAGATGGAATATTGTCTGCCAACCAAAATAATACGGTGGACCTGGCATACATGATTTGCAAGTCAAAGATATTGTGCTTCTGGGTAAATGGTTTTTCAAACTACTGACTGAAGATGGTGTTTGACAAACCATTTTATGGAGGAAATATATGGGCTCCAAAGATGTGTCTCAAGTGGTTCGAAAACCCGGTGACTCATATTTTTGGGCGGCACTTATGGCGACCAAAAAAAATCTTCTGTTTTGGTGTTTTCAATATTAAGGATGGATCGCAGATTCGATTTTGGAAAGATAAGTGGTTTGGCCAAACTTCTCTTCGTGAACAATATTCATCTCTATATTCGATTGTTAGGCACAAAGGGGATACACTTTCCACAGTAATGGAATCTAATCCTCCTATTGTGTCTTTCAAAATAAGTCTCATAGGTCCTTGACTTGTATCTTGAAACAATCTCTTATTACGATTATCCATGATACAACAGTTGGATGATGTGGACGAGTTCAAGTGGAAATTACTAGAAAGTGGTAAATTTTTAGTTGACTCATTGTATAGAGCTTTGGTTAAACCTGATATTCCGGTCGACGATAATAGTAAAATTTGGAAAATGAAAATACCCCTAAATACGGAGATATTCGCATGCTATCTCCGTAAGGGTGTAATTCTTACAAAAGATAATCTTATAAAGAGGAATTGGCATGGAAGTTCACAATGCGTTTTGTCATCATGATGAGACAATCCATCATTTATTCTTCCATTGTAAATTTGCTCTATGGTCATTCATCCAAATAGCATCTGGTTTATCTCCTCCATGTTTGGTGGCCAATGTTTTTGGTAACTGTTGCATGAGATTGATGATAAATACAACACTTTGTTTAGGGTGGGAGCGCTTCCCATTATTTGGTCGCTATGACTATATATAAATGACAAAAAATTAATAGCATCATGTCTTCTCCCCTACAGGTTATATATCGGACCACGGCTATCCTCCGATCATGGACTATTCTCCTACATATGGAGTTTCGTGACTTGTTTGTGGAGGGGTGTACGCGATTGGAGGATGATACATCTCGAACGACGGCTATCCTCCGATCATGGACTATTCTCCTACATATGGAGTTTCATGACTTGTTTGTGGAGGGGTGTACGCGATTGGAGGATGATACGTCCAAAACGTATCTACTTTCTCGAACACTTTGCTATTGTTTCTTATCTAAACTTGTGTGATTTGGATACAACTAACACCGGACTGACGCTGTTTTCAGCAGAATTACCTTGGTGTCTTGTTTTTGTGCAGAAAATGAACTATCAGGAAAAATCCCGGAAAATATGCCAAAAACTATTTCTCACCAGAAGATCCACGGAGCTAGAAGGGGAGACAGAGGGGAGGCCTGGGGGGCCCAGACCCACCCCAGGCGCGGGCCCACTAACCCCGCGCCTGGGGGAGGTCTGCCACCCAGGGCAGCTCCTCGGCCTCCCTCCGCGCCTATAAGTTGCCTTCTGACCTAAAAACTCAGGGCGGTTCGATAGTTTTCTAGAAAGAGTTCCGCTCCGCCGCCGCCACCAGAAACCAAGATTCGGATCCAAAACTCCGTTATGGCACCCTGCCGGGACAGGGAATTTGGAGAGGATCATCGCCATCGTCATCACCAACGCATCTCCATCAACCATCGATGTTTACCTCATCCATGAGTGAGTAATCCCCCGCTGTAGGCTTTGGTATGGTAGGGATTGGATAAGTTTTATCATGTAATCGAATAAGATATGTTAGGGCATAGTGCCTAGTATCTCTATTAGTGCTATTTGACTTTGTTGCAACTTGTTGTGCTTAATGCTTGTCACTAGGGCCCGAGTGCCATGATCTCAGACCTGAACTTATTATTGAATCATTATGATAGTATTGTTTGTGATCTTATCTGCAAGTTGTGTACATATATCATTGTCCGGATCCAAAGGCCCCAAAGTGACAATAATTGGGACAACCGGAGGGGATGGCTGTGGTGTGAGGATCACATGTGTTCACGAAGTGTTAATGCTTTGCTCCGGTGTTCTAATAAAAGGAGCACCTTAATTGCGAGTAGTTCCCTAGAGGCCCCGCTGCCACGGGCTGGCTGGACAGAAGATGTTGTGCAAGTTCTCATTGCGAGCACGTATGACTATATTTGGAGCACATGCCTAGGATTGTTTAGTACTTGGATGCTTATTATTATTTATCTGCAATGCCCTAGTTCTTGAAGTTACATGTTTAGACTCGTTCATGCAACGCCCGTCCATCCATCCCTATGCCTACCGCACTCAAATCCTACTGTTACTGTTACTGTTACTATTGCTACTATTTCACTGTTACTGTTGTTGTTGTTGTTGCTACTATAAATTGTTGCTACTGATAAACTTCTGTGAGCAAGAACTATTTCCAGGTGTAGCTGAACTGACAACTCAGTTGTTAAGGCTTGCAAGTATTCTTTGGCTCCCCTTGTGTCGAATTAATAAATTGGGTAATACTACCCGCGAAGACTGTTGCGATCCCCTATATTTGTGGGTCATCAGAGGACACGACGAGAGATATTTTCTCCCAACATGGATGTCCGCGTGATTTGTGGATTGATGTGCCATAGCTCAAGGCCGTTTATTTTTGTTTGCGATTTTTTTAATTTTAGTCTACTTTCTTTATTTTCTAGTTGTGTGGTTTGTGCGATTGTGTGCATCTTAGTTATGCAGAGGCCGGGTGTAAACATTACTCAAAGTAATAAAAGCGCCTATTTTCAAAAAAAGGGGCGGATAAGAGGTAGGTTCCCTAACCCTACCAGATCCCGCTAGAAGCCTGCCTCCTCCTCCCATGACCCGTCCCTGCGCCTGACCCACCGCCGCCCCCGTCCCATTCCCGCACACATCGTCGGCTATTGGAGATATGCCCAAAAGGTAATAATAAAATGGTTATTATTATATCTTTGTGTTTATGATATATTTTTACATCCCATGTTATAATTGTATTAACCGGAAACATTAATACTTGTGTGTTTTGTAAACATAAAAGAGTCCCTAGTAAGCCTCTTGTTGATTAATATATGATCATGGTTTCTTGGTCATGTACATTAGACGTTATTAATAACAAGATCATGTCATTAGGAGAATGATGTTATGGACATACTCCTATAGTTAGCGTAGCATAAGATCAAGTCATTTAGAGTTCATTTGCTATGAGTTTTTAATACATAGTAACCTAATCCTTCGACCATGAGATCATGTTAATCACCATCACCAGATGGATGCTTTGATGACATCAAACACCACTTCCGTAATTGGGTGGTTATAAAGGTGGCATTAGGTATTCTAAAAGTATGTGTTGAAGTACATGGATCAAGAGTAGGATTTGTCCATCCATATGACAGATAGATATACTCTGGGCCCTCTCGGTGGAGTGTCATACAATTGGCTTGCAAGCATATGACTAGGTCACAAGGGATGTCATATCACGGAATGAGTAAAGAGTACTTATTGGTAACAAGGTTGAACTAGGTATAGAGATACCGATGATCAAACCTCGGATAAGTAAAGTATCGCGCGACAAAGGGAATCGGTATTGTATGTAAATGGTTCATTCGATCACGAAGTCATCGTAGAAATATGTGGGAGCCATTATGGATTTCTAGATCCCACTAATGGTTATTGGTCGGAGAGGTGTCTCAATCATGTCTACATAGTTCACGGACCGTAGGGAGACACACTTAAGGATTCGATGTTGTTTGAGTAGATATGGAATGTGAGTTGGAGACTGAAAGTTGTTCGGATTCTCGGATTGGATCCAGGACATCACGAGGAGATCCAGAATGATCCGGAGAATAAGATTCATATAAGGAAAGTCAATTTCTGGGGTTCAGAAATGTTTTCGGTGTTTTGATCGGAAGCTTCTAGAATGTTTTGGAAGGTCCACCACCCCGGGAGGGGGTAATTGGGATGCACCATACCCTGATGGGCTGGGCGCATCATACCCTAGGCCAACTCAGCCAAGGTCTAGGAAGAGAGAAACAAACTCTACTTTGAAAAAGTCAAATCCTAGTAAGGAAAGGGAAACCTTGAGGGACAAATTCTCCCTCTCCCCTTCCTTGTAGCCGGCCCAGAGGAGTTAGGGAAGGACTTGGCCAGGGGTGGTAACCCTGGCCGCAGCCCCCGCCCATATAAGGAGGGGCGAGGGCGCCCCATAGACCCTCACCCGAAACCCTAGCCGTCGGCGCCTCCCCTCTCTCCTCCATACACTGCTCCAGCTTAGGCGAAGTCCTGTAGTAATCTCTTCTCCTCCACCACCACCACCACCACCACACTGTCGTGCTGTTGGGATTCCGAGGAGATCTACAACCTCCACTGCCCTGCTAGAATAAGTGTGACCGACTGCGGAAGCGCTGCTGGAACGTGGCGCCGAAAGGATCGTCACATCCCGCACCACCCGATCTGAATCTCGTTAAACGCTTTGGATCTTTGAGGGTTAGTTCTCTACAATCTCATTGCACCGATCTTGTAGAACAGATCTTGGTTTTGTGTGTTCCCGCGATAGAATTTTTTTGTTTTCCATGCTGCGAACCCTACATCGGTGCCCCGCCCTGGCTCCATCGCCCCTATCACGTCACATCCCGCACCACCCCCACGCCTACACTGCTCCGCCCCGCAACCAAGAACACGATGAGCTCCTGTCTCGTGGTGCACGTGGATGCCTAGTCGAGGAGCTACACCAGCGGTGGATGGCAGCCTCTCCGTCCTCTCTCCTCCCTCCACCCTGATCTGGACGAGCGTGGATCCAAGGCACTTCCTTTCCTTTATTATTTTCATGGTTTTTTTGCATTTGCTGTTCAAAACCAATTCATGTATGAATAGCTTTCTCTCTTTTTCCTTGAATTTAGTCGATTCATGCAAAGAATTTTGTGAAATCACATACCCAAACCTTGTAAAGAAGTGTGAGGAACTTTGTAATAAAAGGCCGGATCCTTGTAAACGGTTGTGATGAACTTTATAGTTTCTGCCTATTTTTGTTCTGAAAATCATGCAAGAATACACAGTACTTCACATTTGATTTACCAGATTGTTTTGAAAAATCCCAAAGAACTTGATAAAACACGGTACATTAGTTTGGGCAAATAAAACGGGCAGGATTTCCGGTAAAAAAATCTTCAAAATTGAGGGCCTTTTTTGAAAAAAAATAGCTCACCAATCATGATGCAATGGACGGTTGCGATAGCCGCTGGGCGCTCAACTGCTGAAGAAAATGCGGAAAATGAGCGTAGCTTGTTAAATGGGTTGTTTGAAGTCTGACAATACTTGATCTTCGTAGCGTTAAAAAAGTGGTGTGTCTAATTCTTAGTCAAGTGATGTCATGCAATGCAATCTCAGTTACAAGCCTATTTGTGGCTATAAATATCTCCCTTGCAGCCTCATTTAAAACCCAAAAATCTCAATTACAACCCCATTTGCAACTAAACTACCAATTGGAACTTACCATGGCACATAGATCAAAATGCAAATCCAGTGGAATAGAACCTGACTCAGCTCTAACTTAGAATTAGCAAAAACCCCAAAAATATGATCCACTGGTAGAAAAACGACCTTTTGTTTGGAGCCTAGTCTGGAACTGTTGGAGATATGCCCTAGAGGCAATAATAAATGTAGTTATTATTATATCTTTGTGTTTATGATAAATGTTTATATTCATGCTATAATAGTATTAACAGGAAACATTAATACTTGTGTGATGTATAAACTAAATTAGAGTCCCTGGTAAAGACTCTTTATAATACTAGCTTGTTGATTAATAGATGATCGTGCTTTCCAAATCATAAACATTGAGATGTTGTTAATAACAAGATCATATCATTAGGAGAATGGTATGATGGACATACTCCTATAGATAAGCGTAGCATAAAGATCAAGTCATTTTAATAGTTCAATTGCTATAAGCTTTCTGATACATAGTAACCTAATTCCTTCGACCATGAGATCATGCTAATCACCATCACCGGAAGGATGCTTTGATGACATCAAACACCACACCGTAACAGGGTGGCTATAAAGGTGGTATTGAGTGTTTGGAAAGTATGGGTTGAGGCACATGGATCAAGAGTGGGATTTGTCCATCCATATGATGGATAGATATACTCTGGGCCCTCTCGATGGAATGTCATCCAATTGGCTTGCAAGCATGTGACTGGCTCACAAGGGATCACATATCACGGGAACGAGAAAAGAGTACTTATCGGTAACGAGGTTGAACTAGGTATGCAGAGATACCGACGATCAAAACCTCGGATAAGTAAACTATCGTGAGACAAAGGGAAATTGGTATCGTATGTAAGTGGTTCATTCAATCGCAAAGTAATCATAGAAATATATGGGAGCCATATGAATTTCTAGATTCCTCTATTGGTTATTGATCGGAGAAGTGTCTCGATCATGTCCTCATAATTCACAAACCGTAGGGAGACATACTTAAGGATTCGATGTTGTTGTGTAGTTATGGAATGATGAGTAAGAGACCGAATGTTGTTCGGAGTCTCGGATGGGATCCGGGATATCACGAGGAGATCCGGAATGGTCCGGAGAATAAGATTCATATAAGTAAAGTCCCATTTCGGAGTTCGGGAATGATTCCGGTGTTTTCACCAGGAATGTTCTAGAAGGGTCCAGAAGGTCCGGCACTCCGGAGGGGAAGGGTACATGGAAGTGCCATGACAATATGGAATGGTTGCATCATGTACTAGGTCACTTGGCTGGGAAAAATAAAGAGAGAAATCAAATCGAAGTTTGAAAGTCAAACGCCAATTTGAAAAGTCAAATCTCAAGTTTGCTTGGTGGAGGGAGAGTAGGAAACCTACTTGGGGAGGAAGTCCCCTCCCTCCACCCGCCGGCCAAGGAGGAGGAGTTGGAGTAGGACTCCCTCCTCCCAACCGCCCCCCTCCCACCTATATAAGTAGGGGTAGGGCTACCCCTACCCTCACACCAAAAAACCCTAGCTCCAGCGCCTCCATCTCCAAGTGCAGCCGCCGCCTAGGGTTTCCCCTCCAACTCGGCGATTTGGGGCTTCCCCAAGCCCTAGCCGCCGGCCACACCCTCCCCTTGGTTCCCTCTAAACCCTAGATCACCAAGGCCTCTCTCATACTCCACCATACTCGCTCCGGCTTTAGGCGAAGCCCTGCGAGATATCCCCTCTACTTCCGACACCACGCTGTCATGCTGCCGGAATCGCGAGGAGAGTGATACAACCTCCGCTACCTGCTGGAACAAGGGAGAGGAAGGTCTTCATCGAGTACCGAACGTGTGACCAACTGCGGAAGCGCTGCCGGAACGCAGCGCTGGAAGGATCGTCTACGCGATCTTGAGATCGGCAAGAGTACGACTACATCACCCACGAGAATCTGCTCTCGTTAACCGCTTTGGAATCTTCGAGGGTGAGTTCCTCTATCGACTCGTTGCTACAATCTAGTAGATAGATCTTGGCTTGTTTGTGTGCATGCGGTAGAATTTTTTTGTTTTCCATGCTACGAACCCCTACAGTGGTATCAGAGCCATGTCTATATGTAGATCTGTTGCACGAGTAGAACACAATGGTCATTGTGGGCGGTGGTGCTTTTATTATCAATTGCTTTTTGTGTACTTTGCATCTTGCGGTATGATGAGATGAAGCGGCCCGGGCTAACCTTACATGACATCTTTCATCGGACTTGCTCCACGCTCAACATGCAACTTGTATTGCATAAGTGGCTTTACGGGTGTCTGTCTCTCCCATCATAGTATAGATTCAATTTACAACAGGCACTTGATAGTTCAAACATCAACGTTGTGGTTCTTGTTCGTAAGTTAGAACGACACTTATTGAAAGCCCCAAACCACGTAAAATATGCAAAGAAAATTAGAGGCGTCTAACTTTGTTTTGTAGGGGTGTGTTGTGATGTGATATGGCCATGATTGTGATTATATATGATGTATGCAATGTTCCTTATTGTAAGTTGGCAACTGGCAGGAGCCATATGGTTGTCTTTAAATTCCGTTAAGACCTGCGTGTCTATTCAAAGTAGTTGTAATAGTTGAAGCTGGTGGAAGACAACCATGAAACAGCACCATTGACCTTGACGCCATACCGGTGATGATGGAGATCATGTTTGTGCTTGAAGATGGAGATCGGAAGCACAAGAAGAAAGGCATATCATATCACATATTATGAATTGCATGTGATGTTAATCCTTTATGCATCTTGTATTGCTTAGTTAACGATGGTAGCATTATAAGATGATCCCTCAAGCACACAAATATCAAGTTTTAAAGTGTTCATCCTTAGTAAGCACCATTGCTAAAGCTTGTTGTTTCGAAGCACCACGTGATGATCGGGTGTGTTAGATTCTGCGAGTGTATACAACGTGAGCAAGCCAGATTTTCTCATGCGGAAGCTAAGGTTTGATCTTGATGATCCTAGCATGTACAGACATGGTCTCGGAACACGGATCACCGAAAGGTAAAGCATGAGTCATATAGCAGATATGATGAACATGTTGATTTTCGCCATTGAAGCTACATCAACTCTCGTGATGATCGGTTTTGATGTGGTGGATTTGGTTCGTGTGATCACTAAAACAATGTGAGGGATATTGTTTTGAGTGGGAGTTCACCTAGATTAATTTAACTATTAATGAGAACTCAATTTGTCATAAACTTAGTCTAAACTATTGCAAATATGTTGTAGATCAATGGCGGCCCCTACCATCAATTTTAATGCGTTCCTAGAAAAAGAAAAGTTGAAAAACAATGGAAGCAACTTCGCGGATTGGTTCCGCAATTTGAGGATGGTCCTCACAGCTGGTAATTTGACCTATGTGCTGGATGCACCGCTGGGTGACCCGCCTGCAGCTACTGCTACCGATGAAGTAAAGAATGTTTACCTCACTCAGAAGAATCAGTACTCCACAATTCAGTGTGCTATATTGTATGGTTTGGAATCAGAGCTTCAGAAAAGGTTTGAGAACCATGACCCACATGATATTGTCCGTGAACTCAAAATGATATTTGAGGCTCACGCGGCAGTTGAGAGTTATGAGGCTTCTGAAAAGTTCTTTAACTGCAAGATGAAAGAGGGCAGCTCCGTCAGTGAGCATGTGCTTAAGATGTCTGGGCACGCAAACAAACTCCAAAGTTTGGGTATAGTGATTACTAATTCTTTGGGGATTCACCGTGCCCTCCAATCACTACCACCAAGTTACAAGAACTTTGTGATGAACTACAATATGCAAAACATGGACAAGACGTTGCCAGACCTCTTCTCCATGTTGAAATCTGTAGAAGTGGAGATCAAGAAAGAGCACCAAGTGTTGTTGGTCAATAAGACCACCAAATTCAAGAAGCAAGGCCAGTCTAAGAAAAAGGGAAACTTCAAGAAGGGCGGTAAGAAAGTTACCGCACCAGCGAAGAAGACCAAGGCTGGGCCTAAGCTTGATACTGAGTGCTTTTACTGCAAGGGAGAGGGTCACTTGAAGCGGAATTGCCCAAAGTACTTAGCGGATTTGAAGAACGGCAACATCAAGAAGAAAGGTATATCCGATATACATGTTATTGATGTGTATCTCACTAGTACTCGTATTAGTGCTTGGGTATTCGATACTGGTTCAGTTGCTCATATTTGTAACTCGAAACAGGTGCTGCAGAATAAACGGAAGCTAGCGAAGAACAAGGTGACGATGCGCATTGGAAATGGATCAAAGGTTGATGTGATCGCGGTCGACACGCTACCTCTTCATCTACCATCGGGATTAGTTTTATACTTAAATAATTGTTATTTGGTGCCTGCGTTGAGCATGAACATTATATCTGGATCATGTTTATTGCGAGATGGTTACTTGTTTAAGTCCGAGAATAATGGTTGTTCGATTTATATGAGTAATATGTTTTATGCACATGCACCTTTGATAGATGGTATATTTTTATTGAATCTTGATAGTGGAAATACACATATTAATAACATTGAAGCTAAATGTTTGAAGTTGAGCGATAAATCGACCTATATGTGGCACTGTCGTCTTGGTCATATTGGAGTGAAGCGTATGAAGAAACTCCATTTCGATGGACTTATTGAATCACTTGATTTTGAATCACTTGAAAGATGAGAAGCATGTCTGATGGGTAAAATGACTAAGACTCCATTTTCTGGTATGATGGAGCGAGCTACGGACTTATTGGAAATCATACATACCGATGTGTGTGGCCCAATGAGTGTAGCATCGCGAGGTAGTTATCGTTATGTTCTTACCTTCACGGATGACTTGAGTAGATATGGGTATATCTATTTCATGAAACATAAGTCTGAAACTTTCGAGAAGTTTAAGGAATTTCAAAGTGAGGTTGAGAATCAACGTAACAAGAAGATTAAATTTCTACGATCTGATCGTGGAGGTGAATATCTAAGTTACGAGTTTGGCGGGCATTTGAAGAAATGTGGAATACTTTCACAATTGACACCGCCGGGAACACCACAGCGTAATGGTGTGTCCGAACGTCGTAATCGAACTCTCTTAGATATGGTTCGTTCTATGATGTCACTTATAGATTTACCGCTATCGTTTTGGGGTTATGCATTAGAAACAGCCGCATTCACTTTAAATAGGGCACCATCTAAATCCGTTGAAACGACACCGTATGAATTATGGTTTGGGAAGAAACCTAAATTGTCGTTCCTTAAAGTTTGGGGTTGCGAAGCCTATGTAAAGAAGTTACAGCCGGACAAGCTTGAACCCAAAGCAGAAAAATGCGTCTTCATAGGATACCCGAAGAAAACTATTGGGTATACCTTCTATCATAGATCCGAGGGCAAAATCTTCATTGCCAAGAATGGATCCTTTCTAGAGAAGGAGTTTCTCTCGAAAGAAGTGACTGGAAGGAAAGTATAACTCGACGAGGTTGTTGAACCTTCTCTCGAACTTGCGAGTAACGCAACACCAGAAGTAGTTCCTGTGGCGCCTACACCAATAAGAGAGGAAGATAATGATGTTGATCATGAAACTTCGGTTGAAGTTACTACGGAACCTCGCAGGTCAACGAGAAATCGTACCACTCCTGATTGGTATGATCCCGTTATGAGTGTCATGTTGGTGGACAACACCGATGCCCCTGCGACATATGAGGAAGCGATGATGAGCCCAGATTCCAATAAATGGCAAGAAGCCATGAAATCCGAGATTGGATCCATGTACAAGACCAAGTATGGACTTTGGTGGACTTACCGGATGGCCGGAAGGCTGTCAAGAACAAATGGATTTTCAAGAAGAAAACAGATGCCGATGGTAATGTTACTGTCTATAAAGCTCGACTTGTCGCAAAAGGGTTTCGACAAATTCAAGGAATTGACTACGATGAGACTTTCTCACCGGTAGCGAAGCTAAAGTCTGTGAGGATTATGTTAGCAATCGCTGCATATTATGATTATGAGATATGGCAGATGGATGTCAAAATAGCGTTCCTCAATGGATACATTGATGAAGAGTTGTATATGATGCAACCCAAAGGTTTTGTCGATACTAAAGATGCTAACAAGGTATTCAAACTTCAACGGTCCATATATGGATTGAAGCAAGCATCCCGAAGTTGGAATCAACGTTTTGATAAGGTAATCAAAAGTTTTGGTTTTATACAAACTTATGGAGAAGCTTGTATTTAAAAGAAAGTGAGTGGGAGCTCTGTAGCATTATTAATACTATATGTAGATGACATATTGTTGATTGGGAATGATGTAGACCTTCTTAATAGTGTCAAGGATTATATGAATAATAGTTTTTCAATTTATAGAGATAGATCGAGACGCCTAATATCATTGTCACAAAGTACATATTTGGACAAAGTTCTAAAGAGGTTTGGGATGGAAGATAGCAAGAAAGGGTTCTTGCCCATGTTGCCCAATACGACCTTGAGTAAAACTCAAAGTCCTGCAACAGCATAAGATAGAGAAAGGATGAGTAAGACTTCCTATGCCTCAGCCATAGGATCTCTAATGTATGCCATGCTATGTACTAGACCCGACATTGCATATGCTGTTAGTTTGACTAGCAGATATCAAAGTGATCCAGGAGTGGATCATTGGACAGCGGTCAAAAACATCCTTAAGTACTTGAGAAGAACTAAGGATATGGTTCTTTCTTATGGAGGTGATGAACAGATCATTGTTAATGGTTACACCGATGCTAGTTGGAACACCGATCCGGATGATTCTAAATCTCAATCTGGATATGTATTTACTTTGAATGGTGCAGCAGTTAGCTGGAGGAGTGCAAAGCAAAGAATTATGGCGAGATCTTCAACTGAATCGGAATACATAGCTTCTTCGGAGGCTTCACAAGAAGCGATATGGATGAAGGAGTTCATTACAGAGCTTGGTGTGGTTCCAAGTGCGCTGGACCCAATGTCTATCTACTGTGATAACATGGGCGCCATAGCCAATGCGCAATAACCAAGGTAACACAAGAAGCTGAAGCACATCAAGCTACGTTTTCACGCTATTCGAGAACATGTCCAAGATGGTGACATAAAGATTTGCAAAGTACACACAGATCTGAATGTGGCGGATCCATTGACTAAACCTCTCCCGAGGGCAAAACATGACCAACACCAAACTGCCATGGGTGTTCGGTATATTACCATGTAATCTAGATTAGTTGACTCTAGTGCAAGTGGGAGACTGTTGGAGATATGCCCTAGAGGCAATAATAAATGTAGTTATTATTATATCTTTGTGTTTATGATAAATGTTTACATCCATGCTATAATAGTATTAACAGGAAACATTAATACTTGTGTGATGTGTAAACTAAATTAGAGTCCCTGGTAAAGCCTCTTTGTAATACTAGCTTGTTGATTAATAGATGATCGTGGTTTCCACATCATGAACATTGAGATGTTTTTAATAACAAGATCATATCATTAGGATAATGGTATGATGGACATGCTCCTATAGATAAGCGTAGCATAAAGATCAAGTCATTTTAATAGTTCAATTGCTATAAGCTTTCTGATACATATTAACCTAATTCCTTCGACCATGAGATCATGCTAATCACCATCACCGGAAGGATGCTTTGATGATATCAAACACCACACCGTAACCGGGTGGCTATAAAGGTGGTATTGAGTGTTTGGAAAGTATGGGTTGAGGCACATGGATCAAGAGTGGGATTTGTCCATCCATATGATGGATAGATATACTCTGGGCCCTCTCGATGGAATGTCATCCAATTGGCTTGCAAGCATGTGACTGGCTCACAAGGGATCACATATCACGGGAACGAGAAAAGAGTACTTATCGGTAACGAGGTTGAACTAGGTATGCAGAGATACCGACGATCAAAACCTCGGATAAGTAAACTATCGTGAGACAAAGGGAAATTGGTATCGTATGTAAGTGGTTCATTCAATCGCAAAGTAATCATAGAAATATATGGGAGCCATATGAATTTCTAGATTCCTCTATTGGTTATTGATCGGAGAAGTGTCTCGATCATGTCCTCATAATTCACAAACCGTAGGGAGACATACTTAAGGATTCGATGTTGTTGTGTAGTTATGGAATGATGAGTAAGAGACCGAATGTTGTTCGGAGTCTCGGATGGGATCCGGGATATCACGAGGAGATCCGGAATGGTCCGGAGAATAAGATTCATATAAGTAAAGTCCTATTTCGGAGTTCGGGAATGATTCCGGTGTTTTCACCAGGAATGTTCTAGAAGGGTCCGGAAGGTCCGGCACTCCGGAGGGGAAGGGTACATGGATGTGCCATGACAATATGGAATGGTTACATCATGTACTAGGTCACTTGGCTGGGCAAAATAAAGAGAGAAATCAAATCAAAGTTTGAAAGTCAAACGCCAATTTGAAAAGTCAAATCTCAAGTTTGCTTGGTGGAGGGAGAGTAGGAAACCTACTTGGGGAGGAAGTCCCCTCCCTCCACCCGCCGGCCAAGGAGGAGGAGTTGGAGGAGGACTCCCTCCTCTCAACCGGCCCCCTCCCACCAATATAAGGAGGGGTAGGGCTACCCCCTACCCTCACACCAAAAAACCCTAGCTCTGGCGCCTCCATCTCCAAGTGCAGCCGCCGCCTAGGGTTTCCCCTCCAACTCGGCGACTTGGGGCTTCCCAAGCCCTAGCCTCCGGCCACACCCTCCCCTTGGTGCCCTCTAAACCCTAGATCACCAAGGCCTCTCTCATACTCCACCATACTCGCTCCAGCTTAAGGCGAAGCCCTGCGAGATCTCCCGTCTACTTCCGACACCACGCCGTGTGCTACTGGAATCGCGAGGAGAGTGATACAACCTCCGCTGCCTGCTGGAACAAGGGAGAGGAAGGTCTTCATCGAGTACCGAACATGTGACCGACTACGGAAGCGCTGTCGGAACGCAGCGCCGGAAGGATCGTCTACGCGATCTTGAGATCGGCAAGAGTACGACTACATCACCCACGAGAATCTGCTCTCGTTAACCGCTTTGGAATCTTCGAGGGTGAGTTCCTCTATCAACTTGTTTCTACAATCTAGTAGATAGATCTTGGCTTGTTTGTGTGCATGCGGTAGAATTTTTTTGTTTTCCATGCTACGAACCCCTACAGGAACCAGGACTAGTGTTAGCACTAGTCTCGGTCTGTAAACTTTGCAATGGCTCGATGGCAGCAAAGGATTAGTCCCGGTTCGTTGGGAACCTCTAGTCCCGTCTGGTAACACAAGCCGGAACTAGAGCTCTTGTGGGACCCATGGATATATATAGTCCCGGGCTTTTATACAAACCGGGACTATTTCCCCTATATATCCCTCCTTCGACCCTGCACAAAAGCATGGCCATTTCCTCCAAGCAAGCTCAAGTTCATTCTCATTTTTTTCTAATTTGGTGAAAACTTCAATCCAAGCTTTGTCAAGATTTGGTGGCATCATCTATCAATCCAAGCTTCTAAAATGGTTAGCAACTTTAATCTTTTATCTCTTATTCTTAGTTTAGCTCAATGCTCTAGAAGTAGAGAGGAATTTCATGCTTAGAAGTACAGGGAATTTTAGATGTGTAATTTTAAGCAAATTTTGATTATACAAAAAGTTACTAAAAGTTGAGGAATGTATTTTTAGAGTTTCGGATCTCAGAATTGAATAAGGTTTTCACTGCTAGAGCAATAATTAAATAGTCAACGTTTTTTATGTTAACAGTTTTGTGCAATTCAAAAATTAGTGTATGCAAAATTTTAGATTTATAAAAGTAAATGTAGTAAAAATGATCCAAACTTTTTATATGATAGAAAATTTTAATTATACTACAGATGAGCCAAGAATGGATGTACGACGCTCCCCGAATGTCTAACGCGTTCATTAAATGCGTGCATTCTTTCCTCGATTTGGCTGAGGCAAACAAGCAGAATTGTTTTATGTATTGTCCGTGTCGTGTCTGTCGGAATGAGAAGGATTACTCTTCCTCCAAAACCATTCACATCCACCTGATTCAATCAGGTTTCATGTCCAGCTATATTTTTTGGACAAAGCATGGAGAAAGCGGGGTTATGATGGAAGACAACGAAGAAGAAGAGAATGATGACAACTATCCAATGTTTCCTAAATACGGTGGTACTGCACTAGAAGACAATGAACAAGAAGAAAGGTGAAGAATGGGCATTAGATGATACTGCTGATGATCTTCGTCAGGTCATTCTTGATGCACGGAGCGAATGCGAAAATGAAAGCGAGAAGAAGAAGTTGGAGCGCATGTTAGAGGATCACAAAAAAATGGTATACCCAAATTTCAAAGATGGCAACACAAAGCTCGATACCACACTGGAATTACTACAATGGAAGGCAGAGAATGGTTTATCTGACAGTGGATTTGAGAAGCTACTAAAAATTTGAAAGAAGAAGCTTCCAAAGGATAAAGAATTGCCTATCAGTACATACGAGGCAAAGAAGGTTGTATGCCCTCTAGGACTAGAGGTGCAGAAGATAAATGCATGCATTAATGACTGCATACTATATCGCGGTGAGGAGTACGAGAATTTGGATGCATGTCAGGTATACATCGCATTGCGTTATAAGATCAGACGGGATGACCCTGGTGATGTTGAGGGCGAGAAGCGCCCCAGGAAGAGGGTTCCTGCAAAGGTGATGTGGTATGCTCATATAATACCACAGTTGAAACGTTTGTTTAGAAACAAAGAGCATGCCAAGTTGTTGTGATGGCACAAAGAAGACCGCAGGAAACACTCGATGTTGAGACACCCCGCTGATTGGTCCCAGTGGAGAAAAATCGATAGAGAGTACCCGAGCTTTACAGATGACGTAAGGAACTTAAGGTTTGGTCTAAGTACAGATGGCATGAATCCTTTTGGGGAGCAGAGCTGCAGACATAGCACCTGGCATGTAACTCTATGTATATATATAACCTGCCTACTTGGTTGTACATGAAGCGGAAATTCATTATGATGCCAGTGCTCATCGAAGGCCTGAAGCAACCCGGCAATGACATTGATGTGTACCTAAGGCCATTAGTTGAAGAACTACTACAGTTGTGGCGCGATAAATGTGTATGTGGGATGAGCTCAAACAGGAGCCATTTGACCTACGAGCGTTATTGTTCATAAACATCAATGATTGTACTACTCTTAGTAACCTTTCAGGACAGTCAAACAAGGGATACAATGCATGTATGCATTGTTTAGATGATACCGAAAGTATATATTTGGATAAAGGTAGGAAGAATGTGTACCAGTGGCATTGTTGCTAGTGACTCCAAGAGGGAGTATTTATGCTCGATAGTGGGTTCATGCCTCTAGTTTCCAAGGGAAGTGACAGAAATCTCTTTGGTTGTAGAATGTGCTATTGCCACTAGGGAGAAAACAACGGTCTCTTATTCATGGAACAAGTGGATTGTTTACCTTACACACTTTGTTTAAAGCAGTTGTCTGTTGCTTGCAACTTAATACTGGAGGGGGTTCAGATGATAACTTGAAGGTGGACTTCTAGTCATACATGCAGTTGGATGGCGGTCTATGTATATTGTTGTATTGACCAATCGAATCTCGTAGGATCTTTTTTTCTGGTATTGCATTGTTATGCCTTGCTTAGTTCCTGTCAATTGCCCTGATGTAACTTGTTTACCCTTCATGCCATGTTGTTTATCTAAGGAGAGCACCTCTAGTGAACTATGGACCCCGGTCCAATCTTTACCATTGATACATCTTCCACTGTTACCTGTTTACTTGCTGCAAACCATTACCTTCCATACCATATGTTTAATCCTTTGTTACAGCAACCGGTGACATTGACAACCTCACTGTTAGTTGGGGCAAAGTCTTGAGTTTGTGTTGTGCAGGTTTCCACGTTGCTTGCAACACCTGTGTGACGTTTCCTTCCTCCTACTGGTTCGATAACCTCGGTTTCTTACTGAGGGAAGACTTGCTGCCGTGCTACTTCACACCTTGCTCTTGGGGTTCCCAACAGGCTCCACATCAACTGAGCCATCAACCTGCTAGGATTTATGGGCGTGTATGGAAAGACAAAAGATACGCCAGAACCACGGCAGGACCAGCAAGGTATGAAAGACCGAGACGGCGTGCATCCAATGAAGACAAATAAAGGACGTCTAAGTGCTGTTAGCTATGCTCTTACCAAAGAAGATAAGAAAATATTTTTTGAAGTCCTAAGCAGTATGAAGGTCCCGTCTGGCTTCTCATCGAATATAAAGGGAATAATAAATATGGCTTAGAAAAAAAACAGAACCTAAAGTCCCATGACTGCCACGTGCTTATGAAGCAATTGCTTCCGGTTGCATTGAGGGGGGATTCTATCGGAAAATATTTGACTGCCCATTGTGAAGCTATGTGGATTCCTCAATGCTATTTATCAGAAGGTAGTCGATCTAGAAATTCTACTGAGGTTACAGAATGATGTGGTCCAGTGTCTCGTAAATTTTGAGCTGGTGTTTCCACCATCCTTCTTCAATATTATGATGCATCTGCTAGTACACCTAGTTGACGAGATTACCATTTTGTGTCCTGTATTTCTACACAATATGTTTCCCTTTGAGAAGTTCATGGGAGTCTTGAAGAAATATGTTCATAACCATGCTAGGCCAGAAGGAAGCATCTCGAAGGTCTATGGAACATAGGAGGTCATTGAGTTTTGTGTTGACTTTGTTCCTAACATTAATTCGATTGGTGTTCCTAAATCACGGCATGAGGGGAGACTAAGTGGAAAAGGCACACTAGTAAGGAAATCATTAATATGTAGGTACGGACATTCTTTCTCTCAAGCACACTACACAGTTCTGCAAAATTCCACCTTGGCAGCTCTGTATATCAAGAAACACAAGAATATTGTACGCTCAAACAACCCGGGAATGCCTGACTCTTTGATTAGAGATGAACACATGAAGACTTTTGGCGGTTGGTTGCAAACACATCTTATGAATAACAACACTGTTTGTGATGAGCTGTACTTGTTGGCCAGCTCACTATCTTCGACTATATGGACTTTCCAAGGGTACGAGATAAATGGGAATACATTTTACACGATCGCCCAAGATAAAAAGAGCACCAACCAAAACAGTGGTGTCCTCTTTGATGCAACAAACGGCAATGGGTCAAAGGACACATGTTATGGTTACATAGAGGAGATATGGAAACTTGACTATGGACCTGCTTTGAAGGTCCCTTTGTTTTGGTGCAAATGGGTCAAGCTAACAGGAGGCGGGGTTGAGGTAGACAAAATATACGGAATGACAATAGTGGATCTCAACAATAATGCATTTATAAACGAACCATTCGTCATATCCAATGATGTAGCTCAGGTTTTCTATGTGAAGGACATGTCTACCAAACCAAGAAAAAGAAAATATAAGCAAACGAATACATCATCAAACGATGAGCCAAAGCGCCACATAGTTCTTTCAGGGAAAAGAAACACCGTGGGAGTGGAGGACAAGACATAGATGTCAGAAGATTATGACAAGTTTCATGAAATTTCGCTGTTCATAGTGAAGGATGACCAAAGCATCATGTTACTTGATGAAGATGCTCCATGGTTAAGGCCACACGGTCATAAGCAAGTCATATGATGTATTTTGAATTTTGCCTTTGGCGGTTTTTTAGATGCAATCATTATATGTACATGTATATCATTTTGTGAAGCTTTTACCAAGTTTGTTATTTTTTCTATTTTATAAAAATAATTATACTAACTTTCCCTCTGACCGAAGCTTTTAGTCCCGGTTGTAGCCACTAACCGGGTATAAAGATATTTCCCGCATTTACCACCGCTTCCCGCCATGTTTTCCCGCCCTTTCCCTTTGACCGAAACTTTTAGTCCCGGTTGTAGCCACTAACCGGGACTTAAGATATTTCCCGCCATTTCCCACCGCTTTTCGCCATGTTTTCCCGCCCTTTCCCTCTATATTTAGGCCGACCACGCCATGGATATCCACACATCCACACCTTCCTCACTCACAACAATGGACAACACCTACTAGGTCATTCTGACCCTCGAGGAGACCGAGGCGCTGTGCGCCTCCAGCTACCATTGCCCGCCGGGCTACCGGCCGCCCGACGGCTGGATGCTGAGCGCTGGAGGGGTTCCTGTCCCTCTTGTTTCTCAAGGTTTCGCACGCCAGACGGCCATCACGATCCACTTCTACCATGAGCTCACGTCAGAGCAGCGGATGGATCCCTAGTGGGATCCCGACAACTATGACACCTGGAATGCCTTCTTTGCTAACCGGCAGGAAAGGGAGCTCGCTAGGTACGAGGGTGACGGCCCTCCCCTGGTAAACCACAACAATTCCGGCCGCCGCCTGTGGTGGTCGAACCAAACTATCATCGGCGTGATGCGCTACATCGCCGGATGAGACCATCCTCGCCTGCGGTACCCGCAGCCGCCACAGAGCCATAAAAAAGGTGGTGGTGGTGAGGGCCGCGGGTGTAGCAGTGTCGTCATCCGGGAGCCCCCTCCCCCACGCGTCGTGAATCTAAGGACGGAGTGGCAGGTGCCCCCACAATATGCCATGGCTGGGCTGAGGATCCAGCCGTGTGCGCCTAGCAACGACCACGATGACGACGATGACAAAGACGAAGACGACCCTGAAGCTGAGTACTATAGGGCTAGATATGAGCATGACTAAAGGGGGGCCTTTAGTCCCAATTCTATAGTCTCGGTTTTTTAATATTAATAAATGCATTGAGTGTTAGTCCTGGTTTGTGGCTGGACCGGGACTAAAGGGGGCCTTAAGTCCCGATTCCGTAGTCTCGGTTTTTTAATATTAATAAATTTCTTGAGTGTTAGTCCCGTTTTATGGCTGGACCAGGACTAAAGGGGGGCGTTTAGTCCCGATTCGTAGAACGACTTTCCCGAACTATGAAGATTTTGTCCCGGTTCGTACTTACCATTAAGATCTGATCTCCAAACGCGCGTGGTCACATATTAGGGAGTGCCTCCATGACCAACTTTAGGGACATGCCAGAGGACTGGGCTTCGGCGGCAATATCCCTAAAGCTGGCCGTAGTGGTGTCCCTGCTCTCGCACACCATCTTGCAGCTTGTAACTTCTCTAACTAGATCAATACGCCTGGAGCTAACTAATTTCACATATTAGGGAGGACCAGTTTTTTGGAGATGCCGGAGGACTAGGCTCCGGCGGCATCTCCCTGAAACTGGCTGTAGTGGTGTCCCTGCTCTCGCAAACCATCTTGGAGATGCCTGAGGACTCACAAAGATGCCTATTTATAGTACAAGCAGTAGGACATAGTATCGACACTCACGACATAATGTCAACACTCACCCCTATCATTAGTGTCGACTCATGTTTTGTCCTGGTTGGTGTCTCCAACCGGGACTAAAGGTTCATCTTTAGTCCCGGTTGGCGACACCATCCGGGACAATGTACAAGTAGCACAACATAATATCGACACTCACCCCTATCATCAGTGCTGCCTGCCCCAACCTGCCACAATACCTTCAGTCCCGGTTGGTTTCTCCAAACCAACCGGGACTAAAGATAAACCTTCAAAAAATTAAAACGGGCATAAGAAATTCAAAAAAGGTCCGAACAATGTAAATCATTCGTGGTGTCATATTATCTGACATAGTTGCAAGGAAAAATATCAGACTTGGTATATTCATTATGTCTCGAAAAAACCTTCACAAAATGACCTATCATGTTCGAGGTTTCATGGCTTTCGGTCTAAACGACCGATGTTATGTGCAGAATCGCGGCATAGTTTGTGATATTGTGCCCATATTATGCATGCATGTGGACATTTGCATGGAGAACAATGTTGCGGGAGGAAGTTTTCCTTTTTGTCGCACATAAAATCCATTTTCCATTTTTCGAGCGTAAAAAAAACGGGTCATTTTGTGAAGAAACCACCAAAATGATATTTCCGAATGCTACCGTCCCATTTTTATAAAATATTATACCAGCTTACATGGACAACCTCCCAACGGGGAGATCCCAAACCTTTCTGTCCTTTCCGGGTGAAAAAGAAAAATGTTTGCCGAATCGGTAGGAAGTGGGTCCGGTTTGAACTACAGGTACATGATCTAACGCCCATGATTTTTTGAAAAATCATTTTTAGACTCACAATATGTTGTTTTTTCAGAGATACAATGCAAGTTCTAACGAGCCTCGTCCCCTATCTTCATGCACGCCTATTCGACCTTAGTTTGAAACACGGAAAATTCGAAATGGGCATAAGAAATTCAAAAAAGGTCCGAATAATGTAAATCCTTCACGTGGTGTCATATTATATGACATAGTTGCAAGGAAAAATATCAAACTTGGTATATTGATTATTTCTCAAAAAAAAAACTTCACAAAATGACCTATCATGTTCGAGGTTTCATGGATTTCGATCCAAATGACCAATGTTATGTGCAGAATCGCGGCATAGTTTGTGATACTATGCCCATATTATGCATGCACGTATATATTGGGATGAAGAACAATGTTGTAGGAGGAAGTTTTTCTTTTTGTCGCACGGAAAATCCATTTTCTATTTTCCGAGCGCAAAAAATGGTTCGTTTATGAAGCAACCACCAAAATGTTGTTTCCGAATGCTACCATCCCATTTTCTAAAATACTAGACTACCTTAAATGGAAAATCTCCCAACCGGGAGATCTCAAACCTTTTTATCCTTTCGGGTGAAAAAGACAAATGTCTGCCGAATCGACTGGAAGTGCGTCTGGTTTGAACTACAGGTACATGATCTAACGACTCACAATATGTTGTTTCTTCAGATATCCAATGCAATTTATAACAAGTCTCATCCCCTATCTTCATGCACGCCGGTTTGACCTTAGTTCGAAACGGGAAAAATTCGAAACGGGCATAAGAAATTCAAAAAAGGTCCGAACAATGTAAATCCTTCGCGTGATGTCATATTATCTGACATAGTTGCAAAGAAAATACCAAACTTGGTATATTGATTATATCTCGAAAAAACCTTCCCAAAATGACCTATCATGTTTAAGGTTTCATCGCTTTAGGTCCAAATGACCGATGTTATATGCAGAATCACAACATAGTTTGTGATACTGTGCCCATATTATGCATGCATGTGGATATTGGGATGGAGAACAATGTTGTAAGAGGAAGTTTTCCTTTTTGTCGCACAAAAAATCCATTTTCTATTTTCTGAGCGCAAAAAACGAGTCGTTTTGTGAAGCAACGCTATTTCCGAATGCTACCATCCCATTTTTATAAAATACTAGACCATCTTACATAGACAATCTCTCAACCAGGATATCTCAAACCTTTCCATCCTTACTGGGTGAAAAAGACAAATGTCTGCTGAACCGGTAGGAAGTGGGTCTGGTTTGAACTACAGGTATATGATCTAACGCTCGTGATTTTTTGAACAAATTATTTTTAGACTCATAATATGTTGTTTCTTCAGAGATCCAATGCAAGTTCTAACGAGCCTCGTCCTTTATATTCATGCACGCCGGTTCGACCTTAGTTCTAAACAGGCATAAAATATTCAAACTCTAGTATACAAAAGATATTATTTAATTCAAAAAATATTATTTTTATAACATAGTATGCTAATAGATTTATTTTATAAATCTTTTTTCTGCAAATTCTCATTACAAAATAAAAGATATTGAATTAATAATATAATTAATTAAAATGTCTAGTCCCGGCCCATACCACAAACTGGGACTAGAAGTTTTTAGCGCGCAAAAAAACTGCGCGGCCAAAAAGACCTCTAGTCTCGGTTAGAGGCTAGAAACGCGCACCGCGACGCCTTATCTTCTCCAAATCGCACGCCGCCAGGCCGCCGCCTGCGCCCCATGAAGCTCGCCGTTGCCCGTGTAGTGGAGCTCATCGTCGCCGTAGCCGCGCTCGTCGAGCTCGCCGCGCCCTGTGGAGCCGCCGCCCCGCCTGTGGTGCTTTTGTCGCCGCTGCCCCTCACCCGTGCCCGCGCCGCCCGTGGTGCTCTCGTCGCCGCCGCCCCTCACCCGTATGTGTTTTTTTCGTTTTTTTTATTTTTTATTTTTTCCAATATAGTTTAGTATATAATTTAGTTTATATATTGTTTAGTTAGATATAAATGTGTTAGTATATTTTAATATTTGTTAGTATATTGTTTAGTATATAATTTAGTTTCATATATATTGTTAGTATATTGTTTAGTTAGATATAAATTTGTTAGTATATAGTTTCAATATTTTTAGTTAGATATAAATTTGTTAGTATATTGTTTAGTTTCATATATATTGTTAGTATATTGTTTAGTTAGATATAAATTTGTTAGTATATAGTTTCAATATTTTTAGTTAGATATAAATTTGTTAGTATATTGTTTAGTTTCATAAATATTGTTACATATTTTTAATATAGAGATTTAAGGATATTTTAGTTTGATACATAATTTTATTTAGACATATTATTATTTAGTTTAGCGATATTTAGGGATTTATATATAATATTTGTTAGTATTTAGGATATTATTGCTAGTATTTAGGAAATTAATACTATTATTAAAATATAATTATTTACTTAGCATTATTTCGGTCAAATCCATGCCTATTTTAGGATATGCCTATACAGTATCCTCGTAGTCGACTCGGCGACAACGAGGAAGTACTACGCTCTACCGGAGTTGTACAAGACTGGGCTCCAGGGATGCGTAGCTTGGTGAGAAATCCGGGTGTCGTCGTCGACCTAGATCTTCTTTGGTGGATGTCACGTAGTCCAGGAAGTGTGCAAAGGGAGCCGACCCCCGAGGAGGTGGTACGTAGTCGTGTCAGGGAGGAGGACGAGCACGTCCGTCGCTATATGGTTATGTTGGACGCCAGGGTGGCCCCTCATACCTGGCAAATTTTGCAGGGATCTCACCCTAACTATACTCTTGTGATGGTTTCGACTATTTGGGTGGTCACATCCCGCGCCTCAGGAACCGGGAGTCGACGTTGAGTTTGAGCGATGTTATCAGACGAGATGTTGTTCTTTATATGATATTACTACTTTGTCGTTATTCGAATGTATTAGTACTTTGTTTTTTTTGAGATGTTATTCGAGTTGTTATATGATATTAGTACTTTTTTTGTCATTCAAGATGTATTATTACTACTTGTTGTGATATATATGATATATTGTTAATTTTATTACTCATATGCACATTATGTCATAGCAGTTATTCTATGGACTTCAACGGTAGTAAAAGTGAAGAGCCTTTATTCGATATGATACGAGGCGATGAACCGCTCCCCTATCAGGATGGAGCGCTCCCCTATCAGGATGGAGCGCTCGTCGATCAGGGTGGAGCAGAAGACTGTGGAGTAGAAGATGGCTCACAGTTTCTGAATGAGTCCGGTGAGGGAATAGAGATAGAACCTCTAGTCGAAGCACAGACTAGTTTTAATTTTGATAACAGCTTGGAAAATGATGGACCAACCTTGACAAAGTCTGGCGAGGTATATTATTAAGCCTCTTGATCACTAGATAGATACATTAATTGATTTGTGTGTGTGTATATATATTAACGAATGTTGTTTCTTATTTTCGACCTCCACATCGACCAAGTCAGTTAAAAATAGTAAACGAGGACCGACCAAAGAGATGGCCGAAGAAGCGCATCTCACAATTGATGAGGTCTCTCCAGAGGGCAAACCGTTGCTTCCCATAAGTAACGCAAACACATTTATTCATCAATGTGGATTTGTTGTTAGGGACAACGTCCCGATCAGCATTGTCAACTGGAATAAGCCAGCAAAGGGAGATGAAAATTCTATGAGTTTTGTCGAGAACAGATACAAAGACATACTATGGGAGAAGCTCATTTCACATTTCACCCTACCGGTCTTGGAGTCCCAGAAGGCCACAGATGATATGAGGTCCAAAGTCAAGTGTTTTGCTCTTAATAAGATGGCCGAACCGTTCAATAACTATAAGAAAAGATTATACAATGAATATCTTGAGGAAGAAAAAGTTCCATAATTCACTGGCGCACTAGAGAAGCAGCGGCCTCACTGGGAAAAATTTCTATACTACAAGAAAATAGCAGTAGCAAAACAAAGGTTCGAAAAGAATAAAGAAAATGCTGCAAAAAAGAAATATCACCATAAGATGGGGAAAGGTGGCTACAGGACTTCCATTCCTAAGTGGGAGGAAGCCGAAAAAGCCTTGCGTGCCCAAGGGCTCACTCCAGCTACAGAGGACTGGCTCATCAGAGTAAGGAATTGGTTACTTGCGCATGGGGCAAAGTATGACATGGAAACATGGGAGTTAATATTTGATGAAAAGTCCAATGTTGCTACACCCCATGGAGAAATTGTTAAAACAATCGAGGAGGTTAAAAAGGGTAACTTCAAACCCGACAGAGAGAATGACGAGCTGACAAAGGCCCTCGGGAATCCTGAAAAACCAGGACGAACACGAGGCTTTGGACCTTCTGTGTCGTGAAAGACTGGGTTTCTTGAGGACACTGAATCCTTTAGAAGCCGAGCAAGGGCAAAAAAGCGGAAGGAGATAGAGGAGGCAGACCGGTTGCGTAGCATGGAAAGAAAAAACAAGGAAATATATGCCATGCTAAAGGAGCAACATAAGAAACTGGACGAAATGCGTCAGCAAGGGCCAACTCATCAGTGGCAGGAAGAAAGTGCCTGTGGCCCATCTCAGCGGAGAAGCAGTGTCGCTTCCACTGCGGACGATCTGATAGATCGCTATCTCGTGGATAATATCACTAAGAAGACAAGTTGTGAGTTGTATGTGGGAGTGATGAACTTATCCTTCAAGGCGGCTCTCGGCTATGCTTTATCTTGTGAACCTGAAGCACGCTGGCATTGCAAAGAGATTCCAGATGGCTATGCTCGTGTCAGGGTGGATGAAGTTCTACCTCAATACGAATCACTACGACTTGACATCCCTGGACCTGAAGATGAGAGCACGCTAGGAGAAGTCAGGGGCTCTACCATTCTATGGCGCAAGAAATACATCGTGTTTCTAGGCTCTGCACCCAGGCCACCACCGTCTCCTCCGCGTCAGCCGAGTCTGTCGCCTCCAGCAAGTCCACATGAGGAGTGGGACGACCACCATAGCGCGAGTCCATCGCCACGTCAGCCCACTCCGCTGCCGCCGTGTCAAACGAAGAAGGCGGCCTCTTAGTCAACTAGTAATGCTACTCAGAAGAAAGCCAAAGGTAAAAAAGGCGAAGAAAATCCTGCCACCTCCTCCAAAGTTACCTTACGAGATGACTGATGAGGAAACCAAAGCGATCAGCGATGCCCAAGTGAAAGCCTTCTTTGCACCCAAAGTTCCCGAGCCAAAGCAAATATTTGATCTGAAAGCCAAAAAGTGGGCAAAGGGTTTTCTTGAGCAACCATCGCAATATGAGAAAAATAAGGCTGATGACTACAAACATTGTCTGATGAGAATTCCTAGGAAGAATCCAGGAAGTACTACTGCAAGCAGCAGAAAAAAGAGATGTTGCCCAACTCGGAATGCAGGCAAACAAATCGATCGCCCCGCTCAAGGTGTTATCCAATATTGATCATCAGAATATTATAGCAATTGAATTTTCCAAAGGTTCTAGTATTACAGTTGATCAAGCGCTAGGCGGACATATCCCCAAACACGAGGAATTTGCATGGAGATATGAATACGGGGAGACTCTTGTCAGACCTAATGAGGTCGACCTTCTACCAACTCAAATGCGAAGACTACATGAGTGGTACGAGAAAGTCTCTACATGTGATGAAGGAGATCGATTGTAAGTGTTGCTTGTGAGAATTACAAGTGAGCATTTTAATGGTGAAGACCAGTTGCAAATTTATTTTGAGGAATTCTATATGTTATTCAAACAAGATGCCCTCGACTTGAGTCTCCTCTCTACCTATTGTCTGTAAGTGGTTCATTTATTTCTATGATAAAGTCTCTAACTCCACTCATTCATTGCATGTAATTATCTTCACTATGCTATTATGCAGAATGAAGAGCGATGAATGTGACTGGAAGAAAAACTTTGACACTGGGTTCATCGACCCACACCGGTTTAATCAAGCATTGCTAAAGGAATACCCCAAGGACACGGAGCGTAACTTTCTAAGGGTCTTATTGAGGCAACATTACAAACGAAGAATATTTTTTTCCTACAAGTACAAGTAAGAGTGTTACTGCCTTGTACACATTCACTTGATTCTGCTAAGTGTAATTGATGAGTTACTGACGTATATAAACGCGCACAACTATCACTGGATTCTTCTAACCATTAAAGTCAATGCTGGAAGAGTTGAAATCAAGAACTCATTAATGAGAGACGAATCAGAGTACGCATTTATTAAAGATGTACTCTAGAGGTAATTTCAGTCATTACCGCACTATATCAGTCTCTTTAGTTCATATATATCCTAAGATATCAAGTAAGTAATAACTCATCTATTCTTTATTTTTTGCCGGACAGGGTTTGGAAAGCTTTCACCAATGCTACGGTCGGTGAATTTAAAGATGAGCTTAGTTTTTATCGGATAAAAGTAAGTAGTACGAACTAGATCCGCGTATCTCTTCAATTCTAGTTTCAATACCATTATATCATGCTTGATTATTATTTTGATTGAATTTCTATTCTCGTAAAGTGCGAGAGGCAGCCACCAGGGACTAATTTGTGTGGATACTTCGTGTGCGAGTATATTCGCTCGGAGATCACTAAGCGGAACGGAGGGACATTTGTAGAAGTACGTGAACAATATATTCACAAATTGTGTTGAGTGTCATTCATAATATTTGTTATGACTATTGATATTCATATTGATCTCCTTCTTTTATATATAGTTGGAAAGATTACAGGAGAATCTCCAACCAAGGGAGCGTCTGGTAGCAATTCAAGAAGAATTGGCGGGATTTATTGTTGACCATGTCATACACCCGAAGGAAAATACCTCGGGACTCTCGTGATTTAATGATATCCGTGTAATCGAATAGACGGGTTGTGATCTCCATTTAATCAAATTGTATATATATGTAACGTAGAATTATATCTATATAATCATGACGATGTTGTGTGTAATGGGTTCCTTCGTTGCATTTCACTTTACGCCAAACGCAACCCCTCCTCTACCTATTCTCCTGTCACAGCAGAACCCGTATTTGGCTACCGTCGCAGAAATCGGCCCCAAATTTCTATCGTGGCAGAAAACGGCCCTAAAACTTTGCCAAGTCAGAAACCCCCATCGCGGCAGAAAACGGCCCCAAAACTCTGTCGCGGCAGAAATCCCGATCGGCTGCCGCGGCAGAAAATAGCCTCAAAATGCTGCCGCGACAGATTAGTCCCGGTTCGAGATCTTCCACCCCATGCCCTTCTGCGCGGCCACGTGCATAACTGAGCCCTCTAGTCCCGATTCCCTAGTCCCGGTTGCAAAACCAGGACTAGAGGCCCTCTAGGATCGGGACTAAAGCCCCGTCCTCTACTAGTGACCTTAGGATCAGTATAGTTTGGCCTAATCTTAAATTTGAACATCTTTTAACTTTTATACCATATATGTGTTTCGTCGTTGTTGGTGTTATTAATTTTTTTTCTAAAAAAACTTAATCAAAAATGTCTAACCGTTTAGAAAAGTGTGTGCTATGTTCCACTATCTGTATCTGTCATGCCTCCCCGTCCTTTATAAGTACCGACATCTCGCCATTGGCTTCTTCACCCAGGAAACCCGCTCCGGTCCCCTCGTAAACTATTGCCCACTGGCCACTGCTCTCTGAGCTGCGGGGCGTGCAGTTACACGCTTGTGCACTTGTGCGCGCGCCATGGCGAACCAGGAAGTGGTGTTCCCGCCGGACATGAGCGCGACCGCGGCCATGCCGGGCTCCTCGCGCCGCGCTCTCTACGCGTGCCGCGGCTCCGCGTCGACGTCGCTGCGAAGCCCGTACCGCGTCCTCCCCGGCGTCGACGACGAGTACCGCGCCCGACCACCCTGCGCCACCAGCTGGGTCGTGGAGGCCATCCGGGCGTCCTCCCCGGCCCGTTCCCTAGCCGTCGACGAGTACGACGCTTGGACGGTGAGTCGCCTGGTTCCCCTGTACGTCGTGCCCCGCCGGGCAACTGTTGCTGTGTGCACTTGGTGACTGACACGCGTGCGCATGCAGAGGCTACACCCGTCGGCGCTGGGCAGCTTCGAGCAGATCGCGGCGGCGGCGGAGGGGAAGCAGGTGGTCGTGTTCATGGACTACGACGGCACGCTCTCCCCCATCGTCGCCGACCCCGACATGGCCTTCATGACCGCCGAGGTTAGTCGCCGTTAGCTAGGCTGGCCGCTAGCTCGCTATCCACTTGAGGTGTTCTCATCTCATGACGAGGACGGATGGTGTGCTCCATTACATAGATGAGGGCGGCGGTGCGGGACGTGGCGAGGCACTTCCGGGCGGCGATCGTCACCGGCCGGTGCGTTGAAAAGGTGTGCAGCTTCGTGGGCCTACCGGAGCTCTACTACGCGGGCAGCCACGGCATGGACATCAAGGGCCCGACCTCCAACGTACGCCGCCATCTCATCAGCATCTCTTCGCCCAACAATATGCTCATCCGACTAGCCATACCCATAGCTAGCCTTGCCCATTTCCAATCATTTTTGCTTTATTCCGTTTGCCACTGGTCCTGGTTTGTAGCAGGGGGATACTACGGCGGCGGCGGTCCTGCTGCAGCCTGCTCGCGAGTTCCTCCCGGTCATCGCCGAGGTACGCACACCAAGCTAGAATGCTAATCCGGCCAAGTTGATGAGTTTTGTTAGTTGAGGCATGAGGAACTCACCTCTTTTCCCCCCTGGTGTTAGGCTTACCAGGCTCTGGTGGAGAAGACCAAGGGCACGCCGGGGGCCAAGGTGGAGAACAACAAGTTCTGCCTCTCCGTGCACTTCAGATGCGTAGATGAGAAGGTAGTGATAAGAGTTGTCAATGAACAATCGAATCGAAATAATTAACAAGCAGCAGTTCAAGTCAAACAAGAAGGGTTTTAAATTAATCAAATCCTCGATCGTGTGCTGTGTGCATCGATCATCGGTTGATCTCAACTGCTCCCTGCTTCCTGCAGAGATGGAGTTCATTGGCGGAGCAAGTCAAGGCCGTGCTTCGGGACTACCCCGACCTCAAGCTCACCGAAGGCAGAAAGGTGACTGACTGACTGACTGATTCACCATG
Organism: Avena sativa; assembly: GCA_916181665.1. NCBI lineage: Eukaryota > Viridiplantae > Streptophyta > Magnoliopsida > Poales > Poaceae > Avena > Avena sativa. Next base: position 90,348,894 of record OV702285.1, on the reverse strand, counting down.
ACCATGATCACGGCCTCGATACCAGATCAAAGAAGGATTAATTAACCGGCAGTGTGGTTAACTGTCTTTGACGTACTTGCTGCAGGTTTTGGAGGTCAGGCCGTCCATTATGTGGGACAAGGGCAAGGCAGTGGAGTTCTTGCTCCAATCGCTCGGTGAGTGGCCACCCCCTCCCTGTCGTCGTCTTCGTCGTCCTTGTCGATCATGGCTGTTTCATCCGTGTCATGTCATGGACCAGTCGATGACAGGGGTTGTTTGTTTGCTGTTCCCTCTCTCTAGGTTTCGACGGCCGCAGCGACGTCCTGCCGGTGTACCTCGGGGATGACCGGACAGACGAGGATGCTTTCAAGGTACCATCATTGAACCCAGCTGGTGATTTCATTTAATTTTCAGTTTTAAAATTAACTCAGGATCAGTACTAATCTGGTTTTAGTATAAACATTTGGTGTCAATTAGGTGCTGGGAAAGAGTGGTCATGGCCTAGGTATTCTTGTCTCCAAGTTCCCCAGGGAGACTGACGCATCGTACTCGCTTCAGGACCCTACCGAGGTATATATATCTATACATTACTGCATAGCTCCATTTCCATAGTTATATATATGGCATCTTAAAAAAAATTCATAGCATGACACAGCACACTGCACAGTCCAGTCATCGGTGACCGTGATGCGTGAGAGAGACAGATTAAGCAAAACCTGCTGATTAAGATGGATCTCCTTGTTTTCTTCTCAGGTCATGGAGTTCCTGCTCCGCCTGGTGCAGTGGAAGCGCCGGCGATCGTCGTCGGCGACGCGTGCAAGGGTGTAGCGGCGTGTTTAATTAGTCAAGTTGGTTACTTAATTAACCGTCGTGTACTGCCCTCCCTACCTGTAATAACTTCCGTGTCAGCACTAGATTTGTACCTTTTTCCTATTGTTGCATGGGTTTGGGAGGATTTGCATCTGCAAATTAAGCTCCTCTCGCACCACCATGGACGATCAGAAGTTCACCGATCCCCTGCCTGTATGATATCAGCTCAGACCCCGGGCCATTCCAGCAAAATGTAACATATGTAAGAACCATGGCGAATAATAATCACTTTGTTAACCGAAGAATGCATGCTATATTTTCCCGTTTGGTGTACACTTGCACATGCGCCTGCTCAGATATAGCCTTTTTTTCAAACGAGACAAAAGATTTATCATTCCATTGAATAATTAAGAAGAAGATTTAGAGGTCTTAAAGTACAACAACAATTGCCTAGGACACTTCCTAGGACATTCAAATAGCTCTACTCTCCTGCCACTACATTACCCAAATATATACTTGGCACAGGCCACACTCCAAATTCTTGCCTTCGCTTTGATCTTGTCAATGATCACATGAGGTGGCATGGCATGGTGTTGGAAAACCCTCGTGTTCCGCTCCTTTCAAATTTCCCAAGAGACAAGCATAATCATGGAAGTCGTCACCTTCCTCACTCTTCTGTTCGCCATGTCGAGATTCATCCACCATTCTTTGACGTTTACATAGCTTGTCCATGCCGTGGTAGCTAGAGATGCCGTGGAAACCGCTCCATGATAGGATATCTGTCCAAATCCTCATGGAGAATCAACACTTGAACAGAAGACTGTTGAACTTGGTTGCATAGGGGGCAATTCCCGCAATTAGGCTACACCCTCTATTTTGTAGGCGGTCCACGGTTCAAAATATATTTTGCAACACCAACCAAGCGAAGATTTTGCACTTTGGAGGCGTCCAAGCCTTCCAAATGACACCATTATTGGGTGTGGAAATGAGTCCTTTGAATTGCATTCTATACGCCGAGGCCACGGAGTATTTGCCATCATTGGTAAATTAACTTTCATCTGAGTGAGTCGGGGCTACCAAGGGTAAGGTGGATGGGGGCCGCTCAGATATAGCCTGATTAAGCAACTACCTTCTACCTAGGACAGGGCGTATGCACAACTCCTCACATGGAGGGTGGAGAGCTGCCACACTCGTTCCCATCAAACACGGCCCATGTTTCACCAAAAAGAGATTGACCTAGGTACTAAAGCATCTGGACGTGATACCTTTTCAGGTTATCTTGTACTTTGGGGAAGTTTATTAAGACGGCAAGTTGAGTAATGCCGACCAGATCTGAGCACACACATGCATATTCTAACTAACAAATCCCATTGATTCCATTGGATAAGATTAGATGCATGCTTCCAAAGTCTCCTTGGTGTAATCATCAGCTATGTTTGTTTTACTACGTCGCAGACAGCTGAGTAGATCGTAGCTGTTGTTGCTCTTGTCTCGTAGTGCGAGCTTCTGGGTTCTGCCTTTGTGTGAGGATGACACCTTTTGCCAAGCAGATCAACTTGTGTTTTCGAACTAACTGTCTCCATGCATTGTGGGTGTGTTTGAAAACATCATGATCATGGCAATGGGACTTATGTGCCGCAATACGTATAAGTAGGGACTAATACCAGTGGTAGTACACATCAGTCAACATCAGTGGAGTGGTAATCAGTCTAATCTTATTATCTTGTTTGCTTTAAGCTAGTATACCGTCTAAACTTTCTTTGGTAACGGTAGGTGAGCATGTGACCATCCAAAAAAATTACCCCATCAAGTTGCTATTCATGGTGCGTGATTTTTCATTTCATAACAAACAAATTTTCTCAACAAAATATCTTCGATTGGCGATAATATTCTACTTCATGTACAACGATGGCGTTCTTGTTGGTGTTCAAGAGGAGGAGCCATCTTGCTCGTGCAATGTGGCAACTACGAGGTTACGAGCGCCTAGGGGAGAAGAGTCGACGAGACTTCTTGAGTGGTTAAGGTAAGAGGTGGGGGATCCGAGGGTCTTAATTTCCAGGTGGAGCATAGTGCACCATCATCGAAGGAGAACATGTCGCCCCTCCCCCATCTTCAGTGGATGGCTTGCGAGGAGTGGCGGAGCATCTGATGATTAGGGCCATTCGGGGCTACATACACATAACCCTTGCATCATGTCGGAGGCTAGTGTTGCAACAATATTGGCAAGGTGGGGCGACACCGACGAGATCATGACGTTGGGTCGTGGAACCAACTTTGTGCTAGATGGCTATGGTTACAGTTCTAGGTGAGAGACATTCAACCCAACTTCCCCTAGAGCTACCCCCTGCAGTTGTCGGTAACAACGGGCATTCCTTTATTGGACTTTGTCATCTTGGTGGCTTCTTCGGCATGTGTGGTCATGGTTGTGATATGACAGGCGACTCGTGCACTTTCCTCTGTAGGCAAGTCAATGGTGTGCCAGCTAATCCAACTAGATCAGTGGATCCAATTGCAGCTCATGGTGTCGCATCAGCTCTCTATCGATGAGTGGATACTCATCCCAAGAGGTGGAGGACCACTAGTCGAGCTCTGTATAGGTCGTTGGGTTAGTGGTTGGGCATGGATTTGCCGCAACCAAATTGGGGAGAGATGGCAGTATTTTGGGTACGGATTTAGGATACGGGGGACCCTAGAGAGTTCGTGTTACGGTTGGTCATTGCATTAATTATTGCCAGTAGATAGCTTGTTAGGCCCTTGCGAATTTAATCATAAAAGATATACTCCTCTTGTTCCATTTTAATTATCGTTAATTTTGTACAAAGTTATACTATGTAATGGATGGAGTAGTTGTCATGGTTATTGTGATATACCAAATTTTAGTCCCCCACCTAATAAGAACAAACAAACCACAAACTGGAAAGCAAGCACGGAATTTATTAACTAACCAGGAGCTATCTCGCTGTCACTAAGAACATCTAGTCTTATCAGGTGTGATCATCGTCTTATCCATGGGCTAATCTAGAGGGGTGTGCCATCTCTAAATATTATTTACTTTTATCGTTATTCACATTATTCGTGCTTTCCTGGAGGAGAAAGATCCCTAGGTTCAGCCTCTGATCTAAGAGCCAAATGAAAGAGGTCATAAAATTGTAAATTTAATAATTTTTCAGGCAATTTACAATTACATGTGTGCTATATTTCCATACGTTGATTCATTCTTGCTCCTCATTTGGTTTTACACTGTTATTGGAAAGGACTACAGTTTGCTGCGCAGAGTCCTTGTGTACTCTCATTTGAGGGAAACCGAGGCCGCTTGCCGTATGGAGAAGTTTTTGTTCTCAGCCTAGACTAAGCATGGCTCTCCTGCGAAAATTAATCATTGTTCAGCTCAATCAGCCATGCCAGGCAGGCATTAAAATTAACGTGACCGTGTTTGTCCTACAGCACTTATATATCTCTGCATGTTTGGCACAGAGATAGTGCTTAATAATGTTTGCCCTGATTAATTTGATAACTGGTCATGTGCTAACTGTTTGATTCTTTTGGGACCATGTGTATCCTTGGAATAGTGGAACCGTGTTATATAATGCCAACTAAAAGATTCTTTTCGTTCGTAAAATACGAAATAAACAGAAAGATTCCCCTTCCTAAGTGAGTGAGGTATCTGAGTATGAGAGAGATATGAGTGCCAATCAGCGTCTGGTCCATGAGAATCATGGAGGTACCAGTGTGTTAACTGTTGATGATTGAGGGGGCAATGGCAATGTACTGTTCTTCTTTTTGGCATGCAAATGGCTCCAAATTGTGTGAATTTGGGCCCATCGCTTGGATCTAAACCCCACATCGACTATCTCCCCGTGCCTACCTGAAACAACAGTCCAAAGGATCCATCTGCTACAGCTGCCCTAGTGCCTGCGATCGCATGTGTAACCTCTCTTGTCTTTTTACCTAGATTGGCATATGGACAATTTCTTTGGCATCCCAGCATGATCTTTCACTATTACTCGGATGTACTCTTTGTCTAGGATATAGTTCTACATAGGGAATTGTACTGCTAGAAATAAAATGACGTGAACTATTTCCTTTCCTCGAAAACTACTCTGCGCCCCTAAACTCACTACAGGAATGAACGAAGGTGCCGACGGCCGGCCGGCTACGCCGACGGCCAAATGTCGGGGCCGTCGGCGTAGCTACCTTCCCTGGCCAGCTGACCAGCCCGGCCGTCGGCGTAGTTGACGGTGCCGAGGGTAGCCGTCGGCGTAGCGTGGCCGTCGGCGTAGTACAGAGGGATGTGCCGACGGTGGCCCTCGGCATAGGTACAGCCCTCGGCGTAGCCCTAGTTTAGACACGGCGATGCAAACGGCGTTAGGCAGACAGGCTGTGCCGATGGCCTGGCCGTCGGCACAACTCTTTGAATTTTTTTTGTTTTGTCTGTAGGCCTCCAGATTTTTTCCTTTTATCTCATTATTTTTTGAAAAATCATAACTAAATCATTCTAGTTCAGAAAAATATAAATAATATATCAAAATTTGCAGAAAAATAAGACTTATCTATCTACACTCAAATATTACACATTTATAAAAAAAGTGAAACATAAAACATTATATATAGTTTAAAACGGACATTATAAATTCAAAAACGATCCAAACAACATGAAACCTTCGCGTGGTGTCATATTATGTGACATAGTTAGATGGAAAAATATCAAACTTGGTATATTGATTATGTCTCAAAAAAACCTTCACAAAATGACCTATCTCGTTCGAGGTTTCTTGACTTTTGGGTCAAATGACCAATGTTATGGCTAGAATGAAGGCATAGTTTGTGATAATGTGTCCATATTATGCATAAGTATGCATCATGGGATGACGAACAATGTTTCAGGAGGAAGTTTTCCTTTTCGTCGCACCAAAAAGCCGTTTTCCATTTTCCGAGTGCAAAAAACGGACGGTTTTGTGAAGCAACCACCAAATGGCTAATTCAAAATGCTACCTTCACATTTTTCAAAAATACTAGACCACCTTACATGGATAATGTCATAACAGGGGAATCTCAAATATTTTCGTCTATCCCTGGTGAAAAAGACAAATTCCTGCCGAATCGGTAGGAAGTGGGTCAGATATGAACTACAGGTACATGATCGGATGCTCATGATTTTTTACAAAAAGCATTTTTAGGTTCAAAATATGTTGTTTCATCATAGATCCACTTCAAGTTTAGCCAGTCTCAGCCCCGAGCTAAGAATCTTCATGTCCGCCCTTCGACAAAGTATAACGATGGTTTAAAACGGGCATCATAAATTCAAAAACGATCCAAACAACGTGAAACCTTCGCTTGGTGTCATATTATGTGACATAGTTAGAAGGAAAAATATCAAACTTGGTATATTGATTATGTCTCAAAAAAAACTTCACAAAATGACCTATCTCGTTCGAGGTTTCTTGACTTTCGGGTCAAATGACCAATGTTATGGCTAGAATGAAGGCATAGTTTGTGATAATGTGTCCATATTATGCATAAGTATGCATCATGGGATGGCGAACAATGTTTCAGGAGGAAGTTTTCCTTTTCGTCTCACCAAAAAGCCGTTTTCCATTTTCCGAGTGCAAAAAACCGACGGTTTTGTGAAGCAACCACCAAATGGCTAATTCAAAATGCTACCGTCACATTTTTCAAAAATACTAGACCACCTTACATGGATAATGTCATAACAGGGGGATCTCAAACATTTTCGTCTATCTCTGGTGAAAAAGACAAATTCCTACCGAATCGGTAGGAAGTGGGTCAGATATGAACTACAACTACATGATAGGATGCTCATGATTTTTTACAAAAATCATTTTTAGGTTTAAAATATGTTGTTTCATCATAGATCCACTTCAAGTTTAGCCAGTCTCGGCCCCGAGCTAAGAATCTTCATGTCCGCCCTTCGACAAAGTATAACGATGGTTTAAAACGGGCATCATAAATTCATAAACGATCCAAACAACGTGAAACCTTCGCGTGGTGTCATATTATGTGACATAGTTAGAAGGAAAAATATCAAACTTGGTATATTGATTATGTCTCAAAAAAACCTTCACAAAATGACCTATCTCGTTCGAGGTTTCTTGACTTTCGGGTCAAATGACCAATGTTATGGCTAGAATGAAGGCATAGTTTGTGATAATGTGTCCATATTATGCATAAGTATGCATCATGGGATGACGAACAATGTTTCAGGAGGAAGTTTTCCTTTTCGTCGCACCAAAAAGCCGTTTTCTATTTTCCGAGTGCAAAAAACGGACGGTTTTGTGAAGCAACCACCAAATGGCTAATTCAAAATGCTACCGTCACATTTTAAAAAAATACTAGACCACCTTACATGGATAATGTCATAACAGGGGGATGTCAAACATTTCCGTCTATCCCTGGTGAAAAAGACAAATTCCTGTCGAATCGGTAGGAAGTGGGTCAGATATGAACTACAGCTACATGATCGGATGCTCATGATTTTTTACAAAAATCATTTTTAGGTTCAAAATATGTTGTTTCATCATAGATTCACTTCAAGTTTAGCGAGTCTCGGCCCCGAGCTAAGGATCTTCATGCCCACCCTTCGACAAAGTATAACGATGGTTTAAAACGGGCATCATAAATTCAAAAACGATCCAAACAACGTGAAACCTTCGTGTGGTGTCATATTATGTGACAGAGTTAGAAGGAAAAATATCAAACTTGGTATATTGATTATGTCTTAAAAAAACCTTCACAAAATGACCTATCTCGTTCGAGGTTTCTTGGCTTTCGGGTCAAATGACCAATGTTATGGCTATAATGAAGGCATAATTTGTGATAATGTGTCCATATTGTGCATAAGTATGCATCATGGATGGCGAACAATGTTTCAGGAGGAAGTTTTCCTTTTCGTTGCACCAAAAAGCCGTTTTCCATTTTCCGAGTGCAAAAAATGGACGGTTTTGTGAAGCAACCACCAAATGGCTAATTCAAAATACTACCGTCACATTTTTCAAAAATACTAGACCACCTTACATAAATAATGTCATAACAGGGGGATCTCAAACATTTCTGTCTATCCCTGGTGAAAAAGACAAATTCCTGCCGAATCGGCAGGAAGTAGGTCAGATATGAACTACAGGTACATGATCGGATGCTCATGATTTTTTACAAAAATCATTTTTAGGTTCAAAATATGTTGTTTCATCATAGATCCACTTCAAGTTTAGCGAGTCTCAATCCCGAGCTAAGAATCTTTATGCGTGCCGTTTTAAACGGGCAAATGAAATTATGATAAGAATCACGGCATAGTTTGTGATAAGTTGATATTGATATCATATTTGGATTCCTATCATTTTTCTAATCAATTTAGACATATTATTTGCCGAATTCCGATTTACAGATTTAAAGATATTAATTATTCTATATTAAATAAAAAATACAAAAAAATAAAATCATTATATTTTTATTTGAATTCAATAATATTTTTACTTATTCATTGTTGTTTACTTAAATAATTGCTTGTAATTTCAAAAAATACAACCATATGACATGACGATATAAGAGTTAATAGGAATGATATCCTAGTATTGACAACAATGAGTAAATTGCTTTGCGGGAAGAGATTCTGAAGGAACGAGGAAGTTAAGCGTGCTAGAGCTGGAGTAGTGCTAGGATGGGTGACCAAACGGAAACTTTGACTAAGACTGCAATTTAATCAATTATTAACTATAAATAGTGTTAAAATGATTAAAGCGGGAGATTAAGGAGTCAAATAATTTAAAGATTTAAAAATAAAAAAATAAAAAAATATTTTAGGCTATGCCGATGGCCTGGCCGTCGGCGTAGCTCCATTCCTGTGCCGACGGCGTAGCTCCAGGCTGAACCGTTAACCAAAACGGCCGTTGACTGACACGCTTGGCCCGCTGGAAGACGCTGTGCCGAGGGGGAGGGGCTGTGCCGACGGCCACGGAGCTGTGCCGACGAGGACGTACGCCGAGGGGGCTACGCCGATGGCCACCGTCGGCACAGCCTGTGCCGACGGTAATTTGGCGCTGTGCCGACGGCAGCCGGCCGTCGGCGTAGCGATTTTTTCCTGTAGTGACTAAGCTATTTATATATTCTCCTTTCCTAGATGAAAAGGCTGTAAAATTATGCGAGATAGAAGTCTAATTCAGGATTCCGTATTGAAATTACTTTCGTAGGTGATATATGCAATGGTAAATGAGCCAAGTCTATGGAGCGATGGCATGGGTCGCTTTGCCAGGTTGTCATGCTCACACACTCCTCTTGTCATTGTGCGATTCCCAATTTTGTGTTTCTCTCGTGCAGATTAAAAACGCATCCATACTAAGCCAATGTATCGGCACACCAGTGCTGGGTGTAACTAACCGTGTGCAAACCCAGTTTAACTGGTTTGGGCTAGTTCAAAATTGTGTAGTAGCTCTAAAGTTTGGATTTCATTTGTGAAGTAAAATGAACTAAGGTGCAAGTGGCTGGCTTGTCTGGTTTGATCGGTTCCATGTTTTGCACACCCTTAGGTTAGCAATCATCGCCACCCACTGGTGAAGCTAGCAGAGAATTTCGAGGGGGGGGGGGGGGGAGGGGAGGGGGATACGTCGGAAACATATCCATAATTTTTGATGTTTCATGCTTGTTCGGGAATCTAATTTGTTTTGCTTTGTCTACACTTTGAAGTGTTTTTATATATTTTCTGGTACTAACCTATTAACAAGATGCCACAGTGTCAGTTGTCTGTTTTCTTCTGTTTTTTGTTCCAGAAAGGCAGAAAATCAATATTCTCGGAATTGGACGGGACAAAAGCCAAAGTCAATATTTTACCGTGGGGAACACGGAGCCAGAAGACGAGACGGAGGAGGGCCTCGAGGGGGCCACACCCTATGGACGCGCGGGTGGGCCCACCCCGCGCCTGGGGGGTGCAGCCGCCTCGGGCACCCCCTCGGCCTCCCTCTTCGCCTATAAGAAGCCCCTGATGCCTAAACCCTAAGTATCCAATCAATATTCCACGAAACCGTCTATAGCCGTTGCCACCATCGTCCCTAGATCGGGGGATTCGAAGCTCTTCCCGGCACCCTTCCGGAGGGGAGATCATCCTGGAGGCCTTCTTCTTCATCATGCCAGCCTCCGGTATGAAGCGTGAGTAGTTCCACCTTGGACTACGGGTCCATGTAGTGTCTAGATGGTTGTATCTCCTCCTTTGTGCTTTCATGTCTAGATCTTGTGAGCTCCGTTCATGATCAAGATCTCATCTATTTGTAATCATGCATGTTGTGTTTGCAGGGATCTGATGGATATTGAGATTACTATGTCAGATTGGTTAATGGTTTTGTCCTAATGACTCTATCATGCCTGTGTTGTTTGTGATCTTACATGCTCTTCGTTGTTAGTAGCTATCTTGGCCAAGTAGTTGCTAGTGACTCCAATAGGGGGTATTTATGCTCGATAGTGGGTTCATGCCTCTATTTCATCTAAGGGAAGTGACAGAAATCTCTAAGGTTGTAGATGTGTTGTTGCCACTAGGGGGAAAACAACAATTTCTTGTTCATGGAACAAGTGGATTGTTTACCTTACACACTTTGCTTAAAGCAGTTGTTTGTTGCTTGGAACTTAATACTGGAGGGGTTTCGGATGATAACCCAAAGGTGGACTTCTAGTCATAGATGCAGTTGGATGAGGTCTATGTATCTTGTTGTATTGCCCAATGGAATCTCATAGGATCTTGATGATTAGTATTGCATTGTTATGCCTTGCTCAGTCCTGTCAATTGCCATGCTGTAATTTGTTTACCCAGCATGCCATGTTTGTTTATCTAAGGAGAACACCTCTAGTGAACTATGGACCCCGGTCCAATCTTCACCATTGATATATCTTCCATTATTACCGTTTACTTGCTGCAAACTACTATTACCTTCCACACCATACAGTTAATCCTTTGTTACAGCAACCGGTGAGATTGACAACCTCACTATTCGTTGGGGCAAAGTCTTGAGTTTGTGTTGTGTTGGTCTCCAAGTTGCTAGAAACACCTTTGAGTCGTTTCCTTCCTCCTACTGGTTCATCACACCTTGCTCTTCGGGTCTCCCAACGAGGCATCAATAACACACCAACAAGCTTTTTTGGCATCGTTGCCGAGGAGGCTAAGGACGTCTTCACAAGGGGAGTCATCCACAACCTTTCTCTTTACTTTGTTTTTTTGCTTAGTTTTTTTTGCTTGGTTTTGTTTGCCTCTTTTTATCAAAAACTCCAAAAAAATTAGTTTAGTTTGGTTTGCTTTCTCTTATAAAAAACACAAAAAAAAATTAGTTCCTACTCTAGTTGCTGGTTTATCATTGCCTTGCTTTGTCATGCTTTCTGTCAATGGATGATTTCTTTGAAACTAGTTCTTATTGGCAAGGTGGGTTCATGGAAGAAGAAAAATATTATTATAAGGAACACCAGTGTCACTAAAAGGGGAACACTTATGGGAACAAGTTGATAAATTAAATACTATTGCTAGAGAGGTGTGCTCGCTTATAATGTTACTTATTGCTTTGATAAATCTTGTTGCTGTAGGAGGTATAAACACCTACCTTTTCAATGTGAGTATAATGATAATATTACCATATCTTCTTATGTTAAAGGAAATTACGACTTTTATGATATGGAACAAAATGAAGAATTTATTGCCTTCAAGGGTGCATTTGAACTTGTCAGTTTTCTTGAAAATATTGATGATGCACCTTATGAATATGAGGTTTATGAGATACTTAAATTTTCTTTGATAATTACAAGGAAGAAAATGGCTATATTCTTGAATATTTTAATAGGTGTTTTCTAACGACTGTCTACGCATAGCCTGTTGGGAACCCCAAGAGCAAGGTGTGAAGCTGCAAGCAGCAAGTTTTCCCTCAGTTGAGACCGAGGTTATCGAACTAGAAGGAGGAAGGGAACTCCACACAGGTGTTGCAAGCAACGCGGAGACCTGCACAACACAAACTCAAGACTTTGCCCAAACGAATCAGTGAGGTTGTCAAGCTCACCGGTTTGCTGTAACAAAGGATTAAACGTATGGTGTGGAAGGTAATGGTTTGCAGCAAGTAAACAAGTAACAGTGGAAGATGTATCAATGGTAAAGATTGGACCGGGGTCCATAGTTTACTAGAGGTGCTCTCCTTAGATAAACAATATGGCATGAAGGGTAAACAAATTACAGCAGGGCAATTGACAGGAACTAAGCAAGGCATAACAATGCAATTACTAGTCAGAAAGATCCTATGAGGTTGATTGGGCAATACAACAAGATACATAGACCGCCATCCAACTGCATCTATGACTAGAAGTCCACCTTCAGGTTATCATCCGAACCCCCTCCAGTATTAAGTTGCAAGCAACAGACAACTGCTTTAAGCAAAGTGTGTAAGGTAAACAGTCCACATGTTCCATGAACAAAAGACTGTTGTTTTCTCCCTAGTAGCAACAGCATATCTACAACCGAAGAGATTATTGTCATTTCCCTTGGAAACTAGAGGCATGAACCCACTATCGAGCATAAATACCCTCTCTTGGAGTCACTAGAAACTACTTGGCCAAGATAGCTACTAAAAACGGAGAGCATGCAAGATCACAAACAACACAGACATGATAGAATCATAAAGACAAAACCATTAATCAAACCAACATAATAATCTCAATATCCATCGGATCCCCGCAAACACAACATGCATGATTACAAATAGAATAGATCTTGATCATGAACGGAGCTCACAAGATCTATACATGAAAGCACAAAGGAGGAGATAGAACTATCTAGCTACTACATGGACCCATAGTCCAAGGTGGAACTACTCACACATCATACCGGAGAGAAGGCCTCCGGGATTATCTCCCCTCCAGCAGGGTGCCGGGAAGAACTTCAGACACCCCCCCCCCCTCGATGGTGGTGGCGGCTACAGACAGTTTCATGGATATTTAATCGGGTACTCAGAGTTTCTGTATCGGGGGCTTCTTATAGGCAAAGGGGGAGACTGAGGTGACGGCCAGGGATACCAAACCCTAGCCAGGCGCGGGGTGGGGCCCACCCGTGCCTGGGGTGGGTCTGGCCCCTCTGGCCGGCCCCTCCGGCTCTCCTCTACACTTCTTGTTCCCCACGGAAAGTAATTGACTTTGTCCTTTGTCCTGCCCAATTCCGAGAATATTTCTTTACTAACTTTTCTGAAACCAAAAACAGCAGAAAACAGACATTTGGCACTGTTGCAACTTGTTAGTAGGTTAGTACCAAAAAAACATGTAAAAAGCACCTCAAAGTATGGACAAGTAAAGCAAAGTAGATACTAAACAAGCATGGAGCATAAAAAATTATAGATAGGTTTCCAACGTATCAACATCCCCAAGCTTAACTCCTGCTCGTCCTCGAGTAGGTATGTGATAAACAGAATAATTTTTGAGGTGACATGCACCCTCACAATAAAGATCCAACCGTTTGCAAGCATTGAAAGCTGGGATCAAAGAACTCTAAACATGTGCATGAAAGATGGAGTTCTAACAATAGGACATAGTAACTATGCATGCAACATGACAAGATACAAACAAAGATCATGAATAACATGCATTGAAAAACGTTTGATTGTTTCACATGCAGAAAACATAGCATAATGTCATTCAGCTTGTCCCTCATAGAGTAGCAATAAAATGCATAGGACACCTGCAAAGTTCACAAGGGTGACTATAAACAAGTAGCACAAGAGCAAGTAATAACACAATATGCATCAATTAATAAGCTTTGGAACATTGCACACAGAATGACAACTATGCTCTCTTAATGGTGCCTAAAGGTAGAAGGTGGAGATTCAATAGTGGTGGAAGAAAGGCCTTTTTGTAAAGGAAGCAGGGATTACAATTTTCAAAAAGAGCTTCCAAAAATTATGGTACTTGTTAGCTTTTATCCCTCATTGCCCTATCATAAGCATCTTGAAGTGGTTAAGGTTAAAGTGGCAAAGCTGGAGTATATGCTTGACGAAGTATAAGTTGGCAATCTCAAGTCCCTTGAATACGAGGGCCATACCTCATGCATACTCAACTTTGGGTCCAGGTAAGTTCTTGTCACTGTAAGTATTTGCATATCATTGACAACCGCCAAAGGGGTACCCCTTGCACATGGTACAGGAGCGTTCCCATAACCAAAATGACAAGGAAAGCAGGCAATGAGCATATCATCAATCTTTTTATTTACCATATGCATAGCTTTTTTATTAAGGATGCATCATAGATAGATCATTATGGTGATGCTGCAAGTTTCCACCATGATTAGGCATGGCTTAGGCTAGAGGCCCAGGCGTTTCTCTAACACAGAATACAAACTCCATGGACTTACAATTCCCCTCTTTATTTCACACCGGTGACATCCATAGACAAAAGAACATGATCTCAACTGAGTACAACAAGGTACAAGTGCAATGTTGAAAACATTCCCCGTGACAGCACGGTTCTGCTAACTCCAACTTATAAGTGCAAGCATATACAACAAAGTTGTCACAATGGTTCAAGTTTATTAGGGGCAAAGAATAAAGTGTGCCATCAAGTTCGTGAGGGCTTTAATCACTAAGTTTTCACATAACAAAATAGTTTTTAATTGGAAGATAGTTGAAAATAAGAATATACTTGGAATGGTGTAACACACGATGCATAGGAATTTATAGTGGATACTTTGGAATAACTTGGTTTTTTGGGAGTTGGAGGCATGAGTAGAACTTACTCATACAAGTGGAGGCTATCAAAAGACTGGGAGCAACCAACTAAGAGAGCAATAATGGCCAAAATCATGCAGTGCAACAAAGCATACTAATCAAAGCAAATAGTGGTACTACAAGGCAATGACTAAATGATCATAGAGGATAATGGTGACTTGTGAGAGTCATAACATGGTGTAAGCATGTGCCAAGTCAACCCAAGCAAAACATCAAAGGAGAATACCACAATATTATGCTTTTGCATGCTAAAACAACGCATAATTTCTTCAAGGAACACTAAGCAATCCTAATTGTTTGGAACAAGACATGCTACATAAATAATCACTAAGCATAAGGTCAAAACAACACCTAACATGTCATGCTAAAGTCTAAGTCACGTTCAATGTAAGATCCTCTTGGACTTCAAGCAAAAACTTATTACTCATTTTCAAACACCAAGCAAACTTATTTGCAAAACAACACAGCGAGAACGGGGGTCCAAACTTCTTTATTCAAGCAAACTAAACAACATAAGCAAAGCAAACGAAAACTAATACGCTCCAAGAACAACACAAATGTGCATGAAACAATAAAAAACGAAGGGTCTAGACAGACCTGAGCTTTTTATTGATAAAGAAGGGGATGCCTTGGGCATCCCCAAGCTTTGACGCTTGTACCTCTTGGATATTTCTTGAGGTGACACCATGGTGACATCCCCAAGCTTGAGCTTTTGTCTATTCTTCATCTCATTTCATCATTCTCTCTCTACACCTGAAATTTTTCCTTCATACAAAACTTCACACAATCTTCATTAACAACATTAGCGTATTCAAAAGATATTAGACCACTGGCAAAGCTTTGGAACAGCAAGACTTTTCACTAAAAACACAATCTACTGTAGTAACTCCTTTAAAAAGCTCAATTTACCTAAAGAGAAATCAAAAAGAAATCAATAAGAAGCAAATGCAAATAATTGCAGAAATCTGTCAAAACAGACCAGCATGTAGAAACATATTTTTTCGAACATCTTCTGTTGCTCAAATCAAAATGTGTTGAACTAACGAAAGCTAGCTAACATACTGAGGGATTTATTCGTAAATTTTGAGCTCAATCTGAGTTACCGATCCTCCTCACAAATTTTTTTGGTGGTGGACAGAAATCTATTTCGGGATAGCAACTCCCCAAATCTTACTTCTCTCTCATTAGAGGTCATTCTTGGCACAAAAAGCAAACAAAAAGGATAAGGAGAAGTCATTACTAAAGTAGTAAGTTCCAAGAATCAAGGAAACTCTTGGGTTATCTCCCAACAAGTACTTTTCTTTAACGCCTTTAAGTTAGGCACGGAAAGTTTGAGAAGATGCTCACATATTATGAATTGAAGTCAAAGAGAGCATCAAGAAGCGAATTTAAAACACATTTAAGTCTAACCCACTTCCTATGCATAGGAATCTTGTAAAGAAAAAAGTCATGAAAGTACAAAGAAACAAGCATAGGAAAGCAAAACAAGTGCAACTTCAAGATTTTCAACATAAAGAGGGGAAACTTAATATTGTTAAGATAAATAAGACCATGTTTCCCTCTCTCATAATAACTTTCAGTAGCATCATGAATAAACTCAACAACATAACTATCACATAAAGCATGCTTTTCATGATCTACAAACACATAATTTTATCAAGCTAAAAAATAGTGGGATTAAAACCTTCAAGCCCACTTTTAACAATTTTATAACAATAAGACTGATCATTCAATATAGGACCATCATCTAGAGCTTTATCATAAACATT
Organism: Avena sativa; assembly: GCA_916181665.1. Lineage (NCBI taxonomy): Eukaryota > Viridiplantae > Streptophyta > Magnoliopsida > Poales > Poaceae > Avena > Avena sativa. The sequence continues at coordinate 90,332,597 of OV702285.1, read as the reverse complement.
TTCTAAGCAAAAATATTTAGTACTATGCATTTCAAAGTTAGGCACAAATATAGGATTATCATAGATAACAGGAGCATAAACTATTAGCACAAGTTTTACCTATAGCAGATATTTCAAAAGGATCCACAGGAACATAACATTCATCCTCATTTGCTAAGCATGGAGGACAATCAAATAATGTAAGGGGTGAAGAGTTACTCTCATTAGAAGGTAGGCATGGGTAGATCCATTCTTCCTCCTCTTGACCATCACTCTCCTCCTCTTTTTCATCTAATGAGCTTTCAGTTTCAGCAGTTTCTTCTTCCATAGGCTCCTGCAAGGCATTAGTCTCTTCCATTTGTGGAAAGCACCTATTAAAATATTCAAGAATATATCCATTTCTTCCTTGTAATTATCAAACCAAATTTAAGTATCTCATAAACCTCAGATTCATAAGGTGCATCATCAGTATTTTCAAGCAAACTGGCAAGTTCAAAAGCACCCTTGAAAGCAATAAATTCTTCAGTTTGTTCCACATCATCAAAATCATAATTTCCTTTAACATAATAAGATATGGTAACATTATCATTATACTCACATTGAAAGGGTAGGTGTTTATACCTCCTACAGCAACAAGCTTTATCAAAGCAATAAGTAACATTATAAGTAGATCACACCTCTCTAGCAATAGTATTCAACTTATCAATTTGTTCCCATAAGTGTTTCTCTTTTTGTGACAAACGGTGTTCCTTATAATAATACTTTTGTTCTTCCGTGAACCCACCTTGCCAATAAGAACTAGTTTCAAAGAAACCATCCATTGATAGAAAGCATGACCAAGCAAGGCAAAAATAGACTGGCAACTAGAGTGGGAACTAATTTTTTTGTGTTTTTGAATAAAGCAAGCAAACCAAACTAGACTAAATTTTTTGGGTTTTTTGGAAAGAGGCAAACAAAACCAAGAAAAAGAAACAAAGTAAAGAAAAAGGAAGTAAAGGACTCCCCTAGTGAAGACGTCCTTGGCCTCCCCAGCAACGGCGCCAGAAAAGGTTGACGACTGTCTACGCACAGCCTGTTGGGAACCCCAAGAGCAAGGTGTGAAGCAGCAAGCAGCAAGTTTTCCCTCAGTTAAGACCGAGGTTATCGAACCAGAAGTAGGAAGGAAACGTCACACAGATGTTGCAAGCAACGGGGAGACCTGCACAACACAAACTCAAAACTTTGCCCCAACGAATCAGTGAGGTTGTCAAGCTCGCTGGTTTGCTGTAACAAAGTATTAAACGTATGGTGTGGAAGATAATGGTTTGCAGCAAGTAAACAAGTAACAGTGGAAGATGTATCAATGGTAAAGATTGGACCGGGGTCCATAGTTCACTAGAGGTGCTATCCTTGGATAAACGTTCACTAGAGGTGCTATCCTTGGATAAACAACATGGCATGAAGGGTAAACAAATTATAGCAGGGCAATTGACAGGAACTAAGCAAGGCATAACAATTCAATTACTAGTCAGAAAGATCCTATGAGGTTGATTGGGCAATACAACAAGATACATAGATCGCCATCCAACTGCATCTATGAGTAGAAGTCCACCATCAGTTTATCATCCGAACCCCCTCCAGTATTAAGTTGAAAACAATAGACAACTGCTTTAAGCAAAGTGTGTAAGCTAAACAGTCCACATGTTCCATGAACAAGAGACCGTTGTTTTCTCCCTAGTAGCAACATCACATCTACAACCGAAGAGATTATTGTTACTTCCCTTGAAAACTAGAGGCATGAACCCACTATCGAGCATAAATACCCCCTCTTGGAGTCACTAGCAACTACTTGACCAAGATAGCTACTAACAACGGAGAGCATGCAAGATCACAAACAACATAGACATGATAGAATCATAAAGACAAACCCATTAATCAAACCAACAAAATAATCTCAATATCCATCGGATCCCCGCAAACACAACATGCATGATTACAAATAGATTAGATCTTGATCATGAAAGGAGCTCACAAGATCTATACATGAAAGCACAAAGGAGGAGATCCAACCATCTAGCTACTACATGGACCCATAGTCCAAGGTGGAACAACTCACGCATCATACCGGAGAGAAGGCCTCCGGGATGATCTCCCATCCGGCAGGGTGCCGGGAAGAACTTCAGATCCCTCCCGATGGTGGCGGCGGATATAGACGGTTTCGTGGATATTTGATCGGGTACTCAGAGTTTCTGCATCGGGGGATTCTTATAGGCGAAGGGGGAGACTGAGGCGGCGGCCGGGGCGACCAAACCCTAGCCAGGCGCAGGGTGGGGCGCACCCACGCCTGGGGTGGGTCTGGCCCCTCTGGCCGGACCCTCCGGCTCTCCTCTAGACTTCTTGTTCCCCATGGAAAGTAATTGACTTTTTCCTTTGTCCCGTCCAATTCCGAGAATATTTCTTTACTAACTTTTCTGAAACCAAAAACAGCAGAAAACAGGCATCTAGCACTATTGCAACTTGTTAGTAGGTTAGTACCAGAAAACATGTAAAAAGCACCTCAAAGTGTGGACAAGTAAAGCAAAGTAGATACTAAACAATCATGGAGCATCAAAAATTATAGATACGTTTCCAACGTATCATTTCCCACAAACGGAAGAGACTAATGCCTTGCAGGAGCCTATGGAAGAAGAAATTGTAAACCTGAAAGCTCATTCGATGAAAAATAGGAGGAGAGTGATGGTAAAGAGGAGGAAGAATGGATCTACCCATGCCTACCTTTTAATGACAGTAACTCTTTACCTCTTATATTATTTGATTGTCCCCCATGCTTACCAAAGGAGGATGAATGTTATGTTCCTATGGATTCTTTTGAGATACCTACAATGGGTAAAACTTGTGATAATAGTTATGCTCCTGTTATCTATGATAATCCTATATTTGTGCCTACCTTCGAAATGCATGGTACTAAAGAGTTTTGTTTAGAAAATGTTTATTATAAAGCTCTAGATGATGGTCCTATGTTGAATGATCAGTCTTCTTGTAGGGTTCGCAGCATAGAAAACAAAAAAATTCCTACGATGGGAACAACTATGTACCAAGATCTATCTACTAGATACAAACAATGGGCGGATGTATATCCGTAGAGAACATACCCTTGAAGACCGACAAAGCTTAACGAGTCCAAACTCGTGGTTGATGTAGACGATCTATTGCCGATCTCAAGATCGAGAGGAAGTCCTAGCGCCGCAAAACAGCAGCGCATCCGTGCTCGCACACACGTTCGAGGCACCGAGCAACCTCCGCCTCCTCGCTCTAGCGATGCAGCGGAAGCACAACTCTTTCTTGCCGAATAGCCACCAGGAACATGTATCTCGCTAGTCCGAGACCATGGGGGATAAATTCTAGAGGGCGAGAGAGATCCTTCACGAGGAGGTGAGAGTGAGAGAGAGGGAGGGGGGCTCCTTTTATAGGGAGAGGGGGGCACCCAAGGGGCCATGCACCCAGCCATGGGGCTTCCCCCACCTCTTCCACATTCATGTGGGTGGACACTCCACTCACTCAAATGCCTTTCAATTCCATCCACTCAAAAACCCACTCAAATTCCCATTAAATTTCCACCAAGTTTAATGCAAACTCTCATTAAATAAATTTTTTTTATTTTATTCAGAATTTTGTCAATTACTTTAATGGCAAACATTCACAAATAATCCCTTGCTAGTATTTCATTTCACATGCAGAAACACTTTCTGCAATTTCACCCGAAAACCCGTTTCGGTATCTAGTGAAATAAATTCCTGCGCTTGTTATTCTTTTCGGCATGAAACTTTTGCTCCAAATGGATGTCGGTGTCTCTTAAGTGTGTCACCCTACGGTTCACGAATAATGCGGACATGATCGAGACCCTTCTCAGATCAATAATCAGAAGCGGGATCTGGAGACCCATACTGACTCCCACGCATTCAACGATGACTTTTTTGTGATCGTCGGAACCTTTTACGCTAGTATCTTAATCCCTTTGTTTCACGATATATTACATGTCCGAGATTCGATTATCGGTATCTCCATACCTAGTTTGATCTCGTTACTGACATGCACTCTTTTCTCGTTCCCGTGATATAACATTCTAGTGATCAAATCACTTGCTTGCAAGCTAATCAATGTGATATTACCGAGAGGGCCCAGAGTATATCTATCCGTCATCGGGATAAAAAAAATTCCACTCTCGATCCATGGGCCTCAACATAACACTTTATTAGTTCTGAATCCATCTTTATAATCACCATGTTACGGTGTGACGTTTGATGTTATCAAGAAACTCTTCCGGTGTTAGTGATTGACATGATCTCATGGTCTAAGGATTAGGATCACTTCGTAAGTTGTTATAGCAATATAAACTCAATGACTTTGATCGTAATGCTATACTTCGGATGAATGTTCATCACACCATTACACTAATGTTGTGACCCCGTTATTAACAACATCCAATGTCCATGATCAGGAAACCTTGATCATCTTGTTAATCAACGAGCTAGTTTATGAGAGAGGCATAACTAGGAACTTTTTGTTTGTTTATTAAACACACATGTATTAACGTTTCCGCATTGATACAATTATAGCATGCAAAATAAACATTTATCATAAACAAGGAATACGATAATAACCACTTTATTATTGCCTCTCGGGCATATTCCCTTCGGTCTCCCACTTGCACTAGAGACAATAATCTAGTTTGAAAACTTTGCGTATTGAACACCTATGGCTTTTTGGTGTTCCATATACGCAATTGCAAGTGGTTAACATAATCTACGGATCTGACGCTTTCAGGTCCGTGTGTATTTGCATGTCTTTGCGTCTTCACGCATCACTCATTCTTCAATGAGATGGCATTGTATAAATTTGGTATTTTGGTGAGACCTTTAGTTCCTTGGGGTTAAAACATGTCGATACTATTGTCATACAATATATCTTTAGTGTTAGCCCGTTGTGAACCACACCTTAGTTTGATAACAAACTACTTGACACAAATGCCCTCCTTTGCTGCTACTATAGCAGTCATATACATAGCCTTTTTGTTGTAGTATTCGTCACAATGTCTTAACTATGGATTTTATCCAAATCCATCATGGAATCTCCTTTCCATTACACTGTTCCACCCATACTTTAAATTGAGATAAACTTAATTTGTATCTTGTGACAAAACTAGTATCAATGTAACGCTTTACAATGAACTATTTGTAATTGTTTGTCACCTCTACACAAATATATTCTTAGTTCTTCCAAAAGATCATAAGAATATCCTCACTATCATCCAATGATCATTTTATGATTCATTCTGGTATATGCTCATAACACTTAGAGCATAGGACATATCTGGATGTGTACATATCATGGTATGATTGATCAAAACATCCTTGTGATTTCACTCATCAAGTGGCAAAGCACTTGAATCTTGTTCCACTTATCAAGTGTCAATACACTTGAATCTTGATTCAATTCCTTTCCATGCGATAAGAACTGTTTCTTGTTGTTTCTATATTGAACTCCTTCAATATCTCATATATGTACGTTTGGCACAACCATATTAGCGTCACAGTCTATCCACTATAGACATTCATGCTAAATATTCGGGTTTTGCCTAAGTTTTTCATCGAAATGAAATTCTGAACCTTTGTCAATAAAAATTACATCATTTATAATCAACAAGATGTCCTCCACATAATGTATTAGAAATATGTCTCAGCGCTCCCACTTAATTTCTTGCAAATGCAAGCATCTTCATCGTCTCCTGATGAAAACTCTTTTTCATCACGGTGAAGATTCCAACTCCGCGATGCTTACTTCAACCGTTGAAGTTTGCATGCCCTTTTTAGCATCCTTTGAATTAACAAAACCCTTTGGACCGTGTCATGTACACGTCCTAGGTAACCATTCTATTAGAAGAACCTTGTTTTGTTTATTCATCTACCATATATCAAATTATATGTAGTGGTTGCTACTTTAATCCGTCCAGACGAAATATCGCTATGAAAGATCAAATCTTGTCATAGTCAACTCCTTGAACATTGTCATAAAATACTTTAAGACATGTCGACTATTTCATAGATGTGAATCATCCATGTCTGTTTCTTTATAGATCCAAATACGACCGATAGGTTTTTACACCTTTCCGGAGGGTCTTCCAAGTTCAAAACTTGATTTCTCGTGTATGGAACTATCACGGATTTTATGGCTTCAAGCCATTTGACGGAGTCAGGGCCCATCATCGCTTCTTTACATGTAGTAGGTTCATCATTGTCAAACAATAATGATTTACTCTCAAATCTTAGCATTTGATTGTTTATCCGACTGACTTGGTTCAATAAGAACTTAGATCTCCGTGACCACAACCTTTGAGGCACTTAATCTGTGAGCATTATGGCAGCCTCCGGAACAATTCCGGCGTTGCGCAACTCAGCACATTTAGCTAAGGTTCGTTAACCTTATCAAAGTTCTATTGTCCTCCCATTTAACTTTTATGGAAAAATTCCTTCTTCAAGAAACTTCACATTTCAAGCGACAAACCCTTTTGTCCTCGGTGTTATGGAGGAATAAGCAATTGTTATTCAAAATAACCTACAAAGACATGCTCATCCGACTTTGGTTGTAAACATCTTACTTATGTTTAGCATACCAAAATTTAAGAAATGACAACTTGGGTTTTACCCCAAACCATAACTTTCATGGTGTCATTTCATCGGATCAAGATGGAGCTCTTTTCAGTGTAAAAGCGGAAGTCTCTAAAGTTTTAATCTTTTAAAACATAATGGCAGTTTTATAAATAACACCTTTGATCCAACCATGTCAAACAAGGTTTCATTACAAATCTCAAACACTCCATACTCCTATGGTGTTTCGGGAGATGTAAATCTAGGTGTTTTGCTAAACTTGCAACTCAAATAAATCCATTTATGATAAAATCATAATTCATTTATTTTATTCTTACACTTGTAACTCAAACAAATCCCTTATGATAAAATCATAAACCATTTATTTTCTTGTTACAATGATTTTGCACTTCATCTTGAAAGTCTTTGAAACATTTTCAAATATTTCATACTTCTTTCTCATTAAGTGAACATTCACTCAAATTTCCGGAGAAAGTATATGAAGTTGAAATCCATCGCTTACGACTATACATAATGGACTACATACATCGATATGTATAAATTCTAATAATTTAGTCGTTCGTTCTTCTTTGGCCTTTGAACGAAGTTTTAATTATCACGTGGAAAGTCTCACAAGCGTCACTTGATCAAATCAAAGACTCCAAAAATCCATGAATATGGAGATTCTTCATGTTTTCTTTCCAATATAATTTAAATAGCGATGTCACTTCGTAAATGATCTTTCAATCATTTGTCTTGCGACATTTTAGCATTAGGTTTTATGGATGTCATTTATCCAACTAGATTTGTAAATCATCCATTTTATATGGAATACGGTAATTATTTGAACAACCTTTGTTCTCATAATACCTGATTTAAATAACAATTATTAAAACAAATCTTGAAGTCAAGCTTTGATGTCAACGAGAAATACAAACAACAGTTTGTTTATTTTCGATGAACATCATCACATATTCTCTTGCTAGTTACTTAGGCCATTGTGGTTGATGAATTGCGTTGTTCCGTATGAAATTTCATACCAACCAATTCGGTATCCAATACCCAAGAACCACATTGTTTAACAAGCAAAGAATACAGCCATAACATGTATATCATCTATATACCTAAATTGGATATTTCCAATCTTTTCTTTTCTGCCAAATATATTTTATAGATTCTCTTTCAGCATTTCCTTTTCCTTTTTAAAAGAATCTATCAACATCAAAAGTGGCGCCATATACATGACACATAGTCCAAAGCGTGTATATTAAAATAATAATACCTTTGGACTTGCACTTTGAAGTAGATCACCATCATCAAAATGATCGGTATTCTTTCAAAATCCATTCTTTAGTAATCTTTTAGTGTAGTAAATACTTTACATACATCTTCTATTCACCCTTATCATGACGAATTTCATGATCAAGCTATTGTAGCTTATAAAGGCGAATCGTGAGTATAACATTACTTTCCAAAACCCTTTTTGGATGATTAGGATGTCTAGCATCTCCAACCTTTGTAAATTCTCATCCAATATGAGAACATATATTATACTCTATCATATTGCAACCAAAATATTATTTCAGATATCGTTATATCTGCCACACATGATGGTTTCTGAAACAATTCTTTCAGCTCCGAGATAAACTTGATATTAAAACAATCAAGAATCATAGAGGCAAACATGATACTTAAGATACTAACACTGGAATTGTTACTCTCGATTTAATACCAACTATTAAATTTCACGGAGTAAATAGAGTTTGCTGAAAGTTTGCAATAGGACTTTAAACTTTAGATTGACACTCAACTCAATACGATACCAGTTCGTAAAGTATATATCCAGAATTCTATAGTTCTATATCTCAATTACAACTATGCATAAGGTGGTGAACGAATGCCAATGACTACAACAAATTATGCAAATTCACTTTGATTTAATTTATGATAAATTGAGTTCTACTAATCCAAATTAGAAATAAACTCCCACTCAAAAACGACATCCCTCGTATCTTTTTGGTGATTACATGAACCAAATCCACTACACCAAGTCCGATCATCACGTGAGTCGGTGTAGCTTCAAAGGCGAGCATCCATATGGTCATCATATCAAAACATATGACTCATGCTTAACCTTTCGGTCCATGTTCCGAGGCCATGTCTGTACATGCTAGGCTCGTCAAGTAAGAACCTTAGTATTCACGTGTGTAAATGTCTTACACCCGATATATGCTCGTGGATTCAAGTACACCCGATCATCACGTGATGTATTGAAGCGACGAAACATTGTCGGTGCATACTTAAGGAAGAACACATTCTTATCTTGATATCTAAATGAGGGATCATCTTATTATGCTAATAAAACGCCAAACAAGCAATATAAGATGCAATCAAACATCACATGTTAATAAGTAAAATGATATGGTTCCCGCATATGATCTCCATCATGTGCACCATGGTATGATCTCTATCATACCTTTATGTGTAAGGCCAAGGTCTATGGAACTTACACGCTATGTGTGTTGTAAGAGTATCATCTCATACTTCTACTTACAATATCACCATATCATAACACTAGCCCAGCAACAATCTAAACTAGACGCCTCTAATTTATCCATTGCAAGTTTTACGTGGCTTAGGGCTTTCGAAGATAGAACCGTTCTTACCTACGAACATGAACCACAACGAGGATAACCAAATTGTTGACAACTCGTTGCAAATTAGATATTGACTATAGTAGGAGAGACAGACACCCGCTAGCTACTTATGCAAAACTAGTTGCATGTCAAGCGTGGAACAGGTCTCATGTGCGAGGACATGTAAAGTTTGTCCGGGCCGCTTCATCCCACTATGCCACCAATATCCAAAGTACAAATAAGAAGCAATAAAATGATCATCAACGCCCACATACTCATATGTGTACTACTCGTGCAAAGTATCTACGCATAGATCCGGCTCTGATACCACTGTAGGGTTCGCAGCATAGAAAACAAAATTTTTCCTACGATGGGAACAACTATGTACCAAGATCTATCTACTAGATACAAACAACGGGCGGATGTATATCCGTAGAGAACATACCCTTGAAGACCGACAAAGCTTAACGAGTCCAAACTCGTGGTTGATGTAGACGATCTCTTGCCGATCTCAAGATCGAGAGGAAGTCCTAGCGCCGCAAAACAGCAGCGCATCCGTGCTCGCACACATGTTCGAGGCACCGAGCAACCTCCGCCTCCTCGCTCCAGCGATGCAGCGGAAGCACAACTCTTTCTTGCCGAATAGCCAACGGGAACATGTATCTCGCTAGTCCGAGACCATGGGGGATAAATTCTAGAGGGGGAGAGAGATCCTTCACGAGGAGGTGTGAGTGAGAGAGAGGGAGGGGCGCTCCTTTTATAGGGAGAGGGGGGCACCCAAGGGGCCATGCGCATAGCCATGGGGCTGCCCCCACCTCTTCCACATTCATGTGGGTGGACACTCCACTCACTTAAATGCCTTTCAATTCCCTCCACTCAAAAACCCACTCAAATTCCCATTAAATTTCCACCAAATTTAATGCAAACTCTCATTAAATAAAACTCTTTTATTTTATTCAGAATTTTGTCAATTACTTTAATGACAAACATTCACAAATAATCCCTTGCTAGTATTTCATTTCACATGCAGAAACACTTTCTGCAATTTCACCCGAAAACCCGTTTTGGTATCTAGTGAAATAAATTCCTGCGCTTGTTATTCTTTTCGGCATGAAACTTTTGCTCCAAATGGATGTCGGTGTCTCTTAAGTGTGTCGCCCTACGGTTCGCGAATAATGCGGACATGATCGAGACCCCTCTCAGATCAATAATCATAAGCGGGATCTGGAGACCCATACTGACTCCCACACATTCAACGATGACTTTCTTGTGACCGTCGGAACCTTTTACGCTAGTATCTTAATCCCTTTGTTTCACAATATATTACATGTTCGAGATTCAATCATCGGTATCTCCATACCTAGTTTGATCTCGTTACTGACATGCACTCTTTTCTCGTTCCCGTGATATAACATTCTAGTGATCAAATCACTTGCTTGCAAGCTAATCAATGTGATATCACCGAGAGGGCCCAGAGTATATCTATCCGTCATCGGGATGAAAAAATTCCACTCTCGATCCATGGGCCTCAACGTAACACTTTATTAGTTCTGAATCCATCTTTATAATCGCCCTGTTATGGTGTGACGTTTGATGTTATCAAGAAACTCTTCCGGTGTTAGTGATTGACATGATCTCATGGTCTAAGGATTAGGATCACTTCGTAAGTTGTTATAGCAATATAAACTCAATGACTTTGATCGTAATGCTATACTTCGGATGAATGTTCACCACACCATTACACTAATGTTGTGACCCCGTTATTAACAACATCCAATGTCCATGATCAGGAAACCTTAGTCAACGAGCTAGTTTATGAGAGAGGCATAACTAGGAACTTTCTGTTTGTTTATTAAACACACATGTATTAACGTTTTCGTATTAATACAATTATAGCTTGTTTTTTTGAGGGTAAAACAGTAGGGCAAAAAAAAACCACTGCAATTTTTATATATTATAGAGAGTTACAAAAGAATATTTACAAACTCATTCCACCTCAAAGGAGAGGGATAACATTCTAATCAGCTATCTCCTGACTAAGTTGGTTTCAATCCAAACCTTAAGACCCTGATAATACTTCTTCTTAATTAATTATAAACCCCACTGCAATTATAGCTTGTTTGCTATAAGCTTTCTGATACATACTAACCTAATTCCTTCGACCATGAGATCATGTTAATCACCATCACCGGAAGGATGCTTTGATGAAATCAAACACCACACCGTAACTGGGTGGCTATAAAGGTGGCATTGAGTGTTCGGAAAGTATGGGTTGAGGCACATGGATCAAGAGTGGGATTTGTCCATCCATATGACGGATAGATATACTCTGGGCCCTCTTGGTGGAATATCATCCAATTAGCTTGCAAGCATGTGACTGGCTCACAAGGGATCACATATCACGGGAACGATAAAAGAGTACTTGTCGGTAACGAGGTTGAACTAGGTATGCAGAGATACCGACGATCAAAACCTCGGATAAGTAAACTATCGTGAGACAAAGGGAAATTGGTATCGTATGTAAGTGGTTCATTTGATCGCAAAGTAATCGTAGAAATATGTGGGAGCCATATGAATTTCCAGATTCCTCTATTGGTTATTGATCGAAGAAGTGTCTTGGTCATGTCCGCATAATTCACGAACCGTAGGGAGACACACTTAAGGATTCGATGTTGTTTAGTAGATATGGAATGTTAGTAGGGATACTGAATGTTGTTCGGAGTCTCGGATGGGATCCGGGATATCACGAGGAGATCTGGAATGGTCCGGAGAATAAGATTCATATAAGGAAAGTCCTATTTCGGAGTTCGGGAAAGTTTTCGATGTTTTCATCGGAGAGGTTCTAGAAGGGTCTAGAAGGTTCACCGGTCCGGAAGGGGAATGGTCCATGAATGTGTCATGGATATGTGGAATGATTGGATCATATCCTAGGTCACTTGGTGTGTATATTTGCAAGAGATAAATAAAGCTCTAAATTGAAAGTCGAACGGGAAGTTTGAAAAGTCAAACTGGAACAATGGTTTCCTAGTGCGAGAAGAAACAAGTCCTTCTCTCAATCCAACTTGGGTTTGGGTTTGGATTCAAACCCACCCCTCCCAAGGCTGCCCCCTCTCATAATAGAGGGGGAGGGCTGCCCCAACACCACAAGAGCCAAGCCCTCCCCACACACCCGCGCTGTCGCCGTCGCCGCGCACAAGCCGCCGCCGCGTCGCCGCGCCGCCTCCCTGCGCCGCCGCGCCGCCGCCGGTTCGTCGCCGCCTCCCTAGCCGCCGTCAACACCTCCTCCTCCTCCTCCTGGTCATCTAAACCCTAGATCTCCGGGAAACCCTAATCCACCTTAACTCGCATCCGGCTTAGGCAAAGCCCTGCGAGATCTTCCCTCTACTTCCGACACCACGCCGTCGTGCTGTCGGAATCGCGAGAGGAGAACTACAACCTCCACTGCCTACTGGAACAAGGGAGAGGAAGGTCTTCATCGAGTACCGAACGTGTGACTAACTGCGGAAGCGCTGCCGGAACGCGGCGCCGGAAGGATCGTCTACGCGATCTTGAGATCAGCAAGTGTACGACTACATCACCCACGAGAATCTGCTCTCGTTAACCACTTTGGAATCTTCGAGGGTGAGTGCTTCTATCGACTCGTTGCTACAATCTAGTAGATAGATCTTGGCTTGTTTGTGTGCATGCGGTAGAAATTATTTGTTTTCCATGCTACGAACCCCTACAGTTTTTAGTTAAAGTTTTGCTGTTCTAAAGCTAAAACCAAGGGTCTATTATCTTTTGAATACACTAATGTTGCTAATGAAGATTGTGTGAAGTTGTGTATGAAGGAAAAAAATTAGGTGTAGAGAGAGAATGATGTGATGAGATGAAGAATGGACAAAATCACAAGCTTGGGGATGCCACCCCAGTGTCACCCCAAGAAATATCCAAGAGGTACACGCGTCAAAGCTTGGGGATGCCCAAGGCATCCCCTTCTTTATCAATAAAAAGCTCAGGTCTTTCTAGACACTTCATTTTTATTGTTTCATGCACTGTTGTGGTGTTCTTGGAGCGTCTTAGTTTTCGTTTGATTTGCTTAGTTTGCTTGAATAAAGATGTTTGGACCCCCGTTCTCGCTGTGTTGTTTCAAATAAGTTGATTGGTGTTGGAAAGGAGTAGAAAGTTCTTGCTTGAAATAGTGCAAGAGGAGCTTGCTTTGACTGTGACTTAGACTTCAGCATGTCATGCTAGGAGTTGTTTTGACCTTATGCTTAGTGATTATTGATGTAGCATGACTTGTTCCAAACAATTTGGGATTGCTTAGTGTGCCTTTAAAAAATCATGTGTTGTTTTAGCATGCAAAAGCATAGTATTGTGGTATTCTCCTTTGATGTTTTGTTTGGGTTGACTTGGCACATGCTCACACCATGTTATGACTATGAACAAGTCACCATAGCCTCTATTATCATTTAGTCTTTGACTTGTAGTATCACCTTATGCCTTGATTAGTAATGTTTTGTCGCTCTGCATGATTATGGCCATTATTGCTCTCTTAGTTGGTTGCTCCCAGTCTTTTGCTAGCCTCCACTTGTATGAGTAAGCTCTACTCATGCTTCCAACTCCCAAGAATCCAAGTTATTCCAAAGTGTACACTATAAATTCCTATGCATGGTGTGTTACACCATTCCAATTATATTCTTGTTTTCATCTATCTTCCATTAAAAAGTATTTTGTTATGTGAAAACTTAGTGATTAAAGATCTCACAAACTTGATGGCACACTTTATTTTTCTTGCCCCTAATAAACTTGAACCATGTTGTATATGCTTGAAATTATATGTTGGAATTAGCAGAACCGTGTTGTCACGGGGAACGCTTTCAACATTGCACTTGTACTTTGTACATAGTTGATACCATGCTCTTTTGTCTATAGATGTCGTCGTGTGAAATAAATGGGGAGGTTGTAAGTGCATGGAGTTATGTATGTGTGTTAGAGAAACGCCTAGGCCGTTGGCCTAAGCCATGCCAAATCATGGTGTAAACTTGCAGCATCACCATAGTGACATCTATGAAGCTTTCTTCTTATAAAAAAGACATATTGAGAAAAGATTAAAGAGAGAAAAAAGCACCATATTCCCATGGTAAATAAGAAGATTGCTGAGATGCTCATTGTCTGCTTGCCTTGTCATTTTGGTTATGGTATAGCTCTTGTACCATGTGTAAGGGGTACCCCTTTGGTGGTTCTCTATGATACACATGTGCTTACTATGACAAGAACTTACAGGTGACTAAAGTTGAGTAGCATGAGGAGCGGCCCTCGTATTCAAGGGACATGAGATTGCCAACTTATACTTTGTCAAGCATATACTCCATAGGTTTTTTACTTTAACCTTAATCACTTCAAGATGCTTATGATAGGGGCAATGAGAGCTGAAAGCTAACAAGTACCATAATTTATATTGAGTCTCCACCTTCTATCCTTTAGGCACCAGTTAAGAGAGCATAGTTGTCATTCTTAGTTCTATGTGCATTGTTCCAAAACTTATTGATTAATGTATATTGTTGATATTGTTTGTTCTTGTGCTATTTGTTCTAGTCACTCTTATGAACTTTGAAGGTGTCCTATGCATCTATTTGCTACTCCATGAGGGACAAGCTGAATTTCACTATGCCATATTTTCTGTATGTGAAACAAACAAACATTTTTCAATGCATGTTATTCATGATCTTTGTTTGTAACCTTTCTTGTTGCATGCATAGCTACTTTGTCTTACTGTTAGAAATCCATTTTTCATGCTCATGTTTAGAGTTCTTTGATCCCATCTTTCAATGCTTGCAAATGGTTTGATCTTGATTTTGATGGTGCATGTCACCTCAAAAATTATTCTTTTTATCACTTACCTACTCGAGGACGAGAAGGAGTTAAGCTTAGGGATGCTTGATACGTCGGGAACATATCCATAATTTTTTATGTTACATGCTTGTTCAGTATCTACTTTGCTTTGCTTTGTGTACACTTTGAGGTGTTTTTATATATTTTATGGTACTAACCTATTAACAAGATGCCACAGTGCCAGTTGCCTGTTTTCTTCTGTTTTTGGTTCCAGAAAGGGAGAAAATCAATATTCTCGGAATTGGACGGGACAAAAGCCAAAGTCAATATTTTATCGTGGGGAACACGGAGCCAGAAGACGAGATGGAGGAGGGCCTCGAGGGGGCCACACCCCCTGGCCGCGCGTGGGGGCCCACCCCGCGCCTGGGGGGTGCATCCACCTCGAGCTCCCCCTCGGCCTCCCTATTCGCCTATAAGAAGCCCCCGATGCCTAAACCCTAAGTACCCGATCAATATTCCACGAAACCGTCTATAGCCGCCGCCACCATCGTCCCTAAATCAGGTAATCTAAAGCTCTTCCCGGCACCCTGCCAGAGGGGAGTTCATCCCGGAGGCCTTCTTCTTGATCATGCCAGCCTCTGGTATGAAGCGTGAGTAGTTCCACCTTGGACTACGGGTCCATGTAGTATCTATATGGTTGTATCTCCTCCTTTGTGCTTTCATGTCTAGATCTTGTGAGCTCCGTTCATGATCAAGATCTCATCTATTTGTAATCATGCATGTTGTGTTCGCGGAGATCCGATGGATATTGAGATTACTATGTCAGATTGATTAATAGTTTTGTCTTATTGATTCTATCATGTCTGTGTTGTTTGTGATCTTGCATGCTCTTCGTTCTTAGTAGCTATCTTGGACAAGTAGTAGCTAGTGACTCCAAGAGGGTGTATTTATACTCGATAGTGGGTTCATGCCTCTATTTAATCTAAGGGAAGTGACAGAAATCTCTAATGGTGTAGATGTGTTGTTGCCACTAGGGAGAAAACAACGGTCTCTTGTTCATGGAACAAGTGGATTGTTTATCTTACACACTTTGCTTAAAGTAGTTGTCTGTTGCTTGCAACTTAATACTGGAGGAGGTTCGGACGATAACCCAAAGGTGTAATTCTAGTCATAGATGCAGTTGAATGACGGTCTATGTATCTTGTTGTATTGCCCAATCGAATCTCATAGGATCTTGATAATTAGTATTGCATTGTTATGCCTTGCTCAGTCCTGTCAATTGCTCTGCTGTAATTTGTTTACCCAGCATGCCATGTTTGTTTATCTAAGGAGAACACCTCTAGTGAACTATGGACCCCAGTCCAATCTTTACCATTGATACATCTTCCACTGTTTCCGTTTACTTGCTGCAAACCACTATTACCATCCACACCATACAGTTAATCCTTTGTTACAGCAACCGGTGAGATTGATAACCTCACTGTTCGTTGGGGCAAAGTCTTGAGTTTGTGTTGTGCAGGTCTCCAAGTTGCCAGCAACACCTTTGAGTCGTTTCTTTCCTCCTACTGGTTCGATAACCTCGGTTTCTTACTGAGGGAAAACTTGCTGTTGTGCTCATCACACCTTGCTCTAGGGGTCTCCCAATGAGGCGTCAATAACACGCCAACATGAGGGGGCAAAACTAAAAAATATGGATATTTAGGGGGGCCAGATTACTCTATTTCTTCACATCTAAGTCCCTACTAAAAAAATCTTCTCTAATTCTTTAAAGTCTGGGGGGCGGTGCCCCCCCCCCTAACATACACATAGCTCTGACACTGTCTCCACCCTAGAGAGTTGCGTAGACACGTTGTCACCTACATGTCCACCAACACCAACAACATGCACAATTGCCGCTCTGCTCCATAGACCACAACGAAGATTCTCCACAGTGCTCAGTTCAGGGAGACGACTTGAACGAGGAGAATAGGTCTGAGGTACCTGGACCGAAGTGACAGGGAGCCTTCGGTGAGACAAATTCGTTGAAAACAAGCCCGGTTGGCCTGAGTTAGCCTCTTAGAGCGATATGGGTTGGCCCAACCAAAGCCGCTAAACTACTCAGAACAAAGAAAAACAAGGCAAACACCCTAAAGAAACTTGATCCGCAAGCTAAAACATCTCACGGTGGCTCCTAGGTTGGGGAGCTCCTATACGCCGCCTTTAGCGACATATCCGGAAGTCACCGCACACCTCTAGCTGAATATGGCTTGACCCATTTGACGTTTCTCCCGTTTCGTTCTAAATTCCTCTCCTTTATGCTGCTTGGACTTATCCATGAACTAAGAAACCCGGGTGACGTGGCACAAGATGCCATGTTTGCTCGCAATGCTTCATGGACTACTTTTTTCAAGATCCTTGGGGTATATCTCATTTGAAGCTAAATCGGATTCTCTGAAAGTTATTAATCTATGCTTAGGTGAAGACCGCATTTGGAATGAAGCAACGGCGATTTATTCTGACATCATGACCGCTGCTGGAACTATTGGAAAGGTTGAGTTTAGCCATTATGGGAGAGATCTCAATAGTGTAGCTCATAATATAGCCAAGAAGTGTTTTGTTTCTAAGCATTCCTGTAATTGGGTCAATGAACCCCCTAGTTTCCTTCTTCGATCTCTCTTAAACGATATAACTATTGGCTGAACTCGAGGCTGCAAGTTTTAGACACACTCTTTTTTTTACTAGGATATCGAAAAGGACTGAAAGATTTTAATAAGATAGCTTGCAGACCTAATATATTATATTTTACCTCATAAAAAAACCGGTAGTGCGTTCACCGAATTACAGTTCGATATACCCGTCTACACTAGCTGGCAAAGCTGGCTCACACGAACTTGTAACAAAGAATACGAAACAGACACGAATGAGTCTGGATGCTGGACACACGTACACAAGCCGACCTTCTCACGCATATTACTATGAACAAATTTCAAATCTAAATAAATTCGAAATTTGAACATTCTCAAAATCTAATCAAATTTCAATTTGAACAAATTCGAATCTGAGCAAATGTGAGATTTGAACATTTTCAGAACTGAATTTTTAAAAATCTAAACAAATGTGAGATTTGAACACTTTCAGGGCATCCACTATGTTGGCAATAAGGCTATCCATAAGTAAAAAGTAGTCAATAAGGAGTTCTACATACATAGTGGAGGCTATCAATAAGTTATCCATAAGCTAAAAACCTTAAGGGTGACCTACAAGCTTGTGGGTTGTCCATAAGCAATAAAATATTATTTTAGCTTCTCTCCTCTCTCTTGCATGTGTGCAAATTTATCTGACACGTGGGACCAGCTTGTAGACAAGTTTAACTAGATATATTGTGATATAATCAATAAGCTTGTGGTGTGGTATGTGGATCCCAGCTTATAGACAAGTTCTTCCACATACATAGATAATGCCCTCCGGACTGAATTTTTGAAAATGTGGACATTTTCAAAACAAATAAAAAACGAAAAAGAAAAAATTAAAGAAACAGGAAAAAGAAAATGAAACAGACAAGAAAATGAAAAAGAAAAAGAAAAAAGAAAAAGAAAAAATACCTTTTTTTACTCACACTCCCATTCAAAGAGAAGAAACACCTGAGAAGAGAATCGTACAGAGGTTAAAACCAACTGAAAACATACCGGCTATATGGGCCGGCCCAATACACTGACCAGGGGTGTGCGTTGCCCTGTACGCACCGACCTGGTCGGTGTATAGGATTTGCCCATCCCCACCCCACGCCTCCGAGGTGAACCGGCTCAGTACCACTATTCGCATGAAATCGTTGCTCCGGCGCGCGACGCAGCCCACAGGCTACAGCTGGAGCTGGTACTCGTGGATGTGGGCTTAATTACAGACAACTCATCCTCTAAAATGCGTTCAGTATTTTGACGCAAGATTTCAATAGCAGCAAAGTACTACTATAAAGGTAACACCATCAATCGCAAATCATCTCACCATCTTATTACCACTGTTACGCAAGGCGCAGCAACTGTACCAGTATAACAGAACAATCTCATAGACCACGGCCTGGCATATAGCAAACCTATCCTCCGACGACTGAGATACAAAGGGTAACAGGATCGGGTACAGAGCCAACACTCACTCCTTCCCCAGAAGGGCAAGGAGCATGCTCTCATAGTCCCCGGAGGTGTCTCCGGCGATCGCCTTCTCCAGCGGAACACTGTTCCTCTTCTGGTACGCCTCCTTTATGTGCTTCAGGTCCACCTCGGCGCGGGTGGTGATGACCCTGTTGAGGGAGCTCTCGTCTGTTCCGTTGCCCGCAATTGCCAACCTGAGAACCTTCTCGAAGTACCTATCCGGGCAAGTCAAGCACCGGATCACCGCACGCAGGGTTTTCAGGAACTCGTCTTTGGGGTCAGCCTTGAGATCCTGTAAATGTCAGGGATTTGTTAGAAAGTAGATCTTCAGCGGGTGAAACCTAGAATGCTAGCCCTAACTAGTTAAGCCAGATCATGACGAATATATACATAATACTTTTGCTAAATATCATCGAGTATAAAATTGATGAAAGGAGAAAACTATAAATTGCAGATGATTCGAACAGACCTTTTTAGTAACATGTAGAGTTTGAATAGCAGTGAAGGCTAATAAGAATGGATAAATGAAATGACAGATACTTGTATCTACAATGTGATCCATAGTAGGAATATATCCAGATGTAACACAGAATAGCAAATATGAACAATATGAAACACATCCAGACAACATGCTAGTACTTAAAATTTATCCAACAATCAGCTGAGACTAACGGTGGAATAAGGCTGAGCCTGAATACAGACGCTCATATCAGGCAGAGCAGGTAAAGACTGAGTACTTCGCGTCAGAACTTGTGAAGAGTGGAGCGGCAGTAGCACAGATTATTTACAAGTAATGCGTAACTGAGATAAAATATGTTATGTTGCACCTTACTTATTGGCCTACTGGGTGACTGAATTTAACTTGGGTGTGATGAATACAGAAAAATTATAGGCACATCAAATAAAACCGAATAAATTGGTGACATCGTATCACATATTTAACATGAACAAAGGGGAAAAAAATAGGCATAAGCTCCGTATGCACCTTAGTGATTGGGTGACCAAATGAATCATTGTAATTGTTGAATGTTGCAAGCAGCTGAGCTTTGCTCCGGGTGGTGAGGATCCTGATGATCTCATCATCACCGTAAGCCTTATGCTCAATCTTTTCATGCAGTATTTTGGCTTCTGAATGTGCCAACCTTGTGTTGACCTCTGGTCCTTCATAGCGGTATGCGCTTACAAGTGGCACCAAAAGCTGAAACGAAGAAAGAAAGATCAGGTCTCCATTAGGTAACGTGCGCACTACTTATCCATTGGTCAAAAAATAAAGTTAGCGTGAATGGAATGGAGGGCCACAATAATCTGTAACAAAACAACTGTGGCTTCTTGTAGAGTAGAATATCCTAACAATGTTCATGCCTATCAAGCTTGTATTAATATAATAATAATACAGAAAAATCAGACAATAACTTGGTACGGAGTAACCAAAGACAACATTGCATTCCAATTTAATTGCAAATTAGCATGAACGGTTCGAGAATTCATTTTGAAAATTTAAATTCACTATTCAACAACATGCAGCATCAAAGAAACAATTACTACATTGTTTCAGATAACAGAGTAATTTGGAAAGGATCCACAATAACTTCTGCTGCAATATTAATATTAAGATCGATGCACTTTATTGACATCTTTATTAGTATTAGATTGCACAGGAACGTTGTAAATGACAGTTAATAAAAAAAAAACGTTGTAAATGAAAGCACAATTCGGAACAGAATTGACATAAACAGAGTACCAGAACAATATCCTCCGTTAACAACCATGGATTCATTGATCTACTCAAATCAGAACCAACCAAGAGCCCATTCTCACATAGTCAGATGACTGGAGCTTAAATGACAAATTCCAAAGATATGAAGGTATCATTCACAGTTAATTTTGCCGTGACGAAGTTAGCATATACGCCAAAAAACTAAAAACAACTGTAATGGCAGATACGCCGGCACAGCATACCGAGGCATCAAACAGTGACCGCGGAAAGAGACGAATGCGTTACCTTGCGGAAGTCGCCGGTGACGTGGGCAGCGACATCCTCCTCGAGGGAGCGCTTGAAGCGGTCATGGTATGCCTGCCTGACGGCGAAGAGCTGGCCCGACCCGCGCGCGCACGCGATCTCGACCAGCACGGGGCTCCCGGGCTGCCACTTCTTGGCGCCCTCGTTGGCGAGCACGGCGTCCCGCTCCGCGGGGTCCAGCGTCCACAGGATCACGGCCCTCTGATCCATCCCGTCCCATCACGGTGGCAGAAGTGAACGCACGATCAGAGATCTGGAAAACGCTCGAGGGTTCGCGCAAAGGAAACGGCACGGGACAGCGGTTACCTCGAAGTCGCCGGAGATCTCGTCGGTGATGCTCCTTAGGAGCTCCTCGCCGTAGGTTTCGGCGTAGGCCTTGCGGATGGCGCGGCGCTGCGCGGCGTCGCGGTGGCCGAGAATGGAGATGATGAGCGCCTCGTTCGTGCCCCACCCTGCAGCACGCGCGGAAAACAGAGCACACAAACAGAGACAGTCAGACAGATCAAACGATATCGCATAACGAGGCGATGGATCATGTGCGGGGGCAGCGGGAGTAAGCCGGTGGGGTACCTTGGAAGGCCTTGCGGAGCTGCTCGCAGTCGTCGGCGATGGCCGGGACGGAGGCGGGGACGGTGAGCGTCGCCATCGGGGGTCGTATCGTGCGCGCTGCGATGCGGGATCTCGAGGTGTGCTGCGGGGATTGCGCGTTTCTGCAGAGGGGGTGAAGGGGGGCTATTAAAATGGAAGCGATCGGCCGGAGGAGGGGTTTAAGGACAGCTAAGCAAAGCGGTGGGTGGGTGCCATGTACGTAATTAGTGGGCGGTCTGATCTGGATCATCCGTATCACTGTATGGACTCGTGCGTGATACACGTTTGGCTGGCCTCATGTGTTTTGGAAACATCTCGAGTCTTAAGGGCTAAGTCTGCAGAGACGTGCTACCAATAATAATAATAATGGAAATATTTAATTGTGTGCATTGCTCGACTACAGCTAACATCTTTATATTGGTTTAAGAAAATGATCTAAAAGGTGCTAACAGCTCATCTTCATATAAAAAGCGATCTAAAATGAGTTAACAGCTGATGCTGAAATGAGAAATCGAGTGTAATTGCCAAGGTCAGAGGGAGGACATGTGATTTTCGTACGTGTGAAGTCTTAAAAAAACCTTGAATTCATAGAGGGGGTCGAGATCGAACCCCGAACTCGTGATACTAGTGAAAATCAGCACTTACATACCAAACACGGGATTGCTGAAGTAGGAGTCGTTGACATGCCATATTATCTTCTTCCTCCTCTATCTAAGTGAATCTTCTTTGTAAAACGGGGATTGACCAGGAACTCTGAGTTTAGGGCCGATTTCCGGATCAAAAGTTTAAGGGCTTGATTGATTGAAAGGATTTGTAAAACATGAGAATAGGAAAAATGCAGAAATATAACAGCACGACACTTGAAATCCTAAAGAAATAGAAAAATATAGGAGTCATAAGTTGTTTGATTGCACCGCAGCAAAAACACAGATTTTTTCAGGGTTTAGTATAAGTCATAGACATATAGTAAATTTTTTCAAGAGGTCTCGCCTCTTGTTAGAAATCTTATAGAATTATAATATAGAAAAGCAATGCATAATAATTTTATAAGGTTTATTTCTTTGAAACAAACAGACTCTATAGGAAAATATCCTATGGATCGAAATCTTATAAAATTTCTTTAAAAATCATTTGAATCAAACATGCCCTGAGATCTATGAGTTTAAGATTTCTTCGGACTTTTTTTTGTTACTCCTCTTTTGGACTGTAATCGTTGGGATTAACTCTGGGGACACAAATGATGGCTACAGCGTGCACAAATCGGTCGCGGCCCGGCCACTAATTTTGTCACTCTCCGAGGTGGTAGCCATCATACGGTGGGCCAAAGGTTACCCGGATTGCCAAATGGCAGAACAGCGACAGGTAACGTCGTGGGCTCGCCTACCCCTACCGGACTGTCGCCACGCGCGAGACCGACCGAGTCGCGAGTCGTGAGTCGTGACCGAGCCAATCTATCCACTTTCCCGGCCTCGCACGGCGGCGCACCCGCGCGCTCCTGCCCCACCAGTCAGTGCCCTCTCTTGCCGCGTGGCGACCGACCGCGAGCGCAAACCAGCCGGGTGTCCTCCTCCTCGCCCCCAAATCCACGCTTCCACTCCGGCCCGAGCGCGACCTCGACGGACCTCGGCACGAACCAGTCGCTCTCGATCCCACCGCGACCAGGAGCCGGAAGAAGAGGCCGCCCATGGTGGCCCCCTCGCCTTGGCCCTAAGACTCCGGGCAGAAGCACAAGGCCTCGCCCGCGCGTGTCGCGGGAGATGGGGTACCTGCCGTCGCTGGGCGGCAAGGCGGCGCACCTGGTGTCCGACCTCGCCACCGTCATCCTCAACCCCGTCTCCGAGCGGGAGCCCTCCTCCCACCTCCTCCCCGTGAGCACCCCGTCCCCTCCCCTCACTAGGTTTCGACTTACACGCACCCGAATTCGTAATTCGCTCAATCGGCCAGTTCTTAGGGTTTAAGGGTGTCAGCCGGAGATGGCATCTGCACGTTTCTGGACTAGGCGGCGTTGCCTTGTTCTCAGGGTTTAGGGCCCCCGTTGCTGCTCTTCTGCTAATTGACAAGGCAGACACACTCAATACTACCCTACCCTTGCGATTATTGGTATCTGGATGTGTATATAGGGCCTTTCGTCAATTATAAACTGTGCGGCATGGAGGTTATTTATTTGGAAGTAGAGCTGTAGAGAACTAAACTAGGGTAATTATTTTGTGCGATTAGCCAGCCAATAGATAGCTTCCACTATTGGATAGCTTCCTGTCCCCTTCTCCTATGTGTATTAGACTTTGGAGAACCCTGAGAACAAAGTTACTTGGTTTAGTACCCACTGTAAGGTACTCTGATGTTTGGTCGGCGGGGTTTGGAACGACTTCCCCTTTCTGTTGAGACGCACGACTGTCTATTGGTAAATTGTCAAGTGCCAAAATCAAGGCTTCCGATGCAAAAGACTATCTATTGGTAAATTGTCAAGTGCCAAAATCAAGGCTTCCGATGCAAAAAACTATTGTAGCCGGTAATGCCGCAACCTTAATTTTGTGGTTGGAGATAGGATTTTTTTTCGCTTCCTGCGTGAGCGCCTCGGTGTGGACCGAACCAGGACCTCACGTTGTGCACACTCAAAACTTTACAACCCATTACTTATCAAAGTCCTGTTTGTATGGTAGTTTTGTGAAAAGAAAAGGAAATTGAACCTGGCAATTTTGACAACTTGTTTGGGAGCAATTGGGCAACTAGAACAGCACGTGCTGTTTACCATTTTATTGGGCTAGAAGCTTAGAGTTCCTATTAATCTTGTAGGAGGCCATTGAAGGGCAGGAGAACCTATATGGTGATGAAGATGGTGAAATTCCTAATGGCCCTGACACATCTTCGTTCAGAGCATTTCTAATGTCATTTGTGTCCACATCAAGCTCCAGCAGTGATTCGATGGAGATCATGCCTGAGCAGAATCTGGATCTGGAATACCCAACTTTAACACCAGTTGGGAAGGGAAACAAGGAAAGGAAGGGGTTGCTTAGTAGAGGGAAGCGTTCCATCGGAAAGATCATTAACAAGGCAGGTAGACTTGGTAATTTCAGACAAAAACCAAGCCACATCGTTGATAGTGAAGTAGCATGTCAAACTGAGCCAGTTTCGTCCTGCGTGGGCTGGAAGGGATCAATGGAGTGTACTTCAAATCATAACTTGCCAGCAATGTCTGAACCGTCGAAGCTTTTGTCAGAAATGATGCGAAATGTTCTTTATCCATCCCTTCCTGTTCTTTCTCAAGGAAAGAACTGGATGTTGGTTTACAGGTTATCTATGATATCCAAATATGTCCTGGTTATTATCGTTTTGGTAGCACTATTGATTCTCTGATGTCTATACTTGTAATTGTGTAGTACCTGGAGGCATGGGATCTCTCTATCTACTCTGTACAGAAGGAGCATGCTTTGCGCTGGCGATTCACTTCTGGTATGCTGCATACTGTGCTTCTGTATAATTTTCACTTTTCACATCCTCATGTGCAATATAATATCAGCTGAATATAGTTTCAACTGATACATCCTTGTCAAGTAGCCATGCTAACTTTACTGCATGCAGCAAGTTCTTATCACCATCGCATTCAGCCAATTAATTTCACATTCCGGAGCTTCTCTATTAGACTTTTTAAGACGTGATAATAACCACTTAAACTTATTAGTGCACATAACATTTTCCCCACAACATGTCTTTGGCCCGAGGCTCCGAGCACCAAACTTGCTTCGGTTGCATCCAGCATGTTCTGCCTGAAGCTATTATAAAATTTTGCTGAATTTGGTGGTATTACACTGTTGTGTGGTAAAAAATTCTGGAGTAAAGGAGCAGGTTGTTTGGAAGCTTAGAACATGAAAACATTATGTAGTCATGGACACACGTTAACTCTTCGCCTAGTTACAATTTATTTGTATGCAGCATGGAGATCAACGATTAAAGTTGCTGCATAGATTACTGAAAGCTTTGCCTTCCACAGCATTTCATTTTCGAACAAGAAAAAGGATGATATGTTTGCATTGTTCTGTTAAACTTGATTTGGTCCTTAGACACTGCAATTCTGGGGGTTTAGCTATAGAAGTCTTTGTATTCGTTGTATTAAAGATACCGTTTATGTTTAGGTTAAGAGCAATGTTTCTCTTGGTTTTTTTGTACAATTTAGTTTCTCACATCCACTTCCTGATTTTTGCTGTCACAGATAATTGGGGATAAGAAGGGAGCAGTTTTTGGTGGTTTGGTAGAGGCCCCTTTGAGGCCTATCATACAAAGGAAGTATCAGGTTTACTTCTGTGCATATTCCGATGGTGTTTCTTGGATGTAATTTAACTTACAAGATTACACTGATCGTTGTTTACACCGTCTTTTAGGGGACCAAAAACTGCTTTGTGTTCACTAATATAGCTGGTCGTCCTGCTATATATCGTCAAACAGGTACTTTTGTATTACTTTGATAGGATTTCAATTGCATAAGAACATGGAGAATTGGAAATACCCGCTCTTCTGTGTTAGTTTCCATCTTTGTAACAACAATATGCGCTGTTAGCACTAAGGTGACTCCCTGGTACTTCAAACCATCAGATTTACCTTCACATAAGATTGATTTGATTAGCATATTTTCAGAAATTCCCATAAATCCCATTGCAATTGATGTTCCTATAGAGTTTATTGCCTTATTGTTGGGACCCACTCGGTACTTCTAGATGTGAATATCAGCTGTTGTTCTCCTAATTTGTTTGCTTCCTAAGGACTACTGTTAATTTCCAATTGCAGGTGCTAATAACTATTTCACGTTTTGCTCTCCTGAGTATCTGGCAATGGGAGGTGGTGGTCACTTTGCACTTTATCTCGGCGAAGACCTGTAATCTACTAATCTCTTTCCTTCCCTCCTACCTTGTCACATGTAATTTTTTTTTGTGTCATGTTTATGTTAGTATGCAAACTTCAGCAGAAGCATGTGTCTTTTACGCCCTTCATTGCAAGTGCCTACCAGCTTAACACCTTATTTTATCGTGCAACTCACGTGTTCACATCTGCTGTTTGTTGATCTTTCCAGTCTGAATGGTTCAAGTTCCACCTCAGAAACGTTTAACAATCCATGCCTATCACTTTCCGAGGAATTCGAAGTCAGACATGTAGAGGTACATGATCAGTGATATGCATATAAGTTAATTCTCAGCTTCCTTTTTTAGTCAACATGCGAGTAATCACGTTTCCTATGCAGTTATGGGGCTTCGTCAGTGCTTCCAAGTATGATGAGATGCTCACGGTTTGCAGTACGCAGAAACCTGGAATTTGGAATCTGTGACTCTTGACAACTTTCTGAGCCCCTGACACTCTGCCCAGGCCTGTACAGTTTTGCAATTAATATGGCTTTGCTAGAGTTCGTCTGTAGGAAAACAGGTTCGCTCTTGGATTCGTGGAGGTGAAACAACAACACAGCTCTGGGACTTGCTGGAGCAATTTCCTGCTCATGTTTGTAAATGTTGTAGAGTACTCGAATTCTAAGCCCTTGATATGTAGATGTCCACCATCTTCCTCTTTCTTATACGGAGTACCCTTTTTGTTAAAAAAATGTTTATCTTCCTAAAGTAGGAATTACTAGTGCTTGTTAGCAGTTCCCAATATAAAAGTAGAATAATCCTGCCAGTGTAATATGAAATAAGTTTACTATGCTGTTGAATAGTCATCATATGTACCTCGATTTGCATCGCTATGAAGCCCGCTCCTCCACTTAGAGCTCTGGTAAAATTGATATGCCCTCCTCCCTTTGTGGCCTTGTGGGAATGGCTCGTAGCTTCTGTGGTCCAATGCATATTATTTATTGAAACATTGGATGGTTCAATTTTGGAAGACCCTCCTATAAGAACAAATTTGGTCAGAGAGGTAGGGTAGTATTCAAGATCCAAAGAAACGTTATCCAATTACATGACTCATGCACTACTTTTCTTCATAACCACCCAAAAGCTTCGCGGTAATCATTGGCAGGAGCACCTGCACGGAAGAAATCGTTTTATGCTAAAAAAACAGAATTGAGAGAATTCTGCAAAACAAATAGGGGAAGTTTTGGAGCCTCCATCTCTCTTCCCAAAACCTAGCTGCATCCACCCTCCTCCATAGTCGGTTCCCCCTCCTCCGGTCGGCCTTGCCGTCATTGGGAGGAGCGGGGAATCTGATCTATGAGTTGAGTCTTTGATACAAGTAGTATTGATCTATGAGTTGAGTCTTTGATACAAGTAGTATTTTTAATGAATTAACAATAAATTAGATTATGATTTTGTTGCTCTTTTTTGGTTTCCACGTTGATGAAGATGACATGGTCTATAATAAGTGTTCTCCAGCCCTTCGTCCGATGACGCGAGTTTCTTCTCGACATTAATGATGGAGTTGGAAGATCAAATTTCTTTAGGTATGATTTTTCAGATCTTACTTAGTCGGATCATATTGGATGGTTTTTGTTGGTTGTCGCAAGGAGGTTTGTCCTCGCAATATCTTTCATGACTGCCACGTTATCGACAATGGTGATTCGTACTCCCGGCTCCCCAGCGACGTCGGCGAGGCTATTCGGTTCGTCTTCCCTGAAATACTGGTGTTGGTACTATTGTCTATGTTGGATGATTACTTGAATGACTACGCACGTGTACGTAGCCTTGGAACTGTGGCTCAAATTAGAAGTATGGGAGAACCCTCGTTGGTATTTACTGGTCTCTGAGAACTCTCTTGCAGTCCGTTGGTAGCAGCCGGACGCAGAGGTCGCACGGGCACCAGAGACGCGAGTTCGAGTTCTCATTCTTCTATAGAATTAGGGTAGCCGTGGAATCCCCCCGGTTACTCTCATTTTTTTTGTATTTACAGGTCTATGGTTTGGTACCTATGTCTTTTTTATGCGGCTGCTTTCGGAAAATCACAAGATTGTGTCATGGAAGAAGAAAGAGTTTGAAGACCTCGATGATTTGATAATTTCTTTTAGACTTTATTTTATAATTTCTGAAGACAGCTCATGTATTTTTTAACATGTACTATTTGCTATGATAAATATATATGGTATTGATTGTCAAAAAAATAGGAGGAGTTCTGGTACAGAGGTTTAAATACGGTGCCCATTTGACTGGGCTAAACTGGCCCGTTTCCAGCCCATCTTGCTCAAGCCTATAGGGTCATACGGCCCATTCCCGCAGTGCCGAGCACGGCCTTGCTGCCCGCCACCCTCTCCGCTCACCGGCGGCTACCGGCTTCCGTCGGCCTCAGCACCGGTCACCGGAAGGCGAAGGTTGCTCGGATGGTGAAGAAGATGGCGTAGAGGAGCATCATATGGCCAGGGACGCCGTGCGCCGTCGACAGCGACTGAACAGGTATCGAAGGTTCCGGCTCAAGCGCTCCGCCGGCGAGGAGTAATTCCGGCGAGTCCCTCCGAATGCATCTACTGGTATGGCACGGTACAGTATCGTTTTGTTCGACGTGTGAGGAGAATTTAGGGTAAATTAGTAGACCAATGCACCCAAACTACTTCGTCACCTCTGTAGGTTAGGTTCCACAATTCCCCTTATTGAGCAATTCACCCAACAATACCTTCAATTTCGTGCAGACCGGTGTCTCCATGACTTGATTGGGTAGAGAGGAAATGTACACCGTAATTTGTGTGCATGGGTTGGGTAGGGACGAACTGTACTGTGATGTACACCATGATTTGATTGTCCTTGCACCTTCCAGCACTGCTGATCTATTATCTATACATCATAGCTCCTTCTTAGGTTGTTTATGTCAGCGAGAAGACTGTGGCAGGTTTTCGTGTGCCCGCCATCTTCCTGTTCCAGATAGGTTTCCCTTTGTACCCTAAAGAAATTTAAACTGTACCAAAGCTTCACATTCTGAGACGAAGTCTGTTACACGATTCTTATGCTCAGACTGTAGAGACCATTCAATCAATTGGAACATGACATTGTCCATCATTTGCTCCATAGTATGACGTTTAAACTTTAAACATGCAAACAGTAGTTTGAACAAAAATATATCTACTCCATCATAAAGAGCCTACTTGCAACATCGCGAGTATAATGCAGTTGCCAAGTGCCAGAGCAACAGCTTCTGTGATTATGTATACTTTGAACTTTGGCCATCAGCAGGGAGTTACTATTATAAATAACTGTGTCATATAGACCGACTGAATGCCTGGTGACCACTTATCAGTGAAAGCTATTTACCTGATGGGATTTGTCATGATCTTTCTATTTTTCTTTCTTAGTTCTACCAGACACGCAAGTTAGGTGTGGTGTAGTAGTTGATTCCTATGATTAGACTTGTCTGTTTTTATCAATGGCATAGGAAACGTATTGCTCTGTCCAATATATAGTGATGTAAATGCATATGACCCTTTTCCTCTTGTAAGCATATATGCGCCCTCTCAATAGAAAATAAGATATAGATGAATCTGCTACATCTTGAAGCTGTATTTTGCAAGTGGCGTAATTGGTGGTTGCAGATTAGATACACAACATGCTTTAAAGTATGATTTTCGCATTTTAGGAAACAATGTATGAACATATGTTAGTGTTGATGTTAGATTGCTGCTTCTTTAAAAACATGTTCTGCCAGTCAATACCTTGGGAGGAAAAGGAGGCAAACTTTTACCTGCTCTAAGGCAAGGACATGCTGATCCTGACGGAAAGGAAAAACTGCTAGCAATGCTTCAGGGAAGCTGATGATTATGACAATTTGATATTACTAGTGGCAACATCTTTTTCAGCTACCTGTTTGGGTTCTTTTTGAGTTCTTACCTGTTTTCAGTCACAGTTGGTTGACATGACAGAATTTTGTAAACCCTCTTACTACCTGACACATGGAACTTCTTCTACATGTTAGTATTTTCAACTTTATTGATTGCACTATCTCTAAAAGCATCTAGGTGGCTTCTTCCATTCTAGATCAACAAACAGTACTTCAGAAAAAAGTATTTTAGAACTTTCGGAAATTGCAACTAGACAAGCTTTTCTTCATGTTAGTTCTGCCATACGATAGATGGCCTGTGAGCAGTACTTGTTTTCACGTGTGTTGTCACTCAAGCTATATCGTTACACTATTGTATCAAAATTCAAAGGATCTACTTTGGAGTAACTAGGACAAAGCAGTACCGCTGGAACTAAGATATAGTTGCAGAGAAAAATAAGCAAAATAACCCAAGCAACCTTATGTGTATTATATGTGCACATATACATCCCATACTTGTAGGCTTATCTGCTGATTCTTTCCGAGTCTACAAGTACATGCAAACATATAAACTGTGGAAAAAAGGCGGTAACATTACAAGCCTAAATTCCAAAAATGCAAGCCAAAGACTAGTATACAGTTCAAGCTAGGGAATTCAGATTACATCAGGAAAATTCTTTCAGGAGTTCTTCATCAAGTAGGATTTCTGACCAACTGGGCAAGGGACTACTGACGCTGCTATAGTTTGTGGTGCTGATGGAATTGCACATGTTCGAAACGGCCATGTCAGTGAGTGGTGGAAGGGAGTTTTCAGAGAGAAACAGCCTTTTCTGGCTACTGTTCTCTCGCTCGCTGCAGTGCTGCTCACTGCTTTCAATGTTGTGAACTGAATTCGGGTCGATGTTGCCAATTGCATGATCAAACGTAATGCTAGGAATTTGGTTCTGGGGCACCTGCCCTGCTGAGTCTATGCCACAAATACCCTCAATCACACTTGGCGAAATCATCTGTTGAGGGCTCAGGAAGCTGATCTGCTCCAGGTCTGTGGTGAGAGTTTTGATGCTGCTGCTGGTAGTGGGGCTAGCGGCAATGGACGCGGCAGACTGAAGCAGGGAGTGCATGTACTGGAGGTTGGTAGCCTGGACTGCCTCGGTCTGCAGCCTCGCAGTCTGATCCCATGGTTGCTGCTCGACGAACTGTCGAAGGTTGGCCAGCGCAATGAGCTGCGGGAGGGCAGCAAAGAAGTCTGTTCTCGGGCGGTGTGTCATCGGATCGATTCCCATCTTGATGAGCTTCTTTCTGAGGTTAGTGTTCCAGAAATTCTTGATCTCGTTGTCGGTCCGTCCAGGGAGGTGCTTCGCGATAGCTGACCACCTGCTTTGATTTACATGTTAGGCAAAACTTTTCATGTGAGTTTTATGCAATGGAGAGTAGGTGCAGTTAGTACTTGTTGCCAAGGATGCTATGTAGATGGAGGATGGTTTGCTCTTCCTCCTGGGAGAACTTCCCTCTTTTGATGT
Organism: Avena sativa; assembly: GCA_916181665.1. Lineage (NCBI taxonomy): Eukaryota > Viridiplantae > Streptophyta > Magnoliopsida > Poales > Poaceae > Avena > Avena sativa. The sequence goes on along the minus strand of OV702285.1, from coordinate 90,300,584 downwards.
CTGGTTTCAGGTAGTTGGTCCATCTTAGCCTGCAGCTCTTGCCACATCTGTTCAGGCCTGCAAGAAAACTAGAGTGAACAACATTCTTGGTGAAGGAAATGTGCATGAGGCAGAGAAAGATAGAGATGTATCATGTATGAGTACCAGCAAGTTGTGGTAGGGCCCTCCAGCTTCCATGGCCATGCTTCTGGATGTAGCTCATGAGCTTCTCGTCTTCTTCAGTAGTCCAGGGTCCCTTCTTGAGGCCACTCTCATCACCAGAAGGTGGCCTCCCCATTGATTGATAAGAATAGGATAGGTCAATGCCGGCAGGATGGGGAAACGATCTGGCTCACCTTCAACCTTGGTGTTCCAGATTGCTGGTCACCCGAACATACCATCCTATATATAATGGCTTGATGATCTCTGTTTCCTAGAGAAACAAAACCATGCTAGACATAATTTATTCAAATGGAGAAGACTGATATGCCCTTAGCATTTGAGTTCACTTTCTGATACATAGCTTGATGGTGCATGGAATTGCATGTGCATGGTCATGGGCTAGGGTCTTGTCTGTGTCCGTACTATAAAAAATATGTGGCACTTGGTTCTGTTGACTTGAGTATGCTGTCCATTTGGACAATCACCATGACCACAATGTGATTGCGACAGAAATCTCACCTGCTTCTCTTTCCCTACCTTTGTCCTGTGTTCCTAGTTGTCTTATGTGTGTAATTTTGTGCTTCGTCCTGTTATACATAGAACTTTAACAAGAGTTTCATGAGATAATTTGCTTTTGAATGCTCACCAAATTAAATAATTATTGTTACAGTTTTTTTCCTTTTCATCTGAGCCTGTATGGTTTTATGGAGGTAACTCTGTGATAGAACTTCATGTCAGAGTTGATAAATTGCATTTTTGGTGCCTATATGCTTACTCTGTGTTTCCTTACTGAAATTGCTGAAGATGGAGAACATGGAAAGGTGTATGAAACTCTGAATGAAGCAAGTGAAGGATCTGGTGATCAAGGCATGGAATACAACAAGTAACCAAGAAACTTCATGGCTTCTAGCTACTAGCCTGGCGTAGTGTGTATAATGCATTCAGGTTATTTAGTAAAGCTACATCAGAATATCTCAAGGACATAGAATTGGACAAACAACTGAACAATGGTGCTAGACAACACCAAGTTCTGAAAAATGGATAAGCCCAGATCATGTCACATGTTCGCTGTGAGTTCCAACTACTGCACAGAGATAAAAATAGTCATATCACTCTTCAACTTCTGTTTAAGCAACTTAAATTTCAGATCCATGGGCGACCAGACAAAATGAGGGCAATGGGAAAACGTGTAATATGATAAATTCACTTCCTTGTCTCTTCTTCGAACTACCTACTCCAGGTATTATTTTTGTCTGGTTTCACGTAGCATGCGGCATTCATCGTTCCACGTGCTTTGCCAGGTGTGTGTTCAGATTTTACATTTCTGAAATCCATCCATGCACGCAACGTGAGAAGAAAGCAGCCAAGGCGCTCTGGTCACCTTGTATGTCTTCCTCATGTCCTGTTCTTTGGGTCCATAAACAAATGTGGAATCAAGTATGTTCCACCTATTCTTAATGCGTAGTCCCCGAGAAACATAGGCTAACGCAAATCATTGCTTGTTCAAATGCTCTCTGTTCATATATTCATTCTTTATTTTTTTCTGATGATCCTTGTCTCCTGGTCTTCTATCATCATGTATATATGCCATTTGCCTATCTGTTAATTTTCCTAGCTAGAATCTTATTTGTCTAGAGTATTCTAATCTTCTCTAAAACTTTTGCAGTTGGTGCAAAGCTTAAACAGCAGCTGTGCCAATTAAGAATTTAAGACTTTCCGATCAGATCAAATGGTTCATATTCAGGACAAAAAATGAAGGCTTTTGTTAAGGTAGTCTGGGTTTCTGAGTCCAATTTGTTCTCCGTGTGTACTTGCAGAGTTTGATAATTATATTCTCTGTTTAGGTTTCGTGCATTTTATACCGAATCCCACTGTCCTAGTCAAAGTTGGTTGCTTCTATCGTCCTCAATGATCTCACTAGTCATTATCAAACAATCCTACGTCCTTTAATTGAGGCACTCCTTGGTTAGGCTTCATGACACTCATGTCTACATACATAGTGTTACAAATGCGGCATGCACTATTCATGTATACACATATATATCCTTTTAAAGAGGGACTATGGGGCATGTGATTCGAAATATTCACACACAAAGAGTTGCGAAGAAGTTAATCACTTTTTGTGTAGCTGTGTTTGTACCATCTTTTTCATTCGGGTAAATTCCAGGACATTGTTTTTTTCCCTTGTCAGTGCGAAATAACAATATGAACTAACATGTAGAACAGTCAAGCCACAAAGTCAAATCGTCCTTATTGTTGCAATGCACATTTGTCGGAAATACAAATTCATAGGTTAGTGCTCCACCGGGTTGAACCTCTCACCAACTAGTTTTCTCTTCTAGGTTCCATTGGGGATACAGAATCTTCCAAGATCTTTGCTGATGTCTTCTTCCTGACGAATAGAAAAATCATGTGAGAAGTACTTATTTTTCTTTCGATATATGTTTTGCAGTACTGTTCAGAGAAGAAGAAAGCTATTCCCATTTGTAAGGCACTATCGTTTGATTTCACGGACCTTCCATGCATGGTTCCACCCTGGAAGAACAGGTGACCTACTGATGAGTTTGTGTACCAACGCTTTGATCTTATCCATTTCCAAAGTTACCTTGCATGACTGAAAATGATGGTACGGGATCAGAAGGACAGGGTTAGATGATTGACACGGGAATATAGGCCACATTTGATGATATATACTTGGAAAAATCTTGTGTACTTTAACTGAATTGTTCAGGGTAAATCTTTCATTGCATCATTAGACGGTCAAACCTCAAACAACCACGTTCATATATATGTTGCAGGACAAGTACATGAATGTGCAATTCCGCTATGTTATTATGGAAGAGAAGACCTGTGCCTGAATATTCAGGTTTAACACAAGGTGATGGCATCAGTGACACCAGCCTTTGACATCTGTGCAGGAAAACAGGAGTTGGTGCAGGCAAGTGGGCAGTAGCAGCACCTGGAGGCTGGAGCAATCCAATTAGTTTAGGTATCTGCTTCCATTGAGAATCATAGTCCTGCATGGATGACGGATTTTGCAGCTCTTGGCACTCCAGAAGCTGCAACCTCCATCAACCAATCTCCTTTGTTAAATCTTGCAGTGTTTGAGAACTGTTGTAGTGTTGCGGGCCTTGTATATTCGGGTATGCAATACTATGCTATGGCAAATCTGAGCACTACAACCTCCATTAACCAATGGTCCTTGTTATTCTTTAATATACACATACATCTAACTAGTAAATATATTTTTTTATCTTATTTATGCAAATCAAATCCAAATATATTCTCTGAAGAAAAAACAGCAGCAGCCAGCAGGTCCAATTGACTTTTTTGGCCGAAGCGCAGGTTGGTTTGGCCCCAGTTTTTCCCAACTGCTTTACACCCAACTTTGCAGGAAGAAAAAGTTTTTTATATCTTTTTGTTTTTGCAAGTTCCCCCATGTTATTGTACAGACTATATTTTGCTGGAAAAAAATCAGAATCAATTGTCCCTAGATCTTCATATTCTACTACAGAGTGCCATACTGATGCTTCTCAAAACAATGTTTATCTCTTGCCGTGACAGGCAAAACAAATTCAGTATGTCTGTGTCCATGTTTTTTACAATTGATAAAGTAAAAGATGGCTATGGCCTGACATATTATCTATCGTGGCATCAGTGGTTTGACAATTTGTCATGAGAGTGAAAAGGAGAATAATAAGACCTTGTTCTAATTCAACCGTCAAGCTCAATTCTAAGGTACCGTGTGTATTCTTGAAAAAAAAAGGTACCATGTGTCCCAACCTTCACATGGAGATTCAGTTCAGCAGTTCAAGGTCAACGTAAAAGTGCAAACAGTTCCATTTTGGAAAAGAAAAAGAGGTATAAGTGTTCAATCTACTGGAATAATATCATTGTGGAGAGCCGATAGACTGAGAGCATCTCCACTCGCCTGACGCTGATCCGGACGCTGAATTTAGATCCGGACGCCGAAAATCGGTCCAGTCGCGTACCTAGGATCCTGTTTTTGTCCGGATTTAGGCAAAATTTGGTCCGGGCTTCCCATGCCGTACCCAGGATTCCGGGTACGCCCTGGGAACGCCGGACGCAGCGAAAACGGGCGTGGGCCAGCTCTATCGGCGAGAGAAGGCTGAACTCTCGCCACTTCGCCGAGCTCCCGCCTTTTTATTTCTCCCCCCCCCCTCCCCCCGCCTTTCTTCCCCATTCCCCTCCCGCCACTCCGCCGAGCTCCCGCCCACCATGCCGCCGAAGAGCTTCGTCCAACCCAGATCAATCCTCGGCGAGGGTCTGGCGGAGAAGAAGGTGATGAAGCCAAGAGCGCCGCCGAAGAAGCCGGAGGACATGTCCGACGCCGTGTGGGCGTCCAAGGAGCAGGCCAGGAAGATGGCGTCGGAGGACCGAAAGGGTAGAAAGGAGAGGGCGAAGCTCTGTCAAGAACAAGAGAAGGCGGCGACGGAAGAGCAGGCGATCGCGAGGGCGAAACAGGAGGCGGTGATGAGGTCGGCGTTGATGGCGGCGCCGTACCCATCCCACTAGGGAAGCCAGGCAAGCTTCGGCTCGTCCGCCGGATTCTTGCCGATCTCTCCGGCCGGCTTCCAGGAGAGCCAGGCGGCTGCTCGGCAGAGATACTCCTCTTCCCCCGAGTTCGACGGCGGGTTCAACCCCAACGTGGTCTTCCCCTGCCCGGCGCCGCGCCCTCCTTCGGCCTTCAACGTGGACATCAACCTCCCCTACTCCACCTCTCCGGCGTACACAGGCCCCGCGCTGCGCCGCGGACCACTGCCTTTCGGCGGAAGCTCGGCGCAAGGAACCTACGGCGAGGCCGACGCACGCAACATGTTCGGCGGAATGCCGGTCACCCTTCCGGCCGGCATGTCGGCCGAGACGTACATGGAGGACATGATCGCAACAGGCTCGGCCTCCAACCACCCCTCCTTCTTCACGGAAGAACATACTCGGGCCGACGCCGAGCACGGCCTCGAGTCTCAGGATCTCGCCGATATCGACGCCGATGAGACGCAGGCCAAGCCCGCACAGGAGGACGCCGAGGGTGAAGCCGTGATGCTGGCGAAAGGCAAGAAGGGGAAGAAGAAGTCGGGCACTTCGGCGAACGCTCGGATCAAGTGGATCGTGGCCGAGGACACCTGTCTCGCCAAAGCTTGGAAAACGGTGAGCATGGATCCGAGCACCGGTGCCAACCAAAATTCAGACAACTATTGGCGGCGCGTGAAGGTAGCGTTCGACGAGCGTAGCGTTTGCGACCCAAAGTATCGCAAAATTCACATAGAGCGAGGGAAGAAGGCTATTACCAACCATTGGGCGATCTTCCAGACTGCGTGCAGCTAGTGGCACAGCTGCGTGGAAGAGGTGGAACGCACACAAGCCATCAGGGAAAACATGGACAACAAGATACTCGCGAACACTAGCATTATCGTGCACTCGCTTCCATTTTGACACAGTTGACACACTTCCATTTTGCAGCTTCATCGTGCACTTGCTTTGTTTCGAGAGGACATGAAGATGGAGTTCAAGTTCCATCATGTCTTCGAGGAGATCGAGAACTGCGAAAAGTGACGGGACACTCGCCTGAGCCTCTCCAAGACCAAGGACGTCGTCTACAACCCGGAGGCCCCTCCCGCTGCTGCCGACGAAGGAAGACCAGAGGTCGGCCAGAAGAAGGCGAAGATGCTCAAAGCCGCCGGACCTCCCGCCGAGCGTCTCCAGGCTTCGATCGAGAAATGCATCGCCAACACGAGGGCGCAGGCCGAGAAGAGGGCCGAGAAGACCGACGAGTGTTGGAAGCAGCTGATCAAGACCCAAGGGAAAAAGATAGCCCTCATCAAGGCCAACCTCGCCGAGAAGGCCAACTACGCTGCCAAGAAACATAACACGGATCTCAAGTTCCTGATGGGCGGCGAGGACACGTCGAAGATGTGCTCGCCGGTCAAGGCCTGGTACATGGCACAACGCCAGGCCATCCTCCAGGGCGAGATCACGCCTTCCCTTTCCTCTGCGCCAAACGCCCCTGCGCCGAACGCCCCCACGCCGAGCTCTGCTTCCACTTCCTCCAACCCGTCGGCGTCCGCCAGCGAGACGGACGACCACGCCGCGTCGGCCACGCCACAGGAGCCCATCCCCATCAACGACTGAGAGATAGCCGAGTCATTTTCCATGTTCTGTAATAATCCGTCGCCGAATTTGTGGGCGTAAATTTTGTCGAACACCTTGTGGCCGAGCACTCGCCGGCGGGAACGATAAAAATTCAAATATGTCGCCGTTTTCTGTTCGCCTGGGTATTCGGCCTAGGTACGCGAGTGGGAAACTGGGCGTAGCCAGCCGAAATCAAGTTCCGTCCGGCCAAAAAAAGGTCCGGATTTCAGTCTGGGTTCGCCCAACGAGTGGAGATGCTCTGAGGCATCACGGTGGATTGCCACGACCAGATTGAAACATGAATAGTAGGCGAGGATATGTACTCCTTCCGTTTCATAATATAAGGTGTTTTAGCTTGTGAAACAAATATATCTAAACTTGTTTTAGAATATATGTTCACTTAAGTTTGAAATGAATCTACACACTAAAAGAAGTCTTGGTATATTTTTTTTACAAACTTAAAACATCTTATATTTTGAAACGGAGGGAGTATATACTAAAACCAGTTACAGGCCAGAGTAGTTCTAGTCAGGCTTCTTGTCTCATGGGAGTTCATAATAAACAAATCTTCAGCACCGTAACACACCTTAGCATCTAACCAAGATCAAGGATGAGAGGCAAGTTTTTGGCTCATGGAGAGTAATAAGCTTGAATGTAAGCAAGTTTCATAAGAACATTTGCTAACATCCAACTCAAGATTTGGCAAGCATGCCAATAAAACTGTATGTTTCCTATTAAATCACGGTTACCTCTCCCAGCCACTGGATCAAGGTTAAGACTGCTCATCTGCCTCTCGCCATATATATAACACACCAAATATCAATAACCTACCAGTGCTATATGCTGAACCTAAGGTGCAAGTCGTGGCAGTCAGAGAGAAACTCTACCCGCTCCAACTCACCTATTTACTCAGCCAAAGAGGTACCACAGAAATAATACCATTATACTTGAGCATTATAAATCTAAGAACAAACAGACACAAGCTAACATGCACATATGATCACAGGAACAACTGAAATCTCTAAGATATGCATGTTTGCATTGTAGATTGAACTGGATATCACAAGTAGTTGGATGGAAATAGAGATGGGACATCACAGGCAAAATTTACAAGTGTTGTCAGTTCTCATAGATGAGTCCAAACATACTACTCCCTCCGTCCCAAAATAGATGTCTAAGATTTGTCAAAATTTGAATGAATCTAGACACTATTTAGTATATAGGTTCATCCAAATTTTGACAAATCTAAGACATCTATTTTGGGACGGAGGGAGTACTAGGAGAATCCGTGAAGTTCGTATTTGAACTTTGTCTGACACCCTAAAGGCTAAGACAGTTCACGATAACCATTTGTCCAATTCCTTCCAAGTACCTCCAGTTCAGCAAAACACCTGAAAAACTTAGAAGAAGGGAGACGAAGTTAGCCAATATTAGTAATATGTACTCCCTCCGTTTCAAAATATAAGATGTTTTAGCTTTGTGAAGCAAATTTATCTAGACTTCTTTTAGTATGTAGGTTCATTCATGTTTGGAGTGAACCTACACACTAAAACAAGTCTAAATACATTCTCTTCACAAACCTAAAACATCTTATATCTTGAAACAGAGGGAGTATGATGGGAACTAAGGAAGTGGGGTAGTAGAAAAATAGGAGTGCTGGTGGTCATTGATAAATGACAGGCAAGCACACTACTGAACAGTATAGGAAGTTAAAAACTAGTAGTGTTTGTGGTCATCAAGGCAACATAACTAGAATGCAGAAACGATTTAGTTTAACAGATGCGGCTTTATCATATTTTTATACTGCCAACACAACACAGAACTACAGAACTATACTGGTACTTTCTTTGAAATCTGCTTAGAGTGTCCATTACTTTATGAACTGTGGAAACAAATTTTACTGCACAGAACTACAGATCTGCATGCAAAAGTGGAGCACACAATTCAAATACCTATATATCGGGCAGGGCCAAGACAAGCAGAATCATGCAAAGAGCTTCTAGACATGCTATCCGTACCAATAAAAAACTAACCCAATAAGTATTCCATAAGCTGTCCAGCTGTTACTTTTTTCATGTTTACACCTAACTGATTATGCATGAAACCTAGTTCAGGAAGATTAAATTAGGTCATATTAAAATGTAACTCTGCAATTATTTCAGCCACACAGCAGATAGATGCTTGGAAATAAACTTTTCAAATACCGACTTCAAGTATTGAACCAATGATGACAACAATACATACCTGCTCTAAGGGCACATCTTAATCTCAGACCTTCATCGTTTTCCATTGTAGGAACTTTGCCTGATTATATAGACCTGCAGCATTTACACCACAGAGACTGCATTGTTAGCAGCAACACACATGATTTTCATGTTTTTAGTACTTAAATGCATTAATTCCTATTCATGGACAACTAAAGGCAGCCCAAGGGAACAGGTGTTTCTAAGAACTTGCATAGGGGGATGTCGAATAGTAATTTTCCAGCAACAAGCAGGTCCAATGTGTCATCAATCTGCTTGAAGTATTAGTGGCTGTTTGCAAGTCATTAACTGTAAGTGGATCTGCTGCTCGGCTCAACGATTTAATATACAACATACAGAACCACACTATTAAGTCTGATTGCACAAGTACTACAGTCATAAATATGAAGATAACCTTACTTTGTCATGTATTAATTCAGTCAACTTCACATCATTATGAGTTCTTTAGGATTGCATATAGTACGGAAGATAGTGCAGCAGAAAATAGGGTCTCACCCTGAACTTAGTGCGCTCTACCAGCTCGAACAGCAGGCAATCTCCATCCACCAGCTTGTGATCAATGGCAAACTTTCTCCAACCGGCACTAAGGCCGGTCTTAAGGTGAAGATAGAACGTATCGGTCTCGGCATCTTGCTCATCCACCAGAGTGATGGTCTCGTTACGATTCTTCGGCAGATACTTCTTGCAGAACTGCACTGGGAGGCCCTGCAAGGAATTGAAATGGACAGTGAACCTCACAATGATCAGCAGATGGTCGGTTTCCATGAAGGAGTGAGCTGTATCCAGCAGTGCAGGTTTTTGCTTACCAGCCAGAAGCCTCCGGTGACGTGAGACTGGGTCATGGGCTTCACGAAAGTGGGGTAGTCTGAATCCAGCTTGTCCTGCAGCGCCTCGGCCATGTCGATGGCGTACTCTCTTGCCTTGTCGGAGGCGTACACCCGGTTGACCAGGTCCTTTCTGACGCTGTAAGTCCTGTGCCCCCTGCTCGAAAAGACACAGAAAATCAGAGTGTCAGAGGTTCACTTCAAATGTTTCGTGGAGAGGAGGAATCGGGCGAGCTATTTACCTCCGGATCTGCTTCTCCAAGACCGAGTAGGTGGCCTGTCCACACGCAAGATGCAGCCTTCAGTTAGTACAAATTGAATGAAGGAACGGAAGTAAACCGAGACGCTTGGCAGTGTATCATCAGGACGTACCTCGTAGAGGTACTTGGGCTTCTCCGGGAGGCCGGCGACGCGGCCGGACCGCCGGACCGGCGCGTCCTCGCCGGCCTCGCGCTGCACCCGCTTCCGCTTCACGGACTTGGCCTGCGACAGAAACCGGCCGAAACCAGGCGAGTCAGGGAAACGAGCAAACGAGCATCCGAAATCGAAACGGGGGGAGGGGATCTGACCGGCGAGGGCTTGGGCGCTGCCTCCTGGACGGCGGCGGAGAGGTGGTGCAGGCGCAGCTCCGCCATCTTGCGCCTGTTCTCCTCCACCGTCCTCCGGCGCTGCTCCTCGTACGCGATCGCTCCGGCCATCTCCTCCGCGATTTTTTCCTCTCTGTCCCGGATTTTGCTGTCGCCTGAGGTGTTGAGGGGAGATGGGGGCAGACGAACGGGGAATGGGGAGTAGTGGCGAGAGGGGAAAGCTGCGGCGGCCAGGCCAATAAATCCGGGTGGTGGGCAGGAGGGGGAGGGGAACGGGAGGACCTGGTCTATGGACCGTCAGCGGCTGTACCGTCTGTACGACGGGTCTGGTGCATGCGCTGGGTCCTTGGATCGGTGGAGGCTGCCAGGCCAAGAGCCGCGAGATTCAAACGTTCCAAATCTGCTGTCCCTTTTTTCAGGGAGGGGATTGTAGGGGGCAGCGCTGGCGTGCACACGTGATCTCTCCTTGGACCCACAAGGCAGCGCTGCCGTGCCGATGATTTGTTGCTGTGATCACACGCTTTATTCACGGGCTAGAAAGTTTTTGGCAACGATGGACATGCGTGAATTCGGAATGTAATTCGAGGAATGGAATCGAGTGATTTTAAGCAAAAATAACGCGCCGTGATATTCGGATTTTCTAAGTGTAATACATTGAGAAAGAAATCTCGTGGGAAGCCTACGATGGAATATGCCCCTTTGGTAAAGTAAAAGCCTTTCGCAGATAGGAATGTAAATCGTACGGATAATTTCCGCTTCGAATTTGTATTTGTGTTAATTTTTACATATCCGACCGATATGGATACGGATGTGAATATTTATCGAGCGGATAAACGACGGATATAATATTGATGATATTCGACGGATAAGGATAATCCGATACTTTATCGGATTTGCTAGTTCTCAGGCGCCTGAGAACTTTTTAAGTCTCAGTCGCCTCTTTCATCATTTGATTTACCTCATGATTCGTGTTATACATGAGTTACAACTTGGATGTAACTGAGAATTTAATGAGTTGCAACTAGGTTGTAACTGAGAACTGGTATAAATCTTATGAGTTGCAACTAGGTTGCAACTGAGAATTAGCACAAATATTAAGATGACATCAGCGACTTAGACATAACTAATTCTCAGGCGCCTGAGATCTAGGCACTCCCATACTTTATACGGATTATCCGAGGTACTCAAATAGGATAATCTACTCCCTCCGATCCATATTACTTGTCGTAAAAATGGATGTATCTAGACATGTTTTAGAGCTAGATACATCCAATCTAATGACAAGTAATATGGATCGGAGGGAGTAATAAATTTAGCATAATCCCAATATCTAGATAATATAGTAAGTGTATTGGCTAGCTATGCATGCTACATATGCATGTTATATGCTACTAGCTGAGTGCCCGTGCATTGCTACGGTCCGTCTTGTCCTGTCCCTCAATCTCCTCCCGTTCGGTTTGTACCTCATTGCGTCTCGCTCACTTCCTCACTCCACAAACCCTACTACTTCGGTCGGCCCGGCTTACCATTCCAGCCCTAGGCCTCCTCCGCTGCTGATTACCTTGACCACCTCAACTTGACGGCAGTGGGACGGTGATGCTGTGGCTTCAACCCTGGAGACCCCCTGCTCGCCACGGTCTGCTATAGGTGTGGTGGTTTCCTTCTCTTTGGCAGAGGGCAGTGGGTGGCGGCTCGCTGTGACAGGATGGGGTGGATGAATCGCTGCCACGAACTCTGGTTGGTCGGCCAAGTCTACCGGCTTGATTAGGGCGTCGGGATGCAGTGAAGGACACGGGGAGAGGGAATTTGGGAGAGCTAGGGAAATAGAAAAAAGGAACCGATACTCGTTTGGGATGTTTTTTCACTGACACGTATATCATGTTCCACTTGGCAGTGGCATGCCTTGTAATATCTTTGAATGGTTAAGGGCAAACCAACCAAAATATTAGAACAAAAATGTTTGCGACGTCTGCAATCAATTTAATGATTCAGTCAATATGATTATTGTGAACTTTTCTGTAACCTCAATCTTAAAAAAAAATATGCTTGCAACTCGGCAGAAAACATCTCAAACACGTACTATCGAGGACAAAATATATTTATTTTGTATATACACTAAATAAGCCACGAAACAACAGAAGCTAAGCACAACATCTCTCCCAAACTGAATACTCTTTTGTGAGCATGTTCCGGTGACATGGTTATACCCTACGGGTACGTAACTTCAGCATACCTAGTCCAGCCCAAGGAAGACCCATGGCAGACATACGCTGGCCCATGAAGATTTTTGGGTGACCAAGGCCCATGACGTCTTCGGATCCTTGGAGAGCAAGACTAGAGGAGATAAGAAATTCAAAGGGGTAAAACCCTAGAACTTGTAACCGACTAGGACTACGCCCGGGACCTGCCTAAGTCTATATAAAGGCCAGGAGGGCACGTCCTAGGGCAACTCGACTCATACTTTCGCACACGCATCCACGCCAGATCGAATCTGCGCACCCTGTAACCTTCGGTTCCGCCGTAATCAAAGAGCAGACAAGCAGGAGTAGGGTTTTCCCTCCGGGGGCCTGAACCTGGGTAAATCTCGTGTCCCCTGGTTGCTTGTCTGTTAACCGTGCCACGATCTCCAGCATCCCCATCTTCTCCAAAACCCAAGTCCATAACAATGGGCATTGACGAGATTAAACCTCGTCAATTGGCGCCGTCTGTGGGAATTGGAGCTGCTGATTGTGCAGTCGTGACGGTTCCGACCCGATCGATCTACAACTCCGCGGCGACGGAGAATCACCTCCTTTTTGGCGCTTTTGACTTCACCGCCCACTCGCCGGATACCATGAAGGATTTCGAGCCCGTAGGCGACGGACTCGAAATCTTGTTCGGGAGCTTCTGCTTCCAGGTGGGACAAACTGGCACCCTCCGCCTCCCTGAGCGGGTGCCCGTGCCGTCAATCAGGCCCGCTTCATGGGCTCCACACCCCGTGCTACGCACGTCACCATCAATAGATGAGTTCTACAGCAGCAGCAGCTGCAACTCCGATCTGTGTGATCCACCTTCGGATGAAGGGACCTACGGTTCCGGATCCGAAAGCTGCGGCAGCAGCCAACCAATCTGTGTAGGGTTCGCAGCATAGAAAACAAAAAATTTCCTACGATGGGAACAACTATGTACCAAGATCTATCTACTAGATACAAACAACGGGCGGATGTATATCCGTAGAGAACATACCCTTGAAGACCGACAAAGCTTAACGAGTCCAAACTCGTGGTTGATGTAGACGATCTCTTGCCGATCTCAAGATCGAGAGGAAGTCCTAGCGCCGCAAAACAGCAGCGCATCCGTGCTCGCACACACGTTCGAGGCACCGAGCAACCTCCGCCTCCTCGCTCCAGCGATGCAGCGGAAGCACAACTCTTTCTTGCCGAAAAGCCACCGGGAACATGTATCTCGCTAGTCCGAGACCATGGGGAATAAATTCTAGAGGGGGGGAGAGATCCTTCACGAGGAGGTGTGAGTGAGAAGTGAGAGGAGGGGCTCCTTATATAGGGGAGGGGGGGCAACCCAAGGGGGCATGGCTGCCGGCCATGGAGGGTGCCCCCACCTCTCCCTCATTCATGTGGGTGGACACTCCACTCACACAAAAGCCTTTCAATTCCCTCCACTCAAAAACCCACTCAAATTCCCATTAAATTTCCACCAAATTTAATGCAAACTCTCATTAAATAAAACTCTTTTATTTTATTCAGAATTTTGTCAATTACTTTAATGACAAATATTCACAAATAACCCCTTGCTAGAATTCTATTTCACATGCATAACCACTTTATGCAATTTCACCCGAAAACCCGTTTCGGTATCTAGTGAAATAAATTCCTGCGCTTGTTATTCTTTTCGGCATGAAACTTTTGCTCCGAATGGATGTCGGTGTCTCTTAAGTGTGTCACCCTACGGTTCGCGAATAATGCGGACATGATCGAGACCCCTCTCGGATCAATAATCAGAAGCGGGATCTGGAGACCCATACTGACTCCCACACATTCAACGATGACTTTCTTGTGATCGTCGGAACCTTTTACGCTAGTATCTTAATCCTTTTGTTTCGCGATATATTACATGTCCGAGATTCGATCATCGGTATCTCCATACCTAGTTTGATCTCGTTACCGACATGCACTCTTTTCTCGTTCCCGTGATATAACATTCTAGTGATCAAATCACTTGCTTGCAAGCTAATCAATGTGATATCACCGAGAGGGCCCAGAGTATATCTATCCGTCATCGGGATGAACAAATTCCACTCTCGATCCATGAGCCTCAACATAACACTTTATTAGTTCTGAATCCATCTTTATAATCACCCTGTTACGGTGTGACGTTTGATGTTATCAAGAAACTCTTCCGGTGTTAGTGATTGACATGATCTCATGGTCTAAGGATTAGGATCACTTCGTAAGTTGTTATAGCAATATAAACTCAATGACTTTGATCGTAATGCTATACTTCGGATGAATGTTCATCACACCATTACACTAATGTTGTGACCTCGTTATTAACAACATCCAATGTCCATGATCAGGAAACCTTTGATCATCTTGTTAATCAACGAGCTAGTTTATAAGAGAGGCATAACTAGGAACTTCCTTTTTGTTTATTAAACACACATGTATTAACGTTTCCGTATTAATACAATTATAGCATGTAAAATAAACATTTATCATAAATAGGAATACGATAATAACCACTTTATTATTGCCCCTCGGGCATATTCCCTTCAGTCTCCCACTTGCACTAGAGACAATAATCTAGTTTGAAAACTTTGTGTATTGAACACCTTTGGCTTTCTGGTGTTCCAAATACGCAATTGCAAGTTGTTAACATAATCTACGGATCTGACGCTTCAGGTCCGTGTGTATTTGCATGTCTTTGCGTCTCCACGCATCACTCATTCTCCAATGAGATGGCATTGTATAAATTTGGTCTTTTGGTGAGACCTTTAGTTCCTTGGGGTTAAAACACATCGATACTATTGTCATACAATATATCTTTAGTGTTAGCCCGTTGCGAACCACACCTTAGTTTGATAACAAACTACTTGACACAAATTCCCTCCTTTGCTGCTACTATAGCAGTCATATACTTAGCCTTTTGTTGTAGTATTCGTCACAATGTCTTAATTTTGGAACTCTTCCAAATACATCATGGAATATCCTTTACATTACATTGTGCCACCCATAGTTTAAATTGAGATAAACTTAATTTGTATCTTGTGACAAAACTAGTATCAATGTAACGCTTTACAATGAACTATTTGTAATTGTTTGTCACCTCTACACAAATATATTCTTAGTTCTTCCAAAAGATCATAAGAATATCCTCACTATCGTCCAATGATCATTTTATGATTCATTCTAGTATATGCTCATAACACTTAGAGCATAGGACATATCTGGATGTGTACATATCATGGTATGATTGATCAAAACATTCTTGTGATTGCACTCATCAAGTGTCAAAGCACTTGAATCTTGTTTCACTTATCAAGTGTCGATACACTTGAATCTTGATTCAATTCCTTTCCATGCAACAAGAACTATTTCTTGTCGTTTCTATATTGAACTCCTTCAATATCTCATATATGTACGTTTGGCATAAACATATTAGCGTTACAGTCTATCCACTATAGACATTCATGCTAAATATTCGGGTTTTGCCTAAGTCTTTCATCGAAATGAAATTCTTAACCTTTGTCAATAAAAGATACATCATTTCTAATCAACAAGATGTCCTTCACATAATGTATTAGAAATATGTCTCAGCGCTCCCACTTAATTTCTTGAAAATGCAAGCATCTTCATCGTCTCCAGATGAAAAACTCATATTTCATCATGGTGAAGATTCCAACTCCGCGATGCTTACTTCAACCATTGAAGTTTGCATGCCCTTTTAGCATTCTTTGAATTTAACAAAACCCTTTGGACCGTGTCATGTACACGTCCTAGGTAACCATTCTATTAGAAGAACTTTGTTTTGTTTATTCATCTACCATATACCAAATTATATGTAGTGGTTGCTACTTTAATCCGTTCAGACTAAATATCGCTATGAAAGATCAAATCTTGTCATAGTCAACTCTTTAAACATTGTCATAAAATACTTTACGACATGTCGAATATTTCATAGATGTGAGACATCCATGTCTGTTTCTTTATAGATCCAAATACGACCGATAGGTTTTTACACCTTTCCGGAGGGTCTTCCAAGTTCAAAACTTGATTTCTCGTATATGGAACTATCACGGATTTTATGGCTTCAAGACATTTGACGGAGTCAGGGCCCATCATCGCTTCTTTGTATGTATTCGGTTCATCATTGTCAAACAATAATGATTTACTCTCAAATCTTAGCATTTGATTGTTTAACCGACCTTCTTGGTTCAATAGGAACTTTAGACCTCCGTGACCACAACCTTTGAGGCACATAAGCTATGAGCATTATGGCAGCCTCCAGAACGATTTCCGGCACTGCGCAACTCAGCACATTTAGCTAAGGTTCGTTAACCTTATCAAAGTTCTATTGTCCTCCCACTTAACTTTTGCGAAAAATTCCTTTTTCAAGAAACTTCACATTTCAAGCGACAAAACCCTTTTGTCCTCGGTGTTATGGAGGAATAACCAATTGTTATTCGGAATAACCTACAAAGACATGCTCATCCGAATTCGGTTGTAAACATCTTACTTATGTTTAGCATACCAAAATTTAAGAAATGACAACTTGGGTTTTACCCCAAACCATAACTTCCATGGTGTCATTTCAACGGATCTAGATGGAGCTCTTTTCAGTGTAAAAGCGGTAGTCTCTAAAGCTTTAATCTTTTAAAACATAATGGCAGTTTTATAAATAACACCTTTGATCTAACCATGTCAAACAAGGTTTCATTACAAATCTCAAACACTCCATACTCCTATGGTGTTTCGGGAGATGTAAATCTGGGTGTTTTGCTAAACTTGCAACTCAAATAAATCCCTTTATGATAAAATCATAATTCATTTATTTTCTTGTTACACTTGTAACTCAAACAAATCCCTTATGATAAAATCATAAACCATTTATTTTCTTGTTTAAAATGATTTTGCACTTCATCTTGAAAGTCTTTGAAACATTTTCAAATATTTCATACTTCTCTTGCATTAAGTGAACATTCACTCAAATTTTCGGAGAAAGCATATGAAGTTGAAATCCATCGCTTACGACTATACATAATGGACTACATACATCGATATGTATAAATTCCAATAATTTAGTCGTTCGTTCTTCTTTGGCCTTTGAACGAAGTTTTAATTATCACGTGGAAAGTCTCACAAGCGTCACTTGATCAAATCAAAGACTCCAAAAATCCATGAATATGGAGATTCTTCATGTTTTCTTTCCAATATAATTTAAACAGCGATGTCACTTCATAAGTGATCTTTCAATCATTTGTCTTGCGACATTTTAGCATTAGGTTTTATGGATGTGATTTCTTCAACTAGATTTGTAAATCATCCATGTTATATGGAATACGGTAATTATTTGAACAACCTTTGTTCTCATAATACCTGATTCAAATAACAATTATTAAAACAAATCTTGAAGTCAAGCCTTGATGTCAACGAGAAATACAAACAACGGTTTGTTTGTTTTTGATGAGCATCATCACATATTCTCTTGCTAGTTACTTAGGCCATTGTGGTTCATGAATTGCATCGTTCCGTATGAAATTTCATACCAACCAATTTGGTATCCAATACCCAAGAACCACATTGTTTAACAAGCAAAGAATACAACCATAACATGTATATCATCCATATACCTAAATTGGATATTTCCAATCTTTTCTTTTCTGCCAAATATATTTTATAGATTCTCTTTCAGCATTTCCTTTTCCTTTTAAAAGAATCTATCAACATCAAAAGTGGCGCCATATACATGACACATAGTCCAAAGCGTGTATATTCAAATAATAATACCTTTGGACTTGCACTTTGAAGTAGATCACCATCATTAAAATGATCGGTATTCTTTCAAAATCCATTCTTTAGTAATCTTTTAGTGTAGTAAACACTTTACATACATCTTCTATTCATCCTTATCATGACGACTTTCATGATCAAGCCAATTTAGCTTATAAAGGAGAATCGTGAGTATAACATTACTTTCCAAAACCCTTTTGGATGATTAGGATGTCTAGCATCTCCTAACCTTCATAAATTCTCATCCAATATGAGAATATATATTATACTCTATCATATTGCAACCAAAACATTGTTTCAGATATCGTTATATCTGCCACACATGATGGTTTCTGAAACAATTCTTTCAGCTCCTAGATAAACTTGATATTAAAACAATCAAGAATCGTGGAGGCAAACATGATACTTAAGATACTAACACTGGAATTGTGACTCTCGATTTAATACCAATTATTAAATTTCACGGAGTAAATAGAGTTTGCTGAAAGTTTGCAATAGGACTTTAAACTTTGATTGACACTCAACACAATACGATACCAGTTCGTAAAGTAAATATCCAGAATTCTATAGTTCTATTATCTCAATTACAACTATGCATAAGGTGGTGAACGAATGCCAATGACTACAACAAATTATGCAAATTCACTTTGATTTAATTTATGATAAATTGAGTTCTACTAATCCAAATTAGAAATGAACTCCCACTCAAAAACGACATCCCTCGTGTCCTTTTGGTGATTACATGAACCAAATCCACTACACCAAGTCCGATCATCACGTGAGTCGGCGTAGCTTCAAAGGCGAGCATCCATATGGTCATCATATCAAAACATATGACTCATGCTTAACCTTTCGGTCCGTGTTCCGAGGCCATGTCTGTACATGCTAGGCTCGCCAAGTAAGAACCTTAGTATTCGCGTGTGTAACTGTCTTACACCCGAGATATGCTCGTGGATTCAAGTACACCCGATCATCACGTGATGTCTTGAAGCGACGAAACATTGTCGGTGCATACTTAAGGAAGAACACATTTTTATCTTGATATCTAAATGAGGGATCATCTTATTATGCTAATAAAACGCCAAACAAGCAATATAAGATGCTATCAAACATCACATGTTTATTAGTGGAATGATATGGTTCTCGCATATGATCTCTATCATGTGCACCGTGGTATGATCAGTATCATACCTTTATGTGTAAATCCAAGGTCTATGGAGTTTACACGTTATGTATGTTGTAAGAGTATCATCTCATACTTCTACTTACAACATCACCATATCATAACACTAGCCCAGCAACAATCTAAACTAGACGCCTCTAATTTATCCATTGCAAATTTTACGTGGCTTAGGGCTTTCGAAGATAGAACCGTTCTTACCTACAAACATGAACCACAACGAGGATAACCAAATTGTTGACAACTCGTTGCAAATTAGATATTGACTATAGTAGGAGAGACAGACACCCGCTAGCCACTTATGCAAAACTAGTTGCATGTCAAGCGTGGAACAGGTCTCATGTGCGAGGACATGTAAAGTTTGTCCGGGCCGCTTCATCCCACTATGCCACCAATATCCAAAGTACAACTAAGAAGCAATAAAATGATCATCATCGCCCACATAATCATATGTGTACTACCCGTGCAAAGCATCTACGCATAGATCCGGCTCTGATACCACTGTAGGGGTCGCAACATAGAAAACAAAAATTTTCCTACGATGGGAACAACTATGTACCAAGATCTATCTACTAGATACAAACAACGGGCGGATGTATATCCGTAGAGAACATACCCTTGAAGACCGACAAAGCTTAACGAGTCCAAACTCGTGGTTGATGTAGACGATCTCTTGCCGATCTCAAGATCGAGAGGAAGTCCTAGCGCCGCAAAACAGCAGCGCATCCGTGCTCGCACACACGTTCGAGGCACCAAGCAACCTCCGCCTCCTCGCTCCAGCGATGCAGCGGAAGCACAACTCTTTCTTGCCGAAAAGCCACCGGGAACATGTATCTCGCTAGTCCGAGACCATGGGGAATAAATTCTAGAGGGGGAGAGAGATCCTTCATGAGGAGGTGTGAGTGAGAAGTGAGAGGAGGGGCTCCTTATATAGGGGAGGGGGGGCAACCCAAGGGGGCATGGCCGCCGGCCATGGAGGGTGCCCCCACCTCTCCCTCATTCATGTGGGTGGACACTCCACTCACACAAAAGCCTTTCAATTCCCTCCACTCAAAAACCCACTCAAATTCCCATTAAATTTCCACCAAATTTAATGCAAACTCTCATTAAATAAAACTCTTTTATTTTATTCAGAATTTTGTCAATTACTTTAATGACAAATATTCACAAATAACCCCTTGCTAGAATTCTATTTCACATGCATAACCACTTTATGCAATTTCACCCGAAAACCCGTTTCGGTATCTAGTGAAATAAATTCCTGCGCTTGTTATTCTTTTCGGCATGAAACTTTTGCTCCGAATGGATGTCGGTGTCTCTTAAGTGTGTCACCCTACGGTTCGCGAATAATGCGGACATGATCGAGACCCCTCTCGGATCAATAATCAGAAGCGGGATCTGGAGACCCATACTGACTCCCACACATTCAACGACGACTTTCTTGTGATCGTCGGAACCTTTTACGCTAGTATCTTAATCCTTTTGTTTCGCGATATATTACATGTCCGAGATTCGATCATCGGTATCTCCATACCTAGTTTGATCTCGTTACCGACATGCACTCTTTTCTCGTTCCCGTGATATAACATTCTAGTGATCAAATCACTTGCTTGCAAGCTAATCAATGTGATATCACCGAGAGGGCCCAGAGTATATCTATCCGTCATCGGGATGAACAAATTCCACTCTCGATCCATGAGCCTCAACATAACACTTTATTAGTTCTGAATCCATCTTTATAATCACCCTGTTACGGTGTGACGTTTGATGTTATCAAGAAACTCTTCCGGTGTTAGTGATTGACATGATCTCATGGTCTAAGGATTAGGATCACTTCGTAAGTTGTTATAGCAATATAAACTCAATGACTTTGATCGTAATGCTATACTTCGGATGAATGTTCATCACACCATTACACTAATGTTGTGACCTCGTTATTAACAACATCCAATGTCCATGATCAGGAAACCTTTGATCATCTTGTTAATCAACGAGCTAGTTTATAAGAGAGGCATAACTAGGAACTTCCTTTTTGTTTATTAAACACACATGTATTAACGTTTCCGTATTAATACAATTATAGCATGTAAAATAAACATTTATCATAAATAGGAATACGATAATAACCACTTTATTATTGCCTCTCGGGCATATTCCCTTCAATCTGCAGGCGCTATTTGTGCGCCGCAGTCATCCAAACCGACGAGGAAACGCCTAACCCGCCGCCCAACCCCAACCCGCAGGACAGAAACGGCGAAAACGGTGGAAACGGCGAAAACGGGGAAAACAGTGGCCACCTCATCCAACTTAGCAAAGAAGGATGGGTCGAAGCACGCCGCGCCGTCGTAGGCGAAATAGTTCTACCTCTGGACTCCCCACGTGATATGCTGAGGGCATACCACTACCTCCTCATCGAGGAGCACAAGAAGCAAGTCAAGATACAGGAGACGCTCGACAAACGC
Source organism: Avena sativa (assembly GCA_916181665.1). NCBI lineage: Eukaryota > Viridiplantae > Streptophyta > Magnoliopsida > Poales > Poaceae > Avena > Avena sativa. The sequence goes on along the minus strand of OV702285.1, from coordinate 90,278,970 downwards.
AAGCAAGCAGCCTCTGAGTCCAGTGCGCGACGAGCTGCGCTCTCCGCCATGGGACCCGACTCTAGCACAAACGGAAATCAGGGAAACAAGCACCGCTCTCGGGTGGAAAACATGGACCCCAAGGAGCGGCGTGACGTGACCCGAACTCTCCATACATCGTTCATGGATATGGACGCTGACGGCAACATCATCCCGAAGACGCCACAAGCTGCGATCATGGCAGCCACTGCGTATCTCGCGGCTCACCCACCTCCGGAGGGGGACTCGAAAAGGGCCATGCATAGGTCCGCACTCACCGGACTAGGACTAATTGGAGCTGTGCTCCACGAAGACGCTCCTACGGAACCGAAGAAGAAAGCTCCGGCCAGGCGCGACCGGAGTCCCACCCCCTCATCCGAAGAGGAAGAGGAGCACGATCTTCCTCGAAGGAAGAAGAGCTCGCACCGCCATAAAAGCGACTACGACGCCAGAGACAAGCTTACACAGCGCAAGATCGATAAAGCACGCGCTAAACGCGCATGCTCGTCTGAATCTGAGATGGATGAAGACGAAGGAGAACTCTGCGGGGCTCGATGCTTCAGCAGATCCGTCCGGCGAACACAGATGCCACGCAACTTCAAGCTTCCTTCGGATACTCCGAAGTTCAACGGCATGCAAGATCCAAAGTCCTGGCTCAGTGACCATCTGTCATCCGTCAAGCTTCATGGAGGCAACAAAGAAACCGCCATGCAATGCCTTCAGCTGCAGCTAACAGGCGCAGCGCGGGTCTGGCTTAGCAGCCTATCATCAGGATCCATCCGAAGCTGGGAGGAGCTCGCTTACAGCTTCATCCGAAACTTCAAAAGCACCAGCAAGAGGCCCGCCTCAATTGAAGAATTGCGAGCCTGCACTCAGAGAATGGGTGAATCTATTCGCTCGTACATACTACGCTGGTCTACAGCCAAGAACTCCGCAGCACACATCTCCGAAGAGCGGGCCATCGACGCCTTCAGGGATGGCGTCAAACGCCCAGACTTCAAGGAGAAACTTGGACGTGTAAAGCCCAAGACACTCGACCAGCTCATGGAAATCGCCAACAGTTGGGCAGACGGCGAAGATTGCATCCAGCGGGCGCAATCAGATGAAGAGGACGACTACGGCCGAAGACGCGAACGCCGCAGCAAGAGGAGATCGCGCGTCTACGAGGACCGCGACGGACCCGACATGGTCGCAGCCGGCTACGCCGACCGCCGTAATGACAACAGCCGCAACAACGGAGGATACCGCAGCGGAAACTTCCGCGACAACGGACGACCAACGCAGTCGTGGCAACGCCGCGACCGCGAGAACGGACCCTCAGCATTCGAAAAACTTTTGGGTCCATGCACCATCCACTTCTACATCGACAAACAAGATGGCAAAAAGAAAGCTAGCCACATGCTCAAGGACTGCCGCGAGTTCCAGAAACTCAGCAAAGGCATGATGCAGATGAGGCAACAAGCTCCAATCCCTGCGTTCGGAAACACACCTGCGCCAGGTGAAATAGCACACGGAGCTCCTCCACTGCCGCCTATTGGAGGCCCAAATCAACCAGTCGCACCAGCGCAAAACAACGCCGGGGTCGCATACCCCCCACCAAAAGGAGAACTCAATATGATACAGAAGGGACGCCCCACAAATAGGGTGCAGAAGAAAATCACCCGACAAATCAACTTGGCCGTGGCAACTCCGCCTGCAATCCCTGAGTACCTCAGCGGATCGGAGTCCTGCATCACATTCACTCGCGCGGATCACCCTTGCCAGATCCCTCGCCCAGGTCATGCTGCCCTGGTGCTGGAGGCGCGGATCGGAGGCTTCGAGATGAGTCGCGTCTTCATGGACGGCGGCAGCGGCATCAACCTAATGTTCGCAAGCACTCTAGCAGCTATGCGGATCCCACAATGCAGCCTGGAACAATCAGACACAATGTTCCACGGCATTGTCCCAGGGAAGGGCAGCTTCCCCTGGGCAAAATAGGGCTCGATGTCATCTTCGGGAAGCCGGACAACTTTCGGCAGGAGCGCCTAGAATTCGAAGTGGTGGACTGGCCGTCGCAATACCACGCCATCCTGGGACGTGTAGCATTCGCAAGGTTCCTGGCCGTCCCACACTACGCATACCTACTACTCAAGATGCCAGGACCAAGGGGCGTCATCACAGTCCACGGGAGCTTCACCCGATCGGACCAATGCGATAGGGATTTCAACAAAATCTCCCAGTCCTTCGGCATGCAAAACGAGCTCGTAAGGCTCCGCGAGGTGACGGACAATGGGATACCCCCAGTCACAAGGCAGAACACACCCGACATGTCCTTCGACTCCACCGTCAACACCAAGAAAGTGCAGGTCCATCCGACAGACGCCTCCAAAACAGGGCTGATCGTCAACGACCTCAGCACCGCATAGGAAGGCGCGCTCGTCGGATTCCTCCGTGAGCGCTCGGAAATATTCGCCTGGTGTCCTGCGGACATGCCAGGAGTTCCCAGGGAATTTGCCGAGCACGCACTCAATGTCTTCCCAGACACCAAGCCAGTCAAGCAGTCTATCCGAAGACTGTCGGAGCCACGAGCCGAAGCTATCGGCAAGGAGATCAACAGATTACTCGCAGCAGACTTCATCCGGGAAATCAAGGAAAGCGAGTGGCTGGCAAATACGGTGATGGTCCCGAAGAAGGACACGGACATCCTGCGGATGTGCGTGGACTTCACGTCACTAAATAAACACTGCCCAAAGGACCACTTCCCTCTACCTCGGATCGACCAGATCATCGATTCGACTGCAGGTTGTGAGAAGCTCTCCTTCCTCGACGCCTACTCAGGCTACAACCAGATTCGACTCAAGGTCGAAGATCAAGAGAAAACGGCGTTCATCACACCGTTCGGAGTATTCTGCTACTACACAATGCCTTTCGGGCTAAAGAACGCGGGTGCCACGTACCAGCGATGCAGGCAGGCCTGCCTCAAGGACCAGATCGGTCGCAACGTCCAAGTCTATGTCGACGACATAGTCATAAAAACCAAGGAGGCAAGAATACTTATCGACGATCTCCGCGAGACGTTCGACAACCTTGATCGCTACAGGATCAAGCTCAATCCAGAAAAGTGCGCCTTCGGCGTCCCCTCGGGTCAGCTGCTCGGGTACTTCATCTCTCAACGAGGGATCAAAGCGAACCCGAAGAAAATCAAAGCTATCATGACAATGGAGAAGCCGAAAAACCTCAAGGGCGTTCAGCAGCTCGCAGGGCGAGTAGCGGCACTAAGCAGGTTCATCAGCCGCATGGGCGAGAAGGCCCTACCATTTTACCAGCTGCTGCGCAAGGCAGACAAGTTCGAGTGGACACCAGAAGCCAACGACGCATTCGAAAGCCTCAAGCGGCTCCTCTCCACCTCGCCCGTTTTGGTCACGCCAAAAGAGCGCGAGCCCCTGTTGCTGTACATAGCAGCCACACACCAGGTGGTCAGCACAGTACTCGTGGTCGAACGACCCGAAGAAGGCAAGACCCATGGGGTACAACGCCCAATTTACTACCTCAGCGAGGTTCTCACTCCAACAAAACAGCGGTACCCGCACTACCAGAAGCTGGCCTACGGCGTGTTCATGACGGCTCGACGATTGAGCCACTACTTCCAGGAGCATCAGGTGATGGTCGTCAATGAGGCACCCCTAAACAGCATCCTGAATAACCCAGAGGCCACAGGACGCGTGGCCCTGTGGGGCATTGAACTATCACCCCTGGACATCATCTACGAGAAGCGACACGCAATCAAATCTCAAGTCCTTCCGGACTTCCTGGTGCACTGGATGGAGCTGCAGCTGCCTGACACCCCAGACATGTCGCAGTCCTGGACAATGCATTTTGACGGCTCCAAACGTGAAGCCGGAGCAGGGGCAAGAGTCATACTGACCTCCCCGCAAGGTGACAAGATGAAGTACGTCATTCGGATGAAATTCAGAGCCTCCAACAACGAGGCCGAATACGAAGCCCTCATCCATGGCATGAAGATGGCAAAAATATGTGGCGCAACGCGCCTGGTCATCTACGGTGACTCCAACCTTGTCGTACAGCAGACGATGAATGAGTGTGACGCACACGCCGAAAACATGATCGCGTACCGCGCGCTATACAACGCACTCGAAGGAGAATTCGACGGCTGCGAACTTCGGCACGTTGGAAGAGAGAGCAACGAGGAGGCCGATAGACTCGCCAACATCGGCTCCACTTGTGCAAAGGTACCACCAGGCGTGTTCCTCGAACAGATCTGCGTGCCATCCATCAAGCGGAAATTCCCCAAGAGATCACCCAAAGAAGCAGAACACTCGGGGGCTACGCTACCCGAAGGTCATGAAGGACCCGAAAAGTTGGATACCGAAGTTGCCACTGTCAACCTGATGCAGGTCATGGCAGTTGAAGAAACTTGGACACGTCCATACCTCCAGTTCCTGACAAACGGAGAATTGCCTGACAGCCCGACAGATGCCCGACGCATATCTCGTCGATCGAAAGCCTTCACCATCATCAACGGCGAGCTGTACAAACGTAGCATTACGGGTGTATTGCAACGATGCGTCACCATCAACGACGGCAAGGCCATACTCCAAGATATCCATGAAGGCATCTGCGTCCACCATGCAGGCAGTCGCTACCTCGTCGCCAAAACTCTGCGAGCAGGATTCTACTGGCCAACGGCCATGAGCGACGCGAAAGACATCGTACGAAGATGCAACGGGTGCCAACGGTTCGCCGAAAAACCGCACGCACCTGGGTCCGAACTTCGACCCATACCCATAGCCTGGCCTTTTGCCCAATGGGGCCTTGATATGATCGGCAAACTGCCAAAATCCTCGAAGGGAGGACACGTCTTCCTCCTGGTCGCAGTCAACAAATTCACCAAGTGGATCGAAGCCATGCCAGTCACCAACCAGAAGGGCAAAACCGCTGTCAAGTTCTTCGAATCCATTGTCTACAGGTTTGGCGTACCGCACAGCATCATCACCGACAACGGATCGAACTTCATCTCCGAAGAATTCCAGGACTTCTGCGAAGGCCTCGGGATCAATATCACGTATGCCTCAGTGGCACACCCGCAAACAAACGGGCAAGTGGAAAAGGCCAACGGCCTAATCGGCGCCGGCATCAAGAAGCGCCTCATGAGCTCACTCGAGCACAAAGCTGGAAACTGGACGAAAGAGCTACCGTCTGTCCTGTGGAGCTTACGTACTACGCCAAACAGCTCCACCGGCTACACACCGTTCTTCATGGTGCACGGAGCTGAGGCCGTGCTACCAGCCGAAGTACGCCACCAGGCTCCACGAGTCGTCGCTTACAGCGAAGCCGAGTCCACGGTTGCACTCGTAGACGCCGTCGACACACTCGACGAAGCACGGGATATAGCAGCAGCTCGATCAGCGGTGTACCAGCAGAGTCTCCGCAACTATCACAGCCGCCGGCTGCGCCCAAGGTCCTTCGTTGAAGGAGACCACGTCTTGTGACTCAAGCAAAAGCGACCGAACAAACTCGATTCACCATGGGAAGGACCCTATGTCATCACCGAAGTCATCCCAGGTGGCGCCTATCGCCTCAAGCACGTGGAGTCTGGAGTCGCATACTCCAACCCATGGAACATCTCGCACCTGCGACGATTCTACCCGTAGCTACCTACCCCCCTTTTTACTTTCAATAAGGCTTTCAGCCAAGGCTACTCAGCCGAACCATGTACCTCCTCCATTACGATATAAATAAAGCTAAGTACCTCGCCCCCAACCCTCGGTTGACTATTTTCTGCAACTTTACTACATGCTACATACGCACTCGGGGGCTCCCCCCACCTCACGATTTCATCGACTGAGGACAAAACGTGTACACCTGAGTAGCTGACCACGTCAGGCAAACGAAAAGGACACGTACTAAATCAAAGCACTGCGTGCTCGCAAACAAGCAAACCTTTACAACAAAGGGCACATACACGCCCAGCCGCAATATACAAATTTTACATCTATCTGTTTATTTTCAGGTCCTACCTATTCTGAAGAATAACCTGAGCACGCTGCTCAAACAAATCTACAATCTGTTCGGCATACTGCCTTACAGCCGCGTAATGCGGACGCATATTCCACTCGCCACCATCTGGTCGAGGAGGTGGCCCAGTCGCCACAACAGCCAAATCTACGTCAGGGCGGTGCACCCTCACAAGAGACAAGGCAGCCTTCACCCCTGCGACGAGCTGCTGCCGCACCAGCTCCTTGACATTGCTGGCACTCCGAAACTTCGTCAGAAGACCTGCAAGGGTCGTTGGCACGGCATCCAACGAAAACATGACGTGCAGCATCGAGGAAAGTGATGTCTGCACCTGGCGGAGCACCCACGAAACCTGGTAGACACGATCCTGCACCGTCGCCAGAACTATGGCGCGATCACGATCCATCCAGAAGAAGCCGCCGACCTCCATGTCCTGTTGAGTCAAGCAATTGACTCGAATAGCAATACGCTCCTTTTCTTCCCTCGGAGCAAGATTGGCACCTGCGACAACCGCACAAAACAAGAGTAAGGCCAGCAGGCTCACCCGAAGAACTGAGCTACAGCCCGAAAGAAGGATCAACTTACATTTCAGCTGCTCGGACAGCCGACCCAGCTCCGCCATCAAATACTCCTCTCTGGCTGCACCACGGTCTGCTTTGGATTTCCAAACGTCAGCGCGACCGCGTAATCCAAGCAAATCTCTCTCCAAGATGCGTACGCGATCTCGAAGAAAAGCGAGCTGCGAGGAATCATCCAATGATGCTCGCAAGGGCCTTTCGGATGAAGTGTCAACTGGGTCAGCACCCGAAGGAACCTATAGCAGCAGAAAAAAGAAGGCACATAGACATTCAACCAAGGATAGAGCACAACTCGGAGGAATTCATTAAAATATATAAGGCCACTACGTGGCACAAGAATGGTACTACAAAAGATATTTACAACAAAAATAGACTACAAACTACCCTATGTCTACTATGCCTAAGGCGGAGGGCACTGAGTCGCCTCAGAACCAGACTGCCTAGCTTTGGCCTCGCCCTGCTGCCGCAATGCGTACTCAGACAGCAAGTCAATGAGCTTGGGCCCATATCATCTGCAGCGAGCGGAGTAGGCGGCGAAGGCTACCTCGGATCCATCTGCAGCCGTCGGCATCCGAGAAGTAATCTGGGGCAGGTCCAGCTCTGCCCCAGCCGCCATGGCCATCGCCAGCCCGACTGACGCGCCGATGCCCTTCTGCTTGCGCTTATACGCTGCAGGAGCTTCGGCTGACAGAGCCTCTGCCAGGGCATCCACATCTTCAAGGGATGCGCCCTTCGGGAAGAGCTCCTGGTAGAAGCGACCAAGGACCTCTTTCGCCTTGGCAAGGGAGTTGACGACGGTGCTGCAGCGGTCTTCGACCGCTACAGTGGCATCATCTAGAGCACTCCCGTGCTCCAGAGCACCGCGGTCGAACTCGATGCCTGCGGCATCTGAGACAAAAAAGAAGAAAACATGAAGAAAGGCAACATAGAAGAAGATCCGTAAAAAAAGAAGCAAGTACAAAAGCTAACGCTCACCCGAAATAGCCTTGGCAGCAGCCATGAGCTTCTCCGCCACCCCTTTTTCACGAGCAGCCGCAACGGTGGCCAGCTGCTCCTCACGATCTGCGGCCTCCTGCTGCAGACGCTCTTTCGCTTCGGCTGCCTTCGTCAGCTCCAGCTCAAGGCGCTCTCTCGCACCAGCGGCAGCTTCGGCCTTCTGCTCCGATTGGCCAAGGCTCTTCTTCAGAGCATCGACCTCACGGAGAGAGTCATTATGCTCCTCTGCATTTACAACAAGCAAGTGTCAAAGAACAGGACCAGGATAAGCAAGAGAAGTACTACAAGGCAGACGAATACCTTGAAGCTGCCGCAGTTTCGCCTCCAGCGTCAGGCGTTCCTCCACCAGCCGCTTGGCCTCTTGGACAAAAGGCTGCAGCAACAGGCAATAATAGTAAGAGCAGGACTTGGGGGCTACGCCCAACACAAAGAAGCATAAACAACATCAGCATACGAAGACACTCGGGGGCTCCCCCCGTAACATCAAGCAGAAAAACTTACGTGCTCCGAAGGCGAACCCGCAGGCCCGCCTGCGAAATTCTGAGGCGCAACCACCAGCCTCTCCTGCACAGGAGGAACTGGCGCAGCGTCACCAGAAGTCGCCACCGTCTGAGGAGGAGGCGACGCAATGTACGACTCCCCCATCATCTCGCGCGCACCATCACTAGAGCCGTCGGAGGATTGCCTGCATACGAACCAATCAACACAGGTGCAAAAATAACAAGGGAACAAAGGACAACAGTGGCAACAAGAAAACTTATGAGCCCAACGCGCTCAGGTCGAAGATAGGAGAAGCCCTTCGGGCCCTCTTCTCCTCCTTCTTTTCTTCCTTCTTCTCCTCCTTCTTTTCTTCCTTCTTCCGCTTTGCTGGCGGGTGCGAAGCAACAGCTCGCACAGGAATGGCAGGAAGGGGAGAGGAAGAACCCCCATGAACATCATCATGACGCTCAAGGCCCAGAGGATTTCTGGGAGTCGGAGGAGTCGAAGCATCTGACGACTCGCTAGAGCTCCGTGATCGCTTACGCGAATGGTCCTCACTCGATTCGTCGGCATCCTCCGCTGGGGATCGCACTGACGGTAGCTCGGACATGGAATCCACCACTTCATTATCCGGGGCATTCGGATACCTCTCGGGCAACGGTGGTGCCATGCCCGGCACTTTGAAGCTCTGCAAAAGGAAAAGGAACTTTGTTAGCAAACAAAGGAAAAAGTACACAGCTGACAAAAACAAAAGGGGAGCACTACATGCGCAAATCTACACCTTCGGTACGACCAACGTCGAAGAAAAGGGAGGAGTCAGCAACTTCCCCGGGATTTCTTCGTCGGCCTTGAACTTCAACAGCGCGCGAAGAGCCTTGTCAAGTTCCACCTCGGAGATTTTCTCACTCGAAACCCTCGTCGGATCACGGCGCCGAGAGTAAAGAAACATCGGATGCGCCCTCGCTTGGAGAGGCTGCACCCGACGCTCAAGAAACGACCGGATGATGTCGACACCGTTCACCTCCTTCTCAGGAATCAACTGGAGATCCTCCACCCGACGGTACAGGGCCTCTATCTCCGCCACCTCACCGTCTAAGATTTGGTTTTTCCAGGATCTTTTCTTCTCAATCAATTGGGAGGGGTCAAAAGGAACGAGACCAAAATCTTGCCCAGGCAGTACGAAGTCACGGATGTAAAACCATTTCCTCCGCCAGTACTGGACAGATTCGGACATGGAAAAGGAAAAGAATTGCACATTGGGACTGAGGGAGATGATGAAACTCCCAATGGGATACACACCATCCGAACCAGACTGCCTCTTCACGGAATAAAGCTTCCGGAAGAGGCCAAAGTGCGGCTCAATGACAAGCCAACACTCGTAAAGCGTGATAAAACACGCAATGTGGAGAAGGGAGTTGGGAGACAGATGATGGAGTTGAACCCCATAGAAAAAGAGTAGTCCACGAAGGAAGTCATGGACCGGAAAATAAAACCCGTGAATCATGAAGGCAACAAACATAACCCAATACCCAGATGGGGGACGGGGGATTACCTCATTGCCGGGGAGTCTCACGGCCGCCGTGTCTTGCGGGATCAGGCTCCGCTCGCGCAGTTTGCGGAGATCGCTCTCCCGCGTTTCTGATCGCCGCCAGCCACCGTCGGTGACGCGAGCAGTGGCGGTGCCCTTCTTGCCTCCGGCGACGCTGGTCCCAACTGCAGATGAGGACTTCTTTGTTTTCCCCATGGCACTACGGCGGTGGTGGCGTTGCCAACGAAGAAAGACAAAGGAAATGTGGAGGAAACTCTCAGCACGCAGCAAGAATAGCTCAAGAACGAGGGGGCAGTGAATAGATGAACTGCTGCGGTGAAAAACAAACCACGATTTCACCAGGGATTATAACAGCGAAGACGACGCACGCTGGCCGTCCATCGAGAAGACCTAACGCCAACGGTAGATCTGGCCGTACACGTGTCAGCACCAAAATGAACCGTCGTTACCACGCCGTCCACTACGTGCGGAAATCGAGGAGACGCCGTAATCATCTCCACGCCGCGCGTGACCGGTCAATTCAAAGTCTGCAAGTGGGACCCACGCTTCGTCCAGTCAAGTCATCTCTGGCGTAGCAGACGCTTGAGGTCATCGATCGTAAGCACTGACGTCATCAAAAGCTATACTAGCACCACTTCGGCTCCACAGCTAAAAGTACTCACTCGAATCTACGATTCGACTAAATACTTGGGGGCTACTCCTATCAGGAGCGCTGGCCGCGCACCCGACAGACAAATGAGGACAAAATTATTTCTCTGAGTCCTACGTCGAGTTTACGACTCCACTACGGACTCGGGGGCTACTCCCATAGGGAGGATGGATTTAAGCATCCGGAAATTTTCGAGTCCTGCGGACCTAATGATTGAAACAATGCTTGAACTAAAAGTCTTCGTTCGAGTCTACGACTCGAACAGACACTTGGGGGCTACTCCCATAGGGAGCGCTGGTCGCGCACCCTATGAAATCTTCGACTGCGATCTTTCGGATCAGCACGCAATTTTTTTTGGCAACTCTGCCCCAACAAAACGCTAAGTGAGCAACAATCTCCTTGGCCACCCGAAACACCTCCGAGGTGATAAATGTTCGGATGCTGCGTCTGCGACGCAAAGATAAGACCTACAGATATCATCTGATGGCCTGGCAACGCACCTGACTGCGCTCTGCTAGTATGAATCCGTACCAGCAGGTTTGGCGTTGGGTACACCAATTAAAATCACTGGAATTTCACTCTTGTAAGTCCTCCGCGGCATGAGTTGAATTACGCCAGCATATGTTCCAGGCCCGGGTTAAGGGATCCGAACCTGAAGAAGATCGTGTTGTTTCGTCCTAAGACAGTTAACTGACCCTGATCCGTCGGGTGAGTCAGGCACACGCATCAACGATCCCTACACACATATACTATTAACATATAGCTGCTCCCGAAGGATGGAAGAGTCCTCAGCCGAATCTACGATTCGACTGATCACTCGGGGGCTACTGACATGGTTATACCCTACGGGTACGTAACTTCAGCATACCTAGTCCAGCCCAAGGAAGGCCCATGGCAGACATACGCTGGCCCATGAAGATTTTCGGGTGACCAAGGCCCATGACGTCTTCGGATCCTTGGAGAGCAAGACTAGAGGAGATAAGAAATTCAAAGGGGTAAAACTCTAAAACTTGTAACCGACTAGGACTACGCCCGGGACCTGCCTAAGTCTATATAAAGGCCAGGAGGGCACGTCCTAGGGCAACTCGACTCATACTTTCGCACACGCATCCACGCCAGATCGAATCTGCGCACCCTGTAACCTTCGGTTCCGCCGTAATCAAAGAGCAGACAAGCAGGAGTAGGGTTTTCCCTCCGGGGGCCTAAACCTGGGTAAATCTCGTGTCCCCTGATTGCTTGTCTGTTAACCATGCCACGATCTCCAGCATCCCCATCTTCTCCAAAACCCAAGTCCATAACAATGGGCATTGACGAGATTAAACCTCGTCGTCATCCGGGCCTACGTATTCATGTGCCCTGCATATGCCGCATGACATTGAATATTGAGTAATAATCTGGAACGTGACACCACTTGCTTTAGATAATTATTAAAGAGAGAGGCAAGGGGCGGTGACCTACCTGACGAATTCTCCCTCTCCACCTCCTCCCTCCGTCACTCAGCATGTGTTGCTCCCTGTAATTTGCAGCCCCTGCCAGTGCATAGGCGCATAGCCTATGTCAATCAAGCGACCCGAGCAGAGTTCCCTCAATCAATATGTCAAATTGCGTGATATCCTCCCCCTCGCTTAGCTCGCATGGGAGTGCGCCGCCGACTGGGCTCTGATCTTCGACGTCATCTTGCTCTGTCCCCGACTGCACGAGCCACTGCCTCTAGCTCGTCCTGGCCTCTCCGCCGCCCAGCTCCTGGCCCCTTGCGGTGCTGCTCCGGTGCTCCCGCACAGAAAACTCCGACTTGCTTACAGACACCGGCCGTGCCGCACGCGCCTGCCATGAACAGCGCGCGGACCGACACCGTCGTGGCCGCCCGGCGGATGTAGATCGCGGCGTGGGACTACATCCCGGGAAGTACGAAGACCACGCCGACGTGCTCCGGTGCTCGACGACATTTCGTACTACGTGCTCACCTTCCCCTCGTGGCCGCCGCCTGACCGGAAGCTCGGAACCGTACGTGTGTTGATGTCGATCGAGCGTCGTGCAGGCGGAGAGATGGAGATGGAGCAGCTCGAGCGCCGTCGGGAACACGCAGATATGGCGCGGGATCGGCTCCAGCGGAGCTCCTTCAGGGCGTAGCCGCTCGATGGCGCGGCGATGGTGCGGTCCCTAGCGCCTCCGCTCGCTTAGTCTCCTTTCTCTGCGGGGATTAGGCCATGGGATGTCGAGGGAGATACACGAGCGGGGAGGAGAACAAGGAACGAGGGATTTCTTAGCGGTGGCATTGGCAGTAAATTGGTAAAAGTGGAGGGGTAAAACCGTCCAGGGAAAAATCGGAACCAAAATTTGTATAGACCAACATGCCTCTATGTAAATTAGTAGATATATTACTAGCCGAATGTTCGTGCGTTGCTACGGTTAGTTATGTTTTTTCTCATCACATAGTGTAAAATTCTTTGTAACCTGAAGAACATTTTAACGGAAACATATTTTTAATCAATATTTTAATGGTGATGTGACTATTCATTTTCTATATAGTTAGTGGATCTATAACAGGTGTGCCACCAGATATCACTTCAGCAGTTCAACTATGTTATTCACCAATCATTGGAGGTGTTCATCCATTCCATAATGGTATAATCATAACTCTATTTTTCGATGGCGAACCACAATTAGACGTTTTTTAATAAAGAAGATTACAAATAACTCCAGACGAAATCTGATTTTTTTAAGCAGAAAAATTAAAGGTCAAATGAATAATGAGTTCTCCGGCATAGCACTGTCGTTTTCCTTTGATATAAAACAGATTAGTGTTTCCCTGTTATTTGATCTCTTTTCCTCATTCTCCTTCAAAACGTTTGTGTTCTATATCCAAAAAAAATTCAACGCTCTGAAATTCCTCCTTGTTGTGTGATCTCTTTTGCTCATTCTCCTTCAAAACGTTTGTGTTCTGTATCCAAAAAAATTCAACGCTCTGAAATTCCTCCATGTTATCTGATCTCTTTTGCTCATTCTTCTTCAAAACGTTTGTATTATGTATCCAAAAAAATTCAACGCTCTAAAATTTCCTTAATATTTCTGAAGATCAACACATGATGACAGAGTCAACTTGCATCTTAAACTGCATAATCTGTATTTTGTTTTTGTTTGCTTGATACAACAGAGATAAAAACATCACCGAGATTTTCCATGAACAATGGACAATGGAGAGAATAAAATATGTCACTTTTCTATGAACATAAATTGATGAAAGAGCATACAACAATTTCGTGAAAGAGTTCGGCAGCACCAGGACCTCCGCAGCGACCAACTGGCCAATGACCAATATATTTTGACTAAACAAATCTGCAGCCAACGCCGTGTTGAACACCATAGAATGCTGCATCCAGACAGGAGGCTGGCGAGGAGCTCCCCAAATCAAATCTGAGTAGTACACCAATAGAGAGTGGAATAGCAACATGAAAATGAGTAGTACATACTGACAGATAAAATGGTGCCCAAGGAGCCCGATATTTCTCTGTCTATGTGTTGGAATCGAGAAGAAAAGGAGCCCAATCTTCTCACCTGCAAGAAGGAAGTAGGGGCGGCGACAGTACCCAGCGACGGGACGATGTCGGTGAGCAGGCCCCAGAGCGGCTTGATGACCCAGGGCGTGTTGATGATGCCCTGGTAGAACTACGCCGCCGTCGGCTAGACGCGCATCACGTCCTTGCAGTAGTACGCGGCGTCGACTACCTCGACGGCGTTGCCCACGCCCTGGCAGGCCCCTAGACGGTGAAGATGGCGAGCACGAAGCTCCAGTGCAGCTCGCAGCCAGCGGCAGGGGCCGCCACCACTCTCCGCCTGCGCGAGCGCCTCCGGCCGACCCTGCAGCTGGGCCTCGCCCCGGCGGCGCCACCAGGCCTTCCTCGCCAGCGACCCCCGCCGCCAAGCCCGCCTCTTCTCCGCGCCGCCTCAGGCCGCCGCCCTGCGCCCGCGCGAGATGGGGATAACCGGTTCGGTCAGCTCGTTGTTTTTTTGGGGGGCTGTTTGACTTCGCGGTGGCAGTCCTCGTAGTATCTTCGAACTCATAGGGGCAAAACCGTCCATAAAAAATCGGAACGAAATTCAGAAGGACGGTGTAAATTAGTAGATATATACTCCCTCTGTTCCAATTTAGTCTGCGCCTAACTTTTTCACCGTTTTTCCAATTTACTCTGCGCGATGCCAACTGATTCCAAAATTGCCCCTCCCCTTTTGTCCCGACGATTCGCCTCCAAGCAGTTATCCTCTCTTCTAGCATCCCTTCTCCATCCAACCTGGACACCGCCCCCTTTCCTCACCTCCTCCCAATCTCCAATCGCTTGAGACAGTGAGAGGCATGGACAGGGACAAGATCCCTCCATGGATGTGGGAAGAGAGCCAGCAGCCCGAAGGGGAGTGGACAGAGGACGCTGTGGAGTGTGCGGCCAGCCAAGGCGAGGAGGAGCGCGGCGGCCGCGGGATGCATCAGCGCGCGGCCAGCCATGGCGAGGAGGAGCGCGAGGGTCGCGCGTTGGCGGATCTATCTGATTCCAGCCTCGGCGACAAGGAACATGACTGCTGCGACATGCATCAGCGCGCGGCGGAGGCGACGAGTGGTGCATGGCGCGAGCGCGACATGGGTGTCGGCAAGCAGGTGGACCATGACGGCAAGCCTTCCGCAACCGTCGGCAAGCAACTAGAGCAAGAGAGCGAGCTGCTCGACCAGGACGACAAGCCTATCGCCGGCGTCCGCAAGTCGCTCGACTACGACCCCAACCTGGCCACGGGCAACAGCAAGAATGAAGACGACAAGCTGCTCGAGGGTGGACGGATTATGCAGGATGACGACTTATCTGATCCTCGGTTCGTCGGTGGCCGGTATCTACGCCGCTCGTGCGCCCGGGCGCAAGGAGGTTCCAAGTGCGGCGACTGCGGCGAGTGGCACGAATTTTCTTGCCCCTCGTGCAGCCAGTCCCTCAGTGGCTTTGCCTGTTCTTTGTGTGGGCATGGAGGCCTTGGGGTGTGTAGGACGTGTGGCAAACGTCCCAGCTCCATCGACGATGGACGATGCGCCAACGACGGCGGGCGTCATGGCCTGAACAACGATGGCCACAATCTGTTGGGCATGGACACTGATAGTGGCACTGAGACCTTCGATGGCAATGAATTGTTGGCGAGCACGAACAGCGACGAGGCCGACAACCTTAAGGCATATGATTCTTATGTGTCTGACTCAATGCCTGAAATCTCCAAACAGGTAGCGATCTTCTACCCCAAGTTTATGATGTCTGTTGAACTTGGGACATGGTGTGACAAGAGGATGTTGTAATGTGTGCTTTTGTTGATCAAGACATTGACAGTGGCAGTGAGACAATTGACGAGAATGTCGACGCATCTCATATGTTTGTGCCTGACTCGATGCCTGAGGAAGACTCGATGACCCAAGGCACCAAACAGGTTGTTAGAGATGTGATGAAGTTCTTAGTACCTGGTTACTCACCGTCTAAATTATCTAAAATTAGGAAGTGATTAGATGAGTTGAGCTGTTGAAAATTCTATGGTGTATTTTGAACAAAGTATGATGTGTATATTTGTGTTGAACTTGGATTATGAATGAGTTGGTTGCAAGAAGAAATCATGCATATTCCTACAACTTATAATTAGTCATAAGGCGGATTACATGATCTGATTACAATGAGCATAGCCAAAATAGCAGCATGATTACAAATTTACATTATGCACTTAAGAACTGCATGATCCGATTACAATGAGCATACCCAAAATAGCAACATTACTACACGTCTACATTATGCACTTAAGAACTGCCTAGCTGCATCAACGATTAGACGATCACACACCAACTTCACAGGTAGGAGACCAAGACGTTGAAGGGCTAGCTTTCTCATGTGGGGCACCTTATAGTGTTGACCTCCTTTTTCCTTCAAAACCTCACGCATGCAAGATTGGAGTGTGAGGAATATTCTGTTGCTCCTCTCAGCCGGGTACTGATAGTATGCCTGATACACCTTGTAAACAATATCATCAAGAGAATTTGGAAACAACTTGTGAAACAGGGATTGGAGGGCAGCAAAGAACCCAAGATCTAGGATGTTGAGGTCTGGCGAGTTCGGTGGCTGGCATACCAAACGGATGTCAAAACTATCAGCACTCGCCTCTGCACAAAATGCAGGATCATTCACTGCAATGTGTGTCCTGGCATTATCTTGTTGTATGAATATTGTTCGGCCTCTTTCAGCCCCAGGCCATTTCACCTTGATTGCAGGAAGAACCTTGTTTATCATGAACTGCCTACTCACTTCCTTAGTCACTGAATGCACAACCTTTGTCACTAGTGTGCCCGCAAGACGGTTGGGACTATCTCTTTTGGCCATCTCTTGAAATGTGAAAGGCCATATGCCAATTCTACCATCAAATGTCATGCTACCATCCACGGCATAACGAGGCCTCGCTACTGCTGCAAGGAACATGACCTTCTCTATGAAGTTCTTGTTCTGTGTAGTTCGTTCCGGATCCGCCTCATCGGGCATCAAGTAAAACTTCTGGTTCTTCCTAGTGCGATAAAACCACTTCTCATCTATGTGTACCATGTTGTACATTCCATTGAATGTTGGCTCTTCCGGCAGGCTCTCTTGCTCAAACTGTGAAAGGCACCACTGAACCCTACGCGTCTTGTTCTCATCTGTAAGGGTAGACTTGATAGCATTGGTGTGACGTCTGATCGTCCCCTCTTTCAACCGCCTCCAGACTGTCGTCGTCGACATGTCCAATGCACCAGCTAGGTCTCTGAGTGTTGTTCTCTTGCCCTTGTCAATTTGTTTTGCCGCTTCGGAATCAAAAGCTATCCGTTTGCGCCCACAGTTTTTCGGCTTCTTGCTTAACACTCCTTGTATGCCTCCAGCCTTTTTGCACTTGAGCCATATGTCCTGTACAGTTCTTCGTGGAACACCTGATAACATGGACACTTCTTTTGTAACTCCACGGCTTAGTTTCCCTAGAGTAGTCCTCTCAAGAATCATGCAATAGATGGCTTGCTTAGCTTCTTCTGACCGTTCTCTTGGCTGAATGTCACCGCCATTTGCATCTACAAAGTTTATTGAAATAAACATGGATTGGGTGATTGCATTTCAAAAGCATATAAACAAAAGAGCGCAGTATGTGGAATCAAAGACTTACCCCCGTTGGGATCCTGAGATGGCTCGCCATGTCCAGCATCTGCACCATCGTCGACGTTCTCCTCAAGCGACGCGGACAAGTTCAAGTCAAACCCAGCGGCACCACGCCCGGCGAGTGCTAGTCGCCCGCGCCCGCGGCCAGCAGGATTCGGCGCCGCGCGTCCAACGCCAGCGTACTGGTCCGCCGCGTTCCAGACGACTGTCGCTGCTCGTGGTTGGCCACGGCTAGCAAGACCCAATCGCCCTCGCCCGCATGCACCAACGCCACGGCCATCAACCCCACGTCCACCAACGCCTCTGCCATGCCCACGGATGCCACGGCCAGCGCTGCCGCGTCCAGCTCCTTGTACATAGCCGGTGAGACCCAGCCTACTGCGCCCTGGTGCGACATACCGGTTGTTGCCGCCCGCGTCGGCATCATTGTTGCCGCTCCCGCCGGCGCCGCTGCTTCCGCTCCCGCCAGCGCCGCTGCTTCCACCCGTGTCGGCGCCACTGCTTCCGCTCCCTCCGGCCCGCCGGCGCCGCTGCTTCCGCTCCCGCCGGCGCCGCTGCTTCCACCCTCGTCGGCGCCATTGTTGCCGCTCCCGTCGGCACCGCTGCTTCCGCTCCCGCCGGCAAAGATGTCGTTCGCACGCTCATGCTCCACATCTTCTTCATCGTCGCTTTGTTCGAACACATAATCATAGTGTAGCTCTGTGGCATCTCCACCGAGCTCTTCGTCAATCTCATCCCAGTTGAAAGGCGGATCGTTATTCGGAGGAGGAGACATTGGCATGAAGAGTGGGAGGGATGCTCTGTTTTGGCATGGAGGAAGGCGGCTCTGTTTGATCATCAGTGCAGGATTGGTTCAGGCATGCTCTGTTTGTAGCAACTAATGGCGCTTACCTTTTTCAAATTTGTATTCAAATTACTGCGGCGGGCTAGTTGCAGATTAACGCGCGAGCTGAAAAGAATCGGCGCCCCAGGCGTTTTGACAGAGGAGACGAGGAGACGAACTGGTGGGGACCAAGAGTACTAATTGCACATACAGTTTCCTTTTTAGGGGCAGAAACGTCCAAGGGCCGTGAAAACAAGCTCTCTCGCTATGAGCATTGGTATGCGGGATTTTTCTAACACGCAGACTAAATTGGAACAGAGGGAGTAAGAGATATAGATTATCTATCTTGCACTTTTATACTACTGCTAACTAGTGTTGCACGCTTTCTTGTCAATTCTTTTGTATAAACTAAATAATTTTTTATTTTTCTACGTTTATTTGTTCAATTATACTCTTTCGATTCGAGTCCGTTCCAAATCCGCTCCATATCCTTAATCTGATATAATCCACATTCGAATCTGCATCTGTGTCTGTGCCCCCAACATAGTCCTAATCGAGTGATTGAGAGGCGTTGGCGTATTGTGCAGTGTCTAGAGCACGACATTTGTCAACCATGTATACCAAATATATTTTTAAAAATAAATTTAAAGATAAACTGCGATTTCATTCAGATTTTGGAGATATATTACAAACATTGAATGAAATTTATCTAAACTAATAACTAATCTAAATGTAGCCACGCTGAACGTCGCGGTAGTAGTACTTGAAGTAGAGGTAGTCATCGCCGATGAATTTGTTCTTCCCTTACTCCACGGGCTCGTCGTCGGACTTGTCCTTCACGACGCTGGAAGAGCCGACGTCGCCATCGTCGAGCATCAACTCGACGATCTGGCCGGCTGCGTCGCGGGTCGATTGCTCGATCGCGACATGGAGCGGCGCCTCCTAGACATGGTGGCCGTTCATGGGATCAAGCGCTGTTGGAGATAATGCCCTAGAGGCAATAATAAATATAGTTATTATTATATCTTTGTGTTTATGTGTAGCATCCCAATTGTCTAACAATTGCAATGCTACTAGCCTAGTCTACATATATGCTACTTCCTATATATAATTGTTGCATCATAATTATATCATGCTCATGTCATCATGCCACCTTGCATTTGAGCATCATGTAAAACCCTTTTGTTTTGGTTCTTCTCTCATATGCATCATTAATTGCATTTGCCTCTTGATATTGTATTTGGTTCTTGATATATTGTTTAATGCCCAAGTTGAGTTGGGGGCATATCTTTTATTTAACTCCACCACCTTTCTTGTCATCACCCCATCTTTCCACCATCCCACCATATATGAGCATTGCAACTTATTTGGTTTTACCTCTAGCTCATATGTGTTGATGTGGATCCATTCTATCTCCACATGCTCTCATATATGCACCATATTGTTTTCACATTATTGGTTTAGGAGAGCCACATGGCCACCTTTGCATGCCTTGTGAGTGGGACCTTTTCTCCTAGCTTCCATATGGATTATTATGGAATTATGCTCATGTTGGGATATTTTAGGGACTATTAAGCATCTAGTGGCACATACACACTAGTATGTCCCATTTTTATTCAAATATGGTCATCTCCAACTACTCCATATGGGGCATCTTATGCCGATTTGCTTCTTATCCGTACTCGGATCTTGTTTGCCGCTTCCGCCTGATACTCTGATGTTTGATGTATGAGGAGATATCCTAAACTATTATATTTATCTAGGACATTTGGATCTTGCCGTATGGCGTCGCAATATTTCTATTTCTTTTAGATGGAATGGCTCTGAGGACTGTTGTATGGTGGCTTGCATACATACTCATTTGTGTATGTAGTTGATCCCTTCGCCTGCCGATTACGCCGCCCGTTCTTGTCCCGATGTTTGGAAATGGTTAGGACGGCCGAAAGGTCTACCTGTGAGTGGCATTTGGGCCCCACCGTACTATTTTAACCATTTCCGCTCATCCAGGCTTGTAACTAGGAGCGTAATTCACCGAGGTAGTTACAATTGGTATCAGAGCCATCCCGCCCTTCAGGGTCTCAGCCAAATGGTCGTTGTCAGTCTAGCAAATATTTTTGGTAGCTATGTATACTAGGGAAAAACAAAACGCGAGAGTAGGACTGCTTCCCCTTTTCTTCTTACCCACCCACCACCCTTTTCTGGTAAGGAAGTGTAACATTTTCAATCCTCTTCTTAAAATTCAAACTAGGATTCACGTGTTCTGGGTTTCCGTAGTACCATAGAAAGTGTGTGTGTGTGTGTGTGTGTGTGTGTGTGTGTAATTCCTTGTCTATCTGTTGCATCCAAGTTGTTATCACAATCGGCCTTTTGGTTATCAACTGTTGGTACATTCCATACTGACAGGCTTTTGAATACCGGCGCGATCTATCTGACTCCTTGTTAACCGGTGCCATCTTCTTAAGGGTGTCCTTCCTTCTAGCAACTCCACATTCTGTGAAACCATCAGTTGCTAATCGCTACCTGATAAGTGTTTTTGCGCATCTATTGGTATTTTAATGCCGAAAAATGCGGAAAATTTTTCTTTGATACATCTGTGCTTCCACACTCCTTTTCAGTCGTGTGTGAAACATTATCTATCTCCCTTTTATCAGCATGTCCATGCTAACTCATTCTTTTTGTCACCGGCGCTTAATCCTAGAGTTTCATTTCATCTCCAATTCTCTTGGGCTAATTACATAACATGTGTCGATCCGATGCTGGTGATTGTAATTTGGTTCTCGGCATAGCTTTATGACACTTATCTTGAGTGGAATATGGAAAATGCAATCACCACTATCCTCCAAATGGTGACGGTTATCTCCTGTGATTTTGAGTACACCGCGATCATATCTATGCATATTCAAGCATCTTTGGCAATCCAGAGTTTCTCCAAGCACTACGGCGGTCTATCATCTGTCCATCATGCTGCACATCCTTTTGAACCCCATATCTGCACAATTCTCCTGGTTACGAGGGAATTGCATCTTTTCGTCTCTGATAGCTTTGCTTAAGGTATGAGCTATCATCGGTTCTTATCCAAGATCTCTTTATCTTTGTAACCGGTGATCCGATCGACAGTGTGAACCAGGTGACATCTCTTTTTCTTCCGAAGGACCAGATAATCTATTCTTCCAGTGCATCTTCTTCAACACGAACCCGTGCTCGTAACGTTGATCTTTCAAAGAGCGTTGAGCTCAGAAAGTGTTTCGAGCATTTGTTCGTTCTCCCGCCTCTTGAACTTGGTATCCTGGGAATATCTTGTTAATCCATGGTGGTATATGTTGATAATATGATTGCCTATTCGATATATATGGAAGGACATGGAAGATCATCTGTGTCTCTTTCTCTCGAGCTTCGTGAGCACTGCCTGTGTGCAAAGTCTCAAAGTGAGAATTCTGACTTTTTGAAGTCACATATCTCGACCACGTCCTTCTGCTAAATACATTACTTCAACTCTGGAATCAGCAAGTCTATTGTTAATTCCATCCTCCATCTTCAACCAATCCGGAGTTGTTCCTTGTTGGCAAGTTATCATCGTCGTTCCGCTGAAGATTTCCTCAAGGCTGCTAAATCTCTCTCAATCATTTCAAGAAGAACATGGAGTTCTTTCACCTCTATCTCGTTAAGTAATCTTTTGAAACCCTCTCGTTCTATCATCTATGCTCAATCCACTGGAGGCCATGAAGACCTTCCAGATCTTGTATTCCTTTGGTTCAAGTGGTGCTATCTTTTTCTTTGTCTGTGGAACCTTGCAGTTGTCTTCGTAATCTTCCTTCATATCTTTCCGGTGGCTGGTTACTTATGATATGACGACAACATCATCACCCTTATCTATCTTGGATCCGGCGAATCGTTTGCATCTATCCGTGTTTTCTAACGGAGTTCTATGAGTTTTTGCCAACACCTTCAGTCTGTTTCGGTAGTTGGGTTGCATGGTTTTCTTATTCATGTGCGGAGTAATGCTTTGAGTGCGGGATGGAGTAGCTACCATACCACTACTCTTATCATTCGCTCTTGTACATTGAATTGGTGAATTAATGTGATTTCACTCATTCCACGGAAGTTAGAAGTGACCTTTATCCCTTGATACTTTTACTTCCGTCCTTGTTTTTCCGGAGTGCTCTTTCGAAGAAAGTAATCAATAATCTCTTGTTGGTGATCTCACCCTTTCTACACGGAGCAAAATCCACAATTATCTGGTGGAAACAAACGCAAACCTTTTTCTATCCTCGTCTTTCTACCGATGCTCGATATCCCCAAACAAGATTAAAGGAAACTATCTCTCTCTTTGTTTCATCAATTCTTTTTCTGTGGTAAAGCCAATTATGGTTGATGCCATCAGCCGCAAATCTATTGCGTTAGCCTCAAGGCTAAAGAAAGCAATAAGTATCTCTACAATAGACTCCAGATCCTCCATATTCTTTGCTTCTCAGGATTCCACCATGATCTGGCTTCACATCCATCTCTGGAAGTTATATCTGCGCACCTAAATTGCGTGATCCTTGGTTCTTACCGGCGCAACAAGAATCTAATCCGACGATGTCTATCTAAATCTTCTGTTGATATCAAGGGACTCTATTGTTTGAAGGCAATATTGTTTCTGAACTTCTCTTCTCAAATCTGAGAGAAGATACGATGCTATTGTCATAGTGGTTCAAACCTCTCCAATCTAGCTCTTTTCTTCCGGCGAGATAAAGATTCATCCTCTCTCGTATCGGTAAATCTTTAATCTTAATGGTGTGTCTTTCTTTATCCATGATACATCATCTTCTCCTTTTCTTTCACAAGTGGTTCTAGTCTTTTATCATGTTCTTGAGAAAACCGGAGCTATGCCCATCCTATCCTTCTTGTCTCACGACAATCCTCCAACTCTTCTAACCCGTTGTTTCTCAAGCAAAACGCAAGACTCGCAACAAGTCTAGCAAGTTTTGCAAGGTGTAGTGGTCGCACCATTCCGCTGTTCATCAACTTGGGAACATGAGGGTCACCTTCGTTCGAACACCCGCCTCTCCTTGTGTTGTTTCTTTTCTAGGAATCTCGGGGCGAGATTCTTGTTTAGTGGGGGAGAGTTGTAGCATCCCAATTGTCTAACAATTGCAATGCTACTAGCCTAGTCTACATATATGCTACTTCCTACATATAATTGTTGCATCATAATTATATCATGCTCATGTCATCATGCCACCTTGCATTTGAGCATCATGTAAAACCCTTTTGTTTTGGTTCTTCTCTCATATGCATCATTAATTGTATTTGCCTCTTGATATTGTATTTGGTTCTTGATATATTGTTTAATGCCTAAGTTGAGTTGGGGGCATATCTTTTATTTAACTCCACCACCTTTCTTGTCATCACCCCATCTTTCCACCATCCCACCATATATGAGCATTGCAAATTATTTGGTTTTACCTCTAGCTCATATGTGTTGGTGTGGATCCATTCTATCTCCACATGCTCTCATATATGCACCATATTGTTTTCACATTATTGGTTTAGGAGAGCCACATGGCCACCTTTGCATGCCTTGTGAGTGGGACCTTTTCTCCTAGCTTCCATATGGATTATTATGGAATTATGCTCATGTTGGGATATTTTAGGGACTATTAAGCATCTAGTGGCACATACACACTAGTATGTCCCATTTTTATTCAAATATGGTCATCTCCAACTACTCCACATGGGGCATCTTATGCCGATTTGCTTCTTATCCGTACTCGGATCTTGTTTGCCGCTTCCGCCTGATACTCTGATGTTTGATGTATGAGGAGATATCCTAAACTATTATATTTATCTAGGACATTTGGATCTTGCCGTATGGCGTCGCAATATTTCTATTTCTTTTAGATGGAATGGCTCTGAGGACTGTTGTATGGTGGCTTGCATACATACTCATTTGTGTATGTAGTTGATCCCTTCGCCTGCCGATTACGCCGCCCGTTCTTGTTCCGATGTTTGGAAATGGTTAGGACGGCCGAAAGGTCTACCTGTGAGTGGCATTTGGGCCCCACCGTACTATTTTAACCATTTCCGCTCATCCAGGCTTGTAACTAGGAGCGTAATTCACCGAGGTAGTTACATTATGATAAATGTTTACATTCATGCTATAATAGTATTAACAAGGAAACATTAATATTTGTGTGATTTGTAAACTAAAATAGAGTCCCTAGTAAAGCCTCTTTATAATACTAGCTTGTTGGTTAATAAATGATTGTGGTTTCCCTATCATGAACATTGAGATGTTATTAACAACAAGATCATATCGTTAGGAGAATGATATGGTGGACATACTCCTATAGATAAGCGTAGCATAAAGATCAAGTCATTTTAATAGTTCAATTGCTATATGATTTCTGATACATAGTAACCTAATTCCTTCGACCATGAGATCATGCATATCACCTTCACCGGAAGGATGCTTTGATGTCATTAAACACCACACCGTAACTGGGTGGCTATAAAGGTGTCATTGAGTGTTCAGAAAGTATTGGTTGAGACACATGGATCAAGAGTGGGATTTGTCCATCCATATGACGGATATATATACTTTGGGCCCTCTCGGTGAAATGTCATCCAATTAGCTTGCAAGTATGTGACTGGCTCACAAGGGATCACATATTACGAGAACGAGAAAAGAGTACTTATCAGTAACGAGGTTGAACTAGGTATGCAGAGATACCGACGATTAAAGGGATGGAGGAAGATAGAAAATTTTAGGGGGTGTTTACAAAAAATGAGTCATCCACATCAACAGACTAACCGTCGTCGTGACAGAGTGACCAATACGATTGCATGGGGCAGCTCCCTAACCAGCCGTTCGCGTTTTGTAACTTTTTGACCAATGGTCTCGTTCCAGGCAAGTTCTTCTCGCTACAGGACGCGCGTCGGCGTAGGCTAAAATACCCTCGGCGTATGGTACGCCGATGGCTGCCCTTGACGTAGCCTCCTCGGCAAAGGACTCCCTCGACGGAGCACATCGAGGCCGTAGGCGTATCAAAATGCCCTTGGCGTAGCGGCCGTAGGCATAGCTTGTTGACAGGTTGCAAAAATATTTTTTTTAAAAAAGTTTTAATTTTTTTATTTTTTTTCTCAATTTTTGAATTTTTGAATTGTTTGACTCGTTAATCTCTAAGTTTGAACATTTTAAAAGTAATTATACTTAATATTTAATTAAATTGCAGTCTTGATCAAACTTCCCGGCAGGTCACCCATCCTAATACTACTCCAGCTCCAGCACGCTTAACTTCCTCTTTCCTTCAGAATCTGTTTCCGCAAAGTAATTCATACATTGTTGTCAATACTATGATATCAATCCTATTAACTCTTATATAAACATGTCACATGTTTGTATTTTTTGAAATTACAAATAATTATTTAAGTAAACATTAATGAATAAGTAAAAATATTATTGATTTCAAATAAAAATATAATAATTTTACCTTTTTGTATTTTTCATTTTAATATGGAATAATTAATATCTTTAAATCTGTAAATCGGAATTTAACAAATAATATGTCTAAATTGATCAGAAAAATGAGAGGAATCCAAATATGATATCCATATTAACTAATCACAAACCCTCTGTTTTTGAATTATCTATTTGGTGGTTGCTTTAAAAAATTCCCTTTTTGCGCTCGGATAATGAAAATGGCTTTTTGGTGGGATGAAAAGGAAAAATTGCATTGGATCTTTGATAAAATAGCATATTGTGAACCTAAAAATGATCTTTGTAAAAAAACATGAGCATCGGATCATGTACCTGTAGTTTATATCTGACCCACTTTCTACCGATTCAGCAGGAATTTGTCTTTATCACCAGAGGTGGACGAAAAGGTTTCGGATCCCCCTGTTGGGACATTGTCCATATAAGGTGGTATAGTATTTTTGTAAAATATGGTGGTAGCATTTTGAATTAGCCATTTGGTGATTGCTTCACAAAACCGTCCGTTTTTTGTGCTCGGAAAATGGGAAATGGCTTTTTGGTACGATGAAAAGGAAAACTTCCTCCTGCAACATTGTTCGCCATCTCATGATGCATGTGTATGCACAATATGGGCACATTATCACAAACTATGCCTTGATTCTAGCCATAACATTGGTCATTTGACCCGAAAGCCAAGAAACCTCGAATGAGATAGGTCATTTTGTGAAGGTTTTTTGAGACATAATCAATATATCAAGTTTGATATTTTTACTTATAACTATGTCACATAA
This sequence comes from Avena sativa, assembly GCA_916181665.1. Classification (NCBI taxonomy): domain Eukaryota; kingdom Viridiplantae; phylum Streptophyta; class Magnoliopsida; order Poales; family Poaceae; genus Avena; species Avena sativa. The sequence goes on along the minus strand of OV702285.1, from coordinate 90,252,431 downwards.
TATGACACCACGCGAAGGTTTCGCATTGTTTCGATCGTTTTTAAATTTTTTATGCCCGTTTTAAACTATCGTCAAACTTTGTCAAACGACGGGCATGGAGATTCTTAGCTCGGGGCCGAGCCTCGCTAAAATTGCATTGGATCTTTGATAAAATAGCATATTGTGAACCTAAAAATGATTTTTGTAAAAAAACATGAGCATCGGATCATGTACGTGTAATTCATATCTGACCCACTTCCTACCGATTCGGCAGGAATTGGTCGTTTTCACCAGAGGTGAAAGGAAAGGTTTCGGATCCCCCTGTTGGGACATTGTCCATATAAGGTGGTATAGTATTTTTGTAAAATGTGGTGCTAGTATTTTGAATTATCCATTTGGTGGTTGCTTCACAAAACCGTCCGTTTTTGTGCTCGGAAAATAGGAAATGGCTTTTTGGTGCGACGAAAAAGAAAACTTTCTCCTGCAACATTGTTCGCCATCCCATGATGCATGTGTATGTACAATATGAGCACATTATCACAAACTATGCCTTGATTCTAGCCATAACCTTGGTCATTTGACCCGAAAGCCAAGAAACCTCGAATGAGATAGGTCATTTTGTGAAGGTTTTTTGAGACATAATCAATATATCAAGTTTAATATTTTTACTTATAACTATGTCACATAATATGACACCACGCGAAGGTTTCGCATTGTTTCGATCGTTTTTGAATTTTTTATGCCCGTTTTAAACTATCGTCAAACTTTGTCGAACGACGGGCATGAAGATTCTTAGCTTGTGGCCGAGCCTCGCTAAACTTGCATTGGATCTTTGATAAACAGCATATTATGAACCTAAAAATGATTTAAAAAAAAAAACATGAGCATCGGATCATGTACCTGTAGTTCATATCTGACCCATTTCCTGCCGATTCGGCAGGAATTTGTCTTTTTCACCAGAGGTGGACGAAAAGGTTTCGGATCCCCCTGTTTGGACATTGTCCATATAAGGTGGTATAGTATTTTTTTAAATGTGGTGGTAGAATTTTGAATTATCCATTTGGTGATTGCTTCACAAAACCGTCCATTTTTTGTGCTCGGAAAATGGGAAATGGCTTTTTTGTGCGACGAAAAGGAAAAACTTCCTCGTGCAACATTGTTCGCCATCCCATGATGCATGTGTATGCACAATATGGGCACATTATCACAAACTATACCTTGATTCTAGCCATAACATTGGTCATTTGACCCGAAAGCCAAGAAACCTCGAATGAGATAGGTCATTTTGTGAAGGTTTTTTTGAGACATAATCAATATATCAAGTTTGATATTTTTACTTATAACTATGTCACATAATATGACACCACGCGAAGGTTTCGCATTGTTTCGATCGTTTTTAAATTTTTTATGCCCGTTTTAAACTATCGTCAAACTTTGTCAAACGACGGGCATGGAGATTCTTAGCTCGGGGCCGAGCCTCGCTAAAATTGCATTGGATCTTTGATAAAATAGCATATTGTGAACCTAAAAATGATTTTTTTAAAAAAACATGAGCATCGGATCATGTACGTGTAGTTCATATCTGACCCACTTCCTACCGATTCGGCAGGAATTGGTCGTTTTCACCAGAGGTGAAAGGAAAGGTTTCGAATCCCCCTGTTGGGACATTGTCCATATAAGGTGGTATAGTATTTTTGTAAAATGTGGTGCTAGTATTTTGAATTATCCATTTGGTGGTTGCTTCACAAAACCGTCCGTTTTTGTGCTCGGAAAATAGGAAATGGCTTTTTGGTGCGACGAAAAAGAAAACTTTCTCCTGCAACATTGTTCGCCATCCCATGATGCATGTGTATGTACAATATGAGCACATTATCACAAACTATGCCTTGATTCTAGCCATAACCTTGGTCATTTGACCCGAAAGCCAAGAAACCTCGAATGAGATAGGTCATTTTGTGAAGGTTTTTTGAGACATAATCAATATATCAAGTTTAATATTTTTACTTATAACTATGTCACATAATATGACACCACGCGAAGGTTTCGCATTGTTTCGATCGTTTTTGAATTTTTTATGCCCGTTTTAAACTATCGTCAAACTTTGTCGAACGACGGGCATGAAGATTCTTAGCTTGTGGCCGAGCCTCGCTAAACTTGCATTGGATCTTTGATAAACAGCATATTATGAACCTAAAAATGATTTTTGTAAAAAAAATATGAGCATCGGATCATGTACCTGTAGTTCATATCTGACCCATTTCCTGCCGATTCGGCAGGAATTTGTCTTTTTCACCAGAGGTGGACGAAAAGGTTTCGGATCCCCCTGTTTGGACATTGTCCATATAAGGTGGTATAGTATTTTTTTAAAATGTGGTGGTAGAACTTTGAATTATCCATTTGGTGATTGCTTCACAAAACCGTCCATTTTTTGTGCTCGGAAAATGGGAAATGGCTTTTTTGTGCGACGAAAAGGAAAAACTTCCTCGTGCAACATTGTTCGCCATCCCATGATGCATGTGTATGCACAATATGGGCACATTATCACAAACTATACCTTGATTCTAGCCATAACATTGGTCATTTGACCCGAAAGCCAAGAAACCTCGAATGAGATAGGTCATTTTGTGAAGGTTTTTTTGAGACATAATCAATATATCAAGTTTGATATTTTTACTTATAACTATGTCACATAATATGACACCACGCGAAGGTTTCGCATTGTTTCGATCGTTTTTGAATTTTTTATGCCCGTTTTAAACTATCGTCAAACTTTGTCAAACGACAGGCATGGAGATTCTTAGCTCGGGGCCGAGCCTCGCTAAAATTGCATTGGATCTTTGATAAAATAGCATATTGTGAACCTAAAAATGATTTTTGTAAAAAAACATGAGCATCGGATCATGTACCTGTAGTTCATATCTGACCCACTTCCTACCGATTCGGCAGGAATTTGTCGTTTTCACCAGAGGTGAAAGGAAAGGTTTCGGATCCCCCTGTTGGGACATTGTCCATATAAGGTGGTATAGTATTTTTGTAAAATGTGGTGGTAGTATTTTGAATTATCCATTTGGTGGTTGCTTCACAAAACCGTCCGTTTTTTGTGCTCGGAAAATAGGAAATGGCTTTTTGGTGCGACGGAAAAAAAAACTTTCTCCTGCAACATTGTTCGCCATCCCATGATGCATGTGTATGTACAATATGAGCACATTATCACAAACTATGCCTTTATTCTAGCCATAACGTTGGTCATTTGACCCGAAAGCCAAGAAACCTCGAATGAGATAGGTCATTTTGTGAAGGTTTTTTGAGACATAATCAATATACCAAGTTTGATATTTTTCCTTCTAACTATGTCACATAATATAACACTACGCGAAGGTTTCACATTGTTACGATCATTTTTGTATTTTTTATGCCCGTTTTAAACTATATATAATGTTTTATGTTTGACTTAATTTTTATTTACAAATGTATAATATTTGAGTGTAGATAGATAGGTCTTATTTTTCTGCAAATTTTGATATATTATTTGTATTTTTTCGAATTAGAATGATTTAGTTATGATTTTTCAAAGTTTAATGAGATAAAATAAAAAATAGCTACGCCGAGGACAGCCGTCGGCGTAGCATAGGATATGCCGAGGGCAATTCTACGCCGACGACTGCTTAGTGGGGCTGGTCTAGATGATGGCTACGCCGACGGTCCCGACGTTTGGCCGTCGGCGTAGCGACCGGCCGTCGGCGTAGCTTCCCATTCCTGTAGTGTCTACCAATTTGGCGTTTTTCTCTTCACACAAAAAGGGTCAAAAAGTGATGCGAGTTGAGCTCCATATGGTGCCTGTATTGGAAAGTTTCCGACTTTTTCGCGGAAAAATGGAAACGGAATATGGAAATGAAAACGGAATTTTGCAAAACAAAAATGAAAATGGAATTGGTTTGGCGAAAACGGAAACAAAAATGGAACAACGTTTTCCAGCAGAACATCAGCGGAAACAGAATTTCCGTTTCCGTGTAATATGAAATTTTTGTTTTAGGGTCAATGTGCATAAAAAAATCTAATAAACCATCACATGACCTTGTCAAACTAAACTTGCAAAGCTTCTTATCCTATAACTAGCTCTATTTCTTTCCGAAATCTTAGGAGCGGGCATGCCGACACGGTTACTGGGCCGGTCCAGACGCGGCGCCATAGACGACGCTACCATTACAAATACAAGGCACTTCCCTTCTCCCAGGTCTCCCGCCTCTCCCTCTCCTCGTCACAAAACCTCGCCATCATCGCCTTCGAAAACCCCCAATTCCATTCCTATGATCCCATCCTATCCAACCCAGAAAACCCAAGATCCCGAGAAGACGATGACAGGACATACGCACTTGACTAATGGGCCCCGCAAACTCCTTTCCGCGTGCAACAACCGTGAAGAGATGGTGAGGCATCTTGAGATCATGAAAAACTAGGAGGAATTCGAGCATGTCAATGATCCGCCCCCATTGGATATCATCCTCTACAGAGGTAAGAGGAATACATATGCTCTAGTTATGTATCTAAACTTATTTTAACATAACTTAAATTTGGCGTGAATCTACACACTAAAAAAAAGTCTAAATACATTTTCTTTACAAATCTAAAACATCTTATATTTTAAAACGGAGGAAGTAGTATGCTCGGATATTAATCTCGATTTATGTTTCCATTTGTTGCTACAAATATTTCAATCCGTCCAAAAATTGATGGGTGGTTAAATTTCTCAACGATACAGTACTTAATTTCTCTCGTATGCGCTTACTGTCACTTTTGGATTTAATCTGATTGTTCATTTCCTCTGGATGAAGATCTCATGGAAGAAACGTGGAGTTGGCACAGGCTGTTGCCCTGGAGAAATTCCGCCTATCATGATATAGGGAACTGTATGGATTACGTCTATGAGTTTTTCTATCGAAATGCTCCTTCTATTCTCCTCAACCTGCACGATGCAGCTAGTAGGGTAAGACTCTGCCTGCCTCTAATTGAATTATCTTTTATTCGCTTCATTTCTTTTGCTAAGAGCATCTCTAGCAGATACCGTATGCGGACGTACCGTAATAAATTGTTTTTGCGGTAAAAAACGTCGGCACGAAACAGATATCGCATATGCGTACCGCAAAACAAAATATACCCACAAATATGCTATTTTTTTTAAATAATACATTTTTTTATATTCATTTTCACAAATAATACGCAAATTTGGCAATTTTCATTTCTGTCCGTCCGTCGTCCGTTCAACGGACAACATGGCTGCTTCGTTGGTTGCGTGGACGACTGATGGGTTCGTCCTTTGAGCAGACGACGCAGGTCTGTCGTCCCTTGAAGAGACGACACGATCTGTCGTCCTTTGAGCAGCCGACGCCCCAGTGCTCCAGCCGCTAAATAATCTTCGCTAAATAATCGTCCGCTCCTCGGCAATCCTTCGCGCCGATTTTTCCCGCCGGTACTCCCCGCCATTTTTTCCCGCCGTTACTCCCCGCAAATTTTTCACGCCAGTAATCCCCGCCCTTTGTTCCCGCCACGACTTCCCGCCTTCTTTTTCCTGCCACGACTTCCCGCCCTTTTTTCCCGCCTATTCGGTTCGGTGCCTCTATAAATCCGGGCAACGGGATGTATCCTTTAACCCAGTTCATCTCTTCCTCCTCTTACTCTCTCATTTCCCTCTCTCCTTTTGCTCTCGCATTTTCCTCCACTCCTCTCCACTATGACCGACGCGTCTCCCTGGCCTGTAGATATGTCCATTGGGCTTTTCTTCATAGCCAGAACTGTTGAGATAGCCGATAAACCAGCCGACTGGTATACGTTGGTATCGAACCATGATGCTCTCGTTATACTTGGTAAGTCACTTCATCGAAGAGGGTGGAAACTGAAGACCCCAAATCAGGTACGAGCAGAGCTTCTCAGGATCAAGGCAAGGTGGGACAAGCTCACCTTCAAGAGTGAAGCTCGCATGATGGAGGTGGCTAATACACCTTGGTCCTGGATAGAAGATAGCGAAGATGAGGATGATATCTTCATGCCGCCACCGGTTGGAAGCAAGGCAAGAGCTGAGTGGGACAAGAGACAGGAGAAGAAGAAAGAGCAGGCCAAGAAGAGTCAAGCTGACATGACGGAGCAGGTTGTGGCACGTAGGGCCTGGATAGAAGAGAGCGAAGATGAGGATGATATCTTCATGCCGCCACCCGTTGGAAGCAAGGCAAGAGCTAAGTGGGACAAGAGGCAGGAGAAGAAGAAATCGCAGGCCAAGAAGAGCAAGTGCGAGGGATCGTCCAAAGGAAAGGGCGAGGCATCATCGAAGGGAAAGGGAAAGGCATCATGCTAGGGATAGATAGGACTCTTATTTATGTACCGCAAGTTATGTTGAACCATGTTGCAAGTTATGTTGAGTAGTTTGTCGAATAAAATCATGAAATAATAGAATGATGTCTCATACATAGATAGGTAAAAGACTGATACATAAGTAGATATCACTGGTGTCGACGACGAGGTGGCGGAGGCCTCGGTGTACTCCATCCATATCTGTGGGGTGGCATCACATCACGGCGAGGTGCAGTTGACCCTTCACCTTGATCCTGTGTATTCTGTGTGGGGATAGGTGGTGGAGTACCTGGCTGATACTGACTAAACCAGTCTACCTGCTCGTGCTGTGTCTGCTGATGACGGTCGTCAGTACTGTCCCATGTAACGGAGTCTCCTGCTAGTGTACAAGAAATTAAGTACTGAACAATGGCATACTGCATCTAATAATAGTAGGAAGGGACACGCTTACCATGAGGATGAGATTGTGGTCGATAAGCAAAGTCCATGTAGGGGATCGGCTGCTGATGCTGCCATTGTTCGAAAGTAATCTGGTTCTGGTGCAACTGGTCGATATTGAACTGCGATTTCTGCCACGGGTCAGAAGTAAACTGTGATTGCTGCCACCCCGAGCCTCCAGCCTGGTCTGGAGGTGGTGCTCTCGGCGGCGCCTGCTGCGAGAGTCGTGGACGAGGCCCGTGGCCTGATGGTGGCTGCTCCATGGATCGACGTGGGGCGCGCTCCTCCACCGAGTGACGCGGTGGGCGCTGCTGCGTGGATCGACGTGGGGCGCGCTCCTCCACCGAGTGACGCGGTGGGCGTTGTGCCTCTCGGTGTTGAACGACGTCTGAGACGCTGGTGCACGTGATGGACGCGTAGATACGCCGCAGCTTCTCCTCGACCCGCCGGGCAAAGGACTGAGCCTGCTGACGGGGCACAAGAGGAACGTTCGAAAGCGAGCGTCCGTAATGAGCCACCTCAGTCTGTAGCTCCCACGTCATATCGGCCTGCATTTGTCTCATAGTTAGGTATGCACTACATAGGCACTCATGTTGATTATGCTCTAAATAAAGTACTTACCGCTGACTGTCTGGACTCCAGTGTTGACTGGCTAGGGTATATCTCATCGTCATGTGCGTGTGGAATGGGACGTAGCCGTGTCATCGACATGTACCTCTGTAGGTATCCGTGGAATAGCTCCATATCAAACGGGCCAGCGTGCCACACTTGTGTTGGTGCATTCTGTCACTCGTTGACGTAAATCCCCACCCGTTGGAGCCATTGAGTGGCGGTCTTGCTACTTTTCCGAGAGTACCTGTCATTAGAATTTGTTAGACCATCATTAAAGAACATAGATGAAGTATAAGATGCATTCCTTATGTACATATATTTACTTACGCGTGCACGACATCTGGAAGGGGAACATCCGGACGCGGGGGATCTACCATATGGCAAAGACCAAACTGTCGCATGACCCTCTGTTGAGACATCTCCTTAACTTGGCAATCAAAGATGATCTTCGATGTAGTCAGCCAGTACTCTCGATCTCTAGTGCACATAATAGATATGCCTCCAGGATATCGTGCGTGTCGTGTCTGCAGGGTGTACGTCTCCCAAATCACGACATCCTCTTTCAGTGTGTCGAACTGCTCGCTGAACGATGGATAGCATCTAACGACTTGCTCTCTCGCGAAACGACACTGCATGACAAAATAGTTGTTAGTAACTTTCATATTGTAGTACCAGAAGTGCAATTTATTAAGACATTACACTGACATTGCGACGGGTCCAGTGAGTGCCAAATGTAGGCAAATCAATTTGCTCTTCGTCGAACAGCAGGTCAGATTGGTAGACAATTGTTTCATGTTCCTGGTTGCCGACTATTTGGTTGACACTTACATCTGGACGGCCGATAGGGAACCTCTCCCACGACCACAGTTGCAGCAACAATGAGCATCCTAGCAAGGCAGAACTGTCCTTGGTTAACTGGCAAGCATTGCACATACCTCGGTACGTAGCTGCTAAGACAGCTGAACCCCAACCTCCATCGATCCACCAAGCACGTGAGCAAAGACGAGTCGTACTGTAAGCGACTAGTCTGGAACCCAAGTTGTCGCCCTTCTATCTCCTCCATATGAGTGGCCTCAACCAAACGAACGAATGGTAAGAGCCCAGCCCACTTCAGTCTACATAAGAAGAAAGCAGAACAGTTTAGTCACATTGGCCCATAAATATCCCAACAGCAAGAGAAATAAATGTCACATGCCTCTGAAGCCAATCAGGATGTATGCACCAGTTCGAAATGGGAGTGCGAGTCACTAGGTGCTTCAAGGACCCCGGGTTAGCATCCAGTACCGTCGATCGGTGCTTTCTATCTATGTCAGCATTCAGCAAAGATCCCGCCATCTGCACATTAGTTCCACATATTTTGCAAATTTAAGACATAGTTCCACACATATTACAAATTTAAGACATAGTTCCACACATACTACAAATTTAAGACATAGTTCCACACATATTAAAAATTTAAGACATAGTTCCACACATATTACAAATTTAAGACATAGTTCCACACATATTACAAATTTAAGACATAGTTCCACACATATTACAAATTTAAAACATAGTTCCACACGTCTAGTTTCTTCCTCTGCCTCTTCTTCCTCGGTTGCCACGTCCACGAGGAGCAGCTCCACCAGTCCCGAAGATGTGGCAACTGGTGTCTATATGACCAAATTGATTACACAGAAAACATTGCCTAGTAGGGTCTCCGGCTTCAGATTCATCCATATCATTATGGATGCGGACACATTGTCGCCTTCCTCTTCCTGTCCTCATCAGTACAGGATCTGGGATGTAAACCCTTTCACCTGGATTTACTTTATTGAAATTTCCCCATGCCCTATATCCCATCATCTCGCCTGTCCACGTATTGACCACCGCGTCCTTAAGGAAATAAGGAGACACAAACGAGATCGCATCCATACCCATCAGCCCGCATGCAGCTAGTACATGAGAGCAAGGCAGATGCAACATCTTGGGTTTATTGCACGCGCACTCACACGTTGGCCAGGCTTTGTTGCCTATCCTCACCTCCTGTGTCTTTACCTCTTCTCCTGTTCCAATCCGGTTGGAAGGGAGGCGTACCTCGAACCTTCTTTCCTGATTACCGATGGCGATGACATGCATGGACCGAGCCTTCTCCATCTTGGCATCCATGTAATGCATGATCTTTGAACAATACCTCGTGTTTGGGTTGTTCATGATATGCATCTGAGCCATCTGGAGTCTGTCTCTAAAATACTTCAGAGTTCCGGTGAAAATACACTCCACAATGGCTGTTAATGGTAGAGCCCTACTTCCTCTCAAGACAAAGTTGTAAGTTTCAGCCAGATTTGTAGTCATGACGCCAAACCTAGCACCATGAGTGTCATGCAGCAGAGACCACCTCTCTATAGGCTCGTGTTGTATCCATTCCTGAAAATTTTTAATCCTTCTGCCAGGCCTTCTCCTAGTACAGGGTTGGTCAAATCCTGGCAAGTCACAAAGGGCAATGGGTTCTTCCTCCGGTGGTGCTGCTCCTGTTGTTGCCTGTGCAGCTAACGCCGCTGCATGATCCGCGACCGCTGCTGCTCTAGCTGCTCTCCTCTGAGTCACATGTTTTTTAGTGAAGTCATCAAGATAGCCACGACACTTGATATACTTCCACTCTTGGTTCTGCTTTCAAAGCTTCTTGAAGAGGTTCATAAGAGCTTTGTTCCTGAACTGTGAGAAAAAATTGGCCCCTAGATGCCGCATGCACCAACGACTCTGCATGTCCAGCCATGGAGTTACTTCATCAGGAGTGGGCTTTGTGAGCTTCTTTATCGCGCTTAGTATACCTGGATGCCTATCATGAAGCACGCATACATTCGGTGTATCTCTCACAATTGCTATCTTCAGCTGCCTGAAAAACCATACCCAACTCTCGGTGTTCTCGCTCTCCACGAAAGCAAAAGCAAGTGGAACCACTTGATTGTTTCCATCTTGGCCTATGGCAGTCAATATCTGACCCCTATACTTGCTAGTGAGAAATGTACCATCCACACAGATGACTGGTCGACAGTGAGTGAAAGCTTCTATGCATATAGCAAATGAAAAGAACACTCGATGAAGTACCCTCAAATTAGGTTCATGTGGCAATGTAAAGTGTTGGATGTCCACGTAGGTGCCTGGATTCCTAGCCTGCAGTGTCTGGAGCATCCTAACAACACAGTCATACCCGTCTCGAAACGAACCAAACCTTGCCTCCAGTGCCCTTTGCTTAGTCCTCCAAGCCTTCCCGTATGAAATATTGTAGCGGAATCTGACAGAAACTTTGTTAATGATAGCTTTCACCCCCATGGCTTTGCCCTCCACTATCTCTGTGTACAACAGTCTAGCCAGGAGGGTTGACGTGAGGTTACGATGGTCCTGAAGGACACTTTCAAGTGTGCATGTGTGCATCACAACATCGGTGACCTTCCAGTTTGTGTCATACCTAGGGACATGGGCATGCACCCTTGCAGGACATCCAGCTTCCTCGCAAACCAATGTCAAATATTGTTGTGATGACACCTTCGTTTTCATGACCCGTTGCATGGACATTGACCACTCAACAATTGCTTCCTGCAGATGTCTCTTGCTAGGATATAATGCACCCAGAGAGATGCTGTTCGCGTGATAATGCCACGCCGAATCATGCCCATCGTTCACAGTCATTGCTGCTGTGTTGTCATTATTCCATGATGCCGGAATAGGTTGGCCGATCTCTTCTTGATCAGACTCGCCAGAATCATCAGCCGTATCGCTGTTGCCTTCTGAGTCTTCGGCTTCCATTTGATGTTGCAACAAACCATCATATATCTCGTCCTCATCAGCTTCGCCACTGAATATGTCTTCCCCTAATCCTTCACCACCGTCCTCTGATACATAACCATCACCCCCGGTGTGTGCATAGCTACTGTGACCTGATTCATATCCGCCGCCACCCTCTTGGCCCTGACTACTCTGGCTATGATCATAACTACCTCCAGCATGACCGGTCTGACTACTCTGGCCATGATCATAACTACCTCCAGCATGACCGGTCTGACTACTCTGGCCATGATCATAACTACCTCCAGCATGACCGGTCTGACTACTATGGTCATGATCATACCCAGCCTCTTTCACCACAGGTAACACTAAGAGACTGGGGTTAACTTCTCTTTTCTGGCAAGCTTGCACAAATTTGACCCATTTCTGTTGCGTTTCTATTGGCCTTAAATAAAAATTAGGGGTTTGCCTTGACTTAGTCCATAAAGCATGCACACCGACAGTATGGGTAGGAGGGAGCCCTAAACGAACACATAACCAATCCTTCAACTGAGTAACGAGCACTGTTTCAGGATTCTGAAGCACTTCATCCATAAATCTAAACTCGCTCAAATCAACTCCGTGCTGGTTTATTCTGACGGAACCAGGACCATACAAGAACCTAAACACTACATTATTTGACATGATTTTCGACCTAAAAAATACCAAAAATAGTCAAAAACAGGTACATAGATACAGACCCCATCAAACGCTACCTATGAACATACACACATGACTGCAATAAGCAAGAAATTAGGGTTTACCCTTGAAGCGTGCGAAGTCCTGCCGTGCAGCTGCCTCAGGTCAACGGATCAGCACCTCCACCATGCACCTTCCTCAAGTCCCAGCACCAGCCTCCACCATGGCCATTGCTCAACAAGAAGCTAAGAACACCACCAGATCCCTCCACCAAAACGCCTCAAATCACTACACCAGGCTATCCCATTAGTAGATCGGGACTCTACTAGCTTGCTAATGTGTTAGAGCAGCGAGTTTAGATAGAAATTTAGGCTACAAATCGGTGCAATGGCTGAGAAAATGAGAGCAAGCGAGAGAGGAAGAAGAGTGTGGCATCCCGCAAAACCACTACTAGAAAATCGCGTTGATTTTGTGCATTGCATCATCATGACATCAGCATGCAACTAATTGATTAAAACTATTTTTGCTAAAAGACCTACTTTGTTTTCTACATTAATATCCTCCTCCTTTGTTCACACCAAACCGTCGGTCCAGCCGGATCTTTTATTCATCTAAAACTAATTACAAAATTTATTTTAAATAAAAGAAAACCCTAGTCTAAAATATCTATTCCTAAAGCCACCTAAATCTTTTCTACCCAGACCTATTCTACCCAGCCTCCCTCCACATCACCCCCTCCAATCCCCTCTCGCCACCTCACCTCTCATCCCTCCTCCCACCAATAGCCATCTGCCACCTCTTCCTCCCTCACCCCCACACCGACCCACTCCCCTGGTCAAACCCACCCACACCACACACCACGCACGCACCCCCGCGGGTCCCACCCCGACCCCACCTCCCCACGCGTCACTCGCCCACCCTCTCTCCCCCGACACTCCTCTCCCCCCCCGCATTCTCCCCCTCCTCTGCTCTTCCCCACCGCCACCGCCGATCGCCTCCCCTCTCGCCGCGTGGCCGCCCTCGCCTCCGCCGGCGCCCCCTCCTTCCTCCTCCCCGGCGAGCCGACGCTGCCTCCCTCCTCTGGTCCGCCATGCCGCCGCTGCGAGCCGCCGGGCCGTCCTCATCCCCGCCTCCGGCCGGTGCCCCTCGCAAGCTTCCCAAGCTCCTTCCCCCCCGTTCGCTCTCGGTGCCGCCCCGCGTCGGCCTTGCCTACTCCGGCCACTCCCCCGCCACCTCGCCCCGCCTCTCCGGCGCCCGTGACCGCCTCGTGCGTCCCCCGTCCTCGCCAACACCCGCACCGCCGCCGCCGCCTGGTTCTCCTCCCCGCCGGCCTCGTCTGTCTCCGCGCGCCCCTGCCCGACCGTGGCCTCCACGGCGCCACCCGACCCCGAGCCTGCCTCCGGCGCCACCACCTCTCCCTGGTCGCGTGACCTCGGCCTCCTCTCCTCCAGCACCGCCCGAGCGCCCCTCGTTGCATCGCCCTGGCCTCCCTTGCGTCTCGAGCTCTGGCATCATGGACCGGTACCTCGCTGCCATCAGCCGCCGTGTTTCCGTTCCTTGAGCCCATGCCCGAGGTCGTCATCTCGTGCCCTCTCTGCGGGCACGCGTAGCTCGTGGTCACCTCGAACAACCTGTCAACTGATCGTCAACAAGTGCCACTGCAACCCGGAACATCAAGATTGACCCCGTCAAGTACCCGCTACCGCAAGGTTTTCGGTTTACTTGACGCCCGAAGGCCACCGACGCAAGTTCCACTTTGCTGACGCCAGACGCCAACACCGAAGACCGTTCCTGGATGCTGAAGACCGCGAAACACCAAGATCTTCTTCATAGATGCGGATCCGATGCCCCGTTCACGGAGTCTGAAGACCGATACCGCCGAACCCGAGCGCCAAGATCTACTTCCCGGACCCCTGAAGGCCGATCCGAAGCGCCAGGACCCGAACCTGAAGAACGCCAAGATCGCCGACGCGGATACGCCAAGTTCTTCGCCCCGAATGCCAAGACCGACTCAATGGCGCGGACCGACAAGATCTTCGCAACTACAAGATCGACACCGACCCGGGCGAATCCGATGCGCCCCAACACCGAACCAAGTCCTTCCCGGATGCGAGACCGATCCTGTCGAACCCTGAGACCGAACCCCTCCGAACCCCCAAGACCTTCAACCCCAGATGTGTGACCCTAAGCCCCTATTTTTATAATAATATATACTTGTTGCATATTAAATTGTCATACTCGCATGCATATTGTGTGGTTTGGGGGCCTTATGCCGATTCACCTAAATTAAATGTGGGGCCCATATGCGGGCAAACCTAGTTTTATATTAGCCCCATTTAAATTTGTGTAGCGTACCGGTAACTTATCTTGCCATGTTAACCCAACATTTAATTGGCGGGGTAGATAAACAACATGAACCTATTAATTAATTGTCGGGACCCCGGTTCCGCTTAATATGACCTAATCGCATCGCACCTTTGCCATGCCATACATCATACATGCATCATGCCGATCTTCTGCTGTAGTATTAAATAGTGCATCCGGTGTTTCTTCTAGTGTTTTGCTTCTTCGCGGATTAGGCCGATGAGTTGTTGCGAGTGTCGACCCGATCTTCGGATGAACCTTCGGCAATGTTTTCAGGCGAGCATCTCCCCCTTTCTACCTATCTTACTTTTATAGTATTTATTCCCTCCTGTTGATCTATTGCTATCTGTGTTGCGTTGCTCTAGTTTTCGTACCCGTGATATCCCCTGCAGCCTTATATTGCCTTGGACACATCCTATTACCTGTTGTTTGGTAGATAGTTGGACCTGCGCGTCGTAGTCGCTTGCTCTAGTGCTGTTGCGTGTCGTCAAGTACCACAGTTGTTGGAGTATTGCCGTATATTTAAGGTTGGAGATGATCATGGCTTTAATTATCGTTTACTTTAATTACTGTTTAACAACTAAAATTGAAGTAGGTAAGCAGAGGCACAGGTGGGCAATAGATGTTATTTGGTTGTTAACCGTCCACTTGTGTCCCGTAGGACCCCGAGTTCTTGACACCTGTTCCGAGATCGAGCGCGCTAACCACATGTGGGATGTATGGGCACCCCCATCGATTTAGTACCTGATTCCAAGTACTGTACTGGGGGCCACAAAGTAGTTTGGGGCTTTATTACTATCCTGTACTTATGCCATGCTTTACTGCTTTATTTACGATTGTGCGAGGAGCACCTGTACTGTTTAGGATCGGGACACGTTTTCGTGGTATCGACAAGCCCGAGTTTTCGGGTTCCCAGTCGTTTACAGCCGTCCACCCAAACCCTGAGTCCGTCTCGGAGACCGGCCGACTTTGTTGCGGGTGTACTTAGTGGGGTGGCCCCCCGTACTTGCTTTGGGTCTGGGAAACGTCGTGTCCGAAACCCCGTCGACATACCGTTGGGTGTATGTTTTGTGATCTTGTACCTACCTGATCCGACAACAAGGGTGTAGGTGCGTGTGGAAACTTTGGTGCACCCCTGCAGGGTTAAATCTTTTCGAGAAGCCGTGTCCGCGGTTATGGATGACTTGGAGCACAGGTCTCGATCATAGACAACTATAACTAAAGTTTACTGCTATAATTTGACTTGTATCCGATATGACTAGTAATCAGCTTCACTACAACGGAATGGCTAAATAAAAGTACCAACAACTGCTGGGTTTTGGGATATCTCATGCTAATTGTATCTGACTAGTAAGTGTTGCAACTACAACGGAATGGTTAACTAAAAGTGCCCACTGCTTATTCTATCAGGATGACTATCTATACCTGACTAGTAATTGCTGCAACGATAACTGAATAAATAAAACTCCCAACGGTGTGAGTTCCTCGGTTGACTTCCTCGTTTGGTCTCGAGGGGGAAACACCAGGATGGGTATGTTTGGTGGTAGTATCAGGTTGGTTCCGGATAGGTCTTTCTTGCCCCTCTCTGATAGCCGACAGTTATATCGAGTCTCTATAGGTTGTTTAGTGCATGTTGCGCTGCCGCTTCAGTCCACCATACCTATGTAGGCGAGGACCGCCGAATTCTAGCCTCGCCGTGTACTGGCCTCAGTACTGACCGCTCTCTCTTTTTCCTTTGCCCTTCGTCGGCACCCCTTTTGTTTAAGCAGGTTTTGAGATCGACGTCGTTAGCAGGGTTACCCTTCCGGCTTGGCCTGGGCAGGGTTATGGACGCCATTGGTTATTCTTCAGGGCTCTTAGCCCCATTTGCATCTTGTCCGTAGCTGGACGCTCTATCGTTTTCAAGGTGATTTGGATCTTTGTTCTGTATATCTGTATTCTTGACTCATGGAGTCGTATTGTATATATATCTGTTCTGTGGGTCCCATCGATGACTGTTGTGTAATGTTATTACTTCGTTTTCCACCCGCACGAAAGTGCCTGGTGGACACCTTTGAATCGTTTCTATGCGGGTTTGGCGGGAAGCGCTGAAACTTGCATAGGGCCGATTCTGAGGGTGTTACAAAGAGCTAGCAGACGGGCGAGCTGGAAATGAGAGCAAGGAGACGATGGACACGGGCGGGCGAGCTAATACAGCCGGGGCTCGTCGTCCGTTCAAGGGACGAAACGGCCGTCGTCCGTTCAACAACCGACGCGGCTGACCCCTGGCGCCCCGACAGCGCGGTCGTCTTTTGAAGAAAAGACGACAACTCCATCGTCCGTTGAACCGCCGACGGTCAGACCCCTGGCGCCCCGACACGCTTGGTCGTCAACGAAGCAGCCCTGTCATCCGTTGAACGGACGACGGACGGACAAAAATGAAAATTGCCAAATTTGCGTATTATTTGTGAAAATGAATAAAAAAATGTATTATTTAAAAGAAATTAGCCACAAATATTTCAATCGTCTTCATCGTATACATGAGATCTAGATCAAGCCTGGCGTACGCCCGTCATTGCTTTGAGAAAACGCCCCGATTCGTTTGTCCCTGCTTATTGCACGTGCTGGCTGCTTGTGTGTGCGCTAGCTGCTTGGCTAGCTGCTTGCTTCTTGTGCGCGTGCGTGCTTGGCTGCTGCCGGAATCGACCTCCGACGTGGCAGCAGCGACGAGTACCTAGATCCTGTAGCAGAATATTCTCTTCCGCCAAACCGTTTTTTTTTTGCGGTACACCGCATATTCGGCTCCCAGAACTGAATATATACAGCATGGAAGCAACCTTTTGCGGGAAAGCGTAATTTTTTTGAACGCGGTACGGTACGCGTACGGTACCACTTTTTCTGTTTCATACCGCAAACTGACAGTTATTTTGCGATATTGGGACAGATGCGGTATCTGCTAGAGATGCTCTAATTAACTTATCTACACCGTTGGAAAAAACAGTGATATCCGGTGTTCGGAGATGGAGGAGAAGTTGAGTAGTTGGGCAGAAGGTTTCTCTGCTGACGATGTTAGACTCACCAACGAGATCAGGGAGTATGCGCACTTTATAATCGGATCGGATCTTGAGTCTCCGGCTGCCGCAGCTGCCTTTAATGGTACAATGTCTAAACATGGTGTTGTGCTGCCTAGTTCATAGATTTTGTTGCTTGATGTTTATTAACCTATCTGTCTCAATTTAAAAATGACCAATTGTTTCAAAGTGTATCACGGAGGAGTCCGACTTCATGTCTGAGCTGTTGGCATGTAAAATCAAGAACGATGTCGAGGAGGATGTGTTCATTTCGGAGGTGTTGGAGGATGACTCGCTTAACTTTAGCAATAAGGTCCGGCGGGTTGCGTTTGATATCCTGACAACGTACAATGGGCCTTATTCTTCTCAGTGCATTGCTGCTCCCATGTTGGTATGCTTTGATACGTCTCTACTAGTAATTTTATTTACCTATTCTGAAGTTTTAGTACGTGCCTCGATGCATATAATCACCAATTGCTAAATAATGGTTTGAAGGGCATGCGAAAGGAGGTTAATATTCTACATGAGTTGTTGTTGCTGAATCCAAACCACATATACGACCGCTTTGAAAGGCTCAACGTGTGTGAACTTCAACGGGAGCGTTTACTGAAATATTTTGTGGACATCCGAGATGGGTGTGCTCAACATGCTAACAACTGTTATACTCCCATAACAAAGAAGTTTCCAGAGTATGACCTGAATATTAATTATATATATTTTTCTAATTTTCTATTGTTGAAACGGGAGTAAATTTCATTGTTTGCTGTCAACAGAGTGCTGACATCTGAGCCATGTAAGGGAACTGGAAGTAAAGATGATGAGGCTGGTTTTCATACTACCGATGATGGGTTTGCTGATCCTAATACTACCATAACAACTCCAAGAGCCTCTTCTGCTGCTCCCTTATCAATGTATGATATTGATATCGACGATTTTTTTTCATGTTGCCTTCATAACGCTGGTAAGAAGTCTGAAACACAAAACCACTGCTAGGGTTCTAAATGTTGATGAATTCGATCAGGAGAATAGGAACAATAACAAGACTAAGAGCATGGGAGAGACCCAAGGTAGAAACTTGAAAGAAGGTGCACTGTCTCCTACATGAGTTAATTACTTATGTTTCTTGTCTGGAAGTCCTTACTACCAAGAATTATTTGGTGGTTCAGGCAACGAAGTGCCCAGTTCAGAGACATCTGATCCATGTATTGTTAGGGGAAATCAAGATGAGAAGGTTTGTCAAATTACAAATGCCCTAATGTTTTGGTATCGACAATGCAAGAAACCAATTTATGCCTATGGAAAATTGTTTCTCATAGCAAACTTATTATTGATTTATTCCTACACTTCTATTTTCTAACACGGGGTATCTTGCATGTGGTAGTAACTACGCATTGGGTATTTGGGTAGTAGGAGTATTTGACAAATATAAAAAAGATACAAGTAGGATGGGATACTTTTGATTTGAGTGTCTGAAACCAAATCGGTTTTCCTTATTGTCCACCCAATGGTTATGGACGAATGTTATGTCAACCTCCTAATCAGTGTTGTACCATCTACCTAGTTTATTCTGTACATACATGAGAATTTGTTACTATTGGTTCTTACAAAATTTAGTTTACGGATGCGTGTGTGTCGATTGTTTGGTGGTTTGATTTGTTTCTTTGTTTCTGTTAGGTAGATGGTTGTCGATCTATGAATGGGTATGGGGATTCTGCCGAGTGCCCGCTGCTCCAAGGCATCATGATCCCTCAAGATGAACATGAACAGGCAGAGGCAACCAAGCCTGATGGACCGAATGCAGGTGAAGAAGAAAAGCACATCTTGGAAGAGGCTAACCTGATCGAAGAAGGATCGATGAAGGAATTGGTAGGATTAGGCAAGGAAATTGTAGCACTGTTGAAGGCTTTGCTGGTGGTGTTGGTCGCTATTCTTTGTGTCGTTTGTGTTGGTGTGTATGCGCACAAATGAGAGATTGATGTGTGATCGGACACTGATGACATCAAGGCGAATATCAGTTTTGAAATTTTGTTTGCTTGTGTATCTACACTCTTTTTCTTTCTTACCTGTTTATTTAGATGTTTAGTAAAATTTAGAGAGAGACAACCTGACATTATACGTGGCTTTTCTAAAGACTACCAATAACAAAAATGAAAAAAATACAAAAAAGCCTGACAACGTGTACGACATTCACCTTACATTTCGAAAAAAAATTAACACTATTCGAATGGGTGGAGATTTGGTGCACATGTGCACTAGTGCTCCCATCATTTTGAAAAATAAAAATGGTATTTTTGCGTTTCATTTTTCAAAAAAAATGCTAGAAATACATGTACATGGTCCATATATTTGTGCGAAATTTGAGTAAAAAAGTTTTTTTTATTTTGGGCTACATGAAAAATCAAATTTCTAACCGTGAATAAGACTAGAAATATGTATGTTTTGTTAGAATTTTGTCTTTTTTGTGTAGCTCAAAATACAACATAGTTTTAAACAAAATTTCTAGCATATATTCTATATGTATTTTTTTGCGAATAAGGACTTTGGCATTAAAAGAAACAGCGAACAGTACAAAACACCTCAACAAAAACAAAAATTATATCGAAATTGATGAGATGCCCTTCATCTTCAACCTCCAGACCGTGTCGACGACGCGCCGCTGCTGCCGCTCCTCCTAGAGCCGGCCTGACGTTGTTGGTTGCAGATAGAAAGTCGCCGAACAGGTCTAGAAGACCACATCCGTCCCGGAGACAAAGAAGAATGATGAACCGCCGATGATGCTCCTTCACGATCCAAAGATCCCCACAGCCAGAAGAAGTCCTTGGAGACCACACCACTCCCACAAGCTTCTCGACATTGCCGTCGAGATGGGGCTCAAGCCGAGGAGACTTTATTAGAGAAGACGCAGTCGCCACCACCTGAGCGCCGCCCCACCAAACCTTTATCATAAAAACATGAAAACGAAGCCCTCCCGTCGACGAAGGCCAAGATCCACCCTGTCTCCATGGCCCAAAGGCCACAGAAGCGGGGCAGATCGCCGGCGGCGCCGACAGGAGGCACGGAAACCCTAATCGCCTCCTCAGGCTCCTTGGAGGCGAAGGGGATATCAATAGTTTTACCAGAATTCTATATGTATTTATCCATTTACATATTTTTATAAGAATTTCGTGAGACCAAAAAGTACAAGTTTTATTTTTTAAATCATGAGCACCGGTGCCAACGTACCAAAAACACTTGAATGCTCTATATGAACATTTCGTGTTTGTCATCCAGGCAATTAAAAATATTATGCCTTCAGGTTACGAAAGATAGGGATCACCTCGACATTTATCAATCACCTTCCAGAACTGATCCCCAAAAACTTGTTCTTTTCTCTACAATTCCCGATCATGTGATGCTGAGATTCAAATATCAAATTGAATCAGAGGCGAAGTCGGGCGGCTCGCCCCGGTGGCAAAGGCTTCCGATGAGAGGCCTGGAGCGGCACACCCTAGTAACAATTCCAGGCAGCTTCGACGGTGGGGAAAAAAAAGAGGTTTGTCCGTAGGTTCTTTCCTTCTTCCAATTAAAATCCCCGTAAATCATAAAGTCAAGTGTTCTACGCGTGTGTTCCGATGGCATGAATTAGAAGTAACTAATAAAATCACTTGTGGATTGGCTTGCTCCAAAGTGGAAAACAAATTATGGAAATCCTACAGCGTGGATAAGCCTTAAGTGCCCTGTTTCTCCAATGGTTACTGCAACATTTTTATTTTTTATTAATAATGTTCTTCTACACAAATATATGACAAATAAAGTTGCTAGTAAAGATAGTTCGGTTGCACGCATCATATGTCAAAGACGAATCTTTTCGATTTAATGTATGTGCCACGGCCTGACGGCCACGTCAAATGATATATAAATGCATTCAAATTCAAATAAATTTATGATATCCTTTTTTGGGCGGGAATAATATAGACGAAGTTTCCATCCTAATTATTTGCATTTGTTTATCTCTCCACGTAATGCTTGCATAGGCTTGTAGCGTGTAAAGGCATTGTTAAATCTATTTTCGTTAACGGCGTCATAGTAAGATGATCAGTATTTCTACTCTCTCTGTTTCAAAATATAAGATGTTTTAGATTTGTGAATAAAATGTATCTAGAATTTTTTTAGTAGTAGGTTCATTCCGAACTTGAGTAAACCTATACGCTAAAAGAAGTCTAGATACATTTCATTCACAAAGCTAAAACATCTTATATTTTGAAACGGAAGGAGTAGGCCAGCTAACACTAGAAGAACACATCCACCCACAAAACGACAACGCCAGAGACCACTCAGTAGTCAGTACTCACATCCACATGTAACTCCAAGCTCTCAACCAAGCACAAGCAACCACCATGGCGGAGGCAGTTGTAGGATTGCTAGTGAGCAAGCTCGGTGATTCATGCTAGTGATTAATGCCTCATGGCTGGTCTCCATCTATCGTGCTTTCTAGATCAAATGATTAATGCTGCCGTTCTCTCTACTCATGAAGACCAGCCATATCGCAAATCCTGCTATAAAGATTTTTTCATCCAAAATGCGATGTCCGCAAGAACTTTGTAAGTGTTTCCAAGCCATGTTTATTACAGTGAATATGAATATTAGTTAGATTTAATTCTTTCTCTGTGAGTTGAATCTCGATTATTGCTTTTTTTCGCACACACCAGTGGATAAGAATGGCATGATCGACTATCAAGCACATCCTTTCTGGATGCAAACACAATATCATTCCCATGAATATGATGTCAGTCCTAGTTGCTGCAGTTGTGAAAGGATGGAGGTCAGTAAAGGGTTTAGATTCCTCAACCAAACAATTCCCGTCAGGTTGTCTGATTCGTATTAGTGGAAAGTAACAAAATAGATTTTTATCAACATTTAGAAGCAAGAAATTTTAAGCCCCCCTCCATTTCAAAATATAAAGTGTATTTATTTCATGAATACCACTATTCATTTTTGTCACATGAGAATGGTGTCACTGGATTCGTTTTAAAATATTTACTTTGTTTGTTAGTTCGTTAGTGGATAAATCACATATTTTAATGGGATAACTATTGGTCAAAGTCTTGTTGTGACGAAACAACATACTCCATATATATTGAAATGGAGGGAATAATGTATTTTGCTACCCGCCTAATCACTTATTAGTGTAAATAGATGCTAAAAAAGCTAGAGCAGTCAATCCTGCTTTTCTCATTTTGGCCCTCAGTGGCGATCTACAATTTATTGCCAAGGTCTTGAAACTCTTGCATTATTATAATTTTCTTTTAGAATCTTATCTAACAGACTAATATATAAAAAGTATGTTTTATTTTACTATTGGGTATTCCAATTAAATCTACAATTTATCCTTTTCCGGTAGTGATGTATGCTCATGTGCTTAATTACCTCTAGTTGTTTTTCCGTGAGATTTAAGAATTATATTTGAGTAAACTGTTTTTATTTCATCTTGAAATTCAGCCCGCTGACACCAAATATATTACATGGGATGATGGGAGGAAACTCTGCTTGGAATGTTTCACTTATGCAACAATGGACTCTCTAGAATTCCAGCAACTTTACATGAATAAGCATGCTTTTTTTTGAAGGTTTGGATATGAAAGTAGAACATCAAGTTCTATTACTTTTGGTCGAGGCAGGGTCATCCCATAGATTTTGGGGACCGAGGACAATACGACACCAATGTCCCTTTGTTTAAAGTGCAAGAGCTTCCCTAGGGCCAGGGGGGCAATAGCCCTCCCTACTTCAGAAAATTCTTTAAAGATATTTTTAATGTCTGCCAATATCCACCACTTGTTCAAAGGGGCCCCTATCTCATGGGCCTCGGGCACGGGGCAAGCATCCTATAGAGATTTTTTCATCCAAAGTGCGATGTCTGAAAGAACTTTGTAAGTGTTTCCAAGCCATGTTTATTACAGTGCATGTAATTATTATTTAGAGTTAAATTCTTGCTCTATGAGTTGAATCTCGATTATTGCTTTTTTCGCAGACACTAGTAGATAAGAATGGCATGATCGAATATCAAGCACATCCTTTCTGGATGCAAATGTAATGTGCTTCCCATGAAGATGATGGCAGTCCTAGTTGTTGCAGTTGTGAAAGGATGAAGGTCACTAAAGGGTTTAGATTCCTCAATCAAACCATTCCCATCAGGTTGTTTGATTCCTATTAGTGGAAATAACAAAATAGGGTTTTACCAACATTTAGAAGCAAGAAAGTTACTCCCTCTATTTTAAAATATAAAGTGTATTTATGTCTTGAATACCACATTTCCTGTTTGTCACATGCGAATGGTGTCGTTTCAAAAGTATTTACTTTGCTTGTTAGTTTGGTAGTGGATATATCACATATTTCAATGGGATAGCTATTGGTCAAAGTCTTGTCCTGATGAAACAACATACTCCCTATACATTGAAATGGAGGGAATAATGTAGTTTTTTTACCTGCATAATCACTTATCAGTTTATATAGATGCGAAAAAAGCTAGAGCAATCAATCCTACTTTTCTCATTTTGGCTATCAGTGGCGATCTACAATTTATTGCCAAGGTCTTGAAACTCTTGCATTATTATAATTTTATTTTAGAACCTTACCTAACAGACTAATATATAAAAAGTATGTTTTTTTACTGTTGGGTATTCCAATTAAAGCTTCAATTTATCCTTTTCCGGTAGTGATGTATGCTCATGTGCTTAATTACTTCCAGTTGTTTTTCCGTGTGATTTAAGAATTATATTTTGAAGAAAATGTTTTTCTTTCATCATAGAATTCAGCCCACTGACACCAAATATACTACATGGGATGATGGGAGGAAACTCTGCTTGGAATGTTTCACTTCAGCAATAATGGACTCTCTAGAATGACATTAGCCTTACATGAATATTCAGCATATTTTTTAAGGTTTGGATATGAAAGTAGAATATCAAGTTCTATTAATTTTGGGGACAATACGACACCAATGTCCCTTTGTTTAAGATGTAAGATCTTCCCTATGGTAAGGGGGCAACGGCCCTCCCTACTCTATAAAATTATTTAAAGATATTTTTAATATCTGCCAAGCTCCACCACCTGTTCATAGTGGGCCGTATCTCATGGGGCTCGGGCACACGGGGCGAGAGTCCCTCTGCCTCCCTCTATGGGCCGACACTAGGTCGAGGGGCAGGCTCTGAATGAAGCATTTTGGAAGCTGAGAAAAGTGCAAGTATGATTATCATGTACTCCCTCCGTCTCGAAATAGTTGTTATAAATTTATTAAAATTTAAATGTATCTAGATACGTACAATGCTTCATTACGCCCAACTTATGAGTTCGATATTTCCCTCCCTGTCAAGGTCACCACCTTTCTGAAAGCAGAGGCTTATGTCTTTCTAAATGGCGCCACATTACTGCATTTATTTGACTATATGCATCTGCATTATTACAGTTTGCAAGTCAATGTAGTAACGACCAATAATTGAACCAGGAAACATAATCGTGGATATGATTACAGGACCACCATACAAGCTGGTCCGGACGTGTGAAGTGACTGCGATCTTTATACTGTACCAGAAGGGTCACACGCGCTTTGCCGCGTCGTTTTTCATGGCTCAATACGCGCTTCAATTTTCTAGTGGCGCACCATATATTATTTTATTTTCCCATGTATGCCCTCATGTTGAAGCAACTGAATTGTAACTCGACCCATAGTACTACTTTCAGTTACAAGAGTACATCTACTCAGAGTACAAGTCGTGATCGGTGCCACACGTGTAAGTATTTAATCCTAATACTTAGGGAATTAGGGACTAACCTGTGACTAGGAGAAGTGGTTACAACTATGATAGAATGATATACAACGTGTAGAATAACATACAATCATGATCGAATAATGAGTAACTAGACTTCTCTCTACGCCTTCTGAGGCGTAGCCGGTAGGGATAACACCTAATGAGAAAAATCGATTACTGAGACAGATGGATTAAAGTACTGAGAAACGTGACCATGACGCACAATGTCTTCACTTGCACATAAGACTTTTTCCGTATTTGGTATCGCGCTAGAAAAAAGTATCAGGCCCCAAAGGAGGGGGCATGCCCCAGCGTTGGGGATGGGCCTCACCCTGCACGCGCCTACGCAGTCTACCTTACATGCATACACGGACAACGAGGATACAAGAACGATATGATGGAAAGTCAAACAAACTCCAAGGTTAAGTAGAGTGAGCACGGTAGAAATGATAAATGTCGAAACTCTCAAACATATTTTGCTTTTGCCGATAGAGACGGAGACATACCATACAGTAAAAACATGCATGATAAGTAGATTAACTTAGATTGAACAAAGCATACAGAGTAAGCCTATTGTGTATGATAAGCTAGCTAACAGGGTTAGGAAGAAGACGATTATAGAAATGACGCTTACGCTTGTTTTTCCTCCTTTTTCTCTCTAGTCTAATGTCCTTGCGCTGTTCACCACCGCTGTGTTCGCAAATATTGCACCTTGCGTCTCTGAAAGGGATGAGCGATGCAAACCGAAGAAGGCGGTAAGCGGTGGAAGAGCCCTCCAAGGTGTTGGCAGCCGGCGCTTCATGTCTTCCATCAGTCGCATTCACCCGCTAGCTCGAAGGAAGAGTCCTTCCATGGCACGTCGACGAAGGCCACAACAGTAGAGTTGTCCACGGAAACTGACATGGCCACTTCACCGAAGACGCTTTGTCAACAACAGACGAAGAAGGCGCTGTAGACACAGTTCCGCTGTTCGTCGAGGCAATGCCTTTGTCCCACGGCTATGCGATGGTGTCATGCCGAAGAGACCACCGCAACGGTGTTGCCGTCATCCACTGTTCCGTTGTACCGTCCTTGTGAGGCGACGTCTTCCTCCCACGTTCGGGCATGCAGCCGTGGCATCTCAACGAAGCAGGAGGAGACCACCGCACCGATGTCACCATCATCCAACACTCCGTTGTACCGTCCTTCATAAATATAAAGCGGCTCGTCCACTTCGCAACAACGAGACGCTCTAGTGATGTCTTGGCAATGTGTTTCCTCCTGGAGTAAAAGGTTGAGCACCTCTAAACTTCCTACTCAACACAAAGGAAGATCACGAAAAATGCTAGTGTGGTCTAACACTCCTACAATCAATAAGGACATGATGAAAATGCGTAGAGAGCTCGACTAAGCATGATAGTCGGAATATGTCAGGTCGAGGAGTCGGACACGAATAATATACACAACAACTCAAATATTAGACACTGGTTAGCAAACAGAACGTAATGTAGCGCATGAACCAACAGAAAAGAGAAAGACGATACCAAAATGTACCGGGTGTGTGGAAGACGGCGGCGGAAGAAGCGTCGAAGAGAAAGCACGGAAAATTAAGACAGTGACTACATGTCCGACGATCCTCGCCGGCGACACGATCCAATGCACCCGTATGAACAATAGAAGATGATAGGAGGCTACACCATCTTTATGGTCTAGGAGAGGGAACGATGTTTGAAAGTTTTCAGAGGATGCAATAAAACATCAAGAGTTAGAACTACAAGCAGACCCTAATTTATATTGGAAAGCCCTATAATATTCGGGAAGAAAATTGGAAAAAAAATTGAGGAATAGAGCAATTAAATATTGCAATGTACAGTGGGAACATCACCCTGAGAGAGAAGTAACATGGGAGAAGAAAGAGGATTTAAGAAAAGTTTATCCAGAACTATTCAAGTACATCTCCACAAACTTTGGGACGAATATTAATTTAAGGGGGGAAGTCTGTAACATCCCAGTATATAGGATCTGTTGAAGGGTAGATTTAGGAATATGAATTGTTGTATGCATTCATTTGTGAAAATGTGGGTAAAATTTTCACCAAATAAAAACTTTGAGTGATCAATGTTTCTTTCTTACTTTGAGAATAGGTTTAGTCTTAAAGGAGGATTGCTATAAACTTTGATATGACCTTAAAGGAATCATATGTGTTTTGAAATGAGTTTGGATTCTAAAACTTAAGTGTTTTATAATTTAAAAGATTTTGATATAAGATTTGAATATTAAATTAATTAGAAGGAAAGTATTATCACTTAAATCTTATCTAAAAACAATATTGTATATAAAATTCATTTCATATACATAAACAAGTTACAAAGAATGAACTTATTGAGATTATTCCAAACTTCACAATTTATACCAGAGTAAATAATAAGAATATTTTTGATTAATAAATATATAATATTTATTACAAATGAATCAAATAAAGATTACAAGAATTATAAAAGAAGAATTACAAAAGAATAAGAAAATTATAATTGTTTATCTACTAACTATCCTATATCTAAAAATCTTCATCCTTATCTTTGTACCTGCAAAACAAAGATTAAATAGAAAACAAAATAAGAATAGTGTTAGTTTATTTCTCTCAGATATGTCAGTGAAGTGCACATGACAAACTCATCATTAAGAAATATCAAAAAGGGGCAAGTTTCACCAATATGAAAGATTTCATCTTTCATAAATTCAAAGCCAGAATTCTAATGACAGCCGGAATGGACTAATTCACCAGCCAGGTAAAAGTAGTTTGGTAATAGTAAGTTCAAACTTTCTGAACTTATCCACATGTGCATAGCAGGCACACAAGCTGCACACACACAAGCATGCAAGGGTGTCCTGTCGATCCCACAAGCACAACTAAAAACCACAAAACCACAGCACAGCCGTGGGGAAAGCACTAGTGCATCACTCCACTGTACATCACACAAGAACAGCAAGTGTAGACAGCAGCCAAACCCAACCACCCAGATCAACCCAAACATCACCAGAATGGTGACATAAGGAGGGGAATGGATCTGGTGGACAACAAGGTCAAGCCCAAAAGCTAGGAACAACAGGCCAGCTCAAGAGCAAGTTCAGGAGCCCAGCAAAAGCAGATCAAGATCTAGATTAAGATCAAGAACATCATCAATCTACCACATCCACATCAGAATCTGTGGCGAGCCTCATAAAACCATCACATGATTTCATCATATTATCTAAATAAAAGCATGTGTTGTTCTATGAGATAATCTCTCAATAAACACTCAAGAGGAGTGCATCTATCCTAGAGATTTCAAGTATAAGGATAATAAATCCAGCTCAACCACAAACACTAAGCCCTCAGACCAGCATCACTGGGTTCAGTATTATTTTTGCAACTTAGATCATTTTCATTTGATCTTATCAGATCAGGGCACATCTCTCAGAGAGAGTAGCACCTCTAATCTTGCAAGATTCAAACAAACTAATACTCAACCAACTAGGAATTACATCCTAGAGCCTCAGAACAACATCATAGGCAGGAAAATTAATAAAAGCTTCCATATCATCTTATCAGTTTTAATCACAAGCATAATCAAGTTAAGCCCAGAAATAAAAACCAAATCACTTGTGTGCCAGAATACAATGGTATCACAAGGACAAGATTTTTAATAAGCTAAAACCAATCTTTACTTAGCTTTCACAGATAAAAGGGGACAAATCAATGAATATCATTTTCCTGAAGCCAAGTGCCAGGAATCAACCTTAAATTCATCTATACATCCACAGAAATCATTACAGGTAATGATTTGATTCAGTAAGTATAATCTCATACAAGCCAATATTATAATTGCAGTAAGCAACTACTGAGAGAAGCTACTGTCAGCATAAGTATTCTGATAGTAGAGCAAACTTCTCAGACCAACAACATAATCCAATCAAGGATTTCATTGAAACACTAGCATGAATCATGGTGGATTACCACGAGAATCAACCTGACAGGCAACTAGTATCATCAAAGCCACTATCAATCGTTAACCACAGCAGACAATCATTTCCCATGATCAAATATGAATAATACTAGATCTAAAGCAGCATAGATATGATCAAGAGGGGGTTATGAACCCTAATCAGAGCAAGAAACCTAATCCAGAGATGAACTCAACCAGCACAAAGTCACTCGGCATGAAAGCCACTAGATACAAAAAGATAATCATGGCAGTAGCATAGACAAAAACCATAGAGACCACTTACCCGAGGTCCTCGCTGATGAATCGAAGAGGAAGCAGAGGGGCCGACGAATCGCGGCGGCACAGGGAGCACCCCAGAGGGGCGCTGCAACCTGCACCTGCCACAGCGGCAGCCGCAGCAGCGCCCAAGACCAGCACACCACCGCAGGCGGGATCACAACAGCGGCGACAACACCTTTCCGAACCCTAGGGCTAGGGTTCAGGAATAGGGTGGAACTGACCACGGGGAAGCCCTAGAGTCAAATCCAAGTGGATAGCACGAACGAGCGTCGTCGACAACCCCAACTCGCATCATGCCGGCGGCCAGAACGGCCGACAGCGGCAGGAATCGACAGTGGCGGCATCACCGGCCACGGGGTCGAGGCAAGGGAGGAGAGGATAAGGTCGAGGGAGAGAGGGAGGCAGAGTGGGCTGGGTGGGCCAAAAGCCTTCGGGGTAGTCATTTGACCCTACCCTATTGGGCCACCCTGGCCCAATAAGCCCAAGGGGCCAGCCCAAGTTATTTAATAAATTTTTGATCAATTAGAAAAGACCAAAATGCCCCTACCTCAATAAAATTATAGAAAATAAAATAAAATTCCAAAAATTATAAATAAAATATTTTTGGATTCACAATAATCCACTCTGTTCAAATAAAGTAAAATATAAAGTTTTGAACACTTAAAATTTTATAAGAATTTTGTAATTTATATATTCCTTATGGAATTTTACAAAATTATTGAAAGGTTATAAAAATAAATAAAACTCACTTTCATTATTTATTAATATTATAGCATTTTTGAAAAATACTAAATAAATATTTAGTAATAAAAATAATTCATATTTCTATAAGGATAAATGCTTATAATATAAGTAAAATACCAAAAATCTTAGAAAAATAAGAATTCTAATTTAAAATATAATCATGTATTATTTTTTCACTTAATTAAATATTTATTATTATAGATTAATAAGCATTATAAAATTATATCTTGTTATTTATAAACCACAAAAATACATGTAATATACCAAAATGGTCACAAAAATAAATTTACATATTAAAAATTTAATATTCTACTTTTGAGTTAAATAAAAATTCCAATATTTTAATAACTCAAATATAAACTTATTAATAATTTATCCCAAGATAAATAAAACTTATTCCTAAAATGAGTTAAATAAGTCTAATAAATAGTATTAATCTGAAATATTAATAACCTAATGCCATAATGATTTAAAACATTATAAATGTTTTTATTTTAAAAAGATCTATAACCTTAAATGAAGATTATCTCTAAAAAGAATTCCATTAATAATAAAGTCCTTAAAGAACAACTTGTGAGCAATCAAATCTTCTCTCAACCATATTAATCACCAAATTACAAAAACTACTACAACACTATATAAATCCATAAGTAGTTAAGTAATATTATGTTGGGTTTATAAACTATACTCACTCATCTACAAAAGGTAAAAGATACCGCTCTATCAGAAAATTAAGAAACCATTATCCCAAGTAAAAGAATAACCATTCTTAAATAACTTAAAGAACACTTTTCAGATATACAAGATACTAATGTATAAGTACTATACTTTCAAAATTATCTATATTTTAAAATTAACTTTAGTCTCCAAGAATCTAAATATAATACCATACACATTACTACATGTTTTATAGTTAACTTTGGTCTGAAGTAGTTAATCTATAAAGCAACTCAAGTCAAAACCATTTGATCAAAACAAATAACATCAACCACCACTATTAACCACAAAAGTTTGTTTAGACTTCGAAAGAGAAACCTTTTCTTCGAAGGTTATTCTTTTTGCCACTTTAAATAAGAAATCTTGTATAAAGAGTCTTCACTAGTATGTCATAAAAAATGTATATTTTACTACTACAAAGGTGTTGTCTACAACCACTCCTGAACTCTAATAAAAGTACAACTATGAAACTTATGTAAAAGGACCACACATTCCAAAGTAACCACTTCCAAAATCTAAACACTAGAACAATGCTATTCCCAGGATTTGCGCTTAGAACGTGCATCACATTACTTATGCATAAAAGCATACTACTTCTTTAAACATTAGTCCTTACCGGACCAATGATGCTGATTTCAGATTTTGGATCTTATACATTGACTCGAAGACCGTGAGTGCATAATCTTGCCATCATAAAAGGCAAGTTCACACTTGCTCATGTCCTTTGTTTATTTTCTGTAAAGTATTTTACAAATCCAGTGTTGTCTTCACCTGCATTTGAAAAAGGTCAGAAAACACCATTTTCCAATAATAATGAGGACTATTGATTATTGATCCAGGGTGATCAGTTAATCTATTAAATCTGACAGTTGGGATACCACTGTTCAGAACTATATTACCTAGAACTTAACAACCAATGTCGCCAGTGATTTTTGCGCCGTATATTACGCGTTGACCATGAGATTTGGAATGGGACGGAGAAGTCAGCTATATCTTCTTCCTCTCGCATGAAGCCATATGTGCAGGTCGTGGCTGTTATCCTCGTAGCGTGCATTTTAATTGGTAATTCGCAGAGGGTATGCAGCATATGGGTGGGAACCCTCAACGTCCCACGATAGTTCTGTCATCTAACGGTTTGTACAAACCATTGCCGTAATTCTTTATGTGGGCATGGTGTACACCAAGGAGGCATGCGGGGTCGTGAAGGGGCAGTGATTTGCTTGGATCATCTTTTGGGCCCCACATCATGGAATTGTGGATGGGAATAAGCTCCCCGGTTGTGCAACAAAGAGTTGATCTCTCATGGGTAAAGTGACGCACCTCTGCAGAGTGAAAGAACTGTAACTTTTTACTCCGTGTTCTGGGAAGGAGCTGCGAACGCGGTGGGAAAGGAACCCCATGAAGGTTCTGGTAAACCCGTGAAGGCTGACGGACATAGATTTTCAGAATAAAAACAACCTTTTAAGAAATGTTTATGAAAACTTGCATTACCTACGACCTACGGTCTATGGCTATAGATATAGGGCATCAAACACTCCTTTTCTAGTGAATTTGCTGAGTATGCTCGTACTCAAAGTATCTTCTTAACCCTTGCTAGATTCTGAAGCCATTAAAACGATGTCTGCATCAAGATATGCTCTAGGACTTACCAAGATCAGCTAAGGCTCTTCAATGAAGACAAGGAAGACAATATATATCCCAACTCAAGTGAAGACGGAGTTACTAATTAAATAGAATCTCTAGCCAAAGAACCTATCTCTGTAGTACATTGCAATAGCAGCAATGTCAAATCCTTAATTAACTACTAGCTTATTTAGTATAATAACTTTGTGTTACTTATCTTTGATTCTTCTTTATAAAAGAAGTTCTTTCTGTTTCTTAAACCTAGAGTGTTCTCTGGATCTTATGTAAAGAGTGAGTTGTAACCTTTAGCCATGCATTGGACCCGCTGTGTTTCTGTTGTGCCATTCTGAGGGATGTAATACTAAGTGAACGGTGTTTCATTGGTGTTATGTCCACGACTATAGTATACTATATCATGCAGTGGTATGCTGGGTCACCGCATTTCTTCTTGTGCGCGTGCACGCTTGGATGTAGGGTGGCAAGCGGGGCGGGTTGCGGCACAACTTTTACACTAATCCTTCTCTAATTTTGCTATCTTCCAGGACCTCCTTTTGCCTATATTTTGTTTCGCGGGTCGTTATGTGGGTGCCGCTTGCCACCCTACTTGGCTGCTGCCGGGATCGACCTTCGACGGTGGCAGCATCGACGAGTACCTAGATCCTGTAGTAGAATATTCTCTCCTGCCAAACCGTTTTGTTTGCGGTACACCGCATATTCGGCTCCTAGAACTGAATATATGTAGCATGGAAGCGACCTTTTGCGGAAACCGTATTTTTTTAAATGCGGTACGGTATGTGGTATCTAGAAAAGCCACTTTTACTGTCTCGTACCGCAAACTGACAGTTATTTTCTCGGCACGGGAACAGATGCGGTATCTGCTAGAGATGCTCTAATTAACTTATCTTTTTTCGATAAAGGGCGCCTTTATTACTTAGCAGTAGCTTACACCCGGCCTCTGCATAAAAATGCACACAGCCCACACCAATCCACATAGTCCAAACATAAAATAAAAATATAGGCGAATTACATATCAAACTGAGAAATTGTAATAGCGCCTAGGGTGCATGGGGTAGGTCTATCCGAAGATTATGCTGCCATCCATGTCTGGTAAAAAATTCCCGTGCCGTATCCTCTAGCCGCGTACACACCTCCAGGAAAAGATCGCGATAATCCGCATGATGCAAAGTTGACCAAGCCCGAAGGGTATGAGTACACCTGTAGAGAACCTGCAGAAGAGAGCAGTTTATATGATTAAAAACCTTATTATTTCTACATAGCCATAACGACCATACAATGGCTATCACTCTGACCCTAAGTAGATTTTTGTACTTGTTATCAATACCATGTAACCAATTCCCAAAAATGTTGGCAATACTACGTGGTGGATACAAGCCAGAAGCTTCTTGGGTGATTGACCATATAGATCGGGCAAAACTACATTAGAAAAACAAGTGTTTGATTGTCTCATCATGGTGACAGAATACACACCCAGGATTTCCATGCCAATTTCGCTTAATAAGGTTGTATTTTGTAAGGATAATCCCACAACGAAGATACCAAACAATTTTTTTATTTTTAAGGGGTATCTTCATCTTCCAGATCATCCTATTATCTACCGCTGGAATAGTCGGATGGATTAAAGCATTATACAAAGAGCTAACAGAAAAGGACCCGTTCTTAGTTATATTTCATCGGAATTCATCTGGCTCGTCCGACGGTTGTACATGTGCTAGACGATGTAGCAATATGATCCAAGAGTCAAGTCTAGCACCAATTAGATCCCTTCTGAACGTTATATTTGGCGGAAATGATTCAAACACTGTGGAAACCGTTTCCTCCTTATAACGAACAATAGAATATAACGAAGGATATTGTTCTCGAAGGGAAGCATTATCTAGCCATTTATCCTCCCAGAACCTTATTTGCGTCCCATTATTAATAGAGAAAGTTCCGAAGCGTAAAAAATGTTTTTTTGACGCCATCAGACCAGCCCAAAAGTGAGAGTCACCAGGTTTGTAAACCATTTGGGACAATGCCTTTGAACCAATATACTTTCTTTTAATAATAGTTTGCCAAATCCCTTCCTCATTTAATAACTTGTAGAGCCATTTACTAAGGAGGGTTGTATTCTTAACCTATAGATCATGAATATCGAGCCCACCCTGTTCTTTGGGTCTACACAAAACACTCCATTTAGCCAGTCTATACTTCTTTTTCTCATTATCTCCCTGCCAAAAGAATCTTGATCGGAAGTAATCTAACCTTTTTAAGACCCCTTTTGGTATTTGAAAAAAGGAAAGCATAAACAAAACCATATTACCAAGGACTGAGTTGATTAGCACCAATCTTCCCCCAATAGAAAGAAGTTTGCCTTTCCAACTACTCAAACGTATCTGTAGTCTTTCCTCGACAGTTTTCCACTCAGCATTTGTAAGCCTTCGGTAGTGAACCGGAATGCCCAAATATCTGATCGCAAAAGTGCTGTGACAACAGCCGATGAGTTCATTATAAAGACCAACCTCCTCTTGGGCCTCGCCGAAACAAAACAATTCGCTTTTATGAAAAATAATTTTTAATCCAGAAAGCTGCTCAAAAGGCGAAAGTATGAGTTTCAGATTCTTGGCCTTTTCAAGATCATGTTCCATAAAAAGAATTGTATCGTCCGCATATTGAAGTATAGATAACCCCACATCTACAAGATGAGGAATCACACCTTCAATTTGGCCATCAGACTTAGCACGCTCAATCAAGATAGATAACATATCAACTACTATATTAAAAAGCATGGGCGATAATGGATCTCCTTGTCTTAGCCCTTTCTTAGTCTGAAGTAGTTGCCAACATTGTCATTGACTTTGATGGCAACACTACCTCCGACTACAAAGCTTTCAATCAAGGAGCACCATTCCGCTGAAAAACCTTTCATTCTAAGAGCTTGTTGTAGAAAAGACCAATTAACTTTGTCATAAGCTTTCTCAAAACCAATTTTGAGAATTACCCCATTGAATTTCTTTCTATGGAGTTCATGAACCGTTTCATGCAAGGTAGTCACGCCGTCCAAGATGTTTCTACCTTGCATGAAGGCGGTTTGTGAAGGCCTAACAACATTATCAGCCACAGAGTTCAACCTGATAGTGGAAACCTTGGTAAAAATCTTGAAGCTAAAATTAAGAAGACAGATCGGTCTTTATTGTTGGATCCGTTCTGCTTCATTAACTTTAGGCAGTAAGATGATTTCTTCAAAGTTCAACCGATACAGATCTAGTTGACCCTCATGTAAAGCACTAAACATGTTCAAGAGATCTGGTTTGATTACATCCCAAAAGGTTTGGTAGAACTCAGCGGGGAAACCATCCGGGCCAGGTGCCTTATTATGCTCCATTTGGAAAATGACTAATTTGACTTCCTCCTTAGAATAGGGAGCAGTCAGATAGTTGTTTTCCTCCATAGAAACTTGGGGAATATCATTAATTTGGGATTCATCCATTGAGAAAGTGCCCTCCTATGGATCCCCAAACAAACCCTTATAATAATTCATAATGTAAGACTTTAGCTGCTCATGTCCTTCAATCAACTCGTCATTATTATTTAAGGAATGAATACGTTTCTTCTTGTGTCTGCCATTGGCTACACTATGGAAGTATCTAGTATTCGAATCCCCATGCAAAATAAATTGTGATTTAGAACGCTGATACCACTTGAGTTCCTCCTCTCGCAGTAACCGGGCAATCTCCGCATTTGAATAGCTTTTTAGCTCAATTTCCTGTGGAGTAAGAAACCGGGATTCTGCTAAAGCTTCGAGGTCATCAATAGTAGCTGGAAGTCTAAGTTTTTCTTTTTTGAGAATACCAGCGGTGTGACGCGCCCAACCCCCGAGATGTTTCCGTGTCAAACGCACTTTATTGTTCCATCTCTGGATTGGGGTATCACCGGCCACCGGACTTTTCCAAATTGCTTTCACCATATCATGGAAACCATCACGAAGCAGCCACCCAAGCTCAAATTTGAAAGGACGGCCAAAACGTGGTAATGGCAAACCAGTGGTTAGCAAAATGGGAGCATGATTTGACAGAGCCTCAATACGTTCTAGAGCTCGTACCGAAACTAGAGGGAAGTGGTCTTCCCAATCTGAGTCCATTAGTACACAATCAAGTTTTTCGTATGTTGGTTCCGATAAAGAATTAGCCTAAGTAAATTGTCTACCAATCATGTTTACTTTCTTCAAGTCAAGACTGTCGATGACAGCGTTAAAAAGGAAGGGTCAATGATCGTCGAAGCGGCCTTTTCTCTTCTCAAATCGGAACCGAAGCAAGTTAAAATCCCTCCTATAAGAATAGGGTACGGATTATATTTTTCTAAGTTCACCAATTCTTCAAGGAAATCGGTCTTAAAAGCCTCTTGAGCCGCACCATACACAGCAACCAGACTCCACACGAAATTATCAGCTTTGTTACGGATGTGTAGTTTAATATGAAACTCCCCTTCCGCAACAACTAATATATTCATGGTGTCTGACCGCACGCCGAGTAAAATGCCCCCAGACCATCCCCTAGGTGGATGAGAATGCCACACAAAATATATACCGCCTGAAAGGCGATCTAGTATAGTTTGTGAGAATTCTCTTCTATCCATTTCAGAGATAGCCACAAAATCCAAATTGTGTTCCCTAGAACATAGTGCAATGTGTAAATGTTTAGCCAAGTCTCGAAGACCTCTGCTATTCAAAAACATGCCATTCATTAGGAAACAATAATAGATTTAGGCGCAAGATCTCATTTGCGAGATTTGTTACATTTTTTTTCGGAAGTTGATTTACGACCAGAAGCAGTTAGCTCATAAATTGAGCTTAATATATCTTCGTCCAAACCAACTTCAAGAACTTCACCTACTAGATGAGATAGGATCTGACCATCTATTGAGATGTCTGTATCCTCATCATCAGAGTAGGGGGAAATAAAAGAGGCCGAGGCTTTTGGAATAACCGGTCAAATTCCATCCGCTTCAAGACCTTAGCAGAAATAGAAACATCACATACATTCTTACCTAAACTAATTCCAATAGAATTAAGCTTGGAATTAATGCAAGTTGATGAAAAAGAAATAAAAGACTTGGATGAAGAGGGATTACCAGCCGTATCGAGGTTCTTCTCCGCCTTCCTGCGCATGGCCTTCTCCAAAGAATCCATACCCGTGACTGAAGCACCGTCAGCACTAACCGGATGCCTTGCACTCATGCGCAGCACCGACATCGCAGAGACCTTGAGTACCTGTAAAAGCTGATCATCCTCCACAGCTGCATCCGTCGACGAGCCCTGCTCGACCCGCGTCTCCGTCGTCGAAATATACCCACAGCCCTGGCCATCCTGTGGCCCAAGTCCATCGGCATCCTGGTCTAACACCGAATGCTCCTGAGGGGCTTGCCACGTAGTGGGCTGGACCTCCTGTGTCTCCCGCGCAACAGATGGCGAAGAAGTCCCAGCTGCAGCCGACGGGGCAACTTATCTACACCGTTGGAAAAAACAATGGTATCCAGTATTTGGAGATGGAGGAGAAGTTGAGTGGTTGTTGAGTAGTTGGGCAGAAGGTTTCTCTGCTGATGATGTTAGACTCACCAACGAGATTAGGGAGTATGCGCGCTTTATAATCGGATCGGATCTTGAGTATCCGGCTGCAGCAGCTGCCTTTATGGTACAATGTCTAAACATGGTGGTGTGGTGTCTAGTTCATAGATTTTGTTGCTTGATGTTTATTAACCTATCTGTCTCAATTAAAAAACGATCGATCGTTTCAAAGTGTATCACGGAGGAGTCCGACTTCTTGTCTGAGCTGTTGGCATGTAAAATCAAGAACGATGTCGAGAAGGATGTGTTCATTTCGGAGGTGTTGGAGGATGACTCGCTTAACTTTAGCAATAAGGTCCGGCGGGTTGCGTTTGATATCCTGACAACGTACAATGGGCCTTATTCTTCTCGGTGCATTGCTGCTCCCATGTTGGTATGCTTTGATACGTCTCTACTAGTAATTTTATTTACCTATTCTGAAGTTTTAGTACGTGCCTCGATGCATATAATCACCAATTGCTAAATAATGGTTTGAAGGGCATGCGAAAGGAGGTTAATATTCTACATGAGTTGTTGTTGCTGAATCCAAACCACATATACGACCGCTTTGAAAGGCTCAACGTGTGTGAACTTCAACGGGAGCGTTTACTGAAATATTTTGTGGACATCCGAGATGGGTGTGCTCAACATGCTAACAACTGTTATACTCCCATAACAAAGAAGTTTCCAGAGTATGACCTGAATATTAATTATATATATTTTTCTAATTTTCTATTGTTGAAACGGGAGTAAAATTTCATTGTTTGCTGTCAACAGAGTGCTGACATCTGAGCCATGTAAGGGAACTGGAAGTAAAGATGATGAGGCTGGTTTTCATACTACCGATGATGGGTTAACTGATCCTAATACTACCATAACAACTCCAAGAGCCTCTTCTGCTGCTCCCTTATCAATGTATGATATTGATATCGACGATTTTTTTTCATGTTGCCTTCATAACGTTGGTAAGAAGTCTGAAACACAAAACCACTGCTAGGGTTCTAAATGTTGATGAATTCGATCAGGAGAATAGGAACAATAACAAGACTAAGAGCATGGGAGAGACCCAAGGTAGAAACTTGAAAGAAGGTGCACTGTCTCCTACATGAGTTAATTACTTATGTTTCTTGTCTGGAAGTCCTTACTACCAAGAATTATTTGGTGGTTCAGGCAACGAAGTGCCCAGTTCAGAGACATCTGATCCATGTATTGTTAGGGGAAATCAAGATGAGAAGGTTTGTCAAATTACAAATGCCCTAATGTTTTGGTATCGACAATGCAAGAAACCAATTTATGCCTATGGAAAATTGTTTCTCATAGCAAACTTATTATTGATTTATTCCTACACTTCTATTTTCTAACACGGGGTATCTTGCATGTGGTATTAACTACGCATTGGGTATTTGGGTAGTAGGAGTATTTGACAAATATAAAAAAGATACAAGTAGGATGGGATACTTTTGATTTGAGTGTCTGAAACCAAATCGGTTTTCCTTATTGTCCACCCAATGGTTATGGACGAATGTTATGTCAACCTCCTAATCAGTGTTGTACCATCTACCTAGTTTATTCTGTACATACATGAGAATTTGTTACCTATTGGTTCTTACAAAATTTAGTTTACGGATGCGTGTGTGTCGATTGTTTGGTGGTTTGATTTGTTTCTTTGTTTCTGTTAGGTAGATGGTTGTCGATCTATGAATGGGTATGGGGATTCTGCCGAGTGCCCGCTGCTCCAAGGCATCATGATCCCTCAAGATGAACATGAACAGGCAGAGGCAACCAAGCCTGATGGACCGAATGCAGGTGAAGAAGAAAAGCACATCTTGGAAGAGGCTAACCTGATCGAAGAAGGATCGATGAAGGAATTGGTAGGATTAGGCAAGGAAATTGTAGCACTGTTGAAGGCTTTGCTGGTGGTGTTGGTCGCTATTCTTTGTGTCGTTTGTGTTGGTGTGTATGCGCACAAATGAGAGATTGATGTGTGATCGGACACTGATGACATCAAGGCGAATATCAGTTTTGAAATTTTGTTTGCTTGTGTATCTACACTCTTTTTCTTTCTTACCTGTTTATTTAGATGTTTAGTAAAATTTAGAGAGAGACAACCTGACATTATACGTGGCTTTTCTAAAGACTACCAATAACAAAAATGAAAAAAATGTGTACGACATTCACCTTACATTTCGAAAAAAAATTAACACTATTCGAATGGGTGGAGATTTGGTGCACATGTGCACTAGTGCTCCCATCATTTTGAAAAATAAAAATGGTATTTTTGCGTTTCATTTTTCAAAAAAAATGGTAGAAATACCTGTACATGGTCCATATATTTGTGCGAAATTTGAGTAAAAAAGTTTTTTTTATTTTGGGCTACATGAAAAATCAAATTTCTAACCGTGAATCAGACTAGAAATATGTATGTTTTGTTAGAATTTTGTCTTTTTTGTGTAGCTCAAAATACAACATAGTTTTAAACAAAATTTCTAGCATATATTCTATATGTATTTTTTTGCGAATAAGGACTTTGGCATTAAAAGAAACAGCGAACAGGACAAAACACCTCAACAAAAACAAAAATTATATCGAAATTGATGAGATGCCCTTCATCTTCAACCTCCAGACCGTGTCGACGACGCGCCGCTGCTGCCGCTCCTCCTAGAGCCGTTCTGACGTTGTTGGTTGCAGATAGGAAGTCGCCGAACAGGTCTAGAAGACCACATCCGTCCCGGAGACAAAGAAGAATGATGAACCGCCGATGATGCTCCTTCACGATCCAAAGATCCCCACAGCCAGAAGAAGTCCTTGGAGACAACACCACTCCCACAAGCTTCTCGACATTGCCGTCGAGATGGGTCTCAAGCCGAGGAGACTTTATTAGAGAAGACGACGTCGCCACCACCTGAGCGCCGCCCCACCAAACCTTTATCATAAAAATAGGAAAACGAAGCCCACCCGCCGACGAAGGCCAAGATCCACCCTGTCTCCATGGCCCAAAGGCCACAGAAGCGGGGCAGATCGCGGCGGCGTCGACAGGAGGCACGGAAACCCTAATCGCCTCCTCAGGCTCCTTGGAGGCGAAGGGGATATCAATAGTTTTACCAGAATTCTATATGTATTTATCCATTTACATATTTTGACAAGAATTTCGTGAGACCAAAAAGTACAAGTTTTATTTTTTAAATCATAAGCACCGGTGCCAACGTACCAAAAACACTTGAATGCTCTATATGCACATTTCGTGTTTGTCATCCAGGCAATTAAAAATATTATGCCTTCAGGTTACGAAAGATAGGGATCACCTCGACAGTTATCAGT
Source organism: Avena sativa (assembly GCA_916181665.1). Classification (NCBI taxonomy): domain Eukaryota; kingdom Viridiplantae; phylum Streptophyta; class Magnoliopsida; order Poales; family Poaceae; genus Avena; species Avena sativa. Next base: position 90,211,174 of record OV702285.1, on the reverse strand, counting down.
CACCTTCCAGAACTGATCGCCAAAAACTTGTTCTTTTCTCTACCATTCCCAATCGTGTGAAGCTGAGATTCAAATATCAAATTGAATCAGAGGCGAAGTCGGGCGGGTCGCCCCGGTGGCAAAGGCTTCCGATGAGAGGCTTGGAGCGGCACACCCCAGTAACAATTCCAGGCAGCTTCGACGGTTGTGGTGTCTTGCTGCATCTCGGATGCCGCCTGTTATGGTGGGGAAAAAGAAAGAGGTTTGTCCGTAGGTTCTTTCCTTCTTCCAATTAAAATCCCCGTAAATCATAAAGTCAAGTGTTCTACGCGTGTGTTCCGATGGCATGAATTAGAAGTAACTAATAAAATCACTTGTGGATTGGCTTGCTCCAAAGTGGAAAACAACTTATGGAAATCCTACAGCATGGATAAGCCTTAAGTGCCCTGTTTCTCCAATGGTTACTGCAACATTTTTATTTTTTATTAATAATGTTCTTCTACACAAATATATGACAAATAAAGTTGCTAGTAAAGATAGTTCGGTTGCACGCATCATATGTCAAAGACGAATCTTTTCGATTTAATGTATGTGCCACGGCCAGATGGCCACGTCAAATGATATATAAATGCATCCAAATTCAAATAAATTTATGATATCCTTTTTTGGGCGGGAAATAATGTAGATGAAGTTTCCATCCTAATTATTTGCATTTGTTTATCTCTCCACGTAATGCTTGCATAGGCTTGTAGCGTGTAAAGGCATTGTTAAATCTATTTTAGTTAGCGGCGTCATAGTAAGATGATCAGTATTTCTACTCCCTCTGTTTCAAAATATAAGATGTTTTAGATTTGTGAATAAAATGTATCTAGACTTTTTTTAGTAGTAGGTTCATTCCAAACTTGAGTGAACCTATACACTAAAAGAAGTCTAGATACATTCCATTCACCAAGCTAAAACATCTTATATTTTGAAACGGAGGGAGTAACATCTAATGTGGCCAGCTAACGCCCAGAAGAACACACCCACCCACAAAACGACAAGGACAGAAACCACTCAGTAGTCAGTACTGACATCCACATGTAACTCCAAAGCTCTCAACCAAGCACAAGCAACCACCATGTCGGAGGCAGTTGTAGGATTGCTAGTGAGCAAGCTCGGTGATTCATGCTAGTGATTAATGCCTCATGGCTGGTCTCCATCTATCATGCTTTCTAGATCAAATGATTAAAGCTGCAGTTCTCTCTACTCATGAAGACCAGCCATATCGCAAATCCTGCTATAAAGATTTTTTCATCCAAAATGCGATGTCCGCAAGAACTTTGTAAGTGTTTCCAAGCCATGTTTATTACAGTGAATATGAATATTAGTTAGATTTAATTCTTTCTCTGTGAGTTGAATCTCGATTATTGCTTTTTTTCGCACACACCAGTAGATAAGAATGGCATGATCGACTATCAAGCACATCCTTTCTGGATGCAAACACAATGTCCTTCCCATGAATATGATGTCAGTCCTAGTTGCTGCAGTTGTGAAAGGATGGAGGTCAGTAAAAGGTTTAGATTCCTCAACCAAACAACTCCCGTCAGGTTGTCTGATTCCTATTAGTGGAAAGTAACAAAATAGATTTTTATCAACATTTAGAAGCAAGAAATTTTAAGCCCCCCTCCATTTCAAAATATAAAGTGTATTTATTTCGTGAATACCACTATTCATTTTTGTCACATGAGAATGGTGTCACTGGATTCGTTTTAAAATATTTACTTTGTTTGTTAGTTCGTTAGTGGATAAATCACATATTTTAATGAGATAACTATTGGTCAAAGTCTTGTTGTGACGAAACAACATACTCCATATATATTGAAATGGAGGGAATAATGTATTTTGCTACCTGCCTAATCACTTATTAGTGTAAATAGATGGTAAAAAAGCTAGAGCAGTCAATCCTGCTTTTCTCATTTTGGCCCTCAGTGGCGATCTACAATTTATTGCCAAGGTCTTGAAACTCTTGCATTATTATAATTTTATTTTAGAATCTTATCTAACAGACTAATATATAAAAAGTATATTTTATTTTACTATTGGGTATTCCAATTAAATCTACAATTTATCCTTTTCCGGTAGTGATGTATGCTCATGTGCTTAATTACCTCTAGTTATTTTTCCGTGAGATTTAAGAATTATATTTTGAGTTAACTGTTTTTATTTCATCTTGAAATTCAGCCCGCTGACACCAAATATATTACATGGGATGATGGGAGGAAACTCTGCTTGGAATGTTTCACTTATGCAACAATGGGCTCTCTAGAATGCCAGCAGCTTTACATGAATGAGCATGATTGTTTTGAAGGTTTGGATATGAAAGTAGAACATCAAGTTCTATTACTTTTGGTCGAGGCAGGGTCATCCCATAGATTTTGGGGACCGAGGACAATACGACACCAATGTCCCTTTGTTTAAAGTGAAAGAGATTCCCTATGGCCAGGGGGGCAATAGCCCTCCCTACTTCAGAAAATTCTTTAAAGATATTTTAATGTCTGCCAATATCCACCACTTGTTCAAAGGGGCCCCTATCTCATGGGCCTCGGGCACGGGGCAAGCATCCTATAAAGATTTTTTCATCCAAAGTGCGATGTCTGAAAGAACTTTGTAAGTGTTTCCAAGCCATGTTTATTACAGTGCATGTAATTATTATTTAGAGTTAAATTCTTGCTTTGTGAGTTGAATCTCGATTATTGCTTTTTTCGCAGACACTAGTAGATAAGAATGGCATGATCGAATATCAAGCACATCCTTTCTGGATGCAAATATAATGTCCTTCCCATGAAGATGATGGCAGTCCTAGTTGTTGCAGTTGTGAATGGATGGAGGTCACTAAAGGGTTTAGATTCCTCAATCAAACCATTCCCATCAGGTTGTTTGATTCCTATTAGTGGAAATAACAAAATAGGGTTTTACCAACATTTAGAAGCATGAAAGTTACTCCCTCTATTTTAAAATATAAAGTGTATTTATTTCTTGAATACCACATTTCCTTTTTGTCACATGAGAATGGTGTCGTTTGAAAAGTATTTACTTTGCTTGTTAGTTTGGTAGTGGATATATCACATATTTCAATGGGATAGCTATTGGTCAAAGTTTTGTCCTGATGAAACAACATACCCCATATACATTGAAATGGAGGGAATAATGTATTTTTTTTACCTGCATAATCACTTATCAGTTTATATAGATGCGAAAAAAGCTAGAGCAATCAATCCTACTTTTCTCATTTTGGCTATCAGTGGCTGGCGATCTACAATTTATTGCCAAGGTCTTGAAACTCTTGCATTATTATAATTTTCTTTTAGAACCTTACCTAACAGACTAATATATAAAAAGTATGTTTTTTTACTATTGGGTATTCCAATTAAATCTACAATTTATCCTTTTCCGATAGTGATGTATGCTCATGTGCTTAATTACTTCCATTTTTTCGTGTGATTTAAGAATTATATTTTGAGGAAACTGTTTTTCTTTCATCATAGAATTCAGCCCACTGACACCAAATATACTACATGGGATGATGGAAGGAAACTCTGCTTGGAATGTTTCACTTCAGCAATAATGGACTCTCTAGAATGACATTAGCCTTACATGAATGTTCAGCATATTTTTTAAGGTTTGGATATGAAAGTAGAATATCAAGTTCTATTAATTTTGGGGACAATACGACACCAATGTCCCTTTGTTTAAGATGTAAGATCTTCCCTAGGGTAAGGGGGCAACGGCCCTCCCTACTCTATAAAATTATTTAAAGATATTTTTAATATCTGCCAAGCTCCACCACCTGTTCACAGTGGGCCGTATCTCATGGGGCTCGGGCACACGGGGCGAGAGCCCCTCTGCCTCCCTCTTTGGGCCGACACTAGGTCGATGGGCAGGCTCTGAATGAAGCATTTTGGAAGCTGAGAAAAGTGCAAGTATGATTATCATGTACTCCCTCCGTCTCGAAATAGTTGTTATAAATTTATTAAAATTTAAATGTATCTAGATATGTACAATGCTTCATTACTCCCAACTTATGAGTTCGATATTTCTCTCCCTGTCAAGGTCACCACCTTTCTGAAAGCAGAGGCTTATGTTTTTCTAAATGGCGCCACATTACTGCATTTATTTGACTATATGCATCTGCATTATTACAGTTTGCAAGTCAATGTAGTAACGACCAATAATTGGACCAGGAAACATAATCGTGGATATGATTACAGGACCACCATACAAGCTGGTCCGGACGTGTGAAGTGACTGCGATCTTTATACTATACCAGAAGGGTCTCACACGCTTTGCCGCGTCGTTTTTCATGGCTCAATACGCGCTTCAATTTTCTAGTGGCGCACCATATATTATTTTATTTTCCCATGTATGCCCTCATGTTGAAGCAACTGAATTGTAACTCGACGCATAGTACTACTTTCAGTTACAAGAGTACATCTACTCAAAGTACAAGTCGTGATCGGTGCCGCACGTGTAAGTATCTAATCCTAATACTTAGGGAATTAGGGACTAACCTGTGACTAGGAGAAGTGGTTACAACTATGATAGAATGATATACAACGTGTAGAATAACACACAATCATGATCGAATAATGAGTAACTAGACTTCTCTCTACGCCTTCTGAGGCGTAGCCGGTAGGGATAACGCCTAATGAGAAAAAATCGATTACTGAGACAGATGGATTAAAGTACTGAGAAACGTGACCATGACGCACAATGTCTTCACTTGCACATAAGACTTTTCCGTATTTGGTATCACGCTAGAAAAAAGTATCAGGACCCAAAGAAGGGGGCATGCCCCAGCGTTGGGGATGGGCCTCACCCTGCACGCGCCTACACAGTCTACCTTACATGCATACATGGACAACGAGGATACAAGAACGATATGATGGAAAGACAAACAAACTCCAAGGTTAAGTAGAGTGAGCACGGTAGAAACGATAAATGTCGAAACACTCAAACATATTTTTCTTTTGCCGATAGAGACGGAGACATACCATACAATAAAAACATGCATGATAAGTAGATTAACTTAGATTGAACAAAGCATACAGAGTAAGCCTATTGTGTATGATAAGCTAGCTAACAGGGTTAGGAAGAAGACGATTACAGAAATGACGTTGCGCTTGTTTTTCCTCCTTTTTATCTCTAGTCTAATGTCCTTGCGCTGTTCACCACCGCTGTGTTCGCACATATTGCACCTTGCGTCTCTGAAAGGGATGAGCGATGCAAACCGAAGAAGACGGTAAGCGGTGGAAGAGCCCTCCAAGGTGTTGGCAGCCGGCGCTTCATGTCTTCCATCAGTCGCATTCACCCGCTAGCTCGAAGGAAGAGTCCTTCCATGGCACGTCGACGAAGGCCACAACAGTAGAGTTGTCCACGGAAACTGACATGGCCACTTCACCGAAGACGCTTTGTCGACATAGACGAAGAAGGCGCTGTAGACACAGTTCCGCTGTTCGTCGAGGCGATGCCTTTGTCCCACATTCGGCTATGCGATGGTGTCATGCCGAAGAGACCACCGCACCGGTGTTGCCGTCATCCAGTGTTCCGTTGTACCGTCCTTGTGAGGCGACGTCTTCCTCCCACGTTCGGTCATGCGGCCGTGGCATCTCAACGAAGCAGGAGGAGACCACCGCACCGATGTCGCCATCATCCAACACTCCGTTGTACCGCCCTTCAAAAATGTAAAGCGGCTCGTCCACTTCGCAACAACGAGACGCTCCAGTGATGTATTGGCAATGTGTTTCCTCCTGGAGTAAAAGGTTGAGCACCTCTAAACTTCCTACTCAACACAAAGGAAGATCACGAAAAATGCTAGTGTGGTCTATGTCAACACCCGGATTTTTAATCCCAGATGCCTGTTATGCCATATATCGCAATCCCAGGATTACCATTTTTGCGAGACATAACAGAATTGGATACCACAGTACATCATCCATTACAAACCATACATAAGGTCTTACATAAATAAGGATCTCATGATCCAGTTCTTAATACAACTCAAGCAGCGGAAATACGTAATAATAACGGTAGCGTAGGCGAAGCTCCATCTTTGGGGTCACAGGCAATGCTGACGATGGGAGATGATCCTAGTTGTCGTAACCTTCCTAGGGTCCATCCTCCTGGTACTCCTCTTCATAGTATGGCCACGGGAATAGCCAGGGACAAAGCCATGAGTACTCTTTAAGTACTCGCAAACTAATACTAACAAGTGAAGGGTTTTTTTGGTAATAGGACACTAAGCTCTATGGTTGTTTTGCAAAAAGCCAGATTTACCTCTACTAAGTTCAGAAGCAAGAAAAGCTAGTTGAAATTTTATAACACCTAAGGGGGAACTTGTATTTCATATCACAACTCTGTTGTGGTCAAGTCAAAATCTCGATCCATTTCACAAGTCATTTTGAAAACATATGACGGGGGAACAGTATGGCCACTCCAACTGTCCATAACCGCGGACGCGGCTATTCGAATAGTTTGACACTCTGCAGAGATTGTACACTTTCACCACAACATTCGATACATCCGTCAGGAACAAATCCTGAATTCACCATACTCAGTATGCGGATAATCAATCCTAACCTTTCAATTACACGTCCTAGTATAAGCACCTCTCCTATGAGTTTGGCCTCCCAACCATGACCAACTGTCATCTTGGGTACTGCACAGGTGGACAATCTTCACAAGGTAGCCTCAGCTCAGACCTTGGCCGTGAGGGAACCAATACTAAGGTATATAAGTTTCCAGTCAAGCCCTACCCAATCTTCGGGTATTGTGGTTGTACACTAAAATTGGAATGGTATAACATCCAGACAACCATCAGTTTTATAAAGGGATAAGGCTCATGCCTCAACATTTTCATCACCAAAATCATCTGGTGTTCGGAAACAAATGTCAAAACATCTTAGTAGAATGATCCATCATTCTAAGGTTTTCATAACCATTTTCACCAAGTAATCCCATCTAAAGTTGATCAAGTTTTATGCTTAGCACTAGCATCTACAAGTGGGGGTGAGTACTAATGAGGGGTCATAAACAAGTGGAGTTTCAACTAAGTTCAATCTTATGCCTTGGGATGACATCAAGATTATCTAGCTTAGGCCAAATTTTATGCTCTTTATGCAACCTTCAAGTACCCTCCTAGATTCTACAAGTCACTTAAGTAAATTCTAAGAAAGTAGCTTTGATAAAGAAATAAAGTAGAAAGCTTGCAAATAAAACTAGGATTGGGTATCAAGTGGGTATGATCACATATGCTTAAGGCATATAGTTGGCATGGTAACAAGTAGGTATTTGTTTGCATCAGTAGAGTATCTTGCAAGTGTTAGCTTGCTCAATCAACTAGTAGTATTAGTCTTACAAGTATGGGCTTGCACAGTATCAGTATAAGCTTGCCTTGTGCAGAGCAGTGGTTGAAGTTCTCCTCGGCTTCTTCTTCGTAGTATCCTCCTTCTTCCTCGTTTCCTTGGTCGGTACTAGCGTCTATAAATAAATACGAGGTACACAATCACCAAACAATACTTAACTACTTGCAATCATCCCACAAAGGGGTCCTATAGATGATCTAGCATCATCACTAACATTACAAGACTAAGGCACTTGACTTAATGATTTTAGTTTTTGAAAAGTAATTTCTACTCATTGAAAAACTACTTAAGATTTAATATTCTCCAAACCAAACATGGGATCATGTTGACACATGTCATCACCACATATTTTAGTCCATGGGAATGTGATTTAAAGTGGTGTCACAATTTAATAAGGTTTAACCCTCTTATTTTAAATCAATAAAGTGACTAGAAATGCCTATGTGGCATTCTTTTATTACATGAACATTATTTCTGTAAGTAAACCTATATGTTTTTATATATTCTGAAAGGTATGGTTGAATGTGATTTTTGAGAGTTGGGATCAACTCAAAATCTATTATGGTTTAAATTTGAAAAATGTTTGAATGCAGAAAAGCTTTTGCCTTGTTATTTTTACCAAGGATGATCTACAGATCCAAATGATTTGAATCCAACGGGCTTGGATTCAGCATTTCCAGACCTTTCTAACAAAATTGGTTTCATTCTATTTGGTTCACTGAATCGAGCTGGGTTGATTTTTGAAACTAGGTGCAGAAGTGTGTTTGAATGAAAATGGAAAAATCCAAATTCAAACAACTGGGCTGCACGGGAAGCGATACTGGGCCGGCCTGCTAAGCACGGCGCTTAAGCGGGCTGGTTAAGTTGCTGTCCCCATGCGTCAGTGAGACAAGGGGGTGTGAAGCGGTACGGGGCAACGTGAACCGTGGGATCTTGTTCTAATCTAACGGCCCTGGTTCATCGTCCACTTCGGGCAGCGCCGGCGAGACAGAACCCTAACACGGCAGGTGGGGGTCGTCGGGGGCTCACCGGGGCTCAGGAGAGGGTCGGCTATGCGGGCGAACGACGAAGTCGACGACGGCGAACCTCCTGGTACCGGCAGCTTCTCCTGGGTCGGCTCCAGTCGCTGGCGCCCTTCTTCTCCAGCAGCGGCGGGCTCCAGTGAAATTCCGGCGAAGCGCTGCTTGCCTTGCTCCGGGAACGGGGTGGAACGATCATTGAGGAGAGGGGAGTGAGATGGTGTGCTCAATTCGGCTGGGGGTCGTCTCCTTTTATAGGCTCGACGGTGAGACCGAACAGGATGGGCAGGCGACGGTGGCGACATGGCTACGGGCTGCTAGAGGCATGGTCGGCGGTGGCGATCGATCGGTGGTCTTCGACGGCAGAGGCGGTGGCAAATGGTCTGGAACACGCAATGCTCTACGCGGCAGAGGCGGCGTCTTCGACAGCGAGCGGTGGCTGTGAGGCATGGGGCGGCGAACGGGGATGTCTGGCGGTCTCCTAGGATGGTGGTGATCGTGTATGCACGCGGCAAGGGTGGCGCGCGGTCTGTGGGCATGTGTCGAGGGTGGCGCTCTGGCGCACGCTCGACATGGTTGACAGTGGCACGGGCGCGGCGTTCCTGGGTTCTCTGCTCAATGTCTTCGACGCAGGGCTGGTCGATAGGGGGCGGTGAGGCATGGGTGATCTTCCAGACAAGGAAGGCATGGCTAGTTCCTCTCCTAGCTTGCTGTCTACACTGGGGTGGCATGGGTGGCTTCGGCTGTTCACCATTGATGACATTGCCAAGCTTACAGTGGTGCTAGATGTTTAGAAATGAGATAGATGATCTACTAAAGCCTAGTTGCAACCAGAGAGGGAACAAGTTAGGCTCAAATCACTGCTCCAAATAGTGTTTGGATTTTATTTGATTTGAATCAGCAAGGTGTTTGATGAAATGGCCACATGAATTCAAGTTTTTGAATTTTGAAAAGATTTTTGGTGGGTGTGCTAAGCAAGTGCTGGTGAGTCTGTGGATGCTTGGGTTTTGAAAGTTGAGCTTGTTTGAGTGGTTTTTGAAAAAGTGGGATCTTCCCATATGTTATAGATTCAATTTTAAACTGTCATTTAAACTATGCATTTGAATGTTTCTGGATGATCACAAGGTGGGCCTTGGTACTGTGTTATGAGTACTATCAAGGGGTGCAAAGATCCAAACAAGTTTCTGTTAAGTTTTGAAAGTTAGAGACAGCCAAAGTAGGCATGGGAGTTAAATTGGCCAAAGTGACCATTCCCTTATTTTGTTTGTTTTGAGTTATTTGTCTTTGGGAAAAGTGTGGGGATTGTTTAGATGATGTTTATTTCACCTAAGAATCCATTTACAAGCAAAGGAACACACAAACAAGGCAATTCAAAAGAATTCAAATTGGAATGCATACACACATGCATGCTTTCATATTTTTATTTAGAAAAGTTTTTGTTAATCCTAAATTTTGATGATTAGAGTTTGATGATCCAAGTTTAGTATTTTTGGGATGTTACAAACCTTCCCCCCTTAAACAAAATCTTGTCCCGAGATTTGAAAAAGGACAAAAAGATTACCTAGGATTTGAAGAGATCGGGAAACTCCGTCCTGATATGATCTTCGTGCTCCCAGGTAGCTTCTTCTTCGGTGTGGTTGCTCCACTGAATATTGAGAAACTTGATGCTTCGGGTTCTGGTAGTTCTGAAAGCTTCTTCCAAAATACGGATGGGTACTTCAGGATAGGTCAGATCATCGTTGATCTCTATGGTCTGGTGATCGATATTCTTGAACACTTCGGTCTTCTCTGGAACTTCGAGGCACTTGCGAAGTAATGAGATATGGAACACATTGTGCACGGCTGACATTTCTTCGGGCAGTTCCAATTGATACGACACTTCTCCTCGACGGTTCATAATCTTGAAGGGTCCGATATATCTGGGGGCTAACTTTCCTTTGAGTTGGAAACGCTGCATTCCCTTCAATGGTGACACTTTCAGATACACAAAATCTCCGATGTTGAAGGCGAGGTCTCGACGTCTCTTGTCGGCGTAACTCTTCTGTCTGGACTGAGCGGGTCTAAAAATCTGACTCTCTCCTACTTCCGACCAGTTCAAAGGGGTGCGACACTTCCTTCCGTACATGAATTCAAATGGGGCCATTTGCAAACTAGCTTGATAACTGTTGTTGTAAGAAAATTCTGCAAACGGTAGATAGTCACATGGGAGAAGAAAGAGGATTTAAGAAAAGTTTATCCATATTCAAGTACATCTCCACAAACTTCGGGACGAAGTTTAATTTAAGGGGGAAAGTCTGTAACATCCCAGTATATAGGATCTGTCGAAGGGTAGATTTAGGAATATGAATTGTTGTATGCATTCATTTGTGAAAATGTGGGTAAATTTTTTACCAAATAAAAACTTTGAGTGATCAATGTTTCTTTCTTACTTTGAGAATAGGTTTAGTCTTAAAGGAGGATTGCTATAAACTTTGATATGACCTTAAAGGAATCATATGTGTTTTCAAATGAGTTTGGATTCTAAAACTTAAGTGTTTTATAATTTAAAAGATTTTGATATAAGATTTGAATCTTAAATTAATTAAAAGGAAAGTATTATAACTTAAATCTTATCTAAAAACAATATTGTATATGAAATTCATTTCACATACATAAACAAGTTACAAAGAATGAACTTATTCAGATTATTCCAAACTTCACAATTTATACCAGAGTAAACAATAAGAATATTTTTTATTAATAAATATATAATCTTTATTACAAATGAATCAAATAAAGATTACAAGAATTATAAAAGAAGAATTACAAAAGAATAAGAAAATTACAATTGTTTATTTACTAACTATCCTATATCTAAAAGTGTTCATCCTTATCTTTGTACCCGCAAAACAAAGATTAAATAGAAAACAAAATAAGAATAGTGTTAGTTTATTTCTCTCAGACATGTCAGTGAAGTGCACATGACAAACTCATCATTGAGAAATATCAAAAAGGGGCAAGTTTCACCAATATGAAAGATTTCATCTTTCATAAATTCAAAGCCAGAATTCTAATGACAGCCGAAATGGACCAATTCACCAGCCAGATAAAAGTAGTTTGGTAATAGTAAGTTCAAACTTTCTAAACTTATCCACATGTGCATAACAGGCACACAAGCTGCACACACACACGCATGCAAGGGTGTGCTGTCGATCCCACAAGCACAGCTAAAAACACAGCACGGCCGTGGGGAAAGCACTAGTGCATCACTCCACTGTACATCACACAAGAACAACAAGTGTAGACAGCAGCCAAACCCAACCACCCAGATCAACCCAAACATCACCAGAATGGTGACATAAGGAGGGGAATGGATCTGGTGGACAACAAGGTTAAACCCAGAAGCTAGGAAGATCAGGCCAGCTCAAGAGAAAGTTTAGGAGCCCAACAAAAGCAGATCAAGATCCAGATTAAGATCAAGATCATCATCAATCTACCACATCCACATCAGAATCTGTGGTGAGCCTCATAAAACCATCACATGATTTCATCATATTATCTAAATAAAAGCATGTGTTGTTCTATGAGATAATCTCTCAATAAACACTCAAGAGGAGTGCATCTATCCTATAGATTTCAAGTATAAGGATAAGAAATCCAGCTCAACCACAAACACTAAACCCTCAGACCAGCATCACTGGGTTCAGTATTATTTTTGCAACTTAGATCATTTTCATTTGATCTTATCAGATCAGGGCACATATCTCAGAGAGAGTAGCACCTCTAATCTTGCAAGATTCAAACAAAATAATATTCAACCAACTAGGAATTACATCCTAGAGCCTCAGAACAACATCATAGGCAGGAAAATTAATAAAAGCTTCCATATCATCTTATCAGTTTTAATCACAAGCATAATCAAGTTAAGCCCAGAAATAAAACCCAAATCACTTGTGTGCCAGAATACAATGGTATCACAAGGACAAGATTTTTAATAAGCTAAAACCAATCTTTACTTAGCTTTCATAAATAAAAGGGGACAAATCAATGAATATCATTTTCCTGAAGCCAAGTGCTAGGAATCAACCTTAAATTCATATATACATCCACATAAATCATTATAGGTAATGATTTGATTCAATAAGTATAATCTCATACAAGCCAATATTATAATTGTAGTAAGCAACTACGGAGAGAAGCTACTGTCAGCATAAGTATTCTGATAGTAGAGCAAACTTCTCAGACCAACAACATAATCCAATCAAGGATTTCATTGAACACTAGCATGAATCATGGTGGATTACCACCAGAATCAACCTGACAGGCAACTAGTATCATCAAAGCCACTATCAATCGTTAACCACAACAGACAATCATTTCCCATGATCAAATATGAACAATACTAGATCTAAAGCAGCATATATATGATCAATAGGGGGTTATGAACCCTAATCAGAGCAAGAACCCTAATCCAGATATGAACTCAACCAACACAAAGTCACTCGGCATGAAAGCCACTAGATACACAGAGAGAATCATGGCAGTAGCATAGACAAACACCATAGAGACCACTTACCCGAGGTCCTCGCTGATGAATCGAAGAGGAAGAAGAGGGGCCGACGAATCGCGGCGGCACAGGGAGCACCCTAGAGGGGCGCTGCAACCTGCACCTGCCACAGGCGCCCAACACCAGCACACCCAACACCAGCACACCACCGCAGGCGGGATCGCAGCGGCGGAGACAACACCTTTCCGAACACTAGGGTTCGGGAATGGGGTGGAACTGACCACGGGGAAGCCTCGGAGTCAAATCCAAGTGGATAGCACGAACGAGCATCGTCGACAACCCCAACTCGCATCACGGTGGCAGCCAGAACGATCGACAGCGACAGGAATCGACGGTGGCGGCATCGCCAGCCACGGGGTCGAGGCAGGGGAGGAGAGGATAAGGTCCAGGGACAGAGGGAGGTAGAGTGGGCTGGGTGGGCCAAAACCCTTCGGAGTTGTCATTTGACCCTGCCCTATTGGGCCACCCTGGCCCAATAAGCCCAACGGGCCAGCCCAAGTTATTTAATAAACTTTTGATCAATTAGAAAAGACCAAAATGCCCTTGACCACTCCTAAACTCTAATAAAAGTACAACTATGAAAATTATGTAAAAGGACCACACATTCCAATGTAACCACTTCCAAAATCTAAACACTAGAACAACGCTATTCCCAGGATTTGCGCTTAGAATGTGCATCACATTACTTATGCATAAAAGCATACTGCTTCTTTAAACATTAGTCCTCACCGGACCAATGATGCTGATTTCAGATTTTGGATCTTATACATTGACTCGAAGACCGTGAGTGCATAATCTTGCCATCATCAAAGGCAAGTTCACACTTGCTCATGTCCTTTGTTTATTTTCTGTAAAGTATTTTACACATCCAGTGTTGTCTACACCTGCATTTGAAAAAGGTCAGAAAACACTATTTTCCAATAAGAATGAGGACTATTGATTATTGATCCAGGGTGATCAGTTAATCTATTAAATCTGACAGTTGGGATACCACTGTTCAGAACTATATTACCTAGGACTTAACAACCAATCTCGCCAGTGATTCTTGCGCCGTATATTACGCGTTGACCATGAGATTTGGAATGGGACGGAGAAGTCAGCTGTATCTTCTTCCTCTCGCATGAAGCCGGATGTGCAGGTCGTGGCTGTTATCCTCGTAGCGTGCATTTTAATTGGTAATTCGCAGAGGATATGCATCATATGGGTGGGAACCCTCAACGTCCCACTATAGTTCTGACATCTAACGGTTTGTGGGGTCGTGAAGGGGGCAGTGATTGGCTTGGATCATCTTCTGGACCCCACATCATGGAATTGTGGACGGGAATAAGCTCCCCAGTTGTGCAACAAAGAGTTGATCTCTCATGGGTAAAGTGACGCACCTGTACAGAGTGAAAGAACCGTAACTTGTTACTCCCTGTTCTGGGAAGGAGCTGTGAACGCGGCGGGAAAGGAACCCCATGAAGGTTCTGGTAAACCCGTGAAGGCTGAAGGACATAGATTTTAAGAATAAAAACAACCTTTCAAGAAATTTTTATGAAAACTTGCATTACCTACGACCTACGGTCTATGGCTGTAGATATAGGGCATCAAACACTCCTTTTCTAGTGAATTTGCTGAGTACGCTCGATACTCAAAGTATCTTCTTAACCCTTGCTAGATTCTGAAGCCATTAAAACGATGTCTGCATCGAGATATGCTCTAGGACTTACCAAGATCAGCTAAGGCTCTTCAATGAAGACAAGGAAGACAATATATATCCCAACTCAAGTGAAAACGGAGTTACTAATTAAATAGAATCTCTAGCCAAAGAACCTATCTTTATAGTACGTTGCAATAGCAGCAATGTCAAATCCTTAATTAACTACTAGCTTATTTAGTATAATAACTTTGTGTTACTTATCTTTGATTCTTCTTTATAAAAGAAGTTCTTTCTCTTTCTTAAACCTAGAGTGTTCTCTGGATCTTATGTAAAGAGTGAGTTGTAACCTTTAGCCATGCATTGGACCCGCTGTATTTCTGTTGTGCCATTCTGAGGGTTGTAATACTAAGTGAACGGTGTTTCATTGGTGTTATGTCCACGACTATAGTATACTACATCATGCAGTGGTATGATGGGTCACCGCATTTCTTCTTATGCGCGTGCACGCTTGGCTGTAGGGTGGCAAGCAGGGCGGGTTGCGGCACAACTTTTACACTAATCCTTCTCTAATTTTGCTATCTTCCAGGACCTCCTTTTGCCTATATTTTGTTTCGCGGGTCGTTATGTGGGTGTCGCTTGCCACCCTACTTGGCTGCTGCCGGGATCGACCTCCAACGGTGGCAGCATCGACGAGTACCTAGATCCTATAGCAGAATATTCTCTCCCGCCAAACCGTTTTTTGTTTGCGGTACACCGCATATTCGGCTCCCAGAACTGAATATATGTAGCATGGAAGCGACCTTTTGCGGAAACCGTATTTTTTTAAATGCGGTACGGTATGTGGTATCTAGAAAAGCCACTCTGTCTCGTACCGCAAACTGACAGTTATTTTCTCGGTACGGGAATGGTTGCGGTATCTGCTAGAGATGCTCTAATTAAATTATCTTTTTTCGATAAAGGGCGCCTTTATTACTTAGCAGTAGATTACACCCGGCCTCTGCATAAAAATGCACACAGCCCACACCAATCCACATAGTCCAAACATAAAATAAAAATATAGGCGAATTACATATCAAACTGAGAAATTGTAATAGCGCCTAGGGTGCATGGGTAGGTCTATCCGAAGAGTATGCTGCCATCCATGTCTGGTAAAAAAGTCCCGTGTTGTATCCTCCAGCCGCGTACACACCTCCAGGAAGAGATCGCAATAATCCGCACGATGCAAAGTTGACCAAGCCCGAAGGGTTTGAGTACACCGCTGGAATAGTCGGTTGGATTAAAGCATTATACAAAGAGCTAACAGAAAAGGACCCGTTCTTAGTTAGATTCCATCGGAATTCATCTTGCTCGTCCTACGGTTGTACATGTGCTAGACGATGTAGCAACATGATCCAAGAGTCAAGTCTAGAACCAATTAGATCCCTTCTGAACGTTATATTTGGCGGAAATGATTCGAACACTGTGGCAACCGTTTCCTCCTTATAACGAACAATAGAATATAACGAAGGATATTGTTCTCGAAGGGAAGCATTATCTAGCCATTTATCCTCCCAGAACCTTATTTGCGTCCCATTATTAATAGAGAAAGTTCCGAAGCGTAAAAAATGTTTTTTTGACGCCATCAGACCAGCTCAAAAGTGAGAGTCACCAGGTTTATAAACCATTTGGGACAATGCCTTTGAACCAATATACTTTCTTTTAATAATAGTTTGCCAAATCTCTTCCTCATTTAATAACTTGTAGAGCCATTTACTAAGGAGGGTTGTATTCTTAACCTGTAGATCATGAATACCGAGCCCATCCTGTTCTTTGGGTCTACACAAAACACTCCATTTAGTCAGTCTATACTTCTTTTTCTCATTATCTCCCTGCCAAAAGAATCTTGATCGGAAGTAATCCAACCTTTTTAAGACCCCTTTTGGTATTTGAAAAAAGGAAATCATAAATAAAACCATATTACTAAGGACTGAGTTGATTAGCACCAATCTTCCCCCCATAGAAAGAAGTTTGCCTTTCCAACTACTCAAACGTATCTGTAGTCTTTCCTCGACAGTTTTCCACTCAGCATTTGTAAGCCTTCGGTAGTGAACCGGAATGCCCAAATATCTGATCGGAAAAGTGCCGTAACAACAGCCGAAGAGTTCATTATAAAGACCAACCTCCTCTTGGGCCTCACCGAAACAAAAAAAATCGCTTTTATGAAAAATAATTTTTAATCCAGAAAGCTGCTCAAAAGCCGAAAGTACGAGTTTCAGATTCTTGGCTTTTTCAAGATCATGTTCCATAAAAAGAATTGTATCGTCCGCATATTGAAGTATAGATAACCCCCCATCTACAAGATGAGGAATCACACCTTCAATTTGGCCATCAGACTTAGCACGCTCAATCAAGATAGATAACATATGAGCTACTATATTAAAAAGTAGTTGCCAACATTGTCATTGACTTTGATGGCAACACTACCTCCGACTACAAAGATTTCAATCAAGGAGCACCATTCCGCTGAAAAATCTTTCATTCTAAGAGCTTGTTGTAGAAAAGACCAATTAACTTTGTCATAAGCTTTCTCAAAATCAATTTTGAGAATTACCCCATTCAATTTCTTTCTATGGAGTTCATGAACCGTTTCATGCAAGGT
This sequence comes from Avena sativa, assembly GCA_916181665.1. Classification (NCBI taxonomy): domain Eukaryota; kingdom Viridiplantae; phylum Streptophyta; class Magnoliopsida; order Poales; family Poaceae; genus Avena; species Avena sativa. The sequence continues at coordinate 90,193,950 of OV702285.1, read as the reverse complement.
AGTCACGCCGTCCAAGATGTGTATATCTTGCATGAAGGCGGTTTGTGAAGGCCTAAAAACATGATCAGCCACAGAGTTCAACCTGATAGTGGCAACCTTGGTAAAAATCTTGAAGCTAAAATTAAGAAGACAGATCGGTCTATATTGTTGGATCCGTTCTGCTTTATTAACTTTAGGCAGTAAGATGATTTCATAAAAGTTCAACCGATAAAAATCTAGTTGACCCTCATGTAAAGCACTAAACATGTTCAAGAGATCTGGTTTGATTACATCCCAAAAGGTTTGGTAGAACTCAGCGGGGAAACCATCCGGACCAGGTGCGTTATTATGCTCCATTTGGAAAACGGCTAATTTGACTTCCTCCTTAGAATAGGGAGCAGTCAGATAGTTGTTTTCCTCCATAGAAACTTGGGGAATATCATTAATTTGGGATTCATCCATTGAGAAAGTGCCCTCCTACGGATCCCCAAACAAACCCTTATAATAATTCCTAATGTAAGACTTTAGCTGCTCATGTCCTTCAATCAACTCGTTATTATGCTTTAAGGAATGAATACGTTTCTTCTTGTGTCTGCCATTGGCTACACTATGGAAGTATCTAGTATTCGAATCCCCATGCAAAATAAATTGTGATTTAGAATGCTGATACCACTTGAGTTCCTCCTCTCGCAGTAACCGGGCAATCTCCGCATTTGAATAGCTTTTTAGCTCAATTTCCTGTGGAGTAAGCAACCGGGATTCTGCTAAAGCTTCGAGGTCATCAATAGTAGCTAAAATTCTAAGTTTTTATTTTTTGAGAATACCAGCGGTGTGACGCGCCCAACCCCCGAGATGTTTCCGTGTCAAACGCACTTTATTGTTCCATCTTTGGATTGGGGTATCACCGGCCACCGGCCTTTCCCAAATTGCTTTCACCATATCATGGAAACCATCATGAAGCAGCCATCCAAGCTCAAATTTTAAAGGACGTCCACAACGTGGTAATGGCAAACCAATGGTTAGCAAAATGGGAGCATGATCTGACAGAGCCTCAATACGTTCTAGAGCTCGTACCGAAACTAGAGGGAAGTGGTCTTCCCAATCTGAGTCCATCAGTACACAATCAAGTTTTTCGTATGTTGGTTCCGATAAAGAATTAGCCTAAGTAAATTGTCTACCAATCATGTTTACTTTCTTCAAGTCAAGACTGTCGATGACAGCGTTAAAAAGGAAGGGTCAATGATCGTCGAAGCGGCCTTTTCTCTTCTCAAATCGGAACCGAAGCAAGTTAAAATCCCTCCTATAAGAATAGGGTACGGATTATATTTTTCTAAGTTCACCAATTCTTCAAGGAAATCGGCCTTAAAAGCCTCTTGAGCCGCACCATACACAGCAACCAGACTCCACACGAAATTATCAGCTTTGTTACGGATGTGTAGTTTAATATGAAACTCCCCTTCCGCAACAACTAATATATTCATGGTGTCTGCCCGCACGCCGAGTAAAATGCCCCCAGACCATCCCCTAGGTGGATGAGAATGCCACACAAAATATATACCGCCTGAAAGGCGATCTAGTATAGTTTGTGAGAATTCTCTTCTATCCATTTTAGAGATAGCCACAAAATCCAAATTGTGTTCCCTAGAACATAGTGCAATTTGTAAATGTTTAGCCAAGTCTCGAAGACCTCTGCTATTCAAAAACATGCCATTCATTAGGAAACAATAATAGATTTAGGCGCAAGATCTCGTTTGTGAGATTTGTTACATTTTTTTCGGAAGTTGATTTACGAGCAGAAGCAGTTAGCTCATAAATTGAGCTTAATATATCTTCGTCCAAACCAACTTCAAGAACTTCACCTACTAGATGAGATAGGATCTGACCATCTATTGAGATGTCTGTATCCTCATCATCAGAGTAGGGGGAAATAAAAGAGGCCGAGGCTTTTGGAATAACCGGTCAAATTCCATCCGCTTCAAGACCTTAGCAGAAATAGAAACATCACATACATTCTTACCTAAACTAATTCCAACAGAATTAAGCTTGGAATTAATGCAAGTTGAAGAAAAAGAAATAAAAGACTTGGATGAAGAGGGATTACCAGCCGTGTCAAGGTTCTTATCCGCCTTCCTACGCATGGCCTTCTCCAAAGAATCCATACCCGTGACTGAAGCACCGTCAGCACTAACCGGATGCCTTGCACTCATGCGCAGCACCGGCATCGCAGAGACCTTGAGTACCTGTAAAAGCTGATCATCCTCCACAGCTGCATCCGTCGACGAGCCCTGCTCGACCCGCGTCTCCGTCGTCGAAATATACCCACAGCCCTGGCCATCCTGTGGCCCAAGTCCATCGGCATCCTGGTCTAACACCGAATGCTCCTGAGGGGCTTGCCACGTAGTGGGCTGGACCTCCTGTGTCTCCCGCGCAACAGATGGCGAAGAAGTCCCAGCTGCAGCCGACGGGGCAACTTATCTACACCGTTGGAAAAAACAATGGTATCCAGTATTTGGAGATGGAGGAGAAGTTGAGTAGTTGTTGAGTAGTTGGGCAGAAGGTTTCTCTGCTGATGATGTTAGACTCACCAACGAGATTAGGGAGTATGCGCGCTTTATAATCGGATCGGATCTTGAGTCTCCGGCTGCAGCAGCTGCCTTTATGGTACAATGTCTAAACATGGTGGTGTGGTGCCTAGTTCATAGATTTTGTTGCTTGATGTTTATTAACCTATCTGTCTCAATTAAAAAACGATCGATCGTTTTAAAGTGTATCACGGAGGAGTCCGACTTCTTGTCTGAGCTGTTGGCATGTAAAATCAAGAACGATGTCGAGCAGGATGTGTTCATTTCGGAGGTGTTGGAGGATGACTCGCTTAACTTTAGCAATAAGGTCCGGCGGGTTGCGTTTGATATCCTGACAACGTACAATGGGCCTTATTCTTCTCAGTGCATTGCTGCTCCCATGTTGGTATGCTTTGATACGTCTCTACTAGTAATTTTATTTACCTATTCTGAAGTTTTAGTACGTGCCTCGATGCATATAATCACCAATTGCTAAATAATGGTTTGAAGGGCATGCGAAAGGAGGTTAATATTCTACATGAGTTGTTGTTGCTGAATCCAAACCACATATACGACCGCTTTGAAAGGCTCAACGTGTGTGAACTTCAACGGGAGCGTTTACTGAAATATTTTGTGGACATCCGAGATGGGTGTGCTCAACATGCTAACAACTGTTATACGCCCATAACAAAGAAGTTTCCAGAGTATGACCTGAATATTAATTATATATATTTTTCTAATTTTCTATTGTTGGATCGGGAGTAAAATTTCATTGTTTGCTGTCAACAGAGTGCTGACATCTGAGCCATGTAAGGGAACTGGAAGTAAAGATGATGAGGCTGGTTTTCATACTACCGATGATGGGTTTGCTGATCCTAATACTACCATAACAACTCCAAGAGCCTCTTCTGCTGCTCCCTTATCAATGTATGATATTGATATCGACGATTTTTTTTCATGTTGCCTTCATAACGTTGGTAAGAAGTCTGAAACACAAAACCACTGCTAGGGTTCTAAATGTTGATGAATTCGATCAGGAGAATAGGAACAATAACAAGACTAAGAGCATGGGAGAGACCCAAGGTAGAAACTTGAAAGAAGGTGCACTGTCTCCTACATGAGTTAATTACTTATGTTTCTTGTCTGGAAGTCCTTACTACCAAGAATTATTTGCTGGTTCAGCCAACGAAGTGCCCAGTTCAGAGACATCTGATCCATGTATTGTTAGGGGAAATCAAGATGAGAAGGTTTGTCAAATTACAAATGCCCTAATGTTTTGGTATCGACAATGCAAGAAACCAATTTATGCCTATGGAAAATTGTTTCTCATAGCAAACTTATTATTGATTTATTCCTACACTTCTATTTTCTAACACGGGGTATCTTGCATGTGGTAGTAACTACGCATTGGGTATTTGGGTAGTAGGAGTATTTGACAAATATAAAAAAGATACAAGTAGGATGGGATACTTTTGATTTGAGTGTCTGAAACCAAATCGGTTTTCCTTATTGTCCACCCAATGGTTATGGACGAATGTTATGTCAACCTCCTAATCAGTGTTGTACCATCTACCTAGTTTATTCTGTACATACATGAGAATTTGTTACCTATTGGTTCTTACAAAATTTAGTTTACGGATGCGTGTGTGTCGATTGTTTGGTGGTTTGATTTGTTTCTTTGTTTCTGTTAGGTAGATGGTTGTCGATCTATGAATGGGTATGGGGATTCTGCCAAGTGCCCGCTGCTCCAAGGCATCATGATCCCTCCAGATGAACATGAACAGGCAGAGGCAACCAAGCCTGATGGACCGAATGCAGGTGAAGAAGAAAAGCACATCTTGGAAGAGGCTAACCTGATCGAAGAAGGATCGATGAAGGAATTGGTAGGATTAGGCAAGGAAATTGTAGCACTGTTGAAGGCTTTGCTGGTGGTGTTGGTCGCTATTCTTTGTGTCGTTTGTGTTGGTGTGTATGCGCACAAATGAGAGATTGATGTGTGATCGGACACTGATGACATCAAGGCGAATATCAGTTTTGAAATTTTGTTTGCTTGTGTATCTACACTCTTTTTCTTTCTTACCTGTTTATTTAGATGTTTAGTAAAATTTAGAGAGAGACAACCTGACATTATACGTGGCTTTTCTAAAGACTACCAATAACAAAAATGAAAAAAATACAAAAAAGCCTGACAACGTGTACGACATTCACCTTACATTTCGAAAAAAAATTAACACTATTCGAATGGGTGGAGATTTGGTGCACATGTGCACTAGTGCTCCCATCATTTTGAAAAATAAAAATGGTATTTTTGCGTTTCATTTTTCAAAAAAAATGCTAGAAATACCTGTACATGGTCCATATATTTGTGCGAAATTTGAGTAAAAAAGTTTTTTTTATTTTGGGCTACATGAAAAATCAAATTTCTAACCGTGAATCAGACTAGAAATATGTATGTTTTGTTAGAATTTTGTCTTTTTTGTGTAGCTCAAAATACAACATAGTTTTAAACAAAATTTCTAGCATATATTCTATATGTATTTTTTTTGCGAATAAGGACTTTGGCATTAAAAGAAACAGCGAACAGTACAAAACACCTCAACAAAAACAAAAATTATATCGAAATTGATGAGATGCCCTTCATCTTCAACCTCCAGACCGTGTCGACGACGCGCCGCTGCTGCCGCTCCTCCTAGAGCCGTCCTGACGTTGTTGGTTGCAGATAGGAAGTCGCCGAACAGGTCTAGAAGACCACATCCGTCCCGGAGACAAAGAAGAATGATGAACCGCCGATGATGCTCCTTCACGATCCAAAGATCCCCACAGCCAGAAGAAGTCCTTGGAGACAACACCACTCCCACAAGCTTCTCGACATTGCCGTCGAGATGGGTCTCAAGCCGAGGAGACTTTATTAGAGAAGACGCCGTCGCCACCACCTGAGCGCCGCCCCACCAAACCTTTATCATAAAAATAGGAAAACGAAGCCCACCCGCCGAAGAAGGCCAAGATCCACCCTGTCTCCATGGCCCAAAGGCCACAGAAGCGGGGCAGATCGCCGGCGGCGTCGACAGGAGGCACGGAAACCCTAATCGCCTCCTCAGGCTCCTTGGAGGCGAAGGGGATATCAATAGTTTTACCAGAATTCTATATGTATTTATCCATTTACATATTTTTACAAGAATTTCGTGAGACCAAAAAGTACAAGTTTTATTTTTTAAATCATAAGCACCGGTGCCAACGTACCAAAAACACTTGAATGCTCTATATGCACATTTCGTGTTTGTCATCCAGGCAATTAAAAATATTATGCCTTCAGGTTACGAAAGATAGGGATCACCTCGACAGTTATCAGTCACCTTCTAGAACTGATCGCCAAAAACTTGTTCTTTTCTCTACAATTCCCAATCGTGTGAAGCTGAGATTCAAATATCAAATTGAATCAGAGGCGAAGTCGGGCGGGTCGCCCCGGTGGCAAAGGCTTCCGATGAGAGGCTTGGAGCGGCACACCCCAGTAACAATTCCAGGCAGCTTCGACGGTTGTGGTGTCTTGCTGCATCTCGGATGCCGCCTGTTATGGTGGGGAAAAAGAAAGAGGTTTGTCCGTAGGTTCTTTCCTTCTTCCAATTAAAATCCCCGTAAATCATAAAGTCAAGTGTTCTATGCGTGTGTTCCGATGGCATGAATTAGAAGTAACTAATAAAATCACTTGTGGATTGGCTTGCTCCAAAGTGGAAAACAACTTATGGAAATCCTACAGCATGGATAAGCCTTAAGTGCCCTGTTTCTCCAATGGTTACTGCAACATTTTTATTTTTTATTAATAATGTTCTTCTACACAAATATATGACAAATAAAGTTGCTAGTAAAGATAGTTCGATTGCACGCATCATATGTCAAAGACGAATCTTTTTGATTTAATGTATGTGCCACGGCCAGATGGCCACGTCAAATGATATATAAATGCATCCAAATTCAAATAAATTTATGATATCCTTTTTTGGGCGGGAAATAATGTAGATGAAGTTTCCATCCTAATTATTTGCATTTGTTTATCTCTCCACGTAATGCTTGCATAGGCTTGTAGCGTGTAAAGGCATTGTTAAATCTATTTTAGTTAGTGGCGTCATAGTAAGATGATCAGTATTTCTACTCCCTCTGTTTCAAAATATAAGATGTTTTAGATTTGTGAATAAAATGTATCTAGACTTTTTTTAGTAGTAGGTTCATTCCAAACTTGAGTGAACCTATACATTAAAAGAAGTCTAGATACATTCCATTCACAAAACTAAAACATCTTATATTTTGAAACGGAGGGAGTAACATCTAATGTGGCCAGCTAACGCCTAGAAGAACACACCCACCCACAAAACGACAAGGATAGAAACCACTCAGTAGTCAGTACTGACATCCACATGTAACTCCAAGCTCTCAACCAAGCACAAGCAACCACCATGGCGGAGGCAGTTGTAGGATTGCTAGTGAGCAAGCTCGGTGATTCATGCTAGTGATTAATGCCTCATGGCGGGTCTCCATCTATCATGCTTTCTAGATCAAATGATTAAAGTTGCAGTTCTCTCTACTCATGAAGACCAGCCATATCGCAAATCCTGCTATAAAGATTTTTTCATCCAAAATACGATGTCCGCAAGAACTTTGTAAGTGTTTCCAAGCCATGTTTATTATAGTGAATATGAATATTAGTTAGATTTAATTCTTTCTCTGTGAGTTGAATCTCGATTATTGCTTTTTTTCGCACACACCAGTAGATAAGAATGGCATGATCGACTATCAAGCACATCCTTTCTGGATGCAAACACAATGTCCTTCGCATGAATATGATGTCAGTCCTAGTTGCTGCAGTTGTGAAAGGATGGAGGTTAGTAAAAGGTTTAGATTCCTCAACCAAACAACTTCCGTCAGGTTGTCTGATTCCTATTAGTGGAAAGTAACAAAATAGATTTTTATCAACATTTAGAAGCAAGAAATTTTAAGCCCCCCTCCATTTCAAAATATAAAGTGTATTTATTTCGTGAATACCACTATTCATTTTTGTCACATGAGAATGGTGTCACTAGATTCGTTTTAAAATATTTACTTTGTTTGTTAGTTCGTTAGTGGATAAATCACATATTTTAATGAGATAACTATTGGTCAAAGTCTTGTTGTGACGAAACAACATACTCCATATATATTGAAATGGAGGGAATAATGTATTTTGCTACCTGCCTAATCACTTATTAGTGTAAATAGATGGTAAAAAAGCTAGAGCAGTCAATCCTGCTTTTCTCATTTTGGCCCTCAGTGGCGATCTACAATTTATTGCCAAGGTCTTGAAACTCTTGCATTATTATAATTTTATTTTAGAATCTTATCTAACAGACTAATATATAAAAAGTATATTTTATTTTACTATTAGGTATTCCAATTAAATCTACAATTTATCCTTTTCCGGTAGTGATGTATGCTCATGTGCTTAATTACCTCTAGTTATTTTTCCGTGAGATTTAAGAATTATATTTTGAGTTAACTGTTTTTATTTCATCTTGAAATTCAGCCCGCTGACACCAAATATATTACATGGGATGATGGGAGGAAACTCTGCTTGGAATGTTTCACTTATGCAACAATGGGCTCTCTAGAATGCCAGCAGCTTTACATGAATGAGCATGATTGTTTTGAAGGTTTGGATATGAAAGTAGAACATCAAGTTCTATTACTTTTGGTCGAGGCAGGGTCATCCCATAGATTTTGGGGACCGAGGACAATACGACACCAATGTCCCTTTGTTTAAAGTGAAAGAGCTTCCCTATGGCCAGGGGGGAAATAGCCCTCCCTACTTCAGAAAATTCTTTAAAGATATTTTAATGTCTGCCAATATCCACCACTTGTTCAAAGGGGCCCCTATCTCATGGGCCTCGGGCACGGGGCAAGCATCCTATAAAGATTTTTTCATCCAAAGTGCGATGTCTGAAAGAACTTTGTAAGTGTTTCCAAGCCATGTTTATTACAGTGCATGCAATTATTATTTAGAGTTAAATTCTTGCTTTGTGAGTTGAATCTCGATTATTGCTTTTTTCGCAGACACTAGTAGATAAGAATGGCATGATCGAATATCAAGCACATCCTTTCTGGATGCAAATATAATGTCCTTCCCATGAAGATGATGGCAGTCCTAGTTGTTGCAGTTGTGAATGGATGGAGGTCACTAAAGGGTTTAGATTCCTCAATCAAACCATTCCCATCAGGTTGTTTGATTCCTATTAGTGGAAATAACAAAATAGGGTTTTACCAACATTTAGAAGCAAGAAAGTTACTCCCTCTATTTTAAAATATAAAGTGTATTTATTTCTTGAATACCACATTTCCTTTTTGTCACATGAGAATGGTGTCGTTTGAAAAGTATTTACTTTGCTTGTTAGTTTGGTAGTGGATATATCACATATTTCAATGGGATAGCTATTGGTCAAAGTCTTGTCCTGATGAAACAACATACCCCATATACATTGAAATGGAGGGAATAATGTATTTTTTTACCTGCATAATCACTTATCAGTTTATATAGATGCGAAAAAAGCTAGAGCAATCAATCCTACTTTTCTCATTTTGGCTATCCGTGGCTGGCGATCTACAATTTATTGCCAAGGTCTTGAAACTCTTGCATTATTATAATTTTCTTTTAGAACCTTACCTAACAGACTAATATATAAAAATTATGTTTTTTTACTATTGGGTATTCCAATTAAATCTACAATTTATCCTTTTCCGATAGTGATGTATGCTCATGTGCTTAATTACTTCCATTTTTTCGTGTGATTTAAGAACTATATTTTGAGGAAACTGTTTTTCTTTCATCATAGAATTCAGCCCACTGACACCCAATATACTACATGGGATGATGGAAGGAAACTCTGCTTGGAATGTTTCACTTCAGCAATAATGGACTCTCTAGAATGACATTAGCCTTACATGAATGTTCAGCATATTTTTTAAGGTTTGGATATGAAAGTAGAATATCAAGTTCTATTAATTTTGGGGACAATACGACACCAATGTCCCTTTGTTTAAGATGTAAGATCTTCCCTAGGGTAAGGGGGCAACGGCCCTCCCTACTCTATAAAATTATTTAAAGATATTTTTAATATCTGCCAAGCTCCACCACCTATTCACAGTGGGCCGTATCTCATGGGGCTCGGGCACACGGGGCGAGAGCCCCTCTGCCTCCCTCTTTGGGCCGACACTAGGTCGATGGGCAGGCTCTGAATGAAGCATTTTGGAAGCTGAGAAAAGTGCAAGTATGATTATCATGTACTCCCTCCGTCTCGAAATAGTTGTTATAAATTTATTAAAATTTAAATGTATCTAGATATGTACAATGCTTCATTACTCCCAACTTATGAGTTCGATATTTCTCTCCCTGTCAAGGTCACCACCTTTCTGAAAGCAGAGGCTTATGTTTTTCTAAATGGCGCCACATTACTGCATTTATTTGACTATATGCATCTGCATTATTACAGTTTGCAAGTCAATGTAGTAACGACCAATAATTAGACCGGGAAACATAATCGTGGATATGATTACAGGACCACCATACAAGCTGGTCCGGATGTGTGAAGTGACTGCGATCTTTATACTATACCAGAAGGGTCTCACACGCTTTGCCGCGTCGTTTTTCATGGCTCAATACGCGCTTCAATTTTCTAGTGGCGCACCATATATTATTTTATTTTCCCATGTATGCCCTCATGTTGAAGCAACTGAATTGTAACTCGACGCATAGTACTACTTTCAGTTACAAGAGTACATCTACTCAAAGTACAAGTCGTGATCGGTGCCGCACGTGTAAGTATCTAATCCTAATACTTAGGGAATTAGGGACTAACCTGTGACTAGGAGAAGTGGTTACAACTATGATAGAATGATATACAACGTGTAGAATAACACACAATCATGATCGAATAATGAGTAACTAGACTTCTCTCTACGCCTTCTGAGGCGTAGCCGGTAGGGATAACGCCTAATGAGAAAAAATCGATTACTGAGACAGATGGATTAAAGTACTGAGAAACGTGACCATGACGCACAATGTCTTCACTTGCACATAAGACTTTTCCGTATTTGGTATCACGCTAGAAAAAAGTATCAGGACCCAAAGAAGGGGGCATGCCCCAGCGTTGGGGATGGGCCTCACCCTGCACGCGCCTACACAGTCTACCTTACATGCATACATGGACAACGAGGATACAAGAAGGATATGATGGAAAGACAAACAAACTCCAAGGTTAAGTAGAGTAAGCACGGTAGAAACGATAAATGTCGAAACACTCAAACATATTTTTCTTTTGCCGATAGAGACGGAGACATACCATACAATAAAAACATGCATGATAAGTAGATTAACTTAGATTGAACAAAGCATACAGAGTAAGCCTATTGTGTATGATAAGCTAGCTAACAGGGTTAGGAAGAAGACGATTACAGAAATGACGTTTGCGCTTGTTTTTCCTCCTTTTTCTCTCTAGTCTAATGTCCTTGCGCTGTTCACCACCGCTGTGTTCGCACATATCGCACCTTGCGTCTCTGAAAGGGATGAGCGATGCAAACCGAAGAAGACGGTAAGCGGTGGAAGAGCCCTCCAAGGTGTTGGCAGCCGGCGCTTCATGTCTTCCATCAGTCGCATTCACCCGCTAGCTCGAAGGAAGAGTCCTTCCATGGCACGTCGACGAAGGCCACAACAGTAGAGTTGTCCACGGAAACTGACATGGCCACTTCACCGAAGACGCTTTGTCGACATAGACGAAGAAGGCGCTGTAGACACAGTTCCGCTGTTCGTCGAGGCGATGCCTTTGTCCCACATTCGGCTATGCGATGGTGTCATGCCGAAGAGACCACCGCACCGGTGTTGCCGTCATCCAGCGTTCCGTTGTACCGTCCTTGTGAGGCGACGTCTTCCTCCCACGTTCGGTCATGCGGCCGTGGCATCTCAACGAAGCAGGAGGAGACCACCGCACCGATGTCGCCATCATCCAACACTCCGTTGTACCGACCTTCAAAAATGTAAAGCGGCTCGTCCACTTCGCAACAACGAGACGCTCCAGTGATGTATTGGCAATGTGTTTCCTCCTGGAGTAAAAGGTTGAGCACCTCTAAACTTCCTACTCAACACAAAGGAAGATCACGAAAAATGCTAGTGTGGTCTATGTCAACACCCGGATTTTTAATCCCAGATGCCTGTTATGCCATATATCGCAATCCCAGGATTACCATTTTTGCGAGACATAACAGAATTGGATACCACAGTACATCATCCATTACAAACCATACATAAGGTCTTACATAAATAAGGATCTCATGATCCAGTTCTTAATACAACTCAAGCAGCGGAAATACGTAATAATAACGGTAGCGTAGGCGAAGCTCCATCTTCGGGGTCACAGGCAATGCTGACGATGGGAGATGATCCTAGTTGTCGTAACCTTCCTAGGGTCCATCCTCCTGGTACTCCTCTTCATAGTCTGGCCACGGGAATAGCCAGGGACAAAGCCATGAGTACTCTTTAAGTACTCGCAAACTAATACTAACAAGTGAAGGGTTTTTTTGGTAATAGGACACTAAGCTCTATGGTTGTTTTGCAAAAAGCCAGATTTACCTCTACTAAGTTCAGAAGCAAGAAAAGCTAGTTGAAATTTTATAACACCTAAGGGGGAACTTGTATTTCATATCACAACTCTGTTGTGGTCAAGTCAAAATCTCGATCCATTTCACAAGTCATTTTGAAAACATCTGACGGGGGAACAGTATGGCCACTCCAACTGTCCATAACCGCGGACGCGGCTATTCGAATAGTTTGACACTCTGCAGAGATTGTACACTTTCACCACAACATTCGATACATCCGTCAGGAACAAATCCTGAATTCACCATACTCAGTATGCGGATAATCAATCCTAACCTTTCAATTACACGTCCTAGTATAAGCACCTCTCCTATGAGTTTGGCCTCCCAACCATGACCAACTGTCATCTTGGGTACTGCACAGGTGGACAATCTTCACAAGGTAGCCTCAGCTCAGACCTTGGCCGTGAGGGAACCAATACTAAGGTATATAAGTTTCCAGTCAAGCCCTACCCAATCTTCGGATATTGTGGTTGTACGGTAAAATTGGAATGGTATCGCATCCAGACAACCATCAGTTTTATAAAGGGATAAGGCTCATGCCTCAACATTTTCATCACCAAAATCATCTGGTGTTCGGAAACAAATGTCAAAATATCTTAGTAGAATGATCCATCATTCTAAGGTTTTCATAACCATTTTCACCAAGTAATCCCATCTAAAGTTGATCAAGTTTTATGCTTAGCACTAGCATCTACAAGTGGGGGTGAGTACTAATGAGGGGTGATAAACAAGTGGAGTTTCAACTAAGTTCAATCTTATGCCTTGGGATGACATCAAGATTATCTAGCTTAGGCCAAATTTTATGCTCTTTATGCAACCTTCAAGTATCCTCCTAGATTCTACAAGTCACTTAAGTAAATTCTAAGGAAGTAGCTTTGATAAAGAAATAAAGTAGAAAGCTTGCAAATAAAACTAGGATTGGGTATCAAGTGGGTATGATCACATATGCTTAAGGCATATAGTTGGCATGGTAACAAGTATGTATTTGTTTGCATCAGTAGAGTATCTTGCAAGTGTTAGCTTGCTCAATCAACTAGTAGTATTAGTATTGCAAGTATGGGCTTGCACATTATCAGTATAAGCTTGCCTTGTGCAGAGCAGTGGTTGAAGTTCTCCTCGGCTTCTTCTTCGTAGTATCCTCCTTCTTCCTCGTTTCCTTGGTCGGTACTAGCGTCTATAAATAAATACGAGGTACACAATCACCAAACAATACTTAACTACTTGCAATCATCCCACAAAGGGGTCCTATAGATGATCTAGCATCATCACTAACATTACAAGACTAAGGCACTTGACTTAATGATTTTAGTTTTTGAAAAGTAATTTCTACTCATTGAAAAACTACTTAAGATTTAATATTCTCCAAACCAAACATGGGATCATGTTGACACATGTCATCACCACATATTTTAGTCCATGGGAATGTGATTTAAAGTGGTGTCACAATTTAATAAGGTTTAACCCTCTTATTTTAAATCAATAAAGTGACTAGAAATGCCTATGTGGCATTCTTTTATTACTTGAACATTATTTCTGTAAGTAAACCTATATGTTTTTATATATTCTGAAAGGTATGGTTGAATGTGATTTTTGAGAGTTGGGATCAACTCAAAAGCTATTATGGTTTAAATTTGAAAAATGTTTGAATGCAGAAAAGCTTCTGCCTTGTTATTTTTACCAAGGATGATCTACAGATCCAAATGATTTGAATCCAACGGGCTTGGATTCAGCATTTCCAGACCTTTCTAACAAAATTGGTTTCATTCTATTTGGTTCACTGAATCGAGCTGGGTTGATTTTTGAAACTAGGTGCAGAAGTGTGTTTGAATGAAAATGGAAAAATCCAAATTCAAACAACTGGGCTGCACGGGAAGCGATACTGGGCCGGCCTGCTAAGCACGGCGCTTAAGCGGGCTGGTTAAGTTGCTGTCCCCATGCATCAGTGAGACAAGGGGGTGTGAAGCGGTACGGGGCAACGTGAACCGTGGGATCTTGTTCTAATCTAACGGCCCTGGTTCATCGTCCACGTCGGGCAGCGCCGGCGAGACAGAACCCTAACACGGCAGGTGGGGGTCGTCGGGGGCTCACCGGGGCTCAGGAGAGGGTCGGCTATGCGGGCGAACGACGAAGTCGACGACGGCGAACCTCCTGGTACCGGCAGCTTCTCCTGGGGCGGCTCCAGTCGCTGGCGCCCTTCTTCTCCAGCAACGGCGGGCTCCAGTGAAATTCTGGCGAAGTGCTGCTTGCCTTGCTCCGGGAACGGGGTGGAACGATCAGTGAGGAGAGGGGAGTGAGATGAAGTGCTCAATTCGGCTGGGGGTCGTCTGTGGCATCCCGCAAAACCACTACTAGAAAATCGCGTTGTTTTTGTGCATTGCATCATCATGACCGCATGCTCAAATGTCATCATGCCACATTACATTTGAGCATCGTCATTATCTTGCATTTTGCTTGCATAAAACTATTTTCGGAAAAACCTATTTTTGTTTTCTAAACGCCCCGTCTTTGTCAAACACAAACCGGGTCTCCGGATTAATTTGTTTTGTCGGCCAACGGTTTGCAAAAACCTGTTTAAACAAATAAAATATTTAATTATTTTAGTGGGGGCAGCCAACCGGGCCGATCCGACCCAGTCGGCCACCCCCAGAATAAAACGGTCCACCCAAAATCCCTAACCTACCCAAACCTATCCTACCCACCTATCCTAGCCTGCCACCTCACCTTTCCCACCACCTCATCACACCCACCGCCACCTCACCAATCCACCAGCCCTCCCCACCTTCCCCAGGCCCACCTGGGCGCGTCCCCACACTCCCTCTCTCTCACACAGCCCCCACTTACCCCCTCTCTCTCTCCCTCTGCCAGCCTGGCCCCACCCGCAGCAAGCAGCCCCACTCACCAAAACTACCCACTCCCCTGGTCAACCCGTCCCCACCGACGCGTCCTCCCCACCTTCCTGCCTCCCGGGCCCCAATCCCCACCCCGGGCCCCACCTCTCCGCCTCGACCCCGCACTCACCCACCCGCACGCCCCGTCTCCTTCCTCCTCCCCTCCCTCACCTTTCCCCCACCGACGCCCCGCGGGCCCCTCTCCTCCTCCCTCCGGCGCCGGCTCCCTCCTCTCCTCCCATACTCCGTTCGCCCCGCCTCCCCGTCGGCCCCGCTAACCACCTCCGGCCGCCGCCGCCTGGTGGGCTCTTCCCCGGCCGCCGCCGTTCTCCCCTCCCCGTCTCTCCTTACCGCTCCGCTCCGGCCCTCCCTCTCCTCTCCTCGGCCCCGCCGCCGAGCTCTGCGCCCCGCCGACCCCGCGCCTCCTCGCCGCCGGTCGCCTCCGCCCTCGGCGTGCCGTCCTCCCTCCTCGCCATCGCCGGCCGCGAGCCTGCCCTCCGTCCCCGAGCGCTCCTCCTCCCCGCTCGAGCCGCTGCGTCGCCCTCCTCTTCGGCCGACCTCGCAGTCCCCGCTCAGCCCTGCCTCGCCTCTGCCCCGACTCTGCCACCGCCTCCTGCTTGCCCCGCGTCGGCCCTGCCTTGAGTCCGCCGGCGCCCCTTGTCTCCCTCCGCGCGCCTCCGGTGGCCGACCTCCATGGCTCCGTCCAAGGCCTCCTCGACATCCGCCTTGCTGCCTGCCGCGGACGCGACCTGGTGCCTCCTTGCTCCATCCCATCCGCATTGCCTCCGGCTAGAGCCTGCACAGGCTACCCCTCTGCGTGTCGTCGATCGTTGCCTGCTCCGTCGCCGAGCCCGTCTCGCTGCCCCGCTACGCAGTGTGGAGGGTTGCCCAACGGAAGACGAAGATTGTTGAGTACGGGTGGAATGAGTGCCGATGTAGATCCCCGAGCTTCGCGTGTCGCCAAGGGAAATCTCAAACCGCAAACCACTTGTGTTGAAACCAAGTCCGTCAACGATCCATCCGCATGCCAAGATCTCCTACACGGAAACCTCAAGTACTTCCTCCCGGACCCGAAGACCGTACCTTCGCGGAACAAGTTCACGGCCAACAACCAAAGTTGGAACCCCAAGGTCGCCAACACGGACTCGGAGGATCCCCGGACGACGAGCTCTCCATCTCGGACGCCAAGTTCGTCAAGAACCCGGACGCCAAGGTCGCCGATGCGAATACGACAAGTACTTCATCCCGAGCGCCATGACCGTCGACATGACCCGAAGACCACGGATGCGCCAAGAGCTACTCCGTTATCCGAGAACAATTCCGCCGAGACCGAACCCCAGATCCGAACCCTGAGACCGAACCCCGAACCCCGGAACCCCAAGATCGTCGAACCCAAATGTGTGACCCTAAGCCCCTATTTTTATAATAATATCTAAACTTGTTGCATATTAAATTGTCATACTCGCATGCATATTGTCATGTGGTTTGGGGGCCTTATGCCGATTCACCTCATAATTAAATATGAGGCCCATATGCGGGCAAATCTAGTCTTATATTGGCCTCATTTAAATTTGTGTAGCGAACCGGTGCTATCTTTTGCCATGTTAAGACAACATTTAAATTGTGGGGTATCCAAACAACATGAACCTATTATTTAATTGTCGGGACCCCGGTTCCACTTAATATTGCCCAATTGCATCGCATCTTTGCCATGCCATGCATCATACATGCCTCATGCCCGATCTTCTGCCGTTGTGTTAATTAGTGCATCCGGTGTTTATTCTAGTGTTTTGGTTCTTCACGGATAAGGCCGTTGAGTGATGCGAGTGTCGACCCGATCTTCGGATGAACCTTCGACAATGTTTTCAGGCGAGCATCTCCCCCTTTCTTCCTATCTTACTTTTATAGTATTTATTCCCTCCTGTTGATCTATTGCTATCTGTGTTGCGTTGCTCTAGCTTTCGTACCCGTGATATCCCTTGCAGCCTTATATTGCCTTGGACACCTCCTATTACCGTTGTTTGGTAGATAGTTGGACCTGCGCGTCGTAGTCGCTTGCTCAAGTGCTGTTGCGTGTCGTCAAGTACCACAGTTGTTGGAGCATTGCCGCATGTTTAATGTTGGAGATGATCATGGCTTTATTTATCGTTCACTTTAATTATTGTTTAATAACTAAAATTGAAGTAGGTAAGCAGAGGCACAGGTGGGCAATAGATGTTATTTGGTTGTTAACCGTCCACTTATGTCCCGTAGGACCCCGAGTACTTGATACCTGTTCCTTGACTATTCGCGCTATCCACATGCGGGGGAATTATGGGACCCCCCTGAGCCAGAGCTTGATTCATTCTTATTTCTTGGGGCCACAAACTAGTTTGAGGTTTTATTTACTATCCTGTACTTATGCCATGCTTTACTGCTTTATTTAAATTGTGCGATGGATATCACCTGTACTGTTTAGGATCGGGACACGTTTTCGCGGTGTCGACAAGCCCAGTTTTGGGTTCCCAGTCGTTCACAGCCGTTCACCCAAACCTTGAGTCCGTCTCGGAGTCAGCTAGCTTCGTTGCGGGTGTACTCAACGGGGTGGCCCCTGGAAATATTTCTGAATCTTGTGATTGCTTTGTCGTGAAAGCCTTGTTGGGTTTTGATTTGGTTTTTCCGAGGTTGATCGAGTGTGTGTTGCTATTTGTGCACCCCTGCAGGGTAAAAACTTTCTGAAAGCCGTGTCCGCGGTTATGGACGACTTGGAGCACAGTATCTCGATCATAGACAACTATAACTAAAGTAGTGTTTGACTTTATAATGACTAGTAATCAGCTTAACTATAATGGAATGGCTAATAAAACTGCCAACAATTGATTGCTTGGGTTGTCGCTTGCGACCATTGTATCTGACTAGTAAGTATCGCAACTATAACGGAATGGCTAAATAAAAGTACCAACAACTGCTGGGTTTTGGGATATCTCATGCTATTTGTATCTGACTAGTAAGTGTTGCAACCACAATGGAATGGTTAAATAAAAGTGCCCACTGCTTATTTTATCAGAATGACTATTTGTATTTGACTAGTAATTGCCGCAACTATAACGGAATAAATAAAACTGCCAACGGTGTGAGTTCCTCGGTCGACTTCCTCGTTTGGTCTCGAGGGGGAAATACCAGGATGGGTTTGCTTGGTGATAGTATCAGGTTGGTTCCGAACAGGTCTTTCTCATCCCTATCCGATAGCCGCCAGTTGTATCGAGTCTCTATAGGTTGTCTAGTGCATGCTGCCGCTGCCGCTTCAGTCCACCATACCTATGTAGGCGAGGACCGCCGAATTCTAGTCTCGCTGTGTACTGGCCTCAGTACTGACGCTCCTCTTTTTCCTTTGCCCTTTGTCGGCACCCCTTTTGTTTAAGCAGGTTTTGAGATCGACGTGGTTAGCAGGGTTACCCTTCCGGCTTGGCCTGGGCAGGGTTATGGACGCCATTGGTTATTCCCCAGGGCTCTTAGCCCCATTTGCATCTTGTCCGTAGTCGGACGCTCTGTCATTTTCAAGGTGATTTGGATCTTTGTATATTATATCTGTATTCTTGACTCATTGAGTCGCTGCTGTATATATATCTGTTCTGTGGGTCCCATCGAGGACTGTCATGTAATGTTATTACTTCGTTTTCCACCCGCACGAAAGTGCCTGGTGGGCACCTTTGAATCGTTTCTATGCGGGTTTGGCGGGAATCGCTGAAACTTGCATAGGGCCGATTCTGAGGGTGTTACAGAGTGGTATCAGAGCTCAGCAGTTGCGATACCCCACAAGTCCAGCCTGTAGGATAACCTAGCTAACGGCCGAAGTAGAGTGTCAAAACTATTTTTGCAAAATCGGTTGGATAGTTCTGATTAGGTCTAATTTTACTCCTTACCCCTCTGCTGCTCTCCTCTCACCTCTGCGTGTTTTGAATCCGCTCTCTTCTCTCTCTTCGAGTCCAGGATTTCTCGTGGTTGGGATCCGTCGTACCTTCAGGGTTTCGCTTCCTCCTTTGGTAACGGTGTTTCTACATCTGGTCTTCATGCTATCCGAGGAATCCTTCGTCTGGTGGACTTCTCTTTGCTCCTCCTCGTGCCTTCCGGTGTTTTCCGACGCGACGACATCATCTACGCCAGATCCGATGCAGAGTCTGCATCACTCCTTTGTTCTGCACCTCGATTGTCGAGATCTTCAGTCTAACTCTGAGAGTTGGTTGCATAATCTTCTATTCATGTGCAGAGTAAATGGTTTGGGTGCGCGATGGACTGATCACCATCCGACTACTCTTATCATTCGCTCTTGTACATCGAATCAGTGGATCCAGCAATTTTACTCCGTCCACGGAAGATAGAGGTGGCTTTATTTGTTGATACCTCTACCTTCGGCCTTTTGTTCCGGAGCGTTCTCTCGACGGTCACGGACAACGACCTCTTGTTAGTGGTGTCGCGAGGATCTACACGAAGCGAGAAGATGCAGATCGCCGCCCTTCTTCCCGGTACCATGAGGCGGATCTCGAGGGCGAGATCCATTGTTAGTGGTGTCGAATTGTGGCATCCCGCAAAACCACTACTAGAAAATCGCGTTGTTTTTGTGCATTGCATCATCATGACCGCATGCTCAAATGTCATCATGCCACATTACATTTGAGCATCGTCATTATCTTGCATTTTGCTTGCATAAAACTATTTTCGGAAAAACCTATTTTTGTTTTCTAAACGCCCCGTCTTTGTCAAACACAAACCGGGTCTCCGGATTAATTTGTTTTGTCGGCCAACGGTTTGCAAAAACCTGTTTAAACAAATAAAATATTTAATTATTTTAGTGGGGGCAGCCAACCGGGCCGATCCGACCCAGTCGGCCACCCCCAGAATAAAACGGTCCACCCAAAATCCCTAACCTACCCAAACCTATCCTACCCACCTATCCTAGCCTGCCACCTCACCTTTCCCTCCACCTCATCACACCCACCGCCACCTCACCAATCCACCAGCCCTCCCCACCTTCCCCAGGCCCACCTGGGCGCGTCCCCACACTCCCTCTCTCTCACACAGCCCCCACTTACCCCCTCTCTCTCTCCCTCTGCCAGCCTGGCCCCACCCGCAGCAAGCAGCCCCACTCACCAAAACTACCCACTCCCCTGGTCAACCCGTCCCCACCGACGCGTCCTCCCCACCTTCCTGCCTCCCGGGCCCCAATCCCCACCCCGGGCCCCACCTCTCCGCCTCGACCCCGCACTCACCCACCCGCACGCCCCGTCTCCTTCCTCCTCCCCTCCCTCACCTTTCCCCCACCGACGCCCCGCGGGCCCCTCTCCTCCTCCCTCCGGCGCCGGCTCCCTCCTCTCCTCCCATACTCCGTTCGCCCCGCCTCCCCGTCGGCCCCGCTAACCACCTCCGGCCGCCGCCGCCTGGTGGGCTCTTCCCCGGCCGCCGCCGTTCTCCCCTCCCCGTCTCTCCTTACCGCTCCGCTCCGGCCCTCCCTCTCCTCTCCTCGGCCCCGCCGCCGAGCTCTGCGCCCCGCCGACCCCGCGCCTCCTCGCCGCCGGTCGCCTCCGCCCTCGGCGTGCCGTCCTCCCTCCTCGCCATCGCCGGCCGCGAGCCTGCCCTCCGTCCCCGAGCGCTCCTCCTCCCCGCTCGAGCCGCTGCGTCGCCCTCCTCTTCGGCCGACCTCGCAGTCCCCGCTCAGCCCTGCCTCGCCTCTGCCCCGACTCTGCCACCGCCTCCTGCTTGCCCCGCGTCGGCCCTGCCTTGAGTCCGCCGGCGCCCCTTGTCTCCCTCCGCGCGCCTCCGGTGGCCGACCTCCATGGCTCCGTCCAAGGCCTCCTCGACATCCGCCTTGCTGCCTGCCGCGGACGCGACCTGGTGCCTCCTTGCTCCATCCCATCCGCATTGCCTCCGGCTAGAGCCTGCACAGGCTACCCCTCTGCGTGTCGTCGATCGTTGCCTGCTCCGTCGCCGAGCCCGTCTCGCTGCCCCGCTACGCAGTGTGGAGAGTTGCCCAACGGAAGACGAAGATTGTTGAGTACGGGTGGAATGAGTGCCGATGTAGATCCCCGAGCTTCGCGTGTCGCCAAGGGAAATCTCAAACCGCAAACCACTTGTGTTGAAACCAAGTCCGTCAACGATCCATCCGCATGCCAAGATCTCCTACACGGAAACCTCAAGTACTTCCTCCCGGACCCGAAGACCGTACCTTCGCGGAACAAGTTCACGGCCAACAACCAAAGTTGGAACCCCAAGGTCGCCAACACGGACTCGGAGGATCCCCGGACGACGAGCTCTCCATCTCGGACGCCAAGTTCGTCAAGAACCCGGACGCCAAGGTCGCCGATGCGAATACGACAAGTACTTCATCCCGAGCGCCATGACCGTCGACATGACCCGAAGACCACGGATGCGCCAAGAGCTACTCCGTTATCCGAGAACAATTCCGCCGAGACCGAACCCCAGATCCGAACCCTGAGACCGAACCCCGAACCCCGAAACCCCAAGATCGTCGAACCCTAATGTGTGACCCTAAGCCCCTATTTTTATAATAATATCTAAACTTGTTGCATATTAAATTGTCATACTCGCATGCATATTGTCATGTGGTTTGGGGGCCTTATGCCGATTCACCTCATAATTAAATATGGGGCCCATATGCGGGCAAATCTAGTCTTATATTGGCCTCATTTAAATTTGTGTAGCGAACCGGTGCTATCTTTTGCCATGTTAAGACAACATTTAAATTGTGGGGTATCCAAACAACATGAACCTATTAATTAATTGTCGGGACCCCGGTTCCACTTAATATTGCCCAATTGCATCGCATCTTTGCCATGCCATGCATCATACATGCCTCATGCCCGATCTTCTGCCGTTGTGTTAATTAGTGCATCCGGTGTTTATTCTAGTGTTTTGGTTCTTCGCGGATAAGGCCGTTGAGTGATGCGAGTGTCGACCCGATCTTCGGATGAACCTTCGACAATGTTTTCAGGCGAGCATCTCCCCCTTTCTTCCTATCTTACTTTTATAGTATTTATTCCCTCCTGTTGATCTATTGCTATCTGTGTTGCGTTCGTACCCGTGATATCCCTTGCAGCCTTATATTGCCTTGGACACCTCCTATTACCGTTGTTTGGTAGATAGTTGGACCTGCGCGTCGTAGTCGCTTGCTCAAGTGCTGTTGCGTGTCGTCAAGTACCACAGTTGTTGGAGCATTGCCGCATGTTTAATGTTGGAGATGATCATGGCTTTATTTATCGTTCACTTTAATTATTGTTTAATAACTAAAATTGAAGTAGGTAAGCAGAGGCACAGGTGGGCAATAGATGTTATTTGGTTGTTAACCGTCCACTTGTGTCCCGTAGGACCCCGAGTACTTGATACCTGTTCCTTGACTATTCGCGCTATCCACATGCGGGGGAATTATGGGACCCCCCTGAGCCAGAGCTTGATTCATTCTTATTTCTTGGGGCCACAAACTAGTTTGAGGTTTTATTTACTATCCTGTACTTATGCCATGCTTTACTGCTTTATTTAAATTGTGCGATGGATAGCACCTGTACTGTTTAGGATCGGGACACGTTTTCGCGGTGTCGACAAGCCCAGTTTTGGGTTCCCAGTCGTTCACAGCCGTTCACCCAAACCTTGAGTCTGTCTCGGAGTCAGCTAGCTTCGTTGCGGGTGTACTCAACGGGGTGGCCCCCGGAAATATTTCTGAATCTTGTGATTGCTTTGTCGTGAAAGCCTCGTTGGGTTTTGATTTGGTTTTTCCGAGGTTGATCGAGTGTGTGTTGCTATTTGTGCACCCCTGCAGGGTAAAAACTTCCTGAAAGCCGTGTCCGTGGTTATGGACGACTTGGAGCACAGTATCTCGATCATAGACAACTATAACTAAAGTAGTGCTATAAATTTGACTTTATAATGACTAGTAATCAGCTTAACTATAATGGAATGGCTAATAAAACTGCCAACAATTGCTTGCTTGGGTTGTCGCTTGCGACCATTGTATCTGACTAGTAAGTATCGCAACTATAACGGAATGGCTAAATAAAAGTACCAACAACTGCTGGGTTTTGGGATATCTCATGCTATTTGTATCTGACTAGTAAGTGTTGCAACCACAATGGAATGGTTAAATAAAAGTGCCCACTGCTTATTTTATCAGAATGACTATCTGTATTTGACTAGTAATTGCCGCAACTATAATGGAATAAATAAAACTGCCAACGGTGTGAGTTCCTCGGTCGACTTCCTCGTTTGGTCTCGAGGGGGAAATACCAGGATGGGTTTGCTTGGTGATAGTATCAGGTTGGTTCCGAACAGGTCTTTCTCATCCCTATCCGATAGCCGCCAGTTGTATCGAGTCTCTATAGGTTGTCTAGTGCATGCTGCCGCTGCCGCTTCAGTCCACCATACCTATGTAGGCGAGGACGGCCGAATTCTAGTCTCGCCGTGTACTGGACTTAGTACTGACGCTCTTCTTTTTCCTTTGCCCTTTGTCGGCACCCCTTTTGTTTAAGCAGGTTTTGAGATCGACGTCGTTAGCAGGGTTACCCTTCCGGCTTGGCCTGGGCAGGGTTATGGACGCCATTGGTTATTCCCCAGGGCTCTTAGCCCCATTTGCATCTTGTACGTAGTCGGACGCTCTGTCATTTTCAAGGTGATTTGGATATTTGTATATTATATCTGTATTCTTGACTCATTGAGTCGCTGCTGTATATATATCTGTTCTGTGGGTCCCATCGAGGACTGTTGTGTAATGTTATTACTTCGTTTTCCACCCGCACGAAAGTGCCTGGTGGGCACCTTTGAATCGTTTCTATGCGGGTTTGGCGGGAATCGCTGAAACTTGCATAGGGCCGATTCTGAGGGTGTTACATCGTCTCCTTTTATAGGCTCGACGGTGAGACCGAACAGGATGGGCAGGCGACGGTGGCGACATGGCTATGGGCTGCTAGAGGCATGGCCGGCGGTGGCGATCGATCGGTGGTCTTCGACGGCAGGGGCGGTGGCAAATGGTCTGGAACACGCGATGCTCTACGCGGCAGAGGCGGCGTCTTCGACAGCGAGCGGTGGCTGTGAGGCATGGGGCGGCGAACGGGGATTTCTGGCGGTCTCCTAGGATGGTGGTGATCGTGTATGCACGCGGCGAGGGTGGCGCGCGGTCTGTGGGCATGTGTCGAGGGTGGCGCTCTGGCGGACGCTCGACATGGTCGACAGAGGCACGGGCGCGGCGTTCCTGGGTTCTCTGGTCAATGTCTTCGACGCAGGGCTGGTCGATAGGGGGCGGTGAGGCATGGGTGATCTTCCAGACAAGGTAGGCACGGCTAGTTCCTCTCCTAGCTTGATGTCTACACTGGGGTGGCATGGGTGGCTTCGGCTGTTCACCATTGATGACATTGCCAAGCTTACAGTGGTGCTAGATGTTTACAAATGAGCTAGATGATCTACTAAATCCTAGTTGCAACCAGAGAGGGAACAAGTTAGGCTCAAATCACTGCTCCAAATAGTGTTTGGATTTTATTTGATTTGAATCAGCAAGGTGTTTGATGAAATGGCCACATGAATTCAAGTTTTTGAATTTTGAAAAGATTTTTGGTGGGTGTGCTAAGCAGGTGCTGGTGAGTCTGTGGATGCTTGGGTTTTGAAAGTTGAGCTTGTTTGAGTGGTTTTTGAAAAAGTGGGATCTTCCCATATGTTATAGATTCAATTTTAAACTGTCATTTAAACTATGCATTTGAATGTTTCTGGATGATCACAAGGTGGGCCTTGGTACTGTGTTATGAGTACTATCAAGGGGTGCAAAGATCCAAACAAGTTTCTGTTAAGTTTTGAAAGTTAGAGACAGCCAAAGTAGGCATGGGAGTTAAATTGGCCAAAGTGACCATTCCCTTATTTTGTTTGTTTTGAGTTATTTGTCTTTGGGAAAAGTGTGGGGATTGTTTAGATGATGTTTATTTCACCTAAGAATCCATTTACAAGCAAAGGAACACACAAACAAGGCAATTCAAAAGAATTCAAATTGGAATGCATACACACATGCATGCTTTCATATTTTTATTTAGAAAAGTTTTTGTTAATCCTAAATTTTGATGATTAGAGTTTGATGATCCAAGTTTAGTATTTTTGGGATGTTACAAACCTTCCCCCCTTAAACAAAATCTTGTCCCGAGATTTGAAAAAGGACAAAAAGATTACCTAGGATTTGAAGAGATCGGGAAACTCCGTCCTGATATGATCTTCGTGCTCCCAGGTAGCTTCTTCTTCGGTGTGGTTGCTCCACTGAATCTTGAGAAACTTGATGCTTAGGGTTCTGGTAGTTCTGAAAGCTTCTTCCAAAATACGGATGGGTACTTCGGGATAGGTCAGACCATCGTTGATCTCTATGGTCTGGTGATCGATATTCTTGAACACTTCGGTCTTCTCTGGAACTTCGAGGCACTTGCGAAGTAATGAGATATGGAACACATTGTGCACGGCTGACATTTCTTCGGGAAGTTCCAATTGATACGACACTTCTCCTCGACGGTTCATAATCTTGAAGGGTCCGATATATCTGGGGGCTAACTTTCCTTTGAGTTGGAAACGCTCCATTCCCTTCAATGGTGACACTTTCAGATACACAAAATCTCCGATGTTGAAGGCGAGGTCTCGACGTCTCTTGTCGGCGTAACTCTTCTGTCTGGACTGAGCGGTCTTGAGGTTCTCACGAATCTTGTGAACCTTCTCTTCTGCTTCTCGTAGGATGTCGGGTCTGAAAATCTGACTCTCTCCTACTTCCGACCAGTTCAAAGGGGTGCGACACTTCCTTCCGTACATGAATTCAAATGGGGCCATTTGCAAACTAGCTTGATAACTGTTGTTGTAAGAAAATTCTGCAAACGGTAGACAGTCACATGGGAGAAGAAAGAGGATTTAAGAAAAGTTTATCCATATTCAAGTACATCTCCACAAACTTCGGGACGAAGTTTAATTTAAGGGGGAAAGTCTGTAACATCCCAGTATATAGGATCTGTCGAAGGGTAGATTTAGGAATATGAATTGTTGTATGCATTCATTTGTGAAAATGTGGGTAAAATTTTTACCAAATAAAAACTTTGAGTGATCAATGTTTCTTTCTTACTTTGAGAATAGGTTTAGTCTTAAAGGAGGATTGCTATAAACTTTGATATGACCTTAAAGGAATGATATGTGTTTTTAAATGAGTTTGGATTCTAAAACTTAAGTGTTTTATAATTTAAAAGATTTTGATATAAGATTTGAATCTTAAATTAATTAAAAGGAAAGTATTATAACTTAAATCTTATCTAAAAACAATATTGTATATGAAATTCATTTCACATACATAAACAAGTTACAAAGAATGAACTTATTCAGATTATTCCAAACTTCACAATTTATACCAGAGTAAACAATAAGAATATTTTTTATTAATAAATATATAATCTTTATTACAAATGAATCAAATAAAGATTACAAGAATTATAAAAGAAGAATTACAAAAGAATAAGAAAATTACAATTGTTTATTTACTAACTATCCTATATCTAAAAGTGTTCATCCTTATCTTTGTACCCGCAAAACAAAGATTAAATAGAAAACAAAATAAGAATAGTGTTAGTTTATTTCTCTCAGACATGTCAGTGAAGTGCACATGACAAACTCATCATTGAGAAATATCAAAAAGGGGCAAGTTTCACCAATATGAAAGATTTCATCTTTCATAAATTCAAAGCCAGAATTCTAATGACAGCCGAAATGGACCAATTCACCAGCCAGATAAAAGTAGTTTGGTAATAGTAAGTTCAAACTTTCTGAACTTATCCACATGTGCATAACAGGCACACAAGCTGCACACACACACGCATGCAAGGGTGTGCTGTCGATCCCACAAGCACAGCTAAAAACACAGCACGGCCGTGGGGAAAGCACTAGTGCATCACTCCACTGTACATCACACAAGAACAGCAAGTGTAGACAGCAGCCAAACCCAACCACCCAGATCAACCCAAACATCACCAGAATGGTGACATAAGGAGGGGAATGGATCTGGTGGACAACAAGGTTAAACCCAGAAGCTAGGAAGATCAGGCCAGCTCAAGAGAAAGTTTAGGAGCCCAACAAAAGCAGATCAAGATCCAGATTAAGATCAAGATCATCATCAATCTACCACATCCACATCAGAATCTGTGGTGAGCCTCATAAAACCATCACATGATTTCATCATATTATCTAAATAAAAGCATGTGTTGTTCTATGAGATAATATCTCAATAAACACTCAAGAGGAGTGCATCTATCCTAGAGATTTCAAGTATAAGGATAAGAAATCCAGCTCAACCACAAACACTAAACCCTTAGACCAGCATCACTGGGTTCAGTATTATTTTTGCAACTTAGATCATTTTCATTTGATCTTATCAGATCAGGGCACAAATCTCAGAGAGAGTAGCACCTCTAATCTTGCAAGATTCAAACAAAATAATACTCAACCAACTAGGAATTACATCCTAGAGCCTCAGAACAACATCATAGGCAGGAAAATTAATAAAAGCTTCCATATCATCTTATCAGTTTTAATCACAAGCATAATCAAGTTAAGCCCAGAAATAAAAACCAAATCACTTGTGTGCCAGAATACAATGGTATCACAAGGACAAGATTTTTAATAAGCTAAAACCAATCTTTACTTAGCTTTCATAAATAAAAGGGGACAAATCAATGAATATCATTTTCCTGAAGCCAAGTGCTAGGAATCAACCTTAAATTCATATATACATCCACATAAATCATTATAGGTAATGATTTGATTCAATAAGTATAATCTCATACAAGCCAATATTATAATTGTAGTAAGCAACTACGGAGAGAAGCTACTGTCAGCATAAGTATTCTGATAGTAGAGCAAACTTCTCAGACCAACAACATAATCCAATCAAGGATTTCATTGAACACTAGCATGAATCATGGTGGATTACCACCAGAATCAACCTGACAGGCAACTAGTATCATCAAAGCCACTATCAATCGTTAACCACAACAGACAATCATTTCCCATGATCAAATATGAACAATACTAGATCTAAAGCAGCATATATATGATCAATAGGGGGTTATGAACCCTAATCAGAGCAAGAACCCTAATCCAGATATGAACTCAACCAACACAAAGTCACTCGGCATGAAAGCCACTAGATACACAGAGAGAATCATGGCAGTAGCATAGACAAACACCATAGAGACCACTTACCCGAGGTCCTCGCTGATGAATCGAAGAGGAAGAAGAGGGGCCGACGAATCGCGGCGGCACAGGGAGCACCCTAGAGGGGCGCTGCAACCTGCACCTGCCACAGGCGCCCAACACCAGCACACCCAACACCAGCACACCACCGCAGGCGGGATCGCAGCGGCGGAGACAACACCTTTCCGAACACTAGGGTTCGGGAATGGGGTGGAACTGACCACGGGGAAGCCTCGGAGTCAAATCCAAGTGGATAGAACGAACGAGCATCGTCGACAACCCCAACTCGCATCACGGTGGCGGCCAGAACGACCGACAGCTACAGGAATCGACGGTGGCGGCATCGCCGGCCACGGGGTCGAGGCAGGGGAGGAGAGGATAAGGTCCAGGGACAGAGGGAGGTAGAGTGGGCTGGGTGGGCCAAAACCCTTCGGAGTTGTCATTTGACCCTGCCCTATTGGGCCACCCTGGCCCAATAAGCCCAACGGGCCAGCCCAAGTTATTTAATAAATTTTTGATCAATTAGAAAAGACCAAAATGCCCTTGACCTCAATAAAATTATAAAAAATAAAATAAAAGTCCAAAAATTATAAATAAAATATTTTTGGATTCACAATAATCCACTCTGTTCAAATAAAGTAAAATATAAAGTTTTGAACACTTAAACTTTTATAAGAATTTTGTAATTTATATATTCCTTATGGAATTTTACAAAATTATTGAAAGGTGATAAAAATAAATAAAATCAGTTTCATTATTTATTAATATTATAGATTTTTTGAAAAATACTAAATAAATATTTAGTAATAAAAATAATTCATATTTCTATAAGGATAAATGCTTATAATATAAGTAAAATACCAAAAATCTTAGAAAAATAAGAATTCTAATTTAAAATATAATCATGTATTATTATTTCACTTAATTAAATATTTATTATTATAGAGTAATAAGCATTATAAAAATTATATCTTGTTATTTATAAACCACAAAAATACATGTAATATACCAAAATGGTCACAAAAATAAATTTACATATTAAAAGTTTAATATTCTACTTTTGAGTTAAATAAAAATTCCAATATTTTAATAACTCAAATATAAACTTATTAATAATTTATCCCAAGATAAATAAAACTTATTCCTAAAATGAGTTAAATAAGTCTAATAAATAGTATTAATCTCAAATATTAATAACCTAATGCCATAATGATTTAAAACATTATAAATGTTTTTATTTTAAAAAGATCTACAACCTTAAATGAAGATTATCTCTAAAAAGAATTCCATTAATAATAAAGTCCTTAAAGAACAACTTGTGAACAATCAAATCTTCTCTCAACCATATTAATCACCAAATTACAAAAACTACTACAACACTATATAAATCCATAAGTAGTTAAGTAATATTATGTTGGGTTTATAAACTATACTCACTCATCTACAAAAGGTAAAAGATACCACTCTATTAGAAAATTAAGAAACCATTATCCCAAGTAAAAGAATAACCATTCTTAAATAACTTAAAGCACACTTTTCAGATATACAAGATACTAATGTATAAGTACTATACTTTCAAAATTATCTATATTTTAAAGTTAACTTTAGTCTCCAAGAATCTAAATATAATACCATACACATTACTACATGATTTATAGTTAACTTTGGTCTGAAGTAGTTAATCTATAAAGCAACTCAAGTCAAAACCATTTGATCAAAACAAATAACATCAACCACCACTATTAACCACAAAAGTTTGTTTAGACTTCGGAAGAGAAACCTTTTCTTCGAAGGTTATTCCTTTTGCCACTTTAAATAAGAAATCTTGTATAAAGAGTCTTCACTAGTATGTCATAAAAATGTATATTTTACTACTACAAAGGTGTTGTCTACAACCACTCCTAAACTCTAATAAAAGTACAACTATGAAAATTATGTAAAAGGACCACACATTCGAAAGTAACCACTTCCAAAATCTAAACACTAGAACAACGCTATTCCCAGGATTTGCGCTTAGAACGTGCATCACATTACTTATGCATAAAAGCATACTGCTTCTTTAAACATTAGTCCTCACCGGACCAATGATGCTGATTTCAGATTTTGGATCTTATACATTGACTCGAAGACCGTGAGTGCATAATCTTGCCATCATCAAAGGCAAGTTCACACTTGCTCATGTCCTTTGTTTATTTTCTGTAAAGTATTTTACACATCCAGTGTTGTCTACACCTGCATTTGAAAAAGGTCAGAAAACACTATTTTCCAATAAGAATGAGGACTATTGATTATTGATCCAGGGTGATCAGTTAATCTATTAAATCTGACAGTTGGGATACCACTGTTCAGAACTATATTACCTAGGACTTAACAACCAATCTCGCCAGTGATTCTTGCGCCGTATATTACGCGTTGACCATGAGATTTGGAATGGGACGGAGAAGTCAGCTGTATCTTCTTCCTCTCGCATGAAGCCGGATGTGCAGGTCGTGGCTGTTATCCTCGTAGCGTGCATTTTAATTGGTAATTCGCAGAGGATATGCATCATATGGGTGGGAACCCTCAACGTCCCACTATAGTTCTGACATCTAACGGTTTGTGGGGTCGTGAAGGGGGCAGTGATTGGCTTGGATCATCTTCTGGACCCCACATCATGGAATTGTGGACGGGAATAAGCTCCCCAGTTGTGCAACAAAGAGTTGATCTCTCATGGGTAAAGTGACGCACCTGTACAGAGTGAAAGAACCGTAACTTGTTACTCCCTGTTCTGGGAAGGAGCTGCGAACGCGGCGGGAAAGGAACCCCATGAAGGTTCTGGTAAACCCGTGAAGGCTGAAGGACATAGATTTTAAGAATAAAAACAACCTTTCAAGAAATTTTTATGAAAACTTGCATTACCTACGACCTACGGTCTATGGCTGTAGATATAGGGCATCAAACACTCCTTTTCTAGTGAATTTGCTGAGTACGCTCGTACTCAAAGTATCTTCTTAACCCTTGCTAGATTCTGAAGCCATTAAAACTATGTCTGCATCGAGATATGCTCTAGGACTTACCAAGATCAGCTAAGGCTCTTCAATGAAGACAAGGAAGACAATATATATCCCAACTCAAGTGAAAACAGAGTTACTAATTAAATAGAATCTCTAGCCAAAGAACCTATCTTTATAGTACGTTGCAATAGCAGCAATGTCAAATCCTTAATTAACTACTAGCTTATTTAGTATAATAACTTTGTGTTACTTATCTTTGATTCTTCTTTATAAAAGAAGTTCTTTCTCTTTCTTAAACCTAGAGTGTTCTCTGGATCTTATATAAAGAGTGAGTTGTAACCTTTAGCCATGCATTGGACCCGCTGTGTTTCTGTTGTGCCATTCTGAGGGTTGTAATACTAAGTGAACGGTGTTTCATTGGTGTTATGTCCACGACTATAGTATACTACATCATGCAGTGGTATGATGGGTCACCGCATTTCTTCTTATGCGCGTGCACGCTTGGCTGTAGGGTGGCAAGCAGGGCGGGTTGCGGCACAACTTTTACGCTAATCCTTCTCTAATTTTGCTATCTTCCAGGACCTCCTTTTGCCTATATTTTGTTTCGCGGGTCGTTATGTGGGTGCCGCTTGCCACCCTACTTGGCTGCTGCCGGGATCGACCTCCAACGGTGGCAGCATCGACGAGTACCTAGATCCTATAGCAGAATATTCTCTCCCGCCAAACCGTTTTTTGTTTGCGGTACACCGCATATTCGGCTCCCAGAACTGAATATATGTAGCATGGAAGCGACCTTTTGCGGAAACCGTATTTTTTTAAATGCGGTACGGTATGTGGTATCTAGAAAAGCCACTTTTTCTGTCTCGTACCGCAAACTGACAGTTATTTTCTCGGTACGGGAATGGTTGCGGTATCTGCTAGAGATGCTCTAATTAAATTATCTTTTTTCGATAAAGGGCGCCTTTATTACTTAGCAGTAGATTACACCCGGCCTCTGCATAAAAATGCACACAGCCCACACCAATCCACATAGTCCAAACATAAAATAAAAATATAGGCGAATTACATATCAAACTGAGAAATTGTAATAGCGCCTAGGGTGCATGGGTAGGTCTATCCGAAGATTATGCTGCCATCCATGTCTGGTAAAAAAGTCCCGTGTTGTATCCTCCAGCCGCGTACACACCTCCAGGAAGAGATCGCAATAATCCGCACGATGCAAAGTTGACCAAGCCCGAAGGGTATGAGTACACCGCTGGAATAGTCGGTTGGATTAAAGCATTATACAAAGAGCTAACAGAAAAGGACCCGTTCTTAGTTAGATTCCATCGGAATTCATCTTGCTCGTCCTACGGTTGTACATGTGCTAGACGATGTAGCAACATGATCCAAGAGTCAAGTCTAGAACCAATTAGATCCCTTCTGAACGTTATATTTGGCGGAAATGATTCGAACACTGTGGCAACCGTTTCCTCCTTATAACGAACAATAGAATATAACGAAGGATATTGTTCTCGAAGGGAAGCATTATCTAGCCATTTATCCTCCCAGAACCTTATTTGCGTCCCATTATTAATAGAGAAAGTTCCGAAGCGTAAAAAATGTTTTTTTGACGCCATCAGACCAGCTCAAAAGTGAGAGTCACCAGGTTTATAAACCATTTGGGACAATGCCTTTGAACCAATATACTTTATTTTAATAATAGTTTGCCAAATCTCTTCCTCATTTAATAACTTGTAGAGCCATTTACTAAGGAGGGTTGTATTCTTAACCTGTAGATCATGAATACCGAGCCCATCCTGTTCTTTGGGTCTACACAAAACACTCCATTTAGTCAGTCTATACTTCTTTTTCTCATTATCTCCCTGCCAAAAGAATCTTGATCGGAAGTAATCCAACCTTTTTAAGACCCCTTTTGGTATTTGAAAAAAGGAAAGCATAAATAAAACCATATTACTAAGGACTGAGTTGATTAGCACCAATCTTCCCCCCATAGAAAGAAGTTTGCCTTTCCAACTACTCAAACGTATCTGTAGTCTTTCCTCGACAGTTTTCCACTCAGCATTTGTAAGCCTTCGGTAGTGAACCGGAATGCCCAAATATCTGATCGGAAAAGTGCCGTAACAACAGCCGAAGAGTTCATTATAAAGACCAACCTCCTCTTGGGCCTCACCGAAACAAAAAAAATCGCTTTTATGAAAAATAATTTTTAATCCAGAAAGCTGCTCAAAAGCCGAAAGTACGAGTTTCAGATTCTTGGCTTTTTCAAGATCATGTTCCATAAAAAGAATTGTATCGTCCGCATATTGAAGTATAGATAACCCCCCATCTACAAGATGAGGAATCACACCTTCAATTTGGCCATCAGACTTAGCACGCTCAATCAAGATAGATAACATATGAGCTACTATATTAAAAAGTAGTTGCCAACATTGTCATTGACTTTGATGGCAACACTACCTCCGACTACAAAGATTTCAATCAAGGAGCACCATTCCGCTGAAAAATCTTTCATTCTAAGAGCTTGTTGTAGAAAAGACCAATTAACTTTGTCATAAGCTTTCTCAAAATCAATTTTGAGAATTACCCCATTCAATTTCTTTCTATGGAGTTCATGAACCGTTTCATGCAAGGTAGTCACGCCGTCCAAGATGTGTATATCTTGCATGAAGGCGGTTTGTGAAGGCCTAAAAACATGATCAGCCACAGAGTTCAACCTGATAGTGGCAACCTTGGTAAAAATCTTGAAGCTAAAATTAAGAAGACAGATCGGTCTATATTGTTGGATCCGTTCTGCTTCATTAACTTTAGGCAGTAAGATGATTTCATAAAAGTTCAACCGATACAAATCTAGTTGACCCTCATGTAAAGCACTAAACATGTTCAAGAGATCTGGTTTGATTACATCCCAAAAGGTTTGGTAGAACTCAGCGGGGAAACCATCCGGACCAGGTGCGTTATTATGCTCCATTTGGAAAATGGCTAATTTGACTTCCTCCTTAGAATAGGGAGCAGTCAGATAGTTGTTTTCCTCCATAGAAACTTGGGGAATATCATTAATTTGGGATTCATCCATTGAGAAAGTGACCTCCTACGGATCCCCAAACAAACCCTTATAATAATTCCTAATGTAAGACTTTAGCTGCTCATGTCCTTCAATCAACTCGTTATTATGCTTTAAGGAATGAATATGTTTCTTCTTGTGTCTGCCATTGGCTACACTATGGAAGTATCTAGTATTCGAATCCCCATGCAAAATAAATTGTGATTTAGAATGCTGATACCACTTGAGTTCCTCCTCTCGCAGTAACCGGGCAATCTCCGCATTTGAATAGCTTTTTAGCTCAATTTCTTGTGGAGTAAGCAACTGGGATTCTGCTAAAGCTTCGAGGTCATCAATAGTAGCTAAAATTCTAAGTTTTTATTTTTTGAGAATACCAGCGGTGTGACGCGCCCAACCCCCGAGATGTTTCCGTGTCAAACGCACTTTATTGTTCCATCTTTGGATTGGGGTATCACCGGCCACCGGCCTTTCCCAAATTGCTTTCACCATATCATGGAAACCATCATGAAGCAGCCATCCAAGCTAAAATTTTAAAGGACGTCCACAACGTGGTAATGGCAAACCAATGGTTAGCAAAATGGGAGCATGATCTGACAGAGCCTCAATACGTTCTAGAGCTCGTACCGAAACTAGAGGGAAGTGGTCTTCCCAATCTGAGTCCATCAGTACACAATCAAGTTTTTCGTATGTTGGTTCCGATAAAGAATTAGCCTAAGTAAATTGTCTACCAATCATGTTTACTTTCTTCAAGTCAAGACTGTCGATGACAACGTTAAAAAGGAAGGGTCAATGATCGTCGAAGCGGCCTTTTCTCTTCTCAAATCGGAACCGAAGCAAGTTAAAATCCCTCCTATAAGAATAGGGTACGGATTATATTTTTCTAAGTTCACCAATTCTTCAAGGAAATCGGCCTTAAAAGCCTCTTGAGCCGCACCATACACAGCAACCAGACTCCACACGAAATTATCAGCTTTGTTACGGATGTGTAGTTTAATATGAAACTCCCCTTCCGCAACAACTAATATATTCATGGTGTCTGCCCGCACGCCGAGTAAAATGCCCCCAGACCATCCCCTAGGTGGATGAGAATGCCACACAAAATATATACCGCCACGAAAGGCGATCTAGTATAGTTTGTGAGAATTCTCTTCTATCCATTTTAGAGATAGCCACAAAATCCAAATTGTGTTCCCTAGAACATAGTGCAATGTGTAAATGTTTAGCCAAGTCTCGAAGACCTCTGCTATTCAAAAACATGCCATTCATTAGGAAACAATAATAGATTTAGGCGCAAGATCTCGTTTGCGAGATTTGTTACATTTTTTTCGGAAGTTGATTTACGACCAGAAGCAGTTAGCTCATAAATTGAGCTTAATATATCTTCGTCCAAACCAACTTCAAGAACTTCACCTACTAGATGAGATAGGATCTGACCATCTATTGAGATGTCTGTATCCTCATCATCAGAGTAGGGGGAAATAAAAGAGGCCGAGGCTTTTGGAATAACCGGTCAAATTCCATCCGCTTCAAGACCTTAGCAGAAATAGAAACATCACATACATTCTTACCTAAACTAATTCCAACAGAATTAAGCTTGGAATTAATGCAAGTTGATGAAAAAGAAATAAAAGACTTGGATGAAGAGGGATTACCAGCCGTGTCGAGGTTCTTCTCCGCCTTCCTACGCATGGCCTTCTCCAAAGAATCCATACCCGTGACTGAAGCACCGTCAGCACTAACCGGATGCCTTGCACTCATGCGCAGCACCGGCATCGCAGAGACCTTGAGTACCTGTAAAAGCTGATCATCCTCCACAGCTGCATCCGTCGACGAGCCCTGCTCGACCCGCGTCTCCGTCGTCGAAATATACCCACAGCCCTGGCCATCCTGTGGCCCAAGTCCATCGGCATCCTGGTCTAACACCGAATGCTCCTGAGGGGCTTGCCACGTAGTGGGCTGGACCTCCTGTGTCTCCCGCGCAACAGATGGCGAAGAAGTCCCAGCTGCAGCCGACGGGGCAACTTATCTACACCGTTGGAAAAAACAATGGTATCCAGTATTTGGAGATGGAGGAGAAGTTGAGTAGTTGTTGAGTAGTTGGGCAGAAGGTTTCTCTGCTGATGATGTTAGACTCACCAACGAGATTAGGGAGTATGCGCGCTTTATAATCGGATCGGATCTTGAGTCTCCGGCTGCAGCAGCTGCCTTTATGGTACAATGTCTAAACATGGTGGTGTGGTGCCTAGTTCATAGATTTTGTTGCTTGATGTTTATTAACCTATCTGTCTCAATTAAAAAACGATCGATCGTTTCAAAGTGTATCACGGAGGAGTCCGACTTCTTGTCTGAGCTGTTGGCATGTAAAATCAAGAACGATGTCGAGCAGGATGTGTTCATTTCGGAGGTGTTGGAGGATGACTCGCTTAACTTTAGCAATAAGGTCCGGCGGGTTGCGTTTGATATCCTGACAACGTACAATGGGCCTTATTCTTCTCAGTGCATTGCTGCTCCCATGTTGGTATGCTTTGATACGTCTCTACTAGTAATTTTATTTACCTATTCTGAAGTTTTAGTACGTGCCTCGATGCATATAATCACCAATTGCTAAATAATGGTTTGAAGGGCATGCGAAAGGAGGTTAATATTCTACATGAGTTGTTGTTGCTGAATCCAAACCACATATACGACCGCTTTGAAAGGCTCAACGTGTGTGAACTTCAACGGGAGCGTTTACTGAAATATTTTGTGGACATCCGAGATGGGTGTGCTCAACATGCTAACAACTGTTATACGCCCATAACAAAGAAGTTTCCAGAGTATGACCTGAATATTAATTATATATATTTTTCTAATTTTCTATTGTTGGATCGGGAGTAAAATTTCATTGTTTGCTGTCAACAGAGTGCTGACATCTGAGCCATGTAAGGGAACTGGAAGTAAAGATGATGAGGCTGGTTTTCATACTACCGATGATGGGTTTGCTGATCCTAATACTACCATAACAACTCCAAGAGCCTCTTCTGCTGCTCCCTTATCAATGTATGATATTGATATCGACGATTTTTTTTCATGTTGCCTTCATAACGTTGGTAAGAAGTCTGAAACACAAAACCACTGCTAGGGTTCTAAATGTTGATGAATTCGATCAGGAGAATAGGAACAATAACAAGACTAAGAGCATGGGAGAGACCCAAGGTAGAAACTTGAAAGAAGGTGCACTGTCTCCTACATGAGTTAATTACTTATGTTTCTTGTCTGGAAGTCCTTACTACCAAGAATTATTTGCTGGTTCAGCCAACGAAGTGCCCAGTTCAGAGACATCTGATCCATGTATTGTTAGGGGAAATCAAGATGAGAAGGTTTGTCAAATTACAAATGCCCTAATGTTTTGGTATCGACAATGCAAGAAACCAATTTATGCCTATGGAAAATTGTTTCTCATAGCAAACTTATTATTGATTTATTCCTACACTTCTATTTTCTAACACGGGGTATCTTGCATGTGGTAGTAACTACGCATTGGGTATTTGGGTAGTAGGAGTATTTGACAAATATAAAAAAGATACAAGTAGGATGGGATACTTTTGATTTGAGTGTCTGAAACCAAATCGGTTTTCCTTATTGTCCACCCAATGGTTATGGACGAATGTTATGTCAACCTCCTAATCAGTGTTGTACCATCTACCTAGTTTATTCTGTACATACATGAGAATTTGTTACCTATTGGTTCTTACAAAATTTAGTTTACGGATGCGTGTGTGTCGATTGTTTGGTGGTTTGATTTGTTTCTTTGTTTCTGTTAGGTAGATGGTTGTCGATCTATGAATGGGTATGGGGATTCTGCCAAGTGCCCGCTGCTCCAAGGCATCATGATCCCTCCAGATGAACATGAACAGGCAGAGGCAACCAAGCCTGATGGACCGAATGCAGGTGAAGAAGAAAAGCACATCTTGGAAGAGGCTAACCTGATCGAAGAAGGATCGATGAAGGAATTGGTAGGATTAGGCAAGGAAATTGTAGCACTGTTGAAGGCTTTGCTGGTGGTGTTGGTCGCTATTCTTTGTGTCGTTTGTGTTGGTGTGTATGCGCACAAATGAGAGATTGATGTGTGATCGGACACTGATGACATCAAGGCGAATATCAGTTTTGAAATTTTGTTTGCTTGTGTATCTACACTCTTTTTCTTTCTTACCTGTTTATTTAGATGTTTAGTAAAATTTAGAGAGAGACAACCTGACATTATACGTGGCTTTTCTAAAGACTACCAATAACAAAAATGAAAAAAATACAAAAAAGCCTGACAACGTGTACGACATTCACCTTACATTTCGAAAAAAAATTAACACTATTCGAATGGGTGGAGATTTGGTGCACATGTGCACTAGTGCTCCCATCATTTTGAAAAATAAAAATGGTATTTTTGCGTTTCATTTTTCAAAAAAAATGCTAGAAATACCTGTACATGGTCCATATATTTGTGCGAAATTTGAGTAAAAAAGTTTTTTTTATTTTGGGCTACATGAAAAATCAAATTTCTAACCGTGAATCAGACTAGAAATATGTATGTTTTGTTAGAATTTTGTCTTTTTTGTGTAGCTCAAAATACAACATAGTTTTAAACAAAATTTCTAGCATATATTCTATATGTATTTTTTTTGCGAATAAGGACTTTGGCATTAAAAGAAACAGCGAACAGTACAAAACACCTCAACAAAAACAAAAATTATATCGAAATTGATGAGATGCCCTTCATCTTCAACCTCCAGACCGTGTCGACGACGCGCCGCTGCTGCCGCTCCTCCTAGAGCCGTCCTGACGTTGTTGGTTGCAGATAGGAAGTCGCCGAACAGGTCTAGAAGACCACATCCGTCCCGGAGACAAAGAAGAATGATGAACCGCCGATGATGCTCCTTCACGATCCAAAGATCCCCACAGCCAGAAGAAGTCCTTGGAGACAACACCACTCCCACAAGCTTCTCGACATTGCCGTCGAGATGGGTCTCAAGCCGAGGAGACTTTATTAGAGAAGACGCCGTCGCCACCACCTGAGCGCCGCCCCACCAAACCTTTATCATAAAAATAGGAAAACGAAGCCCACCCGCCGAAGAAGGCCAAGATCCACCCTGTCTCCATGGCCCAAAGGCCACAGAAGCGGGGCAGATCGCCGGCGGCGTCGACAGGAGGCACGGAAACCCTAATCGCCTCCTCAGGCTCCTTGGAGGCGAAGGGGATATCAATAGTTTTACCAGAATTCTATATGTATTTATCCATTTACATATTTTTACAAGAATTTCGTGAGACCAAAAAGTACAAGTTTTATTTTTTAAATCATAAGCACCGGTGCCAACGTACCAAAAACACTTGAATGCTCTATATGCACATTTCGTGTTTGTCATCCAGGCAATTAAAAATATTATGCCTTCAGGTTACGAAAGATAGGGATCACCTCGACAGTTATCAGTCACCTTCTAGAACTGATCGCCAAAAACTTGTTCTTTTCTCTACAATTCCCAATCGTGTGAAGCTGAGATTCAAATATCAAATTGAATCAGAGGCGAAGTCGGGCGGGTCGCCCCG
Organism: Avena sativa; assembly: GCA_916181665.1. Lineage (NCBI taxonomy): Eukaryota > Viridiplantae > Streptophyta > Magnoliopsida > Poales > Poaceae > Avena > Avena sativa. Next base: position 90,153,983 of record OV702285.1, on the reverse strand, counting down.
GTGGCAAAGGCTTCCGATGAGAGGCTTGGAGCGGCACACCCCAGTAACAATTCCAGGCAGCTTCGACGGTTGTGGTGTCTTGCTGCATCTCGGATGCCGCCTGTTATGGTGGGGAAAAAGAAAGAGGTTTGTCCGTAGGTTCTTTCCTTCTTCCAATTAAAATCCCCGTAAATCATAAAGTCAAGTGTTCTATGCGTGTGTTCCGATGGCATGAATTAGAAGTAACTAATAAAATCACTTGTGGATTGGCTTGCTCCAAAGTGGAAAACAACTTATGGAAATCCTACAGCATGGATAAGCCTTAAGTGCCCTGTTTCTCCAATGGTTACTGCAACATTTTTATTTTTTATTAATAATGTTCTTCTACACAAATATATGACAAATAAAGTTGCTAGTAAAGATAGTTCGGTTGCACGCATCATATGTCAAAGACGAATCTTTTTGATTTAATGTATGTGCCACGGCCAGATGGCCACGTCAAATGATATATAAATGCATCCAAATTCAAATAAATTTATGATATCCTTTTTTGGGCGGGAAATAATGTAGATGAAGTTTCCATCCTAATTATTTGCATTTGTTTATCTCTCCACGTAATGCTTGCATAGGCTTGTAGCGTGTAAAGGCATTGTTAAATCTATTTTAGTTAGCGGCGTCATAGTAAGATGATCAGTATTTCTACTCCCTCTGTTTCAAAATATAAGATGTTTTAGATTTGTGAATAAAATGTATCTAGACTTTTTTTAGTAGTAGGTTCATTCCAAACTTGAGTGAACCTATACATTAAAAGAAGTCTAGATACATTCCATTCACAAAACTAAAACATCTTATATTTTGAAACGGAGGGAGTAACATCTAATGTGGCCAGCTAACGCCTAGAAGAACACACCCACCCACAAAACGACAAGGACAGAAACCACTCAGTAGTCAGTACTGACATCCACATGTAACTCCAAGCTCTCAACCAAGCACAAGCAACCACCATGGCGGAGGCAGTTGTAGGATTGCTAGTGAGCAAGCTCGGTGATTCATGCTAGTGATTAATGCCTCATGGCTGGTCTCCATCTATCATGCTTTCTAGATCAAATGATTAAAGTTGCAGTTCTCTCTACTCATGAAGACCAGCCATATCGCAAATCCTGCTATAAAGATTTTTTCATCCAAAATACGACGTCCGCAAGAACTTTGTAAGTGTTTCCAAGCCATGTTTATTATAGTGAATATGAATATTAGTTAGATTTAATTCTTTCTCTGTGAGTTGAATCTCGATTATTGCTTTTTTTCGCACACACCAGTAGATAAGAATGGCATGATCGACTATCAAGCACATCCTTTCTGGATGCAAACACAATGTCCTTCCCATGAATATGATGTCAGTCCTAGTTGCTGCAGTTGTGAAAGGATGGAGGTCAGTAAAAGGTTTAGATTCCTCAACCAAACAACTTCCGTCAGGTTGTCTGATTCCTATTAGTGGAAAGTAACAAAATAGATTTTTATCAACATTTAGAAGCAAGAAATTTTAAGCCCCCCTCCATTTCAAAATATAAAGTGTATTTATTTCGTGAATACCACTATTCATTTTTGTCACATGAGAATGGTGTCACTAGATTCGTTTTAAAATATTTACTTTGTTTGTTAGTTCGTTAGTGGATAAATCACATATTTTAATGAGATAACTATTGGTCAAAGTCTTGTTGTGACGAAACAACATACTCCATATATATTGAAATGGAGGGAATAATGTATTTTGCTACCTGCCTAATCACTTATTAGTGTAAATAGATGGTAAAAAAGCTAGAGCAGTCAATCCTGCTTTTCTCATTTTGGCCCTCAGTGGCGATCTACAATTTATTGCCAAGGTCTTGAAACTCTTGCATTATTATAATTTTATTTTAGAATCTTATCTAACAGACTAATATATAAAAAGTATATTTTATTTTACTATTGGGTATTCCAATTAAATCTACAATTTATCCTTTTCCGGTAGTGATGTATGCTCATGTGCTTAATTACCTCTAGTTATTTTTCCGTGAGATTTAAGAATTATATTTTGAGTTAACTGTTTTTATTTCATCTTGAAATTCAGCCCGCTGACACCAAATATATTACATGGGATGATGGGAGGAAACTCTGCTTGGAATGTTTCACTTATGCAACAATGGGCTCTCTAGAATGCCAGCAGCTTTACATGAATGAGCATGATTGTTTTGAAGGTTTGGATATGAAAGTAGAACATCAAGTTCTATTACTTTTGGTCGAGGCAGGGTCATCCCATAGATTTTGGGGACCGAGGACAATACGACACCAATGTCCCTTTGTTTAAAGTGAAAGAGCTTCCCTATGGCCAGGGGGGAAATAGCCCTCCCTACTTCAGAAAATTCTTTAAAGATATTTTAATGTCTGCCAATATCCACCACTTGTTCAAAGGGGCCCCTATCTCATGGGCCTCGGGCACGGGGCAAGCATCCTATAAAGATTTTTTCATCCAAAGTGCGATGTCTGAAAGAACTTTGTAAGTGTTTCCAAGCCATGTTTATTACAGTGCATGCAATTATTATTTAGAGTTAAATTCTTGCTTTGTGAGTTGAATCTCGATTATTGCTTTTTTCGCATACACTAGTAGATAAGAATGGCATGATCGAATATCAAGCACATCCTTTCTGGATGCAAATATAATGTCCTTCCCATGAAGATGATGGCAGTCCTAGTTGTTGCAGTTGTGAATGGATGGAGGTCACTAAAGGGTTTAGATTCCTCAATCAAACCATTCCCATCAGGTTGTTTGATTCCTATTAGTGGAAATAACAAAATAGGGTTTTACCAACATTTAGAAGCAAGAAAGTTACTCCCTCTATTTTAAAATATAAAGTGTATTTATTTCTTGAATACCACATTTCCTTTTTGTCACATGAGAATGGTGTCGTTTGAAAAGTATTTACTTTGCTTGTTAGTTTGGTAGTGGATATATCACATATTTCAATGGGATAGCTATTGGTCAAAGTCTTGTCCTGATGAAACAACATACCCCATATACATTGAAATGGAGGGAATAATGTATTTTTTTACCTGCATAATCACTTATCAGTTTATATAGATGCGAAAAAAGCTAGAGCAATCAATCCTACTTTTCTCATTTTGGCTATCCGTGGCTGGCGATCTACAATTTATTGCCAAGGTCTTGAAACTCTTGCATTATTATAATTTTCTTTTAGAACCTTACCTAACAGACTAATATATAAAAATTATGTTTTTTTACTATTGGGTATTCCAATTAAATCTACAATTTATCCTTTTCCGATAGTGATGTATGCTCATGTGCTTAATTACTTCCATTTTTTCGTGTGATTTAAGAATTATATTTTGAGGAAACTGTTTTTCTTTCATCATAGAATTCAGCCCACTGACACCAAATATACTACATGGGATGATGGAAGGAAACTCTGCTTGGAATGTTTCACTTCAGCAATAATGGACTCTCTAGAATGACATTAGCCTTACATGAATGTTCAGCATATTTTTTAAGGTTTGGATATGAAAGTAGAATATCAAGTTCTATTAATTTTGGGGACAATACGACACCAATGTCCCTTTGTTTAAGATGTAAGATCTTCCCTAGGGTAAGGGGGCAACGGCCCTCCCTACTCTATAAAATTATTTAAAGATATTTTTAATATCTGCCAAGCTCCACCACCTGTTCACAGTGGGCCGTATCTCATGGGGCTCGGGCACACGGGGCGAGAGCCCCTCTGCCTCCCTCTTTGGGCCGACACTAGGTCGATGGGCAGGCTCTGAATGAAGCATTTTGGAAGCTGAGAAAAGTGCAAGTATGATTATCATGTACTCCCTCCGTCTCGAAATAGTTGTTATAAATTTATTAAAATTTAAATGTATCTAGATATGTACAATGCTTCATTACTCCCAACTTATGAGTTCGATATTTCTCTCCCTGTCAAGGTCACCACCTTTCTGAAAGCAGAGGCTTATGTTTTTCTAAATGGCGCAACATTACTGCATTTATTTGACTATATGCATCTGCATTATTACAGTTTGCAAGTCAATGTAGTAACGACCAATAATTGGACCAGGAAACATAATCGTGGATATGATTACAGGACCACCATACAAGCTGGTCCGGACGTGTGAAGTGACTGCGATCTTTATACTATACCAGAAGGGTCTCACACGCTTTGCCGCGTCGTTTTTCATGGCTCAATACGCGCTTCAATTTTCTAGTGGCGCACCATATATTATTTTATTTTCCCATGTATGCCCTCATGTTGAAGCAACTGAATTGTAACTCGACGCATAGTACTACTTTCAGTTACAAGAGTACATCTACTCAAAGTACAAGTCGTGATCGGTGCCGCACGTGTAAGTATCTAATCCTAATACTTAGGGAATTAGGGACTAACCTGTGACTAGGAGAAGTGGTTACAACTATGATAGAATGATATACAACGTGTAGAATAACACACAATCATGATCGAATAATGAGTAACTAGACTTCTCTCTACGCCTTCTGAGGCGTAGCCGGTAGGGATAACGCCTAATGAGAAAAAATCGATTACTGAGACAGATGGATTAAAGTACTGAGAAACGTGACCATGACGCACAATGTCTTCACTTGCACATAAGACTTTTCCGTATTTGGTATCACGCTAGAAAAAAGTATCAGGACCCAAAGAAGGGGGCATGCCCCAGCGTTGGGGATGGGCCTCACCCTGCACGCGCCTACACAGTCTACCTTACATGCATACATGGACAACGAGGATACAAGAACGATATGATGGAAAGACAAACAAACTCCAAGGTTAAGTAGAGTGAGCACGGTAGAAACGATAAATGTCGAAACACTCAAACATATTTTTCTTTTGCCGATAGAGACGGAGACATACCATACAATAAAAACATGCATGATAAGTAGATTAACTTAGATTGAACAAAGCATACAGAGTAAGCCTATTGTGTATGATAAGCTAGCTAACAGGGTTAGGAAGAAGACGATTACAGAAATGACGTTTGCGCTTGTTTTTCCTCCTTTTTATCTCTAGTCTAATGTCCTTGCGCTGTTCACCACCGCTGTGTTCGCACATATTGCACCTTGCGTCTCTGAAAGGGATGAGCGATGCAAACCGAAGAAGACGGTAAGCGGTGGAAGAGCCCTCCAAGGTGTTGGCAGCCGGCGCTTCATGTCTTCCATCAGTCGCATTCACCCGCTAGCTCGAAGGAAGAGTCCTTCCATGGCACGTCGACGAAGGCCACAACAGTAGAGTTGTCCACGGAAACTGACATGGCCACTTCACCGAAGACGCTTTGTCGACATAGACGAAGAAGGCGCTGTAGACACAGTTCCGCTGTTCGTCGAGGCGATGCCTTTGTCCCACATTCGGCTATGCGATGGTGTCATGCCGAAGAGACCACCGCACCGGTGTTGCCGTCATCCAGTGTTCCGTTGTACCGTCCTTGTGAGGCGACGTCTTCCTCCCACGTTCGGTCATGCGGCCGTGGCATCTCAACGAAGCAGGAGGAGACCACCGCACCGATGTCGCCATCATCCAACACTCCGTTGTACCGCCCTTCAAAAATGTAAAGCGGCTCGTCCACTTCGCAACAACGAGACGCTCCAGTGATGTATTGGCAATGTGTTTCCTCCTGGAGTAAAAGGTTGAGCACCTCTAAACTTCCTACTCAACACAAAGGAAGATCACGAAAAATGCTAGTGTGGTCTATGTCAACACCCGGATTTTTAATCCCAGATGCCTGTTATGCCATATATCGCAATCCCAGGATTACCATTTTTGCGAGACATAACAGAATTGGATACCACAGTACATCATCCATTACAAACCATACATAAGGTCTTACATAAATAAGGATCTCATGATCCAGTTCTTAATACAACTCAAGCAGCGGAAATACGTAATAATAACGGTAGCGTAGGCGAAGCTCCATCTTCGGGGTCACAGGCAATGCTGACGATGGGAGATGATCCTAGTTGGCGTAACCTTCCTAGGGTCCATCCTCCTGGTACTCCGCTTCATAGTCTGGCCACGGGAATAGCCAGGGACAAAGCCATGAGTACTCTTTAAGTACTCGCAAACTAATACTAACAAGTGAAGGGTTTTTTTGGTAATAGGACACTAAGCTCTATGGTTGTTTTGCAAAAAGCCAGATTTACCTCTACTAAGTTCAGAAGCAAGAAAAGCTAGTTGAAATTTTATAACACCTAAGGGGGAACTTGTATTTCATATCACAACTTTGTTGTGGTCAAGTCAAAATCTCGATCCATTTCACAAGTCATTTTGAAAACATCTGACGGGGGAACAGTATGGCCACTCCAACTGTCCATAACCGCGGACGCGGCTATTCGAATAGTTTGACACTCTGCAGAGATTGTACACTTTCACCACAACATTCGATACATCCGTCAGGAACAAATCCTGAATTCACCATACTCAGTATGCGGATAATCAATCCTAACCTTTCAATTACACGTCCTAGTATAAGCACCTCTCCTATGAGTTTGGCCTCCCAACCATGACCAACTGTCATCTTGGGTACTGCACAGGTGGACAATCTTCACAAGGTAGCCTCAGCTCAGACCTTGGCCGTGAGGGAACCAATACTAAGGTATATAAGTTTCCAGTCAAGCCCTACCCAATCTTCGGATATTGTGGTTGTACGGTAAAATTGGAATGGTATCGCATCCAGACAACCATCAGTTTTATAAAGGGATAAGGCTCATGCCTCAACATTTTCATCACCAAAATCATCTGGTGTTCGGAAACAAATGTCAAAACATCTTAGTAGAATGATCCATCATTCTAAGGTTTTCATAACCATTTTCACCAAGTAATCCCATCTAAAGTTGATCAAGTTTTATGCTTAGCACTAGCATCTACAAGTGGGGGTGAGTACTAATGAGGGGTGATAAACAAGTGGAGTTTCAACTAAGTTCAATCTTATGCCTTGGGATGACATCAAGATTATCTAGCTTAGGCCAAATTTTATGCTCTTTATGCAACCTTCAAGTATCCTCCTAGATTCTACAAGTCACTTAAGTAAATTCTAAGGAAGTAGCTTTGATAAAGAAATAAAGTAGAAAGCTTGCAAATAAAACTAGGATTGGGTATCAAGTGGGTATGATCACATATGCTTAAGGCATATAGTTGGCATGGTAACAAGTATGTATTTGTTTGCATCAGTAGAGTATCTTGCAAGTGTTAGCTTGCTCAATCAACTAGTAGTATTAGTCTTGCAAGTATGGGCTTGCACATTATCAGTATAAGCTTGCCTTGTGCAGAGCAGTGGTTGAAGTTCTCCTCGGCTTCTTCTTCGTAGTATCCTCCTTCTTCCTCGTTTCCTTGGTCGGTACTAGCGTCTATAAATAAATACGAGGTACACAATCACCAAACAATACTTAACTACTTGCAATCATCCCACAAAGGGGTCCTATAGATGATCTAGCATCATCACTAACATTACAAGACTAAGGCACTTGACTTAATGATTTTAGTTTTTGAAAAGTAATTTCTACTCATTGAAAAACTACTTAAGATTTAATATTCTCCAAACCAAACATGGGATCATGTTGACACATGTCATCACCACATATTTTAGTCCATGGGAATGTGATTTAAAGTGGTGTCACAATTTAATAAGGTTTAACCCTCTTATTTTAAATCAATAAAGTGACTAGAAATGCCTATGTGGCATTCTTTTATTACTTGAACATTATTTCTGTAAGTAAACCTATATGTTTTTATATATTCTGAAAGGTATGGTTGAATGTGATTTTTGAGAGTTGGGATCAACTCAAAAGCTATTATGGTTTAAATTTGAAAAATGTTTGAATGCAGAAAAGCTTCTGCCTTGTTATTTTTACCAAGGATGATCTACAGATCCAAATGATTTGAATCCAACGGGCTTGGATTCAGCATTTCTAGACCTTTCTAACAAAATTGGTTTCATTCTATTTGGTTCACTGAATCGAGCTGGGTTGATTTTTGAAACTAGGTGCAGAAGTGTGTTTGAATGAAAATGGAAAAATCCAAATTCAAACAACTGGGCTGCACGGGAAGCGATACTGGGCCGGCCTGCTAAGCACGGCGCTTAAGCGGGCTGGTTAAGTTGCTGTCCCCATGCGTCAGTGAGACAAGGGGGTGTGAAGCGGTACGGGGTAACGTGAACCGTGGGATCTTGTTCTAATCTAACGGCCCTGGTTCATCGTCCACGTCGGGCAGCGCCGGCGAGACAGAACCCTAACACGGCAGGTGGGGGTCGTCGGGGGCTCACCGGGGCTCAGGAGAGGGTCGGCTATGCGGGCGAACGACGAAGTCGACGACGGCGAACCTCCTGGTACCGGCAGCTTCTCCTGGGGCGGCTCCAGTCGCTGGCGCCCTTCTTCTCCAGCAACGGCGGGCTCCAGTGAAATTCTGGCGAAGCGCTGCTTGCCTTGCTCCGGGAACGGGGTGGAACGATCAGTGAGGAGAGGGGAGTGAGATGGTGTGCTCAATTCGGCTGGGGGTCGTCTGTGGCATCCCGCAAAACCACTACTAGAAAATCGCGTTGTTTTTGTGCATTGCATCATCATGACCGCATGCTCAAATGTCATCATGCCACATTACATTTGAGCATCGTCATTATCTTGCATTTTGCTTGCATAAAACTATTTTCGGAAAAACCTATTTTTGTTTTCTAAACGCCCCGTCTTTGTCAAACACAAACCGGGTCTCCGGATTAATTTGTTTTGTCGGCCAACGGTTTGCAAAAACCTGTTTAAACAAATAAAATATTTAATTATTTTAGTGGGGGCAGCCAACCGGGCCGATCCGACCCAGTCGGCCACCCCCAGAATAAAACGGTCCACCCAAAATCCCTAACCTACCCAAACCTATCCTACCCACCTATCCTAGCCTGCCACCTCACCTTTCCCTCCACCTCATCACACCCACCGCCACCTCACCAATCCACCAGCCCTCCCCACCTTCCCCAGGCCCACCTGGGCGCGTCCCCACACTCCCTCTCTCTCACACAGCCCCCACTTACCCCCTCTCTCTCTCTCCCTCTGCCAGCCTGGCCCCACCCGCAGCAAGCAGCCCCACTCACCAAAACTACCCACTCCCCTGGTCAACCCGTCCCCACCGACGCGTCCTCCCCACCTCCCTGCCTCCCGGGCCCCAATCCCCACCCCGGGCCCCACCTCTCCGCCTCGACCCCGCACTCACCCACCCGCGCGCCCCGTCTCTTTCCTCCTCCCCTCCCTCACCTTTCCCCCACCGACGCCCCGCGGGCCCCTCTCCTCCTCCCTCCGGCGCCGACTCCCTCCTCTCCTCCCATCCTCCGTTCGCCCCGCCTCCCCGTCGGCCCCGCTCACCACCTCCGGCCGCCGCCTGGTGGGCTCTTCCCCGGCCGCCGCCGTTCTCCCCTCCCCGTCGCTCCTGAACGCTCCGATCCGGCCCTCCCTCTCCTCTCCTCGGCCCCGCCGCCGAGCTCTGCGCCCCGCCGACCCCGCGCCTCCTCGCCGCCGGTCGCCTCCGCCCTCGGCGCGCCGTCCTCCCTCCTCGCCATCGCCGGCCGCGAGCCTGCCCTCCGTCCCCGAGCGCTCCTCCTCCCCGCTCGAGCCGCCGCGTCGCCCTCCTCTTCGGCCGACCTCGCCGTCCCCGCTCGGCCCTGCCTCGCCTCTGCCCCGACCCCGCCGCCGCCTCCTGCTTGCCCCGTGTCAGCCCTGCCTCGAGTCCGCCGGTGCCCCTTGTCTCCCTCCGCGCGCCTCCGGTGGCCGACCTCCATGGCTCCGTCCAAGGCCTCCTCGACATCCGCCTTGCTGCCTGCCGCGGACGCGACCTGGTGCCGCCTTGCTCCATCCCATCCGCATCGCCTCCGGCTAGAGCCTGCACATGCTACCCCTCTGCGTGTCGTCGATCGTTGCCTGCTCCGTCGCCGAGCCCGTCTTGCTGCCCCACTACGCAGTGTGGAGGGTTGCCCAACGGAAGACGAAGATTGTTGAGTACGGGTGGAATGAGTGCCGATGTAGATCCCCGAGCTTCGCGTGTCGCCAAGGAAAATCTCAAACCGCAAACCACTTGTGTTGAAACCAAGTCCGTCAACGATCCATCCGCACGCCAAGATCTCCTACACGGAAACCTCAAGTACTTCCTCCCGGACCCGAAGACCGTACCTTCGCGGAACAAGTTCACGGCCAACAACCAAAGTCGGAACCCCAAGGTCGCCAACACGGACTCGGAGGATCCCCGGACGACGAGCTCTCCATCTCGGACGCCAAGTTCGTCAAGAACCCGGACGCCAAGGTCGCCGATGCAAATACGACAAGTACTTCATCCCGAACGCCATGACCGTCGACATGACCCGAAGACCACGGATGCGCCAAGAGCTACTCCGTTATCCGAGAACAATTCCGCCGAGACCGAACCCCAGATCCGAACCCTGAGACCGAACCCCGAACCCCGGAACCCCAAGATCGTCGAACCCTAATGTGTGACCCTAAGCCCCTATTTTTATAATAATATCTAAACTTGTTGCATATTAAATTGTCATACTCGCATGCATATTGTCATGTGGTTTGGGGGCCTTATGCCGATTCACCTCATAATTAAATATGGGGCCCATATGCGGGCAAATCTAGTCTTATATTGGCCTCATTTAAATTTGTGTAGCGAACCGGTGCTATCTTTTGCCATGTTAAGACAACATTTAAATTGTGGGGTATCCAAACAACATGAACCTATTATTTAATTGTCGGGACCCCGGTTCCACTTAATATTGCCCAATTGCATCGCATCTTTGCCATGCCATGCATCATACATGCCTCATGCCCGATCTTCTGCCGTTGTGTTAATTAGTGCATCCGGTGTTTATTCTAGTGTTTTGGTTCTTCGCGGATAAGGCCGTTGAGTGATGCGAGTGTCGACCCGATCTTCGGATGAACCTTCGACAATGTTTTCAGGCGAGCATCTCCCCCTTTCTTCCTATCTTACTTTTATAGTATTTATTCCCTCCTGTTGATCTATTGCTATCTGTGTTGCGTTGCTCTAGCTTTCGTACCCGTGATATCCCTTGCAGCCTTATATTGCCTTGGACACCTCCTATTACCGTTGTTTGGTAGATAGTTGGACCTGCGCGTCGTAGTCGCTTGCTCAAGTGCTGTTGCGTGTCGTAAAGTACCACAGTTGTTGGAGCATTGCCGCATGTTTAATGTTGGAGATGATCATGGCTTTATTTATCGTTCACTTTAATTATTGTTTAATAACTAAAATTGAAGTAGGTAAGCAGAGACACAGGTGGGCAATAGATGTTATTTGGTTGTTAACCGTCCACTTGTGTCCCGTAGGACCCCGAGTACTTGATACCTGTTCCTTGACTATTCGCGCTATCCACATGCGGGGGAATTATGGGACCCCCCTGAGCCAGAGCTTGATTCATTCTTATTTCTTGGGGCCACAAACTAGTTTGAGGTTTTATTTACTATCCTGTACTTATGCCATGCTTTACTGCTTTATTTAAATTGTGCGATGGATAGCACCTGTACTGTTTAGGATCGGGACACGTTTTCGCGGTGTCGACAAGCCCAGTTTTGGGTTCCCAGTCGTTCACAGCCGTTCACCCAAACCTTGAGTCCGTCTCGGAGTCAGCTAGCTTCGTTGCGGGTGTACTCAACGGGGTGGCCCCCGGAAATATTTCTGAATCTTGTGATTGCTTTGTCGTGAAAGCCTCGTTGGGTTTTGATTTGGTTTTTCCGAGGTTGATCGAGTGTGTGTTGCTATTTGTGCACCCCTGCAGGGTAAAAACTTTCTGAAAGCCGTGTCCGCGGTTATGGACGACTTGGAGCACAGTATCTCGATCATAGACAACTATAACTAAAGTAGTGCTATAAATTTGACTTTATAATGACTAGTAATCAGCTTAACTATAATGGAATGGCTAATAAAACTGCCAACAATTGATTGCTTGGGTTGTCGCTTGCGACCATTGTATCTGACTAGTAAGTATCGCAACTATAACGGAATGGCTAAATAAAAGTACCAACAACTGCTGGGTTTTGGGATATCTCATGCTATTTGTATCTGACTAGTAAGTGTTGCAACCACAATGGAATGGTTAAATAAAAGTGCCCACTGCTTATTTTATCAGAATGACTATTTGTATTTGACTAGTAATTGCCGCAACTATCACGGAATAAAGAAAACTGCCAACGGTGTGAGTTCCTCGGTCGACTTCCTCGTTTGGTCTCGAGGGGGAAATACCAGGATGGGTTTGCTTGGTGATAGTATCAGGTTGGTTCCGAACAGGTCTTTCTCATCCCTATCCGATAGCCGCCAGTTGTATCGAGTCTCTATAGGTTGTCTAGTGCATGTTGCCGCTGCCGCTTCAGTCCACCATACCTATGTAGGCGAGGACCGCCGAATTCTAGTCTCGCCGTGTACTGGCCTCAGTACTGATGCTCCTCTTTTTCCTTTGCCCTTTGTCGGCACCCCTTTTGTTTAAGCAGGATTTGAGATCGACGTCGTTAGCAGGGTTACCCTTCCGGCTTGGCCTGGGCAGGGTTATGGACGCCATTGGTTATTCCCCAGGGCTCTTAGCCCCATTTGCATCTTGTCCGTAGTCGGACGCTCTGTCATTTTCAAGGTGATTTGGATCTTTGTATATTATATCTGTATTCTTGACTCATTGAGTCGCTGCAGTATATATATCTGTTCTGTGGGTCCCATCGAGGACTGTCATGTAATGTTATTACTTCGTTTTCCACCCGCACGAAAGTGCCTGGTGGGCACCTTTGAATCGTTTCTATGCGGGTTTGGCGGGAATCGCTGAAACTTGCATAGGGCCGATTCTGAGGGTGTTACAGAGTGGTATCAGAGCTCAGCAGTTGCGATACCCCACAAGTCCAGCCTGTAGGATAACCTAGCTAACGGCCGAAGTAGAGTGTCAAAACTATTTTTGCAAAATTGGTTGGATAGTTCTGATTAGGTCTAATTTTACTCCTTACCCCTCTGCTGCTCTCCTCTCACCTCTGCGTGTTTTGAATCCGCTCTCTTCTCTCTCTTCGAGTCCAGGATTTCTCGTGGTTGGGATCCGTCGTACCTTCAGGGTTTCGCTTCCTCCTTTGGTAACGGTGTTGCTACATCTGGTCTTCATGCTATCCGAGGAATCCTTCGTCTGGTGGACTTCTCTTTGCTCCTCCTCGTGCCTTCCGGTGTTTTCTGACGCGACGACATCATCTACGCCAGATCCGATGCAGAGTCTGCATCACTCCTTTGTTCTGCACCTCGATTGTCGAGATCTTCAGTCTAACTCTGAGAGTTGGTTGCATAATCTTCTATTCATGTGTAGAGTAAATGGTTTGGGTGCGCGATGGACTGATCACCATCCGACTACTCTTATCATTCGCTCTTGTACATCGAATCAGTGGATCCAGCAATTTTACTCCGTCCACGGAAGATAGAGGTGGCTTTATTTGTTGATACCTCTACCTTCGGCCTTTTGTTCCGGAGCGTTCTCTCGACGGTCACGGACAACGACCTCTTGTTAGTGGTGTCGCGAGGATCTACACGAAGCGAGAAGATGCAGATCGCCGCCCTTCTTCCCGGTACCATGAGGCGGATCTCGAGGGCGAGATCCATTGTTAGTGGTGTCGAATTGTGGCATCCCGCAAAACCACTACTAGAAAATCGCATTGTTTTTGTGCATTGCATCATCATGACCGCATGCTCAAATGTCATCATGCCACATTACATTTGAGCATCGTCATTATCTTGCATTTTGCTTGCATAAAACTATTTTCGGAAAAACCTATTTTTGTTTTCTAAACGCCCCGTCTTTGTCAAACACAAACCGGGTCTCCGGATTAATTTGTTTTGTCGGCCAACGGTTTGCAAAAACCTGTTTAAACAAATAAAATATTTAATTATTTTAGTGGGGGCAGCCAACCGGGCCGATCCGACCCAGTCGGCCACCCCCAGAATAAAACGGTCCACCCAAAATCCCTAACCTACCCAAACCTATCCTACCCACCTATCCTAGCCTGCCACCTCACCTTTCCCTCCACCTCATCACACCCACCGCCACCTCACCAATCCACCAGCCCTCCCCACCTTCCCCAGGCCCACCTGGGCGCGTCCCCACACTCCCTCTCTCTCACACAGCCCCCACTTACCCCCTCTCTCTCTCTCCCTCTGCCAGCCTGGCCCCACCCGCAGCAAGCAGCCCCACTCACCAAAACTACCCACTCCCCTGGTCAACCCGTCCCCACCGACGCGTCCTCCCCACCTCCCTGCCTCCCGGGCCCCAATCCCCACCCCGGGCCCCACCTCTCCGCCTCGACCCCGCACTCACCCACCCGCGCGCCCCGTCTCCTTCCTCCTCCCCTCCCTCACCTTTCCCCCACCGACGCCCCGCGGGCCCCTCTCCTCCTCCCTCCGGCGCCGGCTCCCTCCTCTCCTCCCATACTCCGTTCGCCCCGCCTCCCCGTCAGCCCCGCTAACCACCTCCGGCCGCCGCCGCCTGGTGGGCTCTTCCCCGGCCGCCGCCGTTCTCCCCTCCCCGTCTCTCCTGACCGCTCCGCTCGGGCCCTCCCTCTCCTCTTCTCGGCCCCGGCGCCGAGCTCTGCGCCCCGCCGACCCCGCGCCTCCTCGCCGCCGGTCGCCTCCGCCCTCGGCGCGCCGTCCTCCCTCCTCGCCATCGCCGGCCGCGAGCCTGCCCTCCGTCCCCGAGCGCTCCTCCTCCCCGCTCGAGCCGCCGCGTCGCCCTCCTCTTCGGCCGACCTCGCCGTCCCCGCTCGGCCCTGCCTCGCCTCTGCCCCGACCTTGCCGCCGCCTCCTGCTTGCCCCGCGTCGGCCCTGCCTCGAGTCCGCCGGCGCCCCTTGTCTCCCTCCGCGCGCCTCCGGTGGCCGACCTCCATGGCTCCGTCCAAGGCCTCCTCGACATCCGCCTTGCTGCCTGCCGCGGACGCGACCTGGTGCCTCCTTGCTCCATCCCATCCGCATCGCCTCCGGCTAGAGCCTGCACAGGCTACCCCTCTGCGTGTCGTCGATCGTTGCCTGCTCCGTCGCCGAGCCCGTCTCGCTGCCCCGCTACGCAGTGTGGAGGGTTGCCCAACGGAAGACGAAGATTGTTGAGTACGGGTGGAATGAGTGCCGATGTAGATCCCCGAGCTTCGCGTGTCGCCAAGGGAAATCTCAAACCGCAAACCACTTGTGTTGAAACCAAGTCCGTCAACGATCCATCCGCATGCCAAGATCTCCTACACGGAAACCTCAAGTACTTCCTCCCGGACCCGAAGACCGTACCTTCGCGGAACAAGTTCACGGCCAACAACCAAAGTTGGAACCCCAAGGTCGCCAACACGGACTCGGAGGATCCCCGGACGACGAGCTCTCCATCTCGGACGCCAAGTTCGTCAAGAACCCGGACGCCAAGGTCGCCGATGCGAATACGACAAGTACTTCATCCCGAACGCCATGACCGTCGACATGACCCGAAGACCACGGATGCGCCAAGAGCTACTCCGTTATCCGAGAACAATTCCGCCGAGACCGAACCCCAGATCCGAACCCTGAGACCGAACCCCGAACCCCGGAACCCCAAGATCGTTGAACCCTAATGTGTGACCCTAAGCCCCTATTTTTATAATAATATCTAAACTTGTTGCATATTAAATTGTCATACTCGCATGCATATTGTCATGTGGTTTGGGGGCCTTATGCCGATTCACCTCATAATTAAATATGGGGCCCATATGCGGGCAAATCTAGTCTTATATTGGCCTCATTTAAATTTGTGTAGCGAACCTGTGCTATCTTTTGCCATGTTAAGACAACATTTAAATTGTGGGGTATCCAAACAACATGAACCTATTAATTAATTGTCGGGACCCCGGTTCCACTTAATATTGCCCAATTGCATCGCATCTTTGCCATGCCATGCATCATACATGCCTCATGCCCGATCTTCTGCCGTTGTGTTAATTAGTGCATCCGGTGTTTATTCTAGTGTTTTGGTTCTTCGCGGATAAGGCCGTTGAGTGATGCGAGTGTCGACCCGATCTTCGGATGAACCTTCGACAATGTTTTCAGGCGAGCATCTCCCCCTTTCTTCCTATCTTACTTTTATAGTATTTATTCCCTCCTATTGATCTATTGCTATCTGTGTTGCGTTCGTACCCGTGATATCCCTTGCAGCCTTATATTGCCTTGGACACCTCCTATTACTGTTGTTTGGTAGATAGTTGGACCTGCGCGTCGTAGTCGCTTGCTCAAGTGCTGTTGCGTGTCGTCAAGTACCACAGTTGTTGGAGCATTGCCGCATGTTTAATGTTGGAGATGATCATGGCTTTATTTATCGTTCACTTTAATTATTGTTTAATAACTAAAATTGAAGTAGGTAAGCAGAGGCACAGGTGGGCAATAGATGTTATTTGGTTGTTAATCGTCCACTTGTGTCCCGTAGGACCCCGAGTACTTGATACCTGTTCCTTGACTATTCGCGCTATCCACATGCGGGGGAATTATGGGACCCCCCTGAGCCAGAGCTTGATTCATTCTTATTTCTTGGGGCAACAAACTAGTTTGAGGTTTTATTTACTATCCTGTACTTATGCCATGCTTTACTGCTTTATTTAAATTGTGCGATGGATAGCACCTGTACTGTTTAGGATCGGGACACGTTTTCACGGTGTCGACAAGCCCAGTTTTGGGTTCCCAGTCGTTCACAGCCGTTCACCCAAACCTTGAGTCTGTCTCGGAGTCAGCTAGCTTCGTTGCGGGTGTACTCAACGGGGTGGCCCCCGGAAATATTTCTGAATCTTGTGATTGCTTTGTCGTGAAAGCCTCGTTGGGTTTTGATTTGGTTTTTCCGAGGTTGATCGAGTGTGTGTTGCTATTTGTGCACCCCTGCAGGGTAAAAACTTTCTGAAAGCCGTGTCCGCGGTTATGGACGACTTGGAGCACAGTATCTCGATTATAGACAACTATAACTAAAGTAGTGCTATAAATTTGACTTTATAATGACTAGTAATCAGCTTAACTATAATGGAATGGCTAATAAAACTGCCAACAATTGCTTGCTTGGGTTGTCGCTTGCGACCATTGTATCTGACTAGTAAGTATCGCAACTATAACGGAATGGCTAAATAAAAGTACCAACAACTGCTGGGTTTTGGGATATCTCATGCTATTTGTATCTGACTAGTAAGTGTTGCAACCACAATGGAATGGTTAAATAAAAGTGCCCACTGCTTATTTTATCAGAGTGACTATCTGTATTTGACTAGTAATTGCCGCAACTATAATGGAATAAATAAAACTGCCAACGGTGTGAGTTCCTCGGTCGACTTCCTCGTTTGGTCTCGAGGGGGAAATACCAGGATGGGTTTGCTTGGTGATAGTATCAGGTTGGTTCCGAACAGGTCTTTCTCATACCTATCCGATAGCCGCCAGTTGTATCGAGTCTCTATAGGTTGTCTAGTGCATGCTGCCGCTGCCGCTTCAGTCCACCATACCTATGTAGGCGAGGACCGCCGAATTCTAGTCTCGCCGTGTACTGGCCTTAGTACTGACGCTCCTCTTTTTCGTTTGCCCTTTGTCGGCACCCCTTTTGTTTAAGCAGGTTTTGAGATCGACGTCGTTAGCAGGGTTACCCTTCCGGCTTGGCCTGGGCAGGGTTATGGACGCCATTGGTTATTCCCCAGGGCTCTTAGCCCCATTTGCATCTTGTCCGTAGTCGGACGCTCTGTCATTTTCAAGGTGATTTGGATCTTTGTATATTATATCTGTATTCTTGACTCATTGAGTCGCTGCTGTATATATATCTGTTCTGTGGGTCCCATCGAGGACTATTGTGTAATGTTATTACTTTGTTTTCCACCCGCACGAAAGTGCCTGGTGGGCACCTTTGAATCGTTTCTATGCGGGTTTGGCGGGAATCGCTGAAACTTGCATAGGGCCGATTCTGAGGGTGTTACATCGTCTCCTTTTATAGGCTCGACGGTGAGACCGAACAGGATGGGCAGGCGACGGTGGTGACATGGCTATGGGCTGCTAGAGGCATGGCCGGCGGTGGCGATCGATCGGTGGTCTTCGACGGCAGGGGCGGTGGCAAATGGTCTGGAACACGCGATGCTCTACGCGGCAGAGGCGGCGTCTTCGACAGCGAGCGGTGGCTGTGAGGCATGGGGCGGCGAACGGGGATTTCTGGCGGTCTCCTAGGATGGTGGTGATCGTGTATGCACGCGGCGAGGGTGGCGCGCGGTCTGTGGGCATGTGTCGAGGGTGGCGCTCTAGCGCACGCTCGACATGGTTGACAGAGGCACGGGCGCGGCGTTCCTGGGTTCTCTGGTCAATGTCTTCGACGCAGGGCTGGTCGATAGGGGGCGGTGAGGCATGGGTGATCTTCCAGACAAGGTAGGCACGGCTAGTTCCTCTCCTAGCTTGATGTCTACACTGGGGTGGCATGGGTGGCTTCGGCTGTTCACCATTGATGACATTGCCAAGCTTACAGTGGTGCTAGATGTTTACAAATGAGCTAGATGATCTACTAAATCCTAGTTGCAACCAGAGAGGGAACAAGTTAGGCTCAAATCACTGCTCCAAATAGTGTTTGGATTTTATTTGATTTGAATCAGCAAGGTGTTTGATGAAATGGCCACATGAATTCAAGTTTTTGAATTTTGAAAAGATTTTTGGTGGGTGTGCTAAGCAGGTGCTGGTGAGTCTGTGGATGCTTGGGTTTTGAAAGTTGAGCTTTTTTGAGTGGTTTTTGAAAAAGTGGGATCTTCCCATATGTTATAGATTCAATTTTAAACTGTCATTTAAACTATGCATTTGAATGTTTCTGGATGATCACAAGGTGGGCCTTGGTACTGTGTTATGAGTACTATCAAGGGGTGCAAAGATCCAAACAAGTTTCTGTTAAGTTTTGAAAGTTAGAGACAGCCAAAGTAGGCATGGGAGTTAAATTGGCCAAAGTGACCATTCCCTTATTTTGTTTGTTTTGAGTTATTTGTCTTTGGGAAAAGTGTGGGGATTGTTTAGATGATGTTTATTTCACCTAAGAATCCATTTACAAGCAAAGGAACACACAAACAAGGCAATTCAAAAGAATTCAAATTGGAATGCATACACACATGCATGCTTTCATATTTTTATTTAGAAAAGTTTTTGTTAATCCTAAATTTTGATGATTAGAGTTTGATGATCCAAGTTTAGTATTTTTGGGATGTTACAAACCTTCCCCCCTTAAACAAAATCTTGTCCCGAGATTTGAAAAAGGACAAAAAGATTACCTAGGATTTGAAGAGATCGGGAAACTCCGTCCTGATATGATCTTCGTGCTCCCAGGTAGCTTCTTCTTCGGTGTGGTTGCTCCACTGAATCTTGAGAAACTTGATGCTTAGGGTTCTGGTAGTTCTGAAAGCTTCTTCCAAAATACGGATGGGTACTTCGGGATAGGTCAGACCATCGTTGATCTCTATGGTCTGGTGATCGATATTCTTGAACACTTCGGTCTTCTCTGGAACTTCGAGGCACTTGCGAAGTAATGAGATATGGAACACATTGTGCACGGCTGACATTTCTTCGGGAAGTTCCAATTGATACGACACTTCTCCTCGACGGTTCATAATCTTGAAGGGTCCGATATATCTGGGGGCTAACTTTCCTTTGAGTTGGAAACGCTCCATTCCCTTCAATGGTGACACTTTCAGATACACAAAATCTCCGATGTTGAAGGCGAGGTCTCGACGTCTCTTGTCGGCGTAACTCTTCTGTCTGGACTGAGCGGTCTTGAGGTTCTCACGAATCTTGTGAACCTTCTCTTCTGCTTCTCGTAGGATGTCGGGTCTGAAAATCTGACTCTCTCCTACTTCCGACCAGTTCAAAGGGGTGCGACACTTCCTTCCGTACATGAATTCAAATGGGGCCATTTGCAAACTAGCTTGATAACTGTTGTTGTAAGAAAATTCTGCAAACGGTAGACAGTCACATGGGAGAAGAAAGAGGATTTAAGAAAAGTTTATCCATATTCAAGTACATCTCCACAAACTTCGGGACGAAGTTTAATTTAAGGGGGAAAGTCTGTAACATCCCAGTATATAGGATCTGTCGAAGGGTAGATTTAGGAATATGAATTGTTGTATGCATTCATTTGTGAAAATGTGGGTAAAATTTTTACCAAATAAAAACTTTGAGTGATCAATGTTTCTTTCTTACTTTGAGAATAGGTTTAGTCTTAAAGGAGGATTGCTATAAACTTTGATATGACCTTAAAGGAATGATATGTGTTTTTAAATGAGTTTGGATTCTAAAACTTAAGTGTTTTATAATTTAAAAGATTTTGATATAAGATTTGAATCTTAAATTAATTAAAAGGAAAGTATTATAACTTAAATCTTATCTAAAAACAATATTGTATATGAAATTCATTTCACATACATAAACAAGTTACAAAGAATGAACTTATTCAGATTATTCCAAACTTCACAATTTATACCAGAGTAAACAATAAGAATATTTTTTATTAATAAATATATAATCTTTATTACAAATGAATCAAATAAAGATTACAAGAATTATAAAAGAAGAATTACAAAAGAATAAGAAAATTACAATTGTTTATTTACTAACTATCCTATATCTAAAAGTGTTCATCCTTATCTTTGTACCCGCAAAACAAAGATTAAATAGAAAACAAAATAAGAATAGTGTTAGTTTATTTCTCTCAGACATGTCAGTGAAGTGCACATGACAAACTCATCATTGAGAAATATCAAAAAGGGGCAAGTTTCACCAATATGAAAGATTTCATCTTTCATAAATTCAAAGCCAGAATTCTAATGACAGCCGAAATGGACCAATTCACCAGCCAGATAAAAGTAGTTTGGTAATAGTAAGTTCAAACTTTCTGAACTTATCCACATGTGCATAACAGGCACACAAGCTGCACACACACACGCATGCAAGGGTGTGCTGTCGATCCCACAAGCACAGCTAAAAACACAGCACGGCCGTGGGGAAAGCACTAGTGCATCACTCCACTGTACATCACACAAGAACAGCAAGTGTAGACAGCAGCCAAACCCAACCACCCAGATCAACCCAAACATCACCAGAATGGTGACATAAGGAGGGGAATGGATCTGGTGGACAACAAGGTTAAACCCAGAAGCTAGGAAGATCAGGCCAGCTCAAGAGAAAGTTTAGGAGCCCAACAAAAGCAGATCAAGATCCAGATTAAGATCAAGATCATCATCAATCTACCACATCCACATCAGAATCTGTGGTGAGCCTCATAAAACCATCACATGATTTCATCATATTATCTAAATAAAAGCATGTGTTGTTCTATGAGATAATATCTCAATAAACACTCAAGAGGAGTGCATCTATCCCAGAGATTTCAAGTATAAGGATAAGAAATCCAGCTCAACCACAAACACTAAACCCTTAGACCAGCATCACTGGGTTCAGTATTATTTTTGCAACTTAGATCATTTTCATTTGATCTTATCAGATCAGGGCACAAATCTCAGAGAGAGTAGCACCTCTAATCTTGCAAGATTCAAACAAAATAATACTCAACCAACTAGGAATTACATCCTAGAGCCTCAGAACAACATCATAGGCAGGAAAATTAATAAAAGCTTCCATATCATCTTATCAGTTTTAATCACAAGCATAATCAAGTTAAGCCCAGAAATAAAAACCAAATCACTTGTGTGCCAGAATACAATGGTATCACAAGGACAAGATTTTTAATAAGCTAAAACCAATCTTTACTTAGCTTTCATAAATAAAAGGGGACAAATCAATGAATATCATTTTCCTGAAGCCAAGTGCTAGGAATCAACCTTAAATTCATATATACATCCACATAAATCATTATAGGTAATGATTTGATTCAATAAGTATAATCTCATACAAGCCAATATTATAATTGTAGTAAGCAAATACGGAGAGAAGCTACTGTCAGCATAAGTATTCTGATAGTAGAGCAAACTTCTCAGACCAACAACATAATCCAATCAAGGATTTCATTGAACACTAGCATGAATCATGGTGGATTACCACCAGAATCAACCTGACAGGCAACTAGTATCATCAAAGCCACTATCAATCGTTAACCACAACAGACAATCATTTCCCATGATCAAATATGAACAATACTAGATCTAAAGCAGCATATATATGATCAATAGGGGGTTATGAACCCTAATCAGAGCAAGAACCCTAATCCAGAT
Source organism: Avena sativa (assembly GCA_916181665.1). Classification (NCBI taxonomy): domain Eukaryota; kingdom Viridiplantae; phylum Streptophyta; class Magnoliopsida; order Poales; family Poaceae; genus Avena; species Avena sativa. The sequence continues at coordinate 90,131,737 of OV702285.1, read as the reverse complement.
ATGAACTCAACCAACACAAAGTCACTCGGCATGAAAGCCACTAGATACACAGAGAGAATCATGGCAGTAGCATAGACAAACACCATAGAGACCACTTACCCGAGGTCCTCGCGGATGAATCGAAGAGGAAGAAGAGGGGCCGACGAATCGCGGCGGCACAGGGAGCACCCTAGAGGGGCGCTGCAACCTGCACCTGCCACAGGCGCCCAACACCAGCACACCCAACACCAGCACACCACCGCAGGCGGGATCGCAGCGGCGGAGACAACACCTTTCCGAACACTAGGGTTCGGGAATGGGGTGGAACTGACCACGGGGAAGCCTCGGAGTCAAATCCAAGTGGATAGAACGAACGAGCATCGTCGACAACCCCAACTCGCATCACGGTGGCGGCCAGAACGACCGACAGCGACAGGAATCGACGGTGGCGGCATCGCCGGCCACGGGGTCGAGGCAGGGGAGGAGAGGATAAGGTCCAGGGACAGAGGGAGGTAGAGTGGGCTGGGTGGGCCAAAACCCTTCGGAGTTGTCATTTGACCCTGCCCTATTGGGCCACCCTGGCCCAATAAGCCCAACGGGCCAGCCCAAGTTATTTAATAAATTTTTGATCAATTAGAAAAGACCAAAATGCCCTTGACCTCAATAAAATTATAAAAAATAAAATAAAAGTCCAAAAATTATAAATAAAATATTTTTGGATTCACAATAATCCACTCTGTTCAAATAAAGTAAAATATAAAGTTTTGAACACTTAAACTTTTATAAGAATTTTGTAATTTATATATTCCTTATGGAATTTTACAAAATTATTGAAAGGTGATAAAAATAAATAAAATCAGTTTCATTATTTATTAATATTATAGATTTTTTGAAAAATACTAAATAAATATTTAGTAATAAAAATAATTCATATTTCTATAAGGATAAATGCTTATAATATAAGTAAAATACCAAAAATCTTAGAAAAATAAGAATTCTAATTTAAAATATAATCATGTATTATTATTTCACTTAATTAAATATTTATTATTATAGAGTAATAAGCATTATAAAAATTATATCTTGTTATTTATAAACCACAAAAATACATGTAATATACCAAAATGGTCACAAAAATAAATTTACATATTAAAAGTTTAATATTCTACTTTTGAGTTAAATAAAAATTCCAATATTTTAATAACTCAAATATAAACTTATTAATAATTTATCCCAAGATAAATAAAACTTATTCCTAAAATGAGTTAAATAAGTCTAATAAATAGTATTAATCTCAAATATTAATAACCTAATGCCATAATGATTTAAAACATTATAAATGTTTTTATTTTAAAAAGATCTACAACCTTAAATGAAGATTATCTCTAAAAAGAATTCCATTAATAATAAAGTCCTTAAAGAACAACTTGTGAACAATCAAATCTTCTCTCAACCATATTAATCACCAAATTACAAAAACTACTACAACACTATATAAATCCATAAGTAGTTAAGTAATATTATGTTGGGTTTATAAACTATACTCACTCATCTACAAAAGGTAAAAGATACCACTCTATTAGAAAATTAAGAAACCATTATCCCAAGTAAAAGAATAACCATTCTTAAATAACTTAAAGAACACTTTTCAGATATACAAGATACTAATGTATAAGTACTATACTTTCAAAATTATCTATATTTTAAAGTTAACTTTAGTCTCCAAGAATCTAAATATAATACCATACACATTACTACATGATTTATAGTTAACTTTGGTCTGAAGTAGTTAATCTATAAAGCAACTCAAGTCAAAACCATTTGATCAAAACAAATAACATCAACCACCACTATTAACCACAAAAGTTTGTTTAGACTTCGGAAGAGAAACCTTTTCTTCGAAGGTTATTCCTTTTGCCACTTTAAATAAGAAATCTTGTATAAAGAGTCTTCACTAGTATGTCATAAAAATGTATATTTTACTACTACAAAGGTGTTGTCTACAACCACTCCTAAACTCTAATAAAAGTACAACTATGAAAATTATGTAAAAGGACCACACATTCGAAAGTAACCACTTCCAAAATCTAAACACTAGAACAACGCTATTCCCAGGATTTGCGCTTAGAACGTGCATCACATTACTTATGCATAAAAGCATACTGCTTCTTTAAACATTAGTCCTCACCGGACCAATGATGCTGATTTCAGATTTTGGATCTTATACATTGACTCGAAGACCGTGAGTGCATAATCTTGCCATCATCAAAGGCAAGTTCACACTTGCTCATGTCCTTTGTTTATTTTCTATAAAGTATTTTACAAATCCAGTGTTGTCTACACCTGCATTTGAAAAAGGTCAGAAAACACTATTTTCCAATAAGAATGAGGACTATTGATTATTGATCCAGGGTGATCAGTTAATATATTAAATCTGACAGTTGGGATACCACTGTTCAGAACTATATTACCTAGGACTTAACAACCAATCTCGCCAGTGATTCTTGCGCCGTATATTACGCGTTGACCATGAGATTTGGAATGGGACGGAGAAGTCAGCTGTATCTTCTTCCTCTCGCATGAAGCCGGATGTGCAGGTCGTGGCTGTTATCCTCGTAGCGTGCATTTTAATTGGTAATTCGCAGAGGATATGCATCATATGGGTGGGAACCCTCAACGTCCCACTATAGTTCTGACATCTAACGGTTTGTGGGGTCGTGAAGGGGGCAGTGATTGGCTTGGATCATCTTCTGGACCCCACATCATGGAATTGTGGACGGGAATAAGCTCCCCAGTTGTGCAACAAAGAGTTGATCTCTCATGGGTAAAGTGACGCACCTGTACAGAGTGAAAGAACCGTAACTTGTTACTCCCTGTTCTGGGAAGGAGCTGCGAACGCGGCGGGAAAGGAACCCCATGAAGGTTCTGGTAAACCCGTGAAGGCTGAAGGACATAGATTTTAAGAATAAAAACAACCTTTCAAGAAATTTTTATGAAAACTTGCATTACCTACGACCTACGGTCTATGGCTGTAGATATAGGGCATCAAACACTCCTTTTCTAGTGAATTTGCTGAGTACGCTCGTACTCAAAGTATCTTCTTAACCCTTGCTAGATTCTGAAGCCATTAAAACGATGTCTGCATCGAGATATGCTCTAGGACTTACCAAGATCAGCTAAGGCTCTTCAATGAAGACAAGGAAGACAATATATATCCCAACTCAAGTGAAAACGGAGTTACTAATTAAATAGAATCTCTAGCCAAAGAACCTATCTTTATAGTACGTTGCAATAGCAGCAATGTCAAATCCTTAATTAACTACTAGCTTATTTAGTATAATAACTTTGTGTTACTTATCTTTGATTCTTCTTTATAAAAGAAGTTCTTTCTCTTTCTTAAACCTAGAGTGTTCTCTGGATCTTATGTAAAGAGTGAGTTGTAACCTTTAGCCATGCATTGGACCCGCTGTGTTTCTGTTGTGCCATTCTGAGGGTTGTAATACTAAGTGAACGGTGTTTCATTGGTGTTATGTCCACGACTATAGTATACTACATCATGCAGTGGTATGATGGGTCACCGCATTTCTTCTTATGCGCGTGCACGCTTGGCTGTAGGGTGGCAAGCAGGGCGGGTTGCGGCACAACTTTTACACTAATCCTTCTCTAATTTTGCTATCTTCCAGGACCTCCTTTTGCCTATATTTTGTTTCGCGGGTCGTTATGTGGGTGCCGCTTGCCACCCTACTTGGCTGCTGCCGGGATCGACCTCCAACGGTGGCAGCATCGACGAGTACCTAGATCCTATAGCAGAATATTCTCTCCCGCCAAACCGTTTTTTGTTTGCGGTACACCGCATATTCGGCTCCCAGAACTGAATATATGTAGCATGGAAGCGACCTTTTGCGGAAACCGTATTTTTTTAAATGCGGTACGGTATGTGGTATCTAGAAAAGCCACTTTTTCTGTCTCGTACCGCAAACTGACAGTTATTTTCTCGGTACGGGAATGGTTGCGGTATCTGCTAGAGATGCTCTAATTAAATTATCTTTTTTCGATAAAGGGCGCCTTTATTACTTAGCAGTAGATTACACCCGGCCTCTGCATAAAAATGCACACAGCCCACACCAATCCACATAGTCCAAACATAAAATAAAAATATAGGCGAATTACATATCAAACTGAGAAATTGTAATAGCGCCTAGGGTGCATGGGTAGGTCTATCCGAAGATTATGCTGCCATCCATGTCTGGTAAAAAAGTCCCGTGTTGTATCCTCCAGCCGCGTACACACCTCCAGGAAGAGATCGCAATAATCCGCACGATGCAAAGTTGACCAAGCCCGAAGGGTATGAGTACACCGCTGGAATAGTCGGTTGGATTAAAGCATTATACAAAGAGCTAACAGAAAAGGACCCGTTCTTAGTTAGATTCCATCGGAATTCATCTTGCTCGTCCTACGGTTGTACATGTGCTAGACGATGTAGCAACATGATCCAAGAGTCAAGTCTAGAACCAATTAGATCCCTTCTGAACGTTATATTTGGCGGAAATGATTCGAACACTGTGGCAACCGTTTCCTCCTTATAACGAACAATAGAATATAACGAAGGATATTGTTCTCGAAGGGAAGCATTATCTAGCCATTTATCCTCCCAGAACCTTATTTGCGTCCCATTATTAATAGAGAAAGTTCCGAAGCGTAAAAAATGTTTTTTTGACGCCATCAGACCAGCTCAAAAGTGAGAGTCACCAGGTTTATAAACCATTTGGGACAATGCCTTTGAACCAATATACTTTATTTTAATAATAGTTTGCCAAATCTCTTCCTCATTTAATAACTTGTAGAGCCATTTACTAAGGAGGGTTGTATTCTTAACCTGTAGATCATGAATACCGAGCCCATCCTGTTCTTTGGGTCTACACAAAACACTCCATTTAGTCAGTCTATACTTCTTTTTCTCATTATCTCCCTGCCAAAAGAATCTTGATCGGAAGTAATCCAACCTTTTTAAGACCCCTTTTGGTATTTGAAAAAAGGAAAGCATAAATAAAACCATATTACTAAGGACTGAGTTGATTAGCACCAATCTTCCCCCCATAGAAAGAAGTTTGCCTTTCCAACTACTCAAACGTATCTGTAGTCTTTCCTCGACAGTTTTCCACTCAGCATTTGTAAGCCTTCGGTAGTGAACCGGAATGCCCAAATATCTGATCGGAAAAGTGCCGTAACAACAGCCGAAGAGTTCATTATAAAGACCAACCTCCTCTTGGGCCTCACCGAAACAAAAAAAATCGCTTTTATGAAAAATAATTTTTAATCCAGAAAGCTACTCAAAAGCCGAAAGTACGAGTTTCAGATTCTTGGCTTTTTCAAGATCATGTTCCATAAAAAGAATTGTATCGTCCGCATATTGAAGTATAGATAACCCCCCATCTACAAGATGAGGAATCACACCTTCAATTTGGCCATCAGACTTAGCACGCTCAATCAAGATAGATAACATATGAGCTACTATATTAAAAAGTAGTTGCCAACATTGTCATTGACTTTGATGGCAACACTACCTCCGACTACAAAGATTTCAATCAAGGAGCACCATTCCGCTGAAAAATCTTTCATTCTAAGAGCTTGTTGTAGAAAAGACCAATTAACTTTGTCATAAGCTTTCTCAAAATCAATTTTGAGAATTACCCCATTCAATTTCTTTCTATGGAGTTCATGAACCGTTTCATGCAAGGTAGTCACGCCGTCCAAGATGTGTATATCTTGCATGAAGGCGGTTTGTGAAGGCCTAAAAACATGATCAGCCACAGAGTTCAACCTGATAGTGGCAACCTTGGTAAAAATCTTGAAGCTAAAATTAAGAAGACAGATCGGTCTATATTGTTTGATCCGTTCTGCTTCATTAACTTTAGGCAGTAAGATGATTTCATAAAAGTTCAACCGATACAAATCTAGTTGACCCTCATGTAAAGCACTAAACATGTTCAAGAGATCTGGTTTGATTACATCCCAAAAGGTTTGGTAGAACTCAGCGGGGAAACCATCCGGACCAGGTGCGTTATTATGCTCCATTTGGAAAATGGCTAATTTGACTTCCTCCTTAGAATAGGGAGCAGTCAGATAGTTGTTTTCCTCCATAGAAACTTGGGGAATATCATTAATTTGGGATTCATCCATTGAGAAAGTGACCTCCTACGGATCCCCAAACAAACCCTTATAATAATTCCTAATGTAAGACTTTAGCTGCTCATGTCCTTCAATCAACTCGTTATTATGCTTTAAGGAATGAATACGTTTCTTCTTGTGTCTTCCATTGGCTACACTATGGAAGTATCTAGTATTCGAATCCCCATGCAAAATAAATTGTGATTTAGAATGCTGATACCACTTGAGTTCCTCCTCTCGCAGTAACCGGGCAATCTCCGCATTTGAATAGCTTTTTAGCTCAATTTCCTGTGGAGTAAGCAACCGGGATTCTGCTAAAGCTTCGAGGTCATCAATAGTAGCTAAAATTCTAAGTTTTTATTTTTTGAGAATACCAGCGGTGTGACGCGCCCAACCCCCGAGATGTTTCCGTGTCAAACGCACTTTATTGTTCCATCTTTGGATTGGGGTATCACCGGCCACCGGCCTTTCCCAAATTGCTTTCACCATATCATGGAAACCATCATGAAGCAGCCATCCAAGCTAAAATTTTAAAGGACGTCCACAACGTGGTAATGGCAAACCAATGGTTAGCAAAATGGGAGCATGATCTGACAGAGCCTCAATACGTTCTAGAGCTCGTACCGAAACTAGAGGGAAGTGGTCTTCCCAATCTGAGTCCATCAGTACACAATCAAGTTTTTCGTATGTTGGTTCCGATAAAGAATTAGCCTAAGTAAATTGTCTACCAATCATGTTTACTTTCTTCAAGTCAAGACTGTCGATGACAGCGTTAAAAAGGAAGGGTCAATGATCGTCGAAGCGGCCTTTTCTCTTCTCAAATCGGAACCGAAGCAAGTTAAAATCCCTCCTATAAGAATAGGGTACGGATTATATTTTTCTAAGTTCACCAATTCTTCAAGGAAATCGGCCTTAAAAGCCTCTTGAGCCGCACCATACACAGCAACCAGACTCCACACGAAATTATCAGCTTTGTTACGGATGTGTAGTTTAATATGAAACTCCCCTTCCGCAACAACTAATATATTCATGGTGTCTGCCCGCACGCCGAGTAAAATGCCCCCAGACCATCCCCTAGGTGGATGAGAATGCCACACAAAATATATACCGCCACGAAAGGCGATCTAGTATAGTTTGTGAGAATTCTCTTCTATCCATTTTATAGATAGCCACAAAATCCAAATTGTGTTCCCTAGAACATAGTGCAATGTGTAAATGTTTAGCCAAGTCTCGAAGACCTCTGCTATTCAAAAACATGCCATTCATTAGGAAACAATAATAGATTTAGGCGCAAGATCTCGTTTGCGAGATTTGTTACATTTTTTTCGGAAGTTGATTTACGACCAGAAGCAGTTAGCTCATAAATTGAGCTTAATATATCTTCGTCCAAACCAACTTCAAGAACTTCACCTACTAGATGAGATAGGATCTGACCATCTATTGAGATGTCTGTATCCTCATCATCAGAGTAGGGGGAAATAAAAGAGGCCGAGGCTTTTGGAATAACCGGTCAAATTCCATCCGCTTCAAGACCTTAGCAGAAATAGAAACATCACATACATTCTTACCTAAACTAATTCCAACAGAATTAAGCTTGGAATTAATGCAAGTTGATGAAAAAGAAATAAAAGACTTGGATGAAGAGGGATTACCAGCCGTGTCGAGGTTCTTCTCCGCCTTCCTACGCATGGCCTTCTCCAAAGAATCCATACCCGTGACTGAAGCACCGTCAGCACTAACCGGATGCCTTGCACTCATGCGCAGCACCGGCATCGCAGAGACCTTGAGTACCTGTAAAAGCTGATCATCCTCCACAGCTGCATCCGTCGACGAGCCCTGCTCGACCCGCGTCTCCGTCGTCGAAATATACCCACAGCCCTGGCCATCCTGTGGCCCAAGTCCATCGGCATCCTGGTCTAACACCGAATGCTCCTGAGGGGCTTGCCACGTAGTGGGCTGGACCTCCTGTGTCTCCCGCGCAACAGATGGCGAAGAAGTCCCAGCTGCAGCCGACGGGGCAACTTATCTACACCGTTGGAAAAAACAATGGTATCCAGTATTTGGAGATGGAGGAGAAGTTGAGTAGTTGTTGAGTAGTTGGGCAGAAGGTTTCTCTGCTGATGATGTTAGACTCACCAACGAGATTAGGGAGTATGCGCGCTTTATAATCGGATCGGATCTTGAGTCTCCGGCTGCAGCAGCTGCCTTTATGGTACAATGTCTAAACATGGTGGTGTGGTGCCTAGTTCATAGATTTTGTTGCTTGATGTTTATTAACCTATCTGTCTCAATTAAAAAACGATCGATCGTTTCAAAGTGTATCACGGAGGAGTCCGACTTCTTGTCTGAGCTGTTGGCATGTAAAATCAAGAACGATGTCGAGCAGGATGTGTTCATTTCGGAGGTGTTGGAGGATGACTCGCTTAACTTTAGCAATAAGGTCCGGCAGGTTGCGTTTGATATCCTGACAACGTACAATGGGCCTTATTCTTCTCAGTGCATTGCTGCTCCCATGTTGGTATGCTTTGATACGTCTCTACTAGTAATTTTATTTACCTATTCTGAAGTTTTAGTACATGCCTCGATGCATATAATCACCAATTGCTAAATAATGGTTTGAAGGGCATGCGAAAGGAGGTTAATATTCTACTTGAGTTGTTGTTGCTGAATCCAAACCACATATACGACCGCTTTGAAAGGCTCAACGTGTGTGAACTTCAACGGGAGCGTTTACTGAAATATTTTGTGGACATCCGAGATGGGTGTGCTCAACATGCTAACAACTGTTATACGCCCATAACAAAGAAGTTTCCAGAGTATGACCTGAATATTAATTATATATATTTTTCTAATTTTCTATTGTTGGATCGGGAGTAAAATTTCATTGTTTGCTGTCAACAGAGTGCTGACATCTGAGCCATGTAAGGGAACTGGAAGTAAAGATGATGAGGCTGGTTTTCATACTACCGATGATGGGTTTGCTGATCCTAATACTACCATAACAACTCCAAGAGCCTCTTCTGCTGCTCCCTTATCAATGTATGATATTGATATCGACGATTTTTTTTCATGTTGCCTTCATAACGTTGGTAAGAAGTCTGAAACACAAAACCACTGCTAGGGTTCTAAATGTTGATGAATTCGATCAGGAGAATAGGAACAATAACAAGACTAAGAGCATGGGAGAGACCCAAGGTAGAAACTTGAAAGAAGGTGCACTGTCTCCTACATGAGTTAATTACTTATGTTTCTTGTCTGGAAGTCCTTACTACCAAGAATTATTTGCTGGTTCAGCCAACGAAGTGCCCAGTTCAGAGACATCTGATCCATGTATTGTTAGGGGAAATCAAGATGAGAAGGTTTGTCAAATTACAAATGCCCTAATGTTTTGGTATCGACAATGCAAGAAACCAATTTATGCCTATGGAAAATTGTTTCTCATAGCAAACTTATTATTGATTTATTCCTACACTTCTATTTTCTAACACGGGGTATCTTGCATGTGGTAGTAACTACGCATTGGGTATTTGGGTAGTAGGAGTATTTGACAAATATAAAAAAGATACAAGTAGGATGGGATACTTTTGATTTGAGTGTCTGAAACCAAATCGGTTTTCCTTATTGTCCACCCAATGGTTATGGACGAATGTTATGTCAACCTCCTAATCAGTGTTGTACCATCTACCTAGTTTATTCTGTACATACATGAGAATTTGTTACCTATTGGTTCTTACAAAATTTAGTTTACGGATGCGTGTGTGTCGATTGTTTGGTGGTTTGATTTGTTTCTTTGTTTCTGTTAGGTAGATGGTTGTCGATCTATGAATGGGTATGGGGATTCTGCCGAGTGCCCGCTGCTCCAAGGCATCATGATCCCTCCAGATGAACATGAACAGGCAGAGGCAACCAAGCCTGATGGACCGAATGCAGGTGAAGAAGAAAAGCACATCTTGGAAGAGGCTAACCTGATCGAAGAAGGATCGATGAAGGAATTGGTAGGATTAGGCAAGGAAATTGTAGCACTGTTGAAGGCTTTGCTGGTGGTGTTGGTCGCTATTCTTTGTGTCGTTTGTGTTGGTGTGTATGCGCACAAATGAGAGATTGATGTGTGATCGGACACTGATGACATCAAGGCGAATATCAGTTTTGAAATTTTGTTTGCTTGTGTATCTACACTCTTTTTCTTTCTTACCTGTTTATTTAGATGTTTAGTAAAATTTAGAGAGAGACAACCTGACATTATACGTGGCTTTTCTAAAGACTACCAATAACAAAAATGAAAAAAATACAAAAAAGCCTGACAACGTGTACGACATTCACCTTACATTTCGAAAAAAAATTAACACTATTCGAATGGGTGGAGATTTGGTGCACATGTGCACTAGTGCTCCCATCATTTTGAAAAATAAAAATGGTATTTTTGCGTTTCATTTTTCAAAAAAAATGCTAGAAATACCTGTACATGGTCCATATATTTGTGCGAAATTTGAGTAAAAAAGTTTTTTTTATTTTGGGCTACATGAAAAATCAAATTTCTAACCGTGAATCAGACTAGAAATATGTATGTTTTGTTAGAATTTTGTCTTTTTTGTGTAGCTCAAAATACAACATAGTTTTAAACAAAATTTCTAGCATATATTCTATATGTATTTTTTTGCGAATAAGGACTTTGGCATTAAAAGAAACAGCGAACAGTACAAAACACCTCAACAAAAACAAAAATTATATCGAAATTGATGAGATGCCCTTCATCTTCAACCTCCAGACCGTGTCGACGACGCGCCGCTGCTGCCGCTCCTCCTAGAGCCGTCCTGACGTTGTTGGTTGCAGATAGGAAGTCGCCGAACAGGTCTAGAAGACCACATCCGTCCCGGAGACAAAGAAGAATGATGAACCGCCGATGATGCTCCTTCACGATCCAAAGATCCCCACAGCCAGAAGAAGTCCTTGGAGACAACACCACTCCCACAAGCTTCTCGACATTGCCGTCGAGATGGGTCTCAAGCCGAGGAGACTTTATTAGAGAAGACGCCGTCGCCACCACCTGAGCGCCGCCCCACCAAACCTTTATCATAAAAATAGGAAAACGAAGCCCACCCGCCGAAGAAGGCCAAGATCCACCCTGTCTCCATGGCCCAAAGGCCACAAAAGCGGGGCAGATCGCCGGCGGCGTCGACAGGAGGCACGGAAACCCTAATCGCCTCCTCAGGCTCCTTGGAGGCGAAGGGGATATCAATAGTTTTACCAGAATTCTATATGTATTTATCCATTTACATATTTTTACAAGAATTTCGTGAGACCAAAAAGTACAAGTTTTATTTTTTAAATCATAAGCACCGGTGCCAACGTACCAAAAACACTTGAATGCTCTATATGCACATTTCGTGTTTGTCATCCAGGCAATTAAAAATATTATGCCTTCAGGTTACGAAAGATAGGGATCACCTCGACAGTTATCAGTCACCTTCTAGAACTGATCGCCAAAAACTTGTTCTTTTCTCTACAATTCCCAATCGTGTGAAGCTGAGATTCAAATATCAAATTGAATCAGAGGCGAAGTCGGGCGGGTCGCCCCGGTGGCAAAGGCTTCCGATGAGAGGCTTGGAGCGGCACACCCCAGTAACAATTCCAGGCAGCTTCGACGGTTGTGGTGTCTTGCTGCATCTCGGATGCCGCCTGTTATGGTGGGGAAAAAGAAAGAGGTTTGTCCGTAGGTTCTTTCCTTCTTCCAATTAAAATCCCCGTAATCATAAAGTCAAGTGTTCTATGCGTGTGTTCCGATGGCATGAATTAGAAGTAACTAATAAAATCACTTGTGGATTGGCTTGCTCCAAAGTGGAAAACAACTTATGGAAATCCTACAGCATGGATAAGCCTTAAGTGCCCTGTTTCTCCAATGGTTACTGCAACATTTTTATTTTTTATTAATAATGTTCTTCTACACAAATATATGACAAATAAAGTTGCTAGTAAAGATAGTTCGGTTGCACGCATCATATGTCAAAGACGAATCTTTTTGATTTAATGTATGTGCCACGGCCAGATGGCCACGTCAAATGATATATAAATGCATCCAAATTCAAATAAATTTATGATATCCTTTTTTGGGCGGGAAATAATGTAGATAAAGTTTCCATCCTAATTATTTGCATTTGTTTATCTCTCCACGTAATGCTTGCATAGGCTTGTAGCGTGTAAAGGCATTGTTAAATCTATTTTAGTTAGCGGCGTCATAGTAAGATGATCAGTATTTCTACTCCCTCTGTTTCAAAATATAAGATGTTTTAGATTTGTGAATAAAATGTATCTAGACTTTTTTTAGTAGTAGGTTCATTCCAAACTTGAGTGAACCTATATATTAAAAGAAGTCTAGATACATTCCACTCACAAAACTAAAACATCTTATATTTTGAAACGGAGGGAATAACATCTAATGTGGCCAGCTAACGCCTAGAAGAACACACCCACCCACAAAACGACAAGGACAGAAACCACTCAGTAGTCAGTACTGACATCCACATGTAACTCCAAGCTCTCAACCAAGCACAAGCAACCACCATGGCGGAGGCAGTTGTAGGATTGCTAGTGAGCAAGCTCGGTGATTCATGCTAGTGATTAATGCCTCATGGCTGGTCTCCATCTATCATGCTTTCTAGATCAAATGATTAAAGTTGCAGTTCTCTCTACTCATGAAGACCAGCCATATCGCAAATCCTGCTATAAAGATTTTTTCATCCAAAATACGATGTCCGCAAGAACTTTGTAAGTGTTTCCAAGCCATGTTTATTATAGTGAATATGAATATTAGTTAGATTTAATTCTTTCTCTGTGAGTTGAATCTCGATTATTGCTTTTTTTCGCACACACCAGTAGATAAGAATGGCATGATCGACTATCAAGCACATCCTTTCTGGATGCAAACACAATGTCCTTCCCATGAATATGATGTCAGTCCTAGTTGCTGCAGTTGTGAAAGGATGGAGGTCAGTAAAAGGTTTAGATTCCTCAACCAAACAACTTCCGTCAGGTTGTCTGATTCCTATTAGTGGAAAGTAACAAAATAGATTTTTATCAACATTTAGAAGCAAGAAATTTTAAGCCCCCCTCCATTTCAAAATATAAAGTGTATTTATTTCGTGAATACCACTATTCATTTTTGTCACATGAGAATGGTGTCACTAGATTCGTTTTAAAATATTTACTTTGTTTGTTAGTTCGTTAGTGGATAAATCACATATTTTAATGAGATAACTATTGGTCAAAGTCTTGTTGTGACGAAACAACATACTCCATATATATTGAAATGGAGGGAATAATGTATTTTGCTACCTGCCTAATCACTTATTAGTGTAAATAGATGGTAAAAAAGCTAGAGCAGTCAATCCTGCTTTTCTCATTTTGGCCCTCAGTGGCGATCTACAATTTATTGCCAAGGTCTTGAAACTCTTGCATTATTATAATTTTATTTTAGAATCTTATCTAACAAACTAATATATAAAAAGTATATTTTATTTTACTATTGGGTATTCCAATTAAATCTACAATTTATCCTTTTCCGGTAGTGATGTATGCTCATGTGCTTAATTACCTCTAGTTATTTTTCCGTGAGATTTAAGAATTATATTTTGAGTTAACTGTTTTTATTTCATCTTGAAATTCAGCCCGCTGACACCAAATATATTACATGGGATGATGGGAGGAAACTCTGCTTGGAATGTTTCACTTATGCAACAATGGGCTCTCTAGAATGGCAGCAGCTTTACATGAATGAGCATGATTGTTTTGAAGGTTTGGATATGAAAGTAGAACATCAAGTTCTATTACTTTTGGTCGAGGCAGGGTCATCCCATAGATTTTGGGGACCGAGGACAATACGACACCAATGTCCCTTTGTTTAAAGTGAAAGAGCTTCCCTATGGCCAGGGGGGAAATAGCCCTCCCTACTTCAGAAAATTCTTTAAAGATATTTTAATGTCTGCCAATATCCACCACTTGTTCAAAGGGGCCCCTATCTCATGGGCCTCGGGCACGGGGCAAGCATCCTATAAAGATTTTTTCATCCAAAGTGCGATGTCTGAAAGAACTTTGTAAGTGTTTCCAAGCCATGTTTATTACAGTGCATGCAATTATTATTTAGAGTTAAATTCTTGCTTTGTGAGTTGAATCTCGATTATTGCTTTTTTCGCATACACTAGTAGATAAGAATGGCATGATCGAATATCAAGCACATCCTTTCTGGATGCAAATATAATGTCCTTCCCATGAAGATGATGGCAGTCCTAGTTGTTGCAGTTGTGAATGGATGGAGGTCACTAAAGGGTTTAGATTCCTCAATCAAACCATTCCCATCAGGTTGTTTGATTCCTATTAGTGGAAATAACAAAATAGGGTTTTACCAACATTTAGAAGCAAGAAAGTTACTCCCTCTATTTTAAAATATAAAGTGTATTTATTTCTTGAATACCACATTTCCTTTTTGTCACATGAGAATGGTGTCGTTTGAAAAGTATTTACTTTGCTTGTTAGTTTGGTAGTGGATATATCACATATTTCAATGGGATAGCTATTGGTCAAAGTCTTGTCCTGATGAAACAACATACCCCATATACATTGAAATGGAGGGAATAATGTATTTTTTTACCTGCATAATCACTTATCAGTTTATATAGATGCGAAAAAAGCTAGAGCAATCAATCCTACTTTTCTCATTTTGGCTATCCGTGGCTGGCGATCTACAATTTATTGCCAAGGTCTTGAAACTCTTGCATTATTATAATTTTCTTTTAGAACCTTACCTAACAGACTAATATATAAAAATTATGTTTTTTTACTATTGGGTATTCCAATTAAATCTACAATTTATCCTTTTCCGATAGTGATGTATGCTCATGTGCTTAATTACTTCCATTTTTTCGTGTGATTTAAGAATTATATTTTGAGGAAACTGTTTTTCTTTCATCATAGAATTCAGCCCACTGACACCAAATATACTACATGGGATGATGGAAGGAAACTCTGCTTGGAATGTTTCACTTCAGCAATAATGGACTCTCTAGAATGACATTAGCCTTACATGAATGTTCAGCATATTTTTTAAGGTTTGGATATGAAAGTAGAATATCAAGTTCTATTAATTTTGGGGACAATACGACACCAATGTCCCTTTGTTTAAGATGTAAGATCTTCCCTAGGGTAAGGGGGCAACGGCCCTCCCTACTCTATAAAATTATTTAAAGATATTTTTAATATCTGCCAAGCTCCACCACCTGTTCACAGTGGGCCGTATCTCATGGGGCTCGGGCACACGGGGCGAGAGCCCCTCTGCCTCCCTCTTTGGGCCGACACTAGGTCGATGGGCAGGCTCTGAATGAAGCATTTTGGAAGCTGAGAAAAGTGCAAGTATGATTATCATGTACTCCCTCCGTCTCGAAATAGTTGTTATAAATTTATTAAAATTTAAATGTATCTAGATATGTACAATGCTTCATTACTCCCAACTTATGAGTTCGATATTTCTCTCCCTGTCAAGGTCACCACCTTTCTGAAAGCAGAGGCTTATGTTTTTCTAAATGGCGCCACATTACTGCATTTATTTGACTATATGCATCTGCATTATTACAGTTTGCAAGTCAATGTAGTAACGACCAATAATTGGACCAGGAAACATAATCGTGGATATGATTACAGGACCACCATACAAGCTGGTCCGGACGTGTGAAGTGACTGCGATCTTTATACTATACCAGAAGGGTCTCACACGCTTTGCCGCGTCGTTTTTCATGGCTCAATACGCGCTTCAATTTTCTAGTGGCGCACCATATATTATTTTATTTTCCCATGTATGCCCTCATGTTGAAGCAACTGAATTGTAACTCGACGCATAGTACTACTTTCAGTTACAAGAGTACATCTACTCAAAGTACAAGTCGTGATCGGTGCCGCACATGTAAGTATCTAATCCTAATACTTAGGGAATTAGGGACTAACCTGTGACTAGGAGAAGTGGTTACAACTATGATAGAATGATATACAACGTGTAGAATAACACACAATCATGATCGAATAATGAGTAACTAGACTTCTCTCTACGCCTTCTGAGGCGTAGCCGGTAGGGATAACGCCTAATGAGAAAAAATCGATTACTGAGACAGATGGATTAAAGTACTGAGAAACGTGACCATGACGCACAATGTCTTCACTTGCACATAAGACTTTTCCGTATTTGGTATCACGCTAGAAAAAAGTATCAGGACCCAAAGAAGGGGGCATGCCCCAGCGTTGGGGATGGGCCTCACCCTGCACGCGCCTACACAGTCTACCTTACATGCATACATGGACAACGAGGATACAAGAACGATATGATGGAAAGACAAACAAACTCCAAGGTTAAGTAGAGTGAGCACGGTAGAAACGATAAATGTCGAAACACTCAAACATATTTTTCTTTTGCCGATAGAGACGGAGACATACCATACAATAAAAACATGCATGATAAGTAGATTAACTTAGATTGAACAAAGCATACAGAGTAAGCCTATTGTGTATGATAAGCTAGCTAACAGGGTTAGGAAGAAGACGATTACAGAAATGACGTTTGCGCTTGTTTTTCCTCCTTTTTATCTCTAGTCTAATGTCCTTGCGCTGTTCACCACCGCTGTGTTCGCACATATTGCACCTTGCGTCTCTGAAAGGGATGAGCGATGCAAACCGAAGAAGACGGTAAGCGGTGGAAGAGCCCTCCAAGGTGTTGGCAGCCGGCGCTTCATGTCTTCCATCAGTCGCATTCACCCGCTAGCTCGAAGGAAGAGTCCTTCCATGGCACGTCGACGAAGGCCACAACAGTAGAGTTGTCCACGGAAACTGACATGGCCACTTCACCGAAGACGCTTTGTCGACATAGACGAAGAAGGCGCTGTAGACACAGTTCCGCTGTTCGTCGAGGCGATGCCTTTGTCCCACATTCGGCTATGCGATGGTGTCATGCCGAAGAGACCACCGCACCGGTGTTGCCGTCATCCAGTGTTCCGTTGTACCGTCCTTGTGAGGCGACGTCTTCCTCCCACGTTCGGTCATGCGGCCGTGGCATCTCAACGAAGCAGGAGGAGACCACCGCACCGATGTCGCCATCATCCAACACTCCGTTGTACCGCCCTTCAAAAATGTAAAGCGGCTCGTCCACTTCGCAACAACGAGACGCTCCAGTGATGTATTGGCAATGTGTTTCCTCCTGGAGTAAAAGGTTGAGCACCTCTAAACTTCCTACTCAACACAAAGGAAGATCACGAAAAATGCTAGTGTGGTCTATGTCAACACCCGGATTTTTAATCCCAGATGCCTGTTATGCCATATATCGCAATCCCAGGATTACCATTTTTGCGAGACATAACAGAATTGGATACCACAGTACATCATCCATTACAAACCATACATAAGGTCTTACATAAATAAGGATCTCATGATCCAGTTCTTAATACAACTCAAGCAGCGGAAATACGTAATAATAACGGTAGCGTAGGCGAAGCTCCATCTTCGGGGTCACAGGCAATGCTGACGATGGGAGATGATCCTAGTTGGCGTAACCTTCCTAGGGTCCATCCTCCTGGTACTCCGCTTCATAGTCTGGCCACGGGAATAGCCAGGGACAAAGCCATGAGTACTCTTTAAGTACTCGCAAACTAATACTAACAAGTGAAGGGTTTTTTTGGTAATAGGACACTAAGCTCTATGGTTGTTTTGCAAAAAGCCAGATTTACCTCTACTAAGTTCAGAAGCAAGAAAAGCTAGTTGAAATTTTATAACACCTAAGGGGGAACTTGTATTTCATATCACAACTCTGTTGTGGTCAAGTCAAAATCTCGATCCATTTCACAAGTCATTTTGAAAACATCTGACGGGGGAACAGTATGGCCACTCCAACTGTCCATAACCGCGGACGCGGCTATTCGAATAGTTTGACACTCTGCAGAGATTGTACACTTTCACCACAACATTCGATACATCCGTCAGGAACAAATCCTGAATTCACCATACTCAGTATGCGGATAATCAATCCTAACCTTTCAATTACACGTCCTAGTATAAGCACCTCTCCTATGAGTTTGGCCTCCCAACCATGACCAACTGTCATCTTGGGTACTGCACAGGTGGACAATCTTCACAAGGTAGCCTCAGCTCAGACCTTGGCCGTGAGGGAACCAATACTAAGGTATATAAGTTTCCAGTCAAGCCCTACCCAATCTTCGGATATTGTGGTTGTACGGTAAAATTGGAATGGTATCGCATCCAGACAACCATCAGTTTTATAAAGGGATAAGGCTCATGCCTCAACATTTTCATCACCAAAATCATCTGGTGTTCGGAAACAAATGTCAAAACATCTTAGTAGAATGATCCATCATTCTAAGGTTTTCATAACCATTTTCACCAAGTAATCCCATCTAAAGTTGATCAAGTTTTATGCTTAGCACTAGCATCTACAAGTGGGGGTGAGTACTAATGAGGGGTGATAAACAAGTGGAGTTTCAACTAAGTTCAATCTTATGCCTTGGGATGACATCAAGATTATCTAGCTTAGGCCAAATTTTATGCTCTTTATGCAACCTTCAAGTATCCTCCTAGATTCTACAAGTCACTTAAGTAAATTCTAAGGAAGTAGCTTTGATAAAGAAATAAAGTAGAAAGCTTGCAAATAAAACTAGGATTGGGTATCAAGTGGGTATGATCACATATGCTTAAGGCATATAGTTGGCATGGTAACAAGTATGTATTTGTTTGCATCAGTAGAGTATCTTGCAAGTGTTAGCTTGCTCAATCAACTAGTAGTATTAGTCTTGCAAGTATGGGCTTGCACATTATCAGTATAAGCTTGCCTTGTGCAGAGCAGTGGTTGAAGTTCTCCTCGGCTTCTTCTTCGTAGTATCCTCCTTCTTCCTCGTTTCCTTGGTCGGTACTAGCGTCTATAAATAAATACGAGGTACACAATCACCAAACAATACTTAACTACTTGCAATCATCCCACAAAGGGGTCCTATAGATGATCTAGCATCATCACTAACATTACAAGACTAAGGCACTTGACTTAATGATTTTAGTTTTTGAAAAGTAATTTCTACTCATTGAAAAACTACTTAAGATTTAATATTCTCCAAACCAAACATGGGATCATGTTGACACATGTCATCACCACATATTTTAGTCCATGGGAATGTGATTTAAAGTGGTGTCACAATTTAATAAGGTTTAACCCTCTTATTTTAAATCAATAAAGTGACTAGAAATGCCTATGTGGCATTCTTTTATTACTTGAACATTATTTCTGTAAGTAAACCTATAAGTTTTTATATATTCTGAAAGGTATGGTTGAATGTGATTTTTGAGAGTTGGGATCAACTCAAAAGCTATTATGGTTTAAATTTGAAAAATGTTTGAATGCAGAAAAGCTTCTGCCTTGTTATTTTTACCAAGGATGATCTACAGATCCAAATGATTTGAATCCAATGGGCTTGGATTCAGCATTTCTAGACCTTTCTAACAAAATTGGTTTCATTCTATTTGGTTCACTGAATCGAGCTGGGTTGATTTTTGAAACTAGGTGCAGAAGTGTGTTTGAATGAAAATGGAAAAATCCAAATTCAAACAACTGGGCTGCACGGGAAGCGATACTGGGCCGGCCTGCTAAGCACGGCGCTTAAGCGGGCTGGTTAAGTTGCTGTCCCCATGCGTCAGTGAGACAAGGGGGTGTGAAGCGGTACGGGGCAACGTGAACCGTGGGATCTTGTTCTAATCTAACGGCCCTGGTTCATCGTCCACGTCGGGCAGCGCCGGCGAGACAGAACCCTAACACGGCAGGTGGGGGTCGTCGGGGGCTCACCGGGGCTCAGGAGAGGGTCGGCTATGCGGGCGAACGACGAAGTCGACGACGGCGAACCTCCTGGTACCGGCAGCTTCTCCTGGGGCGGCTCCAGTCGCTGGCGCCCTTCTTCTCCAGCAACGGCGGGCTCCAGTGAAATTCTGGCGAAGCGCTGCTTGCCTTGCTCCGGGAACGGGGTGGAACGATCAGTGAGGAGAGGGGAGTGAGATGGTGTGCTCAATTCGGCTGGGGGTCGTCTGTGGCATCCCGCAAAACCACTACTAGAAAATCGCGTTGTTTTTGTGCATTGCATCATCATGACCGCATGCTCAAATGTCATCATGCCACATTACATTTGAGCATCGTCATTATCTTGCATTTTTCTTGCATAAAACTATTTTCGGAAAAACCTATTTTTGTTTTCTAAACGCCCCGTCTTTGTCAAACACAAACCGGGTCTCCGGATTAATTTGTTTTGTCGGCCAACGGTTTGCAAAAACCTGTTTAAACAAATAAAATATTTAATTATTTTAGTGGGGGCAGCCAACCGGGCCGATCCGACCCAGTCGGCCACCCCCAGAATAAAACGGTCCACCCAAAATCCCTAACCTACCCAAACCTATCCTACCCACCTATCCTAGCCTGCCACCTCACCTTTCCCTCCACCTCATCACACCCACCGCCACCTCACCAATCCACCAGCCCTCCCCACCTTCCCCAGGCCCACCTGGGCGCGTCCCCACACTCCCTCTCTCTCACACAGCCCCCACTTACCCCCTCTCTCTCTCTCCCTCTGCCAGCCTGGCCCCACCCGCAGCAAGCAGCCCCACTCACCAAAACTACCCACTCCCCTGGTCAACCCGTCCCCACCGACGCGTCCTCCCCACCTCCCTGCCTCCCGGGCCCCAATCCCCACCCCGGGCCCCACCTCTCCGCCTCGACCCCGCACTCACCCACCCGCGCGTCCCGTCTCTTTCCTCCTCCCCTCCCTCACCTTTCCCCCACCGACGCCCCGCGGGCCCCTCTCCTCCTCCCTCCGGCGCCGGCTCCCTCCTCTCCTCCCATCCTCCGTTCGCCCCGCCTCCCCGTCGGCCCCGCTCACCACCTCCGGCCGCCGCCTGGTGGGCTCTTCCCCGGCCGCCGCCGTTCTCCCCTCCCCGTCGCTCCTGAACGCTCCGATCCGGCCCTCCCTCTCCTCTCCTCGGCCCCGCCGCCGAGCTCTGCGCCCCGCCGACCCCGCGCCTCCTCGCCGCCGGTCGCCTCCGCCCTCGGCGCGCCGTCCTCCCTCCTCGCCATCGTCGGCCGCGAGCCTGCCCTCCGTCCCCGAGCGCTCCTCCTCCCCGCTCGAGCCGCCGCGTCGCCCTCCTCTTCGGCCGACCTCGCCGTCCCCGCTCGGCCCTGCCTCGCCTCTGCCCCGACCCCGCTGCCGCCTCCTGCTTGCCCCGTGTCAGCCCTGCCTCGAGTCCGCCGGCGCCCCTTGTCTCCCTCCGCGCGCCTCCGGTGGCCGACCTCCATGGCTCCGTCCAAGGCCTCCTCGACATCCGCCTTGCTGCCTGCCGCGGACGCGACCTGGTGCCGCCTTGCTCCATCCCATCCGCATCGCCTCCGGCTAGAGCCTGCACATGCTACCCCTCTGCGTGTCGTCGATCGTTGCCTGCTCCGTCGCCGAGCCCGTCTTGCTGCCCCACTACGCAGTGTGGAGGGTTGCCCAACGGAAGACGAAGATTGTTGAGTACGGGTGGAATGAGTGCCGATGTAGATCCCCGAGCTTCACGTGTCGCCAAGGAAAATCTCAAACCGCAAACCACTTGTGTTGAAACCAAGTCCGTCAACGATCCATCCGCACGCCAAGATCTCCTACACGGAAACCTCAAGTACTTCCTCCCGGACCCGAAGACCGTACCTTCGCGGAACAAGTTCACGGCCAACAACCAAAGTCGGAAGCCCAAGGTCGCCAACACGGACTCGGAGGATCCCCGGACGACGAGCTCTCCATCTCGGACGCCAAGTTCGTCAAGAACCCGGACGCCAAGGTCGCCGATGCAAATACGACAAGTACTTCATCCCGAACGCCATGACCGTCGACATGACCCGAAGACCACGGATGCGCCAAGAGCTACTCCGTTATCCGAGAACAATTCCGCCGAGACCGAACCCCAGATCCGAACCCTGAGACCGAACCCCGAACCCCGGAACCCCAAGATCGTCGAACCCTAATGTGTGACCCTAAGCCCCTATTTTTATAATAATATCTAAACTTGTTGCATATTAAATTGTCATACTCGCATGCATATTGTCATGTGGTTTGGGGGCCTTATGCCGATTCATCTCATAATTAAATATGGGGCCCATATGCGGGCAAATCTAGTCTTATATTGGCCTCATTTAAATTTGTGTAGCGAACCGGTGCTATCTTTTGCCATGTTAAGACAACATTTAAATTGTGGGGTATCCAAACAACATGAACCTATTATTTAATTGTCGGGACCCCGGTTCCACTTAATATTGCCCAATTGCATCGCATCTTTGCCATGCCATGCATCATACATGCCTCATGCCCGATCTTCTGCCGTTGTGTTAATTAGTGCATCCGGTGTTTATTCTAGTGTTTTGGTTCTTCGCGGATAAGGCCGTTGAGTGATGCGAGTGTCGACCCGATCTTCGGATGAACCTTCGACAATGTTTTCAGGCGAGCATCTCCCCCTTTCTTCCTATCTTACTTTTATAGTATTTATTCCCTCCTGTTGATCTATTGCTATCTGTGTTGCGTTGCTCTAGCTTTCGTACCCGTGATATCCCTTGCAGCCTTATATTGCCTTGGACACCTCCTATTACCGTTGTTTGGTAGATAGTTGGACCTGCGCGTCGTAGTCGCTTGCTCAAGTGCTGTTGCGTGTCGTCAAGTACCACAGTTGTTGGAGCATTGCCGCATGTTTAATGTTGGAGATGATCATGGCTTTATTTATCGTTCACTTTAATTATTGTTTAATAACTAAAATTGAAGTAGGTAAGCAGAGGCACAGGTGGGCAATAGATGTTATTTGGTTGTTAACCGTCCACTTGTGTCCCGTAGGACCCCGAGTACTTGATACCTGTTCCTTGACTATTCGCGCTATCCACATGCGGGGGAATTATGGGACCCCCCTGAGCCAGAGCTTGATTCATTCTTATTTCTTGGGGCCACAAACTAGTTTGAGGTTTTATTTACTATCCTGTACTTATGCCATGCTTTACTGCTTTATTTAAATTGTGCGATGGATAGCACCTGTACTGTTTAGGATCGGGACACGTTTTCGCGGTGTCGACAAGCCCAGTTTTGGGTTCCCAGTCGTTCACAGCCGTTCACCCAAACCTTGAGTCCGTCTCGGAGTCAGCTAGCTTCGTTGCGGGTGTACTCAACGGGGTGGCCCCCGGAAATATTTCTGAATCTTGTGATTGCTTTGTCGTGAAAGCCTCGTTGGGTTTTGATTTGGTTTTTCCGAGGTTGATCGAGTGTGTGTTGCTATTTGTGCACCCCTGCAGGGTAAAAACTTTCTGAAAGCCGTGTCCGCGGTTATGGACGACTTGGAGCACAGTATCTCGATCATAGACAACTATAACTAAAGTAGTGCTATAAATTTGACTTTATAATGACTAGTAATCAGCTTAACTATAATGGAATGGCTAATAAAACTGCCAACAATTGATTGCTTGGGTTGTCGCTTGCGACCATTGTATCTGACTAGTAAGTATCGCAACTATAACGGAATGGCTAAATAAAAGTACCAACAACTGCTGGGTTTTGGGATATCTCATGCTATTTGTATCTGACTAGTAAGTGTTGCAACCACAATGGAATGGTTAAATAAAAGTGCCCACTGCTTATTTTATCAGAATGACTATTTGTATTTGACTAGTAATTGCCGCAACTATCACGGAATAAATAAAACTGCCAACGGTGTGAGTTCCTCGGTCGACTTCCTCGTTTGGTCTCGAGGGGGAAATACCAGGATGGGTTTTCTTGGTGATAGTATCAGGTTGGTTCCGAACAGGTCTTTCTCATCCCTATCCGATAGCCGCCAGTTGTATCGAGTCTCTATAGGTTGTCTAGTGCATGCTGCCGCTGCCGCTTCAGTCCACCATACCTATGTAGGCGAGGACCGCCGAATTCTAGTCTCGCCGTGTACTGGCCTCAGTACTGATGCTCCTCTTTTTCCTTTGCCCTTTGTCGGCACCCCTTTTGTTTAAGCAGGATTTGAGATCGACGTCGTTAGCAGGGTTACCCTTCCGGCTTGGCCTGGGCAGGGTTATGGACGCCATTGGTTATTCTCCAGGGCTCTTAGCCCCATTTGCATCTTGTCCGTAGTCGGACGCTCTGTCATTTTCAAGGTGATTTGGATCTTTGTATATTATATCTGTATTCTTGACTCATTGAGTCGCTGCTGTATATATATCTGTTCTGTGGGTCCCATCGAGGACTGTCATGTAATGTTATTACTTCGTTTTCCACCCGCACGAAAGTGCCTGGTGGGCACCTTTGAATCGTTTCTATGCGGGTTTGGCGGGAATCGCTGAAACTTGCATAGGGCCGATTCTGAGGGTGTTACAGAGTGGTATCAGAGCTCAGCAGTTGCGATACCCCACAAGTCCAGCCTGTAGGATAACCTAGCTAACGGCCGAAGTAGAGTGTCAAAACTATTTTTGCAAAATCGGTTGGATAGTTCTGATTAGGTCTAATTTTACTCCTTACCCCTCTGCTGCTCTCCTCTCACCTCTGCGTGTTTTGAATCCGCTCTCTTCTCTCTCTTCGAGTCCAGGATTTCTCGTGGTTGGGATCCGTCGTACCTTCAGGGTTTCGCTTCCTCCTTTGGTAACGGTGTTGCTACATCTGGTCTTCATGTTATCCGAGGAATCCTTCGTCTGGTGGACTTCTCTTTGCTCCTCCTCGTGCCTTCCGGTGTTTTCCGACGCGACGACATCATCTACGCCAGATCCGATGCAGAGTCTGCATCACTCCTTTGTTCTGCACCTCGATTGTCGAGATCTTCAGTCTAACTCTGAGAGTTGGTTGCATAATCTTCTATTCATGTGTAGAGTAAATGGTTTGGGTGCGCGATGGACTGATCACCATCCGACTACTCTTATCATTCGCTCTTGTACATCGAATCAGTGGATCCAGCAATTTTACTCCGTCCACGGAAGATAGAGGTGGCTTTATTTGTTGATACCTCTACCTTCGGCCTTTTGTTCCGGAGCGTTCTCTCGACGGTCACGGACAACGACCTCTTGTTAGTGGTGTCGCGAGGATCTACACGAAGCGAGAAGATGCAGATCGCCGCCCTTCTTCCCGGTACCATGAGGCGGATCTCGAGGGCGAGATCCATTGTTAGTGGTGTCGAATTGTGGCATCCCGCAAAACCACTACTAGAAAATCGCGTTGTTTTTGTGCATTGCATCATCATGACCGCATGCTCAAATGTCATCATGCCACATTACATTTGAGCATCGTCATTATCTTGCATTTTGCTTGCATAAAACTATTTTCGGAAAAACCTATTTTTGTTTTCTAAACGCCCCGTCTTTGTCAAACACAAACCGGGTCTCCGGATTAATTTGTTTTGTCGGCCAACGGTTTGCAAAAACCTGTTTAAACAAATAAAATATTTAATTATTTTAGTGGGGGCAGCCAACCGGGCCGATCCGACCCAGTCGGCCACCCCCAGAATAAAACGGTCCACCCAAAATCCCTAACCTACCCAAACCTATCCTACCCACCTATCCTAGCCTGCCACCTCACCTTTCCCTCCACCTCATCACACCCACCGCCACCTCACCAATCCACCAGCCCTCCCCACCTTCCCCAGGCCCACCTGGGCGCGTCCCCACACTCCCTCTCTCTCACACAGCCCCCACTTACCCCCTCTCTCTCTCTCCCTCTGCCAGCCTGGCCCCACCCGCAGCAAGCAGCCCCACTCACCAAAACTACCCACTCCCCTGGTCAACCCGTCCCCACCGACGCGTCCTCCCCACCTCCCTGCCTCCCGGGCCCCAATCCCCACCCCGGGCCCCACCTCTCCGCCTCGACCCCGCACTCACCCACCCGCGCGCCCCGTCTCCTTCCTCCTCCCCTCCCTCACCTTTCCCCCACCGACGCCCCGCGGGCCCCTCTCCTCCTCCCTCCGGCGCCGGCTCCCTCCTCTCCTCCCATACTCCGTTCGCCCCGCCTCCCCGTCAGCCCCGCTAACCACCTCCGGCCGCCGCCCCCTGGTGGGCTCTTCCCCGGCCGCCGCCGTTCTCCCCTCCCCGTCTCTCCTGACCGCTCCGCTCGGGCCCTCCCTCTCCTCTTCTCGGCCCCGCCGCCGAGCTCTGCGCCCCGCCGACCCCGCGCCTCCTCGCCGCCGGTCGCCTCCGCCCTCGGCGCGCCGTCCTCCCTCCTCGCCATCGCCGGCCGCGAGCCTGCCCTCCGTCCCCGAGCGCTCCTCCTCCCCGCTCGAGCCGCCGCGTCGCCCTCCTCTTCGGCCGACCTCGCCGTCCCCGCTCGGCCCTGCCTCGCCTCTGCCCCGACCCTGCCGCCGCCTCCTGCTTGCCCCGCGTCGGCCCTGCCTCGAGTCCGCCGGCGCCCCTTGTCTCCCTCCGCGCGCCTCCGGTGGCCGACCTCCATGGCTCCGTCCAAGGCCTCCTCGACATCCGCCTTGCTGCCTGCCGCGGACGCGACCTGGTGCCTCCTTGCTCCATCCCATCCGCATCGCCTCCGGCTAGAGCCTGCACAGGCTACCCCTCTGCGTGTCGTCGATCGTTGCCTGCTCCGTCGCCGAGCCCGTCTCGCTGCCCCGCTACGCAGTGTGGAGGGTTGCCCAACGGAAGACGAAGATTGTTGAGTACGGGTGGAATGAGTGCCGATGTAGATCCCCGAGCTTCGCGTGTCGCCAAGGGAAATCTCAAACCGCAAACCACTTGTGTTGAAACCAAGTCCGTCAACGATCCATCCGCATGCCAAGATCTCCTACACGGAAACCTCAAGTACTTCCTCCCGGACCCGAAGACCATACCTTCGCGGAACAAGTTCACGGCCAACAACCAAAGTTGGAACCCCAAGGTCGCCAACACGGACTCGGAGGATCCCCGGACGACGAGCTCTCCATCTCGGACGCCAAGTTCGTCAAGAACCCGGACGCCAAGGTCGCCGATGCGAATACGACAAGTACTTCATCCCGAACGCCATGACCGTCGACATGACCCGAAGACCACGGATGCGCCAAGAGCTACTCCGTTATCCGAGAACAATTTCGCCAAGACCGAACCCCAGATCCGAACCCTGAGACCGAACCCCGAACCCCGGAACCCCAAGATCGTCGAACCCTAATGTGTGACCCTAAGCCCCTATTTTTATAATAATATCTAAACTTGTTGCATATTAAATTGTCATACTCGCATGCATATTGTCATGTGGTTTGGGGGCCTTATGCCGATTCACCTCATAATTAAATATGGGGCCCATATGCGGGCAAATCTAGTCTTATATTGGCCTCATTTAAATTTGTGTAGCGAACCGGTGCTATCTTTTGCCATGTTAAGACAACATTTAAATTGTGGGGTATCCAAACAACATGAACCTATTAATTAATAGTCGGGACCCCGGTTCCACTTAATATTGCCCAATTGCATCGCATCTTTGCCATGCCATGCATCATACATGCCTCATGCCCGATCTTCTGCCGTTGTGTTAATTAGTGCATCCGGTGTTTATTCTAGTGTTTTGGTTCTTCGCGGATAAGGCCTTTGAGTGATGCGAGTGTCGACCCGATCTTCGGATGAACCTTCGACAATGTTTTCAGGCGAGCATCTCCCCCTTTCTTCCTATCTTACTTTTATAGTATTTATTCCCTCCTGTTGATCTATTGCTATCTGTGTTGCGTTCGTACCCGTGATATCCCTTGCAGCCTTATATTGCCTTGGACACCTCCTATTACTGTTGTTTGGTAGATAGTTGGACCTGCGCGTCGTAGTCGCTTGCTCAAGTGCTGTTGCGTGTCGTCAAGTACCACAGTTGTTGGAGCATTGCCGCATGTTTAATGTTGGAGATGATCATGGCTTTATTTATCGTTCACTTTAATTATTGTTTAATAACTAAAATTGAAGTAGGTAAGCAGAGGCACAGGTGGGCAATAGATGTTATTTGGTTGTTAACCGTCCACTTGTGTCCCGTAGGACCCCGAGTACTTGATACCTGTTCCTTGACTATTCGCGCTATCCACATGCGGGGGAATTATGGGACCCCCCTGAGCCAGAGCTTGATTCATTCTTATTTCTTGGGGCCACAAACTAGTTTGAGGTTTTATTTACTATCCTGTACTTATGCCATGCTTTACTGCTTTATTTAAATTGTGCGATGGATAGCACCTGTACTGTTTAGGATCGGGACACGTTTTCGCGGTGTCGACAAGCCCAGTTTTGGGTTCCCAGTCGTTCACAGCCGTTCACCCAAACCTTGAGTCTGTCTCGGAGTCAGCTAGCTTCGTTGCGGGTGTACTCAACGGGGTGGCCCCCGGAAATATTTCTGAATCTTGTGATTGCTTTGTCGTGAAAGCCTCGTTGGGTTTTGATTTGGTTTTTCCGAGGTTGATCGAGTGTGTGTTGCTATTTGTGCACCCCTGCAGGGTAAAAACTTTCTGAAAGCCGTGTCCGCGGTTATGGACGACTTGGAGCACAGTATCTCGATCATAGACAACTATAACTAAAGTAGTGCTATAAATTTGACTTTATAATGACTAGTAATCAGCTTAACTATAATGGAATGGCTAATAAAACTGCCAACAATTGCTTGCTTGGGTTGTCGCTTGCGACCATTGTATCTGACTAGTAAGTATCGCAACTATAACGGAATGGCTAAATAAAAGTACCAACAACTGCTGGGTTTTGGGATATCTCATGCTATTTGTATCTGACTAGTAAGTGTTGCAACCACAATGGAATGGTTAAATAAAAGTGCCCACTGCTTATTTTATCAGAGTGACTATCTGTATTTGACTAGTAATTGCCGCAACTATAATGGAATAAATAAAACTGCCAACGGTGTGAGTTCCTCGGTCGACTTCCTCGTTTGGTCTCGAGGGGGAAATACCAGGATGGGTTTGCTTGGTGATAGTATCAGGTTGGTTCCGAACAGGTCTTTCTCATCCCTATCCGATAGCCGCCAGTTGTATCGAGTCTCTATAGGTTGTCTAGTGCATGCTGCCGCTGCCGCTTCAGTCCACCATACCTATGTAGGCGAGGACCGCCGAATTCTAGTCTCGCCGTGTACTGGCCTTAGTACTGACGCTCCTCTTTTTCCTTTGCCCTTTGTCGGCACCCCTTTTGTTTAAGCAGGTTTTGAGATCGACGTCGTTAGCAGGGTTACCCTTCCGGCTTGGCCTGGGCAGGGTTATGGACGCCATTGGTTATTCCCCAGGGCTCTTAGCCCCATTTGCATCTTGTCCGTAGTCGGACGCTCTGTCATTTTCAAGGTGATTTGGATCTTTGTATATTATATCTGTATTCTTGACTCATTGAGTCGCTGCTGTATATATATCTGTTCTGTGGGTCCCATCGAGGACTGTTGTGTAATGTTATTACTTTGTTTTCCACCCGCACGAAAGTGCCTGGTGGGCACCTTTGAATCGTTTCTATGCGGGTTTGGCGGGAATCGCTGAAACTTGCATAGGGCCGATTCTGAGGGTGTTACATCGTCTCCTTTTATAGGCTCGACGGTGAGACCGAACAGGATGGGCAGGCGACGGTGGCGACATGGCTATGGGCTGCTAGAGGCATGGCCGGTGGTGGCGATCGATCGGTGGTCTTCGACGGCAGGGGTGGTGGCAAATGGTCTGGAACACGCGATGCTCTACGCGGCAGAGGCGGCGTCTTCGACAGCGAGCGGTGGCTGTGAGGCATGGGGCGGCGAACGGGGATTTCTGGCGGTCTCCTAGGATGGTGGTGATCGTGTATGCACGCGGCGAGGGTGGCGCGCGGTCTGTGGGCATGTGTCGAGGGTGGCGCTCTGGCGCACGCTCGACATGGTTGACAGAGGCACGGGCGCGGCGTTCCTGGGTTCTCTGGTCAATGTCTTCGACGTAGGGCTGGTCGATAGGGGGCGGTGAGGCATGGGTGATCTTCCAGACAAGGTAGGCACGGCTAGTTCCTCTCCTAGCTTGATGTCTACACTGGGGTGGCATGGGTGGCTTCGGCTGTTCACCATTGATGACATTGCCAAGCTTACAGTGGTGCTAGATGTTTACAAATGAGCTAGATGATCTACTAAATCCTAGTTGCAACCAGAGAGGGAACAAGTTAGGCTCAAATCACTGCTCCAAATAGTGTTTGGATTTTATTTGATTTGAATCAGCAAGGTGTTTGATGAAATGGCCACATGAATTCAAGTTTTTGAATTTTGAAAAGATTTTTGGTGGGTGTGCTAAGCAGGTGCTGGTGAGTCTGTGGATGCTTGGGTTTTGAAAGTTGAGCTTGTTTGAGTGGTTTTTGAAAAAGTGGGATCTTCCCATATGTTATAGATTCAATTTTAAACTGTCATTTAAACTATGCATTTGAATGTTTCTGGATGATCACAAGGTGGGCCTTGGTACTGTGTTATGAGTACTATCAAGGGGTGCAAAGATCCAAACAAGTTTCTGTTAAGTTTTGAAAGTTAGAGACAGCCAAAGTAGGCATGGGAGTTAAATTGGCCAAAGTGACCATTCCCTTATTTTGTTTGTTTTGAGTTATTTGTCTTTGGGAAAAGTGTGGGGATTGTTTAGATGATGTTTATTTCACCTAAGAATCCATTTACAAGCAAAGGAACACACAAACAAGGCAATTCAAAAGAATTCAAATTGGAATGCATACACACATGCATGCTTTCATATTTTTATTTAGAAAAGTTTTTGTTAATCCTAAATTTTGATGATTAGAGTTTGATGATCCAAGTTTAGTATTTTTGGGATGTTACAAACCTTCCCCCCTTAAACAAAATCTTGTCCCGAGATTTGAAAAAGGACAAAAAGATTACCTAGGATTTGAAGAGATCGGGAAACTCCGTCCTGATATGATCTTCGTGCTCCCAGGTAGCTTCTTCTTCGGTGTGGTTGCTCCACTGAATCTTGAGAAACTTGATGCTTAGGGTTCTGGTAGTTCTGAAAGCTTCTTCCAAAATACGGATGGGTACTTCGGGATAGGTCAGACCATTGTTGATCTCTATGGTCTGGTGATCGATATTCTTGAACACTTCGGTCTTCTCTGGAACTTCGAGGCACTTGCGAAGTAATGAGATATGGAACACATTGTGCACGGCTGACATTTCTTCGGGAAGTTCCAATTGATACGACACTTCTCCTCGACGGTTCATAATCTTGAAGGGTCCGATATATCTGGGGGCTAACTTTCCTTTGAGTTGGAAACGCTCCATTCCCTTCAATGGTGACACTTTCAGATACACAAAATCTCCGATGTTGAAGGCGAGGTCTCGACGTCTCTTGTCGGCGTAACTCTTCTATCTGGACTGAGCGGTCTTGAGGTTCTCACGAATCTTGTGAACCTTCTCTTCTGCTTCTCGTAGGATGTCGGGTCTGAAAATCTGACTCTCTCCTACTTCCGACCAGTTCAAAGGGGTGCGACACTTCCTTCCGTACATGAATTCAAATGGGGCCATTTGCAAACTAGCTTGATAACTGTTGTTGTAAGAAAATTCTGCAAACGGTAGACAGTCACATGGGAGAAGAAAGAGGATTTAAGAAAAGTTTATCCATATTCAAGTACATCTCCACAAACTTCGGGACGAAGTTTAATTTAAGGGGGAAAGTCTGTAACATCCCAGTATATAGGATCTGTCGAAGGGTAGATTTAGGAATATGAATTGTTGTATGCATTCATTTGTGAAAATGTGGGTAAAATTTTTACCAAATAAAAAATTTGAGTGATCAATGTTTCTTTCTTACTTTGAGAATAGGTTTAGTCTTAAAGGAGGATTGCTATAAACTTTGATATGACCTTAAAGGAATGATATGTGTTTTTAAATGAGTTTGGATTCTAAAACTTAAGTGTTTTATAATTTAAAAGATTTTGATATAAGATTTGAATCTTAAATTAATTAAAAGGAAAGTATTATAACTTAAATCTTATCTAAAAACAATATTGTATATGAAATTCATTTCACATACATAAACAAGTTACAAAGAATGAACTTATTCAGATTATTCCAAACTTCACAATTTATACCAGAGTAAACAATAAGAATATTTTTTATTAATAAATATATAATCTTTATTACAAATGAATCAAATAAAGATTACAAGAATTATAAAAGAAGAATTACAAAAGAATAAGAAAATTACAATTGTTTATTTACTAACTATCCTATATCTAAAAGTGTTCATCCTTATCTTTGTACCCGCAAAACAAAGATTAAATAGAAAACAAAATAAGAATAGTGTTAGTTTATTTCTCTCAGACATGTCAGTGAAGTGCACATGACAAACTCATCATTGAGAAATATCAAAAAGGGGCAAGTTTCACCAATATGAAAGATTTCATCTTTCATAAATTCAAAGCCAGAATTCTAATGACAGCCGAAATGGACCAATTCACCAGCCAGATAAAAGTAGTTTGGTAATAGTAAGTTCAAACTTTCTGAACTTATCCACATGTGCATAACAGGCACACAAGCTGCACACACACACGCATGCAAGGGTGTGCTGTCGATCCCACAAGCACAGCTAAAAACACAGCACAGCCGTGGGGAAAGCACTAGTGCATCACTCCACTGTACATCACACAAGAACAGCAAGTGTAGACAGCAGCCAAACCCAACCACCCAGATCAACCCAAACATCACCAGAATGGTGACATAAGGAGGGGAATGGATCTGGTGGACAACAAGGTTAAACCCAGAAGCTAGGAAGATCAGGCCAGCTCAAGAGAAAGTTTAGGAGCCCAACAAAAGCAGATCAAGATCCAGATTAAGATCAAGATCATCATCAATCTACCACATCCACATCAGAATCTGTGGTGAGCCTCATAAACCATCACATGATTTCATCATATTATCTAAATAAAAGCATGTGTTGTTCTATGAGATAATCTCTCAATAAACACTCAAGAGGAGTGCATCTATCCTAGAGATTTCAAGTATAAGGATAAGAAATCCAGCTCAACCACAAACACTAAACCCTCAGACCAGCATCACTGGGTTCAGTATTATTTTTGCAACTTAGATCATTTTCATTTGATCTTATTAGATCAGGGCACATATCTCAGAGAGAGTAGCACCTCTAATCTTGCAAGATTCAAACAAAATAATACTCAACCAACTAGGAATTACATCCTAGAGCCTCAGAACAACATCATAGGCAGGAAAATTAATAAAAGCTTCCATATCATCTTATCAGTTTTAATCACAAGCATAATCAAGTTAAGCCCAGAAATAAAAACCAAATCACTTGTGTGCCAGAATACAATGGTATCACAAGGACAAGATTTTTAATAAGCTAAAACCAATCTTTACTTAGCTTTCATAAATAAAAGGGGACAAATCAATGAATATCATTTTCCTGAAGCCAAGTGCTAGGAATGAACCTTAAATTCATATATACATCCACATAAATCATTATAGGTAATGATTTGATTCAATAAGTATAATCTCATACAAGCCAATATTATAATTGTAGTAAGCAACTACGGAGAGAAGCTACTGTCAGCATAAGTATTCTGATAGTAGAGCAAACTTCTCAGACCAACAACATAATCCAATCAAGGATTTCATTGAACACTAGCATGAATCATGGTGGATTACCACCAGAATCAACCTGACGGGCAACTAGTATCATCAAAGCCACTATCAATCGTTAACCACAGCAGACAATCATTTCCCATGATCAAATATGAACAATACTAGATCTAAAGCAGCATATATATGATCAATAGGGGGTTATGAACCCTAATCAGAGCAAGAACCCTAATCCAGATATGAACTCAACCAACACAAAGTCACTCGGCATGAAAGCCACTAGATACACAGAGAGAATCATGGCAGTAGCATAGACAAACACCATAGAGACCACTTACCCGAGGTCCTCGCTGATGAATCGAAGAGGAAGAAGAGGGGCCGACGAATCGCGGCGGCACAGGGAGCACCCTAGAGGGGCGCTGGAACCTGCACCTGCCACAGCGGCGACCACAGCAGCGCCCAACACCAGCACACCACCGCAGGCGGGATCGCAGCGGCGGAGACAGCACCTTTCCGAACACTAGGGTTCGGGAATGGGGTGGAACTGACCACGGGGAAGCCTTGGAGTCAAATCCAAGTGGATAGCACGAACGAGCATCGTCGATAACCCCAACTCGCATCACGGCGGCGGCCAGAACGGACGACAGCGACAGGAATCGACGGTGGCGGCATCGCCGGCCACGGGGTCGAGGCAGGGGAGGAGAGGATAAGGTCCAGGGACAGAGGGAGGTAGAGTGGGCTGGGTGGTCCAAAACCCTTCGGGGTAGTCATTTGACCCTGCCCTATTGGGCCACCCTGGCCCAATAAGCCCAACGGGCCAGCCCAATTTATTTAATAAATTTTTTATCAATTAGAAAAGACCAAAATGCCCTTGACCTCAATAAAATTATAAAAAATAAAATAAAAGTCCAAAAATTATAAATAAAATATTTTTGGATTCACAATAATCCACTCTGTTCAAATAAAGTAAAATATAAAGTTTTGAACACTTAAACTTTTATAAGAATTTTGTAATTTATATATTCCTTATGGAATTTTACAAAATTATTGAAAGGTGATAAAAATAAATAAAAATCAGTTTCATTATTTATTAATATTATAGCATTTTTGAAAAATACTAAATAAATATTTAGTAATAAAAATAATTCATATTTCTATAAGGATAAATGCTTATAATATAAGTAAAATACCAAAAATCTTAGAAAAATAAGAATTCTAATTTAAAATATAATCATGTATTATTATTTCACTTAATTAAATATTTATTATTATAGAGTAATAAGCATTATAAAAATTATATCTTGTTATTTATAAACCACAAAAATACATGTAATATACCAAAATGGTCACCAAAAATAAATTTACATATTAAAAATTTAATATTCTACTTTTGAGTTAAATAAAAATTCCAATATTTTAATAACTCAAATATAAACTTATTAATAATTTATCCCAAGATAAATAAAACTTATTCCTAAAATGAGTTAAATAAGTCTAATAAATAGTATTAATCTCAAATATTAATAACCTAATGCCATAATGATTTAAAACATTATAAATGTTTTTATTTTAAAAAGATATACAACCTTAAATGAATATTATCTCTAAAAAGAATTCCATTAATAATAAAGTCCTTAAAGAACAACTTGTGAACAATCAAATCTTCTCTCAACCATATTAATCACCAAATTACAAAAACTACTACAACACTATATAAATCCATAAGTAGTTAAGTAATATTATGTTGGGTTTATAAACTATACTCACTCATCTACAAAAGGTAAAAGATACCACTCTATCAGAAAATTAAGAAACCATTATCCCAAGTAAAAGAATAACCATTCTTAAATAACTTAAAGAACACTTTTCAGATATACAAGATACTAATGTATAAGTACTATACTTTCAAAATTATCTATATTTTAAAGTTAACTTTAGTCTCCAAGAATCTAAATATAATACCATACACATTACTACATGTTTTATAGTTAACTTTGGTCTGAAGTAGTTAATCTATAAAGCAACTCAAGTCAAAACCATTTGATCAAAACAAATAACATCAACCACCACTATTAACCACAAAAGTTTGTTTAGACTTCGGAAGAGAAACCTTTTCTTCGAAGGTTATTCCTTTTGCCACTTTAAATAAGAAATCTTGTATAAAGAGTCTTCACTAGTATGTCATAAAAATGTATAGTTTACTACTACAAAGGTGTTGTCTACAACCACTCCTAAACTCTAATAAAAGTACAACTATGAAACTTATGTAAAAGGACACATTCCAAAGTAACCACTTCCAAAATCTAAACACTAGAACAACGCTATTCCCAGGATTTGCGCTTAGAACGTGCATCACATTACTTATGCATAAAAGCATACTGCTTCTTTAAACATTAGTCCTCACCGGACCAATGATGCTGATTTCAGATTTTGGATCTTATACATTGACTCGAAGACCGTGAGTGCATAATATTGCCATCATAA
Source organism: Avena sativa (assembly GCA_916181665.1). Taxonomy (NCBI): domain Eukaryota; kingdom Viridiplantae; phylum Streptophyta; class Magnoliopsida; order Poales; family Poaceae; genus Avena; species Avena sativa. The sequence goes on along the minus strand of OV702285.1, from coordinate 90,095,525 downwards.
AAGGCAAGTTCACACTTGCTCATGTCCTTTGTTTATTTTATGTAAAGTATTTTACACATCCAGTGTTGTCTTCACCTGCATTTGAAAAAGTTCAGAAAACACTATTTTCCAATAAGAATGAGGACTATTGATTATTGATCCAGGGTGATCAGTTAATCTATTAAATCTGACAGTTGGGATACCACTGTTCAGAACTATATTACCTAGGACTTAACAACCAATGTCGCCAGTGATTCTTGCGCCGTATATTACGCGTTGACCATGAGATTTGGAATGGGACGGAGAAGTCAGCTGTATCTTCTTCCTCTCGCATGAAGCCGGATGTGCAGGTCGTGGCTGTTATCCTCGTAGCGTGCATTTTAATTGGTAATTCGCAGAGGATATGCATCATATGGGTGGGAACCCTCAACGTCCCACTATAGTTCTGACATCTAACGGTTTGTGGGGTCGTGAAGGGGGCAGTGATTGGCTTGGATCATCTTCTGGACCCCACATCATGGAATTGTGGACGGGAATAAGCTCCCCAGTTGTGCAACAAAGAGTTGATCTCTCATGGGTAAAGTGACGCACCTGTACAGAGTGAAAGAACTGTAACTTGTTACTCCCTGTTCTGGGAAGGAGCTGCGAACGCGGCGGGAAAGGAACCCCATGAAGGTTCTGGTAAACCCGTGAAGGCTGAAGGACATAGATTTTAAGAATAAAAACAACCTTTCAAGAAATTTTTATGAAAACTTGCATTACCTACGACCTACGGTCTATGGCTGTAGATATAGGGCATCAAACACTCCTTTTCTAGTGAATTTGCTGAGTACGCTCGTACTCAAAGTATCTTCTTAACCCTTGCTAGACTTTGAAGCCATTAAAACGATGTCTGCATCGAGATATGCTCTAGGACTTACCAAGATCAGCTAAGGCTCTTCAATGAAGACAAGGAAGACAATATATATCCCAACTCAAGTGAAAACGGAGTTACTAATTAAATAGAATCTCTAGCCAAAGAACCTATCTCTATAGTACGTTGCAATAGCAGCAATGTCAAATCCTTAATTAACTACTAGCTTATTTAGTATAATAACTTTGTGTTACTTATCTTTGATTCTTCTTTATAAAAGAAGTTCTTTCTCTTTCTTAAACGTAGAGTGTTCTCTGGATCTTATGTAAAGAGTGAGTTGTAACCTTTAGCCATGCATTGGACCCGCTGTGTTTCTGTTGTGCCATTCTGAGGGTTGTAATACTAAGTGAACGGTGTTTCATTGGTGTTATGTCCACGACTATAGTATACTACATCATGCAGTGGTATGCTGGGTCACCGCATTTCTTCTTATGCGCGTGCACGCTTGGCTGTAGGGTGGCAAGCAGGGCGGGTTGCGGCACAACTTTTACACTAATCCTTCTCTAATTTTGCTATCTTCCAGGACCTCCTTTTGCCTATATTTTGTTTCGCGGGTCGTTATGTGGGTGCCGATTGCCACCCTACTTGGCTGCTGCCGGGATCGACCTCCAACGGTGGCAGCATCGACGAGTACCTAGATCCTATAGCAGAATATTCTCTCCCGCCAAACCGTTTTTTGTTTGCGGTACACCGCATATTCGGCTCCCAGAACTGAATATATGTAGCATGGAAGCGACCTTTTGCGGAAACCGTATTTTTTTAAATGCGGTACGGTATGTGGTATCTAGAAAAGCCACTTTTTCTGTCTCGTACCGCAAACTGACAGTTATTTTCTCGGTACGGGAACGGTTGCGGTATCTGCTAGAGATGCTCTAATTAAATTATCTTTTTTCGATAAAGGGCGCCTTTATTACTTAGCAGTAGATTACACCCGGCCTCTGCATAAAAATGCACACAGCCCACACCAATCCACATAGTCCAAACATAAAATAAAAATATAGGCGAATTACATATCAAACTGAGAAATTGTAATAGCGACTAGGGTGCATGGGGTAGGTCTATCCGAAGATTATGCTGCCATCCATGTCTGGTAAAAAAGTCCCGTGTTGTATCCCCCAGCCGCGTACACACCTCCAGGAAGAGATCGCAATAATCCGCACGATGCAAAGTTGACCAAGCCCGAAGGGTATGAGTACACCGCTGGAATAGTCGGTTGGATTAAAGCATTATACAAAGAGTTAACAGAAAAGGACCCGTTCTTAGTTAGATTCTATCGGAATTCATCTTGCTCGTCCTACGGTTGTACATGTGCTAGACGATGTAGCAACATGATCCAAGAGTCAAGTCTAGAACCAATTAGATCCCTTCTGAACGTTATATTTGGCGGAAATGATTCGAACACTGTGGCAACCGTTTCCTCCTTATAACGAACAATAGAATATAACGAAGGATATTGTTCTCGAAGGGAAGCATTATCTAGCCATTTATCCTCCTAGAACCTTATTTGCGTCCCATTATTAATAGAGAAAGTTCCGAAGCGTAAAAAATGTTTTTTTGACGCCATCATACCAGCTCAAAAGTGAGAGTCACCAGGTTTATAAACCATTTGGGACAATGCCTTTGAACCAATATACTTTCTTTTAATAATAGTTTGCCAAATCTCTTCCTCATTTAATAACTTGTAGAGCCATTTACTAAGGAGGGTTGTATTCTTAACCTGTAGATCATGAATACCGAGCCCATCCTGTTCTTTGGGTCTACACAAAACACTCCATTTAGTCAGTCTATACTTCTTTTTCCCATTATCTCCCTTCCAAAAGAATCTTGATCGGAAGTAATCCAACCTTTTTAAGACCCCTTTTGGTATTTGAAAAAAGGAAAGCATAAGCAAAACCATATTACTAAGGACTGAGTTGATTAGCACCAATCTTCCCCCCCATAGAAATAAGTTTGCCTTTCAACCTACTCAAACGTATCTGTAGTCTTTCCTCGACAGTTTTCCACTCAGCATTTGTATGCCTTCGGTAGTGAACCGGAATGCCCAAATATCTGATCGGAAAAGTGCCGTAACAACTGCCGAAGAGTTCATTATAAAGACCAACCTCCTCTTGGGCCTCGCCGAAACAAAAAAAATCGCTTTTATGAAAAATAATTTTTAATCCAGAAAGCTGCTCAAAAGCCGAAAGTACGAGTTTCAGATTCTTGGCTTTTTCAAGATCATGTTCCATAAAAAGAATTGTATCGTCCGCATATTGAAGTATACATAACCCCCCATCTACAAGATGAGGAATCACACCTTCAATTTGGCCATCAGACTTAGCACGCTCAATCAAGATAGATAACATATGAGCTACTATATTAAAAAGTAGTTGCCAACATTGTCATTGACTTTGATGGCAACACTACCTCCGACTACAAAGCTTTCAATCAAGGAGCACCATTCCGCTGAAAAATCTTTCATTCTAAGATCTTGTTGTAGAAAAGACCAATTAACTTTGTCATAAGCTTTCTCAAAATCAATTTTGAGAATTACCCCATTCGATTTCTTTCTATGGAGTTCATGAACAGTTTCATGCAAGGTAGTCACGCCGTCCAAGATGTGTCTACCTTGCATGAAGGCGGTTTGTGAAGGCCTAAAAACATGATCAGCCACAGAGTTCAACCTGATAGTGGCAACCTTGGTAAAAATCTTGAAGCTAAAATTAAGAAGACAGATCGGTCTATATTGTTGGATCCGTTCTGCTTCATTAACTTTAGGCAGTAAGATGATTTCATAAAAGTTCAACCGATACAAATCTAGTTGACCCTCATGTAAAGCACTAAACATGTTCAAGAGATCTGGTTTGATTACATCCCAAAAGGTTTGGTAGAACTCAGCGGGGAAACCATCCGGACCAGGTGCGTTATTATGCTCCATTTGGAAAACGGCTAATTTGACTTCCTCCTTAGAATAGGGAGCAGTCAGATAGTTGTTTTCCTCCATAGAAACTTGGGGAATATCATTAATTTGGGATTCATCCATTGAGAAAGTGCCCTCCTACGGATCCCCAAACAAACCCTTATAATAATTCCTAATGTAAGACTTTAGCTGCTCATGTCCTTCAATCAACTCGTTATTATGCTTTAAGGAATGAATACGTTTCTTCTTGTGTCTGCCATTGGCTACACTATGGAAGTATCTAGTATTCGAATCCCCATGCAAAATAAATTGTGATTTAGAACGCTGATACCACTTGAGTTCCTCCTCTCGCAGTAACCGGGCAATCTCCGCATTTGAATAGCTTTTTAGCTCAATTTCCTGTGGAGTAAGCAACCGGGATTCTGCTAAAGCTTCGAGGTCATCAATAGTAGCTAAAATTCTAAGTTTTTATTTTTTGAGAATACCAGCGGTGTGACGCGCCCAACCCCCGAGATGTTTCCGTGTCAAACGCACTTTATTGTTCCATCTTTGGATTGGGGTATCAACGGCCACCGGCCTTTCCCAAATTGCTTTCACCATATCATGGAAACCATCATGAAGAAGCCATCCAAGCTCAAATTTTAAAGGACGGCCACAACGTGGTAATGGCAAACCAGTGGTTAGCAAAACGGGAGCATGATCTGACAGAGCCTCAATACGTTCTAGAGCTCGTAGCGAAACTAGAGGGAAGTGGTCTTCCCAATCTGAGTCCATCAGTACACAATCAAGTTTTTCGTATGTTGGTTCCGATAAAGAATTAGCCTAAGTAAATTGTCTACCAATCATGTTTACTTTCTTCAAGTCAAGACTGTCGATGATAGCGTTAAAAAGGAAGGGCCAATGATCGTCGAAGCGGCCTTTGCTCTTCTCAAATCGGAACCGAAGCAAGTTAAAATCCCTCCTATAAGAATAGGGTACGGATTATCTTTTGCTAAGTTCACCAATTCTTCAAGGAAATCGTCCTTAAAAGCCTCTTGAGCCGCACCATACACAGAAACCAGACTCCACACGAAATTATCAGCTTTTTTACGGATGTGTAGTTTAATATGAAACTCCCCTTCCGCAACAACTAATATATCCATGGTGTCTGCCCGCAGGCCGAGTAAAATGCCCCCAGACCATCCCTTGGGTGGATGAGAATGCCACACAAAATATATACCGCCTGAAAGGCGATCTAGTATAGTTTGTGAGAATTCTTTTCTACCCATTTCAGAGATAGCCACAAAATCCAAATTGTGTTCCCTAGAACATAGTGCAATGTGTAAATGTTTATCCAAGTCTCGAAGACCTCTGCTATTCAAAAACATGCCATTCATTAGGAAAAAATAATAGATTTAGGCGCAAGATCTCGTTTGCGAGATTTGTTACATTTTTTCGGAAGTTGATTTACGACCAGAAGCAATTAGCTCATAAATTGAGCTTAATCTATCTTCGTCCAAACCAACTTCAAGAACTTCACCTACTAGATGAGATATGATCTGACCATCTACTGAGATGTCTGTATCCTCATCATCAGAGTAGGTGGAAATAAAGGAGGCCGAGGCTTTTGAAACAACCGGTCAAATTCCATCCGCTTCAAGACCTTAGCAGAAATATAAACATCACATACATTTTTACCTAAACTAATTCTAATAGAATTAAGCTTGGAATTAATGCAAGTTGATGAAAAAGAAATAAAAGACTTGGATGAAGAGGGATTACCAGCCGTGTCGAGGTTCTTCTCCGCCTTCCTGTGCATGGCCTTCTCCAAAGAATCCATATCCGTGACTGAAGCACCGTCAGCACTAACCGGATGCCTTGCACTCATGCGCAGCACCGGCATCGCAGAGACCTTGAGTACCTGTAAAAGCTGATCAGCCTCCACAGTTGCATCCGTCGACTCGACCCGCGTCTCCATCGTCGAAATATACCCACAGCCCTGGCCATCCTGTGGCCCAAGTACATCGGCATCCTGGTCTAACACCGAATGCTCCTGAGGGGCTTGCCACGTAGTGGGCTGGACCTCATGTGTCTCCCGCGCAACAGATGGCGAAGAAGTCCCAGCTGCAGCCGACGGGGCAACTTATCTACACCGTTGGAAAAAACAATGGTATCCAGTATTTGGAGATGGAGGAGAAGTTGAGTAGTTGGGCAGAAGGTTTCTCTGCTGATGATGTTAGACTCACCAACGAGATTAGGGAGTATGCGCGCTTTATAATCGGATCGGATCTTGAGTCTCCAGCTGCAGCAGCTGCCTTTATGGTACAATGTCTAAACATGGTGGTGTGGTGCCTAGTTCATAGATATTGTTGCTTGATGTTTATTAACCTATATGTCTCAATTAAAAAACGATCGATCGTTTCAAAGTGTATCACGGAGGAGTCCGACTTCTTGTCTGAGCTGTTGGCATGTAAAATCAAGAACGATGTCGAGCAGGATGTGTTCATTTCGGAGGTGTTGGAGGATGACTCGCTTAACTTTAGCAATAAGGTCCGGCGGGTTGCGTTTGATATCCTGACAACGTACAATGGGCCTTATTCTTCTCAGTGCATTGCTGCTCCCATGTTGGTATGCTTTGATACGTCTCTACTAGTAATTTTATTTACCTATTCTGACGTTTTAGTACGTGCCTCGATGCATATAATCACCCATTGCTAAATAATGGTTTGAAGGGCATGCGAAAGGAGGTTAATATTCTACATGAGTTGTTGTTGCTGAATCCAAACCACATATACGACCGCTTTGAAAGGCTCAACGTGTGTGAACTTCAACGGGAGCGTTTACTGAAATATTTTGTGGACATCCGAGATGGGTGTGCTCAACATGCTAACAACTGTTATACTCCCATAACAAAGAAGTTTCCAGAGTATGACCTGAATATTAATTATATATATTTTTCTAATTTTCTATTGTTGAAACGGGAGTAAAATTTCATTATTTGCTGTCAACAGAGTGCTGACATCTGAGCCATGTAAGGGAACTGGAAGTAAAGATGATGAGGCTGGTTTTCATACTACCGATGATGGGTTTGCTGATCCTAATACTACCATAACAACTCCAAGAGCCTCTTCTGCTGCTCCCTTATCAATGTATGATATTGATATCGACGATTTTTTTTCATGTTGCCTTCATAACGTTGGTAAGAAGTCTGAAACACAAAACCACTGCTAGGGTTCTAAATGTTGATGAATTCGATCAGGAGAATAGGAACAATAACAAGACTAAGAGCATGGGAGAGACCCAAGGTAGAAACTTGAAAGAAGGTGCACTGTCTCCTACATGAGTTAATTACTTATGTTTCTTGTCTGGAAGTCCTTACTACCAAGAATTATTTGCTGGTTCAGCCAACGAAGTGCCCAGTTCAGAGACATCTGATCCATGTATTGTTAGGGGAAATCAAGATGAGAAGGTTTGTCAAATTACAAATGCCCTAATGTTTTGGTATCGACAATGCAAGAAACCAATTTATGCCTATGGAAAATTGTTTCTCATAGCAAACTTATTATTGATTTATTCCTACACTTCTATTTTCTAACACGGGGTATCTTGCATGTGGTAGTAACTACGCATTGGGTATTTGGGTAGTAGGAGTATTTGACAAATATAAAAAAGATACAAGTAGGATGGGATACTTTTGATTTGAGTGTCTGAAACCAAATCGGTTTTCCTTATTGTCCACCCAATGGTTATGGACGAATGTTATGTCAACCTCCTAATCAGTGTTGTACCATCTACCTAGTTTATTCTGTACATACATGAGAATTTGTTACCTATTGGTTCTTACAAAATTTAGTTTACGGATGCGTGTGTGTCGATTGTTTGGTGGTTTGATTTGTTTCTTTGTTTCTGTTAGGTAGATGGTTGTCGATCTATGAAAGGGTATGGGGATTCTGCCGAGTGCCCGCTGCTCCAAGGCATCATGATCCCTCCAGATGAACATGAACAGGCAGAGGCAACCAAGCCTGATGGACCGAATGCAGGTGAAGAAGAAAAGCACATCTTGGAAGAGGCTAACCTGATCGAAGAAGGATCGATGAAGGAATTGGTAGGATTAGGCAAGGAAATTGTAGCACTGTTGAAGGCTTTGCTGGTGGTGTTGGTCGCTATTCTTTGTGCCGTTTGTGTTGGTGTGTATTGTTATATGTTGATCCAAATTCTACAAAGTATAGGCCAACTTCTGACGAGTGGAGCGAGGCCCGTCGCCGGAGGCTTGAGACAGCCCCCCGCGGTACGGTACGGATCGTCGAAGATCTAGGTTTCCACCGATATATAAACCCCTTGTAAGCCGCCGGTTGGGATGAGTTGCATCTGTGAAATCCCCGGCGTTTGTAAACACTCCTCGATATAGTGAAGTTTCGCTGGCTGACGCCCGTGGTTTTTTCCTCTCTTTGTTGGAGAGGTTTTCCACGTTAAATCTGTGTCCCCTTGCTGTGTTTTTCGTTTTTCGTTCTTCGTTATCTTCTTGTCGCAATTGTAACAAGTGGTATCATAGCCCCAGGTTCTAATCTAGGGTTTGCGACATGTCGTCATTGAAGTTCGATCTACCACAGCTGGACTACACCACAAGATTCTCCTTGTGGCAGGTGAAGATGCGGGCGATTCTCGCCCAAACTTCTGATCTGGATGAAGCGCTGGATGGATTCGGTGAAAAGGATGCTAAGACCTGGTCCGCCGAAGAGAAGCGGAAGGGCCGTAAGGCTTTGTCTTTGATTCAACTTCATCTGTCCAATAATATTTTGCAGGAAGTACTGGAGATGAAATCTGCTGCTGCCCTATGGAAAAAGCTGGAAACGATCTGTGTGTCAAAGGATCTAACCAGTAAGATGAACGTGAAGATGAAGTTATTCTCGCACAGGCTGCAAGAAGGTGAATCGGTAATGAATCACATATCTGTTTTTAAAGAGATTGTTTCAGACTTGCAGTCTATGGAGGTAAAATATGATGATGAGGATTTAGCTCTTCTACTCTTATGCTTGTTGCCTAGTTCCTATACACACTTTCGTGATACAATATTGTTGAGCCGTGATGAACTAACCCTTGCCGAAGTACATGACGCCCTCAAACAGAGGGAAAAGATGAAAACTATGGTAGGGTCAGATGGGACGTCATCCAAGGCTGAGGCTCTGCAGGTTCGTGGCAGGACCGAGCAGAGATACAACAACTATGGCAACAGAGATAAGAGCAAGGACGGTAGAAGTCGTTCAAAGTCCAAGGGAAAGGATAAATTCTGCAGGTATTGTAAGAAATCTAATCATGTTATTGATGATTGTTGGAAGTTGCAGAATAAGGAGAAAAGAAACGGAACTTACCAACCGAAAGATAGGACTGAAGGTTCTGGTAAGGCTGCTGTTGTTTCTGATAGTTCTGATGGTGAATGCTTAGCTGTTTTTGCTGCTTGTGCTTCTCGTGATGATGAATGGATACTTGATACTGCATGTTCGTTTCATATTTGCTGTAACAAAGATTGGTTCAGTTCATATGAGTCTGTGCAGACTGGAGATTTTGTGCGTGTGGGGAATGACAACCCATGCCATATCGTTGGTGTTGGATCTGTTAAGATTAGGACACATGATGGCGTGACACGCACGTTGAGTGAGGTGAAGCACATACCAAGCATGGCCAGAAATTTGATCTCCCTGAGTACCATGGACGTTGATGGATACAAGTATGCCGGTGGGCATCGAGTTCTGAAGGTATCAAAAGGTTCTCTTATTCACATGATAGGTGATATGAATTCTGCTAAATTATATGTTCTTAGAGGTAGCACTTTGCCTGGTATTGCTGCTGCTGTTACTTCTAGTGATTCTGATGATTGTGGTAAAACACATCTATGGCATATGCGTCTTGGGCATATGAGCGAACAAGTCATGGCAGAGTTGGTCAAGAGAGAGCTGATTGATGATTGCAACTTGAGTAAGTTTGAGTTCTGTGAGCACTGCATCTTTGGTAAGCATAAAAGAGTTAAATTCAATGCTTCCGTTCATACCACCAAAGGCATATTAGATTATGTGCATGCTGATGTATGGGGTCCGTCCCGTAAGACTTCTATTGGTGGTGCTAATTATATGCTTACTATTATTGATGATTACTCAAGAAAGGTGTGGCCTTATTTTCTGAAACATAAATCTGATGTTTTTGATGCTTTTAAGAAGTGGAAAGTTATGGTTGAAAAACAGACTGAGAAGAAGGTAAAGGTACTACGTACTGACAATGGTATGGAATTCTGTTCTAATGAGTTTGAGGAGTTTTGCAGTAATGATGGCATGATCAGGCATCACACCATCCCATATACTCCCCAGCAGAATGGCGTGGCAGAGCGCATGAACAGAACCATCATCTCGAGGGCTCGTTGTATGTTGTCTAATGCAGGTATGCATAGGCGTTTCTGGGCTGAAGCAGCCAATACAGCGTGTTACCTCATCAACAGGTCACCTTCTATTCCACTTGAGAAGAAAACTCCCATTGAGGTATGGTCAGGTTCGCCTGCTGATTATTCACAGTTGAGAGTTTTTGGCTGCACTGCATATGCTCATGTTGATAATGGAAAGTTAGAGCCTAGGGCTGTTAAGTGCATATTCCTTGGTTATGGTTCAGGAGTTAAAGCATATAAACTATGGAATCCTGAAACTAAAAAGATTTTGCTAAGTAGAAACGTTGTTTTCAATGAGTCTGTTATGTATCATGATAGCTTGCCATCAGATACCTCTCCTGTTGCTGTTGGAGAGGAGAGAGTTAATGTGCAGGTGGAGAACCTGCAGAAAACTGTTGATAATGATGCTATCGTTGAAGATACACATGAGGAAAACATTGATGATATTGTTGTTCAGCACTCACCTACTGTTTTGCAGCAGCCACATGAGTCCATTGCTGCTGATAGACTGAGGCGTAACTGTGGTCCTCGTCCTCGTTTAATTGAAGAGTGTAATCTTGTACATTATGCTTTGAGTTGTGCTGAACAGGTGGAGAACGATTCTGAACCTGCTACATATAATGAAGCCATTGCATCCGTTGACCGCGAGAAGTGGGTTTCTGCTATGAAAGAAGAGATGCAATCGCTTGAGAAAAATGGCACATGGGATGTTGTGCGCTTGCCTAAACAAAAGAAGGCGGTCCGCTGCAAGTGGATCTTCAAGAAAAAGGAAGGTCTATCTCCCAAAGAGCCTTCAAGGTACAAGGCAAGGTTAGTAGCAAAAGGGTTCAGCCAGATTCCAGGTATTGATTACAATGATGTGTTCTCTCCAGTTGTGAAGCATAGTTCCATTCGTACTTTCTTTAGTATTGTGGCTATGCGTGATCTTGAGCTTGAGCAGTTAGATGTCAAGACTGCTTTTCTGCATGGAGAGCTTGATGAGGAAATATACATGGACCAACCAGAAGGGTTCATAGTGCCTGGTAAAGAGGATTTTGTGTGCAAATTAAAGAAGTCTCTTTATGGCTTAAAGCAATCTCCAAGACAGTGATATAAAAGGTTTGATTCATTTATGATCTCACATGGTTTTGAGAGGTCTAAATATGATAGTTGTGTTTATATCAAGTTTGTTGATGGGTCACCTATATACTTGCTGCTATATGTTGATGATATGTTAATTGTTGCCAAGGGAATGAAAGAAATCACTACTTTGAAGGCACACCTAAGTAGTGAGTTTGAGATGAAGGATCTTGGTGCTGCTAAGAAGATCTTAGGTATGGAGATTACCCGAGATAGAAAATCTGGTTTGTTATTTCTTAGTCAGCAAAGTTACATTAAGAAAGTTCTTCATCGTTTTAATATGGATGGTGCCAATTCAGTTAGTACTCCTATTGCTCCTCATTTTAAATTGTCAGTTTCTCAATGTCCTACTACTGATGAAGAGTTTGAGTACATGTCAAAGGTGCCATATTCTAGTGCTGTTGGTTCTTTGATGTATGCCATGGTTTGTTCTCGTCCTGATTTATCATATGCTATGAGTTTGATAAGTAGATACATGGCTAATCCTGGTAAAGAACATTGGAAGGCTGTTCAGTGGGTTTTCAGGTACCTTCTTGGCACTTCCAATGCTTGTTTGAAGTTTGGCAGGACCGGTGAGGGACTCGTTGGCTATGTGGATTCAGATTTTGCTGCCGATTTGGATAAGAGAAGATCCCTCACAGGTTATGTGTTTAATATTGGAGGTTGTGCTGTTAGCTGGAAGGCTACATTGCAGGCTGTTGTTGCACAATCTACTACTGAAGCTGAATACATGGCTATTGCTGAAGCTTGCAAAGAATCTGTTTGGTTGAAAGGTTTGTTTGCTGAGCTTTGTGGAGATGATTCTTGCATTACTTTGTTTTGTGACAGTCAAAGTGCCATATACCTTACAAAAGATCAGATGTTCCATGAGAGAACTAAGCACATTGATGTCAAGTACCATTTTGTTAGAGACATTGTTGCTCAAGGTAAATTAAAGGTATGCAAGATCAGCACTCATGATAATCCTGCTGATATGATGACTAAACCTGTTCCTGTTGCTAAGTTTGAGCTTTGCTCGAACTTAGTTGGTTTAACTGATTAGCCCAAGTGGCTATTGGCGCCGAAAGTATTTGCTTTGTTTGTTCAGGGAGATGGTTGTTGTTGATGCTACAAGGAGGAACTTGTCTCAAGGTGGAGTTTGTTATATGTTGATCCAAATTCTACAAAGTATAGGCCAACTTCTGACGAGTGGAGCGAGGCCCGGCGCATACATGTTACCGCCTGTGGGGGGTGCGGGGGGCGACAGCCCCCCGCGGTACGGTACGGATCGTCGAAGACCTAGGTTTCCACCGATATATAAACCCCTTGTAAGCCGCCGGTTGGGATGAGTTGCATCTGTGAAATCCCCGACGTTTGTAAACACTCCTCGATATAGTGAAGTTTCGCTGGCTGGCGCCCGTGGTTTTTTCCTCTCTTTGTTGGAGAGGTTTTCCACGTTAAATCTGTGTCCCCTTGCTGTGTTTTTCGTTTTTCGTTCTTCGTTATCTTCTTGTCGCAATTGTAACATGTATGCGCACAGATGAGAGATTGATGTGTGATCGGACACTGATGACATCAAGGCGAATTATCAGTTTTGAAATTTTGTTTGCCTGTGTATCTACACTCTTTTTCTTTCTTACCTGTTTTTTTAGATGTTTAGTAAAATTTAGAGAGAGACAACATGACATTATACGTGGCTTTTCTAAAGACTACCAATAACAAAAATGAAAAAAATACAAAAAAGCCTGACAACGTGTACGACATTCACCTTACATTTGAAAAAAATTAACACTATTCGAATGGGTGGAGATTTGGTGCACATGTGCACTAGTGCTCCCATCATTTTGAAAAATAAAAATGGTATTTTTGCGTTTCATTTTTCAAAAAAAATGCTAGAAATACCTGTACATGGTCCATATATTTGTGCGAAATTTGAGTAAAAAAGTTTTTTTATTTTGGGCTACATGAAAAATCAAATTTCTAACCGTGAATCAGACTAGAAATATGTATGTTTTGTTAGAATTTTGTCTTTTTTGTGTAGCTCAAAATACAACATAGTTTTAAACAAAATTTCTAGCATATATTCTATATGTATTTTTTTGCGAATAAGGACTTTGGCATTAAAAGAAACAGCGAACAGTACAAAACACCTCAACAAAAACAAAAATTATATCGAAATTGATGAGATGCCCTTCATCTTCAACCTCCAGACCGTGTCGACGGTGCGCCGCTGCTGCCGCTCCTCCTAGAGCCGGCCTGACGTTGTTGGTTGCAGATAGGAAGTCGCCGAACAGGTCTAGAAGATCACATCCGTCCCGAAGACAAAGAAGAATCATGAACAGCCGATGATGCTCCTTCACGATCCAAAGATCCCCACAGCCAGAAGAAGTGCTTGGAGACCACACCACTCCCACAAGCTTCTCGACATTGCCGTCGAGATGGGGCTCAAGCCGAGGAGACTTTATTAGAGAAGACGCCGTCGCCACCACCTGAGCGCCGCCCCACCAAACCTTTATCATAAGAACAGGAAAACGAAGCCCTCCCGCCGATGAAGGCCAAGATCCACCATGTCTCCATGGCCCAAAGGCCACAGAAGCGGGGCAGATCGCCGGCGGCACCGACAGGAGGCACGGAAACCCTAATCGCCTCCTCAGGATCCTTGGAGGCGAAGGGGATATCAATAGTTTTACAAGAATTCTATATGTATTTATCCATTTACATATTTTTATAAGAATTTCGTGAGACCAAAAAGTACAAGTTTTATTTTTAAAATCATGAGCACCGGTGCCAACGTACCAAAAACACTTGAATGCTCTATATGCACATTTCGTGTTTGTCATCCAGGCAATTAAAAATATTATGCCTTCAGGTTACGAAAGATAGGGATCACCTCGATAGTTATCAGTCACCTTCCAGAACTGATCCCCAAAAACTTGTTCATTTCTCTACAATTCCCGATCGTGTGAAGCTGAGATTCAAATATCAAATTGAATCAGAGGAGAAGTCTTCCAATGAGAAGCTTGGAGCGGCACACCCCAGTAACAATTCCAGGCAGCTTCGACGGTTGCGGTGTCTTGCTGCATCTCGGATGCCGCCTGTTATGGTGGAGAAAAAGAAAGAGGTTTATCCGTAGGTTCTTTCCTTCTTCCAATTAAAATCCCCGTAAATCATAAAGTCAAGTCTTCTACGTGTGTGTTCCGATGGCATGAATTAGAAGTAACTAATAAAATCACTTGTGGATTGGCTTGCTCCAAAGTGGAAAACAACTTATGGAAATCCTACAGCGTGGATAAGCCTTAAGTGCCCTGTTTCTCCAATGGTTACTGCAACATTTTTATTTTTTTATTAATAATGTTCTTCTACACAAATATATGACAAATAAAGTTGCTAGTAAAGATAGTTCGGTTGCACGCATCGTATGCCAAAGACGATTATTTTCTATTTAATGTATGTGCCACGGCCTGACGGCCACGTCAAATGATATATACGTGCATTCAAATTCAAATAAATTTATGATATCCTTTTTTGGGCGGGAATAATATAGACGAAGTTTCCATCCTAATTATTTGCATTTGTTTATCTCTCCACCTAATGCTTGCATAGGCTTGTAGCGTGTAAAGGCATTGTTAAATCTATTTTAGTTAGCGGCGTCATAGTAAGATGATCAGTGTTTCTACTCCCTCAGTTTCAAAATATAAGATGTTTTAGATTTGTGAATAAAATGTATCTTTTTAGTAGTAGGTTCATTCCAAACTTGAGTGAACCTATACACTAAAAGAAGTCTAGATACATTTCATTCACAAAGCTAAAACATCTTATATTTTGAAACGGAGGGAGTAACATCTAACGTGGCCAGCTAAGACTTAGAAGAACACATCACCCACAAAACGACAAGGCCAGAAACCACTCAGTAGTCAGTACTCACATCCACATGTAGCTCCAAGATCTCAACCAAGCACAAGCAACCACCATGGCGGAGGCAGTTGTAGGATTGCTAGTGAGCAAGCTCGGTGATTCATGCTAGTGATTAATGCCTCATGGCTGGTCTCCATCTATCATGCTTTCTAGATCAAATGATTAATGCTGCAGTTCTCTCTACTCATGAAGACCAGCCATATCGCAAATTCTGCTATAAAGATTTTTTCATCCAAAATGCGATGTCCGCAAGAACTTTGTAAGTGTTTCCAAGCCATGTTTATTACAGTGAATATGAATATTAGTTAGATTTAATTCTTTCTCTATGAGTTGAATCTCGATTATTGCTTTTTTTCGCACACACCAGTAGATAAGAATGGCATGATCGACTATCAAGCACATCCTTTCTGGATGCAAACACAATGTCCTTCCCATGAATATGATGTCAGTCCTAGTTGCTGCAGTTGTGAAAGGATGGAGATTAGTAAAGGGTTTAGATTCCTCAACCAAACAATTCCCGTCAGGTTGTCTGATTCCTATTAGTGGAAAGTAACAAAATAGGTTTTTATCAACATTTAGAAGCAAGAAATTTTAAGCCCCCCTCCATTTCAAAATATAAAGTGTATTTATTTCGTGAATACCACTATTCATTTTTGTCACATGAGAATGGTGTCACTGGATTCGTTTTAAAATATTTACTTTGTTTGTTAGTTTGTTAGTGGATAAATCACATATTTTAATGGGATAACTATTGGTCAAAGTCTTGTTGTGACGAAACAACATACTCCATATATATTGAAATGGAGGGAATAATGTATTTTGCTACCTGCCCAATCACTTATTAGTGTAAATAGATGCTAACAAAGCTAGAGCAGTCAATCCCGCTTTTCTCATTTTGGCCCTCGGTGGCGATCTACAATTTATTGCCAAGGTCTTGAAACTCTTGCATTATTATAATTTTCTTTTAGAATCTTATCTAACTGACTAATATATAAAAAGTATGTTTTATTTTACTATTGGGTATTCCAATTAAATCTACAATTTATCCTTTTCCGGTAGTGATGTATGCTCATGTGCTTAATTACCTCTAGTTGTTTTTCCGTGAGATTTAAGAATTATATTTTGAGTAAACTGTTTTATTTCATCTTGGAATTCAGCCCGCTGACACCAAATATATTACATGGGATGATGGGAGGAAATTCTGCTTGGAATGTTTCACTTATGCAATAATGGACTCTCTAGAATGCCAGCAACTTTACATGAATAAGCATGATTTTTTTGAAGGTTTGGATATGAAAGTAGAACATCAAGTTCTATTACTTTTGGTCGAGGCAGGGTCATCCCATAGATTTTGGGGACCGAGGACAATACGACACCAATGTCCCTTTGTTTAAAGTGTAAGAGCTTCCCTAGGGCCAGGGGGGCAATAGCCCTCCCTACTTAAGAAAATTCTTTAAAGATATTTTTAATGTCTGCCAATATCCACCACTTGTTCAAAGGGGCCCCTATCTCATGGGCCTCGGGCACGGGGCAAGCATCCTATAGAGATTTTTTCATCCAAAGTGCGATGTCTGAAAGAACTTTGTAAGTGTTTCCGAGCCATGTTTATTACAGTGCATGCAATTATTATTTAGAGTTAAATTCTTGCTCTGTGAGTTGAATCTCGATTATTGCTTTTTTCGCAGACACTAGTAGATAAGAATGGCATGATCGAGTATCAAGCACATCCTTTCTGGATGCAAACATAATGTCCTTCCCATGAAGATGATGGCAGTCCTAGTTGTTGCAGTTGCGAAAGGATGGAGGTCACTAAAGGGTTTAGATTCCTCAATCAAACCATTCCCATCAGGTTGTTTGATTCCTATTAATGGAAATAACAAAATAGGGTTTTACCAACATTTAGAAGCAAGAAAGTTACTCCCTCTATTTTAAAATATAAAGTGTATTTATTTCTTGAATACCACATTTCCTTTTTGTCACATGAGAATGGTGTCGTTTCAAAAGTATTTACTTTGCTTGTTAGTTTGGTAGTGGATATATCACATATTTCAATGGGATAGCTATTGGTCAAAGTCTTGTCCTGATGAAATGACATACTCCATATACATTGAAATGGAGGGAATAATGTATTTTTTTTACTTGCATAATCACTTATCAATTTATATAGATGCGAAAAAAGCTAGAGCAATCAATCCTACTTTTCTCATTTTGGCTATCAGTGGCGATCTACAATTTATTGCCAAGGTCTTGAAACTCCTACATTATTATAATTTTCTTTTAGAACCTTACCTAACAGACTAATATATAAAAAGTATGTTTTTTTACTGTTGGGTATTCCAATTAAATCTACAATTTATTCTTTTCCGATAGTGATGTATGCTCATGTGCTTAATTACTTCCAGTTGTTTTGTTTTTCCGTGTGATTTAAGAATTATATTTTGAGGAAACTGTTTTTCTTTCATCATAGAATTCTGCCCACTGACACTAAATATAATACATGGGATGATGGGAGGAAACTCTCCTTGGAATGTTTCACTTCAGCAATAATGGACTCTCTAGAATGACATTAGCCTTACATGAATATTCAGCATATTTTTTAACGTTTGGATATGAAAGTAGAACATCAAGTTCTATTAATTTTGGGGAAAATATGACACCAATGTCCCTTTGTTTAAGATGTAAGATCTTCCCTAGTGTAAGGGGGCAACGGCCCTCCCTACTCTATAAAATTATTGAAAGATATTTTTAATATCTGCCAAGCTCCACCACCTGTTCACAGTGGGCCGTATCTCATGGGGCTCGGGCACACGGGGCGAGAGCCCCTATGCCTCCCTCTATGGGCCGACACTAGGTCGAGGGGCAGACTCTGAATGAAGCATTTTGGAAGCTGAGAAAAGTGCAAGTATGATTATTATGTACTCCCTCCGTCTCGAAATAGTTATTATAAATTTATTAAAATTTAAATGTATCTAGATACGTACAATGCTTCATTACTCTCAACTTATGAGTTCGATATTTCCCTCCCTGTCAAGGTTAGTTTGCAAGTCAATGTACTAACGACCAATAATTGGACCATGAAACATAATCGTGGATATGATTACAGGACCACCATACAAGCTGGTCCGGACGTGTGAACTAACTGCGATCTTTATACTGTACCAGAAGGGTCTCACGCGCTTTGCCGCATCGTTTTTCATGGCTCAATACGCGCTTCAATTTTCTAGTGGCGCACGATATATTATTTTATTTTCCCATGTATGCCCTCATGTTGAAGCAACTGAATTGTAACTCGACGCATAGTACTACTTTCAGTTACAAGAGTATCTACTCAGAATACAAGTCGTGATCGGTGCCGCACGTGTAAGTATCTAATCCTAATACTTAGGGAATTAGGGACTAACCTGTGACTAGGAGAAGTGGTTACAACTATGATAGAATGATATACAACATGTAGAATAACATACAATCATGATCGAATAATGAGTAACTAGACTTCTCTCTACGCCGTCTGAGACGTAGCCGGTAGGGATAACACGTAATGAGAAAAATCAATTACTGAGACAGATATATTAAAGTACTGAGAAACGTGACCATGACGCGCAATGTCTTCACTTGCACATAAGACTTTTCCGTATTCGGTATCGCGCTAGAAAAAAGTATCAGGCCCTAAAGGAGGGGGCATGCCCCAGCGTTGGGATGGTCCTCACCCTGAACGCGCCTACACAGTCTACCTTACATGCATACACGTACAACGAGGATACAAGAACGATATGATGGAAAGACAAACAAACTCCAAGGTTAAGTAGAGTGAGCACAGTAGAAACGATAAATATCGAAACTCTCAAACATATTTTGTTTTTGCCGATAGAGACGGAGACATACCATACAGTAAAAACATGCATGATAAGTAGATTAACTTAGATTGAACAAAGCATACAGAGTAAGCCTATTGTGTATGATAAGCTAGCTAACAGGGTTAGGAAGAAGACGATTACAGAAATGACGCTTGCGCTTGTTTTTCCTCCTTTTTCTCTCTAGTCTAATGTCCTTGCGCTGTTCACCACCGCTATGTTCGCACATATTGCACCTTGTGTCTCTGAAAGGGATGAGCGATGCAAACCGAAGAAGACGGTAAGCGGTGGAAGAGCCCTCCAAGGTGTTGGCAGCCGGCGCTTCATGTCTTCCATCAGTCGCATTCACCCGCTACCTCGAACGAAGAGTCCTTCCATGGCAGGTCGACGAAGGCCACAACAGTAGAGTTGTCCACGGAAACTGACATGGCCACTTCACCGAAGACGCTTTGTCGACAACAGACGAAGAAGGCGCTGTAGACACAGTTCCGCTGTTCGTCGAGGCGATGCCTTTGTCCCACATTCGGATATGCGACGGTGTCATGCCGAAGAGACCACCGCACCGGTGTTGCCGTCATCCAGTGTTCCGTTGTACCGTCCTTGTGAGGGGACGTCTTCCTCCCATGTTCGGGCATGCGGCCGTGGCATCTCAACGAAGCAGGAGGAGACCACCTCACTGATGTCGCCATCATCCAACACTCCGTTGTACCGTCCTTCAAAAATGTAAAGCGGCTCGTCCACTTCGCAACAACAAGACGCTCCAGTGATGTCTTGGCAATGTGTTTCCTCCTGGAGTAAAAGGTTGAGCACCTCTAAACTTCCTACTCAACATAAAGGAAGATCACGAAAAATGCTAGTGTGGTATAACATTCCTATAGTCAATAAGGACATAATGAAAATGCGTAGAGAGCTCGACTAAGCATGATAGTCGGAATATGTCAGGTCGAGGAGTCGGACACGAATAATATACACAACAACTCAAATATTAGACACTGGTTAGCAAACAGAACGTAATGTAGCGCATGAACCAACAAAAAAGAGAAAGACGATACCAAAATGTACCGGGTGTGTGGAAGACGGCGGCGGAAGAAGCGTCGAAGAGAAAGCACGGAAAATTAAGACAATGACTACATGTCCGGCGACACGATCCAATGCGCCCCGCATGAACAATAGAAGATGATATGAGGCTACACCATCTTTATGGTCTGGGAGAGGGAACGACGTTGCGGAGCATATATCCGTACCACGTGCGAGGAGCGTTAGAACTCGGACGAGGTGCACGGTATGGAGCCCACTATCATATCCTAGAGTCGGATTTGCGTGAGGTAGTATCTACCGCAGAATCTCGCCTGCAAGCTAGAGAGAGGACGCTAGGACCCACTTCACATATCGCCGTGAGAAACCGCGCACGCCGATTAGAGTTGGATTTGGTATCTATTTTATCGCGCAGGCAGGCAACAACTATCTGGGCCGCGAAAACACGTGGCCGTACATGCTCTAGGTCTCCACCTTGTATATGTATGGCCCCACATCCACGATAAACCGCTTCCGGATAGAGTTCATGAAGTTACGTCAATTTTGAACATCACAGACCAATTTAGGCTCCACTATGCCACGATGGCTTAGGATGGGCTCCACGGCCGTGACACACTATGTCGGGCGAGTTACCATGACTGCCGTCCAGAATATGAATTGCTTCGTATAGCATAGTGTGTGACACAATTATCGAGTGTGACAAAGCGTTTTTGTGGCACTCGAAAACACAAAGATCTGTCAAAATCCATAGAATCTAAAGAATGCACGCGTAAAAAACAAAGTCATCATCATCTCTCGGGGTGCATCACTGATGCATGAAGGCGAATGTAGAAGATAAACAACGTCGCTAACAAAATGTCAGAACAATGCATGATCGATACGTATCGCGTTACATCAAACATAAACAAATCATTAAAGCAAGGCGACACGTTAATTACTTTTGGGTCATACAAAGCAAAGTATTACAAAGGCAACGGTTTATGCTAAACTGAAAAGAATAAGTAAAATGAAAATAAAACAGCCCCACTCTACACTAACAGGTGGAACAAAAACAGTAGTTCCAAAGAAGCCTAAGGGCATATACAATACGGTGATATCAACCTTCCCATATGCTTAACACGTTGGATTTTTGTCTAGTTGGAGGAGAGAGAAACAAGAAAGAGAAGACTGTCTTTCCTTAGCTAAGGGATGATCTCTTAAAAATAAGGCAAGACTATTTTATCCATTGTACCATATGTATTTTTTTAGCCAACCAATTTCTTACTAAAAATAGTTAACTCTTATTACTTACTAGAGATAGCTATAAGAGATAATGAATTGTATAAGTTATATATTATGTCTTCTCTAAATGATGTGTAAAGCTAAAAAAAGACATGCTTCTCTAGCACGTTTCCTAAGACCCCGGACCCCAGGAAAAAGAGGAGACGAAGAAGAAAGTTTTCTCTCGATGGGAAACAAAACGAGTCAACCAGAAGACGACACGTTCGCACGCAATCGAGAGAACCGTGGCCTAAACAGTTTAGATGGATAAGGATAGAAGACATAAGGTAAACACGCAGGCCTACATGGGGTGACGCGCGTCCGGCTTTTATCCGGAATAAAATGATACTTAGACTAAGTCATACATAGTGTTAGTCCATTTTGCTATCACCACGTTTCCATTTTACAGTCATGTATAAATATGCTTTAATTTAACATCAGAATTCTTATACCACCATATTTTATGGTTCAGACTCTCTCTTACTTCACCACCTCCGTCAGCTGTGTAGACGCCGCCGCCACCAGACCACGACAGCCTTCCAGTATTTTGAGGGAAGACATCAGCATATATACCAGGCTATTTTTTCGGTGGATAAATCGGGCTGATGGGAGGCGGCGGACCATGCACCAACAGATCGGTTTAGTCTTTGATGCGTATGTTGGATGGATATGTCGGTGCAGTGGCAGACCTAAGAATATTGTGAATCCTGGGCAAATAGTAAATTCAAAGGCTTAATAAGCTAAACTTTAGTCAAATTATATTAACATAAGCTGTGTCAGTCGGCCGGAAGCCCGACAGCTGCCTAGGCTACATGGAAGCTGGGTCCGCCTCTGTGTCGGTGCATGGGTTGGGTCCTGGGCCGGTGGAGGGTGCCAGGTGAAGAGCCATGAGATTCAGACGTTCGAAATCTGTTGCACCTTTTGGGGGAGGGATTCTAGGGTGTGTTAGATTTCGTATGTGGTTGGAAAGCGATGCGTGACCCTTCTGGGGGGCATCGTATACATGTTATATGCACAGGAAAAGCCCCTGTGGTGGCTCAGTACAAGAGGGAGAAAGGAGTTTGGGTAGAGTACTACTCTATACCAAATATCCAATAAACAGTTATACTAAATATCCAACAACAGAAAATATTATGTCTAACACTCCCTCTTAATCTAAAGCTTGGAAAGATTTAGATTACGTATAAACTCATTCAGCTTCTTGGAACTCAAGGTGGCAATTTTCCCCGTGGGGACGGGTACCCGTGGGGATGTACCCGCCACGAGTCGGGGATGGGGGATGAACTCACCCCATGGGGATGGTCTGGCGGGTACCCGTTAGTCTAGCGGGGCGGGGATGGGTAGAGAATCCCCCCCGCGGGGACTCCATGGAGACCCGATAGCCTACTGACATGTGGGCCACCAAAACACAAATGTTCCCATATACTACTGAAACCTAGCCCATCACATGTTTTTCCCCATGACCCCCACATCTCCCTCTCCTAGCCGCCACTCATCGGCAAGGAAGGAGGAGCTTGTTGTCACGTCATCCCGAGCACATCTCCCCGCATCAGCACATCGTCCCTCATCGACATTTGCCCGTTTCAGAATCGACGCCGTCGACAATGGAGCTCGTCGGCAAGGAAGGAGGAGGAGGAGCGGATTTTTCACCATCCCGCATAAGCTCGTCACCGGCGCTTCTGCACATCTGCTCGCCATCGGCGCTTCCCCACATCTGCTCCCGCCGGTGCAACCCATCATCTGCATCTCCCTTCTTGGGCGTCAGGGTGGAGATCCCCATGGAGACCCCGACGGAGAACGGGTACCCGGTTTTGACGGGGATGGGGACTATTTTCCCCCCGATAAGCTCATGGGGATTGGCGGGGATGGGTACTGGCGGGGATCGGGGCGGGTATGGTGGAGTCATCCCCGGCCATCCCCGGCCCCGTTGCCATCTTGACTTGGAACATAGTGGTTTAGTAAAACCATCAGCAATCTGATCCTTGCTGGAGATGAACCTGACATCAAGCTGTTTCTTAGCAACTCGTTCCCAAACAAAATAGAAGTCAATCTCAATATGTTTAGTCCGAGCATGAAATACTGGATTTTCTGATAAGAAAGTAGCACCAAGATTATCACACCAGAGAGTAGGTCTTTCATGAAGTGTAACACCCAACTCTCTGACAAGAGCCTCAATCCAGATGAGCTCAGCTGTAGCATCAGCTAGAGCTTTGTACTCAGCCTCGGTACTGGAACGAGATACTGTAGGCTGTTTCCTAGCACTCCATGATATCAGATTGGAACCAAAGAAAATAGCAAAACCTCCTGTAGAGTGTCTGTCATCTAAGTCTCCAGCCCAATCAGCATCTGAATATGCACTAAGAAGTGTAGATGATGATTGACAGAATGTAAGTCCCACTGTACGTGTATTATGAATATACCTCAATATTCTTTTTACTGATGTCCAATGAGTAGTAGTGGGTGCATGAAGAAACTGACACACCTTGCTAACTGAAAAGCACAGATCCGGTCGTGTCAATGTTAAGTACTGAAGCGCTCCTACAATACTCCTGCAGTGGGTGCTATCCTCAGAGCCAAGTGGAACACCATCATGTAATGACAAAATGTCAGTAGTGGACAGAGGTGTAGGACAAGGTGTACAATCCTGCATGACTACACGTCTCAGAAGATCAGTAGCATATTTCTCTTGATTCAATAGAAGACCATTATGTTGTTTGTGAACCTCAAGACCCAGAAAATAATGAAGATCTCCAAGATCTTTGAGAGCAAACTCATTACCCAGATCCTTAAGAAGAGCTGTTATTGCAGTATGAGAGGAACTTGTAACAATTATATCATCAACATAAATAAGGAGGAAAATCTAAACGTTAGAGTGATTGAAAAGAAACAAAGATGTGTCTCCTTTGGAAGGTACAAAACCAAGAGTATGAAGTTTTGCACTAAGACGAGAATACCATGCTCTTGGTGCCTGTTTTAGTCCATAAAGAGCTTTGTCAAGATTGCAGATATAATCTGGGGTAGCGGAAGACTCAAAACCAGGTGGCTGTTTCATGTAAACTTCCTCTTCCAGAACACCATGTAAAAACGCGTTCTTGACATCTAGCTGCCTTAGATTCTAACCTTTTGAAACAGATATGGATAGAACAAGACTGATTGTAGCAATTTTAACAACAGGACTGAAAGTATCCTCATAGTCTATTCCATACCTTTGTTTGAAACCTTTTGCGACAAGCCGAGCTTTATACCTGTTAATTGTACCATCAATATTTTTCTTGATGCGATAAACCCACTTGCAATCAATAACATTTCTTTTTGAGCTTGGTGGAACAAGATGCCATGTGTTATTGTTTATAAGAGCATCATATTCTTCATGCATTGCGTGCCTCCAATTTTCATCAGACAGTGCCTCCTTCAGGTTCTTGGGTTCTCCTGTAGATGTTAATAATGCCCAACGAATCGTACCATCAGTGCGAATTTTTGGCTATTTAATACCTTTTTGTAATCGTGTCCGAGATGCTACAGTAGAAGATTGCACATCCAATTCGGGAGCAGAAGATCCAGACACCAAGTCGCTGGAAGCAGAAGATCCAGAGGCCAGGTCGCTGTCACCAGGTGCTCCCGCGTCAGCGTCAGGAGCATCAGAAAAATCAGTGTCGCTAGGGGCAGGGGCTCCTGCTGCGACGTCGCTGTCGTCAGGATGCAGGTCGCTGTCCCCCCATGCACCCATGGGGACCAGACGGGCCCGCGAGGAGAGAGGGCTCCCGATTGGGGCGAGCGCAACAGGGCGGGAGATCGGGGCGACGTGGCGTGATGGTGTTGGTGCGGAGAACCAGGAGGCGTAGTCGACGCGGGATCTGAGGGAGATGTGGGCCCAGCGGAACGCGAGGACGACGCGGGACAATCAGCGCGCCCAGGAGTTCGCGACGGGCCAGCGGGCGCAGGATCCTAGGATGATTCTGGCCAATCTTCCTCGGGATTAGCAGAATTTTGGCTGTTTTCATCTGAACCATTATTTGATGTGGGAATACTGCCAGGTTTCGCAGATTCTGGTGCGTTTTCTTCAGCAGAGCGCGATGAGGCTGAGGTTGCTGTAACCTGAGAAGCATCAACAACAGGAACTATTGGAAAATATTGGTCATTAGTATGCACACCCGCATTTGTGTCAATCGAGGAGGGATTGTCTAGAGGAAGTAAAAGAAGTTCTTCACGGAGGCGACGGCCAGCATTTGGATGAAGTTCAGAAAAAGGAAAAACAGTTTCATCAAACACTACATCTCTGGACACATAGACACGACCAGTGGAAACATCCAGACACTTGACCCCTTTGTGAAGTGGACTGTACCCAAGAAAAAACACATCGTTTGGAACGAAAAGACAATTTGTGTTTGTTGTAGGGACGTAAGTTGGGCCAGCAGGCACAACCAAACACACGAAGAGAATCATAATTGGGTTTAGTATGAAGAAGTTTTTCAGTGGGAGTTTCAAAGTTAAGAACCTTTGATGGAATAAGATTAATCAGAAAAGTGGCTATGAGAAAAGCATCATCCCAATACTTTAATGGCATAGAGGCATTGGCAAGTAGGGCAAGACCAACCTCAACAATGTGACGATGTTTACGTTCAGCAGAACCATTTTGTTGGTGAGCATGAGGACATGAAACATGATGTGTGATGCCCACCTTTTGGAAGAAACCATTGAGTTTTTCATACTCACCCCCCCAATCAGTTTGCATGGTAATAATTTTCCTATCAAACTTGCGCTCAACATACTGTTGGAAATTAAGAAACACCTGATACACCTCTGAGCGTTTTTTGAGAAGATATATCCAAGTAAATTTACTGAAACCATCAATGAAACTTACATAATATGCATGTTTGCCTAGAGACATAGGAGCTGGACCCCAAACATCAGAAAACACTTGTTCCAAAGGAACAGTGGATACATTGGTAGAGACATGATAGGGCAACTGATGACTCTTTGCCTGTTGACATGGATCACATATGTAAGAGTTTATTTCTGGGGTGTAAGGGAGATTGTTTTTCCTAAGAACTTGCTGAACAATAAAAGAAGACGGATGCCCTAGACGACGATGCCATGTAGAGGACGAGGGCTTGATGGCGACAAAAGCATGCTTGGAGTAATCCGATGACACAGGAACAAGAGGGTAGAGACCATCATGGCAGGGACCTTTAAACATTATTTGTTGTGTTGCCTTGTCCTTAATCAAGAAAAAGAATGGGTGAATCTCAATGAAAGCATTGTTGTCTAAGGTAATTTTGTGAGCAGAAAGTAAATTCATGGAAGACCTAGGAACATGTAAAATATTACGAACTTGGAGAGAAGTATACGGGGTGTGTAAAACTGAATGACCAATATTAGCAATTTCCATACCTTGTCCACTAGCATTGTGGATTTGATCATGGCCTTGATATGGTTAATGGACTTGAAGCTTGTTCAACTGTCCTGCAACATGATTAGTGGCTCCTGTGTCGAGGACCCAGTTAGTGTTCACGCCATAGGCACTCTTGTGGTCATGAGGAGCATCATCATCATCATTGTCGTTCCCATAACGCCACCAACATTCACTTTTGGGGTGCCCTTCCTTCTTACATATTTGACAGTAAACACCTGGCTGCCAGGGACTGGCAACACGATCAGGACGCCCACGGCCCTTGCCGCGCCCCCCCCCTTGGGACGCCGATCCTGGCGCCCGGGATTAGTAGGGCCTTGTGGTTGTGGGGCTGGAGGGAGGGGTGGGCGATATGAGGGGGGTGGCTAGTAGTAATTGGGTGGTGGTGGGTAAGGTGTAGGGGCATAGGTTGGTAATGGGTAGGCATATGGTGTGGGGGTATAGGTGGGTTGGGAAAAAGAGGGTGATGGAGCGGCATGGTAAGGGGCAGGGGTATATGGATGTGGTGTAGGCGAATGGTAGGATGGCGGTGGTGTAGGAAGGATGGGGGGCTGAGGGGATGGTGTGTTGGAGAAGGGTGGGCGGCGAGGGGAAACATTAATAGAAGAGGTGAAGGTGCCAGTGTTCTGACCCGTTGCAACAAGCATATTTTCACGAGATTCATAGGATAAAAGCTGCGAGCACATGTCACTAATGGTGGTGGAGGGATTGGCATTAATTGATGCAACAAGGGGTGTGTAGGTACCATCAAGACCGTTTAGGATGTAGTCCTTGAGTTCATCATCATCAACCTGCTTTCCTGCAGCAGCAAGTTCAGATGCAAACCCTTTCATCTTGGTGAGAAATTGAGAGGCAGTCATATCAAGCTTCTTTGTGTTGGTGAGAGCTACACGAAGCGCAGAAAATCGGGACTTGGATTGAGTGGAGAAGAGCTCGAGAATAGCACTCCATACTTCTTTGGCATGGACAAGGCCATACACATGAGAGAGAAGATCATCACCAAGGGAGTTGACGAGGAAGCTCACCACCGCTTGATCCTTGGTAACCCATGTGTCAAAATCTGGATTGGGGATGGTGACTTTCTTCTGGTTTTCATCTTCAGCTTCAAGAACCTCAGGTGGTGCCACGGTGGTGCCATCAAGGAAACCGAGGACACGAGCACCACGAAGCGTGGGCATAACTTGTGTCTGCCAGGAGAGGAAATTTTCCCGGGTCAGCTTAGTAGCCGGGGGGCGCCGATGGTGGCGTGCGTGGGAGGTGTCGAGGATGTCATGATCGATCAGAGAAGATAATCCAACCGATCTAGGGTTTTGTTGGGGAGGGTGGGTGGGTTTTAGGGAAAAGAAGATAGGGGAATTGGTAGAGCTTGGCTTGATCTGTGGGAAGGAGGGATTTGTGGTTGTATCTGGAGGGAGGAGGACGGCCGGCGGTGAGGGAGAAAAGCACCGGCGGCGGCAGCTAGAGAAGGAGGAGGGAGGCTCGTGATACCATGTTAGATTTCGTATGTGGTTGGAAAGCGATGCGTGACCCTTCTGGGGGGCATCGTATACATGTTATATGCACAGGAAAAGCCCCTGTGGTGGCTCGGTACAAGAGGGAGAAAGGAGTTTGGGTAGAGTACTACTCTATACCAAATATCCAATAAACAGTTATACTAAATATCCAACAACAGAAAATATTATGTCTAACAGGGTGCTGGTGTGATCTCTGAAACAAGTTTCGAAGTTCTTTTTGTGCTTTTTTTAGGAGGATCAAGTTTGGGAAGTTCTGTGGGCTGGTTGATGATTAATTGGTGTGATCACACTTTTTTTTAGAATGTGATTACACTTTGTTGACGGGCGAGAAAGTTGCATATGAGTATTCATCAGAGTATAATTGGAGAAAAAAATCAAGGGATTAACAAAATAACAGAAATTTATCTCTTGTCGCACAAGAAATCGACTACCACACTGTTTGCAGTTTGCAGATGCTACAAACTCTATTAATTAGTTCCTGCGTCATGTAGCACAATATATATTTTTAGGTTAAACCAGTGGTTCTGCCATCCGGTTAGATTAGATAAAGATTGTTATGTACAGAAGATTCCAAGAACCCGGACCAAACACAAGGCATATGGCCACAACCAGAACCAAAAAGGTTCTCATCTGCCCTACCATGCCTACAAAGTAGAATTGTATCATAGATTTTGGATATCCGGTGTGTTGCATATCTCAAAACTCTTAAAATTTCTGAACTTCCATTTGGTTGCAACAAATCAGACAATGGTTTGACTAAATAGTTAGAGTGCTTTGCATATCTGATATTGTATTGTGTTCACCTTTCCTGGTACCAAAACTATCACCTTCCTGGTGTAGGCAATTGCAAGTTCGAGGGGATGATGGCATCTGCAAACGGACTAATACAACCATTTGCATCTCTTGACTCGATGGTTAGAAGATCTTTTTAGCAGACTAGCAAATTTGCCCGTGCGCTGCACCGGATGATTGAAATGTGACTCCCGAATCTTCACTATATTTACATGAGGTGGCTGTCTTGTAGATAGTACGACATATTGTAAGATACCCCAGAAGGAGACCACACAATTTTAGAATTTTTCTATGTGTAATTATTAGTTTTTATTGTTCCAGTAGTATCCATGTCTATTTACTATAGTTCATTCGGCACTTATAAACATGGTTTGCGTATATTTTTACACCCGTAGATTGCCCATCTCTGTCAATATAACAAATAATTTAAAAATTCGGCAAGTATTCCTGATTTTGGAGATAACGGAATCAAGGAAACTCCCTTTGATTTTTGTATTTGTCTTCAGCATCGCGAGCAATCATCTCTTTTAAATATAGGAGCCTTACATAAATATTACAAAGTGAAAGAACTAAATTGAGAAATTGCAAAAAGATAAGATTCTCTCTCCCGTGCTGTTTGAGAGACATGGCAGTTTCCGCAGCATCGAGTGCTGCCGAGGAGATAGCAGAGCTGGGAAGCCATGGGGCGGCGCGCTAGGGGTCATCGCCTCAGAACGTTTGGGTTTCACATACGTGTGGGCATTGGAGATGCCTTCTCCCGCTTTTCTCTCCTTGTCTCCCCCAAACTCCATTGATTATCTATCCGTTCAATCTCAAGTGCTTTTCTCTCATTGGCTCCCGACGCCCCCACAAGTGTTGTTCGGTTCAATCTCATCGACTGTTGCTTGGCTTGGCTTGTTCACAGCCAATCTATCAACGTATATAAATTGGTGAAATTTGTTCTAAGAAAGCAAGGTGGTACTATTGGAAGGTCTTGGGCCAGCGAAGTCCGGCGAGACATGGAACGTGGGGTTAAACAACAAGCGTTAAAAAATGAAGGAGGGTGGTGGCCTCATTTACACTTGTAGACCGGCCCCAGCGTAATCTTTGCTGACACGAAAATCGTCGACACTCCGACCTACCAAATGCGGCCTGCAAAGAATTCTTTTGTGACACGTTTTTTTCACTTAGAGATGACACGGTAAATATGATATAATTTGGTGAAAGGATAAATTGGTCTACAAAAATGTTGGATCGAAAGAAACACTTCATCTTTTATTATATATATATTATTATATAAGATAGATGTCTACTTGGTTCTGACTTCCGTTTCTCCATCTTACCAACCTATAATACATTTTCTCGATGAGTAGGGTGGTGGTCTGCCCAGGTGTTAGTACATGTTACTTCTTTGTTTAGACAGTCCGCCGGTACCGCGTGACACTGCCACGTTGCAATGATCTAGACATGGTATCTGTAAATATTATGTCCATTCAGTCTGTACATGGTTACTTCGT
The DNA here is from genome assembly GCA_916181665.1 of Avena sativa. NCBI lineage: Eukaryota > Viridiplantae > Streptophyta > Magnoliopsida > Poales > Poaceae > Avena > Avena sativa. The sequence continues at coordinate 90,064,954 of OV702285.1, read as the reverse complement.
GTATGTCCATGATGGGATTCGCGTTATGTGTGTACAACACAAGTCACCTACCATTTTTGTTGTTTTTTTTATTCTTGAACTAGAATAAGGGTTTCCTTTTTCTAGACTGTTTTATTTTGGTGAGGCCCCGAAGGGCCAGGAAGCTTCATTCAATATCCAGGCGGGTACACAATTACACAGAGGCCCCTATTCACATGCACTACAAAGGATAAGGGCTCAAAAATTACAACCAAGACCCTGGAACAAAAAGATAAAAACAATCAAGTCCAAGGTCAACTCCGCCGCTGACAGACCTCCGGACGACGGAACCAGCGCCGCCGCCGGGGAGCGAGCCACTTGGGGCGACGCCAGCCATGAATCCCGCACCAAGGTCGGAGAAGATCTTCCAACGAGGCCCGAGCGCACCCTCTTGCACAAGCTCGGCCATGGAAGAAGATAGAGCTTGGACTCTGCCAAGCGTGGAGCGGCCGTGTCGGACAAGAGTAGCTTCGGCGTCTTGCCGTTGCTTGGGATCTCCACGAGAAGAAGCTTCCATCGCGGCGGCCACCACCGCGTCTTGCCGTTACCTAGTGTATGTCCGTGATGGGATTCGCGTGATGTGTGTACAACACAAGTCACCTACCATTTTTGTTGTTTTTTATTCTTGAACTAGAATAAGGGTTTTCTTTTTCTAGACTGGTGCATGGAGCTTACACTCGCACTGTTTCTCCATGTTATTACATTGATTGATACTCCGTACCTTGCAAATTATAACTAGGCACAAATCATTCTTGTGGTTTCCAATTTTCTATTTGGTCATTCTTAAAGGGTTGGTTACTTACGAGAACACCTGAGAGCACCACACCGAACCGGTACGTAGCTAAAGTCTATCTAGGGTTTTCGTCCCCCTAGCCGGTGACGTTCCCGGTCTGCTACACCTCCACGGTTCTATAGCCTTAGGTGTGGTGGACCAAGGCCTCTCGTCGGCAGAAGGTTTTTTGTTATTTTTCTAGGTTGTTTTTCAGTGTCTTCTTTTGAAATGTTGAGGCGACAGCTATGTGCTAAAGTCAGAATAAGGTTCTCTTCGCTCTAATCTTGCTTCGATGGTGCATCTAGCATCGATGGAGGGTGTGTAGAGTCGTTTGTCTGGAAGATCTCTTGGAATCCAGCCCGTTTTCATGTTTGTTGGTGTGATTTCAGGCCAATCTCTTCCGATTTATAGTTCTCATCATTGGCGATTGCTGCTTCTCTGGTGTGCTGGTCTTTTGTGGCCTTAGCATGATGACTTCTTGTTTGTCAACTATAACAAGCTCTACTACAACAAGCTTTATCTAGCTCCGGTGATGAAGGGGCGAGGACGGCGGCGCGCCTCCGGCTCGCGTCTATAATCGTCGCTAGGTGGTTTAATGACCTATTTATAATTTTTTTTTGTTTTTTTATATTATTATTGATGATTATTAATATATAGATGGAATTTTGAAAAAAAAGGGTTGGTTACTTCTTCCTGAACTTGACTAGATGTATTCGATTCAATAGATGCAACACACATGCAGCAGTCCAGCCTGCTAGTGCATACGCCTATGCATCCTCGGTCACGCTTCTGCTCTACGACTGGTCCAAACGAGAAAAGGGGAAATAACCACCCTAGCTAGAATGTGTGATACGTGTTTATAGTTCATTCAATATAGTACTCACATATAAATGCGCATGCCCCACAAAAACTATAGACGCACATGACTATACTAGAAGAATAACAAGATCACTATTCCCTTAGTCCGCAAATAAGTATACTTTTAGCTTTTGACTAAGTTAAACTTTGTTAATTTTGATCAGCTTTATAGATAAATATTGCAATATATATTACATGAAATTATCTTATTATGAAACTAAATTTGAAAATAAATCTAGTGATACCAATTTAGTGTCATAAATGTTTGGTATGTTTTTCTATAGATTTATTTAAATTTTACTAAGTTTGACTTAAGACAAGGTTAAAAACACACTTATTTGTGGACGACGTGAGTATATCTTTAAATAAACCCCAAGTATGACATAGACATACACACTACCAGCACCACACACATACCCTCCCACGACGTCTACGGATTACCGGAACCGTGGAGCTTGGGAATTTACAAAGTCACATTTGTTGAATGGTCGTCTAATCTACTATAATTACACACACGTGGCTCTATAGCCGAGGTTTGGTTCCACCGGGGGACAAACCCCTTCTTAGCAATCTAATCACATATTGGTTCTCCAAAAAAGCTAGAACTAATTATACAAGAGCAACAAACATACAGATAGATAAAAAAAAGTGAATATCAATTTATTATGAACATTTTTCTTAAGGTCGTTTGTCTTACTCTAGCACACAATCACAAAACTCAGTTGAAGAGAAGAGATTGGACATAGATGAAGCCGCCATCGACACTTCACTACTGGTGAGAGCATCATCTCGATATAAAGAATAATTCGCCTTAGTGACACACATATTGTAAAATCCGATGTATTGATCCCTACTAGATTACGGAAGCAAAAACTCTCCTAGCCACCAAATATCATGTTGGTTCTCTAACACATTTCACTTGAGTACAAAACATAAGAGTATATGAATGGTTTGAAACATTTGTTGATTGGTCGTCTAATCCACTATAACTAGACACACATGACTCACTAGCCCAGGTTTGTTCCTCGTGGAACAGGGGAGACAAACACCTTCATAGCCATCTAATCACACGTTGGTTCTCCAAAGAAACTAAACTCAATTAAGAGCATAAAACATACATAGAGATAAAAAAATTGAATATCAATTAAATATAAACATTTTCCTTAAGGTTGTGTGTCTTACTCTAGTCCAATCAAAAAAACTCAATTGAACAAAAGAGATTAAACATAGACGAAGCCGCCATCGACACTTTTCTATTGATGAGGGCATCACCTCACCTATAAAGGATAATCTGCCTTAATGACACTCACATATTGTAAAATCTGAGGTACTAATATCGGCTAGATTTGTCGTGGTATTGCTGACGAGTACGCCATGGAGGGGTCCTTACAAAGGCATGTTTAGAGATGTGGGGGAAGGCGGCGAGTTGTCGGGTACGAGGTAACACAGCTTGCCCAGGTTCAGGTCCCACGATGGTGGCAGAATACTACTCCTGTTATAAATCACTATAATGGCAATACGCCGAGTTAGAGAGATAGGTTCGCTATGCGATGTGTGTAAGTTATCGTGCCCTAAAGATTCCTATAGGGCCGTCTTATAAAGACGCCGGAACCTTAGGGTTACAGGAAAAAGTCCTAGCCGGTCAGGTTATAGAGTCCTCCTTAATACTAACTAGTCTTCATGTCTTTCACTCCAAGGCCTCCGGTTGGGCTTTGACTGTACCATAGCCTTCATTTATCCGTCATGGCCATCCCTTTTGAATCCATATAACCGGGCCGCCCAGTGTGCCATAAGCCTTGCTACTAACCATGGGCCACCCGGGTCAGCCGGATTAGAGACGTGCTATGGTGATACCTATTTAGAATATCCCCAGCAGTAGCCCCGGAGAACTTTGAGATCTTGCGCTGTCTTGCCCTTTAGTCTTGAATGCTCCGTCTAGAAGATGTAGGAAATTTGTCAAGCAATATCTCGAAGTCCTCCTAAAGAACCCTACAACCTTCTTCGTCTTTAATATGTAAGTCAAAGAATTATTGAGTCTTCCATATTACTCTTCTCGTAGTCGGATAGGATCCGTCCATGCCGAAATCTTCAGATGGGACTGCTCCACTGCTACTGTCAGTAAGATGACATAGGCTACAACCTACGCTACCTCAAAACACACATATGGCAGCAATTAATCATAGTGATTTTCCCGCACGTAAAATCCGAACCCCACAGGCACTACTTTGGTGGGGGGGGGGGGGGGGGGTGATACCTTGCAGAACGACGCACACACAAAGCGCAGAAGGGATGGCCGCGTTGAGTACTGCAGCCACACATTCCCTAGCGTCCAAGTCTTGAATCGTTGGATCATGCCACCCAAATGATACCTGCCATAGCAGAACATAGGTGCTTGGTTAATAGGCGCTCGGGGACTTGCAACTTGCAGTTTCCTCCCAAAGGAAGTCAACCTCACCTAAGAGTTTGCGACATTCGGTGACAACGACGCTCTCCAGTGACGAGTACCGTTATTTCCAATCGGAAATCTCCAACACAGAAGCCTTCTTGTCGGCTTCCGCCGCGACAACAGCGCTCTTGGCCGTGCCTTCCGACCGAGCAAGAGCGATCTTGGTCGCTTCCAGATTGGTGGCCAGCTCCTTGAGTTCTCCTCCGCCGCAGTCGCCCGCGATGTCGCAGACTCCAGATTGACCACGGGAACAAATCCTTCACAGGCCTTAGCAATCGTTGAGGAACGGTTGGTTGCAAAGGATGCCCTACTGTTAGAAACATAAGCAGGTTCATCTTAAACTCGAGGACAACACAACTCACCGGCAGTATCTTGGAGTTAAAGAATCGCCTGGCGTTAAATCCTTAAGTCCCGCTCCAAGCGCTCCAACTCCGCTAGCCCGTCAATCGACTCTCGTTGCAGCAACAATGAAGCAATTAGTAAAGCCTCTAGCCGTTACACCCTAGCGATTAAATCCTCGGGGACTGGAAGCCAAAGTGTCAAAAACTCTAGTCGCTAAAATTTAGTGACTAAACCCTCGGGGACTGGACATACCTGGAGGGCTTCGTCCAGTAGCCGATGCAACTCGGTTGATCCCATCAACGCTGCAGGAAGTGGCACATCCCCAGCTCAGTGTGCCACAATACCGGCGTTCCCGTCGATTACTTCGTCTACCACCGGCGATTGCATCGCTGTACCCGCAGAAGACCTGGCGGCTCCCGCCGACGGCCTCCTTCCGCCACCGTACAACCTCTAGCAGAAACTTCCCCCACCGGGTCGTCTTCCTCCTCCATCACAAATTTTCCCTTGGAGGGACTGGTAGCTCGGGCCTCCTTGGCGATTTGCGCGACTTCCGCAACGAAGTCACCCTTCTTCCGCTTCTTCGTCCCAAGGATGAGGTCGTCGGACCTCGTCTCCTCCAGCTCCCTGACGTCTTTGCCCTTGGCATCCTCACGATTCGTGGGGACCTTGGCTGCGGTCACCCGCTTGGATTTCATCACGGCTCCCCTAGAAGAAGCATCAATGAGAGATTGGAAATGCATCTCAACCATGCATAACTTCGAACAGTTACACGCTCAACGATGAAATTACCTAGAGGCTAGGACAGTTCGTAGCCCGACGCCGACATGAACTGGCTCAACGGGCCCTAATGCAAGTGATTGGGACGCTTTGGCGAGGCTCGGATGAGGACGAGCCTTGACCAGAGTCGGAACCCGCCATGAACTTTCGTCTCCGATGACGTCCAGATCGTCATCGAACTCCTCTAAACTCCAACTGGCCTCTGCTTCGCGACAAATTGGCCATGCTTCTTTTGACTCGCCGATATTGGTTCAGGCTCCTCTTCAGCTTCCCCGACTTCTCCTTCTTCTTCGGAAGGCTAATCTTCTCCATTGCCGAGAAGTTCTTCTGGCAGTTCATCTTCAAGCGGAGGCAGCCAGTCTTCCAACGACTGAAATGTCTACCAAAACAAAGTTAGCATCCGAGCTCTGCTATGGTGAAAAGGGATTAAAACAAGGACAAGCGGTAACAAATTACCATAGGGGCCAACCTCTTGTTCGGCCTGAATGGAGTGAGCCCTTCATGAAGGTCAATGAAGGGCGTGTCCATAATCTTATTTAGATCCGCGGCATAATTTGCGGGGGGGCATTGATCCTAGCTCGTCCAAGTGGAATCGGATGGACCGATATACTCATACATCCAGTGGGCTTGGGTCGCCAGCGGCACCAGTCGCCGCCCAAGCCAACAGTTAAACAAGTTGATCGTCTTCAAACCTGCTTCTTCCAGCTCCGTCATCCGGGCACACATACTCGCCACGGTTGCCCTTTGCGCCCGTGAAAGCTTCTTCACCAACAAACGACATGGGACGCTCCGCTCCGAGGAATGCTCGGGAATCGCCACTTCTCCAGCTGGGGTAACCTCCTTGGCATAGAACCAAAAACACTTCAATTCGCTCACCGCCTTCCTCGACAACATCGATTTGAAGAATTTGGCGCCGGACTTCACCTGGAAGGTGAGGCCGCCCGCTGCAAGCAGAGGACCTCCCTTGCCTTCGAGACTGGCTCGACCATGGAAGAGTTCGAGCATAGCAGAAAGTATGGGCTACACCCGAGGTAGCATTCACAGAAGGCTATAAAGACTGCCAGTTGCTTAATGTTGTGCGGCCCCAGGTCGGAGAGTTTGATCCGATAGAAGTGAAGAAATGGCCTAAAGAAGATAGAAGTGGGGAATCCTAAGCCGCGTTCCAAGTGGCTAATGAAGGTGATGATGAATTCTCCAGGTCAGGGATGTGGCTCATTCTCGCTAGCCGACGGAGCGCCCCAACACCCCTTGATCAGGATGTCTGTGTGCTGAAAGGATTACAGTAGCGCGGTATTGCACTTGTATTTGGCACACGCGGATGCCATGAATGCAAGCTCACAAGAAGTGGAGATCTAAGTCAGGAGTATGTGCAGGCTGAGAAGACGGAGGAACGGGTGAAATTTTCCTGCCTCTACGCACCACGCTTTATACGAAGAAGTCACCACCAACAACGGAGCTAGCCGTTGCCTCGCAGTAATTTTGCGGAGGTTACCATTAAAAACTAACTAACAGCTAGTTTGACCGCACAAACGGTCCAACTTCGGTCAAATTGACCACTGATCTACTCCGCTCGTTTATTCCAATCGATTAAACGAGAAACTTGAAGGGAAACGAGTCGCCAAGGCTGTGATCAAAGAGTGAGAGCTTCTCCTTCATTGGAGGAGATCGTCACCGATTCGACTGGGCGTCCACCTAGACTCGCCTACTCCGATCGTCAAGTTGACTTCTACGTCGAACCCCTGACGCGCTCGGGGACTACTGATGGGGATATGCCAATCGGGATATCCACGAAGGCGGGAAGCGACTGGCCCATGACAATGTCGACTGGGCCAGCGATGACGGCGACTGGAAAGAGGGCTTCCAAGAAGATCGGCGATTTTGGACGCGAAGGCCCAAGACCGTAGCTAGATCCAGTCGGATTGGGTTAAACTCCCGAAGCCTTTTAGTGTTTCGGTTGAGATCTTGTAAAACCCTAGCGAGGCACTCTATATAAGCATTCCTAGGGTTTCCTCTGTACTCACGTTCCATTAGCCACCTCATCCGAGCGACTCGTCGCCCCAACGCTGAGTACGCTCCCTCTGTAATCTCATTCACCATCAATACATCTTGACTCCATTCTATCCAACCCAGAAAACCGAACTGACTAACGGGCTCCGCAAATCCCTGTTCGCGATGAACCGTGAAGATATGGTGATGTATCTTGAGATCCTGAAAAACTAGGGGGAATTCGAGCATGTCAATGATCTGCCGCCATTGGATATAATCCTGTACAGAGGTATGAGGAATTCATATGATCTAGTTTTCGCGTTTATCAGGAGGACCGAGGCTATAATTTGTGATCTAGTATACGCTCTAGGGATCTTAAACTCGATTTATGTTTCCATTTCTTATTGCAAATATCTCAACCCTTCCACAAATTACTGGATGGTTAAATTTCTCTACAATCCACTTAATTCCTTCCGCATGCTTACTATCACTGTTGGATTTGATCTGACTGGTCTTTCCTCCGTATGAAGATCTCATGGAAGTAACGTGGACTGGAAGTAACGTGGCCCTGGAATAAGTTCAGCTACCATGATATAGAGAACTATACGGCTTACGTCTATGAGTTTTTCTATCGAAATGCTCCTTCTATCCTCCTCAACCTGCACGACGCAGCTAGTAGGGTAAGTCTCCGCCTGCCTCTACCAAACTATACTGCCTTTTTTCTGCTAATTAACTTATCTACACCGATGCAAAAAACAATAGCATCTTCCGCAGTTCGGCAGTTGTTTAGTTGGAGATGGAGGAGAAGTTGAGATCAAGGAGTATGCACGCTTTATAATCGGATCAGATCTTGAGTCTCCGGCTACATCAGCTTCCTTCATGGTACAATTTCTAAACATGGTGTTGTGATACCTAGTTCATAGATTTTTTTGCTTGACGTTTATTAACCTATTTGCCTCAACTGAAAAATGAACTCGATCGTTTCAAAGTGTATCATAGAGGAGGCCGACTTGATGTCTGAGTTGTTGGCATGTAAAACCAAGAACGATGTCGAGGAGGATGAGTTCATTACACTGGTGTTGGGCGACAGTGACTACTCTCTCAACTTTGGCAATAAGGTCCGACAATGTACAGAGGGCCTTATTCTTCACGGTGCATTGCTTCTATCATGTTGGTATGCTTTGATACGTCTCTACTAATTTTATTTATCTATTCTGATGTTTTAATACATGCTTAGGGTTGTAAATGTTGGTGAATCCGATCAGGAGAATAAGAACAATAACAAAACTAAGAGCATGACCCATGGTAGAAACATGAAAGAAGGTGCACTAGGTCCTAAATGGGTTAATTATTTATGTTTCTTGTCTGGAAGTACTTACTAACAAGAATTGTTTGCTGGTCCAGGCAACAGGGTGCCCAGTTCAGAGACATCTGATCCATGTATTGTTAGGGGAAATCCAGATGAGAAGGTTTGTCAAATTACTAATGCCCTAATGTTTTGGTAACGACAATGCAAGAAGCCAATTTATGCCTATGAAAGACACAAGGACGGCTAGGATTGACCGATACTTATTCATGCATTCTAAACCGAAGTGTCATCCGTCAATCCTGGCCATCCTTGTGTCTCCAGTTCAGTAAGTTTGGAGAAGAGGAGGGGACACCAAAGCAAAAGTCTATTATACCTGGATGGTGAACATGCATGTGGTAGTAACTATGCATTGGTATTTCGGTAGTAGGAGTATTTGACAAATATAAATGATATTAGTAGGATGGGATACTTTTGATCAGAGTGTCTGAAACCAAATCGGTTTTCCTAATTGTCCACCCAATGATTATGGACGAATGTTATGTCAACCTCCTAATCAGTGTTGTATCGTCTATCTAATTTATTTTGTACATACTTGAGAATTTTTACCTTTTGGTTCTTACAAAATTTAGTTTATGGATGTGTGTGTCGATTGTTTGGCTGTTTGATTTATTTCTTTGTTTCTGGTTAGGTAGATGGTTGCTGATCTCTGAAAGGGTATGAGGATTCTGTCAAGTGCCCACTGCTCCAAGGAACGCTTGATGGACCGAATGCTGGTGAAGAAGAAAAGCACATCCTGTAAGAGGCTAGCCTGATTGAAGAAGGATCGATGAAGGAATTGGTAGGATTAGGCAAGGAAATTGTAGCACCGTCGAAGGCTTTGCTGGTGGTGCCGGTGGCTGTTCTTTGTGCCATTTGAGTTGGTGTGTATATGCACAGATGAGAGATTGATGTGTGATCGGACACTAATGACATCAAGGCAAATATCAGTTCTGAAATTTTGTTTGCCTGTGTATCTACACTATGTTTCGTGCTAACCTGATTTTTTTTAGATTTTAGCAAGATTCAAAGAGAGACAAACCTAACATTATACATGGCATTTCTAAAGATTGCAAATAAGAAATTGTCCAGCTAGCTCTCCTCCTCTCACGTCGCCCTCCCCATGGGCGACTCCACCCTCCCTCGAGCGCTTCCTCCCTTTCACCTTCTCTTCCCCTGCCGCTGTCGGTGCCCTCCGCCAGGTAAAGCCCGGGTGGATCCGGCGACGACAAGACCCTGCCCCCCCCCATTGGCTTCCCTCCTCGAGCGTGAGGGCTCGACGAGTCTGGAGGGTGGAGCTTCTCCGGGCCTAGGGTTTCATGGCGATGACCCCGGATCAAGAGGGTCAGGCCTCTAGACCTGGCGTGGTAATCACGTGAGTGGCATGCGCGACCCTGTGGGGGTGTGGCGGTGGCTGCGGGCCGGCGCGGCGGCCATGGTGCAGGTGGAAGCCATCGGTGCCACTAGCCCTGCTCGACGCTTCCCGATAAACTGTGTTGGCTAGTGCTTCCCTGTATCGATGGTGATAATACGTGACTTCCCTCTTAGTATTGGTGATCCTCTCCGACGATCTACTTCCATGTCTATGGTCTTCCCCTGCTCCGGCGGTATTCCAGGGTCTAAGGTCATGGGCCTAGGTGAAATCCCTGCACGACGATGGCCGACGCTGTCATGTCCTTGAATAGACCCTCTCCTTGAGCACCGAGGCAAACCCTTGGTCTAGTTCGCTGGACAAGGCAGCGGTGGCGTCTCAACGTCATTCCCTTCTTGAAGGCGCTGTTTAGGTTGCACGTGGAGTCCCCGATGAGATAGCTGGAGATGGTGGCCTCCCTGGTCTTTATGGCAAGGCTTGCTGGCAATGCGATGTTGTGACGTGGGCTGCAACATAGAGCGTGGGCATATGGGCGCTATGTATGCCTTCGCCGATGCTTCCAAGACGATGCTTCACTAGTTCCGCCTAGGTCCTACCATTCAAGCGCTGAATCTCCTAGGCAACAGGGGTGAAGGGTACGTTGGCGCGAGCAGCCCTTGATATGTGGTCTTCTTCGGAGGCACCAGGCAACGGCTATGACGCGGCCTTGAGGCTCCGAGTCTAGCTGCTTCGCCATTCATGGTTGGAGGCTAGACAAGGCGAGACCTTTCATTCGTTGCGTTCTGTAGTTGGTGGCACCTCCTCACCTATGTTGAGGATGTTGATGTGGGCAATGGGAGCCTGGCCCACCCCCTCGCGGACGATCTCCTATGCCCCGTGATCCAGTATGCGGACGACACGCTAATCATTCTGCGCGCGGACGCCGCTCAGTTGCAGCGACTGCGTGCTGTCCTGGATGCCTTCTCTCAAGCCACCGGGTTAGAGATCAACTTCCACAAGAGCACCTTCGTGCCCATACATGTCCCCGCGGACCAGGCTGCGGCCCTTGCCAACATTTTGGGGTGCCCCGTATCCTCCTTCCCCCAGACTTACCTCGGGCTCCCCCTCTCGGACCGGAAACTGCCGGCGTCGGCCCTGAAGTTCCTCGCTACCCGGATCGCAAATAGGATCCCGAGCTGGCACACATCACTGATCCCGATCGGCGGTCGGCTGACCCTCGCCACTGCCGTGCTCTCGGCGCTCCCTGCCCTCGCCATGTCAGTACTCCCCCTGCCAAAGGGGACACTGGCCAAAATGGACAGGCCGAGGCGCGCTATGCTCTGAAAATCTGCGGCCTCCTGCTCCGGGGGGGACTGCCAGGTGGCCTGGTACCTTGTGTGCCTCCTGCGATCCGAGGGGGGGATGGGGGTTGTAGACTTAGCGCTCCAGAATACCTGCCTGCTGCTCAAAAACCTACACACCCTCTTCTCCGGCCTTGACACCCCTTGGACTCGCTGGGTCCGGCGTAGCTACTTGGGCGCACGCCCACACCCCCCGACACCCTCGTGGCGCGGGTTCTAGTCCCTGGTCCCCATGTACCGCGCCATTACAAGAGTGTCGCCGGGCGATGGGGCCTCCTCCTCGGTTTGGTTCGACTCATGGACGTCCCTTGGTCCCCTCGTCGACGCTCTACCCGCATCTTTCTCTCACTGTACTTTGCCTGACCTGACTCTGGCCGAGGCCAGGGGTGGCATCCCGCTCCAGCCACGGCTGTCCGTGCAGGCTGCGGCGGAGCTAGCGTTCCTCTGCGGCCATATTGCCTCCCTCCGTCTCCCCGGGGGGGCCGATCGCCGGGCTGTTATCTTTGGTGCCTCTGGCGAGTTCCGCACCGGTGAGGTGTACCGTGCGCTGTGCTCCTCCGGGTGCACCGTGCCTCACCGGGAGATCAACTGGGAGAACTTCGCACCGCTCGGGTGCGCGTCTTCTTCTGGATCCTGCGCCTCAGACGGACCAGGACACACGCCCACCTGTTCCACTTGGGGTGTGTCCCCTCCCCGCACTGCCCCTTTTGCCCTGGCATTCGGGAGGACTTGGACCACCTATTTGTTCAGTGTCCACGCCTCCTGCCGCTGTGGGAACACCTCGTTCGTGGGCTCCGGCTGCCCCCCAACCCGGACATCGCCGCACTATTGTCAGCCCTCTCGGCCAAGCTCCCCCGCATGCACGCGTCCGCCCTCAACACCACCGTGCTGGCGACCCTTTGGTCGATCTGGAAGTCACGGAATAGCATGGTTTTTGACGGCGTTCTCCTCGGCACCGGTGAGATCGCTGCTCTAATCGGAGACCACCAGAGCCTGTGGTGTGTGCGAGCTCCCCGCAGGATCGACCTCGGCCCTCTCCGCAGCTGGTGCGTGTGTGTAGCTTAGCACGCCCACCATCCCCCCTTCTTTTTGTACCCCTGGGTCGGTGGTATACCACCCCCGCGCGTTGTCCCCCACGACGTTGCTACCATGTACTATGCCCTCCTTTTACCGAAATATGAGACCACGTTCAGGTGGGCTATCGCCCCCTGTTGCACCCTAAAAAAAGGATGTTGCTGTGTGTGTCCTCTCCCATGGGAGGTTGTACCGGTACCTATAATCTCTTTCTCTTTCTGTTTAATGAAATGAAGCACAAACTCTTTTTTGTTTTCTCGAATTTTTTTTGCAAATAATAAAAATGAAAAATAGAAAAAAAGTGTGTCATCGTGTAGGACATTCTCCTTACACTTTGAAACAAGTAACACTCTTTGAATGCTCTATACACATTTTGTGTATGTAGTCGTTATTGAGTGATCCATTGATCTATTTAAAATTTTTATTACTTTTGAGTTCTTCTGTACTTTTGTTGGTGATTACTAATAGATCGAAGAAATTTCAAAAAAAAAAATCGGCAATTAACATGATTACGCCTTCAGGTTAAGAAAGCGTAACTGAGTATAGGGATCACCTCGACAGTTATCAGTCACCCTCCCGAACTGATCCCCAAAATCTTTTCGCGTGAATCTGAGATTCAAATATCAGATTGAATCAGAGACAAAGTCGCGGCGGCGAGGGGTTCCGATGAGAAGCTGGGAGCGGCACGCCCGGGTAACAACTCCAGGCAGCTTTGACGGCGGCGGCGTCTTGCCCCAGCTCGGATGCCGCCTGTTATGCTTTCATCCGTACGTTTTTTCCTTCTTCCAGTTCAAATCCCCGTAAATCTTTCAAATACTAAAGCCAAGTCTTCTGTGCGTGTGTTCTGATGACATGAATTAGAACTAACTAATAAATCACTTGTGGATTGGCTTGCTCCAAAGCAGAAAAAAAGCTTAAATCATGCAGTGTAGATAAACCTTAAGTGCCCTGTTTTTCCACTGGTTACTGCAACATTTTGTTTTTTTAGCAATAATATTCTTCGTCACAAATGTATGGAAAATAAAGTTGCTAGTAAATATACTCCCTCTGTTTCACATTACTCCACACACACGCTTATCTAGATGGACTAGTATTCTCTTATTTTTCGTTTAAAAAATTCCTGAGATTTTTGAAATACCTAGTACACATTTCATACTATCTAGTTCAAAAATCCTAGAATTTTTTTGAATAAAATATGAGGGAGTACTAGCCTACCTAGATAAGCGTGCGTGCGGAGTAATTTGAAACAGAGGGAGTAGTTCGGTCGCACGCATCTTATGTCAAGACGAATCTTTTTTTAATTTAATGTTTGTGTCGCGGCCACGTCAAAGGATAGCCACCACGGCTTAGATTCTAGCACAAAGCAAGGTGGATATTTGACAGGTAGCGTCACTAGGCTTGGATTCTAACAAACATCTGCCTAGAATAATATAGACGAAGTTTTCGTCCTAACCATTTGCATTTGTTTATCTCTCCACGTAATGAGTGCATAGGCTTGTAGGGTGTGAAGACATTGTTAAATTTATTAATATAAAGTTAGCAGCGTCATAGTAAGATGGTCAGTATTTCTAACATCTAATGTGGCCAGCTAACACTTAGAAGAACACATCCGCCCGCAAAACGATGAGGCCAGAAACCACTCAGTACTCAGCTGTACCTCCGAGCTCTCAACCAAGCACAAGCAACCACCATGGCGAAGGCAGTTGTAGGATTGCTAGTTACCAAGCTCGGTGTGGCCTTGGCGAAAGAGGCGGCTGCCTTTGCTTCGTCACTGCTCTTCAAGGAAGCATCTGCCCTCCATGGTCTCTTTGGTGAGATTCGTGAAGCCAAGGATGAACTTGAGAGCATGCAAGGCTATCTGCAGCGGGCGGAGCGGTTCAAGGACACCGATGATACCACTGGCATCTTTGTCAACAGGATCAGGGGCTTTGCTTTCGAGATTGAGGATGTTGTCGACGAGTTCACCTACAAGCTAGAGGATAGGCATGGGGGATTTATCGCCAAGATGAAGAAGAGGATCAAGCATGCCAAGACATGGCGACGTCTGGCACTCAAGATGCAACAAGTTAAGAAAAACCTCAGAGATGCTCATGAGAGGAAAGTACGCTATGAGTTTAGAGGAATTGACAAGGATGCCCGAAGCATTGGCAGCCAATCAAAGATTGTAGATCCAGCTTCGTATTCCGCCAAGGAGGAGGATCTTGTGGGGGTTGAGGAGAGCAAGAAGCTGTTGATGCAATGTCTTACAGATGATTCCGAAGAGCATAGCATGGTTGCAACAGTTTGGGGGATGGGTGGAGTTGGTAAGACCACTCTTGTCTCACATGTCTACAATTTAGTGAAAGATGACTATGATACTGCTGCATGGGTTACAGTTTCAAAGAGTTACCAAGTTGAAGCCTTGCTGAAGACAATCGCCAGACAATTTGGCGCCAAAGTTGATGTTTCTAGTATGGCAAAGAGAGCCCTAACTGAGGTAATCTATACCCACCTACAAGGTAAGAAATACCTATTGGTTATGGATGACGTTTGGGGTGTGGACGTGTGGTTCAATATAAGAGATACATTTCCTACATATAGCGGTAGTCGATTTGTTATCACCTCAAGAATCCATGAGGTAGCATTTCTAGCAACTGGAAATTTTGTAGTTGAACTGCAACCACTGCAAGAGGCACAGCCATGGTAGTCATGGGAAATTTTGCTAGCAGCTCGGTTGGCGCGGGGGAGGCTTCGGGAGCAGGGGAGGAGACATGGGGGAGAGCGGAGGATGGTGCCGTCATGCGGTTTTCGAGCGCCTCGCTCGGAACTACTTCGTCAACCTCGGGTGAGCTCATCGTCGGATCCTTCGGCATTGGCATTCGAGATGAGAGATGGATTGGCCGTGCTAGCTCTTCCGGCTCAAGCACAGAGAGAAGCCATGCAGGGGATGAATATGGGAAGCCTCAGGGGAGCGTCCATGCGAGCTCAGAAAAGGTGTTCAGAGATGGAGATACCACCGGTGCAGGTTTGTCTGGGAGTTCCTGGCTCGCTGGAGCAGGTGGATCTGGCGAATTTGTCCGCGTTGGAGAGTGTTTCTCTGGAATCACTTCTGCGCCTGGTTCAGCCCAGGTAGATGGGGTGTTGTCTGTCGATGTTTCTGAATCCTTTGATAGTAAATTCAGAGAAGGGATGTCAGTAGGTGAGCCTGTGGTTTTTGGACTTCAGAAGAAGCGGGAACTTTCCTCTGGTAATGGTACTGGGAGGAGGTGTTGTCTATGGAGGGGTCCAGCCAGCAGTGGTAAAGGTGGGGAAGGAATCTTGGTCCATGGTGACTGTGAGGTGGAGACCTTTTTCCACCAACTTTGGCATATACCGTGGCATTTTCGTAAACTCGCCAATACTACATCCCTTAAAACCAGCACCCCTGTCCCCCCTAGGGTTTGTTCTCTCCTTCCCAAGCTGGCGGCGGAGGAGTTGGTGGGCTTGAGAGTCTTAGGTGTTGAGGACGTGCTGCCTCTAGATCCAGGTCTGGTGAAGATGTCCATGGCTGGTGGTGGTGTGAAGCAGGGGAAAGGAAAAAGGCCTGAAGCCTGGCAACAGCAGCAGATGCAGCATCCCCAGATGCAACCTCAGATGCAACCTCACATGCAGCAACAGCAGCAGATGCAAGGGTATGAATATCCTCAGATGCCTCCTCCTCCTTTTTGTTTCCAGCACCCACCTCCTTATGGTTTCATGCCTGGGAGTATGCCACCATACTGGGGTTTTCATGGGGGGTTCCCACCATATCCTCCTCCACCTCAGTTCAGCTTGCAGTCAAATCAATGGGTTGCCTCTTCTCAAGGGGGTGCTCAACAACAACAATCTCAGAGTAGTGGGGAAACTCAGAAGCTTAAAGTTCAGGGTAAATCAAAGAAGAAAGGGGGGACACAGCAGGAACAGATCATTACAGGGAGTGAGGTGCTAGCTCAGCTGAATTACACCAGTTCTATCTGTATGTGCTGTGGGGAACCTGGACATCATCAAGCTGTTTGCTCCAAACAAGCTGTCTGTTTTGAAGGGTTTCGCAGCATAGTAAATCAAAAAATTCTACGGATGCGAACGGGAAAGCCAAGATCTAATCTAGGAGATGCAAACAACGAGGGGGAATAGATGAGATCTTCATACCCTTGAAGATTCGCACAACGGAACGTTCGACGGAACGTGGTTGATGTAGTCGTACTCGCTTCTCCTCCTCGCGATCCGATCTGATCTAACACCTCAAGTGGCGATGCCTCCAAGAGATGCACACGTGCGGCACCTTGACGTCTTCTCCTTCTTCGGTCCAGCAAGTGGGGTGGAGAGATGGATTGGATCTACAACACGACGGCGTGGTGCAAGCGGTGGAGAGTTTCTGCGGCAGGGCTTCGCCTACGCGCAGTCGGGAGGGAGAGAGAGAGGAGGGGCAGCAGGGCGGCTAGGGTTGAGGAGGAGGTGTGGGGAGGGTGCGCCCCCAGCCCTCTTTATATAGAGGGGTGGGCGGCTGGCCCTTGCCCCTCCCCCAAGCCCTAGGCCGGCGGCTAAGGAGGGAGGAGTGGGGGCAAGTTCCCCCCCTTCTAGAAGCTCTCCTAGGGTTTCCCTAGGTGCTTGGCCGGCTGGGCCCTATGGGGCCTTGTGCCCCTGGCCTAATGCGGCCAGGGCACTCCCTCATAGGCCCACGCCCCCTCCCGACAAGTGGGGCCACGTTGGTCCCACTCCGGAAGGTTCTAGAAGCTTCCGGTACAATACCGAATAACCCGAAACAATTCCGAACTCCAAAAACTGCATTGCCTTATATGAATCTTATTCTCCGGACCATTCCAGAACCTCTCGTGATGTCCTGGATCTCATCCTAGACTCCGAACAAAAACTCATAAACCAATTATCCAATCTATCCTAGCGTCGAGACACGTTAAGTGTGTGACCCTTCGGGTTCGAGAATATGCGGACATGATCTTCTATCAATAATCAACAGCGGGGTCTGGAAACCCATATTGTATCCCACACATTCATCGATGATCATATCGGATGAACCACGATGCCAGGATTCGATCAATCCCATATATATTCCCTTCGTCTCGCGATATTTTACTTGCCCGAGATTTGATCGTCGGTACCGTCATACCTAGTTCAATCTCGTTCATAGCAAGTACTTTAGTCGTTCCATAATCCGATATCACTTTGTGATTAACTCCTTAACCACATGCTTGCAAGCGGTGTTGATATCGATTACCGAGTGGGCCCGAAGTATATCTCTCCGACTTGGGAGGGACAAATCCCATCTTGATACATACAATCCAACAGGTACTTTCCGATCACCTGAGAGACACCTTTATGATCACCCTCTCATAGGATGACGTTTGATGACCTCAAAGCTTTCTTCCGATACCAGGGAGTTTTATTATCTCATGGTCTAAGGAATACAATATTTGACATAAGAAAATCTTCGCAAAGATGAACACGATGACACGATCTAATTGCTCCGCTTAGTTTGGGTCTGTCCATCATATCATTCTCCCAATGATATGATCTCATTATTAATCGACAACTCATGTCTATGGTTAGGAAACCTTAACCATCATTAGTCAATGAGCTAGTCCATAGAGGCATACTAGGGACACGGGGTTGTTCACAAACCACACAAGTATTAAAGTTTCCGCTTAATACAATTCTAGCATGGAATATAAACTTTATCATGAACAAGAATTATAATAATAACATCTTCATTATTGCCTCTAGGGCATAATTCCAACATGTTTTGTCTGCAAAGTTGTCAATCAGAGAGCTGATACATGTCCTGTTAAGAAGAGGCCTCACCAATTAGCAAGATATGTTGGGAGTGCTGCTACTGGTTTCAGATTCTATCACATAGAGACACCTGAAGTGATTGTGAATCCTGTGTCTTCAGCAAAGAATTGTGGCTTAGTTGTGGTAGAAGGTGGTATGATCTCTAGTACTGAATTGGCTGAGGAATTCTCCAAAATATACAGTACAAACTGGCCTTGGCAGGTAAGGGATCTAGGGCAGCCAGGTGTATTCCTGGTTAAATTCCCTCCTCACATATTAGTGGAACAGGTCATTGGCTATCCCAGGTTTGGTTTGTCTAGAGATGGGCTCTGGGTGAAAGTTGAAGCTTGGAATGATGATCCATAACCTTTGGAAAGTTTAGTTGATACTTGGGTCAAAGTAACTGGTCTCCAGGCCAAATGGTGTGAGTGGAATGTGCTTGACCAGGTTAGTTCTGTCTATGGCATATTGCAGGATGTTGACTGGCTGAGTGTATTCAAGGATAATGCTAAGTCTGTTAGGGTGAAAGTTAAATGTAGGGATCCCACTAAAATTCCTAGCAGTAGACTTTTCCACTTCCATGGGGGCTTATTTCAGTTGGGCTTTCTAGCTGAAATTCCTGTGGAGCGTGATGAGACTGATGAGCTATTAGGAGATGAGCTTGACCAGAATAGAAGGAATGAGAACAACCAGAGGCAGGGTGGTATGGACTTTGATAGGAATGCTGGCCCTCAGGATAAAGGGGATGTTAGTAATCAAACCACTAATGCTCAGGGGAATACTGGTGTCAGAGCTAGAATGGTGGCTGGTGACAATGAAGCTCAAGAAGATGAAGTGTTCAGTGCAAACAAAGTGTTCCAGATACTTCAAAACAAGGGTTTGATTGACAGTTCAGGTGGTTTTGTGTGGGATAAATCTCCCATTTCCTCCAGGAAGGTGGATCAAGTCTCTGGGTTTTGGAATGAGGAACAAGGTTCTTTCCAAGCTGGGAAAGTGGCTGCTGAAGGTGTGGGCCTACACCTGCCTGACTGCATTTTACCTTCTCTGCAAGAAATTGTTGACCAGAATCTGGGGAAGGATGCTGGGAGAATCAAAAAGCTGAAAGCATGGGGCCCTGTCCATCCTACCAGGCAGAGCAGTAGGATTGACAGGTCTCAAAGGGTGCTGGACAAAGCTATGGAAAGGAAGAAAGTGGTTAACCTTGAGAATCCAAAGATGAAAGGTATAATGAATTCTAATCCTTTTAATGTTTTACCTGTAGATGAGTTAGATAACATGGCTGTAGTTGTAGGTGTTAATATTAATGAGGATTTAGCTTCTACTGGGTCTGTAGATGGCTCTGTAGATATGTCTGATGTTAGTTCTAATATTGATTCATTAGGAAAAACCTTTTCTACTAAGAAGGATTTGGTTGATGATCTGGCTGAGGACTGGATTGAGGTAGTCAATAAGTCTCGGGGCAAGCACCCTAGGAAAAAGTCTAAATGATTATCTCTTTTTGGAATTGCAGGAGTATTTCTGCTCCTGGTAGGAAGAATTTTATTGATGATAATATTGCTCCACTTAATGTTAATTATATAGGTTTCCAGGAAACTAAAAAGGACCAATTTAGCAAATCCTTTTTGAAGTCTTTATTGGGTAATAGGAATTTTGACTGGAATTATCTGCCTGCTGTGGGTACTGCTGGTGGAATTCTGGTGGGGATTAATTGTGATATTTTTGAACTAATTAGTTGGGAGATTAAGAATTTTTCTGTTAATTCTGTGCTTAGAATTAAATCTAGTTGTCTTACTCTTAGAATATCTACTGTTTATGGTCCTGTTTATAAGGATAGGAAACAGGCTTTTATTTCTGAATTACATGAGTTGTTTGTTAATTGGGATGGCCCTGCTATGATTGGTGGGGATTTCAATTTAATTAGATCAGCTAGTGATAAGAGTAGTGGTAATGTGGATTATAAGTGGGTAGATAAATTTAATGAATGGATGGAGATTTGGGATTTGATGGAAATTGGTTTAGCTGGTAGAGCTTTTACCTGGGGTAACAACCAGGAAAACCTTATTATGAGTAGAATTGATAGGATTTTTTTCTCTACCAACTTTGATAGTCTTTTTCCTTTGGCTAGTGCTAAAACTTTAGCTAGAATTTGCAGTAATCATACTCCCATTGTTTGGGAGTCTGGTGAAGTTCAGGCTATTAGAAATAGAAAGTTTAAATTTGAGAAATGGTGGTTGTCTAAACCTGATTTTAGACTAGTTGTGATGAAAGCTTGGGATATTAATGTTAGGAGTTCAGATGTGGTTGATATCTGGCAAGCTAACATTAGATATCTTAGGAAATTAGCTAAGGGGTGGAGTGCCAATTTAGAGGCTGCTATTAGAAAAGAAAAGAAAGATTTGGTTATTAAATCTGAGACTATCCCTCTTAGTGATGAGGAGAGAGATAGATTGGATTTTATCCTTAGTGATCTTAATAAGTTTTGGATTCTGGAGGAAACTAAAGCTAAACAAAGGTCTAGGGATAGAGATGTATTAGAAGGGGATAGGAATACTGCTTATTTTCATGCTGTGGCTAACCAGAGGAGAAGGAAGAAGATGATTCCTGTTTTGGATGGACCTGAGGGCCCTGTTACTGAAACAAAAGAAATGCTTAAGGTAGCTCTAGATTTTTATAAAGATCTTTTTGGTTTTGAACCTAGGGCTGATATTAGTCTTAGACCTGATTTTTTCTCTAGTGAAGAGAAAGTTAGTGTTGAAGAAAATAATATTTTAGGTGGGGCTTTCTCAGAGGAAGAGATAAAGACAACTGTCTTTGATTCTTATTCTGATGGAGCCCCTGGTCCAGATGGGTTCTCTTTCATGTTTTATCAGTACTTCTGGGATATTATCAAGTCTGATCTGCTGGCAATGTTTGATGCATGGTCACAAGATAAGCTAGATTTATATAGACTAAATTTTTCTATGATCACTCTTATTCCTAAGGAAAATGATGCTAGATCTATGAGGAAATTCAGGCCTATTAGCTTGTTGAATTGTTCCTTTAAGATTTTTACTAAGGTTTTAACTAATAGATATGCCAAGATTATTGGGAGATTAATTTCGTCTTATCAATCTGCTTTTATTAAGGGTAGATTTATTTTGGAGAGTGTAGTTACTGCTCATGAAATTGTCCATGAAGTGCATAGGAGAAAAGATAAAGGTCTAGTTTTAAAAATAGATTATGAGAAAGCCTATGATAGAGTTAATTTAGAGTTTCTGTATGAGGTGCTAGAGTGTAGGGGTTTTGACAATACTTTTATTAGAATGATAAAGTAGGTTACTGCTGGAGGCTCTGTAGGTGTTAAAATTAATGATGTAGAAAGTAGTTTTATTCTCACAGGAAAAGGTTTGAGACAAGGGGATCCAATTGCTCCTCTCCTTTTTAATTCTATAGTAGATGTATTTTCTAGAATGCTAATTAAAGGGGCTCAACATGGCCTGATTAGGGGGTTATGTCCAAATTTTGTTCCTGGTGGGGTGATTAGCTTACAGTATGCAGATGATACTCTTCTTTTTTTAGATAAAGATGTTGTAGTAGCTAGAAATTTGAAATGTATCCTTACTTGCTTTGAGCAGATTTCGGGTATGAGAATTAATTTTCATAAAAGTGAATTGATCCCTATTAACTTAGATCAGGAAGAGATTGCCCCCTTCCTTGATATTTTTCAATGTGTAGCTGGTAATTTCCCTGTTAAATATTTAGGAATCCCTTTACATTTTGATAGATTAAGTAGAGAGGATTTACAACCTCTTTTTGAAAATATTTTAGCAAGGATGACTGGTTGGAGAGGGAAATTATTATCCTCTGCTGCTAAAAAGACCTTGATTCAAGCTGTTCTGGCTAGCATTCATGTGTACTTGCTTTCCTTTTTGAAATTCCCTAAGTGGGCTTTGAATCTTTTGAATTCTAGTTTAGCTAATTTCATGTGAAATGATGAGGAAGGTAATCATAAGATTCACCTTGCTAACTGGCCTTCTATCTCCATGAAAAAAGAGTTTGGAGGTATGGGCATACCAAATTTACAAGATCTCAATCTTTGTCTCCTTGGATCTTGGATCAAGAGGTATATACAAGGAGATGGATCCTTGTGGAGAAAAGTTATTGATGCTAAGTATGAAACTAAGAGTCCTAATATCATATCTTGTCAAGATGTTCATCCCTCTACTTTTTGGAAAGGAGTGATGTGGGCTGCTAAAGTTGTTAAGATAGGATATAAATGGATTTTGGGGGATGGTAAATTGATAAAATTTTGGGAAGATGTTTGGTTTGGTAATTCCCCTTTAGCCGTACAATTCTGGGACCTGTATATCATCTCGAATCAGTAAACTTTAACTATTGCTGAGGTTTGGAATGGTACACAAATTAGGAATGATTTTAGGAGGACTTTTACTGATGACATGATGGTTCAATGGCAAGAGTTGATAACTATTGCCAGTAGTATAGTATTTAGTTCTTAGGAAGATCAGTTGGTCTGGCAGTTTGAGTCAAAAGGGGTTTACTCTTCAAGCTCTATGTATGCCATAATTAATTTTAGAGGAGTTAAACAGATCTTTTTGCCTGCTGTCTGGAAGCTTAAGATTCCTCCAAGGGTGCAAGTTTTTCTGTGGCTCCTTTCCCAAAATAAAATCATGAATAGAGATAATTTGAGAGCTCATGGTATCATTAAACCCCTGGAGTGTGAATTCTGTAAGGAATTCGAATCTGTTCATCATCTGCTTTTTGACTACATTGTAGCTAGAATGTTGTGGGCTGATGTTTTTAAGATTTTTCAGATTCTAGTTACAGATTATGAATCATTAGCTGGTAGATGGTTGTGTAATAAGAAATTCTTACATTTTAATGTAGTTTCTACGGGTGTCCTGTGGGGACTGTGGAATTTTAGGAATAGTTTAGTTTTTAACAGAACTACCTGGCTTAATATGAAACATGTATGGAGTCTGGTACTTTCCTATCTGATGAACTGGAAAGTGCCTTTCAAGGATCTAGGAAGCGGAGAAACGACCCAGTTCACAGAACGACTACTGCGAAAACTAAGAAGACCAATGAGGCTTGCCCCTTGCTGACATGCCCAAGCTTTGGCTGGGTCTCAACCTGGAACTCCTCAGCGCTGGCGAAGATGCATGGGGGGAGGACATCGCTGGGTTACCTGCAGCAGCATCCAGAGGAAGGAGACTTCATTCACGTTGTGTTTTGAGTTTTTTCTTCCTTCTGGTGGTCTCAGGTTGCATGCCCTGTGGCCTTGGAGCCTGGTTCTCTCCGGGTTTTCACTTTTGTAGTTGTTCTGGGGGTAGTTTCTCTCCCTAGCTTTTCATTCTGACTGTTAGTTAAAAAGTGTTCTCTGTGGTAGTTGTAGAGATTAGCTCTCCTCTACCTTTAGTTTTTGGTTGTAATCTTTAAAATACTGTTGGATACTGGTTTTTGGCGTTTTTTTCTTTGAAAAGGAACGGGGGAATAAAATCCCTTTTGATCGAAAAAAAAATCTGCCATCCCTAATTTTTTATGGCCTGTATCCGTTGGGACAGGGAAAGCATAGAAATCGTGGATAAATTAAGAAGATAATTTTTGTGGACGAACAAGAAGAAAGTACACGAAGGGCAGTGCCTCATGGCATGAGAGGTTGTGACCATGCCAAAGGAACAGGGAGGTCTAGGGATCAAAAACCTACAGCAGCATAATGAGGCTCTAATGGCAAACCTCACCGCAAAGCTGCTATCGGGAGGTTCGAGCCCCTTCTTTGGTTGGCTGGTTAGACGGTACCTACAGCAACAGATCCCGCGAGCACCAACGACAAACGACAAACCCTTCTAGAGATCACTGATCAAAATGATATACCCCTAGTTCAGAGTACAACCAAATGTAAAACATCCTATGGTTGTACCATAGCCTTCTGGGAAAACAATTGGAATGAGCTTAGGAGACTGAGCTCGGCCTTCCCCATCCTCTACACATATGCCATTGACCCCACATTACTATTCAATCGCAGCAAACGGGAACAGAGTGGCTGATCCAGTTGCACACACCTCTATCATCCATTGCTGAAACACAACTGGAAGAACTACAGGACATCCTAACTACAAACTACCCGTATCTTGGGAATGGAAGAGATGAACGGGTGATGATAGTCACTGGTCAAAAACCCACAACGGCAGACTACTACAAACTGATAAGCGATAGAGGAGCTCGATGGTCACAATATCAGTGGATCTGGTTAAGAACGATACCGCACAGGCACAAATTCTTCTTGTAGGTAGATTTTTGGGGCAGATTAAATACCAAAGAAAATATGACACACAAACAATGGAGGCACGACGCAGGTTGTGACATCTGCCCCGCTATGGAGACAATAGCACACATTGCGTTGCACTGCAGGCACTCTCACTAGATTTGGGATAAATGGACACTCTCTTCAGTTGCAGCCTCATCCAACTCTATCGCTGGGTTTGTTGACACAGTACAGTCACAACTACATGGAAAAAGCTCTGAAGCCTGGCCGGCGTGCTTTGCGGCTAGTATATGGAACCTATGGAAGAGTAGGAACGATCGTATCTTCAATAATAAACAGGGCAATCGAAGGATTGTCCTGCAACAGGTTGCACAGGATATAAAGCTTTGGTATGTCAGAACGCCACAACAAAAGCTTCGGCGCTGGGCGGCCAAGCTTTCTGACTGACAGTACAGTCCCCGTCGTGCTTCTACCGCTTGTATAGTTCTTTTTGCTTTAGCTTCTCTATATTCTTCTTTTCTTCTCTTTGTTTCGTCTTTTATTCTTTCTTTGTTTGTTGGTCCTTGCAGCCGCTTGGCTGAGTCTGTAACTACAAGGTAGAGCATCTTCTACCTTTTATTAATAAAAAAACATTGTGTTGTCGAACTGAAAACCCTATTTATAAGTCTTAAGTGCCATGTTTCTCCAATGGTTATGACAACATTTTCATATTTTTAGCAATAATGTTCTTCTACACAAATATATGACAAATAAAGTTGCTAGTAAAGATAGTTCGGTTGCACACATCTTATGTCAAAGAAGAATATTTTCAATTTAATGTATGTGCCACGATCTGACGGCCACGTCAAATAATAGTTACTACCGCTTGGATTCTTGCACAAAGCAAGGTGTATATTTGACAGGTAGCGCCAACAGAAAGCAAACAAATCTTTGTATAGAATAATACTACCCTCTTTGTCCGGAAAAGGATGTCGTAGATCTTTACTATTATTTTCAAAGCTCCGAATGCGGGTGTCACACTTTAGAAAATTACAAACAAAATGCCACCATACTCACCTATATTTGTCTTATCGGTTGGAGATAACATTCGAGTTGTTAATAATTGTGCATGCTGCATCCACCGTTATATACTCAAAGTCTGTTACATCTAGCCTTATCTATTCAGCGCAACAACCCCTCTCCCAGAATGCAAGGACATACCCTGCCTGTCCCCTGTGCTCTGTGCGGCCGAATAGAAGCATGAGGATGTGGCCGCCACCATCGCATCTATATTCTAGGGTGGTCGAAGATCCATTGGCAGCAGAGGAGCTGATGACCGCCTTGCTTTCTCCTCGCAACCACCACGAGTCACAAGCTCGTTCACACCTCCACGAGTAGTTGCGCCCTCCTCAGTTGCCTCGACCACTTTCCCCAACCACCGGGAGTATGGCTGCCGCTGCCACGAGCAGCAAGGCCCTCGTTAGCTGCAACCATCGGGGGGCTCTCGTCTGCTGAATCGAGCAACTAAAGTAGCGACGGAGAGGAGGCAATGAGCCAAGATGTTTCCGTATGATCGAAACCATCTTCCTTGATACAAAGAGGATCCAAGATGTACCTCGCCGGGACAACAAGGATACATGAACGATATGGTGGAAAGACAAACAAACGTCCAAGGTTAAGTAAGTGAGCATAGTAGAAACGATAAAAGTCAAAACTCTCGAACATATTTTGTTTTTGCCGATAGAGATGGAGACATAACACATAGTAAAAATACACAGGATAAGTAGATTAACTTATATTGAACAAAGCATTATAGAGTAAGCCTATTGTATATGGCATGATAGCTAAGAGGGTTGGGAAGAAGACGGTCGCAGAAATGACTCTTGGGCTTGTTTTTTCTCCTTTTTCTCTCTAATCTACTGTCCTTGCGCTGTTCACCACCGCTATGTCCGTACATACCGCACCTCGCGTCTCTAAAAGGGATGTGAGATGCAAGCCAAAGAATACGGTAAGCGTAGTGGAAGATCCCTCCAAGGTGTTGGCAACCGGCGGTTCATGTCTTCCATCGATGTCGCCAGAGGGAGCCATCATGCTCTCGTCGCGTTCACATGCTATCTCGAAGGAAGAGTCCTTCCATGGCACTTCGACAAAGGCCACACCAATCGTGTTGTCCACGGACACCGACGCGGCCACTTCACCGAAGACGCTTCGTCGACAACAGACAAAGAAGGCGTCGTAGACACAGTTCCATCGTTCTTCGAGGCTATGTCTTTCTCCCACATTTGGCCATGCGGCGGTGTCATGCCGCCGCACCGATGTCGCCGTCATCTAGCGTTCAGTTGTACCGTCCTTGTGAGGCAACGTCTTCCTCCCACATTCGGGCATGCGGCGGTGGCATGCCAACGAAGTAGGAGGATACGACCGCACCGTTGTCGCCATCATCCAATGCTCTGTTGTATCGTCCTTCGAAAAAGGAAAGCGGCTCGCCCACGCCGCAACAGCGAGATGCTACAATGATGTCTTGGCAACGTGTTTCCTCCTTGATTAAAAGTTTGAGAACCTCTAAAAAAGGAAGATCAGGAAAAGCGCTAGCATGGTCTAACATTTCTATGGCCGAGAAGGACATAAAGAAAACACGCACAGAACTCAACTAAGCGTGCCATATGTCCTTGTCCATCCCTCAACGAATGAGACTCATGTGCACGACTACAGTTTAAACTAGAACTAGCGAAACATTTTAATGATTTTTGGTTACATTCTCTTGTATCTAGATAAATATATATTATATATAATATATTTCGTTTTCTAAATGTGAATTATCTCAATTGCTTCCTCAACCAAACAATTCCCGTCAGGTTGATTCCTATTAGTGGAAGTAACAAAATAGGTTTTTATCAACATTTATAAGCAAGAAGTTTAAGTACCCCCTACAGTTCAAAATATAAAGTGTATTTATTTCGTGAATACCACATTTCCTTTTTGTCACATGAGAATGGTGTCACTGGATTCGTTTTAAAAGTATTTACTTTGCTTGTTAGTTCATTAGTGGATAAATCATATATTTTAATGGGATAACTATTGGTCAAAGTCTTGTCGTGATGAAACAACATACTCCATATATATTGAAACAGGGGAATAATGTATTTTGCTACCTGCATAATCACTTGCCAGTGTAAATAGATGCGAAAAAAGCTAGAGCAGTCAATCCTGCTTTTATCATTTTGGCTCTCAGTGGCGATCTACAATTTATTGCCAAGGTATTGAAACTCTTGCATTATTATAATTTTCTTTTAGAAGCTTATCTAATAGACTAATATATAAAAAGTATGTTTTGTTTTACTATTGGGTATTCCAATTAAATCTACATTTTATCTTTTTTGATAGAATTGTATGCTCATGTGCTTAATTACCTCCGATTGTTTTTCTGTGATATTTAAGAATTATATTTTGAGTAAACTATTTTTCTTTCTTCCTGGAATTCAGCCTGCACCAAATATATTACATTGGATGATGGGAGGAAACTCTGCTTCGAATGTTTCACTTCTAGAACAATGGACTCTCTAGAATGCCAACAACTTTACATGAATATTCATTTTTTTTGAAGGTTTGGATATGAAAGTAGAACATCAAGTTCTATTACATTTGGTCGAGGCTGTCCATAGATTTTGAGGACCTAGGACAATACAGCACCAATGTCCCTTTGTTTAAAGTGCAAGAGATTCCCTAGGGTCAAGGGGGCAAGCCATAGATTTTTTCATCCAAAGTGCGATGTCTGCAAGAACTTTGTAAGTCTTTCCAAGCCATGTTTATGATAATGCATGTAATTATCAGTTAGAGTTAAATTCTTTCTCTGTGAGTTGAATCTCGATTATTTCTTTTTTTTCGCATACACCAGTAGATAAGAATGGCATGATCGAATATAAAGAACATCCTTTCTAGATGCAAACATAACGTCCTTCTCATGAAGATGATGGTAGTACTAGTTGTTGCAATGTGAAAGGATGGAGGTCAGTAAAGAGTTTAGATTCCTCAACTAAACCATTCCCATCAAGTTGCATGATTCCTATTAGTGGAAGTAACAAAACAGGTTTTTATCAACATTTAGAAGCAAGAAAGTTTAAGTAAATCCCTCCATTTCAAAATCTGAAGTGTATTTATTTCGTGAATACCACATTTCCTTTTTGTCACATGAGAATGGTATCACTAGATTTGTTTTAAAAGTATTTACTTTGCTCGTTAGTTCGTTAGTGGATAAATCAAATATTTTAATGGGATAACTATTGTTCAAAGTCTTGTCGTGATGAAACAACATATTTCATATTCATTGAAATGAAGGGAATAATGTATTTTTCTATCTGCTTAATCACTTATCAGTTTAAATAGATACGAAAAAGCTAGAGCAGTCAGTTTTGCTTTTCTCATTTTGGCTCACAGTGGCGATTTACAATTTATTGCCAAGGTCTTCAAACTCTTGCATTATTATAATTTTCTTTTAGAAGCTTATTTAACAGACTAATATATAAAAAGTATGTTTTGTTTTACTATTCGGTATTCCAATTAAATCTACAATTTATCATTTTTTGATAGTGATGTATGCTCGTGTGCTTAATTACTTCCAGTTGTTTTTCTTTGAGATTTAAGAATTATATTTTGAGTAAATTGTTTTTCTTTCATCATGGAATTCAGTCCACTGGCACCAAATATATTACATGGGATGATGGGAGGAAACTCTGCTTGAAATGTTTCACTTCTACAACAATGGACTCTCTAGAATTCCAACAGCCTTACATGAATATTCAATTTTTTTTTGAAGGTTTGGATATGAAAGTAGAACATTAAGTTCTATTACTTTTGGTCGAGGCAGTCCATAGATTTTGGGAACCTAGGACAATATGACATCAATGTCCCTTTGTTTAAAGTGTAAGAGCTTCCCTAGGGTCAAGGGGGGCAATGGCCCTCCCTACTTCAAAAAATTCTTTAAAGATATTATAATTTCTGCCAAGCTTCACCACTTATTCACAAGCACCCCTATCTCATGGGGTCCCGGCACAGGCGAGCGCCCCTATGCCTCCCTCTATGGGTCGACACTAGGTCGAGGGGAAGGCTCTGAATGAAGCATTTTGGAAGCTGAGAAAAGTGCAAGTATGATGATAATCTGATTATCATGTACTCCCTCCGTCTCGAAATACTTACCATAAATTTGTTAAATTTCAGATGTATCTAGATATGTACAATGCTTCATTACTCCCAACTAATGAGTTCGTTATTTCTCTCCGTTTCAAGGTCACCACCTTTCTGAAATCAGAGGCTTATGTCTTTCTAAATGGTGCCACATTACTGCATTTATTTGACTACATGCATCTGCACTATTACAGTTTGCAAGTCAATGTACTAACGACCAACAATTGGACTAGGAAACATAATCGTGGATATAATTACATGACCATACAAGCCATTCCGGACATGTGAAGTGACTACGATCTTTATACTGTAGCATCAATGTCCCTTTGTTTAAAGTGTAAGAGCTTCCTTAGGGTCAAGGGGGGCAATGGCCCTCCCTACTTCAAAAAATTCTTTAAAGATATTTTAATGTCTGCCAAGCTTCACCACTTATTCACAAGCACCCCTATCTCATGGGGTCTCGGCACAGGCGAGCGCCCCTATGCCTCCCTCTATGGGTCAACACTAGGTCGAGGGGAAGGCTCTGAATGAAGCATTTTGGAAGCTGAGAAAAGTGCAAGTATGATGATAATCTGATTATCATGTACTCCCTCCGTCTCGAAATAGTTAACATAAATTTGTTAAAATTTAGGTGTATCTAGATACGTACAATGCTTCATTACTCCCAACTAATGAGTTCGTTATTTCTGTCCATGTCAAGGTCACCACCTTTCTAAAAGCAGAAGCTTATGTCTTCTAAATGGTGTCACATTACTGCATTTATTTGACTACATGCATATGCACTATTACAGTTTTCAAGTCAATGTACTAACGACCAACAATTGGACCAGGAAACATAATTGTGGATATAATTACAGGACCATACAAGCCGGCCTGGACATGTGAAGTGACTGCTATCTTTATACTATTCTAGAAGGGCCTCACGCGCTTTTCCGCGTCGTTTTTTCATGGCTGAATACGTGCTTCAATTTTTCAGTGACACATCATATTATTTTACTAGAAGAATAGGTGTGCTTCGTCGCGCCACCTACATGGCGTTATGGCAATGTGTCATATATGGGGTACAATTGTGGTGGTTTGTTCTATGACACTATAGGTTGTACACCCATAACTATTTGTTCTACTATGAAACTATAGGTGCAATAAGTTTGGAAATCCCACGGGTGGAAATAAATCGATTGTTGAAAAATATAATTTAAAATGTTAAAAAGATTAGAAATTTTTTTGCATGTATATTTAGACATTCTATATTCGTACACACCTTTCTTGGGAAAAGGAACATTATTTGTGTCTTGTGTAAAAACACAATTTCAGATGCTCCAACATGATTATTCTTGAATATTTTTTTCCTTTTACACAAGTCACATAAAATGATTTGTTTCTGAAAAGTTGTGTAAGAACACAAAAAGTCTAGATATACATGCGCAATTTTCTTTCTTAATATTTTGACATTTTAAAATTTGTTTTATATTTTTTCATAATAGGTTCATTTGCACCCATGATCCAAAACACCACCTCTCTATTTTTTGTTGGTGTGTCCTATTGGCATGCGTAGATGTAAAAAGATAGTGGTTCGATCTATGCAAAAGCGGTGTGGGTGCA
Source organism: Avena sativa (assembly GCA_916181665.1). Classification (NCBI taxonomy): domain Eukaryota; kingdom Viridiplantae; phylum Streptophyta; class Magnoliopsida; order Poales; family Poaceae; genus Avena; species Avena sativa. The sequence continues at coordinate 90,033,816 of OV702285.1, read as the reverse complement.
CCGGTCGATACGGTGACCTCACATGTTTCTTAGGCTAAATAGTTATCATATCTTTGCTTAGTTTATGCCGAGAGAGAGGGGGATTGGGTTGGCGGCTCTAGAACGGGAGTAAGAGATGCTGCAGTAAAAACAACGACGCGTGAAGTAGACACCTACACGCCTTCACCACACGCGCGAAAGAGCGCCACAGGGGCACACACGTCAATGTGAAAAGTAGGAAAATGGATCCACATGAAAGTGTCATGATAGGAGCAGATGCTCTCAAAATGCTTGCATGTGATCAGCCTTAAGTTCTATAGATAATTATCGCATGCATGCCCTCATGTTCAAGCAACTAAATTGTTATTTGACGCATAGTAATGCTTTCAGAGTACAAGTCGTGAGATGTGCCGCACGTGTAGGTATCTAATCCTAATACTTAGGGACAAACTTGTGACTAGAAGAAGTCGTTACAACTGTGATAGAATGATATACAACATGCATAACATACAATCGTTATAGAATAATGAGTAACTAGACTTCTCTTTGTTCTTCTGGGACATGGACGGTATGTTGGAGATATGCCCAAGAGGCAATAATAAAGTGGTTATTATCATATCTTCATGCTTATGATAAATGTTTACATACCATGCTATGATTGTATTAACCGGAAACATTAATACTTGTGTGATTTGTAAACATAAAAGAGTCCCTAGTAAAGCCTCTTGTTAAACTAGCTTGTTGGTTAATATATGATTATGGTTTCCTAATCATGAACATAGAATATGTTATTAACAACATGGTCATATCATTAGGAGAATGATGTGATGGACATACTCCTATAGTTAAGCGTAGCATAAAGATCAAGTCATTTAATATAGTTCATTTGCTATATGCTTTCTGATACATAGTAACCTAATTCATTCGACCATGAGATCATGCTAATCACCATCACCGGAAGGATGCTTTGATGACATCAAACACCACACCGTAACTGGGTGGCTATAAAGGTGGCATTGAGTGTTCGGAAAGTATGTGTTGAGGCACATGGATCAAGAGTGGGATTTGTCCATCCATATGACAGATAGATATACTCTGGGCCCTCTCGGTGGAATGTCATCCAATTAGCTTGCAAGCATGTGACTGGCTCACAAGGGATCACATATCACGGGAACAAGAAAAGAGTACTTATCAGTAACGAGGTTGAATTAGGTATGCAGAGATACCGACGATCAAAACCTCGGATAAGTAAACTATCGTGAGACAAAGGGAAATTGGTATCGTATGTAAGTGGTTCATTCGATCGCAAAGTAATCGTAGAAATATGTGGGAGCCATATGAATTTCCAGATTCCTCTATTGGTTATTGATCGGAGAAGTGTCTCGGTCATGTCCGCATAATTCACGAACTGTAGGGAGACACACTTAAGGATTCGATGTTGTTGAGTAGTTATGGAATGATGAGTAAGCGACCGAATGTTGTTCGGAGTCTCGGATGGGATCCGGGATATCACGAGGAGATCCGGAATGGTCCGGAGAATAAGATTCATATAAGGAAAGTCCTGTTTCGGAGTTCGGAAATGATTCCGGTGTTTTCACCAGGAATGTTCTGGAAGGTCTGGCACTCCGGAGGGGTAAGGGTACATGGATGTGTCATGACAATGTGGAATGGTTGCATCATGTACTAGGTCACTTGGCTGGGCAATATGATGAGAGAAATCAAATCCTAGTTTGAAAGTCAAACGCTAGTTTGAAAAGTCAAATCCGAAGTTTGCTTGGTGGAGGGAGAGTAGGAAACCTACTTGCGGAGGAAGTACCACTCCCTCCACCCGCCGGCCATGAGGAGTTGGAGTAGGACTCCCTCCTCCCAAACCGCCCATCCCACCTATATAAGGGGGGGGGTAGGGCGCCCCCTACCCCACACATCTAAACCCTAGCTCCTGGCGCCTCCACCACAAGTGCAGCCGCCGCCTAGGGATCTCCCAAGTCGCCTACTAGGGTTTCCCCAAACCCTAGCCGCCGGCCAAGCCACCTCCCCTTGGTGCCTCTAAACCCTAGATCGCCAAGGCCTCTCTCATACTCCACCATACTCGCTCCGGCTTAAGGCGAAGCCCTATGAGATCTCTCCTCTACTTCCGACACCACGACGTCGTGCTGCCGGAATCACGAGGAGAGTGCTACAACCTCCGCTGCCTGCTGGAACAAGGGAGAGGAAGGTCTTCATCGAGTACCGAACGTGTGACCGACTGCGGAAGCGCTGCCGGAACGCAGCGCCGGAAGGATCGTCTACGTGATCTTGAGATCGGAAGTGTACGACTACATCATCCACGAGAATCTGCTCTCGTTAACCGCTTTGGATCTTTGAGGGTTAGTACTCTATCGACTCGTTGCTGCAATCTAGTAGATAGATCTTGGCTTGTGTTTGTTCATGCGATAGAATTTTTTTTCCATGCTACGAATCCCTACAGTGGTATCAGAGACGTGTCTATATGTAGATCTATTGCATGAGTAGAACACAATGGTCATTGTGGGCGTTGATGCTTTTGTTGTCGATTGCTTCTTGCGTACTTTGCATCTTGCGGGATGGTGGGATGAAGCGGCCCGGGCTAACCTTACACATCGTTCATGATACTTGCTCCACGCTTGACATGCAACTTGTATTGCATAAGTGGCTTTGCGGGTGCCTGTTTCTCCTAACATAGTTAAGATTCAATTTACAACGGGTGATTGAAAATACTAGTATCAATGTTGTGGTTCTTGTTCGTAAGTTAGAACGACACTTATTGAAAGCCCCAAACCACGTAAAACATGCAAAGAAAATTAGAGGCGTCTAACTTTGTTTTGCAGGGGTGTGCTGTGATGTGATATGGCCATGATTGTGATTATATATGATGTATGCAATGTTCCTTATTGTAAGTCGGCAACCGATAGGATCCATGTGGTTGTCTTTTAAATTCGTTAAGAACTGCGTATCTATTATTCAAAGTAGTTGTAATAGTTGATGCTGGTGGAAAACAACCATGAAGCGGCGCCATTGACCTTGACGCCACACCAGTGATGATGGAGATCATGTTCGTGCTTGAAGATGGAGATCGGAAGCACAAGAAGAAAGGCCATATCATATCACATATTATGAATTGCATGTGATGTCAATCCTTTTATGCATCTTGTATTGCTTAGTTCACGACGGTAGCATTATAAGATGATCCCTCAAGCACACAATTTCAAGCTTTAAAGTGTTCATCCTTAGTAAGCACTGCTGCTAAAGCTCGTTGTTTCGAAGCATCATGTGATGATCGGGTGTGTTAGATTCTGCGAGTGTATACAACGTGAGCAAGCCAGATCTGCTCATGCGGAAGCTAAGGTTTGATCTTGACGAGCCTAGCATGTACAGACATGGTCTCGGAACACGGATCACCGAAAGGTAAAGCATGAGTCATATAGTAGATATGATGAACATGTTGATTGTTCGCCATTGAAGCTATATGAACTCTCGTGATGATCGGTTTTGATGTGGTGGATTTGGTTCATGTGATTACTAAAAACAATATGAGGGATATTGTTTTGAGTGGGAGTTCAACAACAATATGATTAAAAGTTGAACACTATTTATCATAAATTAAATCAAAGTGAATTTGCATAGTTGTTGTAGTCATTGGCATCCGTTTACCACCTTGCGCTTAGTTTTAATTGAGATGATAGAACTATAGAATTCTGGTTATTTACTTTACGAACTGGTATCGTATTGTTTTGAAGTGTTATCTAAAGTTTAAAAGTCCCATTGCAAACTTTCAGTAAGTTTCGATTACTCCGCGAAGTTTAATAGTTGGTATTAAATCAAGAGTAACAATTCCATTGTTAGTATATAAGTGTCATGTTTATCTCCATGATTCTTGATATTCGAAAGATAGCTTCAATATCAAAGTGATCTAGGAGTTGAAAGAGTTGTTTCAGAAACCATCATGTTGTTGGAGATATGCCCAAGAGGCAATAATAAAGTGGTTATTATCATATCTTCACACTTATGATAAATGTTTACATACCATGCTATAATTGTATTAACCAGAAACATTAATACTTGTGTGATTTGTAAACTAAAATAAGAGTCCCTAGTAAAGCCTCTTGTTAAACTAGCTTGTTGGTTAATATATGATCATGGTTTCCTGATCATGAACATAGAGATGTTATTAACAACAGGATCATATCATTAGGAGAATGATGTGATGGACATACTCCTATAGATAAGCATAGCATAAAGATCAAGTCATTTCAATAGTTCAATTGCTATATGCTTTCTGATACATAGTAACCTAATTCCTTCGACCATGAGATCATGCATATCACCTTTTCCGGATGGATGCTTTGATGTCATCAAACACCACACCATAACAGGGTGGCTATAAAGGTGGCATTGAGTGTTCAGAAAGTATTGGTTGAAACACATGGATCAAGAGTGGGATTTGTCCATCCATATGACGGATAGATATACTCTGGGCCCTCTCGGTGAAATGTCATCCAATTAGCTTGCAAGCATGTGACTGGCTCACAAGGGATCACATATCACGGGAACGAGAAAAGAGTACTTATCAGTAACGAGGTTGAACTAGGTATGCAGAGATACCGACGATCAAAACCTCGGATAAGTAAACTATCGTGAGACAAAGGGAAATTGGTATCGTATGTAAGTGGTTCATTCGATCGCAAAGAAATCGTAGAAATATGTGGGAGCCATATGAATTTCCAGATTCCTCTATTGGTTATTGATCGGAGAAGTGTCTCGATCATGTCCGCATAATTCACGAACCGTAGGGAGACACACTTAAGGATTCGACGTTGTTTGAGTAGTTATGGTATTATGAGAAAGAGACCGAATGTTGTTCGGAGTCTCGGATGGGATCCGGGATATCACGAGGTGATCCGGAATGGTCCGGAGAATAAGATTCATATAAGGAAAGTCCCGTTTCGGAGTTCGGAAATGATTCCGGTGTTTTCATCGGGAATGTTCTAGAAGGTTCCGGAATGTCCGACACTCCGAGGGGGAAGGGGTACATGAATGTGTCTTTACATATTGGAATGATTGCATCATGTACTAAGTGTTCTCGCTGTTCCAAATAAAGGATTAAATTGAATCCTAAAACTGAAAAGTCAAATGGCCAGTTTGAAAGTCAAACGGCTAAAACAGGAAACTGTGGGAAACAAGCAAGAAGAGGTTGAAACTGACTTGGGGGAGGAGTCCCTCCTCTCCAAGCCGGCGCGCCACCCAAGGCCGACTTGGGGATGGACTCCCTCCCCTTGGCCGCCCCTCCCACCTATAAAAGGAGGGGCAGGGCCTCCTCCTCTGGACACACAAGTTCCTATCCTCTAAATCTAAACCCTAGCCACAGCCTCCGGTTTAGAGCCGTTTTGGTTTAGAGCTTCTAATTGCCCTAGCCTTCGGTTTAGAGCCTTCTAATTGGTGTGTCTAATCCCTAGACCACTAAAGCCTCTCTCATACTCCACCATACTCGCTCCGGCTTAAGGCGAAGCCCTGCGAGATCTCCCCTCTACTTCCGGTACCACGCCGTTGTGCTGCCGGAATCGCGAGGAGAGTGCTACAACCTCCACTGCCTGCTGGAACAAGGGAGAGGAAGGTCTTCGTCGAGTACCGAACGTGTGACCGACTGCGGGAGCGCTGCCGGAACGTGGCGCCGGAAGGATCGTCTACGCGATCTTGAGATCGGAAAGAGTACGACTACATCACCCACGAGAATCTGCTCTCGTTAACCGCTTTGGAATCTTCGAGGGTAAGTTATTCCATCGACTCGTTGCTACAATCTAGTAGATAGATCTTGGCTTGTTTGTTTGTATGCGATAGAAAATTTTTGTTTTCCATGCTACGAACCCCTATAGTGGTATCAGAGCCGTGTCTATATGTAGATCTGTTGCACGAGTAAAACACAATGGTCATTGTGGGCGTTGATGCTTTTATTGTCGATTGCTTCTTGTGTACTTTGCATCTTGTGGTATGTTGGGATGAAGCGGCCCGGGCTAACCTTACATGACATCGTTCATGAGACTTGCTCCACGCTTGACATGCAACTTGTATTGCATAAGTGGCTTTGCGGGTGCCTGTTTCTCCTAGCATAGTTAAGATCCAATTTACAACGGGTGATTAACAATACTAGTATCAATGTTGTGGTTCTTGTTCGTAAGTTAGAACGACACTTATTGAAAGCCCCAAACCACGTAAAATATGCAAAGAAAGTAGAGGCGTCTAACTTTGTTTTGCAGGGATGTGCAGTGATGTGATATGGCCATGATTGTGATTATATATGATGTATGCAATGTTCCTTATTGTAAGTCGGCAACCGGCAGGAGCCATATGGTTGTCTTTAATTTCTGTTAAGACCCGCGTGTCTATTCAAAGTAGTTGTAATAGTTGAAGCCGGTGGACGACAACCATGGAGCAGCGTCATTGACCTTGATGCAATGCCGGTAATGATGGAGATCATGTTCGTGCTTGAAGATGGAGATCGGAAGCACAAAGAAGAAAGGACATATCATATCACATATTATGAATTGCATGTGATGTTAATCCTTTATGCATCTTGTATTGCTTAGTAGACGACGGTAGCATTATAAGATGATCCCTCATGCACATGAATTTCAAGTCATAAAGTGTTCACCCTTAGTTAGCACCGTTGCTAAAGCTTGTTGTTTCGAAGCACCACGTGAGGATCGGGTGTGTTAGATTCTGCAAGTGTATACAACATGAGCAAGCCAGATTTGCTCATGTGGAAACTAAGGTTTGATCTTGACGAGCCTAGCATGTACAGACATGGCCTCAGGAACACGGATTACCGAAAGGTAGAGCATGAGTCATATAGTAGATATGATGAACATGTTGATTGTTCGCCATTGAAGCTATATCAACTCTCGTGATGATCGGTTTTGATGTGGTGGATTTGGTTCGTGTGATCACTAAAACAATGTGAGGGATATTGTTTTGAGTGGGAGTTCACCTAGATTAATTTAATTATTAATTAGAACTCAATTTATCATAAACTAAATCAAAGTGAATTTGCATAGTTGTTGTAGTCATTGGCATCCGTTTACCACCTTGCGCTTAGTTATAATTGAGATGATAGAACTATAGAATTCTGGTTAGTTACTTTACGAACTGGTATCGTATTGTTTTGAAGTGTTAATCTAAAGTTTAAAAGTCCTATTGCAAACTTTCAGTAAGTTCCGGTTACTCCATGAAAGTTTAATAATTGGTATTAAAACAAGAGTGACAATTCCAAGAGTTAGTGTATGAGTATCATGTTTGTATCCATGATTCTTGATATTCAAAGGATTGTCTTAATATCAAGGTTATCTAGGATCTGAAAGAGTTGTTTCAGAAACCATGATGTGTGGAAGATATTGTGATATCTGAAACGAAGTTTTGGTTGCAACATGACAGAGTATAATACGGCAAAAGTCATGTTCTCATATTTTGATGAGAATTTGCAAAGGGTTGGAGACACTAGTTGTCCTAATTCACCAAAAGGTTTTGGATAGCAACATTATACTCACGATTCATCTTTATAAGCTAAAAGTAGCTTGATCATGGATAATTCCATGATAAGGGTGAATATTTGATGTAAGTAAAATATTTACTACACCAAGAGATTACTAAAGAAAGGAATTTGAAAGAACACCAAACATTTGATGATGGTGATCTACTTCAAAGTGCAAGTCCAAAGACATTGGTATTTAACTATACACGCTTTGGACCATATGTCATATGTATGACTCCACTATTGATGTTGATAGATTCTTTCAAACAGAAAAGGAAATATTGAAAGAAAATCTCATAAATATATGGCAGAAAACAAAAGACTAGAATTGTTCAGTTTAAGTATATAGATGTTATACATGTTATGGCTATATTCTTTGCTTATTAAACAATGTGGTTCTTAAGTATTTGATACTGAATTTGTTGGTGTGAATCGTCATACGAAACAACACAATTCATGAACTACAATGGCCTAAGTAACTAGCAAAAGAATATGTGATGATATTCATCGAGAACAAATAAAGGGTTATTGTGTTGCTCGTTAAACATCAAAGCTTGCCTTCAAGATTTGTTTTATCAGGTATTATGAGAACAAAAGGGTTGTTCAAATAATTGCCGTAATCCATAAAAGATGGATGATTCACAAATCTCGTTGGAGAAATCACATCCATAAAACTAGTGCTAAAATGTCGAAAGACAAATTGATTGAAAGATCACTTAGGAAGTGACATTGCCGTTTAAATTATATTTGAAAGAAAACATGAAGAAACTCCATATGGATGGAATTTTGGAGTCTATTTGATTTTTGATCAAATAACGCTTGTGAAACTTTCCTAGAGATAATTAAAACTTTGTTCATAGGCCAAAAGGGAACGAATAACTAGCTTATTGGAAATTGTACATATTGTTGTACAAAGTCCATCATGTGTAGTCAAAAGCGATGGATTTCAACTTCATATGCTTTCTCCGAAAATTTGAGTGAATATATGAATATTTACTTAATAAGGATGAAGTATGAAACATTTGAAAAGTTCAAAGACTTTCAAGATGAAGTGCAAAATCATTGTAATAAGAATATAAATAGTTTATGATAAATATCATAAAGGAAGATATTTGAGTTACAAGTTTAGCATAATACGTAAGATTTAAGGAATCGTTCCGTGGATTTTCATGTTCCCGAAACACCATAAGAGTATGGAACGTTCGAGATATGTAATTAAACCTTGTTTGACATGGTAAGATCGAAGGTGTAATTCATAAAACTGCCATTATATTTTAAAGATTAAAAGCTTTAGTGACTACCGTTTTTTCCACTGAAAAGAGCTTCATCATAATCCGTTGAAATGACACCATATAAAGTTATGGTTTGGGATAAAACCCAAGTTGTCCTTTCTTAAAACATTGGTATGCTTTGCATAAGAAAGATGTTTGCAACCAAAGTAGGATGAACCTGTCTTTGTATAACTGTTAAGTATTCCTCCATAAACACCGGAGACAAAAGTGTTTGTTGCTTAGAACGTCAAGTTTCTTTGAGAAGGAATTTTTCGTGAAAAGTTAAGTGGGAGGACAATAGAACTTTGATAAGGTTAAAAGAACCTTAGCTATATGTGCAAAGTTGCGCAGCGCCGAAAAGTGTTCCGGAGGCAGCAACAATGCTCATGGCTCACGTGCCTCAAAGGTTGTGGTTACGAAGGTCAAAGTTTCTATTGAAACAAGTAGGTCGGGTAAACAATCAAATACCAAGATTTGAGAGTTAAATCATTATTTGGCAATAATGATCTGACTACATACAAAGAAGCGATGATGGTCCCTGACTCCGTCAAATGGCTTGAAGCCATAAAATCCGTGATAGTTTCATATGCGAGAGATCAAGCTTTGAACTTGAAAGACCCTCTGAAAAGGTACAAGACCTTACAGTCGTATTTGGATCTATAAAAGAAATAGACATGGATGTTTTACATCTATGAAATAGTCGACATGTTGGGAAAGAGTTCACAAAATGTTCAAAGGTTGACTATGACAAGATTTGATCTTTCATAGCGATATTTAGTCTAGACGGATTAATGTAGCAACCACTACATATAATTTGTTATATGGTAGTTGAATAAACAAAACAAGTTCTTCTAATAGAATCGTTACCTAGGACATGTGCATAACACGGTCCATAGGGTTTTGTTAATTCAAAGGATGCTAAAAGCATATGCAAACTTCAATGGTTAAAGTGAGCATCGCGGAGTTGGAATCTTCACTGTGATGAAACTGTTAAAAGAGTTTAAAAGTTCATTAGAAACGATGAAGATGCTTGCATTTGCAAGAAATTAAGTGGGAGCGCTAAGACATGTTTCTAATACATTATGTGGAAGACATATTGTTGATTGGAAATAATGTATCTTTTATTAACACATATTAAGAATTTCATCCCGATGAAAGACTTAGGCAAAACCCAAATATTTGGCATCAATAGACGCTAATATGGTTGTGCCAGAAGTACATAGACAAGATATTGAATGAGTTCAATATAGAAACTACAAGAGAGGTTCTTGTCGCACAGAAAGGATTGAATGAGTTCAATGTTGATGATATATTCAAGTGTATTGACATTTGGTAAAGTGAAACAAATAATCAAGTATAGATTGATACTTGATGTATGAAATCACAAAGAGTATTTATATCAATCATACTGTGATATGTACAAATCCAGATATGTCCTATGCTCTAAATGTTGTGAGCATATACCAGAATGATTCGTAAGATGATCATTGGACAATAGTAAGGATATTCTTACGATCTTTTGGAAGAACTAAGAGTATAATATTTGTAGAAGTGACAAATAGATGGTTAGTTCATTGTAAAAGTACTACATTGATACTAGCTTTGTCACAAAATACAAATTAAGTTTATCTCAATCTAAACTAAAGGTGGCACAATATAATGGAAAGTGAGTTCCATAATGGATTTGGATGAGTTCCAAAGTTAAGACATTGTGACAGATACTACAACAAAAGGCTAAGTATATGACTGCTATTTCAGCAGCAAAAGAGGGCATTTGTGTCAAGTAGTTTGTTATCAAACTAGGTGTAGTTCACAGTGGGATAATACTATGAAAATATATTGTGCGACAATATTATCAACATGTTTTAACCCCAAAGAGCTAAAGGTCACACCGAAAGACCAAATTTATACAAAGCCATCTCATTAGAGAATGAGTGATGCGTAGAGACGCAAAGACATGCAATTACACAAGGACCTGGAAGTGTCAGATTCGGAGATCATTTGACCACTAGCAATCGTGTACATACAACACCGGAAAGCCATAGGTGTTGAATACACAAAGGTTTGAAACTAGATTATTGACTCTAGTGCAAGTGGGAGGTTGTTGGAGATATGCCCAAGAGGCAATAATAAAGTGGTTATTATCATATCTTCACACTTATGATAAATGTTTACATACCATGCTATAATTGTATTAACCGGAAACATTAATACTTGTGTGATTTGTAAACTAAATTAAGAGTCCCTAGTAAAGCCTCTTGTTAAACTAGCTTGTTGGTTAATATATGATCATGGTTTCCTGATCATGAACATAGAGATGTTATTAACAACAGGATCATATCATTAGGAGAATGATGTGATGGACATACTCCTATAGATAAGCGTAGCATAAAGATCAAGTCATTTCAATAGTTCAATTGCTATATGATTTCTGATACATAGTAACATAATTCCTTCGACCATGAGATCATGCATATCACCTTTTCCGGATGGATGCTTTGATGTCATCAAACACCACACCGTAACAGGGTGGCTATAAAGGTGGAATTGAGTGTTTAGAAAGTATTGGTTGAAACACATGGATCAAGAGTGGGATTTGTCCATCCATATGACGGATAGATATACTCTAGGCCCTCTCGGTGAAATGTCATCCAATTAGCTTGAAAGCATGTGACTGGCTCACAAGGGATCACATATCACGGGAACGAGAAAAGAGTACTTATCAGTAACGAGGTTGAACTAGGTATGCAGAGATACCGACGATCAAAACCTCGGATAAGTAAACTATCGTGAGACAAAGGGAAATTGGTATCGTATGTAAGTGGTTCATTCGATCGCAAAGAAATCGTAGAAATATGTGGGAGCCATATGAATTTCCAGATTCCTCTATTGGTTATTGATCGGAGAAGTGTCTCGATGTCCGCATAATTCACGAACCGTAGGGAGACACACTTAAGGATTCGACGTTGTTTGAGTAGTTATGGTATTATGAGAAAGAGACCAAATGTTGTTCGGAGTCTCGGATGGGATCCGGGATATCACGAGGTGATCCGGAATGGTCCGGAGAATAAGATTCATATAAGGAAAGTCCCGTTTCGGAGTTCGGAAATGATTCCGGTGTTTTCATCGGGAATGTTCTAGAAGGTTCCGGAATGTCCGGCACTCCGAGGGGGAAGGGGTACATGAATGTGTCATTACATATTGGAATGATTGCATCATGTACTAAGTGTTCTCGCTGTTCCAAATAAAGGATTAAATTGAATCCTAAAACTGAAAAGTCAAATGGCCAGTTTGAAAGTCAAACGGCTAAAACAGGAAACTGTGGGAAACAAGCAAGAGGAGGTTGAAACCGACTTGGGGGAGGAGTCCCTCCTCTCCAAGCCGGCGCGCCACCCAAGGCCGACTTGGGGAGGGACTCCCTCCCCTTGGCCGCCCCTCCCACCTATAAAAGGAGGGGCAGGGCCTCCTCCTCTGGACACACAAGTTCCTATCCTCTAAATCTAAACCCTAGCCACAGCCTCCGGTTTAGAGCCGTTTTGGTTTAGAGCTTCTAATTGCCCTAGCCTTCGGTTTAGAGCCTTCTAATTGGTGTGTCTAATCCCTAGACCACTAAAGCCTCTCTCATACTCCACCATACTCGCTCCGGCTTAAGGCGAAGCCCTGCGAGATCTCCCCTCTACTTCCGGTACCACGCCGTTGTGCTGCCGGAATCGCGAGGAGAGTGCTACAACCTCCGCTGCCTACTGGAACAAGGGAGAGGAAGGTCTTCGTCGAGTACCGAACGTGTGACCGACTGCGGGAGCGCTGCCGGAACGTGGCGCCGGAAGGATCGTCTACGCGATCTTGAGATCGGAAAGAGTACGACTACATCACCCACGAGAATCTGCTCTCGTTAACCGCTTTGGAATCTTCGAGGGTAAGTTATTCCAGCGACTCGTTGCTACAATCTAGTAGATAGATCTTGGCTTGTTTGTTTGTATGCGATAGAAAATTTTTGTTTTCCATGCTACGAACCCCTACACATGTATGGAAGATATTTTGATGTCTGAAATGATGTTTTGGTTTCAACATGATAGAGTATAATATGGCAAAGTTTATGTTCTCATATTTGATGAGAATTTGCAAAAGGTTAGAGACACTAGTTGTCCTAATCCTCCAAAAGGTTTTGGAGAGCAACATTATAATCGCGATTCACTGTTATAAGCTAAAGTAGCTTGATCATGAATAATTCCATGATAAGGGTGAATATTTGATGTAGATAAAATGTTTACTACACCAAGAGATTACTAAAGAAAGGAATTTGAAAGAACACCAAACATTTGATGATGGTGATCTACTTCAAAGTGCAAGTCCAAAGGCATTGGTATTTAACTATACACGCTTTGGACTATGTGTCATATGTATGGCTCCACTATTGATGATAGATTATTTCAAACAGAATAGGAAATACTTAAAGAGAATCTCATAAATATATGGCAGAAAAGAAAAGACTGGAATTGTTCAGCTTAGGTATATAGAGGATATACATGTTACGATTGTATTCTTTTCTTGTTAAACAATGTAGTTCTTGAGTATTGGATACTGAATTTGTTGGTATGAATCGTCATACGAAGCGACACAATTCATGAACTACAATGGCCTAAGTAACTAACAAATGAATATGTGAGATGTTCATCGAGAACAAATAAAGGGTTATTGTGTTTCTCATTAAACATCAAAGCTTGCCTTCAAGATTTGTATTATCAGGTATTATGAGAACAAAAGGGTTGTTCAAATAATTGTCATAATCCATAAAAGATGCATGATTTACAAATCTCGTTGGAGAAATCACATCCATAAAACTAGTGCTAAAAATGTCGAAAGACAAATTGATTGAAAGATCACTTAGGAAGTGACATCGCCATTTAAATTATATTGGAAAGAAAACATGAAGAAACTCCATGTGGATGGAATTTTGGAGTCTTTTGATTTTTGATCAAATGACGCTTGTGAAACTTTCCTAGAGATAATTAAAACTTCGTTCATAGGCCAAAAGGGAACGAATGAATAGCTTATTGGAACTTGTACATATTGTTGTATGAAGTCCATTATGTGTAATCAAGAGCGATGGATTTCAACTTCATATTCTTTCTCCGAAAATTTGAGTGAATATATGAATATTTACTTAATAAGGATGAAGTATGAAACATTTGAAAAGTTCAAAAACTTTCAAGATGAAGTGCAAAATCATTGTAACAAGAATATAAATAGTTTATGTTAAGATCATAAAGGAAGATATTTGAGTTACAAGTTTAGCATAAACACCTAAGATTTAAGGAATCGTTCCGTGGATTTGCATTTCCCGAAACACCATAAGAGTATGGAGCGTTCGAGATATGTAATTAAACCTTGTTTAACATGGTAAGATCAAAGGTGTAAATCATAAAACTGCCATTATATTTTTAAAGATTAAAAGCTTTAGAGACTACCGTTTTTCCACTGAAAAGAGGTCCATCATAATTCGTTGAAATGACACCATATAAAGTTATGGTTTGGGATAAAACCCAAGTTGTCCTTTCTAAAGCATTGGTATGCTATGCATAAGAAACATGTTTGCAACCAAAGTCGGATGAACCTATCTTTGTATGTTATTTCTAATAACTGTTAAGTATTCCTCCATAACATCAGAGACAAAAGTGTTTGTCGCTTAGAACGTCAAGTTTCTTTGAGAAGGGATTTTTTTCGTCAAAAGATAAGTGAGAGGACAATAGAATTTGATAAGGTTAAAAGAACCTTAGCTATGTGTGTAAAGTTGCGCAGCACCGAAAAGTGTTCCGGAGGCAGCAACAATGCTCATGGCTCACGTGCCTCAAAGGTTGTAGTTACGGAGGTCAAAGTTTCTATTGAACCAAGTAGGTCGGGTAAACAATCAAATACCAAGATTTGAGGGTTGAATCATTATTTGAGAATAATGAACGGACTACATGCAAAGAAGCGATGATGGGCCCTAACTCCATAAAATGGCTTGAAGCCATAAAATCCGTGATAATTCCATACACGAGAAATCAAGTTTTGAACTTGAAGGACCCTCGAGAAAGGTGTAAGACCTTACAGTTGTGTTTGGATCTATAAATAGACATGGATGTTTCACATCTATGAAATAGTAGACATGTTGGGAAGGAGTTCACAACAATGTTCAAAGGTTGACTATGACAAGATTTGATCTTTCATAGCGATATTTAGTCTAGACGGATTAATGTAGCAACCACTACATATAATTTTGTTATGTGGTAGTTGAATAAACAAAACAAGTTCTTCTAATAGAATTATTACCTAGGACATGTGCATAACACGGTCCATAGGGTTTTGTTAATTCAAAGGATGCTAAAAGCATATGCAAATTTCAATGGTTGAAGTAAGCATTGCGGAGTTGGAATCTTCACTATGATGAAACTGTTAAAGGATTTTAAATTCGTGGGAGACGATGAAGATGCTTGCATTTGCAAGAAATTAAGTGGGAGCGCTAAGACATGTTTCTAATATATTATGTAGAAGACATATTGTTGATTGGAAATGATGTATCTTTTATTAACACATATTAAGAATTTCATCCCGATGAAAGATTTAGGCAAAACCCAAATATTTGGCATCAATATCTATATAGATAGATTGAGACACTAATATGGTTGTGCCGAAAGTACATAGATGATATATTGAATGAGTTCAATATAGAAACTACAAGAAAGGTTCTTGTCGCACATAAAGTATTGAATGAGTTCAATATTGATGATATATTCAAGTGTATTGACACTTGGTAAGTGAAACAAAGATTCAAGTATAGATTGATACTTGATGTATGAAATCACAAAGAGTATTTATATCAATCATACTATGATATGTACAAATCCAGATATGTCCTATGCTCTAAATGTTATGAGCATATACTAGAATGATTCATAAGATGATCATTGGACGATAGTAAGGATATTATTATGATCTTTTATAAGAACTAAGAGTATATTATTTTGTAGAAGTGGCAATTAGATGGTTAGTTCATTGTAAAAATAATACATTGATACTAGTTTTTGTCACAAAGTACAAATTAAGTTTATCTCAAACTAAACTAAGGGTGGCACAATATAATGGAAAGTAAGTTCCATAATGGATTTGGATGAGTTCCAAAGTTAAGACATTGTGACAGACACTACAACAAAAGGCTAAGTATATGACTGCTATTATAGCATCTAAAGTGGTCATTTGTGTCAAGTAGTTTGTTATCAAACTAGGTGTAGTTCACAGCGGGATAATACTATGAAGATATATTGTACGATAATATTATCAACATGTTTTAACCCCAAAGAACTAAAGGTCCCACCAAAGGACCAAATTTATACAAAGCCATCTCATTAGAGAATGAGTGATGCGTAGAGACGCAAAGACATGCAATTACACACGGACCTGGAAGTGTCAGATCCGGAGATCAGTTGACCACTAGCAATCGTGTACAGACAACACAGAAAAGCCATAGGTGTTGAATACACCAAGGTTTGAAACTAGATTATTGACTCTAGTGCAAGTGGGAGACTATTGGAGATATGCCCAAGAGGCAATAATAAAGTGGTTATTATCATATCTTCATGCTTATGATAAATGTTTACATACCATGCTATGATTGTATTAACCGGAAACATTAATACTTGTGTGATTTGTAAACATAAAAGAGTCCCTAGTAAAGCCTCTTGTTAAACTAGCTTGTTGGTTAATATATGATTATGGTTTCCTAATCATGAACATAGAATATGTTATTAACAACATGGTCATATCATTAGGAGAATGATGTGATGGACATACTCCTATAGTTCATTTGCTATATGCTTTCTGATACATAGTAACCTAATTCATTCGACCATGAGATCATGCTAATCACCATCACCGGAAGGATGCTTTGATGACATCAAACACCACACCGTAACTGGGTGGCTATAAAGGTGGCATTGAGTGTTCGGAAAGTATGTGTTGAGGCACATGGATCAAGAGTGGGATTTGTCCATCCATATGACAGATAGATATACTCTGGGCCCTCTCGGTGGAATGTCATCCAATTAGCTTGCAAGCATGTGACTGGCTCACAAGGGATCACATATCACGGGAACAAGAAAAGAGTACATATCAGTAACGAGGTTGAACTAGGTATGCAGAGATACCGACGATCAAAACCTCGGATAAGTAAACTATCGTGAGACAAAGGGAAATTGGTATCGTATGTAAGTGGTTCATTTGATCACAAAGTAATCATAGAAATATGTGGGAGCCATATGAATTTCCAGATTCCTCTATTGGTTATTGATCGGAGAAGTGTCTCGGTCATGTCCGCATAATTCACGAACTGTAGGGAGACACACTTAAGGATTCGATGTTGTTGAGTAGTTATGGAATGATGAGTAAGAGACCGAATGTTGTTCGGAGTCTCGGATGGGATCCGGGATATCACGAGGAGATCCGGAATGGTCCGGAGAATAAGATTCATATAAGGAAAGTCCTGTTTCGGAGTTCGGAAATGATTCTGGTGTTTTCACCAGGAATATTCTAGAAGAGTCTGGAAGGTCTAGAACTCCGGAGGGGGAAGGGTACATGGATGTGTCATGACAATGTGGAATGGTTGCATCATGTACTAGGTCACTTGGCTGGGCAATATGATGAGAGAAATCAAATCCTAGTTTGAAAGTCAAACGCCAGTTTGAAAAGTCAAATCCGAAGTTTGCTTGGTGGAGGGAGAGTAGGAAACCTACTTGGGGAGGAAGTCCCACTCCCTCCACCCGCCGGCCATGAGGAGGAGTTGTAGGAGGACTCCCTCCTCCCAAACCGCCCCTCCCACCTATATAAGGGGGGTGGGGTAGGGCGCCCCCTACCCCACACATCTAAACCCTAGCTCCTGGCGCCTCCACCACAAGTGCAGCCCCCGCTGCCTAGGGATCTCCCAAGTCGCCTACTAGGGTTTCCCCAAAACCTAGCCGCCAGGAAAGAAACCTCCCCTTGGTGCCTCTAAACCCTAGATCTCCAAGGCCTCTCTCATACTCCACCATACTCGCTCCGGCTTAAGGCGAAGCCCTGCGAGATCTCTCCTCTACTTCCGACACCACGCCGTCGTGCTGCGGGAATCACGAGGAGAGTGCTACAACCTCCGCTGCCTGCTGGAACAAGGGAGAGGAAGGTCTTCATCGAGTACCGAACGTGTGACCGACTGCGGAAGCGCAGCCGGAACGCAGCGCCGGAAGGATCGTCTACGCGATCTTGAGATCGGAAGTGTACGACTACATCATCCACAAGAATCTGCTCTCGTTAACCGCTTTGGATCTTCGAGGGTTAGTACTCTATCGACTCGTTGCTGCAATCTAGTAGATAGATCTTGGCTTGTGTGTGTTCATGCGATAGAATTTTTTTTCCATGCTACGAACCCCTACACGGTAGGTATAACTTCTAATGAGGAAAATTGATTACTGATACAGACAGATTAAAGTAACGAGAAATAGTGACCATCATGAGCAATAGCTTCACTTGCACATAAGACTTTTATGTATTCGCTATCGCGCTGGAAAAACATATCCGGCTCCAAAGGAGGGGCATGCGCCAGCATTGGGGATGGGCCTCACCCCCCGCGCGCCTACACTGTCTACCTTAAACGCGTACATGAACAACAATGATACATGAACGATATGGTGGAAAGACAGAGAAATGTCCAAAGTTAAGTAAAATGAGCACGTTAGAAACGACAAAAGTCAAAACTCTTGAACATATTTTGTTTTTGCCAATAGAGACAGAAACATAACATACAGTAAAAAACACACGAGGTAAGTAGATTAACTTAGATTGAACAAAGAATATAGAGTAAGCCTATTGTATATAGCAGGCTAGCTAACAGGGTTGGGAAGAAGACGGTCGCATAAATGACACTTGGGCTTGTTTTTCCTCCTTTTTCTCTCTAGTCTATTGTCCTTGCGGTGTTCACCACCACTTTCTCCGCACATACCGCACCTCGTGTCTCTGAAAGGGATGAGCGATGCAAGCCGAAGAAGATGGTAAGCAGTGGAAGAGCCCTCCAAGGTGTTGGCAGTCGGCGGTTCGTGTTTTCTATCGACGTCGATAGAGGGAGCCATCACGCTCTGATGCCCACAAGTATAGGGGATCGCTGAAATCTTCTATGGGAAGTATTACCCAAATTTATAGTTTGACTCAAGGGGAAAACAAGAATGCCAATAAGACTAGCAATTGAGACATCACCCTTAATCACACTTGTATATCAATAAACTTGCAAAGAAAATGGTAATTTATGGCAGTTGATTCAAAGCAGTAAAACAAAATAGTAAATAAAGCAGCAGATTTCCAGTTTTCATCGGAAGTAATGTTGTGAAACTTTTAGTGGCTAAAACGAAGTCATGAGGTGATAGTGGGGTGTTGCATGAATGATATCCATCATATAATGTATCATACTTAACATGACATTTATCTCTAATTCAGTTGTGTGTAGGTGTATGCTCTAAACATAATCATGCATGTAAGTTTGCATAATATCTTTTGTCACGCCTTCCCATTTCACCGGGGCCAACTTGGTACTACAGGCAATTAGGATCTACCTTTCCAAATAGACCGGAACAAAACATTTATACTTCATGAACACACAATATCCTCAAACTATCATATATTCCAATTGCTTTCCCTAACTGTCACTTTAGGGTTCATAGGTTCAACATAATAATAGGTAATACAGTTTGCAAATACATACCAAAGTCAAATATATGATTGGGCAATAAAAGTTCAGTACTGAAATCATGTCACTCGGGCCCTAGCAACAAGCATTAAGCATAGCAAAAGTGTACCAACACTCATAAAAAAATATCTATAAGATAAACACCTCAAATCTCAATACATATGGATGATTACATGATGTATCTCATCCAATCCACATCCACCTCACATGACCACAGGGAATTACTCACACATGATGATGGGGGATGCACTCATGGTCGTTGGTGATGATGTTTATGATGATGGTGGTGAAGAAGACCTCGAAATCCCACTCTTCGGAGTGGAGAGAAGGACCAATCTGACCCCCGAAACGAAGATTATGGCTCTAGCGGCGCTCTATTTTGTGAAAAAATCCGTCCTCCTGGGAAACTAGGTTTTGGGGGTATATAAGAGGGTATGCCAAAGGAGAGGACGAGATGATGCTCCACGGCCAAAAGGGCCTGGGTGGCGTGCCCAGGGGGTGGGCGCGCCACTTGTGCTCTTTCGGGCCTCGTGCACTACTAGGAAACTAGCTATAGATATATAGACCTTCTGTGGCGCATGGTTCTGACCATGCGCCACAAAAGTTGTCCAGTGGCGCATTTCATCAAATGCGCCATAGAAGTCTTCCAACTTCTGTGGCGCATATAGGAAAAATGCGCCACACGAAAGCTCGGGTGGTCCCTACCACAGAATTCATTGACTGTACTCTGACCAACATTCTGTGGCGCATATGACATGCGCCACAGAAGTTTCTGTAGGAAAAAAGATTCTACCCCTCCCCCCCGTGGATCGCCTTTTTAGCCTTGTAAAAAATAATAGAAAATGAAAAACACTTCAAAAAATAAAATCCTTTCACATAGTGATAGGTAATATGGTCTAGTTTGTAGGAAAATTAACAAACATGCATTTCGACTTTTTATACAAAAAAGTTTATGCCACGGTAAAACGGCCGTAACTTTTGCATACGATGTCAAAAAAGTACGTATAATATACCAAAATGACGAGAACGAGATTTCGCATCCGCTCGCAACCACCTACGGTAATTTAGCGATTATTTAGATTTCAAAATTCAAAAAGAGTAAAAAGTTATGGCCAAAATATCGTTTTTTCCTGCAAAAAAATAAAAAAGGAGGACAAACTTCTGTGGCGCATTTCTTCCATATGCGCCACAAAAGTTTTGGGAGGGATTCAAATTTTCAATCCCTCCCCCTTCTCTCTCTCTTATACTCTTCCACTCCTCCATCCTTCTTCTCCTCCATCCTTCTTCTCCTCCATCCTTCTTCTCCTCCACTTCTTCTCTCATTCTCCTCACCTTCTCCTCCTCCTCCTCCTCCTCCTCCTCCTTCTCCTTCACCCCGGTGAGCTTCTCCTCCTCCTCCTCCTCCTCCACCACCACCCCGGTGAGCTCCTCCCTCCTCCACCCCGGTGAGCTCCTCCTCCTCCTCCCACCTCCCTCCTCCTCCTCCTCCTACCTCCCTCCTCCTCCACCCCGACGAGCTCCTCCTCCTCCCACCTCCCTCCTCCACCCCAGCGAGCTCCTCCTCCGGCGACCTTCTCCTCCACCTCATCCTCCTCCTCTGGTGGCCTCCTCCTCTCCTACACCGGCTACCACCACCTCATCCACCAGCGACCTCCTTCTCTCCTCCATCGGCGACCCCCACCTCCGGCCAGATCTGGCCGGCGTTTTTTTTGAAATTTGAAAAAAACTTCTGTGGCGCATATTGGCCAAATGTGCCACAGAAGTTTGAGATCTGGTTCGGGACTTCTGTGGCGCATTTTGGCCATATGCGCCACAGAAGTTTTTCAGACTTCTGTGGCGCATTTGAATATGCGCCACAGAACTGAACTTTAGTGGCGAGATAACAGTGGCGTATCCCATATGCGCCACAGAAGTACAAAAATGGTGCGCCACTGATGGGCCTTTTCCTAGTAGTGGTGGCTCCCCTCGCTTCATTCTTTGGCCCAAGTTGATTCTCCTGGTGAAAAACTCACCATGTATTTTTTTCCTCCGATTTATTGACGTCCAGAAGGTCCTGAAACAACAAAAACATGAAAAATGAGGTTTTGTGCCTCCTAGAACTAAACATCAATGAAAGTGACTTTGTAGGAAAGTCTCGTAAATCATCTAAATACGCATAAATAATGATGGATCATGGTGAATATAATTCTAAATAGTGCACATAAGTCCTAAAAAAAGATGATGCAAAATGCAAGTATCACGCTCTCCTCGCGTTCACCTGCTATCTCGAAGGAGGTGTCCTTCCTGTTGGAATTTGGTGAATATTGGGTTGTTGGCCCATTAGACAAATTCTGAAATTCTCTTTGGCCCACTTGTGCATGGCAGCATATGGGTGTGCTAGTGGTGCTAAAGTTTAGTCTCACATTGCTAGTGGAAGGGGAGTTGGACCACCTTATATAGTAGAGTGTTGCACCACTCACTAAGGTGTGATAATGAGATAAGCCCTCGCGCACTCCTCCTCCGACGCCGCCCGCCTCGCCTCGTCATGACGCGATGCGCGTGCACCGCAAGTTGCGAGAATCTCGCCGAGCCGAGCTTTATTTTGCTGTTTGGGAAAATTAATCATGGATTAATTATGAGTCATTAACGATCGCGTTAATTACAACCGTTTCCAGTTTTTGTGGACGTGGGCTGTTTCCGACTCGAACGTGGGATGTGCCCCAGGATCTCCCTGACCTGCACTATATAAGCCTCTGCGCTAAACATAATCGGTGATCGATCCACACATGCGCCTACCTCCAGAACCTTGCACCGCCGCTCTCGTCTTCCCCATCCCGGCTTGCGGCGTGCACTATAGATCGGGACAGTAGGCCCCTGGAATCCCGCCTCTCGTGAACCTGTACGGGTGAGGGGTGATCAGGTTTTTGGGGAGCGCTCAAGCGCGACTATTGGCAACCACGACGTCGTTCGATGGAGAGTTCCCGAACGACGACTTCTTCCCGGACGTTAGCGACCTATTCGGCAACCTCAACATGGGCGACATCTCTGCTGCTGCTACCGCTGCGGCTACTGCCGCAACTACATCATATGTGATCTCAATCTCTCTCTTTCGGATTCTGCTAGAGTTTCTAGTTCTAGCGTTTGGCGTAGATGTGATAGGTTTACCTTGTATAGATGTAATCTGTTCATCTACTTTGTTGATCTGCATGATTGGTTTTAGTACTGTTTGTATGATCATGCTTTATCAGTTTATTATTCGGATTAAATCATATGGATTATTGCTTATATTTTCAACAATCCAAAAACCTGATTATAGGCAACTGAATTCCACTTGTGTAGCCGCGGCTACTAGGACGCCTCCTTTTGATGGCATGCACTATAAGAGATGGCGCAAGAGAGTAGTCCTTTGGTTTGAAAATCTAAACTGCTATAGCACCACTCTTGGCAAGCCTGAAGGAGAACTTTCTCCTGAGCAGGAAGCGACCTTTAAGAAAGATGATACCATGTTTATCGTTGCTCTGTTTAGTGTTCTTGGGGACAACATTGTTGACCCGTATATGTCATTTGATAATGGCAAGGACGTTTGGGAAGCGCTCGAGGCCAAGTTTTGGGGTCTCGGACGCTGGCACTGAGTTGTATGTTATGGAGCAATTCTATGACTACAAGATGGTTGATGAGCGCTCCGTCGTTGAGCAAGCTCATGAGATACAATCACTTGCCAAAGAACTTGAGCAGTTCAATTGTTCCTTATTGGACAAATTTGTGGATGGTGGCATTATTGCCAAGCTTCCTCCCTCGTGGAGGAACTTTTCTACTTCTTTGAAACATAAGAGACAAGAGTTTTCCGTTACGGATCTTATTGGGTCTCTTCATGTGGAAGAGAAGGCGAGAAGCAAAGGACAAAACTGCTCGAGGATTTAAGGGAGGTTCTAGTGCCAATTTGGTACAGAGGAAAAACTTCTAATCCCACAAGTTCAAGAATAAGAACAAAACTGAAGGAAAAGGGAAGTTTTATGGCAAGAACAAGGCCACGCACTCAACCAACTTCAAGAAGAAAAATGATAAGAGGAAAGGCTCTTGCCACGTCTATGGTGATCCTGATCATTGGGCTCCTAGCTGCCCTAATCGCTTTGACAAGCATCAACATGGGAACAATCACAAGACCACTAATGTTGTTATTAGCGATAATGAGATGAAGGATGTTGGGTACGGTATTTTATCTACTATCCTTTCAGTATGTCATTCTCCTGATTGGTGGATAGACACGGGTGCTAATACACATGTATGTTCTGATATTTCCATGTTTTCCTCTTATCAGGTCTCAAGGACTTCTTCCGTGCTGATGGAAAATGGATCACGTGCTTCTGTTCATGGTGTTGGTATGGTAATCTGAAGTTTACTTTGGGGAAGACCGTACAACTAAAGAATGTGCAGCACGTTCCCTCTATCAATAAGAATCTCATCAGCGTATTGCTTTTATGTCGAGATGACTTTAAGTTGGTTTTTGATTCCAATAAAGTTGTAATTTCTAAGTATGTTCCACTTGTCTTTGTCAGACTCATGTACTAAAGTTATTAATCATGTTTGCAATGATAATGAATCCAATGTTTGGCATTCACGACTCTGTCATATTAACTTTGGTTGCATGACACAACTAGCCAATATGAGTTTAATTCTGAAATTTACCACCGTCAAAGGTTCTAAGTGCCAAGTTTGTGTGCAAGCAAAGCAACCCCGCAAGTCTCATACGGCTGGGGAACCAAAAAACTTAGCACCACTAGAACTTATACATTCAGATCTTTGTGAGATGAATGGTGTGTTGAAAAAAGGTGGAAAAAGATACTTTATGACGTTGATTGATGACTCCACTAGATACTGCTATGTTTATCTTCTGAAATCTAAAGATAAAGCTTTGAACTACTTCAAAATCTATAAAGCTGAGGCAGCAAACCAACTTGATCTTAAAATCAAGCGGCTAAGGTCAGATCGTGGTGGAGAGTACTTTTCAAACGAATTTGATTTATTTTGTACGAAACATAGTATTATACATGAGAGTACGCCTCCCTACTCACCTCAGTCAAATGGGGCGGCCGAAAGAAAGAACCACACTCTAACTGATTTGGTTAACGCCATGTTAGATACTTCGGGTCTTTCCAAGGAATGGTGGGGGTAGGCGCTAATGACTGCGTGTCATGTCCTAAACCGTGTTCCCGTAAAGGATAAAACCATGACTCCATTTTAGGAATGGGAGAAGAATAGGCTTAAACTCTCTTACTTACGAACTTGGGGTTGTTTGGCGAAAGTCAATATTCCAATACCCAAGAAGCGAAAGCTTGGACCAAAAACCGTTGATTGTGTTTTTCTGGGATATGCTTTTCGTAGCATTGGCTATAGATTTTTGATAGTAAAATCTGAGGTATCTGAGATGCATGTTGGTACAATTATGGAGTCGAATGATGCGACTTTCTTTGAGTACATCTTTCCTATGAAAGTTATGTCTAGCTCATCAAATCAGGAGATGACTAGTTCATCTAGTCAGGAATTTTCTATAATTCTTGAACCCACTATGCCGATAGAACACTCTGATAATCCTGTGGAGGACGACAATGAAGCTCCCAAAAGGAGCAAGAGACAAAGGACTACAAAGTAATTTGGTGATGATTTCATTGTGTACCTTGTGGATGATACTCCCACTTCTATTTCAGAAGCCTACACATCTCAAGATGTTGACTACTGGAAAGAAGTTGTCCGAAGCGAGATGGACTCCATCTTAGATAATGGTACTTGGGAAGTCACTAATAGTCCTTATGGGTGCAAACCTGTAGGATGTAAGTGGGTGTTCAAGAAAAAGCTTAGACCTGATGGTACCATCGAAAGGTACAAGGCATGTCTTGTGGCCAAGGGTTATACCCAAAAAGAAGGTGAAGACTTCTTTGATACCTACTCACCTGTAGCCATATTGACCACTATTAGAGTACTAATATCCTTAGCTGCCTCACATGGTCTTCTCGTTCATCAAATGGACGTTAAGACAGCTTTTCTAAATGGAGAGCTAGATGAGGAAATTTATATGAAGCAGCCTGATGGTTTGTAGTAGATGGTCAAGAAGGAAAGGTGTGTGTAACATCCCAGCATTAGAGCTTAGAAATAAGCTGAACCCAGATGTGTGCATTGCATTCATGCATAGAAAATCCTAATAATTTTCACGCTTTTAAAGAAAAACTTGTCAAAGTGATTGAAGCTTCTCTCAACTTGATGGAATTGAAGTAGATCATCAAGTTGACTGCGATAAGTTTCAATATGACCTTTGATAAAACCTTGTCTTGGGTAAATGATATTTGATCTAAGGGTAGATCAAATGTAATGAAAGTTGAACCCTAATACATCATTTAATGATTTATATTTGATCCTTAAGTAGTCATATCCCAGTATTCATTACACAACCCATGAATACCAAGTTATAAATATAACATTAAGTAATAAGAATGTAACAACTAATTCTTGATCTATCTTAATCTCATCTACTTATACCATGAGTATCATGGTAATACCTAATTTTAACTCTCTAGTGAGATTGAGTAGGAAAGAAACCAAAGTCAAGATCATTCACCATATATCTTTCTTTCCATATCAATCCTTATCATCTCTACTGAATCCTATCCTTATATTTGTTGTTCATCAATGTTGAGTAATCAACTATTGATTCACCAATTCTTAATCTATCAATACTTGATCTATCAACTCTTGTTCTTATCATAACATTCACTTTAAATCCTTTAGAGAAGGAGGTAAGAAGAGGTAAATAGTAATACTAATTTCAGATATCATCTATAGGATGGGAGTGCTTGAAGTGAATTAAATCAATAGGATTATTGATGGAGTTAACTCACTCTTGAATGGATATAAGAGTTATCTTGAATAAAGATATATGTGGTAACAAAGAAGATTATAAGGATCAACATTGAAGATAGTTACCAAGGGGTAATCCTATTGGATCAAGTAGGTTTAGTCAAAGAATAATACCTTCTACTCAGTAGAGATACTGAGAAGATAATTATAATACAACTGTAATGTTGTATGGATGAAAGCCTTGATTAGCCAATTGGAAACCTAAACCATGAAGGATCAAATGATTATAATGATCATGCTTTAGTAACCAAGATTGAATGATTATATCATGTATAAGTGACATTGGTGGATAGAACATGATTGAAACCTAGTATAGATATGTATCCTAAGTCAACCATGATAAGTCACCATGATAGGATGTGAAGTTTGAATATAATCTACTGGGGTAAAGTAGATATATGATAGTATGACTAAGCTAAAGCCAGAGTAGTATGGAGTTATTGAAGTAGTGTTATTTCTCTTAAAGGATAGTAAACTTTTGAGGAGAGTAGTTTGATATATACATCTACTAGAGTAATATTAGTGGTGGGTGATTAAGAAAGTGTATGAATGGAGTAGAAGTAACTACTTGTTGGATTGGAGATTATCAGCAGTAGAGTAGTTGATATAACCAAGGTATGGATATGAGAGGATTGTGAAAGCTTCAGTGTCAAGCTCATTGGATTTATAAATGGATTTGGAAGAATAAAAGGTGGATAAGAATATTCTTGTGAAGTAAAACTCATCATGTTAACACATGATGATGGATAGGAAGAAGTAGTATATCTAGGAAAGGAATCCTTAATTACAAGTCAAGAATTATGAATTAGTGAGGATAGGAATTCTTGGTAAAACATTCAACCTTAAATATGTAATCAAACTTATTATCTATTCTATCTATTGGATCAATCATATTATTTCCATAATGTTTATAGGAATATTTTCCTATAGCAAATCACTCAAGCATATCTTTGGCACTTTCAAACCTCTAAATCATGTGTACCACATGATTGGAAATTACTATAACCATTATGCCCAATATTATATCCATATATTAATCACACTTAAGCAAGTAATGAATAGTTAGTTCTAGAAAACAACTATGCATATTTTAAATAAGAAGGGTGGTTAGGATTCTCCTGTTAGTAGATTTTGAATAATAGAATTCACCACTCTGAGAACCCTAATAATTAAATTCTCTTATATAATGATTGTTATATAATAATAAAGATGGATACATGATTTGCATATATTTAGCTACCTTAAACCATTATCATTACATTCATTAGGAGGAAATAAAAATCATTCTATAAGGGTATAATATGATTAACAAATCCCTAAAACCCTAACTTCTATATTAGTTATAATAAATTATATACATTGCTATTTCCTAAATTCATGAGAATAATATTAATCATATTATTTCCCTAGAACTTTATGTATCATATAATAATAAAAGGATTACCATATATATATTTCCCTCCAAACTATAAATTAAATAAACTAAGTTTTATAAATAAATAAGGAAAGATCATTTAATAATCCATGGTTTATTATGGAAAGAAAATGAAAAACAAAGTTCCTTAACAATTATTAGAAGATCTATAAAAACAAAATAAAGAAATATAACAATATATAATAAAAGTCCACAAATTGAATCTAAATAACTTTATGATTGCTGCAAGTATTTAGCAAAGAAATTACATTAAGAAATGTCAAAATAATTTCTTAAATAAAAAGCTAGGAAAGAAAATAGAATATAGAAAATATAAAAGAAAAAGAAGGGGAACAGGTTAGCCCAGTTCCTGGCCCATGGCCCAACTTCCCTCCTTATCTGTCACCCACGTACAGCCCACAAAGGCCCAACAGCCAGCCCAGCTTATCTTCCTCTCTGGCTGACCGGTGGACCGCCAAGGGACTGCGGGTTGAGTCTAAAGTTTCACTAGGGGGTTTTCCGCAAAATCGCCAATCGTCGTCTTCCTCGCAACATCACAAGCTGCTGCCTGTCGGCATCGCCGCCGTCGGCCGTCGCGCCGTGACGTCCGTCTCCATTCAGATTCATGCCGCCGCTGATCAACGTCTATAAAATCCTAGCGCCGCCACCGGTGAACCCTAGACCCCAATTCTCCTTTCTTCCTCCTCAATTTCCTCTTTGACCGAACCCTAGTTCCAGCCAGGGTTGTCCGTCGCTGACGTTTCCGGCCATCCCGAGCTTCGCCGTGATGCCTGGAAGGCTCGTGTCGTTGGACTCTGTCATTTTCCCCCGTCAGCACAAGCCGGTAAGGTCCCAGACGCTCGGATTGAGACCTCCATTCCCAACTCCGGCAGTCGTTCTCCCTGTTGACTCCGAATGCGGGTGTCACACTTTAGAAAATTACAAACAAAATGCCACCATACTCACCTATATTTATCTTATCGGTTGGAGATAACATTCGAGTTGTTAATAATTGTGCATGCTGCATCCACCGTTATATACTCAAAGTCTGTTACATCTAGCCTTATCTATTCAGCGCAACAACCCCTCTCCCAGAATGGAAGGACATACCCTGCCTGTCCCCCTGTGCTCTGTGCGGCCGAAGAGAAGCATGAGGATGTGGCCGCCACCATCGCATCTAGATTCTAGGGTGGTCGAAGATCCATTGGCAGCAGAGGAGCAGATGACCGCCTTGCTTCCTCCTCGCAACCACCACGAGTCACAAGCTCGTTCACACCTCCACGAGTAGTTGCGCCCTCCTCAGTTGCCCCGCCCACTTTCCCCAACCACCGGGAGCATGGCTGCCGCTACCACGAGCAGCAGGGCCCTCGTTAGCTGCAACCATCCGGGGGCTCTCGTCTGCTGAATCGAGCAACTAAAGTAGCGATGGAGAGGAGGCAATGAGCCAAGATAGCGGTCAAGAATATATTTAAGTACTTGCGAAGAACTAAGGATATGTTTCTTGTGTACGGAGATGAAGAAGAGCTCGTCGCTAAGTGTTATATCGATGCTAGCTTTGACACCGATCCGGATGACTCTAAGTCTCAATCTTGATACATATTTCTCATGAATGGTAGAGAGGTTTGTTGGAGGAGTTTCAAACAAATCGTGGTGGCGGGATCAACAACGGAGGCCGAATATGTTGCTGCTTTGGAAGCGGCTCAGGAAGTAGTTTGGATGAAGGAGTTCATAACTGAACTAGGTGTGGTTGCGAGCGCGTTGGACCCAATGGTGATCTATTGTGATAACAATGGTGCCATAGCAAATGCCAAAGAACCAAGGTCTCACAAGAATTCCAAGCATATTAAGCGCCGGTTTCACTCCATCCGCGAGCATGTCAAGGATGGAGATATAAAAATTTGTAAAGTACACACGATCTCAATGTAGCAGATCCATTGACTAAAACTCTCCCTAGAGCAAAACATGATCAACACCAGAACTCCATGGGTATTAGATTTATCACTATGTAACTAGATTATTGTCTCTAGTGCAAGTGGGAGACTGAAGGGAATATGTCCTGAGAGGCAATAATAAAGTGGTTATTATGTATATTCCAAGTATATGATAGATGTTTATTTTGCATGCTATAATTGTATTAATACGGAAACGTTAATACATGTGTGTTTAATAAATAAACAGAAAGTTCCTAGTTATGCCTCTCTTATAAACTATCTCATTGATTAACAAGATGATCAAGGTTTCCTGATCATGGACATTGGATGTTGTTAATGACGAGGTCATAACATTATTGGAATGGTGTGATGAACATTCATCCGAAGTATAGCATTATGATCAAAGTCATTGAGTTTATATTGATATAACATCATACAGAATAATCCTAATCCTTAGACCATGAGATCATGTTAATCACTAACACTGGAAGAGTATTTTGATAACATCAAATGTCACACCGTAACAGGGTGATTATAAAGATGGGTGCAGTGCTACTAAAGTGTTATGTTGAGACCCATGGATCGAGAGTGGAATTTGTTCATCCCGATGACGGATAGATATGTTATGGGCCCTATCGGTGATATCACATTGATTAGCTTGCAAGCAAGTGATTTGATTCCTAGAATGTTATATCACGGGAACAAGAAAAGAGTACATGTCAGTAACGAGATCAAACTAGGTATGGAGATAAAGATGATCGAATCTCGGACATGTAATATATCACGAGACAGAGGGATTAAGATACTAGCGTAAAAGGTTCTCACGATCACAAGAAAGTCAGCGTTGAATGTGTGGGAGTCAGTATGGATCTTTAGGTCCCGCTTCTGATTATTGATCTGAGAGGGGTCTCGATCATGTCCGCATTATTCGCGAACCGTAGGGTGACACACTTAAGAGACACCGACACCATTTGGAGCAAATAGTTTCATGCTGAAAAGAATAAGAAAGCGCATGAATTTATTTCACTAGATACCGAAACTGGTTTCGGGTGAATTTGCAGAAAGTGTTTATGCAGGTGAAATGAAATACTAGCAATTGGTTATATGTGAATGCTTGTCATTAAAGTAATTGAAAAAATTCTGAATAAATAAAAGGAGTTTTATTTAATAAGAGTTTGCATTAAATTTGGTGGAAATTTAATGGGTATTTGAGTGGGTTTTTGAGTGGAGAAAATTGAATGGGCATTTTGTGAGTGGAGCTTCCACCCACATGAATGAAGGAGGGGAGGGGCAGCCCCCATGGCCGGCGGCCACCCCCTTGGGTGCCCCCTCCTCCTATAAAAGGAGCCCGCTCCTCACTTCTCACTCACACCTCCTCCTGAAGGATCTCTCTCCCCTCTAGTATTTATCCCCCATGGTCTCGGGATAGCGAGATACATGTTTTCGGTGACTTTTCAGCAAGAAAGAGTTGTGCTTCCGCTGCATTGCTGGAGCGAGGAGGCGAAGGTTGCTCGGTGCCTCGGACGTGTGTGCGGGCACGGATGCGCCACTGTTTTGCAGTGCTAGGACTTCCTCTCGATCCTGAGATCAGCAAGAGTTCGTCTACATCAACCACGAGTTCAACCTCGTTAAGCTTTGTCGGTCTTCAAGTGTATGTTCTCTACGGATGTATATTTGCCAGTTGCTTGTATCTAGTAGATAGATCTTGGTACATAGTTGTTCTCATCGTAGGGAATTTTTTGTTTTCTATGCTGCGAACCCTACATTCTGTTCAATGAAATGAAGCACAAACTCTTTTACGTTTTCTCGAAAAAATATTGCAAATAATAAAAAGAAAAATAGAAAAAGGCTGTCATCATGTAGGACATTCTCCTTACACTTTGAAACAAGTAACACTCTTAGAATGCTCTATACACATTTTGTGTATGTAGTCGTCATTGAGTGGTCAATTGATCTGTTTATAATTTTTATTATTTTTTAGTTTTTCTGTACCGTTGTTGGTGATTACTAATAGATTGGAGAAATTTTAAAAAAAATACCGGCAATTAAGATGATTATGCCTTTAGGCTAAGAAAGCGTAACTGAGAATATGGATCACCTCGACAATTATCAGTCATCCTCCCGAACTGATTGTTGGAATTATGCCCTAGAGGCAATAATAAAGCCGTTATTATTATAATTCTTGTTCATGATAATGTTTATATTCCATGCTAGAATTGTATTAAGAGGAAACTTTAATACTTGTGTGGTTTGTGAACAACACCGTGTCCCTAGTACGCCTCTATGGACTAGCTCATTGATCAATGATGGTTAAGGTTTCCTAACCATAGACATGAGTTGTCAATTGATAATGAGATCATATCATTGGGAGAATGGTATGGTGGACAGACCCAAACTAAGCGAAGCAATTAGATCGTGTCATCGTGTTCGTCTTTGCGAAGCTTTTCTTATGTCAAATATTGTATTCCTTAGACCATGAGATAATACAACTCCCTGGTATCGGAAGAAAGCTTTGAGGTCATCAAACGTCATCCTATGAGAGGGTGATCATAAAGGTGTCTCTCAGGTGATCGGAAAGTATCCGTTGGGTTGTATGTATCGAGATGGGATTTGTCCCTCCCAAGTCGGAGATATACTTCGGGCCCACTCGGTAATCGATATCAACACCGCTTGCAAGCATGTGGTTAAGGAGTTAATCACAAAGTGATATCGGATTACGGAACGAGTAAAGTACTTGCTGTGAACGAGATTGAACTAGGTATGACGGTACCGACGATCAAATCTCGGGCAAGTAAAATATCGCGAGACGAAGGGAATATATATATGGGATTGATTGAATCCTGGCATCGTGGTTCATCCGATATGATCATCGATGAATGTGTGGGAGTCAATATGGGTGCCCAGACCCCGCTGTTGATTATTGATAGAAGATCATGTCTACATATTCTCGAACCCGCAGGGTCACACACTTAACGTGTCTCGACGCTAGGATAGATTGGATAATTGGTTTATGTGTTTTTGTTCAGAGTATTGGATGGGATCCGGGACATCACGAGAGGTTCCGGAGTGGTCCGGAGAATAAGGTTCATATAAGGCAGTGCAGTTTTTGGAGTTCGTAATTGTTCCGGGTTAATCGGTATTGTACTGGAAGATTCTAGAACCTTCTAGAAAGGGACCAACGTGGCCCCACCTTCCGGGAGGGGGCATGGGCCTATGAGGGAGTGCCCTGGCCGCATTGGGCCAGGGGCACAAGGCCCCATAGGGCCCAGCTGGCCTAGAGAGGTTTAAACTCGAGATAGACCTTCTAGAAGGGGGGGGTTTCCTTGCCCCCCACTCCTCCTCCTTGGGGCCGCCGGTTTGGGCTTGGGGGAGGGGCTAGGGCTGCGCCCCC
Organism: Avena sativa; assembly: GCA_916181665.1. NCBI lineage: Eukaryota > Viridiplantae > Streptophyta > Magnoliopsida > Poales > Poaceae > Avena > Avena sativa. Next base: position 90,000,658 of record OV702285.1, on the reverse strand, counting down.
CCTCTATATAAAGAGGGGTGGGGGTGCACCACCCCCCTACACCTTCCCCTCCAAGAGCTAGCCGCCCTGCTGCCCCTCCTCTCTCTCTCCCGACTGCTTGTAGGCGAAGCCCTGCTGCAGAAATTCTCCACCAATTGCACCGCGCCGTCGCGTTGTAGATCCAACCCATCTCTCCACCAAACTTGCTGGTACGAGGAAGGCGGAGACGTCGAGGTGCTGCACGTGTGCATCTCACGGAGGCACCGCCACTTGTGGTGCTAGATCGGATCGGATCGCGAGGAGGAGAAGCGAGTACGACTACATCACCCACGTTCCGACGAACGTTCCGCTGTGCGAATCTTCAAGGGTATGAAGATCTAATCCAATCTCTCTCGTTGTTTGCATCTCCTAGATTAGATCTTGGCTTCCCTCTGTTCGCATCCGTAGAAAATTTTGATTTACTATGCCGCGAAACCCTTCAGTGGTATCAGAGCTAGATCTATGCGTAGATGTGTTTCACGAGTAGAATGCAACATGGTTGTTGCGGGCGTTGATGTTTTCTGTTGCAAGCCTCTTGTTTGTGTTCTTCTTATGACGCGGAATAGTGAGATTGAAGCGGTCCAGGCCAACCTTACGCGACGTCGTTCGCGAGACCGGATCCGCACTTGACGTGTGGCTTGTTCCACACATGCGGCTGGTGGATGTCAGTTTCTCTCACTATAGTTGTCATGGGATTAACACCGGAGTTTGGCAACCATAATATCACCGTTGTGGATTTCCGTAGGTAAGAATCGTTCTTAGCATCTACTCCCATAAGCCACGTAAAACATGCAACAACAAAGTAGAGGCGTCTAACTTGTTTTTGCAGGGAGTGTTTTCTGTGATATGGTATGGCCCAAGATGTGATGTGTATATTGTATGCGATGATCATGTTTTGTAATGTTTCACGACTTGCATGTCGATGAGTACACAACCGGCAGGAGCCATATGGTTGACTTTATAATTGTGTATGACCTGTGTGTCAACTTCTTATGCGCCATGTAATAGTTTCACTTTATCGCTAAGTAGTTAGCAATAGTTGTAGTTGCTATTCATGGTGGAGGCAATCATGGTGGAGTGATGGAGATCATGCCGGAACGCACAAGATGGAGATCATTGCGCGAAGATTGGCTATACCATGTCACATAAAGTTATATGCATGTGATGTTTATCCTTTTATGTATCTTATTATGCTTAGATCGCGACGATAGCATTATAAGATGATTCATCACTTAAAGATCAAGATAAAAACTGTGTTCTCCCCAAGTATGCACCGTTGCGAAAGTTCGTCGTGTCCAAGCATCACGTGATGATCGGGTGCTATAGACTCTACGCTCACATACAACGGGTGCAAGCCAGTTATGCACACGCGGAAATACTTGGGTCTAACTTGACGAGCCTAGCATGTACAGACATGGCCTCGGAACACATGAACCGAAAGGTTAAGCATGAGTCATATGAATGATATGATCGACACTTCGTTGTCCACCATTGAAGCCACATCTCTTCTCGTGATGATCGGATCAGGTGTGGTGAATTTGGATCGTGTTCACTAAACAACTTGAGGGATGTTGAATTTAGTGGGAGTTCATCTAGTAATTTGATTAAGTTGAACTATTTATCATGAACATAGTCTAAATTGTACTTGCAAATACTGTAGATCACATGGCCAAGTCCAACTTCAACTTCAACGTTTTTGCTGAGAAGGAAAAGCTTAAAAACAATGGGTCTAACTTCACCAATTGGTTCCGCAATCTAAGAATCATTCTCTCTGGCGGTCAAAAGGACTATGTCCTTGGGAAAGCGTTAGGTGACCCCCCTGCTGCAACTGCGCCGGCTGATGAGAAAGCTGTCTATCAGTCGCGCAAAGATGATTATGGTGTGATTAAGAGCACCATGTTGTTTGCTATGGAACCGGAACTTTAAAATCGTTTTGAAGACTATCCCGGGCCCTTTGAGATTCTCAAAGAGCTGAAAACCATGTTTCAGACTCAGGCCCGTTCTGAGAGATATGAGATCTCTGAGAAGTTCTTTAACTACAAGATGGAGGAAGGGAGTTCCGTTAGTGAGCACGCCATCAAGATGTCGGGCTACACTCAACGCCTTGAGCAACTGGACTGCAAGATTCCAGAGGGGCTCAAGATTGACAGAGTTATGAAATCACTCCCTCCTAGCTACAAAAGTTTTGTAGTTGCTCACAATCAGATTGGTTCCACTGATACGATCACCGAGCTCTTCGCAGAGCTGAAGGCCGCGGAAGTGGACATCAAAAAGGATAATCATGTGTTGATGGTCAACAAGCCCACCTTCAAGAAAGGTAAGGGATCAAAGAAGCCCTTCAAGAAAGGCGGCGTCAAGCGCGTTGCCCCTGCGGAGAAGAAGCTCAGGTCTGGTCCCAAGCCGGACACTGAGTGCTTCTATTGCAAGGACAAGGGTCACTAGAAGCGCAACTGTCCGAAGTACTTAGCGGACAAGAAGGCTGGCACCATCAAAGGTATATTTGATATACATGTTATTGATGTTTTCCTTACTAGCCCTCGTTGTAGTGCCTGGGTATTTGATACCGGTTCAGTTGCTATGTAACTCGAAACAGGAGCTACGGAATAGACGGCGGCTTCCGAGGGATGAGGTGACGATGCGCGTTGGCAACGGATCAAGAGTTGATGTGATGGCCGTCGGCACGCTCTCCTTAGTTTTACCTTCGGGATTAGTTTTAAACCTTAATAAGTGTTATTATGTGCCTGCGTTGAGCATGAACATTATTTCTGGATCTTGTTTATTGCAAGACGGTTATTCATTTAAATCGGAGAATAATGGTTGTTCTATTTATATGAGTAACATCTTTTATGGTCATGCACCTATTGTGAATGGTTTATTTCTTCTAAATCTCAAAAGGGACAAAACACACATCCATAACATTGAGGCTAAGAGATGCAAAGTAGATAGTGATAATACTACTTATTTGTGGCACTGTCGTCTAGGTCATATTGGTGTAAAGCGCATGAAGAAACTCCATTCTGATGGACTTTTGGAGTCTCTTGATTTTGAATCATTTGACACATGCGAACCATGCCTCATGGGCAAGATGATCAAAACCCCGTTCTCCTGTATGATGGAGCGAGCAACGGACTTGTTGGAAATCATACATACCGATGTATGCAGACCGATGAGTGTTTCGACGCGTGGTGGATATCGCTATTTTCTCACTTTTACCGATGACTTAAGTAGATATGGGTATATCTATTTAATGAAACATAAATCTGAAACGTTTGAAAAGTTCAAAGAATTTCAGAATGAAGTGGAGAACCATCGTAACAGAAAGATTAAGTTTCTACGATCCGATCGTGGAGGTAAATATTTGAGTTATGATTTTCTCACGCATCTTAAAGCAAGTGGAATCGTTTCACAACTCACGCCACCCGGAACACCACAGCGCAATGGTGTGTCTGAACGCCGGAATCGAACCCTATTAGATATGGTCCGATCAATGATGTCTCTTACTGATTTGTCGTTATCATTTTGGGGTTATGCATTAGAAACCGCTGCATTCACTTTAAATAGGGCACCATCTAAATCCGTTGAGACGACACCGTATGAACTGTGGTTTGGTGCTAAACCTAAGTTGTCGTTTCTTAAAGTTTGGGGATGCGAAGCTTATGTCAAGAAGTTGATGCCGGACAAGCTCGAACCCAAAGCGGAGAAATGTGTCTTCATAGGATACCCTAAGGAAACTATTGAGTATACCTTCTATCACAGAACCGAAGGCAAAGTGTTTGTCCCAAAGAACGGTTCCTTTCTTGAGAAGGAGTTTCTCTCGAAAGAAGTGAGTGGGAGGAAAGTAGAGCTAGACGAGGTTATTGAACCTTCTCTTGAATTGGAGAGTAGCGCAGCACCTGAAATTGTTCCAGTGCCGCCTGCACCAACAATAGAGGAAGCTAATGACAAGGATCATGAAGCTTCGGACGATGCTGCTACTGAACGTCGCAGGTCGACAAGGTCGCGTGCCCCTCCTGAGTGGTACGGCAACCCTGTCTTGACTGTCTTGTTAGTAGAAGACAGTGAACCTACGAACTATGAGGAAGCGATGATGAGCCCAGACTCTGAGAAATGGCTGGAAGCCATGAAATCCGAATTGGGATCCATGAGCGAAAACCAAGTATGGACTTTGGTGGACCCTCCAAGCGACCAGAAGGCCGTTGAGTGCAAATGGATCTTCAAGAAGAAAACGGACGCGGATGGTAATGTTACCGTCTATAAAGCACGGCTTGTCGCGAAAGGTTTTCGACAAGTTCAAGGTGTTGACTACGATGAGACTTTCTCTCCCGTAGCGATGTTTAAGTCCATTCGGATTTTATTAGCAATTGCTGCGTTTCATGATTATGAAATATGGCAGATGGATGTCAAGACTGCGTTCCTCAATGGCAACATTGATGAAGAGTTGTATATGATGCAACCCGAAGGTTTTGTCGATCCTAAGGATGCTGATAAAGTATGCAAACTTCAGCGTTCCATTTATGGACTGAAGCAAGCATCTCGGAGTTGGAACCTTCGTTTTGATCAAGTGATCAAGAGCTTTGGATTTGTTCCAAATTGCTACGAAGCTTGTATCTACAAGAAAGTGAGTGGGAGCTCGGTGACGTTTTTGGTACTATATGTGGATGACATATTGATTATTGGAAATGACATCAACATGCTTAACGATGTGAAGAGTTATTTGAACAAGTGTTTTTCAATGAAATACCTAGGTGAAGCTGCTTATATATTGGGCATCAAAATCTATAGAGATAGACAAAGACGCCTGATAGCTTTAAGCCAGAGTACATACCTAGACAAAGTTCTGAAAAGGTTCAGAATGGATAAGGCAAAGAAAGGTTCATTGCCTATGTTGTCAGGTAAGATATTGAGCAAGGCTCAGTGTCTAGCTACGGTAAATGATAGGGAAGCTATGAGCAAAGTGCCTTATGCCTCGGCCATAGGTTCCATCATGTATGCCACGCTGTGTACTAGACCGGATGTGTCCAATGCTCTTAGTTTGACGAGCAGGTATCAAAGTGATCCAGGAGTGGAACACTGGACAGCCGTGAAGAACATCCTAAAGTACCTAAATAGAACTAAAGAAATGTTCTTAGTCTATGGGGGTGATGAACAACTCGTCATAAAAGGTTACGTCGACGCTAGTTTTGACACCGACAAGGATGATTCTAAATCTCAGACAGGATACGTGTATATTTTGAATGGAGGAGCTGTGAGCTGGAGAAGCTGCAAGCAAAGCGTGATCGCGGGATCTACAGTAGAAGCGGAATACATGGCTGCTGCAGAAGCGTCAAGTGAAGGAGTTTGGATCAGGAACTTCATCACTGAGCTTGGCGTGGTTCCAAGTGCATTGGACCCACTGGAGATATTGTGTGACAACACTGGCGCCATAGCACTCGCTAAGGAACCAAGATATCATCCAAAGACCAAGCATATCAACCGCAAGTTTCATATAATCCGAGATTATATAGCAGATGGAGATCTGAAGATCAGCAAAGTACATACAGATCTGAATTTCGCAGATCCATTGACTAAACCTCTTCCACGTGTAAAACATGATCAGCACCTTAGTGCCATGAGTGTGAGATTGTTGCCAGATGTAAACTAGATTATTGACTCTAGTGCAAGTGGGATACTATTGGAATTATGCCCTAGAGGCAATAATAAAGCTGTTATTATTATAATTATTGTTCATGATAATGTTTATATTCCATGCTAGAATTGTATTAAGAGGAAACTTTAATACTTGTGTGGTTTGTGAACAACACCGTGTCCCTAGTACGCCTCTACGGACTAGCTCATTGATCAATGATGGTTAAGGTTTCCTAACCATAGACATGAGTTGTCAATTGATAATGAGATCATATCATTGTGAGAATGGTATGGTGGACAGACCCAAACTAAGCGAAGCAATTAGATCGTGTCATCGTGTTCGTCTTTGCGAATCTTTTCTTATGTCAAATATTGTATTCCTTAGACCATGAGATAATACAACTCCCTGGTATCGGAAGAAAGCTTTGAGGTCATCAAACGTCATCCTATGAGAGGGTGATCATAAAGGTGTCTCTCAGGTGATCGGAAAGTATCTGTTGGGTTGTATGTATCGAGATGGGATTTGTCCCTCCCAAGTCGGAGAGATATACTTCGGGCCCACTCGGTAATCGATATCAACACCGCTTGCAAGCATGTGGTTAAGGAGTTAATCACAAAGTGATATCGGATTACGGAACGAGTAAAGTACTTGCTGTGAACGAGATTGAACTAGGTATGACGGTACTGACGATCAAATCTCGGGCAAGTAAAATATCGCGAGACGAAGGGAATATATATATGGGATTGATTGAATCTTGGCATCGTGGTTCATCCGATATGATCATCGATGAATGTGTGGGAGTCAATATGGGTGCCCAGACCCCGCTGTTGATTATTGATAGAAGATCATGTCTGCATATTCTCGAACCCGCAGGGTCACACACTTAACGTGTCTCGACGCTAGGATAGATTGGATAATTGGTTTATGAGTTTTTGTTCGGAGTCTCGGATGGGATCCGGGACATCACGAGAGGTTCCGGAGTGGTCCGGAGAATAAGATTCATATAAGGCAGTGCAGTTTTTGGAGTTCGTAATTGTTCCGGGTTAATCGGTATTGTACCGGAAGATTCTAGAACCTTTCAGAAAGGGACCAACGTGGCCCCACCTTCTGGGAGGGGGCATGGGCCTATGAGGGAGTGCCCTGGCCGCATTGGGCCAGGGGCACAAGGCCCCATAGGGCCCAGCCGGCCTAGAGAGGTTTAAACTCGAGATAGACCTTCTAGAAGGGGGGGTTTCCTTGCCCCCCACTCCTCCTCCTTGGGGCCGCCAGTTTGGGCTTGGGGGAGGGGCTAGGGCTGCGCCCCCCTCTATATAAAGAGGGGTGGGGGTGCACCACCCCCCTACACCTTCCCCTCCAAGAGCTAGCCGCCCTGCTGCCCCTCCTCTCTCCCTCCCGACTGCTTGTAGGCGAAGCCCTGCTGCAGAAATTTTCCACCAATTGCACCGCGCCGTCGCGTTGTAGATCCAACCCATCTCTCCACCATACTTGCTGGTCCGAGGAAGGAGGAGACGTCGAGGTGCTGCACGTGTGCATCTCACGGAGGCACCGCCACTTGTGGTGCTAGATCGGATCGGATCGCGAGGAGGAGAAGCGAGTACGACTACATCACCCACGTTCCGACGAACGTTCCGCTGTGCGAATCTTCAAGGTTATGAAGATCTAATCCAATCTCTCTCGTTGTTTGCATCTCCTAGATTAGATCTTGGCTTCCCTCTGTTCGCATCCGTAGAAAATTTTGATTTACTATGCCGCGAAACCCTTCACTGATCCCCCAAAACTTTTCTCTCCGATTCCCGATCGTGTGAAGCTGAGATTCAAATATCACAAAGTCGCGGCGGCGAGGGGTTCCGATGAGAAGCTGGGAGCGGCATGCCCCGGTAACAACTCCAGGCAGCTTTGATGGTGGCGGTGTCTTGCCCCAGCTCGGATGCCGCCTGTTATGCTTTGGTCCGTATGTTTTTTCCTTCTTCCAGTTCAAATCCCCTGTAAATCTTTCAAATACTAAAGCCAAGTCTTCTGTGCGTGTGTTCTGATGACATGAATTAGAACTAACTAAAAAATCACTTGTGGATTGGCTTGCTCCAAAGAAGAAAAAAAGCTTAAATCCTGCAGTGTAGATAAGCCTTAAGTGCCCTGTTTTTCCACTAGTTACTCCAACATTTTGTTTTTTAGCAATAATGTTCTTCTACACAAATGTATGGCAAATAAAGTTGCTAGTAAATATAATTCGGTCGCAGGCATCTTATGTCAAGACGAATCTTTTTAATTCAATGTTTGTGCCGCGGCCACGTCAAAGGATAGCCACTACCACTTGAATTCTAGCACAAAGCAAGGCGGATATTTGACAGGTAGCGCCACTAGGCTTGGATTCCAACAAACATCTGCCTAGACGAAGTTTCAGTCCTAATCATTTGCATTTGTTTATCTCTCCGCGTAATGAGTGCATAGGCTTGTAGGGTGTGAAGACATTGTTAAATCTATTAAAGTTAGCAGTGTCATAGTAAGATGGTCAATATTTTTAACATCTAATGTGTCCAGCTAACACGAGAGCAGCGATCCCACCCGGGCATACACGTTCCGGGCTTATCACAACCATCCGTTACTTTTGGATTCAGACAGAAGTTCTATAGTCAAAGATGCTAGTAAGTTTGCACTTTAGTCCATGGAAAAGTTTAGAACTAGTCTACAGTCCATCTACCAGGAGAGGATAATACCTCGTCTCTCGTGACATCGCCTTTCTACCTAATTATACAAGACCACACGTTGCTGCCATACCATGGCCTCCTAAGTGTATGGATCTTTTTTATTCGGACATGTTTTTTTGTTCTGTATCAAACGGGGTGTATAATACCTTATATATTGTAATTTCATGAAAACTTCTATGAATCTTGAATGTATCTCTACATTTTATTTGATAAAATATGAATGATGCATTGTGTATGAATATTGTGTAAATCGTATGTACGAATATTATGTGAATCTGGTGTACGAATATACGATGGATCTTTACATTTTCTTTGATAAACCGCTCTGAATCTTACTTTGATCATTGAATTTATGATGGATCTTGTATGGATTTTCTGTCACACTGTAGTGAAATATGTATAGAAATTATATGAATGTTCATTGAAAAAAATTATATGAAACCACTCTGAATCTTGTATGTATCGTTGAATTTTATATGAAACCACTTTGGTTTCATAATGTATGAAACCACTACAAGAAATGTGTCAACTTATGACGTTCTCATTTTGACGATGGCAAAAATCGTCATAAATTTTATGACGATTTGTACCAGATCGTCGCTAGCCACTTCAGGAGGGCCAAACCCCTTCAAAATTATGACGATTGGATAAGAATCGTCGTAATTTTGTTAGTTAAAATCGTCATAATGTGGTAGATCGAACCACAAATAAGGTGCTCTGTGAACGAACCAATCAAAGCACACCAAACAGCCTCTCACGGATCAGATTATCGGCCTGATCTGGACCGTTCATTCCCAATCCAATGCCATGTGATTCACCCGAAGAAACACAACACACACCCCGCCGCGCCCATAGCCTCACAAACCCTAACCCCACCAACTCCAGACCGCCTCCCCTCGCGCCGCCCTTCCTTCCCACCCTCTCCAGCCGCCGATTCTCTTCTCTTGCCGATTCACCCTCTCCCAGGTTCGCCTCCCACTGGCGCAGCCTTGGCGAACCCTAGTTTGCTGCCCTCATGGAAAGGAGGAGTAGCGGGAAGGCGCAGCCGTCATCGTGGAGGAGCAGCAGGAAGATGGCGCCGTCATCATGGAGGAGGGCGAGCTCCACCGAACTCCGTCGTCGGTCAATCGTTGGCTAGGCTTCGACCCGCCCCGATCTGCTCCCCCACGCCTCCTTCCTCAACGCCGGCACGCCAGCAAGCCGGTGCTCCCCCATGCCTCCTTCCATAACCAGATTTGTGCGTCGTCGCCTAATCCCCCTTCCTTCTCCTTACTTTGTCGCGGTGGCTCTTGCAGGTGGGTGTCGGTGACATCTTCGTCGTCGCTGGGGACATCAACGTCATGCTGCTCAACATCGAGGCCTTCACAGTGGCGACAACACGAGCACCACTCCCTCCTCTCTCTGCCGCCACCCCACCCCATCACTTCCGATCCACATCTTGCATCGGCGGGCACTAGGCCCACAACGTCAAGGGAGGCCATCGGGCCAGCGTCTTCAAACGCCTCGAGGGGATCAATGACAAGGTAAACCCTCGGCCTTCTCCTTCTCGCCCCGATCTTGCTGCTGCCTCATACGCCTGTTTTGCCATGCGTCTAGGTGCCTTCTGTACCTGTTCCCGCTTGAACCGTTCCGTGATTTTGGTACCACATGTTTCCTGTAACATCTAGAAGGGATTATTAAGTCATTTTCTCTGTCAATGTTCATTTGTTTCATATTTGGGAAACTTGGAAACTTGGACAGTAGCTGTGATGACATAGATGCTTACCACCACTAGATGTTCTGATTTCCTGAAACTCATTGCATGTTGCATGTACTTGTGTTTAGCATCCTTACACTAACCATATTTATGCTAGATGTACCTGTACTTTGATCTCGTGTTGTTCATGTCTGATAAATGAGATCTTGGAGCACTCATGTGTTGCCTTGGTAGCATCACTGTCTTGCCAGGAATTTTTGATAATCTCTGAAATGTTCTTTTATATCTAGTTTAGCTAAGACTAACTTGATTTTTCTGCATTTACTGATGCATGTACACACGAGGACGGTTTGGCTGTATCATCTGCACTTGCTAGTGATTACTGAACAGAGGCATTTGGGGATCAGAATTATTATACAAAAGCTCTATTGTTGCCAAATTGATGATGCTTGAGGTGGTATCAGTGTAGATGAAAATTCTGGTAGGCTCAACATTATGTCTAAGTGATATTGATTTATAAACATGCATGTTCACTTGAGAAGATAAAATATTAGTAGTATGAACTAATTCAATTGGATGATAGTCCAACAGAAATAGGTCTATAGGTTCTTATTAATCTGAGTTCTTAACCATTGTAAGATTTTTGATACAAGCACAAGTGATACATGTGTGTGTATGCTTGGCATGGAAGAGATGTGACAAGATTAGCTCTACTATACCCTATAGTCTCATTTCTTTATAGCGAGCATTTGAGTATATCAGGTCTGGACATGGTTAGCTTTAGTGGCAATTTGGCTTCAATCTTAGTACATATTGATCTATCTGTAGTTTGGTCAGAGCCCCAATTGTGAGAGCATTCAGTATACTTTTGTTTAGTCTTAATTTTCTGTTATTAGTTCTGCAGTTTTAGTATCTTATGGTACTTAGCTGAGTATACTTTTAATCACACTTGTTTCGTTGTTGTTGGTTTTTATTTGGTTTTCAGGTAATTGGACTAGCAGCATACATCTGTGCTCGTCATCGATGCTGTCCGCCTCGCCACCTACTTCCTTGCCCCTAAGATTGCCTTCATCGCCAAGGTAATAAAACTTCAGGATTGTTAAATCCATTAGGAAATATGGACATGTCCCTGTTCTCCTGTCTCCATACCCTGTACCTGAGTTATCCTTTTTGCGTCTGCGTGAGGTGAGGACACGCCCCTATTGTACTGTCTCCATACCCTGTACCTATGTTTGCGTCAATGTGAGATGGTTCTGGGATGGTAGAATGTGCGACTTTTTACAACAGTTTATGCCACCAGATGTCTATTTAGCTGGGTGTTCTGTAAATCTATATGCTATGACTTCATAGCATGGTTCCATGATATATTATTTTTACTGGCTAAGAATGGCTCGATGATTGGTATGGAATCTTATAATTTGCTTCACATTGACCATCTGTGTGGGTTCCTTGATTGCGCCTTGACTAAACTCTGTTGCGTATAAAACAATGTAGTTGAATTATGTTTTGCAAAAGCTTCTTGTAGTTAATTAAGCTAGTTTTTTGTTTTATGCAAGTGTCATCGTTTCTGCTCTCAATTTGTTTTTTGTTCCTTGGTTCTCTTAATATGTTGACCTTCTTGAGAAATCATGTTTGGTTATTCACATGCAACCAATGTCAACTCAGTCTCCTTCTCTCCTCTAAGGAAGGATAATGTAGCCTTCCGTCTGCAGAAAGCTCCCCTAAGGTCTGCTGTTTCCTGTGTTGTAAGTGTCATCCTTCTCTCACATTGCTATAATCACACAATTAGTCAAATGATCTGTTTTTCATTCTATTTCAAATGTGTTATTTTGATCAGAAGTCAACATCCTTTCTCTGGAATTGCAATCACTTAATTAATCTATTTCATTCCAATTGTTTTATGTGAAGTCAACAAACCAAACACATTTGCATTTCATCATGTCTCTTGTTAAAGTAATTTCGAGATAACTCCAGTAAATGTAGGTACTTTCTGGCTGTGCATTTTGCATGAGTGGACTAGAATTTGACTTTAAGTAGGAACTGTTACTTTGTCACATTGATTCAACCATTACTTTATCTGGTATATTTGATTTGATAAGCAGCCACAGTTATTACCATTCAATATTTCTTAACGCTTACTATCCATCATAGGGTTTTGTTGCTATGATTCTAACTACCTCCTACTGGTGTTGTAATTGAACAGGCCAAGAAGGAGACATTAGACAAGGTTTGTGATATTGTGAAGAGCCAGCTTGCGCTTGCTGATGATGCTGAAGTTTCTGGTGCTTCCAAGTTTACTGATCTTGGTGCCGATTCTTTGGATACGGTAAGTCGCTGTATACTGCAATGTTGGTTGACAACACCCATTTTTAACCCTAGCCAAACCTAGCCTCCACTCAAGAAATATAAACTCTTTAAGTTTGTGTAGCATTGATCTGTGTACAGAACTTAAAAAATCTCTTGCAGGCCTTTGGTAATAGTTTCTTGTTTCTTAAAAAATCTGTGTACAAAACTACATTGGCTAAGTAATGGATAAGAATAGCTTATATGCTATGATTTCATACACAAATTATAAGATTTCATCCCCGTGTTAGTATTTTTACTGCTTTCGGTTGTTTTGGGAAGTACAGATTACGACTTTGAGAGTGTATATCCACTCCGAAGCTTTGTTCAGAGTGTACTGTTCAGAGAGTTCCAGGAAGAGGAAGCACGAAGAAGTTCCAGGAAGAGAAAGCGTGAAGAAGTTTGGATTTTATTCTTTCTGTAATTTTTTTTATTGTATTTTGGTAGCTCCACTGATGTGAACTATGTAGAACTGTGTATGATTGTAATGTGCCGATCATAATGTGCTCTATTTGAAGCAAAATGATTTTGTATATTCTGTTGGTCTTGATTAAATTTTTAGATTTTAATTACTGAGAAAATATATACTAGCAACTGGGACCGTATGAATTATGGAACACCAGGTGTGACCGGCCCAAAATAAGAAGGCCCAAAGTAAAAATCTGTCCAAAGAAAAGGCCAATGCAACGAAACAAAAAAATGCTTGAATGATAGGCTTGGCCCATGTAGCTAACCAGATTTGATGAGAAAATCAATCCAGAATAGTTGGGCTAAGCCCATGTGGAATCCAGAAATGGACTGGTCTGATTTTGATTTAAGACGATTTAATTTCGTCATAATTTTGCCACGTAGGATCAGCCACGTAGGATCTGATTTGGCATGCTAGATGGCCCGTGACGATATTGGATCGTCATAGACGTTATGACGATCCAATATCGTCATAGAAGGTTATGACGATTTTATCAAAAACGTCGTTATAGTTCGTTTGCGACGCCCAGCTTTCGACGATCTCAAAATCGTCATAAATAGATTATTATGACGATTCTATGACGAAAATAGAGGGTCATATATTGCCAGATTTCTTGTAGTGAACTTGTATTATCTTAAAAAAATCTTGGAAACTTGTATGCATATTTGTAGAAATATTCTTGAAAAAATATTATATGTAATTATGTAAGAAATTATTGTTGAAAAAATTGTTGCAAAACATATGAATCTTGTACGAAACTTCTGAATCTAGGATGAAACAAAGTAAGAGTGTCTGAAAATTGTTAAATAAATAGTATCAAAATAAAAATTATTAAATGAGTTTGTTGACACTTGCTTGAGTAGTGTGTATGAATTTATATTGTATATGAATATGTCTAGAATTTTGGTTTCATCTATATGACACTTGTTTGAATCTATAAGAAGGTTTCATAAATATGATGTGGAAAAAATCTGAAATTATATAAAATACATATCTATTGTATGAAACCTCTCCGAATCTGGTATGGATCGTCGAATTTATCATAATCATGTATGGATTTGGTGTCAAACTTTAGTGAAACAAGTATAGAATTTGTTAGAATATTCTGTAAAAAAAATTATATGAATATGTCTTGGCAGAAACAAGTTTGTAAAAACGTGTGAATCTTGTATGAAACTTATGAATCTAGGATGAAACAAAGTAAGAGTGTCTAAATATTATTAAATAAAAAATACAAAAATAAAAATTATCAAAAGAGATTGTTGAAAAAACAAATCATGCATGTTTCCATAAAAAGATTCGGATCTTTTGCAAAGTAAAGCAGTAATTAGACAAGAAATGTGAAAGATATGTACTGACAAATAAGAGGGTCCTCCTCTCGTGAACTGAATTTGGTGAAGGGGTCTTTTTGCAACTAGCATGGAAGACCGGGAAGAGAATGCTCTGACCATGCACGAATCTTAAACACAGGTTGGACAAGAAGGATAAGCCGGGAACACGTAACCCCAGGCAGTATTACTTTTTCGCAGCTAACACTTAGAAGAACACAGCCACCCACAAAGCGACGAGGCCAGAAACCACTCAGTACTCAGATCCACCTGTACCTCCGAGCTCTCAACCAAGCACAAGCAACCACCATGGCGGAGGCAGTTGTAGGATTGCTAGTTACCAAGCTCGGTGTGGCCTTGGCGAAAGAGGCGGTTGCCTTTGCTTCGTCACTGCTCTTCAAGGAAGCATCTGCCCTCCATGGTCTCTTTGGTGAGATTCATGAAGCCAAGGATGAACTTGAGAGCATGCAAGGCTATCTGCAGCGGGCGGAGCGGTTCAAGGACACCGATGAGACCACTGGCATCTTTGTCAACAGGATCAGGGGCTTTGCTTTCGAGATTGAGGATGTTGTCGACGAGTTCACCTACAAGCTAAAGGATAGGCATGGGGGATTTGTCGCCAAGATGAAGAAGAGGATCAAGCATGCCAAGACATGGCGACGTCTGGCACTCAAGCTGCAACAAGTTAAGAAAAACCTCAGAGATGCTGATGAGAGGAAAGTACGCTATGAGTTTAGAGGAATTGACAAGGATGCCCGAAGCATTGGCAGCCAATCAAAGATTGTAGATCCAGCTTCGTATTCCGCCAAGGAGGATGATCTTGTGGGGGTTGAGGAGAGCAAGAAGCTGTTGATGCAATGTCTTACAGATGATTCCGAAGAGCATAGCATGGTTGCAACAGTTTGGGGGATGGGTGGAGTTGGTAAGACCACTCTTGTCTCACATGTCTACAATTTAGTGAAAGATGACTATGATACTGCTGCATGGGTTACAGTTTCAAAGAGTTACCAAGTTGAAGCCTTGCTGAAGACAATCGCCAGACAATTTGGCGCCAAAGTTGATGTTTCTAGTATGGCAAAGAGAGCCCTAACTGAGGTAATCTATACCCACCTACAAGGTAAGAAATACCTATTGGTTATGGATGACGTTTGGGGTGTGGACGTGTGGTTCAATATAAGAGATACATTTCCTACATATAGCGGTAGTCGATTTGTTATCACCTCAAGAATCCACAAGGTAGCATTGCTAACAACTGGAAATTTTGTAGTTGAACTGCAACCACTGCAAGAAGCACAGTCATGGCAGTTATTTTGCAAGGAGGCGTTTTGGAAAGATCAAAGCCGAACATGCCCAGAGGGATTAAAGCTTTTGGCTCAAAAGTTTGTCAGTAAGTGCAGTGGCTTGCCCATTGCAATTGCATGCATCGGCCGCCTGTTGTCCTGCAAACAACCATCATACTCTGATTGGGAGGATGTGTACAAGGAAATTCAGCTCAGCTAACTAATAATGCGGTCCTTGATGTCAATATTATTCTGAAAGTCAGCTTGGAGGACCTTCCGTATGATCTGAAGAACTGTTTCTTACACATTGGGGAGGAGAGTGACGAGGCAGTGGATCGCTGCTGAATTTGTCAGGGAAAAGGAAAACAAAACACTAGAGGAAGTGGCAGAGGGATACTTGACTCAGCTTGTGAATCGAAGCTTACTACTGGTAGTGGTAAGGAATAGTGGTGGACGATTGAAATGCTGTCGGATGCATGATGTCATACGCCTTCTTGCTCTCAGCAAAGCCAAGGAGGAATGCTTTGGTAAAGTTTATGATGGATCAAGAGTATTCTCTATAGAAGGCACGCGTCGCATATCGATCCAGAGTGAAAACATTGAACAACTGACTCGATCTTGTGGAACACATATCCGTGCACTCCATGTGTTTGAGAGTTATATCAGTATTAATTTGCTCAAGTCTATCCTAGCATCTTCGAGTTTGCTGTCAACAATGGATCTGCAAGGTGCACACATCGAAATTCTTCCTAAACAAGTATTCGACCTGTTCAATTTGCGGTATTTGGGTCTCAGACATACTGGCATTCAAAGTCTGCCTGAAGCAATAGGGAGATTACAAAACTTAGAAGTCTTGGATGCTTACAACACTGAATTGTCATTTTTACCAAACAACGTGGTAAAACTTTGCAAGTTGAGGTACTTGTATGTATGTGCTGGTGGGACAGAATTTAATCAATTTTCTGGAGTCAAGGTGCCTGATGGCATGCAAGACCTTACGGCACTGCGAGCTCTGCAATATGTGGAAGCGAGCTCAAAGATTCTACGTGAAGTTGAAGTATTGACAGAGCTAAGAACATTTGGTGTCTGCAATATCAGAAGTGAACACTCTGCTGATTTGTGCAATGCTCTCACAGAAATGAGACATCTTGTTCATCTAGACATTTTTGCTACAGGTGAGGAGATGCTGCTGGAAAGACTATGCTTACCTCCAACCATTTGTTGGCTTGGTTTACATGGGAAGCTAGGAAAATAGCACCTTTGTCCCACCTTAGTAGCCTCACCCGGCTGCAATTGTCATTCTCCAACATTGAGGAGGAATCTTTTTCAGTCTGCTGGTGTTACATGGTTTATACCATCTTGAGCTTTTCAAGGCTTTTGTAGGGATAAAGTTGCAATTCAGTTCTGGATCATTTCCAAAACTGCGAATCCTAGGAATAGGTGGCTCTCATAAGCTCATCCGAGCTGAAATAGAAGATGGTGCAATGGCAAGCCTTGTTTCGCTATTGTTTGATGATTGTCCTGAATTAAAGGTTCTCCCCGATGGCATTGAGCATCTCAGGGCCCTTGAAGATTTACGTCTGATAAATACTAGAGATGAATGTAAGAAACAATGATCAAGGGGTATAATCTCGGATACAGCCGAGTCCCCGTACTGCATGTTTATATAGATGACTTGACGTGTTACAAAAGATGATAGAGGGAGAGATCTAACGGACTCATATCCGTTTACAACTGTTTTAACAAACTACCTACTTTATCTCTAACACCCTCCCTTAATCACAACTTGCTTAAGTTGAGATTATGCTTGAACTCTTCAAAGGTTTTCACAGTAAGTGGCTTCGTGAATCCATCAGCCACTTGATCTTTGGAGGGAACAAATCGTATCTCCAATTCTTTGTTCAGAACTCTCTCTCTGACAAAGTGAAAATCAATCTCTATATGCTTTGCCCTTGCATGAAATACTGGGTTGGCTGACAAATATGTTGCACCCAAATTATCACACCATAAACATGGTGGTTGCCTTCTTTTAACACCAAGTTCTTCAAGAAGAGACTGAACCCAAATTACTTCAGTTGTTGCATTTGCAAGAGACTTATATTCTGCTTCAGTACTGGACCTTGAGACTGTTGCTTGTTTCTTTGCACTCCATGAAATCAAATTAGGACCAAAGAATACAGCAAAACCTCCCGTTGAGCGCTGATCATCAACATATCCTGCCCAGTCAGCATCAGAGAAAGCACTGACTAGAGTTGAATTTGACCTCAAAAATGTTAATCCAGTACTGATGGTATCCTTGACATATCTCAATATCCTCTTTGCTGCAGACCAATGTGCAGTAGTTGGAGCATGCAAATACTGACAAACTTTATTTACTGCATATGCTATGTCAGGCCTCGTAAGAGTGAGATACTGCAGTGCACCAACCATACTCCTATACTTGGTGCTATCTTCAGGACCTAGAGCTTCTCCTTCATGTGCCGAAATAGTTTCAGAAGAAGACAGGAGCGTCGGAACTCCCTTGGAGAACAAAAGTCCAGCACGCCCGGGCACATCACGGGCATACTTAGCCTGACTCAAGACCAGGCCATCATTAGTCTTCCTGACTTCAATTCCCAAGAAATAATTCAGATCACCTAGGTCCTTCAAGGCAAACTCTTTCTTCAAATTCTTCAGAAGTGCATCTGTTGCTGTTTGAGAGGAACTCGCCGCAATTATGTCATCCACATAGATAAGCATATAGATGGTGACACTGTGTTGATGATAAATGAACAGTGATGTGTCAGACTTGGATGCAACAAATCCATATTTAACCAACTGAGTACTCAACCGAGAGTACCATGCTCTTGGAGCTTGTTTCAAGCCATAAAGAGCTTTATCAAGCCTGCTTATATAATTGGGTTTATTCTGATCCTCATACCCTGGTGGTTGTCTCATATAGACCTCCTCTTTCAGAACACCATGCAAAAACATGTTCTTGACATTGAGCTGACGAAGACTCCACCCTCTAGACACTGAGATGGATAAAACAAGTATGACAGTGGCAATATTAACCAAATGACTAAAGGTGTCTTTATAATCTATGCCATAGTGTTGTTTGAAGCCTTTGGCCACAAGTCTGGCCTTATATCTGTCAATAGTCTCATCTGACTTTCTTTTAACTTTATAGATCCACCTGCAATCAATGAGATTTTTACCGTGTGCAGGAGGAACCAATCTCCATGTTTTATTCTTCACAAGAGCCTCATACTCTTCATCCATAGCACCACGCCAATGCTCATTTGCTAGTGCATCCACTAGATTAGTTGGTTCATCTGTAGCAGCAGACAAACACCAACGGACATTTCCATCATTATATTCTGGGCTTATATATACCTTTTAAAGCACGAGTTGTCAGCCGTGTCAAAGAAGAAGTCACAGGCTGCTGCAGCGCAGAGGATCCCGTCCCCCGGTCGCTGTCAGCTGCATCACTGGACTGCCCATGTAACACCCTCAGAATCGGCCCTATGCAAGTTTTAGCGAAATTCGCCAAACCCGCATAGAAACGATTCAAAGGTGCCCACCAGGCACTTTCGTGCGGGTGGAAAACGAAGTAATAACATTACACAACAGTCCTCGATGGGACCCACAGAACAGATATATATATAACAGCGACTCAATGAGTCAAGAATACAGATATAATTTACAAAGATCCAAATCACCTGGAAATTGATAGGGCGTCCGACTACGGACAAGATGCAAATGGGGCTAAGAGCCCTGAAGAATAACCAATGGCGTCCATAACCCTGCCCAGGCCAAGCCGGAAGGGTAACCCTGCTAACGACGTTGATCTCAAAAACCTGCTTAAACAAAAGGGGTGCCGGCAAAGGGGCAAAGGAAAAAGAGGAGCGTCAGTACTGAGGCCAGTACACGGCGAGCGCCAAACAAACCCATCCTGGTGTTTCCCCCTCGATACCAAACGAGGAAGTCAACCGAGGAACTCACACAGTTGGCAGTTTAATTTATTCAGTTCTCTTGCAGCAATTACTAGTCAATTATATATAATCATCCTGATAAAATAAGCAGTGGGCCGTTTTATTTAACCATTCTGTTGTAGTTGCGACACTTACTAGTCAGATACAATTAGCATGAGATAACCCAAAACCCAACAGTTGTTGATACTTTTATTTAGCCATTCCTTTGTAGTGAAGCTGATTACTAGTCATATCGGATACAAGTCAATTTATAACAGTAAACTTTAGTTATAGTTGTCTATGATCAAGCACTGTGCTCCAAGTCGTCCATAACCGCGGACACGGCTTCTCGAAAAGATTTAACCTTGCAGGGGTGCACCAAAGTATCCACACGCACTTCGACCCTTTTTGCCAGATCAATTAACATACACCCATCGGTATGTCGGCGGGGCCTAAGTCATGACGTTTCCCAGACCCAAAGCAAGCACGGGGGGCCACCCCACTAAGTACACCCGCAACAAAGTCGGCCGGTCTCCGAGACGGACTCAGGGTTTGCGATAGTGGCTGTAAACGACAGCAAATCCCAAAACTGGGACTGTCGATACCGCAAAAACACTCCGCTTTCAAAACAGTACAGCGTGCTCCTCACACAATCGTAAATATAGCAGTAAAGCATGGCATAAGTACAGGATAGTAATAAAGCCCCAAACTACTTGTGGCCCCCAGTACAATACTTTGAAATCAGGTACTAAATCGATGGGGGGCCCATATCTCCCCACATGTGGTTAGCGCGCTCGATCTCGGAACAGGTGTCAAGAACTCGGGGTCCTACGGGACACAAGTGGGCGGTCGGAAACCAAATATTATCTATCACCCACCGGTGCCTCTGCTTACCTACTTCAATTTTAGTTATTAAACAATAATTAAAGTGAATGATAATTAAAGCCATGATCATCTCCAACATTGAACATGCGGCAATACTCCAACAACTGTGGTACTTGACGACACGCAACAGCACTTGAGCAAGCGACTACGACGCGTAAGTCCAACTATCTACCAATTCAATAGGTAATAGGATGTGTCCAAGGCAATATATGGCTGCAAGGGATATCACGGGTACGGAAACTAGAGCATCGCAACACAGATAGCAATAGATCAACATGAGGGAATAAATACTATAAAGTAAGATAGGTAGAAACGGGGAGATGCTCGCCTGAAAACATTGTCGAAGGTTCAACCGAAGATCGGGGCGAAGCTCACATCAACTCAACGGCCTTATCCGCGAAGAAGCAAAACACTAGAATAAACACCGGATGCAATATTTAATACTACGGAAAAAGATCGGGCATGATGCATGTATGATGTATGGCATGGCAAAGGTGCGATGCAATTGGGCCATATTAAGCGGAACCGGGGTCCCGACAATTAGTTAGATGGTTCTAGTTGTTTATCTACCCCGCAAATTAAATGTTGTTTTAGCATGGCAAAAGATAGCACCGGTTCGCTACACAAATTTAAATGAGGCCAATATAAGGCTAGATTTGCCCGCATATGGGCCCCATATTAATTATATGGTGAATCGGCATAAGGTCCCCAAACCGCACAAGATGCATGCGAGATGAACAATTAAATATGCAACAATATCATTTATAAAAATAGGGGCTCGGGAAAAGGTTCACACATTGGGGTCTCGACGAACTTGGGGTTCCGGGGTTCGGGGTCGGGTCTCATGGTTCAGGGTTCGACGGGATCGTTCTCGGACAACTGAGGTAGATCTTGGCGTTCCGTGAAGGAGGACTTGATTCGGCGTCGGGGGCGCATCGGATTCGTTCTGGTCGGTGTCGATCTTGTCAGGGCGAAGATCTTGTCGGGTCCGCGCCATCGAGTCGGTCTTGGCATTCGGGGTGAAATACTTGGCGTATCCGTGGCCTTCGGGTCGAAGAACTTGGCACGCCAGGGTTAGGTCTTCGGGGGGTCCGAAAAGAAGAACTTGGCGCTCCGAGACGAGAGCCTTAGGTACGGGGTCTTGGTGTTCATGAAGTAGGTCTTCGGGTACATGGAGTTCTTGTCGCTTGGTATCCGTGTAGGAGAGCTCGAGGTCGATGGTGAACTTGTTTGGTATCGGGGTTTTTCGAAGATCTTGGCGCGGCACCGATGAGCTTGGTCAACTCCTTGTTCTTGTCCGCTCCGAGGAGGTAGCCCAGATTGTCCCAACTTATTCGTCGGTGATAAACATGGACGACGTCGGTTCCGCGAGTTCCGTGTAGAAGACCTTGAATTGTCAAGGGTTACTTCGAGTGGCATCTGGTGGTTCCTGTAACTTGCCGTCAGAGACAAGCCGACAACGGAACACATTGACGGCCTACTAGCTTCACTGAACTGGTGTCAACTCTTCCAGACCAAAACACAAACACCTGCGAGGCACCGCGTGACCGAAGAAAGGCGATGGCGTGCGTGAGGCGGGTGCTGGCGGTCAGAGCCACGAGGCGACAGAGGTCCTGGCCAGGGACCCCAGGGTCGACGACGAGACGGGGACGGCCCCTTGGCGACGGGCCGACTAGGGAGGGCGCCGATCCTGCGGTGGCAAGCAGAGGTGGCGGCTAGGCGCGCAGAGGACGACGCAGACGCAGAGGGGACGCCGGCGGTGGCTCCGCCGGTGGGGAAGAAGATGCGGCCGCGGACGACGGCACGGAGGAGGGAGCGGGCCCGGGTCGGTGACGAGGAGGCGCGGGGTCGTGGCCGGAGAGGGAGGACCCGGCGGCGGGGGTATCTGGCGGGGCGGTGGACGGACGCAGAGGAGGCGGCGGTTCGCGGTCGGAGGCGGGGTAGAGAGCCACGGCGCGGGCTCGGGCCGGCGGCGAGGAGGTCGGGCAGAGGCGGAGGCGCTAGGGCCGGAGAGGAACCGCGGCAGCGGCGGCGCCACACGGGGAGGCCGACGAGGCGCAGCGGCCGGCGGGGAGGACAGGCGGTGAGACGGGGGACGGGTGAGCTCGGGCGGGGACGCGGGCGGAGGCCGAGGCGCGGAGGTCGGGGAGGAGGGACCGGACTCGGCGAGGAGAGGGCGGCGGGAGGATGGGGCGTGGCGGCGAGCTAGAGGAGGGAAGAGGGTGAGCGGGGAGGGTCGCCGGCGGCGGCGCCTGGGGAGGGAGGTGTCGGGGTCGGGTTGAGGGAGGAGGCCGCAGAGAGGTTGGGGAGAGAGGAGAAGGAGGTAGGAGCGGGGCGCGCCGGGGTGGTTGGTGGGCCAGGCGGGAGTGGGTCCTGGGGTGGGTCCCGCGGGCAGGGCGGGGGCCGGGGCGTGGGGATCTGGTGCGGTAGGTGGGGGGTTGGACCGGGTCCAGGGGGTGGGGGCTGCTGCGGGCCTGCGGTGGGTCCCAGGGGCGGTGAGGGAGAGAGAGAGTGGTTAGGCTAGGGGGGGTTTGACCAGGGGAGGCAGGTGGGGAGGGAGTAGGGCTGTGGGGTGGAAGTAGTGACGTGGCAGCAAGGGAGTGGTGGAGGGAGTGAGAGAGGTGAGGTGGCGAGAGCGGATTGGGTGGGGTGAGGTGGCTGGAGGGGTGGGTAGATTAGGACTGGTAGGAATAGATTTTTGGGTGGACCGTTGTAGGTAGTCTGGACCGATTTTATTCTGGGGGTGGTCGTTCGGGTCGAATCGGCCCGTTCAACTGCCCCACTAAAAATAATTAACTATTTTATTTATTTCAAACCGGGCTTTTGTAAACCGATAGCAGACAAAACAAAATATTCCGGCGACCCGGGTTTTGCGTTTGAACAAAGACAGGGCGTTTTAGAAATCACAAAATAGGTTTTTCTGCAAATAGTTTTATGCAAGCAAATGCAAGATGATGACGATGCTCAAACGCAATGTGGCATGATGACATGAGCATGCGGTCATGATGATGCAATGCACAAAAACAACGCGATTTTCTAGTAGTGGTTTTGCGGGATGCCACAATTCGACACCACTAACAATGGATCTCGCCCTCGAGATCCGCCTCATGGTACCGGAAGGAAGGTCGGCGATCTGCGTCTTCTCGCTTCGTGTAGATCCTCGCGACACCACTAACAAGGGTTCCTTCTTCATCTTGAAAATGGCGACACCACCAACAAAGGGTCGTTGTTCACGTTCGTCAAGAGAACACTCCGGATATCAACGGACGAAGTTAAAGGTAAGGCCACCTCTAACTTCCATGGAAGGAGTAGAATTGCATCGATCCACCATTCGATATACAAAGCAAATGATAAGAGTAGTGGTATGGTCGCGACTCCATCCCGCACTCAAAGCATTACTATGTACACGTATAGACAGATTATGCAACCAACCCTCAAGATTTAGACTGAAGATCTCGACAAACGAGGTTCCGAAACGAAGGCGTGATGCAGACTCTGCATCGGACCTAGCGTAGATGATGTCGTCGTGTCGGAAACACCGGAAGGCACGAGAAGGAACAAAGAGAAGTCCACCAGACGAAGGATTCCTCGGATAGCATGAAGACCAGATGTAGCAACACCGTTACCAAAGGAGGAAGCGAAACCCTGAAGGTACGACGAAAACCCAACCACGAGAATTCCTGGACTCGAAGAAAAGATAAGAGAGCAGATCCAAAACACGTCGAGATAAGAGGAGAATAGCAGAGGGGTAAGGAGTAAAATCAGACCTAATCAGAACTATCCAACCGATTTTGCAAAAATAGTTTTGACACTCTACTTCGGCCGTTAGCTAGGTTATCCTACAGGCTGGACTTGTGGGGTATCGCAACTGCTGAGCTCTGATACCACTTTGTAACACCCTCAGAATCGGCCCTATGCAAGTTTTAGCGAAATTCGCCAAACCCGCATAGAAACGATTCAAAGGTGCCCACCAGGCACTTTCGTGCGGGTGGAAAACGAAGTAATAACATTACACAACAGTCCTCGATGGGACCCACAGAACAGATATATATAACAGCGACTCAATGAGTCAAGAATACAGATATAATTTACAAAGATCCAAATCACCTGGAAATTGATAGAGCGTCCGACTACGGACAAGATGCAAATGGGGCTAAGAGCCCTGAAGAATAACCAATGGCGTCCATAACCCTGCCCAGGCCAAGCCGGAAGGGTAACCCTGCTAACGACGTCGATCTCAAAAACCTGCTTAAACAAAAGGGGTGCCGGCAAAGGGGCAAAGGAAAAAGAGGAGCGTCAGTACTGAGGCCAGTACACGGAGAGACTAGAATTCGGCGGTCCTCGCCTACATAGGTATGGTGGACTGAAACGGCAGCGGCAGCTTGCACTAAACAACCTATAGAGACTCGATACAACTGGCGGTTATCAGAGAGGGATAAGAATGACATATCCGGATCCCACCTGAAGCTAACACCAAACAAACCCATCCTGGTGTTTCCCCCTCGATACCAAACGAGGAAGTCAACCGAGGAACTCACACAGTTGGCAGTTTAATTTATTCAGTTCTCGTTGCAGCAATTACTAGTCAATTATATATAATCATCCTGATAAAATAAGCAGTGGGCCGTTTTATTTAACCATTCCGTTGTAGTTGCGACACTTACTAGTCAGATACAATTAGCATGAGATAACCCAAAACCCAACAGTTGTTGATACTTTTATTTAGCCATTCCGTTGTAGTGAAGCTGATTACTAGTCATATCGGATACAAGTCAATTTATAACAGTAAACTTTAGTTATAGTTGTCTATGATCAAGCACTGTGCTCCAAGTCGTCCATAACCGCGGACACGGCTTCTCGAAAAGATTTAACCCTGCAGGGGTGCACCAAAGTATCCACACGCACTTCGACCCTTTTTGCCAGATCAATTAACATACACCCATCGGTATGTCAGCGGGGCCTAAGTCATGACGTTTCCCAGACCCAAAGCAAGCACGGGGGGCCACCCCACTAAGTACACCCGCAACGAAGTCGGCCGGTCTCCGAGACGGACTCAGGGTTTGCGATAGTGGCTGCAAACGACAGCAAATCCCAAAACTGGGACTGTCGATACCGCGAAAACACTCCGCTTCCAAAACAGTACAGCGTGCTCCTCACACAATCGTAAATATAGCAGTAAAGCATGGCATAAGTACAGGATAGTAATAAAGCCCCAAACTACTTGTGGCCCCCAGTACAATACTTTGAAATCAGGTACTAAATCGATGGGGGGCCCATATCTCCCCACATGTGGTTAGCGCGCTCGATCTCGGAACAGGTGTCAAGAACTCGGGGTCCTACGGGACACAAGTGGGCGGTCGGAAACCAAATATTATCTATCACCCACCGGTGCCTCTGCTTACCTACTTCAATTTTAGTTATTAAACAATAATTAAAGTGAATGATAATTAAAGCCATGATCATCTCCAACATTGAACATGCGGCAATACTCCAACAACTGTGGTACTTGACGACACGCAACAGCACTTGAGCAAGCGACTACGACGCGTAAGTCCAACTATCTACCAATTCAACAGGTAATAGGATGTGTCCAAGGTAATATATGGCTGCAAGGGATATCACGGGTACGGAAACTAGAGCATCGCAACACAGATAGCAATAGATCAACAGGAGGGAATAAATACTATAAAGTAAGATAGGTAGAAAGGGGGAGATGCTCGCCTGAAAACATTGTCGAAGGTTCAACCGAAGATCGGGGCGAAGCTCACATCAACTCAACGGCCTTATCCGCGAAGAAGCAAAACACTAGAATAAACACCGGATGCAATATTTAATACTACGGAAAAAGATCGGGCATGATGCATGTATGATGTATGGCATGGCAAAGGTGCGATGCAATTGGGCCATATTAAGCGGAACCGGGGTCCCGACAATTAGTTAGATGGTTCTAGTTGTTTATGTACCCCGCAAATTAAATGTTGTTTTAGCATGGCAAAAGATAGCACCGGTTCGCTACACAAATTTAAATGAGGCCAATATAAGGCTAGATTTGCCCGCATATGGGCCCCATATTAATTATATGGTGAATCGGCATAAGGCCCCCAAACCGCACAAGATGCATGCGAGATGAACAATTAAATATGCAACAATATCATTTATAAAAATAGGGGCTCGGGAAAAGGTTCACACATTGGGGTCTCGACGAACTTGGGGTTCCGGGGTTCGGGGTCGGGTCTCATGGTTCAGGGTTCGACGGGATCGTTCTCGGACAACTGAGGTAGATCTTGGCGTTCCGTGAAGGAGGACTTGATTCGGCGTCGGGGGCGCATCGGATTCGTTCTGGTCGGTGTCGATCTTGTCAGGGCGAAGATCTTGTCGGGTCCGCGCCATCGAGTCGGTCTTGGCATTCGGGGTGAAATACTTGGCGTATCCGTGGCCTTCGGGTCGAAGAACTTGGCACGCCAGGGTTAGGTCTTCGGGGGGTCCGGAAAGAAGAACTTGGCGCTCCGAGACGAGAGCCTTAGGTACGGGGTCTTGGTGTTCATGAAGTAGGTCTTCGGGTACATGGAGTTCTTGTCGCTTGGTATCCGTGTAGGAGAGCTCGAGGTCGATGGTGAACTTGTTTGGTATCGGGGTTTTTCGAAGATCTTGGCGCGGCACCGATGAGCTTGGTCAACTCCTTGTTCTTGTCCGCTCCGAGGAGGTAGCCCAGATTGTCCCAACTTATTCGTCGGTGATAAACATGGACGACGTCGGTTCCGCGAGTTCCATGTAGAAGACCTTGAATTGTCAAGGGTTACTTCGAGTGGCATCTGGTGGTTCCTGTAACTTGCCGTCAGAGACAAGCCGACAACGGAACACATTGACGGCCTACTAGCTTCACTGAACTGGTGTCAACTCTTCCAGACCAAAACACAAACACCTGCGAGGCACCGCGTGACCGAAGAAAGGCGATGGCGTGCGTGAGGCGGGTGCTGGCGGTCAGAGCCACAAGGCGACAGAGGTCCTGGCCAGGGACCCCAGGGTCGACGACGAGACGGGGACGGCCCCTTGGCGACGGGCCGACTAGGGAGGGCGCCGATCCTGCGGTGGCAAGCAGAGGTGGCAGCCAGGCGCGCAGAGGACGACGCGGACGCAGAGGGGACGCCGGCGGCGGCGCCGCCGGTGGGGAAGAAGATGCGGCCGCGGACGACGGCGCGGAGGAGGGAGCGGGCCCGGGTCGGTGACGAGGAGGCGCGGGGTCGTGGCCGGAGAGGGAGGACCCGGCGGCGGGGGTTCTGGCGGGGCGGTGGACGGACGCAGAGGAGGCGGCGGTTCGCGGTCGGAGGCGGGGGCAGAGAGCCACGGCGCGGGCTCGGGCCGGGGGCGAGGAGGTCGGGCAGAGGCGGAGGCGCTAGGGCCGGAGAGGAACCGCGGCAGCGGCGGCGCCACACGGGGAGGCTGACGAGGCGCAGCGGCCGGCGGGGAGGACGGGCGGTGAGACGGGGGACGGGTGAGCTCGGGCGGGGACGCGGGCGGAGGCCGAGGCGCGGAGGTCGGGGAGGAGGGACCGGACTCGGCGAGGAGAGGGCGGCGGGAGGATGGGGCGTGGCGGCGAGCTAGAGGAGGGAAGAGGGTGAGCGGGGAGGGTCGCCGGCGGCGGCGCCTGGGGAGGGAGGTGTCGTGGTCGGGTTGAGGGAGGAGGCCGCAGAGAGGTTGGGGGAGAGAGGAGAAGGAGGTAGGAGTGGGGCGCGTCGGGGTGGTTGCTGGGCCAGGCGGGAGTGGGTCCTGGGGTGGGTCCCGCGGGCAGGGCGGGGGCCGGGGCGTGGGGATCTGGTGCGGTAGGTGGGGGGTTGGACCGGGTCCAGGGGGTGGGGGCTGCTGCGGGCCTGCGGTGGGTCCCAGGGGCGGTGAGGGAGAGAGAGAGTGGTTAGGCTGGGGGAGGGTTTGACCAGGGGAGGCAGGTGGGGAGGGAGTGGGGCTGTGGGGTGGAAGTAGTGACGTGGCAGCTAGGGAGTGGTGGAGGGAGTGAGAGAGGTGAGGTGGCGAGAGCGGATTGGGTGGGGTGAGGTGGCTGGAGCGGTGGGTAGATTAGGACTGGTAGGAATAGATTTTTGGGTGGACCGTTGTAGGTAGTCTGGACCGATTTTATTCTAGGGGTGGTCGTTCGGGTCGAATCGGCCCGTTCGACTGCCCCACTAAAAATAATTAACTATTTTATTTATTTCAAACCGGGCTTTTGCAAACCGATAGCAGACAAAACAAAATATTTCGGCGACCCGGGTTTTGCGTTTGAACAAAGACGGGGCGTTTTAGAAATCACAAAATAGGTTTTTCTGCAAATAGTTTTATGCAAGCAAATGCAAGATGATGACGATGCTCAAATGCAATGTGGCATGATGACATGAGCATGCGGTCATGATGATGCAATGCATAAAAACAACGCGATTTTCTAGTAGTGGTTTTGCGGGATGCCACAGCCCAGCACTGTTATCGCTAGGTGAGCCAGTGGGCGCAGGGGATTCGGAGTGCTCCGATGTGGCCGAGTGCGTGGTAGAGGAGAGGCTCGGGCTCGGTGCAGGGTACCGCGCGGGTGTACGGCGCCACGTGTACGTCTGCAGTTGGCACGGAGGGGGTGACGCGCTGTGCTCGGGCGCGGATTAGCGCGACACGCTACTGCATGTCCCAGGTGCTGGCTGTCGGCCCGCTGGCGCCTGATCCGAGAGAGATTCTCCTGATCCCGAGGAGGATGTAGACAGGAGATCGTCCTCATGTCTTGTGTCCGTGTCCTCTTCTGCTGATATTTCTTGTGATGTTTCTGAGTGTGTTTCCTGTCTGTTTTGCCTGAAATTTTCACCAGTGGCTGCACGTTGAGCAGCAGTACCCTGCACAACATAGGAGGGACTAACACCCGAGGGATTGTTAGGAGCATTAGCCAAATTAGTATCATCCAAAGTAGTATCCCCATGTTCAGAGTTTCGAAGGGATGGATCAAGTAAGAGGATTTCTTGACGAAGAAGAGCTCCGGCGTTAGGATGAAGAGACTGAAAAGGAAACACAGCCTCATCAAAAACAACGTCCCGTGAGATATATACCCGTCCTGTAGAAACTTCGAGACACTTAACCCCTTTATGACGTGGGTTGTAGCCTAAGAACACACACTGTGTAGATCGAACAGCTAATTTTTGCTTGTTGTAAGGCCGAAGATTGGGCCAACAGGCGCAGCGAAAGACATGTAATGAAGAGTAATTTGGTTTGGTGCCTAAGAGACGATGAACATGAGTGTCATTGTTAATTACAGGACTAGGTATCAAATTTATAAGATAAGTGGCAGTGAGAAACGCCTCATACCAAAATTTTAGAGGCATGTGTACATTAGCGAGTAGGGCCAATCCTACTTCAACAATATGACGGTGCTTACGTTCTGCAGCACCGTTTTGCTGATGTGCATGGGGACAAGAAACAAGGTGAGAGATGCCTTGTTGTTGCAACAATTCACGAAATTTGAGATATTCGCCACCTCCATCAGATTGTACAGCAATAATTTTATGGTTAAGCTTGCGTTCAACAAGAGCTTGGAAAGAAGTAAACGCAGCTAGAGCATCAGATTTTTTCTTAAGCAAGGTAATCCAAGTAAACTTGCTATAATCATCAATAAAACTTATATAATAATCATCTCTACCAACAGAAGTAGGAGCAGGCCCCCATACATCAGAAAAGACTAATTGCAAGGGAGCCATGGATACACTGGTGGAGATGGGATATGGAAGCCGATGACTCTTTGATTTTTGACACGAATCACAAACTGACTCTATTTTAGACTCCTTGATGTAAGGAAGTTTATTTTTCTAACAATTTGGCTAACAATCTGGATGGAAGGATGACCAAGACGACTATGCCACCTTGCTTGTGAGGGCTTGGTGGCGACAAACGCATGCTTTTGGAATTGTGATGACACCATCGATGAAATCAGTGGGTAAAGCCTACCAACACATCGTCCTCTATGAATTGTTCTCCCCGTGACCTGATCCTTAATAAAAAATAGAAGGGGTGAAATTCAATGTAAACACGATTATCAAGAGTGAAGCGATGAACAAAAAGAATTTTTTTGGAGGCATTGGGAACATGAAGAATGTCACGGAGGAAGAAGTTCTGAACAGGGTTGCGAACAATGGAAGTACCAATATGGGAAATCTCCATATCTTGCCCGCTGGCGGTGTTGACCCTGTCATTGCCTCTGTAGGGATCACGCATAGTCAAGTTGTTGAGCTCCCCCATGATGTGATGCGTAGCCCCGGTGTCGGGGTACCAGTTGGTGTCGACACCGTAGGAGGCGGCATGGGCCTCCTTGTCGTCGTAGGAGCCGGCATTGTCTTCAGAGAAGCGGTACCAACAATCTTTGGCCGGGTGTCCCTCCCGGCCACATATTTGGCAAGTGACGTCGACCCAGGGCGTCGTGCGCTTCCGGCCACGTCCTCGTCCGCGCCCCCTCCTGAAGGCGCACACCCACCGCCACGTCCTTGACGAGGTGGACGATCGTCCCGTTGGTCGCGGGTGTAGTCACGGCGTCCATCATACCGATCGTCACGACGATCGGCCCGCCGCTCACGGCGATCTTCAAGAGAATCGCCACGCCCGCCGGAGTAGTAGCCGCGGGTAGACTGCTGGCGCGCGGGCACATTGGTCGTCGTCTCAAAACCGCAAGAGGAAG
Source organism: Avena sativa (assembly GCA_916181665.1). Classification (NCBI taxonomy): domain Eukaryota; kingdom Viridiplantae; phylum Streptophyta; class Magnoliopsida; order Poales; family Poaceae; genus Avena; species Avena sativa. The sequence continues at coordinate 89,969,665 of OV702285.1, read as the reverse complement.
ATCCGTGGGTAAGGACCTTGCGTTCATCATGTGCCTGGAGCTGGGCATAAAGTTCATCCAGCGCGGTGGCGCCTTCAAGATCCCATAGGCCTTGACTAGGTTGGAGTACTCAAAGCCGAGACCTGCCATGATATAGGAGACCTGTTCCTCCTCGGGGACAGGCTTGCCGGCGGCCGCGAGCTCGTCGGCAATATATTGCATCTTGGCAAGGAAGACATCGACAGGATCTTGGAGGCGCTTCGTGTTAGCCATCGCAATCTGAAGATTCGTGATCTTGGACTGGCTCATCGAGGCGAACATTGTCTCCAGCACCTTCCACACGCTGGCAGCGTGCTCAAGCCGCATGATGTGCGGCATGACTCCTGGCGAGATTGATCCGAGGAGATAGGAAAGCACCATCTGGTCACGAGCTAGCCAGGTGGCGTATGCTGGGTTCGGCGTCGTCTTGGGCGCCTTGTTGGTGTCTTGCGCCGTATCTTCGACGGTCAGCGTCTCGGGCGGCGCAGCATCGGTCCCATTGAGTAGGCCGAGCAGTTGGGCGCCGCGGATCGCAGGTAGGACTTGGGCACGCCACATCGCGTGATTGGTGCGGGTGAGCTTGTCGGTGGGTGGGATGCCGAGGTGTGGTATGGAGGACGATGTGGCCATGGCGGAAGGTGGGGTGCGGCGGCTATGGTGGGTTAGGGTTTTGGATGTGGCGGCGGTATGTCGATCCGATGTGCAGCTCGACTATGGGGAAGAGCTGGCTCCTGATACCATGCAAGAAACAATGATCAGGGGGTATAATCTCGGATACAGCCGAGTCCCCGTACTGCATGTTTATATAGATGACTTGACGTGTTACAAAATATGATAGAGGGAGAGATCTAACGGACTACCTACTTTATCTCTAACAATGAACTCTTAGAGAATCTTAGGCGGAAGGGAGAAGAACCAAACAACGATCTTATGAAGATTAGTCACATAAGAAAGGTTACTGTTGAATTAACCAAGAGAAACATATGGGAAAGGATTAGGTGACTCCAAGACATAGGTACTGCTGAGGTAACTAATACGCTGTTAATCTTGAACATTAAGCAGTTTATATGTGATTTTACCATTTCTTTATAGCTCAAATTAATGTGTGTTTCCTTTATACGTACCCATATGTGTCGATCTTCGCCTAGAAATGTACAGACTACATAGCACAGAACAGATAGGAGTTTCGTCACATCTATATATCTATCTTAAGTTCGGATTTGTGCTTTATTGCTTTCATGCATATCCAATATAAGAGCCTTTAACATAGAGGTGCAAAATGGACCCTTGATTATTGCCACTGGATCAGTTACTTGAATACATATGCTGTTCCGTTTTGTTTTTATCCAGTCATAGATACTACTCCCTCCTAGATTCATTTTCTTCACGAACCTAAAACATCTTATATTTTGAAATGGAGGGAGTACTAGTTAAGTTCCTTATGCTTAATTTGTATTTGCTGAATCTTTGGTGACTCATTTTGGCAGGGTTAGTGACCATGAGAAGCTGCGCTGCAGTAGAAAGAATTCCAGCTCTAGAACCCCAGATGTTTTTTCTTATAGGCTTCACGACAGAGTTCATTAGTTCCATGGAAATTGAAAAAAACAGGGAGAGAGATAATCAAATTTCATACAGCAGCAGACAACATGAAATATAATATTTTTTCAGCACAAACGGAATTCCAAGTCCGGACAAACAACTATAGCTGTGTGCCTACATGCCTGTGTGGCTGCCTGTGCTAGGTCACGTTCTTTTACTGCTTGCAGTGTTGCGAGATATTGTGCTGCAGTTGGCCTGCTCTGCTGCTGGCGCTTAAGCTCAGCACCTACTCTGATCCTGGCGCTTAAGCGCTCATTCCATTTCACCAGCTTGGGAAGCAGTCACATCACTAGATGACTGCTTCCTAAACTGGTGAAATGGAACTAATTTGGTAGATAGATCAATTACTTTATACAACCTTACAAAAATGCGTTCCTGAGCTGCAAGTGTAAATCAAACTGAAAACCCCATTTATAAACATTGCGCTGAAAACCCTATTTATAAGTCTTAAGTGCCATGTTTCTCCAATGGTTACTACAACATTTTCATCTTTTTAGCAATAATGTTATTCTACACAAATATATGACAAATAAAGTTGCTAGTAAAGATAGTTCGGTTGCACGCATCTTATGTCAAAGACGAATCTTTTCGATTTAATGTATGTGCCACGGCCTGACGGCCACGTCAAATGATAGTTACTACCGCTTGAATTCTAGCACAGAGCAAGGTGTATATTTGACAGGTAGCGCCAATAGAAAGCAAACAAATCTATGTATAGAATTATACTACCCTCTCTGTCTGGAAAATGATGCCGCAGATCTTTAATATTATTTTCAAAGCTCTGAATGCCGTGTGTCACACTTTAGAAGATTACGAACAAAATCCCATCATACTCACCTATATTTATCTTATCGGTTGGAGATAACATTCGAGTTGTTAATCTGCCATCCCTAATTTTTTTATGGCATGCATCCGTTGGGACAGGGCAAGCATACAAACCGTGGATAAATTAAGAAGAGCATTTTTGTGGACGAACAAGAAGAAAGTACACGGAGGGCAGTGCCTCGTGGCATGGGAGGTTGTGACCATGCCAAAGGAACAAGGAGGTCTAGGGATCAAAAACCTACAGCAGCATAATGAGGCTCTAATGGCAAACCTCACTGCAAAGCTGCTATCGGGAGGTTCGGGCCCCTTCTTTGGTTGGCTGGTTAGATGGTACCTACAGCAACAGATCCCGCGAGAACCAATGGCAAACGACAAACCCTTCTGGAGATCACTGATCAAAATGATACCCCTAGTTCAGAGTACAACCAAATGTGAAACATCCTTGGTTGTACCATGGCCTTCTAGGAAAACAGTTGGACTGAGCTTAGGAGACTGAGCTCGGCTTTCCCCATCCTCTACACATATGCCATTGACCCCACATGTACTATTCAATCGCAGCAAACGGGAACAGAGTGGCTGATCCAGTTGCACACACCTCTATCATCCATTGCTGAAAAACAGCTAGAAGAACTACAGGACATCCTAGCTACAAACTACCCGCATCTTGGGAATGGAAGAGATGAACGGGTGATGATAGTCACTGGTCAAAAACCCACAACGGCAGACTACTACAAACTGATAAGCGATAGAGGAGCTCGATGGTCACCATATCAGTGGGTCTGGTTAAGAACGATACCGCACAGGCACAAATTCTTCTTGTAGCTAGCTTTTTGGGGCAGATTAAATACCAAAGAAAATATGACACACAAACAATGGAGGCACGACGCAGGCTGTGACATCTGCCCCGCTATGGAGACAATAGCACACATTGCGTTGCACTGCAGACACTCTCACTGGATTTGGGATAAATGGACACTCTCTTCAATTGCAGCCTCATCCAACTCTATCGCTGGGTTTGTTGACTAAGTACAGTCACAACTACATGGAAAAAGCTCTGAAGCCTGGTCGGCGTGCTTTGCGGCTGGTATATGGAACCTATGGAAGATTAGGAACGATCGTATCTTCAATAATAAACAGGGCAATCGAAGGATTGTCCTGCAACATGTTGCACAGGATATAAAGCTTTTGTTTGTCAGAATGCCAAAACTACAACAAGAGCTTCGGGCGCTGGGCGGCCAACCTTTCTGACTGACAGTACAGTCCCCGTCGTGCTTCTACCGCTTGTATAGTTCTTTTTGCTTTAGCTTCTCTATATTCTTCTTTTCTTCTCTTTGTTTCTTCTTTTATTCTTTCTTAGTTTGTTGGTCCTTGCAGCCGCTTGGCTGAGTCTGTAACTACAAGGTAGAGCATCCTCTACCTTTTATTAATAAAAAAACATTGCGTTGTCGAACTGAAAACCCTATTTATAAGTCTTAAGTGCCAAGTTTCTCCAATGGTTATTACAACACTTTCATCTTTTTAGCAATAACTAGCACACTTGCCCGTGCGTTGCAACGGGATTGATAAAATAACTTTTCTAAACAAAAGTTGCAATGGAGCTGATAATAAAACAACCTAAAAAAAGCAATTTCGCCAACTCCGGCCACGCCAGCGCCTCCGCATCCCCGGGTTCCCTCCTGCGCCTCTACCACGCCGACAACGACCGCCGAGAGGCTCCGCCCCTCGCCCAACTGTTGCCTCGCCGCGTCTCGAAGCACAACGCTTCATGACCTGGTAGTCATGCCTGCCCTTTTCCTCCGTCGTTGCCGCCAAGCTCTCTTCGGCCGACACCCACTGTCCAGCGAACCTTTTCTCACCTCGGCGCCGCGACCCTGTCCGTCTCCGACGCCTCTACCACAACAACCACGCCCCCGCAAGGACCCCGGTCGAGGGACACGGCCATGGGCACCACCGTCCCGGGAGGATCGGTGCCAGGGATGGAGTCGCCGCTGCACCACGCGTCGTCCACATACCTGGTGGTCTCCCCGCCAGGATCCCTCCTTGTCAACGCGGTCACCATGGATCCCTCCTCCTAGGTCTCCCCACTGACTGGTGCCCCTTTTCCTTGATTGGAGCCTCCAGGAACCATTACTGAAATTCTCGTGACCTAGTATTTAGGAAGTGATGATATCGTCCGATATCCAAATAGTTTTTTTTAACACAATTAAGTTTAGAAAAGGGAGAAAGTTGAACGTAACAGTCAACATTTTGGTGTTATCTCAATCTCTTTATAATCAGCATCTTTTCAACAATGGTAGATTGGTTTTCAAAGGCATCGCATGATGCACGTCCGTACTGAGCTCGATGATCCCTATTGAAACCAGTAATCTTCTCAAACTTAAACCATGGACTTGATCTGCTTGCTTGTACGTGCGGCCAACGAATATACAGTGCCTCAGCAGCTTGGAAGTTTCCTTATCTTATCTGCTTTATCAGTTGATGAAGGATCCACAAAATGCATCTTCCTGAATTTACTGAAACTCTCGCGATCTAGCAAGAAAAGGTGGCTTAGAGCAGACATGCTGCAAGGTTGGTGTTGTACAGTTTGGATGACATCTAAAAATACTATAGTCGTTACTGAATCGCAGCCAATAAGCGGTCGTTGCTGAATCGCAGTCAGCAGAACCCACATATTGCAAGCCGCGCAAGTCCATCTGCAGTAACCGCTGATGTTCCTTACTTCAGCAAGACGTCCTTACATTGGCAAAAGGACAGAATCTAATTTGCTTTCAGACAACCGTGTCACATACTCAGATGGCCGTGTCTGCTATTTCTTCCTCGGCCATGGGGACCTATTGTTCTAGCGCCAAGCTTAAGGAGAATCAGGGGCTTAATAATCCGCCTCCACCCCATAAAAGATTGGAGAATCAAAGGTTGTGCTAGTGGCAAATGCATACCTACAAATCCCAGTAGATAAACGAAGATCTGGTGCGATGGGAAACCTTGTGCTGGAACTCGAACTTCACATTGGCGTGCTTCTGTGGAGCAGCAGTAACAGGGGCTGGAGCATCTATCGGGGTCGAACGGACGGGCATGGAGGTCACGATCAGGGAGGGCCAGGGCTCGAGGGTCCTACGTGCCCGGCCTCAAGCTTCTTCCCTCGTTGCCGCCGGCCGGCCGGTAGCGCCCCACCCTCCTCTCTCTCCCCGTCCCTCGGGCGGCGGCGTACGAGAGATGGGATCGTGGCCGGCTGGTTCGGGCGGCGGCGTACGGGAGATGGGATCGTGGCCGGCTGGTTCTTTTTTGAACGGGTATAAGATGATAAGTTGACTTATCCATGACATGGTGGGTGGGTAATATAGCTAAACTGACAAAGTTGTTTAAAAAAGTGTTGGACCGGGAAAAACACTTCGTGCTTTATTATATATATATATATATATATAGATGTATGACAAATATATGATAAATAAAGTTGCTAGTAAAGATAGTTCGGTTGCACGCATCTTATGTCAAAGAAGAATCTTTTCATTTAATGTATGTGCCACGATCTGATGGCCATGTCAAATAATAGTTACTGCCGCTTGGATTCTAGCACAAAGCAAGGTGTATATTTGACAGGTAGCGCCAATAGAAAGCAAACAAATCTCTGTATAGAATAATACTACCCTCTTTGTCCGGAAAAGGATGTCGTAGATCTTTACTATTATTTTTAAAGCTCCGAATGCGGGTGTCATATCTTAGAAAATTACAAACAAAATGCCACCATACTCACCTATATTTACCTTATCGGTTGGAGATAACATTCGAGTTGTTAATAATTGTGCATGCTGCATCCACCGTTATATACTCAAAGTATGTTACATCTAGTCTTATCTATTCACACTAGTGCAGAACACTACCTCCAACACCGGTTCATAAGGCCCTCTAACAGCGGTTGTAGAACCGCTGTTGAGGGTTCGGTGTTAGAGCTCCCCTCCCCTTTAACACCGGTGGCGCACGTGGGGCTGACGCAGCGCTCAGCCCTCAGATAAATCTCTGTCGCGGCAGGAAAACGGCATAAATCTCTGCCGCGGCAGAGTTCTGCCGCCGCCCCGTTCTGTGCGTATTTCTGCGGCGCGACGGGGACGGGGAGGAGGGAGGGGGGAATCGATCGGGAGAGGTATATACACATACATCGTCGTCGGTACATACGAGTACATGAATAATTAAGCAACTATTATTATACACAAACATCGTCATTGTGTCGTATTCTCCATAAACGTTGAAGCATCAAGTATAAGACAAACACGTTCAAGCATCTAAAGAGTTTTTGGATATCTAAAGAGTTATCCGCCAGGCGTGACGACCTCATCAAGTATGAACCCCGCAAATTCCTCTTGAATGGCTCGTATGCGGTCAAATGGTAGGAGTTGGTCCCGCATCCGTTCGATCTAAATATATATGAAGAATGGGGTCGATATATAGATAAGAACACTCAACACAATTGATGGTAATAAAATAATGTTGTGTACTTTGTTTAGTTACTCTAAGTTGTTCTAGTGCGGCTTGGCCCGTCACATATATCGTGTTGCGAATGAACTCGCAAACATAGTATCCACATAAGTTATTGCCGGGTCCCTGATGCGTGCACTTTACGAGAATAGAGAGTTCAATCAAAATAATAATCAATACAGCATGATATAATGGAATTGGAAGCAGAATCAAAGAAATACGCAGACCTAGCTAGCTAGTATTACTTACATTTTGGTCTACAAATTTTAGTTCTTCTGACCATTCACCCACGGCCTGCCCGTGAACCTTTTCCAAACCCTGTCCGCCAAAGAAAATGGATAAAGGAGTAATTAATTACTTGTTGTCACAAAAGTTGCCGATCTAGTGCGATAATATGATTGAAATTACCTCTGGAGCATCTCTCTAAAGTCTGCCCATAGCTCTTTTTCTTTTCGTAACGAGTCCATGACAAGGACTTTTCCTGAGTCAGGTTGAATGACTAGCAGAATAAAGTGGAACCCACACTTAACATCGAGTAAGCCGAAACGGAATGTGTACAAGAGAGGGTAACAGTACTCACGAGAAGTTGTAAGGCAATAGTATTTCCCTTTTGGTTTGTTGTCTCAGTAAAGACCTTAGCAAGAAATCTTCTGTTTGCCCGGGTTTGTGTCTTACCACTTCTTCATGAACTCTATTTGGGTCAACAAACCCAATGTCAAAAGGGCCTCCTTTCATGCATTACATGACCTTTTTCGTGCATAATAGTATATACATATATGGTGAGCATATACATATATACATGCAATTAATAAAGTGAATGAGATGAGATAGAAATTCCAGAAATAGTACTTACACACAATAAAGGCTGATGGCAGCTTTGTCGAGTTCCGTCTGATTGAATAGAAAATGCAAGTCTTGAATGTTGAAGTCGATCTCGTCGTCTCCGCACAAGAAAATCTGATCTCTTATATGCGTCGTGATACATTCTTTCTTTCTCGTCTTGCAGAAATCAAGGTACCACTTGTGCAATCTTCGCATCTTTGTTGGTAGATTCTTGAGCTCCTCTTTCTTGACGAGATTCTTCCCATACTTCCATGGCTATATGGGGTTGAAATCGCCTGTGGGAATGTTGTCTCCCATGAGGTTCAAGTATGCAATGTAAGTCATCCCCATCTCATTGGCCTTTCTTTGTAGCTCTGCCTCGTAATCATTTACAGGAGGAGCATTCCGTGTGTCAAACACTTGGAGCGGGGCGCATGATTGCTTTTCCTGCTCTCCGAGCATGGGAACTATTTTCTGGGGTGCCACACGACTGCTACTTTCAGTATCCCTCCGCCTTGCATCCCCCTTCAAAATCTGGCGCTCGTAGTTCGGCACAAGTAGGGTTTCAGGTTTCAAAAGATTATCGTAAAACTTCTCCACCATCGCAGGATCTATTTTCTCCTTTGGCTCGGCCCGTCTAGGTGCAAAGAATTTCTTGACCTCTTCTTCCGAGATCCTATTGGTCTCCTCGTCGCTGCGATTCCACGGTAAAACCGGCAATGGCTTGGCGGAAGGCTGCGGGACGTAGTTTCTTGAACTCTTTGGCATACGGTTTCCCGCGGATTTCTTCGTGGCAGTGCTAGTGATGCTCTTCGTGGCAGTGCTCTTCCGCTTACGCTGAGGAGATGGCTGGCGCGCCGGAGATGGCTGCCGCGCAGGAGATGGCTGAAGCGCTGGAGATGGATGCCGCGCAGGAGATGGCTGAAGCGCCGGAGATGACAGGGGAGTATTCTGATGAATTGGAGACCTCTGAGGCGGCTTAGACTGCTGACGCTGCGGAGACGGCGGGGGTGCCAGTGGCCTCCAATTTGGAAGCACGATGTGTTCCTTCTTCCAAAGAATGGTTGGTTTCACTGCAAATTTGAGTTGAGTTTCCCCTTCACCTGTAGCATGGTCAAGCTGTGCTTCCTCATATTCCTTCACAACCTCATCCACCCCGACAATAGCATAGCCATCTGGAATCGGTCGGCAGTGGTAAGTTCCACCAGCTACAGGAGGTAAGGCATAGCCGACAACCACCTTAATGGATAAGCCCATTAATCTCACATGCAGCTCAACGTGTTCGCTCTCCGTGATCTCATCCACGGGGTATCGAGGACCCGCCATTTCAAGCGTGGGATGCACGTTCTCTGTGGAAGCCACGCTGCTTTTCCGCGCAGAGTCTGGGCCGCCGGCAGCTTCCAATGCAGGCTCTTCGTGCCGCTGAGATGGGCCGGTAGCTTGTTGGCTCTTTTGTGCATTCACTTGCGCCTGCAGGGCCACAAGTGCATGTTCTATCTGTGCCATCCGCTCTGTACGCTCTTTTTATTTTCTGCCGCACCATCTGTAAGAGTCGCCCCACTCGGCAAACCCATCCTTCCACGTCATACCCCCTGTGCCTCGTGCATGTCCAGGGTGTTCTTTTTTACCGATAGCGCGTGTGAGCTGGTCATTCTGTCTGTCAGGATGGAAGGTCCTGGCGGCTGTTTCCTCGTATGCCGTGATGAGTTCAGTGACGGGTTTGGCAAGGAGGGTTGGGAAGATACACAATCCTATTTCTGGGTCCAACCTTGCCCCGATTCCGTAGAACCAAGTCTTTGCACGTAGGTCCCACCCATGTGTGTGGGGTGTGATCCCTCTGTCGTGCAGGGCCTTCTCAGCTTCCTCCCACTTAGGCCTCTGAGATATGTAGCCACCTTACCCCGTCCTCTGGTGATATTCCTTCTTCTGGGCATTTAGCGTATTGGTTTCTGAACTTTTTGTAGCTATAGCACCTTCCTTGTATGCCACAAATTCGGGCCAGTGAGGTCTTATCTTCGCATAATATGCGTCTTCGAAATCTGGAGTCTCGTGAGCTTTGACAAATTTGTTTAATTTTGTCTTCCAGTTGCGGAAAGAGTCAGCCATCTTCTTTAGAGTCCACTCTTTGACCTTTTCCTTTATAACCGGTTTGTTTTCATCCTCCTCTGGCGGGAGGGTGAAATTTACCAACAACGAATTCCAAAGCGTTTCTTTGGATCTTTCATCGACAAAGGTACCTCGTCCTTCTTTGGATTATTCCAATTTTCAATTATGGTTGGGATTTGGTCCCTAACAAGAACTCCAGCCTGACGTACAAATTTGTCTGCGGCCTTCTTGGGCTCCATCGGCCTGCCATCAACACAGACTGCTTCGATTGTGAACTTTGCACGATCTTTCAACCGATGGCTCGCGCCTCGCTTGCTCTTTTTCGTAGAAGAATATTGTTGCTGGTTGGTCGATCCAGAGGGCTAAAAGAAGAAAGAAGCGTTAATTAATACATGTACATATATAAAAATCAATCGGTGGAAGTTAGCAGAGGATTAATCCATGCATATACCTCGACGGACTTTGTAATCACTAAAGTGCGTTCCCCGGAGTCGTCATCTTCTCCATGACTACTTGAGCTGTCATCATGTCCCTCCAAGTTTAGATATTGTGAGGTGTCCTTGTGGATGATGTTCTCCATTATTTCTTCATCTTCAAGGTTTCTACTGAGTGGATCCATAGTTTCTAAAACAATAATATTATCTAGAGTAAGAGAGTAAACATTCAAGTGTACTTGAATTCATACACAAATATACATATTATTCATACAAAAATACACAAATGAAATTAAAACCCTAAGGATGCTTGATCATTTTAAACGAGTTCCAAGGGGTCCAAACCCTAATTCGGAGAAATCACGGATGCATATGAGAGGGGCTAGCCACAGTGGCTGACGCGTGGGACCGTGGCCACGTCACAGCCACACAGGCGCCACGCGGGCTCACCGGAGGATGCTCCAGACAGCGGCGGCCGGCGGCGCTGGAGAGCGACCTAGGGCACGCGAGGTAGAGGGTTCACCTCAGCGTGATGCGGCCTACCTAAAACGGGCGGCGCCACTACCTAGCGGTCACCGGAGCGACGTTAACGACAACGGCCAGCGACGGCGCTTGCAGAGCAGCGAGGTGACGACCCTAAACTAATACTAACTATAAAATACACTAAATAACCCTAAACTAAATACACTAAACTACACTAAATAAATAACCCTAATCTAAATAACCGTAAACTAAATAAATAACCCTAAACTAATAACCCTAAACTAAATAAACCCTAAACTAATAACCCTAAACTAAATAAACCCTAAACTAATACTAACACTAAACTACTAATAATACAATAACAAGTAGAAATCTATTGCGAATCCACATATTTGTATTTTTGTATGGCCTAGGTTAAGCACATTTTCACAAAATTTTATACACATGTATACTTGTGAAAATACTTTCAAAATTAGTCATACTCCAAAATTTGTCATACTCCAAAATTTTATACACAATATAATAAGCTCAATTTAAATTGTACAAAATTCTAATAACTACACCAAATACTAATAACTAATTAATAACTACCAGGGTCGGCCGGCGGGGTCGGCGGGGAGTGGCGGCACCAGGCGAGGACGGCGGGGTCGGCGGCGAGTGGTGGCGCGCGGGGGCGCGGTGGCGGAGGAGGCGCCGCTCCCGAGAGTTGCTGGCGGCGGCACGGTGGCAGCTTCGCGAGTGGACGGGGGGGTGGCGGACGACACGAACGCGGTGGCGGGCGGCGGACGGCGAAGGCGTGGTCGATTTCGGGCAGCCTGGCGGCGTCTCTGTTTCTCCGACGCGGCTCCTGCTCTGCTCCTATGCGCTCGATCAATCTGGCTGGGGGGAAGAGGAAGAGGAACGTGTGCCTTTATACCCCCCCTTTAACATCGGTTCCAGCCAGGAACCGGTGTTAAAGGAGGGTGGAATTTGTTTCGCACCAGCACCCCCCCTTTAACACCGGTTCCAGCCACGAACCGGTGTTAAAGGGGGGGGGTGTGCGCGCGTGAAACGAAATAAATGCGCCCCCCTTTAACACCGGTTCCTGGCTGGAACCGATGTTAAAGGGGGGCATTTATTTCATGCATTAAAGGGGTGGGGGCATTTTTAATTCAAAAAAAGTATAGAATTTAGAAAATTCATAACTTTTTGATTTCAACTCAGAAAAATATGAATAATATATCATAATTTTCAAAAAAATAATATCTATCCATTCATATAAAAACATTTTATATTTACTTTAGATGAAATTTTTAAAAATGATTAAAACACTTACATATAAATTTTGATTATTCAATTCAAACAAAAATAAAATAGTCAAACCCCAAAACTTTGAACATAAGAAATATTAAGCATCTAAAAGGAATCTAACCCTATTTTATTAGAGCAAATGATATTTTATTTTGTATTAACATTTTTGAATTGTTTGGATATTTAAATGCCGCATCTTTTGTATACTTTGGAATCTGACAAAACCTCGCTGAACTTGTATTGGATTTTTGATAAAATAGCATATTGTGAACCTAAAAATGATTTTTGTAAAAAATCACGAGCATCGTATCATGTACCTGTAGTTCATATCTGACCCACTTCCTACCGATTCGGTAGGAATTTGTCTTTTTTACCAGAGGTGGACGGAAAGGTTTCAGATCCCCCTGTTGGTACATTGTCCATATAAGGTGGTCTAGTATTTTTGTAAAATGTGGTGGTAGTTTTTTGAATTAGCCATTTGGTGGTTGCTTCACAAAACCGTCCGTTTTTTATACTCGAAAAATGGAAAATGCCTTTTTGGTGTGACAAAAAGGAAAACTTCCTCTTGCAACATTGTTTGCGATGCCATGATGCACATGTATGCACAATATGGCCACATTATCACAAACTATGCCTTGATTCTAGCCATAACATTAGTCATTTGACCCGAAAGCCAAGAAACCTCGAATGAGATAAGTCATTTTGTGAAGGTTTTTTTGAGACATAATCAATATACCAAGTTTGATATTTTTCCTTCTAACTATGTCACATAATATAACACCATGCAAAGGTTTCGCATTGTTTCAGAACAGATAGACTGCTAGGACCTTTTCCAAAGATTACTTTTAGGTCCTTGACCATACCAAATACCTCCTCACCGGTACGGAGGACAGGCTTCCTCCGGGGTTCTGCCAGACGTTTGAAATTCTTGCCTTTCTTTCTTACTGGATGCAGGTTCGGAAGAAATCAACGATACCCTAGGTACACAACCTTCTTACATTTATCCAAATATACACTTTCAGTCTCATCTAAACAGTGTGTGCATGCATTGTATCCCTTGTTTGTCTGCCCTGAAATGTTACTAAGAGCAGGCCAATCATTGAAGGTTACGAAAAGCAATGCTCGTAGGTCAAATGGCTCCCCTTTGTGCTCATCCCAAATACGTACACCTGGTTTGGCCCACAGCTGTAAAAGTTCTTCAACTAATGGCCTTAGGTACACATCAATGTCGTTGCCGGGTTGCCTCAGGCCTTGGATGAGCACTGGCATCATAATGAACTTCCTCTTCATGCACAACCAAGGAGGAAGTTTATAGATACATAGAGTCACAGGCCAGGTGCTGTGACTGCAGCTCTGCTCACCAAAAGGATTCATGCCATCTGTACTTAGACCAAACCTTAAGTTCCTTGCGTCATGTGCGAATTCCGGGTACTCTCGCTCGACTTTTCTCCACTGTGACCCATCAGCGGGGTGTCTCAACATCGCGTCTTTCTTACGGTCTTCCATGTGCCATCGCAACAACTTGGCATGCTCTTTATTTCTGAAGAGACGTTTTAACCGTGGTATTATAGGAGCATACCACATAACCTTGGCAGGAACCTTCTTCCTAGGGGCCTCGCCCTCAACATCGCTAGGATCGTCTCGTCTGATCTTATACCGCAGTGCAGTGCATACCGGGCATGCATCCAAATTCTTGTACTTCTCACCGCGGTAGAGGATGCAGTCATTAATGTAGGCATGTATCTTCTACACGTCTAATCCTAGAGGGCAGACAACCTTCTTTGCTTGGTATGTACTGTCGGGCAACTCATTATTTCTTGAAAGAAGATTCTTCATTTTTACCAACAACTTTGAAAATGCGCTGTCAGTCACACCGTTCTCTGCCTTCCATTGCAGCAAATCCAGTGTGGTACCTAGCTTTTTGTGGCCATCTTCGCAAGTTGGGTACAACAATGTTTTGATCCTTTAATATCTGCTCCAGCTTCTCCTTCTCCTTTTTAGTTTCACATTCTCCCTTTGCATCAGTAATGGCCCGACCAAGATCGTCATCAGCGGGCCCATCTGCTGCCTCTTGATCTTCATTATCTACCCACGTTGCAGTATGATCATATTCAGGATACATATTATGATAGTTGTCATCATCCTCTTCTTCTTCGTTGTCTTCCATCACAACCCCTTTTTCTCCGTGCTTGGTCCAACAATTATAGCTGGGCATGAAACCGGATCGAAGCAGGTGGGCGTGAATGGTTCTGGTATTTGAGTAGTCTTTCTTGTTCTGACAGTGAACACACGGACGGCACATAAAACCATTGTGACCACAGTTTGCATTAGCCACAACGATGAAATTTTGGAGGCCCGTAATGTACTCGGAAGTGCGTCGGTCACCGTACATCCATTGCCGGTTCATCTGCATTAATATATAGTATATATCAAAAATTAATAGGGAGATGACCATTTATATATAGTACATCAATGACACATGAAAGGATAGTTGCCGACCTCGACCGAGAAGGAGAGGGCAACGAGAAAACTTATTTTGACCTCTCGGGAATTTCACCGAACACCTCTTGTGCATAGGAAAAAAACACAAACTTGCACACCTCACACCCTCTTGCTAGGCTCCAAAATGAGAGAGTGAAAAAATGGAAGAGAGGGGTGTGGGTTGCGGTGTGTTATATAGCCCCCCCTTTAACACCGGTTCAAGCCACGAACCGGTGTTAAAGGGTGGGGGGCTGCGCGGGCCACTGGTGCAGGTCCTATAACACCGGTTTATGCCACGAACCGGTGTTAAAGGGGGGCTCCTTTTTGCTGCACGGGCCACCCTGGTACAGGCCCCCCTTTAACATCGGTTCGTAGAAGAACCGGTGTTAAAGCCCATTTCCAGGCTCAACCAAAGTCCTCGTTTCTACTAGTGTTAACGCAACAACCTGTCAACACCCGGATTTTTAATCCCAGATGCCGGTTATGCCATAAATCGCAATCCCAGGATTACCATTTTTGCGAGACATAACAGAATTGGATACCACGGTACATCATCCATTACAAACCATACATAAGGTCTTACACAAATAAGGATCTCATGATCCAGTTCTTAATACAACTCAAGCAGCGGAAATACGTAATAATAACGGTAGCGTAGGCGAAGGTCCATCTTCGGGGTCATAGGCAATGCTGACGATGGGAGATGATCCTAGTTGTCGTAACCTTCCTGGGGTCCATCCTCCAGGTACTCCTCTTCATAGTCTGGCCATGGGAATAGCCAGGGACAAAGCCATGAGTACTCTTTAAGTACTCGCAAACTAATACTAACAAGTGGAGGGGTTTTTTGTAGTAGGACACTAAGCTCTAGGGTAGTTTTGCAAAAAGCCAGATTTACATCTACTAAGTTCAGAAACGAAGAAATCTAGTTGAAGTTTTATAACACCTAAGTGGGAACTTGTATTTCATATCACAACTCTGTTGTGGTCAAGTCAAAGTCTCAATTCATTTCACAAGTCATTTTGAAAACATCTGACGGGGGAACAGTATGGCCACTCCAACTGTCCATAACCGCGGACGCGGCTATTCGAATAGTTTGACACTCTGCAGAGATTGTACACTTTCACCACAACATTCGATACATCCGTCAGGAACAAATCCTGAATTCACCATACTCAGTATGCGTATAATCAATCCTAACCTTTCAATTACACGCCCCAGTATAAGCACCTCTCATGTGAGTTTGGCCTCCCAACCATGACCAACTGTCATATTGGGTACTGCACAGGTGGACAATCTTCACAAGGTAGCCTCAGCTCAGACCTTGGCCGTGAGGGAACTAATACTAGGGTATATAAGTTTCCAGTCAAGCCCTACCCAATTCTCGGGTATTGTGGTTGTACGGTAAAATTGGAATTGTATCGCATCCAGACAACCATCAGTTTTATAAAGGGCTAAGGATCATGCCTCAATATTTTCATCACCATAAATCCTCTAGTGTTCGGAAACACATGTCCAAAACATTTCAATAGAATGATCCATCATTCCAAGGTTTTCATAACCATTTTCCACCAAGTATTCCCAACTAAGTTGATCAAGTTTTATGCTTAGCACTAGCATCTACAAGTGGGGGTGAGTATTAATGAGGGGTGGTAAACTAGTGGAGTTTAACTAAGTTCAATCTCATGCCTTAGGATGACATAAAGATTATCTAGCTTAGGCCAAGCTTTATGCTCTTTATGCAACCTTCAAGTATCTCTCTAGAATCTACAATTCACTTAAGTAAGCTCTAAGTACTAGCTTTGATAAAGAAATAAAGTATAAAGCTTGCAAGTAAAACTAGGATTGGTTTATCAAGGGGTTATGATCATATATGCTTAAGGCATATAGTTGGCATGGTAGCAAGCAAGTATGTGCTTGCATAGGTCAACTTGATTAGTAAGGCTTGCATCATTATCAGTATAAGCTTGCTAAATTGCAAGTGTTAGCTTGCAAGTATTGGCTTGCCTTGTGCAGAGCAGTGGTTAAAGTTCTCCTCGGCTTCTTCTTCGTAGTATCCTCCTTCTTCCTCGTATCCTTGGTCGGTACTAGCGTCTAGAAATAAATACGAGGTACACAATCACCAAACAATACTTAACTACTTTCAATCATCACACAAAAGGGTCCTATAGATGATCTAGCATCATCACTAACATTACAAGATTAAAGCTTGGTTTAATTTCTTTTATTTTTAGAAAAGTAATTTCTACTCATTGAAAAACTACTTAAGATTTAATATTCTCCAAACCAAACATGGGATCATGTTGACACATGTCATCACCACATATTTTAGTCCATGGGAATGTGATTTAAAGTGGTGTCACGATTTAATAAGTTTTAACCTTTTAATTTACTTAAATAAAGTGACTAGAAATGCCTATGTGGCATTCTTTTATTACTTGAACAATATTTCTGTAAGTAAACCCAAATTTTTTTATATATTCTGAAAGGTATGATCAAATGTGATTTTTGAGAGTTGGAATCAACTCAAAAGCTATTATGGTTTAAATTTGAAAAATGTTTGAATGCAGAAAAGGTTCTGCCTTGTTATTTTTACCAAGGTTGATTTGAATCCAACAGGCTTGGATTAAGCATTTCAATATCTTTCTAACAAAATTGGTTTCACTCAATTTAGTTTACTGAATCGATCTGGGTTGATTTTTGAAACTAGGTGCAGAAGTGTGTTTGAATGAAAATGGAAAAATCCAAATTCAAACGAGTGGGCTGCGCGGGAAACGATACTGGGCCGGCCTGCGAAGCACAGCGCTTACGCGGGCTGGTTAAGTTGCTGTCCCTACGCGTCAGTGAGACAGGGGGGTGCGAAGCGGTACGGGGCAACGTGGTGTGTTGGATTAGAAGTGAGATCAACGGCTGAGGGTCGTCGTCGACGATGAACTAGTCACCAGCGAGCTCGAACCCTAGCGGCGCAGTGGGGGTCGTGGGAGGCTCACTGGGGCTTAGGAGAGGGTCGGCGAGGCAGGCGAATGACGAAGTCGACGACGGCGAACCTCCTGGTACCGGCAGCTTCTCCTGGGTGGACGAAATCGACGGCGCCCTTCTTCTCTAGAGGCGGCCTGCTCCGGCCAAATTCCGGCGATGCGCTGCTCGCCTTGCTCCGGGAACGGGGTGGAACGATCAGTGAGGAGATGGGAGTGAAATGGTGTGAAGAGTTTGAGCGGGGGAGGCCTCTATTTATAGTCTCGACGACGAGACCAAACAGAATGGGTAGGCAACGGTGGAGACATGGCATGGCCGGCAGTGGCGATCGTTCGGTGGTCTCCTGGCGATGCTCTATGGATTTAATGCATGTGTAGGGGCGGTGGCAAACGGTCGGGAACGCACGATGCTCTGCGAGGCAGAGGCGGCAAACTTGACGGCGAGCGGTGGCTATGAGGCATGGGGCGGCGAACGGGGATGTCTGGCGGTCTCCTGGGACGGTGGTGATCGTGTATGCACGCGGCGAGGGCGGCGCGCGGTCTGTGGGCGTGTGTCGAGGGTGGCGCTCTAGCGCATGCTCGACATGGTTGCTGGCGAGCTGGGCACCGTCTGTGCGTGTGGTCCAGGGGCTGGCATCGCTCGCGGCTGGGACATGGAGTGGAGGTGGGGTGCTAGCTTGCTCCCAGACAAGGTTGGCGAGGCTAGTGCTGCTCCTAGCTTGCTGTCCACACTGGGGTGACATAGGGAGGCTCAGCTGTTCACCATTGATGATATTGCCAAGCTTACAGTGGGGCTAGTGCTTAGTTAAGTTTGCTAGATGATCTACTGCGGTTGTTGTGAGCTAGAGAGGGAACCAGTTAGGCCCAAATCACTGCTCACAATAGTGTTTGGATTTTGTTTGATTTGAATCTGCAAGGTGTTTGATGAAATGGCCGCATGAATTCAAGTTTTGAATTTTGAAAAGATTTTTGGTGGGTGTGCTAGGCATGTGCTGGTGAGTCTGCAGAGGCTTGGGTTTTGAAAGTTGAGCTTGTTTGAGTGGTTTTTGAAAAAGTGGGATCTTCCCATATGATATAGATTCAATTTTAAACTGTCCTTTAAACTATGCATTTGAATGTTTCTGGATAATCACAAAGTGGGCCTTGATACATACTTTGTTATGAGTACTATCAAGGGGTGCAAAGATCCAAACAAGTTTCTGTTAAGTTTTGAAAGTTAGAGGCAGCCAAAGTAGGCATGGGAGTTAAATTGGCCAAAATGACCATTCCCTTATTTTGTTTATTTTGATTTATTTGTATTTGGGAAAAGTGCGGGGATTGTTTAGATGATGTTTATTTCACCTAAGAATCCTTTTACAAGCAAAGAAACACATAAACAAGGCAATTCAAAAGAATCCAAAATGGAATGCATACACACATGCATGTCTTCATATTTTTATTTAGAAAAGTTTTTGTTAACCCTAATTTTGAAGATTAGAGTTTGATGATTCTAGTTTAATACTTTTGGGATGTTACAAACCTTCCCCCCTTAAACAAAATCTCGTCCCGAGATTTGAAAAAGGACAAAAAGATTACCTAGGATTTGAAGAGATCGGGAAACTCCATCCCGATGTGATCTTCGCGCTCCCAGGTAGCTTCCTCTTCTGTGTGGTTGCTCCACTGAATCTTGAGAAACTTGATGCTTCAGGTTCTGGTGGTTCGGAAAGCTTTTTCTAAAATACGTATGGGTACTTCGGGATAGGTCACGTCATCGTTGATCTCTATAGTCCGGTGATCGATATTCTTGAACACTTCCTTTTTCTCCGGGACTTCGAGGCACTTGCGAAGTAATGAGATATGGAACACATTGTGCACGGCTGACATCTCTTCGGGTAGTTCCAATTGATATGACACTTCTCCTCGACGGTTCCGAATTTTTAAAGGTCCGATATATCTGGGGGCTAACTTTCCTTTGAGTTGGAAACGCTGCATTCCCTTCAATGGCGACACTTTCAGATATAAGTTGAAGGAGAGGTCTCGACGTCTCTTGTCGGCGTAACTCTTCTGTCTTGACTGGGCTATCTTGAGGTGCTCACGAATCTTGTTAACCTTCTCTTCTGCTTCTCGTAGGATATCGGGTCCGAAAATCTGACTCTCTCCTACTTCCGACCAGTTCAAAGGGGTGCGACACTTCCTTCCGTACATGAATTCAAATGGGGCCATTTGCAAACTAGCTTGATAGCTGTTGTTGTACGAAAATTCTGCAAACGGCAGACAGTCTTCCCACTTAGATCCATACTCTAACACACATGCTCTCAGCATATCTTCGAGTATTTGATTTACTCGCTCCGTTTGTCCATCGGTCTGAGGGTGATACGCGGTACTGAAATCTAGGCGGGTTCCTAAACCTTCTTGGACTTTCTTCCAGAATCTCGAGGTAAACTGAGTTCCTTGATCCGATACGATGTTCTTGGGGACTCCATGCAAACTAACGATTCTAGCGATGTATAACTCCGCTAGCTTCGAACTCTGATATGTGGTCTTGACGGGTAAGAAATGGGCGACTTTCGACAATCTGTCCACTATGACCCAGATAGAGTTATTTCCCCTACTAGAAGTAGGCAATCCGGTGATAAAGTCCATTCCAACGGAATCCCATTTCCATTCCGGAATCTGTAATGGTTGCAACAATCCAGCGGGTCTTTGATGTCCGGCCTTGACTCGCTGACATATATCACACTTGGCGATATAGATTCCAATTTCTCTCTTCATCTTATGCCACCAAAATTGCTCTTTCAAATCTTAATACATCTTCGTTCCTCCGGGGTGGATAGAATAAAGAGTATCATGAGCTTCATTGAGAATATCTTCTTTCAACTCAGAATCTGCTGGTACACAAAGGCGTCCTTTGTACCACAGAACTCCTTCTTCGTCTTCGGTGAATCCGGGTACTTTGCCTATACCAATACGACACTTGATTCCGTCAATACTAGCATTTCCTTTCTGCGCCTCTTTGATCTGGCTGATCAAAGTGGGTTGAAGTTCTATGCTAGACAAAAATCCTTCACTCACTAATTCCATTCGAAAATCTTCCTTCTCTTTGTACAAGCTTGGTTGCTCCTTCAAAATCATGGAGTTCAAGCGGCACGGCAATCTGCTAAGGGCATCTACTACCACATTGGCTTTACCAGGGTGATAGTGAATGTCCAGATCGTAATCCTTGATTAACTCAATCCATTGTCTCTGCCTCATATTCAACTCCTTTTGAGTGAATATATACTTCAGGCTCTTGTGATCCGAATAAATCTCACAATGATTTCCCATCAGATAATGCCTCCATGTCTTCAGGGCTAGAACTACGGCTGCAAGTTCGAGGTCATGGGTTGGGTAATTTTTCTCATGTTGTTTCAGTTGTCGAGATAGATAAGATATAACTTTGCCTTCTTGCATTAGCACACATCCGAGACCGATCTTGGATGCGTCACAATACACGTCGAAGGGCTTCGTGATATCCGGCATGATTAAGATTGGGGCTGAAATCAATCTCCTCTTGAGTTCTTGAAAAATCGCTTCACATTTGTCGGTCCATTCAAACTTCTTGTCCTTCTTTAGCAATTGGGTCATGGGTCTGGTGATACTCGAGAATCCTTCTACGAACTTGCGGTAATATCCCGCCAATCCGAGAAATGCACGAACTTGGGTTTGAGTAGTTGGGGCTTGCCAATCTTCGACATCTTTCACTTTTGCAGGGTCAATGGCAATTCCTCCGGCTGATATAATGTGACCGAGGAATCCTACCTCCTGTAACCAGAATTCACATTTGCTAAACTTGGCATACAGTTGATGCTCTCTAAGGGCTCCAAGAATGGTCCTTAGGGTAGCTCATGTTCTTCTTCCGATTTGGAATAAATAAGAATGTCATCGATGAAAACAACAACAAACTTATCCAGGAAGTCCATAAATATCTTATTCATGAAATAAGCGGGGGCATTGGTTAATCAAAAGACATAACGGTATACTCGTATAATCCATATCTGGTGGTAAAGGCAGTTTTGGAATATCCTCTGCACGAATTTTGAGTTGATGATAGCCAGTCCTAAGATTAATCTTAGAAAACACTTGGGCGTCGGTCAACTAATCAAACAAATCTTCTATCTTGGGCAAGGGGTACTTGTTTTTGATGGTGACATCATTCAACTTCTGATAATCCGTACACAAACGGTTACCTCCATCTTTCTTGTCCCCAAACAAAACAGGTGATCTCCATGGTGACGCACTTGGTTGAATCAATCCAATTTCTAGCATGGCATCCAGTTGCTTCTTCAGTTCTTCTAGTTCAGACGGGTTCATACTATATGGTCTATGGGCTATGGGTCCAGTTCCGGGGATTAGTTCGATGATAAACTCGATATCCCGATCTGGGGGCATACCGGGCAAAACATCTGGAAATACATCGGGGTATTCACAGACTATCCGGACTTGGTCAATGGTAGGTTGGGCTATACTCTTGGTGCACTTAAATTGACGAGGTAAGTTTTATATATATGCTCGACTGATATTCCGGCTGTACTAGTCGTGGTGATGGATTTCTTGGCACAGTCAATCAATCCTTTATGTTTGGACATCCAATTCATTCCTAGTACTACTTCCAAACCTTTAGTTCCGAGTACTATCAGGTTAGCATAAAAATCTATGCCATGGATTCAGATAGGGACGGATTTGCAAATTTGCCTAGCCTTGGTGGTTGAAATGGGAATTTGGACGATCATAACATGCTTCAGTTTGGTTGGTTGAATCTTACTAGTGCAGGCAAATTCTTCGGTGACAAATGAATGCGATGCACCAGAATCAAACAACACTCTTGCAAGTACTGAATTAACAGAAAACATACCCAGCACGACGTCTGGTGCTTCCTAAGCTTCTTCAGCATGCATGAGAAAAAGACGGCCGTTGCGATTGAGTGAATTCCCTCGGGCAAACCTTCTTCCTGGTTGAACACGACGCTGCTGCTGAGCTGGGGCATTTGCATTGGGGGCTGCGGCATTCTTCTTGTTGGGGCACTCGTTGGAGTAGTGACCCTTATTTCCACAGTCATAACAAGTCACTTGCGACTTGTCCTTTGCCACAATAGGCACAGCATTGCTTCCAGTCCTCGGGGCAGTGTTGGTGTTGGCGGTAGCATTTGTTGTTGTTGAACTTGGGTAGGACACGGTTGAAATTGCTAGAGTTGCCAGGGTTGTTGTGATTTCCTCCGGGCCTAGGGTTTCCACGGTTAGGATAGGTCGGATGGTTCATCGGGGGTCTGTTCGTTTTCGGGGCAAATCCTGGAGATGGGTTAGGGCGATACTTTGGGGTCTGATGGGTTCCTGGTTGATGCATCATGCGACGCTTGCGGTTCTCATTGGCTTGGTTGATCTTTCCTTCCATCTGGATGGCAGAGTCGACAAGGGCTTCAATATCCGCAAAGGGAATATTGACTAACACAGTATGCATCTCATCGTGCAGACCATTAAGGAATCTTTCTTTCTTCTTGGCTTTGGTGTCGATCTCATCCGGGGCATACCTAGCTAATGACAAGAATTTGTCACGGTATTCCACTACGGTCATCCTTCCTTGCTTCAGTTCTCTGAACTCATCTCTCATCCTCTTGATCAAACCCGGTGGCACATGGGTTCTGCTGAACTTGACTTTGAATTCCTCCCAAGTCATTATCTATCCTCCGGTCATGGCACGGACACTGTTCCACCATGCTCTGGCATCTCCGGCTACATAATGGGTGGCGAACAGGACTTTCTCGTTGGCTTCCACTCCGGTGACTTCTAGGTTATTTTCCATGGTTTGCAGCCAATCATCGGCGTCTAAGGGCTCTTCTGACTTAGTGAAAATAGGTGGGTTGGTGTTCTGGAAATTCTTGAGCTTAGGTCCATGGTTGTCCTGGTTTCCGTGGCCTTGATTGTTGTGGGATAGCTGAGCTATCTGTTGAAGGGTGGCTAAGTTGGCTTGACGTTCCGCTCTTTCAGCTTCGCGGTCAGAAACCAACATTTGCAGGATCTGCAACATCGGGTCTGGGGATGAACCACTTCCTCCACGTGGCATATGAAGATTGAGATAGATCATGAGAAAAGAGGGAAATTTCTAAGGTTTTGGGACTTTGAAAAGTTTTTAAAGTTCGACTCAGATTTTCTAGCAACTTGCTTTTCATTCATTCATTCATTCATACCACACGATACAAACACACACCACAACAAGGTAAACAGATAGTTTTAGGAACCATTCTGGAAACTACGATACAGTGGGACCGAATACTACTCACTATGTTTGGTGCACTAGCGTAGTTGTGAGTTTTACTAAAAGTGATCTAGGGTGCAAAATTTGATGTAAGCTTTGAAATAATTTTGGAGTAGCGTGAATTTTTATGAAAGAGTCCAAGAGGTAAGAATGAGAATAAGTTTCTTTGTAAATGTTTGCTAGCGTGAATTTTTATGAAAGAGTCCAAGAGGTAAGAATGAGAATAAGTTCTTGAAAATATTTGCTTCCTTTGGTTTTGAAACTAAGTTTTTGATTCAAACGTCTAGTATAACTAGGGTCTCCTATGGTCAGGATGGCTCTGATACCAACTTGTCAACACCCGGATTTTTAATCCCAGATGCCTGTTATGCCATACATCGCAATCCCAGGATTACCATTTTTGTGAGACATAACAGAATTGGATACCACAGTACATCATCCATTACAAACCATACATAAGGTCTTACACAAATAAGGATCTCATGATCCAGTTCTTAATACAACTGAAGCAACGGAAATACGTAATAATAATGGTAGCGTAGGAGAAGCTCCATCTTCGGGGTCACAGGCAATGCTGACGATAGGAGATGATCCTAGTTGTCGTAACCTTCCTGGGGTCCATCCTATAGGTACTCCTCTTCATAGTCTGGCCATGGGAATAGCCAGGGACAAAGCCATGAGTACTCTTTAAGTACTCGCAAACTAATACTAACAAGTGAAGGGGTTTTTTGTAGTAGGACACTAAGCTCTAGGGTTGTTTTGCAAAAATCCATATTTACATCTACTAAGTTCAGAAACGAAGAAAGCTAGTTGAAGTTTTATAACACCTAAGTGGGAACTTGTATTTCATATCACAACTCTGTTGTGGTCAAGTCAAAGTCTCAATTCATTTCACAAGTCATTTTGAAAACATCTGACGGGGGAACAGTATGGCCACTCCAACTGTCCATAACCGCGGACGCGGCTATTCGAATAGTTTGACACTTTGCAGAGATTGTACAGTTTCACCACAACATTCGATACATCCGTCAGGAACAAATCCTGAATTCACCATACTCAGTATGCGGATAATCAATCCTAACCTTTCAATTACACGCCCCAGTATAAGCACCTCTCCTGTGAGTTTGGCCTCCCAACCATGACCAACTGTCATCTTGGGTACTGCACAGGTGGACAATCTTCACAAGGTAGCCTCAGCTCAGACCATGGCCGTGAGGGAACTAATACTAGGGTATATAAGTTTCCAGTCAAGCCCTACCCAATTCTCGGGTATTGTGGTTGTACGGTAAAATTGGAATGGTATCGCATCCAGACAACCATCAGTTTTATAAAGAGCTAAGGCTCATGCCTCAATATTTTCATCACCATAAATCCTCTAGCGTTCGGAAACACATGTCCAAAACATTTCAATAGAATGATCCATCATTCCAAGGTTTTCATAACCATTTTTCCACCAAATATTCCCAACTAAGTTGATCAAGTTTTATGCTTAGCACTAGCATCTACAAGTGGGGGTGAGTATTAATGAGGGGTGGTAAACTAGTGGAGTTTAACTAAGTTCAATCTCATGCCTTAGGATGACATAAAGATTATCTAGCTTAGGCCAAGTTTTATGCTCTTTATGCAACCTTCAAGTATCTCTCTAGAATCTACAATTCACTTAAGTAAGCTCTAAGTACTAGCTTTGATAAAGAAATAAAGTATAAATCTCGCAAGTAAAACTAGGATTGGTTTATCAAGGGGTTATGATCATATATGCTTAAGGCATATAGTTGGCATGGTAGCAAGCAAGTATGTGCTTGCATAGGTCAACTTGATTAGTAAGGCTTGCATCATTATCAGTATAAGCTTGCTAAATTGCAAGTGTTAGCTTGCAAGTATTGGCTTGCCTTGTGCAGAGCAGTGGTTGATGTTCTCCTCGGTTTCTTCTTCGTAGTATCCTCCTTCTTCCTCGTATCCTTGGTCGGTACTAGCGTCTAGAAATAAATACGAGGTACACAATCACCAAACAATACTTAACTACTTTCAATCATCACACAAAAGGGTCCTATAGATGATCTAGCATCATCACTAACATTACAAGATTAAAGCTTGGTTTAATTTCTTTTATTTTTAGAAAAGTAATTTCTACTCATTGAAAAATTACTTAAGATTTAATATTCTCCAAACCAAACATGGGATCATGTTGACACATGTCATCACCACATATTTTAGTCCATGGGAATGTGATTTAAAGTGGTGTCACAATTTAATAAGGTTTAACCTTTTAATTTACTTAAATAAAGTGACTAGAAATGCCTATGTGGCATTCTTTTATTACTTGAACAATATTTCTGTAAGTAAACCCAAATGTTTTTATATATTCTGAAAGGTATGATCAAATGTGATTTTTAAGAGTTGTAATCAACTCAAAAGGTATTATGGTTTAAATTTGAAAAATGTTTGAATGCAGAAAAGGTTCTTCCTTGTTATTTTTACCAAGGTTGATCTACAGATCCAAATGATTTGAATCCAACGGGCTTGGATTAAGCATTTCAATATCTTTCTAAAAAAATTGGTTTCACTCAATTTGGTTTAATGAATCGAGCTGGGTTGATTTTTGAAACTAGGTGCAGAAGTGTGTTTGAATGAAAATGGAAAAATCCAAATTCAAACGAGTGGGCTGCGCGGGAAACGATACTGGGCCGGCCTGCGAAGCACAGCGCTTACGCGGGCTGGTTAAGTTGCTGTCCCCACGCGTCAGTGAGACAGGGGGTGCGAAGCGGTACGGGGCAACGTGGTGCGTTGGATTAGAAGTGAGATCAACGTTTGAGGGTCGTCGTCGATGATGAACTAGTCACCGGCGATCTCGAACCCTAGCGGCGTAGTGGGGGTCGTGGGAGGCTCACCGGGGCTCAGGCGAGGGTCGGCGAGGCGGGCGAACGACGAAGTCGACGACGGTGAACCTCCTGGTACCGGCAGCTTCTCCTGGGGTGGACGAAATCAACGACACCCTTCTTCTCTAGAGGCGGCCTGCTCCGGCCAAATTCCGGCGATGCGCTGCTCTCCTTGCTCCAGGAACGGGGTGGAGCGATCAGTGAGGAGAGGGGAGTGAGATGGTGTCAAGAGTTTGAGCGGGGGAGGCCTCTATTTATAGTCTCGACGACGAGACCGAACGGAATGGGCAGGCGACGGTGGTGACATGGCTACGGGCTGCTAGAGGCATGGCCAGCGTGGCGATCGTTCGGTGGTCTCCTTGCGATGCTCTATGGCTTTAATGCGCGTGTAGGGGCGGTGGCAAACGGTCGGGAACGCATGATGCTCTGCGAGGCAGAGGCGGCGAACTTGACGGCGAGCGGTTGCTATGAGGCATGGGGCGGCGAACGGGGATGTCTGGCGGTCTCCTGGGACGGTGGTGATCGTGTATGCATGCGGTGAGGGCGGCGCGCGGTCTGTGGGCGTGTGTCGAGGGTGGCGTTCTGGCGCATGCTCGGCATGGTTGCTGGCGATCTGGGCACGGTATGTGCGTGTGGTCCAGGGACAGGCATCGCTCGCGGCTAGGACAGGGAGTGGCGGTGGGGTGCTAGCTTGCTCCCAGACAAGGTTGGCGAGGCTAGTGCTGCTCCTAGCTTGCTGTCCACACTGAGGTGACATGGGGAGGCTCGGCTGTTCACCATTGATGACATTGCCAAGCTTACAGTGGGGCTAGTGCTTAGTTAATTTTGCTAGATGATCTACTGCGGTTGTTGTGATCTAGAGAGGGAACCAGTTAGGACCAAATCACTGCTCATAATAGTGTTTGGATTTTGTTTGATTTGAATCTGCAAGGTGTTTGATGAAATGGCCGCATGAATTCAAGTTTTGAATTTTGAAAAGATTTTTGGTGGGTGTGCTAGGCATGTGCTGGTGAGTCTGTAGAGGCTTGGGTTTTGAAAGTTGAGCTTGTTTGTGTGGTTTTTGAAAAAGTGGGATCTTCCCATATGATATAGATTCAATATTAAACTGTCCTTTAAACTATGCATTTGAATGTTTCTGGATGATCACAAAGTGGGCCTTGATACTTTGTTATGAGTACTATCAAGGGGTGCAAACAAGTTTCTGTTAAGTTTTGAAAGTTAGAGGCAGCCAAAGTAGGCATGGGAGTTAAATTGGCCAAAATGACCATTCCCTTATTTTGTTTGTTTTGATTTATTTGTCTTTAGGGAAAGTGTGGGGATTGTTTAGATGATGTTTATTTCACCTAAGAATCCTTTTACAAGCAAATAAACATATAAACAAGGCAATTCAAAAGAATCCAAAATGGAATGCATACACACATGCATGCCTTCATATTTTTATTTAGAAAAGTTTTTGTTAACCCTAATTTTGAAGATTAGAGTTTGATGATTCTAGTTTAATACTTTTGGGGTGTTACACAACCCCTCTCCCGGAATGCAAGGACATACCCTTCATGTCCCCTGTGCTCTGTGCGGCCGAAGAGAAGCATGAGGATGTGGCCGCCACCATCGCATCTAGATTCTAGGGTGGTCGAAGATCCATTGGCAGCAGAGGAGCTGATGACCGCCTTGCTTCCTCCTCGCAACCACCACGAGTCACAAGCTCGTCCACACCTCCACGAGTACTTGCGCCCTACTCAGTTTCCCAGACCACTTTCCCCAACCACCGGCAGCATGGCTGTCGTTGCCACGAGCAGCAAGGCCCTCGTTAGCTGCAACCATTGGGGGGTTCTCGTCTGCTGAATCGAGCAACTAAAGTAGCGACGGGGAGGAGGCAATGAGCCAAGATGTTTTCGTATGATCGAAACGATCTTTCTTGATACAAAGAGGATCCAAGATGTACCTCGCCGGGACAACAAGGATACATGAATGATATGGTGGAAAGACAAACAAACGTCCAAGGTTAAGTAAAGTGAGCACCATAGAAATGACAAAAGTCCAAACTCTTGAACATATTTTGTTTTTGCGGATAGAGATGAAGACATAGCCTATAGTAAAAATACACAGGATAAGTAGATTAACTTAGATTGAACAAAACATATAGAGTAATCCTATTGTATATGGCAGGCTACCTAACAGGGTTGGGAAGAAGACGGCCGCAGAAATGACTCTTGGGCTTGTTTTTCCTCCTTTTTCTCTCTAGTCTACTCTCCTTGCGCTGTTCACCACCGCTCTGTCCGTACATACCGCACCTCGCATCTCCAAAAGGTATGTGCGATGCAAGCCGAAGAATACGGTAAGCGGTGGAAGATCCCTCCAAGGTGTTGGCAGCCGGCGGTTCGTGTCTTCCATCGATGTCGCCAGAGGGAGCCATCACGCTATCGTCGCGTTCACCTGCTATCTCGAAGGAAGAGTCCTTCCATGGCACGTCGACGAAGGCCACACCAATCGCGTTGTCCACGGACGCCGACGCGGCCACTTCACCGAAGAGGCTTCGTCGACAACAGACGAAGAAGGCGTGATAGACACAGTTCCGTCGTTCTTCGAGGCTACGTCTTTCTCCCACATTCGGCCATGCGACGGTGTCATGCCGATGAAGCAGGAGGACACCAACGCACCGATGTCGCCGTCATCTAGCGTTCCGTTGTACCGTCCTTGTGAGGCAACGTCTTCCTCCCACGTTCGGGCATGCGGCGGTGGCAATGCCGAGGAAGTAGGAGGATACGACCGCACCGTTGTCGCCATCATCCAATGCTCTGTTGTACCGTCCTTCAAAAAAGGAAAGCGGCTCGCCCACGCCGCAACAGCGAGATGCTACGATGATGTCTTGGCAACGTGTTTCCTCCTTGAGTAAAAGGTTGAGCACCTCTAAAAAAGGAAGATCAGGAAAAGCGCTAACATGGTCTAACATTTCTATGGCCAAGAAGGACATAAAGAAAACACGAAGAGAACTCAACTAAGCGTGCCATATGTCCATGTCCATCCCTCAATGAATGAGACTCATGTGCACGACTACACTTTAAACTAGAACTAGCGAAACATTTTAATGATTTTTGGTTACATTCTCTTGTATCTAGATAAATATATATTATATATAATATATTTGGATTTCTAAATGTGAATTATCTCAATTGCTTCCTCAACCAAACAATTCCGGTCAGGTTGATTCCTATTAGTTGAAGTAACAAAATAGGTTTGTATCAACATTTATAAGCAAGAACGTTTAAGTACCCCCTCCAGTTCAAAATATAAAGTGTATTTATTTCGTGAATACCACATTTCCTTTTTTTTTCACATGAGAATGGTGTCACTGGATTCGTTTTAAAAATATTTACTTTGCTTGTTAGTTCGTTAGTGGATAAATCACATATTTTAATGGGATAACTATTGGTCAAAGTCTTGTTATGATGAAACACCATACTCCATATATATTGAAACGGGGGAATAATGTATTTTGCTACCTGCATAATCACTTGCCAGTGTAAATAGATGCAAAAAAGCTAGAGCAGTCAATCCTGCTTTTCTCATTTTGGCTCTCAGTGGCGATCTACAATTTATTGCCAAGGTCTTGAAACTCTTGCATTATTATAATTTTCTTTTAGAAGCTTATCTAATAGACTAATATATAAAAAGTATGTTTTATTTTACTATTGGGTATTCCAATTAAATCTACATTTTATCTTTTTTAATAGTAATGTATGCTCATGTTCTTAATTACCTCCGGTTGTTTTTCTGTGATATTTAAGAATTATATTTTGAGTAAACTATTTTTATTTCTTCCTGGAATTCAGCCTGCTGACACCAAATATATTACATTGGATGATGGGAGGAAACTCTGCTTCGAATGTTTCACTTCTACAACAGTGGACTCTCTAACATCAAGTTCAGTTACTTTTGGTCGAGGCAGTCCATAGATTTTGGGGACCTAGGACAATACGGCACCAATGTCCCTTTGTTTAAAGTGCAAGAGATTCCCTAGGGTCAAGGGGGGCAATTGCCCTCCCTACATCAGAGAATTCTTTAAAGATATTTTTAATGTCTGTCAAGCTCCACCACTTGTTCACTAGGGCCCTATCTCATGGAGCCCGGGAACGGGGCGAGAGTCCTATAAAGATTTTTTCATCCAAAGTGCGATGTCTGTAAGAACTTTGTAAGCTTTTCCCAGCCATGTTTATGACAGTGCATGTAATTATCAGTTAGAGTTAAATTCTTGCTCCGTGAGTTGAATCTCGATTATTTCTTTTTTTTTGTAGACACCAGTAGATAAGAATGGCATGATCGAATATAAAGAACATCCTTTCTAGATGCAAACATAACATCCTTCTCATGAAGATGATGGTAGTCCTAGTTGTTGCAATTGTGAAAGGATGGATGTCATTAAAGAGTTTAGATTCCTCAACTAAACCATTCCCATCAGGTTGCCTGATTCCTATTAGTGGAAGTAACAAAATAGGTTTTTATCAACATTTAGTCCCTCCATTTCAAAATCTGAAGTGTATTTATTTCGTGAATACCACATTTCCTTTTTGTCACATGAGAATGGTGTCACTGGATTTGTTTTAAAAGTATTTACTTTTCTCGTTAGTTCGTTAGTGGATAAATCAAATATTTTAATAGGATAACTGTTGGTCAAAGTCTTGTCGTGATGAAACAACATAGAGCATTTGCTGTGCAATCGACTACTGTGTGCAATCGTGCAATCAAAGGGATCCTCGACGTCCGATTCAGAATTTGCGGCACGATCCAAATATGACGCCTCCACCTCCACGTTAGTTGCAACTTTGTGAAAACCCCCCTGTATATTTTAGCTGTCCCATACATAGCACCCGTTTTTTGGCTACAGATCTCGATCTCTCTCTGAATATCGAGTCAATCGTCTAGGCTTCGGCCGCCGGTGACGCAGCCTCCCAACGGGCGGTTCTTGCCTTGAGACGGTTCCTCGAAGACAAAGGAGATCAGGTAACAGTTCCAATCACAAGTTTTAGATACCACTACTGATCATAGATGCATTGCTAGCTTGTGGTCTCTTACAACGCCGCCCGGATAGGATCTGATCGTGGTTGAACTTGATATGGTTAAATCCTAGTACACGTACCTTGTTGCATATACTTCTTCTGCTTTTAATTTGACTCAACTTTGTCTAGATACGTCTATAGTAGTCTAAATATAGGCTTGTCTAGACAAGATTGAGTCAACTAATTTGGGACGGAGAGAGTCTAATAGAAACAATCCATCGATCCAAGACGTACACTCACAACCTTGTGTATCTAGTATATAGTTCAAGATCAATCGTATATGCATGGTGGTTTACAGATCCTATTATTCAGATTTGGCACACTCACGTCTGATATGTACTTGTGATACATGTTCGTATGTAGTTTCGATGTGTACTAATAACTCATGCTCAAACCATTCTTGCAGATCATGGAAGCTAACAATAGCAAGCCTGAACAAGCACATGAATTTGTTGGTGCTCAATCGTCCATAGACATAGACGCCACACCAAATAATAATGATGGTTTCGGTACGCCTAGGAAAACAGCAACTATATCTCAACATGTGAGTATTGATCTAGCAATCTCTTCCCAGTCAGGGTCAATAATTTTAAATTTTATATATGCATTGTGGTACATATTAACTCAACAACTTTGTGTTGTTACAGTCGTCTTCTTCATTCACCCCTGAGTGTGCAGAGGAATTGAAGCCCGTAGTAGGTATGATTTTTGATGATGTTGATTCCGTGGAAGAGTTTTACAAGTCATACGCGCATGATGCTGGATTTGGAGTCCGAGTCGGGCAGCAGAAGAAGCGAGTGGATGATGTAGTGATGTGGAAGCGTTTCTTGTGTGACAGGCAAGGATTTAAGTCAAAAAAAGGTACGAATAGTACTAATCCATCACATAAAGATACAACGAGCACCAATCACTCAAACCAGAATTCAAAAAAACGTAAAAGAAAGGAAACAAGGTGTGGATGTGATGCTCGTATTTTTGTCAAGAGGACTAGTGATAACAAGTATATGATAGCTTCATTAGTTGAGCATCACAATCATGGACTAGTGACACCTAGTAAGCATCATCTGATCAGATCCAATCGCCGAGTCAATGAGAAAGCAAAACAAACACTCTACTCATGTCACAAAGCAAGCATAGGCACATCGCAGGCGTTCAGATTGCTTCATGTTGGCGCTGGTAGTTTTGAGGACGTGGGATGCACCAAAAGAGACTTACAAAACTACTATTGTGAATTCAAAAATAAAATCAATGACTGTGATGCTCAAATGTTCGTGGACCAGTTGGGCAGAATGAAGGAACTCAACCCAGCTTTTTTCTTTGATTATGATGTGGATGAAAATGGTAGGTTGTTGCACGTCTTCTGGGCGGATGCCACTGCGAGAAAAAATTACAGCCATTTTGGAGATGTGGTATCTTTTGATTCTACATACACAACTAACCATTACAATATGATTTTTGCACCTTTCACTGGGGTGAATCACCATATGCAGTCTGTGTTTTTCGGCGCCGGCTTTGTTGTAAATGAGAGGATTCCGTCTTACAAATGGTTGTTTTCGACCTTCTTAAAGGCTATGGGAGGGAAAGAGCCGAGACTTATGATAACAGACGAGGATGCTAGCATGAGGGAGGCTATGAGATTTGTTCTCACAACCACTATACACAGATTGTGCATGTGGCATATTATGAAGAAACTTCCTGAAAAAATTAGTCCTCACTTAAGAGAAGACACAACATTTTTTAAGAGGGTAAACTCGTGTGTATGGGGTTCAGAAACACCTGAAGAATTTGAGTTAACATGGCACTCTTTCATTTCTGATTTTCAGTTGGAAGAAAATGAGTGGTTGGCTACTAGGTACAAGATACATGAGTCGTGGATCCCAGCCTACTTCAGAGACATATGCCTAGCAGGCATTCTTAGAACTACATCAAGGTCGGAGAGTGCAAATTCTTTTTTCAACCGTTTTATTGGTCGCAAGCTCGCATTTGTCGAGTTTTGGCTTAGATTTGACACAGCCTTGCAATGTCAACGGCAAGAAGAATTGATAGCTGACAACACAAGCATCCATACAACGCCTCAGATTATGACAACATGGGAAATAGAGAAGCAAGGTAGTGAGGTATTCACGCATGAGGTGTTTGATCATTTCCAAAAAGAGGTACTTGCTGCTAGAGAGTATTGTGACGTGCAGGGAACTCAAATGGTAGAAGGGATGAAAGTCCTAGAGATTAGCGATGCCTCCAATAAGGTCAGAGAAGTTCAATGTAATACATCAACCATGATAGCAAAATGTTCTTGCATGTTATTTGAGTCTAAAGGTATCCCATGCCGCCATATCATACGATTCTTGAGGGCTTCTAAAGTTGAAAACACTAATGAGCAATTGAGATCCTATGTCATAAAAAGATGGGAGCAAAATTGCAAAAGGTAAATATCAGTACAGTAAATTATACTCTTTCCTTTAGGTTATTGGCTGACAAGATCATTTTGTGCAGGAATAGTGTATATGACAGCGAGGGTAACTTGCTTGCGGAGAAGCCCGTTGACCCGGTTGAGTCAGCTAAGAAAAGAAAAATTTCAGATGCAAAAAACAAGTTTGAATCATTGGTTCAAATAGCTAAGAACTCTGAAGAAGGAATTGACTTCCTCGCATCTAGTTTGCTCAACATGGAGGAACATCTATCTAAGTTGGTTCCTTCTGTCTCGGTTACAAGGCAACAAGAACATGAGGCTTTTCTTGGCTGTAGCATTCCAACTGAAGTTGGTGTCCTACCACCAACTGATGTTCGTACTAAGGGTAGATGCAAGAGAATAAAGGGACATGGGGACAAGGGGAAAAAGAATGAAGGTCAGAATCCGAAGGCGAAACGGAAGTGCGGGAGTTGCAAGGAAGTTGGTCATAATAGCCGCAAGTGTCCAAACAAAAACCTTGCTGTAATATGAATTTTCTGCACCATATTTTCTTATCCCTTGTGGTAAATGCACTACTGACATTATGTTCTTCAAAATAGATTTAGATTGAGTATTTTGTTTGTATATTTTATATGAAGATATTCAGTCTTAATAAATGATGTTCTATTCTGTTGGTTGTCTCTGAATGATATAGTTTGCATTTTCTGCGATTCCGTATTGTCTGCAAGTTAAAAGTTTCAGAATTGATCAAGAATTCTCACGCTTTACTGTTTTGGACAGCCACAACTGAAATCCTGAATGTGTATTTGTGGAAATTACAACCAACAACAACGTAGAATTCAGGTATTCTGTGTTACAGCTTGTTCCTAGTTGAGGACAAGCCGAAGATAGTTTCTGTGATGTGTGCTCATGTGCTTAATTACTTCCAGTTGTTTTTCTGTGAGATTTAAGAATTATATTTTGAGTAAACTGTTTTTATTTCATCCTGGAATTCAATCCACCGGCACCAAATATATTACATGGGATGATGCGAGGAAACTCTACTTGAAATGTTTCACTTATGCAACAATGGACTCTCTAGAATTCCAGATCCTTACATGAATATTCAGCAATTTTTTGAAGGTTTGGATAATATGGCACCAATGTCCCTTTGTTTAAAGTGTAAGAGCTTCCCTAGGGTCAAGGGGGGCAATGGCCCTCCCTACTTCAAAAAATTCTTTAAACATATTTTAATGTCAGCCAAGCTTTACCACTTATTCACAAGCACCCCTATCTCATGGGGTCCGGGCAAAGGCGAGCGCCCCTATGCCTCCCTCTATGGGTGGACACTAGGTCGAGGGGAAGGCTCTGAATGAAGCATTTTGGAAGCTGGGAAAAGTGCAAGTATCATGATAATCTGATTATCATGTACTCCCTCTGTCTCAAAATAGTTACCATAAACATAAATCTGTTGAAATTTAGATGTATCTAGATACATACAATGCTTCATTACTCCCAACTAATGAGTTCCTTATTTTCCTCCCTGTCAAGGTCACCACCTTTCTGAAAGCAGAGGCTTATGTCTTTCTAAATGGCGCCACATTACTGCATTTATTTGACTACATGCATCTGCACTATTATAGTTTGCAAGTCAACGTACTAACGACCAATAATTGGACCAGGAAACATAATTTTGAATATAATTACAGGACCATACAAGACGGTCCGGACGTGTGAAGTGACTGTGATCTTTATACTGTACTAGAAGGGCCTCACGCGCTTTGCCGCGTCGTTTTTTTCATGGCTGAATACGTGCTTCAATTTTTCAGTGACGCATCATATTATTTTACTAGAAGAATAGGCGTGCTTCACCACGCCACCTACATGGCGTTCTGGCAATGTGTCGCATATGTGGTACAATCATGGTGGTTTTTGTTCTATGTCACTATAGGTTGTACACCCATGACTATTTGTTCTACTATGAAACTATAGGTGCAATAAGTCTGGAAATCCCATGGGTGCAAATAAATCGATTGTTAAAATATATAATTTAAAATGTTAAAAAAATTAGAAAAATATTTGCATGTATATTTGGACATTCTATATTCGTACACACCTTTCTTGGGAAAAAGAAACATTATTTGTGTCTTGTGTAAAAAAAAAATTTAGATGCTCCAGCATGATTATTATTGAATATTTTTTCCTTTTACACAAGTCACATAAAATGATTTGTTTGTGAAAAATATGTAAGAACACAAAAAGTCCATATATACACGCGCAATTTTCTTTCTTAATATTTTGACATTTTAAAATTGGTTTTATAATTATTCATAATAGGTTCATTTGCACCCATGATCCAAAACACAACCTCTCTATTTTTTGTTGTTGTGTCCTATTGGCACGCGTAGATGTAAAAATATAGCGGTTCGATCTATGCAAAAGGGGTGGGTGCACCGGTCGATACGAGACCTCACATGTTCGGAACTACCATTTTTCTTAGGCTAAATAGTTATCATATCTTTGCTCAATTTATGCCGAGAGAGAGGGGGATTGGGTTGGCAGCTCCAGAACGGGAGTAAGAGATGCTGCAGTAAAAACATCGACGCGTGAAGAACACACCTACACGCCTCCACCACACGGGCGAAAGAGTGCCACAGGGGCACACACGTCAATATGAAAAGTAGGAAAATGGGCCCACATGAAAGTGTCATGATAGGAGCAGATGCTCTCAAATGCTTGCATGTGACCAACCTTAAGTTCTATAGATAATTTTCGCATGCATGCCCTCCTGTTCAAGCAACTAAATTGTTATTCTATGCATAGTACTGCTTTCAGTTACACGAGTACATATACTCAGAGCACAAGTCGTGAGCTGTGTCGCACGTGTACGTATCTAATCCTAATACTTAGGGACAAACCTGTGACTAGGAGAAGTCGTTACAACTGTGATAGAATGATATACAACATGCAGAATAACATACAATCGTGACAGAATAATGAGTAACCAGACTTCTCTTTGTGCTTCCCGGGACGCGGCTGGTAGGTATAACATCTAATGAGGAAAATTGATTACTGAAACGGATGATTAAAGTAACAAGAAATAGTGACCATCACGCGCAATATCTTCACTTGCACATAAGACTTTTATGTATTTGGTATCGCGCTAGAAAAACATATCAGGCTCCAAAGGAGGGGGCATGCGCCAACATTGGGGATGGGCCTCACCACCCCCCCCCCCCCCCCCCCCCGCACGCCCACACTATCTACCTTACACGCATACATGGACAACAAGGGTACATAAACGATATGGTGGAAAGACATAGAAATGTCCAAAGTTAAGTAAAATGAGCACGTTAGAAACAACAAAAGTCAAAACTCTTGAACATATTTTGTTTTTGCCGATAGAGACAGAAACATAACATACAGTAAAAAACACACAAGATAAGTAGATTAACTTAGATTGAACAAAGAATATAGAGTAAGCCTATTGCATATGGCAGGCTAGCTAACATGGTTGGGAAGAAGACGGACGCATAAATGACACTTGGGCTTGTTTTTCCTCCTTTTTCTCTCTAGTCTAATGTCCTTGCGATGTTCACCACAACTCTGTCCGCACATACCGCACCTCGTATCCCTGAAAAGGATGAGCGATGCAAGCCGAGGAAGACGGTAAGAAGTGGAAGAGCCCTCCAAGGTGTTGGCAGCCGGCGGTTCGTGTTTTCTATCGACATCGACAGAAGGAGCCATCACGCTCTGATGCCCACAAGTATAGGGGATCGCTAAAATCTTCTATGGGAAGTATTACCCAAATTTGTAGTTCGACTCAATAAGACTTTAGCAATTGAGATGTCACCCTCAATCACACTTGTATATCAATAAACTTGCAAAGAAAGTGGTAATTTATGGCAGTTGATTCAAAGCAGTAAAAAAACTGTAAATAAAACAGCAGATTTCCAGTTTTCATCGAAAGTAATGTTGTGAAACTTTCAGTGGCTAAAACTCATACATGAGGTGATAGAGGGGTGTTGCATGAATGATATCCACCATATAATGTATACTAAGATAACATTTATCTCTAATTTAGTTGTTTGTAGGTGTATGCTCCAAACATAATCATGCATGTAAGTTTATACAATATCTTTTGTCCTGCCTGTCCATTTCACCGGGGCCAACTTGTTACTATAGGCAATTAAGATCTATCTTTCCAAATAGACCGGAACAAAGCATTTATACTTCATGAACACACAATATCCTCAAACTATCATATATTCCAATTGCTTTCCCTAACTGTCACCTTAGGGTTCATAGGTTCAACATAATAATAGGTAATACAGTTTGCAAATACATACCAAACTCAAATATATGATTGGGCAATAAAATTTTAGTACTGAAATCATGTCAGTCGGGCCCTAGCAACAAGCATTAAACATAGCAAATGTGTACCAACACTCATAAAAGAATATCTACAAGATAAATACCTCAAATCTTGATACATATGGATGATTACATGATGTATCTCATCCAATCCACATCCACCTCACATTCCCACAGGGAATTACTCACACATGATGATGGGGGATGCACTCATGGTCATTGGTGATGATGTTTATGATGATGGTGGTAAATAAGACCTCGAAATCCCACTCTCTGGGGTGGAGAGCAGGACCAATCTGAACCCCGAAACAAAGATTGTAGCTCTGGCGGCGCTCTGTTTTGTGAAAAATTATGTCCTCTTAGGAAACTAGGTTTTGGGGGTATATAAGAGGGTACGCCAAAGGAGAGGAGGAGATGATGTTCCAAGGCCAAAAGGGCATGGGTGGCGTGCCCAGGGGGTGGACGCGCCACTTGTGCTCTTTCGGGCCTCGTGGCTCCCCTCTCTTCATTTTTTTTGGCCCAAGTTGATTCTCCTGGTGAAAAACTCATAGGTATATTTTTCCTACGATTTATTGACGTCCAGAAGGTTCCAAAACAACAAAAACATGAAAAATGAGGTTTTGTGCCTCCTAGAATTAAATACCAATGAAATGGACTTTGTAGGAAAGTCCCATAAATCATCTAAATATGCATAAATAATGATGGACCATGGTGAATATAATTCTAAATAGTGCACATAAGTCCTAAAAAATATGATGCAAAATGCAAGTATCACGCTCTCATCGCTATCTCGAAGGAAGAGTCCTTCCATGGCACGTCGACGAAGGCCACAATAGTCGCGTTGTCCACGGACGCCGACGCGGCCACTTCACCAAAGACTCTTCATCAACAACAAATGAAGAAGGCATCGTAGACACAGTTCCGTCGTTCTTCAAGGCGATGTCTTTCTCCCACGTTCGGCCATGCAACGGTGTCATGACGATGAAGAAGGAGGACACCGCCTCATCGATGCCGCTGTCATCCAGTGTTCCGTTGTACCATCCTTGTGAGAAAATTTCGTCCTCCCACGTTCGGGCATGCGACGGTGGCATGCCGATGAAGTAGGAGGATACCACCGCACGGTTGTCGCCGTCATCCAATGCTCCGTTGTACCGTCCTTAAAAAAAGGAAAGCGGCTCGCCCACGCCGCAACAGCGAGATGCTACGATGATGTCTTGGCGACGTGTTTCCTCCTTGAGTAAAAGGTTGAGCACCTCTAAACTTCCTAAGCTACAGAAAGAAATATCATGAAAAGCGCTAGCATGGCATAACATTTCTATGACCAAGAAGTACATGAAGAAAACACGGAGATAACTCGACTAAGCGTGACAGTCGGAATATGTTAGATCGAGGATTCGGACACGAATAATCTACACAACAACGCAAATATTATACACTGGTTAGGAAACAGAACGCAATGTAGTGCAGGAACTAACAAAAAAGAGAAGAAGATACCAAAACGTATTGGATGTGTGGAAGACAACGGCAGAAGAAGCGTCGAAGAGCAAGCATGAAAAACGAAGACGATGACTACACGTCCGGCGATCCTCGCCTGTGGCACGATCCAATGCGTCCGCATGAACAATAGAAGAGGATTGGAGGCTACACCATCTTTATGGTCTAGGGAGAGGGAACGACGTTGCAGAGCATATGTACGTAGCATGTGCGAGGAGCATTAGAACTCGGACAACGTGCGTGGTATGGAGCCTGCTATCATATCCTAGAATCGGATTTGCATGAGGTAGTATCTACCGTAGAATCTCGCCCGCAGGCTAGAGACAGGACGCTGGGACCCAATTTACATATCGCCGCGAGAAACCGGGCACATCGATTAGAGGCGGATTTGGTATCTATTTTAACGCACGAGCATACAACAGCTCGTATCTGGGCCATGAAAACACGCAGCCGTATAGGCTCTAGGTAGCCACCTCGTCTATGTATGGCTCCACATTCGCGATAAACCGCTTCCGGATAGAGTTCACGAAGTTACGATCAATTTTAAACGTCATAGACTCCGTGAGAAACCACGGCAGCCAAGGCTCCACTACGCCATGCTGGCTTAGGACGGGCCCCACGGCCACGATAAACCGTGTCGAGGTACCACGACTGCCCATCCAAAGTATGAAATGCTTTGTATAGTATAGTGTGTGACACAATTCTCGAGCATGACAAAGTGTTTCTATGGCACTCAAAAAGATAAAGATCTGTCAAAGTCCACATAATCTAAGAATGCAAGAAAACCTATAAAAAACAAAGTCATCATCGTCTCTGGGAACACATTAGTGATGCATGAACGCGAATATAGAAGACACAAACAACATCGCTTACAAAATGTCAGAACAATGCACGATTGATATGTATCGTGTTACATCAAACGCAAAAGAAAACAAGGCAACACTTTTATTACTTTTAGGTCATAATATATAAAGTGAAGTATTACAAAGGCCACGTTTATTTGGGCTTCCGCTTTAACTAACAGCATGCGGTGAGAAAGCACTGTGCCGAAATACACTGCACGAGCGAACCACGGCGCAAGCTAGGAGGGAGGTGCTTCCGGTCGGCTTTTGCCGCTTTCCGAGTTGCTGTAGACTGAACTGTCCTCCACACTTCAGCCTATTTACAAATATCTTGCCATTACATATGTAGGCAATAATAGAACCCCACGCATCGATCCTGCCCAGGCCATTTCCCCTCGACCCCATCCCGTCCCCTCCCAACCGCAATCCATGGCGGCTAAGGTTCAACCGCTGCCATCACCACCATTCCTGGTAGCGGTCTCCATCACCGCCGTTCCCTATTGCCATCCTGCCGCCACCCTACAACGCTGCCTGCGGATCTGTCCATGTCGTTTCTCTGGAGCAAGGCCTCCCCTGTATGTGATTTCGTTCGTGGCGCGCGCGGAGGAAGGGAGCCACCTCCGCCGGCGACCACCACTGCAGGTCGTCGTGCTCGGGGATGCATACACGAGGCCGGTTTGAGCCGTCCTGCCAGGCTCCACACGCACGCCCACGACGCCATGACCAGGGGCGGCTCGAGGAGGAGACCGGGGGCTGCCTCCGTCAAGATTAGTCAACGCAAGAAAATAGAAGAAATAAAAAAAAAAAGCATCTTCACTAGCATTTTCAAGACGCCGATCCGGATGCTAAATTAGGTCTGGACATCGAAAATCGGGCCAGTCGCGTTTCCAGGAATCTCTTTTCGTCCGGATTCGGACGAACTTTGGTCCGGGGGTTCCAGGCCATTCCCAAGATCCCAGGAACGCCCTAGTAACACCGGACGAAGCGAAAACAGACGTGAGCCAGCTCTGTCGGCGAGACAGTCCCATTTCCCCCCTACTCCACTCGCCCAGACTACGGCAAAGAGCTCCCAGCGCCTATGTCGCCATGACTTCGCCGGCGGGGTCCTCCACGTCGAGACATGCCCACACCTCTAGATATGCTCGCCGTAGTCGCCGCCCATTCCGCCACCCATTCTGCCGCCGCTTTCGCCACCCGAACTTCGTCGTAGCTCGGCTTCGCCGCGAGCTCCCACCACCACGCCCGCCAAGTGTTCAGCATTTGGACGGTTCGGCCATGGATTCCGACGACGAGGAGATACTCGCCGTACTGCTGGAGGAGGAGAACACCGAGGTCGCCGAAGATGCAGAGCACTTGGAGATCCTCACCTCCCTCGCCTAGCTGTATCTGCAGATGGCAAAGCCGAAGCGTGGTGGTTCGGCGCCGGGTCGCTGGAAGTGCAAGGTGAGGCAAAGGATAGAGGGCTACTGCTTGTTCTACGCCGACGACTTCGCCGACGAGCCGCTCCATGGAGAGACCGTATTTTGGCGCCGTTTCAGGATGAGCCGAAAGCTCTTCCTCAAGATCGTGTATGCCGAACTAGGCCGAACAATGTTCTGTATTCATATTATGCCAAAACCTGGACGAATTTGAGCCAAATTTAGGCGGAAAAGGGTGTCCTGGAAACTCGGCCTAGGAACGCGAGTGGGGAACTCGGAGTTCCCAAGCCGAAAACATGTTCCGTTCGACCAAAATTTGGTCCGGATTTCGTCATGAAAACACCCAACGAGTACGAATGCTCTAAGAAATCGAAAGAATAAAAGAAGAGTTACCATCCATTAACTGCTAACAGTCGAGGCACGCCACATCACACCTGACATGGACCTTTCTATGGTTATAACGGTTGGAGTGTCTAAATATTTAAATTAGTGTTTTTATCAAAATAAAAAACATGTTTACAGTAAGTGTAGGAAAAAAGTACTTTCTCCGATCCAAATTAGTTGACTCACATTTGTCTAAATTCAGATGTATCTACTACTAACACGACTAGATGTAGGTTTCGCGGCATAGTAAATCAAAATTTTCTACGGATGCGAACAGAGGGAAGCCATAATCTAATCTAGGAGATGCAAACAACGAGAGAGATTGGATTAGATCTTCATACCCTTGAAGATTCGCACAGCGGAACGTTCGTCGGAACGTGGGTGATGTAGTCGTACTCGCTTCTCCTCCTCGCGATCCGATCCGATCTAGCACCACAAGTGGCGATGCCTCCGTGAGATGCACACGTGCGGCACCTCGACGTATCCTCCTTCCTTGGTCCAGCAAGTATGGTGGAGAGATGGGTTGGATCTACAACGCGACGGCGCGGTGCAATTGGTGGAGAATTTCTGCAGTAGGGCTTCGCCTACAAGCAGTCGGGAGGGAGAGAGGAGGGCAGCAGGGCGGCTAGGGTTGGAGGGGAAGGTGTAGGGGGTTGGTGCGCCCCCAGCCCTCTATATATAGAGGGGTGGGCGCAGCCCTAGCCCCTCCCCCAAGCCAAGGCCGGCGGCCCCAAGGAGGAAGAGTGGGGGGCAAGAAAACCCCCCTTCTAGAAGCTCTATCTAGAGTTTAAACCTCTCTTGGCCGGCTGGGTCCTATGGGGCCTTGTGCCCCTGGCCCAATGCGGCCAGGGCACTCCCTCATAGGCCCATGCCCCCTCCCGGAAGGTGGGGCCACGTTGGTCCCCTTCCGAAAGGTTCTAGAAGCTTCCGGTACAATACCAATTAACCCGGAACAATTCCGAACTCCAAAAACTGCACTGCCTTATATGAATCTTATTCTCCGGACCACTCCGGAACCTCTCGTGATGTCCCGGATCCCATCCGAGACTCCGAACAAAAACTCATAAACCAATTATCCAATCTATCCTAGCGTTGAGACACGTTAAGTGTGTGACCCTGCGGGTTCGAGAATATGCAGACATGATCTTCTATCAATAATCAACAGCGGGGTCTGGAAACCCATATTGACTCCCACACATTCATCGATGATCATATCGGATGAACCACGATGCCAGGATTCAATCAATCCCATATATATATTCCCTTCGTCTTGCGATATTTTTACTTGCCCGAGATTTGATCGTCGGTACCGTCATACCTAG
Organism: Avena sativa; assembly: GCA_916181665.1. Classification (NCBI taxonomy): domain Eukaryota; kingdom Viridiplantae; phylum Streptophyta; class Magnoliopsida; order Poales; family Poaceae; genus Avena; species Avena sativa. The sequence continues at coordinate 89,925,745 of OV702285.1, read as the reverse complement.
TTCAATCTCGTTCACAGCAAGTACTTTACTTGTTCCGTAATCCGATATCACTTTGTGATTAACTCCTTAACCACATGCTTGCAAGCGGTGTTGATATCGATTACCGAGTGGGCCCGAAGTATATCTCTCTGACTTGGGAGGGACAAATCCCATCTCGATACATACAACCCAACAGATACTTTTCGATCACCTGAGAGACACCTTTATGATCACCCTCTCATAAGATGACGTTTGATGACCTCAAAGCTTTCTTCCGATACCAGGGAGTTGTATTATCTCATGGTCTAAGGAATACAATATTTGACATAAGAAAAGCTTCGCAAAGACGAACACGATGACACGATCTAATTGCTTCGCTTAGTTTGGGTCTGTCCATCATATCATTCTTCCAATGATATGATCTCATTATGAATTGACAACTCATGTCTATGGTTAGGAAACCTTAACCATCATTGATCAATGAGCTAGTCCATAGAGGCGTACTAGGGACACGGTGTTGTTCACAAACCACACAAGTATTAAAGTTTCCGCTTAATACAATTCTAGCATGGAATATAAACATTATCATGAACAAGAATTATAATAATAACATCTTTATTATTGCCTCTAGGGTATAATTCCAACACTAGATACATCCAAATCTAGACAAATCTAACAATTAATTTGGATCGGGGTCAGCGGGTAAATTGAAATAATTTAGCTTTAAGCATCATTTATGTTTATTCATGGAGCTCTTGTAGGGAGTAGGTTAATTGAAATAACAAATCTAAGTTATGTTTAAAAAAGTCAGAATTTCCTAATTTTGGTTCGAATCATCATTTATATATAGCTTTCTTGTTGTTTAGGGGTATTTTAGATATTTTATTTTTAAAATAGTAGCAATAACTTAAAAAAACAATACTGTCAAACATTAGATCTCTACTTTCAACAACTGCTTCCCACAGCAGCTGAATGCTGCTTTTCAACAGCCCAAACAAATAGACCCTAAGACACCCCCACACACCCCCAAATGAAAAGGAGGGAAAAAATAAGAAAACTGTCTCTTGATGGGGAACGACCCGTTCGTAGGCAATTGAAGGCGTGTTTGGTAGCCTGTATCGGATTCTTGGCCCGGTCTAGCAGTGTCACATGCAGCACTGCTCGCCTGAGACAGGCATCAGGCCTCGTTTTGCAGCCCGTTTGGTAGTCTGCATGGGCTACCTGTGTATGATTTGCGTAATTTTTCCCTTTGTGTTTGATTGTGTGCATAAATGACTTTTTGCCCATTGTATTCAAAATAACACTTGTTTGGTTGCACATAGGCTGGCCCTTATGGTCACCTTATTCAAAAAACGGGTGTTCTTACAACCACTACAAATACATCTGATCATATGCACCACCCTAGAAGAAGATCAACTTGACAATCACCATAAGAAGAACGACGATGATGAAGTACCTGAGGCTATCATGTTGGATATGATGTTTTTCATAGCCAACAATGGGCAGCTGATATTCTTCTTCCCCGACAGCAACTTACACTTACTACTGTTCTTCATGGGCTGCATTGTCCAGGTGATGTTCTCCTTGGTTGATGTAGTTGCCATGAACAAGGTTGTCATTGTTGTGCTCAGCTATGTACCTGCGGTATGCCTCAAATGCCTCCTCGGCGGTGTCAAACCTGATACTTGATCCTAGAAGTGTCTCCATTTGGAGTAAACCCTTGGTTTCTTGCCTCTAAACACCGCATAGAAGTTTCTCTATAGGCATAAGAGTAACATGTCAATGTGTAACAACACAATATCATCATATGCTTATATCATCTATAACTAGCATCACAAGTTCACAAGACAGGCAAGTACGTACTAACAGTTGTGTGCATGATCATATACAAAAGGGGATCACAGATTCATCCTACACTACATGGTGTTAACCTAACACCATATTAAAAGGGGGTGTCATCCTACCACCGCAATCAGGTTCAGAATCGCATGAGGGGCTAATATATACCACCTCATCGATTCTTACAAGCCATAAAAGTTTTTGGGTCCTAGATACAGTCAAAAGGTACATCAAAAAGGTCATAAGTTCATCATCACTACCTGTCGTGGGAATGTCCACGGCAGATGCTACGAGTGGCAGCGAGTAGTAGAACGAGGGTCAAGGACGGCCAGCCATCTGCGGTGCGAGATGAGGGCGGAGACACAAGGTTTTACCCAGGTTCGCCCCCCGGAGGGTAAAGACCTACTCCTACTAGATTGTATTATCGAGAGATTACAACGGACGAGCTCGGCGGCTAGGCGTCGAGTCGATGGGGTGTATGATGGAACGTAAGTGCTATGCGTACCTTAGGGAGGTTTATATAGGGGTACCTCACTAGGGTTTATAGATCTACAACCGAGTTGGATAAGGACTCAGAGGGTTTTGACCTAATCCGACCGGGCCTATCTACGCTTCTGGGCCTTCAGCTTCCAGTCGCCTAGCTCCTTCTTGGGTCGCTGTCCAGTTGTCGTCATGCAGGCCCACTCGCTGAGAGTATGATCCAGTGGGGAATGTCCTGCTAGGTATACCCCACTCGGCATATCCCCATCACCACCAGCACCATCACCATCATGCACACCACCTCGTACTTCGACAGGAGTCGAATCTCTTGTCGAAGTACTTCGCCAGGAATGTCCCGATCCACACGATCATGTGCGCCTCACGCATGCCAACAAAGTTGGTGCCCCGCGCCTTGTTTTTTATGAGGTGCATGAGAGCCTCCATGAGATGGCACTCCATAAAGCCAGCGATGTCCATCACTGCCGCATAGAGGTCAAGGTGCATGTCAATGGGCTTGTTGTACCTGATGGCATGCACAACATCCTTCACGGCGCCGGTCATGCCGCTGAAGGCATGAATCTCGTCGTCAGCAAGCACGCCCCTCTTACTATTGCCATTAATAGCAGCAACGGCTCTTGCAAATGCTGTTGCAGCTGCTGCTGAGCATCGATCGACTTCTCCGGGGCATCAGGGTTCATGGTGGCGGACTCTTGGATGTCAGGGTCTTCAAGAGTGCCAAGGGGATCGCCTGACCCCATGGCATACCTCCCGGTGGCAAGGCCATATGAGAATATGGTCTACATCTGGACACAGTTCTGGATGGGATTGTTGAGGTACTTTGTGTCCCTTACGTGCGCCTACGAGTTGCAAAAAGAGTGTGTTAGCGATGACAATGTTGTTTACGAAGACAAGTCTATAGTGATCATAGCTGCAAACGTGAACATGTCCCTTGAGGTGCTTAGTGGCAATAAGAATGCTGAAGGTGTCCTCATCCGATTGCGCGCCGCTGAGGTCAGTCAGCTTGTTGATTTGGATCCAACGCACCCTCCAATTCCTCAGGTGATTGTACACCTGAGTGCATGATACCTCAGCACCACAATGCTCGAACAAAGCTTTGGTGCATGCATTGAGATGGATATCCTTGAACCACTTCTCAGTATGGACGCCAATCTCACTATCTCACACATCTTGTTGAGCACGAAGGTGGACATGTAAGGGAGCCATTTCATGGTCCCTTCATCTACACCTTCTTAAGCTTAGTGATGGTGGCTCGGTTGACATAGAGCCTGTTGGGAGACCCTGATGTCTATGCACTTATATTCTTGTAGACAGTTGTTGGGCCTCCAAGTGGAGAGGTTTGTAGAACAACAACAAGTTTCCCTTAAGTGGATTACCCAAGGTTTATCGAACTCAGGGAGGAAGTGGTCAAAGGTATCCCTCTCAAGAAACCCTCCAATCAAGATACAAGAAGTCTCTTGTGTCCCCAACACACCCAATACACTTGTCAGGTGTATAGGTGCACTAGTTCGGCTAAGATATAGTAAAGTACAAGTAGTATGGATGATTATAAGTGGTAACGTTGCCAGAAAAGACTTTGATGGCGTGGAAGAGACTAAAGGCAATCTGAAATAAAGATGGAAGAAAGAAAACATGTAATAGATCTAGTTTTAAATGGTGTTTCAATGCTTAGAAACAAGGCCTAGGGATCATACTTTCACTAGTGGACACTCTCATATAAATATCTTCTCTTCATTATTCTAATCTGAACTACTCTCCGGTTGGATAACTCTAATCCACGGTAGGGCTACAAAAGTACTCCCTAAAGTTTGCATTCCCCATCTAGGTAACCCCGCACTATCACCTTGAGCGCTAGATGGTTCATAAAAACACCATAATTTCAAAGAGACAACCAACTCAAAATATAACTCATGATAAGTATTTATAATCTTTAGCCTAAGTGCCACACGCTATGCACACTGTCACCTTCACACACGTGGGGAAAGCCGAGATCTATTAAAGCACTTGAGTAACAGAGTAGATCTACTTGATTACAAAGCTCATGATCACAATATGATCACACATAGAGAGAGAGAGAGATGAACACATAGCTACCGGTAGAGCCCTTAGCCTCGAGTAAGAACTACTCCCTCCTCATCATGGGAATCAGCAACGGCGATTAAGATGGTGGTGGAGATTGATGGAGATGGCTCCGGGGGCAATTCCCTGTCCTGGCAGGGTGCAGGAATTGAGACTTCTATCCCCCGAAACTCCCCTTCGATGGCGGCGGCGCTGCATAACTCTTTGTGGATGTATGCCGATTCATCTAGGGTTTTTGCCTTGGGGGCTTCTTATAGGCGGAAGGGCAAGGTCGGTGGAGGCCCATGGGGCCCACACACACCCTGGTGGCGCCACTAGGGGCCAACCGCGCCACCATAGGGTGTGGCCGCCCTGGTGTCCCCATCCGTCTCTGCTTCGTGTTTCCGTATTGCTCTAGGAAAAAATAGGCAGATTGGGTTTTGTCCCGTCCAATTCCAAGAATATTCATTTTTTAGCTTTTCTGAAACCAAAAATAGTAGAAAATAGGCAAATGGCATTGCGGCATCTTGTCAATAGATTAGTTCCAGAAATTGTATAAAAATACAGCAAAGTGTAGACAAAACATAAGACAAATGACATAAAACAAGCATGGAGCATCAAAAATTATAGATACATTTATGACGTATCAAGCATCCCCAAGCTTAACTCCTGCTCGTCCTCGAGTAGGTAAGTGATAAAAAGAATAATTTTTGAGGTGACATGCACCATCAGAATCTTGATCAAACCATTTGAAAGTATTGAAAGCTGGGATCAAAGTACTCTAAACATGAGCATGAAAGATGAAGTTATAACAATAGGACATAGTAACTATGCTGCAACATGAATGGATACAGACAAATATCATGAATAACAATGCATTGAAAGATGTTTGTTTGTTTCACATATAGAAAAAATAGCATAGTGGTATCCAGCTTGTCCCTCATGGTGTAGCAAAACATAAATGCACAGGACACCTTCAAAGTTCATAAGGGTGACTAGATACAAATAGTTCAAGAACACGCAATATCAACATTATGAATCAATCGATAAGTTTTGGGACAATGCACATAAAACTAAGAATGGGGCAACTATGCTCTCTTAATTGGTGCCTAGGGATAGAAGGTGGAGAATCAATATAAAATTGGAGGAAAGGCCCTTCAAAGGGAAGCAGGGATTTCAAGTTTCATAAAGAGCTTCCAAAAATTCTGGTACTTTTTAGCTTTCAGCTCTCATTGCCCCTATCATAAGCATCTTGAAGTGATTAAGGTTAATGTGAAAAAAGTATGGAGTATATGCTTGACAAAGTATAAGTTGGCAATCTCATGTCCCTTGAGTATGAGGGCCGCTCCTCATGCTACTCAACTTTAGTTACCGGTAAGTTCTTATCATAGTAAGTACATGTGTATCATAGAGAGCCTCCAATAGGGTACCCCTTACCCCATGATACAGGAGCTATCCCATATCAAAATGACAAGGCAAGAAGACAATGAGCATCTCAGCAATCTTATTATTTACCATGGGAAAATGGTGCTTTTTTCTCTTTTTTCCTCTTTTCTATGTCTTTCTCTTTTTTTATAAGAAGAAAGCTTCATAGATTGCTCACTATGGTGATGCTGCAAGTTTCCACCATGATTAGGCATGGCTTAGGCTAGCGGCCCAGGCGTTTCTCTAACACACATACATAACTCCATGGACTTACAAGATCCCCTTTTATTTCACACCGACGACATCCATAAATAAAAGAGCATGATATCAACTCGGTAGATATTTACAGGTGTTGAAAGTGTTCCCCGTGACAACACGGTTCTGCTAATTCCCAACTTATAAGTGCAAGCATATACAACAAAGATGACACAATGGTTCAAGTTTATTAGGGTCAAGAAACATAAAGTGTTCCATCAAGTTTGTGAGAGCTTTAATCACTAACTTTCACATAACAAGTTTAATTTGGAAGATATATAAAACATGAATATACTTGGAATGGTGTAACACACCATGCATATGAATTTATAGTGGACACTTTGGAATAACTTGGTTTCTTGTGAGTTGGATGCATGAGTAGAGCTTACTTAGTAAAAGTGGAGACTAGCAAAAGACTGGGAGCGACCAACTAAGAGAGCAATAATGGCCATAATCATGCAGAGCGACAAAACATTACTAATCAAAGCATAAAGTGGTACCACAATTCAAAAACTAAATGATAATAGAGGCTAGGGTGACTGGTTCATAGTCATAACATGGTGTGAGCATGTGCCAAGTCAACCAAAATAAAGCATCAAAGGATAATACCATAATACTATGCTTTTGTATGCTAAAACAACGCATGATTCTTTCAAGACACATTAAGCAATCTCAATTTTTTGGAACAAGTCATGCTACAGAAATAATCACTAAGCATAAGGTCAAAACAACAACTAGCATGACATGAAAAAGTCTAAGCCACCGTCAAAACAAGCTCCCTTTTGTACCCGTATAAGCATGAAGCTTCCTACTCTTTTTCAACACCAATCGACTTATTTGAAACAACTCACAAAGATAATATCAACAAAGATCAATGAGCTTGTCTCACAAATCCACAAAGAAGAACTAAAAAGTTCTAAACTGAAGGAACAACAAAAATAAGGCTAAACACAGTGCTAGGAAAAGAGAACACTCACAAACAATAAGAGTGAAAACTAGTGTTCTAAACAATGAAAACAGAGTGTGTCTCTCTACAAAATAAGTGTGATGGGATCCAACCAACTTATTGCAGCAAACCAAGCAAAAGAAAACTAAAAACAAAAACAAAGACGCTCCAAGAACAACATAACAGTGCATGAAGCAATAAAAATAAAGTGTCTAGAAAGAGACCTGAGATTTTTATTGATGAAAAAGGGATGACTTGGGCATCCTCAAGCTTTGAAACTTGTAACTCTTGAATATTTATTGGGTTGAAACGGGGTGGCTTCCCCAAGCTTGAGATTTTTTCCATTCTTCATCTCATCACATCATTCTTCCCCTACACTTGAAAATTTCCTTCATACAAAACTTCACACAATTCTTCATTAGCAACATTAGTACATTCAAAAGTAATAAACCTTGGGGTTTAGTTTAAACACAGAAAAACTTCCATTAAGAATAGAGGCTACTGAAGCAATTCCTTTAAAAAGATCAATTCACCAAAAAAAAACTCAAAAAGAAATCGATAAGAAGCAAATGCAAATAATGGCAGATATCTGTCAAAACAGACCAGCAGGTAAAAACCGATTTTTTCGAAGACCTTCTATTGCCTAAATCAAAAAGTGTTAAACTAATGAAATTTAGCTAACAACCTAGGGGGTTTATTAAGAAAATTACAGCTCAATCCGACTTACAGAGATTTTGCACGAATTTTTACAGTGAAACACAAAAATCTGTTTCGGGACATCAACTTCCCCAAATCTTACTTCTCTCTCGTTAGAGGTTATTCTTGGCACAAAAATCAAAAAAAAGGATAAGGATAGGTTATTACAGAAGTAATGACTTCCAAGACTCAAGAAAACTATTGGGTTATCTCCCAAGAAGTACTTTTCTTTACCGCCTTTAAGTTAGGCTTGATAGTTTGAGAAGATGCTCACATAAGAAATATGAAATGAAGTAAAAGAGAGCATTAAGAAGCAAATTAAAAACACATTTAAGTCTAACCCACTTCCTATGTATAGGAATCCTGTATGCAAATAAATTCACAAGTAACAAAGTGACAAGCATAGGAAAGCAAAACAAGTGCAACTACAAAATTTTCGACATAAACAGGAGAAACTTAATAATTTTGAGCTGCATAAAACCATGTTTCCCTCTCTCATAATAACTTTCAGTAGCATCATGAATAAAATTAACAATATAACTATCACATAAAACATTCTTATCATGATCCACATGCGCATAAAATAATTATTACTCCCCACATAAGCATAGTCATTCTTATTAATTGTAGTGGAAGCAAATTTAACAAAATAGCTATCATTATTATTCTCATCACCATAATCATCAAATATAGGAGGCATATTGTAATCAAAATTAATTTTCTCCTGATGTCTATGCACTTCTATTCTTGTAGACAGTTGTTGGGCCTCCAATTGTAGAGGTTTGTAGAACAGCAGCAAGTTTCCCTTAAGTGGATTACCCAAGGTTTATCGAACTCAGGGAGGAAGTGGTCAACGGTATTCCCTCTCAAGCAACCCTGCAATCAATATACAAGAAGTCTCTTGTGTCCCCAACACACCCAATATAGGTGCACTAGTTCGGCGAAGAGATAGTGAAATACAAGTGGTAATGGTGCCAGAAAATAGCTTGACGGTGAGGTAAAGACTAAAGGCAACAAGAAGGAAGCAAGCAAACATGCAACAGATCTAGTAGAAAACGGTGTTTCAATGCTTAGAAACAAGGCCTAGGGATCATACTTTCACTAGTGAACACTCTCTCATATAAATATCCTCTCATCATGATACTAATCTTAACTACTATCCGGTTGGACACTCTAATCCAAGGTAGGGCTATAACAGCACACCTCAAAGTCCGTCTTCCCCAATCTAGATAACCCCACACTATCACCTTGAGCACTAGATGGTTCCAACAAACACCACAATTTCATAGAGACATCCAACTCCAAATATAACTCGTAACAAATATTCAATCTAGCCAAAGTGCCACACACGGTATGCCCGCTGTCACTTTCACACACGTGGGGAAAAGCATAGATCTATTAAAGCACAAAGAGTATTTATGTAGACTCAAGCCTAAGTGCCACCATGGCATGCACACTGTCACTTTCACACACATGGGGAGAGCAGAGATCTAATGAAGCACTTGAGTAGCAAGGTAGATCTACTTGATTACGAAGCTCATGACCACAAGTTCATGCCTAGAGAGAGAGATGAACACATAGCTACTGGTAGAGCCCTTAGCCTTGAGGAAGAACTACTACCTCCTCATCATGGGAATCAACAATGGTGATGAAGATGACAATGGAGATCGATGGAGATGGCTCCGGGGGCACTTCCCCGTCCCGGCAGGGTGCCGGAACAGAGACTTTCTGTCCCCCGAATCTCCCCTTCGGTGGCGGCGGCGCAGTAGAGGTTTTAGTGGATTTCTTCTGGATGGCTTAGGGTTTTTGGGTCGGAGGCATCTTATAGGCGCAGGAGCCAAGGTCGGGGGAGGTCTAGGGGGCCCACACCCTCCCCAAGCGCCTCCAGGGCTTGCCCTCGCCTAGGGGGGGTGTGGCCACCCTGTGGCCCCCTCCGGCTCTGCTTCATGGTTCCATGTTGCTCCGGGAAAATAATAACTTTGGCTTTTGTCCCGTCCAATTCTGAGAATATTTATTTTCCGCCTTTCTAGAACCAAAAACAAAAGAAAACAGGCAACTGGCACTGTGGCAACTTGTTAATAGGTTAGTTCCAAAAAATATATAAAAACACCTCAATGTGTAGACAAAACATAGCAAAGTAGATACTAAACAAGCATGGAACATAAAAAATTATAGATACATTTCCGACATATCAAGCATCCCCAAGCTTAACTCCTGCTCGTTCTCGAGTAGGTAAGTGATAAAAAGAATAATTTTTGAGGTGACATGCACCATCACAATCAAGATCAAACCATTTGCAAGCATTGAAAGCTGGGATCAAAGAACTCTAAACATGTGCATGAAAGATGGAGTTCTAGCAGTAAGACAAAGTAACTATACATATAACATGAAAGGCTACAAACAAAGATCATGAATAACATGCATTGAAAAACGTTTGTTTGTTTCACATACAGAAAACATAGCATAGTGGCAATCAGCTTGTCCCTCATAGTTTAGCAATATAGATGTATAGGACACCTTCAAACTTCACAAGGGTGACTAGAAATAGATAGCACAAGAACAAGTAATATCACAATATGCATCAATCAATAAGCTTTGGAACACTGCACACATGATGACAACTATGCTCTCTTAATGGTGCCTAAAGGTGGAAGGTGGAGACTCAATAGTGGTGGAAGAAAAGCCTTTTTGTAAAGGAAGCAGGGATTTCAAGTTTCAAAAAGTGCTTCCAAAAATTATGGTACTTGTTAGCTTTCAGCCCTCATTGCCCCTATCATAAGCATCTTGAAGTGGTTAAGGTTAAAGTGGCAAAGATGGAGTATATGCTTGATGAAGTATAAGTTGGCAATCTCTAGTCCCTTGAATACGAGGGCCACATCTCATGCATACTCAACTTTGGGCCCATGTAAGTTCTTGTCATTGTAAGTATTTGCATATCATTGAGAACCGCCAACGGGGTACCCCTTGCACATGGTACCGGAGCTTTCCTATAACCAAAATGACAAGGCAAGCAGACAATGAGCATCTCAGCGGTCTTTTTATTTACCATATGCATAGATTTTTATTGAGGATGATTCATAGATAGCTCACTATGGTGATGCTGCAAGTTTCCACCATGATTAGGCATGGCTTAGGCTAGCGGCCAGGAGTTTGTATAACACAGAATACAAACTCCATGGACTTACAAGTTCCCTCTTTATTTCACACCGGTGACATCCATAGACAAAAGAGCATGATATCAACTGAGTACAAAGTACAAGTGCAATGTTGAAAACGTTCCCCGTGACAGCACGATTCTGCTAATTCCAACTTATAAGTGCAAGCATATACAACGAAGTTGTCACAATGGTTCAATTATATTAGGGGCAAAGAATAAAGTGTGCCATCAAGTTCGTGAGGGCTTTAATCACTAAGTTTTCACATAACAAAAAAGTTTTTAATTGGAAGACAGATGAAAACAAGAATATACTTGGAATGGTGTAACACACCATGCATAGGAGTTTATAGTGGATAATTTGGAAAAACTTGGTTTCTTTGGAGTTGGAAGCATGAGTAGAACTTACTCATACAAGTGGAGGCTATCAAAAGATTGGGAGCAACCAACTAAGAGAGCAATAATGGCCATAATCATGTAGAGAAACAAAACATTACTAATCAAAGCATAAAGTGGTACCACAAGTCAAGGACTAAATTATCATAGAGGCTAATGGTGACTTGTTAGAGTCATAACATGGTGTGAGCATGTGCAAAGTCAACCCAAACAAAGCATCAAAGGAGAATACCACAATACTATGCTTTTGTATGCTAAAACAACGCATGATTCTTTTAAGGCACACTAAACACTCTCAATGATTTGGAGCAAGTCATGCTACAACAATAATCACTAAGTATAAGGTCAGAACAACATCTAGCATGGCATGATAAAGTCTAAGCCATAGTCAAAGCAAGCTCACTTTTGTAGCACTTAAGCATGAAGCTTCCTACTCTTTTCCAACACCAAGCAACTTATTTGAAACAACTCACAAATATAATAAGCAACAAAGATCAGTGAGATTGTTTCACAAATCCACAAAGAAGAACTAAAAAGTTCTAAGATGAAAGCACAAGAAAACTAAGGCTGAACGCAGTGCTAGCAAAAGTTAACACTCACAAAACAATAAGAGTGAAAACTAGAGTGTTATAGGCAATGGAAGAAGAGTGTGTCTCTCTCCAAAAGAAGTGTGGTGTAACCAACCAACTTACTCAAGCAAACTAAGCAAATGAAAACCAAAACGAAAACTAAGACGCTCCAAGAACAACACAACTGTGCATGAAACAATAAAAACGAAGTGTCTAGACAGACCTGAGCTTTTTATTGATGAATAAGGGGATGCCTTGGGCATCCCCAAGCTTTGACGCTTGTACCTCTTGGATATTTCTTGGGGTGACACCGTGGTGGCATCCCCAAGCTTGAGCTTTTGTCCATTCTTCATCTCATTGCATCATTCTCTCTCTACACCTGAAATTTTTCCTTCATACAAAACTTCACACAATCTTCATTAGCAACATTAGTTTATTCAAAAGATATTAGACCTCTGGCAAAGCTTTGGAACAAAAAGTAATTTCACTAAAAACACAATCTACTGTAGCAAATCCTTCAAAAATCTCAATTCCCCAAAAGAGAACTGAAAAAGGAATCAATAAGAAGCAAATGCAAATAATGGCAGAAATCTGACAAAACAGACCAGCAGGTAGAAACCGATTTTTTGGAACATCTTATGTTGCTCAAATCAAAAAGTGATGAACTAACGAAAGTTATCTAACATACTGGGGGATTTATTTGTAAAGTTTGAGCTCAATCCCGAGTTACAGAGACTCCTCACGAATTTTTTTGGTGGAGGACAGAAATCTGTTTTGGGACAGCAACTCCCCAAATCTTACTTCCCTCTCATTAGAGGTCATTATTGGCACAAAAAAGCAAACAAAAAAGGATAAGGAGAGGTCATTACTGAATTAATAAATTCCAAGACTCAAGGAAACTCTTGGGTTATCTCCCAACAAGTACTTTTCTTTAACGCCTTTAAGTTAGGCTTGATAGCTTGAGAAGATGCTCACATAAGAATTATGAATTGAAGTCAAAGAGAGCATCAAGAAGAAAATTCAAAACACATTTAAGTCTAACCCACTTCCTATGCATAGAAATATTTTAAAGAAACAAGTCATGAAGGCACAAAGCAACAAGCATAGGAAAGCAAAATAAGTGCAACTTCAAGATTTTTAACATAAAGAGGGGAACTTAATATTGTTGAGATGCATAATACCATGTTTCCCTCTCTCATAATAACTTTCAGTAGAATCATGAATAAAATTAACAATATAACTATCACATAAAACATTCTTATCACGAGCCACATGCATAAAATAGTTATTACTCTCCACATAAGAATAGTCATTCTTATTAGTTATAGTGGGAGCAAATTCAACAAAATTGCTATCACTATTATTCTCATCACCATAATCATCAAATATAGGAGGCATATTGTAATCACAATAGACTTTCTCCTCAATAGTAGGTGGACTGAAAATATCATACTCATCATTGTAATCATCATATATTGGAGGTTTGGTATCATCATAAGCAATAGAATAGCTATCTTCCAAAGCTGGGGGACTAAAAAGATCATTTTCATCAAAACTAGCTTCCCCAAGCTTAGACTTTTCCATAGCATTAGCAACAATGGTGTCCAAAGAATTCATACTAATAACATTGCTATTAGCATGCAAATAAAGTTCCATAGGTTTTTTGATTTCCTCTTCAAACACTTCATGTCCTAACTCAAGATAAACACTATAGAGCTCTCTAATTTTGTTGTTGTTTTCCATTAAGCCTAACTAGTGAAAACAATAAAAAAAGACAAAATTGCAGAATCTAAAGGAAATAACTTCGAGCACTCACACCGGAGGATGTGAGTACCTTTTACCTTACCTCCCCGGCAACGGCGCCAGAAAAGAGCTTATGGCATGGAGGAAAGGTAAAAGCCCAAAACCTCCCCGGCAACGGCGCCAGAAAAGAGCTTATGGCGTGGAGGAAAGGTAAAAGCCCAAAACCTACCCGGCAACGGAGCTAGAAAAGAGCTTGATGTCTACACACTTCTATTATTGTAGACAGTTGTTAGGCCTCCAAGTGCAGAGGTTTGTAGAACACTAGAAAGTTTCCCTTAAGTGGATTACCCAAGGTTTATCGAACTCAGGGAGGAAGTGGTCAAAGGTATTCCCTCTCAAGCAACCCTGCAATCAATATACAAGAAGTCTCTTGTGTCCCCAACACACCCAATATAAGTGCACTAGTTCGGCGAAGAGATAGTGAAATACAAGTGGTAACGGTGCCAGAAAATAGCTTGACGGTGAGGTAAAGACTAAAGGCAACAAGAAGGAAGCACGCAAACATGCAACAGATCTAGTAGCAAACGGTGTTTCAATGCTTAGAAACAAGGCCTAGGGATCATACTTTCACTAGTGAACACTCTCTCATATAAATATCCTCTCTTCATGATACTACTCTTAACTACTCTCCGGTTGGACACTCTAATCCAAGGTAGGGCTATAACAGCACACCTCAAAGTCCGCCTTCCCCAATCTAGATAACCCCACACTGTCACCTTGAGCACTAGATGGTTCCAACAAACACCACAATTTCATAGAGACATCCAACTCCAAATATAACTCATAACAAATATTCAATCTAGCCAAAGTGCCACACACGGTATCCCCTCTATCACTTTCACACACGTGGGGAAAAGCATAGATCTATTAAAGCACAAAGAGTATTTATGTAGACTCAAGCCTAAGTGCCACCATGGCATGCACGCTGTCACTTTCACACACATGGGGAGAGCAAAGATCTAATTAATCACTTGAGTAGCAAGGTAGATCTACTTGATTACAAAGCTCATGACCACAAGATCATGCCTAGAGAGAGAGATGAACACATAGCTACCGGTAGAGACCTTAGCCTTGAGGAAGAACTTCTCCCTCCTCATCATGGGAATTAGCAATGGTGACGAAGATGGCGATGGAGATCGATGGAGATGGCTCCGGGGGCACTTCCCCATCCCCGGCAGGTGCTGGAACAGAGACTTTCTGTCCCCCGAATCTCCCCTTCGGTGGCGGCGACGCAACAGAGGTTTTCGTGGATTTCTTCTGGATGGCTTAGGGTTTTTGGGTCAGAGGCATCTTATAGGCGCATGAGGAAAGGTCGGTGGAGGGCCAGGGGGCCCACACCCTCCACAGGCACCTCCAGGGCTTGCCCGCGCCTAGGAGGGTGTGGCCACCCTGGCCCCCCCCCCTCCGGCTCTGCTTCGTGGTTCCGTGTTGCTCCGGGAAAAATAATAACTTTGGCTTTCTCCCGTCCAATTCCGAGAATATTGATTTTCTGCCTTTCTGGAACCAAAAACAGAGGAAAACATGCAACTGGCACTGTGGCAACTTGTTAATAGGTTAGTTCCAGAAAATATATAAAAGACCTCGAAGTGTAGACAAAACATAGCAAAGTAGATACTAAACAAGCATGGAACATCAAAAATTATAAATACGTTTCCGACGTATCATCTCCTCAATAGTAGGTGGATTGAAAATATCATATTAGTCATTGTAATCATCATATATTGGAGGTAAAGTATCATCAAAGCAAATTTCCTCCTCTAAAGCTAGGGAACTAAAAAGATCATTTTCATCAAAACTAGCTTCCCCAAGCTTAGACTTTTCCATAGCATTAGCAATAATGGTGTCCAAAGAACTCATACTAATAACATTGCTATTATCATGCAAATAAATTTGCATAGGTTTTTTAATTTTCTCTTCAAACACTTCATGTCCTAACTCAAGATAAATACTATAAAGCTCTCTAATTTTGTTGTTTTTTCCATTAAGCCTAACTAGTGAAAATAAGAAACAAAAAGACAAAATTGCAGAATCTAAAGGAAATAACTTCGAGCACTCACACACCAAGAGGGTGTGAGTACCTTTTACCTTACCTCCCCGGCAATGGCGCCAGAAAAGAGCTTGATGTCTATGCACTTCTATTTTTGTAGACAGTTGTTGGGCCACCAAGTGCAGAGGTTTGCAGCAAGTTTCCCTTTAGTGGATTACCCAAGGTTCATCGTACTGAGGGAGGAAGTGGTCAAAGGTATCCCTCTCAAGCAACCCTGCAATCAAGATACAAGAAGTCTCTTCTGTCCCCAACACAGCCAATGCACTTGTCAGGTGTATAGGTGCACTAGTTCGACAAAGAGATAGTAAAATACAAGTAGTATGGATGATTATAAGTGGTAACGGTGCGAGAAAAGACTTTGATTTTGTGGAAGAGACTAAAGGCAATCTGAAATAAAGATGCAAGCAAGAAAACATGTAATAGATCTAGTTGTAAATGTTGTTTCAATATTTAGAAACAAGGCCTAGGGATCATACTTTCACTAGTGGACACTCTCATATAAATATATTCTCTTCATTATTCTGCTCTAAACTA
Source organism: Avena sativa (assembly GCA_916181665.1). Taxonomy (NCBI): domain Eukaryota; kingdom Viridiplantae; phylum Streptophyta; class Magnoliopsida; order Poales; family Poaceae; genus Avena; species Avena sativa. Next base: position 89,909,546 of record OV702285.1, on the reverse strand, counting down.
CTCTCCGGTTGGATAACTCTAATCCACGGTAGGGCTACAAAAGCACTCCTTAAAGTTTGCATTCCCCATCTTGGTAACCCCACATTGTCACCTTGAGCGCAAGATGGTTCTTACGAACACCACAATTTCATAGAGACAACCAACTCAAAATATAACTCATGATAAGTATTTATAATATTTAGCCTAAGTGCCACACGGTGTGCACACTGTCACCTTCACACACGTGGGGAAGCCAAGATCTATTAAAGCACTTGATAAATAGAGTAGATCTACTTGATTACAAAGCTCATGATCACAATATGATCACGCATAGAGAGAGATAAGAACACATAGCTATCAGTAGAACCCTTAGACTCGAGGAAGGACTACTCCCTCTTCATCATGGGAATCACCAACGGCGATGGAGATGGTGGTGGAGATCGATGGAGATGGCTCCGGGGGCAATTCCTCGTCCCGGCAGGTTGTCGGAACAAAGACTTCTGTCCCCAGAATCTCCCCTTCAGTGGCAGCGGCACTGTGGAACTTTTCGTGGATGTATGCCGATTCATCTAGGATTTTTGCCTCGGGGTCTTCTTATAGGCGGAAGGGTAAGGTCGGTGGAGTACCAGGGGGCCCACACCCGCTGGTGGCGCCACCAGGGGCCACCCGCACCACCATAGGCTGTGGCCGCCCTGGTGTCCCCCTCCGTCTCTTCTTTGCATTTCCGTATTGCTCTAGGAAAAATAGGCAAATTGCCTTTTGTGCCGTCCAATTCCGAGAATATTCATTTTTTAGCTTTTTTGAAACCAAAAACAGAAGAAAACGGGCAACTGGCACTGCGGCATCTTGTCAATAGTTTAGTTCCATAAAGTGTATAAAATACCTCAAAGTGTAGACAAAACATAAGACAAATGATATAAAACAAGCATGGAGCATCAAAAATTATAGATCTGTTTATGACGTATCAGACCCCAAGAGCAAAGTGTGATGAGCATAGCAGCAAGTTTTCCCTCAGTTATGAAACCAAGGTTATTGAACCAGTAGGAGAAAGGAAACAACTCCAAGGTGTTGGTAGCAACTTGGAATCTGCACAACACAACCATAGAACTTTACTCCAACTTACAGTGAGGTTGTGAAGCTCATCTGTTTGCCGAAAACAAAGGATTAAACATATAGTGTGGAAGATAGCAATTGCAGAAAGTAAATAGTAAACAATAGATGGTATATCAATGGTAAGGAATGGACCGGGGTCCACAGTTCACTAGAGGTGTTTCTCCATAAGATAAATACCATGTTGAGTGAACAAATTACAGTTGGGCAATTGATAGATTGAAAATGCATAAATATGCATGCACAAGTCATGATGATTCTTGTGATATTTGTTTGGGCATTACAACATAATACATAGACCGTAATCCAGCTGCATCTATGAATAATAATCCACCTTCAGGTTATCATCCGAACCCCTTCCAGTATTAAGTTGCAAGCAACAGATAATTGCATTAAGCAAAGTGTGTAAAGTAAACAATACAATTGCCTTTAGACAAAGGATTGTTGTTTTCTCCCTAGTAGCAACAACACATATACAACCTTAGAAGTTTCTATCACTCTCCCAGATTACTAGATGCATGAACCTACTATCGAGCATAAATACTCCCTCTTGGAGTTGCAAGCATCTACTTGGCCAAAGCATATACGAACAACGGAGAGCATGCAAGATCACAAATAACACAGACATGATAGAATCAATAATCAATCTTCAACATAGTACTCAATATCCATCGGATCCCAACAAACACAACATGAGGACTACATAAAAAGATGATCTTGATCATGAATGGAGCTCACAAGATCTAAACATGATAGCACAAAGGAGGAGAACCAACCATCTAGCTACTATATGGACCCACAGTCCAAGGGTGAACTACTCACGCATCACTCCGGAGGCTGGCATGGTGATGAAGAAGGCCTCCGGGATGATCTCTCCCCTCCGACAGGGTGCCGGGAAGAGCTTCGGATCCCCCGATCTAGGAATGGAGATGGCGGCGACTACAGACTGTTTCGTGGAGATTTGATCGGGTACTTAGGGTTTCTGCATCGGGGTGCTTTTATAGGCAAATGGGCAAGGTCGGTGGGTGCCCGAGGGGCCCAAAACTAGGGCTGGCGCCCCCTAGGCCGCACCGCCACCAAGTGTGTCAGCCTCGTGGCCCCACTATGTCTTCCCCTCCGGACTCAGTGTTCCTTCTGGTAAAATATTGACTTTGGCTTTTGTCCTGTCCAATTCCGAGAATATTTCCTTACTAGCTTTTCTGAAACCAAAAACAACAGAAAACGGGCAACTGGCACTATGGCATCTTGTTAATAGGCTAGTTTTAGAAAATGTATAAAAATACCTCAAAGTGTAGACAAAAAATAAGAAAGTTGATATAAACAAACATGGAGCATCAAAAATTATAGATACGTTTATGACGTATCACTTAGCCACGACCTTAGCCTCGATGGAGGAGACATAGTTCTGGACAGAAGTGTGAGCAGAGACGATGCCACCTGATGGTGCTTGACGTGGAGCACTTTGTTGGAAACTCCAAGAGCAAGGTGTGATGAGCATAGCAGCAAGTCTTCCCTCAGTAGAGACCGAGGTTATCGAACCAGAAGGAGAAAGGAAACGTCACACAGGTGTTGCAAGCAACGCGGAGATCTGCACAACACAAACTCAAGACTTTGCCCCAACGAATCAGTAAGGTTATCAAGCTCATCGGTTTGCTGTAACAATAGATTAAACGTATGGTGTGGAAGGTAATGGTTTGCAGCAAGTAAACAAGTAATAGTGGAAGATGTATCAATGGTAAAGATTGGACCGGGGTCCATAGTTCACTAGAGGTGCTCTCCTTAGATAAACAACATGGCATGAAGGATAAACAAATTACAGCAGAGCAATTGACAGGAACTGAGCAAGGCATAAAAATGCAATACTGGTCATAAAGATCCTATGAGATTAAATTGGGCAATACAACAATATACATAGACCGCCATCCAACTTCATCTATGACTAGAAGTCCACCTTAAGGTTATAATCCGAACCCCTCCAGTATTAAGTTGCAAGCAATAGACAACTGCTTTAAGCAAAGTGTGTAAGGTAAACAGTCCACATGTTCCATGAACAAGAGATCGTTGTTTTCTCCCTAGTGGCAACAACACATTCTACAACCGAAGAGATTTCTGTCACTTCCCTTGGAAACTAGAGGCATGAACCCACTATCAAGCATAAATACTCCCTCTTGGAGTTACTAGCAACTACTTGGCCAAGATAGCCACTAACAATGGAGAGCATGCAAGATCACAAACAACACAGACATGATAGAATCATAAAGACAAAACCATTAAAAAATCCAACATAATAATCTCAATATCCATCGGATCCCCGCAAACACAACATGCATGATTACAAATAGATTAGATCTTGATCATGAACGGAGCTCACAAGATCTATACATGAAAGCACAAAGGAGGAGATACAACCATCTAGCTACTACATGGACCCATAGTCCAAGGTGGAACTACTCACGCATCATACCAGAGAAGAAGGCCTCCAGGATGATCTCCCCTCCGGCAGGGTGCCATGAAGAACTTCAGATCCCCCCGATCTAGGGATGATGGTGGTAGCGGCTACAGACGGTTTCGTGGAGATTTGATCGGGTGCTTAGGGTTTCTGCATCGAGGGCTTCTTATAGGCGAAGGGGGAGGCCGAGGAGGCGGCCAGGGGGCCCACACCATGCCTAGGTGCGAGGCAGGGCCCACCCGTGGCTAGAGGGGGTCTGGGCGCCCTAGACCGCTTCTTCGTCTCCCCTCTGGATTTCTTATTCCCCACGGAAAGTTATTGACTTTGACGTTTGTCCCGTCCAATTCCGAGAATATTTCTTTACTAGCTTTTCTGAAACCAAAAACAGCAGAAAATAGGCAACTGACACTGTGGCAACTTATTAATAGGTTAGTACTAGAAAACATGTAAAAAACACCTCAAAGTGTAGACAAAGCAAAGAAAAGTAGATACTAACAAGCATGGAACATAAAAAATTATAGATACTTTTCCGATGTATCAAGCATCCCCAAGCTTAACTCCTGCTTGTTCTCGAGTAGGTAAGTGATAAAAAGAATAAATTTTGAGGTGAGATGCACCCTCACAATAAAGATCTAACCATTTGCAAGCATTGAAAGCTGGGATCAAAGAACTCTAAACATGAACATGAAAGAATGGAGTTATAATAGTAATACAGAGCAACTATTGTTGCAACATGACAAGATACAAACAAAGATCATGAATAGCATGCATTGAAAAACGTTTTTTGTTTCACATACATAAAACATAGCATAGTGGTAAACAGCTTGTCCCTCATGGAGTAGTGTCACATCCCAAAATTTTAGAAATTGGGACTAGAATTTTTTTTTACATGTCATTCATGAGCATTGCATTGCATCCATACAAAATAGCAAGAATTGAATTGGGAAAACCCAAACCCAAATTGGTTTCGAAAATATTCTTATAAGGAATAAACATGGATTTTATAAATCCAACATTATGGAACTAAAGAAAAATGTACAAAATGGTCCTAAGATGATCTACAGGATTTTACAAAATTTTAGGAACAAACTTTAAGTCATTTGGACTTATTATGCAATATCTATGAAGAAAATACTAAAACGGAAAATAAGAAAAAGAAAAGAACGAAAAAAAGAAACCTAACCTACTCGGCCTGCCCGGTCCGCGCGTCCCAGCCCTCCCCCCTCCTCCTAGATACCGCCCGCTCCCCTGCCCGAGCAGCGTGCAGCAAGAGCCGCCAGCCCGCTACCGGCCCAGCAGCAGCCTGCCTTTCCCTTGACTCTCTGACGTGCGGGACCCACCCACAGTCATCTCCCTCCTCGCACCTGGAGTCCAATTAGTGACAGCACCGGTTCCGATCCGACCCCTCCATGAAATTCGCACGATTCGTTCGATCTTGCCCCTATTTCGGATCTAATCCCTACATATAAAACGGCCCTCTGTCTCATTGTCCCTCCTTTTGCATTTGTTTTATGAACCCTAGCGTCTGCATGGTTGATTCCGATCTGCGCCGCTGCCGTACGCCATTGTCGAGCTCGGAAGGTCAAGCTCCCGTCGATTTTGTCACCCCATGACCCTCTTTCTCCCTCTGATCCTCTTCTCCATCATCTCCGCATCTACTCATCATGTTTTCCCCTCGTAGGCGCACCACAGCAAGCACGCGAGCTCACCGGAGCTCCACCGACGCTTGTCGCCTCCATCCGTCATTGGCCGCCGTTCTAGGAAGCTCAAAGCGACGTAGAGAACACCATCGGGTTCGCCAAGACGCGCCGCACCCCGTCTCCTACCCCTACGTCACCGGTGACTGCGAGACCGCCGCCGTCCTCAACCACCTGAGCTCCCATCGCCGTCGCTGACCGCCACTCATCGCCGTTTACTGCACCAAGGCTCGGAAGGTTTCATTGGCAACCGTCGGATCTCGTCTGGACGGCTAGGATCAGATCGTCACCCCAAGCGGTACAGACCATCAAGATTGCGCCACGTGGCCACCCTGCCTCATCACACGCCAGGTCAGCAATGGAGCCCAGTCATCGTTGGTTAATTGAATTTAATATTTTAAAAAGCCTAAAAATAGAGGAAACTTGTAAAATCATATAAAATTGAATATATGTCCAAAAATTATAAATAATATATCGTTGGATTTAGAAATTTGATTAGAATATTAATATCTAAGTGGATCTAACTTTTACAGTACATATTTACTGTAATAAATTAAATAGTTTAATGGACACTTTAGACAAAATAATCATAGTAAAATATATGTATATCATAAAAATACAAATAAGGTGTCTATGGATTCATAATTTCATATACAACATTAATATACCGTTAGATCCAACTTTTACAGTGCAGAGATTACTATAGTAATTTAAATAATTTTAATGGCCTTTTAGAGTATAAAATTTATAGTAAATAATTTGTAACTATGAAAAATATGAATAATATGTCCCTGGAATCACAATCTCGTGAAGAATACACATCTGATTTTAGTTTGCATTTTTAGACAACAGAAACTAAATAAATGATTTAAAATCCATTAAACACTATTTAAATCATAAGAAAAGATATACAACTCTGATTAAGGCGAATCCAATTGCTACTGGTTTGTATTAATGTCCTCTATCTAGTATACCCTAGTCCCTAATTTAATACGATAGTTAGAACAGAATTTGCAACAAAACTATTAAAACCCCTATATGGCAATCAAGAATTAATAACAAATACCCTATTGCATTAAATGATCTCTTGCATGCATCATGTATTGTAATACTGTTTAGAGAACTAAATACAACCATTGTGACATATTAAATCGGCATGCATGCAATTTTTCATCATTGTTTTGTTGTATTGTGCATAATTGCATTGTTTTGAATGGTGTTTTTGTTGTGCACTTGTTTTGATTGATAGATTGCGAGAAGTGCAGCGTTTGTGATTGTGACGAGTGCAATCTTCTCTATTGTGAGGATTATCTGAACAACTACGTCTACAATAAAGGCAAGTAGAGCTATCATAAATGTCCTATTATTTTTTTTATGCATGTAGTATGATTTTCGGTAGTGATGCATGTGTAGGTGTTTTTACTACTATGCTATGCTATGACACCCAGGCATGATTGCCATATCTCCATGACCCGATTCCTTTGAGCCATCGTATTGTAGTTGCTTAGCCATGCTTATTAGATACGCAAAGGGAATTCATGATTTATTATGTTATGGAAAGTTATGTTTTGTTATAATGAAAACAACTGGAATTCAATGAATCTCCTAGATGTGATGGATTGATGTTTTTGGATGGTTTATTGCGGAAAGCACACCTAGACTTCAGAGATTGGATAGGTTTCTTGTGTAGTAGCTTCTAGTACAGCCGCATGTCATTATTTGTCTTGACTAAGTAAGTTGTGGGAACCTGACCCGACGTGACTAGCAGATGTAGGGGATGTAGGTTGGTATGGGTCTGTCCTGAGGGCTCAGGGTTCTGCTTCTGAAAGGTTTCGTCTTGGTTTTCTCCCTATCATGGCACAAAATGGGTGTAATGGTAAGAGCGGGTTGACTGGGTCATGCGAGTAAAGTGTACAACCCCTGCAGGGTGTCTAAACTAAGTACTTAGCCGTGTCCCCGGTTATGGACAACTATGAGCAACTGGGCCTATAACTGTTTGAAAGATCTCACTCATCCCAATTTCTTAATTACTAAAACTTGATGGGTGAACATTAGTTTAGGAGCATACGAAAGTTGAACTGTCTTGTTTCTACATGGTTTTATGCTGGTATGTCCTTAGAAGATTGTTTTGAAAAAAGAAAAATATTTTGAAAGTAGGGAAAAGTTGTATTGCTTTTAGCAAATGAGTTTGAACTCTAGTTAGACAAATATGCATGTAGTTGATAGATCCTTTGTACTCATTAGTTCTACTTGCCAATACATTCAAAGTATTGACCATTCGTGGCTGCAACGTTTCATGTTGCAGGTTGTTCCGTTTCTGAGCGATCGTTTATAGGTCGCGAAACTCCACTCAACGATTGTTCGCCTGCGGCACATTTGAATAATGGAGATATACCTTGTATATGTTTCCACTGTGTACTTGAATAAATAATGTAAATTCTGGATCATATTCATTGTATTTATGATGCACAGTTATATTTGATATTCATTTTGTACTGTTTGTGCCAGTGAACCGATCCAGGGATTAGCACTATACACATGAACTCAGCCTTATCAGGCGAGGGTGTTACAAGTAGCAAATATATGCATAGGACACCTTCAAAGTTCACAAGGGTGACTAAAAACAAGTAGCACAAGAATAAGTAATATCACAATATGAATCAATCAATAAGCTTTGGGACACTGCACACAGAACTAAGAATGGCAACTATTCTCTCTTAATGGTGCCTAAAGGTAGAAGGTGGAGACTCAATAGTGGTGGAAGAAAGGCCTTTTCATAAAGGAAGCAGGGATTTCAAGTTTCAAAAAGAGCTTCCAAAAATTATGGTACTTGTTAGCTTTCAGCCCTCATTGCCCCAATCATAAGCATCTTGAAGTGATTAAGGTTAAAGTGAACAAACTATGGAGTATATGCTTGACAAAGTATAAGTTGGCAATCTCAAGTCCCTTGAATATAAGGGCCACACCTCATGCTACTCAAGTTTAGGCCCAGGTAAGTTCTTGTCATTGTAAGTATTTGCATATCATTGAGAACCGCCAACGGGGTAACCCTTGCACATGGTACAAGAGCTATCCCATAACCAAAATGACAAGACAAGTAGACAATGAGCATCTCAGCAATCTTTTTATTTACTATATGCATAGCTTTTTAATGACACTCACATATTGTAAAATCCGAGGTACTAATCTCTGCTAGATTTGTCGTGGTATTGCTGACGAGTACGCCATGGAGGGGTCCTCACAAAGGCATGTTTAGAGATGTGGGGGAAGGCGGCGAGTTGGCGGGTACGAGGTAACACAGCTTGCCCAGGTTCAGGTCCCACGATGGTGGCAGAATCCTACTACTACTATAAATCACTATAATGGCAATATGTCGAGTTAGAGAGATAGGTTCGCTATGCGACGTGTGTAAGTTATCGTGCCCTAAAGACTCCCAGAGGGCCGTCTTATAAAGGCGCCAGAACCTTAGGGTTACAGGAAAAAGTCCTAGCCGGTCAGGTTACAGAATCCTTAGTAATACTAACTAGTCTTCATGTCTTGCACTCCAAGGCTTTGGGCTTTGACTGTACCATAGCCTTCATTTATCCTTCATGGGCCTCCTTTTTGAATCCATCTAACTGGGCCTTCTAGCGGGCCATAAGCCTTGCTACTAACCATGGGCCACCCGGGTCAGCCGGATTAGAGACGTGCTATGGTGATACCTATTTAGCATATCCCCAGCAGTAGCCCCCGGAGAACTTTGAGACCTTGCGCTGTCTTGCCCTTTAGTCTTGAATGCTCCGCCTAGATGATGTAGGAAAATTTTCAAGCAATATCTGAAAGTCCTCCTAAAGAACCCTACAATCTTCTCCGTCTTTAATATGTAAGCCGGAGAATTATTGAGTTTTCCATATTACTCTTCTCGTAGTCAGATAGGATCCGTCCATGCCGGAATATTCAGATGGGACTGCTCCACTGCTACTGTCAGTAAGATGACATATGCTACAACCTACGTACCTCAAAACTCACATATGGCAGCAGTTAATCATAGTGATTTTCCCGCACGTAAAATCCGAACCCCGCATGCACTACTTCGGTGGGGGGTGATACCCTGCAGAACGCGCACACACAAAGCGCAGAAGGGGTGGCTGCATTGAGTACTGCAGCCACACGTTCCCTGGCGTCCAAGTATTGAATCGCTGGATCGTGCCACCCAATGACACCTGCCATAGCAGAACATAGGTGCTTGGTTAATAGGCGCTCGGGGACTTGCAACTTGCAGTTTCCTCCCAAAGGAAGTCAACCTCACCTAAGAGTTTGGGACATTCAGTGACAACGACGCTCTCCAGCGACGAGTGCCGTGATTTCCAATCGGCAATCTCTAACACATAAGCCTTCTTGTCGGCTTCCGCCGCGACAGCAACGCTCTTGGCCATGCCTTCCGACCGAGCAAGAGCGATCTTTCTCGCTTCCAGCTTGGAGGCCAGCTCCTTGAGTTTATCCTCCACCGTAGTCGCCCGCGATGTCGCAGACTCTAGGTCGACCACGGGAACAAATCCTTCATAGGCCTTAGAAACCGTTGAGGAATGGTTGGTTGCAAAGGATGCCCTACTGTTAGAAACAAAAGCATGTTCATCTTAAACTCGAGGACAACACAACTCACCAACAGTATCTTGGAGTTGAAGAATCGCCTGGCGATAAATCCTTAAGTCCCGCTCCAACTCATCCTATCAATCGACTCGCGCTACAGCAACAATGAAGCAATTAGTAAAGCCTATAGTCGTTACACCCTAGTGACTAGATCCTCGGGGACTGGAAGCCAAAGTGTCCAAGACTCTAGACGCTAAAATTTAGTGACTAAAATCTCGGGGACTGGACATACCTGGAGGGCTTCGCCCAGTAGCCGATGCAACTCAGTTGATCCCATCAACGCTGCAGGAAGTGGCACATCGCTAGCTCGGTGTGCCACCATACCGGCGTTCCCGTCGATTACTTCGTCTACCACCGGCGATTGCATCGCTATACCCGCAGAAGACCTGGCGGCTCCTGCCGACGGCCCTCCTTCCGCCACCGTACAACCTCCAGAGAAAACTTTCCCCACCGGGTCGTCTTCCTCCTCCATCACAACTTTTCCCTTGGAGTGTCTGGTAGCTCGGGCCTCCTTGGCGATTTGCGCGACTTCCGCGATGAAGCATCAATGAGAGATTGGAAATGCATCTCAACCATGCATAACTTCGAACAGTTACACACTCAACAACGAAATTACCTAGAGACTGGACAGTCCGTAGCCCGACGCCAGCATGAACTGGCTCAACGGGCCCTAATGCAAGTGATTGGGACGCTTTGGCGGGGCTAGGCTGAGGACGAGCCTTGACCGGAGTCGGAACCCGCCATGAACTTTCGTCTCCGATGATGTCCAGATCATCATCGAACTCCTCTAAACTCCGACTGGCCTCTGCTTCGCGACAAAGTTGGCCACGCTTATTTTGACTCACCAATATTGGTTCAGGCTCCTCTTTAGCTTCCCCGGCTTCTCCTTCTTCTTCGGAAGGCTAATCTTCTCCATCGCCGAGAAGTTATTCTGGCAGTTCATCTTCAAGCGGAGGCAGCCAGTCTTCCAACGACTGAAATGCCTGCCAAAATAAAGTTAGCATCCGAGCTCTGCTATGGTGAATCGGGATTAAAACAAGGACAAGCGGTAACAAATTACCTGAGGGGCCAACCTCTTGTTCGGCCTGAATGGAGTGAGCCCTTCATGAAGGTCAGTGAAGGGTGTGTCCATAATCTTATTTAGAGCCGCGGCATAATCTGTGGGGGGCCATTGATCGTGGCTCATCCAAGTGGAATCGGACGGACCGGTATACTCGTACATCTAGTGGGCTTGGGTCGCCAGCGGCACCAGTCGCCGCCCAATCCAACAGTTAAACAGGTTGATCGTCTTCAAACCCGCTTCTTCCAGCTCCGTCATCCGGGCACACATACTCGCCACGGTTGCCCTTTGCGCCCGTGGAAGCTTCTTCACCAACAAACCACATGGGACGCTCCGCTCCGAGGAATGCTCGGGAATCGCCACTACTCCAGCTGAGGTAACCTCCTTGCCATAGAACCAAAAACACTTCCACTCGCTCACCGCCTTCTTCGGCAGCATCAATTTGAAGAATTTGGCGTTGGACTTCACCTGGAAGTTGAGGCCGCCCACTGCAAGCAGAGGACCTCCCTTTCCTTTGCGACTAGCTCGACCATGGAAGAGTTTGAGCCATAGAAGAAAGTATGGGCTACACCCGAGGTAGCATTCGCAGAAGGCTATAAAGACTGCCAGTTGCTCGACATTGTGCGGCCCCAGGTTAGAGAGTTTGATCCGATAAAAGTGAAGAAATGTCCTAAAGAAGATAGAAGTGGGGAATCCTAATCCGTGTTCCAAGTGGCTAATGAAGGTGATGAATTCTCCAGGTCAGGGACGTGGCTCATTCTCGCTAACCGACAGAGCGCGCCAACACCCCTTGACCAGTCGGATTGGGTTAAACTCCCGAAAACTTTAGTGTTTCGGTTGAGATCTTGTAAAACCCTAGCAAGGCACTCTATATAAGCATTCCTAGGGTTCCCTCTGTATTCACGTTCCATTAGCCACCCTATCCGAGCGACTCGTCGCTCCCTCTGTAATCTCATTCACCATCAATACATCTTGACCCCATCCTATCCAACCCAGAAAACCCAATATATCTAACGGGCATACGCACTTGACTAACGGGCTTCTCAAATCCCTGTTCACGACGAACCGTGAAGATATGGTGATGTATCTTGAGATCCTGAAAAACTAGGGGGAATTCGAGCATGTCAATGATCTGCCTCCATTGGATATCATCCTGTAGAGGTATGAGGAATTCATATGATCTAGTTTTCGTGTTTATCAGGAGTACCGAGGCTATAATTTGTGATCTAGTATACGCTCTAGGGATCTTAAACTCAATTTATGTTTCCATTTCTTATTGCAAATATCTCAATCCTTCCACAAATTACTGGATGGTTAAATTTCTCTACGATCCACTTAATTCCTTCCGCATGCTTACCATCACTGTTGGATTTGATTTGACTGATCTTTCCTCCGTATGAAGATCTCATGGAAGTAACGTGGAGTTGGGACAGGCTGCTGCCCTGGAATAAGTTCAGCTACCATGATATAGAGAACTATACGGCTTACGTCTATGAGTTTTTCTATCAAAATGCTCCTTCTATCCTCCTCAACCTGCACGACGCAGCTAGTAGGGTAAGTCTCCGCCTGCCTCTACCAAACTAAACTGCCTTTTTTCTGCTAATTAACTTATCTACACCGATGCAAAAAACAATAGCATCTTGCGCAGTTGTTTAGTTGGAGAAGTTGAGTAGTTGCGCAGAAGGTTTCTCCACTGGCAATGTTAGACTCAGCAACAAGATCAAGGAGTATGCATGCTTTATAATCGGATCAGATCTTGAGTCTCCGGCTACAGCAGCTTCCTTCATGGTACATTTTCTAAACATGGTGTTGTGATACCTAGTTCATAGATTTTTTTGCTTGATGTTTATTAACCTATTTGCCTCAACTGAAAAATGATCTCGATCGTTTCAAAGTGTATCACAGAGGAGGCCGACTTGATGTCTGAGTTGTTGGCATTTAAAACCAAGAACGATGTCGAGGAGGATGAGTTCATTACGCTGGTGTTGGGCGACAGTGACTACTCTCAACTTTGGCAATAAGGTCCGACAGGCTGCGTCTGATATCCTGACAACGTACAAAGGGGCTTATTCTTCACGGTGCATTGCTTCTATCATGTTGGTATGGTTTGATACGTCTCTACTAATTTTATTTATCAGGGTTGTAAATGTTGATGAATCCGATCAGGAGAATAAGAACAATAAGAAAACTAAGAGCATGACCCAAGGTAGAAACTTGAAAGAAGGTGCACTAGGTCCTACATGGGTTAATTATTTATGTTTCTTGTCTGGAAGTACTTACTAACAAGAACTGTTTGCTGGTTCAGGCAACAGAGTGCCCAGTTCAGAGACATCTGATCCATGTATTGTTAGGGGAAATCCAGATGAGAAGGTTTGTAAAAGTACTAATGCCCTAATGTTTTGGTAACGACAATGCAAGAAGCCAATTTATGCCTATGAAAGACACAAGGACGGCTAGGATTGGCCGATACTTATTCATGCATTCTAAACCGAAGTGGCATCCGTCAATCCTGGCCATCCTTGTGTCTCCAGTTCAGTAAGTGGCCATCCTTGTAATTCCGTTTAAATTGCTTTCGTCTGAGACTTTGTGGTTAATCGGCTGTGTGCATCCTAGCTATGAAGAGGCCGGGTGTAAATAAAAGCACCCATTTCCAAAAAAGTTTAGTAAGTTCGGAGAAGAGGAGGGGACACCAAAGCAAAAGTCTATTATACCTGGATGGTGAACATGCATGTGGTAGTAACTACGCATTGGTATTTCCGTAGTAGGAGTATTTGACAAATATAAATGATATTAGTAGGATGGGATACTTTTGATCTGAGTGTCTGAAACCAAATCGGTTTTCCTAATTGTCCACCCAATGATTATAGACAAATGTTATGTCAACCTCCTAATCAGTGTTGTATCATCTATCTAATTTATTTTGTACATACATGAGAATTTTTACCTTTTGGTTCTTACAAAATTTAGTTTATGGATGTGTGTGTCGATTGTTTGGCGGTTTGATTTGTTTCTTTGTTTCTGGTTAGGTAGATTGCTGATCTCTGAAAGGGTATGAGGATTCTATCAAGTGCCCACTGCTCCAAGGCACGCTTCCTCCAGATGAACATGAACAGACAGAGGCAACCAAGCCTAATGGACCGAATGCTGGTGAAGAAGAAAAGCACATCCTAGAAGAGGCTAGCCTGATTGAAGAAGGATCGATGAAGGAATTCGTAGGATTAGGCAAGGAAATTGTAGCACCATCGAAGGCTTTGCTGGTGGTGCCGGTGGCTGTTCTTTGTGTCATTTGAGTTGGTGTGTATATGCACAGATGAGAGATTGATGTGTGATCGGACACTAATGACATCAAGGCAAATATCAGTTCTGAAATTTTGTTTGCCTGTGTATCTACACTATGTTTCGTGCTAACCTGATTTTTTTAGACTTTAGCAAGATTCAAAGAGAGACAAACCTAACATTATACATGGCATTTCTAAAGATTGCAAATAAGAAATTGTCCAGCTAGCTCTCCTCCTCTCACGTCGCCATCCCCACGGGCGACTCAGGAGGCGACTCCACCCTCCCTCGAGCGCTCCCTCCCTTTCACCTTCCCTTCCCCTGCCGCTGCCGGCGCCCTCCGCCAGGTAAAGCCCGGGTGGATCCAGCGGCGGCGAGACCCTGCCCCCCATGGCTTCCCTCCTCGAGCGTGGGGGCTCGACGAGTCTGGAGGGTGGAGCTTCTCCGGGCCTAGGGTTTCGTGGCGATGACCCCGAATCAAGAGGGTCAGGCCTCTAGACCTAGCGCGGCAAGCACGTGAGTGGCATGCGCGACCCTGTGGGGGCGTGGCGGTGGCTGCGGGCCGGCGCGGCCCTGTCTATGGTCTACTTCCCTGTCTATGGTCTTCCCCTGGTCCGACGGTCTTCCGGGGTCTAAGGTCATGGTCCTAGGTGAAATCCCTGCGCGGCGATGGCCGACACTGATAACTGGCGACACCAGAGGGTTGCGTTACCTCCATGGAGGCGCTGTCATGTCCTTGAATAGACCCTCTCCTCGAGCATCGAGGCAAACCCTTGGTCTAGTTCGCTGGACAAGGCAGCGGCGGCGGCTCAACATCGTTTCCTTCTTGAAGGCGCTGTTTAGGTTGCACGTGGAGTCCCTGATGCGATAGCTGGAGATGGTGGCCTCCCTGGTCTTTATGGCAAGGCTTGCTGGTAATGCGATGCTGTGTTGTGGGCTGCAGCATAGAGCGTGGGCATGCGGGTGCTATGTATGCCTTCGCCGATGCTTCCAAGACGATGTCTTCACTAGTTCCGCCCAGGTCCTACCATTCACGCGCTGAATCTCCTAGGTAACAGGGGTGAAGGGTACGTTGGCGCGAGCAGCCCTTGAGATGTGGTCTTCTTCGGAGGCACCTGGCAACGGCTGTGACGTGGCCTTGAGGCTCCGAGTCTAGCTGCTTCGCCATTCATGGTTGGAGGCTAGACAAGGCAAGACCTTTCGTTCGTTGCGTTCTGTAGTTGGTGGCACCTCCTCACCTATGGTGAGGATGTTGATGTGTGTGTCCTCTCCCATGGGAGGTTGTATCGTTATCTGTAATCTCTTTCTGTTTAATGAAATGAAGCACAAACTCTTTGTCGTTTTCTCAAAAAAAAATATTGCAAATAATAAAAATGAAAAATAGAAAAAAGTCTGTCATCGTGTAGGACATTCTCCTTACACTTTGCAACAAGTAACACTCTTTGAATGCTCTATACACATTTTGTGTATGTAGTCGTTATTGAGTGATCCATTGATCTATTTATAAATTTTATTACTTTTGAGTTCTTCTGTACTGTTGTTGGTGATTACTAATAGATCGGAGAAATTTCAAAAAAAAATACCGAGAATTAACATGATTACACCTTCAGGTTATGAAAGCGTAACTGAGAATAGGGATCACCTCGACAGTTATCAGTCAGCCTCCCGAACTGATCCCCAAAAACTTTTCTCTCCGATTCCCGATCGTGTGAAGCTGAGATTCAAATATCAAATTGAATCAGAGACAAAGTCGCGGCGGCAAGGGGTTCCGATGAGAAGCTGGGAGCGGCACGCCCGGGTAACAACTCCAGGCAGCTTTGACGGCGGCGGCGTCTTGCCCCAGCCCGGATGCCGCCTGTTATGCTTTGGTCCGTACGTTTTTTCCTTCTTCCAGTTCAAATCCCCCGTAAATCTGTGTGTGCGTTCCGATCACATGAATCTATATCTATATATCTATATATATATATATATATATATATATATATATATATACTAATAATAAAGCACGAAGTGTTTCTCCCGGTCCAACACTTTTTTGGACGACTTTACCCTTCCACCAAACCCCATATTACCACCGATACAACTCATAAGTGGAAAAAAAATCTCACCAACCTACATAGGATGTTCCGTCTATGCATCAAACCAAGTTGCTCGGTAGCGCCGAACTTTTTTTTAAGAGTGTAGCGCCAAACTGGCCCAGCTAAATAAAGTCAACTGCCCATCTAATCTTACCAGATCGAGGTCGGTATGAATTTAATCCTAAGGAATCCTGTAAAGATCATGGCCACTCGATTCCTCGCCTCAGCCCCGGTCGAGATGAATAGTACCACCTTGCGTTCTTACAGCAAATTACACCAATTTATATACTTTCACAGATGGTCTCTTAACAAGCCAAGCAACATGATTGATGGGATAGGACGGAATCGGAAGATGAAAGGACATTAACGAGCCAAGAAACAGAAACTGAAAGGGAAATTAAGAGGCAGCCAGGAGGGAATCGAATCGATCAATCAAGTCGACGACGATGACGCGTCCATAGATGGACGGTGCGGGCGGAGCTGAGCAAGGCAGAGAAGGGGTGCGGGCGGAGCCGACGAGATGGGGCGCCGTCTCTGGCGCGCAAGAAGAGAGGTACTCGGCAGAGCAGGGGCACTCACGGCTTGAACATGTCGACGGCCGACTGAAGATGGGAGCCACCGGTGGTCGCGCGCATGGCTTGAACATGTCGCGACGGCCGACTGAAGATGGGAGCCACCGGTGGTCGCGAGCAAAGCGGGGGGGGGGGGGGGGGGGTGGGGGACGGTGGTGAACGACGACCGAGATGGGGCTTGGTTGGGGCCTCTAGGACCTGATCGCGAAAATGAAGAGGCGGCTGGCTAGGGGGGGTGGTTTGTGCAAGAAGGACAAGGGAGACTGGCGGCTAGGGGCCTGGGCATTCGTTTGTGGTCTTATATCGTGCGTATGAGCGGTGGCCAGTGTGGTGTGCATGAATATTTTATTTTATAATTAAGTTGCAATTTATAAAATTAGTTGACTTAGTTTTGTTTAGATTCGGATATATCTAGCACTAAAACAAGTCTAGATACATCCGAATCTAGACAATTTGAGTCAAGTGATTTGGATCGGAGGGAGTAGTTGATTTGTGTCAATTGAGATGAGGCCAAAAAAGAGATGAAACAATTCAAGAAGGAATAGCAAAACTATGACTAGAAAACTTTGGCTTGGTCGATTTTATGACTTGTCAGTTTGTAAAGGCTCGACAACTTAGGATGTTCGTCATGAGGAACCATGACAATGCACGTGTATTCAGCTAAATATTTATCCAATCATTATTAATAAAAATAGACCTATAACAACCTGGAAACATATTTGTTAAATTACTGTAACAAAGAATGTTTCCTACCATTGTCGTTCATCGAAAAATATGAGTCATATCTCAACTACCCTGATCGAGACCCCCAAAGGCTCGGACTCACATTCCTTCTGTTCACATGCCCGACAACCTCCAACCAATCTCATGGAAAAAGATTAATGATGAAATAAGATTGGATTTATATAAGAGCTCTAAGGAGATTGTACATTTTATTTCAAGTTACAATGTGAAATGTTAGTCTCTCTATTCTTTTACGGTTCTCTTTTAAATAGTTGGATTTGTGTCAGTTGAGATGGCACCATTAAATGAGATGGCATCATTAAACGAGATGCAACAATTTAAGAAGGAATGGCAAAATTTTGGCAAGAATATTTTGTATTGATCAATTTTGGGAAAATTTAGGCCGTGTCAACTTTTTTATTCAAAAATTATTAGTTTTTCTGTTGCAACGCACGAGCATTTGTGCTATCTATACCCAATAATAAAGAACGAAGTGTTTTTTCTGGTCTAACTTTTTTTTAAACCATTTTGTCCTCCCAACAGATATAAAATTCCACAGATGCCACACTTAAATAAAAAAGCGGTTCATTTTTTTGTTGCCGTCACGACCCGCTTGTCGCGCTTTCCGATCTCGTGACGTACATACGCGATAGGAAGAGAGACAAGGGACAAGAAAAGTGTGATGATATGCTCTTGTTTCTTCGGATGGGCCTCCTGCGCTGGTATAACTGAGCCCATCATGAGTGCTGGGTTGCTGCGTGCAGAATCCAGAGGGATATACCGAGACTTCAAAAGAGGTTATTTCTTGGAAATAGTCCCACCTCGTTCGGGTACAACAAATATCACCAGTTTATATATGTTCAAAACTTTGTTGTCTACAAGCAATCCAGGGGGTCGATGAGAGTTGAGACTGGGTCACCCGGGGTGTGTGTGTGGGTTCGGGAGTGCATGGGTGTTCCGCAGCGTGGTATTGTTCTGTTGTGTGGGAGTTATAATGTTGGCCTAAGCTAAATTAGATCAATAGTAGACAAACTGTGATGGTAGAAATTAGAACAAATAATCCCTTGCCTTCCCGTATTTTTTATATTTGAAATATTAATTTTCTTATACATATTTCCTATGCAAATTATCTGGTAAAACACTAAACTCTATATTGGTGAAAAAGAACCTAAGAGATCAACAACCTTTGTTTTTCTGCCGCAACGCGCGGGCATTTTGCTAGTTAGAACTAATTAATAAATCACTTGTGAATTGGCTTGCTCCAAAGCGGGAAAAAAGCTTATGGAAATCCTGCAGTGTAGATAAGCCTTAAGTGCCCTATTTTTCCACTGGTTACTGCAACATTCTGTTTTTTTAGCAACTAGCACAGTGGCCCTCGCAAATGCGAGGGCATCACAATTGGTGTGTCATGATATTAATGGTTTAATTAAATATTTATATCATATGATAAATTATGTGACAACTACAAATGTGATTAAATAGGACATCAAAATGTGATGCTAAATAAGATATAACATCTGAGGGTGATGGTAGAAATTAGAACAAATAATCCCTTGCCTTCCCGTATTTTTTATATTTGAAATATTAATTTTCTTATACATATTTCCTATGCAAATTATCTGGTAAAACACTAAACTCTATATTGGTGAAAAAGAACCTAAGAGATCAACAACCTTTGTTTTTCTGCCGCAACGCGCGGGCATTTTGCTAGTTAGAACTAATTAATAAATCACTTGTGAATTGGCTTGCTCCAAAGCGGGAAAAAAGCTTATGGAAATCCTGCAGTGTAGATAAGCCTTAAGTGCCCTATTTTTCCACTGGTTACTGCAACATTCTGTTTTTTTAGCAACTAGCACAGTGGCCCTCGCAAATGCGAGGGCATCACAATTGGTGTGTCATGATATTAATGGTTTAATTAAATATTTATATCATATGATAAATTATGTGACAACTACAAATGTGATTAAATAGGACATCAAAATGTGATGCTAAATAAGATATAACATCTGAGGGTGATGGTAGAAATTAGAACAAATAATCCCTTGCCTTCCCGTATTTTTTATATTTGAAATATTAATTTTCTTATACATATTTCCTATGCAAATTATCTGGTAAAACACTAAACTCTATATTGGTGAAAAAGAACCTAAGAGATCAACAACCTTTGTTTTTCTGCCGCAACGCGCGGGCATTTTGCTAGTTAGAACTAATTAATAAATCACTTGTGAATTGGCTTGCTCCAAAGCGGGAAAAAAGCTTATGGAAATCCTGCAGTGTAGATAAGCCTTAAGTGCCCTATTTTTCCACTGGTTACTGCAACATTCTGTTTTTTTAGCAACTAGCACAGTGGCCCTCGCAAATGCGAGGGCATCACAATTGGTGTGTCATGATATTAATGGTTTAATTAAATATTTATATCATATGATAAATTATGTGACAACTACAAATGTGATTAAATAGGACATCAAAATGTGATGCTAAATAAGATATAACATCTGAGGGTGAATTTTTTAGTCATCCCTAATTCATGAAATTTCGAGCTCGATTCTCTTTCTCTATTCAAGAAGTGTGCTTTTAATATATAGGAAATATGATACACTACATATATACAGAGGTAAATTATTTTTTCAATGTAGAACAATATTGTTAAAAATACATATCTCTAAATTAATAGTGCTTATAGAACCTTGAATAGTATGACTAATAACACCATAATAACTGATTATTGAACCGACAAATCTACTAAATACTTACAGATAAGTAAGGCTAACTAAACAATGATAGATTTTGTCTTACATATTTCTTAAGATAATTCACATCTTTTTGACTTACCTATTCTTTTTGACAATTCACCTCTCATTTATTATCATGGTTTCGGAAATTCTTGGTAATAACTTTCCACAATATGACGCGTTACATTTTAGACTTGTATTTATGTCCAACATGCAAATTTGACAAATAATTTTATGTAAATATATTACCAAGAAATGTAAAAATGTTTTTACCATAGTTATTTCTTATTTGGTTTTATTTTCTCCTATTCTAGTTGTCATTTTACATATACATAGTCAAAGCAAGAGCAAGTTTTCTATACCCCATCTATTGGACATGGGTGTCTAATAATATGTGTGTCAACATCATTATTAATCATTAGTTTTACCGTGTTTCTTTGCCTAGATATCCTTTTCTATTCCCATGGTACCACAAAAATATGTCCAAGGTGGCCATCAACATCCCAGTAGCATCGCCATATAACTACGATATTTGATGCAACCCAATTAAAAAATTTCCTTTCAAATTGAACGATGTACAAAGAAAACAAATAAAAAGACTTATGATAATACAACTGAAACAAACCGTACACTAATATTTCCTAAGAACGTGAATTGGAAAATTGTTTCAAAAATTTCTTTGAATAAAAATAGTGAAGATCGGTGTTGCTTATAATGAAAAATTAAACTTTGTTGCTAAGCTCCATTAGCAATAACCATGTTTACCGGTATTGATATTTCAATAGTATCAATGGTCTCAAACAATTACATGCTTAATTACTAATGATCGAGTCTCTACCTCCACTTCCATCCATATCTTGATTTCCATTTCTCTATATGGCTCCCTCTTTCTCTATCTTATCTAAAACATCTTTTTAATGCTATATTTTGTTTCATACTATTGTTGCTTTAGATATTTATTGTGCCTATAAAATGTTATTATATGACAACGATGGAAATAGCGAGATATTTAATTCAGCTAGATGTAAGACAACATGGTTTACAGAGATTCAGACCGATGAGAGTAATGTTTATGTGGATCTAAAGTTATTCCATCCAAACGGAGAGATCTTGATCTTGGACATGGTAAACTTTCAATACCATGATAAAACTTACTTTAGGTTTGCTTGGGAGTTAAGTAGCTTTTCATGTTATCAATGTAGATCATTCACCTTTGGATTTTAGTATCTAGGATTTTCTCTCTCTAGGGCCAATGAATATAGGAAAGTAAAACAGATGATGTTTTACGTGTGTGTGGGAATAAAAAGTGAATTAAATTAAGGAAGATATCAACTCCAATTGGATCATGTATGTACATGGGGAGACATAAAAAATAAAAAATACGGATAATTTTTTTGTATCCCTTGCAAAGCCGCTCATCTAAGTCCATTTTTCATTAACTTGAGCATCGAACGAAGAAGATTATTATCAAATAGATTTTGATTTCCTGGAAAGAAAATATTAAATATTGAGGTGACTACGAGAAAGAAAGGCATACATATATGGTGTGGGAAAACAAATCTGATCCAGCTCTTTTTTGCTGTCCACGCCGCATAAACCATCATTGATGCATATGTTTTTTTTGCAATAACTATTGCAATCTTTTACTGTATTTGAGACATAATATAAAAACTTGATGACATAGATAAGCTACCTCAAACCAACAGAAAAATAATAGATGTGACTTTGTAGTCTGACAAATATTATGCTAAGAAAGATATAAAAACCACACATTGTTCAAGTTTTTGATAAGTGCGCTAGATCGACCCTGGAATATATATGGGTCCACCGGTCAATGGAATCAGGATAATTTTCTTATAGGCCCACTCTTTTTTTTACTTAGTAGACCTGTGTTTACACGGAAATACGGATTGCATACATGGACTCTGTCGACTACCCATGCATACAACACGATCACGTCAATAGCTGGCCTACTCTTATTTCCAAAGAGACCTGGCTAATGTCTTTTTCTTTTGCTAACGGATTTTTTTTGACCGAAACTACGGCGGGCTTACGCCAGCCTGAACAATTTCATTCAACCAAACACAATTACAGGGCTCTCAGCAGAGTTTTAGAGGACAGAGGAGGCAAGGCAGACAAGAGGATTCACGGCGGATCATAGATGTTACACCAGGACCTAAGGCTAGATGCAGAGCCCGGGTTCGTACATCGGTACGCCCAGAGTCGCAGATCCTCGATGCATCTGCTACGAATAAGGGAGAGAGGTTCATCGATGTTATTGAACACAAGTGCATTCCTTCGTTTCTAGATGTTCCAGAGGACAGCGATGCAGATGGTGGCTGCTGCAGGGCTCGCGCTGCGGGAGGCCCAGAGCTCAGTGAAGTCTTCACAACGCTCGTCATCCGTAAGGGGGAAGAGCGCCCAAACCTCCTTAGCCTGGGGACAGTTTGTAAACAAATGATCAATAGTTTCTTCGTCTTGACACGTGGGACAGTCAGCCGTCGCAGAGATCTGGTGGCGAAATCTCCGTTCATTGGTTGGAAGCCGTCGGTGGTGTGCAAGCCAGCAGAAGATCTTGCATTTCAAGGGTGCGTTGCTACCCCAAATCATCGTCACCTATTCATATTTTTGCAAATTCCTGAAAGAATTGACATAGAAACCGTTGTTCGATAATTCCTTGTTAGTGAGTCGGCAATTCCGTAGATCAGGGATAGTTGGGCGAAGGGGAACAGAGAGAATATCAGTGGAGAGAGAGCTGAGCTGAGCAGCGGCAGTGGTGGTGAGGCGGGGTACGAGGCAATCGGAAAGGCGGTGCGTAAGGATGTGAGCGACTGAAGCATTGGGTCTAGTTGTATGAGAGAAAAGGGCGGAGAAACGGTCACAGAGCGGGGCATCGCCATTCCAAGTGTCAAGCCAGAAGGCCGAGGAAGAGCCACAACCGATAGTGATAAGGGAAACCGATCGGAAAACAGTGAGCCTGGCGACAATGCCCTTCCAAACCGGAGTATCCAGGTGGTGTGGGTCTCCGAGGTCTCTGTTGGCAGACCAACCATACATGCGATGAAACCAGCAGGACCAAGGGGCAGAAGAATCGGAATGAAGCTTGGAGAGGAATTTGGCAAGGAGAGCGGAGTTCTGGGCAGGAATAGAGAGAATGCCAAGGCCGCCCACATCCGTAGGCGTGCAGACATCAGTCCAAGCAACCTTACACTGTCCCCCATTGCAGGTTTCCTCCCCGGTCCATAAGAAGGCACGACTCCTTTTATCAATTGCCTCGATGACACCTGCTGGGAGAAGGCCGGCACTCATAGCATGGGCAATCATGGCGATGAGAACGGAGTTGACGAGTAGGAGGCGGCCTCCGATAGGAAGGGATCTGCCTCGCCATCCAGAGAGACGCTTGTCGCTTTTGGAAATAAGAGGGGCAAAGTCCAGCATCCGAAGCTTATGAGTAGACAAAGGGAGGCCGAGGTAGGTTTGGGGGAAGGAAGAGATGGCACAGCCGAAGGTGGAGGCCATCTGAGAGGCTTCGGCAAGCCCAGTTTTGATAGGGACGAAGGTACTTTTATGGAAGTTAATGGTGAGGCCAGTGGCCGAGGAGAAGGCATCCAGGAGGTTTTTTAGGTTTTCTACATGTTGCGGGATGGCCCGGATAATGATGAGAGTATCATCGGCGTACTGGAGAATAGGGCAAGGAAGATCATCAACTAAAGGGTGCAGGAGTAGGCCATCCCTAGAAGCCTGGAGCAGGATCTGTTGGAGGACATCAGCAACAAGGTTGAAAAGAAAGGGGGACAGAGGGTCGCCTTGGCGAAGCCCCCTGCAGCATTGGATCCACTTCCCGGGAATGCCGTTGAGAGGACAGCCGTCTGGCTGGTGTGGTTAAGCATTTTTATCCAGGCTCGCCAAAGCTTAGGGAAGCCTTTGGCTAAGAGGATGTGGTCCAAGGACTCCCAACTGATGGAGTCGAAAGCTTTGCGGAAGTCGAGTTTGAAGACCGCGGCAGGGGCCGCACGCTTATGGCAAGATTGAACAATATCAGCAGCGTAGACGAAATTTTCGGCAATGGAGCGCCCGGAAATAAACCCTGTCTGATCTGGGTGAACAAGGAAAGGAATAAGGGTTCGAAGACGAAGAGTGAGACATTTGGTGTGGAATTTTAGGCAGGAGTTTTGCAAGGATATAGGCCGGAAATTGTCAGGCCTGTTGGCCCCAGCTTTTTTGGGAAGAAGAACAATGTAGGATTTATTAATAGGGCGGAGGTCAGTCGTTAAGGAGTGAAAATCTCGAAGAGAGTCCATAAGGTCGTACTTTACTAGATCCCAGTTGCGCTTGAAGAAGGCCGGGCCAAAACCGTCAGGTCCAGGGCTCGAGTTATCTTTCATGGAGAGGACGGCGAGGTGAAGCTCATCCATGGTGAAGGGGCGGACAAGGGAGGCAGCTTGAGCAGAATCAAGCTTAGTCGAGGACACGAGCATGGCCAAGTCTAAGTTGTCAGAAGCAGGGAGAGGAGTTCCCAGAAGGTTTTTGTAGAAGGAGTGGAGGATGGCGGCCTTGGCGGGGTGGGCAAAAATAGTGTTGCCATCATCATCAAGAACCTTAATCTGGTTTTTCCGAAGACGCCCAGAGGCACACAAATGGAAGTAATGAGTGTTCTCGTCGCCAAGGGTGCAGTGGCGGATTTTTGCGCGCTGGCGCCAGTAGGTAGCCCTCGCAGCGTTGATGCGACTAAGATTGCTTTTTGCCAAGAAGAGAAGGCGACGTTCAAGGGGGGAGAGGAGGCGCACCTCTTCAAGTTGGTCAAGGAAGGAAATAACAGCACGACAATTAACAAGGTAAATGGAAGGCAGCCGACGGCTGCGAGCCCAAACTCGAGCAGCAGACCTGACACGTTTAAGCTTTAGGTTGATACGACAAGAAGAGGCTAAGTGACCATGGCTAGGGCCAACGCTATGCCAATTAGAAGTCACCAAAGGAGGGAAGGAGGAGTGTTGTAGCCATGTGTTGTCGAGCCTGAAAATGGAGCTTCTTGGGGCTTTTGACAGGGCCTCAAGGTGAAGGGGAACATGGTCCGAGGTAGGCCGGTGAGACGAGGTTAGGGTAGTGTTTGGGAGAGCCATGCTCCAAGCAGGGTTGACAAGGGCGCGGTCGAGACAGGCGAGGATAGGTGGGGTTTGTTGATTCGACCAAGTGTACTGTCTATCCAAAAGGGGAATTTCTAGAAGACCGAGGTTATTAATGAAGTCATTGAAAAGGTCAGCCTCGACAGAGTTAAAATTGTCGCTGGATTTATCTTTGGGATTGCGAACAAGGTTGAAATCCCCCACGTTTATAATAGAGAAGCAGAGATTGTCACAGCGGAAGGAGAAGGTTGTGGTGACGGGGAAATCGTCAATAGTGTGATGGAGGAGCTCTACAATATTGTCGTCCCAAGCCGTTATGATGCCGCCAGAAGAACCGTCAGAAGGATTAAAGACAAAGGATCGGAGTGAAGGCGGGAGGAAGGAGGAGGCGAGGAAGGTGGAGATGTCGGAAAGTTTGGATTCCTGAATGCACATGATGGTGGGAAGGAAGGATTCAATGGACATCCGAACGTCATTGCGTTTACAGCGCTGACCAAGACCACGTACGTTCCAGCAAGCAAGAATAAGCTTAATTAACATTAAGAAGCAATGGTCGACAAGGGGGACAAGGATAGAAACAAAAGGTCCAGGCATACAGCTTAAAAGTCTTACAATTAAGGAGATTACACGGGCAGAAGATAGGGCCAGAACAAGAATAGAGGCACATACTAAAGGAAGAAAAGGAGACTCTCAGAGCAAGCTGGGCAGTGCAGTCTGGCAGGATGAGCAAAAGGAGCTGCCACATTCTAGGAGGGCCTCGTAGGCTAGCAGAGCATCTGGAGAGGGCTTGAATGTCCGCACAGGTGAGGTGGAGGCGAAGCGAAGCAGAAGCAGCCTCATGAGCCTGGCTACGGAACCGAGCAATCATGTGGAACTCTGCACCGACGGGGAGAGGAGGTTAGCAAGGATGAGATCAGAGATAGGAATATCACAGGCAGCGGCAAGTACCTGGATGTCCTGGTCGAGCAGAGGGCCATGAGCTTCAACCGCCACAGCCAGGAGATCATGAGCATTGAGCTCCCCCTTGCGCCCCTTGGGCTGGGCCGTACCCTCCATCAGATCTTTCTTCCGCATGGAGCCCTTGTCCACAATGGATACAAAGGTGCTAGGCTCCATGCTTGCCAGGCGAGAGCTGCACCGTGGTCTCGGTGGTGGAGAGATGGCCTGCCAAACAGTAGGGAGGACAGGGGTGACCTCAAGAGCCAGGGCATGGATGGCAGTTGTCGGAGCCCCTGGGGCAGCGGCCAGAGGCCGAGCATCAGCAGAAGCCTGAGCAGCAATCAAAGAGGCCGCTACAGGCACAACATCAGGAACTAGGGGCAGGTGGGCATCATGACCCAGAGCAAGCTCAGTTGCAAAGGGGATGGGGACAGCGAGCGCCGGCTCAGTAGGGCGACCACGGACAAGGACATCCACAGTCAAGGTGAGGCGGTTTAGAGGGCCAATCATCGCAATAGAGCTGATGAGGCCCACCGAAGCCGTGGCGAGGTTGACCACCATGAGACCTTTACAACCAGGGTCAGGAGAGAGAGGCCTCATCGGAAGGCGGAAGAAGGCCTGTTCTCCCAGGGAACCCAGAACATGAACATCAAAGAAACCCAGGTAGAGTTTGAAGACGACTGATTTAGGCTTGGAACGGAGAGGGTCGCCAATTGCCATGGGCATATCCGGGGCAGCAACCAAGGCTTGGGAGACAGCCGACAAGGCAGCAGCCGGTTCAGCACTAGAAGGCTCAGCATGGTCAACCAGGGGCAAAGGAGCTCCAAGAGCCTGCAACACCTCGGCGTAGCCAGCGCCTCCCTCAATCTCAACAATCTGGTGCTCATCATCTGAGGAAAAAGCCTCCGGGACAGGGTCAGAATCAGGGCCAAAGGAGTGGCCTGAGCCAGGAGCAAGATCATCAAAGCCAATGATGTCCACTTTGCCAATCGAGCCGGTGCTGCAGTGGTTCTTGACCATGATGTTCATGGGAATATCAGTGATAGTCTCTGCCTTGACAATGATGAGAACTGCGGAGTAGTCAACGCCTGTGAGGCAGAAAGGATCAATGATGTGGGGATTGGCATAGGCGTGGAAGAGTGTATGATGTGTTCTCTGTTCCAGTGCTCGAGAGGGAAGTCCTCAATGGAGAGGGCAGCGAGAGCATCGTGCTCAAAGAGGAACCGGTTGTCTGACTCGTCATGACATTCAAAGAAGACCGTAGCCTCACGGCCAAGGAAAGGTCCATTATGCACCGCATTTTCACGGTCATAGGGGGAGGAGAACACGGCCAACCGGGCACCACGATAAGAGGGGAACAAGGAGACACGGTCTGGCCCACAGCCCAGATCAGCCGCCTGATAGATGAAATTGTCAGGATTTTCGA
This sequence comes from Avena sativa, assembly GCA_916181665.1. Lineage (NCBI taxonomy): Eukaryota > Viridiplantae > Streptophyta > Magnoliopsida > Poales > Poaceae > Avena > Avena sativa. The sequence goes on along the minus strand of OV702285.1, from coordinate 89,881,753 downwards.
GAGAGGGGTTCAGGAAGGCAAATGCCAGATTATCAAAGTGTGCCATGTTGATGAACGGCATGAACACATCAATGTAATCAGGCCTCTGTGGCTCCTCCAAGTCTTCAGCGTCAGGTAGGACGAGCTGGTCGTCGGGTGCGGGTAGGTAGTCTGCAGCGTCAACGAGGGGGATGAAACCATCATCGTCGGCGGCCTGCAGGTTGCCATCCATGCCATCGAGGGCCTGACTAAGCTGGGCGCCCTCCTCGCTGGAGCCGTCCTCAAAGACAAGCTCCTCCGGGTCTTCTTCCTCCTCCTCTTCAATGGCCAGTGGTGCCGCCGGGGGGGCGAGCCGGCAGGCCGAGCATTGATGGTCAGAGGAGAGGCAAAAGGAGAAGAACAGGCCGACCAGTTCCGGGTTGACCCCAGCCGCGAGGGATTTGGCCAGCTCCAGTGGCGGCCTCAGGATTTGGGAAAGACCGGGGCTAATTTCTATTGCCCCAAAATTATGAAAAATATTGTCTTCTAACCGCCTCTAAGTAACATAGTATATTAGTCAAATCATACTAGAGTTTTGTCATGAAACATAAGTTCAATGCTTAACCAAAAAACAGTAAGAAAAGAACAAAAAAATACGATGCCATAATCGCATAATCAAGACAGAATTTTAATAATACCTAAACAACCGAAGCTTTGCTCTGATCCTAGCCTCCTCATCAATTATAGCAGGATGACCTACAAAGACAAGAAAAAATAGTCATAAAATACTCCATATACATGATACATGCATGCATACCTTCTACTGGTACGAAAGTAATTTACCAGACGTGGTATTTGTCTCTTGCGTTGGCATGGACCCATTAACAACAATCTGAGGATTAGCATAATCTTGCTGCTCGGCAAGAGGCTGCTGCTGTTTGGTACTAGCTGATCTATGCTGAATAATAGTTCCACTTCCATCGATATGTGTATCGAATTCTAAGCGGCTGAAGGAGATCGGTTAGAATTGGCAAGTTGTGATGCCGATGGAAAATAAGATAATACTGTGTCTTTGATCTCTTTGTCCCCTTCATATTCTGTGTAATCAGATCGAATAAAATCAGTTAAATTCACTAGCGACTTTGTATTGGAATCAAACAGAAACAGTCAAACATAGAAATTACATATAACCAAAGAGCCAGAGAAGGCAAGAAGCAGGTTGGAAAGGAAGACGAGAAATCAAACAGCGAGGCAGCGGCACGATCAAGTGGGGCGGCGCTCGCCACCGGCGTGATCTGGCGGCGAGGGCTCAGCTTCCGATCGGAACACGAAGAGACAAACTCACGAAACAAGAAGGTTTTTTTTTAACGCGGACAGGTAAGCCAGCTAGCTGTCTCCCCGATCCAAAATGTATGGCAAATAAAGTTGCCAGTAAATATAGTTCGGTCGCAGACATCTTACGTAGTAAATATACACAATAATGTTTTTCACTGGTCAAGACAAATCATTTTAATTTAATGTTTGTGCCGCGGCCACGTCAAAGGATAGCCACTACCACTTGGATTCTAGCACAAAGCAAGGTGGATATTTGACAGGCAGCGCCACTAGGCTTGGATTACAACAAACATCTGCCTAGAATAATATATAATCATTCGCATTTGTTTATCTCTCCACGTAATGAGTGCATAGGCTTGTAGGGTGTGAAGACATTCTTAAATCTATTAAAGTTAGCGGCGTCATTGTAAGATGGTCAGTATTTCTAACATCTAATGTGGCCAGCTAACACTTAGAAGAACACATCCACCCACAAAACGACAAGGCCAGAAACCACTCAGTAGTCAATACTCAGATCCACCTGTAACTCCAAGCTCTCAACCAAGCACAAGCAACCACCATGGCGGAGGCAGTTTCAGGATTGCTAGTTACCAAGCTCGGTGTGGCCTTGGCAAAAGAGGCGGCTGCCTTTGCTTCGTCACTGCTCATCAAGGAAGCATCTTCCCTCTATGGTCTCTTTGGTGAGGTTCGTGAAGCCAAGGATGAACTTGAGAGCATGCAAGGCTATCTGCAGCGGGCGAAGCGGCTCAAGGACACCGATGAGACCACTAGCATCTTTGTCAACAAGATCAGGGGCTTTGCTTTCGAGATCGAGGATGTCGATCGATGAGTTCACCTACAAGCTAGAGGATAGGCATGGGGGACTTGTCGCCAAGATGAAGAAGAGGATCAAGCATGCCAAGACATGGCGACGTCTGGCACTCAAGCTGCAACAAGTTAAGAAAAACCTCAGAGATGCTGATGAGAGGAAAGTATGCTATGAGTTTAGAGGAATTGACAAGGATGCCCGAAGCATTGGCAGCCAATCAAAGATTGTAGATCCAGCTTCGTATTTCGCCAAGGAGGAGGATCTTGAGGGGGTTGAGGAGAGCAATAAGCTGTTGATGCAATGTCTTACAGATAATTCCGAAGAGCATAGCATGGTTGCAACAGTTTGGGGGATGGGTGGAGTTGGTAAGACCGCTCTTGTCTCCCATGTCTACAATTTAGTGAAAGATGACTATGATACTGCTGCATGGGTTACAGTTTGAAAGAGTTTTTTTTTGGAAAAGAGTATATATTAATATCTCGGAGATACCAATTACACCCAGCCTCTACAACAACGCATGCCCTAATGGCCTTACGGATGCACACAGCCCAAAAAAAAAGGAAGAAGAATTACAAAAAAGAAAAGCCCCGCTACACAGAACTATTCCTCAGAGCAACAACACTAACACCACCAGAACAACACCAGTAGTCCAACCACTCCAATAGCAACGTCTTCAAGAAGGAAACAGTGCACAAGCGTCGTTGTCGCCCGATCAAAGATCATAGGTTTTCACCCTGGAGAAAGTCCTCACTGCAAGGTAATGTCTTCAACAAGACCATTGCCAGACACAACCAATTAAGGCCAGATCTTGGATTTTCACCCTGCAAGGTAAGACTGGGAACTCCTCCTGTGTTGTCTCCCCCACAAACAGTCGTTGCTGCGAGTCACAGATCACACAGCCAGTTCCTCGACACCACAAAGACTCAAACCACCATCACAATACTCATGTTCCTCCTTTCTTGACATTCTCCGCCTCTGACTTCACCATAGATCGTCGAAGACATGACACATGATGGTAACAGATAGTAGAGCTTCGCAACGCCCCGCTGAAACCAAACGGCCAGAAAAACATGGGTACGCACGACAGAATACCTTCCGATCCAGCCATCTCCAGACATATTTGCCCATGGGAGTTCGTTGGCGGAGCCTTCCGGAACACGCGGTCCAGATCAGATCATCGAGGGCAAGTGACAAGTAGATCTTCGTCTTGGCGTTGAAGGAACTCTAGGACCGTCCGCCTTTATTCGCAAGACTCGCAGCCCCCACGCCGCCAGTCACCATCCAACGGGAGAGAGCAACAAAGGAGGGGCCAACAAGTACTTGGCTACAGAATCATCGGCATGACCGAGGTCATCGCCAGAATCCACGGTCGAAGCCCTTGTTGGAACAAACGACCGAGATCAGAATAGATCTTGGTCATCTAGGCACGTGCCGCCGCCTCCTCGTCGGAACGGCCTATGGCGACGCGTCGCCGCCTCCTCGTCTCCTCTCCGCTGGAGGGCCTCAGGCTCCGGCCTCCCGGCCACGCCGCCCAGTGCCCGCCGCCGGCGCTCCACCATCCCTCATGTAGCACCGCCTGGGACACCTTCCCTTCCCACCGTCAGTTCCGACAAGATGGGCGCCGCCACCGCCGCCGGAGACGGCAGCAGCGACGGCCAGGAGGATAGGGATCGAGGGAGGTGGGAGGAAGGGAGGAAGGGAGGAAGGGAGCCTCCGGAGTCGCCCGAGGGAGGAGCGTCCCGGGAGGGAGATGTGTTTCAGGAGGGAGATGCGTTTCCAGTTTCAAAGAGTTACCAAGTTGAAGCCTTGCTGAAGACAATCGCCAGACAATTTGGCGCTAAAGTTGATGTTGCTAGTATGGCAAAGAGATCCCTAACCGAGGTAATCTATACCCACCTACAAGGTAAGAAATACCTCTTGGTTATGGATGACGTTTGGGGTGTGGACGTGTGGTTCAATATAAGAGATACATTTCCTACATATAGCGGTAGTCGATTTGTTATCACCTCAAGAATCCACGAGGTAGCATTGCTACCAACTGGAAATTTTGTAGTTGAACTGCAACCACTGCAAGAAGCACAGTCATGGCAGTTATTTTGCAAGGAGGCGTTTTGGAAAGATCAAATCCGAACATGCCCAGAGTGATTAAAGCTTTTGGCTCAAAAGTTTGTCAGTAAGTGCAGTGGCTTGCCCATTGCAATTGCATGCATCGGCCGCCTGTTGTCCTGCAAACAACCAACATACTCTGATTGGGAGGATGTGTACAAGGAAATTCAGCTTCCGCTAACTAATAATGCGGTCCTTGATGTCAATATTATTCTGAAAGTCAGCTTGGAAGACCTTCCGTATGATCTGAAGAACTGTTTCTTACACTGTGCATTATTCCCAGAAGATTATGACATAAAGAGGAGGAGAGTGACGAGGCAGTGGATCGCTGCTGAATTTGTCAGGGAAAAGGAAAACAAAACACTAGAGGAAGTGGCAGAGGGATACTTGACTCAGCTTGTGAATCGAAGCTTACTACTGGTAGTGGCAAGGAATAGTGGTGGACGATTGAAATGCTGTCGGATGCATGATGTCATACGCCTTCTTGCTCTCAGCAAAGCCAAGGAGGAATGATTTGGTAAAGTTTATGATGGATCAAGAGTATTCTCTGTAGAAGGCACGCGTCGCATATCGATCCAGAGTGAAAACATTGAACAACTGACTCGATCTTGTGGAACACATATCCGTGCACTCCATGTGTTTGAGAGTTATATCAGTATTAATTTGCTCAAGTCTATCCTAGCATCTTCGAGTTTGCTGTCAATATTGGATCTGCAAGGTGCACACATCGAAATTCTGCCTAAACAAGTATTCGACCTGTTCAATTTGCGGTATTTGGGTCTTAGACATTCAAAGTCTGTCTGAAGCAATAGGGAGATTACAAAACTTAGAAGTCTTGGATGCTTACAACACTGAATTGTCATTTTTACCAAACAACGTGGTAAAACTTTGCAAGTTGAGGTACTTGTATGTATGTGCTGGTGGGACAGAATTTAATCAATTTTCTGAAGTCAAGGTGCCTGATGGCATGCAGCACCTTACGGCACTGCGAGCTCTGCCATATGTGCAAGCGAGCTCAAAGATTCTACGTGAAGTTGAAGCATTGACAGAGCTAAGAACATTTGGTGTCTGCAATATCAGAAGTGAACACTCTGCTGATTTGTGCAATGCTCTCACAGAAATGAGACATCTTGTTCATCTAGACATTTTTGCTACAGGTGAGGAGATGCTGCTGGAAAGACTATGCTTACCTCCAACCATTTCTTGGCTTGGTTTACATGGGAAGCTAGGAAAAATAGCACCTTGGTCCCACCTTAGTAGCCTCACGCGGCTGCAATTGTCATTCTCCAACATTGACGAGGAATCGTTTTTCAGTCTGCTGGTGTTACATGGTTTATACCATCTTGAGCTTTTCAAGGCTTTTGTAGGGATAAAGTTGCACTTCAGTTCTGGATCATTTCCAAAACTGTGAATCCTAGGAATAGGTGGCTCTCATAGGCTCATCCGAGCTGAAATAGAAGATGGTGCAATGGCAAGCCTTGTTTCGCTACTGTTTGATGATTGTCCTGAATTAAAGGTTCTCCCTGATGGCATTGAGCACCTCAGGGCCCTTGAAGATTTACGTCTGATAAATACTGGAGAAGAACTCTTAGAGAATCTTAGGCGGAAGGGAGAAGAACCAAACAACGACCTTATGAAGATTAGTCACATAAGAAAGGTTACTGTTGAATTAACCAAGAGAAACATATGGGAAAGGATTAGGTGACTCCAAGACATAGGTACTGCTGAGGTAACTAATACGCTGTTAATCTTGAACATTAAGCAGTTTATATGTGATTTTACCATTTCTTTATAGCTCAAATTAATGTGTGTTTCCTTTATACGTGCCCATATGTGTCGATCTTCACCTAGAAATGTACAGACTACATAGCACAGAACAGATAGGAGTTTCGTCACATCTATATGTCTATCTTAAGTTCGGATTTGTGCTTTACTGGTTTCATGCATATCCAATATAAGAGCCTTTAACATAGAGGTGCAAAATGGACCCTTGATTATTGCCACTGGATCAGTTACTTGAATACATATGCTGTTCCGTTTTGTTTTTATCCAGGCATAGATACTAGTTAAGTTCCTTATGCGTAATTTGTACTCCTTCTGTTTGGAAATATAAGATGTTTTAGGTTTGTGAAGCTAATGTATCTAAACACCTTTTAGTGTGTAGATTTATTTGAACCTACACACTAAAATATGTCTAGATACATTTACTTCACAAACCTAAAACATCTTATATTTCTAAACGGAGGGAGTATTTGCTGAATCTTTAGGTGACTCATTGGCAGGGCTAGTGACCATGAGAAGCTGCGCTGCAGTAGAAAAAATTCCAGCTCTAGAACTCCAGATATTTTTTTCTTATAGGCTTCACAACAGAGTTCAATAGTTCCATGGAAATTGAAAAAAAACAGGGAGAGAGACAATCAAATTTCATACAGCAGCAGACAACATGAATTATAATAGTATTTTTTCAGCGCAAACAGAATTCCAAGTCCAGACAAACAACGGTGCCACGCTACGGTTACTGCAACGACTCTGATCCTTCCGCTACTCCCTTTATAGCTTGCAGTGTGGCTGCTGTGCTAGGTGCCGTTCTTTTACTGCTTGCAGTGTTGCGAGATATTGTGCTGCAGTTGGCCTGCTCTGCTGCTAGCGCTTAAGCTCAGCACCTACTCTGCTCCTGGCGCTTAAGCGCTCATTCCATTTCACCAGCTTGGGAAGCAGTCACATCACTAGATGACTGCTTCCTAAACTGGTGAAATGGAACTAATTTGGTAGATAGATCAATTCCTTTATACAACCTTACAAAAATGCGTTCCTGAGCTGCAAGTGTAAATCAAACTGAAAACCTCATTTATAAACATTGCGCTGTCGAACTGAAAACCCTATTTATAAGTCTTAAGTGCCATGTTTCTCCAATGGTTACTACAACATTTTCATCTTTTTAGCAATAATGTTCTTCTACACAAATATATGACAAATAAAGTTGCTAGTAAAGATAGTTCGGTTGCACGCATCTTATGTCAAAGACGAATCTTTTTGATTTAATGTATGTGCCACAGCCTGACGGCCACGTCAAATGATAGTTACTACCGCTTGAATTCTAGCTAAGAATTAAGTGTCGACGTGTCGCAACTTGTCGCTGGGGTGGCGACACATTGACTTGTCGTGATAAGTCTCGACAACTACTAGACTTGTCGATGGGGTGTCAAGTTGTAGCTACTAAAAAAAATACTAAGTAACTAGTCTACTCCAAAGTCTTGATCTTTATCCTCTGTCCTCATTGCCATCATCATCGCTCTCCATGTCACTGTCATTCATTTCTTCTTCCAGTTCAACCCTCAATTCTGGATCATTGACAATCAGATTTCTAGGGCCCCTTCCATCAGATTTCTAGGTCTCCTTCCATCAGATTTCATCCCTTAATAGGGAGAAAAGTTACCTGCTTCTGCTGCTGCCGACGATGGACTAGTGGTGGTGTAGCCTTGGGAGGTGCTCATGACCCAGGTAGGGAGTTGGAGAGCAGGGGAGAGGCGGCGGCGGCACCGGCGAGCCGGCGGCGGCCATGTGAGAGAAATCGCCAGGGGAGGGGAACCGGAGGAGAGGCGGCTGGGGGAGGGAGCTCACAACCTATTTCTGGGGGCATAGGGTTTCACGGGCAACATTATATCCCATCCTCAAAAAAAATTCCTGGCCTCAACTTGTCGCTCGACTAGTTGACAGAGACAAGTCGCGATTTGTCGCCGACAAGTCAACTTGTTGATCGATAAGTTCAAGTTGTCGTGTCGCTTCAACGTGTCGTAACTCGATTTGCGACACGTAGACTTGTCGTGCGACAAGTTGCGACTTGTCGAGCGACACTTAATCCATGATTCTAGCACAGAGCAAGGTGTATATTTGATAGGTAGCGCCAATAGAAACCAAACAAATCTCTGTATAGAATTATACTACCCTCTCTGTCTGGAAAATGATGTCGTAGATCTTTAATATTATTTTCAAAGCTCCGAATGCCGTGTGTCACACTCTAGAAGATTACTAACAAAATGCCACCATACTCACCTATATTTATCTTATTGGTTGGAGATAACATTTGAGTTGTTAATCTGCCATCCCTAATTTTTTTATGGCCTGCATCTGTTGGGACAGGGCAAGCATAGAAACCCTGGATAAATTAAGAAGAGCATTTTTGTGGACGAACAAGAAGAAAGTACACGGAGGGCATTGCCTCGTGGCATGGGAGGTTGTGACCATGCCAAAAGGAACAGGGAGGTCTAGGGATCAAAAACCTACAGCAGCATAATGAGGCTCTAATGGCAAACCTCACTGCAAAGCTGCTATCGGGAGGTTCGGGCCCCTTCTTTGGTTGGCTGGTTAGATGGTACCTACAGCAGCAGATCCCGCGAGCACCAACGGCAAACGACAAACCCTTCTGGAGATCACTGATCAAAATGATACCCCTAGTTCAGAGTACAACCAAATGTGAAACATCCTCTGGTTGTACCATAGCCTTCTGGGAAAACAGTTGGACTGAGCTTAGGAGACTGAGCTCGGCCTTCCCCATCCTCTACACATATGCCATTGACCCCACATGTACTATTCAATCGCAGCAAACGGGAACAGAGTGGCTGATCCAGTCGCACACACCTCTATCATCCATTGTTGAAACACAGCTGGAAGAACTACAGGACATCCTAGCTACAAACTACCCGCAGCTTGGGAATGGAAGAGATGAACGGGTGATGATAGTCACTGGTCAAAAACCCACAACGGCAGACTACTACAAACTGATAAGCGATAGAGGAGCTCGATGGTCACCATATCAGTGGGTCTGGTTAAGAACGATACCGCACAGGCACAAATTCTTCTTGTAGCTAGCTTTTTGGGGCAGATTAAATACCAAAGAAAATATGACACACAAACAATGGAGGCATGATGCAGGCTGTGACATCTGCCCCGCTATGGAGACAATAGCACACATTGCGTTGCACTGCAGACACTCTCATTGGATTTGGGATAAATGGACACTCTCTTCAGTTGCAGCCTCATCCAACTCTATCGCTGGGTTTGTTGACTAAGTAGAGTCACAACTACATGGAAAAAGCTCTGAAGCCTGGCCGGCGTGCTTTGCGGCTGGTATATGGAACCTATGGAAGAGTAGGAACGATCGTATCTTCAATAATAAACAGGGCAATCGAAGGATTGTCCTGCAACAGGTTGCACAGGATATAAAGCTTTGGTCTGTCAGAACGCCAAAACTACAACAAGAGCTTCGGCGCTGGGCGGCTAAGCTTTCTGACCGACAGTACAGTCCCCGTCATGCTTCTACCGCTTGTATAGTTCCTTTTGCTTTAGCTTCTCTATATTCTTCTTTTCTTCTCTTTGTTTCTTTTTTTATTCTTTGTTTGTTTGTTGGTCCTTGCAGCCGCTTGGCTGAGTCTGTAACTACAAGGTAGAGCATCCGCTGCCTTTTATTAATAAAAAAAAACATTGCGTTGTCGAACTTAAAACCCTATTTATAAGTCTTAAGTGCCATGTTTCTCCAATGGTTATTAAAACACTTTCATCTTTTTAGAAATAATGTTCTTCTACACAAATATATGACAAATAAAGTTGCTAATAAATATAGTTCGGTTGCACGCATCTTATGTCAAAGAAGAATCTTTTCGATTTAATGTATGTGCCACGATCTGATGGCCACGATCAAATAATAGTTACTACAGCTTGGATTCTAGCACAAAGCAAGGTGTATATTTGACAGGTAGTGCCAATAGAAAGCAAACAAATCCCTGTATAGAATAATATTACCCTCTTTGTCCGGAAAAGGAGGTTGTAGATCTTTACTATTATTTTCAAAGCTCCGAATGCGGGTGTCACACTTTAGAAAATTACAAACAAAATGTTATCTATTCAGCGCAACAACCCCTCTCCCAGAATGCAAGGACATACCCTGCCTGTCCCCTGTGCTCTGTGCGGCCGAAGAGAAGCATGAGGATGTGGCCGCCACCATCATCTAGATTCTAGGGTGGTCGAAGATCCATTGGCAGCAGAGGAGCTGATGACCGCCTTGCTTCCTCCTCGCAACCACCACGAGTCACAAGCTCGTTCACACCTCCACGAGTAGTTGCGTCCTCCTCAGTTGCCCCGACCACTTTCCCCAACCACCAGGAGCATGGCTGCCGCTGCCACGAGCAGCAAGGCCCTCGTTAGCTGCAACCATCCGGGGGCTCTCGTCTGCTGAATCGAGCAACTAAAGTAGCGACGGAGAGGAGGCAATGAGCCAAGATGTTTCCGTATGATCAAAACCATCTTTCTTGATACAAAGAGGATCCAAGATGTACCTCGCCGGGACAACAAGGATACATGAACGATATGGTGGAAAGACAAACAAACGTCCAAGGTTAAGTAAGTGAGCACCGTAGAAACGATAAAAGTCAAAACTCTCGAACATATTTTGTATTTGCCGATAGAGACGAAGACATAACATTTAATAAAAATACACAGGATAAGTAGATTGACTTAGGTTGAACAAAGCATATAGAGCAAGACTATTGTATATGGCAGGCTAGCTAACAGGGTTGGGAAGAAGACTGTCACGAAAATGACTCTTGGGCTTGTTTTTCCTCCTTTTTCTCTCTAGTCTGCTCTCCTTGCGCTGTTCACCACCGCTCTGTCCGTACATACCGCACCTCGCGTCTCCAAAAGGGATGTGTGATGCAAGCCAAAGAATACGGTAAGCGGTGGAAGATCCAAGGTGTTGGCAGCCGGCGGTTCGTGTCTTCCATCGATGTCACCAGAGGGAGCCATCACGCTCTCGTCGCGTTCACCTGCTATCTCGAAGGAAGAGTCCTTCCATGGCACGTCGACGAAGGCCACACAAATCGCTTTGTCCACGGACGCCGACGCGGCCACTTCACCGAAGAGGCTTCGTCGACAACAGACGAAGAAGGCGTCATAGACACAGTTCCGTCGTTCTTCGAGGCTACGTCTTTCTCCCACATTCGGCCATGCGACGGTGTCATGCCTATGAAGCAGGAGGACACCAACGCACCAATGTCGCCGTCATCTAGCGTTCCATTGTACCGTCCTTGTGAGGCAACGTCTTCCTCCCACGTTCGGGCATGCGGCGGTGGCAATGCCGACGAAGTAGGAGGATACGACCACACCGTTGTCGCTCATCCAATGCTTACCGTCCTTCGAAAAAGGACAGCGGCTCGCCCACGCCGCAACAGCGAGATGCTACGATGATGTCTTGGCAACGTGTTTCCTCCTTGAGTAAAAGGTTGAGCACCTCTAAAAAAGGAAGATCAGGAAAAGCGCTAACATGGTCTAACATTTCTATGGCCAAGAAGGACATAAAGAAAACACGCAGAGAACTCAACTAAGCGTGCCATATGTCCATGTCCATCCCTCAATGAATGAGACTCATGTGCACGACTACACTTTAAACTAGAACTAGCGAAACATTTTAATGATTTTTGGTTACATTCTCTTGTATCTAGATAAATATATATTATATATAATATATTTGGATTTCTAAATGTGAATTATCTCAATTGCTTCCTCAACCAAACAATTCCGGTCAGGTTGATTCCTATTAGTTGAAGTAACAAAATAGGTTTGTATCAACATTTATAAGCAAGAACGCACTAGTGGAAAAAGGGCCTATAGTCCCGGTTTGTAAAGGCCTTTAGTCCCGATTTTGCATCCGGGACTGAGAAATCGGGACTAAATGCCCCCTATCTCTAGTCCCGGTTTGTTACATAATATATTTGGATTTCTAAATATATAATATATAATATATAATAAATTTGGATTTCTAAATGTGAATTATCTCAATTGCTTCCTCAACCAAACAATTCCGGTCAGGTTGATTCCTATTAGTTGAAGTAACAAAATAGGTTTGTATCAACATTTATAAGCAAGAACGCACTAGTGGAAAAAGGGCCTATAGTCCCGGTTTGTAAAGGCCTTTAGTCCCGATTTTGCATCCGGGACTGTGAAATCGGGACTAAATGCTCCCTATCTCTAGTCCCGGTTTGTTACAACTCGGGACTAGAGGTCACCGCATGGGCCACCGCATGGCAATTTTTATAGCGGGGGACGAACGACCTTTAGTCCTGAGTCGTAATACGGCCCTGGACTAAAAATCTTTTTCAAATATTTTTTTAATTTTTTTTTCGATTTTTTCTTGAACTTTTGAATTATTTGACTCGTAATCCTCTCACTTAGAACATTTTTAGCACTAAGTATATTTAATCTTAGGTTAATTTACACTTGTGGTAAACTTTCCAGCCGGTCACCCATCCTAGCACTACTCCATCCTCGGCACGCTTAACTTCTCTGTTCCATCAGGATGTTCTCGCGCGAAGCCTATTTGTACCTTGTTGTCAACACTACCATATCTATCCTATTAGCACATATCAATATGCCATACATCTTTATTTTTGAAATTACAAACAACTATTTTAGTAAACAACAATAAATAAGTAATAATAATATTTTAATCCAATAAAAGTAAAAAACTAAATAAACTGATATTTTATTCTTTTTTGCCATTTATTCATTTAATATGGCATAAATAATATCTTTAAATATGTAAATCGAAATTCGACAAATAATATATCCATAATTATCAGAAAAATGTGAGGAATCCAAATATGGAATAAATAAATTGCAAAAAAATAATTTTTAAAATAATTGTTTTCCTTTTCGAATTTTAAAAATCTAAAATAATCCAAAACGGCCTGAGGCTGTTGAAATCGAACTCACAATTTTTTCCACACATTTTGATAGGTCGTACATTTTTTTCGATATCGTACGCAAAAGTTATAGCCAATTTAAGTTTTCTGCCTGGCCCGCACCCCTTTAGTCCCGGGCCGTAAAGGGTGTTGCTCGTGCCTTTAGTCCCGGTCTGTATCACGACCCGTAACTAAAGGTTTGAAACGACCCGGGACTAGAGTTTCCTCGGGCTCCTAGCCACCAAAAATGATACGAACCGGGACCAGTGCTCATACTAGTCCCGACCCGTAACAAATCGGGACTAGTGTTAGACTCTAAATCGAACCGAAGACCCTTTACTAGTGACGTTTAAGTACCCCCTCCAGTTCAAAATATAAAGTGTATTTATTTCGTGAATACCACATTTCCTTTTTTTTCACATGAGAATGGTGTCACTGGATTCGTTTTAAAAGTATTTACTTTGCTTGTTAGTTCATTAGTGGATAAATCACATATTTTAATGGGATAACTATTGGTCAAAGTCTTGTCATGATGAAACACCATACTCCATATATATTGAAACCGGGGAATAATGTATTTTGCTACCTGCATAATCACTTGCCAGTGTAAATAGATGCAAAAAAAATCTAGAGCAGTCAATCCTGCTTTTCTCATTTTGGCTCTCAGTGGCGATCTACAATTTATTGCCAAGGTCTTGAAACTCTTGCATTATTATAATTTTCTTTTAGAAGCTTATCTAATAGACTAATATATAAAAAGTATGTTTTATTTTACTATTGGGTATTCCAATTAAATCTACATTTTATCTTTTTAATAGTAATGCATGCTCATGTGCTTAATTACCTCCGGTTGTTTTTCTATGATATTTAAGAATTATATTTTGAGTAAACTATTTTTATTTCTTCTTGGAATTAAGCCTGCTGACACCAAATATATTACATTGGATGATGGGAGGAAACTCTGCTTCGAATGTTTCACTTCTACAGCAATGGACTCTCTAACATCAAGTTCGGTTACTTTTGGTCGAGGCAGTCCATAGATTTTGGGGACCTAGGACAATACGGCACCAATGTCCCTTTGTTTAAAGTGCAAGAGATTCCCCAGGGTCAAGGGGGGCAATTGCCCTCCCTACATCAGAAAATTCTTTAAAGATATTTTTAATGTCTGTCAAGGTCCACCACTTGTTCACTAGGGCCCTATCTCATGGAGCCCAGGCACGGGGCGAGAGTCCTATAAAGATTTTTTCATCCAAAGTGTGATGTCTGCAAGAACTTTGTAAGTTTTTCCCAGCCATGTTTATGACAGTGCATGTAATTATCAGTTAGAGTTAAATTCTTGCTCCGTGAGTTGAATCTCGATTATTTCTTTTTTTGTAGACACCACTAGATAAGAATGGCATGATCGAATATAAAGAACATCCTTTCTAGATGCAAACATAACATCCTTCTCATGAAGATGATGGTAGTCCTAGTTGTTGCAATTGTGAAAGGATGGATGTCAGTAAAGAGTTTAGATTCCTCAACTAAACCATTCCCATCAGGTTGCCTGATTCCTATTAGTGGAAGTAACAAAACAGGTTTTTATCAACATTTAGTCCCTCCATTTCAAAATCTCAAGTGTATTTATTTGGTGAATACCACATTTCCTTTTTGTCACATGAGAATGGTGTCACTGGATTTGTTTTAAAAGTATTTACTTTGCTCGTTAGTTCGTTAGTGGATAAATCAAATATTTTAATAGGATAACTGTTGGTCAAAGTCTTGTCTTGATGAAACAACATACTTCATATACATTGAAATGGAGGGAATAATGTATTTTGCTACCTGCTTAATCACTTATCAGTTTAAATAGACACGAAAAAGCTAGATCAGTCACTTTTGCTTTTCTCATTTTGGCTCACAGTGGTGATCTACAATTTATTGCCAAGGTCTTGAAAATCTTGCATTATTATAATTTTCTTTTAGAAGCTTATTTAATAGACTAATATACAAAAAGTATGTTTTGTTTTACTATTGGGTATTCCAAATAAATCTACAATTTATCATTTTTTGATAGTGATGTATGCTTGTGTGCTTAATTACTTCCAGTTGTTTTTCTGTGAGATTTAAGAATTATATTTTGAGTAAACTGTTTTTCTTTCATCCTGGAATTCAATCCACTGGCACCAAATATATTACATGGGAAGATGCGAGCAAACTCTACTTGAAATGTTTCACTTATGCAACAATGGACTCTCTAGAATTCCAGATCCTTACATGAATATTCAGCAATTTTTTGAAGGTTTGGATAATATGGCATCAATGTCCCTTTGTTTAAAGTGTAAGATCTTCCCTAGGGTCAAGGGGGGCAATGGCCCTCCCTACTTCAAAAAATTCTTTAAAGATATTTTAATGTCGGCCAAGCTTTACCACTTATTCACAAGCACCCCTATCTCATGGGGTCCTGGCACAGGCGAGCGCCCCTATGCTCCCTCTATGGGTCGACACTAGGTCGAGGGGAAGGCTCTGAATGAAGCATTTTGGAAGCTGGGAAAAGTGCAAGTATCATGATAATCTGATTATCATGTACTCCCTCCGTCTCGAAAGTTACCATAAACATAAATCTGTTGAAATTTAGATGTATCTAGATACATACAATGCTTCATTACTCCCAACTAATGAGTTCCTTATTTTCCTCCCAGTCAAGGTCACCACCTTTCTGAAAGCAGAGGCTTATGTCTTTCTAAATGGTGCCACATTACTGTATTTATTTGACTACATGCATCTGCACTATTACAGTTTGCAAGTCAACGCCAATAATTGGACCAGGAAACATAATCTTGAATATAATTACAGGACCATACAAGCCGGTCCGGACGTGTGAAGTTACAGTGATCTTTATACTGTACTAGAAGGGCCTCACGCGTTTTGCCGCATCGTTTTTTTATGGCTGAATACGTGCTTCAATTTTTCAGTGACGCATCATATTATTTTACTAGAAGAATAGGCGTGCTTCACCGCGCCACCTACATGGCATTATGGCAATGTGTACAATCATGGTGGTTTGTTCTATGGCACTATAGGTTGTACACCCATGACTATTTGTTCTACTATGAAACTATAGGTGCAATAAGTCTGGAAATCCCATGGGTGCAAATAAATCGATTGTTAAAAAATATAATTTAAAATGTTAAATAAATTAGAAAAATATTTGCATGTATATTTGGACATTCTATATTCGTACACACCTTTCTTGGGAAAAAGAAACATTATTTGTGTCTTGTGTAAAAACACAATTTTAGATGCTCCAGCATGATTATTATTGTATTTTTTTTCCTTTTACACAAGTCACATAAAATGATTTGTTTGTGAAAAGTTCTGTAAGAACACAAAAAGTCCATATATACACGCGCAATTTTCTTTCTTAATATTTTGAGATTTTAAAATTTGTTTTATAATTATTCATAATAGGTTCATTTGCAAAAGGGGTAGGTGCACCGGTCGATACGAGACCTCACATGTTCGGAACTGCCATTTTTCTTAGGCTAAATAGTTATCATATCTTTGCTCAATTTATGTCGAGAGAGAGGGGGATTGGGTTAGCAGCTCCAGAACGGGAGTAAGAGATGCTGCAGTAAAAACATCGACGCGTGAAGAACACACCTACACGCCTCCACCACACGGGCGAAAGAGTGCCACAGGGGCACACACGTCAATATAAAAAGTAGGAAAATGGGCCCACATGAAAGTGTTATGATAGGAGCAGATGCTCTCAAATGCTTGCATGTGACCAACCTTAAGTTCTATATATAATTTTCGCATGCATGTCCTCATGTTCAAGCAACTAAATTGTTATTCCATGCATAGTACTGCTTTCAGTTACATGAGTACATATACTCAGAGCACAAGTCGTGAGCTGTGTCACACGTGTACGTATCTAATCCTAATACTTAGGGACAAACCTGTGACTAGGAGAAGTCGTTATAACTGTGATAGAATGATATACAACATGCAAAATAACATACAATCGTGACATAATAATGAGTAACGAGACTTCTCTTTGTACTTCCTGGGACGCGGTATAACATCTAATGAGGAAAATTGATTACTGAAACGGATGATTAAAGTAACAAGAAATAGTGACCATCACGCGCAATATCTTCACTTGCACATAAGACTTTTATGTATTTGGTATCGCGCTAGAAAAACATATCAGGCTCCAAAGGAGGGGGCATGCGCCAACATTGGGGATGGGCCTCACCCCCGCACGCCCACACTGTCTACCTTACACGCATACATGGACAACAAGGGTACATAAACGATATGGTGGAAAGACATAGAAATGTCCAAAGTTAAGTAAAATGAGCACGTTAGAAACAACAAAAGTCAAAACTCTCGAACATATTTTGTTTTTGCCGATAGAGACAGAAACATAACATATAGTAAAAAACACACAAGATAAGTAGATTAACTTAGATTGAACAAAGAATATGGAGTAAGCCTATTGCATATGGCAGGCTAGCTAACATGGTTGGGAAGAAGACGGTCGCATAAATGACACTTGGGCTTGTTTTTCCTCTTTTTTCTCTCTAGTCTAATGTCCTTGCGATGTTCACCACAACTATGTCCGCACATACCGCACCTCGTGTCCCTGAAAGGGATGAGCGATGCAAGCCGAGGAAGACGGTAAGAAGTGGAAGAGCCTTCCAACGTGTTGGCAGCCGGCAGTTCGTGTTTTCTATCGACATCGACAGAAGGAGCCATCACGCTCTGATGCCCACAAGTATAGAGGATCGCTGAAATCTTTTATGGGAAGTATTACCCAAATTTGTAGTTCGACTCAATAAGAATTTAGCAATTGAGATGTCACCCTCAATCACACTTGTATATCAATAAACTTGCAAAGAAAGTGGTAATTTATGGCAGATGATTCAAAGCAGTAAAAAAACTGTAAATAAAACAGCAGATTTCTAGTTTTCATTGAAAGTAATGTTGTGAAACTTTCAGTGGCTAAAACGCATACATGAGGTGATAGCGGGGTGTTGCATGAATGATATCCACCATATAATGTATACTAAGATAACATTTATCTCTAATTTAGTTGTGTGTAGGTGTATGCTCCAAACATAATCATGCATGTAAGTTTATACAATATCTTTTGTCCTGCCTGTCCATTTCACCGGGGCCAACTTGTTACTATAGGCAATTAAGATCTATCTTTCCAAATAGACCGGAACAAAGCATTTATGCTTCATGAACACACAATATCCTCAAACTATCATATATTCCAATTGCTTTCCCTAACTGTCGCCTTAGGGTTCATAGGTTCAACATAATAATAGGTAATACAGTTTGCAAATACATACCAAACTCAAATATATGATTGGGCAATAAAATTTTAGTACTGAAATCATGTCACTCGGGTCCTAGCAACAAGCATTAAACATAGTAAATGTGTACCAACACTCATAAAATAATATCTACAAGATAAACACCTCAAATCTTGATACATATGGATGATTACATGATGTATCTCATCCAATCCACATCCACCTCACATGCCCACAGGGAATTACTCACACATGATGATGGGGGATGCACTCATGGTCATTGGTGATGATGTTTATGATGATGGTGGTAAAGAAGACCTCGAAATCCCACTCTCTGGGGTGGAGAGCAGGACCAATATGACACCCCGAAACAAAGATTGTAGCTCTAACGGCGCTCTGTTTTGCGAAAAATTATGTCCTCTTAGGAAACTAGGTTTTGGGGGTATATAAGAGGGTACGCCAAAGGAGAGGAGGAGATGATGCTCCACGACCAGAAGGGCATGGGTGGCGTGCCCAGGGGGTGGACGCGCCACTTGTGCTCTTTCGGGCCTCGTGGCTCCCCTCTCTTCATTTTTTTGGCCCAAGTTGATTCTCCTAGTGAAAAACTCATAGGTATATTTTTCCTTCGATTTATTGACGTCCAGAAGGTTCCAAAACAACAAAAACATGAAAAATGAGGTTTTGTGCCTCCTAGAATTAAATACCAATGAAATGGACTTTGTAGGAAAGTCCCATAAATCATCTAAATATGCATAAATAATGATGGATCATGGTGAATATAATTCTAAATAGTGCACATAAGTCCTAAAAAATATGATGCTCACGCTCTCATCGCGTTCACCTGCTATCTCGAAGGAAGAGTCCTTCCAGACACGTCGACGAAGGCCACAATAGTCGCGTTGTCCACGGACGCCGACGCGGCCACTTCACCAAAGACTCTTCATCGACAACATATGAAGAAGGCATCGTAGACACAGTTCCGTCGTTCTTTAAGGCGATGTATTTCTCCCACATTCGGCCATGCAACGGTGTCATGCCGATGAAGAAGGAGGACACCGCCGCACCGATGTCGCTGTCATCCAGTGTTCCGTTGTACCATCCTTGTGAGAAAATTTCTTCCTCCCATGTTCGGGCATGCGACGGTGGCATGCCGATGAAGTAGGAGGATACCACCGCACCGTTGTCACCGTCATCCAATGCTCCGTTGTACCGTCCTTCAAAAAAGGAAAGCGGCTCGCCCACGCCGCAATAGCGAGATGCTACGATGATGTCTTGGCGACGTGTTTCCTCCTTGAGTAAAAGGTTTAGCACCTCTAAACTTCCTAAGCTACAGAAAGAAATATCATGAAAAGCGCTAGCATGGCATAACATTTCTATGGCCGAGAAGTACATGAAGAAAACACGGAGATAACTCGACTAAGCGTGACTGTCGAAATATGTTAGATCAAGGATTCGGACACGAATAATCTACACAACAACGCAAATATTATACACCGGTTAGGAAACAGAACGTAATGTAGCGCAGGAACCAACAAAAAGAGAAGAAGATACCAAAACGTATTGGATATGTGGAAGACAACGGCAGAAGAAGCGTCGAAGAGCAAGCATGAAAAACAAAGACGATGACTACACGTCCAACGATCCTCGCCGGCGACATGATCCAATGCGCCTGCATGAACAATAGAAGAGGATTGGAGGCTACACCATCTTTATGGTCTAGGGAGAGGGAACGACGTTGCAGAGCATATATATACGTAGCATGTGCGAGGAGCGTTAGAACCCGGACGACGTGTACGGTATGGAGCCCGCTATCATATCCTAGAATAGGATTTGCACGAGGTAGTATCTACCGTAGAATCTTGCCCGCAGGCTAGAGACAGGATACTGGGACCCAAATCACATATCGCCGCGAGAAACCGTGCACACCGTATCTATATTAACGCGCGGGCATACAACAGCTCGTATCTGGGTCGTGAAAACACACAGCCGTACAGGCTCTAGGTAGCCACCTCATCCATGTACAGCTCCATATTCGGGATAAACCGCTTCCGGATAGAGTTCACAAAGTTACCATCAGTTTTAAACGTCATAGACTTTGTGAGAAACCGCGGCAGTCAAGGCTGCACTACGCCATGCTGGCTTAGGACGGCCCCACGGCCGCGATAAACGTATCGAGGTACTACGACTGCCCATCCAGAGTATGAGCTGCTTTGTATAGTATAGTGCGTGACACAATTCTCGAGCTGGACAAAGTGTTTCTATGGCACTCAAAAATATAAAGATCTGTCAAAGTCCACATAATCTAAGAATGCAAGGAAACACATAAAAAATAAAGTCATCATCGTCTCTGGGAACACATCAGTGATGCATGAAGACGAATATAGAAGACAAACAACGTCGCTGACAAAATGTCATAACAATGCACGATTGATATGTATCGCGTTACATCAAACGCAAAAAGAAAACAATAAAACGAGGCAACACTTCTATTACTTTTAGGTCATACTAGCACAAAGCCCTTGTGTTGCTACGGCACCACATTAAATCAAATATTTCCCCTCACCCATACAAATTTAAATAATTAATATAGCTCGAAGGGAGTAGCATAAATGACCGTTCGGTACTATGACCGAAAAATTTAGACCTAGTTTCTTACATAATAGATTAGTCTCTGAAACAGCATACGGTTGGCTCCTATATTTTTTCCAATTTTGTCAAATGATGTTTCATGGATGCAGTCAAAATGAATGTGCATAGCCGTAGCAATCCAGACCAAGAGCACCTCAAATTGACTTATATAGAAAACGCTGTACACATTGTTTCCCGAAAAACCTTGGGTAGGATGACACCGTCCAGTTAGAGGCTTTTGTGTCGGCGACCTCACAGAATCCTTCATCTCAAAATGATTAGTATTCTTTAATGAACATGAAATCAGTCTCTCATAGTAGAAATGTCGCACACTTTTAAGAAAGAAAATGAAAATTAAACTGTGATCAGTGATGGACCAAAAATTGAGATTAGCAGGGATAAATTTTTAGATTCTTTTAAGGCACAAATAAAGCTTCTTCTCGACCAAACCGTCTACTAAAAAACAGGTCATATATAGGTAGGGAGACAGGTCCCAACAATAAAATGGGATGGGTGATTTACCTATAGCACCTTCACATCACGATTCCTCCATTTATGCTACTCCTCACGATTCCTCCCTCTTCTTTATTTCTTCATGGAAAGATCTCCCCAGATGCATCTCTCAGCTCTTAATCTCCCAGAATCCTAACATGGAGCCGTCTTCTCCTCTATATCGTGCCACCAGGGAGCCTGTCGTTGGCTAGCCAGTGGCTCGTTTGCCAGGAGTTCGATCTGGTCGCTTGAATGCACGATCTGGCCGCGGTGGAGGTCGCCTCAGTCGCGGTGCGCTCGATGTGGTGCCACTGGAGCTCGATCTGGTTGTTGGGGTGCTCGATCTTGGGGCCGTAGTGGAGCTCGCTCCTATATCGTGCCATGGGGAGCTTGTAGTTGGACGGTCATGGGCTCATCAGCTCGTTCGTCTTGGTGACATGAACTGGTGATGTTCTCCCATCAGGAACAACCAAAGCGCTGGCTTCTGGCACCAGACGACTCAGTCCTGTTGATCTCAATACGTGTTGAATTTTAATATAAACAAAATATATTCATAAATGAATTACATGTTGGCAAGTTAAGCTAACAGACTCCATTTATAAATTGGCTATGCGTCAACAATTCTCTAGGGTAAAAAAGACACAATGGCAAAGATAATGTTATGAAAGATATTATTGACCTATTACTAATACTCTCTCCGACCTATATTAGTTGACTCAAATTTGTCTAAATTTGGATGAATCTAATCCTATTTAGTATATAGGTTCATCCAAATTTTGAGAATCCAAGTCAACTAATATGGATTGAAGGGAGTACTAATTTCTTATATATTTTACACTTATGCGAGAAATTTGGTATTTGTGATATCATAAAAGATTCTCCTTCACCTGCTCAAAGGATGCCGCTGGGATAGGTAGTAATGCTATACATGCGTTCAGAAGAGAAATCAAGTATTTTTTGTCCAGAAAATCTGCTATGGTGAAATTGGAGTATACATTGTGATTAATGTAAACCAATTGTTTTTCTCCTACCCGCTAGGCGCTTAGGCAAGTTTGGCCAATGACTCTCTTTTAATTAAAAATTATAAGCATAATTCGCTTGTACACTACAATTTAATGCTGAAATTTCACGACAGAGATTTTGCAATGTAATGGTTTTCTTGCATATAGATACATATGCACATCTTACACTATAATGCCGGGAAGTTCCACAGATTGAAACCCGTTGTCGAGTACGCTACAAATCTGAAACTATGAGTTTTGAGAAAACCTGAAACTTTGCAACAGAAGATATACTTGTAGTGTACGTGCCTGGATTGTCTGTAAAAAAAATAGGCAGTGCCGTCAAAGCAAAGTTCATGTGCAATTACCTGGCTTTGGCTGTCCGTCTGTGTGCATGAGGCAAGTCTTAATTCTCCGTGGATCCATCTGATGGCTCGTGTCTAGAATTGAAACATGAATACCCGATTCGAGGACGTTGTTCCATGTGCATGCACAAGAGGAAAGATAAGCCGGCTGAGTGCATTGGATCAATCTTATATGTCTGCATGTGTAAATTGGAACCGGACGACATTGATCCATGTGCATGGCTTTTACCGGCTGATTGCAGCATGGCAAATACGTCGGTGGTGGTAACAGAGGCGGAGGAACGTTGAAATATGAGCCACCGGCGGCGGCGGCGCTGTAAGAGTGCGTGAGGATGGCGTACCCTAGATTAGTTTTGATGACCGCGCTAATTATGTCTATTAATCATTTTCTTTTTGGTTGATTCGAACGGAAAAAAATAATTAATAAAACTTATGTGTGGTATTGGTGGGTAATTTGCTATTTGGTGGGAGGGTAAAATCGTCTAAATAAATATTGGACCGGAAGAAACACTTCGTGCTATTTGGTTGATTTGAACGGAAAAAAAGAATTAATCTATACCTAATAATAAAGGACGAAGTGTTTCTTCCGGTCCAACACTTTTTTAGACCGTTTTGTCCCTGTTCGTGCAAAAATATTACCCACTATACCACCCACGAGTCAGGTAATTGATTTGTTTTTTTCAACTGATTGCGTCGTTTGGTAAAAATAAATAAATAGAAGAACCGGAGGTATGTACCGGTTCGTATGTTTTCTTCTCTCCCAACCGAGCGATACATCATCTAGGTCACGCATGCGCCTGCGGCGGCCAAGCGTGCTGGATCCTGAATCGATCTGAAAACAGTCCGGCTGATCCCAGGAAAGCAATGCACTTTTTTTTCCTAATCCGATCCATAAGCTGATCAATATGTTGGTTGTGTGCAGCTGCTTCCACTCGCGATTGATCTCGCGATGATTGATTTTGTCTATCTGCTTGCTCACGTGTGATTCTTTGCTAAGCTTCTAGGAATAATTTTCTATGTAGCTCTACTAGCTGATTGCCTCAATAATTAAATTAGGGTGTGCGCCGGATGTGCTGAAGTTATATGCTATTGTATTGCAGCATCCAATTTCTCTCGACTTCAGATTTTAGCGTCCAAATTATTATGGTTGTTTAGTATGAAAGAAAACTTGTCTAATAACATCTCAGTTGAAAGAAAACTTGCCTAATCACATTGTAGGTATCGTATAGACAAACAAACAAGCAAGCATAAGAGAGGAGGATCTCAATGGTTCCATATTTAAGCCCACATTTGGTCAGTCAAGGTTAGATTTTCCTCATATCTTATTACTGAATTTATATCTTATCACATGGGCGAGGATTTTTGAGTGAGTACCATCTATTTCTATCCCGGTGCAAAGCCAAATTATTATGGTTGTTTCAGTCTGAAAGAAAACTTGCGTAATAAAATTTCAATCTGAAAGAAAACTTGCCTAATCACATTGTAGGTACCATATAGACAAACAAACAAACAAGCAAAAGAGAGGAGGATCTCAATGGTTCCATATTTGAGGCCACATTTGATCGGTCGAGGTTAGATTTTCCTTATATCTTATTATTAAATTTATATCTTATCACATGGGCGAGGATTTTTGAGTGACTACCATCTATTTCTCTCCCGGTGCAAAGCCAAATTATTATGGTTGTTTCATTCTGAAAGAAAACTTGCGTAATGACATTTCAGTCTGAAAGAAAACTTGACTAATCACATTATAGGTACCGTATAGACAAACAAACGAGCAAGCAAGAGAGAGAATGATCTCAATGGTTCCATATTTAAGCCCACAATTGATCCGTCGAGGTTAGATTTTTCTTATATCTTATTACTAAATTTATATATCTTATCACATGGGCGAGGATTTTTGAGTGACTACCATCTATTTTTCTCCCGGTGCAACGCACGGGCATTTGTGCTAGTCTATACCTAATAATAAAGGACGAAGTGTTTCTTCCGGTCCAACTTTTTTTTGAACTGTTTTGCCCTCCCACCAAAGCCTATAATACGCACAACTGCCATCGTACTGATTTGTTTTAAAAAAATACTATGCGATGCCGATGTGTGTAGGCCAGGCGATAGTAGAGTCCGTTTCAAATCCGATTGATCGTGTCCTCCAAGCCAGAGATAGGCCAGAGAATATAACTCCTATCCCCACCATCCTATCCCATCTCACGTAGGGTCTGGCCTCAAACCACGCCGCCACAAACCCTAGATCGATTCGCTATTCTTTTTCCTTCCTTCCTTCCTGATCGAGAGCGATGTGACTCGCGTGGTCCTCCTCCTGTGTCGCCACAAGCACGCCTCTCCTTGCGTCGCGGCACTCCGCCAGGCGCCGCCCTCCACCTTGTGCCGACCTAGCTCGGGGCACCGGTGGCTTTCTACACACCGCACAGGATCAGCTCCATGGAGGCCTTCCCCCTGCGCCAGAGAAGAGATTGGTTTTAGAACCACCGCTAGCGTCTTCCCGTGCCCTGGCACTAGCTTCCCCCACACGAGCTATGGACCTCCAAGCGTACAGACGATCGTCTAAACTTCGTATGGCTGCCCATATTAGCCGCTGGAGGCGTCTGTCCTGGCCGACATTCTTGAACACGCCGGTGCAAGGGTCGCCTACGTCTTGGCCTGTGCCTTGAGCTCCTCCACGATGTCGACCGCGTGGTCCATGCCCGATGCACGTAGGACGCCGGCATTGCTCTTCATCCTGCCATTCTTTTAACAGCTCCTGAGCATGCACTCGGACATCCCTCGCGCTGAACTTCTTGGTCAGGACCTGCAGGTTCCACGGCAATATCAACAAGGCTGGAATCAAACTACGGGAACAACAGCCTTGTACATACACGCATGTTTATAGCACCTTGTTTTCTATAACCAGATGTATTGTCAAATTAATGGCAGGTCATCTAAATGTAGTGGTTATGGACCTTTGAAGACGGGCAATCGACGAAAGTCTGAAACACCTGACAAGCACGATCTCTGCGGCTGGTAGTAGACTTACTCTGACTTTTTCTCTCTACTAGGTGCTCGACGGATTTCTTACCTAATTAAGAAATTTCTATATTTTAGTGTACCAAAAAATTAGGTGATTTTAGATGAGAAATTCGCTTAGTTCCTGTAAGAAAAAAATTCAAATAGTAAATTTCTCCATGGTCTATAAAATATTCAATAAAAATACTTATCTTTTACAAGATCTTTTTTTTCTTCCGGTGCAACGCACGGGCATTTTTCCTAGTCTATACCTAATAATAAAGAAAGGAGTGTTTCTTATAGTATCTACACTTTTTTGGACGACTTTACCGTTTGACCAAAAAATAAATTAGCCACCAATGTCACCGTTAAGTGGGAAAAACGTTTTGATTTTCTTATATTAGACTCCCTGCCGAGTCACCGTAAAAAACATAAAAAAAGAACGGGTGCAAAGCCCTAGCTCCATCTCCGACGTTTTGGGCACGCACGCAAAATTATGCTGTTCTGATTCACCGCGTGCTATCTGGCCGAGGCATACCGTCACGCTCCATGCACAGCCGGCGGCGAAATCCAACAGAAGCCTGAACTTATTGTCGCGCAGCTCATCCATGGAAGCCAGAAACGGCCGGCAGCTAGATGCAACAGAAATCTAAACGGTGTGTATACTTGTTTCATGGCTAGAGAGACCTTGCATAATACGATTTTGATGTATTTGGACTTTGGCCGTCGTTTCCGACCGGTGAACAATCAGCACTATATATGTTTGGAGGCCACAAAGAGGCAGAGGCTGTGCATGTGTGCTGGATTATACAGATCGCTCGTGGTGCATCAGGATTCAGAACCGGGGTGGTTTCCAGATTGAAGAGCTTAGATGCAGGAAGCTATGCTTTTTTTCTAGAGAAGCCATTATGGAAAAGATGAGGAATAACAATTCGCGGAAGTGTCACGGAAGAACCTAGGACTTCTTCGGCATCCAACGCCTCAAACTAATTAGAGGTTAATCCTATGGACGCCATCATTAATCTTCTCGGATCAATCTTTTCTTGAGGATCTGACATTAGAGAATCATAGGTATGCAACCAGTTATCAAGGCGCTCCCTGGGAACATACTCACACATGCATAGTTTCCACTACCTTTGTTCGTTGATGAAGGGGATGGTTTCACAGAGTTGCTGTTTTTTTGCAAAAAGCGGCAAGGTTTAGAATTAATTAAAAATCCATAACACATGAATCGAGTCTTTTGATACATTGCTTTTATGTATGCATCATGATATATTATTTGCAAAAAAAAAGCACTCTAAGTTAGTCGTTGTTCTCAATCAATTGTTCCTTTTACTAATTGGCATGTTGACACATGAAGTATTATTCATTGGTGGATTTATGTTGGATCAAACATGAGATGAGAAATTTTGATCACAGCTGAAGTAAATACACATGCATGTTACTACCAAGCAGATTATTTATTCTGAATATGCTAAACTAAATGTCAGTTACCCCTCAGTGGGGAGGGGGGATGAGGAATACATGAGCCGACGGATCGGCGTCGGCCGACATAGCAACGGTGGCTCGGTCAGTGGAGCATGGCGGAGGGGTTGCGAGCGGCTAGGGTAGGGCATGGTTGGATGAGACGTCGACGGGCGGCGGAGTGCGGGCATGTGGCTGCGGCCGATGGCGGAGCTAGCAGTGGCAGCAGCGGGCGATAGGGAACCGCGTGTTTCCACGCGTGATGGCAGGGTTGCATGTGCGTGTGTGGTGAGAGGAATGGGCTTGGGGCGCCTCAGCATTAATTTCTCCGCGGAGGTGTTGTTGTATGCACATGCATATTTCATATGCAAATTGTCTGATCAAACACCATACTCTATAGCCGTAGAAAAGAACCTAGCAGGCCAACAAACTTTCTCTTTCGCAACAACGCGCGGGTATTTTGCTAGTAGAACTTATGTGTGGTATTGGTGGGTAATTTGCTATTTGGTGGGAGGTGGGAGGGTAAAATCGTCTAAAAAATATTGGACCGGGAAAAACACTTCGTGCTTTATTATTATTAGGTAGGTATAGACTAGCAAAATGTCCGCGTATTGCAGCGGTAGAACATATCTACCATGGGCCAAAAGAACCTTAAAATACAAAAAAGAATGTGCGTCGTCCTGCAACTGCAGTTCACTCTAAGTAGAGTGTGCACAGGCCCATGAGGGCATGAGCTATGGAACCATCACCAAACGGTGATCTCCAACACACTCCTTTTCTTTCATTCAGCTCATGTACCTATTTGCCAATACAGTCCTTTCCTTTCATTCAGCCCAAGCACCCAACATACTTCGAATTTTATTCCCACTTGATCATTCGATTCCATACCATCAATCGTGTTGTTGATTGCTAATAAGAAATCAAATCACCAAGGGTATATAAACTGGTGGTAGTCGTTGCAAGGCAAGGAAGTGGGACTATTGCATCCGAAATATCCATGCGTCTTATCTATTTTTACTTCTAAAAGTTACTTTTCAAAGCCCTGTACGAGCAGCAGCCCCAAAGCTCTCTTACCTGCCCAGCTTGACCAGCCCAAGAGGCCTAGCCAATTCAACCTAGCCTTATCCTATTGAGAGGCTATCCACGAGATCACGGCCGCAAGTTTTGCTTGTCCCTCGTCTCTCTCTCCTCTCGCATATGCATGACTTTCAGTTAATATTGTACTGCAGAGTGCAGAGCATAGGTAGGACGTCAACTTTCAAGCAAAAGGGTCGCAGGAAACTTGAAAGTTTGTAAAACTTCGTGTGTTGGACAAAATATTTTTACCATGAAATGTGTTTTCCCTAGTGCTGATGCAAGAAGCTAGTAAATTGTTCTTTTTGGTGCTAATGCAATCAATCTGACCAGCACACAAGGAGAAGTGATTACAGTATCATGCAACGTGCTCTGCCAGCCTTGCCACCATCTATCCTGGAAGCAGCCTGGGCCGCCCTTTTTCCACTCATTCTCGCTCTGCCCCGTACTGCCTGGCAATCACCGCCTCCGCCTGGCTCTCCCCTTCTTGCAGCGCCACCATCCCCTCCCAGCTCCATTCCCACCGCCCAAGTGACGAGGTTTAATCTCATCAATGCCCATTGTTATGGACTTGGGTTTTGGAGAAGATGGGGATGCTGGAGATCGTGGCACGGTTAACACACAAGCAAACAGGGGACACGAGATTTACCCAGGTTCAGGCCCCCGGAGGGAAAACCCTACTCCTGCTTGTCTGCTTTTGATTATGGAGGAACCAAAGGTTACAGGGTGCGCAGATTCGATCTGGCGTGGAGGTGTGTGCGAAAGTATGAGTCGAGAGATCTAGGACATACCCTCCTGGCCTTTATATAGACTTAGGCAGGTCCCGGGCATAGTCCTAGTCGGTTACAAGTTTTAGGGTTTTATCCCTTTGAATTTCCTAACTAGGCTAGTCTTGCTCTCCAAGGATCCGAAGGCGTCATGGGCCTTGGCCACCCGAAAATCTTCATGGGCCAGCGTACGTCTGCTGTGGGCCTTCCTTGGGCTGGACCAGGTATGCTGAAGTCATGTACCCGTAGGGTATAACCATGTCAGTAGCCCCCGAGTGATCAGTCGAATCGTAGATTCGGCTAAGGACTCTTTCAATCCTTCGGGTGCAACTAGGTGTTAGCAATATATGTGTGTAGGGATTGTTGATACATGTGCCTGACTTACCTGACGGATCAGGGTCAGTTAACTGTCTTAGGACGAAACAACATGATCTTCGTCAGGTTCGTGTCCCTTAACTTAAACCCGGAACATATGCTGGCGTAATTCGACTCAGGCCGCGGAGGACTTACAGGAGTGGAATTCCAGTGTTCTTAATTGATGTACCCAACGCGTCCGTCGGGATTTTTCATCACGCTTGTTGGCATGGATTCATACTAGCAGAGCGCAGTCATGTACGTTGCCAGGCCATCAGATGATATCTGCAGGTCTTATCTTTGCGTCGCAGACGCAGCATCCGAATATTTTTCACCATGTAGGTGCTTCGGGTGGCTAAGGAGATTGTCGCTCACTCAGCATTTTGTTGGGGCAGAGTTGCCAAAAAGTTTTTGCGTGCTGATCCGAAAGATCGCAGTCGAAAATTTCATAGGGTGCGCAACCAGCGCTCCCTATGGGAGTAGCCCCCGAGTGTCTGTTCGAGTCGTAGACTCGAGCAGAGACTTTAGTTCAAGCATTTGTTCGGTTGTTAGGTCCGTGGGACTCAAAAAATTTCGGATGATTAAATCCATCCTCCCTATGGGAGTAGCCCCCGAGTCCGTAGTGCAGTCGCAGACTCGACGTAGGACTCGAAGAAATACTTTGTCGTTATTCATTTTCTAGGTGCGCGGTCAGCGCTCCTGATAGGAGTAGCCCCCGAGTATTTAGTCGAATCGAAGATTCGAGTGAGTACTCTTAGCTCTTAGCTGTGGAGCCGAAGAATTGTAGTTGGTGCTAGTATAGCTTTTGATGACATCAGTGCTGACAATCGATGACCTCAAGCGTCTGCTACGCCAGAGATGACTTGACTGGACTAACATGGGTCCCACTTGCTGACTTTGAATTGACCGGTCACGCGGGGCGTGGAGATAATTACGGCGTCTCCTCGATTTCCGCGCGTAGTGGACGGCGTGGTAACGACGGTTCGTTGTGGTGTTGACACGTGTACGGCCAGATCTGCCGTTGGCGTTAGGTCTTCTGGATGAACGGGTGCCATGCGTCGTCTTCGCTGTTATAATCATTGAGGGGAACCGTGGTTTGTTTTCACCGCACCAGTTCTTGTGTTTCATTGCCTCCTTGCGTTCGAGCGATTCTTGCTTCGCGCTGGGATTTCCTTCCACATTTCCGTCGTCCTTTGTACGTTTTCACCGCCGGCGCCGCCGTAGCGTGATGGGGAAACCAAAGAAGTCTTCATATGCGGTTGGGACCAGCGCCGCCGGAGGAAAGAAGGGCGCCGCCGCTGCTCGTGTCACCGATGGTGGCTGGCGGCGATCAGAGACGCGGGAGAGCGATCTCCGCAAGCTGCACGAGCGGGGCTTGATCCCGGAGGACAGGGAGGCCGTAAAACTCCCCGGCAATGAGGTAATCCCCCGTCCCCCATCTGGGTATCGGGTTATGTTTCTTGCCTTCGTTTTGCGTGGGTTTTCGTATCCAGTCCCTGACTTCCTTCGTGGACTGCTCTTCTTCTATGGGATTCAGCTGCATCATCTGTCTCCCAATTCTCTTCTCCACATTGCTTGTTTTATCACTTTTTGTGAGTGCTGGCTTGGCATTGAGCCGCACTTTTGCCTCTTCCGAAAGCTCTATTCCGTGAAGAGGCAATCTGGTTCGGATGGTGTGTATCCCATTGGGGGTTTCATCATCTCTCTTAGTCCCAATCTGCTCGTCTTTTCCTTTTCTATGTCCGAATCTGTCCAGTACTGGCGGAGGCGATGGTTTTATATCCGCGACTCCGTAGTGCCCGAGCAAGATTTTGGTCTTGTTCCCTTTGACCCCTCCCAAAAGATTGAGAAGAAAAGGTCTTGGAAAAACCAAATCTTAGACGGTGAGGTGGCGGAGATAGAGGCCCTTTACCGTCGGGTGGAGGATCTCCAGCTGATTCCTGAGAAGGAGGTGAACGGTGTGGACATCATCCGGACGTTTCTTGAGCGTCGGGTGCAGCCTCTCCAAGCGAGGGCGCACCCGATGTTTCTTTATTCTGGGCGTCGTGATCCGACGAGGGTTTCGAGTGAGAAAATCTCCGAGGGGAATCTTGACAAGGATCTTCGCGCGCTGCTGAAGTTCAAGGCCGGAGAAGAAATCCCGGGGAAGTCGCTGACTCCTCCCTTTTCTTCGACGTTGGTCGTGCCGAAGGTGTAGATTTGTGCACGTAGTGCTCCCCTTTTTTTTGTCGGGTGTGTATTTGTTTCCTTTGTTTGCTAACAAAGTTCCTTCTCATCTTGCAGAGCTTCAAAGTGTCGGGCATGGTACCAAAATTGCCCGAAAGGTATCCGAATGCCTCAGATAATGAAGTGGTTGATTCCGTGTCCGAGCTACCGTCAGCGCGATCTCCAGCGGAGGATGCCGACGAGTCGAGTGAGGACCATACGCGCAAGCGATCACGGAGCTCCGGCGAGTCTTCGGATGCCTCAACTCCTCCGACTCCCAGAAACCCTCTGGGCCTTGAGCGTCATGATGATGGTCATGGAGGCTCTTCCTCTCCCATTCCTGCCGTTCCTGTGCGGGCTGTAGCACCGCACCCGCCAGCAAAGCGGAAGAAGGAAGAAAAGAAGGAGGAGAAGAAGGAAGAGAAGAAAGAGGAGAAGAGGGCCCGAAGGGATTCTCCTATCTTCGAACTGAGCGCATTGGGCTCGTAAGTTTTCTTGTTATACTGTTGTCCTTGTTCCTTCGTAATTTTTGCACTTGTGCTGATTGGTTTGTATGCAGGCAATCCTCCCATGATTCCTCCAGTGATGGGGAACGGGAGATGATGGGGGAGTCGAAAATTGCGTCTCCTCCACCTCAAACGGTGGCGACTTCGGGTGACGCGCCTCCGGATCCTCGGTTGCAGGAGGTGCAGGTGGTTGCGCCTCAGAATTTCGCGGCGGTCCTTCTGGGTCGTCATCAGAGCATGTAAGTTTTTCCTGCCTCATGGGGGGAGCCCCCGAGTGTCTTCATGTGCGAATCTTGTTTTTACTCCTTTGTGTTGGGCGTAGCCCCCAAGCCCTTTCCTTACTGACATTTCTTTTTCTGCAGCCTTTTGTGCAAGAGGCCAAGCGGCTTGTGCAAGAGCGCCTGGTTCTGGAGGCGAACCTTCGGCAGCTTCAAGGTATCTATCTGACTTTTCTCTTGTGTATCCTGGTTTAGTTCTTTGACATTTTTTGGTTTGAATGCAGAGGAGCATAATAAGTCTCTCCGTGAGGTTGACGCTCTGAAGAAGAGCCTTGGTCAATCGGAGCAGAAGGCTGGAGCCGCCGTTGGTGCGAAAGAACGCCTTGAGCTAGAGCTGACTAAGGCAGCCGAAGCGAAAGAGCGTCTGTAGCAGGAAGCCGCAGATCGTGAGGAGCAGCTGGCCACGGTTGCGGCTGTTCGCGAAAAAGAGGTGGCGGCGAAGCTCATGGCTGCTGCCAAGGCTATTTCGGGTGAGTACTAGTTTTGTACTTTTTTCTTTTCCTTCGGGTCTTCTTTGATGCATCTTTTCTTCATGTCTTTCTTCTTTTTGTCTCAGATGCCGCAGGCATCGAGTTCGACCGCGGTGCTCTGGAGCACGGGAGTGCTCTAGATGATGCCACTGCGGCGGTCGAAGATCGCTGCAGCACCGTCGTCAACTCCCTTGCCAAGGCGAAAGAGGTCCTTGGTCGCTTCTACAAGGAGCTTGTCCTGAAGGGCGCAGCCCTTGACGATGTGGATGCTCTGGCGGAGGCTCTGTCAGCCGAAGCGCCTGCGGCGTACAAACGCAAGCAGAAGGGCATCGGCGCATCCGTCGGGCTGGCGATGGCCATGGCGGCTGGAGCGGAGCTGGATCTGCCCCAGATCACTTCTCGGATACCGACGGCTGCGGATGGATCCGAGGTAGCCTTTGCTGCCTATTCTGCTCGCTACAGGCGATATGGGCCCAAGCTCATTGATTTACTGTCTGAATATGCACTGCGGCAGCAGGGTGGGGCCAAAGCTAGGCAGTCTGGCTCCGAAGCGACTCAGGCTCCTGCATCTTAGGCATAGTAAATGTAGGCTAGTTTGTAGTTTGTTTTGTTGTAAATATCTTGAAGAACACCATCCTTGTGCCACGTAGTGGCTTTATATATTCAATGAATTTCTCTGAGTTGTGCTCCATCCTTGGCTGAATGTTTGTGTTCCTTTCTTTTGCTGCCGCTTCTAGGTTCCTTCGGGTGCTGACCCTGTTGACGCCCCATCCGCAACGCCGTTGCGCCCATCCTTGGATGATTCCTCGCAGCTTACTTTCCTTCGGGATCGTGTGCGCAGTCTGGAGAGGGAATTGCTCGGGCTACGCGGTCATGCCGACATTTGGAAGTCCAAGGCGGATTGTGGCACAGCCAGAGAGGAGTACTTGATGGCGGAGTTGGTCCGTCTGTCCGAGCAGCTGCAATGTAAGTTGTTCTTTGGTCGAGCTGTAGCTCTGTTCTTCGGGTGAGCCTGTTGGCCTTACTCTTATTTTGTTCGATTGCTGCAGGTGCTAATCTTGCTCCGAGGGAAGAAAAAGAACGTGTCGCTGTTCGGGTCAACTGCTTGACTCAACAGGACATGGAGGCCGGCGGCTTCTTCTGGATGGATCGTGATCGCGCCATAGCCCTGGCGACGGTGCAGGATCGTGTTCATCAAGTTTCGCGGGTGCTCCGCCAAGTACAGACATCGCTTTCCTCGGTGTTGCACGTCATGTTCCCTTTGGATGCCGCGCCAATAAACCTTGCGGGTCTTCTGTCAAAATTTCGGAACGTAAGCAATGTCAAGGAGTTGGTGCGGCAGCAGCTTGTCGCCGGAGTGAAGGCTGCGTTGTCTCTTGTGAGGCTGCACCGGCCTGATGTGGATTTGACTGCCGTGGCTGCTGGGCCACCTCTTCGCCCTGATGGTAGCGAGTGGGACATGCGTACGCATTACGCGGGTGTGAGGCAGTATGCCGAACAGGTTGTAGATTTGTTTGAGCAGCGTGCCCAGGTTATTCTTCAACATAGGTAGTACCTGTAGAAAGAGAGAGATGTAAAATTTGTATATTTCGGCTGGGCGTGTTGTGCCCTTTGTTGTAAAGGTTTGTTTGTATGTGAGCACGCAGTGCTTTAATTGGATACGTGTCCTTTTCGTTTACCTGACGTTGTCAGCTACTCAGGTGTACACGTTTGGCCCTCAGTCGATGAAATCGTGAGGTGGGGGGAGCCCCCGAGTGCGTTTGATGCATATAGTATAGTTGCAGAAAATTGTGAAACGAAGTTTTGGGGCGAGACACTTAGCTTTATTTATATCGTAATGGAGGAGATACATTGTTCGGCTGAGTAGCCTTGGCTGGAAGCCTTATTGAAAGTAAAAGAAGGGGGTAGGCTGCTACGGATAGAACCGTCGCAGGTGCGAGATATTCCATGGGTTGGAGTATGCGACTCCAGACTCCACGTGCTTGAGGCGATAGGCGCCACCTAGGATGACTTCGGTGATGACGTAGGGTCCTTCCCATGGCGACTCGAATTTATTCGGTCGCTTTTGCTTGAGTCGCAAGACGAGGTCTCCTTCGATGAAGGACCTTGGGCGCAGCCGGCGGCTGTGGTAGTTGCGGAGACTCTGCTGGTACACCGCTGATCGAGCTGCTATATCCCGTGCTTCGTCGAGTGTATCGACAGCGTCTTCGAGTGCAGCCGTGGATTCAGCTTCACTGTAGGCGACGACCCATGGGGCCTGGTGGCGTACTTCGGCTGGTAGCACGGCTTCGGCTCCGTGTACCATGAAGAACGGTGTGTAGCCGGTGGAGCTGTTTGGCGTAGTTCGTAAGCTCCACAGGACGGAGGGTAGCTCCTTTGTCCAATTTCCAGCTTTAAGTTCGAGTGAGCTCATGAGGCGCTTCTTGATGCCAGCGCCAATTAGGCTGTTAGCCTTTTCCACTTGCCCGTTTGTTTGCGGGTGTGCCACTGAGGCATATGTGATGTTGATCCCAAGGCCTTCGCAGAAGTCCTGGAATTCTTTGGAGATGAAGTTCGATCCGTTGTCGGTGATGATGTTGTGTGGTACGCCGAACCTGTAGACAATGGACTCGAAGAACT
Organism: Avena sativa; assembly: GCA_916181665.1. NCBI lineage: Eukaryota > Viridiplantae > Streptophyta > Magnoliopsida > Poales > Poaceae > Avena > Avena sativa. The sequence goes on along the minus strand of OV702285.1, from coordinate 89,846,282 downwards.
TGACGGCAGTTTTGCCTTTCTGGTTGGTGACCGGCATGGCCTCGATCCACTTGGTGAATTTGTCGACCGCAACCAGGAGGAAGACGTGTCCTCCTTTCGAGGATTTTGGCAGTTTGCCGATCATGTCGAGGCCCCATTGAGCGAAAGGCCAAGCTATAGGTATGGGCCTGAGCTCGGACCCAGGTGCGTGCGGTTTGTCGGCGAACCGTTGGCATCCGTTGCATCTTCGGACGATGTCCTTTGCGTCGCTCATGGCCGTCGGCCAGTAGAATCCTGCTCGTAGAGCTTTAGCGACAAGGGAGCGGCTGCCTGTGTGGTGGCCGCAGATGCCTTCGTGGATGTCTTGGAGTATGGCCTTGCCGTCGTCGATGGTGACGCACTGTTGAAGTATACCCGTGATGCTGCGCTTGTACAGCTCGCCGTTGATGACGGTGAAGGCTTTTGACCGGCGAGATATGCGCCGGGCATCTGTTGGGCTATGAGGCAATTCTCCGTTTATCATAAACTGGAGGTACGGTCGTGTCCAGGATTCTTCGACTGCCATGACCTGCCTTAGGTTGACCATGGCTACCTCTGTCTCCAGTTTCTCGGGTCCTTCGTGTCCTTCGGGTAGCGTAGCTCCCGAGTGCTCTGATTCTTCGGGTGATCCCTTGGGGAATTTGCGCTTGATGGATGGCACGCAGATTTGTTCGAGGAACACACCTGGTGGCACCTTTGCGCAGGTGGAGCCGATGTTGGCGAGTCTATCGGCTTCCTCGTTTCTCTCTCTTCCAACATGCCGAAGTTCGCAGCCGTCGAATTCTCCTTCGAGTGCGTTGTAGAGCGCGCGGTACGCGATCATGTTTTCGGCATGTGCGTCGCACTCATTCATCGTCTGCTGGACGACGAGGTTGGAGTCACCGTAGATGACCAGGCGCGTTGCGCCGCATATCTTTGCCATCCTCATGCCATGGATGAGGGCTTCGTATTCGGCTTCGTTGTTGGAGGCCCTGAATTTCATCCGAAGAACATACTTCATTTTGTCACCTTGCGGGGAGGTCAGTATGACCCCTGCCCCTGCTCCGGCTTCGCGCTTGGAGCCGTCGAAATGCATTGTCCAGGACTACGACATGTCTGGGGTGTTTGTCAGCTGTAGCTCCATCCAGTGCACCAGGAAGTCCGGAAGGACTTGAGATTTGACTGCGTGTCGCTTCTCGTAGACGATGTCCAAGGGTGATAGTTCGATGCCCCACAGGGCCACCCGTCCTGTGGCCTCTGGATTATTCAGGATGCTGTTCAGGGGTGCTTCATTGACGACCATCACCTGGTGCTCCTGGAAGTTATGGCTCAACCGTCGAGCCGTCATGAACACGCCGTAGGCTAGCTTCTGGTAGTGAGGGTACCTCTGCTTTGTTGGTGTCAGTACTTCGCTGAGGTAGTAAATTGGGCGCTGGACCCCGTGGGTCTTGCCTTCTTCGGGTCGTTCGACCACTAGTACGGTGCTGACCACCTGGTGTGTGGCTGCTATGTACAGCAACAAGGGCTCGCGCTCCTTTGGCGTGACCAAAACGGGCGAGGTGGAGAGGAGCCGCTTGAGGCTTTCGAATGCGTCGTTGGCTTCTGGTGTCCACTCGAACTTGTCTGCTTTACGCAGCAGCTGGTAGAATGGTAGGGCCTTCTCGCCCATATGGCTGATGAACCTGCTTAGCGCCGCTACTCGTCCGGCGAGCTGCTGGACGCGCTTGAGGTTTTTCGTCTTCTCCATCGTCATGATGGCTTTGATTTTCTTCGGGTTTGCCTCGATCCCTCGTTGAGAGATGAAGTACCCGAGAAGCTGACCGGATGGGATGCCGAAGGCGCATTTTTCGGGATTGAGCTTGATCCTGTAGCGATCGAGGTTGTCGAACGTCTCGCGGAGATCGTCGATAAGTGTCCTTGCCTCCCTGGTTTTTATTACTATGTCGTCGACATAAACTTGGACGTTGCGACCAATCTGGTCCTTGAGGCAGGCTTGCATGCATCGCTGGTACGTGGCACCCGCGTTCTTTAGCCCGAAGGGCATTGTGTTGTAACAGAATACTCCGAATGGTGTGATAAACGCCGTTTTCTCCTGATCTTCGATCTTGAGCCGAATCTGGTTATAGCCTGAGTAGGTGTCGAGGAAGGAGAGTTTCTCGCAACCTGCAGTCGAATCGATGATCTGATCGATCCGTGGAAGAGGGAAGTGGTCCTTTGGGCAATGCTTATTTAGTGACGTGAAGTCTACACACATCCGCAGGATGTCCGTGTCCTTCTTCGGTACCATCACCGTGTTTGGAAGCCACTCGCTTTCTTTGATTTCTCTGATGAAGTCTGCAGCGAGCAGTCTATTGATTTCCTTGCCGATAGCTTCGGCTCGTGGCTCCGACAGTCTTCGGATGGACTGCTTGACTGGCTTGGTGTCTGGAAAGACATTGAGTGCTGAAAGAGCATTTTTCTAATCCCTCTGATTTTGATGTTTGATAACAATACATTTATCGATTTAACCGTGTACTAAGTTTATCACAGGATTGACAAAAGAAGGCACAAGTCATGGCATAGCAGTTTTCCCCTTGCAAAACTTCTGTGTCAACCGGTAGTACCGGACCTGCAACCGGTACTACCGCTTGACACCGGTACTACCGGTTCTAGTACCGGTTGGCACCGATCAAAAGAGAGAAGGGTGAGTACTAGTCAGTACCCACCGGTACCACGAGCGGCACTACCGCTTGAGGCGGTCGTACCGCTCATCGGTACCGATGCATACTGACTAGCACCCTCCCCTCTCCATTTTGGTCAGTACCAAGCGGTACTTGGGACCGGTACTACCGCTCGAACTGGTAGTACCGCTGACAATGTCCGGTACTACCGCTTGGGGGTAGTACCGCAAGGGGGTACCGCCCAAGACTGAAGATTTCTGCAAGGACAAGGTCTCCACCGGTACTTGGTCCGGTACTGGACCGGTAGTACCGCTTGCAAGCGGTACTACCGCTTGAGTACCGGTACTACCGGTCATTTAATGCTCCAACGGCCACCTATTTCGTGGAGGGGTATAAATACCCCTCCACCTACCTTGGGACAAATGGCTCAGTACATTAAAGTCATTGACCACCATTGAAGTCCATTGGAGCCACTCAAATTCGCAAGATCTCATCATCCAACCACCCAAAGTCCTTGATCTTTTGGGATTCGAAGGAGGAGTCCCCGATCTACTACTTCACCAAAAGAGATCTTCATTTCCCCCTCATTTCATTGAGGCCCCCTTTGCTCTAGTGTTTTGTTGGAAACCCTAGCTCGTGTTTTTGTTCTTACAAGCTTGTCTTTGATTGCTTTGACAGCTTGCTTGTACTTGGGAGCCTCCGATTAAGTTGTGGATGTGTGCCCCAAACTTGTAACGGTGCCGGCTTCCACCTTGAAGGTTGCCGATATAGTGGAAGGTGAATCGATCCCATTGGGGTGAGATTCATCGGAGAACAAGGGAGGCCTCTTGTGGCATTGGTGGTTTGAAACCACCCCCTCTCCAAACGTAGACGTACTTCCCCTCAAAAGGAAGGAACTACGGGAAACAAATCCTTGTGTCTCCGCGTCCACTTTTCGGTTACCTCTATCCTTTACCGCACTTTACTTGCTTGTTACTACTTTGTGTTGTGGTAGCTCTTGCATTTTGTCATATAGGTAAATTCACCGTAGTTGCATTATCTAGAGAATTTACCTTATTGTTAAACCTTAATTTGAAAAAGAAGAAAATTTGAAGTAGCACCTATTCACCCCCCCCCCTCTAGGTGCCCATACGATCCTTTCAATTGGTATCAGAGCCTCGGCTCTTTATTCGGGCTTTACCGCCTAAGAGAATATGGGTAGCCAAGAAGGGGAAGGTGGTAGTGAGTCAACTCCGGTGACCATGGAAGATCTCAGAAACTTGGAAACAAGATTGAGCTCTTCCTTGGTCAACGAAGTCAAGAAGATGCTTGAGCAACTTCTTAAAGACAAATATGGCTCATCACCCCCTTCCCTTCAAGAGGAACTACCATCCGCACCTAAAGGGAATACTCAGGTATCCCCCGAAGGTATGGTGGTAGGGGATAAACTAGACACTACTATTTCCTCCACACGACCTGATGGGGGGAAGGGCGAGCACCGTGACCCTTGGTACTCTCCCGATCCTCCCATCCCTCACCCTCATGTGTACAATAGAGGTGACCCACCTAAGCTTGAAGAGTCTGCTACTTTTGCTCAATGGCAATCACTAATGAGGACTCATATGCGCAGCTCTTGCATTGAACTATGGAACATCATCGAGCATGGACTCTTTATTGGGGATCCAAACAACTTGACAAGAAGAGAGGTTGTCAACAGTCAACTCAATGCCACTGCTTTGCATATGATTCAACAAGGATTGGGAACAAAGGATTATCCACACATTGAGCACTTTAGCATTGCCAAGGAAGCTTGGGATGCTCTCACTGTGTTGTTTGTTGGAAATGAGAGTATGAGGAGAAACAGATATGATGCTCTAAGCAATGAAGCCGAAGGTTTCTACATGAAAGAAGGTGAAGATCACGAAGACATGTATCGAAGGCTCAAGACCACCGCCACTGCTTTTAGAAATGTGGGTGCCTCACATGTGGATGATGCATGGATAAAAAGGAAATATGTGAGTGCACTCATGCCTTTTGAGCCCACCGACTTGAAGAGCCTACAAGGAAGACACAACTACCATCTCATGACCTCAAACGAAGTTATGCAAGAGATGGCCGCTTTCAAGGTAGCCGCCAAGAACGCCAAAGATGCCCGTTCTCGTGCCCTCGGTATGAGCAATGTGGTCAATGTTGCTTTAAAGGCCAAAGTTGTGAACTTTGAAGATGAAGATGATAGTGATGAAGGCCTCTCCTTGGACCATCCCGATGATGTCAAGATTGCTCATAGTCAATATATGGCTTTCTATGCAAAGAACTTTTGGAACAATCCTGCCAAGGCCAAGATGGAAATGCAACGGAGAAGCAATCCAAATGGGAAAAGAGAGAATGCCACTAGATTGAGAACTTGCTTCAATTGTGGTGACCGCTACCACTTTGTGGCAAGCTGCCCCTATGAGAAGAGAGAAGATAATGGTGGGAAGCTTGTGTTGAAGAAGTCTCTCAAGGCACCCTACAAGAAACCTTTCGTCAAAAAGAACCCCATCAACAAGAAATCGGGAGAAATTGTCTTGATCACTCATGAAGAATACTCCTCCGATATTGACGATGATGAAGATGATGAAGAAGAAGAAACCTCACATGGTATGGCTGCTCTAGCCACCACCTCTACTCCGACACTCTCACTCTTCGACTCTCCAAATGAGAACTCTTCCTCCAAGGACGTCACTTGCCTTATGGCAAGAGGAACGGAGGTATCCTCATCATCCCACTCTACTCAATTAGATAATGATGAAATTGATGATGAAATGTCTCTTGATGTTAAAAAGGAATTAATTGCCTTTGATGAGTTCATGACTAACCTAGAAGGTGATGCTAAACTACATTTTGGGAACATCTTAGATCAACTCTCCCACACTCAAGAGCTTCTAGATGTTAGATGTAAACTTGGGCATGAACATATATTGAACTAGAGGCTTTAAGCAATGCTCTAGAAGAAGAACAAGAGACTAGGTTGTCCCATGAGTCAAAACTTGAAGGGCTTGATGAGGCAAATGACATTATTGTTAACAAACTCATTAAAGAGCGTGATCATGCTATTGCTAAATACAAAAGAGCTAAAAAGGACAAGGTTGAGTTTGGTGTGGTTCATGAAAAACTTGCCGAGGACTTTAGCTTGCTTAACAAGGCCCACAAAGCCTTGGAGAGTGAACTCTTGTCTCTCACAAAGTCCCATGAAACGCTTCAAACTCAATTGGCCAATATTCCTTCACCTAGTAACTTCATTCCATCGAGTAGCACGACTATCCTTGAAGAGAATGCTAGGTTGAAGGGGGAGCTTGCAAAGACCACATTTCCACAAGGTAACAAGTCTATTGATGATATTTTGAGCAAGCAAAGGCGTAGTGGAGATAAAGGGGGCATTGGTTTTGTCTCCAAAACAAAGAAGAAGAAGGACAAGCCCGCACAAGAGACCAACAAGACCATTGTGGGAAGTAAGACCACAATTGGCAAAACTATGTCTCATGACGATTTTGCGGGAAGTGCTAACCCTCACTATGTTCTAATGCGTGATTACTATGGTGATGTGTATGCACAATATGTTGGTCCGTATGATGGTTATATTGCTTGGTCTATCTGGGTTCCCAAGACCCTTGTTGCTAACAAAAGAGGACCCATTGAAAAATGGGTACCTAAAAACTAGCTTGATCTTTTGTAGACCTATGCTTCCGGAGGTTCAAAATGGGTGCTTGATAGTGGCTGCACTTGTCATATGACCGGAAGCTCGTCTATTGTCAAGGACTTGGTGTCAAATGAAGATCAAATCACCGTCACATATGCCGACAAGTCAAAATCTACGGTAATGGGTTTCGGCAAGGTAGTGGTGGCTCACGACATTACACTCATGAACGTCATGCTTGTTGAAACCCTTGGTTACAATTTACTTTCTGTCCGTGCACTTGGAAAGATGGGATTTGCCGTCTTTATTGATAATGATATTGTGGTCCTCTTGTGGAGCAAGTCTCTCAAGGTCGCTTTTGTTGGGTACGTCGAAAATGACTTGTATGTGGTGGACTTTTCGGGGCAAGCCACTGCAGGTCCGATGTGCTTATACGGAAAGGCCGATGTGGGCTGGCTATGGCACCGCCGACTAGCCCATGTCAATATGAGAACTTTGCAAAGTCTCCATAAAGAGGGCCATATTGTTGGACTAAAAGAAAATGTTTCCTTTGCCAAAGATCGTGTTTGCAGGGCATGTGTTCTAGGGAAGATGCATGACGCTCCTCATAAGCCCACAAACCAAATCAAGTCTAACAAGATCTTGGAACTTCTTCATGTGGACCTATTTGGTCCTCCATCTCATGCAAGCCTTGGTGGGAAGAAATATTGTTTGGTGATTGTTGACGACTTTTCAAGATACTCTTGGGTTTATTTCTTCAAGTTGAAGAGTGAAACTCAAAGGACTTTTATCGACTTCATCAACTTGGTTCAACGGCAACACAATGTTCCCGTGTTGATTATAAGAAGTGACAACGGCACCGAGTTCAAAAACTACACCTTGAATGACTTTCTTAGTGATGAGGGGATTAAGCATCAGTATTCCGCCGCATACACCCCTCAACAAAATGGTGTGGCCGAAAGGAAGAACCGGACTCTTATTGAGATGGCTAGGACCATGTTGGCGGAGTTTAAATCTCCATACAACTTCTGGGCCGAAGCCGTCTCCACCGCTTGCCATGCTTCAAACCGGCTCTACCTCCGCAAGAAAATCAACAAGACTCCATATGAGATACTTACCGGTAACAAGCCCAACATATCTTATTTCCGGGTGTTCGGTTGTAAGTGTTTCTATCTCATCAAAGGTGTTTGTTTGTCCAAATTCGAATCTAAAGCATTAGAGGGTATTTTTGTTGGCTATGGTCTCGAATCTCACACTTATAGAATCTATGACAAGCTCTCCGGAGTTGTCATAGAATCTTGTAGTGTGACCTTCGAAGAATATGATGGTCCCCAAGGGGGGCGTGTTGATGCTTGTGATGCAGATGTTGAAATGCCTCAGGATGCCATAGGAAGAATGGGTGTGGGTTATATCCGCCCCATTGAGGAACCCCTTATGGCGGATCGAGAAGAACTATGCTCCACTCGAGTGGAGCCCTCATCTTCACAACCTCAACATGCTCCATCTACCAAGGAGGATGTTGACTCAAGCCATAGACAAGATGTGGACCCTCAACATAGTGATCATTGTGTGAACTCTAGTCAAAGGGAACGTGATCCATCTGATGGGGTGTCAAGTGGAGTCAAGTCAATTTGCCAAGGAAGATCCATCCAAGCTGTTTTGAGGGATACTCAAGTTGAGGCTAGAAGAACACTTGATCAAGACCAAGGTCAATCCGTGCCTCCCAATATAGAGAATGAATCCAATAATGATCAAGGTCAAGTTGATGGTCAAGACGAGGATCAAAATGATGAAGAGGGTCCTCCAAGAAACAACAAGGAGATCCACGCTCGTCGCGAAGCTAGAAAGGAAAGAATGTTGGAAATAAGAGACCACTCCCTCCAAAATGTTGTTGGAGATTTAAGGAAAGGTATTTCCACACGAGCACAATTGAAGAGGTTCAGTGAACATCAAGCTCACATTTCCATGATTGAACCAAAGAAAGTGTGGGAAGCTCTTGAAGATTCGGATTGGTTAGAAGCTATGCACAAAGAGCTCAACAACTTTGAGAGAAACAAAGTGTGGAAGTTAGTGGAGAAGCCAAAGGATTGCCGCAATGTTATTGGAACAAAGTGGATATTCAAGAACAAGCAAGATGAGCATGGGATTATTGTAAGGAACAAGGCTAGATTGGTTGCACAAGGTTATTCCCAAATTGAAGGCATTGATTATGGAGAGACTTATGCACCCGTGGCTCGCCTTGAGTCCATCCATATCCTTCTTGCTTTTGCGGCACACCATAACTTTAAGTTGCAACAAATGGATGTAGAAAGTGCATTCCTTTATGGTCCTTTGAATGAATTGGTATATGTTAAGCAACCCCCGGGATTTGAGGACCCCAACTTCCCAAACCATGTCTACAAACTTGATAAGGCGCTCTATGGTCTCAAGCAAGCCCCACGCACGTGGTATGAGCACCTTAGAGAGTTATTGTTTGACCGTGGCTTTGAGGTTGGGAAAATCGATCCCACTCTTTTTACTAAGAGATTTAATGGGGAGCTTTTCGTATGCCAAATCTATGTTGATGATATTATCTTTGGCTCTTCTAACAAAGCTTTTAATGATGAATTCTCAAAGCTTATGACTAGTAGGTTCAGGATGTCCTTGATGGGGGAGTTGAAAGTATTCCTTGGGTTTGAGATCAAGCAAGTTAGAGGAGGAACATTCTTCAATCAAGCCAAGTATACCCAAGATATGCTCAAGAGATTCAAAATGCAAGATTTGAATGGAGCCCCAACTCCCATGGCAACAAAGACTCATCTAGAACAAAATCCAAATGGTAAAGATGTGGATCAAAAGGTATACCGGTCTATGATTGGTTCTTTGCTTTACCTTTGTGCATCTAGACCCGATATTGTGTTGAGTGTAGGTGTGTGTGCAAGATATCAAGCGGATCCTAATGAAAGCCATTTAATGGCGGTCAAGAGAATCTTTCGATATTTAGTTCATACCCCATTTTATGGTCTTTGGTACCCTCAAGGCTCAACATTCGCTCTTTGTGGATACACGGACTCGGATTGGGCGGGAGACAAGGATGATAGAAAATCAACATCCGGGGCTTGCCAATTCCTTGGTAGGTCCTTGGTATGTTGGTCTTCTAAGAAGCAAAATTGTATTTCTCTCTCCACCGCCGAAGCCGAGTATGTTGCTGCTGCTAGTGCGTGCACCCAATTGCTATGGATGAGGCAAACTTTAAAGGAATACGGTGTCCATTGTGACAAAGTGCCTCTTCTATGTGACAATGAAAGTGCCATCAAGATTGCATACAACCCGGTGGATCACACAAGGACAAAGCATATTGAGATTCGACATCACTTTATTAGAGATCATGTTGCTAGAGGTGATATTGATCTATCCTATGTATCAACCAAAGATCAACTTGCCGATATCTTCACGAAGCCACTTGATGAAGCAAGGTTCTGCTACTTGAGGAATGAACTAAATATCGTAGATTCTAGGAGTTTGACTTGATTATCTTGCACTCTCACCTAATTCTCGACCCATGTTTGGTTTAGGTGTAGGCATGGAAATAGGGGGAGTGCGGTCCTAATTGATTGGACTATCCCTCCCCCCATTATGCGCAAATTAAACAAAAATCATTCCTCTTAATATCATTTTGTGATATGTGAGCTCAATGATGAGTTTCGGTAATGGACCCAAGATATATCTTCGTGGTGCCAAGCCGAGTATACTCAAATATGGTGGCCTAGGCCACCGCCCCCTCTCAATCGAGAGGTTGGATGTGCTTACTCATGTTTGTCACTTGGTTGTTTTGGTCTTCACTCTTATTTGCCATCTATTTGAAGTGTCTTCGTCCTTCTTAGTCTCGTGCACTCTAGTTTGGTATTTAGTTGTTTCCTCCATTTGGTTTTAGAGTGCATGTGCTTCTCAGCTCTCTTGTCTTAACCCAAGCCTCCGTACTCCCTCATGAAAACCCTCTCTCTTCCCGCACAAGAATCATCCTTGATCCCTGGCTTTCGACTCAGATGGAACCGGTACTACCGGATGTGAGAGCGGTACTACCGCACCTGGGAAGTTCGCAGGTCATGTCCTGGCAAACTTCTCCAGGAACGGTACTACAGCCCGCGTGTCCGGCCCTACCGGTAACCGGTACTACCGATCGTAGAACCGGTACTACCGCTTCCAAGCGGTAGTACCGCTCCAACAACCGGTACTACCGGTTGACGGTTCCAGGTATATAAGGGGCGCGTGGGGAGAGGCACCCCTCAGTGCCTCATTATTTCCCACGTCCCCCTGTCTTACCTGCGCCGCCACCGGAGATCTTGAAGGCCCCGGAGCTCTGCCGCGCCCTCCTCCCTCCGGATTCCCCTTGGATTCGGCCTCCGGGCAAGCTCCCACTCCCTTCCACCGCCATGGATCCCGGTACAACCGCCCCTCCTCTTCTTGTTTAATTTCCCCATTAGATCTAGGTTTTGGCTTAGATCCGTGGAGAAATTGACTACTTGCAAGGTTGTACTGCCATATTATTCCTTGTTACCGCGTAGAATCTTCAATTTAACAGTATACATTGTCAATTTGGGCCGTTCCCATCAGATCTGACAACCTGTGTGCCGCTCAACCGGTAGTACCAGAACTTTTTCCGGTACTACCGCTTGCAAGCGGTACTACCGGTTGTCAGGTCCGGTAGTACCGGTCCACTCTGGCCACTGTGTTCTGCTCAAACTTGTAGATTCTCTCGGTATTGCCTTCTTGATTCTTGTGTCCTTATCTCCGTGCTTTCCTCCCTCGTGCTTTCACAGATGCAGGTGGTTCTCGGGGTGCACGGAAGTGCTCCAAGTCTGACCGTGAGATTGTTGAGGAAGAGACTGAGTCTGAGGAAGAAGTTATGCCTCAGCCTAGATGCCGTTCCAAGTTGCCTACCACTCGAGGTGGTCGTGGGGGTCGCGAAGGGGCTACCAAGCGCTCAGCTGGGCGTGGCAGAGCCCCTCCCCCTCGCCCCCTTCCACTGGGCGTACCAAGAGTCTCAGCTCTGGGCCATCTGGGCCAAAGACACTCTCTGACATCTCTGAGGCAGAGTTTAGGGCTCTCCGACTGGACAATGCATACTCCCACAGCAGGAGCGCGTTAAGGGCGGACAGTCTTTTCTATGATGACTTCCAAGAGCGTGTGTACCATGAGGTTCTTATGACCAACACCCAGCTGGTGGTGCCTCAGCAGTGGATTGACTTGGGCCACATTGACAAGAAATCTAACTACTTTGGTGAAGCTAAGGAAATCTGCTCAAACCTTGGTATGCTCCCCATTATGCAGTTTCAGCATGACTATGATCCCCTGCTCATCTGCCAGTTTTATGCCACTGCACACTTCCACACTGGCCGCACTCGGAAGATTACATGGATGACTCAAGGTGCTGTCAAGGAGGCTACGCTTGCGGAGTTTGCTGCCATATTGGGGTATGAGGATCGCGGTCGGGACGTTCCTTGTGGTTTCCACTGCCACATGCGGGAGAATCCCTCCAAAAAGGATGTTCTCCGACCTTTGTATATTCAAGGCTGTGGGATTGCTGGTAAAATCAAGGATCTCCTCCCCACTTATGACATTCTCCATCGCATTTTCCGTGAGACTGTGGCTCCTCGCGCGGGCAACAAGGACGAGATACATGGCTTCTCCGTTGACTTGCTGTTCAACACCTTCCTCAACAGAGAAACCGGTCAACCTCTTGATGTGACAGACTACATTTGGAATGAGATGGTTGCCGCTGCACACACTCGGAGGGTTCCACCATTTGCGCCTTACATTATGGCCCTCATTGTGTCCAAGTGCCCTGTCGTTGCTAGGACGCTCTCCACTCGCTCTCTTGTTGTGCACAAGCCAAAGGCACTCAAGATCAAGGTTCATGCCAAACCTCGCGCTGCACCAGTTGAGGATGAGGATGAGGATGACTCTGAGCATGCTGACAGTGGTCATGACACTGACTTTGAGATCTCTCGCCGCAAGCACGTCAAGCCCTCTTGGGCCAAAAGGATGGAGGTCAAGCTCAAGAAGATCTTCTGCTTCCAGGTTGACAACCAGAAGCGTATGTATGAGGCACATGTGTCTGCAAAGAAAGCCTGTGCTCGTCAGAAGGAGCTCATGTCTGCTCAAGGGTTGACCATCTCCGAGGGATCCGAGAACAATATCACTCCAGAGGATCAGTGGATTTCTCAGCACAGCCGTTGGGACGATGATGTCTCTTCCTCGCACCGCGCCCCACCTACATATGAAGATGAGGAGGATCTTGAGGATGAGGAGGAGGAGGAGGAGTATGATGATTGATCCTTGGGGCGTTAGCTCTGCACTTGTCCCTTTTTGGCGTCTTGATGCCAAAGGGGGAGAAGTTGCACTTTAGGCACGGGTGTTGCATGGGAAGTCACAAGCTCGCTCTTCTCTTTGATCCTTTTTATTGCTTGTGAACTTCGATTTCTCTCTATTCTATGTGTGAGACTACTATGTGTTTATGTCATGTGTGAAACTTTGTGGTTGGATCCATCTTATGCGACTATGTGATTTATTTCTATGGATCCATCTTGTGATGTTATGCAATACCTATTGTCTATTTATTCCTCATCACATGTTTTGGGCAAAGGTAAGTCTTCAAATGCTAGTTTCCATACTTGTGCACCCATGTTGGGTTTGTAAAATAGAGGGGGAGATTTGTCTCTACACATCTAGCGGGAGTATCTTCTCTAGTTTACAAATCTCAGTTGCCTATTGTTAAAATCATCCTGCAAAAGTGTATTGTCATCAAACACCAAAAAGGGGGAGATTGAAAGAGCATTTTTCTAATCCCTCTGATTTTGATGTTTGATAACAATACATTTATCGATTTAACCGTGTACTAAGTTTATCACAGGATTGACAAAAGAAGGCACAAGTCATGGCATAGCAGTTTTCCCCTTGCAAAACTTCTGTGTCAACCGGTAGTACCGGACCTGCAACCGGTACTACCCCTTGACACCGGTACTACCGGTTCTAGTACCGGTTGGCACCGATCAAAAGAGAGAAGGGTGAGTACTAGTCAGTACCCACCGGTACCACGGAGCGGCACTACCGGTCCAACCGGTAGTACCGCTTGGTACAAGCGGTACTACCGCTTGAGGTGGTCGTACCGCTCATCGGTACCGCTGCATACTGACTAGCACCCTCCCCTCTCCATTTTGGTCAGTACCAAGCGGTACTTGGGACCGGTACTACCGCTCGAACCTGTAGTACCGCTGACAATGTCCGGTACTACCGCTTGGGGGTAGTACCGCAAGGGGGTACCGCCCAAGACTGAAGATTTCTGCAAGGACAAGGTCTCCACCGGTACTTGGTCTGGTACTGGACCGGTAGTACCGCTTGCAAGCGGTACTACCGCTTGAGTACCGGTACTACCGGTCATTTAATGCTCCAACGGCCACCTATTTCGTGGAGGGGTATAAATACCCCTCCACCTACCTTGGGACAAATGGCGCAGTACATTAAAGTCATTGACCACCATTGAAGTCCATTGGAGCCACTCAAATTCGCAAGATCTCATCATCCAACCACCCAAAGTCCTTGATCTTTTGGGATTCGAAGGAGGAGTCCCCGATCTACTACTTCACCAAAAGAGATCTTCATTTCCCCCTCATTTCATTGAGGCCCCCTTTGCTCTAGTGTTTTGTTGGAAACCCTAGCTCGTGTTTTTGTTCTTACAAGCTTGTCTTTGATTGCTTTGACAGCTTGCTTGTACTTGGGAGCCTCCGATTAAGTTGTGGATGTGTGCCCCAAACTTGTAACGGTGCCGGCTTCCACCTTGAAGGTTGCCGATATAGTGGAAGGTGAATCGATCCCATTGGTGTGGCATCCCGCAAAAAACCACTACTAGAAAATCGCGTTGTTTTTGTGCATTGCATCATCGTGACAGCATGCTCATGTCATCATGCCACATTGCATTTGAGCATCGTCATCATCTTGCATTTGCTTGCATAAAACTAATTGCAGAAAAACCTATTTTTGTTTTCTAAACGGCCCGTCTTTATTCAAACGCAAAACCGGGTCTCCGAATTATTTTGTTTTGTCTGCTATCGGTTTGCAGAGGCTTTGTTTTAATCAAATAAAATATTAAATTATTTTAGTGGGGCAGTCGAACGGGCCGAATCGACCCGAACGACCACCCCAGAAATATAATCGGTCCAACCTAAATCCTAAAGCTACCAGATAACCTACCCATCCCTCCCCTCCACCTCACCCCCTCCTATCACGAGTCGCCACCTCACCTGGCCCTATCCCCCCACCCAATCCCATGCTGCCACCTAGGCTAAGCCCACCCCCACTCCCTCTCAACCCACTCACCACACCACACCACGCGCGCAGCCAGCCCCACCCCCACTCACGCACGCCCCCGCGCAGCCCCACGCCTGGCCGCCACCTGCCCTGGGTCCCACCCCTCGCGGCCCGTCCTCCCCTAGCTCTCCCCTTCCCCGAAAACCACCTCCCCACCCGCGTCGGCCGCCGGTTCCCCCCGTTCGCCCCGCACCTCCGCCTCCCTCCTCCCTCGTCCGGCCACCCCCTGCCCCCTTCGTCCTCCACTCGCCGACCGCCTCCCCCAACCAACGCCGCCAGCCGTCGCCCGCATCCCCGCGCCTCCCCTGGTCCCGCCCGTCGCCGGCCTCCACCCTCCGGCCCCCACCAGCCTCGGCCTCCGCCACCGGCGCCTCCCGGCGAGCCCCGCCGCCCGCGGCCCTCCTCTCCCCCAGCGCCTCCACCACCGCGACCCCTTGTCGGACCTCCCCCTCGCCGGACCTCCCGCCTCGCCGGACCGAGCCGCCTCCACCTACCCTCGCCCCGAGCGCCGCCGCGTCCGGCGCAGCCGCCGGCCGTCGCGCGCCTCGCCACCTCCCCCACCGCGTTCCTCTCCACCCTCCCCGTCTGCGCCTCACCCGCCGCCGACGCTCGCGCCCTCCCTCGCCGGCGCTCGCGCGCCAGGAGCTCTGCGTCTCCTCGGTCTCCACCTCCCATCTCCGTTTTGGTGCTCTCTGCAGGCCTGGCCGCCACCGCCCTGTACCGCCTCGCCGGCCGCCGGCGACGTACGACCATCCTCGACCCGGCGCCCCTGCGTACATGACGACCCCGCGTACCCCTCGTCTCCGGCCGCGTCGTCCCGTGCCTGTTCCCGCCGGCCCTTGCCCATGTACCTGCAGCCCGACTCATGCCAAGTTCGTCCATACAAGATCGACATCGCCCGCAGACCCGAGGAACCTTCGGCTTTCATCCGAGTTCGCCATACCGAACAAGTCCGAGTCCGAAGTTTTCCTTCATGTGAGCCAAGAGCACCGCACGCAAAGATCTTCGTCCCGTACGCCAAGGCCTATTTTGTGGGTTAGATGGCTCAAGGATATCCTTCTCGGATTCGATGCCTCGGAACCCGATCCCCGAGGCCGAACCCTCCGGAAACCCCCAAGATCTTCCGAAGATGATTCGACCAAAGTCCGATGCGACGAGATCTTCCCGTTGACAAGGCCACCGACAAGATCTTCGACATGCGTCGCCATACTCAAAGCTCACTTCGCGGACCCGGCGATCACACATGCGACAAGACCTCCGTCCCGGACACCAGGTTCTGCAACCCGAACGCCAAGACACCGTCGAACCCCGAAGACCGGACCCTGCGGACCGACATGATCTTCTTCTCGGACGCCAAGATTCGTCGAGGGCCCGGAACGACAAGTACTCCCTCGAGGACGCCGAGTGCTTCACCCCGGACACCGAGACCCCGACGCGACAAGTACTTCATCCCGAACGCCATGACCGTCAACATGACCCGAAGACCCCGGATGCGCCGAGATCTACTCCGCTATCCGAGAACGATCCTGCCGAGACCGCTTCCGTCGAACCCTGAGACCGACCCCGAACCCCGGAACCCCAAGTTCGTCGAGACCCCCTAATGTGTGACCCTTATCCGAGAACCCTATTTTTATAAATGTCCTCTATATAAATTGTTGCATATTTAATTGTCATACTGCATGCATATTTGTGTGGTTTGGGGGCCTTATGCCGATTCACCTCATAATTAAATATGGGGTCCATATGCGGGCAAATCCAGCCTTATATTGGCCTCATTTAAATTTGCGTAGCGAACCGGTGCTATATTCTGCCTTGTTAAACAACATTTAAAATGCGGGGTATCTAAACAACTAGAACCATATATTTCATTGTCGGGACCCCGGTTCCACTTAATATGACCTAATTGCATCGCATCTTTGCCATGCCATACATCATGCATGCATCATGCCGATCTTTTGCCGTAGTATTAAATATTGCATCCGGTGTTTCTTCTAGTGTTTTGCTTCTTCGCGGATAAGGCCGTTGAGTTGATGTGAGCTTCGCCCCGATCTTCGGATGAACCTTCGACAATGTTTTCAGGCGAGCACCTCCCCCTTTCTACCTATCTTACTTTTATAGTATTTACTCCATCCTGTTGATCTATTGCTACCTGTGTTGCGTTGCTCTAGTTTCCGTACCCGTGAAATTCCTTGCAGCCGTATATTGCCTTGGACACATCCTATTACCCGTTATTTGGTAGATAGCTGGACTTGCGCGTCGTAGTCGCTTGCTCAATTGCTGTTGCGTGTCGTCAAGTGCCACAGTTGTTGGTGTATGGCCGCATGTTGAGGTTGGAGATGATCATGGTTATACTTATCGTTCACTTTAATTCCTGTTTAACAACTAAAATTGAAGTAAGTAAGCAGAGGCATCAGTGGGTGATAGATAACATTTGGTTTCCGACCGCCCACTTGTGTCCCGTAGGACCCCGAGTGCTTGATACCTGTTCCTTGATTTATCGCGCTATCCACATATGGGGTATTATGGGCCCCCCTTAGCCAGAGCTTGATTCAGTCTTATTTCTTGGGGCCACAAACTAGTTTGAGGTTTTATTTACGATCCTGTACTTATGCCATGCTTTACTGCTTTATTACGATTGTGCGATGGATAGCACACTGTACTGTTTAGGTAAGCGGAGTGTTTTCGCGGTATCGACAAGCCCCGTTTGGGGTTCCCAGTCGTTTACAGCCATTGTCGCAAACCTTGAGGCCGTCTCGGAGCCAGCCGACTTCGTTGCGGGTCTACTTTAAGGGGTGGCCCCCTGAAATATTTCTGAATCCTGTGATTGCTTTGTCGTGAAATCCTCGTTGGGTTTTGATTTGGTTTTTCCGAGGTTGATCGTGTGTGTGTTGCTATTTGTGCACCCCGGCCAGGTTAAAACTTTCTGAAAGCCGTGTCTGCGGTTATGGACGACTTGGAGCACAGTATCTCGACCATAGACAAGCATAACTAAAGTAGTGCTATAAATTTGACTTTATAATGACTAGTAATCAGCTTCACTACAACGGAATGGCTGAATAAAAGTACCAACAACTGCTGGGTTTTTGGGTTATCTCATGCTAATTGTATCTGATTAGTAATTGTTGCAACTACAACGGAATGATTAACTAAAAGTGCCCACTGCTTATTTTATCAGGATGATTATCCAAATCTGACTAGTAATTGCTGCAACGATAACTGAATAAATAAAACTGCCAACTGTGTGAGTTCCTCGGTTGACTTCCTCGTTTGGTCTCGAGGGGGAAACACCAGGATGGGTTTGTTTGGTGTTAGCTTCAGGTTGGACCCGGATAGGTCATTCTTATCCCTCTCTGATAACCGTCAGTTGTATCGAGTCTCTATAGGTTGTTCAGTGCATGCTGCCGCTGCCGCTCAGTCCACCATACCTATGTAGGCGAGGACCGCCGAATTCTAGTCTCGCCGTGTACTGGCCTCAGTACTGACGCTCCTCTTTTCCTTTGCCCTTTGTCGGCACCCCTTTTGTTTAAGCAGGTTTTGGGATCGACGTCGTTAGCAGGGTTACCCTTCCGGCTTGGCCTGGGCAGGGTTATGGACGCCATTGGTTATTCTTCAGGGCTCTTAGCCCCATTTGCATCTTGTCCGTAGTCGGACGCCCTATCATTTTCAAGGTGATTTGGATCTTTGTACAATATATCTGTATTCTTGACTCGTTGAGTCGCTGTTGTATATATCTGTTCTGTGGGTCCCATCGAGGACTGTTGTGTAATGTTATTACTTCGTTTTCCACCCGCACGAAAGTGCCTGGTGGGCACCTTTGAATCGTTTCTATGCGGGTTTGGCGGGTTTCGCTAAAACTTGCATAGGTCCGATTCTGAGGGTGTTACAGAGTGGTATCAGAGCTCAGCAGTTACGATACCCCACAAGTCCAGCCTGTAGGATAACCTAGCTAACGGCCGAAGTAGAGTGTCAAAACTATTTTGAAAAAAAATCGGGTGGATAGTTCTGACTAGGTCTGGTTTTACTCCTTACCCCTCTGCTGTTCTCCTCTTACCTCTACGTGTTTTGAATCCGCTCTCGTCTCTTCTTCGAGTCCAGGAATTCTCGTGGTTGGGTTTCCGTCGTACCTTCAGGGTTTCGCTTCCTTCTTTGATAACGGTGTTCTACCGTCCGGTGATCAAGCGGCCTGATGAATCCGTCTGCTGTGGTACCATTCTTTGTTCCTTGTTTGTGCTTTCCGGTGTTTTCCGACGCGACGACATCATCTACGCCAGATCCGATGCAGAGTCTGCATCCCTCCTTTGTTTCCGAACCTCGCTTGTCGAGATCTTCAGTCTGATTCCGAGAATGGTTGCACGTTTTTCCACTGATTGTGCAGAGTAATAGTTTGGGTGCGTGATGGATTGGCCCCCATGCCGACTACCCCTTCTATTTGCTTTTGTACATTGAAGTGGATGAGAATGCATCGGTTCCGTTTTCCCATCGAAGTTAGGGGTGGCTTTATTTGTTGATACCTCTACTTTCGCCCTTTGTTCCCAGAGTGTTCTCGACGATCACGGACAACGACCTCTTGTTAGTGGTGTCGCGAGGATCTACACGAAGCGAGAAGATGCAGATCGCCGACCTTCTTTCCAGTACCATGAGGCGGATCTCGAGGGCGAGATCCATTGTTAGTGGTGTCGAATTGTGGCATCCCGCAAAAAACCACTACTAGAAAATCGCGTTGTTTTTGTGCATTGCATCATCGTGACAGCATGCTCATGTCATCATGCCACATTGCATTTGAGCATCGTCATCATCTTGCATTTGCTTGCATAAAACTAATTGCAGAAAAACCTATTTTTGTTTTCTAAACGGCCCGTCTTTATTCAAACGCAAAACCGGGTCTCCGAATTATTTTGTTTTGTCTGCTATCGGTTTGCAGAGGCTTTGTTTTAATCAAATAAAATATTAAATTATTTTAGTGGGGCAGTCGAACGGGCCGAATCGACCCGAACGACCACCCCAGAAATATAATCGGTCCAACCTAAATCCTAAAGCTACCAGATAACCTACCCAGCCCTCCCCTCCACCTCACCCCCTCCTATCACGAGTCGCCACCTCACCTGGCCCTATCCCCCCACCCAATCCCATGCTGCCACCTAGGCTAAGCCCACCCCCACTCCCTCTCAACCCACTCACCACACCACACCACGCGCGCAGCCAGCCCCACCCCCACTCACGCACGCCCCCGCGCAGCCCCACGCCTGGCCGCCACCTGCCCTGGGTCCCACCCCTCGCGGCCCGTCCTCCCCTAGCTCTCCCCTTCCCCGAAAACCACCTTCCCACCCGCGTCGGCCGCCGGTTCCCCCCGTTCGCCCCGCACCTCCGCCTCCCTCCTCCCTCGTCCGGCCACCCCTGCCCCCTTCGTCCTCCGCTCGCCGACCGCCTCCCCTAACCAGCGCCGCCGGCCGTCGCCCGCATCCCCGCGCCTTCCCTGGTCCCGCCCGTCGCCGGCCTCCACCCTCCGGCCCCCACCAGCCTCGGCCTCCGCCACCGGCGCCTCCCGGCGAGCCCCGCCGCCCGCGGCCCTCCTCTCCCCCAGCGCCTCCACCACCGCGACCCCTTGTCGGACCTCCCCCTCGCCGGACCTCCCGCCTCGCCGGACCGAGCCGCCTCCACCTACCCTCGCCCCGAGCGCCGCCGCGTCCGGCGCAGCCGCCGGCCGTCGCGCGCCTCGCCACCTCCCCCACCGCGTTCCTCTCCGCCCTCCCCGTCTGCGCCTCACCCGCCGCCGACGCTCGCGCCCTCCCTCGCCGGCGCTCGCGCGCCAGGAGCTCTGCGTCTCCTCGGTCTCCACCTCCCATCTCCGTTTTGGTGCTCTCTGCAGGCCTGGCCGCCACCGCCCTGTACCGCCTCGCCGGCCGCCGGCGACGTACGACCATCCTCGACCCGGCGCCCCTGCGTACATGACGACCCCGCGTACCCCTCGTCTTCGGCCGCGTCATCCCGTGCCTGTTCCCGCCGGCCCTTGCCCATGTACCTGCAGCCCGACTCATGCCAAGTTCGTCCATACAAGATCGACATCGCCCGCAGACCCGAGGAACCTTCGGCTTTCATCCGAGTTCGCCATACCGAACAAGTCCGAGTCTGAAGTTTTCCTTCATGTGAGCCAAGAGCACCGCACGCAAAGATCTTCGTCCCGTACGCCAAGGCCTATTTTGTGGGTTAGATGGCTCAAGGATCTCCTTCTCGGATTCGATGCCTCGGAACCCGATCCCCGAGGCCGAACCCTCCGGAAACCCCCAAGATCTTCCGAAGATGATTCGACCAAAGTCCGATGCGACGAGATCTTCCCGTTGACAAGGCCACCGACAAGATCTTCGACATGCGTCGCCATACTCAAAGCTCACTTCGCGGACCCGGCGATCACACATGCGACAAGACCTCCGTCCCGGACACCAGGTTCTGCAACCCGAACGCCAAGACACCGTCGAACCCCGAAGACCGGACCCTGCGGACCGACATGATCTTCTTCTCGGACGCCAAGATTTGTCGAGGGCCCGGAACGACAAGTACTCCCTCGAGGACGCCGAGTGCTTCACCCCGGACACCGAGACCCCGACGCGACAAGTACTTCATCCCGAACGCCATGACCGTCAACATGACCCGAAGACCCCGGATGCGCCGAGATCTACTCCGCTATCCGAGAACGATCCTGCCGAGACCGCTTCCGTCGAACCCTGAGACCGACCCCGAACCCCGGAACCCCAAGTTCGTCGAGACCCCCTAATGTGTGACCCTTATCCGAGAACCCTATTTTTATAAATGTCCTCTATATAAATTGTTGCATATTTAATTGTCATAATGCATGCATATTTGTGTGGTTTGGGGGCCTTATGCCGATTCACCTCATAATTAAATATGGGGTCCATATGCGGGCAAATCCAGCCTTATATTGGCCTCATTTAAATTTGCGTAGCGAACCGGTGCTATATTCTGCATTGTTAAACAACATTTAAAATGCGGGGTATCTAAACAACTAGAACCATATATTTCATTGTCGGGACCCCGGTTCCACTTAATATGACCTAATTGCATCGCATCTTTGCCAAGCCATACATCATGCATGCATCATGCCGATCTTTTGCCGTAGTATTAAATATTGCATCCGGTGTTTCTTCTAGTGTTTTGCTTCTTCGCGGATAAGGACGTTGAGTTGATGTGAGCTTCGCCCCGATCTTCGGATGAACCTTCGACAATGTTTTCAGGCGAGCACCTCCCCCTTTCTACCTATCTTACTTTTATAGTATTTACTCCATCCTGTTGATCTATTGCTACCTGTGTTGCGTTGCTCTAGTTTCCGTACCCGTGAAATTCCTTGCAGCCGTATATTGCCTTGGACACATCCTATTACCCGTTATTTGGTAGATAGCTGGACTTGCGCGTCGTAGTCGCTTGCTCAATTGCTGTTGCGTGTCGTCAAGTGCCACAGTTGTTGGTGTATGGCCGCATGTTGAGGTTGGAGATGATCATGGTTATACTTATCGTTCACTTTAATTCCTGTTTAACAACTAAAATTGAAGTAAGTAAGCAGAGGCATCGGTGGGTGATAGATAACATTTGGTTTCCGACCGCCCACTTGTGTCCCGTAGGACCCCGAGTGCTTGATACCTGTTCCTTGATTTATCGCGCTATCCACATATGGGGTATTATGGGCCCCCCTTAGCCAGAGCTTGATTCAGTCTTATTTCTTGGGGCCACAAACTAGTTTGAGGTTTTATTTACGATCCTGTACTTATGCCATGCTTTACTGCTTTATTACGATTGTGCGATGGATAGCACACTGTACTGTTTAGGTAAGCGGAGTGTTTTCGCGGTATCGACAAGCCCCGTTTGGGGTGCCGGCCAACTTCGTTGCGGGTCTACTTTAAGGGGTGGCCCCCTGAAATATTTCTGAATCCTGTGACTGCTTTGTTGTGAAAGCCTCGTTGGGTTTTGATTTGGTTTTTCCGAGGTTGATCGTGTGTGTGTTGCTATTTGTGCACCCCGGCCGGGTTAAAACTTTCTGAAAGCCGTGTCCGCGGTTATGTATGACTTGGAGCACAGTATCTCGACCATAGACAAGCATAACTAAAGTAGTGCTATAAATTTGACTTTATAATGACTAGTAATCAGCTTCACTACAACGGAATGGCTGAATAAAAGTACCAACAACTGCTGGGTTTTTGGGTTATCTCATGCTAATTGTATCTGATTAGTAATTGTTGCAACTACAACGGAATGATTAACTAAAAGTGCCCACTGCTTATTTTATCAGGATGATTATCCAAATCTGACTAGTAATTGCTGCAACGATAACTGAATAAATAAAACTGCCAACTGTGTGAGTTCCTCGGTTGACTTCCTCGTTTGGTCTCGAGGGGGAAACACCAGGATGGGTTTGTTTGGTGTTAGCTTCAGGTTGGACCCGGATAGGTCATTCTTATCCCTCTCTGATAACCGTCAGTTGTATCGAGTCTCTATAGGTTGTTCAGTGCATGCTGCCGCTGCCGCTCAGTCCACCATACCTATGTAGGCGAGGACCGCCGAATTCTAGTCTCGCCGTGTACTGGCCTCAGTACTGACGCTCCTCTTTTCCTTTGCCCTTTGTCGGCACCCCTTTTGTTTAAGCAGGTTTTGGGATCGACGTCGTTAGCAGGGTTACCCTTCCGGCTTGGCCTGGGCAGGGTTATGGACGCCATTGGTTATTCTTCAGGGCTCTTAGCCCCATTTGCATCTTGTCCGTAGTCGGACGCCCTATCATTTTCAAGGTGATTTGGATCTTTGTACAATATATCTGTATTCTTGACTCGTTGAGTCGCTGTTGTATATATCTGTTCTGTGGGTCCCATCGAGGACTGTTGTGTAATGTTATTACTTCGTTTTCCACCCGCACGAAAGTGCCTGGTGGGCACCTTTGAATCATTTCTATGCGGGTTTGGCGGGTTTCGCTAAAACTTGCATAGGTCCGATTCTGAGGGTGTTACAATTGGGGTGAGATTCATCGGAGAACAAGGGAGGCCTCTTGTGGCGTTGGTGGTTTGAAACCACCCCCTCTCCAAACGTAGACGTACTTCCCCTCAAAAGGAAGGAACTATGGGAAACAAATCCTTGTGTCTCCGCGTCCACTTTTCGGTTACCTCTATCCTTTACCGCACTTTACTTGCTTGTTACTACTTTGTGTTGTGGTAGCTCTTGCATTTTGTCATATAGGTAAATTCACCGTAGTTGCATTATCTAGAGAATTTACCTTATTGTTAAACCTTAATTTGAAAAAGAAGAAAATTTGAAGTAGCACCTATTCACCCCCCCTGTAGGTGCCCATACGATCCTTTCAAGTGCGTGCTCGGCGAATTCCCTGGAAACTCCTGGCATGTCCGCAGGACACCAGGCGAAGATTTCCCAGCGCTCACGAAGGAATTCGACGAGCGCGCCTTCCTATGCGGTGCTGAGGTCATTGGCTATCAAGGCCGTCTTGGAGGCATCCGTCGGATGGACCTGCACTTTCTTGGTGTTGACGGTGGAGTCGAAGGACATGTCAGGTGCGTTCTGCCTTGTGACTGGGGGTAGCCCATTGTCCGTCGCCTCGCGGAGCCTTACAAGCTCGTCTTGCATGCCGAAAGACTGGGAGATTTTGTTGAAATCCCTGTCGCATTGGTCCGATCGGGTGAAGCTCCCATGGACTGTGATGACGCCCCTTGGTCCTGGCATCTTGAGTAGTAGGTATGCGTAGTGTGGGACGGCCAGGAACCTTGCGAATGCTACACGCCGCAGGATGGCGTGGTATTGTGACGGCCAGTCCACCACTTCGAATTCAAGTCGCTCCTGCCGAAAGTTGTCCGGCTTTCCGAAGATGACGTCGAGTCCTATTTTGCCCAGGGGGAATATGCCCTTTCCTGGTACAATGTCGTGGAACATTGTGTCTGATTGTTCCAGGCTGCATTGCGGGATCCGCATAGCTGCCAGGGTGCTTGCGAACATTAGGTTGATGCCGCTGCCACCATCCATAAAGACGCGACTCATATCGAAGCCTCCGATCTGCGCCTCCAGCAACAGGGCAGTATGACCTGGGCGAGGGATCTGGCAAGGGTGATCCGCGCGAGTGAACGTGATGCAGGACTCCGATCCGCTGAGGTACTCAGGGATTGCAGGTGGAGTTGCCACGGCCAAGTTGATTTGTCGGGTGATTTTCTTTTGCACCCTGTTTGTGGGGCGTCCCTTCTGGATCATATTTAGTGCTCCCTTTGGTGGGGGGTATACGACCCCGGCATTGTTTTGTGCTGGTGCGACTGGTTGGTTTGGGCCTCCAATAGGTGGCGGGGGAGGAGCTCCGTGTGCTATTTCTCCTTGCGCGGGTGCGTTTCCGAACGCAGGGATTGGGGCTTGTTGCCTCATCTGCGCCATGCTTTCGCTGAGTTTCTGGAACTCGCGGCAGTCCTTGAGCATGTGACTGGCTTTCTTTTTGCCATCTTGCTTGTCGATGTAGAAGTGGATGGTGCATGGACCCAAAAGTTTTTCGAATGCTGAGGGTCCGTTGTCGCGATCGCGGCGTTGCCACGATTGTGATGATCGTCCGCTGTCTCGGAGATTTCCTCCGCGGTAACCTCCGCTATTGCGGCTGTTGTCGTTGCGGCGGTCGGCGTAGCCAGCGGCGACCATGTCGGGTCCGTCGCGGTCTTCGTAGACACGCGATCTCCTCTTGCTGCGGCGTTCTCGCCTTCGGCCGTAGTCGTCCTCTTCATCTGATTGCGCTCGCTGGATGCAATCTTCGCCGTCTGCCCAACTGTTGGCAATTTCCATGAGGTGGTCGAGTGTCTTGGGCTTGACACACCCAAGTTCTTCCTTGAAATCTTGGCGCTTGACGCCGTCTCTGAAGGCGTCGATGGCCCTCTCCTCGGAGATATGCGCTGCGGAGTTCTTGGTGGTAGACCAGCGTAATATGTACGAGCGAATAGATTCCCCCGTTCTCTGAGTGCAGGCTCGCAACTCTTCGATTGAGGCGGGCCGCTTGCTGGTACCCTTGAAATTTTGGATGAAGCTGTAAGCTAGCTCCTCCCAACTTCGGATGGATCCTGATGATATGCTGCTAAGCCAGACCCACGCCGCGCCTGTCAGCTGCAGCTGGAGGCATTGCATGGCGGTTTCTTTGTTACCGCCGTGCAGCTTGACGGATGACAGATGATCGCTGAGCCAAGATTTTGGATCTTGCGTGCCGTTGAACTTCGGAATATCCGAAGGAAGCTTGAAATTGCGTGGAATCTTTGTTCGCCGAACAGATCTGCTGAAGCATCGAGCTCCACAGAGTTCTCCTTCATCTTCATCCATCTCGGACTCGGACGAGCATGCGCGTTTGGCTCGCGCTTTGTCGATTTTGCGTTGTGTAAGCGCGTCTCTGGCGTCGTAGTCGCGTTTATGGCGATGCAAGCTCTTTTTCCTTCGAGGAAGGTCGTGTTCCTCTTCCTCTTCGGATGAAGGGGTGGGGCTACGGTCGCGCCTGACCGGAGCTTTCTTCTTCGGCTCCGCAGGAGCGTCTTCGTGGAGCGCAGCTCCGACGAGTCCGAGTCCGGTGAGTGCGGACTTATGCATGGCTCTTTTCGGGTCCCCCTCCGGAGGTTGGTGGGCCGCGAGATACGCGGTGGCTGCCAGGATCGCAGCTTGTGGTGTCTTCGGGATGATGTTGCCGTCGGCATCCATATCCATGAACGACGTGTGGAGAGTTTGAGTCACATCACGACGTTCCTTGGGATCCATGTTCTCGACCCGCGAGCGATGCTTGTTTCCCTGATTTCCATTCGTGCTAGATCCGGGTGCCATGGCGGAGAGCGCAGCTCGTCGCGCGCTGGACTCGGAGGCTGCTTGCTTGCGTTTATCGAGCGTCTCCTGCATCTTGACTTGCTTCTTGTGCTCCTCGATGAGGAGGTAGTGGTACGCCATCAGTAGGTCGCGTGGTGCATCCACAGGCAGGACTATGTCGCCTGCGACGGCACGACGTGCCTGTACCCATCCTTCTTTGCTAAGTTGGATGACGTGGCCGTTGTTCTCCCCTTCGGGTGGGAGGGGATTGGCTTCTTATGTTCCCGCCGTTTCCGCCGTTTCCGTCCTGCGGGTTGGGGTTCGTGTTGGGCGGCGGGTTGGGCGTTTGTTGATCCTGGATGACCGCGGCGCATAGGTAGCGCTCGTAGATCGGTTCGCTGCTGCCGCAGCTTTCGGGTCCGGAACCGTAGGTCCCTTCATCCGAAGGTGGATCGCACAGATCGGAGTTGCAACTGCTGCTGCTGTAGAACTCATCTGTCGATGGTGACGTGCGTAGCACGGGGTGTGGAGCCCATGAGGCGGGCCTGATTGATGGCACGGGCACCCGCTCAGGAAGGCGGAGGGTGCCAGTTTGTCCCACCTGGAAGCAGAAGTTCCCGAACAAAATCTCGAGTCCGTCGCCTACGGGCTCGAAATCTTTCATGGTGGCCGGCGAGTGGGCGGTGAAGTCGAAGGTCCCGAAGAGGAGGTGGTTCTACGTCGCCGCGGAGTTGTAGATCGATCGGGTTGGGACCGTCACGATCGCACAATCTGTAGCCCCAATTCCCACAGACGGCGCCAATTGACGAGGTTTAATCTCATCAATGCCCATTGTTATGGACTTGGGTTTTGGAGAAGATGGGGATGCTGGAGATCGTGACACGGTTAACAGACAAGCAAACAGGGGACACGAGATTTACCCAGGTTCAGGCCCCCGGAGGGAAAACCCTACTCCTGCTTGTCTGCTCTTGATTATGGAGGAACCGAAGGTTACAGGGTGCGCAGATTCGATCTGGCGTGGAGGTGTGTGCGAAAGTATGAGTCGAGAGATCTAGGACGTACCCTCCTGGCCTTTATATAGACTTAGGCAGGTCCCGGGCATAGTCCTAGTCGGTTACAAGTTCTAGGGTTTTATCCCTTTAAATTTCCTAACTAGGGTAGTCTTGCTCTCCAAGGATCCGAAGGCGTCATGGGCCTTGGCCACCCAAAAATCTTCATGGGCCAGCGTATGTCTGCTGTGGGCCTTCCTTGGGCTGGACCAGGTATGCTGAAGTCATGTACCCGTAGGGTATAACCATGTCACCAAGCAAGCCAAAGCTCCTTCTCGAGTACCAGCTCCACCCAGCTTCCCTCCCGCTCGACGCGAGCGTCCCCGCCGGCCCACACCTTGCCCTGAGCTCTTAGCCGTCGGAAGAAGCTCGCCGCCCTCTAGCCTCACCCAAAGCACATCCGGCCACACCTCCAGCACGGCCCATGGAAGAAAGACCACGAACATGTCACCATGAACGAGAGATACCAGATGCATACGAGCGATCATTTGTTGGGTGATAGCAAGTGCGCATAGCAGCGCAGCGCCGGAGGACGGCGCCGAGGTCAGATGGTAACCTTATGGACCGATCTATGTAGATGTGATGCTGCTTCACCTATGATGGCAAGCGGCACCCGCATAACAACCCGCAAAACAAAATATAGACAAAAAAAGGTTTCAAAAATTAATAAAATTAGAAAAGAATTAATGAAAAAGTTGTGCCGCAACCCGCCCCGCTTGACACACTAGCTCCACCCTCCTCCGAGGCGTGCATGCATGCAGACAGAGCTAGCTATATCCACGCATCGCGCATGCACATGCGCGCAGGCATGATGTGGCTAGCTCCAGCGGTCCGGCCGTTGTACGCTCGGCACTCCTCGATAGATGCATGTAGGTGGGTTTGTTGCTTGTGAAGGTCGGCAGCGGACATAAATTTCTATAGGACGGATTGGGGTAGAAAAAATCAAAACGTTTTTCATACACAAAAAAAATCGAAACGTTTTTTTACTTACCGGTTGTCTTGATGGTACTTTGGTGAAAGAGTAAAAATGTTCAAAAAAGTATTGGACCGAAAGAAACACTTCGTGCTTTATTATTAAAGTATAGATATAGATAAAATAAAATATTAAAAAAATATTTATACCAAACTGAAAAGAATATGTAAGGCCATATTTATTTGGATTTCCTCCGCCGGCGCCTCCGCTGCAGGTCTTCGTGCTCGGGGATACATACACGAGGCCGGTTCGAGCCCCTCCAGGCTCCACACGCACGCCCACGACGCCATGGCCAGGGGCGGCTCGAGGAGGAGACCAGGGGCTGCCTCCGAGTCAAGATTAGTCAACGCAACTAAATAGAAGAAATAAAATACTAGCTTCGATCCATATTACTCCCTCTATACTACAATAGATGTCTTAGGTTTTTCAAATTTTGAATGGATCTATATACTAAATAGTGTCTAGATTCAGTCAAATTTTAACAAATTTGCGACATCTATTTTGGGACGGAGGGAGTATTTGATTTGGATCTGTCAAAATTTAGATAAACCTATATACTAAATATTGTTAAAATTTATTTAAATTTAAACAAATTTGAGTCAACTAATATAAGTTAGAGAGAGTAAGAAATCGAAAGAATAAAAGAGGAGTTACCGTCCATTAACTGCTGACCGTCGAGGCACGCCACATCACACCACCTGACGTGGGCCTTTCTATAGTAATAACGGTTGCAGTGTCTAAATATTTAATTAGTGTTTTATCAAAATAAAAAACATGTTTACAATAAATACTTTCTCTAATCTAAATTAGTTTACTCACATTTGTCTAGATTCAGATGTATCTACTACTAACATGACTAGGTACATTTAAATCTAAATCAATTAATTTGGATCAGAGCGAGTAGGTAAATTGAAATAATTTAGCTTTAAGCATCATTTATGTTTATTCAGAGAGCTCTTGTAGGGAGTAGGTTAATTGAAATAACAAATCTGAGTTATGTTTAAAAAAGTCAGAATTACCTAATTTAGTTTGAATCATCATTTATATATAGCTTCCTCATTATTAGGGGTATTTTAGACATTTCATTTTTAAAATAGCAGCAATAACTATAATTTTTTTTGTCAAACATCAAATCTCTGCTTTCCACAGCTGAAAGCTGCTTTTCAACCGCTGCAGCCAAACAAACAGAGCCTAAGACACCCACCAGCAGTGCCACAGGTAGCACTGCCCGCCTGAGGCAGTCATCGGGCCTCTTTTTGCAGCCCGTTTGATAGTCTACATGAGCTATCTGGGTATGGTTTGCACCTTTTTGCCCTTTGTGTTTGATTGTACACCTGAGTGCCTGATACCTCAGCACCACAATGCTTGAACAAAGCTTTGGCGCACGCATTGAGATGGATATCCTTGAACCACTTCTTAGTACAGACGCCACTCTCACAATCTCGCACATCTTGTTGAGCACGAAGGTGGACATGTAAGGAAGCCATTTCATGGTCCCCTTCATCCGCGCCTTCTTAAGCTTAGCCACGACCTTAGCCTCAATGGAGGCGACATAGGTCTGGATAGAAGTGTGAGCAGAGACGATGCCACCCTCGGGAGTGGGTGACATCGATGACACTACCTGGTTTTGTTTGAGAGGCTTATTGTCATCCACATAAGAATAGGGGATCTGGGAGTCCCCAATGGGGATCAAGCTAAACTGGTTGCAGAACGAGTCCTACAACAAGGACGCAAATGAATCAAGGTGCAAAATGATGGTGTAGATATGGAGGAAACTATCATATGCATCAAATTCATATCAATTTATCAACAGTAATAGTTCATCCAAAAGATCGAGCCGAACACAGCTGAACTATCAGATCCTACTGAGAAAATCCTACAAATCTGGCTAAAACCTACACCTACTATTTGCACAACAATCTACCATGTACTTGAATGAAGCTACGAACTACACCTCCTAAACCTAGCAGCTCTGCTGATCTAAGAGAACCCTAGGTGGAAGTGGAGATGCTTACCGTCATCACAGGAGGTGGCCGTCGCAGCTTAGACGTAGAGGAGGAGGAGGAGGTTCCCTTCACGCCGCTATGGCCGCCCTCGCTCACCGGAGAAGAAGAAGTTGCTTACCTGGCGTGGACGGAGCGGGAAACAGAGCTTGATCTTGGGAGAAGGGGGAATGGCGGGTGCTTTTTTCCCTAGTTGGGTGGGGGCGGTAGAAATAGGGGGGTTCGGCGGGAGAGATGAGCTCACCTCCCGTGCAAGCTTTTCAATGCAGCCAAAAAGCTCGCGCCATCATCGTCCTTGGCCGCGCTCGTGTAGGGGAGCAGTGGTTTTGCATATGTGGGACGCACGACAGGGTGGCTCGCTGGAAACGGTCGAATCGACCATAGTCATTGGGCATGTTGCGGGCTGCTTTAAGGTTCACGCAAACGCAGCCCAACCAGCTCAGCAGGAAACCAAACAGCCCATTTTCAGCTTCACCGGGCCTGTTTGGCTTCATGCAGGCTACCAAATGCACCTTGAGAGAACGGTGGCCTAAATGGTTTAGATGGATAGAGGACATAAGGTAAACAGACAAACACGTGAGGTTGGGGCCTACATGGGGTGACACGCATCCGGATTTTACCCGGAATAAAGCGATACTTGGACTAAGTCACACATAGTGTTATTCCATTTTGCTATCACCAGCTTTCCATTTTACACTCATGTATAAAATGCCTTAATTTAACATCATAATTTTTATACCACCATATTTTATGCTCAACTCAAGCTCTCTCTTACTATCCATAGCAGTCGTTTTTCTTGATAAAAATCCATAGCAGTTGTTGTAGGTTAAAACCATATTGTTCAAGTTCCCTTTTACTCTCTATAGCAACGGTGGTAGATAGGTAGGTTTATGAACTCACCTCGTTTTGATTCATGGATGGTGGCGGTGTCCGTGACGCCCGTTGCGTCTAGGCCACGAGGCGTCGACACCGCTTCTTCAGCGCGTTGACAATGGAGATGGTGACGATGACCAAGACGACGACAAGTATCAGTCCACCGATGCATATCACCACTATCAACTATGTCGGAAGGCTGTCGTGGTCTGGTGGCGATGGCGTCTGTACCGGTGATGGAGGTGGTGAAGGAGGTCCATGCACCGCAGTGGATGTCCGGGCATGATGCCACCACTGTGGTATGCAACTATGTATGTCACATCCAACACTCATGTCTACACCTATGTGTGACAACTCCCATACATTGGTAGAAACATGATTGGAAAGAGCCAAAAGGCCAGGACAAACCAATTCTTCCACAATAATAAAGATCCAAAATAAATACAAAAATTAACAAAATAATCTTGGTATGTAAAGTCCAAACTCACCAGCGTTCGAACTGCTCAACATCAGAGCCGTCACCCAACAAGATCATAACTGCTTGGGCTACCTTCCACCGGTCAAATATTCAGGTGATTTGAGGGCATGGACACTGAGCTCACTGCCTAGAGAGATCTTGTAGGAATGGTTCGTTGCTTCGCTACAACCATACGAAGGAAACAATTAACAGTTGGAAGAAGTCGCTTTGAGCAATATGATCAGCTGCTCGGGTTCAGTAGAAAAAAATCGAGGGATTAACAAAATAACAGAGTAGGGGGGCCATTGCCCCCCTTAACCCTAGGGATGCTCTTCCACTTTAAACAAAAGACCTTTGGTGTCATGTTGCCCTATGGCCCCCAAACTCTATGGACTAACCCCACAAGAACCATATCAAAACGGGTTCTTCTATGGACTATGGAGACAGTTTTCACGCAGGCATTCGGACGGTCAAGCAATACGGGTTGAGAAGCACTCTTGATCACATCAAGATCATGGGGTCTTTCCCTTGCTGATCATCATTCGAATATAGCAAAGGATGAGGGAGGACAACATATTTTTACATCAAAATTATAGTTTTTATGAGTCATTATAGTGTAAAACACACTAAAAATACGTATTTTACATCAAAATTTTATACGACATGTAAACAAAAGAAATTATGTCATTTGTAAATTTTCTTATGTTCTTCTCAACTTACGAAGTAAGACAAAATTTACGTGACGTAAAAATAATATACAGTTTTAAAGATAGAGAGTGGGTGTAGAATAACTATTCTATTCTACACCCTGGGTGTCAAATAGCGCCACTATATATACATACATACACACACACACACACATATATATATATATATATATATATATATATATATATATATATATATATATATATATATATATATATATATATATATCGACGCGGATTTGCTACTCACGGGTGTAGCTGCGCATAGGCAGAACACCGTTGGATTTAGGGATCAAATGCATGCAACCTCTAGATGGAAGTGGGGTGGAACATGGATGAGCTAACGGTGTTAGTTTGTGCATGCATGCAAGAATCTAGGGTTTAGCATGGGTTCCAAATTAACACACTGTTTTGGCTACAAAAATTTTAGCATCTAAAATAAGGAGGGATTGAGAACAAGGATTAAATAAGTTAGGGTTTCTCAGCATGTTGTCCGTTAGGGTTTGCTTCACCTAAACGAAATTAGGTAAACTTTGTTTTGCATGTTGCTCGTTAGGGTTTGCCTCATGCAAACGAAATTAGACAAGCTTTGTTTTGCTAGGGCTTCATGCATGTAGTATATTAGGGTTAGGGTTTACCTCATGTTGTATATTAGGGTTTGCCTAACCAAAACGAAATTAGATAAGCTTTGTTTTGTTAGGGCTTCATGCATGTAGTATATTACGGTTTACCGTGTAGTATATTTGGTTTAGTGTTTACCGCATGTTGCTCGTTAGGGTTTGTCTCATGCAAACGAAATTAGATAAGGTTTGTTTTGCTAGAGCTTCATGCATGCATGCCAAATAAACACTAACGGCGTTAGTTCTTAGACAAATCCTAGGTCTGGATACATGTGCTCCCTATATCAAAAGAGGATAGAATCAACGGTGGATAGGCTATGCGCAGCTATGCCCGTGTTTAGCAGGCTGTTTCCCATATATATATATATATATATATATATATATATATATATATATATATATATATATATATATATATATCAACGCAGATTTGCTATCTAGGATGTTACCAATGCACGCAAGCGTTGACGTTGGATACACGGAGTACGTGAACTAGCTGCCAAGATGAGAGAGAGCCAAAATCTTGCATGCAGTTAACGGTGTTATTTGCCGTTTGGAATGACAAGAACAGACTGTATTGTAGCATACCAACCAGCCTATATTGTTGCAAAAATTTCTACAAACTGCACGCGGTTGCTATTTGTACTTGCATGCATTAGACCTGATTAGCTGTACTAGTTGATGGGATGTGTGCATGTTAGCATGAATCTTAGCATGAAAACATACAATTTTTTTTGCAATAGAACCAACCGTGGGAGTAGACCAACATATCAAGCAAGTTATCATGCGTTCTAGGTTACACGAATTTCGGCCAATATTTCCGCGCGTGGATTTTGTTTTAGCGCGGTGCTTCCCGCGTCCGTTCCCGCTAGATTTTTTGGGTACAAAAGCTAGTATTGCTAGAATGCGTGCTGAAATTTTAGCTAGTTCAGTGGTCTACTAGTATTGCTAGCTCGCATGCATGCGTGAGATGTTGCTAGTTTGCATGCATGTGCTAGCTTGCATGTACTAGCAATGCATGCAAAAAATGCTCTTGATGTAACGGGAGTGATGTTTTCCGTTAGATATTTTGTGCTCCTGCTACCAAGGTGCCCCGGCATCAAACCTGCATTTTGTACATACCCGAGATGTACATACCTAAATTTCACATACCTAAGGTTTACATATGTAAAATATATTTATCCAAGTTATATATACCTAGTTATCACATACCTAAGGTATACGTACCTAAGTTGCATATATAAACACGTATCCTGGATACGTACACCTTAGGTATACAACATCTTAGATATATGATACCTAGATATGTGTAACTTAGGTATATGATACCTAGGTATGTATAACTAGAGTACGTATACCTTCAGGTATGTATGGTTCAAAGCAAAACATACGTGTATTATGTACGGTGTCTGGGCACCAAGGTGCACCAGTCATTTTACCTAGGTATATATATATATATATATATATATATATATATATATATATATATATATATATATATATATATATATAGGAAGCCCATATGGGACACCAAGGTGCTCAGGCACCAAACCTGCATTTTGTACATATCCGAGATGTACATACCTAAATTTCACATACCTAAGGTTTACATATGTAAAATATATTTATCCAAGTTATATATACCTAGGTATCACATACCTAAGGTATACGTACCTAAGTTGCATATATAAACACGTATCCTGGATACGTACACCTTAGGTATGCAACATCTTAGGTATATGATACCTAGATATGTGTAACCTAGATAGTATGTATAACTAGAGTACGTATACCTTCAGATATGTATGGTTCAAAGCAAAACATACGTGTATTATGTACGGTGTCTGGGCACCAAGGTGCACCAGTCATTTTACCTATATATATATATATATATATATATATATATATATATATATATATATATATATATATATATAGCCAGCTAAACACAGGCATAGCTGCGCATAGCCTATCCACCGTTGATTCTCTCCCCTATTGATATAGGGAGCACATGTATCCAGACCCATGATGTTGGCTCAATAGTAACACCGTTAGTGTTCCTTTGATGCATGCATGAAGCCCTAGCAAAACAAAGCTTAACAAATTTTATTTAGATGAGGCAAACCCTAATATACTACATGCGGTAAACCCTAACCCTAATATACTACATGGTAAACCCTAATATACTACATGCATAAAGCCCTAGCAAAACAAAGCTTATCAAATTTCATTTAGGTGAGTCAAACCTTAATATACTACATGCGGTAAACCCTAACCAAACTAAGCCTTATTTCATTGCGTTGAACCCAATGTGTAATGCAAAAACCCCTAAACAAAGTAAGCTTCTCGCGGACGTGAGAAATCCTAGGCATTGCATGCATGCCTTATTCCATTGCGCTAAACCCAATGTGTCATAGTCAAAGACATGCAAAAAACCCTAAACCAACTTAGCTTCTCAGATTTTGCATGCCCATTGCTTTAGGTAGCTATTGCATGTAAGGCAAGACTTTATCTCAAGTTATACCTTGTTTTACGAGCTGTTGGCCATAGCCTGACTTATTTAGTCTCTGTTCAACTTTCCTTGCTCATTTGATAAACAAGGTGGAACCGGTTATTGCTTTCTTCCCTCTACCTCATCCCTCCTCGTGCACTTTTGTTTGGTACGTAGAATTCCATCTCTTATGTCTTCACCGATAGCACAGCCCAATAAATAATTGCGAAATAATTTTCTGGTACCCTCGTAATCCTTGGCTACGCTAAGAGTCACGTGATGCATAGCAGGAAATGTTTGCATACAGAACTCATTTTAAGCCTTGTTCACTTTATCTTTCCATTTTAGATGTTAAAAGTTTTTTTTGCCAAACAGCAAGCTAAAAAATTAGGGTTTGCTAGAGCCCCTAGGCATTGCATGCATCTACACACACGGTGTGGTACAAACGCCGTTAGGAACCGTTACTCCTACCAAGAGCCAGCCACTACCATCTAAAACTAGCATTGCATGTGATATGTTTATCCAACGGTCCTAAGCCTATGCGTAGCTACGCCTGTGTTTAGCAAATCTGCATGTCCATCCTCTACGGAGGAAGCGTATCGCACCGTTCGGTTGATTGGAGATCGGTGCCGACTGAGAGCATGTTCTCTCTTTTATGGATTTCAAGCCAAACACGTTAATTGCCCAAAGAGGTATTTTCCCCCGTCCCCTTTCTGCCTGCCTACTGTTGCCCTGCGCTGGCACGCCAGCACCGCTGTCATCGCCACGGTCTAGCATGTAGTCTGCGATGCTTACAGAGCTCACGGGCATGCCACCGCGGTGGTAGTCATTGCCATTCTCATTAAATAGCACGCGCCATCTCTCCCTGTCCTAGATACCACCCCACCACCAGTTCCCCTCTGCAGATTCGTCACCGCCCAGATCCCACCGTCGCATCCCCTCCCACCGCCCGTTCCACGCAACAACCGCATCCCTCCCCGTATTCGAGTCTCTCCCACACCCATCCGGCGGCCATCACCTGTTCCCAGTACCAGCCCCCTCCCGCTCCTGTCCCGTTCCAGATCCCGCCACAACAGCTAGGATCCATCCCATCATCTCGCTGCCGGGATTTACGAGCAGGCCATCCACCAACACCGCACCCGCGAGCTGCAGTTCTTCGACCCCCGCATATCAGTCCAGGATGCGCAGATCCCAACCCCTATGGTGGCGGTGGCACTATTTCCTGCTCCGGGGTCGATTGGCTCGGGACGTCGGTCGATGCCTGTCCACCCATGCAAACGATGAGGTCCAGAAGCTCGCCGTCGACCTTGTCAGGACGGTAGTCGGACCCAGACGAGTATAGCGACCAAGTCATCGGAGGCAGCAGCGTGGGGAACTCCATGGCAGCTGATGGAGGTACGCGGCCGCGTTTCCTCGCACCGGCCGGATCATGCCGTCGCCGTCGCGTCCCCTCGCGCTCCGCCGGACCTGGCCGCCGCTCGTGGCCCTGTTGTTTCTTAGGTCCCTGCCTAATGCACGAGCATGACGCATCGTGGCACCGGTGAAAATCAGCATCGCCCACCCCTGCTCCTCTATCTCCGGCCTCCCGGGGGGCCTCGTGCGTAGCCTCCTGTGCACTCCTCTGCCTCCATGGTCCCCCGCCACTAGCGCTCGTCGTGGCCTGGGCCAGTGCTGCACCGACACACAAGAATGAGATGAAGATTGCTTGCACTGCTCTTCCTCTTCTCCCTATTCGCCCCTGATTAGTTTTTTGGGGAATCAATTGCACTTGTGTGCTATAATTGTTGATACCCACAAATCTTCTATGTCAATGCCTAGAGGAGTACTGATATTGGACAAATCTTGTTTTTGAGAGCTCTACTGATTATTTCTTATCTTATTCTAGGAAGAACATAATGACACTATTATGACCTTCATTTTTAGTGCAGTTTCTCTTTTTGATATTTTGTTGACTGGTGGGAGACCTCAAAACCTAATTAATTACATTTTGTGACAAAGTTGCTCTGAAGAATTTCCTGCAGTCCTAATTTTCCTGTCAGTATGCGTCACCATCGCGTGGTTCTGTAGAAGAGCATGAAACAAATGAATTCTATGATTTTATCTGAGTCCTTGCATCTGCTACTAGTTGCTTTGAATATTTGTTCCATATCTAAATGTATTTTTCTACCGGGGTGCTTAATGAGTCAAGATGTGGTGCCGGACAAAAATGACTCATGTTCAAGAATGCAGACTTTCTCGTTAGTTTATATTTTGTTAAGAATTTTTTCAGGTGCTTAACCGTTTCAACCGGGGAACCATTTCTTTTTGTGATTCAATATCTAGACACTTAACAAATGTAACCTTGGTGCTGGATATAGACAGCGTACCGATGTGCAAATAATAAATAATGAGAAATTTTTATTGTAGCTCAAGACTGGCAAAACATATTTTCTTGAAGTAATACTGAGACATTTGTATTGTCATATGTGCATGAGAGCGGCCTCATAAAACACTTTAACATGCCCAAAAGTACTGAAGCTAGCGGGCGGCCTGATAAAACATCTGAACATATTTGTTGGAGTAATACTGAGACATTTGTATTTCCTAACAGACCAACTGCAAGTTGTTCTTGCACCTTGTGTATGTGCTAGTTCTTGCTCAATTCTGTACTTGCGTTATTGGTAAGCTAAGCAAGAGATAATCATGTACTCGTTTTATTTAAGACTATAAGCAACTTGTTTCTATGATCTAAGCGGTAGCTATAGGGAGGTAGCACATGTGTTGAATCATATGGATGCTTAACAAGTTTCTATGATGTGCTGAATCATATGCGTGCTTAACAGGTTTCTCTGAGGTGCGGAATCATATAGGTTCTTAACAAGTTACTATGAGGTGCTTAATCATATGAGTGTTTAACAATTTTCTCTGAGGTGCAGACTCAAATGCATGGTACCGAA
Source organism: Avena sativa (assembly GCA_916181665.1). Classification (NCBI taxonomy): domain Eukaryota; kingdom Viridiplantae; phylum Streptophyta; class Magnoliopsida; order Poales; family Poaceae; genus Avena; species Avena sativa. The sequence goes on along the minus strand of OV702285.1, from coordinate 89,807,704 downwards.
GTACTCCCTCCGTTTGGAAATATAAGATGTTTTAGGTTTGTGAATGAGATGTATCTAGACATATTTTAGTGTCTAGATTCATTTGAACCTATACACTAAAACATGTCTAGATACATCTCCTTCACAAACCTAAAACATCTTATATTTCTAAACGGAGGGAGTATAAGCAAGGATGTGCTTAACTTCATAAGAGACGTGAAGTGTGCTTATTATACATGTACGTGGGTCTCCCAGGTACTGAATAGTGCTTAACTAGATACTTAGTACCTAGCTGCATGAAATTTTTGCCTGTTATCTTATCGCTGCATGGAATTTGTGCTTGTTGTTATCTCATCTAGCTGCATGGAATTTGCGTGCTGATGAATACTATCTTAATCGTGCAAAAATCTCGTATAGTTATTAGATGTTGAACTGTCGAAATGGATAGTCAGATTGATGTTGCTAGGACTGGAACATGCACCTCATGGGTGCTTAACAAGTTAAGTTGTGTGAGTATTTTAGGGGAAAGTAGATAATTATTCATATATTTGAATTTGGGTTCATTTTGTGAGTCTGATTGTCTACTGGGTGTGCCAGATGTATATTTTCAATGGTGCTCAATGGGTTGAACTGTGGGTACTGAATAACTATGGTGCTGAGTAAGTTAAAGGGGGTGTTGAATCATGCTGCTATATGGGTTGAACTTTGGGTGCCGAATACATGTGGTGCTGAGTAAGTTAAAGGGGAGGGGGTCTGAATCATGCTGCTCAATGGGTTGAACTGTGGGTGCCGAATAATTGTGGTGCTGAGTAAGTTAAAGGGGGTGCTGAATCATGGTTCAGAGTACCTTTTAACACGTGGTGCTGAAATTAAAATGACCCACAAGCATCGAGGGTGCCAACTTTCATTAGTTCTGAATTGACCTGTAAACTCCAATGCACATGCTGTTGTTACGCAACATAGTTCATTAGTTATGGCCTTATGGGTGCCTCAAAAAGATAATAGTTCTGGATTTCTAGTCACTTTGCTACTAGTTCCGATAATTTCCATTTTGGTTGACAAAACCTATTAGGCCATGATAGCGGGAAAACCACGTTGACACCTGCTAGTCATTCATGGATGAGTTTGAACAACCTGAATCAGACACGACGGTGATTGAGAGTTGAAATCTAGGATCATTCTTCGTGAGGAGTTCGTTTGTTGAACTGAGTTTTGTTTATATATGTATTTAACTGAATTTTGTTTATATCTGTATTTAACTAAATTTGGTGTTTGTATTTAGGTGACTGAATTTCATACTTGTATGTAGTTGTCTTCAGGTAATTGAACTTCATATTTGTAAGCAGTTGTCTGCTGAAAAACAGGACTATGAATCGCTGCTGGGCTCATGCCTCATGGATGCCATCTAAAGGACGCCCGTGATGGTTAGAGCGGGACAACAGAGGGGTGTCATAGGACGTTAGAGAATGACATCCGAAAAGGCGGAGGCAGGAGGAGGAGCAAGAGGTGGGCGACCGTCGAGGCCTTTTCTGCCACACAGGGTCGTGGGGATTTGATGATGACTTTCTCTGTTTTACTAATCTTGCATCACACTCCTAACCGACTGGCATAGCCCAAGAGTCAGACATTACTATTATACTGGTACAAGTTTACAATGCAAAATCTATTGCCGGTACAAGGACGCGTCCTTAATTTGTGGTATAGTTACAAGGACGCGACCTTAACCAGGGTGTAATTTCTGGATACACTAAGATCTCCAGGGACGGTATAATTTTCTAGCTCCTTCTCCTTGGTCGAATAAGGAATTGGGGCACGACATGTTTCGATCCAGGGACGGATCTAGGGGTTCGGAATCAGAACTAAGGTAGGTACTGGAAATCGGTACCCACCGCTAGGTAGGTAGGGGTTATGGCCCAAGTTAAGTACCGCTGGCTAAGCCAACCCATGGAGGGTACCGTGTGTTTGAATTTCGAAACGAGCCTGCGCCTGATGACATGGTCTGTGGGCTGGCTGACAGAAAGTCAGCCCACTGCTCCAAGCTGCTGCCAATTACCTCTTTTTGATAGTTTTCCAAACCAAGATTCAAACAAAAGCTGCAAACACCACCAAAATAAAACCGCCAAACTATGACAAGTTTCCTCTTTTGCTTGTGCATGTGATGTTCTAGATGAGAGAAAGTAGTTTCACAAATACTTGGTGTAAATTGTAAATGAAAAATGATAGACATTGGGTACGCATCGCGGAGCATGTGTGTGGTGCTAGATGCTTCCTCTAGCGAGGATGGGCGTACCAAATCCGCTTCCTATGTGTGTGGTGCTGTTTTTTAGGTGGATAAATCAGGCCTATGGGAAGCGGCAACCCATGCACCGACAGATGGTCTAGTCTCTGGTGAGTATGTTGGATGGATATGTCGGTGCATGGGTTGGGTCCTGGGCTGGTGGAGGGTGCCAGGAGAAGAACCGTGAGATTCAGACATTCGAAATCCGTTCCACCTTTTGGGGGAGGGATTCTAGGGGGCTGGTGTGATCTCTCGAAGTTCCTTTTGTGATTTTTTGAGGAGGATGAAGTTTGGGAAGTTCTGCGTGCTGATTGATGATTAGTTGGTGTGACCACACTTTGTTGATGGGTGAGCAAGTTGCATATGAGTATTCATCAGAGTATAATTGGAGAAAAAACCAAGGGATTAACAAAATAACAGAATTTTCTCTCTTTGCCGCACAAGAAATCGACTACTACACCGTTTGAAGTTTGCAGATGCTACAAACTCTATTAAGTAGTTCTTGCATCATGTAGCACAATCTATTAAGTAGAATGGTATCATAGATTTTAGTTATCCGATGTTGCATCTTAAAACTCTTAAAATTTCTAAACTTCCATTTGGTTGCAACAAATCAGACAATGGTTTGACTAAATAGTTAGTGTAAGAGTGCATATTTGATATTGTACCGCCTCTTACAGGATTTTGTATTGTGTTCACCTTTCCTGGTACCAAAACTATCACATTCCTGGTAGCATTTGCAAGTTCGAGGGGATAATGTCATCTGCAAACGGATAATACAGCAATTTGCATCCCTAGACTCGATGGTTAGCAGATCTTTTTAGCAGATGTCTACTTGGTTTTGACTTCCGTTTCTCCATTTTTACCAATCATAATACTCTCTCCAACTCATATAGTTGACTCAAATTTATCTAGATATGGATGTATCTAGCACTAAAACTTAATTAGATCATTCGTATCTAGACGAATTTAAACCAACTAATATGGATCGGAGGAAGTACATATTCTAGATGAGCAGGTGGTGGTCTGCCTAGGGGTTAGTACATGTTACTTCTATGCTTAGACAGCCCGCCAGTAATGCGTCACACTGCCATGTTGGCATAGTACATGTTACTTCTCTATATGTTATTTCTCTATTTAGACAGCTCGTCAGTACCGCGTCACACTGTCATGTTGACATGAATTATGCATTGCATTATATTTCCAAATTGCAGCTGAAATTCTACCAATTTTTTTACCAAATATTGTCCAATTTTTGCTCTGAAAATAGATACCATATAATTTGGGTATGACCGAATCTGAATTATCGGATATCCGAATTTTTGGGTATACGAATTTGTGGACAGTAAAATTGAAAAGTAAATTTTCATTTTTATTTTCTGAAAACCAAATTCAAAATATACCAAAATATACAAAGACCGAATTTTGAACGCCCACCCCTATTTACGGTTTCTGCGGCTTTAGAGTTGCTCTTCATTTTCTGCGGTTTTAGAGTTGCTCATAACCACGTCATAACCCTTGCGTCGAGCCGCGCCGCCGCCGAGCCGCTTCTCCCCGACTGCTTCTTCCCAGAATCTGCACCGCGGCCGAGCCGTCCACCCGCCGACGCCCAAGCTATAAACCAAACCGGGCGCTAGAGGCTAAGCCGCATGCACCACCACCTTCCTTCTCCCCTGCCGCGCGATGTCTCTGCCTCTGCCTCTGCCGCCGCCGCCGAGGATGCCGGGGGTTTCCTCTGGGCGCATTTTCGCTCCCCTCCCGCCCGCGCCGCTTCTGCAGTCTAGAAGGTACGCCCTCCTCTCCCTTCCTTCCTTTCTCCCTTTTATCTTGCAAGCTGCGATTTCCGGGATTCTGCTAGGACGATGGTATTTCTCAGGCCAGGCAGAGGCTCTTTTGCAGATACATGACACCCACTATGTGTATCAGTGTATAGCTCTATGACAGTTTCCAGTATGTGTATTTGGAGATATGAAAAGTACATTGCATTAGACAATATTGTAGGATTCTAAGATGTACTAGCTTCTTAGTTGGCATTAGTTAACCTATCTGGTTCACTAAATGTCAAATATGTCACCATCGTTAACTTCTTGTAGGCATGACGATAAGATACTACATGAGCACTGACCACATCAGAAATCATCCAACTGTTAGAGGATGAGACGATTGGTTGCCTTTCGTTTTCAGGGAACGATGATTGTTTACTAGTGCTGTAGTTTGTGGATTTCACTGGGCTGGTGCTGGACATTCACCGAAGCAATTGAGCATAGAATTGTCAGGGGGGAGGGTAATTGGGTTCTGGTTCATCTACTTTGAAAATCTAAATTCCCCGATACTCCCATTGTATCCCCGCATATTGACATATTGATAGCGATATAGCTTTTGGTCGTTAAATGTTCTCTTGGGTTGGGCGAATCCTGTACTTAGTGAGATTACAACACTTTGTACCTTGGCAACTGGTTTGTTTTTTCTTTCTTGTAATAGTTATTTGGTGCATTAGGATATTTTGAAAACAATAGTTTATGTATCTCTTTTGTAGAGAGGTGCATGTTTGGTATCTTTGCCCCGATGAGCTGAATGATGACTCCCAGTTGAAGATGTATGAGGAAATCCTTTCTCCTGCTGAAAAAAAGTGCGCTAATAAAAAAATGTTGTGGAAAGATGCTATCTTATCCTGTGCATTGAGGCGAACTACCATCGCAAGATGTATGTAACCACCAGCTGCTTGTTGCACTGCGATCACATTTAGTATACATTTCATGCCTGTTACTATTATTCAAGAAGTTGTGTTATCTGTATTCTTGTTACTAAGTGTTATTTAATCGAAAAATCACTTGGTTCAAAACATCGCTGGAAAAACTCCGAAAATAGGAGGAGTTATTTGTATTCTTGTTAGTAGGAGTCAACCGGATAACTTCCCATAGAAACAAAAGTAGGAGTACAATTCGAATCACTCGGTTCATATCGCTAGAAAAACTCCAAAAGAAAAATTAATTTCGTCAGAGATAGTTTAGTTGGATGGAATCGGGTTGGAAAGAGAGGAGACGAGAGGGGAGAGAAGTCAATTATTTTGGCTGGGGGGAGGAGATATGTGGAAGCGAGGCGAGAGCAGGACAAGAGGCGAAAGAAAGTTGCATTTGTGCATTCATCTGTGATAATATATGGGAAAAATATCATTCAAGATCAATGATGTAAGTTTTGAGCTCTTCAGAGATGACATTTCCCCCCTCAATTAACACTTTAGGACCTATTAGATGTACAACCACTTTCTGATGCATATGCAGTTTTCTTAAGGAGTCATAAAAATGTAGAATGGAACTATCGGTCATTTGACCTGTAACATGGAACTCTAGCATGCTGCTCAATGTTTTATGATCCTTAGCGTTTTATCTCGTTATATTTCAATACTTCTTGCTTTGCTTGTTGTTACTAATTATATTTTCTGCAGCATGAAACATGTCATGGGATAGCACAACAGGAATACCAATATGCTTATTGCTATTTTGTTTGAACTATACTAGACACAGATTGTAAAATTGATCCAAGATCGTTCGAGTTTAAGTACAACAAATTTCACAAACCTGAGGTAAGAGTTTAGGTTTCAGTTATTTTCATTTGTGCAATTTGAAGCCATGTGACTAACTTGCCTTTGGTTCCTTTCCTCGCTTGATCAGATATTGTGGCCACCTGATGATAGCACTGTGGAGCGGCCTTTGCATTTCAACATTTCACACACTTCTTCTTTGATTACCTGTGGCATTGCCATGCATGCTCATGTATGTTCCTTGTCCCTGTGAATGCCAAAAGTGAGAAATAAATGACCATGCTTCTGTTGCTGTGGAAGTTATCCGGTTGACGTTGCTGTTTTATGTACTGTCTCAGATCGGCATCGATGTTGAAGAGAAGAAACGTAAGACAACCAAGAGTGTTTTATCTCTCGCTCGCCGTTTTTTCACCCCTTCTGAAGCTAATTATCTTGCTGACATTTCTGATTCAGATGCTCAGCGGAAGGAATTCTTCAAACTTTGGACTCTTAAAGTTAGTGAGACTCTCTTTGGTCATTATTTCACAGCCCTTTCATATGCACATGCAACCACTGGATTATGTTGTACATTCTTTAGAACATTCAGCAGTGATGGTATATTTTCAGGACCACTAACATACTCTAGCTGACTTCTTTGTTCTTTGCTATAGAAATGCAGGTTTGGAATATTTATCTAGTATTGCAACCCCATTTTTAGATGCTAACTTCTAGTTCCTTACGTAACCTATGATTATAGTACATGGATCAAATTGATGGACACATAGATTGGAATCGTATGAGTAGTCGCTTTGTGGAAAAAGAAACCCGTTATGAAAACAGTTCGCACCGAATATTCCCTTGTTAAGTTAAATGTTCGTAATTCTGATTAATGATAAGATGTTGCAAAACATTGCTTACTTGGAACTATCATTGATGTCTAAACCTTTAGGAAGCATATGTAAAGGCTCTTGGATTAGGTCTCTCAGGTGCTCCATTCAATGAGTTTTCAATCATGTTGGAAACCAGTAAAGGAATTCGGATTTCCAAGGTATGTAGCTTTGACCTTTCCCTTCTATTGGTGTATTTAACATCCGGTGCATATGTGAGGGAATACGGAACTATGTGTGTGGAAAATAATTCCACATAATATTCTGACACCTTCTGACACGTGGGTCTTCCAACCAAATTTCCAAGTTAAAGTCATAGTACATTACAGAAGTGAGGCGCCTTATATTTTTCAACTTAACGGTAAATCATTTTTATCGACTGCTTTGATTCTTGTTGGATTTGCCAGGCATAAAAAATATGCGATGATTCTAAATCTGGTTCTGATCATCTGTCCGAGAATTGGCAATTTGCACTTGCGGAGTTAAATAGTTTACATTACATGGCAGTTTGTATAGAGGATGACTCCAGAAGTCAAGGTTTGTATTTCCAGCTTGCAGACTAACAGTTTGGTGATATTGTTCTTTCAGTCGCTCTATTATTGTTGGTACATATGTTTCAGGTCCTGAAAACAGTCCGGTGCCAGTAGAAATAAAAGTATGGAAGACCATACCATTTGTAGAAGATACACTTGTCTCTGGAACACATGCTGTCAAACTTATTGCTTGACCATGTGGGAACATGTGCTATTAGCCATATGATTTCACCAGATCACAGTATGATGGAAAGATTTGGTTTTGCACCTAATAGGAGGCCAAACTCTTTATAATCTTTGAAGAATGGATAACTGATGCTTGACATTATAAACTAGGAAGGGTCCAAGAAAAGCAACAGCATATACTTTGGATTTAGGCTTCTTTTATTTGCTGCCAGCTTACAAAACAACCTATTTCCGAAGGAAAGAACCACTCACAGTTCTGTCTTGTACTCTGTTGTTATAGAGCTGGAGTATTAGCAACTAAGGCTAAAAAAGTATTAGGAAACAGACAGGGCAGGAGGACTGCATTGCATTAAAACTAGATAGTAACAGTAAAAATCACCACAAACAGCCCAATCTAATGAAAGGCAATATGGCCCTTTTGTTCAAAAGAAGATTTCTTAATTTACAATTAAGATTTCTCAACATAGCAATCAGAGGACCGCGTCATTTAACATGTTATGCTTCTAGATGACCTGCAATTGTTGACGTATACTTTGTCAGCTACAAGTCGTTTAATCTAGCCATGGTAGCTAAGAAGGATTAGAAACTTTTAGCGGACCTAGGCTCGCTGCGTGTGCATATATTATAGGCCAAAGACTACCCTCAGTCCAGTATTTTGCAAGCTGCTGCGGTCAATGGTATGTATTATTCACGGAGAAGCATCCTCAAAGGAGTCTCATCTGTTGAGGAGAGGGAAAGTTGCAATGTTGTAGATGTAGACATTTGGTCTGATCCGTGGATTCTGAGAGATGAAATTAGGCGACTGATGACACCGTGTGGGCATTGTGTGTACACAAGAGTTGCAGAGCTAATTGACCTGATTATGGCACAGTGTGATGAATAGCTCATTCGGGATAACTCCATGGTTGTAGATGTTGAGTTGATATTGCGAAACACCTATCAGAGGGATGCTGAGAATTTTGTAGCATCGTATCCTGATTCCTGACCCCAAAGGTCATTTCTCTGTTAAATCAGCCTATAAGGTTTGCATGAAAAAGAGGTGCATGAAACCTGAATCCTCCTTAGCTGCAGAGCAAGGATTTGGCAACTTGAAGTTTGACTGGAGTGCCATCTGGAAGCAGGTTTTCCCGCCGAAGACAAAACAATTTCTATGGAGCTTGGCACATAACAGCTTGCCACTGCACATGAATATTAAGAGAAGAGGGATGAAGGTAGAGCTTGTAATAAAGTGGCCCACAGCCTAGAGGCGCTTGGTGCGACCGTGCAAGTGGTTTAGAAGGACATCGGTCAATTCTGTCTGAAGCACCTGCATACTCTGTTTTGGTTGCAGGACACTTGCTCAAAATCCGGGCGAATGCACACAGACATATATACGGCTAGTTCTTTTAATGAGGACAAGACGATCACATCAACTATGATACAGGTATGGAATAAGTAGTGAACAAAAATGGCAGCGAGCAAGAAATAGGAGTGCATACAGTAGAATCACAACAGGCTAACTAAGCTGTATCGAGCGCAGATTCTGGAACCACTGCTGCAGGTCCATTTGCCGGCTGCTCACTGTTTGCACTGCTACTATGACCGATCGCCAGGGTCTGAGTATCATTCTCCCGCTGTGCCTCCCTGCGTGTGCGTCTCAAGTCGATGAGTACCGACACCATCACATGGACTGCAATGTAGAAGAGCACGGCACACACCAGCGCCACGACATACATAGATTGCTTCCATCCCCTGCCGGTTCCAGCAGCATAGGCTCCCAAGAGGCCGAGCAAATCCAGCACGATCATCGTGTCCATCCCCCTGAGCCACCAGTTCTCTCTGTTCTGCTGCATCGACTTGGGAAGCAAGAGGACGATGACGATGACGGAGGCGACGAAGGAGGCGGAGTTGCTGTAGAAGAAGGCGAGGTACCGGCCCCTCCTGTTGTCGTGCATCACCGGGTTGCCCGCCTCGTACCCATCACCGTTGCTCTGCCAAGTCCCACCTGGCGGAGTCAGGCCGGCCTGGTACGTGACGCTGGCCACCAGGATTCCTAGCAGCATCAGGTACTTGCGCTTGGCGTGCCTTGCCCTCTTCTCAGGTGTCTTGTCAGTTTTCCTCTTCTCAGGTGTCTTCCCCGTTTCCGTCGTCTCCTCATTTCCTGTTCCTGTGTTACTACTATCCTTCTTCAGCAAAAACCATGTGAGCAGTGCGACCACGACGCAGAGAAGCACGGCCGCCACCAACAAGAAGATGTAGATGGATGTCTTGAGATGTTGCGTGCTGCCAGCAGCGTAGGCACCGATGAGGGCGAACAAGCCCACCACCGTGCAAACGGACAGCGCATGGGTTCGTATGGCTGGCCTGTACACATGCGGGTTGACGAGGAGGATGATAAGCGCGATGGACAGCATGAAGCTCACCGAGTTGGAGTAGAAGAAGGCATGGTAGCGGCGTGGGAAGTTGTACAGTAGCACTGGGTCACCGGCGTGGTGACCGGTCTCGTCGTCTTGGAGCCGAAAGCCGCCTGGAGGGGTCAGCCCGGCTTGGTAGGTGATGGTCGCCGCCAAGATCGCGAAGAGGAGTAACCGCTTGCGTGTCTTCTCCACAAGCTCATCCTCCTTTTTTTTCTTGTCGGTGTCGGCGTCGGTGCGTGTGCTGGGGGTTGTGCCTATGCCGGTGCCGGTGTCCGGATCTCCCAAGGTGAGCAGGACAACATGTATCACGACGTAGACCAGGACGGCGCCCGCCAGGCCCAAGACATAAATGGAGGTGCTGATGTCTCGGCAGCTTCCGGCTGCGTACGCGCCGATGAGGCCAAACAAGTCGAGCACCATGGCTACCTCCAGCACATGGTACGCGAGCAGAAGCTTAATCTGGACCACGCCGACGGCGACCAAGGAGGTTGTGAAGGCAATTGAGTTGCAGTAGAAGAAGGTCTTGTACCGCCTAGCGTTCGTGGTGAGGAGGATCGGGTCACCGGCCATATGCCCATCGCCGTTGCTCTGCCAAAGGCCACCAGGCGGGTTCAGCCCTGCTTGGTAAGTGATGGTCGCTGCAAGAGTGGCGAGCAGTAGAACAAGAGAGCGAGCCTTGTCCACCGCATCCCGGACAGTCCTGATTATAGAGGAAGAAAGAAACACAATTCAGTTACATTGTGTGCCAATGCTTTCTAGAGGAAGAAGTCTGTATGTACCTGTCATCTGTAGTCTTTTTGGTTCTTTTGTCAACGACAGAACGAAGACGTTGCAGCCTTCCTGCAACTACAACTGATTGTACGGCGGCTCTAAGTCTCCGTCTCTCATCCTGATTCCTCTTCTTCTCCTCCTCCGTCTCCTCCTTCCTCTTCATCTGCTCCTCTTCCTCCCTCTTCTTCTCCTCCTCCTTCCTCTTCTCCTCCTTCTCCTTCCTCTTCTCCTCCTCTAAAAAGTGAAAAATGAAGAGAGCCATTTGGAAAGCTGTGCAAGCCGCGACCAGGATCACAAGATACACGGTAGTATCTCTCTCCCTACAGCTTCCGGCGACGTACGCGACGATGAGGCCAACCAGCGCGACGGTGATGAACGCGTACGCCTTTCTGAGATTGAAGACAAGTTTCCTGTCCAGAAGCACGACGATGATCTGCAGTGATGCGGCAAATGCCGTGGTGTTGCCTAGGAAGAACGCGCCCAGGCGTATGTTGTGGCCGTGCTTGAGGATAGGGTCTCCTGGGCGGTGGCCGCCGTCGGTGCTGTCCCAGAAACCGCCCGGCGTGCTCAGCCCGGCGACATAGGTGACGCTCACCGAGAACGTCGCCAGAACCATCAGGACCTTGTGCTTGCGGAGCCGTCTCTCTTTTTCCGTGTCCGCTGCATTGGCCTTCTCCTCGTCCGGTGGGTTAGCCTTCTCCTCGTCTGCGAACGAGGCCTGGTACATCTGATACACGAGGAAGGCAAGGAAGATGGCTACCAGCACCGAGGAGCAGATGACGGTGAACATGTCCCTGCAAGTGCCGGCAGCGTATGCCACCATGAGGCTGAGCAGGTCCAGCAGCAGGACCAACCGCAGCGGTATGTAGATGAACCTGGCGCGGTCGCTCTTGTGGAGGAAGTCGAGGAGGAGCATGAGGATGATGACCACGAGCGAAGAAGTGAACGCCGCAGCGTTGGAGTAGAAGAAAATCAGGTAGCGGCGGTAGTGGGTGTCCCGGATGATGGGGTCGCCGGCGAGCCTTCCCGCCGGGGTATCCTGCCACACACCCCCCGGCGGGCTGAAACCCACAGCATACGTCACCGTGGCCACTAGCGTCGCCAGCAGCAGGAGGTACTTGCACAGCTTCAGCACGAGCTCGTCACTCGTCATCCCTGGAGGCTGAACCTTCTTCACTAGACTGGTGGTGGCCATAACTGCAGGTTTCCTGGACGGAGGACAAGGCCTGGATCTTGGGAGATATAACGAGGATGCGCAGCTGCCCTGGAACAGTTTTGCGACGACCTTGCAGAAAGAATGACTTGAACAAAGAGAGAGAGTCAGTCGTTCTAAAAAAAATGATCACTTGGCAGTTGGCACCACACCATGTAGTATTATTGCACATGTCTTTACTCTGCAACGTGTGGAACGACTACTGTACGTACTTGGGAAGACCTGCAGGACCAATTGAAGTCGTTGAAATGCTGACAAGAATGCTCAACCATCTTCCAAGTTACAGAACGCCTACTCACCAATGGGCTCGTGGTATGCACCTATCTAGTAGTTTAATGCATCAAGGCGTGTCTGAATCTGCTGCACATGGAAATGTCGCAGATCATGCACCATGTGGTAGAACACTCCAAGCAGGTCACAGCGAGCAGGCTGACAGTGCCAAGGTTTTCTTAATTACTCCAAATTCTGTAGAGTCGTTTTCTTACGCGTCATTTGTTTTGCCAGAATGTTGAATCGCCTAGTTTATGTGCCTGACAGCGTCAGTTTTGGAAGCTTGGTAGTGGTACTGATTGTCTGAACACGCATCGGTTTATGTATGGCCAAAAGGATAATCGCCTCTATATGTCTGAACTATCTGGCAAGACTTGGACTCCCAGGTCATCAAATAAATGTAAGCTCGTTTTTTCTCACCTAACTTGTGGTGACATGCACCGGCCGCCAGCTGCAATTATTGTGTAGCCTCTGACGCAAGGTTAATACCGTGCCCTTTGTTTCACAGCCATCAGGTGGGAAATCAACAGCTCAGATCGCAAGCTGGATGCTAAGCAAAACGCAGTACAACAGCACTGCAGCGGAATACTACTGTTCTATGCAATAGCAGTGGTTCCGTAGAAGTGGAGTACTAAGGTACAAGAACAAATTGGCACTTCCACACTAGTAAGTTGAAAATTATTCAGGCAATGCATAATTAAAAAATGGGAGGACATTCCGGTGAAAGGGAAACATATTAGAGGATTATAATCCTTGTTGCTTGGCCCAAATTGAGAAAATAGGTACACTCTTTTATCAAAGATTTCCAAACTTGCAAAATTAACAAGTGAGAACACACTGCCTATCGTGGGTTGTTGCAACCATTAACAGTCCCTGATTTTGCTTGGGCACACATTAACATGGATTTTGAGGAGGGTCTTCCAATTTCAGAGAACAAAGACATCGTCCTGGTTGTAGTAGTCAGATTCAAAAAATATGCTTGTTTTATTGCTATGAAACACCCTATCACAATCAGGACAGTTGCTAGGTCTTTCACTGACAATGTGTTCAAATATCATGGCTTGCCATGTGTCACTGTGATAGACAGAGACATGATCTTTACTAGTTCTCTGTGGCAATCATTATTCAGTGCGATGGGGGTCAAATTACATTTTAGCACTTCATACCACCCTCAGACTAATGGTCAGATAGAATGGGTAAACCAGAGCCTAGAAAACTATTTAAGGAGTATGGCATTCACTCAACCAAAAAAAGACACTCTTGGCTCTCCATGCCTGAATGGTGGTTTAATACTACTGGTAGCTGAAATGTTATTGCCAGCTGAAGTTACTATGGACCAGTTTGTTCCAGATCAGCAGAGAGAGAAAATAGTTGCAGATATTAAAGAAAATCTTGCCGAAGCTTAAGAGAGAGTGGAACATTTTCTGACAAACGTAGAGTAGAAAGATCATTTGAAGTGGGTGACATGGATACTTAAATCTCTAACCTTACATGCATACATCACTCAGACTACATAGATGTCTCAAACTCAAAAGTCCTAGTAGAGATAGGAAATACATCCTACAAGTTACTACTGTCAGAAAATTGCAAACTACACCATACATTTCATGTAAGCCAACTCAAGAAATATTTGGCATCTGCTTAGTGAGGTGGAGCGTGGTATCGGTACGTAGGCCCAAACATCCTGGCCAGGCGCGCGTCACCTTTTATTCGCGAGTAATTCCTTCAGTTTCTTAGGGTCGTTTTTGTGTGTGTCCTTTTTTCTCGCCTTGTTTCCATGTATTTTGTCAGCGTCTCCCTGGCCTGAACCTCTTATGTATCCTCTCAATTGGATCGGCAGCGTTCAACAAATAAGCATACGTTCCATCAGAGAAAGAAGTTTTTTTCTTTTTTGAGGTATTCGTGTTTAAGAAGTTTCAAAGTACTCTCTCTCCATTTCAAAATAGATGTCTTGGATTGTTAAGATTTGAATGACTAAATAGTGCATAGATTTATTCAAATTTTACCAAATTTGAGACATCTATTTTAAGACGGATGGAGTAGTTTTTTTTCTACTTTTGAGAACCTGTAGCTGTTCATTAATTTGGTTTATGTTCACTTAATAACTCAGTTGTCCATTCGATCATGCAGTAGAACCGGGAGAAAACCCTTAAGACTATAAGAAGTAAGTTGTCCCTACTTATATATACACAATTCCACATGCAAAGACAGCAAGAATTTACCAAGAAAACTAGACAAGAAGGAGCAACGATGACTTAAATGCTCCACTACCCCATACAAAAAAATCATTCAGATTCAGGCACTTCCGTGCCATGTACCAGATCAAAAGAAAGGGCTAGGGATCTTCCATACGCATGATCAGCTAGTACGCTGGAGGCGGCTCGCGGCAGTAGTGTCTCCTCTGTCCAACGGGACTGGGAGGCGGCGTCGTCGTGCCGGCGGAGACGTTGAGCGCCATGGACGCGACGGCCTTGGCCCAGGCCATGAGCTCCCTCTTCATTCGCTCCTCTTCGCCCCAGATCACCGGATCCACCACCTCAGCCTTGTCTGTGGCGATCAGGAACGCCGGCGCCTCCTCGACATCGTGGGCCACCGCGAATGGCCGGACGATCTCCGCTCCGGTAGCCATCCTTGTCATAGAACGAGAGGGTCTGTATGTGGGTGAAGGTAGTAGCTAGGCTAGCAGCAGTAGCCTATGGTAGGATGCATGAGGCATTCGATGCCCCGTTTTATACACAGGCGGCCAGGAAGAATGTGTGGCGTGGGAATAGAGTATCGGGCGCGCACGGAGTCAAGGCCTCCACCTCCGTGGTGTGTGCGTGTGCGTGTGTCTGTCGCCCTGCGCCGCGCTTCTGCCGGAGTGGGTTCCGAGAGTTTTGTTACGACGTCGCCATCGGGCGGAATGGGATGAAGAAGCTCGCGCGGGTGGTCTGCAGGGATGAGGCGGCTGATCGAACTCGTTTACTTTCATTTTTTGGCGGGGACTTTTTTGTGTGGCTCAACTGAATCGTTTACATTTTCAGATTCTGACAGCTGTTACACATGTGCGCCGGCCACGATTTTTTTTAAAAGGTACACCTGTTGTGATGCTACAACTTTCACACGTCCGTTCGGGCGTCTTCTGGCCTTGGTAGATTAGTGGAGTCTGATGTTAATCGAGAAGGCTCTATTTTTTTCTGGAAGGTTTGATTGCCACTATGTTAATTTGCTGACTTGATCCGGTACTACCCCTTCCCATTAAAAACTCAGTATAAATACGTTCGTGTATATATTAAATTCGTTCTCGTATAAATACGTCCACGTATATATTAAACCCATTCCACTGCTACGCCGATTGGGGTCGGCCGTCGGGCGTGAACGTGTTTCCTGTACTGTACCCTTCTAGAGGCATACATATCGGGATCAATAGTTATACGTAATTCCCGCACGGACATGATCCGGCTTGTCCAATCACGACCGCCACCGCCGGCCATCGTCACGACCGCCGCTGCTAAGCTCTCATGCGCCGTCTTCGTCGGACATTCTGACGAGCCGCCGGACAAGTCACCAGACAACTTGTCGGACAGTCCGGCCGCCGTCGCCTTTGCACACCGCCGTTGCCGTCATACCAGCACTGTCTACACACCTACGAGGCCAAGCCGATGTGCGCTCTCTTCAGGCCGAGTCACCGGCTCGCCGGACCCAACCGCCATCATTATCACCGCGCACGGATATGGCCATTGCGAACAATGATCTGGCGTATAGCCATACTTTTTTTTTTCTTACATAGAGCTGGTACTAGTACATGTACGGCTGGAAAAACCCTACACGAGTTTAAATGGACATGTGGACCATACAGGTGGATCTCCAACCTATGCAGCCCCGCGGCCCGGTGGTGCTAAGGGACACAAGGTATTTTAGTATTTCGCACTTCAGTAGTTCAGCTCCAGGTCATCATTTTTCCTATTCTTTTTGAGAGGTCGACAACAGTAGCACATGATTCTTCCAGAAGGATCAATCAATAATCACCCGCTCGAGGTAAGGAAAATCACAAACTAACCTCTTGTAACTCTTTCGTTTAAGCTAGTCATAATGAAAGTAACTTAGCTAGTAACATGTAATGCCAACTAAGCAAATTGATGATATGGCATGATAATTAATGAATAAAAAGAGAGAGGTGGTAACTTAGCTAGTTACCATAACATCACACGTACCAAAACAATATGAGTCTATAACCTAATTTATTAGACCTTGTATTACATCACACACATGTTACTATCACTACGGGAGAAAGGTTCTTTGCCATGTGGATGGCTCCCCGGAACACGGCAAACCCTTTGCCGTGTGCTTACACACGGCAAAAGCAACACGGCAACGATCGGGACGGCAAAGAGCCTTTGCCGTGTGTCTTGACGCCCGGAACATGGCAAAGACTTTGTCGTGTGTTTTCTAATCACATAAGGCACACTAAAGTAGTTGACGGTTCCGTCTGTCTGACAGATCGGTGCCGTGTATGACCTTTGCCGTGTGCCTTCGATCTTTGTCGTGTGTCCTACCTTTGCCGTGTGTCTTGTCTTCGCCGTGTGTGTGTCCTTTGCCGTGTGCTTTGGTGCCGTGTGTACTGTCCTTTGTTGTGTCTTCCCCTTTGCCGTGTGCCTCCCAGTGGTGACACACGGCAAAGTTCATCCTTTGCCGTGTGCCTTTGGCATAGCGCACACGGCAAAGACCCTGTGTATAACCTCAGCAGCACACAGGCACACGGCAAAGAAGCCATTTGGCACTTATATACACGGCAAAGCAGCCCTGTTTTTTTTTTTTTTGTTTCCATTCATTTCCTACAATTCAAAACATAGAATATATATATATATGATCATACCTCCATGGTGTGTGCGTGCGTCGTGTGTCGTCGTCCTGCGCCGCGCGTCTGCCGGAGTGGGTTCCGAGAGTTTTGTTAAGACGTCTCCACCAGGCGGAATGGGACGAAGAAGCGCGGGTGGTCTGCGGGGTTGAGGCGGCTGATCGAACTCGTTTACTTTATTTTTTTTCGGGGACTTTTTTGTGTGGCTCAACTGAATCGTTTACATTTTCAGATTCTGACAGCTGTTACACATGTGTGCCACGATTTAGAAATAACTACACTTGTATTGCTGGCTACAACTTCCACACAACCGGTCGTCGTCTCTTCTTCTTCTTCGAATCAGGCTTTCGTCCCTCTTTATAAATAAAGCATATAGGTAAGACCGTTCCTGACCAGACAACACAACGCCCAAAGGATAGCCGGACAATACTAGGGCCAAACAGCACAAGTCGAAGCCCAAGAGAAAATACAAAAGAAATAAATACACAACACCGCCGGATCGACAACCGGCGAAGACTCACGACCGCTGCGCCCCCCGAAGTCAGCCCACCCCGATCCTATGCCACCGGATTGCCGTGTACCAAGCAACACCTTCAAGAAGTGCGATGATGTCGACGCTGCTTCCCGAACAACTCCTAGGATTTCTCCCGGTACACGTGGGGGGAGCGTACACCCAATGCCCTTCAAGAAGGAAGGCGGCATCCGCAGATATCCGGCAGAGGATATCTCCCGACCCCGACCCCCAGAGAACCACACCCTGTCCAATCCTAGCACTCCACCGAGCTTTCCGCCCGCCAACATGCGCCCAAACGGTCTTGCAGTCTTCATCGGCGTCTCACCATGACAACCACCGCGAGGCTGGCTGTGCCGAGACCACCCGCCGAAGACAAGGGACAGAGGCTCCGCTGCCACGTGGGAGGGACCGACCTCCACCGCCCAAGCAGTAGCAGACCGGATGCAGCTGCGGAAGAAAACCAGGCCAACTAGGACCGGCCGGACCCGGAATGGTTCCGTGAAGCTCCCACCGCCGCGCTGCGGCCGACGTGGTGGCATCGATCGCCGCTCTCCCTGACCCGAGGAGTACCCCAGACCAACCATGGCAACAGCCCGAGAGCCAGCTAGAAGCTCGTCTGTACCACCACCGCCACCAACTGGTGGCCCCCTCGCCCTGCCACCATCCAGAGCACCGTCGGGGCGCCGCCTGCCAAAACACCCCACCACGAGAGTACCTCCCAGACCCTTGAACACCATCGTCCGGGGCCGCCGCCCCGGCATCCCGAACTCGAGCCCAAGCCCCGACCAACCTCACAGAAGAGTCGCCGGAATGATCGAGGAGGGAAGGCACAACAGACCGTAGCCGCCCGGGCGTACATCATCCTAGTAGGGGGACATACCCCATCCACCCTGAGGTGGGCGCAGACCGGATGTAGCAGCAGGGCCGGATCAGCCCGTAGGCCCCGCAGGCCTAGATCCGATCCAGATCGGGCCTAGACCATCCCTACCGCCGCACTGCAGTGGCCTGGACGCTGCCGCCGGCCAGCACAGCCGGTGCCGACCCGGCCCTCACCCATCGTCGGCCGACCCTGGCCAGGCTCCGCCGCCACCGGCACCGCAGGGGCTTTGCCCTGCGGCGGCCGCTGGCGACGGCGGGGGGAGGGGGAGGATGTGGGGTGCGCGGCGGCGGGCGCTAGGGTTTCCGCTCGGTCGCCCGCGCGGGAGGTGGGGAGGGGGGCGACGCGGATGGAGCGATGTGGGTTTTTCCCCGCTCGGTCGCGTCTCTTCTCGCCTTGGTAGATTAATGGAGTCTAATGTTAAGCGACAACTCCATTTTATTTCCAGGTGTTGACTACCACTGTGTTAATTTGCAGCATACATCGCCAACGGTACACAAACGAATGTCCAGATTTCAATGACAACATCCGATTGTCTTTGAACTAGGTGACATGCATGATCACTACATCCTCTGTTCCATAGTATATATATATATATTGTTTGTTTTGACAAACTAATTTAGTTTGCGCTAAAACATACTACTCGTACACTATAAAACAAAGAATGTAAAACTACAGCATACATGAGCTACCACATCCATATACCGACAGTCGGATAAGTAGATCCAACGGCCTTGTGGGCATATCTATACCCTATTACCCGTTCTCAAATGGACATGGGGACCATACCGGTGGATCTCCAACCTATGCAGCCGAGCAGCCCGGTGGCGCAAGGGGCGAGTATAGGACGTATAGGACTGTGATTTCTAATTCTTAATAATTGCCATGTACTTCTGCCTGTTATTGATTCGAGACAATTGATTTTTTATTATATATGCAATCGACAAATGTAAAAATACAGTAACTTGTGTCAGCACTAATCTTGACTACGGCGTCATGCGGTGAGCTGGCCCGAGTCTCGTTCGTGCGTGAGTTGTGGCCGAGCCGTTTTGTAGCTGCATGCATGGGTGAGTTAGTTAGTTTGTTAGTGGAGAAGGTCGGCGTGAGTGGCGCAGTTAGTAGCCTTCCGATTAGTGCGTGCGTGCATAGTGGCCAGAGTTTGGTGCTCAGCAGTGTGTGTGCAGCTGCCTATATAAGGTCATGTTTATTAACTGTGTAGGTGAGAGCTAGGAGAAACAATGTAGTCTCCGGTGGCCATGGTAGTTGCCGGGCTGTTGCCACCGTTGCGAGTCCGTGTACGTATGTGCGTGAGTCTAGTGAATAAAGGCCAAGATACAGGCGTTTGGGCGCCGCGGCGTTCGTCGCTGGTAAATCTGCCTCGTCTCCGTTGTTGTTGCTGTGTGTGTCCAGAGGTAGAAGAACGGCGTTGCGAGATGCAGCGCCAACAACTTGGTGGACATGACACCGGGTATTCAGTATTTCGCACTTCAGTAGTTCAGCTCCAGGTCATAATTTTCTTTTTCTTTTTGAGAGGTTGACAACAGTTTCACATGATTCTTCCATATCAATCAATAATCATCCTCTCGAGGTAAGGAAAATCACAAATACAGACCTAAAAAACCTTTTGTAACTCTTTCGTGTATGTATGTACATGCACAACGCGGAAATACAAGAAAACCTAGAGAAGGAGGTAAGGAGCAACAGCTTAATGTCCTGGGGAAGAAGGAACACCCGTACAGAGAAAAAGAAATCAGATCCAGGCACTTACGTGCCGGATAATCATACGCATGATCAGCTAGTACGCTGGAGGCGGCTTGCAAAGTGGTGTCTCCTGTGTCCCATGGGACTGGGAGGCGGCGTCGTCGAGCCGACGGCAGAGCCGTAGTTGAGCGCCATGGACGCGACGGCCTTGGCCCACGCCATGAGCTCTCGCTTCATCCGCTCCTCGTCGCCTCAGAACACCGACACCTCCCGGACGTCGCCACCGGCCGCAAGTGGTCGGACGATCTTAGTTGCTATAACAATCTCTCTGCACACAAGCTAGGGGCGTGTTTTGTTGGCTAATCTTCGTTTCTCGCACCGGACCGGAAGAAATAAACATGTTTAGTGTCTCACGGCATGCCGGGGATTTGGCCCGCACGGGTCTTAAAGCACCTCTCATCCTGGCTCCGGGGAAACGCCAAAATCAAGTGTTTTCATCGGGACAGACCGAGCTCAAGGGGAGGAACGACGTCCGCGGGGAGGCAGCGGGGAAATGGCGACAGCCAAAAAATCGCAGCGCTGTATGGCGTGAAAAGTAGGCTCGCCTCCGTCTTATGCTACCACCTCCCGTTGGAAGACAAATCCCTCCCCATTTTCCTCTTGTGCGGCGGCTTTGGCGGTGGCGGCGAGTTAGATCTCCGGCAGTAGCTGCTAAGCAAACTCCGGCAAGGGCCGACGTCTTCTGTCCGACTCCGGCATCTGCTGGCTCACAGATTTGTGGCGCCGACTTATCCCCTGTCTTTTTCTTCGACTGCGACAGGTTCTCGACGTCCTCCACCATGAAGGTAAGAACCGCAGCCTTGCCTGCTCTCCAACTTTTTTACCAAGATAGTTAGCTCAACATTGGGATAGACCATATACAGTGCTTACGCAATGACACTCCGTTTAGGGCCAACAATTGAAGGTTATCATCCCGACAGCTGCTCTAGTCGGGCATGGATATTCCTGATCTATAGAAGACTGGTTGGTAAGAATAACAGGCTGACAGTGAAATATGGTCCCCTGATGCAGCGCCACAGAGAGATGATGGCAAAATTTGAACTATATCTACAACAACAACGGTGTAGAGGCTATCGTCATGCTTAGGACGAGAATATCCCCATTTAACCATCTTGTGCAGACATTCAGGTCTAGGGTGTTGCTTAAGGACAGCACTAACTACTGTATCGAAGAACAATTTTTTATTTTTTTTTGGAAATGGGCGCATTTATTAACCAAATATTTGATTCATATCGAAGAACAGATGGCTCAGTTTTTTTATGTTTTAGGCCATAATCAGAGATTCCAAGTCATTCACATCATATGGAAGAGATCAACCGAGACAATTTTCTAGTATTTCCATCAGGTGTTATATGCTATTGAAGAACTCAGAGAAGAGATGATCAAGCCACCATCTGGTCAAATTCCCGCGAAGATACATGGCAACGGTCGATGATTCCTCTTTTTCAAGATGAGCAACTCTATCATGTTCTTCGTTGTACGAATTGTATTAGATGCCAAAAATATATTCATGTTTTTTTTGAAACTTGTAAATATGATTTTTGATTTTTTTTTTTAATGAAGGGATCACTAGAACTCGGGAGACAAAGACACAAATCGCAAACAGAGACCCATAAAAAACTGTGTAACTCCCTTGTTTATGTATGTGCATGGACAACACGGAAGTACAAGGAAACCTAGAGAAGAAGGAGTAACAACTTGATTCTCCCGGGAAAACAACACCCCGTACAAAAAACAAAATCAGATTCAGGCGCTTACGTGCCATGTACCAGCTGAACAGAAGAAAGGGATATTATTGTACACGCATGATCAGCTAGTACGCTGGAGGCGGCTCGCAAAGTGGTGTCTCCTGTGTCCCATGGCCATGGGACTGGGAGGCGGCGGCGTCGCGCCGACGGAGCCGTTGAGCGCCATGGACGCGACGGCCTTGGCCCACGCCATGAGCTCTCTCTTCATCCGCTCCTCGTCGCCCCAGATCACCGGATCCACCACCTGATCATCCTGCATGTCCGTGGCGATCAGGAACACCGGCGCCTCCCGGACGTCGCCGGCGGCCGCGAGTGGCCGGACGATCTCAGTTGCCGTAGCCATCTCTCTGCGCAGAAGACGGAGAGGCTAAGAAGGAAGCTAGAAACTTGCAGTCTTGCAGAGAGCAAAGTTTGTGTGTTGAGGAAGGTGTAGCAGCAGGCAAAGGATGAACAAGATCGGCACTCTGCTGCCCTGTTTTATATACGCGCAGCTGCAAGGCGTGCCGCATGTGTGGCCTGCACAGAGTCAAGAGGTATATGTGGTGCTCTGCGCCAGTGCGTCTGCCGGAGCGGATTTCAGAGAGTTTGGTTAGGGCGTCGCCATCGGACGCGGCCAAAACGATGCTCTGCGTACGGGTGGTCTGAAAGGAAGAAGCGGCTGAAATCGTTTACATTTTATTTTCCTTTTTTTTGGTGGGATTTACATTTTATTTTCCGGTAGTATACATTTTCGGATTATGTCTACTCCTACCATTTCTTTGTTGGAATAGAGTCCGATGTTAACAGCTCCATTTTTTATTGGTAATGTTTTGATTGGAATGGAGTAGTACCATATAAGATCGTTAATCATTGAATCCCAACTATTCGCAAACGAAAATCGAGATTTCAGTGAGATCATCTGATTGCCGTATCCCCTGCAGTAGAGGGTGATACGCTCGCCATTAATTTTATACTTAAAGTCCAAGACACATGACATGAGACACCACCTCCTCCATAATACGGTATCTTTGCCGCTGTTGATCCTTCAACGTATGCTTGACACCGACTCCTCCATAATATGGTTAGGTATGAACATGCCCCGCACGCAAAGACGACGTGGCTGGTTGTGAAAGGCCACGATATTCAGCTCCACGGCAACACGGGGCCACTTGCAGTGTGTGCACACGGGATACAGGCTCCACATAGCATTTAACACATGGTGGCGATGGCCAGCCAGCAGCATTCAGCTGATAGTGTTGCTGCACAAGAGATGGAAACGGGTTTAGCAGAGTGATCCTATTAATTGTGCGTTCCATGGAAATATATATAGATGTTTAAGCCGGTCAAATTGTGGCTTTCGTCCATCCCTTGATATATTTTTTTGACATGTATCGAGGGATAGACTTTTAGCCAACATCTCGGTTGTGGACCAGTTTATGGTATGGGGAATGCAGTGTATCGTCAAACACTCAAACTGGTGTCAATGTACTATGATCTAATACTTATTAGCCAAGATATTAGAAAAACTACCATGAGTTTTGGAGTATAAAACTTATGTTCTCATTTTCCATGAAGTAGTAAAATAATTATAATATTTTATGCTAATTTACATGCGGGAAGCTCCGCTTGATATGGATGTGCATGATTATTTATCAGATTTTTTATTAGAATTTCATGTTGAGATTATATATGCACGCTCATATGATACACACCATTTACTATGTCCATAATTATTTTCATATTTTTATTAAAACCTGTAAATATGATTTCTGATTTTTTTTTTAAATGAAAAGATCACTAGAACTCCGGAGACAAAGACACTAATCGCAAACAGAGACCTATAAAAGACCTTGTAATTCTCTTGTTTATGTATGTGCATGAACAACACGGAAGTACACGGAAACCTAGAGAAGGAGTAACAACTTGATTCTCCCGCGAAAACAACACCCGGTACAAAAAAACAAAATCAGATTCAGGCACTTATCGTGCCATGTACCAGCTGATCAGAAGAAAGAGATATTGTACAGGCATGATCAGCTAGTACGCTGGAGGCGGCTCGCAAAGTGGTGTCTCCTGTGTCCCATGGGACTGGGAGGTGGCGGCGTCGCGCCGACGGAGCCGACGTTGTTGAGCGCCATGGACGCAACGGCCTTGGCCCAGGCCATGAGCTCTTTCTTCATCCGGTCCTCGTCGCGCCAGATCACCGGATCGACCACCTGATCATCCTGCCTGTCCGTGGCGATCATGAACACCGGCGCCTCCCGGACGTCGCCGGTGGCCACGAGCGGTCGGACGATCTCAGTTGCCGTAGCCATCTCTCTCTGCACAAGACGGAGAGGCTAAGAAGGAAGCTAGAAGGAAGCTAGAGACTTGCAGTCTTGCAGAGAGCGCAGTTTGTGTGATGAGCAGTTGAGGAAGGTAGCAGCAGTAGCCTATGGCAAGGATGAACAAGATCGGTACTCGCTGCCCTGTTTTATAAACGCGCAGCGTGCGAATAGAATATGGGATCGGGCATGTCTGTGTGCGTGGTGCCCTGCGCCACCGCGTGGGTTTCAGAGAGTTTGGTTAGGGCGTCGCCATCGGACGCGGGTGTGGACTTGAAGAAATTCAGAAGGCTGCTCTGTGACTGTGTATGAGTAGTCTGGAAGGAACAAGCGGCTGAAATCGTTTAGATTTTATTTTCCTTTTTTTTGCAGGGATTTACAATTCATTTTCCGGCAGTAATAAAACCGTTTAAATTTTCTGATTATGTGTGGTTCTGATTTTAGTTAGATAATAATTAAAGATGCGGTATGGGCGGACTGATCCATACCGTTTGTTTTTCTTTGGTGGACCGAGTGTCGATGTTAACCGCCCAATTTTTATTTGTAATGTTTGATTCAAACTAAGTATTCTAGTAAGATATAAGATTCCTAATCATTGAAGTCCAACTATTATCAAGATTTCGGTGAGATCATCTGATTGCAGTATCTCCTGAACTAAACGGTGACATGCTCACTACTGTATTACATTTTATACTTAAAGTCCAAGATACATGAGACACCTCCTCCATGATCCTGTATCCTTGTCGAACCAACGGTATGGCGGCCAATGATCCTTGTATCTATGCTTGATACCGACACCTCGTCGTTAGGCTCGTGCTCCACGCACAAGCAGCATGGCTGCTTAAGAAAAGTAATAATATTCAGCTCCACAGAACCACGGGGCCACTTGCGATGTACACACGGGATACAGGACCCACGCAACATTTAACACGTGGTGGCGATGGCCAGCCAGTAGTAGCTTTCAGCTAACGGTGTTGCTGACACAAGAGATGAAAACAGGTTTGGTAGAGCGCTCCTCCTACGAAGAAGAAAGATTGTTCCTCCTCTAGGTAAGTCATGATCTTTTAGGGCACACAAAGCTGCTGCTGACCTACCCTATGGTTTGATCCCTAAGGATCTAGATTCTTAGCTAAAAGTTTCTACCATTTAGAAAAAACCGAAAAATATCAATTAATCGTAAATGTTTCCTTGTATATTCTTAGAAATTTCAATTACCCAGTGACAGTGGTGGTGGACATAATTCTCACATGTAGAAGCTTGTTGCCAACTACCAACTATCTAAATGATAAGTGTTGCAAGCATAGTTTTAAAAACCGGACCGGTGAGTGAACCGGTGAGCCTACTGGTTTGCTGATTTACTGGTCGGACCACTGATTCAATCGGTTCGATGACAACAAAAAACCGTTCTTCTTAATTGAAATTTAAGAAAATTACAGAATAAAATGAACATAAAAGGTATATATAAGTGTATATTTTAATAAGTAATCACAAAACATGACGTATTCAAGTGGCAGTGGGCTTTATGTGGTGCTATTTCTGCCTAGCATAGGATCGTGAGTTTGATTCCTCTCTCACAACATCTTTTTTCCCTGGTTTTTTATTGTTTGGACCAGTGTCTCTTAAAAAACAGTGAGACCATCGGTTCAAGTTTTTTCCAGTTAAACCGCCAAACCGGTAGGGTTTTTAAAATGAACCCGAGATATTTCCAAGGTCAATAACTTTTTTCATAACATATCCAAGGTCAATAACTTTTTGTGTGAAACAAGAATCCCGAGATATTTCATTAGGAAAATGAACCGACTTCATAACTGGACAAATATGCCATTCTTTGTTGTTCCTCCGGCTCGACCCCAAAGAACAAAAAAAACTCACTATTTAAAAATTTGTCTTGATTTTGGACATTGTTTCATAGCAATATAGGTGGAATTTCATTGTTGTGGACTTGCAATCGATTTATCTGACGGCTTGAAGAAAAGCAGTGTCTCACCAACATATTGTAGGGGTGGTCCCTCCATGAACCAAGTGAGGTATCAAACATTGAGATGAATGATCGGAAATACAACACCACACATATGTTGGTCCCCCGACACCATAATTACTATTGATTTGTTGGAGATTCGTGCAAACTATTTTACAGTAAGATCCTTCCATCTTAGTCTAGATTCATACAAGATTTATTAGAGATCTGAAACTGCTTTGAATCTTGCAGATACATACACGAATCAGTATCAATTATAGAATAAACAAGAAAAACAACCAAATTAACAGTACAAAAATTATAAAAAACAAAATTAACAAAATTTTAATGATACATAAAAATTTCAGGAGACCCAATCAAGAAACATACAAGTTTCACTACCGAGTAGAGCTCGGGTTGTTTCCAACTTTTTAGGGGGGCTTAAGTGTAAATATGTGGGAGATGTTGACTTCGTGGACTCTGCACGAATCTCCAACAATCCTACGACATATATGACGTCGGGGGACCAACCTACTTGCGGTAAATCCGTTCTCGATGAATGATGGACTCGAAGACTTTTACAAGGTAGATTTTGATTTATTTATGTGGCACTAAAAATGGAGAGTCGGCGCAAGATCAATCATACGGGGAAGGGCTCTAGGTCCCAAAATCAAGCTTACACCGGACTTCCCAAAATGTTATTAAAACCAATAGTTTTTTCCTCTAATAATATAAGATGTTACTAAAACCAATATTTGAGAAGGGGGTGTATCATATAAGCAAGCTTGCTAAGTAAAATATTTTTAAAATATAAACGTTGACCTCCGGGGAATGATCCCTCGCGGGCTATACGTTGTTAGGTAGATAAGACCTCTCCAGCAGCGAATTATACACGCTTGGATAAAATCCCGTTTAATTCGGTCCCCATCTCAAACCCGGGTGGACTGGCTGCGCACTTGCTAGCCTTACCACCAAGCCAGCGCTTGGTTCTCTGCTAAGTAAAATATGGCATATATACAAACGATTACAGCGTGGAATGCAGCAGATCGTCTGGTCAAGCTTTCTTCAACCGTGGGATCTGTTACAACACACATGGCACCAAGTAGATCAATAAGTTATACTCCCTCAGTCTCGAATTACTTGTTACATATTTATCTAGATTTTATATATATTTATCTAGATTTCATATATATTTATATATATATATATATATATATATATATATATATATATATATATATATATATATATATATAAATTTAGATAAATCTACGACATCTAATCCAGAACTTGGGGCATGGTAGTGCACACTAATGTGGAGCGCGATGGACGCCACAGCCTCTGTATACTCCTTAATCAATACAAAAGCTAATACACCAGACTCCCCCAACAATGGCATGCATATAATTAAGCTAGCCAAGGAAAGATGTCATGCACGTATCTGCCATTATGCCATCATGCCATGATTGAGATTCGGGCAACTACTTTCTGGCTTGCCATGCGTCAGATTGATCGAGCTTCGCGCAACTGCGAGATCAATCACTACGCACAAGCTAGGCTGGACGTCGACCAAGAAGCTATATACCGTACAGCTCACTACTAGGTATCTAAGTCGTACACTTGGTCCCGTGTCTCGTGGAAGTTGGCGGCGCCGCCGACGAGACTTCGAGCGCCATGGACGCCACGGCCTTGGCCCAAGCCATGAGCTCCCTCTTCATCCGCTCCTCGTCGCCCCAGATCACCGGATCCACCGTCTGGTCCTTCTCCGTGGCCAGGAGCACGGGCAACAGCTCCGCCTTGCCGGCGGCGGCCGGGAAAGGCCGGACGGTCTCCGCTCCGGTAGACATCTCGATCTGGACACCACACTACACCACCTGATCCAGCCGAGCTGTCTCTTCTCGATCGAGTCGTACCTATCGCTTCTGCTAACTGCGTGTGTAGCTTGGCTGAACGCAGCAAGAGGAGGAATATGCGAGAGGAATGTATGTAGTGGCATGACTGAGGAGCTGGGTGTTCGGCTTTATATAGACGCGGCGGGCATGTACCGCGCGCGCATGCGCTCGTAGGCCTGCACACAGATGCCGCGCTCCAGCGTCCACGGGTTTGTGGCGCCCAGTGCACCGCGTCCACTCGGGTTGGGAGTTCGTTTGGGGGCTCGTCGCTGTCCGGCGGGATTGGGCCGATCACCGATGGCCGTTCATATTAGACAAGTGCATAATTCTATAGCATAATATGATTATGTGGGCAATGTACTCGCATCTTCATATTTGAAAGGAAAAAAGATTAAAAGAAAACGAAAGATAGCTCTTAATCCGAGTCGATGATACCTCTCATCCAGGAGAGTTGAAAATAACAAATAAGTTTTTTGGGGGAAGTGAATATGGAAATTCAGTATAAGTACGCTAGTTTTTACAGTTGTTTTTCACGACGGACTAAGAAGTAAATTCAGTACACACCAGAGTATCACCGCAGTGCTCTTCCACCCTAGAGAAAGCGCATATGCATGCCTTGACCGTCGAAATATCGCAAGACTTTTTGGTGCAATGCAACCGATTGAGCTCACAAAGCTCGAGGTCAATCCCACCTAGAGGACCATAACTTTCGGAAGCAAACAGGAAAATCTAGCATTGCATATGATCGACGGCGAGAGGCTCCCTACCAAACCCGTATTTTCTAGACGAATCTGACTCACACCGACGTGACACCCAATAACCAACTGTACCTTCGGACAAAAACGGTACGACTCAGGTACATTATTGGGTGAGTGCAAATGTCTGACAAATATTCTCGCCTTCTCCAGTCATCGCCTCCCCTAACTGTGACCGAATCAGGATGCACGCCGACCTTTGGAGCAGATTATAGCGACACGAACGAACAAAAATGGCCAGGGGCGGTAGCAACTTGCGCCATGACAGTATGGCGTGACGCCGATCACGATCGTCTCATTGGACCACCGCTGGAAGGGATCTGATTGAGGTGGAAGTGAGGAGCCAAATTGGCCAAGGCATGTACACAGGGACACGGTTCTTTGTCAAAAATTTGAACGTGGGGTTGTGAGTTTGTGAGTTGTGACCACCCATGTTAGGTCTGCCGTAGTAACCATGCATGTGACGTTTTTATTTGGCAACAGTGATGCTTTGGAAATGTTGGGTTTCTTATTTTCTTGCTTTTGGAGAATGACAAGAGAAAGAAACATTGATAAGGAAAGGCACATTTATGCCTCGCCTGCAATTGAGAGTGACAAGTGACGCTAAGCCAGCGAGACTATTGCAAAAGATGAGAAGTTATTTCTATCTTGGTAACTATAGGATTTTCTGGTAGAGTGGATCTTGCGAATCCGGTCACGGTTGTTTTCTCGGTTGCCGACCAGTTTGTTGTTCGGGGAATGCATTGTACGTCAAACCGAAGTCAACGTACCACTGTGTAATACTTACACTACAGAAAATAGGTGATAAGGTATTTGCCGCTTATACTCTCGACAAATTCTTTGCCGATAACATGCAATCGACAAATGTGGTCGAGTATATTTATAAAGAGCTAGGAAGAAAGTCACGCCGTCTCATCGCCGTTCATGGCGGATAATAGGACACATGTCCATATACACTCTACGAGTGTGGTTTTTCGTGGAGGGCTTCCCCCACTTTTGTCGAGGTCCTTTGTTTGCCAACGTTTTTCTTTTGCTATTTTGCCACGAGCTATTTTGTTTGCCGACTATTTTTTTGCCAACACTCAGCAAAGAGTTCCCCTCGATGTGTGCCTCTCGGCAATCACCTTAGTGTTCTTCCGTTCTAGAGAAATGAACACAATGCACTTCACAACTGAACATATTTATGCATGTTGTCCATTTTCACATCCGCGTCAGGATATCATAATTCGGTGCAATGCAACTGGCGATCATATCGGTCAGAGAAGCGAACGCACAAATCTAGCATTGCATATGATCTACGAGACGATAGAGAGGCTCGTTAAATACGAACCAAACTCTGTATACTCTGGCCAAACTTGACTCGACCGATCGTGACACCTATAGCTAACCATACCATTGGACATAATGCTACGGCTCAGATGTATTAAGTGCAAATGCATGCCAAATATCTTCCTTCTCCGGCCCTCGCCTCCCGTCACAACATCTAAACATGGATATGCGCTGGTCTCGGCAACAGATTACAGTGACACCAACAAACAAAAATGGCCGGCGGCTCTCGCAACTTGCATTGTGACACTATGAAGTGACGGCGGTGGGATGCATCACAATCGAATTCGCTCACGGCTGAGCGAGCTCTGTTTGAGGTGGAAGCGAGGAGCTCAATAAGACCATGACCACCCATTTTCGATCTGTCGTAGACCATGCATGTGACGTTTTTATTTGGCAACAGTGATGCTTTGGAAATTTGGTTTCTATTTTCTTGCTTTTGGACAATGACAAGAAAAGGAAACATAGATAAGGAGAGGTGCATTTATGCCCCGCCTGCAACTGAGAGTGACAAGAGAGGCTAAACCAACGACTATTGTAGAAGATGATAGTTATACCTACAAAGAGCATATCCACCTACGCCTCCAATAGAATGTTCGGCGCCAATGTGGGATGGCCGCTATTGGAAGTGCCTGGACACACCTGCTTGGCGCATTACACCGGCCCTTAGCGGCCCTCCCAATACGATAGGTCCAATAGGATTTTGGCCCATTTTTCTAGATATTTTATTTTGTAATATGCAAACAAAACGCACACTTAGAACAATCGATTATATAGCCAAATTCAAAGTCTCCGCTGCATTAGTGAAAATGTGTGTGAAATAGCTTTGTCAACTTGTCTAGCACTGGCCTCCCCTAACGGTGACCAAATTGGGATAGAAGCCAGCCTTAGGAACAAATTACAACGACGCTAACAAATAAAAATCACCAAGGGCGCCGGCAACTTCGCGGCGTGATAGTGTGGTGTTACGGCGAATGCGTGTTATATAATTGCGGTCCAAGTGGTTGAATCACAATCGCATTCGACCACTGCTAGGAGTCCCGAGTCTGTGAGAGCTCCTGTTTGAGGTTGAAGCAAGGCGCTTGATTAGCCGAGGCATATATGTGAGTACCTTGTTTAACGCCAAATTTAAATGTGGTTGTGATAATGCATTTTGATTTATGTATGTCATAGTAACCATGCATGCAGGGTTTTTATTTGGCAACGGTGATGTTTCGAAAATTTTGGAGCTCTTTTTTTCTTGCTTTTGGGGAATGATAGCCCTCGTCGATAAAGAAACATTGATATATTTTTTATAGAAAAGAGAGTTTTTCTTAACTCAAGGATCGCATCAAGGCGATACAATCAAGATAGTTATATCCAGCCTTCCGTAGTAAGATGACCACAACCGGTAAACAGGAAATACAAATAAAGTTCAATTGACACTCGTAACATGTGACAAAGGTAGAAACAACCGAAGTCGATGGAGAGCCGATACGTATATTATGCCGTCAGCCATGTTGGGAAAAGATCTCCTTCACTGCCCACTCCACCTGGACACGTGCCGCTATGTAGAGCTCATTATTATGCTATTGTCTCTGCAAATGACTCCATGTGTGAATCCAATGCGTGCACAAACACATAACCTAACAGAGATGCTATTTTGTTTTTATCAAACAATAACATAACTCGTAGAGCCACAAGGCCCAACATATGGCTGACACTCCTAAAAGAATATGTTTCTTAAATTTTCAATATATTCCCCTTGGGTAGTTTCCAAACATATTTTCCGCTACAAAATTTGATCCAATCTGAATAATAGACCACACAACACGGAGAGCTAATTAATTAGCATTCAAAACAAATGCCTAATAATTGTCCCATGATGACAAAAACAATATTGTTTACTACTTCCTCTGTTTAGGATTATAAGTCCTACGCGTATACCTAGATTGTTAATTTGAACAATAAAATATAAATTATATAGTACAAAAGTTATACCATTGGAAACTATAACATCTGAAGTTTTTAATGGTATAATTTTTATATTATACTACTGTTGGAGATATGCCCAAGAGGCAATAATAAAGTAGGTTATTATCATATCTTCATACTTATGATAAATGTTTACATACCATGCTATAATTGTATTAAAAGGAAACATTAATACTTGTGTGATTTGTAAACATAAAAGAGTCCCTAGTAAAGCCTCTTGTTAAACTAGCTTGTTGGTTAATATATGATCACGGTTTCCTGATCATGAACATAGAGATGTTATTAACAACATGGTCATATCATTAGGAGAATGATGTGATGGACATACTCCTATAGTTAAGCGTAGCATAAAGATCAAGTCATTTAATATAGTTCATTTGCTATAAGCTTTCTGATACATAGTAACCTAATTCCTTCGACCATGAGATCATGTTAATCACCATCACCGGAAGGATGCTTTGATGACATCAAACACCACACTGTAACTGGGTGGCTATAAAGGTGGCATTGAGTGTTCGGAAAGTATGTGTTGAGGCACATGGATCAAGAGTAGGATTTGTCCATCCATATGACGGATAGATATACTCTGGGCCCTCTCGGTGGAATGTCATCCAATTAGCTTGCAAGCATGTGACTGGCTCACAAGGGATCACATATCACGGGAACGAGAAAAGAGTACTTATCAGTAACGAGGTTGAACTAGGTATGCAGAGATACCGACGACCATAACCTCGGATAAGTAAACTATCGTGAGACAAAGGGAAATTGGTATCGTATGTAAGTGGTTCATTCGATCGCAAAGTAATCATAGAAATATGTGGGAGTCATATGAATTTCCAGATTCCTCTATTGGTTATTGATCGGAGAAGTGTCTCGATCATGTCCGCATAATTCACGAACCGTAGGGAGACACACTTAAGGATTCGATGTTGTTGAGTAGTTATGGAATGATGAGTAAGAGACCGAATGTTATTCGGAGTCTCGGATGGGATCCGGGATATCACGAGGAGATCCGGAATGGTCCGGAGAATAAGATTCATATAAGGAAAGTCCTGTTTCGGGGTTGGAGAATGGTTCCAGTGTTTTCATCGGGAATGTTCTAGAAGGTTCCGGAATGTCTGACACTCCGGAGGGGAAGGGTACATGAATGTGTCATACCAAGTTGTAATGATTGCATCATGTACTAGGTGTCATCGCTGAACAAAATAAAGGGTTTAATCAAATCCTAGTTTGAAAAAGTCAAACGCCAATTTGAAAAGTCAAACGGCTGTTTTGGAAGGTGGAGGGGAAGTAGGAAACCTACTTGGGGAGGAGTTCCTCCCCTCCACCGCCGGCCCACTTGGGATCCGAGTTGGGGAGGGACTCCCCTCCCCTAGCGCGCCTCCCTCCACCTATATAAGGAGGGGCAGGGCTGCCCCTCCAAGTACACAACACCTCTCTCCTCTAAACCTAAACCCTAGCCGCCGGCCTCCACCATTGTCGCTGTCGCCTCCTAGGGTTTGCCAAGTCGCCGAGTTGGGGAAATCCCCTTGCCCTAGCTGCCGGCCTAGCTCCCTCTCCTTGGTGCGTCTAAACCCTAGATCACCGAGGCTCTCTCATAGTCCACCATACTCGCTCCGGCTTAAGGTGGAGCCCTGCGAGATCTCCCCTCTACTTCCGGTACCACGCCGTCGTGCTGCCGGAATCGCGAGGAGAGTGCTACAACCTCCGCTGCCTGCTGGAACAAGGGAGAGGAAGGTCTTCATCGAGTACTGAACGTGTGACCGACTGCGGAAGTGCTGCCGGAACGCAGCGCCGGAAGGATCGTTCACGCGATCTTGAGATCGGAAGTGTACGACTACATCATCCACGAGAATATGCTCTCGTTAACCGCTTTGGAATCTTCGAGGGTGAGTTCCTCTATCGACTCGTTGCTACAATCTAGTAGATAGATCTTGGCTTGTTTGTTTGCATGCGGTAGAAATTTTTTGTTTTCCATGCTACGAATCCCTACAACTACTTATATATTATTAATCAAATTGGCAACCTAGTTATCCGCGCGTGACTTAAAATCCCAAAAGGAGGGAGTACCATGCCAATTTCTCTTTGTTAGAATGACACCTCGTCTTAGGGTATCAAAGGCAAGCACTAATCTGCAGGGGCGACGCCAGGGGTATGCACATGTATTCACGTGAATACCCAAATTTTGGTGCAAATTGATTTCTACACGTATCGGGCAACCTAGCCCACTAGGTTGGGCCATCCCTACACAGGGACACATATGCCATCGTGATGGCTCTTGCCTCTCGGCCTCTTGCTCCCACACACACGCATGACGCACCGATTGTCCGCTCACTGCGCAGATCGCCTCGTCGCCTTGTCCTCTCGAGTCTGTTACAGTCCCTGCCCTAGCGATTGCGGTGCGGCGATGGCGGCTAGAAGCGGAGCACGGGAATGCAGCCAGGCACTGCCCAGTCTTCGATTCTTCTTGATTGAATGCGGTGCAAACTCCTGCTGATTGATTTGATCCCTGTGATGCAAACTTCTAATTTTCTTTTTTCTCCATTGTTTTTTTGTAATATAGATGAAGAAGAAGAGTATTTGTTAATTATAGAATTATTGTCTCATCTCTTATACTCTCTCCATACTGAAAAAGATGTCGTAGATTTGTTCAAATTTAGATGTATCTAAACTCTATTCGGTATATAAATATATTTAAATTTAGACACATTTTGTGACATCCTTTTTAGTACAATGAGAGTAGATTTTTACTTGATTAAAAACAGTGTTTTGTGCTAGCTACGTTAGTCCTATCAACTGTTATGGTTCATATATTGCATTGACAAAAAAATATTTACAATGAATACCTAGCCCCTCTTTCCTGGCGCCGTCACTGCTAATCTGTAACCAAGACAATGAGGCAAGAAATTTCCCAGCAAACTGGTCGATAAACAATATTGAAAAAGGATTTACTACTTTTCAGGTCGCTACAGCATGCTGATACTAACAGTGTCCCCCCAGAACAATTATTATTAGTACTGTACATAATTTTAAGTATCAGCACCCAAGGACTCCATCATCACGTACGGTCTCAAATGGTGATGATGAAAAACTCCCATTAATCGAACGAGATTTCGCAGCCATGTGTACAACCAGAGGACATTTCAGGTGCTTCCATGGCGTGTTGATTAATACAGTAAGGA
This sequence comes from Avena sativa, assembly GCA_916181665.1. Classification (NCBI taxonomy): domain Eukaryota; kingdom Viridiplantae; phylum Streptophyta; class Magnoliopsida; order Poales; family Poaceae; genus Avena; species Avena sativa. The sequence continues at coordinate 89,772,545 of OV702285.1, read as the reverse complement.
GGTGTTCAGTTAATATCCCAAATGAGACTTAACTGAATCTCGGCTGATCTTACAATTTACAAATTCTGATACGGAGTACTACATTCATTTTGAGAACCAGTCGGTGACATGATAAATATATATACATTCATGCAAACCACCCAAAATGATTCAAAAAATTTCAGAGCTTGTTATATGTGGTCCGATGTCTTGGGAGCACCATAAGTAATGACTGGAATAGACTATATTTTCATGTACACGAACGAACGCTCCGTTCCAACTTCCAGGTGCTGGAGATCACTAGTATATAACCGAACTTCAGGTTGCGACCGTGCTTCCGATTTGGAGCCTCGATCAGCACATTGTCCCGCGAGTCATGGAAGCCGCCGGCGCCGACGCAACGTCGAGCGCCATGGACGCCACGGCCTTGGCCCACGCCATGAGCTCCCTTTTCATCCTCTCTTCGTCGCCCCAGATCGCCGGATCCACCGCCCGATCCTTGTCCGTGGCTAGGAGCACCGGGAGCTCCACCTCGATGTTGCCTACGGCCGGGAATGGCCGGACAGTCTCCGCTCCGGTAGCCATCTTGATCTGCAAAGAACACCGCTTGATCCGGCCGAGCTGTTGCCTCTGGTCGAGTCCTACCGTATCTCTTAATTATGATCGATCACTGTCTGTACTAGTACCTTGCTGAGCAGAGAGCGCAGCAAGAGGCAGGAGGAAGGCGAGGAGGGAAGACTGGAAAGGGCAGAAGCTGGGGTGTGCTCGGTTTATATAGACGTGCTACTGATTTCCGCGTCCATGTGGTCTTTGGCGCCTAATAATACACCGCGCGCGTCTGCTCTCGGGTCGATGGCACCCATTTCGGGGAAAATATCCTGACACCCTTCGGGTGCAACTGTCCATACGTATCATGATCCAACTTGGAGGAGCATGTAGCGGTCGAAAGCGAGCACCCAAATCTCCGGCGTATATTCTGGGAGGATCGGATCGGGCTGGACCGAGGTGACGCTGACACCCATAACTAACGACTGTACCATCGATCGCATCAGACGGACGGCTACCACTCCGGCGTATCGGTGCAGTTTTCGCGCTGTGTTCGCTGTATTCGGTGCGCAGTTAATACAGGCCAACAAATATCACAGCAGTCCCATTCACAGGCCAAACCGGGGAATGGAGTGTGGGGGGAGATCACAGCGACCTACGTCGATGAACCAAAATGGCCGGCCAGGGGGCGGTCACAACTTGGGCCGCCGTGATGTTATGGCGATTTTTTGTGAGTTAATTTTGGTGCAAGTGGTGGTTGGCTTCAACATCACGTCGATCAGCGAAATGACGGGCTAGTTGAAGCTAGCCGAGGCACCACCAACTCGCTTACTGCAGGGAGAGCTTCGACATGGATGTAAGAGCTAGCCGAGGCACGCACGTTGTGGGTGGCCTGCTTTTCCCACAGAAAGTTAGTGAACGTGGGAAGCCTGGGATTGTTGCAAAAGATATGCCTGATTCCTACTTTTGTAGTACGAAAACACTATCTACCGAGAGAAGTGGGCACCTCTAAACTTGAGACACGCACCTTTCTTAACTGCTGAAGATACACAGTACTCCTACTTCCCATTCAAGCGCACGTCCACATATATATTGTCCGCAAGCAACATTTTCTGTCAAAGAGTCTGAGTAATCGTACAGCCACTATCATAATATAAGAAGGGCTTTAAAACAGTGAAGCAGTCAAGCAGGCTTTCCGGTCAGCAGGGAACACAATCACACAAAATGCTCAACTCCTGGTGAATCTACTGTACATATTGTACAATGTACCCCCGTGGACAGATGATATCTTCATGCACGCGACGGCTACGCCGACGGCAAAAAGCCCTCGGCGTAGCCAGCTTTGCCGTCGGCATACGCTACGCCGAGGGCTGCCGTCGGCGTAGCCCCCTCGGCGAAGGTCTCCCTCGGCGGAGCAAAAACGGCCGTCGGCGTAGCAGAAAACCGTCGGCGTAGCTCTACGCCGACGGCCGAGGCGGGCCCGTCGGCGTAACGGCCGTCGGCGAACGGCGGCGCTGCCGTTAGACGGCCGCTAACGGCGCACCATATACGCCGACGGCCCTACCCTCGGCGTATGGTGGCCACGTGGCACCCGCTGGGCCTCCCCAGGAGGGGGCTACGCCGACGGCCTCGCCCTCGGCGTATGTGGACGCGTGTCCACCGCCTGGGCCTCCCAGGCTGGCGCTAGGCCGACGGCCGACCCTCGGCGTAGGGGCAGGTGCTATGCCGACGGCAGTGCCCTCGGCGTAGCCCTGACCATATGGCACATGGCATAGGGCTACGCCGAGGGCATTGCCATCGGCGTAGCACCTTCACAGTTTTTTTTTACAGCAGCAGCAACACTCACAGCAGCAGCACTCACAGTTTTTTTTTCCACAGCAGCAGCAGCACTCACAGCAGCACACATGCAGCACTCATAGCAGCACACATGCAGCACTCATAGCAGCACACATGCAGCACTTACAGCAGCACATCAGTCATACAAGATCACATATGGTCATATTAAACATTGTTCATATCACACATGCTCATATTAAACATTGTTTATACATCATCCATACATCGTTCATACATCATCACACATGCCTACAACTCTGGAGGAGAGGGGGTGTACCCGAGATCTCCCCTGGTGAAAAGTGGCGACCTCTGCCGAGGGTTGCGTCCAGTAGAAGCAGCAGAAGAGCCACCTGGCGAGGGAGTAGAAGTGTGAAGCTCGGGAGAACCACCTGCGGAATGGCCAGGAGATGGACCATCGTCATGAAGCAGTGTGATCTGACGCCCATCCGGCGAGGCGTGGCCAAAGTGCCGGTTCCCAGAAGCTCCCGTTCCCTACATGTTGCCTACATGTTAGCAACTTGCGAGGCAAAGTAAAGCGATAACCAGTGGGTTAGCAAAGAACTTACCGGTGTCGATGCGTAGTAGGTCCTAGCGAAGTTTTCCTTCGATTGCAAAAATGGCGCCGGACCTGGCATGGGAGGCACGGGCCCCAAATCTCTATTCTGGCCAGTTTGAATATTCACCATCATGTCCTGCAAGATAGTTTAGAAGTCAGGCCGTAGTACAACAAACGGGGGGAAGTGGGACTTGTATCTTTTGCAAAAATAAAGGTTCGGACTTACATTTACGTATTGCATATAGATCGCAAGCGCCTCCTGATGCTGCTGAAAGGCCACCTGATATTCCTCATAAACGGTATCGTAGGCCGCGTCTAACTCAGGCTACAATTTCAAATACAAGGAATCTCGTCAGTGATTAGCCATGCTGGAACAAAAGTCATAAAGATGATGAGAACGAGAAAAACTTACATCCTCGATGGAGCGACGAGGCTAGCCACGAGGCGGGATAGGGGGGCCGTCGGCGGGGTAGGTAGCCTTGAGACGGCTGAAGCTCGTGCTGAGGGTAGGCTTGACCTTCTTATTCAGAATCTTGAGGCGTCCATGCTGCAATTCGTGCCCCGACAGGACCAACGACTCCTCGTCGATCTCCGCGTGAATGGGGTCATCCACATGGGGGTGACGAGCCTTCACCATCGTGTTGTAGTTCCCCAAGTCGTTCTGGGCAGTGCCGAAGTACACGGGCAACGAGGGTTGAGGCTCCGAGTAATTGGGCTTCTTTCGCCGCATCATCTCATAGACGGCGACGTCATGAATCACCTCCCCGGGTTGTGCCTCGGCCACCTGTATCGCGAAAAGAAATATTATGCATATGAAGTACAAACATGACGAGAAATACACGCAGGTAGTTCCATGTATATACATACCTTCCCCTTGAAGCGGTCAAAGTTGCGGTTTCCTGCGCAGTGCGTTCCACCATCGCCTCGGTTATCCGCGTTCCGCCTCGACAAGGCTGCAAACTCCTCGTCTTCTCTGAGCCACCTCGTCCTAACCAGCTCCTCCCATGCGAGTCGATGCGGCTCGGCCCAATCGGGGATAACCTGAAAATGCAATACTCAACTCCAGATAATGCAATGGCAACTTAGAAGCAATGTAGAATCTCATTGACATTTTACTCACCGACATGTACTCTTCTGGCGTCATCGAGTACTCAGGATTAGGGTTCCTACCGACAATGTCTTCCTTCCTGACCCTCACGCCCCTGTCAGCCCAGAAGTGGCTAGCGGCCGTGACCTTCTGGTTGTACCACACCTGGGGGGTCAACTTCACACAAGCCCCAAGCAAGTCCTCTGCGCCTTCTCCTGGTCCTCCTCGGCCACACGGTAAAAGCACTTCAATCATGCATAAGAGTCATGAGTTAGCACGGTGGGGTCATCAAGTATGAACATAACTCGAGAAATATGCCCTACCCAAAACTTGGTGATGATAGCATCAGCAGCTGTCGGGAAGCCCGGGACACGGGTAGTCTGGTATTCCGCCCAAGTAGTAGCTAGCTTCCTGTCACCCTCGGGGGTAACGTGATAGCCCGGCCAGAACTTCCTAATCAGAGCTCCAACGAGGCTGTTAGGAAGGCGAGCCTTGGTCCCCGGAGGAAATGTCCAATTGCTGCACAATAATAAACATTAGTACACAATAATTATTTATGACCAACATGAAATAAAATGTTTTAAATTGCCAAATTAGTACACTTACTCAAGGCCATCTGGAATAATAAGGGCTTTCGCCTCCTGAGTCCTAGGCTCAAACTTCTCGTCAGGGACCCCCGATTCCCCACGATTCCGCAATTTCTTCGTCCCCACCAACTCGCGGCTAGTGTCCGCCTCCGTATCGGTCCCCGCCTCCCTCTCGGTCCTCGCCTCCCTCTCAGACTCTGCCTCCCTCTCGAACTCTGCCTCCCTCTCGGCCCTGAAAGGCTGCTCTGTCAGGAACAACTCAGGAGCCACGTCGCCAGAAGTAGAGGGTGGTGGGTCAAAGTCCACGCCTCCTCCCGTGGCACCTCGTCCTCGTCCTCGTCCTCCTCGACCTCGGCCTCGACCCCGTCCTCCGCCAGCAGGAGCAAGATCGGGGTAACGCGGATTGGGATTTGGCTATCTCCCACTCCATGTAGCTCTTTTCTTGCGCTGCTTCAGCGCATTAAGCAAGGACGAACTGGTTGCCTTGTCGCTGCTCATATTGTTCAATCACCTGCATTAAGTAAGAGAAAACAGTTAAGCACAAAGACATAATAAAATGTATACACAAAGAATAAAGGCATAATGCAATTAAGAAAACAGTTAAGCACAAAGACAAAATAAAATGCATTAAAAAATAAATACTCACTATCATTTTCATTCTCATTCTCATTCTCATTCTCACTATCACTATCTTTTGAGTAGAAATCTGGATTCTCATCGAAGGGTGTAGGCTCATCATCGTTGTCATTCTCGGTATGGAGCTTCTCGAGCATACTTATGTCATGTAGATTCACCACTGACTCACCCCGAGTTTCTTCATCATTCCCAAGGTCCTCAAGATCAACCGGTTCTAAATCAAAGTGTCCGAAGTCCTCTTGCTCTTGATAGAAAATTCCCTCGTACGTTACAGGGTTAATGTTGTTGTAATCGTCCTCGGAGGTAATCGGTAGGTTACCATGTGGCGATACCTGGAACACGACTTCCCAGCCCTGGAGTTCCGCTTTCTGGCATGGGTAGGGCAAATAATAAACTTGGTTGGCTTGGTGAGCAACAACAAAGACGTCGGCTCCGCTATAGGTGGTTGAAGGCCTAACTTCAACTAACCCAATGGAAGGGGTACTTCTCAGTCCACCCCTTGGGTCAAACCAGTGGCACTTGAACACAACAAGATTGAGTTCGACATTCGTACGATTGAAGGTCAGCTCGTATACATTCTCTAACCTTCCGTAGTAATCAAGGGAATCGGCTCCTTTGGTGAACACCCCAGTATTTACCGTTTTTGCATTCGGTCGCCCTTTCTGGTGTGTCTTTGTATGGAAGCGAAACCCATTCACATCATACTTCTCATACTTCATGACGACACTGTTACAACCTTGGGAAACACATTTCAGCTCATCTGACATCTCAACGTTGGGATCAGCTCCCTACAGGTACAAGAGGAATTTGTTGCGTTCAGTAGTTACGTGGAATAAGAGCGACAAGTCACATATTGCAAGGTAAGAGGGACAGGTTAGAAATTACTTTTTCCATAAACCAGGACACAAAGTTTTTTTTATTTCCGGGAGCACCCTCTTTCAGTAGAGTGTCCAACTCCATGGGAGAGGGATCCGTCGGTCCCGGCCACTGTTCATCCGTGAAATCGCTAAGAAGGAGAAAATAAGCATTAGACGGAGACCGAGTTACTAGCTGCATAGAGAAATAGGGTGTTCACCATTTTACCTAATGAAATCGACCACTTCCTTCATGTTCATAAGCACATAGAGCATTATGCAATCCTTCTCTTCCTTCGGCAACCTATATTTTAGTCCTTTACCGGCCTTGCCACCGGGAAATTGGAATAGTTCGAGATTGGGGTCATTCTTGGGCAGGTCGACATTGTAACGAGAGACCGGGTTATGCATAGTGGGAACATCATCGGGCCAGTAGGTTGTCGCGGCGTCTGCCATCTCCTGAAGGCATGTTGCTTCAGCTATGCATGCTTCAATCTTGGGTTTGTTTCCAGTTATCTTTCGAATATACTTAAACTCTCTCTCAATACAAAATTGCCAACGAAATTGCACCGCCCCCCCCCCCAAGAGTGCCTCGTTCGCGAGGTGCACAATGAGATGTGCCATCGGAGTAAAGAAGCCTGGCGGAAAGATCATCTCCAAATTGCATAGCAACTCCGGCACCTGAACTTGCAGCTTCTCAATCGCGAGGTGCACAATGAGATGTGCGGAAGAAATGGCTCAACTCCGCAAGCACTCGCCATACTTTTTCGGGGAGATACCCTCGAACCATCACCGGCATCAGCCGCTCAATCCATATATGATAGTCGTGACTCTTGAGCCCGTTGACTTGTCCCGTCAAAAGATTGACTCCCTTACTTATATTCGAACAATAACCGTCAGGGAACATCACGACGTATTTGAGCCACCTAAATGACTCCTTCTTTTGGACATTATCAAGGCAGTAGTAGGCATGCGGCTTGAACCAATTCTTTCGACGGACAGTAGGAGGCTACATGTGTAATCTCTTCCTATCACAAAGCTTCTCAACATCGACTCTAGCCTTGACATTATCCTTTGACTTCCCAGGAATGTTCAGGACTGTGTGAAAAAGGGACTCCCCGACATTCTTTTCGGTGTGCATCACATCGATGTTATGGGGAAGTTCGACGTCCTTGTAATACACGAGATTCGTTAAGGCTGCCACGTGAGTCCAATTATGCGTTACACCATATCCCGCAAATTGATGGCCAGTTACCGGCGCCGCGGGCACGAGAGCACGTATCTCGGCATCAACAGCTGCACCCTCGAACTTTGGTACCTCTTTTACTTCATGCACAACTTTGCCCTTCTTGAAGTTCTTTCTATCTTCTCTGAACGAATGATTTATTTTGAGGTACTGTCGATTCGTGTCAAACGCAACATATTTGCGACCCGACTTTAGCCAAAGGAACTCAAGTCGGTGCATGCACACTGGGCATGGCCACTTACCAGCTATACACCATCCGCACGTTAGGGCGTACCCGGGCATGTCATGCATAGTATATTTTAACCAAACTTTCATCAAAAAGTTTATCTTTGATGCTCGGTCGTATGTCAACGTCCCATGTATCCAAGAGTGGTTCAAATCATCCACAATCGGCTGCATGTAGACACTCAAGTTCTTCCCCGGATACTCAGGTCCTGGAATTATCAGCGACAAAAACATGGTCTTCCGTTGCATTAATACTCCGGGAGGGAGATTGAGCGGAATAACATACACCGGCTAGCAGCTATACGAGGCCGTCGACATACCATATGGGTTGAAGCCATCTGTTGCTATCGCAATTCTAACATTCCGAGCCTCTTCTGCCCACCGGAGGTATTTGTCATCGAAGTTCTTCCATGCCTTACCATCAGATGGATGTCCCATCTTCTTCCGGCTGTGCCCGTCCTCGTATCTTTTCCCCTTCTTGTGCCACGTCATCTGTTTGGCAGTCTCCTCGCTCAAGTAAAGCCGCTGGATTCTTTTTATGAATGGGAGATACCGAAGTATCTTCTTAGCGACCTTCGACTGCCTCACCTGACCATCCTTCCCCTTTATCTCTTCATATCTAGAGGCCTTACAAATGGAGCAGTACTTGTCACCCTCAAACTGTTTCCAAAACAAAAGGCAGCCTTTTGGACAACAATCTATCTTTTCATAATCCATGTTGAGCTCCTTCATGAGTTTCTTCGTTTCGTGAAAGGTTTTAGGCAGACAATGCCCTTCGGGCAACATGTTACCACATGTTCTCAGATTAGCTTTAAAGTGAGAACGGGTGGCGGAGTACTGGCACTTGTCGGCTAGACACTGAGAGATGGCATCGAGCTGAGAAATCTTTGCACCCTCGTACAGAGGCCTCTTAGCCGCGGCCATCATATCAAGGAAGGCCTTCGCGGTTGGCTCCGGTTCCTCCGGTTCTAGCGGTTCCTCCGGTTCTGGTGATTCCTCCCGTGGAGGTGGCGAATTCGGCTGGTCGGCATCGATAAGATCATCTAGCATGTTTCTAATCCCATCGTGCTCATTGCCATTGAGCCGCTGACGCATCACCTCACCTCTGTCACGTTCGTACCGAGCAAAGTCGACTTGCGTGACATAGTTAGACATGTACCCATATTGCAGAAGGTGTTTGTACATGTCATCCTTTCCCTGACGATGACGCTTAGTGCAATGAGCGCAGGGACAAAGTGCCCGAACCATTGCCTTCGAACCACGCGCTAACTCATTCACTAACAAATGAGTGTTCCGTACCCAATCGTCTGTTTTATTAGTCGCACTAATACGGCCACTGTATATCCACCCATTATCAGCCATCCTCTTCTGCTTTGTTGGGAGACAAACAACAAATATAACATTTTATATCAAACAGGAGATTAAATGCTTCATATTTTTACGCATTCATCAACCTACATGTCCAATAGGAAAAGAGGGTCCTAACCAGCCGCCGGATCCATAGATTGGGTAAGTTCTCCCTGGTTCTACCCCGATCCAAGCAGAATTTCAGCAGCACCTCCCCGCTGCTCTCCCGATACACGTCTCGACAAAAAGCCAAGAGGATGTGCATCCGGAGAACAACGAGGAGGCGCCACCGAAATCCTGTCTCGAATCGAGGTAGAGCCAGGGAGAACCAAACCCAACTACGAATCCGCCGACTGCCCGATAAAAGCCATAAGCGTTACGGTCCAAAATATGCGAGACCACTAATGCATATTAAGTCGCGTAACGCTTATGGTCGGGATGACGCCTAGGTGACGCGACAGACTTGGTGATCTAGACACAAAAATAAAACCTAGGTACAAGAGAGGCGAACAGATTCTCACCCTCGGCGGTAGAGGAAGTAGTCGATCAACCGAGTGTCGAGGTCGGCGACGGAACTCGGAGACGGGATCGAGGTGTCACCTACACCATCTCCCGCAACGACAGTCAGTCCGCCAAGGATGGTCACTCCCGAAACACTACAAAGTCTGTACATTGACATAAAGAGAACACCTTAGTAAACATGCAACACACTCACGGCCCTAGTGTGGCTTCTCTCTTCAACGGCCATATGACCAAGCTAGCTTGCCACTAACCAACGGCCTAATCCTAGCAACTCGTGCATGCATATCACTTAACAAATGATATAAACTACTAATAGATGCAACTAATAAATTCTAACAAGATTAACAACAAGATTTAATCTAACAAAATTAACTCTAACAACAATATTTGCTTCTAGAGGGGAGTGGAGGAGGTACCTGCAGAGGGGGCCGAGCTCGAGGAGGAGGGGGGAGCTTGGGAGGAGGGGGCCGAGCTCGAGGAGGAGGGGGCGAGGTCGGGGAGGAGGGAGCCGAGCTCGAGGAGGAGGGGGCCGAGCTCGGGGAGGAGGAAGGGAGGAGGGAGGAAGGTCAGGGAGGAGGGGAGAGCTTGGGGAGGAGGGGGCAAGGTCAGGGAGGAGGGGGAGAGCTCGGGGAGGAGGGGGCCGAGCTCGGGGAGGAGGAAGGGAGGAGGGAGGAGGGAGGAAGGTCAGGGAGGAGGGGGCCGAGCTCGGGGAGGAGGAAGGGAGGAGGGAGGAAGGCGGCTGGCGGCGAGGAGGAGGGAGGGAGGCGGCGGTGGGGGAGGGCCGGGGTCGGGGGAGGGAGGAGGTGGTGGAGCTCGGGGACTGGCTCGGGGGAGGGAGGAGGCGGTGGAGCTCGGGGACCGGCTCGGGGGAGGGAGGAGGGGTGGGAGGGAGGGCTGGCGGCGGCGGGAATGGGGGAGGAGCTGGCGGCGGGAATGGCGCGCAGCTGCTGGCGGCGGGGTCGGGGTCGGGAGCGGGCGCGGGTGAGAGCAGTTGGTGAGAGGAGGAGGGGTCGGGAACGGGCACGTGGGCAGCCCAAGTAGGATAGGGCTACGCCGACGGCCAGGCATACGCCGAGGGCAGCCGTCGGCGTAGCTAGGGTTTTTTTTTCAGGGTAGAACGTTTTTTTTTGAAAGAAGGGTTTTTTGTTTAATATCAAATTTTACAAGATACTTTATTTAGTGTCTACTATTATAGAAGAAACTATATATTATTAATATATAATTTTTTATTTCGTCTTGTGCTCGTTTTCCAAGCAAACCCTAGATGTGGGCTAAACGGGGAGATTCCCCCTTATACGGATACGGAACCTTCGCCTCTAGGTTAGAGCGCATGCATGCGAGGGGGGACACATGCAAACACCTATACCAACCTCTCACCACACTCACACACATATGCTAGGGACACATGCAAGTTCTCGTCTGATTCCGATGTTCTCGTGGTCTTCCTCCGGCGAAACCCTGATCTTTGTGCACACTCGGATCGTCTACCCCCCTAGACGTTCCTCTGACAGGGGTAGCTCGGCGTAGCTCTCTCTTGTTTTGCGTTTGTTTAGGTCATAGGGTGATGTAAAACCATGTTGGTTCACAAGTTGGGGCACTATCCTACCCGGTTTCACCTAAACGGGGAGATTCCCCCCTCATACGGGTACGGAACCTTCGCCTCTAGGTTAGAGCGCATGCATGCGAGGGGGGACACATGCAAGCACCTATACCAACCTCTCACCACACTCACACACATATGCTAGGGACACATGCAAGTTCTCGTCTGATTCCGATGTTCTCGTGGTCTTCCTCCGGCGAAACCCTGATCTCTGTGCACACTCGGATCGTCTACCCCCCTAGACGTTCCTCTGACAGGGGTAGCCCGGCGTAGCTCTCTCTTGTTTTGTGTTTGTTTAGGTCATAGGGTGATGTAAAACCATGTTGGTTCACAAGTTGGGGCACTATCATACCCGGTTTCACCTAAACGGGGAGATTCCCCCCTCATACGGGTACGAAACCTTCGTCTCTAGGTTAGAGCGCATGCATGCGAGGGGGGACACATGCAAGCACTTCATGTGGTCGTGGTGAGTGCTATTGAGAACCACATGCGATAATAACACTTACAGACATATAGAAATTTCTTGGGGTGTGAGAAGATTCGCAACGACATTTCATGTGGACGTGTAGACTGCTATTCAGAGGGTATGAAATTATCCAATTAATAAAAAAATATAAATAATTGATACAAATACAAAATAAATGAAAAATACATAAGGCTACGCCGAGGGTGACCGTCGGCGTACTTTGATGGTACGCCGAGGGTGGCCATCGGCGTAGGCTATGCCGAGGGTCGCCGTCGGCCTAACCGACGACACCGTTAGCGTGCCGTCCGTGCTGGCCGGCATGTGCATACTACGCCGAGGGTGACCGTCGGTGTAGTGCATACTACGCCGACGGCTGGGCTACGCCGAGGGCTGGCCTGTTGGGCTGGCCTGGTGCGGTGCTACGCCGACGGTCCTGACGTTTGGCCGTCGGCGCATCTGGCTATTCCTATAGTGATGTTAGCTCCTTTTCTAAGTTCATTAGAATGATCCTGCTTGGTGCTCCACTTTTAACAGGAGCCTATAACACTTCCAGCTTAGATACTGAAACCGCAGAGTAGATTTTGGTCTTCCTTACCCAGTTTGGTTCTTGGTAAATTGTTGTCGTGCCAAAGGCTTAGCAAGGATTCGGGATCAGGAAATTTATATGCACATAGCCAAGCACTCATGTGCCACAACCACCTAGCTTACAGATTGATCTGTGGTGCCAGCCTCAGGACCATATGCTTCACTTGGCTAGCCAGCTGGTACATATATGTCTGAACCATACCTGCTCTGCCATCGCTCAATGGCATACTACCAGTGCAACAATTGCATTTTGGCACGATCAATGGACCACACAGGACAGGAGACACGATTTATGGGGAGCTCCATCGAGATCGCGGCCATTGCTGAGTTCATGGATTTATTGGAGCTAATGAGCGGGCCAAGTTCTGCAAGAAGAAGGCGACGACAGAATTACATGGAAGTTGTCAGGCAGTGGAAACTGGTCGGCAAACTCTGCCTATCTCTCCTTCTTTGCAGGCAGAACTAAAGGCAGCAGCCGCCGCTGAATTATGGAAAGCAGGGGCCGGCGCCTTTGCAGCACAAGATGCACCTGTGGTTTGCGATGAAAGACCGCCTGTGGACGGCAGACAGACTGCGGAGAAGGAACCGACTTCACCCTACTTCTTGCCCTCTCTGCTGTCAGGCACTGGAGGTCCGCGGAGCACCTCGTTGTCCAATATCCTTTCTCACGGAAAATCCGGTACTCTCTCTCTGATTTATATTAGTTGACTTACATCGTATCTAGGCACGTTTTAGTGCTAGATGCATCCGTATCTAAACAAATTAGTCAACTAATACGGGTCGAAGGAAGTACTTCATATTGCTACAGTACAGGTTACCAGGGGCGGACCCAGACGAAATTGTGACTGGGGGCACAACATTTGACTGGGGCCTTCTCAGTATAAAACTTGCTAAATTTGAACATTTTTCTTTAAATTTATGAATAAGAACTACATGAATTCAAAATTTTGAGTGGGGGCTGGCATGTACTTGGGTCTGCCCCTGCAGGTTACATCGATTCACTGATGCTTCCGCAACGATCGCAGAATGGTGGACTAGGTTGTTTGACTCTGTGCCAAGGACATTGCGGAAGGAGATCAATGCTCTAGTGATTTTAGTGGCGCGCAGTCTTCGGCTAGAACACAACGGTAGGGTATTTGACAAACTTTGCATAGTTGCCTCGTTTTTAAACACCATCCATATTTGGCGCTTTCCATCGGTTGGGCGTGCAGACGGCGAAGCAGATCGTTCAGGTTTTGGAAGAGCAAGTTTGTTGGGCTCGGCCCGTTTACTGCTTCGGGCACATTAGTCCTTCCCGGTTTGCCAGGTGGGCCGGCCCATTAGCATCTTCCGAAGCATTTCTTAGGTGGGCCAGCCCATTAGTCCTTCGCTTGTCTCCTTTCTAGTTTGTTCTGATATTTTTTCATATCGTTAAAATTCAAATCTGAAAATTATCTAAAACTGGACAGAAATTAAATTTGAACAAATTTCGAATCTGAACAAATTTAAAATCCACACAAAAATCAAATTTGAATAAAATTAAAAAATGGAAAAAAGTGTTCAAATTCAACAGTTATTCACATTTGAAAACTATTCAAATCTGAAAAATGTTCAAAAAATAGAAAATAAAAAAGAGAAAAGAGACACACAAAAAACAATGAGAAAACAATAAACACTATATGGACCGGCACACGGCGTGCGTTCGGGTGAGCGGAGCCTGTTAACGCTCGTTGGACATGAAATAGCATTTGCCAGATGCTTATTGGCCGCTCGTTGCGCTGCGCCTGCAAAACGCACCATCCGCAGGACATCAATATGTGGGCCGGCTCATTAGACGAGGCTTACTGCTCCTTCTGGACCAACTAGCTGACATGCACGTCTACAACTATGTAAAAAAAACCTGGTAGATTTATGAACCATTTTTTTTACTAGCAAAATGCCCGTACGGTTGTAGCGGAAAGAAAACAATATGCTTATATACCTTTTCTCTAAGTAAACATATATTTATTAACTTATATACCTTTTCTTCGAGTAAACACATATTCATTATGGCCAAAGAGACCTAAAAATATGCGGGAGATCGATCTCGAACAGCCTCTTCATAACCTTTAGATCACCATTGCTATCCCATGGCCGCTCCAGTTGCGTTAGGAGTAAAAATATACAAATAAATAACCAAAATATAAAATTAAAAAGCTATGACGGATTTCTTAAAAATAGAGTTGGCCGATGCCTCGGACACCGCCAAGGAGCCATGTACTACCTCCCAAATTCATCACGAATCCACCCCAAAAATCATAAGAAAGTTTGTAGCCCTCTTAGCCTTTCCATATACATGTACTCTGCTACCGGGCCATACATGTGTTGCCATACCGCCCCCATCTTCCTCGCCGCCCCGAGCATGTACCTTTGGTATGAATCAGATGGGATTTAGAGGGATATTTTTTTGCCAACAAGAAGAAAAACCTTGATCCACTGTCGATGCTCCTTGATTTGATTATATTGCCCACATCGTTGCTAGGAGAAACAACAGTGATTGGTTTTTACGTACATGCATGCATGGAGCGGTGAGTTGCTGACACACATAGGTAGACACGTTGTGTTTTAGTATTTGGAAATCACGAGGGGAAAGAAAGTGAGCTGGATAAATCGGTTCCCTAATTTGAAATCGGTTCCTTCGCTCTGGATTTGGTACCATCGCCTACGTGCTAGTTTCTTCTTTGTTTTCAGAAAAAAAAGAAACGAAGAGTTTTCTTTTGACTTACTGGTGGTATAGCAGTAATAGGTGTTTTTTTTCACTTACCGGTGGCATTGGTGGGTAATTTATTTTTTAGTCAAAGGTTAAAGTCGTCCAAAAAAGTGTAGGTACTACAAGAAACACTCCTTCTTTGGCCAAAGAGACCTAAAAATATGCGGGAGATCGATCCCGAACAGCCTCTTCATAACCTTTAGATCACCATTGCTATCCCATGGCCGCTCCAGTTGCGTTAGGAGTAAAAATATACAAACAAATAACCAAAATATAAAATTAAAAAGCTATGAAGAATTTCTTAAAAATAGAGTTGGCCGATGCCTCGGTCACCGCCAAGGAGCCATGTACTACCTCCCAAATTCATCACGAATCCACCCCAAAAATCATAAGAAAGTTTGTAGCCCTCTTAGCCTTTTCATATACATGTACTCTGCTACCGGGCCATACATGTGTTGCCATACCGCCCCCATCTTCCTCGCCGCCCCGAGCATGTACCTTTGGTATGAATCAGATGGGATTTAGAGGGATATTTTTTTGCCAACAAGAAGAAAAACCTTGATCCACTGTCGATGCTCCTTGATTTGATTATATTGCCCACATCGTTGCTAGGAGAAACAACAGTGATTGGTTTTTACGTACATGCATGCATGGAGCGGTGAGTTGCTGACACACATAGGTAGACACGTTGTGTTTTAGTATTTGGAAATCACGAGGGGAAAGAAAGTGAGCTGGATAAATCGGTTCCCTAATTTGAAATCGGTTCCTTCGCTCTGGATTTGGTACCATCGCCTACGTGCTAGTTTCTTCTTTGTTTTCAGAAAAAAAAGAAACGAAGAGTTTTCTTTTGACTTACTGGTGGTATAGCAGTAATAGGTGTTTTTTTTTCACTTACCGGTGGCATTGGTGGGTAATTTATTTTTTAGTCAAAGGTTAAAGTCGTCCAAAAAAGTGTAGGTACTACAAGAAACACTCCTTCTTTGGCCAAAGAGACCTAAAAATATGCGGGAGATCGATCCCGAACAGCCTCTTCATAACCTTTAGATCACCATTGCTATCCCATGGCCGCTCCAGTTGCGTTAGGAGTAAAAATATACAAACAAATAACCAAAATATAAAATTAAAAAGCTATGACGAATTTCTTAAAAATAGAGTTGGCCGATGCCTCGGTCACCGCCAAGGAGCCATGTACTACCTCCCAAATTCATCACGAATCCACCCCAAAAATCATAAGAAAGTTTGTAGCCCTCTTAGCCTTTTCATATACATGTACTCTGCTACCGGGCCATACATGTGTTGCCATACCGCCCCCATCTTCCTCGCCGCCCCGAGCATGTACCTTTGGTATGAATCAGATGGGATTTAGAGGGATATTTTTTTGCCAACAAGAAGAAAAACCTTGATCCACTGTCGATGCTCCTTGATTTGATTATATTGCCCACATCGTTGCTAGGAGAAACAACAGTGATTGGTTTTTACGTACATGCATGCATGGAGCGGTGAGTTGCTGACACACATAGGTAGACACGTTGTGTTTTAGTATTTGGAAATCACGAGGGGAAAGAAAGTGAGCTGGATAAATCGGTTCCCTAATTTGAAATCGGTTCCTTCGCTCTGGATTTGGTACCATCGCCTACGTGCTAGTTTCTTCTTTGTTTTCAGAAAAAAAAGAAACGAAGAGTTTTCTTTTGACTTACTGGTGGTATAGCAGTAATAGGTGTTTTTTTTTCACTTACCGGTGGCATTGGTGGGTAATTTATTTTTTAGTCAAAGGTTAAAGTCGTCCAAAAAAGTGTAGGTACTACAAGAAACACTCCTTCCTTTATTATTAGGTATAGATATGTGACTCTGGAGGTCACTCTGGTTTTCATGTGACTTACAAGCACATCTTATCCTTATTTTGATGGACAGGCATGAAGGCTCAGATTCAGTAGTTTGTGGCTACCTGTGCAAAACCTAAGAGGGTTCTTTACCCAGGTCTGCTCTACCAGTCTTTATTTTATCCATGGAATACCAACCTCTCGCAGATTCAGTTGCATCTTAGTCATTATTAACTCCTTCTCTAAATATGGACATTTTATTCCTTTAACACATCCCTTCACGACTCAGGGAATTGCATAAGTGTTCATTGACAAAAAAATTTGTCTGCATAGTTTGCAGTTGTTGTACTATCATA
The DNA here is from genome assembly GCA_916181665.1 of Avena sativa. Classification (NCBI taxonomy): domain Eukaryota; kingdom Viridiplantae; phylum Streptophyta; class Magnoliopsida; order Poales; family Poaceae; genus Avena; species Avena sativa. The sequence continues at coordinate 89,755,569 of OV702285.1, read as the reverse complement.
TAGAGACCCGGTTTTTACTAGGGCCTTTTGGCATGGCGTGTATGATCATTTGGGCACAAAAATGTGTACGAGCTCAAGTTACCACCCTTAGTCTGATGGTCAAACCGAGAGAGTAAATCAAGCAATAGAACGTTACGTGAGGTGCTTTGTTCATGCTCATCCAGCTAAGTGATCGCGATGGTTGACGCTATGTGCATTTTGGTATAATACAAAGTAGCATTCAATTGGCAAAGCTCCATTTGAGGTGCTTTATGGATGAAATCCCAGATATTTTTGACTTGCAACCCCACGATGCCATCAACTCAAATTTTCGCGACAAAAAGCTTTATGTTTCGATTCATTGATAGAAAAAGAGAATTCTGTACAGCATATATCCAAGCTCAAGAGAGCCGTCACCCGTACAACTCAACCCTTTAGGCCTACTAAGCTGCCGGCAGCAGGACACGAAGGCCAGTCGCAGCCCATTCCCGAGCCTCGGAGAGAATTGTACCGAGACGGGCACCCATGTTTGGTGACGCGTTGTCGAAAACGACCGCCTTGCGCTGCTTTCAGATCCACCAGACCATCAACATGATCAGCGAATATGTCCCTTTTCGTAGAGCGCGCGGGGTTGATATGTCGAAAACGTATCTATAATTTTTTATGCTCCATGCTTGTTTTATATTATTTGTCTTATGTTTTGTCTACACTTTGAGGTATTTTTATACACTTTCTGGTACTAACCTACTAACAAGATGCGATAGTGCCTGTTTTCTACTGTTTTTGGTTCCAGAAAGGCAGAAAATCAATATTCTCGGAATTGGACGGGACTAAACAAAGTTATTATTTTTTCCCGGAGCAATAAGGAACCACGAAGCAGAGTCGGAGGGGCGCCACAGGGTGGCCACACACCCCAGGCGCGGCCTAGGGTGGCCCGCGCCTGGACAGGGTGTGGGCCCCCTGGCCCTCCATCGACCTTGCCTCCTTCGCCTATAAAAAGATCCCGAGGAGAAAACCCTAAACAATCCATCATACTTTGCGGTGACCCAGCATACCACTGCATGATGTAGTACACTATAGTCATTGACATAACACCAATAAAACACCGTTCACTAGTATTATACCCCTCAGAGTAGTACAACATAAACACAGCAGGTCCAAGACATGACTATAGGTTATAACTCAACTCTTTACACAAGATCCAGAGAACACTCTAGGTTAAAGAGAGAGAAAGAAAATTCTTACAAAGAAGAATCAGAAATAAGCAACTCATAACTATTATGCTAATAAAATTAGCATCTAACTATTTGGCTTGTATTGCTGCTATTGCAGTACTCTACAGAAGTAGGTTATATGGCTAGAGATTCTATTCTTATCTAATTCGCAACTTCGTCTTCACTTGAGTTGATATATATGTTGACTTCCTTGACTTTATTGAAGAGCTTTAGCTTTTGATGATGATTCCTAGAGCATAACTTGATGTAGACGTCGTCTATACTGGCTTTAGAACCTAGCAAGGGTTAAGAAGATACTTTGAGTACGAGCGTACTCAGCAAGTTCACTAGAAAAGGAGTGTTTGATGCATTATAGCTACAGCCACAGACCGTAGGTCGTAGGCAATGCAAGTTTTTGTAAACATTTCCTCAAAGGTTGCTTTTATTCTGAAAAGCTATGTCCGTCAGCCATCACGGGTTTACTAGAACTTTCATGGAGTTCCTTTCTGATAGGGCAAAGGTGTCCGATCTTTCGATGAGATGGTGATAGTCGATTTGGGTGGAGTTCGGGCTTGACGATCCGACTACACGTGCGAGCACGAGCGCCAATACAATCGCTAGGCCAATCTCCTGGAGGTTACCGATCCTGCGGGAACACGATCAGCCTGACCAACGAGGGTCTTAAATTCTACCGGAAATCGAGAACAAGTAAGAACTAATATTGCAATCAAGATATTGCGGATTAAGAGGAAAGCTTTATTGAAAAGGTGGGATCATGAATAGGTGCGAAGTACAAGAGGCCTCTGCGACGCTCGAGCCTTGGCGAAGTTGCTATGATGGCTAACTTAATGTCTAAACAAAATCCGAGTCTAAAGTGTCGGCTATGGGGAGTATTTAAGGAGGAAAAAGTGGGGTTTCGGCCAGCCATAGAAGTGGTGGCCGAATCCAACCCTAGAAGTCCTTCTCTCCTCAAATACGGACTCTAAAAGTGGCTAATTAAAATCCTGCGAAAATTACATGGGCCTGGCCCAAAATTAAAGGTGTCGCAGCACCATATTAAGCTATGGACGAATTTGGGAAGTATTAATCTTGAATATTTCGTCCAATCCTCCTTTCTTCATTATGGTGGCCTCAAAGTTCTGAAATCTTCATCTGTGGCCTTCTCTTGAATCATCTCATGCTTGATGCCATCTCCATGCATGGCCATGCTCCAATGCTTGTCCCTCTCATCCATGCTTGGTCCATCATTCCTAAGAGTAATAAATACATCTGATTTAGGCAGCATCATATTCTCATGTATGTGAGAAATAGTTCCAAGAAACGAAAGTACCTGATAGTTAAGTTGTTTGGCACGTGATCTTGTGATAGGTCCTTGTATGTGTGTGGCTGTAGGTACAACGGTTGTATCAATAGATGGGATGTCCACATCATGCTCCCCTTCTTGAATTGAAGTCGTCCTCGACGCAATCTCATCTTGCTCACCAAAGTAAGGCTTCAAATCTGCAATGTTAAACGTAGGACTAACCGTACCAAAGTCTGCAGGCAACACAAGTTTATATGCATTCTCGTTTATTTTCCCTAACACCTTAAAGGGACCAGCCGCACGCGGCATTAACTTAGACTTGCGTAAATCAGGAAAACGTTCCTTACGCAAATGTAACCAAACAAGATCTCCAACATCAAACACAACATGCTTTCTCTCTTTATCCCGGGCAAGTTTATACTTAGCATTCATGTGTTCTATGTTATCTTTAGTAGTCTTATGCAAGTTTAATATCATTTCAGCGTGTTGTGTAGCATCCAAATTATTTTGCACCGAAGTAGGTAAAGGCAATAAATCAATAGGTGCACGAGGAACAAAACCATAGACGATCTCAAACGGGCACATCTTTGTGGTAGAATGCAGCGAACGATTATAAGCAAATTCTATATGAGGTAAACACTCTTCCCACAATTTTAATTTCTTCTTTAAAACAGCCCGCAACATAGTGGACAAAGTTCTATTTACTACTTCAGTTTGTCCATCAGTTTGGGATGACATGTAGTACTAAACAGCAATTTAGTCCCCAACTTATGTTGGAGATATGCCCTAGAGGCAATAATAAATATAGTTATTATTATATCTTTGTGTTTATGATAAATGTTTACATTCATGCTATAATAGTATTAACAAGGAAACATTAATACTTGTGTGATTTGTAAACTAAAATAGAGTCCCTAGTAAAGCCTCTTTATAATACTAGCTTGTTGGTTAATACATGATTGTGGTTTCCCTATCATGAACATTGAGATGTTATTAATAACAAGATCATATCGTTAGGAGAATGATATGGTGGACATACTCCTATAGATAAGCGTAGCATAAAGATCAAGTCATTTTAATAGTTCAATTGCTATATGCTTTCTGATACATAGTAACCTAATTCCTTCGACCATGAGATCATGCATATCACCTTCACCAGAAGGATACTTTGATGACATCAAACACCACTCCGTAACTGGGTGGCTATAAAGGTGGCATTGAGTGTTCGGAAAGTATTGGTTGAGACACATGGATCAAGAGTGGGATTTTTCCATCCATATGACGGATAGATATACTCTGGGCCCTCTCGGTGGAATGTCATCCAATTAGCTTGCAAGCATGTGACTGGCTCACAAGGGATCACATATCACGGGAACGAGAAAAGAGTACTTATCGGTAACGAGGTTGAACTAGGTATGCAGAGATACCAACGATCATAACCTCGGATAAGTAAACTATCGTGAGACAAAGGGAAATTGGTATCGTATGTAAGTGGTTCATTCGATCGCAAAGTAATCGTAGAAATATGTGGGATCCATATGAATTTCTAGATTCCTCTATTGGTTATTGTTCCGAGAAGGGTCTCGATCATGTCTGCATAATTCACGAACCGTAGGGAGACACACTTAAGGATTCGACGTTGTTTGAGTAGTTATGGAATGATGAGTAAGAGACCGAATGTTGTTCGGAGTCTCGGATGGGATCCGGGATATCACGAGGAGATCCGGAATGGTCCGGATAATAAGATTCATATAAGGAAAGTCCTGTTTCGGGGTTGGAGAATGGTTCCGGTGTTTTCATCGGGAATGTTCTAGAAGGTTCCGGAATGTCCGGCACTCCGGAGGGGAAGGGTACATGAATGTGTCATACCAAGTTGGAATGATTGCATCATGTACTAGGTGTCATCGCTGAACAAAATAAAGGGTTTAATCAAATCCTAGTTTGAAAAGTCAAACGCCAATTTGAAAAGTCAAACAGCTATTTTGGGAAGTGGAGGGGAAGGTGGAAACCGAGTTGGGGAGGAGTTCCTCCCCTCCACCGCCGGCCCCCTTGGGAAACCGAGTTGGGGAGGGACTCCCCTCCCCTGGCGCGGCCCCTCCACCTATATAAGGAGGGGCAGGGGTGCCCCTTCTAGCACCCAACACCTCCACCCGCAAACCCTAGCCCTAAGCCGCCGGCCCCCCTGCAGCCGCCGCCGCCCTAGGGCAAGCCGCCGCCGCCTAGCTAACCCTAGCCGCCGGCCAAGCCTCCTCCTTGGTGTGTCTAAACCCTAGATCGCCGAGGAGCTCTGTCATAGTCCACCACACTCGCTCCGGCTTAAGACGAAGCCCTGCGAGATCTCCCCTCTACTTCCGGTACCACGCCGTTGTGCTGCCGGAATCACGAGGAGAGTGCTACAACCTCCGCTGCCTGCTGGAACAAGGGAGAGGAAGGTCTTCATCGAGTACCGAACGTGTGACCTACTGCGGGAGCGCTGCCGGAACGCAGCGCCGGAAGGATCGTCTACGTGATCTTGAGATCGGGAAGAGTACGACTACATCACCCACGAGAACCCGCTCTCGTTAAACACTTTGGAATCTTCGAGGGTGAGTTATTCCATCGACTCGTTGCTACAATCTAGTAGATAGATCTTGGCTTGTTTGTTTGTATGCTATAGAAATTTTTTGTTTTCCATGCTACGAAAACCTACAGTGGTATCAGAGTCGTGTCTATATGTAGATCTGTTGCACGAGTAGAACACAATGGTCATTGTGGGCGTTGATGCTTTTATTGTCGATTGCTTCTTGTGTACTTTGCATCTTGCGGGATGTTGGGATGAAGTGTCCCGGGCTAACCTTACATGACATCGTTCATGAGACTTTCTCCACGCTTGACATGCAACTTGTATTGCATAAGTGGCTTTGCGGGTGCCTGTTTCTCCCAGCATAGTTAAGATTCAATTTACAACGGGTGATTGTCAATACTAGTATCAATGTTGTGGTTCATGTTCGTAAGTTAGAACGACACTTATTGAAAGCCCCAAACCACGTAAAACATGCAAAGAAAGTAGAGGCGTCTAACTTTGTTTTGCAGGGGTGTGCAGTGATGTGATATGGCCATGATTGTGATTATATTTGATGTATGCAATGTTCCTTATTGTAAGTTGGCAACCGGCAGGAGCCATATGGTTGTCTTTAATTTATGTTAAGACCCGCGTGTCTATTCAAAGTAGTTGTAATAGTTGAAGCCGGTGGACGACAACCATGGAGAAGCGTCATTGACCTTGATGCAATGCCGGTGATGATGGAGATCATGTTCGTGCTTGAAGATGGAGATCGGAAGCACAAAGAAGAAAGGCCATATCATATCACATGTTATGAATTGCATGTGATGTTAATCCTTTATGCATATTGTATTGCTTAGTTAACAACGGTAGCATTATAAGATGATCCCTCATGCACATGAATTTCAAGTCATAAAGTGTTCACCCTTAGTTAGCACCGTTGCTAAAGCTTGTTGTTTCGAAGCACCACGTGATGATCGGGTGTGTTAGATTCCGCAAGTGTATACAACGTGAGCAAGCCAGATTTGCTCATGGGGAAGCTAAGGTTTGATCTTGACGAGCCTAGCATGTACAGACATGGTCTCAGAACACGGATCACCGAAAGGTAAAGCATGAATCATATAGTAGATATGATGAACATGTCGATTGTTCGCCATTGAAACTACATCAACTCTCGTGATGATCGGTGTTGATGTGGTGGATTTGGTTCGTGTGATCACTAAAACAATGTGAGGGATATTGTTTTGAGTGGGAGTTCACCTAGATTAATTTAACTATTAATTAGAACTCATTTTGTCATAAACTTAGTCTAAACTATTGCAAATATGTTGTAGATCAATGGCGGCCCCTACCATCAATTTTAATGTGTTCCTAGAGAAAGAAAAGTTGAAAAACAATGGAAGCAACTTCGCGGATTGGTTCCGCAATTTGAGGATTGTCCTCACAGCTGGTAATTTGACCTATGTGCTGGATGCACCGCTGGGTGACCCACCTGCAGCTACTGCTACCGATGAAGTAAAGATGTTTACCTCGCTCGGAAGACTCAGTACTCCACAGTTCAGTGTGCTATCTTGTATGGTTTAGAATCGGAGCTTCAGAAAAGGTTTGAGAATTCAGACCCACATGATATTGTCCGTGATCTCAAATTGATCTTTGAGACTCACGCGGCAATTGAGAGCTATGAGGCTTCTGAAAAGTTCTTTAACTGCAAGATGGAAGAGGGCAGCTCCGTCAGTGAGCATGTGCTTAAGATGTCTGGGCACGCAAAAAAACTTCAAAGCTTGGGTATTGTGATTCCTAATGCTTTGGGGATTTATCGTGTCCTCCAATCACTACCACCAAGTTACAAGAACTTTGTGATGAACTACAATATGCAAAACATGAACAAGCAGTTGCCAGAACTGTTTGCTATGTTAAAATCTGCAGAAGTGGAGATCAAGAAAGAGCACCAAGTGTTGATGGTCAATAAGACCACCAGATTCAAGAAAGGCAAGTCTAAGAAAAAGGGACACTTCAAGAAGGGTGGTAAGAAAGTTACCGCGCCGACGAAGAAGACCAAGGCTGGACCTAAGCCTGATACTGAGTACTTTTACTGCAAGGGAGAAGGCCACTGGAAGCGGAATTGCCCAAAGTACTTGGCGGATTTGAAGAACGGCAACATCAAGAAGAATATATCCGATATACATGTTATTGATGTGTATCTCACTAGTACTCGTAGTAGTGCCTGGGTATTTGATACTGGTTCGGTTGCTCATATTTGTAACTCGAAACAGGTGCTGGAGAATAAACGGAAGCTAGTGAAGAACGAGGTGACGATGCGCGTGGGAAATGGATCAAAGGTTGATGTGATCGCGGTCGGCACGCTACCCCTTCATCTACCATCGGGATTAGTTTTATACTTAAATAATTGTTATTTGGTGCCTGCGTTAAGCATGAACATTATATTGTCTTGTTTATTGCGAGACGGTTACTTGTTTAAGTCCGAGAATAATGGTTGTTCGATTTATATGAGTAATATGTTTTATGCACATGCACCTTTGATAGATGGTCTATTCTTATTGAATCTCGATAGTGGAAATACACATATTAATAACATTGAGGCTAAACGTTTGAAATCGAGCGATAACTCGACCTATATGTGGCACTGTCGTCTTGGTCACATTGGAGTGAAGCGTATGAAGAAACTCCATTCCGATGGACTTCTTGAATCACTTGATTTCGAATCACTTGAAAGATGCGAAGAATGTCTGATGGGAAAAATGACTAAGACTCCATTTTCTGGTATGATGGAGCGAGCTACGGACTTATTGGAAATCATACATACCGATGTGTGTGGTCCAATGAGTGTAGCATCGCGCGGTGGTTATCGTTATGTTCCTACCTTCACGGATGACTTGAGTAGATATGGGTATATCTATTTCATGAAACATAAATCCGAAACTTTCGAGAAGTTTAAGGAATTTCAAAGTGAGGTGGAGAATCAACGTAACAAGAAGATTAAATTTCTACGTTCTGATCGTGGAGGTGAATATCTAAGTTACGAGTTTGACGAGCAATTGAATAAATGCGGAATACTTTCACAATTGACACCGCCGAGAACACTACAGCGTAATGGTGTGTCCGAACATCGTAATCGAACTCTCTTAGATATGGTTCGTTCTATGATGTCACTTACAGATTTACCGCTATCATTTTGGGGTTATGCATTAGAAACAGCCGCATTCACTTTAAATAGGGCACCATCTAAATCCGTTGAAACGACACCGTATGAATTATGGTTTGGGAAGAAACCTAAATTGTCGTTCCTTAAAGTTTGGGGTTGCGAAGCCTATGTAAAGAAGTTACAGCCGGACAAGCTTGAACCCAAAGAGGAAAAATGCGTCTTCATAGGATACTCGAAGGAAACTATTGGGTATACCTTCTATCATAGATCCGAAGGCAAAGTATTCGTTGCCAAGAATGGATCCTTTCTAGAGAAGGAATTTCTCTCGAAAGAAGTGACTGGAAGGAAAGTAGAACTCGACGAGGTTGTCGAACCTTCTCTCGAAATTGCGAGTAGCGCAACACCGGAAGAAGTTCCCGTGGTGCCTGCACCAATAAGAGAGGAAGCTAATGATGATGATCACGAAACTTCGGTTGTAGTTGCTACAGAGCCTCGCAGGTCAACGAGAACTCGTACCACTCCAGATTGGTATGATCCCGTTATGAGTGTCATGTTGGTGGACAACACCGATGACCCTGCGATATATGAGGAAGCAATGATGAGCCCAGATTCCAATAAATGGCAAGAAGCCATGAAATCCGAGATTGGATCCATGTACGAAAACCAAATATGGACTTTGGTGGACTTACCGGATGGCCGGAAGGCTATCGAGAACAAATGGATTTTTAAGAAGAAAACAAATGCTGATGGTAATGTTACTGTCTACAAAGCTCGACTTGTCGCAAAAGGGTTTCGACAAATTTAAGGAGTTGACTACGATGAGACTTTCTCACTAGTAGCGAAGCTAAAGTCTGTGAGGATTATGTTAGAAATCGCTGCATATTATTTTTATAAGATATGGCAGATGGATGTCAAAACAGTGTTCCTCAATGGAGACATTGATGAAGAGTTGTATATGATGCAACCCAAAGGTTTTGTCGATCCTAAAGATGCTAACAAGGTATGCAAACTTCAACGGTCCATCTATCGATTGAAGCAAGCATCCCGAAGTTGGAATCAACGTTTTGATAAGGTGATCAAAAGTTTTGGTTTTATACAAACTTATGGAGAAGCTTGTATTTACAAGAAAGTGAGTGGGAGCTCTGTAGCATTCTTAATACTATATGTGGATGACATATTGTTGATTGGGAATGATGTAGACCTTCTTAATAGTGTCAAGGAATATTTGAATAATAGTTTTTCAATGAAGGATCTTGGCGAAGCAGCTTACATATTAGGCATAAAGATTTATAGAGATAGATCAAGATGCCTAATATCATTGTCACAAAGTACATATTTGGACAAAGTTCTAAAGAGGTTTGGAATGGAAGATAGCAAGAAAGGGTTCTTGCCCATGTTGCCCAATACGACCTTGAGTAAAACTCAAAGTCCGACACCGGCAGAAGATAGAGAAAGCATGAGTAAGACTCCCTATGCCTCAGACATAGGATCTCTAATGTATGCCATGCTATGTACTAGACCCGACATTGCATATGCTGTTAGTTTAACTAGCAGATATCAAAGTGATCCAGGAGTGGATCATTGGACAGCGGTCAAAAACATCCTTAAGTACTTGAGAAGAACTAAGGATATGGTTCTTTCTTATTGAGGTGATGAACAGCTCGTTGTTAATGGTTACACCGATGCTAGTTGGAACACCGATCCGGATGATTCTAAATCACAATCTGGATACGTATTTACTTTGAATGGTGCAACAGTTAGCTGGAGGAGTGCAAAGCAAAGCGTTGTGGCGAGATCTTCAACTGAATCGGAATACATGGCTGCTTCAGAGGCTTCACAAGAAGCGATATGGATGAAAGAGTTCATTACAGAGCTGGGTGTGGTTCCTAGTGCACTGGACCCAATGTCTATCTACTGTGATAACATGGGCGCCATAGCCAATGCGCAAGAACCAAGGTCACACAAGAAGCTGAAGCACATCAAGCTACGTTTTCACGCTATTCGAGAACATGTCCAAGATGGGATATAAAGATTTTCAAAGTACACACAGATCTGAATGTGGCGGATCCGTTGACTAAACCTCTCCCGAGGGCAAAACATGACCAACACCAAACTGCCATGGGTGTTCGGTATATTACCATGTAATCTAGATTAGATGACTCTAGTGCAAGTGGGAGACTGTTGGAGATATGCCCTAGAGGCAATAATAAATATACTTATTATTATATCTTTGTGTTTATGATAAATGTTTACATTCATGCTATAATAGTATTAACAAGGAAACATTAATACTTGTGTGATTTGTAAACTAAAATAGAGTCCCTAGTAAAGCCTCTTTATAATACTAGCTTGTTGGTTAATAAATGATTGTGGTTTCCCTATCATGAACATTGAGATGTTATTAACAACAAGATCATATCGTTAGGAGAATGATATGGTGGACATACTCCTATAGATAAGCGTAGCATAAAGATCAAGTCATTTTAATAGTTCAATTGCTATATGCTTTCTGATACATAGTAACCTAATTCCTTCGACCATGAGATCATGCATATCACCTTCACCGGAAGGATACTTTGATGACATCAAACACCACTCCGTAACTGGGTGGCTATAAAGGTGGCATTGAGTGTTCGGAAAGTATTGGTTGAGACACATGGATCAAGAGTGGGATTTGTCCATCCATATGACGGATAGATATACTCTGGGCCCTCTCGGTGGAATGTCATCCAATTATCTTGCAAGCATGTGACTGGCTCAGAAGGGATCACATATCACGAAAACGAGAAAATAGTACTTATCGGTAACGAGGTTGAACTAGGTATGCAGAGATACCGACGATCATAACCTCGGATAAGTAAACTATCGTGAGACAAAGGGAAATTGGTATCGTATGTAAGTGCTTCATTCGATCGCAAAGTAATCGTAGAAATATGTGGGAGCCATATGAATTTCTAGATTCCTCTATTGGTTATTGTTCGGAGAAGGGTCTCGATCATGTATGCATAATTCACGAACCGTAGGGAGACACACTTAAGGATTCGACGTTGTTTGAGTATTTATGGAATGATGAGTAAGAGACCGAATGTTGTTTGGAGTCTCGGATGGGATACGGGATATCACGAGGAGATCCGGAATGGTCCGGAGAATAAGATTCATATAAGGAAAGTCCTGTTTCGGGGTTGGAGAATGGTTCCGGTGTTTTCATCGGGAATGTTCTAGAAGGTTCCGGAATGTCCGGCACTCCGGAGGGGAAGGGTACATGAATGTGTCATACCAAGTTGGAATGATTGCATCATGTACTAGGTGTCATCGCTGAACAAAATAAAGGGTTTAATCAAATCCTAGTTTGAAAAGTCAAACGCCAATTTGAAAAGTCAAACGGCTATTTTGGGAAGTGGAGGGGAAGGTGGAAACCGAGTTGGGGAGGAGTTCCTCCCCTCCACCGCCGGCCCCCTTGGGAAACCGAGTTGGGGAGGGACTCCCCTCCCCTGGCGCGGCCCCTCCACCTATATAAGGAGGGGCAGGGCTGCTCCTCCTAGCACCCAACACCTCCACTCGCAAACCCTAGCCCTAAGCCTCCGGCCCTCCTGCAGCCGCCGCCGCCTAGCTAACCCTAGCCGTCGGCCAAGCCTCCTCCTTGGTGTGTCTAAACCCTAGATCGTCGAGGAGCTCTCTCATAGTCCACCATACTCGCTCCGGCTTAAGGAAAAGCCCTGCGAGATCTCCCCTCTACTTCCGGTACCACGCCGTTGTGCTGCCGGAATCGCGAGGAGAGTGCTACAACCTCCCCTGCCTGCTGGAACAAGGGAGTGGAAGGTCTTCATTGAGTACCGAACATGTGACCGACTGCGGGAGCGCTGCCGGAACGCAGCGCCGGAAGGATCGTCTACGCGATCTTGAGATCGGGAAGAGTACGACTACATCACCCACGAGAATCCGCTCTCGTTAAACACTTTGGAATCTTCGAGGGTGAGTTATTCCATCGACTCGTTGCTACAATCTAGTAGATAGATCTTGGCTTGTTTGTTTGTATGCGATAGAAATTTTTTGTTTTCCATGCTACGAAACCCTACAATTTATCCCATAAACATGTCCAAAAGTTGCTAAGAAATTTAGTATCACGATCAGAAACAATAGTATTTGGCACACCATGTAAACGAACAATTTCATGAAAGAACAAATCAACAATATGCGCAACAGAATCCGTTTTATGACAAGGAATAAAGTGTGCCATCTTAGAAAACTGATCCACAACAACGAAAATACTATCCCTCTCCTTCTGTGTACGTGGCAATCCCAAAACAAAGTCCATAGAAATATCCTCCCAAGGAACACTAGGAACAGGAAGAGGCATATATAAACCATGTGGATTAAGGTGATTGCTAGGCCAATCTCTTAAACCACGGCAATGCAATCGTTAGGCCAATCTCCTGGAGGTTACCGATCCTGCGGGAACACGATCAGCCTGACCAACGAGGGTCTTAATTCCTACCTGAAATCGAGAACAAGTAAGAACTAATATTGCAATCAAGATATTGCGGATTAAGAGGAAAGCTTTATTGAAAAGGTGGGATCCTAAATAGGTGCGAAGTACAAGAGGCCTCTGCGACGCTCGAGCCTTGGCGAAGTTGCTATGATGGCTAACTTAATGTCTAAACAAAATCCGAGTCTAAAGTGTCGGCTATGGGGAGTATTTAAGGAGGAAAAGGTGGGGTTTCGGCCAGCCATAGAAGTGGCGGCCGAATCCAACCCTAGAAGTCCTTCTCTCCTCAAATACGGACTCTAAAAAGTGGCTAATTAAAATCCTGCGAAAATTACATGGGCCTGTCCCAAAATTAAAGGTGTTGCAGCACCATATTAAGCTATGGACGAATTTGGGAAGTATTAATCTTGAATATTTCATCCAAGCCTCCTTTATTCATTATGGTGGCCTCAAAGTTCTGAAATCTTCATCCGTGGCCTTCTCTTGAATCATCACATGCTTGATGCCTTCTCCATGCATGGCCATGCTCCAATGCTTGTCCCTCTCATCCATCCTTGGTCCATCATTCCTAAGAGTAATAAATACATCTGATTTACGCAGCATCATATTCTCATGTATGTGAGAAATAGTTCCAAGAAACGAAAGTACCTGATAGTTAAGTTGTTTGGCACGAGATCTTGTGATAGGTCCTTATATGTGTGTGGCTGTAGGTACAACGGTTGTATCAATAGATGGGATGTCCACATCACTTTCCCGCCACGTTCGCAGCTCCTTCCTGGAACAGGGAGTAACAAGTTACATTTTTTACACTCTGCAGAGGTGCGTCACTTTACCCATGAGAGATCTTAGCTTTGTTGCACATCCAAATTGTGATAGGGCAAAGGTGTCCGATCTTTCGATGAGATGGTGATAGTCGATTTGGTGGAGTTTGGGCTTGACGATCCGACTACACGTGCGAGGACGAGCGCCAATGCAATCGCTAGGCCAATCTCCTGGAGGTTACCGATCCTGCGGGAACACGATCAGCCTGACCAGCGAGGGTCTTAATTCCTACCTGAAATCGAGAACAAGTAAGAACTAATATTGCAATCAAGATATTGCGGATTAAGATGAAAGCTTTATTGAAAAGGTGGGATCCTGTATAGGTGCGAAGTACAAGAGGCCTCTGCGACACTCGAGCCTTGGCGAAGTTGCTATGATGGCTAACTTAATGTCTAAAGAAAATCTGAGTCTACGGTGACGGCTATGGGGAGTATTTAAGGAGGAAAAGGTGGGGTTACGGCCAGCCATAGAAGTGGTGGCCGAATCCAACCCTAGAAGTCCTTTTCTCCTTAAATACGGACTCTAAAAAGTGGCTAATTAAAATCCTGCAAAAATTACATGGGCCTGGCCCAAAATAAAGGTGTCGCAGCACCATATTAAGCTATGGACGAATTTGTGAAGTATTAATCTTGAATATTTCGTCCAAGCCTTCTTTCTTCATTATGGTGGCCTCAAAGTTCTGAAATCTTCATCCGTGGCCTTCTCTTGAATCATCACATGCTTGCTGCCATCTCCATGCATGACCATGCTCCAATGCTTGTCCCTCTCATCCATGCTTGGTCCATCATTCCTAAGAGTAATAAATACATCTGATTTAGGCAGCATCATATTCTCATGTATGTGAGGAATAGTTCCAAGAAATGAAAGTACCTGATAGTTAAGTTGTTTGGCACGAGATCTTGTGATAGGTCCTTGTATGTCCGTAGCTGTAGGTACAATGGTTGTATCAATAGATGGGATGTCCACATCATGCTCCCCTTCTTGAATTGAAGTCATCCTCGACGCAATCTCATCTTCCTCACCAAAGTAAGGCTTCAAATCTGCAATGTTAAATGTAGGACCAACCGTACCAAAGTCTGCAGGCAACTCAAGTTTATATGCATTATCGTTTATTTTCTCTAACACCTTAAAGGGACCAGCAGCACGTGGCATTAACTTAGACTTGTGTAAATCAGGAAAACGATCTTTACGCAAATGTAACCAAACAAGATCTCGAACATCAAACACAACATGCTTTCTCCCTTTATCCCCAGCAAGTTTATACTTAGCATTCATGTGTGTTATCTTTAGTAGTCTTATGCAAGTTTAATATCATTTCAGCGTGTTGTGTAGCATCCAATTTTGCACCGAAGTAGTTAAAGGCAATAAATCAATAGGTGCACGAGGAACAAAACCATACACGATCTCAAACGGGCACATCTTTGTGGTAGAATGCAGCGAACGATTATAAGCAAATTCTATATGAGGTAAACACTCTTCCCACAATTTTAAGTTCTTCTTTAAAACAGCCCGCAACATAGTAGACAAAGTTCTATTTACTACTTCAGTTTGTCCATCAGTTTGGGATGACATGTAGTACTAAACAGCAATTTAGTCCCCAACTTAGCCCATAAACATCTCCAAAAGTGGCTAAGAAATTTAGTATCACGATCAGAAACAATAGTATTTGGCACACCATGTAAACGAACAATTTCACGAAAGAACAAATCAGCAATACGCGCAGCATCATCCGTTTTATGACAAGGAATAAAGTGTGTCATCTTAGAAAACCGATCCACAACAACAAAAATACTATCCCTCCCCTTCTGTGTATGTGGCAATCCCAAAACAAAGTCCATAGAAATATCCTCCCAAAGAACACTAGGAACAGGAAGAGGCATATATAAACCATGTGGATTAAGGCGAGACTTAGATTTTTGACAAGTAGTGCAGCGTGCCACAAATCTCTCAACATCTCGACGCATACGTGGCCAAAAAAGTGTGCAGCAAGAACATCCTCCGTTTTCTTGACACCAAAGTGTCCCATCAATCCTCCTCCATGTGCCTCCTGTAACAACAAAAGACGAACATAACTATCTGGAATGCATAGTTTGTTAGCACGGAACACAAATCCATCGTTGAAGATGAACTTGTTCCATGTTCTACCATCTCTATAATTCTGCAACACATCTTTAAATTCAGCATCATGCACATATTGTTCCTTAATAGTTTCCAATCCAAATATTTTGAAGTCAAGTTGAGATAACAAAGTATAACGGCGCGACAAAGCATCAGCAATAATATTATCTTTACCCTTTTTGTGTTTGATAACATAAGGAAAAGACTCAATAAATTCAACCCACTTTGCATGATGATGATTCAACTTAGCTTGACTACGAATATGCTTCAAAGATTCATGATCAGAATGTATAACAAATTCTTTAGGCCATAAATAATGTTGCCAAGTTTCTAATGTCCGAACCAACGCATATAATTCTTTATCATAAGTAAAAAAGTTCAGACTAGCCCCACTCAATTTCTCACTAAAATATGCAACAGGTTTTCCCTCTTGTAATAACACACCTTCCAAAACAATTCCACTAGCATCATATTCAAGCTCAAAAGTCTTATTAAAATCAGGAAGTTGGAGTAAGGGAGCATGTGTTAGCTTATCTTTCAATATGACGAAGGCCTATTGTTGTGCATCGCCCCAAACAAAGGGCATATCCTTCTTGGTAAGTTCATTAAACGGCGCGGAAATTGATCCAAAGTCTTTGACAAAGCGCCTATAAAAACCAGCGATGCCAAGAAAACTACTCACTTGTGTGACCGTCTTGGGCTGCGGCCAATTCTCAATAGCTTCAATCTTGGCTGGATCCACTTCAATACCCTGTGATGTAACAACATAGCCAAGAAACGCAACTGGATTGGTGCAAAAGGTGCACTTCTCAAGATTACCAAACAAACATGCATCACGTAAAGCATTGAAAACAGCACGTAAATGGTCCAAATGATCCTCTAAAGATTTGCTATAAATCAGAATATCATCAAAGTAGACTACCACAAAACTTCCAATGAAAGCACGTAAAACTTCGTTCATTAATCTCATGAAAGTGCTGGGTGCATTAGTTAAACCAAACAGCATCACTAACCACTCATATAAACCGAACTTAGTTTTAAATGCTGTTTTCCATTCATCTCCCAATTTCATACAAATCTGGTGGTAACCACTACGCAAATCTACTTTGGAAAACATGGTAGAGCCACTCAATTCATCAAGCATGATATCCAAACGTGTAATAGGATGACGATATTGAATAGTAATATTATTGATAGCTCTACAATCAGTACACATGCGCGAAGAACCATCTTTCTTAGGTACCAAAATAATAGGAACAACACATGGGCTAAGGGACTCACGAATATGATCTCTGTCGAGTAGTTCCTGAATTTCCCGTTGTATCTCCTTTGTCTCCTCTGGATTGGTTCTATATGACGCACGGTTGGGCAACGTAGCACCAGGAATTAGATCAATTTGGTGCTCAATTCCTCTAATAGGAGGTAGTCCTGGTGGCAGCTCAGCGGGAAAAACGTCCTCATATTCCTGCAAAAGGTTAGCAACAACGGGTGGAAAAGAAGGAGGCATATCCTCAAATGAAAACAAAACCTCTTTGCAGATAATTGCATAACATTGAGTAGTGTTTAAATCTAGTTCAGCAATATCAATTTTATTTGCAATCATACATGGACTCTTCAAACGAATTTCAGTAGCATGTTTATAATCAGATTTAGTGTTTTTTGGTGGTACAAAATCTGCAGCAACAATCTGATTCTCACTTTTATTTTTCTCCTCAGTTTTAGCTCTACTAGCTCTAGCAAGATCATCTTTTAAAATTTGTTCGGGAGTCATAGGTTTTAGACCAATTTTCTTTCTATCATGCATAAGAGAATAGTGATTAGTTTTGCCATTATGAACAGATTCTCTATCAAATTGACATGGTCTACCAAGTAACAAAGAACAAGCTTGCATAGGTACAACATCACAATCAACAAAATCAGAATATATACTAATAGTAAAATGCACGCGTACCGTTCTTGTTACCTTGATCTTGCAAGAACTCTCAAACCATTGGATGTAATATGAATATGTGCGTTGTCTTGTTGGAAGTGCAAGCTTCTCTACCATGTCAACACTAGCCATATTATTACAACTCCCTCCATCAATAATGATCCTTATAGCTCTTTCCTTGACAACACCACGTGTTTGGAACAGGTTGTGGCGTTGATCTTGCTCAGATTTGCTCAATTGCACACTCAACACACGTTGTGTAATTAAGCTCTTGTATTGATCAGCAGTTTCAACTCCCATTACCTCTACCTCTTCATTAGAATCACAATTGTCTCCATCTCGAGCAGAAATAAGGGCTAATGTATCTTCATCAAAGTCACTTGCTGAATCGTATTGACCATCATCACGCACCATCATAACACGTTGTGTTGTGCACTGTCTCTCAATATGACCAAAATCCCATCACTTGCGGCATTGTATATCCTTTGTTTTACCCGTGGAAGCCATAGAAGATGCACTACGAGCAGGAACATTGGATGATGGTGGAGGAGCAGCTGGCAGAAATCTTGTGGTGTCCTTGGATGTGGTAGTAGCTGGTGGAGAATCACGAGTAGGAAGTGTTGAATGTCGGGATGTCCAAGTGGATGTGCGACCTGCAGAATTGTTAGTCCTCCTCCATGGTGTGTTGGCGATCCTGCACTTCACGTTCAGCTTTGCAAGCAAGATGAAACAAACGAGTGATGAAATTATATTCCTTATAGTCTAATATGTGTTGAATGTCCTTGTTTAATCCACCAAAGAAACGTGCAAGCATTTGTTCAGTAGATTCAACAAGACCACACCGAACCATCCCCGTTTGCAATTCCTGATAATACTCTTCTACAGAATTTTTTCCTTGTTCCAAACGTGTCAGATTCTTTAGTAAATCACATTGATAAGTGGGAGGCACACAACGAACACGCATAGCAGTTTTTAAAGCAGTCCAAGTACTAGGAATAGTAGTAGGATTTAAACGACAATACTCAGACCACCAAAGGGAAGCAAATTTAGTAAATCACATGTAGCAGCACTAACACGCATATTTTCAGGATATTTTAAACATGCAAAGCGTTATTCTACTTTCATCTCCCATGTAAGATATGCATCAGGATTATATTTACCCTCAAAAGATGGAATATTTAATTTAAGCTTTGCAACATGATCATCATCACGTACCGGTGGTCGAGCGTTGCGGTGGTAATGTCGGGGACGGCCAGCAGGATGTGGAGGTTGTTCAACCTCCTCGTCAAATAGATCGTCATCATCGGGGTCGTAGTAGTACCCGTCGTCTGTCCCCAATGTCGCAGAAGCAGCCGCGGTGGAAGTCTGAGGTGCCTTAGCTGCAGCGGTAGCCGGCGGAGGTGTGGCGGCAGCCGAACCAGCAGTACGACCCGTGATCGGAATGCGCCGTGCGCCATGCCGAGGTGCCAATGGGGCGGGTGCAGGAGCGGGTGCCGACAATCTATCCAAAACCTCCTTGAATCGAGCGTCAAGCTTGTCGTTGAAGGATTTCTCGAGTCCATCGATCTTGTCCATGGCGTTGGTGAGCTTGGTGTCAAACTCCTCTAGTCGTGCATCCACATCCTCAGCGCGACCGACCAAGAGCTCGGAGAAGTGGGCATGTAGTTCTTGGTTCGTCATTGTGGCAGGGTTCCGCGAAGTATCTGTCATGGTTAGTCCTTTAAAAAAGCACAGGTATATATGCCTATAACTACGGAAATATGGTGGAAGGCACGTGTAATCCGTCAAGCAATATACGAAGCTCTTACAAGTTCTTACCAAACAACAGGAAAAAGGCGATGTGCAACCGCGAGGAGCAGTGGGTCCAGAGATTGAACCAAGCGATTACCAGGAGTCGAGACACCGCACGTGGAGAAATCTGTGGAGCTCTGGGAAGGCTTAGCAAAGGGGTTAGCAATTATCAAAACAGCAATACAAATGTTGAAAGAATGCTCAACGACGGTACTGTGCTGGTCCTAGGCTAGACCGTACTAGAGACGCGAGCCTAGATCACCAACAATGTCACGACGCGACACAACAAGCAATGTATGAGGATATGGCACACTGAAAAGCGAACCGAGATGTCGAAAATTACTATGATGGCGAGTGTCTAGAACTGATCTACGGGGTCTAAAAATAGGTTAGCCCCAAAAAAAATCGAATTTTTGTATTATGCTCCGGAAAGCGCGCAGGCGCCAAAAAAATATCGCTATAACGGCCGATGGATAAAAGTGATCCCCGGGGCCAAAAATCAGTATAGCCAGAAAAAAAATTGGAGGCGGTTCCAGACTTTTTTTTGCTCTCCTTCTGGACTTACGACTGAACTTCTAACTCGACACGGACTTTATCTCAATACGGAAACAACAAGAAAGGAGAGTAAAAAGAATTAACTAGGAAACAAGAACTCAACTCGGACTTGTGCCGCAGCAGGAAAGGTGATCGGATCCGTGTCGCGGTAGGAAGGCGGTGGCGGAGTATTAGGGTTTATGGTGGCTGGGTGTATGGTGGAGGAATATGGTGGCGAAATATGGTGGCGGTGATCTGTGAGGGTGGCGGTGACTACTGTGATCAGAACTCGAAAATCTAAGGGACGAGACACTAAGACCAGCAACTCGACGCGACGATGCAGACACAAATTCAACAATGCAAAACTGAAAAGATAATGCAAGGCGTAGATTGGTGATGGGATGGATCTAAACTCTAACTGTGTTTTTGGATTTTTCGTGGGTTATAGGTAAAACAGATCTAATCTACGAAAACAGTAAAATCTCACCGAGCAACCTGAAATCTGATAGCACTTGATAGGGCAAAGGTGTCCGATCTTTCGATGAGATGGTGATAGTCGATTTGGTGGAGTTCGGGATTGACGATCCGACTACACGTGCGAGCACGGGCGCCAATGCAATCGCTAGGCCAATCTCCTGGAGGTTACCGATCCTACGGGAACACGATCAGCCTGACCAGCGAGGGTCTTAATTCCTACCTAAAATCGAGAACAAGTAAGAACTAATATTGCAATCAAGATATTGCGGATTAAGATGAAAGCTTTATTGGAAAGGTGGGATCCTGTATAGGTGCGAAGTATAAGAGGCCTCTGCGACGCTCGAGCCTTGGCGAAGTTGCTATGATGGCTAACTTAATGTCTAAACAAAATCCGAGTCTACGGTGATGGCTATGGGGAGTATTTAAGGAGGAAAAGGTGGGGTTTCAGCCATCCATAGAAGTGGTGGTCGAATCCAACCCTAGAAGTCCTTTTCTCCTCAAATACGGGCTCTAAAAAGTGGCTAATTAAAATCCTGCGAAAATTACATGGGCCTGGCCCAAAATAAAGGTGTCGCAGCACCATATTAAGCTATGGACGAATTTGTGAAGTATTAATCTTGAATATTTCGTCCAAGCCTTCTTTCTTCATTATGGTGGCCTCAAAGTTCTAAAATCTTCATCCGTGGCCTTCTCTTGAATCATCACATGCTTGCTGCCTTCTCCATGCATGGCCATGCTCCAATGCTTGTCCCTCTCATCCATGCTTGGTACATCATTCCTAAGAGTAATAAATACATCTGATTTAGGCAACATCATATTCTCATGTATGTGAGGAATAGTTCCAAGCAACGAAAGTACCTGATAGTTAAGTTGTTTGGCACGAGATCTTGTGATAGGTCCTTATATGTGTATAGCTGTAGGTACAACAGTTGTATCAATAGATGGGATGTCCACATCAAAATGCAGGTTCGTTCACACTTCCTTGGTGTGAGACCCAGACTAAGATCCAAGCCAATCACTACCTTCTCCGCGACCCTGCATGTCTCCTTGGTGTATGCCAGCCCACCTATTGAATTACGGCAATTTGCAGTACAGACCGTTCAGATGCCGAAACTATCGTGGGACGTTGAGGGCTCCCACCCATATGGTGCATATCCTCTACAAATTACCATATAATATGCACGCTACGAGTGATAACAGCCACGATCCGCACATCCGGCTCTATGCGAGAGGTAAAAGATACAGCTGACTTCTCCGTCCCATTCCAAATCTCATGGTCAACGCGTAATATACGGCGCAAGAATCACTGGCGACATTGGTTGTTAAGTCCTAGATAATATGTCCCTTTACCACCGGAACTCTTATAGTAGGTTATTACATCATGGTAAATAACCTATAATCACATTATTATGAAAATAGTGTTTTATGACCTTTTTGAAATGCAGGTTATGATAACACTGGATTTGTAAAATACTTTACAGAAAATAAATCAAAGGACATGAGCAAGTGTGAACTTTCCTTGTGTGATTGCAAGATTATGCACTCACGGTCTTCAAGACAATATAAGATCCAATATCTAAAATCAGCATCATTGGTCCGGTAAGGACTAATGTTTAAAGAAGCAAGATGCTATTATGCATAAGTAATTTAATGCAATTTCGTAAACTCGAATTCCGGGGATAACTTTGATCTAGGGTTTGGAAACTAGAAATGGATTCTTTAGAATGTGTTGCCCTTGTAGATTAAGTTTCACACATGTGCTTCTTATTAAGACTTGTGAGTGTGTGTGAAACAACATGTAATTATAATACTATAAAACAATGAGATACACACAAATGTGAAATGCTACTCAAGATTGCTTATACAATAATTGTTTATCTTCAAATTTTACTTTATAAGTAATGTCACTTATAAAGAACTTAAGTGATATCAATCCTAAGTTTACAAGTAAAGTATAAAGTATTGTGATTACTATTAATTGTCATATGTTTTCTGAAGTGGAAAAAAGAATAACATTTGAAGAAAGATTTCTTTACTAAGGTTTAACAATCCTGATATCCTCTTGAATATATTTGATAGAATGTGGTTGATGTTTTTTATTCTTGCTTGAATAGTTTGGACTTGATATGCTTTATGACTGAACTATAACAAACCAAAGTTAACTATAAAACATATAACAAAGTCTTTAGTCTTATATTTAAAGTCTTGTGGACTAAAGTTAACTTTAAACATAGATGGACTTTAAGGTGTAATGCTTATTATATTTGTACTTTGTTCACTTCATAATGTTTCTTTAAAGTTACTTAAGAATGGTATTACTTTTATTTGGTAGTGGTTTCTTTATATTCAAAATGTATAAAGGAATTTACCTCCCTATAAGAGTATGGTTAAGGTTTGTGAATAAGTAAACAATATTATTTACTACTTATGAATCCACTTATAATGTTTTGATTCGTTTGTAAACTTGTGTTTAAAATAAAGGAATAGGTTTTATTTCATTACAAATTATTCTTGGAGATTTTATATTAAATAAGAATCCTTTTATAAAATAATCTGCACTTATGGTTGAAGAACAATTCAATAAAATTGTATTTAAAATGTGTTAAACCATTTTGACTTCACACTAACAATATTTAAGACTAATACTATTTATTAGACTCAATTGGCTAATTTTTAAAATTATTAGCAAATTTTATTTATCTTTATAAGAATTATTAGTTAAAGGAATAAGTTTAAATTCAAGTTATTAAAGTGTTTAACTTTTTATTTAACTTAAAAGTGGAATATTATATTTTTTAACATATAGGTATTATTTTTGTGATCATTTTGGTATGTTACATTTATTTTTGTGATTTATAATTAATAAGATATGATTTTTATTATACTTATTACTTTATAAAGACTTAATAAATAATAAATATTTAATTGAGTGGAATAATAATGCATGATTATAGTTTTAGATTATTATTCTTATTTTTCTAAGATTTTTGGTATTTTATTTGTATTTTTAACATTTACCATTATTAAAATATGTATCAAAGTTTTATGACCTATAAAACCTTTATTAAATAATAATTATTTAAATGGTTAACATAATAATGTTTAATAATAGTTTTATGTTATATATTTTATTTTTCTACAAATTTTCATATATTATACACATTTTTCTGATTTATAAAACAAAAGTTATTAATGAAACAAGATTTAATCATTTTATTATATTGGAATTAATATTGTTTTATCTAATTCCTAAACAGAAAAGACATTTTGAACCTAAGCTAAACCTACCCACGGTCACTGACCAGTGGGCCAGTGGCCACATTACCTGCCCACGTGGAATGTTTGACTAGTACTGACCCTGCGTTGACAGACCTGCTAACATCAGGGTGATGTCACGCTGACATCAGCAATGGAGCTCTTCTCAGGTGATGTTCGAGGCCAGCGTTAGGGTGTGCTCGTGCTTGCGATTTGGGGGGGGGGGTTAGAAGCAGAAGGATAGGGCGATTCGAATGGTGGTCGTGCCGCCAAAAAATGGTCACCGGAGAAGGGTTGCGGCGAGCTCGCACGGCGGCGCTTGCGGGCAACCACGTAGACGGCGGTACAGGAAGCAATTGAAGCATTGGGACATACTGGGAGACTCAGTAACTCACCAGGAAGCTCGCAGAGGTGTCGGTGAGGGAAGGCGAGCTCGGAATCGGCGATGAATGACGATGACTATCGGCGGCAGTGAGGTATCGATTGATCCGATAGGGGGGTCTTCGGCTTCCATGGCTTGGCTTGGGAGAACAAGGGCAACGAGGTGAGTCCAACGGCACCCTCAGGTAGGACAGGGGGCTCGGGAACAACGGCGATGAGTAGCTCTGGCGAGGCTTGGTTTTCGGTCAGAGAGGAAGTTGGGGAGGATAAGAGGATAAGGCTCCCCGGCGTGGTGGTGGCCTTCTTATAGGCAACGAACAGCGACGGCGCAGATCTTGGCGACAGCGGGCATCGCGGCAACGATGGACGGCCGACGATGTGCCAGGCAGCTGCTTCGCCGACGTGCTTTCTGGCGAGAGGAAGAATAAAGGAGGAAAAAGATCGAAGAGGTACGTGGGGCTGGCTTGGGCCAATGTTGGCTACTGTGGAGTGAGCGGCTGGCGGCTGCTGCTGCATGCGAGCAACAGTTAGGTTAGTGAGGAGGTGGGCCGTGGGCCAGATTGGGCTGATGCCTCTGCTTCTTTTATTTTTTTTCTTGTTCTCACTTTTTCCTATTTTCTGTTTTGTTTTTCATGTTTGAATATTACACATTTGATTGAAATTTCTTTATAGAATTTATTTTCTAGATAATTGCAGTATATAAAAATGTATTTCAAATTCTGGTATGAATTTAGTATGTTGATAGCATACTTTATTTATTATTTTCTAACTTTATAATTATATAGATATTCTTTTATTAAATAGAATAAGTAGGATTTAGGTTTTTTTTAGGATTTGTTTAAGATCTTAAAATTAACTCTAACATTAGTTTTACTTTTATTTGGAGTAATGAAGTTTTAAAATGTTTAGTGATAGTCATAGAGTTTATTTTTATGTATTTAATCACATAGCAAAGTATATGGTGGTTTATAATAATTGTATCCCCACTTATTCCATGCTCATTTGGAATGAGTGGTTACAGAAATGGATCAAAGACTTTGTCTAATGAATATAGATAGAATATTTATGAGATGTTGATGAGAAAACTCATTAATAGGTTTAGGGTTCTGAATTGTAATTGCTTACCCTAGGATTTAGGGTTCTTATTATACTTATATTCTTTTGTTGATGTGAATAAAGATTAATGGCTAAACACATTGTCTTTATGTTAGTGATTTTTAATGATATCACCATTTAAAATAAAATAGTGGGATTGTTTTCTAGGCTAACTTATGAAAAAGAATTAATAAAGATAGATCTTAAGTACCTAGGATAATGATGGTTTAGAATGGTAGAGATGTGCTTAAGTGATTTGATGTAGGAAATTATTCCTATCAATCATTGTGGAAACAAGATGATAAATCAATCAGATGAAATGGATTTTATGTTTGGTTAAACATTTAAGGTTTAGTGTTTTATCTATAATCCTTATCTTCCATAATTCACAATCCTGGACTTCTAATTAATGAATTCCTTTCCTAGATATATTACTTCTTCTTATCTGTCATCATGTGTTAACATGATGAGCTTAACTTCACAAAATATTCTTATCCACCTTTTATTCTTCTAAATCCACTTGTAAATCCAATGAGCTTGACACTGAAGCTTTCATAATCTTCTTATATCCATACTTGGTTTTAACAACTACTCTACTACTGATAACCTCCAATCTAACCATTGTTTTACAGTTACTTCCATTCATGCTCTTCCCTTATCATCCCTCACTAATATCATTTCAATAGATGTATACATCAATTCCTACTTCACCTCAAGTGCTAGTATTTCCAAAGACGAAAATACTACTTATTTAATTCAATGTTGCTCTAATATCATATTAATCATACTATCTTGTCTCTACTTAACTCTAGTAACAAATACTCCAACCTCACATTATATTAGTGTGACCTGTAATGGTTAACCTAGGATAACATATCTAGACTAGGGTTTAATCATGTTCTATCCACCAATGTCACTTATACATGATATAAGCATTCAATCTTGGTGAATAAGGTATGGTCATTATAATCCTTTGTGGTTTAGGTTTCCAGTTGGCTAATCAAGGCTTCATCAATACACATTACAGTTGTATTATAATTATCTTCTGTTTAGCTCTATTGGGATTAAGAGATATAATTCATTGACTATACCTACTTGATCCAATAGTACTACTCATGGTAACTATCTTTAGTATTCATCCTGGGAATCCTCTTTGTTACCACATATACCTTTATTTCAAATAACCCTTCTATCCATTTCGGAGTGAGTTAACTCCATCAAGTAACCTATAGATGATATCTAAGGCTAGCATTACTATTTACCTCTTCTTACTTCCTTCTCCAAATGATTTAAAGTGAATGTTATGATAAGAACATGAGTTGATAGATCAATAGTTAATAAGCTAAGAATTGGTGAATCAATAGTTAATTACTCAATATTGATGAACAACAAATATTGAGATAGGATTCCATAAGGATTGATATGGCAAGAAGGATATGTGGTGAATGGTCTTGAATTGCTTTCCTTCCTACTTAATACAATTAAAGACTTAGGGTTAAGTATTACCATGATGTTCATGGTATAAATAGTTGAGATTTAAGATTTAGTTGTTACATTCCTATTACTTAAGTTATATTTGTAACTTGGTATTCATGAGTTGTTGTAATGAATATTATAATATGATCGCCTAAGGAGCAAACATAATCCATTAAGTAATGAATTAGGGTTTAACGTTTATTACATTTGATCTACCCTTAGATCAAATCTCCCTTACCCAAAATAAGGTTTTAGCAAAGGTCATATTGAAACTTATCGCAGTCAACTTGATGATCTACTTCAATTCCATCAAGTTAAGAGAAGCTTCAATCACTTTGACAAGTTTTTATTTAAAAGCGCGAAAATTATTCGGATTTTCTATGCATGAATGCAATGCACACATCTGGGTTCAGCTTATTTCTAAGCTCTAATGCTGGGATGTTACATACTTCCAGAAAAACCTCCGTAGCGCCGCCGCCACCGAAAGGGAGATTTAGGGGATAGAAAGTCTTTGTTCCGGTACCCTGTCGGGACGGGGAAGTGCCCCGGGAGCCATCTCCATCGATCTCCATCGCCATCTTCATCACTGTTGCTGATTCCCATGATGAGGAGGGAGTAGTTCTTCCTCGAGGCTAAGGGCTCTACCGGTAACTATGTGTTCATCTCTCTCTATGCATGGTCATATTGTGATCATGAGTTTTGTAATCAAGTAGATCTAACTTGCTACTCAAGTGCTTTAATAGATCTATGCTTTTCCCCACGTGTGTGAAAGTGACAGCGTGTATACCGTGTGTGGCACTTTGGCTAGATTGAATATTTTTTATGAGTTATATTTGGAGTTGGATGTCTCTATGAAATTGTGGTGTTTGTTGGAACCATCTAGCGCTCAAGGTGACAGTGTGAGGTTATCTAGATTGGGGAAGGCGGACTTTGAGAGTGCTGCTATAGCCCTACCAATGATTAGAGTGTCCAACCGGAGATTAATCAAGATAAGTATCATGAAGAAAGGATATTTATATGAGAGAGTGTTCACTAGTGAAAGTATGATCCCTAGGCCTTGTTTCTAAACATTGAAACACCGTTTGCATCTAGATTTGTTGCATGTTTGCTTGCTTTAGTCTTTATTTCACCGTCAAGCTATTTTCTGGCACCGTTACCACTTGTATTTCACTATCTCTTCGCCGAACTAGTGCACCTATACACCTGACAAGTGTATTGGGTGTGTTGGGGACACAAGAGACTTCTTGTATCTTGATTGCAGGGTTGCTTGAGAGGGGATACCTTTGACCACTTCCTCCCTGAGTTCTATAAACCTTGGGTGATCCACTTAAGGGAAACTTCCTGCTGTTCTACAAACCTCTGCACTTGGAGGCCCAACAGTTGTCTACAGGAATAGAAGTGCGTAGACATCAAGCTATTTTCTGGCGTCGTTGCCGGGGAGGTAAGGTAAAAGGTACTCACATCCTCCGGTGTGAGTGATCGAAGTTATTTCCTTTAGATTTTGCAATTTTTTCTTTTTGTTTCTTGTTTTCACTAGTTAGGCTTAATGGAAACAATAAAAAAATTAGAGAGATTTATAGTGTTTATCTTGAGTTAGGACATGAAGTGTTTGAAGAGAAAATTAAAAAATCTATGGATATTTATTTGCATGCTAATAGCAATGTTATTAGTATGAATTCTTTGGACACCATGATTGCAAATATTATGGAAAAGTCCAAGCTTGGGGAAGATAGTTTTGATGAAAATGATCTTTTTAGTCCCCCAACTTTGGAAGATAGCTATTATATTGCTTATGATGATACCGAACCTCCAATATATGATGATTACAATGATGAATATGATATTTTCAGTCCACCTGATATTGAGGAGAAAGTTAATTGTGATTACAATATGCCTCCTATATTTGATTATTATGGTGATGAGAATAATAATGATAGCTATTTTGTTGAATTTGCTCCCACTATGATTAATAAGTGTGATTATGCTTACGTGGAGAGTAATAATCATTTAATGCATGTGGCTCATGATAAGAATGTTTTATGTGATAGTTATATTTTTAATTTTGTTCATGTTGCTACTGAAAGTTATTATGAGAAAGGGAAATATGGTCTTATGCATCTCAATAATATTAAGTTTCCCCTCTTTATGTTGAAAGTCTTGAAGTTGCACTTGTTTTGCTTTCCTATGCTTGGTGCTTTGTTGTAAGATCCCTCCTTTGTAAAGGAAAAGGATCCCTGTGATTGCAATGCTAGTCCCTGGATCATTGCTAGCATCCACAGTTTAAGATGAAGTACATAGATACAAAGGTCATTTATTACATCCATTCCAGAGATAAACATAGTCTTTACAACTCAGGGCCACAGGCCTAATACAAGAGTTTGAATAAGTAAATAAATATAAGTCTTCATCTTCATGTGCCATAGGCAAACATGTTGAGTGTAGACTCATGACACCTAATCCTCATCAGAGTAACCTGCAACATCACAAGTTACAACCACAGTGGGTCAATACTTTGGAATAGTATTGGCAAGTGATACCTTAGTAAATTTTAAGTGGACTATATTACTATATGCAATTTGGCTAAGTGTAACTTGGCTTGCTTTGCTCAAAATAGGTTTTTCCTATTAGTTGAAATCACTAAGTTTTTCTTTGTCAAAACTTTTCCCAAGAAACCATCAATAGACATTGAGGTCCTTCACCCTTGTTCACCCACAAGTTTTTTACTTAGAAGTTGGAGTGATGAGATTCTTGATGGCTTCCATGTCTTGATGCTCAAGTTGCCCATTGCCATGGACTTGGCTAAGTACTTAGATTTTTCCATCTGCAGAGGTTGTGCACTTTCCCCACCAGACTTGGTTTCCCAAGACAGGACCTTTCAGAAGCCTTTCCTTAGACCAAATGGACGCGCTCCAACCTATCATTCCCACTACCACCAACTGTCCAAATGGCTAAGTTCTAGCAACCTATGTGATCCAGGCAGAGCCCATATTGCCAAGTGGCTGCACTAGAAGCTTCTCAACACTTGGCCTCTAAAATCCCTTTGTTCCTGGGTGGCTTTCCACAAGTGAGATACACAAGGTAAACCATAGCCATGGGCCTTGTGTAACCACTCAACCAAAAACCACCAATCAAGTCCCTTTCCACCCAGGTGATTCATTGACTTAGTTGTTTTATTAAGAAAAACATAAGTCCAAAGACTTAGAAATATTTTCACCATAGCATGTATATTTTAACAACCCTTGTTTGCTACTAGCTAGGCTAAGCATGGCATAGATAGTAACTTAACTTAGAAATTTCCTAGCAATTCTACAACTACTTAGGATTTCCCAACATGGCATTTGGCAAATAGTAACATGCAAGACTTAGCAAAATATTTCTAATGCTTGTATAAAAATATAGGGATAGAAATATTCATGAAGTACCACTTGCCTTGGTAGTTGGGAGAGTAGCACTCTTCACAATCACAATCACTAGCACCAAAGTCTACACAAAGAATATAACCACAATCACATACAAGTCATATACAAGCAAAAATATATATGCATGCATGCAAGATGCTAAGTGATGATTTTTGAAACTCAACCAAGCAAGTGCATAGTACTGAATCATAAACAAGTCAAAAAATTGCTAAACCAAATTTATTTGACACTAAAACAATTTCCTAACAATTCATATAATCAAAATAGTCCTAAACAATTTTCTGCAAACAAAGTCATTTTAACAGAAGCTAAACACTAAACACATTGCATAAACAGAAAGGGCTTGTTCTCCTGATTCCAACGGTATAAAATTTGTCAATTTCTAACGTGTAGATCAAAAGTTATAGCTAAATCAAATTTGGTTATAAATCTGATTCAAATTCTGTTTTTAAACTAAACCCTAGCCACGCGTCGCGCTCTGATTCGTCGGTACCTCTTCGCTTGGATCGATCAGCGTGGACCGTCAGATCTAACTTAACGCGCACGGCTCAGATTGTCACTTACCCCTTCGATGCAGATCTAATCTAGAGCGCTGGATCTAGATCCTACGGCTGCTAAGCGCGTGACCAAGGATGGGCGGTGCAAATGGTTGCTGGCGGCGGTGGCGCTACTGGCGGCGATGGTCCGGCGAATACAGGACGGGCTGGGGTGTGTGGCGTGGCTTACCAGACTCGCACGGTCACGAGGAAGCTCAACGTGGTCTTTGCTTGGACAGGGGCGCACTGGCACGGCCGGAAATCCTCGTCGGAGTTGAGCACAGCGTCGGATGCACGGTGACGAAGACGTTGGCCACGCTCTGGGTCACCCTAGCATAAACCAGTGGCATCAGAGGGTGCGCAAGTCTACGGCGAACACTATCGGATCAAGGAGAATACAAGGGGCGGTCGGATTATACCTCAATTGCTCGTCGGAGTCAGACGGCGGTTCTGTCACTTGCGGGCGTGAATGATGACGACGAGCTGGGTCATGAGAATGCAAACGAAAGGTATCAGGGAACTCGCAAGAACATGCTGGTCACGATAGTTTGAACCAGAGAAAGGGGGGCGGTCGAAGCTCACCGGAATCCGTCGCCGGAGGTCGTCGGTGTTGCGGGGTTTTGAGATTGAATGCGCGCAGCCTGGTGGCGGAGTGAGCGAGGAAAGTGGGGGAAAGTAACCGCGGCGGCGAGGGGTTTAAGTTGCCATAAGCGGGGCGAGGATTGCGCGCTGAATCAATGGAATTTAAGCGAGTTTTAATCGCGGCGTCACTGCACGGTGGTAACGGCGGAGCGGTGTCTGCGCGCGAGAAATTGGGGAAGACGACGCTGACGTGGAGAGGGCCCAGTGCTCAGTGGCTGCGGGGTTGGTTTGTCGCGGGTGTGAGAAGACAGAGAGAAGAGTGGCCCGGGTGGGCTGCTTTGCCTGTTGGGCTGGAATGGTGGCGCCAGGCCCAGCTAGATTTCTTATTCCCTTTTCTTTTTCCAGAATGATTTTCAAGAATGGTTTTCAAATAAATTCAAACTCAAATTGATTCAAATCTTTTCAGGAACTTTTGTAGTGTGCAACAGTCACATTTCAAGGCATGAAATCAAAGGTCTCTCTGCTCAAGCTTGGTTCTTTTGAATAAACAAAATATACAGTGCCATAGCACTTGATTGCAAATGTTTTGAAAATGGTTATGAAACCATTTTTATTTTGTAAAATTTTGTATAAACTCCACACTCAAACCAATCAACAAGGGAGACAAACAATCCTGGTTTAAAACATTCAAGCTCTCAAATGGGGATGGCTATTTGATTTAAGTTTGCTCACATAAAATGATAGCACTATGTGCTTCTGTTTTCCTGAATTTGGTTTGAAATTGATCTCAAAACTATATGCATGCATGAATGATATGCAATCTTTGAAATCATGATTTTAGGGATGTTACAAATCTAACCCCCTTAAGGTGAATCTCGCCCTCGAGATTCGGATTGGCTAGCAAATAGGTGAGGGTGGTCTTTCCGAAGATAATCTTCTCTTTCCCATGTTGCTTCCTCTTCGGAATGATGATTCCACTGCACTTTGCAAAACTTGATAGTCTTAGTCCTTGTGACTCTTTCTGCAGTTTCAAGAATCTTGATAGGTTTCTCTTCATAAGTGAGATCACTTTCTAGTTGAACTTCCTCCAAAGGTATAGTATCCTTCAAAGAAGTTTCTTCCATTTCTGGGTGACATTTCTTAAGCTGACTCACATGAAACACATTATGGACAGCTGACAGAGATTCAGGCAATTCAATTTCATAGGCAACTTCTCCTTTGCGACTCAAAATATTGAATGGCCCGACATATCTTGGTGCCAATTTTCCTTTGACTCCGAACCTTTTCACTCCACGAAGTGGTGACACTCTAAGATAGGCTCTATCACCAACTTCGTAGGTGACTTCTCTACGCTTAGGATTTGCGTAGCTTTTCTGTCAGGACTGTGCTATCTTCAACCTGTCCTTAACCAACTTGACCTTCTCTTCGGCTTCTTTGATAAGATCTGGCCCGAATAAACTTCTTTCTCCCACATCATTCCATAACAATGGGGTGGTACACTTTCTTCCGTAGAGAAACTCAAACGGTGCCATCTCAATGCTGGCTTGATAGCTGTTGTTATAAGAAAATTCTGCGTAAGGCAGACTTTCATCCCAACTGGCTCCATAGTCTAAGGCACACGCCCTCAACATGTCTTCAAGAATTTGATTAGTTCTTTCTGTTTGTCCATCGGTTTGAGGATGAAAAGCAGTACTGAATTCCAACCTCGTTCCCAATGACTCATGTAGCTGTCTCCAAAAATGGGAAGTGAATTGAGTTCCCCTATCAGACACAATACTCTTGGGCACTCCATGTAGACATACAATTCTACTCATGTAGATTTTGGCTAACTTAGCACTTGTATAGGTTGTCTTCACGGGTATGAAATGAGCCACTTTAGTTAGGCGATCCACTACTACCCAAATAGAATCGTATCCTGACCGGGTCCTTGGTAATCCGGTAATGAAATCCATACCAATCTTGTCCCACTTCCAATCAGGAATAGGTAGTGGTTGAAGCAAACCTGCTGGTTTCTGGTGTTCCGATTTCACTCTACTACACACATCACACAAAGCAATATGTTCGGCGATGTCCTTCTTGAGATTATTCCACCAAAATCTTTCTTTCATGTCCATGTACATTTTGGTGTTACCCGGATGAATGGAATACGGAGAGTTATGTGCTTCTTGCAAAATTAGTTTCCGCAACTCCGGGTCTTGTGGAACACAAATACGTTTCCCATGCCATAAAGTACCCTGTTCGTCTTCATGGAACCCTTTGGCTTTTCTTTTGCCAATCTTTTCTTTAATCTCTTCGATTTCCTTATCAATCTTCTGGGCTTCTTTGATCTTGTCTAACAAAGTGGGTTGAACATCCAAAGACATGAGATGTCCTTCAGGCACAATCTCCAATCTGAGTTTTCTAAACTGGGTGCACAGATCATCTGGCAGTTCTCCTTTGGTAAGGCCAATCACGAATACCTTACGACTTAGAGCATCTGCCACAACATTTGCTTTACCGGGGTGGTATTGCAAACTTAAGTCATAGTCCTTGATAAGTTCTAGCCAACTCCTTTGTCTCATATTAATTTCCTTCTGAGTGAAGATATACTTCAAACTTTTGTGATTTGTGAACACTTCACAACGCTTTCCCAAAAGATAGTGTCTCCATGTTTTGAGTGCATGGACGACAGAGGCTAACTCTAAATCATGAGTAGGATAGTTTACTTCATGAGTTTTGAGTTGTCTCGAGGCATAAGCCACAACTTTACCGTCTTGCATAAGTACTGCACCTAAACCTTGATGAGATGCATCACAATATACTTGGAAGTCTTATTCCAAATCTGGCAGACACAAGACTGGTGCTGTCACAAGTCTCTTCTTTAACTCCTGAAAGCTGAGTTCACAACTGTAACACCCTCAGAATTGACCCTATGCAAGTTTCAGCGATTCCCGCCAAACCCGCATAGAAACGATTCAAAGGTGCCCACCAGGCACTTTCGTGCGGGTGGAAAACGAAGTAATAACATTACACAACAATCCTCGATGGGACCCACAGAACAGATATATACAACAGCGACTCAATGAGTCAAGAATACAGATATAATATACAAAGATCCAAGTCACCTTGAAAATGATATAGCGTCCGACTACGGACAAGATGCAAATGGGGCTAAGAGCCCTGAAGAATAACCAATGGCGTCCATAACCCTGCCCAGGCCAAGCCGGAAGGGTAACCCTGCTAACGACGTCGATCTCAAACCTGCTTAAACAAAAGGGGTGCCAACAAAGGGCAAAGGAAAAAGAGGAGCGTCAGTACTGAGGCCAGTACACGGTGAGACTAGAATTCGGCGGTCCTCGCCTACATAGGTATGGTGGACTGAAGCGGCAGCGGCAGCTTGCGCTAAACAACCTATAGAGACTCGATACAACTGGCGGCTATCAGAGAGGGGTAAGAAAGACCTATTCAGAACCATCCTGATACTACCATCAAACAAACCCGTCCTGATGTTTCCCCCTCGAGACCAAACGAGGAAGTCAACCGAGGAACGCACACAGTTGGCAGTTTTATTTATTCAGTTATCGTTGCAGCGGTTACTAGTCAAATATAGATAGTCATCCTGATAAAATAAGCAGTGGGCAATTTTAGTTAACCATTCCGTTATAGTTGCAACACTTACTAATCAGATACAAATAGCATGAGATAACCCAAAAACCCAGCAGTTGTTGGTACTTTTATTTAGCCATTCCGTTGTAGTTGTAATACTTACTAGTCAGATACAATGGTCGCAAGCGACAACCCAAACAAGCAATTGTGGGCAGTTTTATGTAGCCATTCCATTATAGTGAGGCTGATTGCTAGTCATTATAAAGTCAAATTTATAGCACTACTTTAGTTATAGTTGTCTATGATCGAGATACTGTGCTCCAAGTCGTCCATAACCGCGGACACGGCTTTCAGAAAGTTCTACCCGGCCGGGGTGCACAAATAGCAACACACACTCGATCAACCTCGGAAAAACCAAATCAAAACCCAACGAGGCCTTCACGACAAAGCAATCACAGGATTCAGAAATATTTCAGGGGGCCACCCCTTGGAGTACACCCGCAACGAAACTGGCCGGCTCTGAGACGGACTCAAGGTTTGTGGGGCCGGCTGTAAACGACTGGGAACCCGAAAACTCGGGGTGTCGATACCGCGAAAACGGGTCACGATCCTAAACAGTACAGTGTGCTCCTCGCACAATCGTAATAAAGCAGTAAAGCATGGCATAAGTACATGATAGTAAATAAAACCTCAAACTAGTTTGTGGCCCCAAGAAATAAGAATGAATCAAGCTCTGGCTCAGGGGGGTCCCATAAGCCTCCCGGATGTGGATAGCGCGAATATTCAAGGAACAGGTATCAAGTACTCGGGGTCCTACGGGACACAAGTGGACGGTTAACAACCAAATAACATCTATTGCCCACCTGTGCCTCTGCTTACTTACTTCAATTTTAGTTGTTAAACAGGAATTAAAGTGAACGATAAGTAAAACCATGATCATCTCCAACATCAAACATGCAGCAATACACCAACAACTGTGGCACTTGACGACACGCAACAGCACTTGAGCAAGCGACTACGTCGCGCAAGGCCAACTATCTACCAAACAACAGGTAATAGGATATGTCCAAGGCAATATAAGGCTGCAAGGGATATCACGGGTACGAAAACTAGAGCAACGCAACACAGATAGCAATAGATCAACAGGAGGAAATAAATACTATAAAAGTAAGATAGGTAGAAAGGGGGAGATGCTCGCCTGAAAAACATTGCCGAAGGTTCATCCGAAGATCGGGCCGAAGCTCACATCAACTCAACGGCCTTATCCGCGAAGAACCAAATCACTAGAATAAACATCGGATGCAATATTTAAGATTACGACAGAAGATCGGGCATGATGCATGTATGATGTATGACATGGCAAGGTGCGATGCAATTGGGCAAGATTAAGCGGAACCGGGGTCCCGAGAATTAATTAAATGGTTCATGTTATTTAGAACCCCGCAATTAAATGTTGTCTTAACATGGCAAAATATAGCACCGGTTCGCTACACAAATTTAAATGAGGCCAATATAAGGCTAGATTTGCCCGCATATGGACCCCATATTTAATTATATGGTGAACCGGCATAAGGCCCCCAAACCACACAAATATGCGTGCGAGTATGACAATTTAATATGCAGCAATTTGTTATTACATTTATAAAATAGGGCTCGAGAAAAGGGGTCACACATTAAGGTCGAAGATCTTGGTGGTTCCGGGGTTCGGGGTTGGTCTCAGGGTTCGACGGGATCGTTCTCGGGGTTGGACGCAAGGTGAAGAGCTTGGCGTTCTGGGAAGAAGGACTTGATTCGGTGTCGGGGGCGCATCGGTCTCGCCCTGGTCGGTGTCGATCTTGTCGCTTTCGTGGTCTTCGGGTCCGTGTAGACGGTCATGGCGTTCAAGGTGGCGAACTTGGCGTTCCGTGGCGATCTTGGCGTCCCGTGGCGATCTTGGCGTCCCGTGGCGATCTTGGCGTCAGGGTTCTCGGTCATCGGTAGATCTTGTCATCGCTCTGGTGTTGGTCTCGACACATACGATGGATATCTTGGGGTTCGATCTTGATTATCGGAGGCGAACTTGGGGCTCGACACCGGGGTCTTCAGGGTTCCACGAGTTCCGGCAGAAGATCTTGGGGTCCATGCCGAGGTTACTAGCGGACCGTGTTGGAGATCACAACGTTCGTCTTTCTTCCATGGCGAACTTGGCAGATGGTCTTTACCACTCCAGGATCGACCTTGTTCAACCAAAACAATCTTGGCGTACCCCTGTTGGAGATCACGGTGTGGATGACGCATCGAGAGGAGAGCCGGAGGAGGGTGGCCGCTGGGTCGAGTCCGTGATATAGGGGCGGCCTGCCCATGCCGGTGCTACAGCAGAGGGACGTGCAGCGGCGCGTCCATAGGAGGGGCGCTGCAGGGATTGTGCGCGGCAACGCGGCTCGCAGGCGAGGGCGTGAGAGGAGGCCGGGGTTCAGGGCTTGGCGGTGGACCAGGGCGTGGGGCAGGCCAGGGGTTGGTGGGGGGTGTGGGCCGCGCGGGTGGAGGAAGTGGGTCGGTGGGACTGGGGTGAGAAGAGAGAGAGAGGGGATGGGGGATTGATGAGGTGGCGGGGTGGGTAGGGATTGGGGCCAGGGGTGAGGTGGCGAGCTGTGAGTGGTGGGTAGATTAGGACTAGGTAGTTTTAGAATTCGGGTGGGCTGGTTTAGGTGGACCGATTTTATTCCGGGGTGGTCGACTGGGTTGAATCGGCCCGTTCGACTGCCCCACTAAAAATAATTAAACATCTTATTTATTTTAATCGCACCGTTTGCAAACCGATAACATACAAACAAAATAATCCGGAGACCCGGCTTTTGCGTTTGGAACATAGACGGGGCGTTTAGAAAACAAGAACAGGTTTTTCTGCAAATAGTTTTATGCAAGCAAATGCAAGATGATGACGATGCTCAAATGCAATGTGGCATGATGACATGAGCATGCGGTCATGATGATGCAATGCACAAAAACAACGCGATTTTCTAGTAGTGATTTTGCGGGATGCCACAACAACCTTCAGACCAAGCAAACTTCTTGTCTTTCTTTAACAATTCCGTCATGGGCTTAGCTACCTTAGAGGAATTCTCAATGAACCTTCTGTAGTAACCTGCTAAGCCAAGGAAACTACGAATCTCTTTCACGGATTTAGGAGATTCCCGTTCAGTCACTGCTGAAACCTTAGCAGGATCAACTGCTACACCATCCTTCGTCATAACATGACCAAGAAAACCAACTTCCTCCAACCAGAACTCACACTTGCTGAATTTGGCATAAAGCTTATGCTCCTGTAACTTCTCAAGTATCAAACGCAAGTGTCCTTCATGTTCTTCTTTGCTCTTGGAGTAGACTAAGATGTCATCGATGAAAACGACAACAAACTTGTCAAGAAATTCCATGAACACCTTGTTCATCATATTCATGAAGTATGCTGGAGCATTGGTCAAGCCAAAAGGCATTACGGTATACTCATACAATCCATACCTTGTGGTGAACGCTGTTTTAGGTATGTCTTGTTCTCTTATCTTGAGTTGAAAATAGCCTGACCTTAGATCAATCTTTGAGAACACACATGCTCCTTCAAGCTGATCAAACAAGTCATTGATTCTAGGCAAAGGATATTTGTTCTTGATAGTTACCTCGTTGAGTGAACGGTAATCTATGCATAACCTTTGACTTCTATCTTTCTTCTCCACAAACAAGACTGGGGCTCCCCAAGATGAAGAACTTGGTTGAATAAATCCTTTCTGCAACTGTTCTCCTAGTTGTTTCTTGAGTTCTTTCAGTTCATCAAATGACATTTTATATGGTCTCTTTTCTATTGGTCCAGACCCTAGTACCAAATCTATAAGAAATTCCACATCTCTATCTGGTGGCATTCCCGGTAATTCTTCCGGAAACACATCCGGATACTCCCTCACAATTGGCACACTGTCCATGCTAACCCCCTTAAGAGAATTTAGCTTACTTCCTTTGGATTCAAAGTTGGACTTGAATTTAATTCTTTTTCTTTCCGGGTTTGTGAGTGCAACAGTACGATTGGCACAATCTAGTACTCCTTCATACTTAGCCATCCAGTCCATTCCCAATATTACGTCCAATCCTTGGGAATCTAAGATTATCAGACTCACTGGAAATTTATGTTTTCCAAACTCTATTACTAGATCCCGGCATCCAAGACTTACTATCATATCTCCACCCGGAGAACTAACTTTTATTGGACATCCAATGTTTTCAGTTGGAAACCCATTTTTATCAACAAATGCTTTTGATATGAATGAATGCGATGCTCCAGTATCAAAAAGAACAAATGCTGGAATAGAATTGAGTCTGAACTTACCAGCAACAGCATCAGGCTCCTCATAGACCTCCTCCAAACTGATGTGGTTCACCTGTCCTTTCTAGAAAGGGTTGGGCTTGATAGGTCCTTCAACTTTCTTTTCAGGGCACTCATTTGCGTAATGCCCCATCTTCTTGCATTTGAAGCATTCAACCTGACTGATGTCTCTCTTAACAGGCTGACTTCCACTTCCACTTCCATTACCACTATGGTGGCTCTTATGTCCACTCTTGTGGTTCTTGTACTTGTCATTGTCATGACTACGGTGATGCTTGTTGTCATGACGGTTGTGGTTGTGGTGCTTGTTGAATTTCCCATGCTTGTGGGATCCTGAGCTTCCACTGTCATCATAATGAGATCGTTTGTGAGACGATCCCGAGCTGTGCTTGTCGGAGTGCTTTCTCTTTCTACTCTCGACTTGCTTCATTTTGTTCTCCAATATTGCAACTTTGTCATAGAGCGACTGATAAGTGGGAACATATGCCACAGCCAATTGCAGATTCAGCTCATCATTCAAGCCTTCCAGAAATTTTTCCTTTCTCTTGGCATCTGTGTCAACTTCATCCGGTGCATAACGTGCCAGATTGTTGAACTCCTCAATGTATTCAGCCACGCTGCGGTGGCGCTGTTTCATATTGTGGAACTCTTTCTTTTTCAGACTCATCACTCCTGATGAGATATGAGCAGTGCGAAAGCCATCCTCAAAGATAGCCCATGTCACTTAATCTATGGGAGTGGTGATCTAGAAGTTGTCCCACCAAGTGGCGGCTGGCCCTTCCAGCAGATGTGCTGCAAATCTGACTTTTTCAGCATCCGTACAGCCCACGGTTACTAAGTCTTTGTTTACAGAACATAGCCAATCATTGGCCACCATGGGACCAGTCGTCCCTGAAAACTTTGCTGGCCTCAATCTCAGGAATCTGGTAAGCATATCAAAGCCCGGAGGGTTGTTGTTGTTATTGTTGTTATTGTTGTTGTTGTTGTTGTTGTTGTTTTGGTTCTGGATGAATGTCGTCATCATCTGCATTATCTGAGTTTGAGCAGTCATCATTTGTTGCATTTCTGGAGTGATGTTGTTGTTGTTGGGGTTGGGGTTTGCACGACGGGGAGGCATCTGTGGTTTGTTCAAATAGAGATAAGAATGAGACACCCATAGATGCTTTCATGCACATTACATCACATAAGCAAACACAAGCATGCAACACAAGATAAAAGTTCAACAACAAGATAACAAGTTCATAAGGTAAAACACACAAGTAGCAAGCCATCCACATGTCGGATGGTCCAATAACAAGTTCTCAATTAACAAGTATGATAATAAAAGATAAACGAGTAGTCAAGTCTACTCATCAGCATCAATCTCCTCCTCGACAAAGGTAAGACCTGCGTTCTCCATCGCGGTCTTGTTCTCCTCAATGCTAGTGGTCAAGGACTCTATCTTGGCCTTGAGAGCCCTCTTCTGGGAACGAAGCCTCTCAATCACCGACTGCTGCTGCTCTAGCTCGAAGTCCTTGGACTGTAGTTCTTCAGTCATGTCCCGGATCTTCTTGTTCCTATCCTGGACACGATTCTCCTGACTCTTGAACTTCCTGTCCTGGGTCTCGAACTTCGCCTCCATTTCCTTGACTATATCGTCCTGCTGCGCGAAGAGCTTGTCCTTCTCGCGAAGCTGCACCTGGAGCTCATCATTGCTGAGCATGACATTGGTCCTGTCCGTGTCCACGTGCCGAATGAGAGACTCTAAGTCCTGGAGGTACAGGCGTATCGGCTCTGCTGCGTCCCTCGAATCGTCCTCGAAGTCAATGGACTCTCCGTCCTCATCACGTCTTCTGAAGACGTGAAAGTGGGTGCCTCTAACCTGTCGGGAGTGTCGCCCTAGCAGTCGTCCTATCAGATCCTGCATCACTACCTCAAGGCCTCTCTCCCTGTCATCGTGCATAAGCTTGAAGACGATGGCCTCCGTAGTAGGCTCTGTCTGGCGTCCGGGCTGGTTCACCTTGAAGCCCCAGAGGTCCTTCCTCTCGAACTTGGTGAGGGGATGCACCATGATGGTGGGAAGAGGGAGATTGAGCAAAGTGGTAAGCTCAACGATACGAGGACCAAAGCGGGTAACCTGGAACTCCTCAACAGTGCTGATGGTAATATGCATCTATTTATAAGATAGAAAAGTTAGACAACACAAATCAAGATAAAACAAAAGACATAACATCACATACACATCCTTGGGAAGCAAAACACACAAGTCATGCATACATGAAACCATTACAACAACCAAGGTTCAATCTTATTTTAAGCAACATTTTGGAAAATAGGGTGATAGGTGGTGGTCCAACTAACGAAGTATGTTTACAATCCTATCTCACTGGATCTGTTGTCTAACACAATGTTTCTAGAAGCAATCAACCTATCTTGCTCACATGATTCCATCACTAAGTCTATAATATCTCCTCTTAAGGTTTGGTTGGTAGCTTCCAACTCTTGGGTATGTTCCTTCTCTTTCCTTAGTTCATTTTGGAGGTTGAGCATTCTGCACTTGACTCTATCACCAAGTTCTTTGATGGTCCTCCAAGCTGCATCTCTTGCTGACTCAAAGAATGTGGTGTGCACTACAGTGTTGGTGTACATGCAGAATCCTTTTTCCTGATGGTTGTCTTCCTTGTTTTTATACAAGTGAAGTTGCACCCACCAGTATTCCACTCCTTCATCCATCACTGGAAAACCATTGTACACAGCTGCACCTTGTATCTCTAATGCAACCTTGAGGTCCTTGAGAGCCTTGGGGAATTTTGTCTCACACTCCAAAGTCATTGTCATGAGTGGTCCTTTCCTTATGGCTTCGTTGATGGAGTTCATCTACAAATAGAGATGAGAGAGAAGATTAGAAAAGTTTACGAGACGAATAGACAAGTGTAGAAGTAGTTGAAATTTTTTCCTTAGTGGTTTCCAATCCTAGGGTCATAATCCTACAGGCAACACAGTGCTCTGATACCATCTGTAAGATCCCTCCTTTGTAAAGGAAAAGGATCCCTGTGATTGCAATGCTAGTCCCTGGATCATTGCTAGCATCCACAGTTTAAGATGAAGTACACAGATACAAAGGTCATTTATTACATCCATTCAAGAGATAAACATAGTCTTTACAACTCAGGGCCACATGCCTAATACAAGAGTTTGAATAAGTAAATAAATATAAGTCTTCATCTTCATGTGCCACAGGGAAACATGTTGAGTGTAGACTCATGACACCTAATCCTCATCAGAGTAACCTGCAACATCACAAGTTACAGCCACAGTGGGTCAATACTTTGGAATAGTATTGGCAAGTGATACCTTAGTAAATTTTAAGTGGACTATATTACTATATGCAATTTGGCTAAGTGTAGCTTGGCTTGCTTTGCTCAAAATAGGTTTTTCCTATTAGTTGAAATCACTAAGTTTTTCTTTGTCAAAACTTTTCCCAAGAAACCATCAATAGACATTGAGGTCCTTCACCCTTGTTCACCCACAAGTTTTTTACTTAGAAGTTGGAGTGATGAGATTCTTGATGGCTTCCATGTCTTGATGCTCAAGTTGCCCATTGCCATGGACTTGGCTAAGTACTTAGATTTTTCCATCTGCAGAGGTTGTGCACTTTCCCCACCAGACTTGGTTTCCCAAGACAGGACCTTTCAGAAGCCTTTCCTTAGACCAAATGGACGCGCTCCAACCTATCATTCCCACTACCACCAACTGTCCAAATGGCTAAGTTCTAGCAACC
The DNA here is from genome assembly GCA_916181665.1 of Avena sativa. Taxonomy (NCBI): domain Eukaryota; kingdom Viridiplantae; phylum Streptophyta; class Magnoliopsida; order Poales; family Poaceae; genus Avena; species Avena sativa. The sequence goes on along the minus strand of OV702285.1, from coordinate 89,712,770 downwards.
TATGTGATCCAGGCAGAGCCCATATTGCCAAGTGGCTGCACTAGAAGCTTCTCAACACTTGGCCTCTAAAATCCCTTTGTTCCTGGGTGGCTTTCCACAAGTGAGATACACAAGGTAAACCATAGCCATGGGCCTTGTGTAACCACTCAACCAAAAACCACCAATCAAGTCCCTTTCCACCCAGGTGATTCATTGACTTAGTTGTTTTATTAAGAAAAACATAAGTCCAAAGACTTAGAAATATTTTCACCATAGCATGTATATTTTAACAACCCTTGTTTGCTACTAGCTAGGCTAAGCATGGCATAGATAGTAACTTAACTTAGAAATTTCCTAGCAATTCTACAACTACTTAGGATTTCCCAACATGGCATTTGGCAAATAGTAACATGCAAGACTTAGCAAAATATTTCTAATGCTTGTATAAAAATATAGGGATAGAAATATTCATGAAGTACCACTTGCCTTGGTAGTTGGGAGAGTAGCACTCTTCACAATCACAATCACTAGCACCAAAGTCTACACAAAGAATATAACCACAATCACATACAAGTCATATACAAGCAAAAATATATATGCATGCATGCAAGATGCTAAGTGATGATTTTTGAAACTCAACCAAGCAAGTGCATAGTACTGAATCATAAACAAGTCAAAAAATTGCTAAACCAAATTTATTTGACACTAAAACAATTTCCTAACAATTCATATAATCGAAATAGTCCTAAACAATTTTCTGCAAACAAAGTCATTTTAACAGAAGCTAAACACTAAACACATTGCATAAACAGAAAGGGCTTGTTCTCCTGATTCCAACGGTATAAAATTTGTCAATTTCTAACGTGTAGATCAAAAGTTATAGCTAAATCAAATTTGGTTATAAATCTGATTCAAATTCTGTTTTTAAACTAAACCCTAGCCACGCGTCGCGCTCTGATTCGTCGGTACCGCTTCGCTTGGATCGATCAGCGTGGACCGTCAGATCTAACTTAACGCGCACGGCTCAGATTGTCACTTACCCCTTCGATGCAGATCTAATCTAGAGCACTGGATCTAGATCCTATGGCTGCTAAGCGCGTGACCAAGGATGGGCGGTGCAAATGGTTGCTGGCACCGCGTTCAGCCTTAGTTTTCTTATGCTTTCAGCTTAGAAATTTTTAGTTCTTCTTTGTGGATTTGTGAGACAACCTCACTGATCTTTATTGATTATTATCTTTGTGAGTTGTTTCAAATAAGTTGTTTGGTGATGGAAAAGAGTAGAAAGTTTCATGCTTATAGCGGTACAAAAGGAAGCTTGTTTTGACTGTGGCTTAGACTTTATCATGTCATGCTAGATATTGTTTTGACCTTATGATTAGTGATTATTGGTGTAGCATGACTTGTTCCAAACAATTGGGATTGCTTAGTGTGCCTTGAAAGAATTATGTGTTGTTTTAGCATGCAAAAGCATAATATTGTGGTATTCTCCTTTGATGATTTGTTTGGGTTGACTTGGCACATGCTCACACCATGTTATGACTATGACAAGTCACCATAGCCTCTACGATCATTTAGTACTTGACTTGTAGTACCACTTTATGCTTTGATTAGTAATGTTTTGTTGCTCCACATGATTATGGCCATTATTGCTCTCTTAGTTGGTTGATCCCAGTCTTTTGCTTGCCTCCACTTGTATGAGTAAGCTCTACTCATGCTTCCACCTCCCAAGAAACCCAGTTATTCCAAAGTGTCCACTATAAATTCCTATGCATGGTGTGTTACACCATTCCAAGTATATTCTTGTTTTCAGCTATCTTCCAATTAAAAAGTATTTTGTTATGTGAAAACTTAGTGATTAAAGCCCTCACAAACTTGATGGCACATTTTATATTCTTTGCCCCTAATAAAATTGAACCATTGTGTCATCTATGTTGTATATGCTTGCACTTATACGTTGGAATTAGCAGAACCGTGCTATCACGGGGAACGTTTTCAACATTGCACTTGTACTTTGTACTCAGTTGACATCATGCTCTTTTGTCTATGGATGTCACCGGTGTGAAATAAAGAGGGAACTTATAAGTCCATGGAGTATGTATTTTGTGTTAGAGAAACGCCTGGGCCGCTAGCCTAAGCCATGCCTAATCATGGTGGAAACTTGCAGCATCACCATAGTGAGCTATCTATGAAGAATCCTCAATAAAAAGCTATGCATATAGTAAATAAAAAGATCGCTGAGATGCTCATTGTCTGCTTGCCTTGTAATTTTGGTTATGGGATAGCTCCTGTACCATGTGCAAGGGGTACCCTGTTGGCGGTTCTCTATGATATGCATGTACTTACAATGACAAGAACTTACAGGTGACTGAAGTTGAGTAGCATGAGGTGTGGCCCTTGTATTCAAGGGACTTGCGATTGCCAACTTATACTTTGTCAAGCATATACTCCATAGTTTGTTCACTTTAACCTTAATCACTTCAAGATGCTTATGATAGGGGCAATGAGGGCTGAAAGCTAACAAGTACCATAATTTTTGGAAGCTCTTTTTGAAACTTGAAATCCCTGCTTCCTTTATGAAAGGCCTTTCTTCTACCATTATTTGAGTCTCCACTTTCTACCTTTAGGAACCATTAAGAGAGCATAGTTGTCATTCTTTGTGCAGTGTCCCAAAACTTATTGATTGATGCATATTGTGATATTACTTGTTCTTGTTCTACTTGTTTCTAGTCACCCTTGTGAACTTTGAAGGTGTCTTATGCATCTATTTGCTACTCTATGAGGGAGAAGCTGAATGCCACTATGCTATGTTTTCTATATGTGAAACAAACAAAAGTCTTTCAATGCATTGTTATTCATGATCTTTGTTTGTAGCCTTTCATGTTGCAGCATAGTTATTATGTCTCCATCTTTCATGGTCATGTTTAGAGTTCTTTTATCCCAGCTTTCAATGCTTGCAATTGGTTTGATCTTGATTGTGATGGTGCATGTCACCTCAAAAATTATTCTTTTTATCACTTACCTACTCGAGGACGAGCAGGAGTTAAGCTTGGGGATGCTTGATACGTCGGAAACGCATCTATAAATTTTGATGCTCCATGCTTGTTTTGAAGGGAATATGCCCGAGAGGCAATAATAAAGTGGTTATTATCGTATTCCTTATTTATGATAAATGTTTATTTTGCATGCTATAATTGTACTAATACGGAAACGTTAATACATGTGTGTTTAATAAACAAAAAGGAAGTCCCTAGTTATGCCTCTCTTATAAACTAGCTCGTTGATTAACAAGATGATCAAAGTTTCCTGATCATGGACATTGGATGTTGTTAATAACGAGGTCACAACATTAGTGTAATGATGTGATGAACATTCATCCGAAGTATAGCATTACGATCAAAGTCATTGAGTTTATATTGCTATAACAACTTACGAAGTGATCCTAATCCTTAGACCATGAGATCATGTCAATCACTAACACTGGAAGAGTTTCTTGATAACATCAAACGTCACATCGTAACAGGGTGATTGTAAAGATGGATTCAGAACTAATAAAGTGTTATGTTGAGGCCCATGGATCGAGAGTGGAATTTGTTCATCCCGATGACAGATAGATAAACTCTGGGCCCTCTCGGTGATATCACATTAGTTAGCTTGCAAGCAAGTGATTTGATCACTAGAATGTTATATCACGGGAACAAGAAAAGAGTACATGTCAGTAACGAGATCAAACTAGGTATGGAGATACCGATGATCGAATCTCGAACATGTAATATATCGCGAAACAAAAGGATTAAGATACTAGCGTAAAAGGTTCTGACGATCACAAGAAAGTCATCGTTGAATGTGTGGGAGTCAGTATGGGTCTCCAGATCACGCTTCTGATTATTGATCCGAGAGGGGTCTCGATCATGTCCGCATATTCAAGAACCGTAGGGTGACACACTTAAGAGACACCTACATCCATTTGGAGCAAAAGTTTCATGCCAAAAAGAATAACAAGCGCAGGAATTTATTTCACTAGATACCGAAACGGGTTTTCGGGTGAAATTGCAGAAAGTGTTTCTGCATGTGAAATGAAATACTAGCAAGGGGTTATATGTGAATGTTTGTCATTAAAGTAATTGACAAAATTATGAATAAATAAAAGGATTTTTATTTAATGAGAGTTTGCATTAAATTTGGTGGAAATTTAATGGGAATTTGAGTGGGTTTTTGAGTGGAGGGAATTGAAAGGCATTTGAGTGAGTGGAGTGTCCACCCACATGAATGTGGAAGAGGTGGGGGCAGCCCCATGGCTGGGCGCATGGCCCCTTGGGTGCCCCCCTCTCCCTATAAAAGGATCCCCCCTCCCTCTCTCTCACTCACACCTCCTCGTGAAGGATCTCTCCCCCTCTAGAATTTATTCCCCATGGTCTCGGACTAGCGAGATACATGTTCCCGGTGGATTTTCGGCAAGAAAGAGTTGTGCTTCCGCTGCATCGCTGGAGCGAGGAGGCGGAGGTTGCTCGGTGCCTCGAACGTGTGTGCGAGCACGGATGCGCTGCTGTTTTGCGGCGCTAGGACTTCCTCTCGATCTTGAGATCGGCAAGAGATCGTCTACATCAACCACGAGTTTGGACTCGTTAAGCTTTGTCGGTCTTCAAGGGTATGTTCTCTATGGATATACATCTGCCCGTTGTTTGTATCTAGTAGATAGATCTTGGTACATAGTTGTTCCCATCGTAGGAATTTTTTTTGTTTTCTATGCTGCGAACCCTACGGTGGTATCAGAGCCAGATCTATGCGTAGATGCTTTGCACGGGTAGTACACATATGAGTATGTGGGCGATGATGATCATTTTATTGCTTCTTAGTTGTACTTTGGATATTGGTGGCATAGTGGGATGAAGCGGCCCGGACAAACTTTACATGTCCTCGCACATGAGACCTGTTCCACGCTTCACATGCAACTAGTTTTGCATAAGTGGCTAGCGGGTGTCTGTCTCTCCTACTATAGTCAATATCTAATTTGCAACGAGTTGTCAACATTTTGGTTATACTCGTTGTGGTTCATGTTCGTAGGTAAGAACGGTTCTATCTTCGAAAGCCCTAAGCCACGTAAAATTTTCAATGGATAAATTAGAGGCGTCTAGTTTAGATTGTTGCTGGGCTAGTGATATGATATGGTGATATTGTAAGTAGAAGTATGAGATGATACTCTTACAACACACATAACGTGTAATCTCCATAGACCTTGGACTTACACATATAGGTATGATAGTGATCATACCACGGTGCACATGATAGAGATCATATGCGGGAACCATATCATTCCACTAATAAACATGTGATGTTTGATTGCATCTTATATTGCTTGTTTAGCGTTTTATTAGCATAATAAAATGATCCCTCATTTAGATATCAAGATAAGAATGTGTTCTTCCTTAAGTATGCACCGACAATGTTTCGTCACTTCAAGACATCACGTGATGATCGGGTGTACTTGAATCCATGAGCATATCTCGGGTGTAAGACAATTACACACGCGGATACTAAGGTTCTTACTTGGCGAGCCTAGCATGTACAGACATGGCCTCGGAACACGGACCGAAAGGTTAAGCATGAGTCATATAGTAGATATGATGCCCATTTGATGCTCGCCTTTGAAGCTACACCGACTCACGTGATGATCGGACTTGGTGTAGTGGATTTGGTTCATGTAATCACCAAAAAGACACGAGGGATGTCGTTTTTGAGTGGGAGTTCATTTCTAATTTGGATTAGTAGAACTCAATTTATCATAAATTAAATCAAAGTGAATTTGCATAATTATTTGTAGTCATTGGCATTCGTTCACCACCTTATGCATAGTTGTAATTGAGATAATTGAACTATAGAATTCTGGATATTTACTTTACGAACTGGTATCGTATTGTGTTGAGTGTCAATCTAAAGTTTAAAGTCCTATTGCAAACTTTCAGAAAACTTTATTTACTCCGTGAAATTTAATAGTTGGTATTAAATCGAGAGTAACAATTCCAGTGTTAGTATCTTAAGTATCATGTTTGCCTCCATGATTCTTGATTGTTTTAATATCAAGTTTATCTAGGAGCTGAAAGAATTGTTTCAGAAATCATCATGTGTGGCAGATATAACGATATCTGAAACAATGTTTTGGTTGCAATATGATAGAGTATAATATATGTTCTCATATTGGATGAGAATTTACGAAGGTTGGAGATGCTAGACATCCTAATCATCCAAAAGGGTTTTGGAAAGTAATGTTATACTCATGATTCGCCTTTATAAGCTACAGTAGCTTGATCATGAATGTCGTCATGATAAGGGTGAATAGAATATGTATGTAAAATGTTTACTACACTAAAAGATTACTAAAGAATGGATTTTGAAAGAATACCGATCATTTTGATGATGGTGATCTACTTCAAAGTGCAAGTCCAAAGGTATTATTATTTGAATATACACGCTTTGGACTATGTGTCATGTATATGGCGCCACTTTTTGATGTTGATAGATTATTTTAAAAAGGAAAAGGAAATGCTGAAAGAGAATCTATAAAATATATTTGGCAGAAAAGAAAAGATTGGAAATATCCAATTTAGGTATATGGATGATATACATGTTATGGTTGTATTCTTTGCTTGTTAAACAATGTGGTTCTTGGGTATTGGATACCGAATTGGTTGGTATGAAATTTCATACGGAACAACGCAATTCATGAACCATAATGGCCTAAGTAACTAGCAAGAGAATATGTGATGATGTTCATCGAAAACAAACAAACCGTTTTTTGTATTTCTCGTTGACATCAAAGCTTGACTTCAAGATTTGTTTTAATAATTGTTATTTGAATCAGGTATTATGAGAACAAAGGTTGTTCAAATAATTACCGTATTCCATATAAGATGGATGATTTACAAATCTAGTTGGAGAAATCACATCCATAAAGCCTAATGCTAAAATGTCGCAAGACAAATGATTGAAAGATCACTTATGAAGTGACATCGCTGTTTAAATTATATTGGAAATAAAACATGAAGAAACTCCATTTTCATGGATTTTTGGAGTCTTTGATTTGATCAAGTGACGCTTGTGAGACTTTCCTAGGGATAATTAAAACTTCGTTCAAAGGCCAAAGAAGAACGAACGACTAAAATATTGGAATTTATACATATCCATGTATGTAGTCCATTATATGTAGTCGTAAGCGATGGGTTTCAACTTCATATGCTTTCTCCGGAAATTTGAGTGAATATTCACTTAATGAGAAAGAAGTATGAAATATTTGAAAAACGTTTCAAAGACTTTCAAGATGAAGTGGAAAATCATTGTAACAAGAAAATAAATGGTTTATGATTTTATCATAAGGGATTTGTTTGAGTTACAAGTGTAACAAGAAAATAAATGAATTATGATTTTATCATAAAGGGATTTATTTGAGTTGCAAGTTTAGCAAAACACCTAGATTTACATCTCCCGAAACACCATAGGAGTATGGAGTGTTTGAGATTTGTAAGGAAACCTTGTGTGACATGGTTTGATCAAAGGTGTTATTTATAAAACTGCCATTATGTTTTAAAAATATTAAAGCTTTAGAGACTACCGCTTTTACACTGAAAAGAGCTCCATCTTGATCCGTTGAAATGAAACCATATGAGTTATGGTTTGGGGTAAAACCCAAGTTGTCAGCGCAAGTTGGCGTCCCTTTCGGGCGCGCTTGATGTCTGGGGAAGGAGACTTTCGGTAGTGTCCGAAAGGAAATCAAGCAGCTCACGATGCTAAACATAAGTAAGATGTTTACAACCGAAGTCGGATGAGCATGTCTTTGTAGGTTATTTCGAATAACAATTGGTTATTCCTCCATAACACCGAGGACAAAAGGGTTTGTCGCTTGAAATGTGAAGTTTCTTGAAAAAGGAATTTTTCGCAAAAGTTAAGTGGGAGGACAATAGAACTTTGATAAGGTTAACGAACCTTAGCTAAATGTGCTGAGTTGCGCAGCGCCGGAAATCGTTCCGAAGGCTGCCATAATGCTCATAGCTTATGTGCCTCAAAGGTTGTGGTCACGGAGATCTAAGTTCCTATTGAACCAAGTTGGTCGGTTAAACAATCAAATGCTAAGATTTGAGAGTAAATCATTATTGTTTGACAATGATGAACCGACTATATGCAAAGAAGCGATGATGGGCCCTGACTCTGTCAAATGGCTTGAAGCCATAAAATCCGTGATAGTTCCATACACGAGAAATCAAGTTTTGAACTTGGAAGACCCTCCGGAAAGGTGTAAAAACCTATCGGTCGTATTTGGATCTATAAAGAAACAGACATGGATGTTTCACATCTATGAAATAGTCGACATGTCGTAAAGTATTTTACGACAATGTTCAAGGAGTTGACTATGACAAGATTTAATCTTTCATAGCGATATTTAGTCCGAACGGATTAAAGTAGCAACCACTACATATAATTTGTTATATGGTATATGAATAAACAAAACAAAGTTCTTCTAATAGAATGGTTACCTAGGACGTGTACATGACACGATCCAAAGGGTTTTGTTAATTCAAAGGATGCTAAAAAGGGCATGCAAACTTCAATGGTTGAAGTAAGCATCGCGGAGTTGGAATCTTCACCTTAATGAAAAGGAGTTTTCATCAGGAGACGATGAAGATGCTTGCATTTGCAAGAAATTAAGTGGGAGCGCTAAGACATATTTCTAATACATTATATGGATGACATCTTGTTGATTAGAAATGATGTATCTTTTATTGACAAAGGTTAAGAATTTCATTTTGATGAAATACTTAGGCAAAACTTGAATATTTAGCGTGAATGTCTATAGTGGATAGACTGTGATGCCAATATGGTTGTGCCAAACGTACATATATGAGATATTGAAGGAGTTCAATATAGAAACAACAAGAAAAGGTTCTTGTCGCATGGAAAGGAATTGAATCAAGATTCAAGTGTATTGACACTTGATAAGTGAAACAAGATTCAAGTGCTTTGACACTTGATGAGTGAAATCACAAGGATGTTTTGATCAATCATACCATGATATGTACACATCCAGATATGTCCTATGCTCTAAGTGTTATGAGCATATACCAGAATGAATCATAAAATGATCATTGGACGATAGTGAGGATATTCTTATGATCTTTTGGAAGAACTAAGAATATATTTGTGTAGAGGTGACAAAAAATTACAAATAGTTCATTGTAAAGCGTTACATTGATACTAGTTTTGTCACAAGATACAAATTAAGTTTATCTCAATTTAAACTATGGGTGGCACAATGTAATGGAAAGGAGATTCCATGATGGATTTGGATGAAATCCATAGTTAAGACATTGTGACGAATACTACAACAAAAAGGCTAAGTATATGACTGCTATAGTAGCAGCAAAGGAGGGAATTTGTATCAAGTAGTTTGTTATCAAACTAAGGTGTGGTTCGTAACGGGCTAACACTAAAGATATATTGTATGACAATAGTATCGACGTGTTTTAACCCCAAGGAACTAAAGGTCTCACCGAAAGACCAAATTTATACAATGCCATCTCATTGAAGAATGAGTGATGCGTGAAGACGCAAAGACATGCAAATACACACGGACCTGAAAGTGTCAGATAAGCCATAGGTGTTCAATACGCAAAGTTTTCAAACTAGATTATTGTCTCTAGTGCAAGTGGGAGACTGAAGGGAATATGCCCGAGAGGCAATAATAAAGTGGTTATTATCGTATTCCTTATTTATGATAAATGTTTATTTGCATGCTATAATTGTATTAATACGGAAACGTTAATACATTTGTGTTTAATAAACAAAAAGGAAGTTCCTAGTTATGCCTCTCTTATAAACTAGCTCGTTGATTAACAAGATGATCAAAGTTTCCTGATCATGGACATTGGATGTTGTTAATAACAAGGTCACAACATTAGTGTAATGATGTGATGAAACATTCATCCGAAGTATAGCATTACGATCAAAGTCATTGAGTTTATATTGCTATAACAACTTACAAAGTGATCCTAATCCTTAGACCATGAGATCATGTCAATCACTAACACTGGAAGAGTTTCTTGATAACATCAAACGTCACATCGTAACAGGGTGATTGTAAAGATGGATTCAGAACTAATAAAGTGTTATGTTGAGGCCCATGGATCGAGAGTGGAATTTGTTCATCCCGATGACAGATAGATAAACTCTGGGCCCTCTCGGTGATATCACATTGGTTAGCTTGCAAGCAAGTGATTTGATCACTAGAATGTTATATCACGGGAACGAGAAACGAGTACATGTCAGTAACTAGATCAAACTAGGTATGGATATACCGATGATCGAATCTCGGACATGTAATATATCGTGAAACAAAAGGATTAAGATACTAGCGTAAAAGGTTCCGACGATCACAAGAAAGTCATCGTTGAATGTGTGGGAGTCAGTATGGGTCTCCAGATCCCGCTTCTGATTATTGATCCGAGAGGGGTCTCGATCATGTCCGCATTATTCACGAACCATAGGGTGCCACACTTAAGAGACACCGACATCCATTTGGAGCAAAAGTTTCATGCCGAAAAGAATAACAAGCGCAGGAATTTATTTCACTAGATACCGAAACGGGTTTTCGGGTGAAATTGCAGAAAGTTTTTCTGCATGTGAAATGAAATACTATCAAGGGGTTATATGTGAATGTTTGTCATTAAAGTAATTGACAAAATTCTGAATAAATAAAAGGAGTTTTATTTAATGAGAGTTTGCATTAAATTTGGTGGAAATTTAATGGGAGTTTGAGTGGGTTTTTGAGTGGAGGGAATTGAAAGGCATTTGAGTGAGTGGAGTGTCCACCCACATGAATGTGGAAGAGGTGGGGGCAGCCCCATGGCTGGGCGCATGGCCCCTTGGGTGCCCCCCCTCTCCCTATAAAAGGAGCCCCCTCCCTCTCTCTCACTCACACCTCCTCGTGAAGGATCTCTCTCCCCCTCTAGAATTTATTCCCCATGGTCTCGGACTAGGGAGATACATGTTCCTGGTGGCTTTTCGGCAAGAAAGAGTTGTGCTTCCGCTGCATCGCTGGAGCGAGGAGGCGGAGGTTGCTCGGTGCCTCGAACGTGTGTGCGAGCACGGATGCGCTGCTGTTTTGCGGCGCTAGGACTTCCTCTCGATCTTGAGATCGACAAGAGATCGTCTACATCAACCACGAGTTTGGACTCGTTATGCTTTGTCGGTCTTCAAGGGTATGTTCTCTACAGATATACATCCGTCCGTTGTTTGTATCTAGTAGATAGATCTTGTTACATAGTTGTTCCCATCGTAGGAATTTTTTTTGTTTTCTATGCTGCGAACCCTACATCTTTTATATCATTTGTCTTATGTTTTGTCTACACTTTGAGTGATTTTTATACACTTTCTGGTACTAACCTATTAACAATATGCCACAGTGCATGTTGTCTGTTTTCTTCTGTTTTTGGTTCCAGAAAGGCAGAGAATCAATATTCTCGGAATTGGACGGGATAAAAGCCAAAGTTATTTTTTCCGGAGCAACACGGAACCACGAAGCAGAGTCGGAGGGGCGCCCCCCCCAGGCGTGGCCTAGGGTGGGCCCACGCCTGGGCAGGGTGTGGGCCCCCTGGACCTCCACCGACCTTGCCTCCTTCGCCTATAAAAAGATCCCGAGAAAACCCTAAACAATCCATCATAATTCCAGAAAAACCTCCATAGTGCCGCCACCAAAAGGGAGATTCGAGGGGACAGAAAGTCTCTATTCCGGCACCCTTCCGGGACGGGGAAGTGCCCCCAGAGCCATCTCCATCGATCTCAATAGCCATCTTCATCACCGTTGCTGATTCCCATGATAAGGAGGGAGTAGTTCTTCCTCGAGGCTAAGGGCTCTACCGGTAGCTATGTGTTCATCTCTCTCTCTATGCATGGTCATATTGTGATCATGAGCTTTGTAATCAAGTAGATCTACCTTGCTACTCAAGTGCTTTAATAGATCTCTTCTCTCCCCATGTGTGTGTGAAAGTGACAGCGTGCACGCCATGGTGGCACTTAGGTTTGAGTCTACATAAATACTCTTTATGCTTTAATATATCTATGCTTTTCCCCATGTGTGTGAAAGTGACAGCGTGCATACCATGTGTGGCACTTTGGCTAGATTGAATATTTTTTATGAGTTATATTTGGAGTTGGGTGTCTCTATGAAATTGTGGTGTTTATTGGAACCATCTAGCGCTCAAGATGACAGTGTGGGGTTATCTAGATTGGGGAAGGCGGACTTTGAGGAGTGCTGCTATAGCCCTACCGATGATTAGAGTGTCCAACCAGAGAGTAGTCAAGAGTAGTATCATGAAGAGAGGATATTTATATGAGAGAGTGTTCACTAGTAAAAGTATGATCCCTAGGCATTGTTTCTAAACATTAAAACACCGTTTGCATCTAGATATGTTGCATGTTTGCTTGCTTTAGTCTTTACCTCACCGTCAAGCTATTTTCTGGCACCGTTACCACTTGTATTTCACTATCTCTTCGCCGAACTCGTGCACCTATACACCTGACAATTTTATTGGGTGTGTTGGGGACACAAGAGACTTCTTGTATCTTGATTGCAGGGTTGCTTGAGAGGGGATACCTTTGACCACTTCCTCCCTGAGTTCGATAAACCTTGGGTGATCCACTTAAGGGAAACTTTCTGTTGTTCTACAAACCTCTGCACTTGGAGGCCCAACAACTGTCTACAAGAACAGAAGTGCATAGACATCAGGGGTGGATGACGAAGCCAGCTGCCACCAATCCGCGAAGTCCCCTTCTCCATCTGATGGTGTGGCCGTGGATCGAACCAAAGACAAAACTTCATGCCAGATTGCCTTGGAGAAGGGGCAACCCACCAAGAGGTGAGTCATGGTCTCATCCGTCTGGTCACACAGGGTGAAGCGCGAAGGGTGATCTAGTCCCCATCTCGCAAGCTGCTCAGCCATCCAACAACGGTCCTGGCAGGCCAGCGAAGAACTTGACCCCGGGTGGAGCCCAGGTGCGTCAGTTCAGTTGCCAAGACCTCAATGTGGTAGATACTTGGAAGAGGAATTCGTAGCAGGATTTGGCAGAGTACTGGGCTTTCAATGTCTAGCGCCAGAGTAGGGTGTCGGGCTCGGTAGCCAACTCGAAGTCTCGTACTTGAATCCAAAGCTGCACGTACTTCCATAGGGAAAGCAGACTCAACGCGTCCTGAATGTTAGTAATCCATATGCGCTCTACGAGAACCTCTCTCACTGTCATGCGCCTCCTATCACGTTTGGGAATAAGTGCGAAGAGTGCTGGCGCCATCTCTTCGACGGTCCGCCCGTCGAGCCAACGGTCTAGCCAGAATAGCGCCATGGTCCCATCACCGACCATCAGCTCAAATGATTTGGAATAGTGGCTTCAGGGCAAGATATTGGTCATTGCTTGAGTGAAACAACACCTTTTCTGAAAGTGTAAGAAGCGCATTCTTCACACTCCAACTGTATGTTCAAGCTTCAGTTGTTGATCGAGCAAATCATAAGTTTTCCTACAAGTATTATGGACCTTATGAAGTTTTGGAGAAGGTGGAGGATATCGACTAAAAGATTGCCTTACCAAAGCCATCAAAAATCCATCCGGTGGTTCAAATTTCTCTCCTCAAACGTTTCCTGAAACCTTGTCAGGTTGTGCAACAAACAGTGTCGTCTTCTGTATCTTATCTACAAGTTCTTGAACGCCTTCTTCAACGTCAACTGGTGTAAAAAGATCATGTTGTTGTTCCTCAAGCCTTAGTGTAGTGGACGGGGTCATCACCAGCAGATACAACCTGGGAAGATGTGGTGTCATTGCAACAAAAATTCCCTTGAGCTCTGATGACCCACAAGTATAGGGGGTGTATCGTAGTAATTTCGATAAATAGGAGTGTCGATCCCAACAAGGATAAGAAGGTGTTGACTAGTGGTATGGAGCTGGAAATCTCTGTAAATACTTAGCAAACAGATTTTTAGGGGTTTTCTGATAAAGCAACAAAACAAAGTGCAAGTAATAAAGACAAAGAACAAATGCAACAAGTGGCCCAATCCTTTCTTAGCAAAGTACAAGCCGGTGGAAATACTTACAAGGACCAAACGTTCTCGAGGACACATGGGAATTCTATCAAGTGCTTTCGCTTCAAATAGCTAAGTACTCTTCTTTCGTGTTGTAAGTGTTGTGTGGGTGAACCTGTGCTAATGTACCGACCTTACTTGGACTAATACATACTTGTGATTAAACCCCCTGCAAGCATCGGCAACTATAGGAAAGTAATTAAGATATAAACCTAACCACAGCCTTAAACTCTGAGATCCTACGCTCCCTTATGCAAAGGTGTCCTAACGGGGGTTCAAGTTTTTGTCACTCCGGCAACCCCACAATTGGTAGCCAAATACACAATGCATTCTCCTAGGCCCATAAATGGTGAAGTATTATGTAGTCGACGTTCACATGACACCACTAGAAGAATAGCACCACAACTTAAATACTAAACCATTGAATAATAACTCAACACAAATCCACTACTAACAACATGACTTCTCCCATGTCATCAAGAACTAGACGAACTACTCACAAGACATCATATGGATCAAGATCAAAGATGATATGGTAATGGATAACAATCTGAAAATAAATAATAATCCAATGGTTCCACTCACAAGCATCAACTACAATAGTAATTAATACCGGGAAAGTTTCCCCTAAGAACTAAAGCAATATGCAATACAATTGTTACAGCGGGACGGAGTGGTGATGATGGTGCTGGTGGAAATGATGGTGTGGATGATGATGATGATCCCGATGAAGCCTAGCTTGATGACGGTGTTGATGGCGACGATCTCCCCTCTCCGGGAAGGAGTTTCCCTGGCAGAAATCTATCTGTCGGAGAGATCTTTCTCTCTCGGTGTTTTCCGCCCCGCAGAGGCGGCGGAAATCTTTCTGTGGTCGCTCCCCTGGTATTAGGGTTCCATGAGGAAGATATAGGTGAGAGGGAGGATTCGGACGCCGAGTAGGTGGGACACACCTGCCCTAGGCGTGGCCCAGGGGGACCCGCTCCTAGGGGGTGTGGGCCCCCTGTGGCCCAGCTACGCCTCCCCTTCTGGCTTCCTCCGTCTTCTGGGAAAATATAATTTTCCAATATTTTTCTGGTATTTTTCTGATCTTCGCGAAATTGCATCAAAACACCTCTTTTTCTATCAGAATCCAGACTCCGGCAGTCCATCCTCCAAGAATCATCCAACATGCAAAAACAGAGGAAAAGACATAAGTAACACCTCATAATAAGACATATATCAATGAATAGAGTCAAATTATGATATAGAATGGTGATGCAAATTGGACGTTTCAAGCTCTAGCTTAGGGGCAAGATGAAACTGAAGAACAGGGTGTTAACAGTCAAGTCTCATTGTTGGATGATGAACAGGAGGACGAGGCCCATGACGCACAAGCAGGCCGACCCAAGAGAAGGACCAAGCCCCCAACCACATAAGATTCCAAGGATTGGCTCCTCTGGCCGAGTATACTTATACGCTCCGACGAGGATCACAAAATGAGGGGATGCAAGGAAGGAGGAACGGCCCAGTTACAACCACTAGGAAGGAAAAGCACGTTCTATCTTTGACGCCTCCGGTTACACGGAACCGCCTCCTCCTCCTGACCTAGCCGTCGCCTTTCCTTCACCTTCTTTATAGATCGGTTCCCCCTCCTCCGGCCAGCCTCGCCGGTGTAAAGAGGGGTGGAGAACCTGATCTATGGGTGGAGTTTTCAGTAAAATTAGTGTTTTGAGAGATTAGATTGGAGTTTTAGTAGTTATTTTTTTATCTCTACATCAACGAATATGATATCGTCTACAATAAGTGATCTACGACCTTTCATTCAACGACGAGATCTTCTTTCCGGCATCAATGGCAGTGTTGTAAGATTATAGTTTTATAGGTACGGTCTTTCAAATTTTACTTCGCCAAGTTGATTTTGGAGTTTTTTCATGACGGTCGCAAGGATTACCCTCGCAATATTTGTCTCGGCTGCTACATCCTCGACAATGGTGATTCATATCATCGATTCACCAGCGACGTCGACCAGATTGTTCGGTTACTTTTGACTGGAATACTGGTGTTGGTACTCTTACCGATGTCGATTGATTACTCTAATGGCTGTGTGCGTGCACGCAACCTTGACACTGTGGCTCAAATTAAAATTATAGGAGAACCCTCGTTGGTATTTACAGGTGTGGTTTGGTATCTGTCAGTTCTTGGCTTCCTTTAGAAAAATTCAAGATGGTGCCTTGGAAGAAGAAAGAGTTTGAAGACCTCAATGTTTTACTAGTTTCTTTTGGACTTTGTTTTATAATCGTTGGAGACGGTCTATGTATCTCTACCATATATGCTACTATGAATATATCGTGGTATTGATTGTCAAAAAAAGGAATGCAAGAAAGGACGCAACGTCTTACCACTTTTGTTGTACTCCCTCCGATTCATATTAGTTGACTCAACTTTTTCTAGATTTATATATGTATGTAGTCTAGATTATAGAAAAAGTTGAACCAACTAATATGGGTCGGAGGGAGTACCATAATTCTCACTACTTGTAATTAACAAAGGCATGGGACGTTGGGTGGATCGTCTGCCACTATGAATTTTGATCCTTAGTATTTTATCCTATGAACATCATTTGATTAATAGGATTAGATCCTTAGGATATTTTCCTATAGGATTGCATTCCACTATGTTTTGGAGGAAATTCTCCATCCACTCAAACATCATGTTACAATTTATTTATTTTTATCGTGTTTCAATCATTGGTTGAAGAAAGTTCCTATTATTAGAGTCTTTTAATATCATGCCATCCACTCAAACATCATGTCATCTCTGTTAATAAAGTCTGTCAATATCTCCATGCTCCTACAACAACACACTGGACTGCAGTAAAAAGGATCTTGAGGTACATTAATGGTACCAAAAAGGTTGGACTTACTTTTCAGAAGTCATCCTCCACTCTCCTCAGTGCCTACTCTGATGCATATTGGACAGGTGATCTTGATGATAGGCGATCTATAGGTGGTTTTGTTATATTTTTTGGTCCTAATCTTATTTCTTGAAGTGCTACGAAACAGGCTACAGTCTCCTGTTCTAGTACAGAAGCAGAATACAAAGCCATTGCTAATGCTACTGCTGAAGTTATTTGGGTTGAAGCTCTTGCTCGTGAGCTTGGAATCTCTCTCAAGGAAAAACCATGTCTGTGGTGTGATAATCTTGGTGCTACTTTTCTGTCAGCTAATCCAGTTTTTCATGCTCGCACCAAGCATATGGAGATTGATTATTTTTTTTGTTCGAGAACGGATTGCTGCTAACAAACTTGATGTCAGGTTTATATCTAGCAAGGATCAAATTGCAGATAGTTTCACCAAGACTTTATGAAATAACAAACTAGATGAGTTTAAGCGTAATCTCAACCTCTCCCAAGTTTCGATTAAGGGGGGGCATTAGAGTTGTAATATGGGTGTGTACGAGATGGAGTAGTACTCCACTCGTATACGTACCAATCTTTGTATTATGTCACGCATGGGGCTCTTCCTTGTACTATAACAAGTAACCGAAGTCACCGAAAGGGGCTATCGTTCCCACAAACAAATCTTACACCTGTTGGTAACAAGTCCCATAAGCTTCAACTAAATGTGATACTATAATCCCGCGTTTTCTCTATTCCTACATTTTGTTTCCTACTCTAT
This sequence comes from Avena sativa, assembly GCA_916181665.1. Lineage (NCBI taxonomy): Eukaryota > Viridiplantae > Streptophyta > Magnoliopsida > Poales > Poaceae > Avena > Avena sativa. Next base: position 89,695,024 of record OV702285.1, on the reverse strand, counting down.
GAATCAAACATGCCCCTAGATTGTCAATTCTTTCGGTGTTTCCTCGATCTGTTCTTTTTTTGCGAATTCCACTGATCCATTAATAATCATCAATAGCAGTACAAAGTGTCGTGGGAATGGTCACGGCAGATGCTGCAATCGGCAGCGAGTAGTAGAACGAGGGGCAAGGGCGGCCAGCCATCTGCGGTGCGAGATGAGGGCAAAGACACAGGGTTTTACCCAGGTTCGGCCCCCCGGAGGGTAAAGACCTACTCCTACTAGATTGTATTATGGAGGTGTTACAATGGGCGAGCTCGGCGGCTAGGCGGCGAGTCGCTGGGGTGTATGAGGGAACGTGTCTCTACTCACCCTATAGGGAGGTTTATATAGGCTCACCTCCCCTAGGGTTTACATATCTTAACCGATTCGGTTAAAGCTTCAGTAGTCGTTTAACCTCACCCGACTGGGCCTATCTAATCGCCTGGGCCTTCAGCTTCCAGTCGCTCAGTTCCTGGCTGGGCTTCGATCCACTCGCCGTTCTGCAGGCCCACTCGCCGGGTCTTGGGCCAGTCGGAAACGTCCTGCTGGGTATACCCCGGTAGGCATATCCCCATCACAAAGAGTCATAAAAGTAATAAAAATTACAAATAGGTCAATGGACCACCTAGCGACGACTACAAACACTAGCACGAGCCAAAGGCGCGCGGCCGTCCTCACCCCTCCATCACGGAGCCGGGCAAAGCTTGTCATAGTAGAGCTTGTTGTAGTAGACAGACATGACGTCGTCGTGCTAAGGCCCCAAAGGACTAGCGCACCAGAGCAGCAAACATCGCCGAAGATGACCAATGTAGATCGGAAGAGACTGACCTCAAAACACACCAATAAAAAACGACCAGATCCTAAGTGATCTGTCGGACACACGACTCCATACGCCCTCTGTCGATGCTAGACGTACCACCGGAGCGACAATATGATAGGGAGTACCTTATTCTGACTTCAGGACGTAGCCACTTCCTCAACATCCTAAAAAAGACACTAAAAATAGTCTAAACAAAACATTAAGACCTCTCGCCGGCGAGGGGCCGTGGTCCGCCACGCCTCCAAGGCCCTAAGGCCGCCGGAGACAGACAGACCGATGGCGTCGCCGGCGGAGGAAAGGAACCTAGATGAGTTTTGCCGCCGCCTTTTGGAAGAGCCTTTCTCTAGGTCCCGTAATGCTACGTCTGTTCCTCCTCGATCTGTTCTTAGATCGTACTAGATAGGATCTAACAACCCGGCTGGCCTAGAGCCCCTACCACTGCTAGGATTTGATTTCCTCGGCAAAATCGTTAAGATTGAACTCTCCAAACGTTCTATGGTATTCCTTCAAAACAAAGAGGGTATTCCTTCAAAACAAAGAGGGCTATCATGTATGGTCGGGGGATATAAAAATTAATCGTAAACTAGTTGAGTGTCCGTGCGTTGCTACGGAACAACACTCTTAGAAATAAGATTCAATAATATTTGATTTGGAAATAACAAAGCATCAGGTTAATGTTTGGAGTCATGTATATCTTGCATTGCCTATCTTTTTACACAGCGTTTGACCTCACGTGCCCATTGTATATCTTGTATTGCCTTGCGTTTTCCCTACAAAGATGGATGTTGGCTTTTGTATGTCAAGATTCACCGTCGGCTTCACCTGAGCCTTCGGCGTGGAATTGATATTCTAATACTCGCCAACAGTTTAAATTCACCTTTTTATGAAAATAACTCGTACCTTGCCAAACGTGCATACCACAAGAAAATAAGACATCACCTTCCTTCTCTCTTCCCTCTTCACCTTCCATCAGATTCTTTTACAACAAGGGTTTTGAAGAAAAAAATTCAGGGCAGAAATCTATCCATTTTGTTCGTAAACCTAGACACCAGTTCATTCATGAAAACACACGAGAACACAAGGGAAATATCAAGGCCGCGTGAATACAGTATGGCTGCAAAATAAAACAAGTTATGGTAGACAACTGAACATCTAAATCGGGTTTACGTGCAATTCGAGGATCGGATTTATCAAGACGTTGAGCTTCAACCCTTTGTCATATGAAGTGAAGAGGATTCTGAAATGCAATTCGATGATCGAATCAATTCGAGGATCGGATTTAATGAAATAGCGTAACTAATATAAAAAAGTATCTTAGAAGCTTTTGCATTTCCTAAAACAAACACCTTTTGTCATATGAAGTGAAGAGGATTCTGAAATGCATTGAATTTTATACAAATAAACAAATTTCTTTTGCTTAGATCATATCGTCTAAAGTCTGAACCTACATGTTAGAATATGTTACTGAAGACATAAGAATATTGTAGAACTTACTCTTGCATTATGCTAGTGCAAAGACAATTGTAGTTAACTACCATCCTAATTATCATATAGTCCTTTTAGAAATGGAGTACCTTTTTTCACTTCATGTTAGAACAAAGGTTCCTGGAACAAATGAATTGTGAATGGGTTAGAAATGAAGGACCAAGAAGAAAAATCGTGCATAGCATCAGAACCAAAAAATTATAGTATCAGAGAAGACATCAATTTGACTGCAGTTAGAAAGAATACCCCAAAAATGACATTGAATAATTGCAGCTTAGGAACAATTTCAGTAAGCCTCCATGCATAACACTATCTTTATGGATGATTCCAGTGATTTCAGCTAGATTTCTCAAGGAATACCACGACTGCCACACATGTTACATATATAAAGGCTAGGTACGCTCCAGAATTTTACAAGTATCTTGATACAAGGATTTTGGTGAATACATGTAAATGAATAAAAGAGGATTGACACCTGAAAAATGTTTAGAGAATTTCTGGTGCATCGTCAGCTCTGCCATAGAAACAAATGCACTTCCTTTTTACAATTAACATGAATACCATGTACGAGCTGCAGATGCCATTCAAAAAGGAAAATATCATCATTGAAACCCCACTCAATCTTGCTTGAATCATCCGAAAATGTAGCTACAAATGCTAGCTCTGACTTTAGCGAGACATAAATCCATATTGATAAGTTTTCTCTTCGCATCCAACAGGCCACTTAAATCATCGTAGGAAGCAGGGGTTTAAAATGAATCTGGCTCAACGTACGAACCTCGATACTCTTGATCGCCGGATTGTTGAGTCCCTTGAGGTGGCGGTGCATCCTCACTTTTGGCAACCTCGTCATGCCAAAGAAAAACTTCTTAGAATGCAACAGCTCCAAACATTATTCTTAGAGAAATATTACAAAATAAAGTATAAGTAAATATTAGAAATATTATGAGGACCTTCTTTTGGCAAAGAAATCCAGCCTGGTTCAAGCAGCCATCCTCCCAATCTTCATCCTTCCTCTGGTACAAAGTTACCATCAATTCAACAGAATCGGAATTCTATCAAGAAAAGGAACTGATCGTGAACCCAAACTGCAAAAAAAAATCTTGGATGTCATGCTTGTTTTGTTGATGCCTCCTCCCGTAACTAATTTTTCTTTTTCCCTGGTATTTTTTCAATACAAATATATATATATATTCTCCTTGCACGCCACAACGACAACATTTACACTATCATGCCATACATTACTGTTCCCTGCTTAAAAAAATCCAAAGCAGAAGTGTGCATGTTTAGTCCTCCTTCCTATATGGTTGCTCACTCGAGCTCCTCCATGTTTTGTGACTCCCCTCAATAAGAAAGACCAAATTAGCAAAAGGCACCACATGCAGCATCAGAATGAGATAAAAAATTCGCTTAATGGCAATTTACAATATGAATCAGATTACCTGGCAGTCGTTAAGGTTGAGCCTCTTGACGGATAGTGTGGTTCTATAGTTGGTCGATCTCCTGATGTAGTAGCAGATCCTAGATGCATCGTCGAGCTCTAGGAGAAGCATCCTGGCATCGTGGAACTCGGGGCGGGCGGCAATATGGATGGTGCGGCTGGGAAGGATGAGGCGGCCTGAACCCTAGGTGTCGGCGGCGCTCATCAGAGTGGTACGCTCCTCATGGGATGCAGCGCGAGGTGCGGGAGAAACATGGACCCGGCACCACCGCCGGCCGGGACAAGGGGCGGCATGGGAGGAGAGAGCCGATGTTGTGGACTGCAAGAACCAGAATGCAAAAAAACGCCGACAAGGAGTCTAGGACCACGGAATGTAATTACCGCGATTAATGTTGAATTTCCATGTTTATGAACCGACAGCACGCCCACGATTTGGTGGTTTAGATTGTCTCAATGATGAGTAAAAGTTGTTTAATGGTCCAGATAGTCTCAATGTTTGATCTAACCTACGATCATTGACTCCCATTTAATAGTAGAGATTACATGAGACAAAGGACAAATAAAACCTATTGTACAAAGAATTATATGGACCTAACTCATCTCAAAAAGTCCTCAAAAGTGTAGAAATCAACAGTGTGTGTGCTAACAAGATGTCTTTAATCTGCCGATGTAATATAGAGAGAATGCATTTTATTATAGAAACAACTGAACCTTAACATTGTTACAAGAGACAAAGGGCATATACAAACTATTGTACAAAGAATAGTATGGACCTAACTCACCTCAAAAGCGTAGAAACTAAACATTGTGTGTGCTAACAAGCGCTAACAAGAGCTCTCTAATATATCAATGTAATATAGAGAGAATGCACGCCAAGATGGAGACAACTGAACCTTCTGCTGTTGTTTCTGACAAGTTCAACACTGCACATGATGAAACTTTTAATCATTCATGACCCATATTTTAATCAGTCGTGACCCGTCAGGAGAGGATTTCATAGAATTCCTGAGGATGCTGCAATCCATCCTCGGGCATGCCAAGTTCAAGCAATGGCCTCAATATATAATTTAATAGGAGACCCAATAGTATATGAATTCAAAGAATAGGGGAGTAATTTTAATTGATCCGAAGTTCTCATATAGACTATTCAAATTCAAAAGATCCAGATAGGATTGGTAAAATGCACTCTCCTCATAGCAACCACAGGAGTCTATAGTACCAAGAAACTGACTTGGTTGCAGGACAGAGGACGTCAGTGGAGGATGGAGCTACCGCAACGCCTGGCTTGATTCTGGAGATGGTAGGAAACGATCTAGCTGTGGAGATTGGCAAGCTAGACGGCCGACGCGCTGAAATTCTGAAACCTGGGCTTGGCATCCCGTTGGGGACGATGGGGCCTGCGGTTCTGAATGGGGCCGACTCGGCGGTGCTACGAGTCGCGCCGCTGAGGGTGCCACGCCCGCCGTCACGCGAGGGCGATCGAGTCCGCGATTTTGGCGGTCGGTCAAGGCTGGGGATCTGGCTGCTTCCCTCGTCGCAGCCGCTCACGAACTCCATGGACTCCGACCAGGGGTATTGGCGATGTAGGTATGTAAGAGGCCCTCCAGCGATATGGAGGCGGGAGGGCGATTGGGGAGAGGGCGAGGCGGGAGGCAGGAGGCGTGGCGGCGCGACCCTGTGCTAGGGCTTCATGGGAGGAGGTAGGGATGATGGGCCGGGGCTGTTGGTGAAGTAGTCTGTACGGGCATTTTTCTATTTATCGGTGGCAGAGGATTGTAATTGGTAAGCAAGGCATCGAGACAATGTACCAACAGACAACGCGTACCATAGGATGAAGATTGAAAGGAGACGATGTCTCCAATTTTTGATGTCAAAGTGTCAAAGTGAGCATACCAATACCAACTTCTTTTTAATAATAAAGATATAGAATGGTCACTGCACTAGTTGACGACTTTGCAGATCGAGTCCTAGCCATGTTTGCACCTACCCCTACGCCTGCAGCTAACCCAAAACGCACCGTTGGAACAAGGCAGCCACGGCCGACCGAATCATGCCCCGGAATGATTTCGGCCGGTCGGACAAATATTGGCCAGCTAGAGATGAGCGAGCACTGCAGCCCGTACAAAGGATCTACAACTAGGAACTCACGGAAAGATAGGGTAGTAGCACGTAAACCAAGAAAGATAACAATAACAAACGATAACAACACCTACGTACACGCGTACAAATTAAAGCCACATCAGTAGTACGTTCGTGTGACCAAGTTCTCGGACGCATCAACGTCGTTAACTACGCGTCGCTGACAGGGAGAAGTGTAGACGACATTTCAGGGCAACTGTGCTAGCTTGGAAACTCACGATGAAAATTATAAAAAAGTATGCCTCCTGAGTAGGATACATGTCACCTACTTGACTGGCAGCGACACTGATCCATGCACGTCGAAGTTGAAATTTTTTGTACTGCCGCAAAAATCCAAACTCGGAAACTTCTCATCAAAGCGTTGTGCTTATAATGCATGGGAATTCCTTGTTCGATCTTCGATGGCTCTGGCAGGCTAATGTTGTTTATTACCGTACCAAACAATGGTTTTCCTTTTGGATTAATGTACAAGACACTGGTAACTTAGACCGCAAGAGTGTGCGCTGGATCATACGTGAGTCGGCTGCATGCCTAGTCCACCGAAATTGACGTGAGGCTTTGGCGCTTCTGATCTCCTCCATGCTCTGCCTTGCTGCCGAAGCAACAGGGTTAGCGTTTACAAATCATTTTGTGCCTAGCAAGGTTAACTACATTGGCCAGTTAAGCGGCAGCTGTCTGCATAAGTTAGTTAACACATATGTGTGTACACACACACACACACACACACACACACACACACACATATATATATATATATATATATATATATATATATATATATATATATATATATATATATATATATATATATATATATATAGTGACATAGATGCACTGACTATACTCAGGGCGCCCTTTTCAAAGAAGTTCCCAAAGAGAATTGGAGGACTGTAATCCTTAATACTTCCTCCGTTTTAAAATATAAGATGTTTTAGCTCTATGAAACAAATATATCTAAATGCCTCTTGGTGTATCGTTCATACTGAACCTAAATATTAAAAGGGTCTAGATACATTCGCTTCACAAGGCTAAAATATATTATATTTTGAAACGGAAGGAGTATTTCTTACTAACGTAGAGTTGTAATATGTATGAACATTTTCTTGTGATTTATTTGTGCTACACTTTATAGTAAAACTTATATTGATTCTGCCCTCTTTGATCATGTGATTTTTGAGAACCAAAAATCCTCATGTAAAATATGAGATGTTGGTATCATACTACAATTTCGGTCTTTGAGGATATTGGGAATCATTGAGGTCATGTTTGCATTTGGGAACGAAGTTAGATCACACAAGTCTAGTGTGTAGCAAACCCATTAATTTACAGGGGCGAACAACTTTTTTGCATAGATGTTTTCTTTAATTTCATCCCTAAAAAGGAATTCATTGAGACGTCACATAGGTCCAGAGCCATCATTATAGGAGTGGATATACATATTGAATGTTTTTTGGCCAATATACAAAAACAAGTGATCCTTGTTATGAAAATGTTTAACTTCATGAAAATAGACGCGCTAGAAAATTGGAGAAGGTGTTGTAAACTTTAGTCCGTAATATGCTAAATGTTTGATTTCAGGAAAACAATGAACATGACAAGTATGTTCCCGAATATTATTAAGGCTAGCGAGTAGCCCTAATGTGGTACAAAGCAACTAACAACTCGGTTATTTTTGTCTTGGTGAAGTGTAGTGGAAAGTTTCGAGTTCTACTCTAGTTGTTAACTAGTTCTTTGCAAAGAAAGGGTCATATTATCTATCAAGATGTATCTTATAGATGGCTTCACACGGATGCTTCTGTTGGCGATTTAGGTGGGAAGGAGGTATGAGGGAATTTATTGTCGGTTGTTTATATGGTTCTGTTTTATATACCCAATTTACTTATATACTTTAAAAAATTGAAGGTAATATTTGAAAAAACACATATCGACCCTATTTGACCGGACACGGTCATTAAAACAATATTGCTAGGTACATGCATCCCTCCATCTCACTTATGTAAATTCTTGGCCCACGGTTTTCCAGATTTGATGTCACAAAAGATGCATTGCACGCGCTCCGTGCACTCTCCCTCAACGAGCGGCGTAGAGATGTCCTCACAGTAGACGCTACCCCCTCCCCGCTCGCTTCTTTCCTGCGGCGCGTGTTTCGCCCATCGTTTGCCCGTTGGAATTGGAAGTAACCCGCCTCCTCACATATTTCCATTAATTATTCGCATCTTCTAGCGGCGGCAAATACGCCATAAAAATGGTGGAGCGTTGCGTTTCTCGGCCGCCTCATGGGGACCACCCTCTTCTCTCCGGAATCACCAATTCCTCGCGGAGCTATGCGGGGGGGGAACTCACTTCAAGCATTTTTTTTGGTTGTACACTAACTAAGGAATATGAGTTCTTTTTTAGCAATTGAGATATGAGTTTTGTTTTTGAAGAAAAGAGATGTGAGGGTTCTCTCTCTTGGAAAAAATGGAGATGTTTAGCTCAAAGAACAAAAACAGAGAAAGGGTAGGCGCCCATAGGGAAAGGGAAAGGGAAGGGGAGAAAAGGAAACAGTATAAAAGGCTGCACATAGCTGTCACCCCATCCTAACCGTCTCTTCCAGCGCACAACTCCCTTGCGCCTGCCTGTCTCTCCTCCCTCCCCACTGAGAGAGCCTGGCCTGGCCTCCTCCCCTTCCCTTCTCCCCTTCTCCACCGGCCACCCCAATTGCAACTGCACTCCCTCCCACATGAGATTCCTCCCTCCTCTTCTGATCATTCGGCCAGCACATCTCGCAGCAGCCTAGCCTAGGCGATATATGGTGGGTAGTGTGGTTCGCCACCGCTAAAAGGGGGAAACCGCAGCGTGAGCTAGCGCACGGCGGCGGCGGCGGCGCGCGCGGATTTAACCAACCAGATCGAGCGCGCTAGCTAGACCTTCCGAAGCAGGGAAGATCGCTCAAAATCCTCCAGTCTACAGGTCTGCAAGGCGGCCAGGGGCGTGATGGCGGCGGCAGCGTCGTCGTCGACGGCGCCCGCAGGCTCGCCGTACCGGTCCCGGTTCGGCGACACGACGCAGACGAAGGTGTTCGTGGGCGGTCTGGCGTGGGAGACGCCGTCGGAGGGGCTCCGTCAGCACTTCGAGCAGTACGGCGACATCCTGGAGGCCGTGGTGATCACCGACCGCCTCACCGGCCGCTCCAAGGGCTACGGATTCGTAAGCCGCCCTCCTGCTCCTCCTCCTCCTCCTCCTCCTCTTCCTCGTCCGCATGCAAGCGCGAGCGACCACGCGTTAATTAATTCCTGCCCTGGTGGTTTAATTGGCAGGTGACGTTCCTTGACGCGGAGGCGGCGCGGCGTGCGGTCCAGGACCCGAACCCGATGATCACCGGGCGGCGCGCCAACTGCAACATTGCCTCGTTGGGGCCGCCGCGCCCCGCCCAGGCGCAGCCTCGAGGTGAGTGATCCGTCGAGCATCACAAGGAAAACAATCTTAAAACAAAACCAGATTTTGTCCCTTTCCCCGCCGTTCGTTTCCCTCCCCGCGAACACGACGACGCACGCTCCGCCCCGCGCCGCCGGGCAGTCACGTAGTAGTAGATGTTGGTGGACATCTCCTTGGCGAAACAACCAGCGAATCCAAACTCCAACGCCTCTTTTCTGGTCCGGTTCGTGCCCAATGGAAGAAAGCCAATTGACGCGACGGATAGATCGGGTAGCATGCAGGAGACGCTGACGGGCGGGGCCCGCGGCGGATCTAGCTAGCTAGCTAGCGCGGCCGCACCCGCACCCGCGCCGGGCCGGGGCTGGTAGTGCCGTCTGCGATGCCAGCGAACGCGGCGAGGCACGCACGGCTGGGGCTGGAGAGAGTCGCTTGTTGCCCAGGCTGGCCTGTCAGTTCCAGCCTCGGTGCGTGCTGTGCCGGCCGGTACGTGCCCCACCACCACCACCACCACGCGTGGCTAGCCAGGCTACAGCCTACAGATACTGTACACACCTTTCTTCCATATTTGCACACACACATTTTATTTCCAGACAGCTAATGTGGCCGTATTGTTCGATCCATGGTTCTTTATTGTTGCTGTCCTAGAATCCAACTGGCAGTTAGAAATCAGGAGTGGCAGTTATGGTCTCCATCCATTTATCCATCCATCGGCATCCAGCAGGGCTTAATCATTATTTTCTCAAGAATATGTATTATCTCCTGTTCTGGTGCGCGCCAAATATCTGCAGTTTAAATGTTAATTTCTGCTTAATCAGAACCTCTAGTAGGCCATGCCCTCTCGTAGGCTCGTAGCTTCTTCTGTTCTGGCGTGACAAAATTCCTGAGCGCGGGCAACCGCTTTGACTGGATGGATGAGGCGTGGTCGTGGTCGGTCTTGGTCGCGGCATGACAGCAGGGATGAGGTGTAAAGGACAAGATAACTGTCAGTTGGAGTGTGGGGGACCCGCCTTTTTCCGTCGGTAAAAACAGAATCCAGCGGCTAATAAAAAAATTGGCCCCGCGTATATACGCTTTGACCGGTCTGGCTAAGTTCAGTAGGAGTACTATCTTGTTCCCCTGCCTGCAAAACCCAGTACTAGTAGTAGTTTATCTTAGCAGCAAGAGGGCCACGACAGGGAGCCAGAATCTGATGCTCCTGAGATAGTGACCATTATTAATCGATTCAAAGGGGGGTGTTTGCGCCTAGTTGTGAGAGCACGGCCGAGCCGGTCAAAGTCGCCAAGCGGCAGCAGCGCACATGCATGGCGCGTCCTTCTCCTCGCAGCAGTTAGCTCTCTGACGACGCATATCGGAGTAGTAAGTTTTTGTAGCGTCTTCGCGCCCCAGCGTCGCTCTGGCTAGCTCCGCCTTGCTTCATTTATGTGTTCGCACCGTGTTGTTGCTTTCGCACTACCCCCTGCAACTACTAACGTGGCACATGAATTGTTTCGTTTCATTCTGATCTGGCTGACACTGTAAAAATACCACTAACATGGTTTGGATGAATGTACATATATATACAGGGAGGGCGTACCACCCGGGGGCCCACTTGCAGGGCTTGCAGAGTCCGGCGCCCCATCAGGGCCCGGGCCCGCATTACTTCGCCAGGGCTCCAACGCAGCCGCAGATGGGCCTGATGCCCCAGCAGCAGCACCATGGCCCTGCGATCTACAACTACAACCATTCGCAACAATACGGCGGGTAAGCAAAGCAAAGCACCACTCCTCGTCCTCGTCTCCTTCTCTACTGCGAATTCCACATGGCTAGCTATTGATGCATGGGTGATGGTAGTTGATGGGGAGGTTCTGGGTAGGGCAGGGGAGGGGAGACCGGACCGGAGTCCGGAGAGGGCGACGGTCCCCCCACCACCCTTTCTCGTGGTGGCGTACGTGGGTCTCTTTCGCCATGCGGGGTGTTGCCTCCCCTGCCAACATTTCCTGCACTTGTTGGTCTGGTTTTCAATGCGTCCAGCGTGCAGCCCTGCCATGCAACTCCTAGTTTTGGGTCCTAGGACAGAGATTTACCACTTGGGATTTAGCACTACTACTAGTAAACTAATAAATATACTTGATAAAATGAAAGATATATACAAACAGGGAGCAGTTTTATTTAGTGGCAAGAGTAAAATAAACCGAAAGGGGTGAACCCTTTTCTAGCTAAGCAGAATGGTCCTGGCTGCTAGTAGTTGTGAGCCAGGTAGGCATATGTCATGCAGGTCAATGATCTAGATTCTGGGCTTTACAGCCTTGGTAACGGATAAGTGGTAGGGACTGCTCATACAGTATTAAACGAGTACCAAGGGACAAGGGACCAGAATGCCCAAGCTTTTTTCTCGGATTATGTCATTCGCTCAAGAAGCTTTGCCATGTCTTTTTTGCAGGTACTGGTACCCGCCTGACTATCAATACCAACAGGTAAGCATGTCCCCTCCATCAACGCCCCCCCTATTCTTTCTTTCCTTCCTGTTTTCACTTTTATCACATGCCCACATTGTTGCCGGTGCATGCTATGCTGCTACTACTTCTACTTGCAAGCTACTAGGCACGTGCCCGGCGAGCCATTCGTCGGCTTATTAGGTGAAATCGTACTGCTACCGTCTGAACTTTTACAGAATGATGCAGAGCAGAGACATTCTAAGACACCTTGCACCATCATTTCGTTATGATCAGTGCTAATTCTTCACACACTTGCCGACACTAGGCAGTGCAACTACAGGATGGCATAATATCCTTAATTTACGTAATACCGAGTGGCACATAATTACATTCTTAATTCTTATTATGCACGAGAACTCATGAGTGATCTGCAGGTCATGATGAACAATCAAGCGATGCAGCACTACTATGCCCAGATGTATGGGCTGCCGTCGCCCACAGCGCCAGCGCCACCGCCACCGCCCTACCATCATCAGTACGTGGGGTACGTGCCGACTCCGTCTCCGAGGGCGGTGCTCTCGCCGGCGCCGCCGCAGATCGCCGCCCAGCCGTACGTGCCGCTCCAGGCCGCGGCGCAGATGCAGGGCTCCTTCCTGCAACTGCCTTCTCTCCCGCACAACTTCGCGCTGCAGCTGCCCCCTCACGCAGTGTCGTCCATGCTGCCTCCCAACCCAACAGGTATGCCCTATCTGGCCAAAGTCTTCTTGTGGTTCTAAAACTTAGTTCTTTTTGGGGAGGTTTTTGTTCGTCACACGTGATGTTTATGCAGATCTTCAAACAGCTGGGGGCCAGGCTTACTCCGCAGCTTCGGCGACGAACCCAAACAACAACGCCCATCAGGGTGCCTGATCGCCAGTTCGATCTCAAGGCTGGAAACTTTTAAAAGGAGATTCTGATTTGATTCGAAACATCTTCAGGGCTGACTGCTTTTTCCTTGGGGCTGGAAGAGAACAATGTGGCTAATTCATTAAAGTTGATTTCCATCTCGATCGGTCTGCTGCGGACGAAGTTATTGATGGTCTGTAACAGTCTCTCTGGATGTTTTTTCTTTTTTCTTTTTGTTTTTTTCCCGGGAAGCTAGTCCCTCTGGATGCTTTGACTAGAAAGACGAATCATAAGCATTTTTTTCCCATCCATTTTTTGGTATTGACAAATATTCGGCAAAATAATTTTAAGAAATTTTCTAGGGAAAAAAATCTAATTTCCGATGCATATTGCATAACTTTTGGGGGATTCGGATGCGTATTGCATGGTGGTGAAACGGTGGCCGAGAACGCTTGTGAAACAAGGCCTACATGCCGCAAGAGTAGCATGCAAAGCTCATACTTCCTCTGTCTGAAAATAGACATTGCAGATTTGTCAAAATTTAAATGAATCTAAACACTATTTAATATATAGATTTATTTAATTTTTGATAAACCCGTGGCATCTATTTTGGGACAGACAGAGTATGATTATACTCAACCGAAACTGAAGAAAAATTCAGACTAATAAAAGATTTTATGTCTCTGTAAACTACTCCCTCAGGAGCGAGATTGAGGCTTGTCGATTGAATAGCACGGACACGATTCTGGGCATCGGTAGCAACATCAATATTCGTCATTCCCCACGACGCAGCTTGATGTAGGGCAGCCACACATGCTTGCGCTTCCGCACATGCTGCACTGGCCACATGTACTGTAGCAGCTTACCCGCACCAGCGCCCCTGACAGTCTCGTATTGGTCCCTTGCGACGAATCCCCATCCACCGGATCGTTCTAATGCGAAGAAGCTAGCATCAAGATTGATCTTAATTCTGTCTCCCACAGGAGCCCTCCAGGTTTGGGCAGCGACATAGTTGTTATTATCTGTTACTTTCCGATAGTACTGCAACGATTCAGCAGTCCAGTATCTGAATTGCGAAATCACCTCATTTATTCCTTTCACCTTCTTATTAGCATTGATTTTGTTGCGATTAGACCACCACTGCCACCACATGCAACACACAAGAATCTTCTTCTCCGTATCCAGGCTCATGATAGTACCAATCATTTCTTTTGGAGACTGCATATCCCACATGCACCGACGCAGATCAGCTAGCTTCAGTTCCTCCCACATACTAGGTTTAAACATTTTGCACTTACTAAACAAATGGGCTCCATCCTCATCTAGTCGTCGACGACAAACACACAAAGTGTCACACTCCAACCCTCTTCTATTCAAATTCCTCTTCAGCGGTAGGCTGTTGTGTGACAATCGTCACATGAATTGCTTCACTTTTGGCGGGCACTCAAGCTTCCAGATCTTCTTCCAATAATTATCCTCAGCTTCTGGATTAGAGCTTGACTGTCTAGGTCCATCCCGTAAATTGACATACAATTTATATGCCGATTTAACGGTAAAAATACATTTATCATCATACTGCCATGAATAAAAATCCTCAAAATCCTCTTTCAGCGGTGTAGATAGAATGACCTTCGCATCAATTTTCAAAAAAATGTTACGAACAAGTGCTTCATCCCAATCATTAGTAACTGGGTCAATCAATTCACAAACTCGACTAAGCAAGCAACATCCTCTAGGGGTAATTGGTCTTGCAGCATCTGGCCGATCCAACCATTGATCAGTCCATATTTTCACATCCGTGCCATCTCCAATGCGCCAAACCACTCCTTCCTTCGGTAACATGACTCCTTTCAGTATACTTCTCCACGAATATGATATCCTAGCAAATGGCCTTGCCTCCAAAATTGAGGTATTCGGGAAGTACAATGCTTTGAGAACTCTTGCGCACAAAGAGTTAGGGGACGTGAGCATGCGCCATGCCTATCTAGCTAGCATAGCTAAGTTGAAACCATAGAGATCCCTGAAACCTAAGCCCCCCCTCCTTCGGCCTAGTGAGCACCTCCCAACTGAGCCAATGCATTTTATTTTCCTTATCTTGTTGTTCCCACCAGAATCTACAAATCATCGTACTCATTTGTTCACATAGCGACTCAGTGAGGCCAAAACAAGACATTGCAAACGTGGGAACCGCTTGAGCGCAAGCTTTGATGAGAATGTCCTTTCCGGTCTTGGTCAACATTCTCTCTTTCCACCCCTGAATCCTTTTCCAAACTCTATCTTTTATATATTCAAACATTTTTGTACGGTATCTCCCTACATACACCGGTAAGCCTAAATACTTTCCAGTCTTGGCTTCTTCACTTATGTTCAGAACATCCAAGACCTCTCTTCTCTTAGCATTACTAGTGTTCCTGCTAAACATAATCGAGGATTTATCAAATTTGATAGTCTGACCCGAGCAAACCTCATATAGTTGTAGAATATTCTGCAGAGTTCTGGCACTCGCACTTGATGCTTTCATAAGTACTAGGGAGTCGTCTGCAAACAAGATGTGGTTAATACTCGGGGCATTATTACACACTTTGATTCCTTGCAATCTTCCGCCTGCATCCGCCTTATTCAAGAGGGCAAAAAACCTTCAGCACATATAAGAAACAAGTAAGGGGACAGGGGATCCCCTTGCCTCAAACCCCGCTGAGGAACAATGACATCGGTGCACTCACCGTTAACCTTGAATTGATATTTCACTGTAGTGAAACAAAGCATGATCAACTGAATCCATCTACCGTCAAAACCAAGCTTTCTCATCATCTTCTCAAGAAATCTACATTCAACCCTATCATAAGCTTTACTCATATCAAGTTTTACTGGTGCATAACCGTCCCTCCCTCTCCTCTTCGTCTTCATGTAATGCGTACACTCATAGGCTAAAAGAATATTATCGGTGATTAACCGCCCAGGGACAAATGCACTTTGATTTGGAGCAATAATCTCAGGCAATATTTGCTTCAACCTGTTTGCTAGGACCTTCGAAACCGACTTGTAAATTACGTTACATAGACTTATAGGTCAAAGATCCTTCATACTTTCAGGAGTTTTGACTTTGGGTATAAGTACCACACAAGTTTCATTCCATCCCTCCGGCATTGGCCCACCGTTGAACACATTGAGAACCTCCTGATTAACCTTCTCACCAATATTATCCCAAAACCTCTTATAGAAAATCGATGGCATACCATCCGGGCCAGGAGCTTTGAGGTCTCCGATGCTCTCTAGGGCCGCTTGAACTTCCTCGTCGGTGAATTCCTTACATAGCATCTCATTCATTTGAGGCGTCACTTGAGGATCAACATGGCCCAATAATTCTTCGGAACGAGCACTTGCAGTAGATGTAAACAGATTTAAAAAATAATTAGTTACCGGGTACAGCACACCGCTAATATATAGCCGACACTTGTGAGTCCCCTCTTAGACACTGACGCCTGATGTGCTACAGAGCATACCTGAAATCCTTTTTTTTTTAGATCAGCATACCTGAAATCCAAAATCCTAACATGACCCCCTTACCCTCTCAAATACTCATTTTTCCATCTTCTTGTTAGCTGCCGCAAAATCGCAAACCCTGCTCCATCCCTAGATCTCTCTCTGTTGTAGCACTCCACCATACTTTGTTTCTTGTCGCCCAACTCGTCTTAGCCGCGTTCCACCCCGCTTGTCTCTACGCACGCCATCCCGCTTGTCTCTGTATATGTCGCCGTGCTTCTCATAGTAGTCGCACGCTGTCGCATCATCCTCAACCACCGCCGCATTACCAAAGCGCTAGCCACGGCGTTCAGCGAGCGCCCTTTGCGGTCGCCTTTTCCTCTACTAGAGCTGGTGTAGCGCGACCTCGTCCTAGTACCAGATCCCCACCCCCCCCCCCCCCCCCCCCCCGGGCTCGTGCTCAACCTAGAAGTCGTCGACGTAGGAAATGTGGATGAGATCCCGGTTTGCTAAAACTCTTTTACTTTTTTGTTGCTTGCTTGCTTAGTCTATTATTTATTACCAAATTGTGTTTGCTACTAATTTAGGGAGGAGAAATGTATCGGGTACTATTTACCAGATGGGGACGGGATGATAATTTTTTTGCCCCAAAGCAGGTGATGGGACCTGGACGAGAATAATTTGATAGCACGGGGACGGTTTTGGCTCACCAATAACAGGCGGTTAGTGTCCCTATTGTCGTGCCAGATGGAGTCCGAGGCGGTATAGTTGTGGTCCTCGTCTCAAGATTGCCCCCCATGTTTTTTTCCATATTTTCTTTTTTATTCTATTTTTTCTTTTCTTTTCCTTCTTATCATTTCTTATTTTTTCTATTATATTTTATTTCCTGCTCTTCTTTTAAAATTTTCTAGAAAAATAGTAGATTTGAAAATTGTTTAGCTTTAAAAATGTTCAAATTTAGGAAAATATTTAGATTTCAAATTGTTTAGATTTTTAAATTGTTCAAATTTGTAAACTATTTATATATTGAAAATTTATAGATTTAAAAATAGTTAAGATCTAAAACTTGTTCAAATTTGATAATGTTTTAATTTGTTTCAATTTAGATTTTAGTTTTTTTAAGTGTTCAGCTTTAAAAAAATATATTTAAAAATGCAAAAAATAATAGAAAATATGCGGGTCGGCTCAACACACCTACCAGAGCGGCGTAGGCACATATTATGGGAGGTGCTATACGCAAGGCCGTGCACGCCGCCTGAAGTAGCGGGGTAAGTGGGCCGGCCTAGGTAACAAGATTTCCTTTTTCATTTTTCTATTTTATTTTCTGTATTTTATTTCAACTCTAAATATTCTCTATAATTATGATTTAAGAACAGTTAATGTTTTTGAATATTTGTGAAGATATTTTTAATATCATAAACAAATTTTCAGAAAAAATAATTTAAAAATCATGAATAAATTTTTTAAAATTATGAACCAATTCCAAAAATTATGAATCAATTTCAAAAAAGTCATGAACCATTTTCGAAAATCATAAACCAATTTATAAAAACATGAACCAATTTCAGAAACCATGAACCAAATTTTAAAAACATGAACAAAATTTCAAAAAACAAGAACCCAATTCAAAAAATCAAGAATCAAATTTCAGAATCATGAACCATGAACCAAAATTCAAAAAATGTAATATTTTAAAAAAATAAAGAACATCTTTAAAAATAAGATGTTTTTAAAAACATAAACAAAAATAAAAAGAAAAATTAAAAACGAAAAAGAAAAAGAAAATAGAAAATAAGAAAAAAACGTAAAAAAGAAAAGCATCATGACCTGGGCCAGCCCAACTAGGTTTCCGCCCTGTGCGGCGCTAGCCATCGACGCCGCTTGCGGGTGTCAAATAGCATTTTCGCATATTACTATTATAATTTGTGACTCAGAGTCCCACTTCCCTTAGGTTCATGCTTAGGAACGCTCTTTTCGATCGGTTGTGGTGGCACCTAGACATCCCTGCACATATGTGTGAGCCTTCTCTTTTTTTTTCAACCATGCCTTATACTTGCTGGGGAGAACGGGTATATAAACACTTCAATATCTTCTTATACAATCATTATGGAACTACAAAATCCACACTACACCGAATCAGTTCGTGACAACAGCCGACGATACAAAATCTATAGCTTGCAAGGAACAATTTCATCTACACGGGAACAAAAAATTAGAATACATAGAAAAAATCACACTACAGTTTGGGCAAAAACTAAAGCCCAATGAACCAATCAAATATATCTGTGAAACACAACATGAGACAATGGGAAACAAAAATATAGAAATAGATGAATAAATCATGGATGTAAAGGGAAAAGAAACTAAGCGAAATAAAATTTGGTAACTATTACATTCGAACCAGCTCTCAATGACTGCATGTGGAAAAAATGTAGCGTTCAAGGAACAAATATTTCCTCCACATGGAATAAAAAATAGACCATGTGGAACTAAATCACACTACAGTTAGGGCAAAAACTATAGCACGGTAGAAAATTTTGAATTTACATGCAAAAAAAAATATTATGAAATACATAACAAAAATTAGTAATTTTTGAAAAAAATCTGAATGCAAGGGGAACAATAGTTAAGTAGAATAAATTTGACATCCATGGAATAAGACATGACGATGGAAGGAACAAAAGTATGAACAAGATGGAATAAAATTTATAACTTGTGAAACAAAACACGAGTATAAAAGGATGAAAAGGTTGGATCATGAGGAACAAACTAAAAACACAAGGAACAAATCACGACTACCACCGGAACTATAATTTAGACTATTGAAAACAAAAGTTATTATTGATAAAACAAAAACTAGATCACACATGAAAATATTTAAATACACGGGAACCAAATTAGGATTATTAGTGGGGAACAAAAATAGGTTAGACAAATGGAACAAAAGTCTAGGAAAAATAAAAATTTAGAAAAAATGAAAAAAAAACTAGAAAGCAAATAGACATAAAAAATCTAGAAGAAAAAAAATAAGAAAAAGATGGAAGAAGAAAATAGAAACTACAATTAAATAAATAAAAATAGAGAAAACAAAATAGAAAAATTGAAGAAACCGGTGTGGACTAGCGAAGAAAAGCAAGAACAAGCTAAATGGGCCTAAGGACGGTGATGGAGCAGATCTGGACGGATATACCAAAACCAAATCCAAATTCATAAACCTCACTCTAGCCCGCCCACGAAGATAACTATGGGCATGGATGTAAACCCGGATCCATATCCATTGGTTTACATGTTATATACATAATTATAACAATATTTGGCATAACTGCGACATTATAGCAATTTTCGATAGCATTTCAGCAAATATTACCGTGACAGGTGGCTGCTAGAGCAGATCATGCGGTGGTTGCGGCCACTCCTCTCCCTCTACCGCATCCATTCTTTCCCACTAGCGCCATGTCATCCTTGCAATAAGGATAGGTCGCCCTCTCCCATAGTAGCAACGTCAAGCCCTATAATTGTCAAACCGAGGTATGGGTAAGGGGAAACGGGGGAGGTCGCCCAGTACATGGAGGTAGGGAATCAGGGGAGTTCTTACCGCCGGGGAGGTCGCCAAGGACAGGACAACCATCGATTCTTGCAGAGGAGGGGTGGTCGCTGGCGAGTCCTAGCGAAGGAGGAATACGAGAGACTAGGAGAGTGATTCTTGCAGAGGAGGGGGGTCGTCGTCGGTCGCCTGGCCTGCGAGGCTGCGACTCTACAAGGATCCCACGAGGGGAGTCGTCAGGTGCTCTGCCGCTTCCTTGGCATGGCGTCTGTCTCGTGCATGCGACTGCGAGTTTGCGACTTGCGTAGGAGTGATTAGGATTTAGGAATTAGTACTTAGGTGGCCCTTTGGGCCTAGGGCTTGGAAGTTGGATTATTAGGTCCTAGTGAGTGATATGGCACAAGCAAAAAAACAATGACGCACTGACATATGGGTTTCACGTTTAGCCAGGTATCCGTCCAATATTTATGGAGGAAAACTATTACCCATGCCCGTTCCATGAATTAGCGGATATCAATCCCATAAAATCGGTGAACATAATTAGTCCTGCATACCCTCATCCATCGTGTTAGATATCCATGTATACCCCGATTTGCAGATAAAATTGCCATCCTTAAATGGACCAGCTTACGAACATGAGCTCGACATCTCTATAACCCTGCCTGTTCAATGAAGTTTTATTTTACCCGGAAAGAAAATATACTTAGGCGAAACTTTGTTGTGGTAATTGCGCGCTACCGACTCTGCTGTGTGCCTTTCGGAAACATCCGATGGCACCTTTCTGAGTTGCTAAAATGCTTTCTAGGTCGAATTTATAAAGAAACTTAAAGATTAAGATGCTAATTTGTTAGGATGTTATGCCGGCGACGCGCCAAACCAAAGTGGATTGACCCGTTGACAAGCATGGGCTTCGTGACGTGGTCTCGCCGCCCGAGACGACCGAGGACACATTTTTCGCGGGTTAGGACTTGGTAACGGTTAAATAATCGGGGTCGTGACAAAGATGGACGTAAGTTGCTTTCGGAACCCCAGAAATTATCAGGCAGGAGGTGCAGGAAAATGATTTTACAGGGACCCGTTCGGCCGGCTTGGCACGGCAAGTCAAGAACGATGTTGTCGTTCGTGAGGTGATGTGTTGGATCTGCACCGGATCGGACCTCGTATGATTGGTTCGATCATGGACAAGAAACATAAGAATTCGCCACGTTTAGTAAATCATCCGTCTCAAGCACGCACACGTGGTGGTTGACTGTCTAGCCAAGTCACGTCACTAATTTGTGCGGATGATTTCCCAGCTCAAGCTTCCATGCCACTACGACGCCCATGATTTGCAAAGTTTCAGAAGAAGCATGCCAGTACTGGTCGATGAACTATTCATCAACCCAGACCAGATGATTTAGACAACTTTGAGATCGACAAGAGAGAAGAGTGACATGTGACAACTTGGAGATCGAGAAGAAACAATAAGGATCAAACTAGATAACAGTTGCATCAAAAGAGACACGTACGGCGCCAACAGTGGCAACATGACATGATGCCACCGATCGTCACCGGCGCCCGTTGGTGGCAAGCTTGACGGCGGCGTTCGAGTCCGATCCCTCCACCCGCAGCTGCTCCACCAGCTTGTCGAGGTTCTCGTACGCCGACCCGCCGGGCTCCGTGGCGGCCTCGGCGCGAGCCTTCCACTGGGCGGCGTTGCGCCTCATCTCCTGGGCCTTCTTGCCTCCTCCCATGAGCTCCTCGACGTGCGCCGCCACCTGCTCCCGCCGCAGCTCCTCGTCCAGCCGCAGCCCGATGCCCCACTCCCCGCACGCGTACCGGCAGTTGATGTACTGGTCCGCGAACCCCGGCGCGCAGATCATGGGCACGCCGGCCCAGATGCTCTCCGTGGTGGAGTTCCAGCCGCTGTGCGTGAGGAAGCCCCCCACGGCGCGGTGCCGCAGCACCTGCTCCTGCGCGCACCACTCGGCGATGAAGCAGCGGCCCTTGGTGGCTTCGACGAAGTCCTCCGGCAGGGCGTCCATGCCGCGGTCGCCGCCGACGAGGCCGGGGCGGACGACCCAGAGGAACGGGCGGTTGCTGGCCGCGAGCCCCCACGCGAACTCCGCGAGCTGTCCCGGGGAGAGCACGGCGAGGCTGCCGAAGCTGACGTAGAGGACGGAGCCCGGCGGGTCCGGCCGCGCGTCCAGCCACGCCATGCAGGCCGCGTCCTCCTCCCAGAGGCTCAGCCCGGAGGCGACGTGGTCGACGCGGCGGTGCATGGCCGCGGCGAGGGGCCCGATGGTGTACACGCGCGGGAACTCGTCCCCGAGCGCGTCCAGCACGTCGGCCTCGAGCTCGTGGAAGGTGTTGAGGATGAGGCCCTGCGCCCTGGCGCAGCTGTTGGCCTCCTCCTCCTCCACGCGCAGCGCGAAGCTGGTCGGGTCCAGCGTCCGCACGAAGCTGGAGACGTCGCCGAGCCGCACCGCCGGCATCCCCGCGATCCAGTCGATCGGCGTGTCCAGGTACCCGTTCGTCAGGTACGTCTCGTCTGCCATGATGTCAGGAAACACACACACACAGAGAGAGAAGCTGAGCATTTGCGCGTCTCTAGACACGTGACACGTGCAGCGTGTCCTCATGCAATCATCATCAATTTTCATCGATCAGCAATCGGTACCTTTGAGCGGCGTGTATCCTCTCAGGCGGAGCTGGCGCAGGCGGAGGGTGCAGACGAAGCCGACGGCGCTGGTGCCCCAGAGCACGAAGGAGGGCACGCGGAGGTCGTCGGCGACGGCGAGCGCGAAGCTGACGAGGCCGCTGATGACGACGCAGGAGACGGGCGGCACGCCGTCGCGCTTCCCGAGCCGCCGGGCCAGGTCCAGCAGCGGGGCCTTGCAGGTCTTCCGCAGGGACAGGTAGAGCCTGACCGTCCTGTCGGGCGCGACGCGGTCGGCGTCGTCGAGCCCGTCGGGGACGGACTCGAACCTGAACCCTTCCCGGCCGCGCGGGCGCCTGAGGCGCTGGTGGTTGTGGTCCGTGTTGACGAAGGTGACGTGCACCCCGCGCGAGTGCAGCAGCTCCGCCAGCTTGAGCGTCGGGTTGATGTGGCCCGAGCACGGGAACGGGAACAGCATCGCGTGCGCCGCCCTCTTCCCCCCCTCCATGACCGATCGTCCCAGCTAGCTCTAGCTTATTAGCTCCTGCTCACTCTCGCTTGCTTTGCTTGTTAGACCAGCTACAAGGTGGTAGTAGAGTAGAAACGCATTGAGGTGTGAGGGAGCGCGTTCTAAATAGTAAGGTCAGCGGCGGGGGAGCGTGTCGTCGCGGTCGTCTGATCTCCCTCCTGGATCGTCGCGGTTTTCCAAGCGGATATGTTGGTGATGTTACCTTAGATTTGGTCACCACAATCCACAATGAATGAATATATTCACGGACAAGATCGTGTCCTCGATCCGGAACAATATCTCCCCGGCGCCTGCGCCTGCGCCTGCTTGGTGGGTGGGGAAGATCTCCTCTCCTGCACGTTGACAAAGACCAGGCAAAGCTACATGGCTTCGTCTCCAAAAGATACTGTAGTACATAAACAAATCTGAGAACTAGCAAATCTGATAAACAAAACAAAAGGATTACGTAGTACAGCATGGCGTATTGAGGGAGGCGGCGTACGTACGTAGCGTATCCTTTGGAGGCCTGGACACGTGATCCTCTGGCGCCGCCGCCTTGGCGCGGCGCGGCTGGCCGCGGGAATAAGAAAGCGTTTCATCCCGTCCCGGAGATTCGCCGGATCCTGGCGGCCCAATGGCACGGCGGGCTGGCCGGCCGCCGCGATCGAGGCGTGCGTCAGACAGCGGCAACTTGTTTTACTTTGCGGGGGTGGTAAATAAATAAGGAGTCTGCGTGTGCGCAGGAAACGATGACCGCGACCACAGTTTCCTCCATTTCCTATGACTCGACCGGAGCATCCCTTTGTCTATTCGATCCGAGGATCTGCGGGAGCGGACGGCTGGATAGGACCCGTGACGGATGGGGTTTCCTTTCCTTTTATATGCAGCCTACGGCTTCACTTGACACAGGGAGAAGCGCGAGCAAATCTTTGAAGAGATCTTTCCAGGATCCGATCCATTGTTCGCTTCTGCCCGGCCGGGATGCAGCTAGCGCCCCCTTCTTGTTCCCATCTCCGTTGATATGATACGTTCGTGCCCAATCATGCATGCATCTCTTTCTTACGCAACTATTCTACGCTCTACGAGAAGTAGACCCAATGTATATCAACGGTGGAAAGATTGAAAGCTGTCTTCTCAAATGGAGTGCATGAAATCGGCCTTTTATAGATGAAAAAAAATGAGACAATCTGTTTTCCTTTTCGGATTTGCTAGTTCTCAGCCGTCCGAGAACTTCTTAAATCTCAGTCGCCTCTTTCACCATTTGATTTACTTCGTGATTCGTACTATACATGAGTTGCAACTTAGGTGTAACTGAGAATTTAATAAGATGCAACTAGGTTGTAACTGAGAACTAGTACAAATCTTATGAGTTGCAACTAGGTTGCAACTGAGAATTAGCATAAAAATTAGGATGACATCAGCGACTTAGACATAACTAATTCTCAGACGCCTAAGATCTAGGCACTCCCTTTCCTTTTATGATTTTCTCTTCTTCTAATCTTCCTGGCGTCGATTAGATGTGCAGATTTTTCTTTTTCGGAAATTCTATTTTTAGATCGGTCGCTAAGTTTTAAAACCTGGCAGAAAGCGTGAACGTATGCTGTTAGTCAGCTTAGAATCATATCGAAAATTCAAAATGTTTTATAGATCAGACCGTTTGTTCGATTTAATATCCGTTTTTACCGTTGAACTAGTCGTGACGAGATATTTAAAACTAGATCTCATATTGATATGTTTTGAGGAAAAAAATTCGGACCAAAAAGTTATCCACCATAAACACATGAGTTATCCATGTTATAATATATAAGTTATCAACCCACTAACACATAAGTTATCCACCAGATAGACATGTTGGATAAAGGTGTTCTCGCATACGTAATGAGCAAGTTTAATTGAAATGCCGTAACTAGTATCAGGGTGCCGACACTTCACTGTCATTAATGCGTTAGAACGATTAAGGCTCCGTACTCTAACACCATTCGAGGCTTCGTTACCCGTACTCCATGGTAGCGGTTACGGACGACGAAGTTGATGTAACATCCCAGTATTTAGAAACTAACGAAGGGTAGATTTAGGGCGTGTTTGGTAGACCAGCTCACCCCAGAATCTCCCACCTCATCCCGATTTTCGTTGTTTGTTAGCTCGGTTCGGTGGTCTGGGCACTGCCCAACCGATACGAAAAAGGCCTCTGGGCACTGCCCAGTTGCGAAGTGAAAAACGAGCTTCGCATCTCAGCCCTGCCGCGTCCGTCCCGAAAATTTATCCCCGCCCGCCCACCGTGTCCCGCTGGAAGCCACCCCACGACCCCATAGACCCCGACCCGAACCCGAGCGGCCCCCCTTTTCTTCTTTCCCCTCGTCCCTCACCCCCAATTTCCACTGCCTCCATCCCACCCACCCCCAGATCCCGCCGCCGGTGAGGCTCCCCTTGGCGCTGCCCTCTGTGGTTCGGCGGGAGCTCGACGTCGCCGCCATGGAAAGCTCGGGGGCCATGGAAAACCTGTCGGTCGCAGCTCCTCCATAGTCCCCGTCCTTGACCAAGCAGCCGCCCCGTCCTGCATCGTCTTCGTTCCCGGCCGCGCCGCGCGGCCTCGTCTCTGTTCCCGGCCACGCCGCCCCGCCTCGTCGCCGTTCCCTGCAGCGCCACCCCGCCTCGTCACCGTTCCTGGCCGCGCCGTCCCCGTACGACCTCGAGTCGGCCGCCGCACCCCCGTGAGCGAGCTCCTGGCAGCAGGCCACCTCGTCGCGCCTACACCCAGCCGCCCAAGCTCCGTCAGTGGGCCACCTCGTCGCTGTCACCAACGGGAGAGCACACAGCAACATCCATGAACTCCAGGACCTGATTGCTTTTTACTTCTTTTTATATAATGACCTGATTGCTTTTTTATTTTCATCCTAAGGACCTTTGTGTAAAAATTTCAAGTGCAACTTGTTTTAACTCAAAGAACCCACCAAACAACATCTGAGCTGAGCTTGTTTTAGTAAACCCGGTCTACCAAACAAGTGAGAAAATCTGAGCTGAGCTTGTCTAGGGACAACATGTATGAGGGGATATGGAGATTCTGAGTTGGCCCGGGCTACCAAACACATCCATAGGAATTTGGAATGTTGCATGCATTCATCTGTGAAAATGTGGGTAAAATTTTCGCCAAATAAAAACCTTAAGTGATCAAGGTTTCTCTCATACTTTGAGATTAGGTTTAGTCTTAAAGGATGATTGCTATAGACTTTGATATGATCTTGGAGAAATTATGTGTTTTGGAAAGTGAATTTGAATTTTAAACTTGAATGTTTGAATTATAATTCAAATGAATTATGAATAAGGTTTGAATCTTGATTTAATTAAGAGTTAATTATTATAACTCAAACTTTATCCAAAAAAAAATCAAGAATATGAAAACTTATTTCATATTGTCATTTCATAAACAAGTTACAAAATGTAACTTATTGTAATCATCTCCAAATTTCACAATAACCAATAAATAAATAATAAGAATATTTCTTCATTGATAATAATATAATCTTTATTACAAAAGAATAAATGAAGATTACAAAATAATAAAATAAAAAAATACAAAAGAATAAAGAAGATTACATTAACTATCCTATAAAGAAAAACCTAAACTAAAATCTTCATCTTCAAATCTGTACCTGCAAGACAAACACTAATAAAACAATAATAAAGGTTAGGATAAGAATTGTTTTACTCTCAGACATGTCAGTGAGGTGCACTGAACAAGTTTCATCATTGAGAAAATTATAAAAGGGGCAAGTTTCACCAATATGAAAGAATCTATCTTTCATAAATTTTAAGCCAAAGGGTCAAATTGATAGCAAGGAGGGGTAACTTTCACCGGCCAGGTAAAAGTAATCAGATCAAAGTAACTCTCAAGTCCAAAGCATATCCACAAGTGCACAGCAAGCACATAAGCATGACACACACCTAATTGCATGTGATGTGCTGTCAGCTTCACAGCACAGCTCCAACACACAAAACCATCAGCACAGCCGTGGAGAGGCACTAGTGCATCTCTTCACTGCTCACACACAAGAACAGCCAGCAGCTAAACCAAGCACAACAGCCAGCAACCAAACCAACCAAAGCCAAGATCTCATCACCAGGATGGTGACATAAGGAGGGGGAAAGGATCAGGTGGACAACAAGATCAAGTCCAAGAGCTAGGAGGAGCAGGCTAGCTCCAGGTCAAGCACAGGAGCTCAACAAATCAAGATCAACATCATCACCCAACATCTTAATCATCAGATTTTATGGTGAGTATCATAAAACCTTCACATGATCTAATCATATTATCTAGACAGAAGCATGTGTTGTTTTATGAAACAAACTCTCAGAAAACACCCAAGTGGGGTGAATCCATCATTGAGATTTTAAACTTTAAAAGCAAACAGCAAAGTACAAGGATCCAACCAAGACTCAGAACAACACCATTGATTTGGTTGTCAAGCTATATATTTCAATCCAAGCACAAATATAGCTAAGATTTAAATTCTAGGCACATCCCTAAGATAAGGGTAGCACCTTAGAAGCTAATCTTTTGGATCCATATCATGATCAAGCCTACTATCATTTATCTCCAAGCTTGATTCAAGAAACAATAGCTGGTACCACTACCAGGTCTATCTATATGAATCCACTAGATAAGGCCTAAATCCATAAGCCTCAGACCAACATCATTGGTCTTAGGGATTTCAGAAAAGAACATTTCCATTTATCTTTTAATGCTAAGCTTGTCTTAAGCTTAAACCAACCCAATCAATGGATTAGAATCAATCTTGTGTGCCATACCAAGATGATGTCACAAGAATAATTCTACATGAATCAAGATAAACATTCAATCATCACAGATTCAATCAATTAAATTACTAATCATTTTCCTGTTAATACAGGAATTATAATTAGGATATTCCTATGTTAATCTTCACTGTTTGAGATCATGATGATCATGATGATCTCAAACCACACATTAATTCTCAATCCAACAACACTAAGACAGTGGTTTCATCACACCATAATCATGATCATAAACCAATAAATGACAGTGGAAAGTTATCAACCACTGACTTTACCAAGCATTGGTTCCAAAGCAACTATACCATCTGGATCATATGCAAACCAAGCATAAAATCATCTAATAAGCCACCAGAACCATTATAGTTAATCTCAAACAACAAGCCTCGGGCTAATAGCCATTTAGCATGCTTACAGACCATCCACACATGATCTAATTCATCTAGTAGATGATCAAACACAGGATAAGAACCCTAAATTGAATCAATCATCTTAATCAGGACAAGACAGTAACCAGAAAGGTCACTACCAACATCTAGCATAGGATCAGCGAGCGTAGAGAGCAGTAGGGGGGAGGAACAAAACTCACCAAAGGTCCTCGCTGAAGACTAGAAGAGGAAGTAGAGGTGGCCGACGACCATGGCGGCACGGGGAGCTCCCCAGGAGGGGCGCTGCAACCCATACGGCGCCACGGCGGTGGCCATGAACATGCATAGAGGCGAGGAGCATCACCACGACGCATGACGGCAGCGGCAGCACCAGGATCCACGCCAACCCCCAAACCCTAGGGTTCGGGACGACATCGATCCGTCGCAGGAGAGCCCCATACTCAAATCTAATTGGATATAAAGGATGGGCGTAGTCGACAATCTCCTACCGCACCATGGCGGCGACTAGAACGGTCCACGATGGCGGGAATCATCGGCGGCGACATCACCGACCACGGGGTCGAGGTCGGAGAAGGAGAGGAATGAGCTCGAGGGAGAGAGGCAGCATGGGAGTGGGCTGAGTTGGGCTAGACCCTTTCGGGGTGGTTATTTTGACTATGTCTAATGGGCCATTAGGGCCCACTAAGATTAAGCCAGCCCAGAAATCTTTTAAGGCCTGTTCTAATAAATAAGAAAAGACCAAAATACCCCTGAACTTAATTAAATTCTAGAAAATAAAATAAAAGTCCAAAAATTATAAATAAAATATTTTTGGATTCACAATAATCCACACTATCCAAATAAATTAAGGTGTAAAATTTTAGACATTTAAATTTTATTAAGAATTTTATAATTTATATATACCTTATGGAATTTTACAAAAATACTGAAAGATGATAAAAATAAATAAAAATCACTTTCATTATATATTAATATTTTAGTATTTTTGAAAAATACTAAATAAATATCTAATAACAATTTTTGATGTTTAAGTGATAATTCCTAAAAGAATTATTAAATCTATAAAAGTGAAATAAAAGGATAATAAAATAAAATAATTCAATATATGTTATAAATATTAAAAAGTAATATTTATAAATCTTTTATTATCAAAAAAGACTTTTTATAATAATAGGTAGAATGCATATCAAGTTAAATGATGCATTACATTATTTGCATAATCATTTTGCTTCTTTAAATATTGTCCTTACCGGGCAATAATGATGTTTTTGTAGAACTAGAAGCTCAAGGTCTAGTGCAAGCATCAGACTTCACTACCTTGCCATCACAAGGAAAGTTCATCACTTGCTCATGTCCTTTGAAGAGTCTTTATCAAAGTATTTGCAAATTGTGTGTTATCATTTATGCTAAGAAAGAAAGAAAATAATATTCTCACAAATAAAGAAATTATAGATATCATCCTAAGTGGTAATATAATGGAGCAATAGAACTTAGGGTTCTAATTGCAACAATGATAATCAAGTAGGGATTTAATAACCCCTGACATCAGTGATTCTAGCGTCATATATTACGCGTTAGCCATGAGATTTGGAATGGGACAGAGAAGTCAGCTGTATCTTCTTCCTCTCGCATGAAGCCGGATGTGCAGGTCGTGGCTGTTATCCTCGTAGCGTGCATATTAATTGGTAATTCGTAGAGGATATGCAGCATATGGGTGGGAACCCTCATCGTCTCACGATAGTTCTGGCATCTAACGGTTTGTACAAACCATTGCCGTAATTCATTATGTGGGCATGGTGTACACCAAGGAGGCATGCGAGGTCGCGAAGGGGGCAGTGATTGGCTTGTACCAACTACTGGGCCCTACATCATGGAATTGTGGATGAGAAAGTACGCCTGGTTGTGCAACAAGGAGTTGTTCTCTCATGGGTAAAGTAACGCACCTCTGCAGAGTGTAAAAATTGTAACTTGTTACTCCCTGTTCCGGGAAGGAGCTGCGAACGCGGCAGGAAAGGAACTCCATGAAAGTTCTGGTCAACCTGTGAAGCCTGATTGTCATAGTTTTTCAGAATAAAATCAATCTTTGAAGAAATATTTACAAAAATTGCATAGTGCCAAGGATTTATAATCCGAGGTGGTAGTTAGAGCATCAAACTTCCCACCTTGCATATAATAAACTTGTTGGGTAACGTTGTTACTCATTTTTTCCTTTGATCTCTTGCTTAGACTCCGAGGATCCTGAAAACGTGCCAATGTATGTAGCCGGATGTCAAGAAGATGTGTTCTACGAGGAACCCGATCTGTCCGGAGGTGTTGAAGGAGTGGATTAAGAAATCCGCTACGGTGTCGATGATAACGAGTCGAACTAAGTATCCCTAGTTAGTAGTAACCAACGGAGCCGAGCGGCATGAACTCTATAGAATAAGCTGCTGAGCTCAACTCCTAGTCGGAGTTGCTACTTTTAAATTCCGCTGAAACACTTTATATTCTGGTTTGTAAGTTGAATATTTTGAAAGTCTTGAACTTCCGTTATTGTAATAATAATAATGTGTGTATTTTTGTAATATGGACCCGCAATGTTTCTGTTGTACCACTCTGAGGTATGTGATATTTACGAAACGGTGTTCTGTGGATGTCATATCAACGACTATAGTGTACTACACATACAGTGGTATGCTGGGTCACCGCAGTCGAGCCGCTAGATTACTGGTTCCGTGATGGGTGAGCATAAGATCTCATTTATTTATATCGTATGCAAAAAAGTTTAGATTTAGTTCCTTTAAAAAATACGTTTAATGTTTGATGCGGTAGGCTTTTGAGGTTGAGTACTTCGTACGCTGTGAGAGCAGATGGACGACGAGGCCGAGCCGTTAGAATAACTTTTTATATTCTATCCGTGGATAAATTTTTATAGTGATGGATAACTTACATGTTATTTGGTGGATAACTTACGTGCTAATGTCTGGATAACTCTCGTGTTACTGATGGGTAACTTGTGGGCAAACAAAAAAAGTTACCCATACTAACATGTGATTTGTGGGTAAATTTTGTAGTGGTTGATAACTTATATGTTATTGGGTGGATAACTTATATGCTGAAGCCTGGATAACTTGCGTGTTACGGGTGGATAACTTTTGGTAAAAAAAAAGTTGTCAGAACATACCAACATGTGATCTAGTTTCGAATATCTCGTCACGACTAGCCTAACAGTAAAAATGGATCTTAATTCAGACAAACGGTTTAACCTAGAAAACTTTTAAAATTTTCATATTTGAATTGAGCTAGCTAATTAATAATCTTGTACTTTAATGCTTAGCAAGCCACCGTGGGTACATGCAATTGCTGGGTTGAGACGTCCGCCAGATTTTAACTTTCTCAGACCGGTTCGTATGTAGCAACATCCTTTTTTTGCCGCAAAGCCGGTACAGAGACATACACTCACAAATACATACATATCCCTATGAACGCACGCATGCCCTATACCTGTGAGCGCCTCCAAAAGACCGAGTCTAAGATCTGACGAGTCTTAAGATTGATGAAGTAACCAAAGATGTTCGTTATTGACGGAAAACGCCGTCTCCCACTGAAGAATATTTCTTTTTTTATAAGACATCAAAGTGTTAAATATGCGGTTTGAACCCTTGGGGACTACGTGTACCAATGCACTCCTAAGGCTGGTCATAGTGTATGATACTATCTACATAGTTCATTGTACCATATGATACTATCATGCTAGTACTAT
Source organism: Avena sativa (assembly GCA_916181665.1). Taxonomy (NCBI): domain Eukaryota; kingdom Viridiplantae; phylum Streptophyta; class Magnoliopsida; order Poales; family Poaceae; genus Avena; species Avena sativa. The sequence goes on along the minus strand of OV702285.1, from coordinate 89,663,292 downwards.
ATTTAATGATTTGTAGAATCTTAATGCAAAATTGGTATAATATTTATTTGTATAAGGATTTTCTAGTTTTACGTGATATGATACGATATCTACTTTATTTATTACGTGTATGAGGAGTACCTATGATACTTTAATCATATCTTTCTTTATTAATTTTCGTGCTACGTCAGATTTTTGCCAACATGGCATGCATGATACTAGCTATGATACTTTCACTAGGACCAACCTAACCATCAAACCACAAGTTGGTTTTCTAGATGTTCGAGATTTGTTTACATTCACATGTATCTATATATGCAGTAAAAACTTGTTTAGTGACATGAGTACCTACAAAAAAACGCAACAATTAATTTGTGACAAAGGAGTAATAGAAGTTGACAATGCTCGTGTCACGCAGTCGAACAAGAAATTTCTTTTTCTCGTTGATTTTAGCGTATTTCTCTATTTATGTAAAAGAAGTTTACTATAATAATTCGTCCAATCTCATACGAAAGAAAGGAGTACTGTCTAAGACGATTAAGAAACTCCTATTTCTCACTTGGTTTTGTTAAATTTATTTAGTTCTAAGAAATATTGAACATATGGTAATAATTTATACATTTGGGCCAAGAATATAATCTATAGTGTAATATTTGTTTAACATATTATAGAACACGGTTAATAGTCTGCTGCCCAGGGGGATAGCTGCCCCCCTATGTCCGCCATATTATGTGCTGAGATACGTGTGAAGTAACCATAAGGTAGACAGTTTGATTAAGCAGTCTGTAATAAAGCTGACAGGACCCAACAATAATATTTCATAAGATGACATGGTACATGCGAACAAAATATCTTCTCAATATATGTGTACTTTGTTTAGATTGGGTTCGCATGGGTAGACATGCCACCAGCAGTTTTTTTAGGCATGCATGGCCACCGCATGGCCGCATCAGTTAGTGCTAGTAGCTAATTATCAGTCGCCTCTTCTCCTTCTATTATACACTCATCTATTTTTCTGTAGACCAGAAGCACCCGAGGAGTACTCTTCGGATCCGGTATGCCGGCGATGGGCACAAGCAGGCAGACCATGTCCATGGTGCCGGCGGCGTGCCGGGCGCACACCAGTAGCTTTGCCGTGTAAGTACCACAACTTGTGCATATGTAGTTATAGATCCTGTAAGATGCGGCCATTTTCATTCTTTCTACAATCTTGCTAACAGAATCTAGCGACTCATATCAAGGAAGAGGAACAGGAAGAGAGATAATTAAGACATGATGTATTTTGTGCACCCTCCCGAAAGTTCCACACACGCTCACCACCTTCCCAAACCAGAGACACGAAAGTATCAGGAGATGAACCTGAGGCCATTTTCACTTAGATCGAAGCAATCAGATTAACAACAGAGCTAGCAAACAAAGATACCGTACACAATATGGGCAAGCTACTCCTAACTTGTTAGACACACATGCCTGCGTAAGTTCTTGTGTAGGCTATGTAGCCTAACTACACGAGAGCTACCATTAAAAAACAAACCAGGCTAGCTAGAAAGGGCGACAAAAACAGGTTGCATGGTAGCAAGCATAGCAAGCACTTCAGGTAGATGACACATCAGCAGTGGCCTCGGTTGCAGCGATGCTCTCGACCTGTATGAGCGCGCCATGGACAGCTTGTGGCACGAGGGCCTGAAGATTGCGTACTGCACGAATACGATGAAGTACACCCGCTGTCGCATGGGTCTACTGAATCACGTCCGGGATTCGCTCGTTGGTTCGTACAAAGAAGCCTTGGACCTAGAAAAAGCCCTCAGACACGGTACTCCAGACATGACGCAACGACAAATAAGATATTGCTAATGCATGCAGAGCACTAATAAGCAGGGCAGTAGAAGGATCATTTAATCAGCGATTAACACCACTCCACTGACATTATATCAATTGAAAGCCAAGTGACGGTGCAAATCTTGGCACAAATCTACTGTGCTGCTTGGGGTTGGGGGGGGGGGGGCAGCTATCCCCCTGGGCAGCAAATCCACACTCTATAGAACACATATTAAAAAGGCTAAACCGTAGGTTGCTTGTTTGATTCAAAGGATCCCATAGGAATTTTGGAGGATTTTAGCATTGTGATTTTTCTTATGGGCATCGTTTTACTCGTAGGATTAGATCCTTAGAAAAAATTCCCATATGATAGTATTGCACTATGTTTTGAAGGAAAATTGCCAACCTTATGTCACAATTTCTTTGTTTTTCATGTGATTAAAACACTGCTTAAATAAAATTTCTATAGGTTCCAAATCCTATAGAAATCGTTTGGACATGACACTCTAACTGAAGCGATCCGATGTTTACCTCGCTAGTTCTTTGGATCGATTAGCTAGAACACACGGTTTCGATGAATAAAAGAGTATCAATGCATCACATTATTATAATTATTGATCCAAGAATATAATTATTACAAGGTTGCTTAGCTCATAGCTAGCTAAAATAACATAGTTCAACAAATAAACAGTAGATAAAAGCTCCATCACACCACATGCAACATGCTGAGTGGAGATTCGCAACCTAAACGATAACCTCAATATGACACTAGTTAGTGGACTCAACTGTCAACCTATCATATACACGCACCTTTGGCTATTAGAGTCCATGCTATTTGAGGAAAGCAATGTATTCTCATACTTTTTCAAACAAAGTTTTAGTTCTTCAAAATAACTAAGAACACCTCGAGTCACTCAAGGGATCCTAATATAAACTATGGAGACATTGAGTCACTCAAGTGCTCCTATAACCCATTAAGTTCACCCATCAAGTTTTATTAGAGAAATTGGAATGAATGAGAATTTTCAACTACGTCAAAAAAAGTTACTCATAATTATCCATTACCAGGGACACGGCTAAGCACTTAGTTTTAAACCATCCGTAGAGGCTAGTACACTTTACCCACAAGACCCGATCAACCCCTTTTGAGAGAAGACCAGGACGAGCCTTTGGGAACATAATCATGAGCCTTGGCCCTGGACCGTACCATCCTATGCAGGTCTACATCTACTAGTCACGGTAGGGCATGATCCCATAACTTACTCAGTCAAGTCAGAGCCCATATGACATGTGGTTGTACATGGAAGTTACTAACCATGGACATCTATTATCTATTTGAATCCTAGGTGTCAATCCCCACCATAAACCACACTCGATGACCCAATCCATGCCATTCCACCCAGGTGATTCATTGACTAAGTGGTTTTCATTTCAGCAACACATAATCCTTCTCATACACATAGATATCATGAAAACCACCCACACAACTAATAGCATGGCTAAGCAATTCTACTAGCTATCAAGGAATCAAGTGGGATCTATGACAACTCTATTGGATACTCACATCATAGCATAGCATATAAGGTAAAACATTTCCTACACATGCATAGCTACTAAAATCTAAATGCATAAGAAAACAATAGGAGATTCATGATAGTGACACTTGCCTTAGTTGTAGTTCTCGTTCAAACAGTCATCGCAATCACAATAATCGCACTTCGGACAATCTATCATGGAAAATAAATAAATACAATCAACAAACAATATCACAACACAACAATACAGTATCCATGCATGCTAGAAAAGAAAACGAGATCAAAAGCTTTTCATAGGCATTTTCTATTAATCAAATAGGCTTAAAATAGGAATTATTAGAACCTAAATACTTTTAATACAAACTAGTTTTAGAAAATATATGAAAACCATGCTACTAGATAGACATGGTTCATAGCTTTCATTTGCCACTAGTTTCACCTTAAAATGTTTTACATATTAAAATTTATAGCAAAAATACTCAATTAGGAGATTTAATTGTAGATAAATATTTTGTACTATGACAAAGTCAACTAATGCCACGATGGATTATATTATGATTTTATGAATCGATAGACATCACATTTGCTAAATTTGGAGTTGTGGATATTTTTCGATGAATTAAATACCATTAAATATATTTAAGTAAATATATCCGTGAATTAAATACCATTAAATATATTTTTCTATGAATTTGGAGTTGTGAATATTTGTACTTTTATCAAAGCTGAAGGTTCATCATCTACCAGCAAAAGAAAGATTTGTTGCACACAAGTTGTTTGCATCAAACCACCACATGTCTAGTAAAATTTAACAAATGGTACGACATTTTGTTTTTGGGACAAAAGTCTACCTTTTTTTAGTTTTGGCAAAAAAAATACTAAACTCACATTGAACACGAACTGACACTATTTTTGAGACGATAGACCAACACGTCAGGAGGGATTAATAGCACATGTGGACTATTTTGCAACATCTTTAAGAATTAGGAAACGAAAGGGGTAAATTTAGAAAATGTGAATTTTCATTGCATGCATGTGAAAATATGGGAAAATTTTGATCTTTTATTTCGAGAATACAAAGTAATTGGATTTTATTCCAGTGATGAATTAGAGCAAGGAAATCACAAGATTTTCTCTAATTTCAACATGACCTTTCTGAATTTTCAAAAGAATCTAACTCAAATTAAATTTAAACAATAAAGTGAGTCATTGAGTCATATACACTTACACACCACAACAATAGCTCTAATAGAATCAACATACATACATTTGAATTCAAAGTGGAAATTTGAATTATAAAATCCAAATTTAAGTTCAAATGAGAAAATTCATAATAAATACAATAAAATACATAAAAATGTAATACAAATATGTCTATGATCAATACTCATAAGAGTATTGTTTACAAGATTTATTACACGAGAATTGAAGGAACAGAACATTAGAAGAAGATGAAATCCTATACATAATTATAAGTTCAATCTATCTTTTATTCATCTTCTCATCTTCTTCTTGAGATTGCAAAACAAGTTAGGACATACAATTTTTTTTGGTTAAGGTTAAATTGTTGGCTCCTCCATTTGGTGAGGCCAGTCGATATAGATTCAAAAGGAAATAATTTCAAGAATAACTCCTAAACTCAAAAGTCGGTTTGACGGATTTAAAGACCACATGCACACGCTCCAGAAGCCGTCATCGTCTTCCGTCGACCCATCTCTAGGACAAAGATCAATGCATTGATCTTCCCAAGCCTTACATCAATGACGCCACGATGGCAGACAACACCACCACCTTGCATGCGTCTTCCATCCTCCATCGAGGCCCCATTGCAACATGCCCCCGAGACTCGTTGTCATTGATGTGATAGATGGCATGCCACTCCACCTTGACGACCGCGTGAGAGCACGTAGATCTGTGCACACCACCGAAACCATCCATTACTCTATTCGGCCTATGTATGGCTTGAAAGATGATGTCCAAGGGTGGACGAGTCACCCAATTTGGGAAGCCCGAATCTAAGACTTCCCCTAAGATCACAAGGAAGAAAACATCCCCACAACGCTTTCAGCGATGCAATGGCACACATGGACGCCGCCATTAACCACTCCGGCCAATGCCAAAACAAGCTTTAGCCAGCGGAGCACACGGACACCGATAGGGGAATACGCCAAACCATGTCACACTCACCTACCATTACTTTTGCTGTTTTGCGTGGCAATTAAAATGAAAGGTCAGAAGAATATTGTTCAGTATTAGAATGTAATAAGCGGGTTAAGAGTGCAGAACGTGTCTTTGGCTTGCAAGCTTGAGTGTTCCTTCCATTTAGAAATATTTAATCCATATTTTACGGGTTTCAAAAATATCCTAAACAATTTTGGATTGAGTTAATATTGTATCCCACAAGCATGTAAAATCAAGATGTGAAATTCTTTGTATTGTGGGCTACATAAAAATGACAAATCTAATAAAATTTGGCGATTTGAAAACATACTTATATAGATCTACACTTTTGTTATTGTTGTATAGCACGGGATACAAAGTATTTGAAATTGATATTTTGCATATTTATGGGATAAATCATGGGCTATATCCAGATATTTTTCATTTATTCTTAAAACTCACAAATATAATTTTGAATTTTTTTAAAGAACAGAAGCACTGTAACTCAGGAGCCAAAAAAGCACTCTACTCAGCGAGTTATAAAATTGTTGCACTAGCGATCTAGACTAAAGTCCGAACTGATGAAAATGACTAGGCTATATATTTTAACACTCTCCCTCGTGTCTAGACTGGACAAATGGTAAGACACTAGACGTGGGTGATCGGGACGCAACTATTTGAGATAGATTAAATAGTGTATTAGCCAGGGTTTGAACTTGAAACCATACCATATTAAATTTTGCACTAGCAATCTAGACCAAAAGTCCAAACTGATAGAAATGACTAAGCTATATATTTTAACATGAGTATGGTTGAGTTCATCAGTCGTGGATTCCGATATCTTATGTAGGGTTGTTTTTTCTTTGTGATGACGCGTAGAAATATTTGTATTCGCCGAACCCCTGACTTTTTGTTTTGTTTCATTGGACTCGAAGGGCGAATTGCCTTTGTTGAAAGCTGCGTTATCGGAAAAGTAAATTCGTTTCGCCTAACTACCTAGCTAACCACAGCCCAACTTTTGCACTCGTTTGCCTCCAAGGAACAAGCGCGCACGCGACGGTGAGTAACGCGCATTTTCGCTCGCATCTGCATGTTTTTTTTTTTCGGGTAAAAGGATTTTTATTAGTACTTTTTTTAGAGGAAGAGGGTTACAATGCGGTCGTTTTCAAGCTCCTAAAGAATGATATTAGGCGCTGAAACTTTTTTTTAAAGATCCAGGTCTATTTCATGAGTTTACAAGAAATACGAAACACTCTAAACATAATAAAAATTACATCGAGATCTTTGGACCCCCTAACGACAACTACTGTCGGCAGAGCGAGCCGCCGACGCGCCGCTGTCGCTGCTCCCTTACCGGGAAGTCTTCGTGCACGTTTTCCTCAGGACCAGTGCCCTAGAGCTCAAGCCATCGCCATCGAACCCTTGAATTGATCTGAAACTTGTAACGCCAAACCTAGAACACATGTTGACTGGACGAGATCGACCACTCCATGGAAGCGGCGATCAGACGAATCCCCATCCTCCTCAACGCCAGCGGCAAGATCGTTGCCAAGGAGGTGGAAAAGGAGGCGGGTATACCTTATTCTTGTCACACACAACGCTGCCATAGCCACCATAACGTCGATGCCGGTTGACCAAACTCTAACTTTAGGGACCCTTCAACAGCGTTGAGTGCAGGTCTGAGGTCCCCACCCCTCCCACCGCTAGGGCGGCAAGCAGAGGAGGCCGGGACCCGTTGATTCCGGTCATACATGGCGTGAAACGGGTAGATGGTGGCGGCGGCTATGATGGAACCCTAGACCGCCACCTTTGTTTCTTTGCGGGAGGAGACGGCTCGTAACCCTTTGTACTCCGGTCTCGCTAAGGACATTAGGCCCTGAAGCTAACTCTTACTACAGTGTTATGCTCTTGCTAAGTTAGCAGGGCAGTGGCTAACCCTAACTTGAGACCAATCCATCTTTACAAAAGCACAAAGTCTTTGGTAACTAAAGAATGCCCTAAGTTCAGAAACTAAATGCAAATAAGGAGATCTATCCTTATTAGTTCCTTACCATTAGAAGTGACAAGTTGAGCACAGTCCGTTTCAACAATAATTGGAAGGGTGCTAAAGTTGATTGACTTCTCCAAACCTTCTAAACAATAATTGGCAGGCTGCATCGGCATGTCGTTGCCATAAAAGATTACGCCAGAAGGCTACAGTACAATTTAGGAAAGATTTATACTCGAGTACAAAAGGTTAAAGGCTAATAAAGTAGCCCGCTCTGGCCAAACTAAAAAAATAAATTCGCCTCGCCGTAACATTCCCCCCAAAGCTGGCTATATGCTACTACAAAGATGCCCGATTAGAAAGAGCTGCAGCTTGCGATGCTTCCGGCCGGCACTAATATTCTCCCTTTAGAAAAACATCTTTTTGTTATGGTCTGGCAAAGGTGGATCGTGCGAATTGTGACTTGTGGTCAGCTTACTTCTGCCTGGGCCTGATCTCGATCAGTTGATCTCAATGATAGAGCAACCTGACCGCAACGAACATTAAACATATGTGGGCTGGGAAAGGAGTTCCAAGAATTTCATTTTCAGGTTTACGATCCTCGCAAAAGCAACTACTTTTGGCCACTAGGTAGATGCAAAAAAGTTGTTCTTTTTTAAAAGATATAGTTGTGCTCTTATGGGTCATTCTGTTATGAATAAGTGTTGTGGCCTTGTGCATATGGAAACTAACGTTTAGAACTTTTGACACAACTAGTAAACATGCACGTCTCATAATCTGTAACAAAATATCTATCTTAAATGTTACCTTTCTTTTTGCAAGTTTTATTTACCAGGTCACTTAAATGTGTCTCAAGCCCAATAACATGAGAGCTCGTGTAGCAAAGAAATCTTTATATATTTTAGGGGCATTCAAGATCGTCAAATGATTCTTACAGGACAATTTTTTTGGAATCCTTTGTGACTTACCCTAAGAGCATCTACACCCATGTTCCCATAACGGTGTTCCCAGGGCGAAAAATTTATCCGGACGGCAAATTTTCGCCCAGTTGCGTTTCTAGGACTCCGATTTGTCCGGATTTGGCCTAACTTTCAAATATCCGGCGTTTCTAGGCCGATCCCCGGGCGGTATGAACGCCAGACGAAGCAAAAAAAAAGCAGGTGGGCCAACCCTGTCGACGAGACATACCTATTTCCACTACCACTCGCCTCTCCCGCGGCGAAGAGCTTTCCCCAGCTGCCATGTCGACATGTCTTCGTCGGCGAAGCTCCACCAAGCCAAGCCGAAGTCACGCATGTAGATAGGTCCGCCATTGTCGCTGCACCCTTTCCCCTCGGCCTAGGCCATCTTTCGCCGCCCCTCCTTCGATGTTGCTCGGCTTCGCTCCGAGCTCCCGCCAAGTGTTCGGCTTTTTGCCCGTTTGGCCATGGACTCCGACGACAAGGAGATGTTCGCCTTGTTGATGGAGGAAGAGACTGCCGCAGCCACTGAAGATGCAGAGCACATGCAGATCCTCGCCTCTCTGGCTTGGCTGTACATGCAGAGTAAGTGCAAAGCAAGACAGAGGATGGGGGCTACCACATGCTGTAAGCCGATTACTTCGCCGACGAGCCGCTGCACGAAGAGGCCGTTTTTCGACGCCGTTTCAAGATGAGCCGGAAGCTCTTCCCCGAGATCGTGCATGCCATCCGGTTGTTCGACCCTATTTTGTGTGCAAGAAGGACTGCATTGACATTATTGGGTTTTCCTCACTGCAGAAGTGCACAATGGCGAGGAGGTTGCTTACATATGGAGCGTAGGGTGATAGTGTCGATGACTATCTCCGGATGGCCGAGTCCACTTCCATCGATTGCTTGTATAGGTTCTACAGAGCAGTAATTGCAGTGTTTGGGAAACAATACTTGAGAACACCCGCTGCTGAAGACACTGCTCGGATCCTCGAAGTGAATGAAAGTAGAGGATTTCATGTAATGCTTGGAAGCATAAACTGCATGCATTGGCACTGGAAGAACTGTCCATTTGCATGGCAGGGAATGTACAAAGTCCACAAAGAAGGTTGTAGTGTGATACTCGAGACAGTTGCTACACATGATCTTCGGATCTGACACTCCTTCTTTGGCATGGAAGGATCGAACAACGACATCAATGTCCTCCAGTCCTCAAATGTCTTTGCCAAGCTTGTTGAGGGTCATTCTCCTCCTGTGGACTTTGAGATCAAAGGGCACCACTACAACAAGGGATAATACCTTGCAGATGGCATCTATTCAAGATGGCCAACATTTGTGAAGACTATCTCAAATCCGATGCTTCCCAAGCATGCTCAGTTTTCCAAGGAACAAGAAGCTTGCAGGAAGAACGTGGAGCGGAGATTTGGTGTGCTCCAATAGATGTTTGCGGTTATCTGGTTTCCTGCTATGACCTGGTCGAAAGATCGGATGTGGAAAGTCATGAACTGTTGTGTGACCATACACAACATGATCATTGAGGATGAAAGAAAGGACCCAGTGAATTTGGTCGAGCAGAACGAGCCATACTACAAACAGAGACCTCTTGCAGAGCCTGATCAGCAGGTGCCGCCAACCTAAGCCGCCTTTATCGCCATGCCTCGGGAGATCCGAGACCCGTTAGTGCATCAACATCTGTAGGATAATCTAGTTGAGCACATATGAATACGTAGGGGCAACATGTAGATGCCGATCATGAACTGTCCTAAATATGTTGTATATTTTGTCTATGTCAAACTATGTTTAATTTCATGCCTAACTATGTTTAAATTCATGCATAACTATGCCAAACATATCTATATTTTTTTATGATCCATGCTTGTTTACTATCTACGTTGCTTTGCTTTTTCTACACTTTGAGGTGTTTTTATATCTTTTCTGGAACTAACCTATTAGCAAGTTGCCACAGTGCATGTTGTCTGTTTTCTTCTGTTTTTGGTTCCAGAAAGGCAGAAAATCAATATTCACGGAATTGGACGGGAAAAAAGCCAAAGTCAATATTTTACCGTGGGGGACACAAAGCCAGAAGACGAGACGGAGAAGCAAACCAGGGCGGACATACCCCCCCTAGGCGTGGGTGGGCCCACCATGCGCCTGGGTAGGGTGTGGGGCCCCTGGCCGCCTCCCAGACTCGCCTCTTCGCCTATAAGAAGCCCCCAATGCAGAAATCCTAAGCACCGGATCAAAACTCCACGAAACCTTCTGTAGCCGCCGCCACCGTCGTCCCTAGATCGGGGGATCTGAAGTTCTTCCCGGCACCCTGCCGGAGGGGAAATCATCCAGGAGGCCTTCTCTCTGGTATGAAGCGTGAGTAGTTCCACCCTGGACTATGGGTCCATGTAGTAGCTATATGGTTGTATCTTCTCCTTGTGCTTTCATGTATAGATCTTGTGAGCTCCATTTATGATCAAGATCTAATCTATTTGTAATCATGCATGTTGTGTTTGCGAGGATCCGATGGATATTGAGATTACTATGTCATATTGATTAATGGTTTTGTCTATTTGATACTATCATGTCTGTGTTGTTTGTGATCTTGCATGCTTTCCGTTGTTAGTAGCTATCTTGGCCAAGTAGTAGCTAGTGACTCCAAGAGGGGGTATTTATGCTCGATAGTGGGTTCATGCCTCTAGTTTCCAAAGGAAGTGACAGAAATCTCTTCGGTTGTAGATGTGTTGTTGCCACTAGGGAGAAAACAACGGTCTCTTGTTCATAGAACAAGTGGATTGTTTACCTTACACACTTTGTTTAAAGCAATTGTCTGTTGCTTGCAACTTAATATTGGAGGGGGTTCGGATGATAACCTGAAGGTGGACTTCTAGTCATAGATGAAGTTGGATGGCGGTCTTGTTGGGAATATGCCCCAGAGGCAATCATGTATGATGAGATTTCCCATTGTATTCATAAAGATATTTAGTAGTCCTTGTATAAACATCTGATGTGTATCATTGAATATGTGATTCGGTTGTGGAACTATGCATTCATGTTGTTTTTACTAAATATCCTTGGTCATCGAAGTTGTGCTGGACACACAACTTATACCAATGTGAAAGTTGGCTTGATGACTCGGCTCCACTTGTCATGAGCATGGAGATGCTATTCCAACTTACACAGATTCGGCTAAAGAGTTTAGCGAGTCGGATTGACCCATATTGAGGTACAGCGAACAAGTTGTCATTTGTATATCTCAATCAATGTAATCCTTAGACCTGAGGTTGTTGCATAGTCCGAGTTGAGGATCACCGACTTAGGTTCTATCAAACGCTGATCCGTAACTAGGCAGTTATAAAGGCAGGGTTCGGGTCGACTGAGAATCAAGCTGCGTGATGTGAATAACCAAGATGGAATTTTGCCCCTCCACTCGGAGAGATATTCTCTGGGCCCTCTCGTGAGATATGATTCGGAAAGCATGGCCATGCATGACTCGGTTAAGTGTTAACCGAGGCAATCGACTAAGAGTTAGTCGGGTGAATCTCTTATCTTGGATCGAGAAGAGAGTCAGACTATTTAAGGGATGACAATTATTCGCCTATAGTCTGACAAGGTATATCGTGAGGCAAAAGGGACTCGGACGTAAGTCGCATTGGAAAGGCAAGTCGTCATGACTCTTTGGTACTTGGGAGTCGGCATGTTCTGCTAGGAGCCACTACTGACTGATCGATTGAGAGTCGGACTCCAATCGTGTCCAAGTAGCCATGAGCCTGCGGGGTCACACACTTAAGAGCGGGAGCATGTTCGGATTGGATCTGAACCTGTAATCTGGTTGGGTTGGACCTAAACCGGATTAGGACCGAGTTAGTGAGTTGGACTCACGGTGACTAGTGTTATATGGGCTTTAGTGAATGGGTCGAGCGAGCAGAGCCCACGTTCACTCCCTATATATAGGGGAGCACCGTAACCCAGAAAGGTTAATTGTTGTTCGGTTAGGTCATTCCATGTGTTGGAAACCCTAGCTCCACAGCAGTACTACCGTCGTTACGACCTAGCAGTTCGCCGCCGGTGCTTCTCCTTGTACGTGTGGATACTAGCGGGGGTGCTGTGCGATCAGCACCAGGACGATCGGATCATAAGGACTGCACTGCATCAACTGACGCGCTTCATTAGTAATCCGCAACTGCGGGTCTAGTGGTAAACCTCGTGGCTTTCTACCTCGGCTAGATCTTGGGATCACCATGTTAGAGGAAAAGTTTTTTTTATCTCTGCGTGGCCCAACAGTGGTATCAGAGCGATAGCTTCTGGTTTTAGGCTCGAGATCTCGCATATGTGATATGTGGTTGGCTGTAGATGAGATCTATGTGCTGTTTTAGTGGTCGATCTATGAGATAGATCGGATTTGTGCAAGGTTGATTGGATCAGTTGTACTCGGGGAATGGTAGATCTGATTTCCGTGATCATACAGCTTAGGTCGTGGAACGACATACCCCCACCGGTCGGCTTCCGCCATCGGGGTAGACTGTGACACGTAAATCCAGAAGCGATGATCGAAGATCAAAGAGTTTGATCGAATCAGAACGATGGTCGGAATCCATGTTCGAATCGTAGATGAGATATGCGTTTTTGGAAAAATCGTAAATCGGGACCGCCGGCTTCTCCCTGTCGTAGCGCCTTAGATGTCGTTGCGAGTTTCACAACGCCGGTAGATATTGTATCTATGCATAACTTGTTTTTGCAGGAAGTTGTGAATGGTATGGTTCATGTGCATGTGATGTATGTGTGTAATCCATACGTGATCTGCGAATCATGGTTTTTGTCAGCCGGCTGGAGCCTAGGTGCTGTCATTTTATTGTATAACGACCTGCGTGTCGGATTATCTATGTAATTTACTTTACTAAGCTAGTGTAGCTGTTTGGAGAACCCGGAAGGCATGCAAGGCGTTGTACATGTCGGCGTCATGGAGTAAGACGGCAAGTGACAAGAGTTGGCACGAGTCGGATTACATGCTTTGTGGAGATGGAGATCACCATAAAGGGAGCCATACCATTTCACATTATAATTGCTTTATTTTGTGTTATTGTTATGTCTCTGTTTTACCTCTATTAGATAGTCGGTAAAATTTAATCCCTCAAAGAAGGTCTAGTCGGTTTTACCGCCAGTGTTTGCACCATCACAAGTCGGACATTTTTGGTAGTGGGCTCATAAAATTGAGGTGCTGCCAATTATTTTCGACTAGGTGGGTTCGAGTCGGACTCTTACTGCGGACACACTCGGTAAGCTAGACGGGTCTATCACAGCGGTTGTGGGACTCGGGGAAAAGTCGGATGGGAGCCGGGGCATGTGGTGCCACTCGTCCAACAGGAGTCGTATGAGATACGATTGACAAGGAGTTGTCTACCAAGATCACTTGGCGGCTAGCGGTGATGCTAAAGCTCACTAGCCGACTTGCTTATTTAGGATCCTGAATCACTAAGCAACCATCGGAGGGGTGTTGGTTCTAGTGGGAGCATAAAATATTAAAATGTTTAATATGCTTGCTCTTTTATGAATACATGTCTTAAGTGTTTTGCATATTTTCTGTTGTAGATCATGGCACCAAGTAGCAGTCACTCTCAGATATCCGGTTTTGTGTTGAGAACCATTCTTGATAAAGATAAACTGAACGACACTAATTTTACCAACTGGTATCGAAATCTGAGAATTGTTCTCAAACAAGAAAAGAAGGACCATGTCCTAGATAACCCACTTCCAGATGAGCCGAATGAGAATGCGACTGTCGCTGCCACCAATGCCTACCATCGGGCTAAGGATGAGTCCACGGATATTAGTTGTCTTATGCTTGCTCACATGGAACCGGACTTGCAAAAGCAGTTCGAGCATGTTGAGGCCTACGATATGATCGAAAGCCTCAAAAGTATGTTCCAGGCTCAGGCGAAGACTGAGAGGTATCAAGTCTCTCAGGCTTTGCTGAGTTGCAAGCTTAAGGATGGTGATCCACTGAGTCTGCATGTGATCAAAATGGTTGGTTATGTGTAGTCTCTGGAGAGGCTTGGCTACCCCATTAGCGAAGAGTTCGCTACGGATATAATTCTGAACTCTCTTCCTAGTGCATATGGGCAGTTCATTTCAAACTACCACATTCATGGTATGGATAAGAAGCTCAATGAATTACATGGGATGCTCAAGCAGGCAGAGGCGGATCTCAAGAAGGGCGCCAGTCAAGTGTTGGTGGTGCAGAATAAGGCTAAGTTCAAGAAGATTTCTTGGACTAAGAAGAAGGCTAAGTCAGGAGGAAAGCAGGCTCAGGACCCGGTCCCAAGCGCTTCCTCAGGGACTAAACCATCTCCTTCAGCCGGATCCACTTGCTTCTACTGCAAGGCGGATGGCCACTGGAAGAGGAACTGCAGCAAGTACTTGGCCGACAAAGCCAAGAGTGGAGGTATGACTTCCGACTCAGGTACACTTGTTTGCAGTGTTATAGACATATATCTTGCTGATGCACCTAATAGTTCTTGGGTATATGATATCGGATCAGTTATTCACATCTACAACTCGTTGCAGGGACTGGTAAGAACTAGGAGCATAGAAAGAGGCGAGGTTGATATTCGAGTCGGCAACAAAGCAAGAGTTGCTGCGTTGGAAGTCAGCACGATGCAACTTCATTTACCTTCCAGATTCATTATGGAACTGAATAATTGTTATTATGTTCCAGTGCTCAGTCGAAACATTATTTTTGCTTCATGTTTGATGAGGCAAGGCTATGAGTCGAATATCAAGAATAATGGTTGTTCTTTGTATTTGAATGATATGTTTCACGGCTTTGCACCCGTCCAGGATGGGTTATTTATTTTGAATCTTGATGGTGAGTCGGTTTATAACATAAATGTTAAAAGGTTGAAACCAAATGATCTGAATATGACTTACTTTTGGCACTGTCGGCTTGGTCATATAAGTTGGAAACACATGAAGAAGCTCCATGATGATGGACTCCTAACTTTGTTCGACTTGGAGTCGTTCGAGACATGCGAATCTTGCCTACTTGGCAAAATGACCAAGACACCTTTTGCAAAGAGTTGTGAAAGGGCGTCCGACTTGTTGGGACTAGTACATAGTGATGTATGTGGGCCAATGAGCACGACAGCCAGGGGTGGTTATGAGTACTTCATTACCTTCACTGATGATTTGAGTAGGTATGGATATATCTACTTGATGAAACACAAGTCGGAAGCCTTTGAAAAGTTCAAAGAATTCCAGAATGAAGCACAGAATCAACTCGGCAAGATTCGCATGTCTCGAACGACTCCAAGTCGAACGAAGTTAGGAGTCCATCATCATGGAGCTTCTTCATGCGTTTCCAACTTATATGACCAAGCCGACAGTGCCAAAAGTAAGTCATATTCAGATCATTTGGTTTCAACCTTTTAACATTTATGTTATAAACCGACTCACCATCAAGATTCAAAATAAATAACGAGGAGGTGAGTACATGAGCCATGAGTTTGATGACCATCTGAAAAGTTGTGGAATAGTTCCTCAACTTACTCCGCCAGGAACGCCGCAAAGGAACGGTGTTTCGGAAAGGCGGAATCGGACCTTGTTGGACATGGTACGGTCAATGATGAGTCGGACAGATCCGCCTTTATCATTTTGGGGTTATTGTCTAGAAACAGCGGCGTTCACACTAAACAAAGTACCATCAAAATCGGTAGAGAAGACACCGCATGAGATGTGGACAGGCAAAAAGCCGAGTTTGTCTTTTCTTAAGATTTGGGGTTGTGAAGCATTTGTCAAGCGACTTCAGTCGGACAAGCTTACGTCCAAGTCGGATAAATGTATTTTCGTGGGGTATCCAAGGGAAACCTTGGGTTACTACTTCTACAACCGAGAAGAGGGCAAAGTGTTTGTCGCTCGGAACGGTGTCTTCCTTGAGAAAGAGTTTCTTAGTCAGGGAGTAAGTGGGAGCACGGTGCAACTAGAAGAAATTCGAGAGGAACCGTCTAGTAGCGAGTCGTCAAAAACCTTGGAGGTTGAGCCGGTCGTGGCAGCAACACCTGTACTATGAAGATCGGCAAGATTACGAAGTGTTCGTGATGTGTTACTGTTAGACAGTGATGAGCCGGCAAATTATTCGGAAGCGATGGTGGGATCTGATTCCAAGTCATGGCTTGGAGCCATGAGATCCGAGATAAAGTCCATGGATGAAAATCAAGTTTGGAACTTGGTTGATCTGCCAGACGGTGCAAGACCCGTCGAGTGCAAATGGGTCTTTAAGAAGAAAACTGATATGGATGGAAATGTTTCAATCTATAAAGCACGCCTTGTCGCGAAGGGGTTCCGACAAGTTCAAGGAGTTGATTACGACGAGACTTTCTCGCCCGTAGCGATGCTTAAATCAGTTCGGATCATGTTAGCTATAGCGGCCTATTTCGACTACGAGATATGGCAAATGGATGTCAAAACGGCTTTCCTTAACGGAAATTTAACCGAGGACATGTATATGATACAGCCCAAGGGTTTTGTCGATCCGGCTAATGCTGACAAGGTGTGCAAACTTCAGAAATCCATTTATAGGTTGAAGCAAGCATCTCGGAGTTGGAATATTCGCTTTGATGAGGTAGTCAAATCGTTTGGCTTCATCAAGAGTGATCATGATTCTTGTTTGTACAAGAAGTTTAGTGGGAACAAAGTAAATTTTCTAATCTTATATGTGGATGACATATTACTGATTGGAAATGATGTCCAGATGTTGCAAGAAACCAAGGAATCATTGGAAAGGAGTTTCTCAATGAAAGACTTGGGTGAGGCAACATACATCCTCGAAATCCGGATCTATAGAGATAGATCAAGGAGGATCATTGGATTGAGTCAGAGTACTTATTTGGACAAAGTGTTGAAGAAGTTCAACATGGAATCGTCTAAGAAGGGGTTCTTACCGATGTCCCATGGTGTAAAACTTAGCAAGACTCAGTGTCCTTCGACAAGTGATGAGCGAAGTCGGATGAGTGCGATTCCATATGCTTCTGCAGTCGGATCCATCATGTATGCCATGATTTGTACTAGGCCGGATGTTTCTTATGCTCTAAGTGTTGCGAGTAGATACCAGGTTGTGTTGCGAGTAGATACCAGGCTGATCCTGGAGAGATCCACTGGACAACGGCTAAAAATATCCTAAAGTACTTGAGAAGGACTAAGGATATGTTCTTGGTTTATGGTGGTGAAGATGAACTCAGTGTAAAGGGTTACACGGATGCGAGTTATCTTACCGACTCTGATGATTCTCGTTCGCAATCCGGATACGTGTTTATTATAAACGGAGGTGTTGTGAGCTGGAAGAGTTCCAAGCAAGAGATTGTGTCTACGTCTACAACAGAGGCTGAGTATATTGCCGCCTCGGAGGCAGCAAAGGAAGCTGTTTGGATGAGGAATTTCCTCATGGATCTTGGTGTGGTTCAGG
Source organism: Avena sativa (assembly GCA_916181665.1). Classification (NCBI taxonomy): domain Eukaryota; kingdom Viridiplantae; phylum Streptophyta; class Magnoliopsida; order Poales; family Poaceae; genus Avena; species Avena sativa. The sequence continues at coordinate 89,645,421 of OV702285.1, read as the reverse complement.
GCTCGTCCAATCCGTTAGACGTGTATTGTGACAACAATGGTGCTATTGCACAAGCCAAGGAACCTAGACAGCACCAGAAGAACAAGCACATACTCATGCGGTACCACCTAATTCGCCAGTTCGTGGATCAGGGTGATATCAAGTTATGCAAGGTACACACGGATGCAAATATTGCGGATCCATTGACAAAGCCGTTACCACAGCCGAAGCATGAGGCACACCTGAGAGCCATGGGCATTAGATGCTTAGACATGTGATGTTAGAAGATTGACTCTAGTGCAAGTGGGAGACTGTTGGGAATATGCCCTAGAGGCAATCATGTATGATGAGATTTCCCATTGTATTCATAAAGATATTTAGTAGTCCTTGTATAAACATCTGATGTGTATCATTGAATATGTGATTCAGTTGTGGAACTATGCATTCATGTTGTTTGTACTAAATATCTTGGTCATCGAAGTTGTGCTGGACACACAACTTAGACCAATGTGAAAGTTGGCTTGATGACTCGGTTCCACTTGTCATGAGCATGGAGATGCTATTCCAACTTACACAGATTCGGCTAAAGAGTTTAGCGAGTCGGATTGACCCATATTGAGGTACAACGAACAAGTTGTCATTTGTATATCTCAATCAATGTAATCCTTAGACCTGAGGTTGTTGCATAGTCCGAGTTGAGGATCACCGACTTAGGTTCTGTCAAACGCTGATCCGTAACTGGACAGTTATAAAGGCAGGGTTCAGGTCGACTGAGAATCAAGCTGTGTGATGTGAATAACCAAGATGGGATTTTGCCCCTCCACTCGGAGAGATATTCTCTGGGCCCTCTCGTGAGATATAGTTCGGAAAGAATGGCCATGCACGACTCGGTTAAGTGTTAACCGAGGCGATCGACTAAGAGTTAGTCGGGTGAATCACTTATCTTGGATCGAGAAGAGAGTCGGACTATTTAAGGGATGACAATTATTCGCCTATAGTCTGACAAGGTATATCGTGAGGCAAAAGGGACACGGACGTAAGTCGCATTGGAAAGGCAAGTCGTCATGACTCTTTGGTACTTAGGAGTCAGCATGTTCTGCTAGGAGCCGCTACCAACTGATCGATTGGGAGTCGGACTCCAATCGTGTCCAAGTAGCCATGAGCCTGCGAGGTCACACACTTAAGAGCGGGAGCATGTTCGGATTGGATCTGAACCTGTAATCTGGTTGGGTTGGACCTAAACCAGATTAGGACTGAGTTAGTGAGTTGGAATCACTGTGACTAGTGTTATATGGGCTTTAGTGAATGGGTCGCGCGAGCAGAGCCCACCTTCACTCCCTATATATAGTGGAGCACCGTAACCCAGAAAGGTTAATCGTTGTTCGGTTAGGTCATTCCATGTGTTGGAAACCCTAGCTCTACAGCAGTCCTACCGTCGTTACAAACCTAGAAGTTCGCCGCCGGTGCTCCTCCTTGTACGTGTGGATACCAGCGGTGGAGTTGTGCGATCAGCACCAGGACAATCGGATCGTGAGGACTGCACTGCATCAACTGACGCGCTTCATCAGTAATCCGCAACTGCACGTCTAGTGGTAAACCTCGTGGCTTTCTACCTCGGCTAGATCTTGGGATCACCACGTTAGAGGAAAAGTTTTGTTTTATCTCTGCGTGGCCCAATAGGTCTATGTATATTGTTGTATTGCCCAATCGAATCTCATTGGATATTTTTTTCTGGTATTGCATTGTTATGCCTTGCCCAGTTCTTGTCAATTGCCCTGCTGGAATTTGTTTACCCTTCATGCCATGTTGTTTATCTAAGGAGAGCACCTCTAGTGAACTATGGACCCCGGTCCAATCTTTACCATTGATACATCTTCCACTGTTACTTGTTTACTTGCTGCAAACCATTACCTTCCACACTATATGTTTAATGCTTTGTTACAACAAACCGGTGAGCTTGACAGCCTCACTGATTTGTTGGGGCAAAGTCTTGAGTTTGTGTTGTGCAAGTTTCCACGTTGCTTGCAACACCTGTGTGACGTTTCCTTCCTCCTTCTGGTTTGATAACCTTGGTCTCTACTGAGGGAAGACTTGCTCTTGTGCTCATCACACCTTGCTCTTGGGGTTTCCCGACGAAGTGTTATCAAGCACCACACATCAAGATTTTCTAGCGCCGTTGCAGGGGAGGATAAGGACGTCTTCACAAGGGGAGTCCTCCACTTCCTTTCTCTTTACTTTGTTTTTAGTTTGCTTAGTTTCTTTTGCTTGGTGTTTTCTGCCTCTTTTCAAAAACTCCAAAAAAAAAGTTTAGTTTGGTTTGTTTTCTTTATTCAAAAACACAAAAAAATAGTTCCTGCTCTAGCTGCTGCTGCTATTTTTGGCTTTCCCACCTTTGCCAAAATGAACTCTGCCGAGAACACCAAGTTGTGTGACTTTACTAGCACCAACAACAATGATTTCCTTAGCACTCCCATTGCTCCACCTGCTCCTGATGCTACCTTTTATGAAATTAAGCCTGCTTTGTTGAATCTTGTGATGAGAGAGCAATTTTCTGGTGCTAGTTCTGATGATGTTGTTGCCCATCTCAATAATTTTGTTAAACTTTGTGAGATGCAAAAGTATAAGGATGTAGATGGAGATATTATTAAGCTCAAACTGTTTCCTTTCTCCTTGAGAGGGAAAGGCAAAGAATGGTTGCTATCCTTGCCTAGAAATAGTATTGATTCTTGGACTAAGTGCAAAGATGCTTTTATTGGAAAGTACTATCCTCCTGCTAAGATTATATCTATCTGAAGTGACATTATGAAATTTAAACAACTTGATAATGAACATGTTGCTCAACCTTGGGAGAGAATGAAGTCTTTGGTTAAGAATTGTCCCACTCATGGACTCACTGCTTGGATGATTATCCAGACTTTTTATGCAGGTTTGAACTTCTCCTCAAGAAACCTGTTGGATTCAGCTGCTGGAGGTACCTTCATGGGCCTCACTTTGGGTGTTGCAACAAATCTCCTTGACAATATGATTGTTAACTACTCTGAATGGCACACTGAGAGAGCTCCACATGGTAAGAAGGTAAATCCTATTAAAGAAACCTCCTCTTTGAGTGATAAGATTGATGTTATTATGGCTATGCTTGTTAATGGGAAAGCTCCTCTAGATCCTAATAGTATTCCCTTAGCCTCTTTGGTTGCTCAAGAAGAGCAAGTTGATGTGAACTTCATTAGAAACAACAATTTCAACAACAATTCCTATAGGAATAATTTTGGTGGTAACAACAATTATAGGCCTTATCCTCCTAATAATGGCAATACCTATGGAAACTCCTACAACAATGCTAGAAGTGCCCCATCTGAACTTGAAGTCATGCTCAAAGACCTTATTAGTAAACAAACCGTTTTCAACAAGACTATAGAGGAAAAGCTTTTGAATGTTGAGGAAAATATATCCTCTTTGTCTGAAGCGTAGTCCTCCTTGGTTAATAAAATGGCTGCTAAACCTGAAACCATGGAAAATACCTTTGCTACTGCTCATGCCATATAAGTTACTATTTATGAAAATGTTAGACTGTTATCTCAACTTCATGCTAAGTGGGAAAGGGAAGCTGAAATTGATAGAAACAATAGTGTGTGCGCCATCACTAGAATGGATACCACTAAACCACAAGAAGTCCCTATTCCTCCTCCCACTATGCCTAAGCCTATTGAGTCTACTACTAGTGATGCTAAGTTTGAATTTGATTTAGATGGTTGCAATATTTGTGAAGTGATTCTTTTCTTGCAAAAGCTTGCTAGAAGTCCTGATGCTAGTGATATGCATGTTGCTTTCACTAAACACATTACAGATGCTCTTGTGAAAATTAAGGAAGAGAAGCTAAAACACAAAGCTTCTATTCCTAGGAAAGTAGAAGATAGTTGAGAACCCATTATTAATATGCAAGTGAATGACTTTAATCTCAAAGCTTCATGTGATCTTGGTTCTAGTGTCTCTATTATGCCTATGAGGATTTATGAAATGCTTGATTTGCCACCTTTGGAAGATTGTTATTTGGATGTCCCACTCAATGATAATGCTAAAAATAAACTCATGGGGAGTATTAATTGTTGGAATTATGCCCTAGAGGCAATAATAAAGATGTTATTATTATAATTCTTGTTCATGGTAAAGTTTATATTCCATGCTAGAATTGTATTAAGCGGAAACTTTAATACTTGTGTGGTTTATGAACAACACCGTGTCCCTGGTACGCCTCTATGGACTAGCTCATTGATTAATAATGGTTAAGGTTTCCTAACCATAGACATGAGTTGTCGATTAATAATGAGATCATGTCATTAGGAGAATGATATGATGGACATACCCAAATTAAGCAGAGCAATTAGATCGTGTCATCGTGTTCATCTTTGCGAAGCTTTTTCCTATGTCAAGTATTGTATTCCTTAGACCATGAGATAATACAACTCCCTGGTATTGTAAGAAAGCTTTGAGGTCATCAAACGTCATCCTATGTGAGGGTGATCATAAAGGTGTCTCTCAGGTGATCAGAAAGTACTTTTTGGGTTGTATGTATCGAGATGGAATTTGTCCCTCCCGAGTCGGAGAGATATACTTCGGGCCCACTCGGTAATCGATATCAACACCGCTTGCAAGCACGTGGTTAAGGAGTTAATCACAAAGTGATATCGGATTAATGAACGAGTAAAGTACTTGCTATGAACGAGATTGAACTAGGTATGCCGATACCAACGATCGAATCTCGGGCAAGTAAAATATCGCGTGACGAAGGGAATACATATATGGGATTAATTGAATCCTGGCATCGTGGTTCATCCGATATGATCATCGATGAATATGTGGGAGTCAATATGGGTTTCCAGATCCCGCTGTTGATTATTGATAGAAGATCATGTCTGCATATTCTCGAACCCGTAGGGTCACACACTTAACGTGCATCAATGCTAGGATAGTATGGATAATTGGTTTATGAGTTTTTGTTCGGAGTCTCGGATGAGACCCAGGACATCACGAGAGGTTCTGGAATGGTCCGGAGAATAAGATTCATATAAAGGAAAGCAGTTTTTGGATTTCGGAATCGTTTCGGAGTTTATCGATATTGTACCGGAAGGTTCTAGAAGGTTCCAGAGTGGGACCAACGTGGGCCCACTTGTCGGAGGCCTGCGTGGGCCTAAGGGGAAGTGCCCTGGCCACTTTGGGCCAGGGGCACAAGGAGCCCAAGGCCTAGCTAGCCAGCCCTAGGGGAAACCCTAGGGAAACCTTCTAGAAGAGGGGGGGAAGACTTGCCCCCCACTCCACCCCTTGGGTCGCTGCCCTAGGGCTTGGAGGAGGGGTCAAGGGGGGCGGCTAGCCCCCTATATAAGGAGGGCAGGGGCGCACCCTCCCCCCACTCCAACCCTAGCCGCCAACTGCTTCCCCTACACCTCTCTCTCTCCTGACTGCGCGTAGGCGAAGCCCTGCCGCAGAAACTCTCCACCATAAGCACCACGCCATCATGCTGCAGATCCAATCTATCTCTCCACCATACTTGCCGGACCAAGGAAAGGAGGGGACGTCGGTGCACCGTACGTGTGCATCTCTCGGAGGCGCCGCCACTTGCGGCGTAGGATCGGATCGGATCGGATCGCGAGGAGGAGACGGCGAGTACGACTACATCAACCACGTTCTGTTGAACGTTTCCGCTGTGCAATTTCTTCAAGGGTATGAAGATCTCATCAATCTCTGTCGTTGATTACATCTCCTAGATTAGATCTTGGCTTTCTTGTTCGCATCCGTAAGAATTTTTTTGATTTACTATGCTGCGAAACCCTTCATTAATGATGTTCACATTATGGTTAACAATGCTATGTCCCTGTTGATTTCTATGTTTTGGATGTTGAATACAATGCTTCTTGTCCTATTACCTTGGGAAGACCTTTTCTTAGAACTATTGGTGCCATCAACTATATGAAAGAAGGCACCATTAAATATCATTTTCCATTCAAGAAAGGTATTGAACACTTCCCTATGAGGAGAGAGAAGTTGTTTTTTGCTCCTCCTTTGAAAGCAAGGTTTGATGTTAATGCTTCTTCATTTGAAAATACTTGATTCTTCTTGCTTCTTGTGCCTAACTTAAAGGCGTTAAAGAAAAGTACTTGTTGGGAGATAACCCAAGAGTTTCCTTGAGTCTTGGAAGTTATTACTTCTGTAATGACCTCTCCTTATCGTTTTTGTTTGCCTTTTGTGCCAAGAATGACCTCTAATGAGAGGTAAGTAAGATTTGGGGAGTTGCTGTCCCGAAACAGATTTCTGTCCTCCACCATAAAAATTCGCGAGGAGTCTATGTAAGTAGGATTGAGCTGACAATTTAAGAATAAATCCCCCAGTATGTTAAATAACTTCCGTTAGTTCAACACTTTGTGATTTGAGCAACAGAAAATTTTCGAAAAAATTGGTTTATACCTGCTGGTCTGTTTTGACAGATTTCTGTCATTATTTGCATTTGCTTCTTATTGATACCTTTTTGAGTTCTATTTTGGGGAATTGAGCTTTTTGAAGGAGTTACTACAGTATCTTGTGTTTTTAGTGAAAAGCCTTGCTGTTCCAAAGCTTTTCCTAAAGGTCTATTATCTTTTGAATACACTAATGTTGCTAATGAAGATTGTGTGAAGTTTTGTATGAAGGAAAAATTTCAGGTGTAGAGAGAGAATGATGTAATGAGATGAAGAATGGACAAAAGCTCAAGCTTAGGGATTCCACCCCGGTGTCACCCCAAGAAATATCCAAGAGGTACAAGCGTTAAAGCTTGGGGATGCCCAAGGCATCCCCTTCTTCATCAATAAAAGCTCAGGTCTGTCTAGACACTTCGTTTTTACTGTTTTATGCACAGTTGTGTTGTTCTTGGAGCGTCTTAGTTTTCGTTTGGTTTGCTTAGTTTGTTTAGTTTTCTTGAATAAAGTAGTGTGGACCCCCATTCTCGTTGTGTTGTTGCAAATAAGTTGCTTGGTGTTGGAAAGGAGTAGTAAGTTCTTGCTTGAAAATGCAAGAGGAGCTTGCATTGACTGTGATTTAGACTTTAGCATGACATGCTAGGTGTTGTTTTGACCTTATGCTTAGTGATTATTGCTGTAGCATGTCTTGTTCCAAACAATTGGGATTGCTTAGTGTGCCTTGAAGAAATTATGCGTTGTTTTAGCATGCAAAAGCATAGTATTGTGGTATTCCCCTTTGATGCTTTGTTTGGGTTGACTTGGCACATGCTCACACCATGTTATGACTATGACAAGGCACAATAGCCTCTATGATCATTTAGTCCTTGACTTGTAGTACCACTCTATGCTTTGATTAGTAATTCTTTGTTGCTCTACATTATTATGGTCATTATTGCTCTCTTAGTTGGTTGCTCCCAGTCTTTTGCTAGGCTCCACTTGTATGAGTAAGTTCTACTCATGCTTCCAACTCCCAAGAAACCAAGTTATTCCAAAGTGTCCACTATAAACTCCTATGCATGGTGTGTTACACCATTCCAAGTATATTCTTGTTTTCAGCTATCTTCCAAATAAAAAGTATTTTGTTATGTGAAAACTTAGTGATTAAAGCCCTCACAAACTTGATGGCACACTTTATATTCTTTGACCCTAATAAACTTGAACCATTGTGTCATCTATGTTGTATATGCTTGCACTTATATGTTAGAATTAGCAGAACCGTGCTGTCACGAGGAACGTTTTCAACATTGCACTTGTACTTTGTACTCAGTTGATATCATGCTATTTTGTCTATGGATGTCACCGGTGTGAAATAAAGAGGGAACTTGTAAGTCCATAGAGTTTGTATTTTGTGTTAGAAAAACGTCTGGGCCGCTAGCCTAAGCCAAGCCTAATCATGGTGGAAACTTGCAGCATCACCATAGTGAGCTATCTATGAAGCATCCTCAATAAAAAGCTACGCATATAGTAAATAAAAAGATCGATGAGATGCTCATCCTGTACCATGTGCAAGGGGTACCCCGTTGGCGGTTCTCTATGATACGCATGTACTTACAATGATAAGAACTTACAGGTGACTGAAGTTGAGTAGCATGAGGCGTGGCCCTCGTATTTAAGGGACTTGAGATTGCCAACTTATACTTTGTCAAGCATATACTCCATCTTTGTTCACTTTAACCTTAACCACTTCAAGATGCTTATGATAGGGGCAATGAGGGCTAAAAGCTAACAAGTACCATAATTTTTGGAAGCTCTTTTTGAAACTTGAAATCCCTGCTTCCTTTATGAAAGGCCTTTCTTCCACCATTATTGAGTCTCCACTTTCTACCTTTAGGCACCATTAAGAGAGCATAGTTGTCATTCTGTGTGCAGTGTCCCAAAACTTATTGATTGATGCATAATGTGATATTACTTGTTCTTGTGCTATTTGTTTCTAGTCACCCTTGTGAACTTTGAAGGTGTCCTATGCATCTAATTGCTACTCTATGAGGGACAAGTTAATTGCCACTATGCTATGTTTTCTGTATGAAAAACAAACAAACGTTTTTCAATGCATGTTATTCATGATCTTTGTTTATAGCCTTTCATGTTGCATGCATAGTTACTATGTCCTATTGTTAGAACTCCATCTTTCATGCACATGTTTAGAGTTCTTTGATCCCAGCTTTCAATGCTTGCAAATGGTTTGATCTTGGTTTTGATGGTGCATGTCACCTCAACAATTATTCTTTTATCACTTACCTACCCGAGGACGAGCATGATTTAAGCTTGGGGATGCTTGATAAGTTGGAAACGTATTTATAATTTTTGATGCTCAAAGCTTGTTTACTATCTACTTTGATTTGATTTGTCTACACTTTGAGGTGTTTTTATATCTTTTCTGGAACTAACCTATTAACAAGTTGCCACAGTGCCAGTTGCCTGTTTTCTTCTGTTTTTGGTTCCAGAAAGGCAGAAAATCAATATTCTCGGAATTGGACGGGACAAAAGCCAAAGTCATTATTTTACCGTGGGGGACACGAAGCCAGAATACAAGATGCATAAGCAAACCAGGGCGGCTAGACCCCCCTAGGCGCGGGTGGGCCCACCCCGTGCCTGGGTAGGGTGTGGGTCCCCTGGCCACCTCCCAGCCTCGCCTCTTCACCTATAAGAAGCCCCCCGATGCAGAAACCCTAAGCACCGGATCAAAACTCCACAAAACCTTCTGTATCCGCCGCCACCGTCGTCCCTTGATCGAGGGGGTCTGAAGTTATTCCCGGCACCCTGCCGGAGGAGAAATCATCCCGGAGGCCTTCTCTCCGGTATGAAGCATGAGTAGTTCCACCTTGGACTATGGGTCCATGTAGTAGCTAGATGGTTGTATCTCCTCCATGTGCTTTCATGTATAGATCTTGTGAGCTCTGTTCATGATCAAGATCTAATCTATTTGTAATCATGCATGTTGTGTTTGCGGGGATCCGATGGATATTGAGATTACTATGTCATATTGATTAATGGTTTTGTCTATTTGATACTATCATGTCTGTGTTGTTTGTGATCTTCCATGCTCTCCATTGTTAATAGCTATCTTGGCCAAGTAGTTGCTAGTGACTCCAAGAGGGGGTATTTATGCTCGATAGTGGGTTCATGCCTCTAGTTTCCAAGGGAAGTGACAGAAATCTCTTCGGTTGTAGATGTGTTGTTGCCACTAGGGAGAAAACAATGGTCTCTTGTTCATGGAACAAGTGGATTGTTTACCTTACACACTTTGCTTAAAGCAGTTGTCTGTTGCTTGCAACTTAATACTGGAGGGGGTTCGAATGATAACCTGAAGGTGGACTTCTAGTCATAGATGCAGTTGGATGGCGGTCTATGTATATTGTTGTATTGCCCAATCGAATCTCATAGGATCTTTTTTGTCTGGTATTGCATTGTTATGCCTTGCTCAGTTCCTGTCAATTGCCCTGCTGTAATTTGTTTACCCTTCATGCCATGTTGTTTATCTAAGGAGAGCACCTCTAGTGTGTAGGGGTTCGTAGCATGGAAAACAAAAAAATCTATCGCATGAACACACACAAGCCAATATCTATCTACTAGATTGTAGAAACGAGTCGATAGAGTACTAACCCTCGAAGATCCAAATCGGTTAACGAGAGCAGATTCTCGTGGGTGATGTAGTCGTTCACTTGCCAATCTCAAGATCGTGTAGGAGATCCTTCCGGCTCCGCGTTCCGGCAGCGCTCCCGCAGTCGGTCACACGTACGGTACTCGATGAAGACCTTCCTCTCCCTTGTTCCAGCAGGCAGCGGAGGTTGTAGCTCTCTCCTCACGATTCTGGCAGCGCGATGGCGTGTTGTCGGAAGTAGAGGGGAGATCCCGTAGGGCTTCGCCTAAGCCAGAGCGAGTATGGTGGAGTAGAGGTAGCCCCGACGATCTAGGGTTTATAGGGCCGAGGTTTAGAGGTAGCTAGCAACTAGAGTTTAGCTAGTCGGTAGCTGTTTAGAGGAGATCTAGATTGGTCGCAACTAGAGAGGGGGGCGGCGGCCAACCTAGGGTTTCTTGGGCGCCTAGGGAAAGGGGGATACCTTGGGGTGCGCCCCCACTCCTCCTTATATAGGTGGGGGCGTCCAAGGGTGTTCCCAACCCAGGTGGAAACCCTCCCTAACTTAGAACCCTCCCTAACTCGGAAACCATGTTGGGATTTGACTTTTTCAAACTGCCTTTTTGACTTTCAAATTAGAGTTTGATTTCTCTCTTCCAAGTGTCCAGCCAAGTGACCTAGGACATGATGCAACCATTACACTTTGTCATGACACATACATGTACCCTTCCCCTTCCGGACCGGTGAACCTTCTAGACCCTTCTAGAACATTTTGGTGAAAACACCGGAATCATTCCCGGACTCCGAAATTGGACTTTCCTTATATGAATCTTATTCTCCGGACCATTCTAGATCTCCTCGTGATATCCCGAATCCCATCCGAGACGCCAAACAATATTCGGTATCTTTACTCACATTCCATATCTACTAAACAACATTGAATCCTTCAGTGTGTCTCCCTATGGTTCATGAATCATGCAGACATGATTGAGACTCTTCTTAGATCAATAACCAATAGAGGAATCTGGAAATTCATATGTCTCCCACATATTTCTTTGATTACTTTTCGATTGAATGAACAATTTACATATGGAACGATTTTCCCTTTGTCTCGCGATATTTTACTTATCTAAGGTATGATCGTCGGTATCTCTGCATACCTAGTTCAACCTCGTTACCGATAAGTATTCTTTTCTTGTTCCCGTGATATGTGATCCCTGGTGAGCCATTCACATGCTTGCAAGATAATTGGATGACATTCCACCGAGAGGGCCTAGAATATATCTATCCGTCATATGGATGGACAAATCCCGCTCTTGATCCATGTGCCTCAACACATACTTTCCTAACACTCAATGCCACCTTTATATCCACCCAGTTACGGTGTGGTGTTTTATGTCATCAAAGCATCCTTCCGGGGATGGTGATTAGCATGATCTCATGGTCGAAGGAATTAGGTTACTATGTATCAGAAAGCTTATAGCAAGTGAACTATTTGAATGACTTGATCTTATGCTACGCTTAACTATAGGAGTATGTCCATCACATCATTCTCCTAATGATATGACTTTATTGTTAATAACATCTCAATGTTCATGATCAGGAAACCATGATCATATATTAACCAACAAGCTAGTTTAACAAGAGGCTTTACTAGGGACTCTTTTATGTTTACAAACCACACAAGTATTAATGTTTCCGGTTAATACAATTATAGCATGATATGTAAACATTTATCATAAGTATGAAGATATGATAATAACCACTTTATTATTGCCTCTTGGGCATATCTCCAACAGTCTCCCACTTGCACTAGAGACAATAATCTAGTTTCAAAACTTTGTGTATTCAACACCTATGGCTTTATGGTGTTGTATTTACACGATTGCTAGTGGTCAACCGATCTTCGGATCCGACACTTACAGGTCCGTGTGAAATTGCATGTCTTTGCGTCTCTACGCATCACTCATTCTCTAATGAGATGGCATTGTATAAATTTGGTCCTTTGGTGAGACCTTTAGTTCCTTGGGGTTAAAACATGTTGATAATACTGTCGTACAATATATTTTCATAGTACTAGCCCGCTGTGAACTACACCTAGTTTGATAAAAAAACTACTTGACACAAATGCCCTCTTTTGCTGCTATAATAGCAGTCATATACTGAGCTTTTGTTGTAGTATCTGTCACAATTTCTTAACTTTGGAACTCATCCAAATCCATTATGGAACTTGATTTCCATTATATTGTTCCACCCTTAATTTAGATTGAGATAAACTTAATTTGTACTTTGTGACAAAACTAGTATCAATGTAGTACTTTTACAATGAACTAACCATCTATTTGTCACCTCTACAAAAATAATATATTCTTAGTTTTTCCAAAAGATCATAAGAATATCCTTACTATTGTCCAATGATTATGTTATAAATCATTCTGGTATATGCTCATAACCTTTAGAGCATAGGACATATCTGGGTTTGTACATATCACAATACGATTGATATAAATACTCTTTGTGATTTCATACATCAAGTATCAATCTATACTTGAATCTTTATTTCACTTACCAAGTGTGAATACACTTGAATTTCGATTCAATCCTTTCTGTGCGACACAAACCTTTCTTGTAATTTCTATATTGAAATCATTCAATATATCATCTATGTATTTTCAGCACAACCATATTAGCGTCTCAATCTATCTATATAGATATTGATGCCTAATATTCGGGTTTTGCCTAAGTCTTTCATCAAAATGAAATTCTTAACTTGTGTTAACAAAAGATACATCATTTCCAATCAATAATATGTCTTCCACATAATGTATTAGAAATATGTCTTAGCGCTCCTACTTAATTTCTTGAAAATGCAAGCATCTTCATCATCTTCGATGAGATTAAACTCTTTTAATAGTTTCATCATGGTGAAAATTCCAACTCCGCGATGCTTATTTCAACCATTGAAGTTTGCATTCGCTATTAGCATCCTTTAAATTAACAAAACCCTTTGGATCGTGTTATGTACACGTCCTAGGTAACAATTCTATTAAAAGAACTTTGTTTTGTTTGTTCAACCACCATATAACAGAATTATATGTAGTGGTTGCTACATTAATCTGTATAGACTAAATATCACTATGAAAGATCAAATCTTGTCACCTTTGAACATTGTTGTGAACTTTCCCAACATGTCGACTATTTCATAGAAGTGAAACATCCATGTCTATTTCTTTATAGATCCAAACACGACTGTATGGTCTTACACCTTTCCAGAGGGTCTTTCAAGTTCAAATCTTGATTTATCGTGTATGAAACTACCACAGATTTTATGGCTTCAAGCCATTTTATGGAGTCAGGGCCCATCACCGCTTCTTTGCATGTATTCCGTTCATTATTGTCAAACAATGATTTAACCCTTAAATCTTGGTATTTGATTGTTTATCCGACCTACTTGGTTCAATAGGAACTTAGACCTCCATAACCATAACCTTTGAGGCATGTGAGTCATGAGCATTGTTGCTGCCTCCGGAACACTTTTTGGCGCTGCGCAACTTTGCACATATAGCTAAGGTTCTTTTAACCTTATCAAAGTTCTATCATCCTCCCACTTAACTTTTCACGAAAAATTCCTTCTCAAAGAAACTTGACGTTCCAAGCGACAAATATTTTTGTCTTTGGTATTATGGAGTAATACTCAACGGTTATTCGAAATAACATACAAAGACATGTTCATCCGACTTTGGTTGTAAACATCTCACTTATGCATAGCATACCAATGTTTAAGAAAGGACAACTTGGGTTTTATCCCAAACCATAACTTTATATGGTGTCATTTCAACGGATCATGATGGATATCTTTTTAGTGGAAAAGCGGTAGTCTCTAAGGGTATGTTTGGGTTATGGCCAAAGTGTACCTTACCAATATTTTGGTCATGACCAAAAGGTTGGCTCTTGTTTGGATTGTTGCCAATTTTTTGGCATGCCAATGCTCCACTACCAACTCTAGTTCAATTTTTTAGCCAATGTTGGCCAACTTGTGGGCAAGCAAAGGCTCAACCAAAATTTTGGATAGCCAAATATTTGGTGGGGCAATCTTAGGCACAAACCAAACACACCCTAGAGCTTTTAATATTTAAAATATAATGGAAGTTTTATAAATTACACCATTGATCTTACCATGACAAACAAGGTTTTATTACATATCTCGAACACACCATACTCTTATGGTGTTTGGGAACTGCAAATCCATGGAACGATTCCTCTAATCTTAGGTGTTTTGCTAAACTTGCAACTCAAAAACTTCCTTTATGATCTTATCATAAATTCTTTATTTTCTTGTTACATTGATTTTGCACTTCATCTTGAAATTCTTCGAACTTTTTCAAATCTCACACTTCATCCTCATTAAGTAAGTATTCATATATTCACTCAAATTTTCGCAGAAAGCATATGAAGTTGAAAATCCATCGCTCTTGACTACATATAATGGGCTTCATACATCTATATGTACAAGTTCCAATAAGCTAGTCATTCGTTCCCTTTTAGCCTATAAACGGAGTTTTAATTATCTCTAGGAAAGTTTCACAAGCGTCATTTGATCAAAAATCAAAAGACTCCAAAATTTTATCCACATGGATTTTCTTCATGTTTTCTTTCCAATATAATTTAAACAGCGATGTCACCTCTTAAGTGATCTTTCAATCAATTGTCTTTCAACATTTTTAGCACTAGTTTTATGGATGTGATTTCTCCAAATAGACTTGTATATCATCCATCTTTCATGGAATATGGAAATTATTCGAACAACCCTTTTGTCCTCATAATACCCGATAAAACAAATCTAGAAGGCAAGCTTTGATATTAAAGAGCAACACAACAACCCTTTATTTGTTCTCGATGAACACCGTCACATATTCTTTTGCTAGTTACTTAGGCAATTGTAGTTCATGAATTGTGTTGTTTCGTATGACGATTCACACCAACAAATTCAATATCTAATACTTAAGAACCACATTGTTTAACAAGCAAAGAATATAGCCATAACATGTATATCTTCTATACACATAAGCTGCACAATTCTAGTCTTTTCTCTTCTGCCAAATATTTTTTAGATTTCTCTTTCAATATTTCTTTATCCTTTCAAAAGAATCTATCAACATCAACAGTGGCGCCATACTTATGACACATAGTCCAAAACATGTATAGTTAAATACCAATGTCTTTGGACTTGCACTTTGAAGTAGATCACCATCATCAAATGTTTGGTGTTCTTTCAAATTCCATTCTTTAGTAATCTTTTAGTGTAATAAACATTTTACCTACATCAAATAGTCATCCTTATCATGGAAATATTCATGATCAAGCTACTTCATCTTATAACGGTGAATTGTGAGTATAATGTTACTCTCCAAAACCTTTTGGAGAATTAGGACGACTAGCGTCTCCAACCTTTTGAAAATTATCATCAAATATGAGAACATAAACTTTGCTATATTATACTCTATCATGTTGTAATCAAAACATCATTTCAGATATCGCAATATCATCCAGATATGATGAACCTAGATAACCTTGATATTAAAACAATATTTTGAATATCAAGAATCATGGAGATAAACATGATACTTATATAATTGTTACGCTTGATTTAATACCAATTATTAAACTTCACGGAGTAACCGGAACTTACTGAAAGTTTGCAATAGGACTTTTAAACTTTAGATTAACACTTCAAAACAATATGATACCAGTTCGTAAAGTAACTAACCAGAATTCTATAGTTCTATTATCTCAATTATAACTAAGCACGAGGTGGTAAACGGATGCCAATGACTACAACAACTATGCAAATTCATTTTGATTTAATTTATGATAAATAGTGTTCAACTTTTAATCATATTGCTATTGAACTCCCACTCAAAACAATATCCCTCACATAGTTTTAGTGATTACATGAACCAAATCTACTATACCAAGTCCGATCATCACATGACATGATGTAGTTTCAAAGGCGAACAATCATCATGTTCATCATATCATCTATATGACTCATGCTTTACCTTTCGGTATTATTTGTTCCGAGACCATGTCTGTACATGCTAGGCTCGTCAAGATCAAACCTTAGCTTTCACATGAGCAAATCTGGCTTGCTCCAGTTGTATACACTCGCAGAATCTAACACACCCGATCATCACGTGGTGCTTCGAAACAACGAGCTTTGGCAACGGTGCCTACTAAGGACGAACACTCTATAACTTGATATTTTGTGAGAGGGATCATCTTACAATGCTACCGTCACAATCTAAGCAATACAAGATGCATAAAAGGATTAACATCACATGCAATTCATAATATGTGATATGATATGGCCTTTCTTCTTGTGCTTCTGATCTCCATCTTCAAGCACGAACATGATCTCCATCATCACCGGCATGGCGTCAAGGTCAATGGCACTGCTCCATGGTTGTCGTCTACCAGCATCAACTATTACAACTACTTTGAATAATAGACACATAGGTCTTAACGAAATTAAAAGAAAACCATAAGGCTCCTGCCGGTTGCCGACTTACAATAAGGATCATTGCATAGATCATATATAATAACAATCATGGCCATATCACATCACATCACACCCCTGCAAAACAAAGTTAGACGCCTCTAATTTTCTTTGCATATTTTACGTGGTTTGGGGCTTTCTATAAGTATCATTCTAACTTACGAACAAGAACCACAATGTTGATGCATGAACTATCAAGTGCCCGTTTTAAATTGAATCTTCACTATGATGGGAGAGACAGACACCCGCAAAGCCACTTATGCAATACAAGTTGCATGTCAAGCGTGGAGCAAGTCTCATGAACGATGTCATGTAAGGTTAGCCCGGGCCGCTTCATCCCACCATCCCGCAAGATGCAAAGTACACAAGAAGCAATTGATAATAAAAGCACCACCTCCCACAATGACCATTGTGTTCTACTCGTGCAACATATCTACATATAGACACGGATCTGATACCAGTGTAGGGGTTCGTAGAAGGGAAAACAAAAAAATTCTATTGCATGAACACACACAAGCCAATATCTATGTACCAGATTGTAGCAACGAGTCGATAGAGTACTAACCCTCGAAGATCCAAAGCGGTTAACGAGAGCAGATTCTCGTGGGTGATGTAGTCGTTCACTTGTCGATCTCAAGATTGCGTAGGCGATCCTTCCGGCGCCGCGTTCCAGCAGCGCTCCCGCAGTCGTTCACACGTACGGTACTCGATGAAGACCTCCCTCTCCCTTGTTCCAGGAGGCGGCGGGGGTTGTAGCTCTCTCCTCATGATTCCGGCAGCACGATGCCGTGGTGTCAGAAGTAGAGGGGAGATCCCGCGGGACTTCGCCTAAGCCGGAGCAAGTATGGTCGAGTAGAGGGAGCCCCGGCAATCTAGGGTTTAGAGGGCTGAGGTTTAGAGGTAGCTAGCAACTAGAGTTTAGCTAGTCGGTAGCGGTTTAGAGGAGATCTAGATTGGTCGCAACTAGAGAGGGGGCGGCGGCCAATCTAGGGTTTCTTGTGCGCCTAGGGCAAGGGGGATATCTTGGGGTGCAACCCCACCCCTCCTTATATAGGTGGGGGCGTCCAAGGGTGTTCCCAACCCAGGTGGAAACCTTCCCTAACTTAGAAACCCTCCCTAACTCGGAAACCATGTTGGGATTTGACTTTTTCAAACTGTCTTTTTGACTTTCAAATTAGAGTTTGATTTCTCTCTTCCAAGTGTCCAGACAAGTGACCTAGGACATGATGCAACCATTACACTTTGTCATGACACATACATGTACCTTTCCCCTTCCGGATCAGTGAACCTTCTAGACCCTTCTAGAACATTTTGGTGAAAACACCGGAATCATTCCCGAACTCCGAAATTGGACTTTCCTTAAATGAATCTTATTCTTCGGACCATTCCGGATCTCCTCGTGATATCCCGGATCCCATCCGAGACTCCGAACAATACTCGGTCTCTTTACTCACATTCCATATCTACTAAACAACATCGAATCCTTAAGTGTGTCTCCCTACGGTTCGTGAATTATGTAGACATGATCGAGACTCTTCTCCGATCAATAACCAATAGAGGAATCTGGAAATTAATATGGCTTCCACATATTTCTACGATCACTTTGCGATCGAATGAACCATTTACATACGGAACAAATTTCCCTTTGTCTCGCGATATTCTACTTATCCGAGGTCTGATCGTCGGTATCTCTGCATACCTAGTTCAACCTCGTTACCGATAAGTATTCTTTTCTCATTCCCGTGATATCTGATCCCTTGTGAGACATTCACATGCTTGCAAGCTAATTGGATGACATTCCACCGTGAGGGCCCAGAATATATCTATATGTCATATGGATGGACAAATCCCACTCTTGATCCATATGCCTCAACACAAACTTTCCGAACACTCAATGTCACCTTTATAGCCACCTAGTTACAGTGTGGTGTTTTATGTCATCAAAGCATCCTTCCTGTGATGGTGATTAGCATGATCTCATGGTCGAAGGAATAAGGTTACTATGTATCATAAAGCTTATAGCAAGTGAACTATTTGAATGACTTGATCTTATGCTACACTTAACTATAGGAGTATGTCCATCGCATCATTCTCCTAGTGATATGACCTTATTGTTAATAACATCTCAATGTTCATGATCAGGAAACCATGATCATATATTAACCAACAAGCTAGTTTAACAAGAGGCTTTACTAGGGACTATTTTATGTTTACAAACCACACAAGTATTAATGTTTCCGGTTAATACAATTATAGCATGGTATGTAAACATTTATCATAAGTACGAAGATATGATAATAACCACTTTATTATTTCCTCTTGGGCATATCTCTGACATAGTGAACTATGGACCCCGGTCCAATCTTTACCATTGATACATCTTCCACTGTTACTTGTTTACTTGCTGCAAACCATTACCTTCCACACTATACGTTTAATCATTTGTTATAGCAAACCGGTGAGCTTGAAAACCTCACTGATTCATTGGGACAAAGTGTTGAGTTTGTGTTGTGCAAGTTTCCACGTTGCTTGCAACACCTGTGTGAAGTTTCCTTCCTCCTTCTGGTTCGATAACCTCGGTCTCTACTGAGGGAAGACTTGTTGATGTGCTCATCACACCTTGCTCTTGGGGTTTCCCGACGAAGTGCTGTCAAGCACCACGCATCACTGAACTATGCCGAAAACTGGTCGAATTTGAGCCGAATTTGGGCGGAAACATGCCGAGTTTGGGTCGTCTGGGAACTCGGCCTAGGAACACGAGTGAGAAACTAGGCGTTCCTAGACCAAAAACTATATCCGTCTGGTACTAAATAGCTCCAAATTTCACCTGAAAATGCATGCCTAACAAGTGGAGGTTCTCTAAGGCCCCAACATACGAGAAAATATCATTTTACGAAGCATGCATTTGTTCCATTCCGATCAAATCAAATACTACAAAGAATCTCTGAAAAAATATATTAAGTTTGGTTAGTTTATACTATCTTATTTATTGAGAGTGAATGTGCCACGATTGATCAACAATAACAAGCTATTGGTGGCCGAAAAGGATCGATCGCATGGGTGTGGTGTATGATATTGAATCCATGGTTGCTCAGCTATACCAAAGCGGCAAATGGAAAGCCAGCAACACACGCACGGACGAACAAAGCAGACGCATACCTATGCATGAACCTTACACAAGGATCAAAAAAAAATCGCAAAGCAGCCTCAAGCTCTCTCACACACACAAGAAAAACTGACAAGACACGCTCCATTCTACGACCCTCTCTCAAGCTTCTCCCTCACCAGCTGCGTCGATCACCTGCCTAGTTGCTTCCCTACCGGCTCAGCAAGGTCGTGCATTCCCCTTCCCCACCTCCCTGTTATTCCATGTAACACCCTCATAATCGGCCCTATGCAAGTTTTAGCGAAACCCGCCAAACCCGCATAGAAACGATTCGAAGGTGCCCACCAGGCACTTTCGTGCGGGTGGAAAACGAAGTAATAACATTACACAACAGTCCTCGATGGGACCCACAGAACAGATATATATATATATACAACAGCGACTCAATAAGTCAAGAATACAGATATACAGTACAAAGATCCAAATCACCTTGAAAACGATAGAGCGTCCGACTACGGACAAGATGCAAATGGGGCTAAGAGCCCTGAAGAATAACCAATGGCGTCCATAACCCTGCCCAGGCCAAGCCGGAAGGGTAACCCTGCTAACGACGTCGATCTCAAAACCTGCTTAAACAAAAAGGGGTGCCGACAAAGGGCAAAGGAAAAAGAGAGAGCGTCAGTACTGAGGCCAGTACACGGCGAGGCTAGAATTCGGCGGTCCTCGCCTACAAAGGTATGGTGGACTGAGCGGCAGCGCAGCATGCACTAAACAACCTATAGAGACTCGATACAACTAGCGACTATCAGAGAGAGGTAAGAAAGACCTATTCGGAATCAGACTGATACTAACACCAAACAATCCCATCCTGGTATTTCCCCCTCGAGACCAATCGAGGAAGTCAACCGAGGAACTCACACAGTTGGCAGTTTTACTTATGCAGTTATAGTTGCGGCACTTTACTAGTCAGGTTTAGATAATCATCCTGATAAAGTAAGCAGTGGGTACTTTTAGTTAACCATTCCGTGATAGTTGCGACACTTACTAGTCAGGTACAATTAACATGAGATAACCCAAAACCCAGCAGTTGTTGGTACTTTTATTTAGCCCTTCCGTTGTGGTGAAGCTGATTACTAGTCATATCGGATACAGGTCAATTTATAACAGTAAACTTTAGTTATAGTTGTCTATGATCAAGCACTGTGCTCCAAGTCGTCCATAACCGCGGACACGGCTTCTCGAAAAGATTTAACCCTGCAGGGGTGCACCAAAGTATCCACAGGCACTTCGACCCTTTTTGCCAGATCAGTTAACATACACCCATCGGTATGTCGGCGGGGCCTAAGTCACGACGTTCCCAGACCCAAAGTAAGTACATGGGGGCCACCCCACCAAGTCGAACCCGCAACGAAGTCGGCCGGTCTCCGAGACAGACTTAGGGTTTGGGTAGACGGCTGTGAACGACAGCAAATCCCAAAACTGGGACTGTCGACACCGCGAAAACGTGTCCCGATCCTAAACAGTACAGTGTGCTCCTCGCACAAACGTAATAAAGCAGTAAAGCATGGCATAAGTACAGGATCGTAAATAAAACCTCAAACTAGTTTGTGGCCCCCCAGTACAATACTTTGAAAACAGGTAATAATCAATGGGGGGCCCATATCTCCCCACCTGTGGTTAGCGCGCTCGATCTCGGAACAGGTGTCAAGAACTCGGGGTCCTACGGGACACAAGTGGGCGGTCGGAAACCAAATATTACCTATCACCCACCGATGCCTCTGCTTACTTACTTCAATTTTAGTTATTAAACAGTAATTAAAGTGAACAATAATTAAAGCCATGATCATCTCCAACATTGAACGTGCGGCTCTTCTCCAACAACTGTGGTACTTGACGACACGCATCAACACTTGAGCAAGCGACTACGACGCGCAAGTCCAACTATCTACCAAACAACAGGTAATAGGGTGTGTCCGAGGCAATATAGGGTTGCAAGGGATATCACGGGTACGGAAACTAGAGCATCGCGACACAGATAGCAATAGATCAACAGGAGGGAATAAATACTAGAAAAGTAAAATAGGTAGAAAGAGGGAGATGCTCGCCTGAAAAGCATTGTCGAAGGGTTCATCCGAAGATCGGGGCGAAGCTCACATCAACTCAACGGCCTTATCCGCGAAGAAGCAAAACACTAGAATAAACACCGGATGCAATATTTAATACAACGGCAGAAGATCGGCATGATGCATGCATGGTGCATGGCATGGCAAAGATGCGATGCAATTAGGTCAATATTAAGTGGAACCGGGGTCCCGACAATTATTTAGATGGTTCAAGTTATTTAGAACCCCGCAATTTAAATGTTGTCTTAACATGGCAGAAGATAGAACTGGGTTCGCTACACAAATTTAAATGAGGTCAATATAAGGCTAGATTTGCTCGCATATGGGCCCCATATTTAATTAAAGGTGAATCGGCATAAGGCCCCCAAACCACAAATATGCATGCAAGATGAATGATTAATATGCGACAAGTTGTATTAGGTTATAAAATAGGGTTTCGGGAAGGGGTTCACACATTAGGGTTCGGCAGATCTTGGTTCCGGGGTTCGGGGTCGGTCTCCGGGTTTAGGGTTCGACGGATCGTTCTCGGACAACTGAGGTAGGTCTTGTCGCATCCGTGGTCTTCGGGTCATGTCGACGGTCATGGCGTTCGGGATGAAGTACTCGGCGTCCTCGAGGAAGTACTTGTCGTAACCGTGAAGGAGATCCTGTCGATCCGCAGGGTCCGGTCTTCGGGGTTCGACGGGTGTCTTGGCGTTCGGGTTGCCGAGCCTGGTGTCCGGGACGGAGTACTTGTCGCCCCGGGGTCTCGGGTCGAGGAACTTGGCGCGCCCGGGTTCGGTCTTCGGAGTCCAACTCCGGGAAGGAGAACTTGTCGTTCCGGGTGGCGACCTTGGCGTTCGGCAAACTACGAAGTAGACCTTGGGGTCCCGCGATGGTCTTGTCGATCCCCTGTCGAAGGCCTTCGGGTACGGGGCCTCGGCGAACTTGGCGTGTCGAGGTTCGGTTTCCGGTTCCATGTTGGCATTCTCGGTGTCCCGCGGTGTAGTGATTGTCGTTTTTGTGGCGCGCTTGGCGGTCATCGGGTTCGGCGCCTATGGTCGTTGGCGAGCTTGGGGTGCCTCAGGACGGCCCACAGAGAACACAAGCAGATCCCCATGGCTCCCTTACACGAGCACACAGAGACACACGCACGTACACCGAGCGAAGGGCAGAAGGGGCCGGCTTGGGAGGACGGTGCCGGAACGGCGGCGGGGAGGCGGTCGCAGCGGCGAGGTCGGGTCGGCCAGAGGAAGCAGACGTGAAGGGGGGGTGCCGGCGGCAGAGGCGAAGCCATCGGGCGATGCGGAGACGGTCGCGGCGGAGCGAGAGGCAGGCCGACGAGGCGGCCTCTGGCCGACGAGGCGGCCGCGCGGAGGTGGACGCGCGGAGGTGGACGCGCGCCGGCGCGGGAGGAGCGGGGCGGCCGGGCGGAGAAGCGGCCGTGGAGGGGAAGGACGGCGGCGGGGCTTGGCCGCGATGCAGGGGCGGGGAGGACGCGGCCGGCTCGAGGAGAGCAGAGGGGGCGACGGGGGCCGGGGCGGCGACCTGAGCGGGAGGGGCGGTGGAGCGGGAGAGGTCGAGGCGGTGGCGGGGCCGGGAGAAGGGCGGCGGGGCCGCGCTGGCAGCGGAGGGAGGACGAGGCGAGGCCGGCCAGGCGGGGCCTGGGTGAGCGGCGGAGGCGGGGTGAGGGGAGCTTCTGGCGGCGGACGTGGCTCGGCGAGGCGATGCGCGCGGCCGGCGAGCACGGGGCGAGCGTCGGCTCCGGGCGGGGACGGTGGCGAGGGGGTCGCCGGAGAGGAGGTTGAAGGGGGTGGGGCGCGACGGGGAGGAGGCTCGGGCGGCCGCGGGGAGCGGCGAGGAGGGCGAGGGCGGAGGCGAGGTGGGCCGGAGCGGAGGGTGGAGGCGGTTCGCGGGCTGGCGGCCGGGGCGAGGCGAGCAGGGGCGGCGCAGTGCGGAGGGGAGAAGGGGCAGAGGGGAGGCGGCCAGGGGAGAGAAGGAGCAGACGCGGGGAGGAGGGGTGAGGAAGAGGAACAGGGGCGGGCCGGTGGGACCGGGGTGGGCCAGGGAGTAGCGGGGTGGAAGGGGGCAGGCGTGGGGAGCGTGCTGCCGTGCGCTGTGTGTGTGTGTGGTGGGATGTGGGCTGGAGGGAGAGAGAGGAGAGAGAGGGGGGTGGGCCAGGTGGCAGATGGGGATAGGCTAGGGGAAGGGGGTGGTGACGTGTCGGGTGGGGATTGGCCGGGGTGAGGTGGCCAGAGGGGTGGGTAGACTAGGTTGGGTAGGTTTAGGAATTTAGGCGGACCGATTTTTATTCTGGGGGTGGTCGTTCGGGTCGAATCGGCCCGTCCGACTGCCCCCACTAAAATAATTTAATATTTTATTTGATTAAAACAAAGCCTCTGAAAACCGGTAGCAGACAAAACAAAATAATCCGGAGACCCGGTTTTTGTTTTGAATAAAGATGGGGCGTTTTTAGAAAACACAAAATAGGTTTTCTGCAAATAGTTTTATGCAAGCAAATGCAAGATGATGACGATGTTCAAATGCAATGTGGCATGATGACATGAGCATGCGGTCATGATGATGCAATGCACAAAAACAACGCGATTTTCTAGTAGTGGTTTTGCGGGATGCCACATTCCAGTGATGGGAGGTACTGTGCCACATCACCTGCCTCCCCATCACCCCGGCAAGGTCCTACGCCCCCTCCACTATGTCCCCACCGCCCCGGCGAGCTCCTGCAACCCCTAACCAGCTTCCTCTCTAGTTTTTTAATCTTTCACTTCCTGCCTCGCCACCACTGGAGCGAGGACTCGCATGCCCCTCTGATGTCTATGCACTTCTATACTTGTAGACAGTTGTTGGGCCTCCAAGTGCAGAGGTTTGTAGAACAGCAGCAAGTTTCCCTTAAGTGGATTACCCAAGGTTATCGAACTCAGGGAGGAAGTGGTCAAAGGTATTCCCTCTCAAGCAACCCTGCAATCAAGATACAAGAAGTCTCTTGTGTCCCCAACACACCCAATACACTTGTACGGTGTATAGGTGCACTAGTTTGACGAACAGATAGTGAAATACAAGTGGTAATAGTGCCAGAAAAGAGCTTCTGACTTGTTGTTGACGTGGGAGAGACTAAAAGCAAACTGAAATAAAGATGGATGCAATCAAACATGCAACAGATCTAGATGCAAACGGTGTTTCAATGCTTAGAAACAAGGCCAGGGGATCATACTTTCACTAGTGAACACCCTCTCATATAAATATCCTTTCTTTATGATACTACTCTTAACTACTCTCCGGTTGGACACTTTAATCCACGGTAGGCCTACAAAAGCACACCTCAAAGTCCGCCTTCCCCATCTAGATAACCCCACACTATCACCTTGAGCGCTAGATGGTTCCAACAAACACCACAATTTCATAGAGACAACCAACTCAAAATATAAATCATGATAAATATATATGTAACCTAGCTTAAGTGCCACACACGGTGAGCACGCTGTCACTTTCACACACATGGGGAAAAGCATAGATCTATTAAAGCACAATGAGTATTTATGTAGACTAAAGCCTAAGTGCCACCATGGCGGGCACGCTGACACTTTCACACACATGGGGAGAGCCGGAGATCTAATGAAGCACTTGAGTAGCAAGGTAGATCTACTTGATTACAAAGCTCATGACCACAACAAGATCATGCATAGGTAGAGATGAACACATAACTACCGGTAGAGCCCTTAGCCTCGAGGAAGAACTACTCCCTCCTCATCATGGGAATCAGCAACGACAATGAAGATGGTGGTGGAGATCGATGGAGATGGCTCCAAGGGCAATTCCCTGTCCCGGCAGGGTGCCAGAATAGACTATCTGTCCCCCGAATCTCCCCATCGGTGGCGGCGGCGCTGTGGAACTTTTCGTGGCTTTCTCCCGGATGATTTAGGGTTTTTGGGTCGGAGGCTTCTTATAGGCGAAGGAGGCAAGGTCGATGGAGGGCTAGGGGGCCCACACCCCCTGTGGGCACCACCAAGGCTGGCCTGTGCCTAGGGGGTGCGGCCACCCTGGTGCCCTACTCCGTCTCTACTTCGTGGTTCCGTGTTGGTCCGGGAAAATAATGACTTTGGCTTTTGTCCCGTCCAATTCCAAGAATATTGATTTTCTGCCTTTCTGGAACCAAAAACTAAAGAAAACAGGCAACTGGCACGGTGGCATATTGTCAATAGGTTAGTTCCAGAAAGTGTATAAAAATACCTCAAAGTATAGACAAAACATAGCAAAGTTGATACTAAACAAGCATGGAACATAAAAAATTATAGATACGTTTCCGACGTATCACCCTCCTCTTCTGCGCCCATCCTCATGAATTCCAGTCGTCGAAGATGTAGTCGAGCTCAGCATGCTCGTGATTATGCGCATGTCTGGTCCTCTTCTTCACCAGATTCACGCCGCGACGAGCGATGCTTAAGCGTAATCTTTCATGTACTCCCTAGACTGTAATTTTATTCATGAATTGGACAAATTGGTACCCAACTTGCTTGCTGGTAATCCTCCATTTACTCCATAGAATGTAAAATTGATATATGATACCTTTGTTCCGGATTCATGGATATAGTATAGTAGATTTTTCTCTAGTATACCTAGGTTTAATCGAACCTTGGGAAACATTGCTAAAAGGAATTAAAATAAGGACATGTCTACAAGACTTTATTTTTTTTGTTTTACCTTCGTTTACCGGACCAATCTAGTTTACTTTATATCGTGGGTTGATTCAATGGATGGAAATAGGCTAGGGTTGAAGATCCACCTGCATCTGCATATCGTATAGGATAAAATATAATAATAATAGGCATAGTCATGTGTAATGTTCTGATAGAGATAATCTTTGTGGAAAGCACATCCTAATATACTAGAGCCCCTGCGAGTAGTAGGCTTATTAATAGTATTTTGATCCAACCGGTTGCACCATAAAGTATCGGGCTATAAATAGTTATTAAATGATAAACACCCGATCAAAGGCTTAAGAAGAGATGTTGCTGTTGATTCCGAATGGATCGCTAAGCAAAGACCGTACATCCCTTTCTATCACTGGGTTTTCTATGAAATTGCCGCCAGCCAAGTATCTCACCTCAAGCCTTGATCGATCTCGAGGGTCTTGGATACCTACAAGTCCAAATATCGAGGCAAGAGACAAAGAAACAAAAGATATAAATCCCTTATTCAAACAATACAAAATACTCCCATAGATTAGATACACACAATGGCTGCGAGGTTTCTCCCCAACCCGCAGCCCGTGAGGACTACTCACTCGTAACAATAAGAACAATGATAGAAAACATTATGAAAAATACTTAAATTGAAATCAAATATTCTTACAATGGTCACCAAATCACAAGAAGATCTCAAGTACAAAGTATTGGCTATGGCTAATGGAAAGGATGAGGGTTGGAAGGGATGAACTATGGTGTGGATCTAATTTTGTGGTGTTGTGATGCAATCTGAGAATGGCAGCCCTCTGCACGACGGATGGGGCCGCAAAATATATAAGTGTCTTCACAAGAGTTGTAGGGTTTGATGATACGGAGCCGCCGCCACATGGTATGGGCAGGTCGCGCCCATACCAGTGGTCGTTACGACATCTGGCGCCTGGTAATTGCTCCAGGATTGCTTGGTCATGTGGACTTCCTTAAAATCTTCATCTATAACTCCTGATTTCGCATTAAAAAGTGTGATTTTCTGCACCACACAATTTAAAGGAAGGTTTTGCATATATTTGCAAAAATTAGTCATTAGGGGTAGATCAACAGAGATTGATCTCAATTTCCTGACAAAAACAATGTTTAAACGCGGAAAAAGATGGAGATTTTTGGAGCCATCAATACCTTGCTTGGATATGTGTTATGAGGTGTGTTGGATGAGAGAGGGAGCAGATCTTGAGTGAGTAAAGGAAGTTGTTTTATTGCAAGTTCTATTTCACACTGGAGGTCCCAGAATATTTTTAGTGTTCTTCCCAGAATCTGAAGGTGAGGAGTGTAGGTCATGCTAAACTGAACCATAAAATCATATAGAGATTGTTTGTTAACACATATCACTAAATTTGCGAACTACAAATTGTGTACTGTCTGAAACTGAAAATGGATTGCTCTGTCCTTGGCTTTCATCCTTGTGTAAATAAGCCGAGATGAGAAATGAATGGAATTCCATTACTTTAGGATCAATAATAATATATTACACCTAGATTATTTATACTTTAGCACCACAAATATGATTAAACTTGATTAGTATATTTTAGAGAATCTTATGTGTTGTAGTATCTTGAGAAGTCATGGAACCCATGAAAACCATCCTCTTAGCGTTCCTTGGGACTGTTTATTACCTCCAGATTTACTACTCTTGATACATATGACCATCTTTGTTCTCGAGCAATACACTTGAGTGC
The DNA here is from genome assembly GCA_916181665.1 of Avena sativa. Lineage (NCBI taxonomy): Eukaryota > Viridiplantae > Streptophyta > Magnoliopsida > Poales > Poaceae > Avena > Avena sativa. The sequence goes on along the minus strand of OV702285.1, from coordinate 89,617,186 downwards.
TTCTCTTAATAGCACACAATTGACAGTATGCTTGGCATGCAAATGCATGCTCTGCTTGTGTGCTTTTCTAAATAATGGTTAAGGATTTCAAGAAAACTAAAATAGAAGACTAAAGAAGCTTAATTATACTATTGTAGATACACATGAATTATTGTCTCGTGTTAGTTTATTTTCCACAAAAACACCAATTGAGCATGGTGATTACACTCCCAAGGTGTCGTACTGCTTCAATCGCTGGACAAGGTTCCGAGGAGGCAGGCACAGAAACACAAATAACGGTACCCCACTTGATAGGGTATTTTTCAAGATCTTCCTAGAGGTAAGAACTAAACATATCTTGATTAATGAAAAAAAATTACGATACAACATATATACCCAAAATTCTCGACTGCAAATTATTTTTGCCAACCCAAGTTTCCAGAGTAAATGGCCACCGTCACGGATAATGCACAGCAACAATGATTAGTAGGAGCTCTCCCATCATCAATAACATACTATTCATAACAATTCCATTCTAACAACATAACCTCATTTTCTATGTGGAAAAGGGGTTGTTGGATGCAATTACTAATGAATTGACCATCGATCATTTCCATAAGATGAAAATCATCATGCGAGAATGAAATGTAGTTTTTTAATATATGTTTATTTTTCTATGTTTATCATCTCCTTTAGTATTTGCATGGATGATGTTAACATGTTTTTATCCGCATGCACAACATTTATTTTCAAGATAAATAACAACCTATGGACTATTTGGATTTTGGTCCTTTTGTTCAAAAAGTTTTGTTCACTTTATTAGTAAATTGTCACATTGTTGCTGGATGAATTTTTTATAAATTATGGGAAACTGGTATATATATTGTACATGGACATTTATACCCTGTTTTTTCTTTCAAAAAATATTAAATTTTATACATGGGTGTGTCCCTAGTACCTTACACTTACATGGTATCATTGTAATGAATATATATAGATGACAGTGAGGTAAATATCACTTAAGCTTTCAATGCCAATAGGGCTGATTGACTATGTAGTTGTGTGACATAGCTCTAGCGTCACTTCTGCTTATAGTTTTGTATGGAGGACTACATGCATATTTTTAAGAAAGGCTGAAGATGCTATAGATCTTGGAGATGCCATTCTTGTCTTGGAAGTAGTTTCTGTAGCCCTGGTTTACACTTTATTTTTGTAGCATGTGAAATTTGTTACAAGATTATTCAACATAGGAGAAGAACACACCTTCTAGAAGTAGGATCTGAACTTTTGTAGCTTCAATTCTTTGGTTGGTGGCCTGCTATGTAACCACTTGCCACATCTGCTTGTCAGGTTTTCCACTTCAGTCAATCAAAATTCTACAAGAACTTCAAGATGAAGAGGAACCCTCGCAAGGTTAAATGGACGAAAGCATTCAGGCACTTGTGTGGAAAAGGCATGCCACATGTTAAAAACTTAATGTTTTTATATCCTTGCAGAAGCGAGTAGAGAGCATTGTCAGTCCCAATCCAATGCTTGTTTGCATCGACCAGGATTCCACGTTCGAGTTCGAGAGGAAGAGGAACATGCCAGATCGCTATGACAGTAACGTCGCTGAGAAAACTTTGAAGGGCATCCCCTAATCACGCTGATTAGGCATGAAAGACAGAAGAAACACATCACTCAAGGCCGGTCGCTGTTCTCCAACTCATTATATCTGATTACTCTTGGAATTGTTTCGGTGTTTAACATGCGTTGTTATTCCCTCGAAACCAATCTATATGACATATACATTGTGGATGATGGTATGTCATATTATGATGTAGTGGAAGATACTTTGCTAGACACACCATCAGGGGAAAGATAGTTGAACTTACCTTGCTAATCATGTATCACACATGGATCGATGATCTTTTCGGTGTGGACATCACAGAGAGGGTTGTACAGGCAAGCGACGACAGCGGCGCCATCTAGGAACGCCACGAGGGCATCGTCTTTCTAGGCACACATAGGCAACCGTGTCGTCTAGTCCACGATGAGGACGCTGCCCAGAAATTCAGCTTGGCGTCATCCAGGATCGCGGTGATGGCGTCGTCTAGGATCGCCCTGGAACCAACTATGTGGTTGAGGGTGGAGTGCGGGTTCATTCCTCGAGGGATAAGTTTTCGTCCAATGCTGCTGATTGCTAAGCGCACCCGTGAATCAGATCGGGCTAACCCTAGACGTTAGATGATGTCAAGTGGGCGTGTTCTGTCCGTGTGTGATTTGTGGTGTATGAAAGCGAAATTCATATTCGTTCTTTTATAAGTAGTAGAGATAAAGATGATACCCGAGCATTTCGAGAGGCCTATGCTAGTTAATATTAGAAAGCCGTATGTCTTTCGTTTAAAGTAGATTGGCACTCTCCGCACATTAGATGGAAAATATGTAAAAGAAAGAAGTCCATATCACCCCCCTAACTAACAAGTTTGGTCTACTACCCCCCCCCCTAACTAATAATTGGGGCAAATTACCCCCCTAACTATACTAAACCGGGCAAATTATCCCCACAACGGTATCTGACGGTGGTTTTGGCCAGGGTGGACATCGGTTTAGACACCAATGCCACGTTGGGTGCAGATAACACCCCCAGGTTCCCCCCCCCCCACACACACCTGTGCCGACACTCCCTCGCTGCCCCCGTCCTGCCCCATCCCCTACTCCATTCCCCTACTCCCAGTCGCCCTGTCCCGCCGCCCGTCCCCGACCTCACATTGCCGCCCCCTACTCCATTTGCCGACCCCAGTCGCTATCCCCTACTCCATAGAGCTAGCCGCCCCTTCGCCACATCGACCCTGTCGTCGTCCTCTACTCCACATCGATGTCCTCTGCTCCACATCGTCTCGTCGTCGTCCTCTACTCCACATCGCCGCGTCGCCATCCGCTGCTCCACATCCCGCCTCCTAGTAGACTTTGCCTACCATAAAATCATCGGTCTTTGCTCCCCATCGCCTACCAGATCAGTCGGCCACCGAATCCTATGGAGGGGGCAAAGTTGAATGTGGAGCGGGCGGTGGAACATGAGAGGAATTTTGAGCGTCAGTGCTACTTGCAGCCGCCATCGAAAGAGGGGCAGGAGATTGAGGATGGTGTGGCTGCGTTGTTGAATTTGGCGCAGGCGCCGGTACAGGAGGTGAACACTCCACGATGTTACAGGGATTTGTTCCCGATGGGTGTGATGTGCAGGTGCAGAGGGGGCGAGCTGGTGATTCTGTGGGATGCCGATTTCAAGTGGGAGGGGTGCTGGAGTTGCCGGCTTCGACCATGGCCTCGTACGGGGATCGCGCGACAACAGCCGGATCGTCGTCACAGGAGATGTCTCAGGTGATCAAAATCACCAAATATGTTGTTAGTAAGTTAGAGCTGCGCCAGTTGATGCTGAAAGCTGCACAACACCCGCGCCCTACTTGGTGTGCTCGTTAGCTGAATCAAGAGAAGATGAAGTGTAGTGTAGTAGCTCTATGTTAGCTACAAATGGCTCTATGTTAGAAATCTTTTGGTGCAAGTGTAGTAGTTGTTTATTGTAGTGTAGTGTAGTTGTCTACTATAGATATGTAGTGTAGCAAAGTAGTAGAAATATTTTGGCATAGCATGGGAATGAAGAAGAAAAAGATGGGCATGAAGAAGAACTTGGTATGTAGTAATGAGCCTAGCTATGTAATCTTGCAACCTTTTGGTTTGAATATATGGGAAATGTTATGTTAGCTGAATCATGCTATGTTTCTAGAATTTATGTTCTCTATACATAGCACTTGCATGATGTTTATGCATTGAAAGTTGACAGCACATACTTAATTATGCAATTTTTGACAGCATGTATCTACTATTTGTAAGATTGACAAAACAGTTGAATGTACATATCACAGTGGGGCACCACATAATTATTGAACTGATTCCATTATTGCATAATAGCAACAAGAAAAAATTATTTGAATGTGACCAACATATGACAGGTTTGCATATCAATCCCACTTAATTTAATACATCAAAACTTCACAGGTTTGCACTCCTTTGACACATACTACTGGCAGTAACAATCTTGTCCATTAACTACTGTGCTCCACCTTCTCCACATTGTTTTCTCTTTTCTCCCAATAACCATTTCATCCTCCCATGTTTTGGCACAGGTTCAGTAACAACTTGGGACATTGGTATGGTCTTTGAAAGCTTGTCCTGTTGGGGCACTTGATTGTGATGCACATGAGCTTGCTGCAAAGAGTGAGTAATTGAATATTAAGCATGTTAGCATGACTCCATAAAATAGTACTTGATGTATATTTTAATTTTTGGATATTTTTACCTGAGGAGGAACAAATGGCCTGAAGCCGGCAACTTCCTTATGGGGTGGTTCTTGCTGCAGGACATGTGCTTGGTGAATGGCAGTAGGTTGCTGCAGGGCAGGAGCTTGATGAAGGGCATGAGCTTGATGCATGGCAGGTGCTTTCTTTCTTGATTTAGCTTTCTTCTCAGTATATAGCACATGTTTCTCTTGCTGCTGGGGTGGTTCTTGCTGTATTCAACATTGTAAGAATCAAGTAACAATATAGTAGTATCAACTTAAGTACAAGGACATCAAAATAATTTTACTAACCTGAGTTGTTGTTTTATCTTGCTTCTTCCTAACACTCCTGACTGCTTTCTTGTTGTGGGCATGTTCTCTCACAACATCTGGATTACTAGTGCACTTCCTTTTGTTATGCCCTTTCCCTCCACATGCAGAGCATGTAATTTTGCATTCCTTTCTTGTTAATTTGTCGCCCTTTGATTTCTCTTGCTCTTCCCTTCTTCTCTCTGTCTTTGTCCTTCCGGGCATTTTCTTCTTAATTGGTGGAAAGGGCCTTGGGTTTGGAGCTATTGGCCAGCTCTCTTTGCCCTCCACTGGATGCAAGACATGGCTGTACACCTGGTCGTACACATCAATCCTATAGCAAGGAGCAATAAAATCATCCAACTCTCTTTTCACTGTATATATAGCACTGATGGCATGGCAACATGGCAAACCAGATAGATCCCAATATCTACAGCTACATGTATATGTTTCCAAGTTGACGGTGAATCTTCTCCATGTCACTTCCATAACCTCAAATCCTTCAGTTCCATTGTAGAGCACTTGGCAGATACTTGATCTTTTAACATTCAACTTCAGCTTCTTGAAAATGTTGGGGCATATTGTTCCAACCCACCCTTCTGATTTTGCCTTATTCTCTGCTATTCTTGCCATCACCTTTCTCCTCAGGATTTCCATAGAAGTAATTACAGGATAAAACCTTGCTCTCATTATAGAATTGTTAAATGACTCACACGGATTATTTTCAACTAAATCACGGTAGGAACCAAGCTTAAAATTGGCTCTACACCAATGTTGAGGAGCAGTATTCATCATATCCCTTGCACCTTCTGGTGTTTTCAGTGCAAGCTTGGCCCAATTGTAGTTAAACTGAATCCTATCACTTGATTTAGCACAAGCCCAAAACAGCTTTTGGAAAGATTTGTCTCTATGTTGCTTTCTCCAATTGGCATATATATGCCGTGCACACATTCTATGTTCTGCCTCAGGGATGATCTCATTCACTGCCTTGATAAGGCCCTTCTGCTGATCAGATATGATAACCCATCCATCACCTTGGTTATTGATCTGTATGTCATTTTGCAATAATGAAAGAAACCAGTACTAGCTGTCATAATTTTCTCCTTCAACTGTAGCCCATGCAATTGGGTACATTTGATTGTTTAGGTCTAGGGCAATTGCACATAATATTTGGCCACTAATTGTACCTTTCAGAAAACATCCATCAAGCCAAACAACTCTCCTACAACCAGCAAGAAAACCTCTCTTGCAACCTTCTAGGCAAACATAAATTCTTTCGAAGACAGGATTGTCGATTACATCTGGGTTTAAAGTTACTGACACTGTGCTTCTAGGGTTGCTTCTGACTAGTTCCATATGGTAGTCATACACTCTAGAAAATTCTCCATTTGTTCCATCAACATTCCTCTCTAGCACAATCCTTTTTGCTCTTTTGCATTTTGAGTCACTAACATCAGCACACAAGTCCTCAAGCACTCTCTCTCCTGCATCTTCTCAATCCTCCACCCAGGATTATCCCTGATCTCCCTAAAATACTTCTCTGCTATCACTGTGCTAGTGACTAGCTTGTTGGTCCTCCTTGCTACACAATGGTGCACATTGTGGTACCTGCTAACTGTGAACCAATGTGTGTTGGGTACTAGTGAGACATATATGCTCCAGTTGCAACCAACCCAATTGCATTTGGCCAACACTCTTGTCCTCTCATCCTTGGGAAAAATTAAGTGCTTAATTTTTTTTAATCCATAATTGACTAGTGCTTGTTTGAATTGTCTGCTATCATGGAAAGCCTGCCCAACCTCATACTCTTGCACCTTAGCACTCTCATCATACACTTTGTGTTTTGTCTTCCTTGTTCTAACATTTCCATCACTATCTTCATCATATGACAGTTCGTCTTCAGAGTCAAAGTAATCACTTCCATCTTCTTGATCTTCCTTAACATTTTCTGGAACAATGAATTCTTCTGGCACTCTTGTTCCTTGCTGCTCTTCCTCTCCAAGCATTTGCCTCTTTACTCTCTTCTTCAGCTCTTGTGCTTGTTTTTTGTAACAAATGGCCTCTTCGTCTTCACCACTGCTATCATCACTAGCTACTTCATGGACAGCATCGTAGTCACTATCTGAACTGTCCTCACCACCTTGGTCTTCATGTATCTCTTCTATCTCCTTACCTTTATGCTGCATTGCTGCCCTAACAACTGGCAGTTTACTTGCAACATTTGACTGAACTAGCTGCTCCTCTTGGTGCTTCTCATGTTGAAGTTCCTGCTGCTCGTGGTGCTGCTCTTGGTGCCAAATTGTGCTTTGGTCATGTTGAAGTTGTTGCTGCTCTTGATGCTTCTCATGCTCAAGTTGCTGATGCTCTTGATGCTTCTCATGCTCAAGTTGGTGCTCGTGCTGCTGCTCATGCTCAAGTGGATGGTGCTCTTGATGCTTGTCTAGCTGCTGCTCATGCTCAGCTTGATAATCAACTGCAAATTCTTCCGCCCCAACATCTAAACTGGTTATCTGTGGGTGCCTTACAAAGATCTCAACAAAACCAGCACATTCTCTTGTCACGTAACTAACCATACTGCTCACAGTTAGATGATCAACAAGGCTGCACATGAATTTTTTCTCCTTCTCAACTAGTATCCAACTCAGATTTATCTCAATCAAATCTTCATCGAAAAGCAACATGAAATTAGACAAGTGCTTCTTCAAATCTACCACAGTCAGCTTTATAATAGGCACAGTTGACACGGCACTCCTTCCCCCGATGTACTTCCATTCCTTATCAACGTATTCCAACGTCCCGCGATAATGGAAACGAACAGACAATGATTCCATCCTACAAAAACAATATGAACAATCTGAAATTTTTAGTGCCAATGCTGCTACTTTGTTAAACTGAACTAAACTAAATTTATACTCAAAACTGAATTTTACTGCCAATGTTGCTACTAGATGCTGTTACCAGATGCAGCCAATGCACTATCTAAACTCAACTAAACTACTTTAACTGGATTTATAGTTATGGACAAAATATTTGCCTAGCTATATGAACTTTGTGATACTAGGTAAAGGTTACCCTTGCCTAGCTAACTGAATCTACTGTCAAAACTGCATTCTCTGAATTCTAACACCTTTTTTTTGACAGTGCCCAAACCACCTGGGTTGGATCGGATTGATACATAGGAAGATGAAGTCATCTCACCTGCACTTCGACGCTGCACTACAACCGCAAATCAATTCCACGGATCCTCAGCAGTTGATGCCACCGATCCAGCTGTTTCCAAGGCTACTCCACACATGCAGTCTAGTTGAGAAAACTGAATGTCAGGAGAGATAGAGCAAAGGGAGATCAGAGGGACATACCAGAGGGAGAGCAGAGGGACATACCAGAGGGAGGAGCACCTGCTCGCCGGAGAGAGGAGCACCAGATCGCCGAAGAGAGGAGCACCTGATCGCCGTCCTCACGAGATAGCAGCCCACGGTGCCGCAACTGCCGTGATTCTGGATCAGCTCGATCAGCGCCGCAACTGCCGTGATTATCGACCAGGTGCAACCGAACGGCCCAGCGTCTACATACCCAAACCTGGGAGGGGGTTATTTGCACCCAACGTTGGCATCTAGTGTCTAAACCGGTGTCCACCCTGGCCAAAACCACCGTCAGATACCGTTGTGGGAATAATTTGCCCGGTTTATTATAGTTAGGGAGGTAATTTGCCTCAATTATTAGTTAGGGGGTTAGTAGACCAAACTCGTTAGTTAGGGGGTGATATGGACTTCTTTCTACGTAAAAGGCTGATCTGGCGCAACTGTTCTTTTTGCCAATCTTGGTCTCTGATGTGACGAAAATGAAGTACACTTTGAAGTCTGAACCAAGTGATTCTATAGACAGACAGTAGGCTGTAGGCAGGCAACAACCCCAGCTGAAAAAAATCAAGAAATGATCATAGTGTTCCGCAGTCGTAGTCCGGCATCATGAGGAGCCCCTTGGCGAGCATCCCGGACAGCAACTTGTCCCGCACAAACCTCACCGCGGCGTGCTCGTTCTGCTGCAGGAACCCCACCATGTAGGACGCCGCGATCAGCTGGACGCTCCTCCACCGCCTGATCCCGGCGTACCTGCGCAGAGCCGCCTCGACGCTCTCCCTCCCGTCGCCGCCGACGATGGCGTCGCCGAGGCACCGGGCGAGGACGACGGCGTCCTCCAGCGCCGCGCACGCGCCCTGCGCCAGGTCCGGCGTCGTCGGGTGGAGCGCGTCGCCGGCCACGCAGACGTTGCCCTTGCTGATACCCGCGAACATCAGCGAAAGCGGCGGGCGGTACCGCAGCGGCGCCACGAGGACGTCGTTCATCTGGATCCTCTCCACCGCGTCCAGCACCTGGGGAGGGGCGCTGATGCTCCTCAGCTTGGTCAGCACGAACTGCTTCATCGCCGTCGCGCTCTGCTCGACGTCATCCTTGCCTGGACAGGCAGGAGACCATGTCAAGAACCAGTAGACGTCCGTGCCGCCGCAGGGCACCAGGCCGGCCCGGAAACCTTTGCCTGTGAACTGCATGAACTTGGGCTGGAAACCATGGCTGTCGGGGTACTTGGCGTGTCCCCGCGTGGCCCTGCGCCCCGAGTCGCACGGCTTGGCGAGCCCCAGCCACTTCGCCACCACCGAGTTGATGCCATCGCACCCTATCAGGACCTTCGCTCTGAGCATGGAGCCGTCGGCGAGATGGAGGATCTTGGCCTCGCTGCCGGTGTCCTGGTCGATGGAAACGATCTTGGAGGAGTAGCGGATGGTGCCTCTGGGCAGCTCCTCTTCCAGCGCCTGGAGCAGAACGTTGCGCTGCACGCACCGGGCTTCGTGCGGTCCCCTGCATTCATCAAGGAACATGTCTAAGAATCAATTTCTTCACCCAAGAACAGACTTGTATAGATAATCACCGTTTTCCCTGCACCCGTATATCGATTTCTCGCACGACTTGGCCGGTAACCGAAGACATGACACGCACCCTATTATCAAGGAGGACATAGATCATGGAGCTGAAAATAAAGGTTAATACTAAGTGTGTAGCTGGGCTAGATGATGGAGCTGTACGTACCCCTGAACCTGCACATGCTGGCTCCTCATCTTGTCTCCTACCCCGAGAGCATCAAGCGCGCGGAAGGCGTTCGTCCATGTCATGAACGCGAACCCGGAGGTCCGAAGCTCCGGCGACGACTCCAGCACCACGCTCCGGACGCCCTTCCTGCATTCAGATTCAGTCAGCATGGGAAACTAAGTTCTCACAAAGAATTCAGACAGCATGGGAAACTAAAACATGAGGAAATCCAACTGACCCAAGGCATACCTGTGGAGACCCAGGGCAACGCCGAGGCCGGCCAGGCCGGCGCCGGCAATGACAACGTCCTCGGCGGCGTCCTGCGGATGCATGTTTTTTCACTACTGATCTGTAATGGCTTTGGTGTGCTCGATCGGGAGCTTGAACTAACAGGATGGCCAAGGTGTGTAGCAAATGACTGTATTATATGCCTGTGGCCTTTTGGAGTGGAGCGAGCAGCAGCCAAAGAGTTTCCTTCAAGAAAACTGAAGCAGCGGCGAAAGGGGATTTGTTGACATCATTGCTGATGCTGCTGCCCAGCTGATAATCCCGTTGGGATTCATAAAACAATGGTCAACTTGACAACCTGCATGGGCGTGGGGTGGTAGAGCAATTGTCAACTGGACTACTTGCATGTGCGACCAGTCTTCTTTGTTTTAAAATATACTCTCTTCTTTATAAAAACAGATTTGCTATTTTTAAGTCACCTCTTTCGTCATTAGATTTATCTCGCGATTCGTGCAACGTGAAGCTTTCACATGAGTTATAACTAGATTCTAACTGGGATTTTAACTAAGAATTAGTATAAATTATATAAGTTGCAACTAGGTTATAACTGAGAATTGGCACAAATAGTAAAATGATATCAGCGACTTAGAAATAAAAAGTTCTGAGACGCCTGAGATCTAAGCACTCCTTTATAAAAAAGACATCCTATTTAGGACGAAGGGAGTGGTATCTGTCCTCTTTGTTTTAGGCAATATTTGTCTAAATCCGAATGTATCTAGACAATATTTAATATATATTTATTCAAATTTAAATAAATTTGAGACATCTTATTTAGAACGAAGGGAGTGGTATTTATTTGGATGCGGATTTCTTTTCCTCCCGGCTGTGCCAAAACACGTTTAAACAATTAAATTAAAATACTATTCCTTCCGTATGTAAATAAGTGACCTGAATTTTCCTATATTCTAATGTGTCTACACACTAAAACGTGTTCAGCTACATGCATCCCGCCACTCAGCAGCAAAAGGCAACTTGCCAAAGAATACGTTGCCGACCACCCATTGTAGCAACACCTTCCGCCGCTTGCAAAGGCCAGTCGTCCCTTGTAGCAAAGGCCGACCACCCTCCTTGTAGCACCAACCATGGCTGTCGCGCTTGATAGCAAGGTTGATTCACCTTTGTAGCAACGCGGGTTACCGATGGCAGCAACATTGTTCTTGCTACGTTGTGCCTTCGCATCCTCGCCGACGATCCTGTCGCCCTCTAGATCTTCATGTGGTCTTCGTCCATCAGCGAAGTCCGTCCCGACGATACGCTAGGCAACGCGGCGGCAGGGAGATGGAGAGGAACGTGGGCGGCGGGGGAGGATGAGAGGCGGCGGTGCGTTGCTAGGGCAAGAAGCGCCATTGAGCTCCCGATGCGGTTTAGAGTATTTGAGAAGAGGAAAAAGGTAGAGAAGAATACTTGGATAGGAGAGGATGCGGTATCGGTAGACCACCCATCGACTTCTTCGTTGATTTAATATAAATCATACTAACTTTTAGGTTTCTTTTTACTGTTGTTGATGATTATTAATAAATCAGAAGTATTTTATAAAAAAATTGACACTTATTATAGACTAAGGATAGTATTTTTTTTTAGCATAAGAACATTTTGAAAGCAGCTTATTAGAAGAAACGCGTAGGCATCGTTCGTTCAATTCTCTTCTTAGTTTCAGGCCCATAAAGCAATGATAGAACTGACCGAGTTGAGCGTTTGATCCATTGAGGAATTCAGCCCAGCCCACCGTAGCCCCATCTGCTGTTCGTTGCTCCCCACGGTGTCGCCAGGAGACGCGCACGCGGTAGACGACTCAGTGGAGACAATGACACACCCATACCACACGCGCGGCACGGCTTTACCATGGATCGTGCCTTACGTGTCACCTCGCCACGGACGCATGCTCTGCTGTCCAGTACGGCGACATGGGGCAAGGACACGTCGGATCCCCGGACGGCTCCCCCCTCGAAGCATTCCCTCGTGGCGTCGTTGTCCGAGCCTAGGACAGGGGATGCCGATAGATAAGCATCACCAAGTTCGAAATTCGTTCACGGCGCTCCAAATTACAGTAGAGGTGTAGTATGACATCTTACAAGTCCTCTTTATTTAGCAACGAGAAGACCTAAACACGAGACGAGCTTATGCACGAAACTATTTACACAAAATATGCACTACAGGGCTAGCCGCCGCAGCAGCAGATTCGCGGTACGATCACTTGTCGCTACCACACCATGATGGAAGAACCATGCCAGTTCGTGCAAGCACACTACATCACACCAGCGTGGAGCAGGCGGACGTGGCGGGGTCGAACAGCGCCGGGAGCAGGTACTTCCGGCCGCGCGCGCCGTGGGCGTTGTAGCTCGCCCCGGTGGCCGCGTCCAGCAGCAGCTGCCCCGCGTACCCGGGGTACGCGCCCTTCCCGTAGACGCCCGGGCACGCCGTCGCGGCCTCCAGCGGCGCCGCGCGGTCGCCCTGGTAGAACCCGTCGCCGAACGGGTTGGTCACCGCGCCGGCCACCATGCTCGCCACGTTGGCCACCAGCCCGTCCATGCCCACGTCCCCGTTCGGCGGCGCCAGCGCCGGCGCCTGGGGCCCGTACGCCGGCTGGTGGAACGGCCACGCGCACTGCCCGGCGCACTGCGTCGCGGGGTTGCCCGCCCACACGTACGCCGTGCCGGCCTCCGCGTCCACCGACCCGTGCCGGCCGCACCGGCTCATGCAGAACCCCTCCACGGCCACGTCCTGCGCCGTGAGCACCAGCGCGATGCCGCCATTCGCGGGCCTCGCCCTGGCCGCCAGCGCGGGCAGCTGGGACAGCTTCAGGCTCTTCCCCAGCGAGCACGCCTCGTCCGAGACCTGGCCGGACAGGACCACGCGCGCGATCTTGGCACCGTGTTCGCCGCTGTTCTTGCCAACGGAAGCGGCCGCCGCCTTGGACAGGTACAGATGGTGGATGCTGCTCCACCACTGGGAGACGGACGGCGAAGAAGGGGACGCGCGCGGCGCGGCGGAGAGGGAGAGGAGGAAGTCGGAGACGATGGCCTTCTGCGCCGACGTGAAGCGGCCGTACCAGAGCACGGACACGGGGATGTCGCCGTGCAGCACGGCGCCGTTGTGGTACGTCAGGAGGTTCGGCTGGGGCTGGACCAGGAACATCAGCTTCCTGGTGCTAACTGACGCGGCTGCCATGTTTGTGGAAAGCAGAATCAGCATCAGCAGGACGAGGAAGTTTTCCTTGGCCATTATATTTGGGGAAGAAGAGGGGTTTAGATTTTTGGAAGAAGGTTTTGCGTGTAGCTATGCGTGCTTTGTAAGGTGATGTCTGTGCTGTGAGTGTGGGGGAGGATAGGCTAACCGAGGGCTGTTTATATAGGGGAGCTCGGTGCGATATGCCATTGCCAAACTGTTATATATGCGTATGTTAATCAAGCCGTTTCCTGTGCCGGAAGAAGGCAAGTATAGGGGTTACAGAACAGCTAAATACTAGTACTGCTACTAACGCTAACCGGTGTGCTTAAATGCAGCCACTTACTCCCTCCGTATTAAAATATAAGATGTTTTAGGTTTGTAAAGAATATGAATCTAGACTTGTTTTAGTATGTAGGTTCACTCGACTTTCGAGTGAATCTATACACTAAAAGATGTCTAGATTCATTTTCTCCACAAACCTAAAACATCTTATAGTTTGAAACGGAGGGAATACTTGTTTTTCTCTTTAATCATAAAACGTACTCACCAAATTTTTGTTTGAAACAAGGCAAATAATTTGCCATTTTCATTAATTAAGGAGAAGGTTTTAGAGACAAATGCCTATTACAAGCCATAGGACAATTCTCTATTCCCATTGCAAATAGTCGTACTTAAAAATTGTCATAGATTATAAAAAGTATTTCATGGAAAATATGATGATAAAGTTTTACATGATATTACATATCTTTAAATGACCAAATTTGAAACACATTCAATTGGCAAGACCTAAATCTTGGATTGGAAAATAAATGAGAACAGAGAATTGTCCATATCTTGCATATAAAACCGATAGGTAAAGCAAACCAAGACCAATTGGTGAAGACCACGTGGTCGCTTTCCTCTTAAGGGTGCTGCTTGGTGCTTGACGAGTTGGGGCTAGGGTGGGATGGACATTCTTTGGAGGGCGCAGCGGTTGCGGTTTTTCTAGTCTAGTTGATCCGTCTTTGTCTTCATTCTTTTTTGCTTTTCCTTGTTTTAGTTCGGGTGTGTGTGTGCTGCTGCCCCAGCATCTTGTGTCGTGTTTGAGTGTTGTGTTGTCTGGCCCAGCAGCGGTCTCACCTGTGTGCTTTATTTATAAAGCGGGATGAAAGCCTATTTCGAGAATGACTGCATTTGTTTCCCTTTTTGTGATAATCTTGGTTCCATTTTGTTTGAGATGTGGCGTATGTGGGAGGTTGGGCAACCTCTCATGATTGGATCCCCGTCTGGCTGCCAAATTTGACTCGGAAGAACACAGTCAGCAGCAGCCATAATCCAGTACAAATCATAAATGCATGGAGTACTAAACCTTAAAATGTCAAGTACTCGTGGTCTATTATTTTGCAAGCATGGCCTCGTTATGCATCGATGTTCGTTCTCCATCAGCTCAAGGTCACGGGAGCAAGAACAATTTATCTAATTATATATTTTCATGGATCCATAACTTTAGTTTCATTTTGCTTAAAAAATGCAATGTTCCTCGAGATGATTTCTTGACTCTAATTTCTTGTGCTAATATCTAGTATCCCATAGCAGTAAATGTGCAATATACAACGAGAGTATACTTTATTTATTTATTTTGTGAAAATTCCACCGGTTTATTAACAATCATCAATAATAGTAAAATAAAGGCAAAAAGTAATAAAACTAAAAATAGATCCACGGACCACCAAACGACAACTACAAACATTAGTGCGAGAAGTCATTATGCTAAGTCCTCAAAAGATCACCGCACTAGATAAGCCACCATTGCCAAAGAAGACATCCGTAGATCGAAAGAGGCCGATCTGAAATCACACCAACGAACATGAAAAGTGACCAGTTCCCAAAAGATCCGCCGGACATACGACTTTACGAGCCATTCGTCGGTGCTAGATGCACCATCGAAGCGAGGATAGGGCGCAAAGGGCCTTATTTTGACTTCAAGATGTAGTCATCGCCTCACCTTCCGAAAAGAGACAAAAAAATAGCCTAAACAAAAAGAACTCCCTACGAGCGAGGGGTTGTGGTCCACAATAGCTCCAAGGTCCCAAAGGCCACTGGAGACGGAACGGATTGACGGCGTCACCAGCGAGGGAAACACAACCCTAGATGGGGCTTCAGCCACCTCCCCCACCGCCTTGATCGCCTCATGAGGAAAACACAAACCTTGTTCCGTCGTTGCAATAAGAGACCATTGCGTACAACAAAGATCGACAATTGCGTCAAGTATATGGACACCACGCTGGTTTAGGGAAATAGGCACAAACTTATCGAATGGCCAAGAGAGGTTGGCAAAACCGTGGCCTTTGCCCGCTTTGCAAGCAAACCACGAAGACGGTTGACCGTCTTTTAATATCGTGTTGTTTCACAAAACGTATATGGGCTTATCTAAAGGAGTGGATTGGCATCTCCGAATTGGATCAATTTCAATGGACGGGACTCTCTATAGGGAATTGGTGAAAAATAATGATGGATAGACCTATACAAAACCACAAAGCCATGGTTTCATTTACCCTTCTCATCTCTTGGGAGATTTGGAATGAACGCAATGACCGAGTCTTCAATAAAAAATCATGTGCGGCCTCTTGTAGTCATAGATAGAATTAAACGCGAAGCCCGTTTGTGGGTTAATGCGGGAGCTAAGCGCTAGGGTGAATTCATACTGGAAGAGTAATTTGTTTGCATAGATTGAAACTTTTTATTATTGTAAAACTTCTCCTCAATTAATAGATTTGGGCAAAGCTTTTGCCCCCAATTCAACTAAAAAAAATATCACCATACGAGGGTAGCGAGCATGCTTGCAGCTAGAAAGAAGATGCCTCCGGAGAAAATGATACTGTTGCTCACAATGCCCATGGAGACACAAGTCGACGGGTAACAAAGTTATATTTTCGTGACACAGAAACTTGGTCGAAGGGGAAGAACCATTGGTCCGCAACACGACCATCAATTTGTATTGGAGGAGATGATATTTCATTACACTGTAGTCTAAACTACTATAGGGTTATTATCAACAGCATGCAGTGTCCAAAGAAACATACGATTTGAGATAAGATGTGCCACGAACCAATCAAAGGCTAGCTGTTTTACACATGGCAGACACTATTAATTACAGCCTCTACAAACAACGAATACTACATGTAGGGAGCCAATCAAGTGGAGCCAAGAGAGCAAAGCATGCGGCGGTGGTTTAGGAATAGAGCGGCTTGCAAAACTGTTAGCCACGTACACGACTGGCGGAAATTTGTAAGTCAACCAACGAGTGCCACGTATACGTATAATTGGAGGGGGCCTGCCCATGATATCTTCCAAGATGAGACGGTGGCCATTGGCCTCCCATGAGCGCATAATCTGGCTTTCTACCCTCCGAGATCGAGAGGTTCGTTGGAGCTTTCCATCGGGGAACGAAAAAGTTTTTGCCGGAACTTACGGATATGTCGATCATACTACATGCAATTCATGCCTGCAAGAGATGATGCATGCATGGATGGATGCAGCCATGGGCAATCGCGATCGGGTCGTCCTATCAAATGATGGACCGGTCGCTGGATGCCCCTCTCCATGCTCCCCTGAGAATGAGATGGGAGTACATTTCTTCAGGGGTACAGTGGTGGTGAACAGTCATCATTGTCTACTATTTGTTTTTTGATATACTCAATCATTGTACGTACTACTGTACATTGCTAAATGATCCACAGTTCAAATTTTAGCTCGTCTTTTGCCTGAATGCGTGTGATGGACCCCTAACTCGTTAGGAAAATACAAAATTAGAACTGACGAGATATTGACACTCCTGGAGCTTGTTAACGTCATCTCACTGGCTTCTTGGCAACGCCCACGCCTGTGATAAACAGGAGCTTTATCTCTATCCTATTACTGCTAGGTCCTTGCCAGTTGCCACTAACCTACAGACATATTCAATTCGGTCTGCCTGATGCTGATGCTGATAGTGCTACTGCTACAGAATAACATCTGTAGTGCTAACACTGTAGCTAGACCCTGTGATTGTCAGTAGGTAGGCCGCTAACGTTCCCAGAAAATTGGCACTAGACCGAGCCCCTACCAGTCGTAGGAGTACATCATCCTCCATGATTGAGCCACACTGACAGAGATTACCGACAAAGCGAGCAGAGCACTTAACCAAAACAGTGATGTGTCATGGCCCGCCGGACGGCAGGCCCAGCCCAGCTGGCTGGCGGGCATGCACGGCCGCGCACGTAGGGCCCTGCCGGAGGAGGACGTGTCGCGGCAGGGAGCAGGAGCCCTCCCCTGCGTCTGCAGCTGACAGCAACGAGAGGGCGCTGTGCTCGTCCAAGGGATCGGACACGCACGCGCGCGGGCCACCTGTCGCCAATCGCCATTAATCGAAATAAGATCGTGGGACGCCAGCCGCTAATTTTTTTAAATAATACATTTTTTTATTAAATTGCACAAATAATATATAAAACGGACAAATTGCAAATCTGTTGAACGGACGAAGGCAGTGTGTCGTCCGTTGAACGGACGAAGGCAGTGTGAACGGACGACCGACTAACAGATTTGTAATTTATCCGTTTTATGTATTATTTGTAAAATTCAATAAAAAAATATATTATTTAAATTTTTTTAGCACGCCAGCCTGTGCGAGTGAGTCTTTGCACGGGTGTTCATTTTCCGTCGGGCCCGCCGTGTTCCCTCCGCTCGTCCCGTATCGGTTTCCTGCACACTGTTTCCACGCACGAAGCGGTCCGGTTTCGCTCACGGCCAGCGGCGGGGCGTGGCGTGGCGCGGCGCAGAGAAAGAAGAGGACAGGGGAGGTTGAGTGGTCTATTGGCAACAGCTGCTGCCGCTTGTGGGCTTGCGGCTGCTGTCCGTGAGCGTGCGCGACGGGGACACGGGCAGTGCCGACGAGATCAGCCGACCGTCAGCGACGGCGGCATCATGGGTCACGTGCGGTCTGCACGGCACAAACCAGCCGCTGGTCCAAGGGCGGCGACCTGGCCTGATTCGGTCTGGTCTGGGCCACCGTGAATCGTCGCGGAGCTTTGTCACGACTCGGGAGGTGGCCGGGTCGTGCGGGTCAGCGGAGCGCTGGTGCTCCGTACCTTCTTCACGCTTCCTCCTCCTAACTCTCCTACAGGCTCAATGATGGATGACCGTGAGGACCACCGGATCAGGGTCAGATCAAGGCATGGCTAGCTCGATGCTTGCGAACCGTGATCGCTCAGAACTTTGGCCTGGGTTCATGTATTCCTGTACGTACGTATGGTCTTTGACAGCTACAGCAGCAGCGACAATGGAGATGCATGTATCCAGGAGGATACAGTACAATGGCCTGCCAAGTGCACTACCTTTTCTTGCTTACAAACAGTATACAAACCATATATCAAGAAAAACAGTACTCGGCAGGCCTTCGAAGGACTGCGCGCAGTTATGGGTAGGCCTAGTCTGCCGTTCTCTTTCATATATTTATTTTTATTTTTATTTTTGATTTCTGTTTTCTCTTTTACTGTTATTTTTCAAAAAAAAAACTTCCTTTTTTACTTTTATTTTAAAAATAAGTATGGAGAAAATTTAAATAAAAAAACTGTTAAAATCCAAAAGTTGTTCAAATATAAAAATTGTTCAAATAGAAAATACCTAAACTTTTCAAATCAGATAATATTTAATTATGCAAACTTTTAAAATACATGTGGTCAATTGTTGGTATAAGCATGCAAACTTTTAAAATACATGTGGTCAATTGTTGGTATAAGCAGACATGGGTTCCGACGAAGTCTGTGGTGAGGCTCTTTTGGATCGTTGATAGCGAAGTCAGAGTCGTTGACTCATGGAAGAGTGATGACGATGACGCTTATTGGCAACCTCGGCGATGGGCTTTCTTCTTAGCGGTGCGTGTGTACTTCGCGTGGGTAGCCAGGTTAGTTGTGATGGTGAATATGAGCGTGTTTCATGACGATATTGGTGCAATTGTACGGGTTTTTGATCGGTATCCTCGCAAATAAACCAGTCAACTCTCTTCGGGGGTTTTCAATAAAATGAGACAAAACCGCTTGTCTTATAAAAAAAGATTATTCCAAATTTGAAATACATGTCGCCAATTGTTGATGACATGGATTCAGGCACAGTCTTTGGTGAGGCTCTATTTCGGTCGTCAACTGTGAAGTCAGAGTCATTAGCTCATGGAAGAGTAATGACGATGATGCTTTTTAGCAACCTCGAGGATGGGTTTTCTTCCTAGCGGTGTCTGTACTTCGTGTGGTAGCCAGGTTAATTGTGGTGGTGTGACCAATATGACCGTGTTTCATGATGATATTTGTGCATTTGTACCTTTTTGTCTGATTTCCTCGTGAATGAACCGACTCTCTTCGGCTTTTTAAACAAAATGACCGTTTTGTTCGAAAGAAGATTGTTTCAAATTTGAAAATTTACTAAATTTGAGAATTGTTCAAATCTGAAATTTATTCAAATATGAAAATTGTTGGGAACTGGTAATTGTTCAGATTACCCAAAAAAAGCAGATTTTGAGAAACAAATCATAGTACAGTTTTGTGGCAAAAATATTGATGGTCTGATTCTTAAATTTCTGTATGATACGTGTATTTTTCCACAATGTTTAATTTCATATTTTACATATGTCAAAATATATCCATGTTATGTTTAACGAGAACTCAAATCGGTTTTAGTCAGAACAATATCCACCTAATCTTAGAAGAAATAAACAAGCATACTTTTAACAACACAACAATATATGAGCACCATAGGAAGGAACTAAAGAAATTCAATAACTCGTATTGATCTCCGTCCATCTCCGAGCAGTTTTGCCGGACGGCTGCTCGAGGGAGGGGATGGCTGGCACCATCGCCCGCATTGGCGCGTGCGGGCGTACCGCAAAGGGTGACGACTGGTCGATAGCTTTGCACAACACCGTGTAAATCGACACCGCTGCGGGATTCGTACTCCCTCCGTCCGAAATAAGTGTACTTCTAGCTTTGTCCTAAGTCAAACTTTAATATGTTTGACTAACTTTTTAGGACAACGTACCAACATTTATGATACTAAATTGACACCATTAGATTTATTTTTAAATCTAGTTTTATAATATATCAATTTCATGTAATATATATTTTTATATTTCTTTATAAAGTTAGTCAAATTTGATTATCTTTGACTTAGACAAAAATTAGATGTACACTTATTTGCGTACGGAGGGAGTAGTCAGCAATGGCGTGAACGCTTGACGTGGTCCGCCGAGGAGCTAGCTTGCTGGCCAGACCCGTGGGAGAGGCGGCAGAGGAGACGATGCCTCCATGATAACGGTTGATGGGACGTGAGAGAGGAGGCAAACACTTGGGCAGTGATAGTAGTCATGGAGACTGGGCAGAAAATTAACCCTCTGTCTCGTTTCACCACGCGTGCAACCGATAGGTAAGTACATGCAAATTTAAGTTCTCCTGGGTCCTTATCCAACAAAACTCGATTTGGCAGTTTGCACCAGGCTTGGAGGTGCTATAAGAAAAACATGCGAGTTTTCTTAAATCCGAAAAAAAAAAAAATTAGGATAACTTGCTCACTTTTATTAATAGAAGGAAAAAATTGCAGAAATCAATAAACTATCATGGAGATCGACAAGCCACACATAGCGCCCGTGGTCTAGCGATAGAGCAAAACAAGCTAAGTTATGAGCATCTATATTTGACTTTCTTCCCTAGTGGACAAACGAAATATGAGCAAAACCTGAACGAGTCTCATTAATTCCTTGATGAAGCATATATCCCTCCTGTACCTTCAGCCAAATCCATAATTACTTGTTTGGAGTCACTGGCAATAACAAGGCTTTGCATTGACAAATCCATAGCCAAAGCGAGAGCTTCTCGACAGGAAAGGGCTTCAAGCGTCGCGGGATCTGATACTCTTTGGAAGACGACTGCCGATGAACCGAGATAAAGGCCATTACCATCACGGAAAATTGTAGCAACATCACCCAAATCATTGTTCCTAGAGACTGTCCCATCTACATTTCTCTTCATCCGATCTGGCGGTGTAGGGATCCCGCGTTGACAAATTTCGCTCTCCCATGTTCAATTGGAGCCCGAATCAGGTAGCTAAACCTACTCTATCACATCTAGATGATAGCGGCGCCACATGCAAACAAATACCTAAGGGGATTCGAGAAACGACGAACACGAAATTTCCAGTACGACGAGGGCACGGAGATGATTTAATTGGTTCATGAGGCAGAGAAGAGGCGGTTAGAAGACAAGTGTACCAGGAAGAAGAGCGGCGCCCTCCTATGCCGACGAAATAGGCCTCCAGGAAGAAGAGCGGCGCCCTCCTCTGCCGGCGAGATAGGCCTCCGGGAAGAAGAGTGGCGCCCTCCTCCGCCTCGGGAGGGCTTCGCCCTCTTCGTCCCCCTTCACTTTTCCCACTCTGATTTAAAATGACTACAGTCGCAACTAGAAGCTGACACCTGGCAGTAATATCCGTTGAAGAAAAGAGGAAAATGGGAAAAAGAGAAAAGTAGAGTGAGGATGTGATCGTATACTAATAGATATGGTCCCACTCGTCATAGAGAGCACAATGAGTTGTTTCATGTGCAAACTTAAAAAATCTCTGTATATATTGTGCTTCTCGCTACATTTTTTAACAATACAATACGACACGGAAAATTGCATGTTCTTATATGATTGCAGAAATACATGTATAAATAACAAACTAAAAATGCATATATAAATTTAATTTACTTAATTGGTGATCTAAAATAATTATTATCCATACACTCAGAAAACAAAAAATATAGACATGCAGATGTTTAAATTATGTTTCTATATGCAATTTGCCATAAAAATATAGAACACATAATAAAAAAGAAACATATGTTTTTAGAATGTGCGTTAGAATGGTACTGATAATTCTTCACAATTAAAAAATATCCTTTATTTTGCTCTCACCATTTCCAATGAAACTTTGGCAATAGAAAAATAAAAATAATAGAAAATGGCAATGAGTGGAATACAAGCAAAATAACAACTTATAAACAACAAAGTCTTGCAAAATATGAACAACATGTGCAAACCCAATCATATGGGATCTTAGTTATTACAAAGACTTAAGTCTTGACACCATAGTTGCTAGAAATTCATAATAAAACACACTAGTAGCGCACTACATCAAAGGTAATACGGGGTCGGCGTGAGATCATGTGAAACATGATAAGAACAACAGTTCTAGCAACCAAATTGTTGTTGGCAGCAAAGGGCTTCCACCCATACTTGAATCGAATCCTTCTGTCTGTTAAAGTGAAATATATTGCATTCATGTTGACACCATCTTCACCACCAACAAGATGTGCACTTTCCCTGCGTGGAATGTCTAGTACTGATGCAATAAACTTCAGGATGTGCTACAAAAAAAAAGAAAACACATTACACATATGGGGGATTTAGGTACAAAAAAGAGCTAGAAAAATTTTGTTGCTAGCAATGCTGACTTGGTACTAATGTGCAAAAAAATAGACCCAAGCCCAAATCCGCGGTACGCACACATCGGTTGATCCTAGAAATCTCTGGATTGCTTGGTTTCAATCCTTTTGAGAACACAAAGCAGTATGTTTGAAATCATAATATTCTGCATTTTTATATTAAATAGAATCAATAAAAAAGAAAACAAACATAAATCAAACAACAAAAGAATTACTGAGTGCTTTAAGAACAATTACCATCTACTCTTGGCTGGCATAACCAATCTTGTCAAGTGGATGCATAAAGGATCATTTTCCATATCTAACCTGATTTGATCACCATGTTTCATATTTTAATGTTTGAGAAACATCTTATAGTCATCACCAAATGCATGTCATTTGTGATGATTTCTTCAAGTTGAACACATACTGCTCATTATCTTCAGTTTCCACATGTAGGGTTGAATCTGTAGCGTCATTGAACTTTACGATTTCATAACATGGTATAGTATGCACATTGAAAAAACAATAAACATTAAATCATAGAATTAGTAAATCTGAATTGCTAATTTATTGTGAAACAATAACAAATTCTAGAAACACAAAGGATTTTACCAAATATTCTTCAAAATCACTGGCAATCCAAATGTGAAAAAGTTCTTTTGCTCTGCCCCTGCCCAAAAACACCCTCTCTGTCCTGCACACTTGGCAATTCATCCTAAAAACAATTTGAGGAACAAAAAACAAAACAAATATAAACAAATTATATATTTTATAAGAGGACAAACCAATAAACCCTATATATCAACTACATCTAATAATGTAACTGGAAAAATATACTTCAATGATCCTACAATTTATGCCATACTACAATGAATACACCTACTAAAATTTTGCTGAAAAATGAGCATACATTTCGCATCAGCCCCTCAACCCCCTAGAGATCTATTCCATCAAAGGAAAATAAAAATAGAATAAAAACCATACACGACAATCAGGTAGGAACAATGTAGAGCTGACGAAAAAGGAGCATTGAGGGTAGTCTAATTTTACCTCTAAATCTAATGAACAACAATTGTCAAAGATTATGAATCTGCGATCATCGACCTGCAGGGTGACAAACACACAGACAGATAAAACGAGTAAAAACATCACACAAACAGAACCCAGAAATCATTAACGCCTTGTTTACTTCTAGGGTATTTGAGGGGATAGGAGGGGATTATTTCGTATCCCGAAATTTCCCCGATAGGTGGTTTACTAGGCCAAATTTGGAGGGGATAATCCCGGAATATCCCCACAAATTCCTTCCAGAATAGTGTATTTTTGGCTAGATTAAAAACTTTCTATCACGGTAGAGTATTATTGGGAAAAAGTATTTGAGGGGATTGGAGAGTATAAGGTGAACACCAAATCTCCCCATATCCCCACATCTTTTAGAGATAAAAACATTAAAAAAGTAAACAAGCCCTAAGCGAAGGAGGAGACAAGCGTCGAAACAAAGGAGAGAAGCGCCGGAACCCACTACCGACAGGCTTCGTCCCGTCTCTCCGCCGTCACTCGACATTGTCCCCTTCGATTCATCTACTCTATAGCGATAAAAAGAGAAAAGTCCAGAAAACAAAAAAGGCCAACAAACAATACATACAAGCAGACGAACAAAACGCCCAACAAAACATGGGCCGACTCGCTGCAAGAAACGATGTACAAAAGCCAAACATCGCTGTCTAAAAAAAAGTCAAACAACGCGAATCTTCAAGACAAACAAATCAAGAGGTCGCGCGTGTCGATCGAGCGCTAACCGGAATCTTGGGCAGCTGAGAGTTAGCATACCGCTACAAATTACCATATTGTTGTGGTTTTGTGATATTTCCCTGAAGAAATAAGTCTAATGGTGCTATAGATGAACAAATTGTGGTCACATTTATATAGAGAGATTTACAAGTCAATAAGACTAGCTGAATGCCCGTACGCTGTTACGGTTTGTTTAATTTTTTCTCAATGGCGTAAAAAAATCATATGTAGAAAAGATAACCACATATTATTTAGAAGCACACCTTATTAAAAAATTGTGTTCTAGAGTATAGAACATATCTAGGCGTTCAGATGCTGAATGTTGCTTTGAGATCCGGGAAAAAGTTGCTGGCCGGAGCTAGATTATGCCGATTTTCTGTATCTCGTTGAAGAGAGGGAATCTCGGGAAAAGCAAAGTAGAGAGTCCCATCCGTACCTAGATTCATTGGAGAGAGAGGGAGATGTACCGGAAAATACCTTTTGGCTCATAGGTGCATTTGCATTTATTGTGAGAAAACATATTTAAAAAAATATTAAAAAATTGATAAAAAATATCTATATGTATATTCGAATATTTTATGTCTGTTCACAAGTTTTCGGAACAAAAAAATATTTTACATGTCATGTATAAAAAAGACAAAATATCACGTGAGTACGACTATTCACAGGGCATTTTTTGTCTTTTTCCACGGAACACGTAGAATATTATTTCATCCGAAAAACTTGTAAACAAACATAAACTATTCGGATGATGTAGACATTTTTTAATTTTTTTTGACAATTCAAATATGTCTCACAATGGGCGCAAATACACCCGTAAGCTGAATAGCCACCTCCGAATGTACCTAGACTCTCAAGAGCATGGACAACAATAGGACTAACTTTTTACCGAACCCCAATGAGCCTCTCATAGTACCCCCGTCCCTCTAGTCTTCTTTGTCCTATCCTCTTTTTCTCAACAATTGTCCATGTCATGCACCAGCGTACCTAAAAATGATTATATTTAATATGCATTGAAATTAAAAGATGCAACTTCCTATGCACATTCTTTTCTTGTATAAAACTCCGTTAATTAGTTTTCATCCGACATTCTTGCATTGTGTCAGGTCTATGTCGTTTTAATTTTTCTGGAACACGGACATAGTACATCAAAAAAATATTGAACTAAAATTTTATTATGTACATATGCAATATGCATGCAAAAAAAAAAAATGAAAGCTCAAATATGACAAAAAAAATGATCCATGCTCCTCTTTCCACAATGCCGTATTAGGGTTTTATATTGATTTTTTTCACTGTTATTGGCACGGTTGCTGAGTGAAGTCGTCAAAAGCATCTAACAAGAACGGGACTCTTTTTTTTTGCGAATCAGAGTTTCATTCATTAGACATCATCACAATGTTCATGCTGAATACAGGGAGTTAAAAAAACCGGTACTTGAGAGTTTTAGGATACACAGTAGAGACATGTTTAGCGGTCAGATGAGCTGCGCAAAATGCCACACAACTTACATGGCATAATTCAAACGAATTAAACTCCCTATAAAGCTCAAATAGATGGTCCAGGATCGGTCTGAGTGGCCGCCCTATTCTTCATTCTTGACTTCCAAAGCTCAACCAGCACAAAGCAGTCTGTCTTCAAAATAAGGTTTGCTAATAGCAGTATCACGACAGCACGCGGGTCTATCAAGAAAGGCACTTAATTAAGCATGCATACAATATAGAAAAAAACAGGGGCAAAGAAAGAACAAATTCATTTCGAGCCAAGGAAAAGAATCTTCTTTAGTCAGCTATCGTCTCAATTCACACACTGAATATTTAATCGTTGCGAACGGCATTGGCGTCTCCTATTATAAATTTAATAGGAGACGTGAATCCCTCTTGTCTCTGGGACTTCTTCGGCAGGGGTCTTTCCATGGACGTGAATCCCTCGTGACACGCCTTGCCAACAGTGTCGCATTTGCGCGACGCTAGGTGCACTCCGGCGTCTCACCCCACGCTATGGCATACACAGTTGTTTCGTGGATCCTCGTGGGCATCAAGGTAATCACACATGACAATGTGGCTCTACGTACCCCCCCCCCCCTCATGCATGCCAGACAATACCTGTGTCATCAGATCGAGGTCTCCATCGCCCACTCCCTCAGTGTCCTGGATGACGGGTTGCACCCACCACTCCGACACCTGCGTTATTGATGCAAATGGGCCTTGACGCATCCATATCTTATGGTTAATTTATGTGTAGAATGCATTTTTGTTTCTGAAGTATCTACGACATCTATTTTGAGAGCGAGGGAGTACAGATAATTGAAACTATAAGCAAAGGTAAGAAATCGGACGAGAGGAGAAATTTACACTGTGTTGTATAACATACTGCAGATTAGCTAGCCCGACACAGATAGTCCTATCAAGTTGTGCTTCGGTAGATTGTGCACACAGAGGATCCAAGCAATGCTAGATCTATGTACAAGCAAACCTCAAAGTCCGATCAACCTCAAAGTTTCCCGATCTAGTGTATGTACGAACATGCATGCGTCGGTAGATTTTACAGGCAACCTTCGCGCTTGCCGGCCACACGGTATGGACAGGTAGTGCGTGTCTCGTTGCTCCATGTGGAAGTCGCCGTTGCCCTAGTTGGCCATCCAGACATGCTCCGGCGACAACACATGACTCCGGCTGCGATCGTCGTCCTCGGGAAGAAGCGCGAGCACGGACGAAGGAGGCGTCAAGCATGGTGACGAAGATGCCGCAAAGAGGGGCGACCGCGAGGATTTCGGGGTCCCGACCACGGCAGCCGCGACGTCCTTGCGCATTTGCCGGCCCCGCAGCCTGGGCGAGTCGCCCGTGTCCCTGTGCTCCGTGTAGGAGACGAAGAAGACGGTTGCGGCAAGTCCTGAGCCGGTGGCTCTTGCTGATTACGCTTTCGTGTAGTTATTATTGTGATTGATTTCCCGTTGGTCTGCTCATCATGGTGATTCCTATTTGCGTGTGCATTGATTGTTACCGTGATTTTTGTACACTTTTCATATTTACGAACGAGTGGTTGAATGGTCTTGATTGATCTAATGTCGATTTGGCGGTATAGATTGCTTCAATAATGTTTGATATTTGAGGACGGCCTATCATCACCAACATCCTGTATTAGCGTGCATTTGTACATGTATGTAAGGGTCAGCTTCTCCCCGAGCGTGCGCTCTACACCAACGTGGAGCAGTCCTGCTTGGCGCGGTCGTAAACGGCGGGGAGCAGGTACTTCCGTCCGTTGGCGCCGAAGGCGTTGTAGCTGCCTCCGGTCGTCTCGTCGACCAGCACCTTCCCGGGATAGCCGGGGTACGCGCCGCTCCCGTACATGCCGGCGCACGCCGCGCATGCCTCGAGCGCGGCGTCCTTCTCTCCCTGGTAGAACCCGTCGCCGAACGGGTTTGTCACGGCGTCGGCCAGCACGCCGGCGAGCGTCGCCACCATGCCGTCCGCGCCGACGTCGCCGTTGGGCGGCGCCAGGCGCTCGTCCTGCGGCCCGTATGCGGGCCTCGCGAACGGCCACGCGCACTGCCCGGGGCACGCGCGCCCGGCGTCTCCCACCCACGCGTACGCGTACCCGGCGCCCGCGTCGGCGCCGTGGACGCCGCAGCGCGCGCTGCAGAGGCCCTCCACGACGACGTCCCGGTCCGTGAGCACCGCCACGACGGAGCCCTTCTCGGGGAGCGTGGCGGCCGCGAGCTGGAAGATCTGGACGAGGCTCAGCGACTTGCCGAGGGAGTACCGCTCGTCGGTGACCTGGCCGGCCAGGAGGACGCGCGTTGTCAACGACGGCGCCTTGGAGTTGGTGGCGTTCGGCGGCTGCAGGTAGGAGCTGTCGATGGTGCCCCACCATTGCGCGGCCGAGGGCGTCGCGGCGTGAGAGGTGGACGTGAGGGAGAGGATGAAGTCCAGGACGATGGCCCTCTGCACCGGCTTGAACTGGCCGTACCAGACGATGGTCACGGGGATGTCGCCGCGGAGCACGGCGCCGCCGTGGTACGATAGCCCGTCGCTGGCTGGAGCCTGCTGCAGGTCCGGTAGCCGTCGTGCGGCAAGACTGATCCGTGCCAGGCTCAGGAAGACGAGTGTCACGCTTAGGATCATCGCGTGTACACCGATCAAGCAACGAGAAGCCATGAGATAAAGAGTTTGCTCACAAAGGAATTAATAATGGGATGTGACTTGACCGTGAGGATCTGTGCTACCGATCCTCGCGTGGTCTCTTTATAGGCCGTCTAGCGATGTAGGTGTCGAAGCCATGAGATGGAGATTACAAAGGAACGAGGGCCGTGACGTACTATGTGAAACACGTACAGCTAGGCCTTCATCTTGTTCCTGCTACGCATAGTGTTCGCTTTACCTGGCCTTGACGCATTCGAGTCGTCAATCGAAGCACGACGAATGGTCGGCTGAGTAGATATCGCACCGTGAACATAGTCGATAGGCGTGATGGTTGGCAAGCTGATCGGACTCCAGGTTTTGCTGCTGTCCGGCCGGCGGGGCGGTGGGCGGCTACTAGAACCGGAGCACGCATCATGCATTCATGCCATGCCATGCGCGTGGGAGGCCGAGTTTTGCAGCCAGCGCGTGCCGGCGTCCCGGGCACACATGCCGTGCTGCGAGCGGCGAGCGTGACACGAAGCAACCCTGCCTCAGCTGCCTGTGATCACGGTGCCACTGCTCCCCCGGGGCCGAGCAAGCGGGCGACACAAGCCATCCGTGCCCGTGAACCGCGAAAATACAGCTCTACGTATAAGAGGGTGTCCTGTGTTTATCCCTGCCATGCATTTGTTTGAGATTCGTGCATGTTTTTACACAGAGAAATAATGGTATTTCATTTGCACAGCCCTTAACATTTTTAAAAGAGACCTTCTATGTCTGGTTATTCACGTTCTGGTTATTATAAATTGGATTTACTAGGTCTCAAACGCATCAGAACTTTGTTATGTCTTAGTCACATCTTTCGCCATTGACTTTACCTCATCGTTCGTGCAATATGGGACTTACATATTTTTTTTATAAGAATGAGACTTACACATGAGTTGCAACTAGTTTGTAACAAAAAAATTTAATGAGTTGCAACTAGGTTGCAGCTTATAAAATTAGACTGTGAATTAGCACAAATAGTAGAATGACGTCAACGACTTAAACTTAACATATTCTCCGGCGTGTGAGATCTAGACACCCCCCAAATTCGATATGAGAAAATGGATGTGGATCACAGGAACCGAGTCATGTTTGAGTTAGTAAGGAATTAGTACATACTAACATAGGTGTGAGTATTAGGGTTGTAGGTAGGAACCGTACCCTCCACAATGGGCAGTGTGTGTTGTATTATATAGGGGTATTACATGTACATGTATATATAGGTTTAGGTATATACGGTTGGTTTATACAACACCATACCATATGTCTATGTTAGGTATAAATACAGTGTTTTATCACCCTCTCTCAATCTCAACGGCACCATGTAAGTTGAGATTGTGCTTGCAAAAAGTAAACAGCGGTAGTGGAAGAGGTTTGGTGAATATATCTGCTAGGATGTCCTTGGAGGATATAAACCTGATCTGGAGTAACTTATGAGCAACCCGTTCACGAACAAAGTGAAATCAACTTTCATGTGCTTGGTCCGTGCATGAAATTACGGGTTAGAAGAAAGGTACGTGGCTCCAATGTTATCACACCATATGATAGGTGGACTTGGCTGAGAGGTCCCAAGTTCACCAAGAAGCGTTCGTACCCAAATGACTTCGGCAGCAAGCACCTTATATTAAGACTCGGTACTGGAGCGAGATATTGTAGCATGTTTCCTTGCACTACAAGAAATAAGATTGCCACCATAAAAGACAGAAAACCCCCCTGGATCGGCGGTCATCAGAACTCTCATTCCAATCAGCATCTGAGAAGGCCAAGAGTAGGCTAGGTGTAGTAGAAGGCTGAAGTAGGAATCCATGTGAGAGAGAGAGTAGCCTTGACGTAGCGCAATATGTGTTTGACCGCCGACCAATGAGAACACCAAAGAGCATGAAGGTACCGATAGACTTTGTTCATAGAAAACGAAAGATCTGGACGAGTCATGGTAAGATACTGTAAGCCTCCAACTATACTGCAATAACGAGTAGAATTATCAGCAGGAAGGAGAGTACCCTCCGTAGTAGACACCCTGGCAGACAAGGCCATAGAAGTCGACACTGGTGCGCACTTCTAAAGACCAGCGCGCTGCAAGAAGTCAAACACATACTTGCATTGGCACATAAGAAGACCACAACCTAGTGTATGTACCTCAATACCTAGGAAGTAGTGTAGAGGGCCAAGATCTTTAAAAGAAAATGAACTCCCAAGCTGATGAACAAGACGATCAACAACAACAGTAGATGAGCTCACCAGAATAATATCATTCACATAAACAAGCAGGTAGAGAGTGACATCAGCACGCGTATGATAAACAAGGAAGTATCAGCTATAGAGGTAGTAAATCCAAGACCTGTGAAAACAATGCTAAGTCTAGCATGCCAAACATGTGGGGCTTGCTTTAGTTCATAAAGGGCCTTATAAAGTCGACATAAATAGCCAGAAAAGTTAGGATCCTCAAAGCCAGGAGGTTGCCTTATGAACACCTCCTTCTTAAGAATCAGCTGACGAAGATGTCACACATGAGTAAGAGCCATGAAAAACAACAACCGGATGGTAGTGAGTTTAATAACTGGACTAAAGGTATCCTCATAGTCTAGACCGTAGCATTGTTTGAACCCCTTTGCCACTAGACGTGCCTTGTATCGATCAATGGAACCATCAGCCTTCCTTTTCATTTTAAACACCTATTTGCAGTCAATAACGTTCTCTCCGGACCGGGAAGGAACCAAGCGCTAGGTCTAATTACGTCGTCAATCACTATACTCGGCCTCCATAGCAGAGCGCCAGTGTGGAGAGGTAAGAGCAAGCAGAAGATTACGCTTTCTAGCCGTCGTTTTCCCTCTTGGGGGCGATGTCTTAGAAGGTTTGGTGCTCCGCTAGGCGTTTTGAGCTTGTGCTGTCTAGTTGCTGCATCGTCGGCTAGGAGTACGCGCGGTCTCGGGACCGGTGTGGTTGTCTGTGTGGCGGCGTTGTTGCCGTTGTGCGGGTGTTGGTGCTTCCTGAAAACTGTGTCGTTTGGGGTATTTTTGTCATGGTTCCCCTTTTAACCGAACCCGTGTGTTTTTACGTCTGTATCGGATTTTGGCCGGTTTCTCTTCCAAACCGGCCAATTCTCTTCTTTTAATAGAATAGGCAGTTCTCCTGTCGGTCGCTCTAAAAAAATAAAAAATAAGATTACGCTTTCTCAGGTCATCCATCCGGAAGTTCAAGCACCGATAAAGAATTAGTTTGTGTGTACTTTTTTATTCGGAATATTTGTATTTTATGAATTTTTTCGCCCGTCCGGCCCAGCTAGCTACGTGTAAGGACATTGCATGGAAAAAGTAGAATCTTAGAGAAAAAAATCTTACTAATATCTAAGACTTTATGTTTAAGAATACCAATGTTAATAATAATTTTCCAATGTGCCTATACCTAGATCTTAAATTGGTCTAATAAAATATAAATTGTATAGAAACAATTACATCATTGGAAATTTTAGATGTTATATTTTCTAATGATATAATATTTGTCTTACACAATTTATATTTTAGTGGTTAAAAATAACATCCTAGGTGTACGCGCATGACTTGTAAACCCAAGAGAAAATATTTAATTATACTAGTTAAGTGCTTGTGCGTTGCTACAGGTTTCATGTCTCAGATATAAACATTATACATATGAATATTTCCATTGAGTTGGATGATACACAAATAAAAAAAAAACATTTTTAATTGATATTTTCAATGGCGACACCTTCCACAAGAGCTTGTTGTTTGGATTGATCAAACTAACTCTCTCGCTTTCCCCGTCTCTAATCTCTTTCCCCATCCCTCTCGTAATACATAGAACCACAAAGGCATGAAAATGATGCATTTGGCATCCCTTTTTATTTCCCACCAACCGCTCAACTTCACATCTTTCACCAATGCACTGACATTATGCTTTGTAGTCTTCTCCCTATAACAACCCCCAAATTTGTACTTCATAGTCGCCCTACTCTTAAAATATGTCACTCGCCCGCCGTGTGCCGATGTTTTCTCCAACTCTGGTAAATCGACCATAATTGTTCTCATAGGTCATAGCCCATGCATTCAGAGGGATTGCAATAATCACCATCCCACTTTTGACAACAATAATCATAGCGTGCTTTCCTCTTTGGATTTGAGTTGTGAATATCTAGCAACTTTCCAAAATAACTTTTGCAAGATCCAAAAGACAGAAATTGGACTCTATTATCCTCTCATTTATTTATTTTAAGCATATTCCGAAAGCTAAAAGTTCAACTTATAAATTTCCCATGCATTGCTATGGAGAAATAAAAAGTTTCATGCATAACATTTCTTTTACTTTCAACCAATTGTCCACAAACACAACATCTTTCTTACACACTTCCTTGTTTTGGACAACTACCATGTTTCCATGGTGGAGCTAGTCCTTTCCTAGTAGTTGTGCCGAAACCACATTTCACGTTTACAACCACATTATAGATTGTCTTCTAGATCTTCAATGACTTCCATAGCGGCATGGTTGCCATGTCAATATTTTTAGAGATAATGAAAGTGCACGCGTGACAATGACAACATGGTACTTCGTCAATCAACTATCCTAGCGGACACCTATTGCGTTGCCTAGGCCACCATATTAGCCCTCGGTGCATTTTCGTAGTCTCTGGCCATTGTACTCAATTTTTTGACAATTTTCATGCAGATTATGAATCAAGATCGAACCTTTGAAACGGTAGGTAGAAGACCAACACACTTCATAAGACATAAGATTTAATATCACCGGAAGTTTGTTCAACAATGTGGAACTACATGATGAAAATCTGTGTCTATTGGTTTTTAAACTAATAGCACTTTTAATGACATGGTTTTTGAACCAACGTGCTCATTCACTTCAATATAGAGGACCCATAACACATTGTCAGACTGAAAACTGATCTGGAGGTACAGAATACATGTTTCTTAAACCCTTGCCGCAATTATATTTGGAAGCTAATGGGCTGCCTTTAGATCCTTATTGTTCATGTGATACATGTACATTATACTTGGACTGCGATATGGTAAACACTTACTATTGTAGTGCGATAACAAACAAATATCGGACAAATTGATCATGTTCATCTATGTTCCATCGCACAATCCACAGACAATCTGTTTCTCTCAAGAAAAAAAAGCATGTCATCCCTGCATGGCTCCCCCTTAATAATCTCCAAAATCTCACTCCTCAAAATCTCCCTGTTAGTAACGCTGTGTTTGAGTTCATCCCCAAATTGCATCTCTTGTGCCGCTAGTCCATCGCGTCGTACCTGCCTTTCCATCCTCTGCGTCACCTCTACCTGGAGCATGACTTGCACCGACACATGGTGTTGTTTTGCCGCATGGAAGTGACGCGGGTGCCTTCCTGAGTGATGGTAGCCGTGGCAATTCGTTGGATGTGGCTAAGCTTCGGGAAGACTGGGCTCACTTGCTTCCATGGATGATCCAAGATGGCGCACATAGATGCAATGGTGCACCTATGCGGAGGTTAAGGGCAACATATTCCATCACGTCATCAATGGAGGTAGTGACATTCACTCTGATTGGTGTAGGGATGTCGTTGGCGAGGTGCCTAGCGATGGCGGCGACCGGCAACGGGGACAATGAGGGATAGAGAGAGTGTAATCCTTCTACATCAATCAATATTTTAACATTAACAAGGGAGAGGACCGCAATGGAGCTTACATAGATGATGGATTCACGAGCGCACAAACCTGCTGCAGTGCCCCATGTTTGTCAATGTTGAGTTTGTCCCTTTCCAGGACCGGGATACACACATTCCATTTGGTTTCTAAATGCATGTAACATTACAATGATTCATGTTTCCACACACTAAGTTACTAAGGGACGACATATGTGTTTCCTTCTGTTCAGTACCACATTAGTGCTTAGATACTGCATGCGATGTGCTTCAGACTTTTTTTTGCGGAAAAAGATTTCGATCTATTTCATGAGTGTATAATAAGTACAAAGCGTCCCAAACATAATAAAAATTACATCAAGGTTTTTGGACCACCTAACGATCGCTACTGCCGCCAGAGCGAGCCGCCGACGCGCCGCTGTCATCTTTCCTTTACTGAAGCCGGACTGATGTTGTTTGTGACAGTCGAGAAGTCTTCATGCGCGTGCCTCTAAGGACCATGCCCCAGAGCTAAAGTTCTCGCCATTGAACCCTTAAATTGATCTGAAACTTGTAACACCAAACCTAGACACACACGTAGACTGGACGAGATCCACCACTTCATGGAAGCGGTGACCAGACGAATCCCCGCCCTCCTCAACGCCAGTGGCAAAATTGTCGCAGACGAGGTGGAAGAGGAGACGAGCATACCTTATTATTGTCCCGCTCAACGCCGATATAGCCACCATCGCGTCGATGCCGCTGACCAAACTCTAATTTTAGGGACCCTTTTATAGCGTCGGGCGCAAGTCCGAGGTCCCCGTCCTCTCCTGCCGCTGGAGCGGAAAGCAGAGGATGCAGGGACCCGTCTATTCCCATTCATAGACGACGAGGACGAAGCAGATTGTGGTGGCTGCTAGGGTTTTTACCCTAGCTGTCGCCTTTCGTCTTCTCACGGGAGGGGAGAGAGAGAGAGGCGAGTTATCCTTCCTACCTTCCTATCTATCTACATATGTGATCCG
This sequence comes from Avena sativa, assembly GCA_916181665.1. Lineage (NCBI taxonomy): Eukaryota > Viridiplantae > Streptophyta > Magnoliopsida > Poales > Poaceae > Avena > Avena sativa. The sequence continues at coordinate 89,581,973 of OV702285.1, read as the reverse complement.
TTCTTTACACAACCATACCAGTGCTTTGGTACTACTTTGTTCATGATTCAACCATATCAAAATGGTTCTTCTAATGGCGATGTGCTTTAGCAAGACATTTAGCACGCTTTAAACCTAACCACAATATATTTTTTCCAGTACCTATTGCTTCGTTCTTTTTCAGTTTTATTACTATAACCATTGCTTCAACCGCCATAAATTCTGCTTCAAAATCCTAACATGCATACTTCACTATTCTGTAGTAGCGCCCTGCGATATGGGAGACACCATAATGGCTTATTCAAGTATTCAAGTCAAGACAGTACATTTAGACATTGACGTTTCCATTAAAAATGTACCAAGGTAAAAATAGAATTAAATCACTTCATTACATTGCACCTCATGTGAACAACCCAAATATTTAGAAAAATGATTACACCTTGAATAAGTCGTGCTAGAACAATATATTTCATCCCGACCATATCTTTCTAGTTCTCACATTCGTGTTGGATAGACTCTCTAATAATTGAGTAAGATTCCTCCTGATCTAATTAGTATTGGGCTTGATGTAGATTGGTAAGTTAACTTTTTAGAAAATGATAGGCAATAAACTAAAAAGAAGAAATACGACATCTGAACCAATCTGTCCCAATTGGGAAAATTCTTGACGAGAAGGTTGGTTGTGGCATCCATCAGCACCTGGCAACCAGCGAGCGAATAGCAGCCTGTCTACCTTCACTTTGATCTTCAGAAATTTTGTAGACGTTCACCTCTAGAACGATACCCCCACCGTGCAATAATCCACTAACCTTTCAGAAATGAGCTCTGATATCTTGTTAGGCATGAAGTATCATCTTTGATTTTACAAGCAGGCAATGCACAGCTGATAAACGTATTCAACAGATGGACTTTGCATTATCTAGTCCTATCAATATATTCAATATTTTGATGACACTCCTACACAAAAACAAAGAAGATGTACATCATAAATCACAGAGAACCCAAGCCAAAGGAACCAACGAAGAAACTTAGTCAACTACACATGTCCAAATGAATAGGGGATCAGTGTAGAGTGCTCCTTGAGATACAGTCACTGCATTTTATCTCAGGCCCCAACTTGAAAAATTATAATATCGAATTTTACACATTACTTTCTCCAAAGGTATACTAAACAAGGCCATTTAATTGAACAAATTTAAAAGTATTCTGGTGGTCATAGGAAGTGGCTTAGATTGCTAAACCTCTTATCCACGTCTATATAAGTGGAGAAACCAAATAACAGGACATGACCACTCCCACTATAATCCTAACATCTGACAATGGTTTACCACTTGCAAGGAACCCTTTGCCACATGCAAGGAACCTGCATACGACCTAAAGAACAGAACAAAACAATATAGATCAGTGTCATAAAGCTTTGTGAAGAGAAACCTGAGAAGTCCGAATATAATAAAAGAAATGAAATCTCGCGTAGAAGATGATGAAAGAACAAGGGAAATTACCATCTCCAATGATCCATACCCTGCCCGGCTCCTCGACTGTCCGCGTTGCCTCTAATCCTGCATTTGTCATTGATGAGATAGTTGAGTCGAGCATGTTCGTATCAGTGGAAATTGTCCGTCGATCAAGTGATCATAAGGCAGCTGGATTGAGTGATTTGAGTTGTGTTACCTCGGGTTGCCTCGTCATCTCCTGCACATGAGGCAGCTGGATCTCGGCGAAGGATGTCGGATTAACCCATGGTGTTGGCCTGGACCTCCGCCGCGGCAGCTTGGACATCAAGATCCCAACGATACCTTGGCGACCTCTCAATCATGCTAGATGGATTACCTCTCAATCAGAGAGCGGCGCCTAGACAGGACCTCGTTGAGCACCCCGGTTAGGTGGGAAGATGAGATGGGCGTGGTTTCCAGATTTTTAGATCAGGAATTAACCGTCAGCTCGGGAGTTAAAAAAAGGATGAGGAATTGTTTCCAGAAATTTTCCTTAGTAGAGAGTTAAAGGAGAAACGGGGATTGCGTCCTAATTTTTTCAAAGTTTCCTTTTGCAGTTTCCGTTTATCCCGCACGAGAGTGAAAGCACGAGAGGGAGCGGGAGGATTGATCGCTTCCTTTTGCAGTTTCTGGTTATCCCGCACGAGAGTTAAAGCACGAGAGGGAGCAGGAGGATTGATTGCTCGACGACGGAAAACGACGTAGTGCATCCGGCAGAAAACAGAACCGCTTCCTCTTTTTAGATAGTAGAGATAATAGCATAAATCTTTGGAGGTGTACTACGTCTTCATGATGAAAAAGCTACACATCTTCATATGAAAAGAGAAGTTCAGAGACCCATCTTACTAAAAGTATGTTCTGAAACATGTTTAACTGTACATAAACTTCCAACTACTAAACTTTTTTACGAAGATTCTAAATACTACTCTTTCTATAGAAGAAAGAAATATTTGCTGTTAGCATATACTTTCAGTTGAACGCAATTCAAATATGACAGGTTATTATGGGAATAAATAAATACTGGACATTTGTTTACCATGATCTCGCTGAACAGTATAGATCACTCAAAACTAAGATAACATATTAGTAACCTTAGATGGTTTTTTATTAAACTTGATATAGAATTAAGTTTAAAATTTAGATAATTTTTTTAAATGTGCTATAGCTAGTCTGTATGACCAGACTACATGAATCCTTCAAAACCTAAAAATTATTGAATTTCAAATCTCGTATAACAATGATCTACGGATATGTTTAGATAGTCAAACTTCTTCTTGAATAACACTGTACAATGCAAGCAAATTTATGCCTTACGTAAGCACTCGTAAGCAAATTTATGCCTTAGATTTTATATTGACATACCTATTAAGCATCACATGACATGTCCCATCGAGGAATTTGATTATAGGTTCGAGCTTATTATTTTTTGTAGATAGGAAATCAATAGTCCTTTTCAGCCCAAAGGAAACTAACATATCTTCACAAATCATTCTAAATAGGACGATAGTCAAATAATTCGACATGTCATAAAGAATTGGAGATACCTTAAGCAACCATCGCTAGGGTTACAATTCCACGGCCCGATGTTAGGAAACTACAACAACAACATGATATTAGGAAACCAGAACATCTTCAGAAATTGGTGTAAACTGGATGGTACTCAAAATAATTTTACATGTCATGAAAATCTGGAGGCATCTTACTTAAGCGGACATTGCTAGGGTTAGAACTTAGAATTCTGGAGCCTGATGTTACTAAGTAATACTTTGGGAGTCGCATGCCTCGTGCAAGGGCATCAACCATGAAAGCAGAATAGATAAGAATTAAGTAACATCAGTTAGGCATACACATTAGTAGTATTTCTGTGTCTTCTTCGCTCCTTATTTTGTTGCAAAAATTGTTTTTATAGTATGAAACTATGTATTATATATGAGAAATAGTCTGGTGCCACGGACGATAGCTGCCCCCATCCACTTACCCTTGGATCATCTCGTTGAGATATGCGCATTTTGTTGCTTAGAAACCACAACTCGATGCATGCATCATTTGTATCTCTGCTAATGACCCTGCCACCTGACACCATAGGGCAGCATCGTGGGAGAGAGAAATCGTATGTGGGACAGATAAGCTACATTGGCACGTTGTCTTTTTTCCATTCGTTTGATTTTAGTAAGATCACATGGATACCTTATATAAGACCAGCTACCAGTGTTCTCATTTTTATTGTGTTAGCCTTAGCGACCGTAATAAACAAGTTGAGTATCAAAGACAGTGAGTCTTCCCAAGATGGAATATATCTCCGGATGTCTTATATTTATATAGAGCAACAATAGTAGGCGCGAACCATAAGTCATTAACTTTTCTAACGCATAGTCAGGAACAGACTGCTAGGCCGACGGCAAAAAGGCCTCGGCGTAGCCCCTTTCGCCGTCGGCGTACGCTACGCCGAGGGCTGCCGTCGGCGTAGCTCCCTCGGCGGAGGTCTCCCTCGGCGGAGCAACACTGGCCGTCGGCGTATCCACTCACCGTCGGCGTATGGCTTTGCCGACGGCCGTTGGCTGCCCGTCGGCGTATTAGCCGTCGGCGCACGGCATCCTCGCCGTTACACGGCCGGCTAACGGCGCGGCACGTACGCCGACGGCCGCGCCCTCGGCGTAGCCTCGACACGTGACACGCGCTGGCCTTCCCAGGGGGCGACGTACGCCGACGGCCCCAACCCTCGGCGTATGAGGAGCACGTGGCAGGCGCCTGGGCCTCCCAGCCCGACGCTAGGCCGACGGCCACGGCCCTCGGCGTATGGCCCACTTATACGTCGACGGCCAGGCCCTCGGCGTAGCGCAGACCAAATGGCACACAGCAAGGCCCTACGCCGACGGCAAGGCCCTCGGCGTATCACCTGCCCAGAATTTTTTTTCCTGCTCCGCAGCGATATATACCAAATGGCACAGTTTTGTTTCACAGCAATATGTACCAATTTTCACAGCAATACTCACAACAATATGTGGAAATATATTCCATAGCAATTCAAACAACATCACATATGCCATACATGTATCAAACAAAGATCACATTATTCAAACATGTATCAAACAAGATCACACCATTCATACAGGGGTATCAACATCATCGCACATGCATAGACAATAACAACCTACAACTCTGGAGGAGACGGGGTGTACCCGAGATCTCCCCTGGTGAAAAGTGGCGACCTCTGCCGAGGGTTGCGTCCAGTAGAAGCAGCAGAAGAGCCACCTGGCGAGGGAGTAGGAGAAGTGTGAAGCTCGGGAGAACCACCTGCAGAATGGCCAGGAGATGGACCATCGTCATGAAGCGGTGTGATCTGACGCCCATCCGGCGAGGCGTGGCCAAAGTGCCGGTTCCCAGAAGCTCCCGTTCCCTACATGTTGCCTATATGTTAGCAACTTGCGAGGCAAAGTAAAGCGATAACCAGTGGGTTCGCAAAGAACTTACCGGTGTCGATGCGTAGTAGGTCCTAGCGAAGCTTTCCTTCGATTGCCAAAATGGCATCGGACCTGGCATGGGAGGCACGGGCCCTAAATCTCTATTCTGGCCAGTTTGAATATTCACCATCATGGCCTGCAAGATAGTTTAGAAGTCAGGCCGTAGTACAACAAACGGGGGGAAGTGGGACTTGTATCTTTTACAAAAAATAAAGGTTCGGACTTACATTTACGTATTGCATGTAGATCGCATTCGCCTCCTGATGCTGCCGAAAGGCCACCTGATATTCCTCATAAGCGGCATCGTAGGCCGCGTCTAACTCAGGCTACAATTTCAAATACAAGGAATCTCGTCAGCGGTTAGCCATGCAGGAACAAAAGTCATAAAGATGATGAAAACGAGAAAAACTTACATCCTCGGCGGAGCGACGAGGCTGGCCACGAGGCGGGATAGGGGGGCCGTCGGCGGGGTAGGTAGCCTTGAGACAGCTGAAGCTCGTGCTGAGGGTAGGCTTGACCTTCTTATTCAGAATCTTGAGGCGTCCATGCTGCAATCCGTGCCCCGACAGGACCAACGACTCCTCGTCGATCTCCGCGTGAATGGGGTCATCCACATGGGGGTGACGAGCCTTCACCATCGTGCTGTAGTTCCCCAAGTCGTTCTGGGCAGTGCCGAAGTACACGGGCAACGAGGGTTGAGGCTCCGAGTAATTGGGCTTCTTTCGCCGCATCATCTCATAGACGGCGACGTCATGAATCACCTCCCCGGGTTGTGCCTCGGCCACCTGTATCGCGAAAAGAAAATATTATGCATATGAAGTACAAACATAAGCAGAAATGCACGCAGGTCGTTCCATGTATATACGTACCACCTTCCCCTTGAAGCGGTCAAAGTTGCGGTTTCCCGCGCAGTGCGTTCCACCATCGCCTCGGTTATCCGCGTTCCGCCTCGACAAGGCTGCAAACTCCTCGTCTTCTCTGAGCCACCTCGTCCTAACCAGCTCCTCCCATGCGAGTCGATGCGGCTCGGCCCAATCGGGGATAACCTGAAAATGCAATACTCAACTCCAGAAAATGCAATGGCAATTTAGAAGCAATGTAGAATCTCATTGACATTTTACTCACCGACATGTACTCTTCTGGCGTCATCGAGTACTCAGGATTAGGGTTCCTACCGACAATGTCTTCCTTCCTGACCCTCACGCCCCTGTCAGCCCAGAAGTGGCTAGCGGCCGTGACCTTCTGGTTGTACCACACCTGGGGGGTCAACTTCACACAAGCCCCAAGCAAAGTCCTCTGCGCCTTCTCCTGGTCCTCCTCGGCCACACGGTAAAAGCACTTCAATCATGCATAAGAGTCATGAGTTAGCACGGTGGGGTCATCAAGTATGAACATAACTCAAGAAATATGCCTTACCCAAAACTTGGTGATGACAGCATCAGCAGCTGTCGGAAAGCCCGGGACACGGGTAGTCTGGTAGTCCGCCCAAGTGGTAGCTAGCTTCCTGTCACCCTCGTGGGTAATGTGATAGCCCGGCCAGAACTTCCTAATCAGAGCTCCAACAAGGCTGTTAGGAAGGCGAGGCTTCGTCCCCGGAGGAAATGTCCAATTGCTGCACAATAATAAACGTTAGTACACAATAATTATTTATGACCAACATGAAATAAAATGTTTTAAATTGCCAAATTAGTACACTTACTCAAGACCATCTGGAATAATAAGGGCTTTCGCCTCCTGAGTCCTAGGCTCAAACTTCTTGTCAGGGACTCCCGATTCCCCACGATTCCGCAATTTCTTCGGCCCCACCAACTCGCGGCTAGTGTCCGCCTCCGTATCGGTCCCCGCCTCCCTCTCGGTCCTCGCCTCCCTCTCAGACTCTGCCTCCCTCTCGGACTCTGCCTCCCTCTCGGCCCTGAAAGGCTGCTCTGTCAGGAACAACTCAGGAGCCACGTCGCCAGAAGCAGAGGGTGGTGGGTCAAAGTCCACGCCTCCTCCCGTGGCACCTCGTCCTCGTCCTCCTCGACCTCGGCCTCGACCCCGTCCTCCGCCAGCAGGAGCAAGATCGGGGTAACGCGGATTGGGATTTGGCTGTCTCCCACTCCGTGTAGCACTTTTCTTGCGCTGCTTCAGCGCATTAAGCAAGGACGAACTGGTTGCCTTGCCGCTGCTCATATTGTTCAATCACCTGCATTAAGTAAGAGAAAACAGTTAAGCATAAAGACATAATAAAATGTATACACAAAGAATAAAGGCATAATGCAATTAAGAAAACAGTTAAGCACAAAGACAAAATAAAATGCATTAAAAAATAAATACTCACTATCATTTTCATTCTCATTCTCATTCACATTCTCATTCTCATTCTCACTATCACTATCTTTTGAGTAGAAATCTGGATTCTCATCGAAGGGTGTAGGCTCATCATCGTTGTCATTCTCGGTATGGAGCTTCTCGAGCATACTTATGTCATGTAGATTCACCACTGACTCACCCCGAGTTTCTACATCATTCCCAAGATCCTCAAGATCAACCGGTTCTAAATCAAAGTGTCCGAAGTCCTCTTGCTCTTGATAGAAAATTCCCTCGTACGTTAAAGGGTTAATGTTGTTGTAATCGTCCTCGGAGGGAATCGGTAGGTTACCATGTGGCAATACCTGGAACACGACCCCCAGCCCTGGAGTTCCGCTTTCTGGCATGGGTAGGGCAAATAATAAACTTGGTTGGCTTGGTGAGCAACAACAAAGACGTCGGCTCCGCTATAGGTGGTTGAAGGCCTAACTTCAACTAACCCAATGGAAGGGGTACTTCTCAGTCCACCCCTTGGGTCAAACCAGTGGCACTTGAACACAACAAGATTGAGTTCGACATTCGTACGATTGAAGGTCAGCTCGTATACATTCTCTAACCTTCCGTAGTAATCAAGGGAATCGGCTCCTTTGGTGAACACCCCAGTATTTACCGTTTTTGCATTCGGTCGCCCTTTCTGGTGCGTCTCTGTATGGAAGCGAAACCCATTCACATCATACTTCTCATACTTCATGACAACACTGTTACAACCTTGGGAAACACATTTCAGCTCATCTGACATCTCAACGTTGGGATCAGCTCCCTACAGGTACAAGAGGAATTTGTTGCGTTCAGTAGTTACGTGGAATAAGAGCGACAAGTCACATATTGCAAGGTAAGAGGGACAGGTTAGAAATTACTTTTTCCATAAACCAGGACACAAAGTTTTATTTATTTCCGGGAGCACCCTCTTTCAGTAGAGTGTCCAACTCCATGGGAGAGGGATCAGTCGGTCCCGGCCACTGTTCATCCGTGAAATCGCTAAGAAGGAGAAAATAAGCATTAGACGGAGACCGAGTTACTAGCTGCATAGAGAAATAGGGTGTTCACCATTTTACCTAATGAAATCGACCACTTCCTTCATGTTCATAAGCACATAGAGCATTATGCAATCCTTCTCTTCCTTCGGCAACCTATATTTTAGTCCTTTACCGGCCTTGCCACCGGGAAATTGGAATAGTTCGAGATTGGGGTCATTCTTGGGCAGGTCGACATTGTAACGAGAGACCGGGTTATGCATAGTGGGAACATCATTGGGCCAGTAGGTTGTCGCGGCGTCTGCCATCTCCCGAAGGCATGTTGCTTCAGCTATGCATGCTTCAATCTTGGCTTTGTTTCCAGTTATCTTTCGAATATACTTAAACTCTCTCTCAATACAAAATTGCCAACGAAATTGCACCGGCCCCCCCAATAGTGCCTCGTTCGCGAGGTGCACAATGAGATGTGCCATCGGAGTAAAGAAGCCTGGCGGAAAGATCATCTCCAAATTGCATAGCAACTCCGGCACCTGAACTTGCAGCTTCTCAATCACCAGAGGACATATTTGCTTAGCACAGAGGGTGCGGAAGAAATGGCTCAACTCCGCAAGCACTCGCCATACTTTTTCGGGGAGATACCCTCGAACCATCACCGGCATCAGCCGCTCAATCCATATATGATAGTCGTGACTCTTGAGCCCGTTGACTTGTCCCGTCAAAAGATTGACTCCCTTACTTATATTCGAACAATAACCGCCAGGGAACATCACGACGTATTTGAGCCACCTAAATGACTCCTTCTTTTGGACATTATCAAGGCAGTAGTAGGCATGCGGCTTGAACCAATTCTTTCGACGGACAGTAGGAGGCTGCATGTGTAATCTCTTCCTATCACAAAGCTTCTCAACATCAACTCTAGCCTTGACATTATCCTTTGACTTCCCAGGAATGTTCAGGACTGTGTGAAAAAGGGACTCCCCGACATTCTTTTCGGTGTGCATCACATCGATGTTATGGGGAAGTTCGAGGTCCTTGTAATACACGAGATTCGTTAAGGCTGCCACGTGAGTCCAATTATGCGTTACACCATATCCCGCAAATTGATGGCTAGTTCCCGGCGCCGCGGGCACGAGAGCACGTATCTCGGCATCAACAACTGCACCCTCGAACTTTGGTACCTCTTTTACTTCATGCACAACTTTGCCCTTCTTGAAGTTCTTTCTATCTTCTCTGAACGAATGATTTCTTTTGAGGTACTGTCGATTCGTGTCAAACGCAACATATTTGCGACCCGACTTTAGCCAAAGGAACTCAAGTCGGTGCCTGCACACTGGGCATGGCCACTTACTAGCTGTACACCATCCGCACGTTAGGGCGTACCCGGGCATGTCATGCATAGTATATTGTAACCAAACTTTTATCAAAAAGTTTCTCTTTGATGCTCGGTCGTATGTCAACGTCCCGTGTATCCAAGAGTGGTTCAAATCATCCACAATCGGCTGCATGTAGACACTCAAGTTCTTCCCCGGATACTCAGGTCCTGGAATTATCAGCGACAAAAACATGGTCTTCCGTTGCATTAATACTCCGAGAGGGAGATTGAGCGGAATAACATACACCGGCCAGCAGCTGTACGAGGCCGTCGACATACCATATGGGTTGAAGCCATCTGTTGCTATCGCAATTCTAACATTCCGAGCCTCTTCTGCCCACCGGGGGTATTTGTCATCGAAGTTCTTCCATGCCTTACCATCAGATGGATGTCCCATCTTCTTCCGTCCGTGCCCGTCCTCGTATCTTTTCCCCTTCTTGTGCCACGTCATCTGTTTGGCAGTCTCCTCGCTCAAGTAAAGCCGCTGGATTCTTTTTATGAATGGGAGATACCGAAGTATCTTCTTAGCGACCTTCGACTGCCTCACCTGACCATCCTTCCCCTTTATCTCTTCATATCTAGAGGCCTTACAAATGGAGCAGTACTTGTCACCCTCAAACTGTTTCCAAAACAAAAGGCAGCCTTTTGGACAACAATCTATCTTTTCATAATCCATGTTGAGCTCCTTCATGAGTTTCTTCGTTTCGTGAAAGGTTTTGGGCAGACAATGCCCTTCGGGCAACATGTTACCACATGTTCTCAGATTAGCTTCAAAGTGAGAACGGGTGGCGGAGTACTGGCACTTGTTGGCTAGACACTGACAGATGGCATCGAGCTGAGAAATCTTTGCACCCTCGTACAGAGGCCTCTTAGCCGCGGCCATCATATCAAGGAAGGCCTTCGCGGTTGGCTCCGGTTCCTCCGGTTCTAGCGGTTCCTCCGGTTCTGATGATTCCTCCCGTGGAGGTGGCGAATTCGGCTGGTCGGCATCGATAAGATCATCTAGCATGTTTCTAATCCCATCGTGCTCATTGCCATTGAGCCGCTGACGCATCACCTCACCTCTGTCACGTTCGTACCGAGCAAAGTCGACTTGCGTGACATAGTTAGACATGTACCCATATTGCAGAAGGTGTTTGTACATGTCATCCTTTCCCTGACGATGACGCTTAGTGCAATGAGCGCAGGGACAAAGTGCCCGAACCATTGCCTTCGAACCACGCGCTAACTCATTCACTAACAAATGAGTGTTCCGTACCCAATCGTCTGTTTTATTAGTCGCACTAATACGGCCACTGTACATCCACCCATTATCAGCCATCCTCTTCTGCTTTGTTGGGAGACAAACAACAAATATAACATTTTATATCAAACAGGAGATTAAATGCTTCATATTTTTACGCATTCATCAACCTACATGTCCAATAGGAAAAGAGGGTCCTAACCAGCCGCCGGATCCGTAGATTGGGTAAGTTCTCCCTGGTTCTACCCCGATCCAAGCAGAATTTCGGCAGCACCTCCCCGCTGCTCTCCCGATACACGTCTCGACAAAAAGCCAAGAGGATGTGCATCCGGAGAACAACGAGGAGGCGCCACCGAAATCCTGTCTCGAATCGAGGTAGAGCCAGGGAGAACCAAACCCAACTACGAATCCGCCGACTGCCCGATAAAAGCCATAAGCGTTACGGTCCAAAATATGCGAGACCACTAATGCATATTAAGTCGCGTAACGCTTACGGTCGGGATGACGCCTAGGTGACGCGACAGACTTGGTGATCTAGACACAAAAATAAAACCTAGGTACAAGAGAGGCGAACAGATTCTCACCCTCGGCGGTAGAGGAAGTAGTCGATCAATCGAGTGTCGAGGTCGGTGACGGAACTCGGAGACGGGATCGAGGTGTCACCTACACCATCTCCCGCAACGACAGTCAGTCCGCCAAGGATGGTCACTCCCGAAACACTACAAAGTCTGTACATTGACATAAAAAGAACACTTTTGTAAGCATGCAACGCACTCACGGCCCTAGTGTGGCTTCTCTCTTCAACGGCCATATGACCAAGCTAGCTTGCCACTAACCAACGGCCTAATCCTAGCAACTCGTGCATGCATATCACTTAACAAATGATATAAACTACTAATAGATGCAACTAATAAATTCTAACAAGATTAACAACAAGATTTAATCTAACAAAATTAACTCTAACAACAATATTTGCTTCTACAGGGGAGTGGAGGAGGTACCTGCAGAGGGGGCCGAGCTTGGGGAGGAGGAGGCCGAGCTCGGGGAGGAGGGGCCGAGCTCGGGGAGGAGGGGGCCGAGCTCGGGAAGGAGGGGGCCGAGCTCGGGGAGGAGGGAGGGAGGCAGGGAGGCTCGGGGAGGAGGAAGGGAGGAGGGAGGGAGGCAGGGAGGAGGGAGGGAGGAGGGAGGGAGGGTCGGGGAGGAGGAAGGGAGGAGGGAGGGAGGCAGGGAGGAGGCGGGGAGGCTCGGGGAGGGAGGAGGGAGGGAGGAGGGAGGAAGGGAGGAGGCGGTTGGCGGCAGGGAGGAGGGAGGGAGGAGGAAGGGAGGAGGGAGGGAGGCAGGGAGGAGGCAGGGAGGCTCGGGGAGGGAGGAGGGAGAGAGGAGGGAGGAGGGAGGAGGGAGGAGGGAGGGAGGGAGGAGGCGGTTGGCGACAGGGAGGAGGGAGGGAGGAGGGAGGGAGGGTCGGGGAGGGAGGCGGCGGTTGGCGGCGGCTGGTGGCGGCAGCTGGTGGCGGCGCAGGGTCGGGGTCGGGGTCAGGGGCGCGGGGTAGGGGGAGGGTGTGTGAGTGAGTGGGTGGCCCGGGGTGGGCCGCGGGGTAGGGGAAGGGATAATGCTACGCCGACGGCCAGGCGTACGCCGAGGGCAGCCGTCGGCGTAGCAAGGTTTTTTTTTAGTTATAAATAAAAAAAATATTTGGTGTCTACTGATATAACAAATTAAAATATATTATTTGATGTCTATTATTATAGAAGAAACATGCAAGTTTTCATCTGATTCCGATTCACCTAAACGGGGAGATTCCCCCCTTATACGGGTCCGGCGAAACCCTGATCTCTGTGCACACTCGGATCGTCTACCCCCCTAGACGTTCCTCTGACAGGGGTAGCCCGGCGTAGCTATCTCTTGTTTTGTGTTTGTTTAGGTCATAGGGTGATGTCAAACCATGTTGGCTCACAAGTTGGGTCACTATCCTACCCGGTTTCACCTCGACGGGGAGATTCCACCCTCATACGGGTCCGGAACCTTCGCCTCTAGGTTAGAGCGCATGCATGCGAGGGGGGACACATGCAAGCACCTATATATACCAACCTCTAACCACACCCACACACACATATGCTAGGGGCACATGCAAGTTTTCATCTCATTCCGATGTTCTCGTGGTCTTCCTCTGTCGAAACCCTGATCTCTGTGCACACTCGGATTGTCTACCCCCCTAGACGTTCCTCTGACAGGGGTAGCCCGGCGTAGCTCTCTCTTGTTTTGTGTTTATTTAGGTCATAGGGTGATGTCAAACCATGTTGGCTCACAAGTTGGGTCACTATCCTACCCGGTTTCACCTCGACGGGGAGATTCCACCCTCATACGGGTCCGGAACCTTCGCCTCTAGGTTAGAGCGCATGCATGCGAGGGGGGACACATGCAAGCACCTATATATACCAACCTCTAACCACACCCACACACACATATGCTAGGGGCACATGCAAGTTTTCATCTCATTCCGATGTTCTCGTGGTCTTCCTCCGGCGAAACCCTGATCTCTGTGCACACTCGGATCGTCTACCCCCCTAGACGTTCCTCTGACAGGGGTAGCCCGGCGTAGCTCTCTCTTGTTTTGTGTTTGTTTAGGTCATAGGGTGATGTCAAACCATGTTGGCTCACAAGTTGGGTCACTATCCTACCCGGTTTCACCTCGACGGGGAGATTCCACCCTCATACGGGTCCGGAACCTTCGCCTCTAGGTTAGAGCGCATGCATGCGAGGGGGGACACATGCAAGCACCTATATATACCAACCTCTAACCACACCCACACACACATATGCTAGGGGCACATGCAAGTTTTCATCTCATTCCGATGTTCTCGTGGTCTTCCTCCGGCGAAACCCTGATCTCTGTGCACACTCGGATCGTCTACCCCCCTAGACGTTCCTCTGACAGGGGTAGCCCGGCGTAGCTCTCTCTTGTTTTGTGTTTGTTTAGGTCATATGGTGATGTCAAACCATGTTGGCTCACAAGTTGGGTCACTATCCTACCCGGTTTCACCTCGACGGGGAGATTCCACCCTCATACGGGTCCGGAACCTTCGCCTCTAGGTTAGAGCGCATGCATGCGAGGGGACACATGCAAGCACCTATATATACCAACCTCTAACCACACCCACACACACATATGCTAGGGGCACATGCAAGTTTTCATCTCATTCCGATGTTCTCGTGGTCTTCCTCCGTCGAAACCCTGATCTCTGTGCACACTCGGATCGTCTACCCCCCTAGACGTTCCTCTGACAGGGGTAGCCCGGCGTAGCTCTCTCTTGTTTTGTGTTTGTTTAGGTCATAGGGTGATGTCAAACCATGTTGGCTCACAAGTTGGGTCACTATCCTACCCGGTTTCACCTCGACGGGGAGATTCCACCCTCATACGGGTCCGGAACCTTCGCCTCTAGGTTAGAGCGCATGCATGCGAGGGGGGACACATGCAAGCACCTATATATACCAACCTCTAACCACACCCACACACACATATGCTAGGGGCACATGCAAGTTTTCATCTCATTCCGATGTTCTCGTGGTCTTCCTCCGGCGAAACCCTGATCTCTGTGCACACTCGGATCGTCTACCCCCCTAGACGTTCCTCTGACAGGGGTAGCCCGGCGTAGCTCTCTCTTGTTTTGTGTTTGTTTAGGTCATAGGGTGATGTCAAACCATGTTGGCTCACAAGTTGGGTCACTATCCTACCCGGTTTCACCTCGACGGGGAGATTCCACCCTCATACGGGTCCGGAACCTTCGCCTCTAGGTTAGAGCGCATGCATGCGAGGGGGGACACATGCAAGCACCTATATATACCAACCTCTAACCACACCCACACACACATATGCTAGGGGCACATGCAAGTTTTCATCTCATTCCGATGTTCTCGTGGTCTTCCTCCGGCGAAACCTTGATCTCTGTGCACACTCGGATCGTCTACCCCCCTAGACGTTCCTCTGACAGGGTTAGCCCGGCGTAGCTCTCTCTTGTTTTGTGTTTGTTTAGGTCATAGGGTGGTGTCAAACCATGTTGGCTCACAAGTTGGGTCAGTATCCTACCCGGTTTCACCTCGACGGGGAGATTCCACCCTCATACGGGTCCGGAACCTTCGCCTCTAGGTTAGAGCGCATGCATGCGAGGGGGACACATGCAAGCACCTATATATACCAACCTCTAACCACACCCACACACACACATATGCTAGGGGCACATGCAAGTTTTCATCTCATTCCGATGTTCTCGTGGTCTTCCTCCGTCGAAACCCTGATCTCTGTGCACACTCGGATCGTCTACCCCCCTAGACGTTCCTCTGACAGGGGTAGCCCGGCGTAGTTCTCTCTTGTTTTGTGTTTGTTTAGGTCATAGGGTGATGTCAAACCATGTTGGCTCACAAGTTGGGTCACTATCCTACCCGGTTTCACCTCGACGGGGAGATTCCACCCTCATACGGGTCCGGAACCTTCGCCTCTAGGTTAGAGCGCATGCATGCGAGGGGGGACACATGCAAGCACCTATATATACCAACCTCTAACCACACCCACACACACATATGCTAGGGGCACATGCAAGTTTTCATCTCATTCCGATGTTCTCGTGGTCTTCCTCCGGCGAAACCCTGATCTCTGTGCACACTCGGATCGTCTACCCCCCTAGACGTTCCTCTGACAGGGGTAGCCCGGCGTAGCTCTCTCTTGTTTTGTGTTTGTTTAGGTCATAGGGTGATGTCAAACCATGTTGGCTCACAAGTTGGGGCACTATCCTACCCGGTTTCACCTCGACGGGGAGATTCCACCCTCATACGGGTCCGGAACCTTCGCCTCTAGGTTAGAGCGCATGCATGCGAGGGGGGACACATGCAAGCACCTATATATACCAACCTCTAACCACACCCACACACACATATGCTAGGGGCACATGCAAGTTTTCATCTCATTCCGATGTTCTCGTGGTCTTCCTCCGGCGAAACCTTGATCTCTGTGCACACTCGGATCGTCTACCCCCCTAGACGTTCCTCTGACAGGGTTAGCCCGGCGTAGCTCTCTCTTGTTTTGTGTTTGTTTAGGTCATAGGGTGATGTCAAACCATGTTGGCTCACAAGTTGGGTCAGTATCCTACCCGGTTTCACCTCGACGGGGAGATTCCACCCTCATACGGGTCCGGAACCTTCGCCAATAGGTTAGAGCGCATGCATGCGAGGGGGGGACACATGCAAGCACCTATATATACCAACCTCTAACCACACCCACACACACATATGCTAGGGGCACATGCAAGTTTTCATCTCATTCCGATGTTCTCGTGGTCTTCCTCCGTCGAAACCCTGATCTCTGTGCACACTCGGATCGTCTACCCCCCTAGACGTTCCTCTGACAGGGGTAGCCCGGCGTAGCTCTCTCTTGTTTTGTGTTTGTTTAGGTCATAGGGTGATGTCAAACCATGTTGGCTCACAAGTTGGGTCACTATCCTACCCGGTTTCACCTCGACGGGGAGATTCCACCCTCATACGGGTCCGGAACCTTCGCCTCTAGGTTAGAGCGCATGCATGCGAGGGGGGACACATGCAAGCACCTATATATACCAACCTCTAACCACACCCACACACACATATTCTAGGGGCACATGAAAGTTTTCATCTCATTCCGATGTTCTCGTGGTCTTCCTCCGGCGAAACCCTGATCTCTGTGCACACTCGGATCGTCTACCCCCCTAGACGTTCCTCTGACAGGGGTAGCCCGGCGTAGCTCTCTCTTGTTTTGTGTTTGTTTAGGTAATAGGGTGATGTCAAACCATGTTGGCTCACAAGTTGGGTCACTATCCTACCCGGTTTCACCTCGACGGGGAGATTCCACCCTCATACGGGTCCGGAACCTTCGCCTCTAGGTTAGAGCGCATGCATGCGAGGGGGGACACATGCAAGCACCTATATATGCCAACCTCTAACCACACCCACACACACATATGCTAGGGGCACATGCAAGTTTTCATCTCATTCCGATGTTCTCGTGGTCTTCCTCCGGCGAAACCCTGATCTCTGTGCACACTCGGATCGTCTACCCCCCTAGACGTTCCTCTGACAGGGGTAGCCCGGCGTAGCTCTCTCTTTTTTTGTGTTTGTTAAGGTCATAGGGTGATGTCAAACCATGTTGGCTCACAAGTTGGGGCACTATCCTACCCGGTTTCACCTCGACGGGGAGATTCCACCCTCATACGGGTCCGGAACCTTCGCCTCTAGGTTAGAGCGCATGCATGCGAGGGGGGACACATGCAAGCACCTATATATACCAACCTCTAACCACACCCACACACACATATGCTAGGGGCACATGCAAGTTTTCATCTCATTCCGATGTTCTCGTGGTCTTCCTCCGTCGAAACCCTGATCTCTGTGCACACTCGGATCGTCTACCCCCCTAGACGTTCCTCTGACAGGGGTAGCCCGGCGTAGCTCTCTCTTGTTTTGTGTTTGTTTAGGTCATAGGGTGATGTCAAACTATGTTGGCTCACAATTTGGGTCACTATCCTACCCGATTTCACCTCGACGGGGAGATTCCACCCTCATACGGGTCCGGAACCTTCGCCTCTAGGTTAGAGCGCATGCATGCGAGGGGGGACACATGCAAGCACCTATATATACCAACCTCTAACCACACCCACACACACATATGCTAGGGGCACATGCAAGCATCTCATTCCGATGTTCTCGTGGTCTTCCTCCGGCGAAACCCTAATCTCTGTGCACACTCGGATCGTCTACCCCCCTAGACGTTCCTCTGACAGGGGTAGCCCGGCGTAGCTCTCTCTTGTTTTGTGTTTGTTTAGGTCATAGGGTGATGTCAAACCATGTTGGCTCACAAGTTGGGTCACTATCCTACCCGGTTTCACCTCGACGGGGAGATTCCACCCTCATACGGGTCCGGAACCTTCGCCTCTAGGTTAGAGCGCATGCATGCGAGGGGGGACACATGCAAGCACCTATATATACCAACCTCTAACCACACCCACACACACATATGCTAGGGGCACATGCAAGTTTTCATCTCATTCCGATGTTCTCGTGGTCTTCCTCCGTCGAAACCCTGATCTCTGTGCACACTCGGATCGTCTACCCCCCTAGACGTTCCTCTGACAGGGGTAGCCCGGCGTAGCTCTCTCTTGTTTTGTGTTTGTTTAGGTCATATGGTGATGTCAAACCATGTTGGCTCACAAGTTGGGTCACTATCCTACCCGGTTTCACCTCGACGGGGAGATTCCACCCTCATACGGGTCCGGAACCTTCGCCTCTAGGTTAGAGCGCATGCATGCGAGGGGGGACACATGCAAGCACCTATATATACCAACCTCTAACCACACCCACACACACATATGCTATGTGCCCATGCAAGTTTTCATCTCATTCCGATGTTCTCGTGGTCTTCCTCCGGCGAAACCCTGATCTCTGTGCACACTCGGATCGTCTACCCCCCTAGACGTTCCTCTGACAGGGGTAGCCCGGCGTAGCTCTCTCTTGTTTTGTGTTTGTTTAGGTCATAGGGTGATGTCAAACCATGTTGGCTCACAAGTTGGGTCACTATCCTACCCGGTTTCACCTCGACGGGGAGATTCCACCCTCATACGGGTCCGGAACCTTCGCCTCTAGGTTAGAGCGCATGCATGCGAGGGGGGACACATGCAAGCACCTATATATACCAACCTCTAACCACACCCACACACACATATGCTAGGGGCACATGCAAGTTTTCATCTCATTCCGATGTTCTCGTGGTCTTCCTCCGGCGAAACCCTGATCTCTGTGCACACTCGGATCGTCTACCCCCCTAGACGTTCCTCTGACAGGGGTAGCCCGGCGTAGCTCTCCCTTGTTTTGTGTTTGTTTAGGTCATAGGGTGATGTCAAACCATGTTGGCTCACAAGTTGGGTCACTATCCTACCCGGTTTCACCTCGACGGGGCGATTCCACCCTCATACGGGCCCGGAACCTTCGCCTCTAGGTTAGAGCGCATGCATGCGAGGGGGGACACATGCAAGCACCTATATATACCAACCTCTAACCACACCCACACACACATATGCTAGGGGCACATGCAAGTTTTCATCTCATTCCGATGTTCTCGTGGTCTTCCTCCGGCGAAACCCTGATCTCTGTGCACACTCGGATCGTCTACCCCCCTAGACGTTCCTCTGACAGGGGTAGCCCGGCGTAGCTCTCTCTTGTTTTGTGTTTGTTTAGGTCATAGGGTGATGTCAAACCATGTTGGCTCACAAGTTGGGTCACTATCCTACCCGGTTTCACCTCGACGGGGAGATTCCACCCTCATACGGGTCCGGAACCTTCGCCTCTAGGTTAGAGCGCATGCATGCGAGGGGGACACATGCAAGCACCTATATATACCAACCTCTAACCACACCCACACACACATATGCTAGGGGCACATGCAAGTTTTCATCTCATTCCGATGTTCTCGTGGTCTTCCTCCGTCGAAACCCTGATCTCTGTGCACACTCGGATCGTCTACCCCCCTAGACGTTCCTCTGACAGGGGTAGCCCGGCGTAGCTCTCTCTTGTTTTGTGTTTGTTTAGGTCATAGGGTGATGTCAAACCATGTTGGCTCACAAGTTGGGGCACTATCCTACCCGGTTTCACCTCGACGGGGAGATTCCACCCTCATACGGGTCCGGAACCTTCGCCTCTAGGTTAGAGCGCATGCATGCGAGGGGGGACACATGCAAGCACCTATATATACCAACCTCTAACCACACCCACACACACATATGCTAGGGGCACATGCAAGTTTTCATCTCATTCCGATGTTCTCGTGGTCTTCCTCCGGCGAAACCCTGATCTCTGTGCACACTCGGATCGTCTACCCCCCTAGACGTTCCTCTGACAGGGGTAGCCCGGCGTAGCTCTCTCTTGTTTTGTGTTTGTTTAGGTCATAGGGTGATGTCAAACCATGTTGGCTCACAAGTTGGGGCACTATCCTACCCGGTTTCACCTCGACGGGGAGATTCCACCCTCATACGGGTCCGGAACCTTCGCCTCTAGGTTAGAGCGCATGCATGCGAGGGGGGACACATGCAAGCACCTATATATACCAACCTCTAACCACACCCACACACACATATGCTAGGGGCACATGCAAGTTTTCATCTCATTCCGATGTTCTCGTGGTCTTCCTCCGTCGAAACCCTGATCTCTGTGCACACTCGGATCGTCTACCCCCCTAGACGTTCCTCTGACAGGGGTAGCCCGGCGTAGCTCTCTCTTGTTTTGTGTTTGTTTAGGTCATAGGGTGATGTCAAACTATGTTGGCTCACAATTTGGGTCACTATCCTACCCGATTTCACCTCGACGGGGAGATTCCACCCTCATACGGGTCCGGAACCTTCGCCTCTAGGTTAGAGCGCATGCATGCGAGGGGGGACACATGCAAGCACCTATATATACCAACCTCTAACCACACCCACACACACATATGCTAGGGGCACATGCAAGCATCTCATTCCGATGTTCTCGTGGTCTTCCTCCGGCGAAACCCTAATCTCTGTGCACACTCGGATCGTCTACCCCCCTAGACGTTCCTCTGACAGCGGTAGCCCGGCGTAGCTCTCTCTTGTTTTGTGTTTGTTTAGGTCATAGGGTGATGTCAAACCATGTTGGTGTTGGAGATATGCCCTAGAGGCAATAATAAATATAGTTATTATTATATCTTTGTGTTTATGATAAATGTTTATATTCATGCTAATAGTATTAACAAGGAAACATTAATACTTGTGTGAATTGTAAACTTAAATTGAAGTCCCTAGTATAGCCTCTATACTTCACTAGCTTGTTGGTTAATAGATGATTGTGGTTTCCCTATCATGAACATTGAGATGTTATTAACAACAAGATCATATCGTTAGGAGAATGATATGGTGGACATACTCCTATAGATAAGCGTAGCATAAAGATCAAGTCATTTCAATAGTTCAATTGCTATATGCTTTCTGATACATAGTAACCTAATTCCTTCGACCATGAGATCATGCATATCACCTTTACTGGATGGATGCTTTGATGTCATCAAACACCACACCGTAACAGGGTGGCTATAAAGGTGGTATTGAGTGTTCGGAAAGTATTGGTTGAAACACATGGATCAAGAGTGGGATTTGTCCATCCATATGACGGATAGATATTCTCTGGGCCCTCTCGGTGAAATGTCATCCAATTAGCTTGCAAGCATGTGACTAGGTCACAAAGGATCACATATCACGGGAACGAGAAAAGAGTACTTATCAGTAACGAGGTTGAACTAGGTATGCAGAGATACCGAAGATCATAACCTCGGATAAGTAACATATCGTGAGACAAAGGGAAATTGGTATCGTATGTAAGTGGTTCATTCGATCGCAAAGTAATCGTAGAAATATGTGGGAGCCATATGAATTTCCAGATTCCTCTATTGGTTATTGTTCGGAGAAGTGTCTCGATCATGTCCGCATAATTCACGAACCGTAGGGAGACACACTTAAGGATTCGACGTTGTTTGAGTAGTTATGGTATTATGAGAAAGAGACTGAATGTTGTTCGGAGTCTCGGATGGGATCCGGGATATCACGAGGTGATCCGGAATGGTCCGGAGAATAAGATTCATATAAGGAAAGTCCCGTTTCGGAGTTCGGGAATGATTCCGGTGTTTTCATCGGGGATATTCTAGAAGGTTCCGGATTGTCCGGCACTCCGGGGGGGAAGGGGTACATGAATGTGTCATTACATATTGGAATGATTGCATCATGTACTAAGTGTTCTTGCTGTCCCAAATATAGGATTAAATTGAATCCTAAAACAGAAAAGTCAAATGTCCAGTTTGAAAGTCAAACTGCCAAAAACAAGAAACTGTGGGAAACAAGCAAGAGGAGTTGGAGTCGACTTGGAGGAGGAGTTTCTCTCCTCCAAGCCGGCGGCCAGCCTAGGCCGAGTTGGGGAGGGACTCCCTCCCTCCCCTGGCGCGCCCACACCCTCCCACCTATATAAGGAGGGGCAGGGCTCCCCTCCTACACACACAAGTTTCCTATCCTCTAAACTAAACCCTAGATCTAGACCCCGGTTTAGAGCTATTCGGTTTAGAGCCTTCTAATTGGTTTAGAGCCCTCTAATTGGTGTGTCTAATTACTAGACCACTAATAGCCTCTCTCATAAGCTCCACCATACTCGCACCGGCTTAAGGCGAAGCCCTGCGGGATCTCCCCTCTACTTCCGGTACCACGCCGTCGTGCTGCCGGAATCGCGAGGAGAGTGCTACAACCTCCGCTGCCTGCTGGAACAAGGGAGAGGAAGGTCTTCGTCGAGTACCGAACGTGTGACCGACTGCGGGAGCGCTGCGGGAACGCGGCGCCGGAAGGATCGTCTACGCGATCTTGAGATCGGAAAGAGTACGACTACATCACCCACGAGAATCTGCTCTCGTTAAACACTTTGGAATCTTCGAGGGTGAGTTATTCCATCGACTCGTTGCTACAATCTAGTAGATAGATCTTGGCTTGTTTGTTTGTATGCGATAGAAAATTTTTGTTTTCCATGCTACGAACCCCTACAGTGGTATCAGAGCCGTGTCTATATGTAGATCTGTTGCACGAGTAGAACACAATGGTCATTGTGGGCGTTGATGCTTTTATTGTAGATTGCTTTTTGTGTACTTTGCATCTTGCGGTATGTTGGGATGAAGCGGCCCGGGCTAACCTTACATGACATCGTTCATGAGACTTGCTCCACGCTTGACATGCAACTCGTTTTGCATAAGTGGCTTTGCGGGTGCCTGTTTCTCCTAGCATAGTAAAGATCCAATTTACAACGGGTGATCAACAATGCTAGTATCAATGTTGTGGTTCTTGTTCGTAAGTTAGAACGACACTTATGGAAAGCCCCAAACCACGTAAAATATGCAAAGAAAGTAGAAGCGTCTAACTTTGTTTTGCAGGGGTGTGCAGTGATGTGATATGGCCATGATTGTGATTATATTTGATGTATGCAATGATCCTTATTGTAAGTTGGCAACCGGCAGGAGCCATATGGTTGTCTTTAATTTCTGTTAAGACCTGCGTGTCTATTCAAAATAGTTGTAATAGTTGAAGCTGGCGGACGACAACCATGAAGAAGCGTCATTGACCTTGATGCTATGCCGGTGATGATGGAGATCATATTCGTGCTTGAAGATGGAGATCGGAAGCACAAAGAAGAAAGGCCATATCATATCACATATTATGAATTGCATGTGATGTTAATCCTTTATGCATCTTGTATTGCTTAGTAGACGACGGTAGCATTATAAGATGATCCCTCATGCACATAAATTTCAAGTTCTAAAGTGTTCACCCTTAGTATGCACCGTTGCCAAAGCTTGTTGCTTCGAAGCACCACGTGATGATCGGGTGTCTTTGATTCCGCGGGTGAATACAACGTAAGCAAGCCAGATTTGCTTATGCGGTAGCTAAGGTTTGATCTTGACGAGCCTAGCATGTACAGACATGGCCTCAGGAACACGGATCGCCGAAAGGCAAAGCATGAATCATATAGTAGATATGATGAACATGATGATTGTTCGCCACTAAAACTATATCGGCTCTCGTGATGATCGGTGTTGATATAGTAGATTTGGTTCGTGTGATCACTAAAACAATGTGAGGGATATTGTTTTGAGTGGGAGTTCACCTAGTTTAATTTCATTAATTAATTTGAACTCAATTTGTCATAAACTTAGTCTAAACTATTGCAAATATGTTGTAGATCAATGGCAGCCCCTACCATCAATTTTAATGCGTTCCTAGAGAAAGAAAAGTTGAAAAACAATGGAAGCAACTTCGCGGATTGGTTCCGCAATTTGAGGATTGTCCTCACAGCTGGTAATTTGACCTATGTGCTGGATGCACCGCTAGGTGACCCACCTGCAGCTGATGCTACCGATGAAGTAAAGAATGTTTACCTCGCTCGGAAGAATCAGTACTCCATAGTTCAGTGTGCTATCTTGTATGGTTTAGAATCGGAGCTTCAGAAAAGGTTTGAAGAGTCAGATCCATATGATATTGTCGAGGATCTCAAATTAATTTTTGAGACTCATGCGGCAATTGAAAGTTATGAAGCTTCTGAAAAGTTCTTTAACTGCAAGATGGAAGAGGGTAGCTCCGTCAGTGAGCATGTGCTTAAGATGTCTGGGCACGCAAATAAACTTCAAAGTTTGGGTATAGTGATTCCTAATACTTTGGGAGTTTACCGCATCCTCCAATCACTACCACCAAGTTACAAGAACTTTGTGATGAACTACAACATGCAGAACATGAACAAAGAGTTGCCAGAACTATTTGCTATGTTAAAATCTGCAGAAGTGGAGATCAAGAAAGAGCACCAAGTGTTGATGGTCGATAAGACCACCAAATTCAAGAAAGGCAAGTCTAAGCAAAAGGGACACTTCAAGAAGGGTGGTAAGAAAGTTACCATGCCAACGAAGAAGACCAAGGCTGGACCTAAGCCTGAAACTGAGTGCTTTTACTGCAAGGGAGAAGGTCACTGGAAGCGGAATTGCCCAAAGTACTTGGCGGATTTGAAGAACGGCAACATCAAGAAGAAAGGTATATTTGATATACATGTTATTGATGTGTATCTCACTAGTATTCGTAGTAGTGCCTGGGTATTTGATACTGGTTCGGTTGCTCATATTTGTAACTCGAAACAGGAGCTGCAGAATAAACGGAAGCTAGCGAAGAACGAGGTGTCGATGCGTGTGGGAAACGGATCAAAGGTTGATGTGATCGCGGTCGGCACGCTACCTCTTCATCTACCATCGGGATTAGTTTTATACTTAAATAATTGTTATTTGGTGCCTGCGTTGAGCATGAACATTATATCGGGATCTTGTTTATTGCGAGACGGTTACTTGTTTAAATCAGAGAATAATGGTTGTTCGATTTATATGAGTAATATGTTTTACGCACATGCACCTTTGATAGATGGTCTATTCTTGTTGAATCTCGATAGTGGAAATACACATATCAACAATATTGAAGCTAAACGTTTGAAATCAAGCGATAATTTGACCTATATGTGGCACTGTCGTCTTGGTCACATTGGAGTGAAGCGTATGAAGAAACTCCATTCCGATGGACTTCTTGAATCACTTGATTTTGAATCACTTGAAAGATGCGAAGCATGTCTGATGGGTAAAATGACTAAGACTCCATTTTCTGGTATGATGGAGCGAGCTACAGACTTATTGGAAATCATACATACCGATGTGTGTGGTCCAATGAGTGTAGCATCGCGCAGTGGTTATCGTTATGTTCTTACCTTCACGGATGACTTGAGTAGATATGGGAATATCTATTTCATGAAACATAAGTCCGAAACTTTCGAGAAGTTTAAGGAGTTTCAAAGTGAGGTAGAGAATCAACGTAACAAGAAGATTAAATTTCTACGTTCTGATCGTGGAGGTGAATATCTAAGTTACGAGTTTGGCGAGCATTTAAAGAAGTGCGGAATACTTTCACAATTGACACCGCCGGGAACACCACAGCGTAATGGTGTGTCTGAACGTCGTAATCGAACTCTCTTAGATATGGTTCGTTCTATGATGTCACTTACAGATTTACCGCTATCATTTTGGGGTTATGCATTAGAAACAGCCGCATTCACTTTAAATAGGGCACCATCTAAATCCGTTGAAACGACACCGTATGAATTATGGTTTGGGAAGAAACCTAAATTGTCGTTCCTTAAAGTTTGGGGATGCGAAGCCTATGTAAAAAGGTTACAGCCGGACAAGCTTGAACCCAAAGCGGAAAAATGCGTCTTCATAGGATACCCGAAGGAAACTATTGGGTATACCTTCTATCATAGATCCAAAGGCAAAATCTTTGTTGCCAAGAATGGATCCTTTCTAGAGAAGGAATTTCTCTCGAAAGAAGTGACTGGAAGGAAAGTAGAACTCGACGAGGTTGTCGAACCTTCTCTCGAAATTACGAGTAGCGCAGCACCGGAAGAAGTTCCTGTGGTGCCTGCACCAATAAGAGAGGAAGCTAATGATAGTGATCATGAAACTTCGGTTGAAGTTGCTACAGAGCCTCGGAGGTCAACGAGAACTCGTACCACTCCAGATTGGTATGATTCCGTTATGAATGTCATGTTGGTGGACAACACCGATGACCCCGAGACATATGAGGAAGCGATGATGAGCCCAGATTCCAATAAATGGCAAGAAGCCATGAAATCCGAAATTGGATCCATGTACGAAAACCAAGTATGGACTTTGGTGGACTTACCGGATGGCCGGAAGGCTGTCGAGAACAAATGGATTTTCAAGAAGAAAACAGATGCTGATGGTAATGTTACTGTCTATAAAGCTCGACTTGTCGCAAAAGGGTTTCGACAAATTCAAGGAGTTGACTACGATGAGACTTTCTCACCGGTAGCGAAGCTAAAGTCTGTGAGGATTATGTTAGCAATCGCTGCATATTATGATTATGAGATATGGCAGATGGATGTCAAAACAGCATTCCTCAATGGAGACATTGATGAAGAGTTGTATATGATGCAACCCAAAGGTTTTGTCGATCCTAAAGATGCTAACAAGGTATGCAAGCTTCAACGGTCCATCTATGGATTGAAGCAAGCATCCCGAAGTTGGAATCAACGTTTTGATAAGGTAATCAAAAGTTTTTGTTTTTATACAAACTTATGGAGAAGCTTGTATTTACAAGAAAGTGAGTGGGAGCTCTGTAGCATTCTTAATACTGTATGTGGATGACATATTGTTGATTGGGAATGATGTAGACCTTCTTAATAGTGTCAAGGAATATTTGAATAATAGTTTTTCAATGAAGGATCTTGGCGAAGCAGCTTACATATTAGGCATAAAGATTTATAGAGATAGATCGAAACGCCAAATATCATTGTCACAAAGTACATATTTGGACAAAGTTCTAAAGAGGTTTGGAATGGAAGATAGCAAGAAAGGGTTCTTGCCCATGTTGCCCAATACGACCTTGAGTAAAACTCAAAGTCCGACATCGGCAGAAGATAGAGAAAGAATGAGTAAGACTCCCTATGCCTCAGCCATAGGATCTCTAATGTATGCCATGCTATGTACTAGACCCGACATTGCATATGCTGTTAGTTTAACTAGCAGATATCAAAGTGATCCAGGAGTGGATCATTGGACAGCGGTCAAAAACATCCTTAAGTACTTGAGAAGAACTAAGGATATGGTTCTTTCTTATGGAGGTGATGAACAGCTCGTTGTTAATGGTTACACCGATGCTAGTTGGAACACCGATCCGGATGATTCTAAATCACAATCTGGATACGTATTTATTTTGAATGGTGCAGCAGTTAGCTGGAGGAGTGCAAAGCAAAGCGTTGTGGCGAGATCTTCAACTGAATCGGAATACATGGCTGCTTCGGAGGCTTCACAAGAAGCGATATGGATGAAAGAGTTCATTACAGAGCTGGGTGTGGTTCCTAGTGCGCTGGACCCAATGTCTATCTACTGTGATAACATGGGTGCCATAGCCAATGCGCAAGAACCAAGGTCACACAAGAAGCTGAAGCATATCAAGCTACGTTTTCACGCTATTCGAGAACATATCCAGGATGGGGATATAAAGATTTGCAAAGTACACACAGATCTGAATGTGGCGGATCCGTTGACTAAACCTCTCCCGAGGGCAAAACATGACCAACACCAAACTGCCATGGGTGTTCGGTATATTACCATGTAATCTAGATTAGATGACTCTAGTGCAAGTGGGAGACTGTTGGAGATATGCCCTAGAGGCAATAATAAATATAGTTATTATTATATCTTTGTGTTTATGATAAATGTTTATATTCATGCTAATAGTATTAACAAGGAAACATTAATACTTGTGTGAATTGTAAACTTAAATTGAAGTCCCTAGTATAGCCTCTATACTTCACTAGCTTGTTGGTTAATAGATGATTGTGGTTTCCCTATCATGAACATTGAGATGTTATTAACAACAAGATCATATCGTTAGGAGAATGATATGGTGGACATACTCCTATAGATAAGCGTAGCATAAAGATCAAGTCATTTCAATAGTTCAATTGCTATATGCTTTCTGATACATAGTAACCTAATTCCTTCGACCATGAGATCATGCATATCACCTTTACTGGATGGATGCTTTGATGTCATCAAACACCACACCGTAACAGGGTGGCTATAAAGGTGGTATTGAGTGTTCGGAAAGTATTGGTTGAAACACATGGATCAAGAGTGGGATTTGTCCATCCATATGACGGATAGATATTCTCTGGGCCCTCTCGGTGAAATGTCATCCAATTAGCTTGCAAGCATGTGACTAGGTCACAAAGGATCACATATCACGGGAACGAGAAAAGAGTACTTATCAGTAACGAGGTTGAACTAGGTATGCAGAGATACCGAAGATCATAACCTCGGATAAGTAACATATCGTGAGACAAAGGGAAATTGGTATCGTATGTAAGTGGTTCATTCGATCGCAAAGTAATCGTAGAAATATGTGGGAGCCATATGAATTTCCAGATTCCTCTATTGGTTATTGTTCGGAGAAGTGTCTCGATCATGTCCGCATAATTCACGAACCGTAGGGAGACACACTTAAGGATTCGACGTTGTTTGAGTAGTTATGGTATTATGAGAAAGAGACCGAATGTTGTTCGGAGTCTCGGATGGGATCCGGGATATCACGAGGTGATCCGGAATGGTCCGGAGAATAAGATTCATATAAGGAAAGTCCCGTTTCGGAGTTCGGGAATGATTCCGGTGTTTTCATCGGGGATATTCTAGAAGGTTCCGGATTGTCCGGCACTCCGGGGGGGAAGGGGTACATGAATGTGTCATTACATATTGGAATGATTGCATCATGTACTAAGTGTTCTTGCTGTCCCAAATATAGGATTAAATTGAATCCTAAAACAGAAAAGTCAAATGTCCAGTTTGAAAGTCAAACTGCCAAAAACAAGAAACTGTGGGAAACAAGCAAGAGGAGTTGGAGTCGACTTGGAGGAGGAGTTTCTCTCCTCCAAGCCGGCGGCCAGCCTAGGCCGAGTTGGGGAGGGACTCCCTCCCTCCCCTGGCGCGCCCACACCCTCCCACCTATATAAGGAGGGGCAGGGCTCCCCTCCTACACACACAAGTTTCCTATCCTCTAAACTAAACCCTAGATCTAGACCCCGGTTTAGAGCTATTCGGTTTAGAGCCTTCTAATTGGTTTAGAGCCCTCTAATTGGTGTGTCTAATTACTAGACCACTAATAGCCTCTCTCATAAGCTCCACCATACTCGCACCGGCTTAAGGCGAAGCCCTGCGGGATCTCCCCTCTACTTCCGGTACCACGCCGTCGTGCTGCCGGAATCGCGAGGAGAGTGCTACAACCTCCGCTGCCTGCTGGAACAAGGGAGAGGAAGGTCTTCGTCGAGTACCGAACGTGTGACCGACTGCGGGAGCGCTGCGGGAACGCGGCGCCGGAAGGATCGTCTACGCGATCTTGAGATCGGAAAGAGTACGACTACATCACCCACGAGAATCTGCTCTCGTTAAACACTTTGGAATCTTCGAGGGTGAGTTATTCCATCGACTCGTTGCTACAATCTAGTAGATAGATCTTGGCTTGTTTGTTTGTATGCGATAGAAAATTTTTGTTTTCCATGCTACGAACCCCTACAGTGGTATCAGAGCCGTGTCTATATGTAGATCTGTTGCACGAGTAGAACACAATGGTCATT
Organism: Avena sativa; assembly: GCA_916181665.1. Taxonomy (NCBI): domain Eukaryota; kingdom Viridiplantae; phylum Streptophyta; class Magnoliopsida; order Poales; family Poaceae; genus Avena; species Avena sativa. The sequence continues at coordinate 89,552,313 of OV702285.1, read as the reverse complement.
GTGGGCGTTGATGCTTTTATTGTAGATTGCTTTTTGTGTACTTTGCATCTTGCGGTATGTTGGGATGAAGCGGCCCGGGCTAACCTTACATGACATCGTTCATGAGACTTGCTCCACGCTTGACATGCAACTCGTTTTGCATAAGTGGCTTTGCGGGTGCCTGTTTCTCCTAGCATAGTAAAGATCCAATTTACAACGGGTGATCAACAATGCTAGTATCAATGTTGTGGTTCTTGTTCGTAAGTTAGAACGACACTTATGGAAAGCCCCAAACCACGTAAAATATGCAAAGAAAGTAGAAGCGTCTAACTTTGTTTTGCAGGGGTGTGCAGTGATGTGATATGGCCATGATTGTGATTATATTTGATGTATGCAATGATCCTTATTGTAAGTTGGCAACCGGCAGGAGCCATATGGTTGTCTTTAATTTCTGTTAAGACCTGCGTGTCTATTCAAAATAGTTGTAATAGTTGAAGCTGGCGGACGACAACCATGAAGAAGCGTCATTGACCTTGATGCTATGCCGGTGATGATGGAGATCATATTCGTGCTTGAAGATGGAGATCGGAAGCACAAAGAAGAAAGGCCATATCATATCACATATTATGAATTGCATGTGATGTTAATCCTTTATGCATCTTGTATTGCTTAGTAGACGACGGTAGCATTATAAGATGATCCCTCATGCACATAAATTTCAAGTTCTAAAGTGTTCACCCTTAGTATGCACCGTTGCCAAAGCTTGTTGCTTCGAAGCACCACGTGATGATCGGGTGTCTTTGATTCCGCGGGTGAATACAACGTAAGCAAGCCAGATTTGCTTATGCGGTAGCTAAGGTTTGATCTTGACGAGCCTAGCATGTACAGACATGGCCTCAGGAACACGGATCGCCGAAAGGCAAAGCATGAATCATATAGTAGATATGATGAACATGATGATTGTTCGCCACTAAAACTATATCGGCTCTCGTGATGATCGGTGTTGATATAGTAGATTTGGTTCGTGTGATCACTAAAACAATGTGAGGGATATTGTTTTGAGTGGGAGTTCACCTAGTTTAATTTCATTAATTAATTTGAACTCAATTTGTCATAAACTTAGTCTAAACTATTGCAAATATGTTGTAGATCAATGGCAGCCCCTACCATCAATTTTAATGCGTTCCTAGAGAAAGAAAAGTTGAAAAACAATGGAAGCAACTTCGCGGATTGGTTCCGCAATTTGAGGATTGTCCTCACAGCTGGTAATTTGACCTATGTGCTGGATGCACCGCTAGGTGACCCACCTGCAGCTGATGCTACCGATGAAGTAAAGAATGTTTACCTCGCTCGGAAGAATCAGTACTCCATAGTTCAGTGTGCTATCTTGTATGGTTTAGAATCGGAGCTTCAGAAAAGGTTTGAAGAGTCAGATCCATATGATATTGTCGAGGATCTCAAATTAATTTTTGAGACTCATGCGGCAATTGAAAGTTATGAAGCTTCTGAAAAGTTCTTTAACTGCAAGATGGAAGAGGGTAGCTCCGTCAGTGAGCATGTGCTTAAGATGTCTGGGCACGCAAATAAACTTCAAAGTTTGGGTATAGTGATTCCTAATACTTTGGGAGTTTACCGCATCCTCCAATCACTACCACCAAGTTACAAGAACTTTGTGATGAACTACAACATGCAGAACATGAACAAAGAGTTGCCAGAACTATTTGCTATGTTAAAATCTGCAGAAGTGGAGATCAAGAAAGAGCACCAAGTGTTGATGGTCGATAAGACCACCAAATTCAAGAAAGGCAAGTCTAAGCAAAAGGGACACTTCAAGAAGGGTGGTAAGAAAGTTACCATGCCAACGAAGAAGACCAAGGCTGGACCTAAGCCTGAAACTGAGTGCTTTTACTGCAAGGGAGAAGGTCACTGGAAGCGGAATTGCCCAAAGTACTTGGCGGATTTGAAGAACGGCAACATCAAGAAGAAAGGTATATTTGATATACATGTTATTGATGTGTATCTCACTAGTATTCGTAGTAGTGCCTGGGTATTTGATACTGGTTCGGTTGCTCATATTTGTAACTCGAAACAGGAGCTGCAGAATAAACGGAAGCTAGCGAAGAACGAGGTGTCGATGCGTGTGGGAAACGGATCAAAGGTTGATGTGATCGCGGTCGGCACGCTACCTCTTCATCTACCATCGGGATTAGTTTTATACTTAAATAATTGTTATTTGGTGCCTGCGTTGAGCATGAACATTATATCGGGATCTTGTTTATTGCGAGACGGTTACTTGTTTAAATCAGAGAATAATGGTTGTTCGATTTATATGAGTAATATGTTTTACGCACATGCACCTTTGATAGATGGTCTATTCTTGTTGAATCTCGATAGTGGAAATACACATATCAACAATATTGAAGCTAAACGTTTGAAATCAAGCGATAATTTGACCTATATGTGGCACTGTCGTCTTGGTCACATTGGAGTGAAGCGTATGAAGAAACTCCATTCCGATGGACTTCTTGAATCACTTGATTTTGAATCACTTGAAAGATGCGAAGCATGTCTGATGGGTAAAATGACTAAGACTCCATTTTCTGGTATGATGGAGCGAGCTACAGACTTATTGGAAATCATACATACCGATGTGTGTGGTCCAATGAGTGTAGCATCGCGCAGTGGTTATCGTTATGTTCTTACCTTCACGGATGACTTGAGTAGATATGGGAATATCTATTTCATGAAACATAAGTCCGAAACTTTCGAGAAGTTTAAGGAGTTTCAAAGTGAGGTAGAGAATCAACGTAACAAGAAGATTAAATTTCTACGTTCTGATCGTGGAGGTGAATATCTAAGTTACGAGTTTGGCGAGCATTTAAAGAAGTGCGGAATACTTTCACAATTGACACCGCCGGGAACACCACAGCGTAATGGTGTGTCTGAACGTCGTAATCGAACTCTCTTAGATATGGTTCGTTCTATGATGTCACTTACAGATTTACCGCTATCATTTTGGGGTTATGCATTAGAAACAGCCGCATTCACTTTAAATAGGGCACCATCTAAATCCGTTGAAACGACACCGTATGAATTATGGTTTGGGAAGAAACCTAAATTGTCGTTCCTTAAAGTTTGGGGATGCGAAGCCTATGTAAAAAGGTTACAGCCGGACAAGCTTGAACCCAAAGCGGAAAAATGCGTCTTCATAGGATACCCGAAGGAAACTATTGGGTATACCTTCTATCATAGATCCAAAGGCAAAATCTTTGTTGCCAAGAATGGATCCTTTCTAGAGAAGGAATTTCTCTCGAAAGAAGTGACTGGAAGGAAAGTAGAACTCGACGAGGTTGTCGAACCTTCTCTCGAAATTACGAGTAGCGCAGCACCGGAAGAAGTTCCTGTGGTGCCTGCACCAATAAGAGAGGAAGCTAATGATAGTGATCATGAAACTTCGGTTGAAGTTGCTACAGAGCCTCGGAGGTCAACGAGAACTCGTACCACTCCAGATTGGTATGATTCCGTTATGAATGTCATGTTGGTGGACAACACCGATGACCCCGAGACATATGAGGAAGCGATGATGAGCCCAGATTCCAATAAATGGCAAGAAGCCATGAAATCCGAAATTGGATCCATGTACGAAAACCAAGTATGGACTTTGGTGGACTTACCGGATGGCCGGAAGGCTGTCGAGAACAAATGGATTTTCAAGAAGAAAACAGATGCTGATGGTAATGTTACTGTCTATAAAGCTCGACTTGTCGCAAAAGGGTTTCGACAAATTCAAGGAGTTGACTACGATGAGACTTTCTCACCGGTAGCGAAGCTAAAGTCTGTGAGGATTATGTTAGCAATCGCTGCATATTATGATTATGAGATATGGCAGATGGATGTCAAAACAGCATTCCTCAATGGAGACATTGATGAAGAGTTGTATATGATGCAACCCAAAGGTTTTGTCGATCCTAAAGATGCTAACAAGGTATGCAAGCTTCAACGGTCCATCTATGGATTGAAGCAAGCATCCCGAAGTTGGAATCAACGTTTTGATAAGGTAATCAAAAGTTTTTGTTTTTATACAAACTTATGGAGAAGCTTGTATTTACAAGAAAGTGAGTGGGAGCTCTGTAGCATTCTTAATACTGTATGTGGATGACATATTGTTGATTGGGAATGATGTAGACCTTCTTAATAGTGTCAAGGAATATTTGAATAATAGTTTTTCAATGAAGGATCTTGGCGAAGCAGCTTACATATTAGGCATAAAGATTTATAGAGATAGATCGAAACGCCAAATATCATTGTCACAAAGTACATATTTGGACAAAGTTCTAAAGAGGTTTGGAATGGAAGATAGCAAGAAAGGGTTCTTGCCCATGTTGCCCAATACGACCTTGAGTAAAACTCAAAGTCCGACATCGGCAGAAGATAGAGAAAGAATGAGTAAGACTCCCTATGCCTCAGCCATAGGATCTCTAATGTATGCCATGCTATGTACTAGACCCGACATTGCATATGCTGTTAGTTTAACTAGCAGATATCAAAGTGATCCAGGAGTGGATCATTGGACAGCGGTCAAAAACATCCTTAAGTACTTGAGAAGAACTAAGGATATGGTTCTTTCTTATGGAGGTGATGAACAGCTCGTTGTTAATGGTTACACCGATGCTAGTTGGAACACCGATCCGGATGATTCTAAATCACAATCTGGATACGTATTTATTTTGAATGGTGCAGCAGTTAGCTGGAGGAGTGCAAAGCAAAGCGTTGTGGCGAGATCTTCAACTGAATCGGAATACATGGCTGCTTCGGAGGCTTCACAAGAAGCGATATGGATGAAAGAGTTCATTACAGAGCTGGGTGTGGTTCCTAGTGCGCTGGACCCAATGTCTATCTACTGTGATAACATGGGTGCCATAGCCAATGCGCAAGAACCAAGGTCACACAAGAAGCTGAAGCATATCAAGCTACGTTTTCACGCTATTCGAGAACATATCCAGGATGGGGATATAAAGATTTGCAAAGTACACACAGATCTGAATGTGGCGGATCCGTTGACTAAACCTCTCCCGAGGGCAAAACATGACCAACACCAAACTGCCATGGGTGTTCGGTATATTACCATGTAATCTAGATTAGATGACTCTAGTGCAAGTGGGAGACTGTTGGAGATATGCCCTAGAGGCAATAATAAATATAGTTATTATTATATCTTTGTGTTTATGATAAATGTTTATATTCATGCTAATAGTATTAACAAGGAAACATTAATACTTGTGTGAATTGTAAACTTAAATTGAAGTCCCTAGTATAGCCTCTATACTTCACTAGCTTGTTGGTTAATAGATGATTGTGGTTTCCCTATCATGAACATTGAGATGTTATTAACAACAAGATCATATCGTTAGGAGAATGATATGGTGGACATACTCCTATAGATAAGCGTAGCATAAAGATCAAGTCATTTCAATAGTTCAATTGCTATATGCTTTCTGATACATAGTAACCTAATTCCTTCGACCATGAGATCATGCATATCACCTTTACTGGATGGATGCTTTGATGTCATCAAACACCACACCGTAACAGGGTGGCTATAAAGGTGGTATTGAGTGTTCGGAAAGTATTGGTTGAAACACATGGATCAAGAGTGGGATTTGTCCATCCATATGACGGATAGATATTCTCTGGGCCCTCTCGGTGAAATGTCATCCAATTAGCTTGCAAGCATGTGACTAGGTCACAAAGGATCACATATCACGGGAACGAGAAAAGAGTACTTATCAGTAACGAGGTTGAACTAGGTATGCAGAGATACCGAAGATCATAACCTCGGATAAGTAACATATCGTGAGACAAAGGGAAATTGGTATCGTATGTAAGTGGTTCATTCGATCGCAAAGTAATCGTAGAAATATGTGGGAGCCATATGAATTTCCAGATTCCTCTATTGGTTATTGTTCGGAGAAGTGTCTCGATCATGTCCGCATAATTCACGAACCGTAGGGAGACACACTTAAGGATTCGACGTTGTTTGAGTAGTTATGGTATTATGAGAAAGAGACCGAATGTTGTTCGGAGTCTCGGATGGGATCCGGGATATCACGAGGTGATCCGGAATGGTCCGGAGAATAAGATTCATATAAGGAAAGTCCCGTTTCGGAGTTCGGGAATGATTCCGGTGTTTTCATCGGGGATATTCTAGAAGGTTCCGGATTGTCCGGCACTCCGGGGGGGAAGGGGTACATGAATGTGTCATTACATATTGGAATGATTGCATCATGTACTAAGTGTTCTTGCTGTCCCAAATATAGGATTAAATTGAATCCTAAAACAGAAAAGTCAAATGTCCAGTTTGAAAGTCAAACTGCCAAAAACAAGAAACTGTGGGAAACAAGCAAGAGGAGTTGGAGTCGACTTGGAGGAGGAGTTTCTCTCCTCCAAGCCGGCGGCCAGCCTAGGCCGAGTTGGGGAGGGACTCCCTCCCTCCCCTGGCGCGCCCACACCCTCCCACCTATATAAGGAGGGGCAGGGCTCCCCTCCTACACACACAAGTTTCCTATCCTCTAAACTAAACCCTAGATCTAGACCCCGGTTTAGAGCTATTCGGTTTAGAGCCTTCTAATTGGTTTAGAGCCCTCTAATTGGTGTGTCTAATTACTAGACCACTAATAGCCTCTCTCATAAGCTCCACCATACTCGCACCGGCTTAAGGCGAAGCCCTGCGGGATCTCCCCTCTACTTCCGGTACCACGCCGTCGTGCTGCCGGAATCGCGAGGAGAGTGCTACAACCTCCGCTGCCTGCTGGAACAAGGGAGAGGAAGGTCTTCGTCGAGTACCGAACGTGTGACCGACTGCGGGAGCGCTGCGGGAACGCGGCGCCGGAAGGATCGTCTACGCGATCTTGAGATCGGAAAGAGTACGACTACATCACCCACGAGAATCTGCTCTCGTTAAACACTTTGGAATCTTCGAGGGTGAGTTATTCCATCGACTCGTTGCTACAATCTAGTAGATAGATCTTGGCTTGTTTGTTTGTATGCGATAGAAAATTTTTGTTTTCCATGCTACGAACCCCTACAGTTGGCTCACAAGTTGGGTCACTATCCTACCCGGTTTCACCTCGACGGGGAGATTCCACCCTCATACGGGTCCGGAACCTTCGCCTCTAGGTTAGAGCGCATGCATGCGAGGGGGGACACATGCAAGCACCTATATATACCAACCTCTAACCACACCCACACACACACATGCTAGGGGCACATGCAAGTTTTCATCTCATTCCGATGTTCTCGTGGTCTTCCTCCGGCGAAACCCTGATCTCTGTGCACACTCGGATCGTCTACCCCCCTAGACGTTCCTCTGACAGGGGTAGCCCGGCGTAGCTCTCTCTTGTTTTGTGTTTGTTTAGGTCATAGGGTGATGTCAAACCATGTTGGCTCACAAGTTGGGTCACTATCCTACCCGGTTTCACCTCGACGGGGAGATTCCACCCTCATACGGGTCCGGAACCTTCGCCTCTAGGTTAGAGCGCATGCATGCGAGGGGGGACACATGCAAGCACCTATATATACCAACCTCTAACCACACCCACACACACATATGCTAGGGGCACATGCAAGTTTTCATCTCATTCCGATGTTCTCGTGGTCTTCCTCCGGCGAAACCCTGATCTCTGTGCACACTCGGATCGTCTACCCCCCTAGACGTTCCTCTGACAGGGGTAGCCCGGCGTAGCTCTCTCTTGTTTTGTGTTTGTTTAGGTCATAGGGTGATTTCAAACCATGTTGTCTCACAAGTTGGGTCACTATCCTACCCGGTTTCACTTCGACGGGGAGATTCCACCCTCATACAGGTCCGGAACCTTCGCCTCTAGGTTAGAGCGCATGCATGCGAGGAGGGACACATGCAAGCACCTATATATACCAACCTCTAACCACACCCACACACACATATGCTAGGGGCACATGCAAGCATCTCATTCCGATGTTCTCGTGGTCTTCCTCCGGCGAAACCCTGATCTCTGTGCACACTCGGATCGTCTACCCCCCTAGACGCTCCTCTGACAGGGGTAGCCCGGCGTAGCTCTCTCTTGTTTTGTGTTTGTTTAGGTCATAGGGTGATGTCAAACCATGTTGGCTCACAAGTTGGGTCACTATCCTACCCGGTTTCACCTCGACGGGGAGATTCCACCCTCATACGGGTCCGGAACCTTCGCCTCTAGGTTAGAGCGCATGCATGCGAGGGGGGACACATGCAAGCGCCTATATATACCAACCTCTAACCACACCCACACACACATATGCTAGGGGAACATGCAAGTTTTCATCTCATTCCGATGTTCTCGTGGTCTTCCTCCGTCGAAACCCTGATCTCTGTGCACACTCGGATCGTCTACCCCCCTAGACGTTCCTCTGACAGGGGTAGCCCGGCGTAGCTCTCTCTTGTTTTGTGTTTGTTTAGGTCATAGGGTGATGTCAAACCATGTTGGCTCACAAGTTGGGTCACTATCCTACCCGGTTTCACCTCGACGGGGAGATTCCACCCTCATACGGGTCCGGAACCTTCGCCTCTAGGTTAGAGCGCATGCATGCGAGGGGGGACACATGCAAGCACCTATATATACCAACCTCTAACCACACCCACACACACATATGCTAGGGGCACATGCAAGTTTTCATCTCATTCCGATGTTCTCGTGGTCTTCCTCCGGCGAAACCCTGATCTCTGTGCACACTCGGATCGTCTACCCCCCTAGACGTTCCTCTGACAGGGGTAGCCCGGCGTAGCTCTCCCTTGTTTTGTGTTTGTTTAGGTCATAGGGTGATGTCAAACCATGTTGGCTCACAAGTTGGGTCACTATCCTACCCGGTTTCACCTCGACGGGGAGATTCCACCCTCATACGGGCCCGGAACCTTCGCCTCTAGGTTAGAGCGCATGCATGCGAGGGGGGACACATGCAAGCACCTATATATACCAACCTCTAACCACACCCACACACACATATGCTAGGGGCACATGCAAGTTTTCATCTCATTCCGATGTTCTCGTGGTCTTCCTCCGGCGAAACCCTGATCTCTGTGCACACTCGGATCGTCTACCCCCCTAGACGTTCCTCTGACAGGGGTAGCCCGGCGTAGCTCTCTCTTGTTTTGTGTTTGTTTAGGTCATAGGGTGATGTCAAACCATGTTGGCTCACAAGTTGGGTCACTATCCTACCCGGTTTCACCTCGACGGGGAGATTCCACCCTCATACGGGTCCGGAACCTTCGCCTCTAGGTTAGAGCGCATGCATGCGAGGGGGGACACATGCAAGCACCTATATATACCAACCTCTAACCACACCCACACACACATATGCTAGGGGCACATGCAAGTTTTCATCTCATTCCGATGTTCTCGTGGTCTTCCTCCGTCGAAACCCTGATCTCTGTGCACACTCGGATCGTCTACCCCCCTAGACGTTCCTCTGACAGGGGTAGCCCGGCGTAGCTCTCTCTTGTTTTGTGTTTGTTTAGGTCATAGGGTGATGTCAAACCATGTTGGCTCACAAGTTGGGGCACTATCCTACCCGGTTTCACCTCGACGGGGAGATTCCACCCTCATACGGGTCCGGAACCTTCGCCTCTAGGTTAGAGCGCATGCATGCGAGGGGGGACACATGCAAGCACCTATATATACCAACCTCTAACCACACCCACACACACATATGCTAGGGGCACATGCAAGTTTTCATCTCATTCCGATGTTCTCGTGGTCTTCCTCCGGCGAAACCCTGATCTCTGTGCACACTCGGATCGTCTACCCCCCTAGACGTTCCTCTGACAGGGGTAGCCCGGCGTAGCTCTCTCTTGTTTTGTGTTTGTTTAGGTCATAGGGTGATGTCAAACCATGTTGGCTCACAAGTTGGGGCACTATCCTACCCGGTTTCACCTCGACGGGGAGATTCCACCCTCATACGGGTCCGGAACCTTCGCCTCTAGGTTAGAGCGCATGCATGCGAGGGGGGACACATGCAAGCACCTATATATACCAACCTCTAACCACACCCACACACACATATGCTAGGGGCACATGCAAGTTTTCATCTCATTCCGATGTTCTCGTGGTCTTCCTCCGTCGAAACCCTGATCTCTGTGCACACTCGGATCGTCTACCCCCCTAGACGTTCCTCTGACAGGGGTAGCCCGGCGTAGCTCTCTCTTGTTTTGTGTTTGTTTAGGTCATAGGGTGATGTCAAACTATGTTGGCTCACAATTTGGGTCACTATCCTACCCGATTTCACCTCGACGGGGAGATTCCACCCTCATACGGGTCCGGAACCTTCGCCTCTAGGTTAGAGCGCATGCATGCGAGGGGGGACACATGCAAGCACCTATATATACCAACCTCTAACCACACCCACACACACATATGCTAGGGGCACATGCAAGCATCTCATTCCGATGTTCTCGTGGTCTTCCTCCGGCGAAACCCTAATCTCTGTGCACACTCGGATCGTCTACCCCCCTAGACGTTCCTCTGACAGCGGTAGCCCGGCGTAGCTCTCTCTTGTTTTGTGTTTGTTTAGGTCATAGGGTGATGTCAAACCATGTTGGTGTTGGAGATATGCCCTAGAGGCAATAATAAATATAGTTATTATTATATCTTTGTGTTTATGATAAATGTTTATATTCATGCTAATAGTATTAACAAGGAAACATTAATACTTGTGTGAATTGTAAACTTAAATTGAAGTCCCTAGTATAGCCTCTATACTTCACTAGCTTGTTGGTTAATAGATGATTGTGGTTTCCCTATCATGAACATTGAGATGTTATTAACAACAAGATCATATCGTTAGGAGAATGATATGGTGGACATACTCCTATAGATAAGCGTAGCATAAAGATCAAGTCATTTCAATAGTTCAATTGCTATATGCTTTCTGATACATAGTAACCTAATTCCTTCGACCATGAGATCATGCATATCACCTTTACTGGATGGATGCTTTGATGTCATCAAACACCACACCGTAACAGGGTGGCTATAAAGGTGGTATTGAGTGTTCGGAAAGTATTGGTTGAAACACATGGATCAAGAGTGGGATTTGTCCATCCATATGACGGATAGATATTCTCTGGGCCCTCTCGGTGAAATGTCATCCAATTAGCTTGCAAGCATGTGACTAGGTCACAAAGGATCACATATCACGGGAACGAGAAAAGAGTACTTATCAGTAACGAGGTTGAACTAGGTATGCAGAGATACCGAAGATCATAACCTCGGATAAGTAACATATCGTGAGACAAAGGGAAATTGGTATCGTATGTAAGTGGTTCATTCGATCGCAAAGTAATCGTAGAAATATGTGGGAGCCATATGAATTTCCAGATTCCTCTATTGGTTATTGTTCGGAGAAGTGTCTCGATCATGTCCGCATAATTCACGAACCGTAGGGAGACACACTTAAGGATTCGACGTTGTTTGAGTAGTTATGGTATTATGAGAAAGAGACTGAATGTTGTTCGGAGTCTCGGATGGGATCCGGGATATCACGAGGTGATCCGGAATGGTCCGGAGAATAAGATTCATATAAGGAAAGTCCCGTTTCGGAGTTCGGGAATGATTCCGGTGTTTTCATCGGGGATATTCTAGAAGGTTCCGGATTGTCCGGCACTCCGGGGGGGAAGGGGTACATGAATGTGTCATTACATATTGGAATGATTGCATCATGTACTAAGTGTTCTTGCTGTCCCAAATATAGGATTAAATTGAATCCTAAAACAGAAAAGTCAAATGTCCAGTTTGAAAGTCAAACTGCCAAAAACAAGAAACTGTGGGAAACAAGCAAGAGGAGTTGGAGTCGACTTGGAGGAGGAGTTTCTCTCCTCCAAGCCGGCGGCCAGCCTAGGCCGAGTTGGGGAGGGACTCCCTCCCTCCCCTGGCGCGCCCACACCCTCCCACCTATATAAGGAGGGGCAGGGCTCCCCTCCTACACACACAAGTTTCCTATCCTCTAAACTAAACCCTAGATCTAGACCCCGGTTTAGAGCTATTCGGTTTAGAGCCTTCTAATTGGTTTAGAGCCCTCTAATTGGTGTGTCTAATTACTAGACCACTAATAGCCTCTCTCATAAGCTCCACCATACTCGCACCGGCTTAAGGCGAAGCCCTGCGGGATCTCCCCTCTACTTCCGGTACCACGCCGTCGTGCTGCCGGAATCGCGAGGAGAGTGCTACAACCTCCGCTGCCTGCTGGAACAAGGGAGAGGAAGGTCTTCGTCGAGTACCGAACGTGTGACCGACTGCGGGAGCGCTGCGGGAACGCGGCGCCGGAAGGATCGTCTACGCGATCTTGAGATCGGAAAGAGTACGACTACATCACCCACGAGAATCTGCTCTCGTTAAACACTTTGGAATCTTCGAGGGTGAGTTATTCCATCGACTCGTTGCTACAATCTAGTAGATAGATCTTGGCTTGTTTGTTTGTATGCGATAGAAAATTTTTGTTTTCCATGCTACGAACCCCTACAGTTGGCTCACAAGTTGGGTCACTATCCTACCCGGTTTCACCTCGACGGGGAGATTCCACCCTCATACGGGTCCGGAACCTTCGCCTCTAGGTTAGAGCGCATGCATGCGAGGGGGGACACATGCAAGCACCTATATATACCAACCTCTAACCACACCCACACACACACATGCTAGGGGCACATGCAAGTTTTCATCTCATTCCGATGTTCTCGTGGTCTTCCTCCGGCGAAACCCTGATCTCTGTGCACACTCGGATCGTCTACCCCCCTAGACGTTCCTCTGACAGGGGTAGCCCGGCGTAGCTCTCTCTTGTTTTGTGTTTGTTTAGGTCATAGGGTGATGTCAAACCATGTTGGCTCACAAGTTGGGTCACTATCCTACCCGGTTTCACCTCGACGGGGAGATTCCACCCTCATACGGGTCCGGAACCTTCGCCTCTAGGTTAGAGCGCATGCATGCGAGGGGGGACACATGCAAGCACCTATATATACCAACCTCTAACCACACCCACACACACATATGCTAGGGGCACATGCAAGTTTTCATCTCATTCCGATGTTCTCGTGGTCTTCCTCCGGCGAAACCCTGATCTCTGTGCACACTCGGATCGTCTACCCCCCTAGACGTTCCTCTGACAGGGGTAGCCCGGCGTAGCTCTCTCTTGTTTTGTGTTTGTTTAGGTCATAGGGTGATTTCAAACCATGTTGTCTCACAAGTTGGGTCACTATCCTACCCGGTTTCACTTCGACGGGGAGATTCCACCCTCATACAGGTCCGGAACCTTCGCCTCTAGGTTAGAGCGCATGCATGCGAGGAGGGACACATGCAAGCACCTATATATACCAACCTCTAACCACACCCACACACACATATGCTAGGGGCACATGCAAGCATCTCATTCCGATGTTCTCGTGGTCTTCCTCCGGCGAAACCCTGATCTCTGTGCACACTCGGATCGTCTACCCCCCTAGACGCTCCTCTGACAGGGGTAGCCCGGCGTAGCTCTCTCTTGTTTTGTGTTTGTTTAGGTCATAGGGTGATGTCAAACCATGTTGGCTCACAAGTTGGGTCACTATCCTACCCGGTTTCACCTCGACGGGGAGATTCCACCCTCATACGGGTCCGGAACCTTCGCCTCTAGGTTAGAGCGCATGCATGCGAGGGGGGACACATGCAAGCGCCTATATATACCAACCTCTAACCACACCCACACACACATATGCTAGGGGAACATGCAAGTTTTCATCTCATTCCGATGTTCTCGTGGTCTTCCTCCGTCGAAACCCTGATCTCTGTGCACACTCGGATCGTCTACCCCCCTAGACGTTCCTCTGACAGGGGTAGCCCGGCGTAGCTCTCTCTTGTTTTGTGTTTGTTTAGGTCATAGGGTGATGTCAAACCATGTTGGCTCACAAGTTGGGTCACTATCCTACCCGGTTTCACCTCGACGGGGAGATTCCACCCTCATACGGGTCCGGAACCTTCGCCTCTAGGTTAGAGCGCATGCATGCGAGGGGGGACACATGCAAGCACCTATATATACCAACCTCTAACCACACCCACACACACATATGCTAGGGGCACATGCAAGTTTTCATCTCATTCCGATGTTCTCGTGGTCTTCCTCCGGCGAAACCGTGATCTCTGTGCACACTCGGATCGTCTACCCCCCTAGACGTTCCTCTGACAGGGTTAGCCCGGCGTAGCTCTCTCTTGTTTTGTGTTTGTTTAGGTCATAGGGTGAAGTCAAACCATGTTGGCTCACAAGTTGGGTCAGTATCCTACCCGGTTTCACCTCGACGGGGAGATTCCACCCTCATACGGGTCCGGAACCTTCGCCTCTAGGTTAGAGCGCATGCATGCGAGGGGGACACATGCAAGCACCTATATATACCAACGTCTAACCACACCCACACACACATATGCTAGGGGCACATGCAAGTTTTCATCTCATTCCGATGTTCTCGTGGTCTTCCTCCGTCGAAACCCTGATCTCTGTGCACACTCGGATCGTCTACCCCCTTAGACGTTCCTCTGACAGGGGTAGCCCGGCGTAGCTCTCTCTTGTTTTGTGTTTGTTTAGGTCATAGGGTGATGTCAAACCATGTTGGCTCACAAGTTGGGGCACTATCCTACCCGGTTTCACCTCGACGGGGAGATTCCACCCTCATACGGGTCCGGAACCTTCGCCTCTAGGTTAGAGCGCATGCATGCGAGGGGGGACACATGCAAGCACCTATATATACCAACCTCTAACCACACCCACACACACATATGCTAGGGGCACATGCAAGTTTTCATCTCATTCCGATGTTCTCGTGGTCTTCCTCCGGCGAAACCCTGATCTCTGTGCACACTCGGATCGTCTACCCCCCTAGACGTTCCTCTGACAGGGGTAGCCCGGCGTAGCTCTCTCTTGTTTTGTGTTTGTTTAGGTCATAGGGTGATGTCAAACCATGTTGGCTCACAAGTTGGGGCACTATCCTACCCGGTTTCACCTCGACGGGGAGATTCCACCCTCATACGGGTCCGGAACCTTCGCCTCTAGGTTAGAGCGCATGCATGCGAGGGGGGACACATGCAAGCACCTATATATACCAACCTCTAACCACACCCACACACACATATGCTAGGGGCACATGCAAGTTTTCATCTCATTCCGATGTTCTCGTGGTCTTCCTCCGTCGAAACCCTGATCTCTGTGCACACTCGGATCGTCTACCCCCCTAGACGTTCCTCTGACAGGGGTAGCCCGACGTAGCTCTCTCTTGTTTTGTGTTTGTTTAGGTCATAGGGTGATGTCAAACTATGTTGGCTCACAATTTGGGTCACTATCCTACCCGATTTCACCTCGACGGGGAGATTCCACCCTCATACGGGTCCGGAACCTTCGCCTCTAGGTTAGAGCGCATGCATGCGAGGGGGGACACATGCAAGCACCTATATATACCAACCTCTAACCACACCCACACACACATATGCTAGGGGCACATGCAAGCATCTCATTCCGATGTTCTCGTGGTCTTCCTCCGGCGAAACCCTAATCTCTGTGCACACTCGGATCGTCTACCCCCCTAGACGTTCCTCTGACAGCGGTAGCCCGGCGTAGCTCTCTCTTGTTTTGTGTTTGTTTAGGTCATAGGGTGATGTCAAACCATGTTGGCTCACAAGTTGGGTCACTATCCTACCCGGTTTCACCTCGACGGGGAGATTCCACCCTCATACGGGTCCGGAACCTTCGCCTCTAGGTTAGAGCGCATGCATGCGAGGGGGGACACATGCAAGCACCTATATATACCAACCTCTAACCACACCCACACACACACATGCTAGGGGCACATGCAAGTTTTCATCTCATTCCGATGTTCTCGTGGTCTTCCTCCGGCGAAACCCTGATCTCTGTGCACACTCGGATCGTCTACCCCCCTAGACGTTCCTCTGACAGGGGTAGCCCGGCGTAGCTCTCTCTTGTTTTGTGTTTGTTTAGGTCATAGGGTGATGTCAAACCATGTTGGCTCACAAGTTGGGTCACTATCCTACCCGGTTTCACCTCGACGGGGAGATTCCACCCTCATACGGGTCCGGAACCTTCGCCTCTAGGTTAGAGCGCATGCATGCGAGGGGGGACACATGCAAGCACCTATATATACCAACCTCTAACCACACCCACACACACATATGCTAGGGGCACATGCAAGTTTTCATCTCATTCCGATGTTCTCGTGGTCTTCCTCCGGCGAAACCCTGATCTCTGTGCACACTCGGATCGTCTACCCCCCTAGACGTTCCTCTGACAGGGGTAGCCCGGCGTAGCTCTCTCTTGTTTTGTGTTTGTTTAGGTCATAGGGTGATTTCAAACCATGTTGTCTCACAAGTTGGGTCACTATCCTACCCGGTTTCACTTCGACGGGGAGATTCCACCCTCATACAGGTCCGGAACCTTCGCCTCTAGGTTAGAGCGCATGCATGCGAGGAGGGACACATGCAAGCACCTATATATACCAACCTCTAACCACACCCACACACACATATGCTAGGGGCACATGCAAGCATCTCATTCCGATGTTCTCGTGGTCTTCCTCCGGCGAAACCCTGATCTCTGTGCACACTCGGATCGTCTACCCCCCTAGACGCTCCTCTGACAGGGGTAGCCCGGCGTAGCTCTCTCTTGTTTTGTGTTTGTTTAGGTCATAGGGTGATGTCAAACCATGTTGGCTCACAAGTTGGGTCACTATCCTACCCGGTTTCACCTCGACGGGGAGATTCCACCCTCATACGGGTCCGGAACCTTCGCCTCTAGGTTAGAGCGCATGCATGCGAGGGGGGACACATGCAAGCGCCTATATATACCAACCTCTAACCACACCCACACACACATATGCTAGGGGAACATGCAAGTTTTCATCTCATTCCGATGTTCTCGTGGTCTTCCTCCGTCGAAACCCTGATCTCTGTGCACACTCGGATCGTCTACCCCCCTAGACGTTCCTCTGACAGGGGTAGCCCGGCGTAGCTCTCTCTTGTTTTGTGTTTGTTTAGGTCATAGGGTGATGTCAAACCATGTTGGCTCACAAGTTGGGTCACTATCCTACCCGGTTTCACCTCGACGGGGAGATTCCACCCTCATACGGGTCCGGAACCTTCGCCTCTAGGTTAGAGCGCATGCATGCGAGGGGGGACACATGCAAGCACCTATATATACCAACCTCTAACCACACCCACACACACATATGCTAGGGGCACATGCAAGTTTTCATCTCATTCCGATGTTCTCGTGGTCTTCCTCCGGCGAAACCGTGATCTCTGTGCACACTCGGATCGTCTACCCCCCTAGACGTTCCTCTGACAGGGTTAGCCCGGCGTAGCTCTCTCTTGTTTTGTGTTTGTTTAGGTCATAGGGTGAAGTCAAACCATGTTGGCTCACAAGTTGGGTCAGTATCCTACCCGGTTTCACCTCGACGGGGAGATTCCACCCTCATACGGGTCCGGAACCTTCGCCTCTAGGTTAGAGCGCATGCATGCGAGGGGGACACATGCAAGCACCTATATATACCAACGTCTAACCACACCCACACACACATATGCTAGGGGCACATGCAAGTTTTCATCTCATTCCGATGTTCTCGTGGTCTTCCTCCGTCGAAACCCTGATCTCTGTGCACACTCGGATCGTCTACCCCCCTAGACGTTCCTCTGACAGGGGTAGCCCGGCGTAGCTCTCTCTTGTTTTGTGTTTGTTTAGGTCATAGGGTGATGTCAAACCATGTTGGCTCACAAGTTGGGGCACTATCCTACCCGGTTTCACCTCGACGGGGAGATTCCACCCTCATACGGGTCCGGAACCTTCGCCTCTAGGTTAGAGCGCATGCATGCGAGGGGGGACACATGCAAGCACCTATATATACCAACCTCTAACCACACCCACACACACATATGCTAGGGGCACATGCAAGTTTTCATCTCATTCCGATGTTCTCGTGGTCTTCCTCCGGCGAAACCCTGATCTCTGTGCACACTCGGATCGTCTACCCCCCTAGACGTTCCTCTGACAGGGGTAGCCCGGCGTAGCTCTCTCTTGTTTTGTGTTTGTTTAGGTCATAGGGTGATGTCAAACCATGTTGGCTCACAAGTTGGGGCACTATCCTACCCGGTTTCACCTCGACGGGGAGATTCCACCCTCATACGGGTCCGGAACCTTCGCCTCTAGGTTAGAGCGCATGCATGCGAGGGGGGACACATGCAAGCACCTATATATACCAACCTCTAACCACACCCACACACACATATGCTAGGGGCACATGCAAGTTTTCATCTCATTCCGATGTTCTCGTGGTCTTCCTCCGTCGAAACCCTGATCTCTGTGCACACTCGGATCGTCTACCCCCCTAGACGTTCCTCTGACAGGGGTAGCCCGGCGTAGCTCTCTCTTGTTTTGTGTTTGTTTAGGTCATAGGGTGATGTCAAACTATGTTGGCTCACAATTTGGGTCACTATCCTACCCGATTTCACCTCGACGGGGAGATTCCACCCTCATACGGGTCCGGAACCTTCGCCTCTAGGTTAGAGCGCATGCATGCGAGGGGGGACACATGCAAGCACCTATATATACCAACCTCTAACCACACCCACACACACATATGCTAGGGGCACATGCAAGCATCTCATTCCGATGTTCTCGTGGTCTTCCTCCGGCGAAACCCTAATCTCTGTGCACACTCGGATCGTCTACCCCCCTAGACGTTCCTCTGACAGCGGTAGCCCGGCGTAGCTCTCTCTTGTTTTGTGTTTGTTTAGGTCATAGGGTGATGTCAAACCATGTTGGCTCACAAGTTGGGTCACTATCCTACCCGGTTTCACCTCGACGGGGAGATTCCACCCTCATACGGGTCCGGAACCTTCGCCTCTAGGTTAGAGCGCATGCATGCGAGGGGCGACACATGCAAGCACCTATATATACCAACCTCTAACCACACCCACACACACACATGCTAGGGGCACATGCAAGTTTTCATCTCATTCCGATGTTCTCGTGGTCTTCCTCCGTCGAAACCCTGATCTCTGTGCACACTCGGATCGTCTACCCCCCTAGACGTTCCTCTGACAGGGGTAGCCCGGCGTAGCTCTCTCTTGTTTTGTGTTTGTTTAGGTCATATGGTGATGTCAAACCATGTTGGCTCACAAGTTGGGTCACTATCCTACCCGGTTTCACCTCGACGGGGAGATTCCACCCTCATACGAGTCCGGAACCTTCGCCTCTAGGTTAGAGCGCATGCATGCGAGGGGGGACACATGCAAGCACCTATATATACCAACCTCTAACCACACCCACACACACATATGCTATGTGCACATGCAAGTTTTCATCTCATTCCGATGTTCTCGTGGTCTTCCTCCGGCGAAACCCTGATCTCTGTGCACACTCGGATCGTCTACCCCCCTAGACGTTCCTCTGACAGGGGTAGCCCGGCGTAGCTCTCTCTTGTTTTGTGTTTGTTTAGGTCATAGGGTGATGTCAAACCATGTTGGCTCACAAGTTGGGTCACTATCCTACCCGGTTTCACCTCGATGGGGAGATTCCACCCTCATACGGGTCCGGAACCTTCGCCTCTAGGTTAGAGCGCATGCATGCGAGGGGGGACACATGCAAGCACCTATATATACCAACCTCTAACCACACCCACACACACATATGCTAGGGGCACATGCAAGTTTTCATCTCATTCCGATGTTCTCGTGGTCTTCCTCCGGCGAAACCCTGATCTCTGTGCACACTCGGATCGTCTACCCCCCTAGACGTTCCTCTGACAGGGGTAGCCCGGCGTAGCTCTCCCTTGTTTTGTGTTTGTTTAGGTCATAGGGTGATGTCAAACCATGTTGGCTCACAAGTTGGGTCACTATCCTACCCGGTTTCACCTCGACGGGGAGATTCCACCCTCATACGGGCCCGGAACCTTCGCCTCTAGGTTAGAGCGCATGCATGCGAGGGGGGACACATGCAAGCACCTATATATACCAACCTCTAACCACACCCACACACACATATGCTAGGGGCACATGCAAGTTTTCATCTCATTCCGATGTTCTCGTGGTCTTCCTCCGGCGAAACCCTGATCTCTGTGCACACTCGGATCGTCTACCCCCCTAGACGTTCCTCTGACAGGGGTAGCCCGGCGTAGCTCTCTCTTGTTTTGTGTTTGTTTAGGTCATAGGGTGATGTCAAACCATGTTGGCTCACAAGTTGGGTCACTATCCTACCCGGTTTCACCTCGACGGGGAGATTCCACCCTCATACGGGTCCGGAACCTTCGCCTCTAGGTTAGAGCGCATGCATGCGAGGGGGGACACATGCAAGCACCTATATATACCAACCTCTAACCACACCCACACACACATATGCTAGGGGCACATGCAAGTTTTCATCTCATTCCGAGGTTCTCGTGGTCTTCCTCCGGCGAAACCCTGATCTCTGTGCACACTCGGATCGTCTACCCCCCTAGACGTTCCTCTGACAGGGGTAGCCCGGCGTAGCTCTCTCTTGTTTTGTGTTTGTTTAGGTCATAGGGTGATGTCAAACCATGTTGGCTCACAAGTTGGGTCACTATCCTACCCGGTTTCACCTCGACGGGGAGATTCCACCCTCATACAGGTCCGGAACCTTCGCCTCTAGGTTAGAGCGCATGCATGCGAGGGGGGACACATGCAAGCACCTATATATACCAACCTCTAACCACACCCACACACACATACGCTAGGGGCACATGCAAGCATCTCATTCCGATGTTCTCGTGGTCTTCCTCCGGCGAAACCCTGATCTCTGTGCACACTCGGATCGTCTACCCCCCTAGACGCTCCTCTGACAGGGGTAGCCCGGCGTAGCTCTCTCTTGTTTTGTGTTTGTTTAGGTCATAGGGTGATGTCAAACCATGTTGGCTCACAAGTTGGGTCACTATCCTACCCGGTTTCACCTCGACGGGGAGATTCCACCCTCATACGGGTCCGGAACCTTCGCCTCTAGGTTAGAGCGCATGCATGCGAGGGGGGACACATGCAAGCACCTATATATACCAACCTCTAACCACACCCACACACACATATGCTAGGGGAACATGCAAGTTTTCATCTCATTCCGATGTTCTCGTGGTCTTCCTCCGTCGAAACCCTGATCTCTGTGCACACTCGGATCGTCTACCCCCCTAGACGTTCCTCTGACAGGGGTAGCCCGGCGTAGCTCTCTCTTGTTTTGTGTTTGTTTAGGTCATAGGGTGATGTCAAACCATGTTGGCTCACAAGTTGGGTCACTATCCTACCCGGTTTCACCTCGACGGGGAGATTCCACCCTCATACGGGTCCGGAACCTTCGCCTCTAGGTTAGAGCGCATGCATGCGAGGGGGGACACATGCAAGCACCTATATATACCAACCTCTAACCACACCCACACACACATATGCTAGGGGCACATGCAAGTTTTCATCTCATTCCGATGTTCTCGTGGTCTTCCTCCGGCGAAACCGTGATCTCTGTGCACACTCGGATCGTCTACCCCCCTAGACGTTCCTCTGACAGGGTTAGCCCGGCGTAGCTCTCTCTTGTTTTGTGTTTGTTTAGGTCATAGGGTGAAGTCAAACCATGTTGGCTCACAAGTTGGGTCAGTATCCTACCCGGTTTCACCTCGACGGGGAGATTCCACCCTCATACGGGTCCGGAACCTTCGCCTCTAGGTTAGAGCGCATGCATGCGAGGTGGACACATGCAAGCACCTATATATACCAACGTCTAACCACACCCACACACACATATGCTAGGGGCACATGCAAGTTTTCATCTCATTCCGATGTTCTCGTGGTCTTCCTCCGTCGAAACCCTGATCTCTGTGCACACTCGGATCGTCTACCCCCCTAGACGTTCCTCTGACAGGGGTAGCCCGGCGTAGCTCTCTCTTGTTTTGTGTTTGTTTAGGTCATAGGGTGATGTCAAACCATGTTGGCTCACAAGTTGGGGCACTATCCTACCCGGTTTCACCTCGACGGGGAGATTCCACCCTCATACGGGTCCGGAACCTTCGCCTCTAGGTTAGAGCGCATGCATGCGAGGGGGGACACATGCAAGCACCTATATATACCAACCTCTAACCACACCCACACACACATATGCTAAGGGCACATGCAAGTTTTCATCTCATTCCGATGTTCTCGTGGTCTTCCTCCGGCGAAACCCTGATCTCTGTGCACACTCGGATCGTCTACCCCCCTAGACGTTCCTCTGACAGGGGTAGCCCGGCGTAGCTCTCTCTTGTTTTGTGTTTGTTTAGGTCATAGGGTGATGTCAAACCATGTTGGCTCACAAGTTGGGGCACTATCCTACCCGGTTTCACCTCGACGGGGAGATTCCACCCTCATACGGGTCCGGAACCTTCGCCTCTAGGTTAGAGCGCATGCATGCGAGGGGGGACACATGCAAGCACCTATATATACCAACCTCTAACCACACCCACACACACATATGCTAGGGGCACATGCAAGTTTTCATCTCATTCCGATGTTCTCGTGGTCTTCCTCCGGCGAAACCTTGATCTCTGTGCACACTCGGATCGTCTACCCCCCTAGACGTTCCTCTGACAGGGTTAGCCCGGCGTAGCTCTCTCTTGTTTTGTGTTTGTTTAGGTCATAGGGTGATGTCAAACCATGTTGGCTCACAAGTTGGGTCAGTATCCTACCCGGTTTCACCTCGACGGGGAGATTCCACCCTCATACGGGTCCGGAACCTTCGCCTCTAGGTTAGAGCGCATGCATGCGAGGGGGGGACACATGCAAGCACCTATATATACCAACCTCTAACCACACCCACACACACATATGCTAGGGGCACATGCAAGTTTTCATCTCATTCCGATGTTCTCGTGGTCTTCCTCCGTCGAAACCCTGATCTCTGTGCACACTCGGATCGTCTACCCCCCTAGACGTTCCTCTGACAGGGGTAGCCCGGCGTAGCTCTCTCTTGTTTTGTGTTTGTTTAGGTCATAGGGTGATGTCAAACCATGTTGGCTCACAAGTTGGGTCACTATCCTACCCGGTTTCACCTCGACGGGGAGATTCCACCCTCATACGGGTCCGGAACCTTCGCCTCTAGGTTAGAGCGCATGCATGCGAGGGGGGACACATGCAAGCACCTATATATACCAACCTCTAACCACACCCACACACACATATTCTAGGGGCACATGAAAGTTTTCATCTCATTCCGATGTTCTCGTGGTCTTCCTCCGGCGAAACCCTGATCTCTGTGCACACTCGGATCGTCTACCCCCCTAGACGTTCCTCTGACAGGGGTAGCCCGGCGTAGCTCTCTCTTATTTTCTGTTTGTTTAGGTCATAGGGTGATGTCAAACCATGTTGGCTCACAAGTTGGGTCACTATCCTACCCGGTTTCACCTCGACGGGGAGATTCCACCCTCATACGGGTCCGGAACCTTCGCCTCTAGGTTAGAGCGCATGCATGCGAGGGGGGACACATGCAAGCACCTATATATGCCAACCTCTAACCACACCCACACACACATATGCTAGGGGCACATGCAAGTTTTCATCTCATTCCGATGTTCTCGTGGTCTTCCTCCGGCGAAACCCTGATCTCTGTGCACACTCGGATCGTCTACCCCCCTAGATGTTCCTCTGACAGGGGTAGCCCGGCGTAGCTCTCTCTTGTTTTGTGTTTGTTTAGGTCATAGGGTGATGTCAAACCATGTTGGCTCACAAGTTGGGTCACTATCCTACCCGGTTTCACCTCGACGGGGAGATTCCACCCTCATACGGGTCCAGAACCTTCGCCTCTAGGTTAGAGCGCATGCATGCGAGGGGGGACACATGCAAGCACCTATATATACCAACCTCTAACCACACCCACACACACATATGCTAGGGGCACATGCAAGTTTTCATCTCATTCCGATGTTCTCGTGGTCTTCCTCCGACGAAACCCTGATCTCTGTGCACACTCGGATCGTCTACCCCCCTAGACGCTCCTCTGACAGGGGTAGCCCGGCGTAGCTCTCTCTTGTTTTGTGTTTGTTTAGGTCATAGGGTGATGTCAAACCATGTTGGCTCACAAGTTGGGTCACTATCCTACCCGGTTTCACCTCGACGGGGAGATTCCACCCTCATACGGGTCCGGAACCTTCGCCTCTAGGTTAGAGCGCATGCATGCGAGGGGGGACACATGCAAGCACCTATATATACCAACCTCTAACCACACCCACACACACATATGCTAGGGGAACATGCAAGTTTTCATCTCATTCCGATGTTCTCGTGGTCTTCCTCCGTCGAAACCCTGATCTCTGTGCACACTCGGATCGTCTACCCCCCTAGACGTTCCTCTGACAGGGGTAGCCCGGCGTAGCTCTCTCTTGTTTTGTGTTTGTTTAGGTCATAGGGTGATGTCAAACCATGTTGGCTCACAAGTTGGGTCACTATCCTACCCGGTTTCACCTCGACGGGGAGATTCCACCCTCATACGGGTCCGGAACCTTCGCCTCTAGGTTAGAGCGCATGCATGCGAGGGGGGACACATGCAAGCACCTATATATACCAACCTCTAACCACACCCACACACACATATGCTAGGGGCACATGCAAGTTTTCATCTCATTCCGATGTTCTCGTGGTCTTCCTCCGGCGAAACCCTGATCTCTGTGCACACTCGGATCGTCTACCCCCCTAGACGTTCCTCTGACAGGGGTAGCCCGGCGTAGCTCTCTCTTGTTTTGTGTTTGTTTAGGTCATAGGGTGATGTCAAACCATGTTGGCTCACAAGTTGGGTCACTATCCTACCCGGTTTCACCTCGACGGGGAGATTCCACCCTCATACGGGTCCGGAACCTTCGCCTCTAGGTTAGAGCGCATGCATGCGAGGGGGGACACATGCAAGCACCTATATATACCAACCTCTAACCACACCCACACACACATATGCTAGGGGCACATGCAAGTTTTCATCTCATTCCGATGTTCTCGTGGTCTTCCTCCGGCGAAACCCTGATCTCTGTGCACACTCGGATCGTCTACCCCCCTAGACGTTCCTCTGACAGGGGTAGCCCGGCGTAGCTCTCTCTTGTTTTGTGTTTGTTTAGGTCATAGGGTGATGTCAAACCATGTTGGCTCACAAGTTGGGTCACTATCCTACCCGGTTTCACCTCGACGGGGAGATTCCACCCTCATACGGGTCCGGAACCTTCGCCTCTAGGTTAGAGCGCATGCATGCGAGGGGGGACACATGCAAGCACCTATATATACCAACCTCTAACCACACCCACACACACATATGCTAGGGGCACATGCAAGTTTTCATCTCATTCCGAGGTTCTCGTGGTCTTCCTCCGGCGAAACCCTGATCTCTGTGCACACTCGGATCGTCTACCCCCCTAGACGTTCCTCTGACAGGGGTAGCCCGGCGTAGCTCTCTCTTGTTTTGTGTTTGTTTAGGTCATAGGGTGATGTCAAACCATGTTGGCTCACAAGTTGGGTCACTATCCTACCCGGTTTCACCTCGACGGGGAGATTCCACCCTCATACAGGTCCGGAACCTTCGCCTCTAGGTTAGAGCGCATGCATGCGAGGGGGGACACATGCAAGCACCTATATATACCAACCTCTAACCACACCCACACACACATACGCTAGGGGCACATGCAAGCATCTCATTCCGATGTTCTCGTGGTCTTCCTCCGGCGAAACCCTGATCTCTGTGCACACTCGGATCGTCTACCCCCCTAGACGCTCCTCTGACAGGGGTAGCCCGGCGTAGCTCTCTCTTGTTTTGTGTTTGTTTAGGTCATAGGGTGATGTCAAACCATGTTGGCTCACAAGTTGGGTCACTATCCTACCCGGTTTCACCTCGACGGGGAGATTCCACCCTCATACGGGTCCGGAACCTTCGCCTCTAGGTTAGAGCGCATGCATGCGAGGGGGGACACATGCAAGCACCTATATATACCAACCTCTAACCACACCCACACACACATATGCTAGGGGAACATGCAAGTTTTCATCTCATTCCGATGTTCTCGTGGTCTTCCTCCGTCGAAACCCTGATCTCTGTGCACACTCGGATCGTCTACCCCCCTAGACGTTCCTCTGACAGGGGTAGCCCGGCGTAGCTCTCTCTTGTTTTGTGTTTGTTTAGGTCATAGGGTGATGTCAAACCATGTTGGCTCACAAGTTGGGTCACTATCCTACCCGGTTTCACCTCGACGGGGAGATTCCACCCTCATACGGGTCCGGAACCTTCGCCTCTAGGTTAGAGCGCATGCATGCGAGGGGGGACACATGCAAGCACCTATATATACCAACCTCTAACCACACCCACACACACATATGCTAGGGGCACATGCAAGTTTTCATCTCATTCCGATGTTCTCGTGGTCTTCCTCCGGCGAAACCGTGATCTCTGTGCACACTCGGATCGTCTACCCCCCTAGACGTTCCTCTGACAGGGTTAGCCCGGCGTAGCTCTCTCTTGTTTTGTGTTTGTTTAGGTCATAGGGTGAAGTCAAACCATGTTGGCTCACAAGTTGGGTCAGTATCCTACCCGGTTTCACCTCGACGGGGAGATTCCACCCTCATACGGGTCCGGAACCTTCGCCTCTAGGTTAGAGCGCATGCATGCGAGGTGGACACATGCAAGCACCTATATATACCAACGTCTAACCACACCCACACACACATATGCTAGGGGCACATGCAAGTTTTCATCTCATTCCGATGTTCTCGTGGTCTTCCTCCGTCGAAACCCTGATCTCTGTGCACACTCGGATCGTCTACCCCCCTAGACGTTCCTCTGACAGGGGTAGCCCGGCGTAGCTCTCTCTTGTTTTGTGTTTGTTTAGGTCATAGGGTGATGTCAAACCATGTTGGCTCACAAGTTGGGGCACTATCCTACCCGGTTTCACCTCGACGGGGAGATTCCACCCTCATACGGGTCCGGAACCTTCGCCTCTAGGTTAGAGCGCATGCATGCGAGGGGGGACACATGCAAGCACCTATATATACCAACCTCTAACCACACCCACACACACATATGCTAAGGGCACATGCAAGTTTTCATCTCATTCCGATGTTCTCGTGGTCTTCCTCCGGCGAAACCCTGATCTCTGTGCACACTCGGATCGTCTACCCCCCTAGACGTTCCTCTGACAGGGGTAGCCCGGCGTAGCTCTCTCTTGTTTTGTGTTTGTTTAGGTCATAGGGTGATGTCAAACCATGTTGGCTCACAAGTTGGGGCACTATCCTACCCGGTTTCACCTCGACGGGGAGATTCCACCCTCATACGGGTCCGGAACCTTCGCCTCTAGGTTAGAGCGCATGCATGCGAGGGGGGACACATGCAAGCACCTATATATACCAACCTCTAACCACACCCACACACACATATGCTAGGGGCACATGCAAGTTTTCATCTCATTCCGATGTTCTCGTGGTCTTCCTCCGGCGAAACCTTGATCTCTGTGCACACTCGGATCGTCTACCCCCCTAGACGTTCCTCTGACAGGGTTAGCCCGGCGTAGCTCTCTCTTGTTTTGTGTTTGTTTAGGTCATAGGGTGATGTCAAACCATGTTGGCTCACAAGTTGGGTCAGTATCCTACCCGGTTTCACCTCGACGGGGAGATTCCACCCTCATACGGGTCCGGAACCTTCGCCTCTAGGTTAGAGCGCATGCATGCGAGGGGGGGACACATGCAAGCACCTATATATACCAACCTCTAACCACACCCACACACACATATGCTAGGGGCACATGCAAGTTTTCATCTCATTCCGATGTTCTCGTGGTCTTCCTCCGTCGAAACCCTGATCTTTGTGCACACTCGGATCGTCTACCCCCCTAGACGTTCCTCTGACAGGGGTAGCCCGGCGTAGCTCTCTCTTGTTTTGTGTTTGTTTAGGTCATAGGGTGATGTCAAACCATGTTGGCTCACAAGTTGGGTCACTATCCTACCCGGTTTCACCTCGACGGGGAGATTCCACCCTCATACGGGTCCGGAACCTTCGCCTCTAGGTTAGAGCGCATGCATGCGAGGGGGGACACATGCAAGCACCTATATATACCAACCTCTAACCACACCCACACACACATATTCTAGGGGCACATGAAAGTTTTCATCTCATTCCGATGTTCTCGTGGTCTTCCTCCGGCGAAACCCTGATCTCTGTGCACACTCGGATCGTCTACCCCCCTAGACGTTCCTCTGACAGGGGTAGCCCGGCGTAGCTCTCTCTTATTTTCTGTTTGTTTAGGTCATAGGGTGATGTCAAACCATGTTGGCTCACAAGTTGGGTCACTATCCTACCCGGTTTCACCTCGACGGGGAGATTCCACCCTCATACGGGTCCGGAACCTTCGCCTCTAGGTTAGAGCGCATGCATGCGAGGGGGGACACATGCAAGCACCTATATATGCCAACCTCTAACCACACCCACACACACATATGCTAGGGGCACATGCAAGTTTTCATCTCATTCCGATGTTCTCGTGGTCTTCCTCCGGCGAAACCCTGATCTCTGTGCACACTCGGATCGTCTACCCCCCTAGATGTTCCTCTGACAGGGGTAGCCCGGCGTAGCTCTCTCTTGTTTTGTGTTTGTTTAGGTCATAGGGTGATGTCAAACCATGTTGGCTCACAAGTTGGGTCACTATCCTACCCGGTTTCACCTCGACGGGGAGATTCCACCCTCATACGGGTCCGGAACCTTCGCCTCTAGGTTAGAGCGCATGCATGCGAGGGGGGACACATGCAAGCACCTATATATACCAACCTCTAACCACACCCACACACACATATGCTAGGGGCACATGCAAGTTTTCATCTCATTCCGATGTTCTCGTGGTCTTCCTCCGACGAAACCCTGATCTCTGTGCACACTCGGATCGTCTACCCCCCTAGACGCTCCTCTGACAGGGGTAGCCCGGCGTAGCTCTCTCTTGTTTTGTGTTTGTTTAGGTCATAGGGTGATGTCAAACCATGTTGGCTCACAAGTTGGGTCACTATCCTACCCGGTTTCACCTCGACGGGGAGATTCCACCCTCATACGGGTCCGGAACCTTCGCCTCTAGGTTAGAGCGCATGCATGCGAGGGGGGACACATGCAAGCACCTATATATACCAACCTCTAACCACACCCACACACACATATGCTAGGGGAACATGCAAGTTTTCATCTCATTCCGATGTTCTCGTGGTCTTCCTCCGTCGAAACCCTGATCTCTGTGCACACTCGGATCGTCTACCCCCCTAGACGTTCCTCTGACAGGGGTAGCCCGGCGTAGCTCTCTCTTGTTTTGTGTTTGTTTAGGTCATAGGGTGATGTCAAACCATGTTGGCTCACAAGTTGGGTCACTATCCTACCCGGTTTCACCTCGACGGGGAGATTCCACCCTCATACGGGTCCGGAACCTTCGCCTCTAGGTTAGAGCGCATGCATGCGAGGGGGGACACATGCAAGCACCTATATATACCAACCTCTAACCACACCCACACACACATATGCTAGGGGCACATGCAAGTTTTCATCTCATTCCGATGTTCTCGTGGTCTTCCTCCGGCGAAACCCTGATCTCTGTGCACACTCGGATCGTCTACCCCCCTAGACGTTCCTCTGACAGGGGTAGCCCGGCGTAGCTCTCTCTTGTTTTGTGTTTGTTTAGGTCATAGGGTGATGTCAAACCATGTTGGCTCACAAGTTGGGTCACTATCCTACCCGGTTTCACCTCGACGGGGAGATTCCACCCTCATACGGGTCCGGAACCTTCGCCTCTAGGTTAGAGCGCATGCATGCGAGGGGGGACACATGCAAGCACCTATATATACCAACCTCTAACCACACCCACACACACATATGCTAGGGGCACATGCAAGTTTTCATCTCATTCCGATGTTCTCGTGGTCTTCCTCCGGCGAAACCCTGATCTCTGTGCACACTCGGATCGTCTACCCCCCTAGACGTTCCTCTGACAGGGGTAGCCCGGCGTAGCTCTCTCTTGTTTTGTGTTTGTTTAGGTCATAGGGTGATGTCAAACCATGTTGGTTCACAAGTTGGGGCACTATCCTACCCGGTTTCACCTCGACGGGGAGATTCCACCCTTATACGGGCCCGGAACCTTCGCCTCTAGGTTAGAGCGCATGCATGCGTGGGGGGACACATGCAAGCACTTCATGTGGTCGTGGTGAGTGCTATTGAGAACCACATGCGATAATAACACTTACAAACATATAGAAATTTCTCGGGGTGTGAGAAGATTCGCAACGACATTTCATGTGGACGTGTAGACTGCTATTCAGAGGGTACGAAATTATCCAATTAATAAAAAAATATATAAATAATTGATGCAAATACAAAATATATGAAAAATAGAGAAGGCTACGCCGAGGGTGACCGTCGGTGTACGTTTCTGGTATGCCGAGGGTGGCCGTCGGCCTAACCGACGGCACCGTTAGCGCGTCGTCCGTGCTGCCGGCATGTGCCACGCGTCCGCTAGCTACGCCGAGGGCCGCCGCTACGCCGAGGGTGACCGTCGGTGTAGTGTATGCTACGCCGACGGCTTGGCTACGCCGAAGGCTGGCCAGTTGGGCTGGCCCGGTGCGGTGCTACGCCGACGGCCCCGACGTTTGGCTGTCGGCGTAGCCGACGGCCGTCGGCGCATCTGGCCATTCCTGTAGGATGCAGTGCGATAATGTATTATTAACTAGCCTGCGGTTGGTTGTCCTTCTCTACCTTTTTATTTTATACTACCCGAGGGAGTAGAAAATTGATTGGGCGGATCCATGTTGCGGCTCAACGAATACACCGATGAGCATGCATGCAGCATGCACATATGCTCGTGTCATTGGTGTCAGCCTGTGTAGCATAGGCAAGACTACAAAATTGTCACCATGTGCAACGCAAGAAATGTGTTCCTTTGCATATATGATTTGTTAGCTTGTGTGTGTGAAGTACTGTTTCTTCGAACAAAATACGACAACGACCGGAACTGATTCAGTGATACAGTTCATGATTGACACACACGCTAATTTTTTTTAAATAATACATTTTTTATTCAATTTCACAAATAATACACAAAATCCAAAAAATGCAAATTTAACGGACCGTCATCCGTTGAAAAGACGAAGGTGTTGGTTCGTCTTTTGAAAAGACGACGTTCGTCTTTTGAACAGACGAACCACCCCATTCGTCTTTTCAAAAGACGAACCACCACCTTCGTCTTTTCAACGGACGACGGTCCGTTAGATTTGCAATTTTTGGATTTCGTGTATTATTTGTGAAATTGAATAAAAAATTGTATTATTTAAAAAAATTAGCGACACACACAACTACCTAAAATTGGGTTGGATGCACTCACATATGCATGATTGTTTTACTATTATTTATTTATGTTTGCCTAAACGGTACTACGGCAAACAACATGCATTAATATTAAGAAAGTAGTAAGGCATTCAAGCAGGCAAGAATTTTGTATGACATTCACACTTTGAAAATTTTATAATACAGATATGTACACGTGCAGAAAAAAGACTATTATACCTTCACTTAAAACAGAGATTTCAGATTTGCCCCTGGAAAGGATTATAAGTGTCAAAACGGATACCGATGGAGGACATAGGTAGCCTTGTGATAACCAAACAAAGCCCGTAGCTAACAAACAAATCGCTAGACGACATCGAAGTAGCCACTTTGGTCAAATTGGACACAGTTGCTACTGTTGTAACCCTCTGGACACG
The DNA here is from genome assembly GCA_916181665.1 of Avena sativa. NCBI lineage: Eukaryota > Viridiplantae > Streptophyta > Magnoliopsida > Poales > Poaceae > Avena > Avena sativa. Next base: position 89,520,541 of record OV702285.1, on the reverse strand, counting down.
CTCTGGATTTTGCGGACACAAACCAACCTATACTGTTCCACCGGACGACAAAAAACGCTGAACATGTAGCAGGGAAAGTCAATGTATCAAACATATTATTTGGTAATTAGGGATAATCACACTTGGTACACACATACCACGACAATCTTCAGGCACAAATCTCTATGTACATCCTACGTGAGCCACCGGGGTGGCAGCTATCCCCGTGACAACAAATCCACACTCATTATATATACAGTCTCTATCATTTTTTATTTTTAATGGTTTTGTGATCCATACTGTGTGGATGTAGAACACAGATGTAAAACATCAGAATACATGTTGTAGGAATGAGTGGATCACAATAGTATTAATTGTTCATTGATCTTGTCAATAGAAAGGTAATATAGCTTAATAGTCTTTGTGTTTTTATGTACTAAACCTTATTAGACTGATTTCATATCCCTGGATAACTAACCATATTAAAGAAATAAATGGAATTGTATTCGCGCACATCAGATACAAAAGCAATAAATCATGCCACAAATTTGGTTACACTACTTTTATTATTAGCCCACAAACGACACTTTTAGTACCAGTCCTACATAGATCATATAACTATGTGATTTTTTTATTAGCATGCTAATTTGTATCCTTAGACCGGTCTCCAGGTAACCCGCATTGCTAGTTAGTTCGATTGGTGCCCATGTAGCTGCATGTTTGATCTATAACATTATTTAATATTATTTAGTTAGTTCCAAGAAACGTAATCATCAATATATAAAATAAAATTCAAGATTCACCCATATGATTGTATCCATGTCTAGGTCATCGTGTATTTTGCAATGAAAAGAGGTAAACGGGAGAAAATTATATGCATAAGATAAGAAAATAAATAATTACTACTTTTGATGCACTACAAACTATGCATTTGGCTTCTCAGTGACCCGCATGCTATTTGACATGCTAAGTATATCACCCTCACACTTGCGAGGGCATGCTGCATGGAGCTATATACAAAGTCCAAAATAGCTACACTCTGGAGTTAAATCTATGTAAAATAACAATTGGATGTATAAAACTTTAATGATAGATAAAAATGAAATAATTTTAGCAACTTGATTTTGAATCAATATTAACAGCATGATGTAGCGAGGGATAATGAATGTAATTTATTTAACATGCATAACTATCCTAATATGATTGGTTTAAGCATTAGAAAAACTTCCAAGAGTAAAACATATACGAGCAAAGATATGCATGGATTGTTGCAACGGGCAGAGTTTAATGTGGCTAGAAATGACGTGATAAAATAGAAGGAATAAAATAGTATATGACTTCACACATAGTGTATATGAAGTTGGGGAGTACAAGCTTGCCCATATAAGTTGATGTGCATGTGTCATATGTATGAACAAGCATATTTAGCGAAATAAACCAAAATAATCAATGTTTTCTAACAATTTAAAGTCATGCGCAGTGAATTATATCATGCAATAAGTCATTTTTATATGAAGCAGGCACTTAAAATGAACAACTAATTTATTTCTCGATCAATAACAAAACACTAAAGATGCCACTGTGCTAGTTATGAGAATTGCACACTTCTGTACCAGAAGCTACACTTAATTTTAGGACACCTAAAAAGAGGCAATTTCAGATTGTTATGTTGTGCAACTTGCAATACTTGAAAATATTTATGTCGAAATATCAAATCATTGCACTAATGATCATAGAAGACATCTGTTTAAAAAACCATGATAGGAGACACACGCACATTTGCACAGAATTTCACATTCCATTTCCTTTCTCAAGAAAAAACACGCGTTTCTCTTCAAACCAGCGTGGCACACTGGGACGACAAGGGGTCGAAGAGCGCAGGCAGCAGGTACCTCCTGCCGTGCGCCCCGTTGGCGTTGTAGCTAGCTCCGGTCACCTTATCAATCAACAGCTTGCCGGCGTTCCCGGGGTACGCGCCACTCCCGTATACCCCCTGGCACGCCGTCGCGGCCTCCAGCGGCGCCTCGCGTTCTCCCTGGTAGAACCCGTCGCCGAAGGGATCAGTGACCGCGCCCGCGAGCATGCTTGCCAGGTTGATCACGAGGCCGTCCATGCCCAGGTCGCCGTTCGGCGGCACCACCGGCGGCTCCTCCTGCTGGAACGGCCACGCGCACTGGGCAGGGCACTGCGCCGCCGAGTTGCCAACCCACACGTAGGCGCTGCCGGCCTCCGCGCCCGGCCCGTGCATGCCGCACCGGCTCATGCAGAACCCCTCCACGGCCACGTCCTGCGCCGTGAGCAGCAGCGCGACGCCGCCCCTGGCGGGCTTCGCCGTGGCCGCCAGCGCGGGGATCTGGGACAGCGTCAGGCTCCTCCCCAGCGAGCACCCCACGTCGGAGAAATTGCCGGAGAGGAACACCCTCGTCTTCGTGGCTCCCTTCTTTCCGACGGCCTCCACCTTGGAGAGGTACAGGCGGACGATGCTGCTCCACCACTGCGGCACGGACGGGGCGGGGTATATCCGCGGCGACGCTGAGAGGGAGGCGAGGAAGTCAGAGACGATGTCCTTCTGCGCCGCCGTGAACCGGCCATACCAGAGGATGGACACGGGAATGTCGCCGCTCAGCACCGTGCCATTATGGTACTTGAGGAGCTCGCTGGGATCCGGCTCGTACAGCTCCATGAGCCTCCTTGCTCCCATGGAACCGTGCGCCAAGCTCAGCAGAGCTAGCACGAACACAACCAGAACACGGTCTCGGAGATGGAATCCAGTAGCAGCTGACTCCATCTAGCTCCTAGACTCCCGAGTAAGATTTCGCTCAAGAAAAAAAGGACTCCTGAGTAAGATGTACATGGTCGACGACTAGGTGGCTATTTCTGGGGTGTTAAAATTGACTTTGTTTGCAATCAGGATCAGATCAAGCTTGGAGCCTTCGAGGTCAAGCAGTGGGCGATCTTTACTCTAGTGGTTTTGTACATCGCAAGTACGAGATGGCTGTGTTGCCACATAAAGATCCATGGAAGGTTAATTTGGCGTCAAAGGTTTTTTTGCGTATCTTGAGATGCCCGGGAAGTGAGTAGCAGACTAGCAGTTCAGGATGCACACGGAGGCGGATGTCCGCTCGTCCGCTTCACCCGCGCCGTTTCAAGAGCACAAACGGCGCAGCGGCCAGGCCGCATAAGCGAGGCGGCCTCACGAACAGTGTCCACTTCGCTCGCCAGGACGTCCATCCCGTTTAGAAAAAAACTTGTCGCCACTTTGCAGACTAGCAGTCCAGACCAGAATAGTTGCTAGCGATTTTGCTGGAGTGGCAGTTAATTCCCAGCTCCATGATTTCGCAAAAAAAATCCCAGTTTTATGGATGGAATTGTGATCCATCACGTGCAGCTCCGAGTTCCACATGCATTCGTCGTTAAAGCATCTCCACCGCATCGATCTATTCGGTATCGGTCCATACTTGTTTTTCGGTCGTGGTCTGTCCTGTTCGGCCGACCGCACACGGCGGCACGATCTGTCCAGCCTACCGCGTCCAGTGGCGCGATACATTTGGCCTTGCTGGCCAGAAATTTCATATATTTGCATATTTTATCACAAAATATTTTTTGACAAACAACTAAACTAGATTAGATAATCTAATTAAAATAGTGCTTACATATAAATAGTTCATGCTCACATGGTTCGACAGAAACAACAAAACGTCATTCAAATTACGAAAAATAAATAAAGAATTAAAGATTTAGGTTTGTCGCTCGAGCCATATATGCTCAATCAAATCTAGTTGAAGCTCATCATGGGTATGCCTGTGACGAAATTTTTATGTACTCGCATAAAATCTTCCCATGACGCTAGACCTGGCTCTGGCTCAACCAACTACCCTAAAAGTCACAGGCTTGGTTCAAGTTGTCGTCATCATGCTCGTCCTCGACGATCATCTTATACATGATCACACAAACAGTCATCACATCCCACATTCTCTTTGTGCTCCAGGTTCTAGCAGGGTATCAAACAACAGCCCACCTTGACTGAAGCACACCAAATGCTCGATCCACATCCTTCCTAGCGGCTTCTTGCTCTTTCGCGAACATCTTGCATTTCTCATATGCAGGGTTGCGGATTGTCTTCACAAAGATGACCCAGGAGGGATATATACCTGTAGGGGTTCGTAGCATGGAAAACAAAAATTTTCTATCGCATACAAACAAACAAGCCAAGATCTATCTACTAGATTGTAGCAACGAGTCGATGGAATAACTCACCCTCGAAGATTCCAAAGTGTTTAACGAGAGCAGATTCTCGTGGGTGATGTAGTCGTACTCTTTCCGATCTCAAGATCGCGTAGACGATCCTTCCGGCGCCACGTTCCGGCAGCGCTCCCGTAGTCGGTCACACGTTCGGTACTCGACGAAGACCTTCCTCTCCCTTGTTCCAGCAGGCAGCGGAGGTTGTAGTACTCTCCTCGTGATTCCGGCAGCACAACGGCGTGGTACCGGAGGTAGAGGGGAGATCCCGCAGGGCTTCGCCTTAAGCCGGTGCGAGTATGGTGGAGCTTATGAGAGAGGCTATTAGTGGTCTAGTAATTAGACACACCAATTAGAGGGCTCTAAACCAATTAGAAGGCTCTAAACCAAAATAGCTCTAAACCGGGGTTTAGATCTAGGGTTTAGTTTAGAGGGGTAGGAACTAGTGTGTCTAGAGAGGGGAGCCCTGCCCCTCCCTTTATAGGTGGGAGGGCCGGCGGCCAAGGGGAGGAGTTCCTCCCCAACTCGGCCTTGGGAGGTGCGCCGGCCAAGGGGAGGAACCCTCCTCCAACTCGGCCTCCACCTCTCCTCCTCTTTCTCCTCTTTCCGAAAACTGGCAGTTTGACCGAAAACTGGCAGTTTGACTTTTCCAATTAGGATTTGAATTAACCCTTTATTTCGGACAGCGAGAACACTTAGTACATGATGCAATCATTCCAACATGCAATGACACATTCATGTACCCTTCCCCCTCCGGAGTGCCGGACATTCCGGGACCTTCTAGAATGTTCCCGATGAAAACACCGGAACCATTCCCGAACTCCGAAACGGGACTTTCCTTATATGAATCTTATTCTCCGGACCATTCCGGATCACCTCGTGATATCCCGGATCCCATCCGAGACTCCGAACAACATTCGGTCTCTTTCTCATAATACCATAACTACTCAAACAACGTCGAATCCTTAAGTGTGTCTCCCTACGGTTCGTGAATTATGCGGACATGATCGAGACACTTCTCCGAACAATAACCAATAGAGGAATCTGGAAATTCATATGGCTCCCACATATTTCTACGATTACTTTGCGATCGAATGAACCACTTACATACGATACCAATTTCCCTTTGTCTCACGATATGTTACTTATCCGAGGTTATGATCGTCGGTATCTCTGCATACCTAGTTCAACCTCGTTACTGATAAGTACTCTTTTCTCGTTCCCGTGATATGTGATCCCTTGTGACCAAGTCACATGCTTGCAAGCTAATTGGATGACATTTCACCGAGAGGGCCCAGAGAATATCTATCCGTCATGTGGATGGACAAATCCCACTCTTGATCCATGTGTTTCAACCAATACTTTCCGAACACTCAATGCCACCTTTATAGCCACCCTGTTACGGTGTGGTGTTTGATGATATCAAAGCATCCATCTGGTAAAGGTGATATGCATGATCTCATGGTCGAAGGAATTAGGTTACTATGTATCAGAAAGCATATAGCAATTGAACTATTGAAATGACTTGATCTTTATGCTACGCTTGTCTATAGGAGTATGTCCACCATATCATTCTCCTAACGATATGATCTTGTTGTTGATAACATCTCAATGTTCATGACAAAGAAACCACATCATCAATCAACCAACAAGCTAGTGAAGTATAGAGGCTATACTAGGGACTTCAAATTAAGTTTACAAATCACACAAGTATTAATGGTTTCCTTGTTAATACTATTATAGCATGAATGCAAACATTTATCATAAACACAAAGATATATAATAATAACTATATTTATTATTGCCTCTAGGGCATATCTCCAACAGTCTCCCACTTGCACTAGAGTCATCTAATCTAGATTACATGGTAATATACCGAACACCCATGGCAGTTTGGTGTTGGTCATGTTTTGCCCTCGGGAGAGGTTTAGTCAACGGATCCGCCACATTCAGATCTGTGTGTACTTTGCAAATCTTTATATCCCCATCCTGGATATGTTCTCGAATAGCGTGAAAACGCAGCTTGATATGCTTCAGCTTCTTGTGTGACCTTGGTTCTTGCGCATTGGCTATGGCGCCCATGTTATCACAGTAGATAGACATTGGGTCCAGCGCACTAGGAACCACACCCAGCTCTGTAATGAACTCTTTCATCCATATCGCTTCTTGTGAAGCCTCCGAAGCAGCCATGTATTCCGATTCAGTTGAAGATCTCGCCACAACGCTTTGCTTTGCACTCCTCCAGCTAACTGCTGCACCATTCAAAATAAATACGTATCCAGATTGTGATTTAGAATCATCCGGATCGGTGTTCCAACTAGCATCGGTGTAACCATTAACAACGAGCTGTTCATCACCTCCATAAGAAAGAACCATATCCTTAGTTCTTCTCAAGTACTTAAGGATGTTTTTGACCGCTGTCCAATGATCCACTCCTGGATCACTTTGATATCTGCTAGTTAGACTAACAGCATATGCGATGTCGGGTCTAGTACATAGCATGGCATACATTAGAGATCCTATGGCTGAGGCATAGGGAGTCTTACTCATCCTTTCTCTATCTTCTGCCGATGTCGGACTTTGAGTTTTACTCAAGGTCGTATTGGGCAACATGGGCAAGAACCCTTTCTTGCTTTCTTCCATTCCAAACTTCTTTAGAACTTTGTCCAAATATGTACTTTGTGACAATGATATTTGGCGTTTCGATCTATCTCTATAAATCGTTATGCCTAATATGTAAGCTGCTTCGCCAAGATCCTTCATTGAAAAACTATTATTCAAATATTCTTTGACACTATTAAGAAGGTCTACATCATTCCCAATCAATAATATGTCATCCACATATAGTATTAAGAACGCTACAGAGCTCCCACTCACTTTCTTGTAAATACAAGCTTCTCCATAAGTTTGTATAAAACCAAAACTTTTGATTACCTTATCAAAACGTTGATTCCAACTTCGGGATGCTTGCTTCAATCCATAGATGGACCGTTGAAGTTTGCATACCTTGTTAGCATCTTTAGGATCGACAAAACCTTTGGGTTGCATCATATACAATTCTTCATCAATGTCTCCATTGAGGAATGCTGTTTTGACATCCATCTGCCATATCTCATAATCATAATATGCAGCGATTGCTAACATAATCCTCACAGACTTTAGCTTCGCTACTGGTGAGAAAGTCTCATCGTAGTCAACTCCTTGAATTTGTCGAAACCCTTTTGCGACAAGTCGAGCTTTATAGACAGTAACATTACCATCAGCATCTGTTTTCTTCTTGAAAATCCATTTGTTCTCGACAGCCTTCCGGCCATCCGGTAAGTCCACCAAAGTCCATACTTGGTTTTCGTACATGGATCCAATCTCGGATTTCATGGCTTCTTGCCATTTATTGGAATCTGGGCTCATCATCGCTTCCTCATATGTCTCGGGATCATCGGTGTTGTCCACCAACATGACATTCATAACGGAATCATACCAATCTGGAGTGGTACGAGTTCTCGTTGACCTCCGAGGCTCTGTAGCAACCTCAACCGAAGTTTCATGATCACTATCATTAGCTTCCTCCCTCATTGGTGCAGGCACCACAGGAACTTCTTCCGGTGCTGCGCTACTCGCAATTTCGAGAGAAGGTTCGACAACCTCGTCGAGTTCTACTTTCCTTCCAGTCACTTCTTTCGAGAGAAATTCCTTCTCTAGAAAGGATCCATTCTTGGCAACAAAGATTTTGCCTTCGGATCTATGATAGAAGGTATACCCAATAGTTTCCTTCGGGTATCCTATGAAGACGCATTTTTCCGCTTTGGGTTCAAGCTTGTCCGGCTGTAACTTCTTTACATAGGCTTCGCACCCCCAAATTTTAAGGAACGACAATTTAGGTTTCTTCCCAAACCATAATTCATACGGTGTCGTTTCAACGGATTTAGATGGTGCCCTATTTAAAGTGAATGCGGCTGTTTCTAATGCATAACCCCAAAATGATAGCGGTAAATTTGTAAGTGACATCATAGAACGAACCATATCTAAGAGAGTTCGATTACGACGTTCAGACACACCATTACGCTGTGGTGTTCCCGGCGGTGTCAACTGCGAAAGTATTCCACATTTCTTCAAATGCTCGCCAAACTCGTAACTTAGATATTCACCTCCACGATCAGAACGTAGAAATTTAATCTTCTTGTTACGTTGATTCTCTACCTCACTTTGAAACTCCTTAAACTTCTCGAAAGTTTCGGACTTATGTTTCATGAAATAGATATACCCATATCTACTCAAGTCATCCGTGAAGGTAAGAACATAACGATAACCACCGCGCGATGCTACACTCATTGGACCACACACATCGGTATGTATGATTTCCAATAAGTCCGTAGCTCGCTCCATCATACCAGAAAATGGAGTCTTAGTCATTTTACCCATCAGACATGCTTCGCATCTTTCAAGTGATTCAAAATCAAGTGATTCAAGAAGTCCATCGGAATGGAGTTTCTTCATACGCTTCACTCCAATGTGACCAAGACGACAGTGCCACATATAGGTTAAGTTATCGCTTGATTTCAAACGTTTAGCTTCAATGTTATTAATATGTGTATTTCCACTATCGAGATTCAATATGAATAGACCATCTATCAAAGGTGCATGTGCATAAAACATATTACTCATATAAATCGAACAACCATTATTCTTGGATTTAAACAAGTAACCGTCTCGCAATAAACAAGATCCCGATGGTAGATGAAGAGGTAGCGTGCCGACCGCGATCACATCAACCTTTGATCCGTTTCCTACGCGCATCGTCACCTCGTTCTTCGCTAGCTTTCGTTTATTCTGCAGCTCCTGTTTCGAGTTACAAATATGAGCAACCGAACCAGTATCAAATACCCAGGCACTACTACGAATACTAGTGAAATACACATCAATAACATGTATATCAGATATACCTTTCTTCTTGATGTTGCCGTTCTTCAAATCCGCCAAGTACTTTGGGCAATTCCGCTTCCAGTGACCTTCTCCCTTGCAGTAAAAGCACTCAGTATCAGGCTTGGGTCCAGCCTTGGTCCTCTTCGTCAGCATGGTAGCTTTCTTACCACCCTTCTTGAAGTGTCCCTTCTGCTTAGACTTGCCTTTCTTGAATTTGGTGGTCTTATTGACCATCAACACTTGGTGCTCTTTCTTGATCTCCACTTCTGCAGATTTTAACATAGCAAATAGTTCTGGCAACTCTTTGTTCATGTTCTGCATGTTGTAGTTCATCACAAAGTTCTTGTAACTTGGTGGTAGTGATTGGAGGATGCGGTAAACTCCCAAAGTATTAGGAATCACTATACCCAAGCTTTGAAGTTTATTCGCGTGCCCAGACATTTTAAGCACATGCTCACTGACGGAGCTACCCTCTTCCATCTTGCAGTTAAAGAACTTTTCAGAAGCTTCATAACTTTCAATTGCCGCATGAGTCTCAAAAATTAATTTGAGATCCTCGACAATATCATATGGGTCTGACTCTTCAAACCTTTTCTGAAGCTCCGATTCTAAACCATACAAGATAGCACACTGAACTATGGAGTACTGATTCTTCCGAGCGAGGTAAACATTCTTTACTTCATCGGAAGCATCAGCTGCAGGTGGGTCACCTAGCGGTGCATCCAGCACATAGGTCAAATTACCAGCTGTGAGGACAATCCTCAAATTGCGGAACCAATCCGCGAAGTTGCTTCCATTGTTTTTCAACTTTTCTTTCTCTAGGAACGCATTAAAATTGATGGTAGGGGCTGCCATTGATCTACAACATATTTGCAATAGTTTAGACTAAGTTTATGACAAATTGAGTTCAAATTAATTAATGAAATTAAACTAGGTGAACTCCCACTCAAAACAACATCCCTCACATTGTTTTAGTGATCACACGAACCAAATCCACTACATCAACACCGATCATCACGAGAGCTGATATAGTTTTAATGGCGAACAATCATCATGTTCATCATATCTACTATATGATTCATGCTTTGCCTTTCGGCGATCCGTGTTCCTGAGGCCATGTCTGTACATGCTAGGCTCGTCAAGATCAAACCTTAGCTACCGCATAAGCAAATCTGGCTTGCTTACGTTGTATTCACCCGTGGAATCAAAGACACCCGATCATCACGTGGTGCTTCGAAGCAACAAGCTTTAGCAACGGTGCTAACTAAGGGCGAACACTTTAGAACTTGAAATTTATGTGCATGAGGGATCATCTTATAATGCTACCGTCGTCTACTAAGCAATACAAGATGCATAAAGGATTAACATCACATGCAATTCATAATATGTGATATGATATGGCCTTTCTTCTTTGTGCTTCCGATCTCCATCTTCAAGCACGAACATGATCTCCATCATCACCGGCATAGCATCAAGATCAATGACGCTTCTTCATGGTTGTCGTCCACCAGCTTCAACTATTACAACTATTTTGAATAGACACGCAGGTCTTAACAGAAATTAAAGACAACCATATGGCTCCTGCCGGTTGCCAACTTACAATAAGGAACATTGCATACATCAAATATAATCACAATCATGGCCATATCACATCACTGCACACCCCTGCAAAACAAAGTTAGACGCTTCTACTTTCTTTGCATATTTTACGTGGTTTGGGGCTTTCCATAAGTGTCGTTCTAACTTACGAACAATAACCACAACATTGATACTAGCATTGTTGATCACCCGTTGTAAATTGGATCTTTACTATGCTAGGAGAAACAGGCACCCGCAAAGCCACTTATGCAAAACGAGTTGCATGTCAAGCGTGGAGCAAGTCTCATGAACGATGTCATGTAAGGTTAGCCCGGGCCGCTTCATCCCAACATACCGCAAGATGCAAAGTACACAAAAAGCAATCTACAATAAAAGCATCAACGCCCACAATGACCATTGTGTTCTACTCGTGCAACAGATCTACATATAGACACGGCTCTGATACCACTGTAGGGGTTCGTAGCATGGAAAACAAAAATTTTCTATCGCATACAAACAAACAAGCCAAGATCTATCTACTAGATTGTAGCAACGAGTCGATGGAATAACTCACCCTCGAAGATTCCAAAGTGTTTAACGAGAGCAGATTCTCGTGGGTGATGTAGTCGTACTCTTTCCGATCTCAAGATCGCGTAGACGATCCTTCCGGCGCCACGTTCCGGCAGCGCTCCCGTAGTCGGTCACACGTTCGGTACTCGACGAAGACCTTCCTCTCCCTTGTTCCAGCAGGCAGCGGAGGTTGTAGTACTCTCCTCGTGATTCCGGCAGCACAACGGCGTGGTACCGGAGGTAGAGGGGAGATCCCGCAGGGCTTCGCCTTAAGCCGGTGCGAGTATGGTGGAGCTTATGAGAGAGGCTATTAGTGGTCTAGTAATTAGACACACCAATTAGAGGGCTCTAAACCAATTAGAAGGCTCTAAACCAAAATAGCTCTAAACCGGGGTTTAGATCTAGGGTTTAGTTTAGAGGGGTAGGAACTAGTGTGTCTAGAGAGGGGAGCCCTGCCCCTCCCTTTATAGGTGGGAGGGCCGGCGGCCAAGGGGAGGAGTTCCTCCCCAACTCGGCCTTGGGAGGTGCGCCGGCCAAGGGGAGGAACCCTCCTCCAACTCGGCCTCCACCTCTCCTCCTCTTTCTCCTCTTTCCGAAAACTGGCAGTTTGACCGAAAACTGGCAGTTTGACTTTTCCAATTAGGATTTGAATTAACCCTTTATTTCGGACAGCGAGAACACTTAGTACATGATGCAATCATTCCAACATGCAATGACACATTCATGTACCCTTCCCCCTCCGGAGTGCCGGACATTCCGGGACCTTCTAGAATGTTCCCGATGAAAACACCGGAACCATTCCCGAACTCCGAAACGGGACTTTCCTTATATGAATCTTATTCTCCGGACCATTCCGGATCACCTCGTGATATCCCGGATCCCATCCGAGACTCCGAACAACATTCGGTCTCTTTCTCATAATACCATAACTACTCAAACAACGTCGAATCCTTAAGTGTGTCTCCCTACGGTTCGTGAATTATGCGGACATGATCGAGACACTTCTCCGAACAATAACCAATAGAGGAATCTGGAAATTCATATGGCTCCCACATATTTCTACGATTACTTTGCGATCGAATGAACCACTTACATACGATACCAATTTCCCTTTGTCTCACGATATGTTACTTATCCGAGGTTATGATCGTCGGTATCTCTGCATACCTAGTTCAACCTCGTTACTGATAAGTACTCTTTTCTCGTTCCCGTGATATGTGATCCCTTGTGACCAAGTCACATGCTTGCAAGCTAATTGGATGACATTTCACCGAGAGGGCCCAGAGAATATCTATCCGTCATGTGGATGGACAAATCCCACTCTTGATCCATGTGTTTCAACCAATACTTTCCGAACACTCAATGCCACCTTTATAGCCACCCTGTTACGGTGTGGTGTTTGATGATATCAAAGCATCCATCTGGTAAAGGTGATATGCATGATCTCATGGTCGAAGGAATTAGGTTACTATGTATCAGAAAGCATATAGCAATTGAACTATTGAAATGACTTGATCTTTATGCTACGCTTGTCTATAGGAGTATGTCCACCATATCATTCTCCTAACGATATGATCTTGTTGTTGATAACATCTCAATGTTCATGACAAAGAAACCACATCATCAATCAACCAACAAGCTAGTGAAGTATAGAGGCTATACTAGGGACTTCAAATTAAGTTTACAAATCACACAAGTATTAATGGTTTCCTTGTTAATACTATTATAGCATGAATGCAAACATTTATCATAAACACAAAGATATATAATAATAACTATATTTATTATTGCCTCTAGGGCATATCTCCAACAATACCATCAGCTAGATAGTAACCCATATCATACGAATTTCCATTGATCTCATAGGATACTTGTAGGGCATTGCCTTCTGCCAGCCTAGCAAACACTGCAGAACGCTGCAACACATTGATGTCATTGTTTGATTAAGCCATGCCAAAAAAGGAGTACCAAATCCAGAGATCCTATGATGCAACAACCTCTAGTATGACAGTGCATCCCTCTGCATGCCCTTTGAACTGCCTTTGCCAACCAAAGTGACGGTTCTTCCACTGTCAATGCATACAGTCGTGCTGCCAAGCATTCCAGGAAACCCCCTTCGCTCGTTGATGGACAAAAGGGGGGCAATGTCTTCGGTGTTTGGCTCTTCCAGGTAAACTTTGCCAAACACCGCAATAACCGCGCTGAAAAACCGGTACATAGCCTTATTGCGGTGACCCAGCATACCACTGCATGATGTAGTACACTATAGTCGTTGACATAACACCAATAAAACACCGTTCACTAGTATTACATCCCTCAGAGTATTCCAAATCTCATGGTTAACGCGTGATATACGGCGCAAGAATCACTGGCGACATTGGTTGTTAAGTCCTAGATAATATGTTCCTTTACCACCGGAACTTTCATAGTAGGTTATTACCTCATGGTAAATAACCTATAATCACATTATTACGAAAATAGTGTTTTCGAACCTTTTTCAAATGCAGATGATGACAACGCTGGATTTGTAAAATACTTTACAGAAAATAATCAAAGGACATGAGCAAGTGTGAACTTGCCTTTTGTAATTGCAAGATTATGCACTCACGGTCTTCGAGATGACATAAGATCCAATATCTGAAATCTGCATCATTGGTCCGGGAAGGACTAATATTTAAAGAAGCAATATGTAGTTATGCATAAGTAATGCTATGCATTTTTGTAAAGCTCCCGAATTGAATTCCCCAATACTTTGAGTGAAGTGAATTCAAGTGATTCTTTTCAGAGTTGGTTTATCTTCAAATTTTACTTTACAAGTAATGACCTTTATAAGGAACCTAAGTGTTAACAATCTAAAATATGTAAGTATAGTATAAGATGATGTGATTATGGTGAATTGTCATCTGGTGACTATGATATAAGTCCTTGGGATTGAGTTGTTAAGAGTTGAAGAACTTATTATGAGATTATTGTTTGAAGTGGCAAAAAGAATAACATTTTGAAGAAAAGATTTCCTTCCTAAGGTTTAAACAACCCCGATAGGTTTTAGAATATGATTGATAGAATGTGATTGATGTTGTTTATGCTTGCTTGAATAGTTTGGACTTGAGATGCATTATGTCTTAATTGAAATAGACCAAAGTTAACTATAAAAACATAAGTAGTTTATTAGACATAATGTTTATAAGCTTTTGAGATTAAAGTTAACTTTAAAAGGTTAAGTAACTTAAGATGTAATATATTTTAATTATTCCCCAATTTTAGATTTATGATAGGTATAACTAAGGTGTGGAATTATTCACTTTATATTTAAGTGAATGATTTAGATTAAATTTGTTTTGCTTATTAAGAAAATACTTTGTATTTATTTAATGGGAGCATAATTAAATTATCTTAGTAATTTGTTAGAATTTAAAGTTATGTTAATAATGGTTAATATATAATGATTATTCACCATATTATATAAATAGGTGATACCCAATGTTTATTTAAAAGGGATTCTTAATCAGATTTTTTAAAAGAATATTTTAAAGTTAAAATTTATACTTAAGTTTGATTATGAATTCAAGTTATGGTTTTGGAATTAGTATTAAGACACTAATTGCTCAAGGTGTCCTAAGAATTGTGATTATTTCTTACTTAAGAATTGTTTTTAAAGAATTCACAAAATAGGTATTAGATAAGGATTTATTATTTAAAATATTAAAGACTTTCCTAATAATATATTTAATATTTTTCTAGTGTAATATATTTATTCAAGACCTTAAAAATGAATTTTATTTATTTTTATAGAATTCATCAAAGAATTAAGTGTCTTTAAATACTTGTTTTATGTTTTATTTGTAAAACTCTAAGTTAGTATTTTTATAAAATAGTAGAGTTATTTTGATAGACAAAAATGATTTTTTATTTATTTTTAGGGATTGTGTTTTATTTATAAAATTTCATTTAAAATTTAATGGTGTTAATAATTGTTTTACTTTATTTTTATTTTAAACAAATAAAGTTATATTTTTATTAGGTAGATATTATTTTTGTGAACATTTTGATATACTATATGTATTTTTAGGATTTTTATATATTTTTCTACAACTAATATTATATTGAGTTTATCTTGGTAATTATTATCTCCTTTTCTTTTTATTAATTTTCTTGATATCATTTTACCTTGGTCCCACCAGTCAGCCTGACCCATGGTTGGGCTAGACCAACCCGATCGGTGGACCAAGCCGGTCAAACCGACCCACTCGGTCTCGTGTGTCCTCCTTGTCGCTCGAAATCCTCTCTCTCTCTCTCTCTCTCTCTCTCTCTCTCTCTCTCTCTCTCTCTCTCTCTCGGGGCGATCCCCTCGTGTCGCCGCCGCCGTTCCTTGATCCTGGCCAGCTCCGGCCACCACGGCCGCCATCATGGTGTGAAATGATGCGGTGGATGGCGCTGCATCAATGGCCCCAGCTCGATTTGATGCTCGAGCTCTCTCCTAGCCGCGCTTCCCTCTCTAATGGCTAGGGTTTGCATTGTTACCGAGGATGTGGTGTTCCGACGCTCCTCTGGCGTCGCCCTGGTGCCTTGGTGAGGAGATGGTGTCGTCCTCCTCACTGTGATCCCTATGAACGCGGCTTGGCGCGGGTTGCAGCGCCCTCTGGGTGCTCCCCGTGTCGCCGTGTTCATCCTCGACGCTGGCCACTACTTCCTCTTCACACTCTAGCGAGGACCACGGGTAAGTTTGATTCGCCTCCCCCTTGTTCTCTGTCTCCCTTTCAATTCCTTATTGCTACTTGGACAACCCTTAATTGGGGCTAATCCCATGTTCTAGGGTTCATCTGCTTGATGAAATCACTTGGGACCTGTGGTTCAATTGGGTTAGAATTAGTGAATTCTGGTATTGTCCCTTATACATAGTCTTTGATCTTGTCCATGATTAATGAGCTTCGGTAAAATTACTAGCTTATGTGATATCTGTTTACTGGCTGTGGTTCAGTCTAGTGGCTTGCTTTATTTGGGATGGCTTGTAGATGTGATTAGTTTAATGAATGATTCCTAGTTGATGTGACTAGGAAGATGATCTGAACTCTTCTGAACTTATATGAGAGGGTAGTATTTGAATTCTGGATGATCCGATGAAATGAAGATTGTGATTTTTGGCTGTCCTTTCTTTAGGAGTTACTATTGTGGTTCCTCCACCCTGGAGTGTGCACAGTAGTGACCTTGGAAGCTTACTGTGATGCTTAATAGTTGGATGGTGGATGATATATGACAACCAGCTCTGAGTGTGCTAGGATATGCACTCCTCTGCTAGTGATAATAGCAGTATACTAAATGATTACTGGCCCATTAGCTAGGAAAATGATTTAAATTCATTTGCAAGTGAGATTGGGTGGTTATGTATGTATGTTGTCAACATGACAGTAATTGACTACATAATTCCTAATTGTGTCTTCTAGGAAAATGATATGAGTTAAATTGATTTTCATTTTTAAGTGGAAATGTGATACTATGTGGATACTTTCCACAAGACAGTACATGTTGAAATGCTTCATAGTTATAAAAATTGATGGTATGGATTGGATTTGTTGCTAGGTAGCTTTTACTTGGATTTGGTTACACAATTACCATCTGGTTGTTGATGGTGTTAAAGTTGTGACACCTCAATTGAGGATACACAATTTTTTTATAAACATTGACTAGCCAAATCTGGTGTTGTAGCTAATTATCTCAAGTTTTAGTTGCTAGCAGGAATCCTTTCTATAACCAAATGATGGATTTACTT
This sequence comes from Avena sativa, assembly GCA_916181665.1. Taxonomy (NCBI): domain Eukaryota; kingdom Viridiplantae; phylum Streptophyta; class Magnoliopsida; order Poales; family Poaceae; genus Avena; species Avena sativa. The sequence continues at coordinate 89,503,488 of OV702285.1, read as the reverse complement.
GAGTAAGCCAATGATGTAAGAACTGAGGCATTACTTTTGTTGCACATGAACAGATACTCTTGTTGCCCTTTTGTTAGCTCTAGGATGATTTTGGAGTAGCACTACTACCCAGACTGAGAGCTCTTTCTCCCACACAACTCCATGCTCAGAAATAAAAAGACAAGAACATATGTTATACTGATCTACAAAACCAACCTACTGATGTTAGGTAGAACAGTGACTTGGGGAATATGTGCTTGTAGTGATTCTTGTGATGGATCTTGATCAGGTTCCATTTTTCTTTATTGCTGGTAAGCTTCTGGAAACAATTTCCTTCTCCTCCTTGTGGTGTTGATCTTCTACTATCCTCCTTGTTGCACACCTGACATGCTTCTCCTTGTGCTGCTTGAGCTTGCTCAGGTTAACAGGTTAATGTGTTGGCTGAGTTGTGTAAATTGGTGTGGTGGATTTGTTGTGAATCTAGTGATGACCAGTGATATCTTATGCTGCTCTGAGAATAGAGAGAAGATGTGTGTACAGGGAAAACCCCCCTGTGTAGCCGTGGCTTCCTTTTCTACCTTGATTGCATCTCTGTTGGCTTGACAGCACACTGGTGCATGCAGATGAGTGAGCTGTTTACAACTAGCCCCCACTGGGGGTGCAAGTTTCCACCCCCAGTTATTTTTCTATGGATGAGATCAAGCAATGATGGATATTTTCTGGTTGTAACATTGTCTTTTCTACTTTACATGCCAGGTGTAAATGTTGATTTAGCTTCTGCTGATGTGGATATTCCTGGTTGGCAGTCATTCTTTCTATTTGCTAAACTTGTCACTATAAGAATTAGCCAGTCTAGCTAATTATTGCTAAACTTGACTAGCATGTATATTTGACTTCTTGTTTCTTTTAAGTTTAAACTTAGCTAGAGCTAGAGGGTATTATAGCTTGCCTAAGATTGGAAAAAATTGGTTACTTTGACCCACAGATACCTCTCTCTATTTCAAGTGTATAGAAGCATTTGATCCATGTCCTAAATGTTGCCTAGATTTGGTAATGCCCTCTGGTTCTAGGTTGTGGAATTTAGGAGTACTTCCTAAATTCCCTAACTAAGTTTAATAAATTAAATTGCCTCACCTATGGTGGGGCAAACATTTTAACATAACAAAATGTTTCCTTTCTTTTGTTGTTTATTCTACAGGAATGAAGATAAGGAGAAGAAAAGAAGATACAAGATTTAGCTTAGGCCCAATAGTTAAGGTTTTAGTATAGGTTCTTATATTTGTTGTAAATTTTATTTTATCCTTTTATTGCAACAACAATGTAACATTGTCTTATGTAATAAAGTATTCCACTATTGTTTTATTTGTAACTTGTATTTATTAAATGTTTATACCTTACTTATAAATAAGAATTCAATTCTTATTTATCATTAAAATTCATTTCTTAATTGTAATTTACTCTTATTCTTTTATTGTAAAAGAACAATGCAATACTTAATTTATTCTTATAAGAAAGGATTCTTTTATATCAATATTATAATCATTTCCCTTTACTTAATTATTGCATTATTATTTCTGAATTTCCAAATTCAAAATTAGAATTGAATTTGGAATTCAAAGTAAATTTCAAATTTTACCCCTCCAGAAACACATATAATATTTAAAGGTCATGTCAAAATCTTTCGCACCTGTTCTGATGTTCCTATCAGAACAAGAGAGATATCGATCCCTCTATAGCTTATTTAGTTTTGCGCGAAAATTATCCGGATTTTCTTATGCACGAATGCAATGCACAACCCTGTGTTCAACTTATTTCTAAGATCTATTGCTGGGATGTTACAGACTCTCCCCCTTAAAATAAACTTCGTCCTCGAAGTTCGCATACTCTCACGTTTCGGAGTAAGGAATTTCCTTGCAATGATTACGATATGTCTCAATTCCATGGTAACCTCAATGGGAATAATTGTAGTATTCCTTATCCAGATCCTTTTCCTTGAATTCCTACCATACTTGGCAATTCTAATCATGTTGTCTCCAATACTCCAAAATTCCTTTTTCTTTACTCCCTTAGGAATATTTCCTTATTATGAACTCCTTAAATAGTGGTCTTTTCTTTAATTCATTTTCTTAATTAGGTATCCTAATACAACCTTTTTACTTGATCTACGAACTTCCTTACTATACTGTGTAAGGTATAGGGAGTCTCACTAAAACGGGGTTTTAATTTTTATTAGCCAATAGTTATAGTCAAAAGACTAATCTTTGATTTATCATTGTATGAGTTGTACTGGTAGTCCTTCCGAAGATTGGATTTGAACACATTTAGTCCATACCCATCGGAATTTCTTATTCTCTACACATGCCCAATTGGATGTGCTTTATTACCTCTTAATGATCACTTAAGAGTTGTTTCTTCTAGAATTAGTCTGTTAGGATTAATCTTTTATCACACGAAGTACTTCTTTAACTTCCATTGATTAACTACCTCAAGGTTTGAGTACTACTACCTTGAAATAAACTCTGATCTTTCATCCAGACATACTTCAGAGAGTACCTTTCTGATGATTATCTTTTAACCTTATGAAAATAAGGCTTGCTTTTGTTATAGGTTAGTCCTTATTATCCAGCCTTTATTTGGAAAGTTAGATAACAATACTTCCAAAAATTGTTTACTCTCCCCCTTAGGGTTTACTAATGGTCTCTAAATTGTCTTATAAAGTATTTCTTGATTTTATAAATAGAATATTGGTCTGTATCCAGCTTATACTCTAGCTAGTTAGGGTCTTATGAAAGATTATACGGTGTATCCACACAATTGTGGATCTCCGCAGTGAATCTTTCAGCATTATTTGTCTTACTTACGATGTGGACATTTTCACTTCGATAGGTCAATTTTCGCGAAGAGTCTCGAAAGACGGTCGCTTTCAATTTTTATACTCCTTTGTGTCTTACTTAACTTAGGCCAAATTTTATGCTCTTTATGCAACCATTAATATGATTGGGTTAACTATGTCAACCACCACCGACTGCGGACAAGATACCAACTGTGGATCAAATACCAGCTGCTGATATTTACCAGCTGCGAACCATCTTAAGGTATATGTATTACCTTATGGTTTCCGATATACCTCTGGAATTCTCTCTGAATTTGTCAGAGCTTGAATACCATTTTGGTTTCAAAGCTACTTCTCTGTATTTATTCATGATACTTCCTTGAACTTGCATATTTACTCCATTAACTTCTTAGCAAAATTACCTATTTTGATTAAACTTTAAGTTCATCACTTCTTGTTGCTGACTAATAATGATCTAAGCTTGATCCATCCTCCAAATTGAGTTGATAATCCTTACACTTGGCTTCATTCTTCATGTAAGTCCTCATTTTGGTCTTTGAAATTCGCCACTCCCTTACATGAATTCCCTTACTCTATCTAGGTCTATAACATCAAGTAGTGACTAGATGTTGCAACATGCATTTTCACATTAAGTCAAACTTCATGTACAGATCTAGTCAATCAAGAAGATCCAAGAAAAATAAATAAATCCAAATGTGGTACATATAACACACAATATTCTAAGCCTAGAATATAGTAGTTGAGTATAATATCTCTAGATTTCAGGCTTAGTTGTGTAGTATATGACACCACCTCATATAGGTTTGCATTGTGATACTTAGCACATAAAGTCAACTAACCTTTATCTCAATATTTACCCAAATTGCTCAAGTGCAACAAGATAATATTAATCAAAGTGGTCTCAATTTGGTGTTGACAAACCTTTGGTTTCACCTTTGGAATTATTAACTATGTTCAACCTTTCTTTATTATCCAACTAACCTCACATGATCTCTCCAAATGACTAATCATATTCTATTTGTTAACTTAAACCAAAGATTATTAGAAAATTTTAGCACCCATGACTTCTATCATAACTCAACTACGTAATTTTCATACTTCTACTCCAAGATAATTCACTAAGTACTTGTCACACTTACACTTACATCATGGTCTCGGAGCTAATCTCACCATGATCTTATTATGCTTTCCCACTTTATCATGATTTAAAAGCTAATTTCACCATGATGACTTTACTTCTCACAGTCTGATCATTGATCTTTGACATAATTTCACTCCTTCAGGTAGAATTCTTAAATGAATACTACATGATTTACTAGCCAATACAACTATACATACTCTAATGGTCTTCATTACGTTGTCTTTGGTTATCAACTAACACTAAGATTCCACAGTTTTTCATGAATTCTAAGGTTGGGCTACCCCATTAAGACTACTTCAATTGATGTCTTACACTTTCCTACAGTATCTTGGTGGTTTAGAAGACACTAAAGAGCACTATACTTGAGAAAAGATAAAATAATTACTACTAAGAAAGAATGACTTAAGCATCTGACTTATGTGTGGCAAGGTTATCCTCAACTGAATACTCATCACAAGTCATGAGAACATTTGGTTTAGATAAGATGGCTCCTATAGTCACTATCCAACCTACAGATCTTCCTAAAAGGGTTTCAATTCTAAGGTCAAAGCATAAGCTCTGATACCAACTGCGGTGACCCAGCATACCACTGCATGATGTAGTACACTATAGTCGTTGACATACCGTTCACTAGTATTACATCCCTCAGAGTAGTACAACAGAAACACAGCAGGTCCAAGACATGACTATAGGTTACAACTCAACTCTTTACACAAGATCCAGAGAACACTCTAGGTTAAAGAGAGAGAAAGAAACTTCTTACAAAGAAGAATCAGAAATAAACAACTCCAAAACTATAATACTATTAAGATTAATATCTTAACTAATGGTATGGCATTGCTGCTATTGCAATACACTACAGAAATAGGTTCTATGGCTAGAGATTATATTCTTAACTTATCAGCAACTTCGTCTTCACTTGAGCTGATGTATATGTTGACTTTCTTAACTTCACTGCAGAGCTTTAGCTTTTGATGATGATTCCTGAAGCATGGCTTGATGTAGTCATCATCTGTAATGGCTTTAGAACCTAGCAAGGGTTAAGAAGATACTTTGAGTACGAGCGTACTCAGCAAGTCCACTAGAAAAGGAGTGTTTGATGCACTATAACTACAGCCATAGACCATATTTCATAGGCAATGCAAGTTTTCATAAACATTTCTTCAAAGGTTGCTTTTATTCTGAAAAGCTATGTCCGTCAGCCTTCACGGGTTTACCAGAACCTTCATGGGGTTCCTTTCCCGCCGCGTTCGCAGCTCCTTCCCGGAAGAGGGAGTAACAAGTTACAGTTCTTACACTCTGCAGAGGTGCGTTACTTTACCCATGAGAGATCAAATCCTTGTTGCACAACCGGGCGATCTTTCCCGTCCACACTTCCTATGGTGTGGGGCCCAGTAGATTATCCGAGCCAATCACTGCCCCCTTCGTGACCCCGCATGCCTCCTTGGTGTACACCATGCCCACATACTGAATTACAGCAATGGTTTGTACAGACCTTTAGATGCCAGAACTATCGTGGGACGTGAGGGTTCCCACCCATATGTTGCATATCCTCTACGAATTACCAATTAATATGCATGCTACGAGTGATAACAGCCACGACCTGCACATCCGGCTACATGTGAGAGGAAGAAGATAAAGCTGACTTCTCTGTCCCATTCCAAATCTCATGGTTAACGCGTGATATACGGCGCAAGAATCACTGGCGACATTGGTTGTTAAGTCCTAGATAATATGTTCCTTTACCACCGGAACTTTCATAGTAGGTTATTACCTCATGGTAAATAACCTATAATCACATTATTATGAAAATAGTGTTTTCGGACCTTTTTCAAATGCAGATGATGACAACACTGGATTTGTAAAATACTTTACAGAAAATAATCAAAGGACATGAGCAAGTGTGAACTTGCCTTTTGTGATTGCAAGATTATGCACTCACGGTCTTCGAGATGACATAAGATCCAATATCTGAAATCTGCATCATTGGTCCGGTAAGTACTAATGTTTAAAGAAGCAATATGTAGTTATGCATAAGTAATGCTATGCATTTTTGTAAATCTCCCAAATTGAATTCCCCAATACTTTGAGTGAAGTGAATTCAAGTGATTCTTTTTAGAGTTGGTTTATCTTCAAATTTTACTTTACAAGTAATGACCTTTATAAGGAACCTAAGTGTTAACAATCCAAAATATGTAAGTATAGTATAAGATGATGTGATTATGGTGAATTGTCATGTGGTGACTATGATATAAGTCCTTGGGATTGAGTTGTTAAGAGTTGAAGAACTTATTATGAGATTATTGTTTGAAGTGGCAAAAAGAATAACATTTGAAGAAAAGATTTCCTTCTGAAGGTTTAAACAACCCTAATAGGTTTTAGAATATGATTGATAGAATGTGATTGATGTTGTTTATGCTTGCTTGAATAGTTTGGACTTGAGATGCATTATGTCTTAATTGAAATAGACCAAAGTTAACTATAAAAACATAAGTAGTTTATTAGACATAATGTTTATAAGCTTTTGAGGCTAAAGTTAACTTTAAAAGGTGAAGTAACTTAAGATGTAATATATTTTAATTATTCCCCAGTTTTAGATTTATGATATGTATAACTAAGGTGTGGAATTATTCACTTTATATTTAAGTGAATGATTTATATTAAATTTGTTTTGCTTATTAAGAAAATACTTTGTATTTATTTAATGGGAGCATAATTAAATTATCTTAGTAATTTGTTAGAATTTAAAGTTATGTTAATAATGGTTAAGATATAATGATTATTCACCATATTATATAAATGGGTGATACCCAATGTTTATTTAAAAGGGATTCTTAATAAGATTTTTTAAAAGAATATTTTAAAGTTAAAAGTTATACTTAAGTTTGATTGTAAATTCAAGTTATTGGTTTGGAATTAGTATTAAGACACTAATTTCTCAAGGTGTTCTAAGAATTGTGATTATTTCTTACTTAAGAATTGTTTTTAAAGAATTCACAAAATAGGTATTAGATAAGGATTTATTATTTAAAATATTAAAGACTTTCCTAATAATATATTTAATATTTTCTAGTGTAATATATTTATGTATTATATTTATTTTTATAAAATTCATCAAAGAATTAAGTGTCTTTAAATATTTGTTTTAAGATTTATTTGTAAAACTCTAAGTTACTATTTTTATAAAATAGTAGAGTTATTTTGATACACAAAAATGATTTTTTATTTATTTTTAGGGATTTTGTTTTATTTATAAAATTTCATTTAAAATTTAATGGTGTTAATAATTGTTTTACTTTATTTTTATTTTAAACAAGTAAAGTTATATTTTTATTACGTAGATATTATTTTTGTGAACATTTTGATATACTATATGTATTTTTAGTATTTTTATTTATTTTTCTACAACTAATATTATATTGAGGTTATCTTGGTAATTATTATCTCCTTTTTATTTTTATTAATTTTCTTGATATCATTTTACCTTGGTGCCACCAGTTAGCCTGACCCATGGTTGGGCTAGACCAACCCGATCGGTTGACCAAGCCGGTCAAACCGACCCACTCGGTCTCGTGCGTCCTCCTCCTCGCTCGAATCCCTCTCTCTCTCTCTAGGCGACCCCCTCGTGCCGCCGCCGCCGTTCCTTGATCCTGGCCGGCTCCGGCCACCACGGCCACCATCGTGGTGTGAAATGATGCGGTGGATGACGCTGCATCAATGGCCCCAACTCGAGTTGATGCTCGAGCTCTCTCCTAGCCGCGCTTCCATCTCTGATGGCTAGGGTTTACGCTGTTGCCGAGGATGTGGTGTTCCGACGCTCCTCTGGCGTCGCCCTGGTGCCTTAGTGAGGAGATGGCGCCGCCCTCACCACTGTGAACCCTATGAACACGGCTTGGCATGGGTTGCAGCGCACTTTGGGTGCTCCCCGTGCCGCCGTGTTCATCCTCGACGCCGGCCACTACTTCCTCTTCACACTCTAGCGAGGACCACGGGTAAGTTTGATTCGCCTCCCCCTTGTTCTCTGTCTCCCTTTCAATTCCTTATTGCTACTTGGACAACCCTTAATTGGGGCTAATCCCATGTTCTAGGGTTCATCTGCTTGATGAAATTACTTGGGACTTGTGGTTCAATTGGGTTAGAATTAGTGAATTCTGGTATTGTCCCTTATACATGGTCTTTGATCTTGTCCATGATTAATGAGCTTCAGTAAAATTACTAGCTTATGTGATATCTGTTTACTGGCTGTGGTTCAGTCTAGTGGCTTGCTTTATTTGGGATGGCTTGCAGATGTGATTAGTTTAATGAATGATTCCTAGTTGATGTGACTAGGAAGATGATCTGAACTCTTCTAAACTTATATGAGAGGGTAGTTTTTGAATTCTAGATGATCCGATGAAATGAAGATTGTGATTTTTGACTGTACTTTATTTAGGAGATACTACTGTGGTGCCTCCACCCTGGAGTGTGCACAGTAGTGACCTTGGCAGCTTACTGTGATTCTTAATAGTTGGATGGTGGATGATATATGACAACCAACTCTGAGTGTGCTAGGATATGCACTCCTCTGCTAGTGATAATAGCAGTATACTGAATGATTCCTGGCCCATTAGCTAGGAAAATGATTTAAATTCATTTGCAAGTGAGATTGGGTGGTTATGTATGTATGCTGTCAACATGACAGTAATTGACTACATGATTCCTAACTGTGGCTTCTAGGAAAATGATATGAATTAAATTGATTTTAATTTTTAAGTGGAAATGTGACACTATGTGGATACTTTCCATAGGACAGTACATGTTGAAATGCTTCATAGTTATAAAAACTGATGGTATGGATGGGATTTGTTGCTAGGTAGCTTTTACTTGGATTTGGTTACACAATTACCATCTGGTTGTTGATGGTGTTAAAGTTGTGACACCTCAATTGAGGATACACAATTGTTTTATAAACATTTACTAGCCAAATGTGGTGTTGTAGCTAATTATCTCAAGTTTTAGTTGCCAGCAGGAATCCTTTCGATAACCAAATGATGGATTTACTTGAGTAAGCCAATGATGTAAGAACTGAGGCGTTACTTTTGTTGCACATGAACAGATACTCTTGTTGCCCTTTTGTTAGCTCTAGGATGATTTTGGAGTAGCACTACTACCCAGACTAAGAGCTCTTTCTCCCACACAACTCCATGCTCAGAAATAAAAAGTCAAGAACAGATGCTATACTGATCTACGAAACCAACCTGCTGGTGTTAGGTAGAACAGTGACTTGGGGAATGAGGAGGTTTGATCTCATCAATGCCCATTGTTATGGACTTGGGTTTTGGAGAAGATGGGGATGCTGGAGATCGTGGAACGGTTAGCAAACAAGCAACACGGGGACACAAGGTTTACCCAGGTTCAGGCCCCCGGAGGGAAAACCCTACTCCTGCTTGTCTGCTCTTGATTACGGCGGAACCGAAGGTTACAGGGGTGCGCAGATGCAATCTGGCGTGGAGGTGTGTATGCGAAAGTATGAGAGAGAGAGATCTAGGTCGTGCCCTCCTAGCCTTTATATAGACTCAGGCAGGTCCCGGGCATAGACCTAGTGGGTTACAAGTTCTAAGGTTTTACCCCTTTGAATTTCCTATCTACCCTAGCCTTTCTCTCCAAGGATCCGAAGGTGTCATGGGCCTTGGCCACCCGAAAATCTTCATGGGCCGGCGTACATCTGCCGTGGGCCTTCCTTGGGATGGACCAGGTATGCTGAGATCACGTACCCGTAGGATATAACCATGTCAGTAGCCCCCGAGTGATCAGTCGAATCATAGATTCGGCTGAGGACTCTCCAATCCTTCGGGTGCAACTATGTATTAACAGTATGTGTGTAGGGATTGTTGATGCGTGTGCCTGACTCACCCGATGGATCAGGGTCAGTTAACTGTCTTAGGATGAAACAACACGATCTTCCTTAGGTTCGAGTCCCTTAACTCGAACCCGGAACATATGCTGGCGTAATTCGACTCAGGCCACGGAGGACTTACACGAGTGGAATTCTAGTAATTTTAACTGATGTACCCAACGCGTCCGTCGGGATTTTTCATCGCGCCTGCTGGCACGGGTTTATACTAGCAGAGCGCAGTCGTGTGCGTTGCCAGGCCATCAGACGATATCTGTAGGTCTTATCTTTGTGTCGCAGACACAGCATCCGAACATTTATCACCGCGGAGGTGTTTCGGGTGGCCAAGGAGAACATTGCTCACTTAGCGTTTTGTTGGGGCAGAGTTGCCGAAAAGTTTTTTGCATGCTGATCCGAAGGATCACAGTCGAAGAATTCATAGGGTGCGCGGCCTGCGCTCCCTATGGGAGTAGCCCCCGAGTGTCTGTTCGAGTCATAGACTTGAGCGGAGACTTTAATTCAGACATTGTTCAGGGTTAAGTCCGTTGGACACAAAAAAAAATCGGATGCTTAAATCCATCCTCCCTATGGGAGTAGCCCCCGAGTCCGTAGTGGAGTCGTAGACTCGACGTAGGACTCGAAGAAATAGTTCGTTTTTATTCATCTTTCGGGTGCGCGACCAGCACTCCTAATAGGAGTAGCCCCCGAGTATTTAGTCGAATCGTAGATTCGAGTGAGTACTCTTAGCTTTAAAGTCGAAGAAATTGTAGTTGTTGCTAGTATAGCTTTTGATGACCTCAGTGTTGACGATCAATGACCTCAAGCGTCTGCTGCGCCAGAGATGACTTGACTGGACGAACGTGGGTCCCACTTGCTGACCTTGAATTGACCGGTCACGCGCGGCGTGGAGATAATTACGGCGTCGCCTCGATTTCCGCGCATAGTGGACGGCGTGGTAACGACGGTTCGTTGTGATGCTGACACGTGTATGGCCAGATCTGCCGTTGGCGTTAGGTCTTCTTGATGGATGGTTGTCGTGCGCCGTCTTCGCCGTTATAATCATTGGAGAAAGCTGCAGTTTGTTTTCACCGCATCGATTCTTGTTTTCACTGCCTCCTTATGCTCTAGGAGTTCTTGCTGCGCGCTGGAATATCCTTCCACATTTCCCTCTTCCCTTCTGCGCTCTCACTACCGGCGCCGCCGTAGTGCGATGGGGAAACTGAAGAAGTCATCATCTGCGGTTGGTACCAGCGCCGCCGGAGGGAAGAAAGGCGCCACCGCTACCCGTGTCACCGACGGTGGTTGGCGACGATCAGAGACGCGGGAAAGTGACCTCCACAAGCTTCGCGAGCGGGGCTTGATCCCGCAGGATAGGGAGGCCGTTAGACTCCCCGGCAACGAGGTAATCCCCCGTCCCCCCGCTGGGTATCGGGTTATGTTTCTTGCCTTCGTTATTCGTGGGTTTTCCTTCCTAGTCCACGACTTCCTTCGTGGGCTGCTCTTTCTCTATGGCATCCAGCTGCATCATCTTTCGCCCAATTCTCTTCTTCACATTGCTTGTTTCATCACTTTCTGCGAGTGCTGGCTCGGCATCGAGCCGCATTTTGGCCTCTTCCGGAAACTTTATTCCGTGAAGAGGCAATCTGGTTCGGATGGTGTTTATCCCATTGGGGGTTGCATCATCTCCCTCAAGCCCAATCTGCTTTTCTTTTCCTTTTCCATGTCCGAATCTGTCCAGTACTGGCGGAGGCGATGGTTTTATATCCGCTACTCCGTAGTGCCTGGGCAAGATTTTGGTCTTGTTCCTTTCGACCCCTCCCAGAAGATAGAGCCGAAAAGGTCTTGGAAAAACAAGATCTTGGATGGCGAGGTAGCGGAGATAGAGGCGCTATATCGTCGGGTGGAGGATATCCAGTTGATTCCGGAGAAGGAAGTGAATGGTGTGGATATCATCCGCACCTTCCTCGAGCGTCGGGTGCAGCCACTCCAGGCTAGGGTGCACCCAATGTTCCTTTATGCTGGCCGGCATGATCCGACGAGGGTTTCGGCTGAGAAAATCTCCGAGGGAGATCTTGACAGGGCCCTTCGCTTGCTGCCGAAGTTCAAGGCCGGAGAGGAAATCCCGGGGAAGTCGCTGACTCCTCTGTTTTCTTCTTCGCTTCCTGTTCCACAGGTGTAGATCCATGCGCGTAGCGCTATTTTTCGACTCCATTGTTTTGTATTTGTTTGCTGACAAATTGTTCTTCTCTTGTGCAGAGCTTCAAAGTGCCGGGTATGTCGCCTCCATTACCCGAAGTATATCCGGATGCTCCGGACAATGATTTGGTGGATTCCATGTCCGAGCTGCCGTCGGCGCGATCTCCGGCGGAAGATGCCAACGAGTCGAGCGAGGACCACACGCGCAAACGATCGCGGAGCTCCAGCGAGTCTTCTGATGCCTCGACTCCTCCGACTCCTAGGAACCCTCTGTGCCTTGAGCGTCACAGTGACGGGCATGGAGGCTCTTCCTTATTCCTGCCATTCCTGTGCGGGCTGTAGCGCCGCACCCGCCAGCGAAGCGGAATAAGGAAGAAAAGAAGGAAGAGAAGAAAGAAGAGAAGGAGGGGGAGAAGAGAGCCCGAAGGACTCCTCCTGTCTTCGACCTGAGCTCACTGGACTCATAAGTTTCTTTTATACTGCTGTCTTTTTGCTGTTGACTTTTGTGCTTGTGCTAATTATTTCGTGTGCAGGCATTCCTCCCACGACTCCTCCAGCGATGGTGCTCGGGAGATGATGGGAGAGTCGAAGGTTGCGTCTCCTCCTCCTCAGATAGTGGCTACCTCTGAGGGTGCTGCGCCGGTCACTTCTCCGCAGGAAGCTCAGGTGGTTGCGCCTCAGAAGGCTGCGAGCGGGCCTTCGGAGTCGCCATCGGAGCATGTAAGTACTTCTATTTCCTGCCACGGGGGGAGCCCCCGAGCGTCTGAAATTTTTTCTTGTATTGTTCTTTCTTCGAGTCTTCGGGGGGAGCCCCCGGGCGTTTTCGTGTGCGAATTTTGCTTTTGTTCCTTCGTGTTGGGCGCAGCCCCCAAGTCCTTTTCCTTACTGGTAGTTCTTCTTCCTGCAGCCTTTTGTGCAGGATGCCAAGCGACTGGTGCAGGAGCACCTGGTGCTGGAGGCTAACCTCCAATAGCTTCAAGGTACCTGTATGCTTTGGTGCTTCTTTCTTTTTGCGTTATTGTCTTGCTTTCTGACGCTTGTATTTTTTGAATGCAGAGGAGCATAACACTTCCCTCCGTGAGATTGATGCTCTCAAGAAGAGCCTTGGTCAAGCGGAGAAGAAGGCCGAGGACGCCGCTGGTGCGAAAGAGCGCCTTGAGCTGGAGCTGGCCAAGTCAGCCAAGGCTAAGGAGCGTCTGCAGCAGGAGGCCACGGACCGCGAGGAGCAGCTTGCCACTGCTGCGACTGCGCGTGAAAGAGAGGTGGCGGGCAAGCTCATGGCTGTTGCCAAGGCTGTTTCGGGTGAGTATCTTATTTTTGCTTCTTTCTTTTCGTTTTCTTGTCTTTCTTCTGTGTTACTTTATTCAGTCCTCTTATTTTTTGTCTCAGATGCCGCAGGCATCGATTTTGACCGCAGCGCTCTGGAGCACGGGAGTGCTCTGGATGATGCTACTGCAGCGGTCGAAGATCGCTACAGCACCGTCGTCAGCTCCCTCGCCAAGGCGAAGGAGGTCCTTGGACGCTTCTACAAGGAGCTTGTCCCCAAGGGCGCGGCCCTTGATGATGTTGACGCCCTGGCGGAGGCTTTGTCAGCCGAAGCGCCTGCGGCGTACAAGTGCAAGCCGAAGGGCATCGACGCATCCGTCGGGCTGGCGATGGCCTTGGAGGCTGGAGCGGAGCTGGACCTTCCCCAGATCACCTCCCGGATGCCGACGACCGCGGATGGATCCGAGGTAGCCTTTGCAACCTATTCTGCTCGCTGCAAGCGATATGGGCCAAAGCTCATTGATCTGCTGTCTGAGTATGCGCTGCGGCAACAGGGGGAGGCCAAGGCGAGGCAATCCGGCTCCGAGGCTACTCAGGGTGCCGCGTCTTAGGCGTTGTAGCTGTAGGATAGTTTGTAATCTTCTTTTGCTTGTAATTATGTTGGGGAACAAAAATCATTGTGCCACGTAGTGGCCTTTATATGCTTAATGAGTTTTGTTGAGTTGTGCTCTTCTCCGTCTGAATGTTTATGTCCTTTTCTTTTCTGCTGCTCTAGGTTCCTTCAGGTGCTGACCCTGTTGACACCCCGCCTGCAGCACGGCAGCGGCCATCTTTGGATGATTCGTCACAACTTGCTTTTTTTCGAGACCGTGTTCGTAGTCTTGAGAAGGAGTTGCTTGGGTTGTGTGGTCACGCCGATGTTTGGAAGTCCAAGGCAGATCGCGGTGCAGCCAGAGAGGAGTACTTGATGGTGGAATTGCTTCGGCTGTCTGAGCAGCTTCAATGTAAGTTGTTCTTTGTTTTGAGCTGCAGCTCAGTTTTTCGGATGCGCCTGCTGGCCTTGTGTCTTATTTTGTGCGAGTGTCGCAGGTGCTAACCTTGCTCCGAGGGAGGAGAAGGAGCGTGTCGCTGTTCGGGTCAATTGCTTGACTCAACAAGACATGGAAGCTGGCGGTTTCTTCTGGATGGATCATGACCGTGCCATGGCTCTGGCAACGGTGCAGGATCACGTTCACCAAGTATCGCGGGTGCTTCGCCAAGTGCAGGCTTCGCTCTCGTCGGTTCTGCATGTGATGTTTCCCCTGGATGCTATGCCAACATCCCTGTCCGGCCTTCTGTCTAGATTTCAGAGCGTGACTCGTGTCCAGGAACTGGTGAGGCAGCAGCTCGTTGCAGGGGTGAAGGCTGCGTTGTCCCTTGTTAGGCTGCATCGACCTGATGTAGATCTGTCTGTTGTAGCAGCTGGGCCACCTCTTCGACCGGATGGTGGCGAGTGGGATATGCGTCCGCATTATGCGGCTGTAAGGCAGTATGCCGAACAGGTCGTAGATTTGTTTGAGCAGCGTGCTCAAATTATTCTTCAGAATAGGTAGTACCTGTAAAAGAGATAGATGTAAAATTTGTATATTTCTACTGGGCGTGTTGTGCCCTTTGTTATAAAGGTTTGTTTGTTGTGAGCACGCAGTACTTTGTTTGAGTACGTGTCCTTTTCATTTGCCTGACGTTGTCAGCTACTCAGGTGTACACGTGTGATCCTCGGTCGATGAAATCGTGAGGTGGGGGGAGCCCCCGAGTGTGTTTGTAGCATAAAGTAAAGTTGCAAGTTGAGAACGAGATATTTGGGGCGAGACACTTAGCTTTATTTATATCGTAATGGAGGAAGTACATTGTTCGGCTGAATAGCCTTGGCTGAAAAGCCTTATTGAAAGTAAAGGGGTAGGTAGTTATGGGTAGAATCGCCGCAAGTGTGCGATGTTCCATGGGTTGGAGTATGCGACTCCAGACTCCACGTGCTTGAGGCGATAGGCGCCACCTGGGATGACTTCGGTGATAATGTGGGGTCCTTCCCATGGCGACTCGAATTTCTTCGGTCGCTCTTGCTTGAGTCGCAAGAAGAGGTCTCCTTCGACGAAGGACCTTGGGCGTAGCCGGTGGCTGTGGTAGTTGCGGAGACTCTGCTGGTACACCGTTGATCGAGCTGCTGCTACGTCTCTTGCTTCGTCGAGTGTGTCGACGGCATCTTCGAGTGCAGCCGTGGATTCGGCTTCGCTGTAAGCGACGACCCGGGGGGCCTGGTGGCGTACTTCGGCTGGTAGCACGGCCTCGACTCCGTGCACCATGAAGAACGGCGTGTAGCTGGTGGAGCTGTTTGGCGTAGTCCGTAAGCTCCACAGGATAGATGGTAGCTCTTTCGTCCAGGCTCCAGCTTTTCGTTCTAGTGGACTCATGAGGCGCTTCTTGATGCCAGCACCGATTAGGCCGTTGGCCTTTTCCACCTGCCCGTTCGTTTGCGGGTGTGCCACTGAGGCGTACGTGATGTTAATCCCGAGGCCTTCGCAGAAGTCCTGGAATTCCTTGGAGATAAAGTTCGATCAATTGTCGGTGATGATGTTGTGCGGTACGCCGAACCTGTAGACAATGGACTCAAAGAATTTTATGGCAGTCTTGCCCTTTTGGTTAGTGACCGGCATGGCTTCGACCCACTTGGTGAATTTGTCGACTGCGACTAGGAGGTAGACGTGCCCCCCTTTCGAGGACTTTGGCAGTTTGCCAATCATGTCGAGGCCCCATTGAGCAAAGGGCCAGGCTATAGGTATTGGCCTGAGCTCTGATCCAGGTGCGTATGGTTTGTCGGCGAACCTTTGGCACCCCTTGCATATTCGGACGATGTCCTTTGCATCTCTCATGGCCGTTGGCCAGTAGAATCCAGCTCGTAGAGCTTTGGCGACAAGGGAGCGGCTGCCTGCATGATGGCCGCAGATGCCCTCGTGGAGGTCTTGGAGGATTGTTTTCCCGTCACCGATGGTGATGCATCTTTGTAGTACACCCGTAATACTGCGCTTGTACAGCTCGCCATTGATGATGGTGAAAGCTTTCGACCGACGAGATATGCGACGGGCATCTGTCGGTCTGTCAGGCAGTTCTCCGTTGATGAGGAACTGGAGGTATGGTCGTGTCCATGTTTCTTCGACTGCCATCACTTGCATCAGGTTGACCATGGCGACTTCTGTGTCCAGTTTCTCGGGTCCTTCATGACCTTCGGGCAGCGTAGCCCCTGAGTGTTCTGCTTCTTCGGGTTATCCCTTGGGGAATTTTCGCTTGATGGATGGCACACAGATCTGTTCGAGGAACACACCTGGTGGTACCTTTGCGCAGGTGGAGCCGATGTTGGCGAGTCTATCGGCCTCCTCGTTGCTTTCTTTTCCAACATGCCGAAGCTCGCACCCGTCGAATTCTCCTTCGAGTGTGTTATAGAGTGCGCGGTACGCGATCATGTTTTCGGCGTGTGCATCGCACTCGTTCATCGTCTGCTGGACGACGAGGTTGGAGTCACCGTAGATGACCAGGCGCATTGCGCCGCAGATTTTTGCCATCCTCATGCCATGGATGAGGGCTTCGTATTCGGCCTCGTTGTTGGAATCTCGGAATTTCATCCAGAGGACGTACTTCATCTGGTCTCCCTGCGGGGAGGTCAGTATGACCCCGGCTCCCACTCCAGCTTCACGCTTGGAGCCGTCGAAGTGCATCGTCCATGACTGCGACATGTCTGGGGTGTCTGGCAGCTGCAGCTCCATCCAATGTACAAGGAAGTCCGGGAGGACTTGAGATTTGATTGCGAGTCGCTTCTCGTAGACGATGTCTAGGGGTGACAGCTCGATGCCCCACAAGGCCACGCGTCCTGTGGCCTCTGGGTTATTCAGGATGCTGTTCAGGGGTGCCACGTTGACGACCATCACCTGGTGCTCCTGGAAGTAATGGCTCAGCCGTCGAGCCGTCATGAACACGCCGTAGACGAGTTTCTGGTAGTGAGGGTACCTCTGCTTTGTTGGCGTCAGTACCTCGCTGAGGTAGTATATTGTGCGTTGGACCCCGTGGGTCTTGCCCTCTTCGGGTCGTTCGACCACTAGCACGGTGCTGACCACCTGATGTGTGGCTGCTATGTACAGCAGCAGAGGCTCGCGCTCCTTTGGTGTGACCAGGACGGGCGTGGTGGAGAGTAGCCGCTTGAGGCTTTCGAACGCATCGTCGGCTTCGGGCGTCCACTCGAATTTATCTGCCTTGCGTAGAAGCTGGTAGAATGGCAGGGCCTTCTCGCCCATGCGGCTGACGAATCTGCTCAACGCCGCTATTCGTCCTGCGAGCTGCTGGACACCCTTGAGGTTTTTCGGCTTCTCCATCGCCATGATGGCTCTGATTTTCTTCGGGTTCGCCTCGATCCCTCGCTGAGAGATGAAGTACCCAAGCAGCTGACCTGATGGGACGCCGAAGGCGCACTTTTCGGGGTTGAGTTTGATCATGTAGCGATCGAGGTTGTCGAACGTCTCGCGGAGATCGTCGATAAGTGTCCTTGCCTCCCTGGTTTTTATGACTATGTCTTCGACATAGACTTGAACGTTGCGACCGATCTGGTCCTTGAGGCATGCCTGCACGCATCGCTGGTACGTGGCACCTGCGTTCTTTAGCCCGAAGGGCATTGTGTTGTAACAGAATACTCCGAACGGTGTGATAAACGCCGTTTTCTCCTGATCTTCGACCTTGAGTCGAATCTGGTTGTAGCCTGCAGTCGAATCGATGATCTGATCGATCCGAGGAAGAGGGAAGTGGTCCTTTGGGCAGTGCTTGTTTAGCGACGTGAAATCCACGCACATCCGCAGGATGTCCGTGTCCTTCTTTGGGACCATCACTGTATTTGCAAGCCACTCGCTTTCTTTGATTTCCCTGATGAAGTCTACAGCGAGTAGTCTGTTGATTTCTTTGCCGATAGCTTAGGCCCATGGCTCGGACAGTCTCCGGATGGACTGCTTGACGGGCTTGGTGTCTGGAAAGACGTTGAGTGCGTGCTCAGCGAATTCCCTGGGAACTCCTGGCATGTCCGCAGGACACCAGGCGAAGATTTCCCAGCGCTCACGGAGGAATTCGACGAGCGCGCCTTCCTATGCGAGGCTGAGGTCGTTGGCGATCAGCGCCGTCTTGGAGGCATCCGTCGGATGGACTTGCACCTTCTTCGTGTTGACGGTGGAGTCGAAGGACATGTCAGGTGCGTTTTGTCGTGCGACTGGGGGTGCCCCATTGTCCGTCACCTCGCGGAGCCTGACGAGTTCCTCCTGCATGCCGAATGATTGGGAGATTATGTTGAAATCTCTATCGCATTGGTCCGATCGGGTGAAGCTCCCATGGATTGTGATGACGCCCTTCGCCCCTGGCATCTTGAGTAGCAGGTATGCATAGTGTGGGACAGCCAAGAACCTTGCGAATGCTACACGCCCGAGGATGACGTGGTACTGTGATGGCCAGTCCACCACTTCGAATTCGAGCCGTTCCAGTCGGAAGTTGACTGGCTTGCCGAAGATGACGTCGAGCCATATTTTGCCCAGGGGGAATATGCCCTTCCCTGGAACGATGCCGTGGAACATTGCTGCTAGAGTGCTTGCGAACATCAGGTTGATGCCGCTGCCGCCGTCCATGAAGACGCGACTCATCTCGAAACCTCCGATCTGCGCCTCCAGCACCAGGGCAGCATGACCTGGGCGAGGGATCTGGCAAGGGTGATCCGAACGACTGAACGTGATGCGGGACTCCGATCCGCTGAGGTACTCAGGGATGGCGGGTGGAGTTACCACGGCCAGGTTGATCTGTCGGGTGATTTTCTTCTGCACCCTATTCGTGGGGCGCCCCTTCTGGATCATCAGTGCTCCTTTCGGCTGGGGATACCCGTTCCCAGCGTTGTTCTGTGCTGGTGCGACTGGTTGGTTCGGGCCTCCTACAGGTGGCGGTGGAGGAGCTCCATGCATTATTTCACCTGGTGCGGGTGCGTTTCCGAACGCAGGGATTGGGGCTTGCTGCCTTATCTGCACCATGCTTTCTCTGAGCTTCTGGAACTCACGGCAGTCCTTGAGCATGTGGCTCGCCTTCTTTTTGCCATCCTGCTTGTCGATGCAGAAGTGGATGGTGCATGGACCCGAAAGCTTTTAGTATGCTGAGGGTCCGTTATCGCGGTCGCGGCGCTGCCACGACTGCGCTGGGCGTCCCCCGTTGCGGAAGTTTCCTCCGCGGTATCCTCCGCTGTTGCGGTTGGCGTCGTTGCGGCGATCGGTGTAGCCGGCCGCGATCGTCGTAGACGCGCGATCTTCTCTTGCTACGGCGCTCTCGTCGTCGACCGTAGTCGTCTTCTTCTTCCGATTGTGCTCGGTGAATGGAGTCTTCTCCGTCAGCCCACCTGTTGGCGATGTCCATGAGGTGGTCGAGTTTTTTGGGCTTGACACGCCCAAGTTCTTCCTTGAAGTCTTGGCGCTTGACGCCGTCCCTGAAGGCGTCGATGGCCCTCTCTTCGGAGATGTGCGCTGTGGAGTTTTTTGTGTTGGACCAGCGTAGTATGTACGAGCGAATGGATTCGCCCGTTCGTTGAGTGCAGGCTCGCAATTCTTCGATTGAGGCGGGCCTCTTGCTGGTGCCCTTGAAGTTTCGGATGAAGCTGTAAGCTAACTCATCCCAACTTCGGATGGACCTTGAAGATAGGCTGCTGAGCCAGATCCGGGCCGCTCCTGTCAGCTGCAGCTGAAGGCATTGCATGGCGGTTTCCTTGTTTCCGCCGTGCAATTTGACGGACGATAGGTGGTCGCTGAGCCATGCCTTTGGGTCCTGTGTGCCGTCGAACTTCGGAGTATTCGAAGGGAGCTTGAAATTGCGCGGCATCTTTGTTCGCCGAACAGATCTGCTGAAGCATCGGGCTCCGCAGAGTTCTCCTTCGTCTTCGTCCATCTCGGATTCAGACGAGCATGCGCGCTTTGCTCGCGCTTTGTCGATTTTGCGCTGTGTGAGCGCGTCTCTGGCGTCGTAGTCACGGTTGCGGTGGCGCGAACTCTTCTTCCTTCGAGGAAGGTCGTGTTCCTCTTCTTCGGATGAAGGGGTGGGGCTGCGGTCGAACCTGACAGGAGCTTTCTTCTTTGGCTCCGTAAGAGCTTCCTGGTGGAGCGCCGCTCCGACGAGTCCGAGTCTGGTAAGTGCGGACTTGTGCATGGCCCTCTATGGGTCCCCCTCTGGAGGTGGGTAGGCTGCGAGGTACGCAGTGGCTTCCATGATCGCAGCCTGTGGCGTTTTCGGGATGACGTTGTCGTCGGCGTCCATCTCCATGAAGGAAGTGTGGAGAGTTCGGGTCACCTCACGGCGCTCCTTGGGATCCATGTTCTCCATCCGAGAGCGGTGCTTGTTGCCTTGATTGGCGTTCGATCTGGAGCCGATGCCCATGGCGGAGAGCGCGGCTCGTCGCGCGCTGGACTCTGAGGCTGCTTGCTTGTGTTTGTCAAGCACCTCCTGCATCTTGACCTGCTTCTTGTGCTCCTCGATCAGGAGCAGGTGGTAGGCCATCAGCAGATTCCGGGAGGAGTCTGTAGGCAGGACTATGTTGCATGCCTGGGCCCATCCTTCTTTGCTAAGGCGGATGACATGGCCGTTGTTTTCCCCTTCGGGTGGGGGGGAGGGACTAGCTTCTTCTATTCCCGCCGTTTCGATCTGGCGGGTTAGGTGGCGGGTTGGGCGGCGGGTTGGGTGTTTGCTGATCCCCGTCAGCCTGTATGACTACGGCGCATTGGTAGCACTCGTAGATTGGTCCGCTGCTACCGCAGCTTTCAGATCCGGAACCGTAGGTCCCTTCATCCGACGGCGGGTCGCACAGATCGGAGTTGCAGCTGCTGCTGTCGTAGGAATCATCTATTGATGATATTGTGCGTAGCACGGGGTGTGGGGTCCATGAAGCGGGCCTGGTTGATGGTAGGGGCACCCGCTTAGGGAGGCGGAGGGTGCCAGTTTGCCCCACCTGGAAGCAGAAGCTCCCGAACAGGATTTCGAGTCCGTCGCCTACGGGCTCGAAGTCCTTCATGGTGGCCGGTGAGTGGGCGGTGAAGTCGAAAGTGCCGAAAAGGAGGTGACTCTCTGTCGCCGCAGAGTTGTAGATCGATCGGGTTGGGACCGTCACGACCGCACAATCAGCGTCCCCAGTTCCCACAGACGGCGCCAATTGACGATGTTTGATCTCATTAATGCCCATAGTTATGGACTTGGGTTTTGGAGAAGATGGGGATGCTGGAGATCGTGGAACGGTTAGCAAACAAGCAACACGGGGACACAAGGTTTACCCAGGTTCAGGCCCCCGGAGGGAAAACCCTACTCCTGCTTGTCTGCTCTTGATTACGGCGGAACCGAAGGTTACAGGGGTGCGCAGATGCAATATGGCGTGGAGGTGTGTATGCGAAAGTATGAGAGAGAGAGAGAGAGAGAGAGAGAGAGAGAGAGATCTAGGTCGTGCCCTCCTAGCCTTTATATAGACTCAGGCAGGTCCCGGGCATAGACCTAGTCGGTTACAAGTTCTAGGGTTTTACCCCTTTGAATTTCCTATCTACGCTAGCCTTGCTCTCCAAGGATCCGAAGGCGTCATGGGCCTTGGCCACCCGAAAATCTTCATGGGCCGGCGTGCATCTGCCGTGGGCCTTCCTTGGGTTGGACCAGGTATGCTGAGACCATGTACCCGTAGGATATAACCATGTCAGGGAATGTGTGCTTGTAGTGATTCTTGTGATGGATCTTGATCAGGTTCCATTTTTCTTTATTGCTGATAAGCTTCTGGAAACAATTTCCTTCTCCTCCTTGTGGTGTTGATCTGCTACTGTCCTCCTTGTTGCACACCTGACATGCTTCTCCTTGTGCTGCTTGAGCTTGCTTAGGTTAACAGGTTGATCTGTTGGCTAATTTGTGTAAATTGGTGTGGTGGATTTGTTGTGAATCTGGTGATGACCAGTGATATCTTATGCTGCTATGAGAATAGAGAGATAAGATGTGTGTACAGGGAAAACCCCCCTGTGTAGCCGTGGCTTCCTTTTCTACCTTGATTGCATCTCTGTTGGCTTGACAGCACACTAGTGCATGCAGATGAGTGAGCTGCTTACAAATGGCCCCCACTGGGGTGCAAGTTTCCACCCCCAGGTATTTTTCTATGGATGAGATCAAGGAATGATGGATATTTTCTGGTTGTAACATTGTCTTTTCTACTTTACATGCCAGGTGTAAATGTTGATTTAGCTTCTGCTGATGTGGATATTCCTGGTTGGCTGTCATTCTTTCTATTTGCTAAACTTGTCACTGTAAGAATTAGCCAGTCTAGCTAATTATTGCTAAAATTGACTAGCATGTATATTTGACTTCTTGTTTCTTTTAAGTTTAAACTTAGCTAGAGCTAGAGGGTATTATCGCTTGCCTAAGATTGGAAAAAATTGGTTACTTTGACCCACAGATACCTCTCTCTATTTCAAGTGTATAGAAGCATTTGATCCATGTCCTAAATGTTTCCTAGATTTGGTAATGCCCTCTGGTTCTAGGTTGTGGAATTTAGGAGTACTTCCTAAATTCCCTAACTAAGTTTAATAAATTAAATTGCCTCACCTATGGTGGGGCAAACATTTTAACATAACAAAATGTTTCCTTTCTTTTGTTGTTTATTCTGCAGGAATGAAGATAAGGAGAAGAAAAGAAGATACAAGATTTAGCTTAGGCCCAATAGTTAAGGTTTTAGTATAGGTTCTTATATTTGTTGTAAATTTTATTTTATCCTTTTATTGCAACAACAATGTAACATTGTCTTATGTAATAAAGTATTCCACTATTGTTTTATTCTTAACTTGTATTTATCAAATGTTTATACCTTACTTATAAATAAGAATCTTATTAAAATTCATTTCTTAATTGTAGTTTACTCTTATTCTTTTATTGTAAAAGGACAATGCAATACTTAATGTATTCTTGTAAGAAAGGATTCTTTTATATCAATATTATAACCATTTCCCTTTACTTAATTATTGCATTATTATTTCTGAATTTCCAAATTCAAAATTAGAATTGAATTTGGAATTCAAAGTAAATTTCAAATTTTACCCCTCTAGAAACACATATAATATTTAAAGGTCATGTCAAAATCTTTCGCACTTGTTCTGATGTTCC
The DNA here is from genome assembly GCA_916181665.1 of Avena sativa. Classification (NCBI taxonomy): domain Eukaryota; kingdom Viridiplantae; phylum Streptophyta; class Magnoliopsida; order Poales; family Poaceae; genus Avena; species Avena sativa. The sequence goes on along the minus strand of OV702285.1, from coordinate 89,479,974 downwards.
TATCAGAACAAGAGAGATATCTACCCCCCCTATAGCTTCTTTAGTTTTGCGCGAAAATTATCCGGATTTTCTTATGCATGAATGCAATGCACAACCCTGTGTTCAGCTTATTTCTAAGTTCAATTGCTGGGATGTTACAGACTCTCCCCCTTAAAATAAACTTCGTCCTCGAAGTTCGCATACTCTCACGTTTCGGAGTAAGGAATTTCCTTGCAATGATTACGATATGTCTCAATTCCATGGTAACCTCAATGGGAATAATTGTAGTATTCCTTATCCAGATCCTTTTCCTTGAATTCCTACCATACTTGGCAATTCTAATCATGTTGTCTCCAATACTCCAAAATTCCTTTTTCTTTACTCCCTTAGGAATATTTCCTTATTATGAACTCCTTAAATAGTGGTCTTTTCTTTAGTTCATTTTCTTAATTAGGTATCCTAATACAACCTTTTTACTTGATCTACGAACTTCCTTACTATATTGTGTAAGGTATAGGGAGTCTCACTAAAACGGGGTTTTAAATTTTTATTAGCCAATAGTTATAGTCAAAAGACTAATCTTTGATTTATCATTGTATGGGTTGTACTGGTAGTCCTTCCGAAGATTGGGTTTGAACACATTTAGTCCATACCCATCGGAATTTCTTATTCTCTACACATATGAATGCAATGCACAACCCTGTGTTCAGTTTATTTCTAAGCTCTATTGCTGGGATGTTACACTTATGACATGTGAACTCGCTCATGCGCATATAGTCGTCGAGGAGATCACCGGGTACTACATATGCAAGCTGCCGAATGGCAGCGGAACATTTCTGGTAAGAGGAGAAGCCAATCTTATCAGTACAATCATACTTGGCCTCGAAGTATTCATCGTAGTACCTCACCCCATTGAGAATGTCCAAGAACAGGTTCCTAGATATCCGATAGCATCGACAAAATGCCTTCTCTTTGAAGACCGTATCAGTTGAGTGGAAATAGTTCATGTAAAGGTTTATGTGGCCTTCTTATTGGTCATGATCATGGTTGGTTTTGCGCTGCTTGGCCAATCCACCTCTGCGCGGCGACAGGAGGTAGTGGTCGTGCACCATCGATGCAGCTGCCAGCAGAATCTCGGTCTCACCGTCAAACTCCTCTTCAGACGATGAGTCCACAATTTTTTTTGTAGAAGAACTTCATTTTCCTTCGACTGCTACCCATCTATAAAGTATACGGCCATCAATGGCAATGCCAACTCCCGCAGCGGGCCAGATAACCTAGAAACGATCGGCGAACGTATCTCAATCGTGGTCAGGCAAATGGCCGAGTAGGTTGTGCGCCACGCAAAGGCTGTCGTGCGTCCAGTCCATAGGCGGAGGCCGGGGAAACGGGATTGCCTGCAGCGGATCCAGACAACTTCGGCAACGTGCGTGGCCTCGATATCGCTAGGCGTCGGCGGCAGCCCAAATGTTGCTTCTTCTCTGGGCGGGGAATATGAAGGGCGAGGGTTTGGCGAAGGAGAGTGACTGTTGCGCCACTAACGAGAGGGCCCGGAAGAACAAGCGGGAGGACGCACGGGGACAAACGCGCTGTCCGGGCCGACGCAACCGTTGCCCAAATTTGATACACGGATGATTGAAACTGAATCCGTCCGTTCGGATAGGTCGGGCTGCTGGACGCCGCGAACATCTCGTGGCGTCTGTATAGACGAGTTCGGGGCACTCGGATTGGGTAGACGGAGATGCCCTTATGTCATGTACACCTACTAGTAAGAACTGAGAAAAGATGAAGACTAGAGCGTCTACTTGGGAACTGGGTAAGTCTGAAACTGAGAATAATTGAGCTGTCACACTCACAACCCAAAACAAACGAAAACGCAGTAGACTGGTCCTCATCTTTCTGCACTTTTAAGTGTGGTAGTACTATGTTTTTTAGAAATAAAAATGGAGTACTATGTTTTTTCTTAGCGAAGAGTACTACTACCTCTTTCTCAAGGCTTAAGGCCTATATTTGTAAAACAAAGTTTGTAGAAAAATATATTAATATTTATAATATGAAATACATATCCTTTGATACATCGTAAAACATATATCCGCATGGTATCTATATTATATCATAGTTCATGATGATTTTCTCTAAAAATTTGATCAAACTTTTCATAGCTTGATTTTTCAAAAAAATATAGTCCTTAGTCTTGGAACGGAGGGAGTATGTTTTTGTTAGACCATAACTTATATATGTAAACCGAATCAAATCTGAAACACATCCTATGTGTAATAACGATTATTTGCTTTGTACACGGGCCCAACGACTACTCTGGACCGCAGCTGTTGGAATTATGCCCTAGAGGCAATAATAAAGATGTTATTTTTATAATTCTTGTTCATGATAAAGTTTATATTTCATGCTAGAATTGTATTAAGCGGAAACTTTGATATTTATGTGGTTTATGAACAACATTGTGTCCCTAGTACGCCTCTATGGACTAGCTCATTGATTGATGATGGTTAAGGTTTTCTAACCATAGACATGAGTTGTCGATTAATAATGAGATCATGTCATTAGGAGAATGATATGATGGACAGACCCAAATTAAACAGAGAAATTAGATCGTGTCATCGTGTTCATCTTTGCGAAGTTTTTTCTTATGTCAATTATTGTATTCCTTAGACCATGAGATAATACAACTCCCTGGTATCGGAAGAAAGTTTTGAGGTCATCAAACGTCATCCTATGTGAGGATGATCATAAATGTGTCTCTCAGGTGATCGAAAAGTACTTGTTGGCTTGTATGTATCGAGATGGAATTTGTCCCTCCCAAGTCGGAGAGATATACTTCGGGCCCACTCGGTAATCGATATCAACACCGCTTGCAATCACGTGGTTAAGAAGTTAATCACAAAGTGATATCGGATTACGGAACGAGTAAAGTACTTGTTGTGAACGAGATTGAACTAGGTATGCCGATACCAACGATCGAATCTCGGACAAGTAAAATATCGCGTGACGAAGGGAATACATATATGGGATTAATTGAATCCTGGCATCGTGGTTCATCCGATATGATCATCGATGAATATGTGGGAGTCAATATGGGTTTCCAGATCCCGCTGTTGATTATTGATAGAATATCATGTCTGCATATTCTCGAACCCGTAGGGTCACACACTTAACGTGCATCCACGCTAGGATAGAATGGATAATTAGTTTATGAGTTTTTGTTAGGAGTCTCGGATGAGACCCAGGACATCACGAGAGGTTCCGGAATGGTCCGTAGAATAAGATTCATATAAAGGAAAGCAGTTTTTGGATTTCTGAATCGTTTCGGAGTTTATGGTATTGTACCGGAAGGTTCTGGAGTGGGACCAATGTGGGCCCACTTGTCGGAGGCCTGCGTGGGCCTAAGGGGAAGTGCCATGGCCACTTTGGGCCAGGGGCACAAGGCCCCTAAGGCCCAGCCGGCCAGCCCTAAGGGAAACCCTAAGGGAGCCTTCTAGAAGGGGGATGACTTGCCCCCCACTCCACCCCTTGGGCCGCCGACCTAGGGCTTGGAGGAGGGGTCAAGGGGGCCGGCCAGCCCCCTATATAAGAGGGCAGGGGTGCAACCCCCCCTCCCACACTCCTCCAACCCTAGCCGCCGTCCTGCTGCCCTCCACCTCTCTCTCCCTCCCGACTGCGCGTAGGCGAAGCTCTGCCGCAGAAACTTTCCACCATAGCACCACGCCGTCGTGCTGCAGATCCAATCCATCTGTCCACCCCACTTGCTGGACCAAGGAAGGAGGAGACGTCGTGGCACCGTACGTGTGCATCTCTTGGAGGCGCCGCCACTTGTGGCGTAGGATCGGATCGGATCGCAAGGAGGAGACGGCTAGTACGACTACATCAACCACGTTCTGTTGAACGTTTCTGCTGTGCGATTTCTTCAAGGGTATGAAGATCTCATCTATCTATCTCGTTGATTGCATCTCCTAGATTAGATCTTGGCTTTCCTTTTCGCATCCATAGAATTTTTTTGATTTACTATGCTTCAAAACCCTTCAGTGGTATCAGAGCTAGATCTATGCGTAGATGTGTTTCACGAGTAGAACGCAACATGCTTGTTGCGCGCGGGCGTTGATGTTTTCTGTTGCAAACCTCTTGTCGTGTATTTCTTATGGCGCGGCATAGTGAGATCGAAGCGGTCCAGGCCAACTTTACGCGACCTCGTTCGCGAGACCGGCTCCGCACGTGACGTGTGGCTTGTTCCACACATGCGGCTGGTGGATGCCAGTTTCTCTCACTATAGTAGTCATGGGATTTACAACGAATGTTAGCAACCATAATATCACCGTTGTGGCTTTCCGTAGGTAAGAATCGTTCTTAGCTTGTTACTCCCATAAGCCACGTAAAACATGCAACAACAAAGTAGAGGCGTCTAACTTATTTTTCCAGGGAGTGTTTTGTGATATGGTCTAGCCCAAGAAATGATGTGTATGTATTGAGATGTATGCAATGATCATGTTTTGTAATATTTCACGACTTGCATGTCGATGAGTTCACAACCGGCAGGAGCCGTATGGTTGTTTTTATAATTGTGTATGACCTGCGTGTCAACTTCTTATACGCCATGTAATATCTTTACTTTATCGCTAAGTAGTTAGCAATAGTTGTAGTTGCTATTCGTGGTGGAGGCAATCATGGTGGAGTGATGGAGATCATTGTGCGGAGATTGGCTATACCATGTCACATAAAATTATATGCATGTGATGTTTATCCTTTTATGTATCTTATTATGCTTAGATCGCGATGGTAGCATTATAAGATGATTCCTCACTTAAAAGATCAAGATAAAATTATGTTCTCCCCATGTATGCACCGTTGTGAAAGTTCGTTGTTTTCAAGCACCTCGTGATGATCGGGTGCTATAAACTCTACGTTCACATACAACGGGTGCAAGCCAGCTTTGCACACGCGGAAATACTTGGGTTTGACTTGACGAGCCTAGCATGTACAGACATGGCCTCGGAACACACGGACCGAAAGGTTAAACATGAGTCATATGAATGATATGATCGACACTTTGTTGTCCACCATTGAAACCACATCTCTTCTCGTGAAGATCGGATTAGGTGTGGTGAATTTGGATCGTGTTCACTAAACAACTTGAGGGATGTTGAATTTAGTGGGAGTTCATCTAGTAATTTGATTAAGTTGAACTAGTTATCATGAACATAGTCTAAATTGTAATTGCAAATTTTGTAGATCAAATGGCTAAGTCCAACTTCAACTTCAACGTTTTTGCTGAGAAAGAAAAGCTTAAGAACAATGGGTCTAACTTCACCAAATGGTTCCGCAATCTGACAATCATTCTCGCTGGCGGACAAAAGGACTATGTACTATAGAAAGCGCTAGGTGACACCCCTGCTACTGATGCGTCGGCTGATGAAAAAGCTGTTTATCAGTCGCGCAAAGATGATTATGGAGTGATTAAGAGTACCATGTTGTTTGCTATGGAACCGGACCTTCAAAATCGTTTTGAGGAGTTCGCCGGGCCCTTTGAGATACTTGAGGAACTGGAAACCATGTTTCAGACTCAGGCCCGTTCTGAGAGATATGAGATCTCTGAGAAGTTCTTTAACTGCAAGATGGAGGAAGGGAGTTCCGTTAGTGAGCACGCCATTAAGATGTCCGGCTACACTCAACGTCTTGAGCAACTGGACTGCAAGATTCCAGAAGAGCTCAAAATTGACAGAGTTCTGCAATCATTCCCTCCTAGCTATAAAGGTTTTGTAGTTACTCACCATCAAATTGGTTCCACTGATACGATCACTGAGCTCTTCGCTAAGCTGAAAGCTGCGGAGGTGGATATCAAGAAAGATAATCATGTGTTGATGGTCAACAAGACCACTAGCTTTAAGAAAGCTAAGGGTGCAAAGAAATCCTTCAAGAAAGGCAGCGGCAAGCGCGTTGCCCCTGCTGAGAAGAAACTCAAGTCTGGACCTAAGCTGGACACTGAGTGCTTCTATTGCAAGGACAAGGGTCACTGGAAACGCAACTTTCCGAAGTACTTAGCAGACAAGAAGGCTGGCACCATTAAAGGTATATTTGATATACATGTTATTGATGTTTACCTTACTAGCGCTCGTTGTAGTGCCTGGGTATATGATACTGGTTCAGTTGCTAATATTCGTAACTCGAAATAGGAGCTACGGAATAGACGGCGGCTATCAACGGATGAGGTGACGATGCGCGTTGGCAATGGATCAAAAGTTGATGTGATGGCCGTCGACACGCTCTCCTTAGTTTTACCTTCGGGATTAGTTTTAAACCTTAATAAGTGTTATTATGTGCCTGCATTGAGCATGAACATTATATCTGGATCGTGTTTATTGCAAGACGGTTATTCATTTAAATCAGAGAATAATGGTTGTTCCATTTATATGAATAACATCTTTTATGGTCATGCACCTGTTGTGAATGGTTTATTTCTTCTGAATCTCGAAAGCAATGAAATGCACATCCATAACATTGAGGCTAAGAGATGCAAAGTAGATAGTGATAATCCAACTTATTTGTGGCACTGCCGTCTAGGTCATATTGGTGTAAAACACATGAAGAAACTCCATTCTGATGGACTTTTGGAGTCTCTTGATTTTGAATCATTTCACACATGTGAGCCGTGCCTCATAGGCAAGATGATCAACACCCCGTTCTCCGGAATAATGGAGCGAGCAACGGACTTATTGGAAATCATGCATGGACCAATGAGTGTTTCGACGCATGGTGGATATCGCTATTTTCTCACTTTTACTGATGACTTAAGTAGATATGGGTATATCTATTTAATGAAACATAAATCTGAAACGTTTGAAAAGTTCAAACAATTTCAGAACAAAGTGGAAAACCATCATAATAGGAAAATTAAATTTCTACGATCCGATCGTGGAGGTGAATATTTGAGTTATGATTTTCTCATGCATCTTAAAGCAAGCGGAATCGTTTCTCAACTCACGCCACCCGGAACACCACAGCACAATGGTGTGTCTGAACGCCGGAATCGAACTCTATTAGATATGGTGCGATCAATGATGTCTCTTACAGATTTGCCGTTAACATTTTGGGGTTATGCATTAGAAACCGCTGCATTCACTTTAAATAGGGCACCATCTAAATCCGTTGAGACGACACCGTATGAACTATGGTTTGGTGCTAAACCTAAGTTGTCGTTTCTTAAATTTTGGGGATGCGAAGCTTACATCAAGAATTTGATGCCGGACAAGCTCGAACCCAAAGCGGAGAAATGCGTCTTCATAGGATACCCTAAGGAAACGATTGGGTATACCTTCTACCACAGATCCGAAGGCAAAGTGTTTGTTGCAAAGAACGGATCCTTTCTTGAGAAGAAGTTTCTCTCGAAAGAAGTGAGTGGGAGGAAGGTAGAGCTAGACGAGGTTATTGAACCTTCTCTCGAGTTGGAGAGTAGCGCATCACCTGAAATTGTTCCAGTGCCGTCTGCACCAACAAGAGAGGAAGCTAATGACGAGGATCATGAAACTTCGAACGATGCTACTACTAAACTTCGTAGGTCGACAAGGTCATGTGCCACTCCTGAATGGTACGACAACTCTGTCTTAACCGTCTTGTTGTTAGACAACAGTGAACCTGCGAACTATGAGGAAGCAATATGAGCCCAGACTCTAAGAAATGGCTAGAGGCCATGAAATCCGAATTGGGATCCATGAGCGAAAACCAAGTATGACTTTGGTGGACCCTCCTAGCGACCGTAAGGCCGTTGAGTGCAAATGTATTTTCAAGAAGAAAACGGACGCGGATGGTAATGTTACTGTCTATAAAGCTCGGCTTATCGCAAAAGGGTTTCGGAAAGTTCAAGGTGTTGACTACGATGAGACTTTCTCTCCCGTAGCGATGTTTAAGTCCATTCGGATTTTATTAGCAATTGCTGCATTTCATGATTATGAAATATGGCAGATGGATGTCAAGACTGCGTTCCTCAATGGCAACATTGATGAAGAGTTGTATATGATGCAGCCCGAAGGTTTTATCGATCCTAAGGATGCTAATAAGGTGTGCAAACTTCAGCGTTCCATTTATGGACTAAAGCAAGCATCTCGGAGTTGGAACCTTCGTTTTGATCAAGTGATCAAGAGTTTTGGATTTGTTCCAAATTGCTACGAAGCTTGTATCTACAAGAAAGTGAGTGGGAGCTCGGTGACATTTTTAGTACTATATGTGGATGACATATTGATTATTGGAAATGACATTGGTATGCTTAACGATGTGAAGAGTTATTTGAATAAATGTTTTTTCAATGAAAGACCTAGGAGAAGCTGCTTATATATTAGGCATCAAAATCTATAGAGATAGACAAAGACGCCTAATAGCTTTAAACCAAAGTACATATCTAGACAAAGTTCTGAAAAGTTTTAGAATGGATAAAGCAAAGAAAGGTTCATTGCCCATGTTGTCAGGTAAGATATTGAGCAAGGCTTAGTGTCCAGCTACGGTAAAAGATAGAGATACTATGAGCAAAGTGACATATGCCTCGGCCATAGGTTCTATCATGTATGCAATGCTATGTACTAGACCGGATGTATCCAATGCTCTTAGTTTGACGAGCAGATACCAAAGTGATCCAGGAGTGGAACACTGGACAGCCGTAAAGAACATCCTAAAGTATTTAAATAGGACTAAAGAAATGTTCTTGGTCTATGGAGGTGACGAGCAGCTCGTTGTAAAAGGTTACGTCGATGCTAGTTTCGACACCGACCCAGATGATTCTAAATCTCAGACAGGATACGTTTATATTTTGAATGGTGGAGCTGTGAGCTGGAGAAGCTGCAAGCAAAGCGTGATCGCGAGATCTACAACATAAGCGGAATACATGGCTGCTTCAGAAGCGTCAAGTGAAGGAGTTTGGATCAGGAACTTCATCACTGAGCTTGGTGTGGTTCCAAGTCCCTTGGACCCACTAGAGACATGGTGCGACAACACTGGCGCCATAGCACTGGCTAAGGAACCAAGATATTATCCAAAGACCAAGCACATCAACCGCCATTTTCATATAATTCGAGATTATATAGCAGATGGAGATATGAAGATTAGCAAAGTACATACAGATCTGAATTTTGCAGATTCGTTGACTAAACCTCTTCCACGAGCAACACATGATCAGCACCTTAATGCCATGGGTGTTAGATTGTTGCCAGATGTAAACTAGGTTATTGACTCTAGTGCAAGTGGGAGACTGCTGGAATTATGCCCTAGAGGCAATAATAAAGATGTTATTATTATAATTCTTGTTCATGATAAAGTTTATATTCCATGCTAGAATTGTATTAAGCGGAAACTTTGATACTTGTGTGGTTTATGAACAACACCGTGTCCCTAGTACGCCTCTATGGACTAGCTCATTGATTAATGATGGTTAAGGTTTCCTAACCATAGACATGAGTTGTCGGTTAATAATGAGATCATGTCATTAGGAGAATGATATGATGGACAGACCCAAATTAAGCAGAACAATTAGATCGTGTCATCGTGTTCATCTTTGCGAAGTTTTTTCTTATGTCAATTATTGTATTCCTTAGACCATGAGATAATACAACTCCCTGGTATCGGAAGAAAGCTTTGAGGTCATCAAACGTCATCCTATGTGAGGGTGATCATAAAGGTGTCTCTCAGGTGATAGGAAAGTACTTGTTGGGTTGTATGTATCGAGATGGAATTTGTCCCTCCCGAGTCGGAGAGATATACTTCGGGCCCACTCGGTAATCAATATCAACACCGCTTGCAAGCACGTGGTTAAGGAGTTAATCACAAAGTGATATCGGATTACGGATCGAGTAAAGTACTTGCTGTAAACGATATTGAACTAGGTATGCCGATACCAACGATCGAATCTCGGGCAAGTAAAATATCGTGTGACGAAGGGAATACATATATGGGATTAATTGAATCCTGGCATCATGGTTCATCCGATATGATCATCGATAAATATGTGGGAGTCAATACGGGTTTCCAGATCCCACTGTTGATTATTGATAGAAGATCATGTATGCATATTCTCGAACCCGTAGGGTCACACACTTAACGTGCATCGACGCTAGGATAGAATGGATAATTGGTTTATGAGTTTTTGTTTGGAGTCTCGGATGAGACCCAGGACATCACGAGAGGTTCCGGAATGGTCCGGAGAATAAGATTCATATAAAGGAAAGAAGTTTTTGGATTTCGCAATCGTTTCGGAGTTTATCGGTATTGTACCGGAAGGTTCTAGAAGGTTCCGGAGTGGGACCAACGTGGGCCCACTTGTCGGAGGCCTGCGTGGGCCTAAGGGGAAGTGCCCTGGCCACTTTGGACCAGGGGCACAAGGCCCCTAAGGCCCAACCGGCCAGCCCTAGGGGAAACCCTAAGGGAGCCTTCTAGAAGGGGGATGACTTGGCCCCCACTCGACCCCTTGGGCCGCTGCCCTAGGGCTTGGAGGAGGGGTCAAGGGGGCCGGCCAGCCCCCTATATGAAGAGGGCAGGGGCACAGCCTCCCCCTCCCACACTCCTCCAACCCTAGACGCCGTCCTGGTGCCCTCCACCTCTCTCTCCCTCCCGACTGCGCGTAGGCGAAGCTCTGCCGTAGAAACTCTCCACCATAGCACCACGCCGCCGTGCTGCAGATCCAATCCATCTATCCACCCCACTTACTGGACCAAGGAAGGAGGAGACGTCGTGACACCGTACGTGTGCATCTCTCGGAGGCGCCGCCACTTGCGGCGTAGGATCAGATCGGATCGCGAGGAGGAGACGGCTAGTACGACTACATCAACCACGTTCTGTTGAACGTTTTCGCTGTGTGATTTTTTCAAGGGTATGAAGATCTCATCTATCTATCTTGTTTATTGCATCTGCTATATTAGATCTTGGCTTTCTTGTTCGCATCCGTAGAATTTTTTTGATTTACTATGCTTCAAAACCCTTCAGCGGCTCCTTGGTATTCATGGTATTTTGTTTTGTGTTGAGTTATTGTTGTAAGAGCTGCTTCGGTGCGATGGCGTTTTGATTATATTTATCAAAAAGAACTGTTGATTTTAAATTGAATGGAAGATTCATAAATATGGTAACCAGAGTTACACTTAGTTAGCACAAATTGCACTTTTAACATATCACTTCACATATGAAGTTAGATTATTTTGTTTCGGATAGTGACCCATTTGTTGATAAACAACCTATGAAGGTGAAAGATCGAGGATCCATTAGCCACATATGGCGCCCCGCATGTTCAGACACAACATTCCACGTTAAAACATTAGGATCAAAATTGGACTATGTATTTTCTTGATGGAATTCCACCTCATCAAAAGTGGTATCTGGTTGACTTGATTTCTATTGTAATCACTCCATGTTTGTTGGATGTCTGCTCATGATACTCTTAGATAAATGGAGAAAATCGTATGGACAATCCATAGCTTCCAAACATGCTAAGTCATAAACCATATCACCCTCGATGATGCACCGATTAAGAGACCTTGATCATCACGACAAACGGCACTGACTATACATCTTCTAGGACTTCTTCCACCGCTCCATATACATTTATCTTTGCAAAACCTTCCAGAGTTATATTTTTTTTCCTGGAGATGAGATGGTTGTGGTGGCACCCTTTTCAGCATCATTTTGACGGCCTTGAATTGTGATCTACCGAAATCCACCCTCCCATAACGCAAGCTTAGGATCATCCGATATATCGTTTTGACACTATAAACCCCCGAGTGTTCATATAGTGCCATGCCCAGGTCGGCGATCGACCCCATAAGGCTTGTTTTCACTGATTTTACTATGTTTTTTATTGTTCATGTTTTGTGTTTATTTTTAGTTTGTTTTCCTTAGTTTGATTTTTTTATTTCCTTTTATTGATGTATTTTCATTTTTTCTCATTATTTTCCTATTTCTAGTTTCTTAATTATTAGTTAAATTAATCATTTTTATTTATGTTTAAGTTATTATTTGTAACTATGTAAAATGTTGTAGTTTAATTTTTTAAAGTTTTATTTCCCCATTTTAGCTAATACATGGACATTTTTAGTGAATTACATGATATGCATTTTCTCCATAAAGACCAAAAAATTCTCTATTTTTTCAGTTGACTGAGCAATTCTTGTAAACTATATGAAGAAAAATGGAAAGAATAATATTTATATTCCTAGAGCAACAAAAAAGAAAACATGCTTCTATGCACTTTTCACTAAAATAATTCCATATGCGTTACATGTAAAAAATAAGAATTTTATATTCACGTTAATAAATATAGATTGTGCCTTTGTCACGCCAAATCCGAGCATATCCTGCCCACCAGTACGAGTACGAGCCATGTCTTGGTCTGCCCCTGATCCGGTGGTCCTCACGATCATCCATCATTGAGCCTGTACGAGAGTTGGGACTTGGGAGGAGGAAGCGTGAAGGTACGGAGCACCAGCGCTCCGCTGACCCGCACGACCCGGCAAGCTCTGGGTCCTGACAAAACTCCGCCATGATTCACGGTGGACCCAGACCGAATCAGGCCATGTCGCCGCCCTTGGACCAGCGGCGCAAACGCAACCACACGTGACCCATGCCGCCGTCGCCGACGGTCGGCTGATCTCGTCGGCACTGCCCCGACGTGTCCCCGTCGTGCACGCTCGCAGACAGCATCCGCAAGCCCACAAGCGGCAGCAGCTGTTGCCAATAGACCCCTCAACCTCCCCAGTCCTCGCCCCCTGGCTAGCACCACGCCCCGCCGCTGGCCTTGAGCGAAACCCGTGGAAAATGAACACGGCGGGCCCGAGGGAAAATCTTATGAACACCCGTGCAAACACTCACTCGATAGCTGCCCTCCCATGATTCTCTGAACCTCGCACAGGCTGTCAGGCTGGTGTCCCGCGATTTTATTTCGAATTAATGGCGACAGACAGGTGACCCCTGCGCGCGCGCGTGTCCCTTGGACGAGCACAGCACCCTCTCGTTGTTGTCAGCTGCAGACGCAGGAGAGGGCTCCTGGCTGCTCCCTGGCCGCCGGTGCCTCCGCGACACGACCTCCTCCGGCGGGGCCCTACGTGCGTGGCCGTGCATGCGCGTCAGCTGGCCTGCCAGGCGCCGGCACAGCACTGTTTTGGTTAAGTGCTCTGCTCGCTTTGTCGGTAATCTCTGTCAGTGGGACAATCATGGAGGAGGATGTACGACGACTGGTAGGGGCTCGGTCTAGCGCCAATTTTTTGGGAATGTTAGTGGCCTACCTAATGACAATCATCACTACAAGGTCACTACTCCACTGATGTTCTATAGCACTCCAGCAGCTTACCCATATATGACTAAGAAAAAAGAGTTTGGTAAGAAAAAAGAGTGTATAGGTAAAGCAAATGTTGTTTGCTCCAACAGCTTACCTATTTTTTTGTCTAGACAAAACATAACCGGATCCTTAAAAATAAATAAATTACATCAGAGTACATATTTTCACTAAGCACCTTGGATGTAAAAGAGAAAACTCGATCGGGTCCTTGCCAAATTGATTACTGTAAGAAGGGAGCTCCGGCGAGCTCCGGCGAGCAACCTCCCGGCAAGGCGGCGACCATCCACGCGTGAAGTCTAGGGGTGCGAAAGCGGGGCGCGCCCTCCACGCGTGGCCAGGCGGCGGGGCCTTCCATGCGCAGCCATGGGAGCGGCCTCCACGCGCAGCCAGCCGACGCGGCCAGGCTTTCCTCACTGCCGACAAGGCCCTCACTGTCGTGAATCGCGCCGGCGACGCACCGATAGGGACGGCCGTTGCGGCTTGTGTCCGACCGAATTGACGACCGCTCGGGTGCGGTGGAGGCAGGAGGGTGGCGGGGAGGAGGAGGAGGGTGGCGGGGAGGAGGAGTGGCGGCGCGCAGGGAGGTCGCCGGCAAGCGGACATACGACGGTGACTAGCGACGGAGTCGGACGGAGTCTGGCGGGTCGGGACGATTTTTCAGTCCAGGCGGTTGAAGGCCTCCCGCACTTGTTTCTGCTGATGTGGCGCAATATGAATAAGAGTTGTCTCTTACCCAAAAATTACCCCATCTATCCATATATGGGTAAGAAGTGATAAAAAAGGGTGATCACCCAAAAAAAATCAGTGGAGGACCACTTATAGATACACTGTTGGAGCAAGTTTTTTGTCCCTCTTACCAAAAAAACTGTTATTGCTCTTCTTACACATATATGGGTAAGTTGTTGGAGTTCACAGATCGAATTTAATTATATGTGTGTAGGTTGGTGGCAACTGGCTAGGACCTAGTAATAGGATAAGGATAAAGCTCCTGTTTATCAGAGGTGTGGGCATGGCCAAGAAGCTAGTGAGATAACGATGAAGCGAGCTTTTGGAGTATCATATCTGCTTTTCCACCATCCCACTCTAATTTAGAATTTTCCTAAGTAAGGAGTTAGGGGTCCGCCACCGCGTGTTCGAACTTTGGCAGGGCAAAAGAAGAGCCAAATCTAAACAGCGGATCATTTAACGATGGTGCAGTACAATGATTGAGTGTCAAAAAGAAAAAAAGAAATGGACAATGATGACTGTTCGCCACCACTGTACACCCGACGAAATGTACTCATTCATACTGTAGTAGCCATGGCCATGCGTGTTTACTACTATCTCATTCTCAGGGGAGGGGAGCATGGACAGGGCCATTCAGCGGCCGGTCCATCATTGATAGCACGACCCGATCGTGATTGCCCATGGCCATGGGCGCATCCATCCGTCCATGCATGCGTCCTCTTCCCGCATGAATTGCATGTATGAATCCACGTATCCCTGTAATAGTTCCCGATTGAAAGATCCAACGAACCTATCGAGCCGGAGGGTAGAAAGCCAGTTTATGCGCTCATGGGAGGCAAGTGGCCACCGTCTCATCTTGGAGAGAAAATCCAACACAACACCACTTGTTGAAGCCATTTTTGCACCGAACACGGTTTAAGAAACTTTTTGCATGAAACACCAAATTTTGCTCTAAACTTTTGCATAAAACACTAATTTCATCATTAACATGATAAATAAGAAATTAAGCTCGTAGGGCCCATTGACAGTGTCTCCGGCATGGATGCTGGTCTCATTGTAGGACTGTCGGACACGAAGAAGAAGACGATGTCGTCGGGCGCTGGGCGAAATATTTCTCATCGCTAGCTAATGATGATGGTAACTAGGTATGTATTCTTCCACGTTTCCATGTAGAGGATAATATTTTACCAACATGGCAACTATATATTATCGTACCAAGCATGTGATCGCTACATGATTTTCCTTTGATGATTGATCAATCCTGTATTTGTTAATTGTATACTTTTTCCTTTTCATTGGAACATGAAATGAAAAGAGAACCGGTCTCAGTAAAAATTTGCATCTAACTCTTTGTTTCCTGATGCCGCCGACGGCTCCTACGGCAGTGCAAGACAACAGGAGGAATTGGTATGAAACGCTCAGAAGCAGCACAGATGTCGTCATCTTCTTCGTATAGCTAACTCTTTGTTTCCTAATCCCTACGGAGGCTCCTAAATTTGCCTTTAACGTTGCCGCTGCCGTCGTCTTCTTCGTATCCGACAATCCTGCAACGAGACCAGCATCCATGCTAGAGGCACTGTCAATGGACCCCACGAGCTTAATTTCGTATTTACCCTGTTAATGATCAAATTAATGTTTTGTGCAAAAGTTTACAACAAAACTTAATGTTTTGTGCAAAAAGTTTCTCAAATTGTATTCTATGCAAAAACGGCACCAATAAAGTGGTACTAATTGCTTGACTTCCAAATTTCCGTCGGTCTTTTTTTTTCAACAAGGAGTGCCTCTGGAGGGGCTGAAGGCTTCACATATATTCCAAGCGATGGAAGTTACAAAAGATTACAAAGGACCCCATAAGATATAAAGACTCACATAGGTCCCTGGTATAAGTAGAAAAGGCCTTACTGATAAAAACAAAAGACAAACTGGTCCTTCCTCTTCTCCACCACAGAGCCGGAAGACAGACACGCCACCATCAAGCACAGGAGTAGGGACATAACCACTTGCTCCTGAGCCGACGAGCAATGCGTTGGCCTTGGCTAAGAGTTTTGCAAGCCGTTCTATTCCTAATCAATTGCTGCATGCTTGCTCGCTTGCCTCGACTGGTTGGCTTCCAACATGTATTCTTTGATCCAGGTAAAAAAAGACATGTATTCTTTGAATGATTTAAGAAGGGTTTATCTACAAGTGAAATATAATTAATTTTATCATGAATAATTAGGGTCTCCAAAATCTTTTTTTTAAACTGAGAGTCTCCAAAATCTTATTTATATTGTTTCATTTTGTATAAAGTATGATTTTATTGTGTATTGTGTATTTATTTATCGTCATATAGGAGATCAAATACTAGCACAAGCAACCGTAGTCAAGAAACCATCTCGAGGAATATTCCATTTTTGAAAAATAAACTAAAATATGAATCAGAGAAATATATAATTAGTTAATTTTTCTTACTCACGTGAGCTGAGAATGTTCATCGATACAACAGAGCCAAGAGACCAACATGTTTGAAAGGTCAAAATTTCCATGCTTGAAAAATAATAGACCAAGGTTTGGGAGTAGTCGCTACATGTATTTATGATTGGTACTGGATTATGGCTATTGTTGATTGTGTTCTTCTGGGTCAAATTTGGCAGCTAGACGGGATTCAATCATGAGAGATAGCCCCACATCTCAAACAAAATAAAACCAAGATGGAAATAATTCTATAAAAAATGCAGGTTATTAAGGAGATTGACATGGTCTATACGTCAACCTCTAGCAAATAGTTGTACATGATAATATTTATAGAATGTAAAAATGTATTGTAAAACAAATGTGATGATAAGTTCTCCACGGCAGTATATATCTTTAAATGGAAACAAGAAATGTTTGATTGGTAAGACCGACATCTTGGATTAGAATTAAATCTTTGTTGAAGTTGCGTCGAATATGTGTATAGGGTATAATTGAACTTGGATTACACTATAACTTAGGTGTTGAAGTCGAACACTTATAATCTGACCTAATGTATAAAAGCACCCTAGTAGTCAAAATAGAATAGACGCAAAGTTAAACATGAGATTTTGGAGGACGGTTTGGTGTCCTGGCTGGGATACTGGACGTCTGGACCCGCGCGACATTGGTGTCTATGAACTCTGCGGGCTTGAATATAATTACAATAATGCTACACCTACGAAATGTTTTTTACGAGGTCTTGGTTACAGGATGAGGTGGAGATCGTGGAGGCTTTTCAGTTTCAGGAATCACGACATGGAAAAAAAGTTGGAGCAGCCGGGTTACTCCACCTCATCCTGTAAAAAAATTCTGTAACAAATTTTTCGTAAGTATAGCATTATTGATATAATTATTACATGGGGGAATTCTCGTTAAACTTGGCCTGCGGATGTAGGAGTTGATCCTTGAATCGCCTTACCAAACATCTTCTCCGGATTACTTTCTGCAGTGAGCTACTGCGGTATTATGCATATAAAACGAATACGGAATAGGTAATTTTATTACAACAATCAAAACTAAAACAAATTGATGAGTACGTTTTATTTATGATTTTAAAGAAAAAAATAGTAAGTGGCTACATAACAGTTAGCGTTAGTATTAGCTGTTTTGTAACACCTATACTACTTGGTTCTTTCGGCACAGGAAACGGCTTGTTTAACATTCGCATAACAGTTTGGCACTGTCTGTAAAAAAAATGGCACTGTCTTATCGCACCAGGCTCCTCTATCTATATAAACAGCTCTTGGTTAGCCTTTCCTCCCCACATACTTGCAAAGACCACCATCACCATACACAACAGGGCACACCGACGCAAAACCTTCTTCCAAAAATCTAAACCCCTCTTCTTCCCCAAATATAATGGCCAAGGAAAACCTCCTCGTCCTGCTGCTAATCGTGCTAGCCACAAACATGGCAGCCGCGTCAGTTACCACCAGGAAGCTGATGTTCCTAGTCCAGCCCCAGCCGAACCTCCTCACGTACCACAACGGCGCCGTGCTGCACGGCGACATCCCCGTCTCCGTGCTCTGGTACGGCCGCTTCACGGCGGCGCAGAAGGCTATCGTCTCCGACTTCCTCCTCTCCCTCTCCGCCGCGCCGCGTGCGTCCCCTTCGCCCTCCGTTTCCCAGTGGTGGAGCAACATCCACCAGCTGTACCTGTCCAAGGCGGCGGCCGCCGTTGGCAAGAACAGCGGCGAACACGGTGCCAAGATCGCACGCGTGGTCCTGTCCGGCCAGGTCTCCGACGAGGGGTGCTCGCTGGGCAAGAGCCTGAAGCCTTCCCAGCTCCCGGCGCTGGCAGCCAGGGCGAGGCCCGCGAAGGGCGGCATCGCGCTGGTGCTCACGGCGCAGGACGTGGCCGTGGAGGGGTTCTGCATGAGCCGGTGCGGCCGGCACGGGTCCGTGGACGCGGAGGCCGGCACGGCGTACGTGTGGGCGGGCAACCCCGCAACACAGTGCGCCGGGCAGTGCGCGTGGCCGTTCCACCAGCCGGCGTACGGGCCCCAGGCGCCGGCGCTGGCGCCGCCGAACGGGGACGTGGGCATGGACGGGCTGGTGGTGAACGTGGCGAGCATGGTGGCCGGCGCGGTGACCAACCCGTTCGGCGACGGGTTCTACCAGGGCGACCGCGCCGCGCCGCTGGAGGCCGCGACGGCGTGCCCGGGCGTGTACGGCAAGGGCGCGTACCCCGGGTACGCCGGGCAGCTGCTGCTGGACGCGGCCACCGGGGCGAGCTACAACGCCAACGGCGCGCATGGCCGGAAGTACCTGCTCCCGGCGCTGTTCGACCCCGCCACGTCCGCCTGCTCCACGCTGGTGTGATGTAGTGTGCTTGCACGAACTGGCATGGTTCTTCCATCATGGTGTGGTAGCGACAAGTGATCGTACCGCGAATCTGCTGCTGCGGCGGCTAGCCCTGTAGTGCATATTTTGTGTAAATAGTTTCGTGCATAAGCTCGTCTCGTGTTTAGGTCTTCTCGTTGCTAAATAAAGAGGACTTGTAAGATGTCATACTACACTTCTACTGTAATTTGGAGCTTCTACTGTAATTTGGAGCGCCGTAATATCTTTGGGTACAGAAGCGCAAGCACGTGAGCGAATTTCGAACTTGGTGATGCTTATCGGCATCCCCCGGATGACGACGAGACGAGGGAATGCTTCGACGTGGCTGGGAGCCGCCCGGTTATCCGACGTGTCATTGCCTCATGTTGTCGTACTGGACAGCAGAGCATGCGTCCGTGGCGAGGTGACACGTGAGAGCATTCAGGACTTTCTAGGTCGAAATCCAGCATTATTTTCAGAGAACGTTTAGTTTATTTTTACTCGCGTTATCAAACCGAGTTTCGAGACGATCAAAACTCAACGTATTGTCGCCTAAATTTGGAGGCTCACATTCGATCAGTTTTTATACAGTTCGGCATAATATAAATATATAGCAATGTTCTACATAGTTTACATTAATTTAAACATAGTTCAGCATGGAATTAAGCATAGTTCGGCATAGACTAAAAATACAACATATTTCGGCTTAGTTCGCTCAGTTTATGCTATGCATCTACATGTTGCCCTTGCGTATAGGTCCGTTTCTGTAGTATGGCTCGTTCTGCTCGACCAAATTTATTGGATCCTTCCTCTCATTCTCAACGATTATGTTGTGCAAGGTCACACAACGGTTCATGACTTTCCATATATGATTTTTCGACCAGGCTATAGCAACAAACCGGACAACTGCAGACCTCTGTTAGAGCACACCAAATGCCCGCTCCACGTCCTTCCTAAAAGCTTCTTGTTCCAGCAACAGGGCAAACATCTCCTCGTCGTCAGAGTCCATAGCCGAACGAACAAAACGCCAAACACTTGGCGGGCGTGGTGGCCGGAGCTCGGAGCGAAGCCGAGCTACGACGAAGGAGGGGCGGCGAAAGGTGGCCTAGACCGAGGGGAAAGGGTGCGGCGACGGCGGCGAACCTATCTACAGGTGTCTTCGGATTGGCGTGGTGGAGTTTTGCCGACGAAGACATGGCGACAGGGACAGCTGGAGAACGCCTTCGTCGTGAGAGAGATAAGTGGTAGTAGGAAATGGGTTGTTTCGCCGATAGGGTTGGCTCTCCTGCTTTTTTGCTTGGTCCAGCGTTACGTCCTAGGATCGGATTTAGAACGTCCGAGCCAAATCGACGTTTTAAAAACAGGACTAAGAAAAAATCATCGTTCGAAGGAAACACCGTCTTGAAAACACATATGGAGATGCTCTATGGCACGATCGCTGGGAAAGCCGCGCCGCACGTGTGGTGCGAGTCGTGTGCGCGTCTCCTGGCGAGATGGTGTGGACCGACGATAAAAAGATGGGGCTATCGTGGGCTGGCCTGAATTCTGCAATGGATCAATGGCCCTACTGGGTTACGTTCTGTATAATTGTTTTATGGGCCTGAAACAAAGAAAAGGGGCGAACGTGCCCCGGCGATTCTTCTAAGCTTCTAGGGGCTTTCAAAATATATTTTTGAAAAAATAGTACTTCATCAGTTCAATGTTTCTAGGATGAAATTTTTATTTCGAACGGGTCAATTTTTCTAAGCTTCTAGGACCTTTTAGATAGGAATATTTAGAAGTAGACTAAATACACTCTAAAATAAATGAACTTATACAATAAAATATGAACATATACAATATATATAAAAACTTGAATGTCTTGCATTAGTGAACGGTAGGAGTACATATTTCAAAATATAATATGTTTTAGTAGACTATTTTGGTGTAACAGAACATCGCATATTGTGAAATGGAGGTGTTAGTAAAATATTTTTTCTTCCTATGCATAAACTACATTTGAGTTCACATCAACAGCATTTTTTAGAACTTAAATTACAATTACATTAAGAGCATCTCTAAACATGATAAAAAAATAGGCTTACTGCATGAAAGACTGATTTTTAGGACATTCGGGGCTAAAAAATTGTCTCCAACACAAACACTTTAGGCGTTCCGTGCTACAAGAAATTTAGGACAACCCTAAATTTCCCCCATATTGCTGCATATTTTCTGGCATCGCGCGGTTGGCGCAAAATAAAAAGACAGTCACACACAGTCGCTCAATTGAAACCTCCCTACCGTCCTCCTGCCGCCGCCTCGTCGAATCCCTAGGGATCTGCCCACCAAGAGCCCGGCCCCACCCTACCACCCCCTTGAATTGTCGTCGAATAGAGGCTCCATCGTGTCACACCGCCTTGGTCACCACCCCTTGTCGAGAATGGGATGTCGCCACGCCGTCACGTCTATAGTTGCGCTGGATTTTGCGGCATTCATCTGCAGTCATCCTGCCGTGGAATTCTCGTGCGACGTCCTATGGGTGTGGCTCGGCACCTCCGATAAGCCAGAGGAGGCCGCGCGTGTGCGATGTTACGGTGTGGAGGTACGGCCAACCAAAGTCTGAGCTAAACTTCCGAGATGCGGAGAGGCGATGGGAGGCGGAGTTCCTCACTCTAGATGTGTGGTTTAGGCCCCACAAGGAAGATAAGGTACATCGCCTTGCCCTGTAACAATTCGCCGCCCATGAGACCGATGAGGTGGCCATGCCTAGGTTTGGACGGACGCATTTGTAGCTCGTGTAAGCAGAGTACGAGTTTTGTGTTGTGAGGGATGCACGAATGAAGAAGAAGATAAACGAGCATGGCCCCTCGCCGATGATCAAGGTGGAGTCTGATGATGATTCCTCCGAGGTCTACTATTTTATGTTTAATGATGAGAATAGTGTAGTGTGGTTATGTACTCAGTGGTGTCTGCCCGGTAGAACTTTGTTCAAATTTGTCTAAATGTCTTGTAGTTCACAAATTCTAAGTATGCAATGTTCAAGTCTCAATACCAGTGGTGCCCTATATGACAATGATGCCCTATTTTACATCACCTAGTACGGCGGAATATTTATTGGTGCCCTAGAACTTCAGAATGCCTTATTTGCACCATTTGTTAGAGATGCTCTTATCCATCCATCAAGAATCGGAGACAATGACTATGTGTTTGATGCAAACTTCATCCAAGTAAAGCAACTCCAACAGATGCCCTAAAATAGGGCACCGCCTTTAGGTTTCAGAGCACAAAATTCAGGGCAGCTGTTCTAGATGATGTAAAATAGGGTAATAACAAAATTTTAGATGCTCTAAAATAGGCCACCACACATAGCAACATACCACACTCTGTGAGATCACAAACATGTGAACGACATATGAATGTAGATCTTTACAAAATCATGACACAGACATATTAATAACATATGTTTTAGATCATAGCTTGATCATCACACATATCAAATTCAAATGCATGTCATAGTTCAAAGGCATAGCATAGTTCACCACAAACAAAGTTCACAAACAAGAGCGAAGTGCATAAAATAACAAATCTAAGTATCCAACCAGCTAGATGGCATCCCTGTTAGCAATAATCTTGCCTAATTAGTGTGTGTCCTAGTACATATTGTACTAGTACGTGTTGGACTTGGTTTAGCTGCTGACTAGACTAGGAGTTAGTGTCTGATTTGGACTAAGTTAGTTTGGGTCTGCTTGCTAAGTTTAAATAGGATTAGAATTGTGAGTTCGAGTCAGTTATGTTTCTGAGTCGTGGAGTGTCTAGCTAGCTTGGACGTGTATATATACACGGGCACGCTGGTTGTAAAGTTGTAAGTCGAGAAGTTAAACCGTGAGTTGAGAAGAGAAAATAAAGAAAAGAACGGGCACGACATGTGCCCTTGGCCATAAGTTTTCTCGAGCATGTTTATTCGTCTAATTTGATGTAGTCGATCTGTGGGCGAATTCCAATAATTGATATCAGAGCGAGGTCAAGGATTTGAAGCCGCTTGCCCCGGGGAGGCGATCCGACTAGCGCCTCGGGGCGGGCGACCGGGCGGAGGCGGCGAGCATGCCGTCATCAGTGAGGCGGCGGGCGATCGTCGATCGGCGAAGCGATACGGAGGAGACGACAAGGAGGCGTCGTCGGCAAGGTGGTGGATGGGGATGATCGTTGATAAGTGCGGTGGTGCCGGGTGCGGTACTGGAGAATCTTGTCAAGATCGTCATCCGGGAGAGTATGAGTCAAGGATTCAAGTGTGTGCAAGGTAGCATGTTTGGTCGATGTTGTGTTTGTGAGTCGTTGTTGTGTCCAAGTGCTTGTCTCTGTGAGGATCCGTTGCAGTTGAAGCGAATGAAGGTTGAGGGACTGTCCATTATATGGACGAAGACGCAATTTGCGTGCCTCGATCAGGTCGTCTATGTGTCTCGACGAGAGGATCAAGTTCAAGTGTGAAGGGGGCGGTAAACCAGTGAAGGTGAGTCTCTTCAATGATGCCATGTCTACATGAGGCCGAAGTGGATGGTCTAGTCCACGCCAGGAGGTCGGCATGTATTGCGCTAGGGTGGACGATGTGTTCCACGGGTGGTACGATTTCACAAGGTTGCTAGCGTGGCTGGGTAGTCCGGATCATGTTTGGATTGGTCTGTAAATTCGCCAAGTTTAAATTGGGGAGAGCCAATCAGACTTATCGTGGTGCGAGACCTAGACAAGACGCGGATCTACAACGAGTCAAGACCAGAAGAAGCACGGAAGACAAAGAGTCGTTATCAAGATTAAGGAGAGATTGTTAGCAATAATCTTGCCTAATTAGTGTGTGTCCTAGTACATATTGTACTAGTACGTGTTGGACTTGGTTTAGCTGCTGACTAGACTAGGAGTTAGTGTCCGATTTGGACTAGGTTAGTTTGGGTCTGCTTGCTAAGTTTGAATAGGATTAGAATTGTGAGTTCGAGTCAGTTATGTTTCTGAGTCGTGGAGTGTCTAGCTAGCTTGGACGTGTATATATACACGGGCACGCTGGTTGTAAAGTTGTAAGTCGAGAAGTTAAACCGTGAGTTGAGAAGAGAAAATAAAAAAAACGGACACGACACGTGTCATTGGTCATAAGTTTTCTCGAGCGTGTTTATTCGTCGATTGTGGGCGAATTCCAACAATCCCGGTCCAAAAAAGCTAATACAAGAAAAACCCTGCACCATTGAACGGCCATAAAAATTGTTGCCGCCACGTTCTGATCCAAGTGGCGGTGCCTGTGCTGTGTCCTGTGTGGCAGAAACATTCTCTTCCCCATGTTTCTTAATGGAGAACTCAAATCCAAACCGCGGAACCGGGCGGATGCACGCGGGTGCCATGGGATTCTTCAACTCCTTTGACGCGCCACACCTCCATCACGTCGTCGTCTTTACGTCGCATACGCTCCTGGATGCTATTTAAGCCCGCTGCGAATGTGACGGACAGTCGCATCAGACATACACAACTCGAACGCACATTGCAGCTAGCTCGTCGATCTCGCTTGCCAACCATGGATGAGTCCAGGAGGACGTCGTTCTTCTTGCCACTTCTCGGCCTCTTCGTCCTTGTCGTCGCGGTGCTGCCGGGATGCGCGGCGTACAACCCGCGCATGCTCTTCCTGGTGAAGCCCGACCCGATCGTGCTCCAGGACCACCACGGCGCGCTGCTCACGGGGAACCTCACCGTCAACATCCTCTACTACGGCGGCTTCGCCCCGGCGCAGCGCGCCATCGTCTCCGACTTCGTCCGCTCGGTCTCGGCGCCGGCACCCCGCGCCGCCCAGGACGGGCCGTCCGTGGCGTCCTGGTGGCGCGTGACCTCGCTGTACCGCGGCGGGGGCGCGCGCCTGAGGCTCGGCCGGCAGGTCCTCGACGAGCGCATGTCGCTCGGCCGGTCCCTCTCGCTGGAGAACGTCACTGCGCTGGCGAGCGGTGCAGGGCACCACCGCGGCGCCGTCACGGCCGTGCTCACGGCTCCCGACGTCCTCGTGTCCCCCTTCTGCACGTTCCGGTGCGGCGTCCACGGCCACGCCAGCGCGGGGGCTCACGGCAGGGCGCGGTACGCCTACCTGTGGGCGGGTAACCCGGCGCGGCAGTGCCCGGGCCAGTGCGCGTGGCCGTTCGCGAGGCCCACGTACGGGCCACAGACGCCGCCCCTCGTGCCGCCGAACGGCGACGTCGGGATGGACGGCATGGTCATCAGCCTCGCCGCGCTCCTCGCCGGCACGGTCACCAACCCCTACGGGGACGGGTACTACCAGGGCGACCTGGGGATGGAGGCCGCCACGGCGTGCACCGGCGTCTTCGGCAGCGGCGCCTACCCCGGCTACCCGGGGACGCTCCTCAAGGATCCTGCCACCGGCGCGAGCTACAACGCCGTCGGGCTGGGCGGGAGGAAGTACCTGCTCCCGGCGCTTTGGGACCCGACGACGTCCAAGTGCAGGACGCTTGTGTAGAGGCTGCGGGAATGGGAAGGACGGCGCGCGTGAGACGAAGCAGGCAAAATGGATGGTCTAGCACTCTGGTGCATGAGACCAGGAGGAAAATATAAATGCCTCATTTATTTTCTGTTCCTTGTACTCCACTTCACAATGTTTTGCATGTACTGTACTTGTTTGGTCCGTATTTGTCGTACTACTATGTTGTATCGCATGACTTGTCATGCATCGTTGTATCGTATGCTAGTTTTAACGATTTTTTTCATGCAGTCCATGGGTAAAAAACATCGTTGCTAGCGCTGTTGTTTTTGAAATTGCGTTTGAAAACTGAACTGCAAAATAGAGTAAAGTTGTTTAACTTGATTGATATTGCGAAATATGGTCCGGCTTATTTCTTGTTACATCACTTGTCCGTATATAAACTGTGCAATTGAGGATCATAACAATCCCATAAGTTAATGAAATCTACTCCCCCTCCCCCACCCCACAAAAAAAACATATAAATTGTGAAATCGATGCAAAAGAAGAAATAATATGCAAACAAAATGAAAAAAATCTATGTCCTTCACGTTTAGAACAAGAGAGCGGATTAACATGTATCATACGTTTCCGTCTCTCATATCCAAATATATAACATTAATTTCCCTTCTTCTTGCCGGACACCCCTCGGTTCCCCTCCAAATATACAACAATAATCATCATTTCCATTTTACCAGGCATCGAGTCGGTTCCACTCATCTCTTGCCCTCGAATCCTCCATTGCGGGGAGATGTAATAGGCATCTTAGACCTGGTTTTGGTTGATAAATGGGGGGGGGGGGCGTTAGGGCTAGTTTTACGTGGCATGGTTTGTTCATCGCTTTGGTTTTGAAGGTTGAGGCAATGATGCTCCTAATAATGTGCCTATAGCTCTTTTGACCTGGTGGTATCTCCGTAGGGAGCACGGGCTTAGATCGAGTGTTTTAGTGTCGTCATATTTGCAGAGACGATGTTGATGCATCTAAGAATAAAGGTGACCCTTTCTTCTCAGATAGAAGAAAGGGAAACTTGAATTACTGTTGGAACCCACTTGGCCTCTCAGATAGAAGTTGGATCTGTGAGAAGGACTCTGTTTGCTTCAAGTTCAGAGGATCTAGAAGATGTAATTGTTGCTCCAGTGCTAAAAGTAGGTGCTCCAAAACCTCTAACACCCCCTGCCCTGCAACAAGAGATCACTAAAAAAAGATACTAAAAGGAAAGATTGGGGTCCTGTACCTGTTGCTAGACAGAGCAAGAGAAATTTAGGAAAAGGAACTATTTTGGAGAGGGCTAAACAACTCAAGAAGGAACTCAACCTGGAAATTCCGAAAACCTTTAAAGGTAATTCGTTTGCTGTTTTGAGTACCAACACTCTTTCAAATGCTAGTGATGCTATTGATATAGTTATTGGTAATGATATGGAAGAAAAGGATATGATCATTGTTGATCTAGTAAATATAGAACATGAAAGATCTTTTAATTTTGCCAAACAAAATCCTGAGGTTGTTCTCCCTGATAATCTTGGTATTAATGTTCATGAGGTTCAGGATGATAATGATAGTCTTATGACTTCTACTACTGAACAATTGGGTTGGACTACTGTCAGTAGGAAAATAAATAAAATTCCTCCAAATTTATGATAGGTTGTTTTTGGAATCCGAGAGGTTTTGGTAAACCTTGTAGATCTAAAAGTATTGCTTATGTTTTACATCATAACAAAATTGATTTTGTTGGTTTTCAAGAAACAAAAAAAGAACAAATCTCTAATAGCTTTCTCAAAACCATTTCGGGTGTGTGTGAGTTTCAATGGCACTATTTACCTGCAAAGGGTACTGCTGGTGGTATCTTGGAAGGTTTTAAGGTGGATTTATTTGAAGTTATTAGTTATACCTTGCATGATTACTGTGTTACCACAATAGTGAAAAACTTGAGTGATGGTTTTACCTGGCAGTTGGTTGTAGTTTATGGTTCTGCCTATGCAGAACATAAAATGGATTTTCTTGCTGAGTTACACTTTGTTATGGAACAATGCAGCTGTCCTTCTCTGATAGGAGGTGATTTTAATTTAGTACTCAATGAGTTTGAAAAAAGTTCTGGTAATATTAACCACCAACTTACCTTTTTGTTTAATGATTGGATGAATAAGTGGGCTTTGATTGATCTCCCAATTTCTAACCGCGGCTTTAATTGGGATAATAATTAGGAAAATCTTATTTTAGCTACTCTTGATCATATTTTTGCTTCTACTGAATGGGATAGTAAATTTCCTCTCTCATTGGTGAGAGCTTTACCTAAATCTGGTAGTGACCACACCCCTCTTATCATTGAGTTTGGGGTTAATCACCTTGTTGTTCAAAATCTGTTTAGATTCGTAAAATGGTGGCTTGATGAACCAGAGTTTGTCCCTTTTGTTACCAAAAGTTGGACTGCTCATGTCCCCGGTCATCTTGCATCCTCTATTGATATTTGGCAATTTAAGGTTAGAAGGGTTAGGAAAAATATTAAAGGCTGGAGTTCTAATACTGAGGATGCACTTAAGAAACGTAAAAAATATTTACTTAAGGAGTATGATATTTTGGATGTTTTTTCTAAACATAATCGATTAGAAGAGAATGACAGGGAAAGGATGGTTCAGATTAAAGCTTAACTTGATTCTATCTGGCAATCTGAGGAAACTAAAGCTTTTCAACGATCTAGAGAGAAATATATTCTTGAGGGAGATCGCAATACAGCTTATTTCCACGCAGTGGCTAACCAGCGTCATAGGAAAAACAATTATCTATGTTGGATGGGCCCTCTGGTCCTGTAACAACTACATCTGAGATGCTTGATGTTGCTTGTGGTTTTTATAAAAATCTCTTTGGTTTTGAAGAGAGACTTAATGTGCACCTTGGTGTTGATTTCTAGGATGAGGAGGATTTGGTCACTGCTGACGCAAATGATCTGATGGAAAAATGCTTCACTTAAGAGGAAGTTAGGGCTGCCATATTTGGATCTTATGCCAATGGGGCACCTAGTCCTGATGGTCTATCCTTCCTTTTTTACCAAACCTTTTGGGAAGTTATAAAAAGGACTTTTATGGCTTTGGCTGTTGATTTCTGGGATGGTTCTCTTGATGTTTTTAGATTGAACTTTTCTATTATTACCCTAATCCCGAAAGAACCAGATGCAAGGGAGATGAAAAAAAATCGACCTATTAGTCTTTGTAATTGTTCTTTGAAGATTTTCACAAAAATCATGACTAATAGGATGGGACCTATTGCTGACAGATTGATTTCTGTGAATCAATCTGCTTTTATTAAAGGGAGGTTTATCCTGGAGAGTGTTGTTTCTGCTCATGAGATTATTCATGAAATTCATAGATCTCGCTCTTCGGGTCTAGTTTTAAAACTTGATTATGAAAAAGAATATGATCGTGTGAATTGGGACTTCTTGAATGAGATGTTGATTTCTAAAGGTTTT
Organism: Avena sativa; assembly: GCA_916181665.1. Lineage (NCBI taxonomy): Eukaryota > Viridiplantae > Streptophyta > Magnoliopsida > Poales > Poaceae > Avena > Avena sativa. Next base: position 89,451,206 of record OV702285.1, on the reverse strand, counting down.
TGTAGCAGATTTAGAGGTTGGGTCTCTAAATCTCTGGTAAATGGTTCTTTTTGTGTGAGAATTAATGATCAAAACAGTGAATACTTTGTTGCTGGCAAAGGTTTGAAAAAAGGTGATCCTTTTTCACCCATCCTCTTTAATTTTGTAGCTGAGGTGTTTACAAAAATGCTTTCTAAAGCAGCAAAAAAAATTGATTAGGGGATTACTCCCTCAGGTAGTTCCTGGTGGCATCATCAGCCTCCAGTATGCTGATGATACTATAATTTTCCTAGAACCAAACATCCACATGGCTCGTATTCTGAAATGGATTCTAACTTGTTTTGAGAACCTTTCGGGCTTGAAAATTAACTATCACAAGAGTGATTTTATGACTATGAATTTTTCTATGGTTTCTGCTAATGAATTTGCACAGGTGTTTTGTTGCAACCTGGGTTCTTTCCCTTTTAAGTACTTGGGTGTTCCTTTGCATTATGGGAAGCTTAGAAAGGAATATTTACAACCTATTATTGACATTATTATTAAGAAGATTCCGGGTTGGAGAGGGAAATTGATTTCTTATGAGGGCAAACTTATTTAATTTAGAGAATGCCTTGCTAGTATACCCACATACCTTCTTTCTGTTATTAAGTTTCCAAGTGGGCTATCAATGCCATTTATTCACAGATGGCTCATTTCTTTTGGGGAGATTTAGACGACCAACATAAATACCACTTGGCTAATTGATGACCCACAAGTGTAGGGGATCACAACAGTCTTCGCGGGTAGTATTACCCAATTTATTGATTCGACACAAGGGGAGCCAAAGAATACTTGCAAGCCTTAACAACTGAGTTGTCAGTTCAGATGCACCTGGAAATAGTTCTTGCTCACAGAAGTTTATCAGTAGCAACAGTTTGGTAGTAGCAATAGCAAAGCAACAGCAGCAGTAACAGCAACAGTGAACAATAGCAATAGTAACAGTAATGGTAACAGTAGGATTCGAGTGCGGTAGGCATAGTGATAGATGGACGGGTGTTGCATGGACGAGTATAAACATGTAACTTCAAGATCTAGGGCATTGCAGATAAATAATAATAAGCATCCAAGTACTAAACAATCCTAAGCATGTGCTTCAAATATAGTCATACATGCTCGCAATGAGAACTTGCACAACATCTTCTGTCCAGCCAGCCCGTGGCAGCGGGGCCTCTAGGTAACTACTGGCAATTAAGATGCTCCTTTTAATAGAGCACCAGAGCAAAGCATTAACACTTCGTGAACAAATGTGATCCTCACACCACAGCCATCCCCTCCGATTGTCCCAATTATTGTCACTTTGGGGCCTTTGGATCCGGACAGTGATATGTGTACACAACTTGCAGATAATATCACAAACAATACTATCATAATGATTCAATAATAAGTTCAGATCTGAGATCATGGCACTCAGGCCCTAGTGACAAGCATTAAGCACAACAAGTTGCAACAAAGTCAAATAACACAAGAGATACTAGGCACTATGCCCTAACAATCTTATTCAATTACATGACAGAACTCATCCAATCCCTACCATCCCCAAGCCTACAGCGGGGGATTACACACTCATGGATGAGGGAAACATCAGTGTTTGATGGAGATGCGTTGGTGATGACGATGGCGATGATCCTCTCCAAATTCCCCGTCCCGACAGGGTGCTAGAACGAAGTTTCTGGATCCGAATCTTTGTTTCTGGTGTCGGCGGCAGAGCGGAACTCTTTTTGGAAAAATATTGAACTCCCCCTCGGTTTTTAGGTTGAAAGGCAACTTATAGGCGCAGAGGGAGGCCGAGGGGCTACCTGGGGAGGCTGCACCACCACTAGGCGCGACCAGTGGTGGGCCCGCGCCTGGGGTGGGTCTGGGCCCCCCAGGCCCCTCTCCGTCTCTCCTTCTGGCTCCGTGGATCTTCTCGTGAAATATAGTTTTTGGCATATTTTCTGGGATTTTTCCTGATAGTTGATTTTCTGCACAAAAACAAGACACCAAAGTAATTCTGCTGAAAACAACGTTAGTTCGTGTTAGTTGCATCCAAATCACACAAGTTTAGAGGAGAAACAATAGCAAAGTGTTCGAGAAAGTAGATACGTTTTGGACGTATCAACTCCCCCCAAGCTTAGCTTATTGCTTGTCCTCAAGCAATTCAGTTAAAACTGAGTGCGATAAAAGAACTTCCATGAACACATTGCTTCATATGATGCAAATATTCTCAACACAGGAGTAGATGCTTAGAAAATTCATAATAAGAAGTATGCAACTAAGTCTACTCAATAATAAGGTAGGATAGAGTAGTATCTCACTTGCCTTTGTTTGGATGGCACAATATAAATGCCAAGGCACCTCTGAAGTTCACATGAAGACTAGAGATAAAGATATCAGAGATACAAGCATCAAAGTCATGACATAATTAACCAAGTTTTGAGACAAACACAAGAATGACAACTATGCTCTCAAGAAGATGCTCATAGAATAGGTGGTGACTCAACAAGGTTGTGAAAATGGTTTTGGAAAGTTTGAAAGGCTTCCAAATGCTGAAAGGAAGGTACTCATTAGCTTTGAGCTCCCATTGCCCCTATCATAAGCATCTTTATGTGGTTAAGGTGAAAGTGAGGTCCACTCTGAATTATATGCTTGACAGACCATAGACTGGAAATCCCAAGTCCCTTGAGTGCGAGGGCCACTCCGCATACTACTCAACTTTGGTTCTAGGCAAGTTCTTGTCATTGTACGTATTTGCATATCATCGAGAACCGCCAACAGGGTACCCCTTGCATATGGTACAGAAGCTTTCCCATAACCAAAATGACAAGGCAAGCAGACAATGAGCATCTCAGCAATCTTTTTACTTACTATATGCATAGTTTTTTATTGAGGATGCTTCATAGATTGCTCACTATGATAATGCTGCAAGTTTCCACCATGATTAGGCATGGCTTAGGCTAGCGACCTAGGCGTTTCTCTAACACAGAATACAAACTCCATGTACTCACAAGTCCCCCTTTCATTTCGCATCGTTGACATCCACAATCAAAAGAGCAAAGTATCAACTAGATATGAATATATCTAAAAGGTGTTGAAAGTGTTCCCCATGACAACACGGTTTTGCTGACTCCCAGCATATAATTTGCAAGCATATAGCTTTCATATACTAGTCACAATGGTTCAAGATTATTAAGTGCACGGAATAAAGTGTGTCATCGAGTTCGTGAGAGCTTTACTAACTAACTTTGTCAACACAGACAAACATTTTATTTTGGAAGAAAACATGGCATATAGAGTATGCACTGAAATAGCAAATCATGCTAATAGGTAGGTATGGTGGACACAGCTGGCAATATTGGTTTTGGGGAGTTGGAAGCACAGGTAGAGCACATACTCAGTGCAAGTGAAGGCTAGCAATAGAGAGGGACAGACAAACGAGAGAGCAATAGCTGTCATAATCATGCTTGCAACAAAACATGACTAATTATGGCATGAAAGTGATACAAGAACTCTGAGGAAAAATAAATCATCGAGGCTTATTAACTATTGATTAGTCATGTGCATGCGTGAGCATGTGCCAAGTCGATTCACATGAACAGTCAGAGGAGGATACCACAATATCATACCAAAGTATGAATAAAACAATGCAAACAAACATTCATATGACATGCTACAAACTATTAGCAAGCTAGAGCTAATCATAGACAAGCAAGAACTACTAAGCATCCATAATGACATACACCTTACACAAACAGGCTAAGCATGCTCACAATGATGAGTATATGTACAAAAATGAAACAAATAGAGTTTTTTCCTAGCCTCTTACCACTCCTCGAGTTGTATTAATCTTCATTATTGCTATTCACTTGTGTGACTTGAATGATAACATGAAACCAAAATCCACTGAGAGCGGCTGAACCCTGCAAAGAACTCACAAAACCAAAGAAGAACAACAAATATTTTTGGTGTTTTTGATTTTTTTTATAAGGCAACCAATGCAAAACTAAACGAAGCAAAATAAAACCAAAAACAAAAACTAAGACGCTCCAAGAACAACACAACTGTGCATGAAACAATAAAAACGAAGTGTCTAGAAAGACCTGAGATTTTTATTGATGAAGAAGGGGATGCCTTGGGCACCCCCAAGCTTTGACGCTTGTACCTCTTGATTAATTCTTGGGGTGACACGGAGCGGCTCCCCCCAAGCTTGAGCTTTTGTCCATTCTTCATCTAATTACATCATCCTCTCTCTACACTGAAATTTTTCTTTCATACAAAACTTCACACAATCTTCATTAGCAACATTAGTTTATTCAAAAGATATTAGACCTCTGGCAAAGCTTTGGAACAGCAAGACTTTTCATTAAAAACACAAGCTACTGTAGAAACTCTTTCAAAAATCTCAATTTCCCAAAAATAACCTGAAAAGGAATCAATAAGAAGCAAATGCAAATAATGGCAGAAATCTGTCAAAACAGACCAATAGGTAGAAACCGATTTTTCTGAAGATCTTCTGTTGCTCAAATCAAAAAGTGTTGAACTAATGAAAGTTAGCTAACATACTGGGGGATTTATTTGTAAATTTTCTGCTCAATCCTACTTACAGAGACTCCTCACGAAATTTTATGGTGGATGACAGAAATCTGTTTCGGAACAGCAACTCCCCAAATCTTACTTCTCTCTCATTAGAGGTCATTCTTGGCACAAAAAAAAAATAAAAAGGATAAGGAGAGGTCATTACTGAAGTAATAACTTCCAAGACTCAAGGAAACTCTTGGGTTATCTCCCAACAAGTATTTTTCTTTAACGCCTTTAAGTTAGGCACGACGAAGAGTAAAGATTGGAAAGGAGAAAAATAAAAGGGAGCAAGTATAACCACAGTGAAAACATCATTTTGTTCATTAAAATCCTTTTGTTAACAAGGTTGATCAATTCTTGTTACCAAAACAATCTTATATGAGGCAAAAGTTTGCAATCCACAAGGTGATTATGTTACCTTATACTTGATAGCAATGGTTCCAATCATAATAGTTTCAAAATTTTCTTGTGGAATGGTACAATATATTTCTCCAACCTTGATGCTCTAAATATTTTCAATGGAGTTTAGGCAATAGCTTCTGGCAACCTTCTTGGGGAAATAGACAGTGTGCTCTTTGTCATTAATATTGAATGTTAGTTTTCCTTGATTACAATTGATGACAGCACCTGCAGTATTAAGAAAAGGTCTCCCAAGAATAATAGACATATTATCATCTTCAGGCATTTCAAGCACAACAAAATCAGTTAAAACCGTGGAATTATGAGCTACTTGAACAGGAACATCCTCACATATACCAACAGGAACAGTAGTTGACTTATCAGCCATTTGCAAAGATATATCAGTTGGTAACTTTTCTAACTTGAGTCTCTTATAGAGAGAAAAAGGCATAACACTAACTCCAGCTCCCAGATCACATAAAGCAGTTTTAACATAATTATTCTTAATAGAGCAGGGAATAGTTGGTATACCTGGATCACCAAGTTTCTTTGGAACCTTACCATTGAAGGAATAATTAGCAAGCAAAGTAGAAATCTCCTCATTAGGAATCTTACTTTTATTAGAGACAATATCCTTCATATACTTTGAATAAGGAGGCAACTTAATAGCATCAGTCAAAGGAATTTGCAAGAATAAAGGTTTCATCCACTCACAAAACTTGTTGTAGTGTTCTTCCTCCTTTGACTTGTGTTTCTTACCTGGAAAAGGCATAGGTTTTTACACCCAATGTTCTCTCTCTTTACCATGTTTATTAGCAATAAAATCTTCCTTAGTGTACCTAGTGTTCTTAGTGTGTTTCTCAGGTTCTTCCTCAATTTCTCCCTCAGGAGCATCATTTTTATCATTACCACTCTTAGTTTTAGCATCAGAGACAGATATACTATTAGGATCTACAGCAGGTTCAAGTGTTTCCTCAACTATCTTATGTTTCATTTTCTTTCTCTTACGAGGACTACCACTGTCTACTTGTTGGGAATCCTGCTCAATTCTTTTAGGGTGTCCTTCAGGATATAAAGGATCTTGAGTAGCCATACCACTCCTAGTTCTAATTCCATAAGCATGTTTATCTCCTGAAGCACTAACTAACATATCCTTTTGTACCTTAGCAAGTTGAACAAGTTGGGTTTGAACCATTTGAAAGTGTTTACAAATCATTTTAATATCATTAGAAGTCCTTTCCACAATATCTTTCAACTCATTGATATCTCTAGAGTTTTCCAATAAATGATTCTGAAATTGTTTATTAAAATTACCTTGTTTAACAATAAAAATGTCAAGTTCCTCTAAGCATTGATCAGGAGGCTTACTATAGGGAATATCACCTTCATCAAAGTGTCGGAGAGATTGTACCTCAATAGTAGATGAGTGGGGAATTGGCTTACATAATTCTTCTATAGGAGGTAGATTCTTCACATCTTCAGCTCTAATACCTTTCTCCTTAAGACACTTCTTAGCTTCCTTCATCACTTCATCATTTAATGCAATAATTCCTCTCTTCTTTGGTGTTGGTGTTGGAATTGGTTCAGGAACATCCGGTTCAGGAGTAATAGGCTCAGGTGTATTCAACTCAGTTGAAGTCCAATCATCATAATTCTTGCTTATCTTAGCCATTAATTCTTCAGCATCTGTAGGAGTTCTTTTCCTGAAAACACAATCAGCAAAGCTATCTAGGTAGGTCCTAGAATCATCAGTTAGTCCATTATAATAAATATCAAGTAACTCATTCTTAGGTAATGGACAACCAGGATATGCATGAATTAAGGCATAGAACCTTGTCCATGACTTAGGCAATTTCTCTTCTTCTCTCTATTTAAAATCAAAAAGTCTCTGCAAAGCAGCATGTCTAGCACTGGGGGGAAAATATTTCTGGAAGAAAGAAGCAATCAAACAATCAGGGCTATCAATGGAAGTAGGAGGTAATCTATTAAACCAAGCCCTAGCTTCTCCTTTTAGTGAAAAAGGGAAGATCTTAGTAACAAAGTACTTGCGCATCTTAAAATCATCAGAGAATAAAGCACTCATAGTAGAAAGCTCATTCATATGAGCCACAACACTCTCATTTTCAGTCCCACAAAAAGGTTCTTTGTCAACAATATCTAAATAAGAGAAATCATAATCTTTATCTTTAATGTCTATGGGAGAAGTAGCAAACTTAGGATCAGAGGACATCTTAGGTATAATAGTACGTCTAGCAAGGAGACTCTTAATAGCACTAGTACCATGTGTGTTTCGGCACTCTTCAACAAAATCATCAGTGAGCTCAATGTAACCATCATTAATATCATAACTTTCACTAGCCTCAGGTGAGCTAACAGGTGTAACCGTGTCTTCACTAGGAGTTTCGGTATTTCCTAGACTAGCCATAGTAGCATCTAGAAAAGGACCTTATGAACCACTCGCATCAAGCACAGTAGAAGTAACATCATGAGTATCAAAAGAAGTTTTAGATTCAGCAGTAGTAATGTGTGTAGCATGAGCATGTGGTGGTGGTGTGACAAGCTTACTTAAAACAGACGGTGAATCAAGAGCAGCAGAGGTGTTTAGGACAGTACCTCTTCTTGTAGTGGATGGTAAAATTGGAAACTTTCCATCACGAGACTTCCCCATGATGAAAGGAGTAGGAGTGAACAATAATATATCCAAGTGAACTTACAAATAAAGCTATGATCCCCGGCGACGGTGCCAGAAAATAGTCTTGATGACCCACAAGTGTAGGGGATCGCAACAGTCTTCGCGGGTAGTATTACCCAATTTATTGATTCAACACAAGGGGAGCCAAAGAATACTTGCAAGCCTTAACAACTGAGTTGTCAGTTCAGCTGCACCTGGAAATAGTTCTTGCTCACAGAAGTTTATCAATAGCAAAAGTTTGGTAGTAGCAACAGCAGCAGTAACAGCAACAGTGAACGGTAGCAATAGTAACAGTAACGGTAACAGTAGGATTCGAGTGCGGTAGGCATAGGGATGGATGGACGGGTGTTGCATGGACGAGTCTAAACATGTAACTTCAAGATCTAGGGAATTGCAGATAACTAATAATAAGCATCCGAGTACTAAACAATCCTAGACATGTGCTCCAAATATAGTCATACGTGCTCGCAATGAGAAGTTGCACAACATCTTCTGTCCAGCCAGCCCGTGGCAGCGGGGCCTCTAGGGAAGTACTGACAATTAAGGTGCTCCTTTTAATAGACCACCGGATCAAAGCATTAACACTCCGTGAACACATGTGATCCTCACACCACAGCCATACCCTCCGGTTGTCCCAATTATTGTCACTTTGGGGCCTTTGGATTCGGACAGTGATATGTGTACACAACTTGCAGATAAGATCATAAACAATACTATCATAATGATTCAATAATAAGTTCAGATCTGAGATCATGGCACTCGGGCCCTAGTGACAAGCATTAAGCACAACAAAGTTGCAACAAAGTCAAATAGCACAAGAGATACTAGGCACTATGCCCTAACAATCTTATTCGATTACATGATAGAACTCATCCAATCCCTACCATCCCCAAGCCTACAGCAGGGAATTACTCACTCATGGATGAGGGAAACATCGGTGGTTGATGGAGATGCGTTGGTGATGACGATGGCGATGATCCTTTCCAAATTCCCTGTCCCGGCAGGGTGCCAGAACGGAGTTTCTGGATCCGAATCTTCGTTTCTGGTGGCGGAGCGGAACTCTTTCTGGAAAACTATCGAACCATCCCTCGGTTTTTAGGTCGAAAGGCAACGTATAGGCGCAGAGGGAGGCCGAGGGGCTGCTTGGGGAGGCTGCACCCCCACCAGGCGTGGCCAGTGGTGGGCCCGCGTCTGGGGTCGGTCTGGCCCCCAGGCCCCCTCTCCGTCTCTCCTTCTGGCTCCGTGGATCTTCTGGTGAAATATAGTTTCTGGCATATTTTCTGGGATTTTTCTTGATAGTTGATTTTCTGCACAAAAACAAGACACCAAAGTAATTCTGCTGAAAACAGCGTCGGTCTGTGTTAGTTGCATCCAAATCACACAAGTTTAGAGAGAAACAATAGCAAAGTGTTCGAGAAAGTAGATACGTTTTAGACGTATCACTAATTGGGGCTTGGTCTCTAGAAAGAAAGAGTTTGGTGGTCTGGGTGTTCCCAATCTTAGAGACATGAATTTGTGTTTGCTGGGTTCTTGGTTTAAACGTTTCTTCATTGCTGAAGGAAAAACATGGAGGAAAATTATTGAGTATGTAATATCCCATCATTAGAGCTTAGAATTTAGCTGAAAACAGATGTGTGCATTGCATTCATGCATAGAAAACCCGAATAATTTTCGCGCTTTTGAACAAAACCTGTTGAAGTGATTGAAGCTTCTCTCAACTTGATGGAATTGAAGTAGATCATCAAGTTTACTGCGATAAGTTTCAGTATGACCTTTGTTAAAACCTTAGTTTGGGTAAAGGAGATTTGATCTAAGGGTAGATCAAATGTAATAAAAATTAAACCCTAATACATTGCTTAATGATTAATATTTGATCCTTACATGATTATCACTTAGTATTCATTACAATAATTCATGAATACCAAGCTATGAATATAATTCAAGTAATAAGAATGTAATAACTAATCCTGACCTATCTTATTCTTATCTATTCCTACCATGAGTATCATGGTAATACTTAAACTTAACTCTTTAGTGAGATTGAGTAGGAAAGAAACCAAGTCAAGATTATTCACCATATATCTTTCTGCCCATATCAATCATTATCATCTCTATTAGATATCATTCTAATATCTGTTGTTCATCAATGTTGAGTAATCAACTATTGATTCACCAATTCTTAGCCTATCAATTCTTGATCGGTCAACTCTTGTTCTCATCATAGCATTCACTCAAATCCTATAAAGAAAGAAGTAAGAAGATGTAGGTGGAAATGCTAGAATTAAATATCCTCTATAGGATGGGAGTGTTGGAATAGAATAAGATCAAAGTGTTAATTGATGGAATTAACTCACTCCTGAATGTATAGCAAAGTAATCTGGAATATATAACTATATGTGGTAATAAAGAAGATTACAAGTATGAATCCTGAAGATAGTTACCAGGAGTAATCCTATTGGATCAAATAGGTATATTCAAGGAATAATATCTCTTAGTCCAATAGATATAAACAAAAGATAATTATAATACAATTGTAAGGTTGTATGAATGAAAGCCTTGATTAGTCAACTAGAAACCTAAACCATAAAGGATCAAAGGATTATAATGATCATGCTTTAATCACCAAGATTGAATGCTTATATCATGTATAAGTGACATTGGTGGATAGAACATGATTGAACCCTAATATAGATATGTTATGCTAGGATAGTCATGACAAGTCACCATGATATAATGTGAAGTTTGAATATAAGATACCGGAGTTAAGTAGATATAAGATAGTGTGACTAAGATGAAGCTAGAGTAGCATGAAGTTATTGAATTAGTATTATTCCTCTTAAAGGATAGTAAGCTTTTGAGGAGAGTAGAATTTGATATATGAATCTATTAGAGTAATGTTGGTGATGGATGATAAGGTAAGTGTATAAATGGAGTTAGAAGTAATTACTTAATGGATTATAGGTTATCATTATCAGAGTAGTTTTTATATAACCAAGTATAGATATGAAAAGATTATGAAAAGCTTTAGTGACAAGCTCATTGGATTTACAAATGGATTTAGAAGAATAAAAGGTGGATAAGATTATCTTGTGAAGTAAAGCTCATCATGTTAACACATGATAATGGTGTTGGAGATATGCCCAAGAGGCAATAATAAAGTGGTTATTATCATATCTTCATACTTATGATAAATGTTTACATACCATGCTATAATTGTATTAACCGGAAACATTAATACTTGTGTGATTTGTAAACGTAAAAGAGTCCCTAGTAAAGCCTCTTGTTAAACTAGCTTGTTGGTTAATATATGATCATGGTTTCTTGATCATGAACATAGAGATGTTATTAACAACAGGGTCATATCATCAGGAGAATGAAATGATGGACATACTCCTATAGTTAAGCGTAGCATAAAGATCAAGTCATTTAATATAGTTCATTTGCTATATGCTTTATGATACATAGTAACCTAATTCCTTCGACCATGAGATCATGTTAATCACCATCACCGGAAGGATGCTTTGATGACATCAAACACCACACTGTAACTGGGTGGCTATAAAGGTGGCATTGAGTGTTCGGAAAGTATGGGTTGAGGCACATGGATCAAGAGTGGGATTTGTCCATCCATATGACGGATAGATATACTCTGGGCCCTCTCGGTGGAATGTCATCCAATTAGCTTGCAAGCATGTGACTGGCTCACAAGGGATCACATATCACGGGAACGAGAAAAGAGTACTTATCAGTAACAAGGTTGAACTAGGTATGCAGAGATACCGACGATCAAAACCTCGGATAAGTAAACTATCGTGAGACAAAGGGAAATTGGTATCGTATGTAAGTGGTTCATTCGATCGCAAAGTAATCGTAGAAATATGTGGGAGCCATATGAATTTCCAGATTCCTGTATTGGTTATTGATCGGAGAAGTGTCTCGATCATGTCCGCATAATTCACGAACCATAGGGACACACACTGAAGGATTCGATGTTGTTGAGTAGTTATGGAATGATGAGGAAGAGACCAAATGTTTTTCGGAGTCTCGGATGGGATCCGGGATATCACGAGGAGATCCGGAATGGTCTGGAGAATAATATTCATATAAGGAAAGTCATGTTTCGGACTTCGGAAATGATTCCGGTGTTTTCACCAGGAATGTTCTAGAAGGGTCTGGAAGGTCCGGCACTCCGGAGGGGGAAGGGTACATGAATGCGTCATGACAATGTGGAATGGTTGCATCATGTACTAGGCCACTTGGCTGGGCAAAATAAATAGAGAAATCAAATCCTAGTTTGAAAGTCAAACGCCAATTTGAAAAAGTCAAATCTCAAGTTTGCATGGTGGAGGGAGAGTAGGAAACCTACTTGGGGAGGAAGTCCTCCTTCCTCCACCCGCCGGCCAAGGAGGAGGAGTTGGAGGAGGACTCCCTCCTCCAAACCGCCTCCCTCCCACCTATATAAGGAGGGGCAGGGCGCCCCCTCCCACCTCACCTCAAACCCTAGCTCCTGGCGCCTCCACCACAAGTGCAGCCGCCGCCTAGGGATCTCCCAAGTCGCCGACTAGGGTTTCCCCAAACCATAGCCGCCGGCCAAGCCACCTCCCCTTGGCGCCTCTAAACCCTAGATCGCCAAGGCCTCTCTCATAGTCCACCATACTCGCTCCGGCTTAAGGCGAAGCCCTGCGAGATCTCCCCTCTACTTCCGACACCACGCCGTCGTGCTGCCGGAATCACGAGGAGAGTGCTACAACCTCCGCTGCCTGCTAGAACAAGGGAGAGGAAGGTCTTCATCGAGTACCGAATGTGTGACCGACTGCGGAAGCGCTGCCGTAACGCAGCGCCGGAAGGATCGTCTACGCGATCTTGAGATCGAAAGTGTATGACTACATCATCCACGAGAATCTGCTCTCGTTAACCGCTTTTGATCTTCGAGGGTTAGTACTCTATCGACTCGTTGCTGCAATCTAGTAGATAGATCTTGGCTTATGTGTGTTCATGCGATAGAATTTTTTTGTTTTCCATGCTACGAACCCCTACAGATGGATATGAAAGAAGTAGTATATCTAGGAAAGGAATTCTTTAAGTAGAAGTCAAGAATTATGAATTAGAGAGGATAGGAACTCTTGGTAAACACTCAACTTTAAATCTTAAACCAAACATAATTTCCATTTCATCTGATTGAGCTATCATCTTATTTCCACAAAGCTTTATAGGAATATTTTCCTAGATCAAATCACTTAAGCACATCTTTATCATTTCCAATTATCATAGCCATATGTGCTTAGGAGTTATCTTTATTAATTCTTTTCCATAAGACATTTCAAAAAATAACTTTCTATTTAAAAAGGTGATATCAATAAAGATCACAAACATAAAGACAATATGTTTAGCCATTAAACTTTACTTACATCAACAAAAGCATGTAAACATAATAAGTACCCTAAACCCTAGAGTAAGCATTCACAATTCAAATCCTAATTCTTATGTTAGTTATAATAAAATATTTACATTGCTATTTCCTCAATTCATGAGAATAATATTAATCATATTAATTCCCTAGAACTTTATGTATCATATTAAAAATGAAAGATCACCATATAAAAATTCCTTTAATAATATAAGTTAATGTGAATCAAATCCCTTGAGTTAATAGTAACGTATCCTTTAATAAGTTTGTGGATATTAGGTAAACTAAAATTCATATGATAAGCTCTTACAAATATTAAATGGAAAGGTATATGTATATATATCAAAAAAATAAAGAATTATATATCAAAATGGACACAAAATAAATCTCTATAAATATCAATTGCTGCTATAAGTATTCAACAAATAAATCTTATAAAGAAAATTCTAATCAAATGTGTAAATAGAAAACTTAAAACAAATGAGAAATAGAAGAGAATATAAAAAGAAAAATAGTTTCTGGTCCAAGCCCAGTATTCCTTTCCCCATTATCTACTGCCCATGTGCAGGCTATTTCGGCCCACTAGCAAGCCCAGCTTGTCACCACAGTGACTGACGAGTGGGTCAGCGGAAGGACTGCGGATCGAAACAGGAAAAGTTCCAGGGGTTATTCGCAAATGTCGCATCGTCGTCTTCCTCGCCTACTAGAAGCAGCTCGCTGGCCGGAGCTCCGCCGTCGATCGACCGTCGCGCTGTGATGCGTGCCGCCGCTCCTAGAGGAGGGGATAAGAACGCCATGATGCCGTCTGTTCGTCCTCATCCTCTCACTCGCTCGCCCACACTTCCTCTCTTCCTTATTCTCTCCTCTGACCGAAACCCTAGCTCTAGTTGCCATTGATTGCCGTTGTTCTGAGCTCTCCCGTGCTCCGTTGATCAAGCAACCATACTCGCCTTATCCTTCTGAGCCTCTTAGTCAAAGGAATCGATGAGAGGAATCGACGCCATGAGGTCATCTTCCCGAAGTCCGGCCACCGTAGTCCTCGTCGATTCCGACCACCTCCGGGCACGCCATGCACTCCTCTGCAATCCTGGTAAGCTTCCGAGTCTCCTAGTCCTCTTCGATTCGTCTCTCGCTCACCATAGCATCCTGCCCGCGTGTGATCTGACCTCGTCACCGCAAAAGCTCGTCGCCAGTGACCTTCCGGTGACCATTTGGTGGTGGTGCGAGTACTGGGGTATTCCTCGTGTCCGTGCGGTTCGAACAAACACTTCCGCGTTCACCGGCGTGCACAGGTTCGCCGCCGGCGACCATACTCTGGCGGTGGCGGCCGTGTTGTCGTCGGCATGAATCCATGCATGCGTCAGCTTTGACTGGGTCAGCGTGTTGACTCGTCCAAGCCAACATGGCATCCAACATGGCCAGAGCCCCACCAGTCAGTGACTAAGGCTAGATGTGAGTGCGGTATAAAAAGTAATGTCTGTTTAGAAAATAAATAAACCATACACATTCAAACACCAATAAATTCTAGAAATTAAAATAAAGTGATTAAATCTTGTTAAATCAATAACTTTTGTTTTATAACTCAGAAAAATATGTTTAATATATGAAATTTTTTAGAAAAATAAAATCTATAACTTATTTGTATCATAAAATGTTGTTATGTTAGTTATTTAAATAAATATTATTTAATAAAGGTTTTATAAGTAATAATACTTAAAAATTCATATTTTAATATTGGTAAATATTAAAAATATAAAGAAGATACCAAAAATCTTAGAAAAATAAGAACTATAGTTTAAAACTATAACAATGCATTATTATTTCACTTAATTAAATATTTGTTATTTATTAAATATTTATAAAATAATAAATCTTAAAAAATCATATCTTAGTATTTATAAATCACAAAAATAAATGTAATATACCAAAATGATCACAAAAATAATACCTACATGTTAAAAATATAGCATTACACTTTTAAGGTAACTAAAAATTTACAACACTTTAATAACTTGAATTTAATCTATTTCCTCAGCTAATAATTCATACAAGGGCTAATCAAAATTACTAATATTTATAAAATTAGCCAATTAAGTCTAATAAATAGTATTAATCTTAAATATTGATAATATGGAGTCAAAATGGTTCAACACATTTTAAATACAATCTTATTAAATTATCATTCAACTATATGTGTAGATCATCTTCTAAAAAGATTCTTATCAATTATAAAACCTTCAAGAGTGATATTTTCAACCAAATAAAACCTTTTATCATTGTTTCACTCACAACTTTATAATGGACTAAATACAAAGATAATTCATAAGTAGTAAATAATACTCCCTCCGATCCTAAATAAGTGTCGCGGTTTTGAACTAGAGTTAGTTCAAAACCGCGACACTTATTTAGGATCAGAGGGAGTACTGTTTACTTGTTCACAAACCATAACCACACCCTTATAAGGAGATAAACCCTTTTATACATTTATAATGTTAGGAAACCACTACTCAAATAGAAGTAATTCCATTCTTAAGTAACCTTAAAGGAAACAATATAAAAGTGAAGAAGATACAAATATCATAAGCATTACACCCGAAGTTCATCTATGTTTTATTTAAAGTTAACTTTAGTCTACAATACTTTAAATACTATGCTAAAGACTTTGTTATGTGTTTTATAATTAACCTTGGTCTGTTATAATTAAGTTATAAAGCATCTCAAGTCCAGACTATTCAAGCAAGCATAAACAATATCAATCATATTCTAAAAACTATCAGAAATTGTTTAAACCTTAATAAAGAAATCTTTTCTTCAAAAGTTATTCGTTTTGCCACTTTAGTCAACATATGACAATTAATCAGAATCACATTACTTTATACTTTACTTGTATACTTAGGATTGATAACACTTAAGTTATTTATAAGTGACATTACTGGTAAAAAAATTTAAAGATGAACAATTATAGTATAAGCAATCTTGAGTAGCATTTCGCATTTGTGTGTATCTCATTGTTTTATGATATTATAATTACATGTTGTTTCACACACAATCACAAGCCTTAATAAGAAGCACAAATATGAAACTTATCTATTAGGACAACACATTCTAACAGGAACCGTTTCTAGTTTCCAAACCCAAGAACAACATTACCCTCGGGATTCGAGTTTATCAACTGCATTACATTACTTATGCATAATAGCATCTTGCTTCTTTAAACATTAGTACTTACCGGACCAATGATGCTGATTTCAGATATTGGATCTTTTATATTAATCCCGAAGACCGTGAGTGCATAATCTTGCAATCACAAAAGGAAAGTTCACACTTGCTCATGTCCTTTGATTATTTTCTGTAAAGTATTTTGGCAAATCCAGTGTTGTTATCACCTGCATTTTAAAAAGGTCAGAAAACACTATTTTCATAATAATATGATTATAGGTTATTTACCATGAGGTAATACTATGAAAGTTCCGGTGGTAAAGGAACATATTATCTAGGACTTAACAACCAATGTCGCTAGTGATTCTTGCGCCGTATATTACACGTTAACCATGAGATTTGGAATGGTACGGAGAAGTCAATTGTATCCTTATCCTCCCGTATGGAGGCAAGACGACCTTAACGTGACGTTGTGATTCCTTGTGCGGATCCAACATATGGGTGGGCACCCTTACGCCCACACTTTTGGTGTCTAGATTATCTATGAGTGGTGTTTAGTGGATAGCCCATTTACTATGGCACTTGTCAGGGCAACACCAGGTCATAGATTCTTCGGGAACTCATCGGTGTTTTAGCCTGCACGAAAGGGGGCTTAACGAAGGTGAGCCGGCCTCGAAGGATCGTGCAGACATATGGGGTCGCGGAGAGGGCAGTGATTGGCTTGGATCATCTACTGGGCCCCACATCATGGAATTGTGGACGGGAATAAGCTGCCCGGTTGTGCAACAAGGAGTTGATCTCTCATGGGTAAAGTAACTCACCTCTGCAGAGTGTAAGAACTGTAACTTGTTACTCCCTGTTCTGGGAAGGAGCTACGAACGCGGTGGGAAAGGAACTCCATGAAAGTTCTGGTAAACCCGTGAAGGCTGTCGTACATAGCTTTTCAGAATAAAAGCAACCTCTGAAGAAATATTTACGAAAACTTGTATTGCCTATGACCTATGGTCTGTGGCCGTAGATATAGTGCATCAAACACTTCTTTCTAGTGGACTTGCTGAGTACGCTTGTACTCAACGTATCTTCTTAACCCTTGCTAGATTCTGAAGCCATTAAGACGACATCTACATCAAGTTATGCACCAAGAATCCTCATCAAAAGCTAAAGATCTCCAATGAAGTCAAGGAAGTCAACATATACATCAACTCAAGTGAAGACAAAGTTACTGATTAGATAGGAATATGATCTCTAGCCATAAAACCTAATTTTGTAGCTGATACGTTGGAAACGTATCCATAATTTTTGATGCTCCATGCTTGTTTAGTATCTACTTTGATTTACTTGTCTACACTTTGAGATGCTTTTTACATGTTTTCTGGTACTAACCTATTAACAAGTTGCAACAGTTCCAGATGCCTGTTTTCTGCTGTTTTTGGTTTCAGAAAAGTTAGTAAAGAAATGTTCTCGTAATTGTACGGGACGAAGGAAAAAGTCAATAACTTTCCGTGGGGAACAAGAAGTCCACATGAGAGCCCGAGGGGCCAGACCCACCCTAGGCGCGGGTGGGCCCCACCCCATGCCTGGCTAGGGTTGGGTCGCCCTGGCAGCCGCCTCGGTCTCCCCCTTCGCTTATAAGAAGCCCCCGATACAGAAACTCTCGGTACCCGATCAGAAATCCACGAAACCGTCTGTAGCCGCCGCCACCATCGTCCCTAGATTGGGGGGATCTGAAGCTCTTCCCGGCAACCTGCCGAAGGGGAGATCATCCCGGAGGCCTTCTCTCCGGTATGATTCGTGAGTAGTTCCACCTTGGACTATGGGTCCATGTAGTAGCTAGATGGTTGTATCTCATCCTTTGTGCTTTCATGTATAGATCTTGTGAGCTCCGTTCATGATCAAGATCTAATCTATTTGTAATCATGCATGTTGTGTTTACGGGGATCCGATGGATATTGAGATTATTATGTTGGTTTGATTAATGGTTTTGTCTTTATTATTCTATCATGTCTTTGTTATTTGTGATCTTGCATGCTCTTCGTTGCTAGTGGTTATCTTGGCCAAGTAGTTGCTAGTGACTCCAAGAGGGAGTATTTATGCTCGATAGTGGGTTCATGTCTCTAGTTTCCAAGGGAAGTGACAATAATCTCTTCGGTTGTAGATGTGATGTTGCTACTAGGGAGAAAACAACGGTCTCTTGTTCATGGAACATGTGGACTATTTACCTTACACACTTTGCTTAAAGCAGCTGTCTGTTGCTTGCAACTTAATACTGGAGGGGGTTCGGATGATAACCTGAAGGTGGACTTCTAGTCATAGATGCAGTTGGATGGCGGTCTATGTATCTTGTTGTATTTCCCAATCAACCTCATAGGATCTTTCTGACTAGTAATTGTATTGTTATGCCTTGCTCAGTTCCTGTCAATTGCCCTGTTGTAATTTGTTTACCCTTCATGCCATGTTGTTTATCTAAGGAGAGCACCTCTAGTGAACTATGGACTTCGGTCCAATCTTTACCATTGATACATTCTCCACTGTTACTTGTTTACTTGCTGCAAACCATTACCTTCCACACCATACGTTTAATCCTTTGTTATAGCAAACTTATGAGCTTGACAACCTCACTGATTTGTTGGGGCAAAGTCTTGAGTTTGTGTTGTGCAGGTCTCCACGTTGTTTGCAACACCCGTGTGACGTTTCCTTCCTCCTTCTGGTTCGATAACCTCGGTCTCAATTGAGGTAAAACTTGCTGCTTGCTCTTCACACACCCTGCGCTTGGGGTTACCAACTAAGTGCCACGTCGAGCACCATCAAGATTTTCTAGCGTTGTTGCCGTGGAGGATAAGAACGTCTTCACAAGGAGAGTCCTTCACTTCCTTTCTCTTTACTTTGTTTTTAGTTTGCTTTGTTTATTTTGCTTGGTTTTGTTTGCCTCTTGCCAAAAAAACCAAAAAAATTAGTCTAGTTTGGTTTGTTTTCTTTATTCAAAAACACAAAAAAAATAGTTCCTGCTCTAGTTGATGGTCTGTTATTGCCTTGCCTTGTCATGCTTTCTATCAATGGATGGTTTCTTTGAAACTAGTTCTTATTGGCAAGGTGAGTTCACGGAAGAAGAAAAGTATTATTATAAGGAACACCGTTTGTCACAAAAAGGGAAGCACTTATGGGAACAAATTGATAAATTGAATACTATTACTAGAGAGGTGTGCTCTACTTATAATGTTACCTATTGCTTTGATAAATCTTGTTGCTGTAGGAGGTATAAACACCTTCCTTTTCAATGTAAGTATAATGATAATGTTACCATATCTTCCTATGTTAAGGGAAATTATGACATTTATGATGTGGAGCAAATTGAAGAATTTATTGCTTTCAAGGGTACATTTGAACTTGCCAGTTTGCTTGAAAATGTTGATGATGCACCTTATGAATATGAGGTCTATGAGATACATAAATTTTGCTTTGATAATTACAAGGAAGAAAATGGCTTTATTCTTGAATATTTTAATAGGTGTTTTCCACAAATGGAAGAGACTAATGCCTTGCAGGAGCCTATGGAAGAAGAAATTGCTGAAACTGAAAGCTCATTAGATGAAAAAGAGGAGGAGAATGATGGTCAAGAGGAGGAAGAATGGATCTACCCATGCCTACCTTCCAATGAGAGTAACTCTTTATCTCTTACATTATTTGATTGTCCCCCATGCTTACCAAAGGAGGATGAATGTTATGTTCCTATGGATCCTTTTGAAATATCTACTTTGGGTAAAACCTGTGAAGGTTTTAGTCCCACTATTTTTGATCTTGATAGAAATTATGTGTTTGTAGATCATGAAAAGCCTGTTTTATGTAATAGTTATATTGTTGAGTTTATTCATGATTCTACTGAAAGTTATTATGAGATAGGGAAACATGGTCTTATGTATCTCAACAATATTAAGTTTCCCCTCTTTATGTTGAAAATCTTGAAGTTGCACTTGTTTTGTTTTCCCATTCTTGTTACTATGTGTTTCTTTGATTTATTTTCTTACAAGATTCCTATGCATAGGAATTGGGTTAGACTTAAAAGTGTTTTGAATTTTCTTCTTGATGCTCTCTTTGACTTCAATTCATATTTCTTATATGAGCATCTTCTCAAATTATCAGTGCCTAACTTAAAGGCGTTAAAGAAAAGTACTTGTTGGAAGATAACCCAAGAGTTTCCTTGAGTCTTGGAAGTTATTACTTCAGTAATGACCTCTCCTTATCCTTTCTGTTTGATTTTTGTGCCAAGAATGACCTCTAATGAGAGGGAAGTAAGATTTGGGGAGTTGTTGTCCCGAAACAGATTTCTGTCCTCCACCAAAACATTCGTGAGGAGTCTCTGTAACTCGTATTGAGCTCAAAATTTATGAATACATCCCCCAGTATGTTAGCTAACTTTCGTTAGTTCAACACTTTTTGATTTGAGAAACATAATATGTTCGGAAAAATCGGTTTCTACCCGCTGGTCTGTTTTGACAGATTTCTGCCATTATTTGCATTTGCTTCTTATTGATTCCTTTTTAAGTTCTCTTCACGTAAATTGAACTTTTTGAAGGAGTTGCTACAGTATCTTGTGTTTTTAGTGAAAATTCTTGCTGTTCCAAAGCTTTGACAAGTGGTCTAATATCTTTTGAATAAACTAATGTTGCTAATGAAGATTGTGTGAAGTTTTGTATGAAGAAAAAATTTCAGGTGTAGAGAGAGAATGATGCAATGATACGAAGAATGGACAAAAGCTCAATCTTGGGTATGCCACCATGGTGTCACCCCAAGAAATGTCCAAGAGGTACAAGTGTCAAAGCTTGGGGATGCCCAAGGCATCCCCTTCTTCATCAATAAAAAAGCTCAGGTCTGTCTAGACACTTCACTTTTATTTTTTCATGCACAGTTGTGTTGTTCTTGGAGCGCCTTAGTTTTCGTTTGCTTTGCTTGAATAAAGTAAGTTTGGACCCCCTTTCTCGCTGTGTTGTTTTGCAAATAAGTTTCCTTGGTGTTGAAAAGGAGTAGTAAGTTCTTGCTTGAAGTGCAAGAGGAGCTTGCATTGACTGTGACTTAGACTTTAGCATGAAATGCTAGGTGTTGTTTTAGCATTATGCTTAGTGATTATTGCTGTAGCATGTGTTGTTCCAAACAATTGGGATTGCTTAGTGTGCCTTGAAGAAATTATGCGTTGTTTTAGCATGCAAAAGCATAGTATTGTGGTATTCTCCTTTAATGCTTTGCTTAGGTTGACTTGGCACATGCTTACACCATGTTATGACTATGGCAAGTCACCATTAGCCTCTATGATCATTTAGTCCTTGACTTGTAGTACCACTCTTTGCTTTGATTAGTATGCTTTGTTGCATTGCATGATTATGGCCATTATGCTCTCTTAGTTGGTTGCTCCTGGTCTTTTGCTAGCCTCCACTTGTATGAGTAAGTTCTACTCATGCTTCCAACTCCCAAGAAACCAAGTTATTCCAAAGTGTCCACTATAAACACCTATGCATGTTGTGTTACACCATTCCAAGTATATTCTTGTCTTCAACTATCTTCCAATTAAAAACTATTTTGTTATGTGAAAACTTAGTGATTAAAGCCCTCACGAAATTGATGGCACATTTTATTCTTTGCCCCTAATAAACTTGAACCATTGTGACAACTTTTTTGTATATGCTTGCACTTATAAGTTGGGATTAGCAGAACCGTGCTGTCACGGGGAACATTTTCAACATTACACTTGTACTTTTGTACTCCGTTGATATCATGCTCTTTTGTCTATGGATGTTACCGGTGTGAAATGAAGTGGGAACTTGTAAGTCCATGGAGTTTGTATTCTGTGTTAGAGAAACGCCTAGGCCGCTAGCCTAAGCCATGCCTAATTATGGTGGAAACTTGCAACATCACCATAGTGAGCTATCTATGAAGCATCCTCAATAAAAATCTATGCATATGGTAAATAAAAATATTGCTGAGATGCTCATTGTCTGCTTGCCTTGTCATTTTGGTTATTGGAAAGATCCTGTACCATGTGCAAGGGGTACCCTGTTGGCGGTTCTCAATGATATGCAAATACTTACAGTGACAAGAACTTGCCTGGGCCCTAAGTTGAGTATCCATGAGGTGTAGCCCTCATATTCAAGGGACTTGAGATTGCCAACTTATACTTCATCAAGCATATGCTCCAGCTTTGCCACTTTAACCTTAACCACTTCAAGATGCTTATGATAGGGGCAATGAGGGCTGAAAGCTAATAAGTACCATAATTTTTGGATGCTCTTTTTGAAACTTGTAATCCCTAATTCCTTTATAAAAAGGCCTTTCTTACACCATTATTTGAGTCTCCACCTTCTACCTTTAGGCACCATTAAGAGAGCATAGTTGTCATTCTGTGTGCAGTGTTCCAAAGCTTATTAATTGATGCATATTGTGATATTATTTGTTCTTGTGCTACTTGTTTATAGTCACCCTTGTGAAATTTGAAGGTGTCCTATGCATCTATATTGCTACACTATGAGGGACAAGCTGATTGCCACTATGCTATGTTTTCTGTATGTGAAACAAACAAATGTTTTTCAATGCATGTTATTCATGATCTTTGTTTGTAGCTGGCCATGCTGCATGCATAGTTACTATGTCCTACTGTTAGAACTCCATGCTTTCATGCACATGTTTAGAGTTCTTTGTTCCCAGCTTTCAATGTTTGCAAATGGTTGGATCTTTATTGTGAGGGCGCATGTTCACCTAAAAAATTATTCTGTTTATCACTTACCTACTCGAGGATGAGCACGAGTTAAGCTTGGGGATGTTAATACGTCGGAAACATATCTATAATTTTTTATGCTCCATGCTTGTTTAGTATCTAATTTAATTTACTTGTCTACACTTTGAGGTGCTTTTTACATGTTTTCTGGTACTAACCTATTAACAAGTTGCAACAGTGCCAGATGCCTGTTTTCTGCTGTTTTTGGTTTCAGAAAAGTTAGTAAAGAAATATTCTTGGAATTGGACGGGACGAAGGACAAAGTCAATAACTTCCCGTGGGGAACAAGAAGTCCGAGGACAGCCCGAGGGGCCGGCCAGAGGGGCCAGACCCACCCCAGGCGCGAGTGGGCCCTACCCCGCGCCTGGCTAGGGTTTGGTCGCCCTGGCAGCCGCCTCGGTCTCCCCCTTCGCCTATAAGAAGCCCCCGATACAGAAACTCTCGGTACCCGATCAGAAATCCACGAAACCGTCTGTAGCCGCCGCCACCATCGTGCCTAGATTGGGGGATCTGAAGCTCTTCCCGGCAACCTGCCGGAGGGGAGATCATCCCGGAGGCCTTCTCTCCGGTATGATTCGTGAGTAGTTCCACCTTGGACTATGGGTCCATGTAGTAGCTAGATGGTTGTATCTCCTCCTTTGTGCTTTCATGTATAGATCTTGTGATATCCGTTCATGATCAAGATCTAATCTATTTGTAATCATGCATGTTGTGTTTGCGGGGATCCGATGGATATTGAGATTATTATGTTGGTTTGATTAATGGTTTTGTCTTTATGATTCTATCATGTCTGTGTTGTTTGTGATCTTGCATGCTCTCTGTTGCTAGTGGTTATCTTGGCCAAGTAGTTGCTAGTGACTCCAAGAGGGAGTATTTATGCTCGATAGTGGGTTCATTCCTCTAGTTTCCAAGGGAAGTGACAATAATCTCTTCGGTTGTAGATGTGTTGTTGCTACTAGGGATAAAACAACGGTCTCTTGTTCATGGAACATGTGGACAGTTTACCTTACACACTTTTCTTAAAGCAGTTGTCTGTTGCTTGCAACTTAATACTGGAGGGGGTTCGGATGATAACCTGAAGGTGTACTTCTAGTCATAGATGCAGTTGGATGGCGGTCTATGTATCTTGTTGTATTGCCTAATCAACCTCATAGGATCTTTCTAACTAGTAATTGCATTGTTATGCCTTGCTCAGTTCCTGTCAATTGCCCTGTTGTAATTTGTTTACCCTTCATGCCATGTTGTTTATCTAAGGAAAGCACCTCTAGTGAACTATGGACCCCGGTCCAATCTTTACCATTGATACATTCTCCACTGTTACTTGTTTACTTGCTGCAAACCATTACCTTCCACATCATACGTTTAATCCTTTGTTACGGCAAACCGGTGAGCTTGACAACCTCACTGATTCATTAGGGCAAAGTCTTGAGTTTGTGTTGTGCAGGTCTCCACGTTGTTTGCAACACCTGTGTGACGTTTCCTTCCTCCTTCTGGTTCGATAACCTCGATGAAAGGATCGTATGGGCACCTAGAGGGGGGGTGAATAGGTGCTACTTCAAATTTTACTCCTTTTCAAATTAGGGTTTGACAAGAAAGGTAAATTCTCTAGAATATGCAACTATGGTGAATTTACCTATATGTCAACAAAGCACAAGCTAACACAACACTAAGCAAGAACAAGTAAGTAAAGTGCGGTAAAGGATAGAAGTAACCAAAGGAGTGGACGCGGAGACACAAGGATTTGTTTCCCATAGTTCCTTCCTTTTGAGGGGAAGTACGTCTACGTTTGGAGAGGGGTTGGTTTCAAACCACCAACGCCACGAGAGGCCTCCCTTGTTCTCCGATGAATCTCACCCCAACGGGCTCGATCCACCTTCCACTATATCGGCAACCTTCGAGGTGGAAGCCGGTACCTTTACAACAAGTTCGGGGCACACATCCACAACTTAATTGGAGGCTCCCAAATGCAAGCAAGCTGTCAAGACAAATCAAAGACAAGCTTGTAAGAACCAAATCAAAGTTAGGGTTTCCAATGAAACACTAGAGCTTGGGGGCCCTCAAGTGAATATGGGGGAAATGAAGATCTCTCTTGGTGAAGATGTAGATCAAGGCCTCCTCCTTCGATTCTCCAAAGATCAATGACTTTGGATGGTTGGATGAAGAGATCTTGTAGATTTGGTGGCTCTAATGGGGTTGATGTTCTTGAACAGCTCGAGCAGCTGGAGGAAGAAGATAAGGGTCCCTTTTTATAGGCAGCCCCCTCCACGAACCGTTTTCTGACCGTTGTAGAAAAGTCAGAATGAAGACTCCGGTATAAGACCGGAGACTCCGGCCAATCTCCGGACCAGCCTCCAGACCGCCCATCTGAATGACCCAGAACAATCCTGACCCAGCAACACTGGAGACTCCGGTCTTCCAACACCGGAGACTCCGGACTGAACAAGGTCCGGAGACTCCGGAGTATCCTCCGGTGCAAGCTCCAGACCCCTAGTCAGAATGTCCCAGCCCAGATCCTGAAGACTCCACCAGAGACAAGTCCGGAAACTCCGGACCACACCGGAGACTCCGGTCCTGGCAGACCGGAGACTCCGGTCCTGGCAGACCGGAGACTCCGGTCTGGAGTTTCCAGAAATGTGTCAAATGAATGAGGACTTTTCCCAAGTGTGAGGGTGCTGTTCATTTATCATAATACCAACCTGTGGACAATGACAAACTGTAAAATGATCTACTTGTTGTTAACGAACACCAAAAGTGATTATGACAATAAATGCCCTTTCAATCTCCCCCTTTTTGGTGTTCGATGAAAACAAGTAGTTTGCATGGAATAATATTATATATATGGGACTCCCCCTGACTATGTGCAAAAAGATAATTAAGTAAATCATGCAAGATAGATAGTATCAACGATAGCACACATACATCTCACATGAGTTACAATAGATGGTGCACACAAGCACATAGTCATAGTCACACACATGAACAGCAAATGACACACATAAAGTTCAAGTTTGAATATGGCAAATAAAAGGCAAATAAAGACAGATAGTCGCAAATCCCAAATCCCAAGCCCATGCAAACCGATGAGAATGTCTTCTCCCTCTTTGGCATCGAAACACCGAAAAAGGGAAAAGATCTACACTAGCGCCCCCAACCGCTCAGTAGTCATCGTCATCCTTCTCATCCTCGGCATCCTCATCCTCCTCCTGGTCACCATCATCCTGATCATAGTCATCATCATCGTCTTCAAGGACAACAGGCCCTTTGTCGTGAGGGTGAGAAGAGGAAGAACCCTGGTACCCGAACCCGGAGGTGACATCAGCAAACGTCTTCCAATCCACCAGACTATCCTATTGGGCATTCCATGCCCCAAATGAGAGTGTATGATCAGACTCTGTGGACTGCTGAGCCCCATGCTCATCATTGTATTCATCCTCACCTTCCTCAGCACCCTGTTCCTTAATCTCTTTGAGGAGCTTCTCAATGCGGCGGTTGCGTTGGTAGGATGCATGCTGCTGCTTTCGGATGTCGACTTTCATGCAACAAAGGGTCCTCTCCCAAAAGCTGGCCTTCTTGACCCGCTCATGCACATAGTCTCGAGTCATAGTAGGCATAGGGGCATTGGAGGCATTCTTCCTCCAAACTCTAGGTGGGGAGGGAGCCCTCTCCGTCTCAATCTCCTCATCATCATCCCCATAGCGATGCCTCGGAGCAGGCCCCATATGCCCCTTCTGCTGCAGTGTGACCAGAGTGTGCTCAGTGAGGTGTGGTGGTATGCCATATGGAGAATCATGCTCCTGGGAGTTGATGAGCCTCATAACCAAGGGTGCATATGGAGGATATTTCTTGTAAAGAATGGCATGGAACATCTCCTCGAAAATAAAGTCCATCACATCATTAGGTGCAGCATCAGCCTCAGGTCCAGCATTGAAGGTCCGGTGAGTGTGGTACAGAAGGTTGACAAGCCCACCCCTAATTGCATCATCTTTCCCAGCACTTGGTGCAATGGTATGGCGGAAAATCCTCAACATAAGGTTGTAGAGGGTCTTGAGTCCCTTGGACCCCCCCCACAACACCATCATCATACAGAGGTGCCAGCTTCAACTTGTTCTCACCCAAAGCTGCAGAGTGCATGCGCAGCCCCACAGGAGTGGAAACTCCATGAAAGGTCTCAAAGATGACGTTGGCAAAGTCATGAAATGTAGCTGTGCATCGAGTGGTACCAGACATCCATACCATGGTCCTGTCAAGATCAGACCCAAACACAACGGTGGCATAGAACTGTTGTACAAGATGGATATTGTAGTCTTCACGCAACTCCATCAAGTTGTACAGTCCCAGCTTTTCACGGATCCACAAAGCATCATTGAAGTAGGGGCTGAGGCGCATTTGCTCAACACTCATGAACTTCTGATGACAGACAGGTGATTTGGTGAGTACACCATACACATCCTTCATGAACACAGCCTGTTCTTTCCTCCAGTAATGAGGGTCCTCACTGGTACGAGGCAGTGCATAGAAATCTGTCTTTCTCATCTCACGGAACTCCTCTTTAGACATTTTGACTAAGGACTGAAGGTTGTCATACTTGGCCTTCTTGGCACGGTCCTCCCGTTCAACCCTCTCCTGATCCCTCTTCAAGTAAGCTGCATCACGTGCCTGCTGTTTCTGGTTGGACGGAGGCACGATGAATTGACCCCGAGCTTCATCATAGCGAGGATTGCCCCTTTGGGACTTGGCCTTGGTACGACGAGGACGACTAGAACCATCACCTGTGAACAGTAGTGAGGGAGATAGCATGGAGATGAGTATATATGCCCCAAGAATGTAGTACAAGAGCTTTGATGCATTTCTGGTCTATTTTGATTCACCCAACACCGGAGTCTCCGCACCTCATACCGGAGTCTCTGGCTTAGACTGGAGTCTCCGGTCCTAGGGACCGGAGTCTCCGGACTGGACCGGAGTCTCCGGACCTGGGTTCGGAATCTCCAGTCGGGAGGCTCGGGCATGAGATGGGGAGATGCCTGTGGGGGTGAATCTAGCAGATCGGGCAATGCGATAAGGCTAAAGTACTAAAGTGCATGCAATCAAGTGATTCCAATGGAAAAATCAGCACCAATCCTCAAAAACACATCTAGGGATGAACCCTAGGAGAAAAAAGTAGAGGGGAGGTACCAGATCTGTCCATGGGATCAAATCCTCCGGTGGGAATGACCCAATGGAGGAGGAGGGAAGATTGGCCGGCGGCACAGCGGATCCTGTGGGCTTCTTGACCTCCGGGGAGGATTTTTGGAAGAGGGGGCGACAGGTTTGGAGGTAGGGGACGGGGTGAAGAATGGGGAACTCCTGTACCAGTTCACCTCGACCCCCTTCTTTAAGTGACAGAAACCGTCTGGACCGGAGACTCCGGTCTACACCGGAGACTCCGGTGTATGTACACCGGAGACTCCGGTCCTCCTCAACCAAAAGTTCCAGGAAAGGTGTTTTAGGGACATATATGAGAGATAGACAGTTTTTAAGATAGGGATAGGGCTTGGGTTGATACATCAAACTGTGAAGAACCAACAAGAGACATAAGAATTCACCGAAATATTCATAAGGGCTCCAAGAGACTAGAATCAAGCAAATGACAAACATGAGTAGGTATCAACCTCTCGAATGAGAGAGGGCGGTGGCCTAGGCCACCATATTTGAGTATACTCGGCTTGGCACCACGAAGATATATCTTGGGTCCATTACCAAAACTCATCATTAAGCTCACATATCACTAAATGATATTAAAAGGAATGATTTTGATTGCTTTGGGCATAATGGGGGGAGGGATGGTCCAATCAATTAGGACCGCACTCCCACTATATCCATGCCTACACCTAAACCAAATATGAGTTGAAACATAGGTGAGGGTGCAAGAGCATCAAGTCAAGCTCCTTGAATCTACGACATTTAGTTCATTCCTTAAGTAGCAAAACCTTGCTTCATCAAGTGGCTTCGTGAAGATATCGGCAAGTTGATCTTTGGTTGATACATATGATAGATCAATATCACCTCGAGCAACATGATCTCTAATGAAGTGATGGCGAATCTCAATATGCTTTGTCCTTGTGTGATCCACCGGGTTGTAGGCAATCTTGATGGCACTTTCATTGTCACATACAAGAGGCACTTTGTCACAATGGACACCGTATTCCTTCAAAGTTTGCCTCATCCATAGCAATTGGGTGCAAGCACTAGCAGCTGCCACATACTCGGCTTCGGCGGTGGAGAGAGATATACAATTTTGCTTCTTGGAAGACCAACATACCAAGGACCTACCAAGGAATTGGCAAGCCCCGGATGTTGATTTTCTATCATCCTTTTCACCCGCCCAATCTGAATCTGTGTATCCACAAAGAGCAAATGTTGAGCCTCGAGGATACCAAAGACCATAAAATGGGGTATGAACCAAATATCGAAAGATTCTCTTGACCGCCATTAAATGGCTTTCTTTAGGAGCCGCTTGATATCTTGCACACGCACCTACACTCAACACAATATCGGGTCTAGATGCACAAAGGTAAAGCAAAGAACCAATCATAGACCGGTATACCTTTTGATCCACACCTTTACCATTTGGATTTTGTTCTAGATGAGTCTTTGTAGCCATGGGAGTAGGAGCTCCATTTAAATCTTGCATTTTGAATCTCTTGAGCATATCTTGAGTATACTTGGATTGATTGAAGAATGTCCCTCCTCTAACTTGCTTGATCTCAAAACCAAGAAATACTCTCAACTCCCCCATCAAAGACATCCGGAACCTACTAGTCATAAGCTTTGAGAATTCATCATTAAAAGCTTTGTTAGACAAGCCAAAGATAATATCATCAACATATATTTGGCATACAAAAAGCTCCCCATTGACTTTCTTAGTAAAAAGAGTGGGATCGATTTTCCCAACCTCAAATCCACGGTCAAACAATAACTCTCTAAGGTGCTCATACCACGTGCGTGGGGCTTGCTTGAGACCATAGAGCGCCTTATCAAGTTTGTAGACATGGTTTGGGAAGTTGGGGTCCTCAAATCCCGGGGGTTGCTTAACATATACCAATTCATTTAGTGGACCATAAAGAAATGCACTTTCTACATCCATTTGTTGCAACTTGAAGTTATGATGTGCCGCATAAGCAAGAAGGATACGAATGGACTCAAGGCGAGCCACGGGTGCATATTTATCTCCATAGTCAATGCCTTCAATTTGAGAGAACCCTTGTGCAACCAACCTAGCCTTGTTTCTTACTATGATTCCATGCTCATATTGCTTGTTCTTGAATATCCACTTTGTTCCAATAACATTGCGGCAATCCTTTGGCTTCTCTACTAACTTCTATACTTTGTTTCTCTCAAAGTTGTTGAGTTCTTTGTGCATAGCTTCTAACCAATCCAAATCTTCAAGAGCTTCCCACACTTACTTTGGTTCAATCATGGAGATGTGTGCTTGGTGTTCACTGAACCTCTTCAATTATGCTCTTATGGAAATACCTTTCCTTAGATCACCAACTACATTTTGTAGAGAGTGGTCTCTTAATTCCAACATTCTTTCCTTTCTAGCTTCGCGACGAGCGTGGATCTCCGTGTTGTTTCTTGGGGGACCCTCTTCATCATTTTGATCCTCGTCTTGACCATTAACTTGACCTTGATCATCAATGGAATCATCCTCTTCATCCAGAGGAAAAGATTGACCTTGGTCATGATCAAGTGCTCTTCTAGAATCAATTTGAGCTTGTTTCAAAGCAGTTTGTACAGATCTTTCTTGAGCAATTGCCTTGGCACCACTTGACACCCGGGCAAAAGAATCAAGCTCCCCTTGACTAGAGTTGTCACTATGATCATCGTTTTGAGGGTCTACATCTTGTCTTTGGCTTGATTCATTGTCCTCCTTGGTGGATGGAGCTTGTTGATGTTGTGAAGATGAGGGCTCTACTTGAGTGGAGCATAGTTCTTCTCGATCCGCCATAAGGGGTTCCTCAATGGGGCGGATATATCCCACACCCATTCTTCCTATGGCATCCTGAGGCATTTCATCATCTGCATCACAAGCATCAACACGCCCCCCTTGGGGACCATCATATTCTTTGAAGGTCACACTACAAGATTTTATGACGGCTCCGGAGAGCTTATCATAGATTCTATAAGTGTGAGATTCGAGACCATAGCCAACAAAAATACCCTCTAATGCTTTAGACTCGAATTTGGACAAACGAACACCTTTTATGAGATAGAAACACTTACAACCGAACACCCGGAAGTAAGATATGTTGGGCTTGTTACCGGTAAGTATTTCATATGGAGTCTTGTTGATTTATTTGTGGAGGTAGAGCCGGTTTGAAGCATGACATGCAATGGAGATGGCTTCGGCCCAAAAGTTATATGGAGATTTAAACTCCGCCAACATGGTCCTAGCCATCTCAATAAGAGTCTGGTTCTTCCTTTCGGCCACACCATTTTGTTGAGGGGTGTATGCAGCGGAATATTGATGTTTAATCCCCTCATCACTAAGGAAATCATTCAAGGTGTAGTTCTTGAACTCGGTGCCGTTGTCACTTCTTATAATCAACACGGGAACATTGTATTGCCTTTGGACCAAATTGATGAAGTCGATGAAGGTCTTTTGAGTCTCACTCTTCAACTTGAAGAAATAAACCCAAGAGTATCTTGAAAAGTCATCAACAATCACCAAGCAATATTTCTTCCCACCAAGACTTGCATGAGATGGAGGACCAAAGAGGTCCACGTGGAGGAGCTCCAAGATCTTGGTGGACTTGATGCAGTTCTTAGGCTTGTGAGGAGCATCATGCATCTTCCCTAGAACACATGCCCTGCAAACACGATCTTTGGCAAAGGAAACATTTTCTTTTAGTCCAAAAATATGGCCCTCCTTATGGAGACTTTGCAAAGTTCTCATATTGACATGGGCTAGTCGGCGATGCCATAACCAACCCACATCGGCCTTTCCGAATAAGCACATCACACTTGTAGTGGCTTGCCTCGAAAAGTCCACCACATACAAGTCATGTTCGACGTACCCAACGAAAGCGACCTTAATAGACTTGCTCCACATGAGGACCACAATATCATCATCAACAAAGACGGCAAAACCCATCTTTCCAAGAGCACGGACTAAAAGTAAATTGTATCCAAGGGTCTCAACAAGCATTACGTTCACGAGTGTAATGTCGTGAGCAACCACAACCTTGCCGAAACCCATTACCTTAGACTTTGACTTGTCGGCACATGTCACAGTGATTTTATCATCATTTGGCTTTAAGTCCTTGACAATAGACGAGCTTCCGGTCATACGACTTGTGCAACCACTATCAAGCACCCACTTTGACCCTCTGGAAGCATATGTCTACAAAAGATCAAGCTAATTTTTAGGTACCCATTTTTCAATGGGTCCTCTTTTGTTAGCAACAAGGGTCTTGGAAACCCAAATGGACCAAGCAATATAACCATCATATGGGCCAACATATTCTAAATACACATCA
Organism: Avena sativa; assembly: GCA_916181665.1. Classification (NCBI taxonomy): domain Eukaryota; kingdom Viridiplantae; phylum Streptophyta; class Magnoliopsida; order Poales; family Poaceae; genus Avena; species Avena sativa. Next base: position 89,418,699 of record OV702285.1, on the reverse strand, counting down.
CCATAATAATCACGCATTAGAATATAGTGACGGTTAGCACTACCCGCAAAGTCATCATGAGACATAGTTTTACCACTTGTGGTCTTACTACCCACAATGGCCTTGTTAGTTTCTTGTGTGGGCTTGGACTTCTTCTTCTTGTTGTTGTTCTTCTTCTTAGAATTGGAGACAAATCCAATGCCCCCTTTATCACCACTAGGCCTTTGCTTACTCAAAAGATCATCAATGGACTTGTTGCCTTGTGGAAATGTGGCCTTAGCAAGCTCCCCCTTCAACCTAGCATTCTCTTCAAGAATAGTTGTACTACTAGATGGAATGAAGTTACTAGGTGAAGGAATATTGGCCAATTGAGTTTGAAGAGTTTCATGGGACTTTGTGAGTGACAAGAGTTCACTTTTCAAAGCCTTGTGAGCCTTGTTAAGCAAACTAAAGTCCTCGGCAAGTTTTTCATGAACCACACCAAACTCAACCTTGTCCTTTTTAGCCCTTCTGTATTTAGCAATAGCATGATCACGCTCTTTGATGAGTTTTTTAACAATAACATTGTTTGCCTCATCAAGCCCTTCAAGTTTTAATTCAAGAGATAACCTAGTCTCTTGTTCTTCTTCTAGAGCATTGTTTAGAGCCTCTAGTTCAATCATGTGTTCATGCCCAAGTTTACATCTTACATCTAGGAGCCCTTGTGTGTGGGAAAGTTGATCTAGGATGTTACCAAAATGTATCTTAGCATCCCCTTGTAGTTTAGTCATGAACTCATCAAAAGCAATGAATTCCTTTTTAACATCAAGAGACATCTCATCATCAGTTTCATCATTAGCTAAGGGAGTGGAGTGAGATGATGATGATACCTCCGTTCCCCTTGCCATAAGGCAAGTGACGTTCTTGATGGGATAATTCTCATTTGGAGAATCGAAGAGAGAGAATGTCGGAGTAGAGGTAGTAGCTAGAGCCGCCACACCATTAGACGTTTCCTCTTCCTCTTCTTCATCATCTTCATTGTCGGAGGAGTATTCTTCATGAGTGATCAAGACAATTTCTCCCGACTTCTTGTTGATGGGATTCTTCTTGATGAAGGGTTTCTTGTAAGGTGCTTTGAGAGTCTTCTTCAACACAAGCTTACCCCCATGATCTTCTCTCTTCTCATAGGGACAACTTGCTAAAAAGTGATAGCGGTCACCACAATTGAAGCAAGTTATCAATCTAGTTGTATTTTCTCTTTTCCCATTTGGGTTGCTTTTTCTTTGCATTTCCATCTTGGCCTTGGCGGGGTTCTTTCAAAAGTTCTTTGCATAGAAGGCCATATATTGACTATGAGCAATCTTGACTTCATCGGGGTGGTCCATGGAGAGCCCTTCATCACTATCATCTTCATCCCCATGGTCCACAACTTTGGCCTTCAAAGCAACATTGACAACATTGCTCATACCAAGGGCACAAGCACGTGCATCTTTGGCATTCTTGGCGGCAACCTTGAAAGCGGCCATCTCTTGCATAACTTCATTTGAGGTCATGATATGGTAGTTGTGTCTTCCTTGTAGGCTCTTCAAGTCGGTGGGCTCAAAAGGCATGAGTGCACTCACATATTTCCTTTTTATCAATGCATCATCCACATGTGAGGCACCCACATTTCTAAAAGCGGTGGCGGTGGTCTTGAGCCTTCGGTACATGTCTTCGTGATCTTCACCTTCTTTCATGTAGAAGCCTTTAGCTTCATTGCTTAGAGCATCATATCGGTTCCTCCTCATACTCTCATTTCCAACAAACAATACAGTGAGGGCATCCCAAGCTTCCTTGGCAATGCTAAAGTGCTCAATGTGTGGATAATCCTTTGTCCCCAATCCTTGTTGAATCATATGCAAAGCAGTGGCATTGAGTTGACTATTGACAACCTCTCTTCTTATCAAGTTGTTTGGATCCCCAATAAAGAGTCCATGCTCGATGATGTTCCATAGTTCAATGCAAGAGCTGCGCACATGAGTTCTCATTAGTGATTGCCATTGAGCAAAAGTAGTAGATTCTTCAAGCTTAGGTGGGTCACCTCTATTGTACACATGAGGGTGAGGGATTGGAGGGTCGGGAGAGTACCATGAATCACGGTGCTCACCCTTCCCACCATCATTGTGTGTGGAGGAATTAGCGTTGTCTTGTTTACCCCCCACCATCATACCCTCGGGGGATACCGAAGTATTCCCTTTAGGTACAACGGATGGTAGATCCTCTTGAGGAGATGGGGGTGATGAGCCATCTTTGTCTTTAAGAAGTTGCTCAAGCATCTCCTTGACTTTGTTGACCAAGGAAGAGATCAATCTTGTTTCCAAGTTTTTGAGATCTTCCATGGTCACCGTGGTCGGCTCACCACCACCATCCCTATCGTGGCTACCCATATTCTCTTAGGCGGTAAAGCCCAAATAAAGAGCCGAGGCTCTGATACCAATTGAAAGGATCGTATGGGCACCTATAGGGGGGGGGGAATAGGTGCTACTTCAAATTTTACTCTTTTTCAAATTAGGGTTTGACAAGAAAGGTAAATTCTCTAGAATATGCAACTATGGTGAATTTACCTATATGTCAACAAAGCACAAGCTAACACAACACTAAGCAAGAACAAGTAAGTAAAGTGCGGCAAAGTATAGAGGTAACCAAAGGAGTGGACGCGGAGACACATGGATTTGTTTCCCGTAGTTCCTTCCTTTTGAGGGGAAGTACGTCTACGTTTGGAGAGGGGGTGGTTTCAAACCACCAACGCCATGAGAGGCCTCCCTTGTTCTCTGATGAATCTCACCCCAACGGGCTCGATCCACCTTCCACTATATCAGCAACCTTCGAGGTGGAAGCCGGCACCTTTACAACAAGTTCTGGGCACATATCCACAACTTAATTGGAGGCTCCCAAATGCAAGCAAGCTGTCAAGACAAATCAAAGACAAGCTTGTAAGAACCAAATCAAAGTTAGGTTTCCAATGAAACACTAGAGCTTGGGGGCCCTCAAGGGAATGAGGGGGAAATGAAGATCTCTCTTGGTGAAGATGTAGATCAAGGCCTCCTCCTTCGATTCTCCAAAGATCAATGACTTTGGATGGTTGGATGAAGATATCTTGTAGATTTGGTGGCTCTAATGGGGTTGGTGTTCTTGAGCAGCTCGAGCAGCTGGAGGAAGAAGATAAGGGTCCCTTTTTATAGGCAGCCCCCTCCACGAATCGTTTTCTGACCGTTGTAGAAACGTCAGTCCGAAGACTCCAGCCAATATCCGGACCAGCCTACGGACCTCCCATCTGAATGACCCAGAAAAATCCTGACCTAGCAAGACCGGAGACTCCGGACTGAACAAGGTCCGGAGACTCTGGAGTATCCTCCGGTGCAAGCTCCAGACCCCTAGTCAGAATGTCCCAGCCCAGATCCTGAAGACTCCACCAGAGACAAGTCCGAAAACTCCGGACCACACCGGAGACTCCGGTCCTGGCAGACCGGAGACTCCGGTCTAGAGTTTCCAAAATTGTGTCAAATGAATGAGGACTTTTCCCAAGTGTGAGGGTGCTGTTCATTTATCATAATACCAACCTGTGGACAATGACAAACTGTAAAATGATCTACTTCTTGTTAACGAACACCAAAAGTGATTATGACAATAAATGCCCTTTCAATCGATCTCAACTGAGGTAAAACTTGTTGCTTGCTCTTCACACACCCTGCGCTTGGGGTTACCAACGAAGTGCCAGGTCGAGCACCATCAGTAGCGTATTGCAATAGCAGCAATGCTCGACCATTATTTAAAACCCTAGTCTTAATAGTATGATAGTTTTTGAGTTGTTTATTTCTGATTCTTCTTTATAAGAAGTTCTCTCTCTCTCTCTCTCTCTCTCTCTCTCTCTCTCTCTCTCTTTAACTTAGAGTTTGGATCTTGTGTACAGAGTGATTTGTAACCTTTAGCCATGTATTGGACCTGCTGTGTTTCTGTTGTACCACTCTGAGGAATGTAATACTAGTGAACGGTGTTTCATTGGTGTTATGTCAACGACTATAGTGTACTACATCATGCAGCGGTATGTTGGGTCACTGCAGAGTATAAGTATGATACCCTTCCTAGCATTTGCTGGAGTAGTGATAATTCCCCTCCCCTTTTTGGAAAGGGATCTTATGGACTGCCCCTTCTGTTAGTACTTGTTATCATTGGGAAATGGGTAATGGTAGCAATATTTGTTTTGGCTGGACAAGTGGGTGGGTGATTGTTCTTTGACGACACTTTTTTGGGATCTTTTCTCTATTTGTAATGAACCTAGAGCAACCGTTGCTGAGGTTTTGGTTACTGATGAAGTTCACTTATCTTTTCGTCGTTGCTTTAGCACTTCAATGCTGGATAGGTGGCAGTACCTTTGTCGGCTGCAAGAGCCAATTTCCCTTTTGCCATAGATGGACAAACCTGTTTGGAGCCTTGAGGCTAGTGGTGAATACTCGGTTAAATCTTTTTATCAGAGAGTTAATGATGGGGGTGTTCGTGTGCCACATTTAGCGGCTATTTGGAAGATTCAAATCCTAGGTCGGGTCCAGGTGTTCTTATGGCTGTTAGCTTATAATCGTCTGTTGACTAGGGATAATTTAGCCAAACGTCGTAGTGTGGATAACCAAACATGTCTCTTTTGTTTGGAAACTGAGACTATTGCTCACTTGTTTTTTGAATGTGTGGTAGCTAGACAAATTTGGAAGATGCTTGCTGAAGTTTTTGGTGGGAACTGTGTATCCAACATTGATGCTTTACACTGCCTTTGGTTATCTGACGGTTCCATTTACTGCATTACTGCAGCTGCTTTACTTTGGTCCTTATAGAAAACTCGGAATTACATGTGTTTTCAGGGGGTTCAGTGGCTAAGCTTGGTGACAGTCTAGGACCGTGCAACCTTAATGCTGAGGAGATGGCGACTGCTGTACAAAGAATCGCGCTCTCGGTTGATGGATAGAAATCTACAGCTTTTGGATTTCAAATAGGGAGAATTACTGCGGATTGCACGCCTAACCTGAAGACGGACGCAGATCGTCGGCAATTCCTCATCGACAACACCAACTGGTCCAGTAGTTAGTTGGTTCTTTTCTTATCCTTCCTGTTTGTGTTCTGCATGAAGTAGTTGAATACCTAAATTTGTAATAATTAGCTAGGAGTTTACATTTTCTCTCCTCGCGTGCTATAATAAAAGTGGGGTGGGGGGGGGGGGGGGGTCGGTCCCCCTGTTTTTCACAAAAAAAATTGCTTGACTATCGAAGTCGAAGGGGCGCTGCCGAACGGCGAGCGCCCGTCAGCCGATCTACCAATTGACGAATGTCCCCAATCTAGCTGAAGCTGCTGGACACAGGCGCGTCAGTTTAACCGAGCCCTAAGGCATGCCATGTAGATGTATCAATTTACAGATGGATTATAAAAAATACTACTCCGTAGCGTGGAGTACTAATTATAATTCTTTTGTTAAGCCAATTGCAAACTATGTACTTATTGTGTACTCTGAAGAATTGTATAAACCACGATGAGAAGGAGACATCGGTAAGTAATTGTTTCAACCTCCAACTCTAGCACTAAAAATGCATATCGATAATACATATTAGGAGCTGCAAAGTTCAACGTTGCTTAGATTATTGACTTGTTAGATGTGTCGGCCGACGTATTATTTAGATTCAAACATGTAGAAGTGCAAATTTTGAAATTGCAAAATACATATGCTTATTGTTTGATGTCAATGTTAGATTTCGTGTATTTTTTTTGAGCTATGGCTCTCATACGATCATTGTCTTCTTCGTCCAAATCTTGGCTCCGTCCCTAGTCGGCGGTGTGTTTTAGTCCTTCTTTATGTTTTTTTGGCAAGTGCTGTCATATAGGAGCGGTGAAGTTCAAATTCTTGGTTTGGGCGATGGAGCTTACAACTTTAGTTCTTTTCGTCACACAATTGTATCCTTACTGTATCTGTATTATTTTCCTTAACAGTTAGTCAGTTACTAATCGATAAACATGTAGTACATGTTTTTGTTACAGGAAAAAACTTCAGAAAATATTCGCGCACGATGCTTCAATAAATGCAGCCCAGTTTCTTAAGACACATATATCCGGCCCAGCACTGCGGAAGTATTGGGAGAGCCTTCAGCTCAAACGACGTATCCTCCACCATTTTATTCTGGCAGAAATGGCTGCGCATGACCCAATAGAAGCCCATTTTCTTTTCTTTTCTTTTCTTTTCTTTCCGCGTGTCGCAAAATCTCTTCCCCGGCGTCAGTGCTTTCCCCAAGTCCCCTCCCCCTCCTCCTCGTCACCGACCCCAACCAGCAGAGCTCCCCGCCCGCGATCTCCCGCCGCCGGCAGCCATGTCCAACCCCGATTCGTCCCCACAAGCCACCTCTTCGTCCACCTCTCCTCCCTCCCACGCCGGCCACATCCATACTCCCATGTGCCGCTCCTGTGGCGCGCCTGCCGCGGCGCCCACCCCCGTCCCCTGGTCCGGGGATTCCCCGCCGCCCGCCTACCGCCCCATCCGCATGCCAGCCATCAACGCGCCCACCAACACCGCCGCCATCGTCCTCTCCCCGGTCCCGCAGCCCCTCCCGGTACCGCCCGCGGCGCCGCCGTTCGCCTTCCAGGCTCCCGCCAAGCGCATCACGTCCCCCGACGACATCGCCCGCTTCCACGCCTCCACCCACGGCCGCCACTTCCTCGGCTTCGTCGCCGCGCTCTCCGCCTCCGTCCAGGGCCGCAAGCTGTCCGACCCGCTCCCGTCCCCTCCCTCTCCCGCCGTCTCCGCGCTCCTGGACCTCATCTCCGCGCTCTCCGCCTTCGTCGCCTCGACCCCGCCGTTCCCGCACAGCTCCCGCTACGGCAACCCCGCCTTCCGCCTCTGGCACGAGAAGCTCGCCGACTCCGTCAACGAGCTGATTACCCCCATCACAGCCACCGCCGCGTCCCCCTCGGTCCTCGCTGGCGCCGAGGTCGAGCTCGCGCCGTACCTCCTCGACTCCTTCGGCAACGGCTCCCGCATCGACTACGGCACGGGGCACGAGACCAACTTCGCCGCCTTCCTCTACTGCCTGGCGCGGCTCGGGCTCATCACCGAGGACGATTACCCCGCCGTTGTGCTACGCGTGTTTGCTGCCTACCTGGACCTCATGCGCACCCTGCAGGACACCTACCTGCTGGAGCCTGCAGGATCGCACGGCGTCTGGGGGCTAGATGATTACCATTTCCTGCCATTTGTATTCGGGGCTGCGCAACTGATTGATCATAAGTACATGAAGCCCAAATCGATCCACAACCCGGATATCTTGGAGAACTTCTCCAAGGAGTACATGTACCTGGCGTGTGTCATGTATGTGAAAAAAGTGAAGAAGGGGCCCTTTGCGGAGCATTCACCAATGTTGGATGATATCAGCGGCGTGCCACACTGGAAGAAGGTGAACAGCGGGCTGCTTAAGATGTACAAGGCTGAGGTGCTAGAGAAGGTGCCCATCATGCAGCATTTCCTCTTTGGTTCACTCATCAAATGGTATGGATCCTGAACACTCTTTATTAGTGTATTATTTCTGATGCCAATTATTGGATCTTGTTAGTTACAGCACGAGGCCATGTGAAACTGCTATTGCTGAAAACGATCGAGATATTATTTAGTGCTTTAATTTCTTCCCCAAGTAAGCTTGAAATTACCATAATGAATTTTAGGATGGAGCAAGTTCTAGTAAGGGGACCCGTAGTCATAGAAGCAAGGCATTATGTGCCACCTATCCATACAGAATATCAACTATAATGAAAACTGAAAAGTTTGGATCCGTATGCATAGTTTGAGTGGTATGATATTAGTAGGAACAAAGTAACAACTGAAAGTTCTTGAAGAAAATGCAACCATTAATCTGCAAGACATTGTGTAGGTGTTAGGTTGGAACATAAATTTGTGCACATGTGCTGTAATGTCTAGATATTGTGTTATATTGCGTTTAGTTAGAGTAAACCTCGATCGATCAAATGCTGATTGACTTTGGTCTATATTCCGGCGATTTGACGAATTTGTTGTAAGTCAGGATATTTTTTTACTGTAATGTAAGTCAGGAATCCTGCAAACCTACAGATATGACTGAGCTATATCAAGAAGGAAATGGATGTCAATACTTATTGATTAGCACGTACTACATGTCTTTGGAAGTGGTATCGTTAGTCCAGTAGACTTTTTGATTCTTGGATGCAATGCGCTGTTAGAAGTAGAGACAATTCCCGCACAGTCCTGTGAGCTATGTTTAAGTAGCTAACTCCATTTTTAAAAACTAAACCACCATGCAAAAATTTCTGCTCTTTCAGGCTGCACTTATTACTTATTTTGTTGTTAAAAAGAGTTGACAAAAGAAGTTTTGTACTTTTGCCATCATGTGAAATCTCGTCTTAAGCATTTATTGAATTTTTTAATTTATTGCTGTCGATTACTTCTGTTGGGAAGTGCAATTTGCTGTTGTGCTTATTGGAAATACGTTATGAAGATGTTTTTAATTTGCTATAGTATGTCCTCAAGAAACATGGAACCACAACACCAACTAAGCTTTATATATCTGTCCCATCACTAGTTAGTGTGCACGAGCAACACACGTTTTGATTAATATTACAAATCGCAATGCAATATATCATAAGCTTCTTGATTGCACATGACTTTTTTTTTCGAAAAGAAAAAATACTATAACTCAAAGTTTCTTGAACGCAAAGAATCCTTTACGTTTTCTCGAAATACTATAACTCCGATCATATTGGTTGAAGTATCTAAAGTGTGTTTCTATGTTTGTTTAATTAACACATCACATCTTCCATGTTTCAATTCTGGAGCACCTTATGATAAACCTAAATTTCTTTTATAAAGAAATCTTTCAATCCAAGCTTGCTTACATCATCATTTAAAAATAAAGTGAAAAGAAATACAGACAGTAGTTTTTTCAAGAATATCTAGCTCAATCTGGATTATCAATAAGCTGAATGTGTGCCATAAAGTGGAGCTTGATTCCATTATTATACGATATTGATGGATCCAAATGTGTAAAGGGCATGATAATATTACTGCTCTTTTGCTTATTGTGACAAGTGGGTCATTAGGGGTCTAATGTGCACTACCATGATCTTCATCGATGACATTTTCAGGTCTTTTACAGTTGTATTTTCTTTCCTTGTATGTTGAATACTGCACACAAATCAGCAACTCCTGCTATATGTCAAATCACACTTGAGAAATTGTGGTAAATCTGCAAATTGTGATTCACGGGTCATTCTCTTGGTGAAAGTCTGGCATCACTTGTGAATCTAATGTTATTAGTGGAAGTTCTTGGGAAGTATCTATGTAAACAACAAGGGCGCCCTGTAGGAAGAGTACAAGCCATATATCTATTTACAATCCTTTGGTAGCTGGTAGCAGAAACTATCCTAGAGAGATGGAATCCAAAGCTAATATCTGGTGTCTTTTTTTTCTTGAGTGAATCACAAGTTCATTGTGATTTTTCTGTTATAAACTTGGGTACCCCGTGCATTACGTTAGTATTGTCTTCAGCAACGCATAATGACTGAAGAAACACACTTACACTGCCAATTTGACTGTTAGGTCTATCCCTCCCACTTGGTTGAAAATAAATATATGATGCATATGCTACAAGCATAATACAACTACTGAACCATGAAAGAGAAACCTCAGAATCTCCTTGCTGTCTTTCTGAATGTGTGAAATGAAAAATAACAGGAGACATCAGTCCCATAACAGCCATCAATAGTAAACCTGAGTTCACAACATCAGTTTCCCAGAACAAATAAAATTTTGATTTTACTATCAGAGGCTTACAATGGAAAAACATACCCTTCTATAAACTTGATTTTAAGTGTAAAAGAAAGAAAGAAGGTTTTGCACGTTATGTTTAAGTAGACTTCTTGATTCTTGGATGCAATTTTCTGTTGGAAGTAGAGACAATTCCGGCACAGTCCTGCGAGCTATGTTTAAGTAGCTAACTCCATTTGAAAAACCAAACCGCCATTCAAAAATTTCTGCTCTTTCAGGCTGCACTTATTACTTATTTTGTTATTAAAAAGAGTTGACAAAAGAAGTTTTTACTTTTGCCATCATGTGAAATCTCGTCTTTAGCATTTATTGAACTTTTTTATTTGTTGCTCTCAATTACTACTGTTGGGAAATATAATTTTAGTGTTGTAGTTATTGGAAATATGTTATGAAGATGTTTTTAATTTGCTAGTAATCAATGTTCAGGAACCGTGGAACCACAACACCAAACTAAGCTTTATATATCTGTCCCATCATGAAAGAAACATCAGCTAGCAATCAATGTTCAGATGCTTCCTGGCATGTGCTTTAGTTGATAGCATGAGTTAATGCAACAGTGAAAATAGTCGAATAGTCTTATCATTTCCGTCTGCCTTGGACCTCCATTGTGATGTCCTGGATTATCTTAGCTTTCCCGTCATGATCATTGAGATCAATCTGACCATTTCATGGTCAGATTTTGCATTTTGTACACACTGCATCAAGTTACTGCATGAGATGGTTTTTAGTTTGTTCGCACAAAATTGCTCCTTTTGCTTATTGACTCTTGTTGGGAAACCACAGAGAATTACTGTAACAATGGATGCTACAGCTGATCTGTGTAAGTGAACTTGTCCATGCCCATTGTTTTTGAGGCCTATCTCTGTTTTCACGTCGTCGCCTAAACGTCGCCTAATCGCCGCCCAGTCGTCCAGTCGCGCTGGAGCAGACGACAGGGAGAGACGCCCAGGAAATCTGACTTAGGCGGGCGCCCAGGGAAAAAAATCGTCGCCCCGTTCGACTGGGCGTCGACTGGATGGTCTCGGGCGCTCGCTCAGGCCAATCGGCGGGAAAATTTGGGGGGAATCGGGAGGGAATGGGCAAATTGGCGGGCACCTCTGACGGCTAAGCCCAATTGAGCGGGAGAGAGAGGGAATCTAGCGGGAGAGAGAGGGAATCTAGCGGGAGAGAGAGAGGGAATCGACCCCTGGAGAAGCGAATCGAGCGGGGCGAGAAGAAACCTGAGCTGCGCCGCCGCCGCCAGGCTTCGTCGTCCGCTCAATCTCCGTCCTCGGGTAAGCCTCCTTCTCTTCTTCTCTCCTCCGCCTCCCTCTCCCTCTCTATTTTCCTCTCGCGTGCGCCCTGCTGTTCTTCCTCGCGTGCGCGTGCGCCCCTGCTGTTCTTCCTTCCGCTGCGCCCCTGCTCCTCCCTCTCTCTCATGTGCCGCTCTCTGCAGCTGAAGCTCTGCAAGTCTGCTTGCTGTGTTATATGCGCTGCTGCTCTGTTCTTCTGTCCCTTCTTTGCTGTTCTATTCTTCTGTCCCCTCTTATTATGTTCCTAAATCTTCTATTTTGCTCGCATAATTTCATTTTCCTGTCATATTATTTTTATTTATTATTATTACGCCCAACGCCCAGTTGTCGCCTAAACGTCGACATGTCGACATGTCGACTCAACTCTTCGAGCTCGACTCGACTCGACTCGTCGACTTCCGAACAAAGAGGCCTATAGATGAATTGATTGTGAATACAAGCTTTTTTCATGTTATGATGATGTTGAACTGGACCTTGTATCCTGTGCATCAGAAGTTTCCGTGCAACCAGCGTTCGAAACCCATGATAAAAGTTCTCAAAATATCTAGAAATAATTGAATACGTCGACCCAATATATATCTACCATGTCACAAAATTTAAATCATAGCCGGAGAAACAAAAAAGACATCATGCTATGCACAATAGTTGATTCAGATTGGGGTATGAATGAATTCGGCCAGTTAACACTACCACAGATGATTTTTTTTTGTTTTGAAACAGGGATGAATTTGTTATTTTCGTTTCTCAAGCTGTAAGTTGAACATGTTAGATGTATGCTATGTCTCCATACCCAGTTGGGCTATGAATTTGGCCCATTAGCACTGCAAAAAAGGCATAGCATGCTGTAATTGAAAATTTTCTGACATGTTGGATGCACACTATGTCTCTTACTAAATTATTTCCAGAACAACATGTAGCATGGGTTTTCAACTTGCACAAAAAACTCAGGGTACACACACACGCACAACAAATACCACCACACACGTGAGGTGCAGTCTTTCTGTAGATTTTGCATTCTTCACCTTTGTTCTGCCTCCTGATAACTGGGATGCACATATATTGCACATTGGTATCGCTTGGGCACTGCTTTCCCTAGTCAGATGACAACAGACAGCAGTACAACAATAAGGTGTGTATTATTTCTCCGATGTGGTCAATTTAACATACATACCCATGTGAGCACAGAACCACCGGAAAAAAAAAGGGGTTAAAACATGCTTAGCTTCACAGCATGTTGGCATATTGACACCTTCAATGCTCCCAAGTCACAGTACTATGTACTATACTCGACCAACGGAAAATAGACTTTATGTGCCATGTGATTAGAGAGAAACATTTTAGTGCGAATTAAGCGAATCGAAGCTTTTTTTACTGCCTGTCTCAATAAATCCTCCATTTGTGATGGATACCTGTTGCTTGGGCTCTCAAATGTCTGAAGTACAAAACTACTAGTACTGTTTGTACACGTTGGTTTGGTAAGGACCAGCCGTGTAACTCTTACACTGTCCTTTTGCTTTCTACTTGATCACCGGAGTTGTACCTGTACGCTTCTTACTGTATCATCATGCATTAATGCTGTCTTCAACATTTCGGGCCATGTGATGATGTGACATGAGGTTTGCCTGTTCCATTTTTACTCCAGGGAGGATTGAGCTTGATGATCTCTCTGCGCCGAGGCCAATCTCCAGGACAACACACCCACGCTCTGCAACTGCAAGCAAACCAAGTACCCTCCTCCTCCTACTCCGTGACGCAAAGGCTGATGATGTACAGCGATGCTGCCCCATGCCAGTAGAAGACAGACCTATATAGATGTTCACCTTTCCATCTATAGGGCCATGGGCTGCTGCCTGTTACGAGATGTGTGCTTTCTGCATGCTAGTGCAGTGTAGTGTTTCGCCATCACGCTGCTGCTGCTGCCGTGTTGCTTCGCTTGAATTCTGGGACCTGTCCCTATTGGCCTCGCGTTTTCCTGAGGACAAAGCTAGTCGAGTACCATTGAATAAACACGCCCTGCGTCGAGGCTTTTGATGTGGACGACTGGAGCGGAACAGTCTCTTGTTGTGTTTTCCGTGACTGCCAACGCCAAAAGCTAAGCTAACCCAGGCAGCTGCGTTTACCTAATGCTTGCCAGTGGTAGCAGTCGGTGTGAGTATCGCGTTGGTTAATAAGTCTATAAATCCTAACCTCCACCAGCTCCTACCTGCTTGTCTCGTATGGAAAGTGTGGCATCGGTGGCGCTGCAGCCTGATTGGTTTTGATTCCTTTTGCATGTGATCCTGCAAGAGACATCGAGTGGCTTCTGCCGTAGATAGTTGCAAGGGGCTACAGGCCAACTGCTAGCCTAATGGATACCTGTTACTGTCATCTGTAAGATGGTCTTGGTGAGAACTTTTTCCTGTGCTCCGTGTTTCTTCACTGGAGCTGCAACCAGATCATGGTTTCTTTTTTTCTTTTTACATGAACCAGATCATTGTTCCTATTCTGTGGTGGTGGAGATTATCTTCCTGCAGAAGCAGCTGGCCTCTCAGTAGCCTGACGAAGGCAAGAAGTTGGCATTGTTAAGCTACTGCCTGGTTGGCCGGTGGTTGGATGCACATAAATTTTGCCTTACCCTGGCAGCGTCTTCCTTTTATGGTGTCGCAGAGCGTTCAGCGATGTGTTCCCCATCTTGGTTTTTAGGGCTGGATAGTGGAGAAGGGGCCTGCACCTGCACAGAGCACTGACTGGCGAAGCAACGATAAATGAGAAACAGAGATCGGTGAAATGATCCATCTCTGTACGCATCCTTGACGTACGTACGTACCCCAGCGGCAAAGTATTGCTCCCAACTGCTGTTGCGTTGCGTGCGAGAGTTGGCCAGAGCGTTTGCTTCCAGACGCAGTTTTTGCTTCCAAACTCTGGCCATAAGATAGTAAGAAATCAGATGCAGATAGTATCTTGCAGTAAATAATGATTCTTAAAAGGATAGGAGTATTTCAATTTCCGCCGGCCACCCGTGCAATTTTGTCGGCACGTGTGTCACACGGTTGGGATGGTCAGCCTGAGGTGTTACGGTTTTCATAATTCCCAAACTTAGCCCCTGTAAGTTTTCTCCTATCTGAACCATAAACGTTCCCCACGGATATGATTATATGAACTTGAAGTCCGAACATGTGGGATCTTCAATGTGTGAGCATACACTTTGGGCGCGTTTGGTAGGATGCCCGAGGGTCAGCCAGGCCCTATGGAGAAGATTTCGGCCAGATTGGATGCCTGCCCGTCATCCACATTGTGGACCGCACGAAACTCGGACCAGACCCGCTAGGAACCGTCGATTCGTCCGTTTCTAGTGAACAATCCTCCTCGTGCTCTCTCCAGATGCAAAAGGAGAGATTCCTTGCACGAGTGCGGCCACGCATGGAAATGGCAGCAACACCGAAAAGGGAAAGGGGGGAGGAGGATTCCCTCACCTCTATTTCTACCCCCCACCTTCACCTCCATTTCGAAATCCACCATTTACCCCATCCTCTTCGAGCTCTAGATTATGGTTATGCACTGTCATTTTATATCAATAGTTTGTGGATGTAGATTATGGTTATGCATTGTCATTTTACTTCAAGAGTTTGTGTTCGATCATTGATGTGTACTCCCATGTTAGACCACGAGCTTGTGTTAGTGCAAAATCGATGTGTGCTGCCATTGTGATACTCCATCGAGTTCTAGCGATAATGGTTTTGTTGTTACATTCTCTTGTGATCCATGTTGAATGTAGGACTCTCTGTGTGATGAATTTACCCATGCCTTGGTCCCATTTGGCGACTCGCAGATCCTGTCGTATGTGGATGATTATCAGCCAGATGCTGAGACTGACATGCAGGTGTCGCAGTGTGTTGTGACCAACTTCCACGACCATGTGCAGCACCTGGCGAAGAAGGTTGCTGCAAAATCGCGAGCAACAAGAAGGCCGAGAAGGCGCACGGGGACGATAGGGCCGAGAAAGCGGCTACAGCGAAGGGTACCATGAAATGGTTGCCTTCATGTCCAGTTTCGTCCTTGAGAAGATGTGCGATATTATCAAGAGCGGTGTTTGAACTGAAAAGGGCTTCAAGGAGGTCCATCTCATAGCATGTGCAAAGGCTCTATTCAACCACTATGAAGTTGATTGTAGCCACACTCATGTGTACAATCACCTCAGGAAGTAGAGGTTGAGGTGGCTCACCATTAGTAGGCTGAGGGACCTTAGCGGTGCTCGATGGTGTGAAGACACCAAGACCATCATCTTGGAGAGTGGACACTATCTCGGGCATATCACGATACAAAGCACACTAGCTTGTATTTGTAGGGAACCATTAATGATGATTCACAACTAACCCACTATTGCAATCGTAGGATCATCCCAAGGAGGTCGAGTTCCTAAACGTTCCCATCCCCAATTACGACGAGATGCAGACCATCTCTCCTACGGCCTGGCCACTGGCAAGTACGCCATGGGCTCAACTCAGCCCCTCAAGACACCTACAACAACTCATGCACCTTCATCTGCTGATGATCACGATACCCAGGAGTCGGACATGGTGATCCTCGATGGCCTTGACAAGTGAGCCGCCGACTACCCTGAAAGGCCAGCTCCTACAGGGAAGAGGAAGTGAGGCGCCCTTGTCGAGGATGAGCTCATGGCCTTCAGCGGCATGACCTGTGCCGTGAGGGAAGTCGCTCAAGCCATCAAGGAAAACAAGCCAGCTGATATGCACCCTGACCTCTACAAGGCCGTCATGGACATGGTTGGATTTTGGGGGAGTCTCTCATGGCTGCTCTCAGCCACCTTGTCGTCAACAAGGACTAGGGTACAAGCTTCATCAGCATGGTTGAGCCACACATGGTGTTGTGGCTTAGGACCCACGCCGGCAAGTACTACGACAAGTAGTAGATCTTGGCTTCATCGAGGACCTAGGGTGGGGATGTGTGTTGGTGCTGGTGATGACGATGATGGTGATGTTGATCTTGATGTATATTTTAGTGGTAGCTAGGTCTTAAAAACTTCTATGGCATGTATATTCTAATGAGGTGGTATATACTAACCCCTCATGTGATGGTGAACTTGTGGTAGTACGACGCCCAATTTTGATGTGGTGGTAGGTTAACACCATAGTGGTAGAATGAACTTGTTATCTCCTCTTGGCTAATGATGAATGCATGCACGCCTTAGTTTATGATATGTTGTGAGGTTTTCATTGGTTGTTATCTGACTTGTTCTTCCTGTTTCTTAGTGGTATGTGGTGTACAAAGGAAGACGGCCAGGTGTATATGATTCATGGACAACAACTACAAAGGAAGGTCAACGGATTCTGGAACAACAACTACAAAGGATGAAATTCTTGGCTGCTGAGGTTATGTCTGTTCAAGCTGTGCCAGTGCTTCCAGCTATGCCTATAAGTGAAAATGAGGACCGAGATACTAACCTCAAGCTCAATTTCATCATCGCCGTTCTTGTGGCAATCGTGAAGCTCATTTTGTTATGTTTCCTTTCTAGTCTCTAGCATCGGTTGCAATATGCAATGGCATGGTAAGCTCACCAGTTGTGAATCATGATAATTAACCAAGTGCGCCCTTATATGGACAACCAAACAACAATGGTTTGAATCAATGGAGCAAAAAAAAAGTGTTTACAGGCTACCAAACAATCTGGAGATGTTTGTCTATTCCAAACAAATCGCGCAACATGACTCAATAACCATTTTAGCCCGGCCATGTCCCTGGAGCCTAGCAGAGCTCCAATATCGTAAGCATGGCATGATGTTTGCTACCAAACCCGCCATTGGTAAGCGGCCAGCGGGCAAGGACAGGATGAAAAAGATGAGATGAACAGTCGTACACGATAGGGTTAAAGCCTTTGCAAAGCACACAGTATAGCGACCGTACCGAAGCGGGTTTAAGTACATGTGGTGTACTAGTATCATTCACTTGGTCCTTGACACTGACATGACGTGGGAACTAGCACATTAACTCCAAATTAATGATGCTAGGCTGTAGTGGCGAACCGACACGGACGGCACCAGATGCAGACATCGTTCGATTAGCTATCTAGGATATTGCGAACTCAGGATCATCTTGGGCGTCTCGTGTGGACAAAATGTATTTTGTCTCCGTCACGTTTAATAAGTTTTCTTAACGAGAGAGAGAGAGCGCGCGCGCGCCATGCATGTGTGTTCCGGGGGACCATGCCAGTGGCGCACGCATTCTTTAATTTGATGTTGGCGTGTATCATCAACAGGCAAACAGTGGTTGGTTGTGATTGTCAAAAAGGACAGGGAAAAAAGTGACCCGATCGATGCGCACAACACTTTGTGCTTTAGTTCGTGAAAATGCTGATGAGCCTATGGATCTAGGCGACGTTTTAGGTCCGATTTGTTTGCATGAGTTTCACATGATGGCTTCTGTAGGATTCCAATATGTAGGATTGTTTCATACGGGTTGTACTTTGGAATCTAAGAATTAGGTTACGAAATATATATTCCAGTGAATTGGATTTTTTAAGTCTCGATTTTATAGGAATTTTTAACGTCCATTCCAACTTCTTTTTAAGACTCGATCGCGTAGGACGGAAATACGTTTTTTTTTCCTATTTTTCATCCAAACAATAATTCCTGCACTTTTGTTGTGTTTTGCAATCCTTTGTTTTACACCAAAAATCTGTCAGAATGCTAGTATGTTTTTTCCAACTTCTCCGGTACTCCGATCCAAAGAGCCCATGAATTCATTGGCATGTGAGACGCTACTGTTGTCCACGCTCTAGCTTGTAGGAAAATCGATGCACCCTTTCGGATGGACAACTCGTAGGTTTCTTGGTGAAGATGTCTTCTTCTCCGAGAAACTAGAGTGGACATATTTCAGCTTTAGCTTAATATATTCCTCTAGAAAACAGAATAGTTGATCGCTCGGTCTTTGCACCCGAAGGTGCACACAGTCTAAAAAAGGAAATACATACAAAAGAAACAAGCAACCAACACATTGTGAACTCAGATATTGCAAAACCTGTTGCAAATTGTCACTCATGTTGGGATATTGGTGCCCCGAATTGCTGCAACGCAGACCAAGTTCTCAGCCAGCTCCTACGCAAGAACATAACCTGCAAAGGAAGCTTGGGATTTCTTCTTCTTCTTCTTACAAAAACAACATAACGACCACGTGGAAAACCAACATAATGCAAGGGAATCCTCTGAAGCCCGCTTACCAATCATATGTGTGATTTTTTTTTGACAGAATCATATGTGTGATTTGTGGGGCATGGGGTGATTAAAATAAACGACGGTCGCATGTCAAAGTAAGTCATGCGCTTAAGGAGACATCAAGGAAGAGATCGATGTTGAATAGTCACCTCTTTGATTGTAGAAGACACAAAACTTGCTCCCATTCCAACATAACTACGCTTAGCCATGGTATCCTTTGTCAATAGTAGTACTTTGTACCCAAAAGAAGTTGACCTTGAGAGGCGTAATCAACTTGCAAATGTGTGCACTGTGATTGTGAAACCCAGAGACGACTATAGCTAATTGATTTGCATATGAGCTAAGCATGAACTTCTGAGAAAAAAGATTGATGAATATTCTACCTAAATTAGACATCGACCTTACCATTTAGACTAGCACTTGCTAACTTGTCACAAAATAAGTTCCGTTGTATCAATTTAGGCTGAGCAAGCGCCCACCTAAATTTGTTTTTTTGGTTGAGCCATACTCAAGCTTAGTACTCCCTTCGATCCATAGTAATTGTTCCTGAATCGGATATATCTAGCACTAAAACATGTCTAGATACATCCACTTGAATGACAATTAATATGAATCAGAGAGAGTATTACAAATTAGGACTAAGGATTCACGTAGTGGTGATTAAAAGAATCTTGTTTATGACTTATGAGTTTACTTAATTCACCATTTTAACTAAAATTCAGTTATGTTTATGGAAAATTTCATGTTACATTTTTAGTGAATTCAACGTTTTACTCCTTATTTGTGATTTTGCGACAATGGTTACCCCATTTATTTTTTTATGCCACATTTTACCCTCAACTTGTGAAAATGTGTTAAGTTTTACTCCATTAACATTTAGCGCCGGTTCTTGCAATCTGACAAACATCAGACCAATATAGATGCTAAGGCAGAGTAAGAAACTTTTTTGATCTCGGTTGTTTCTTCTCTTCTTACACCATACATTGCTTATCCACACCACATCCCTATTCCTTGCAAACCTAGCCAATCACCGATTGTCCACACCGCCCTCACTGTCGAATCCATAACCCTATTTATGTTTGAGCAAGAGAAATAATAGAGAGAAATGCGGGATTTGGTACAAATCTGGTGGAACTAACTGAGGATCGCATGGATACGATATTAGTGTATGATACTACCTTTATAATACATGGTATTATCTAGTAGTACCATGATCTTATCATATTTATTGAATTACAGAATCTTAATGTAAATTTGTGTTCAAGATCTTATTTGACATTATTTTTTCTATTTTTATGTGCTATGATACCATCATGCTCTCTCTCACATTAGTTGTAGTGTCACGTCGCATGCATGTGATGCATGATACCACTTATGATGTTTCCATTGTGAGTAGTTCTGATAGAGGGGGCCGGGCTATCAAACCAGGGGTGAACAATTAAACGGGGGTAAATCTTGGCACACCGTGACTAGTCGGATAAAACGTGGCACACCAAATTAAATGGGTAGACACTATCACCAAATCATAAACAATGGGTAAGAAGTGGACTTGACTCCATATTTTTATATAGAAATATGTGGTCGAAGATTCACCCTGAATATTATGTGGCTGTCCAGAATGGCTTGAATGAACTTTGTACATCGAATTAATATATTTTTCATCTGAAAAGTATGCACTCGACAAGTATTAAGGAACTGTAAAAGCCATCGTATCCTCTGTGCATAACTAAATCGGCAGCAGAGTCAAGGAATGCATCTTTGGCGAGTGAACTGAAGCAGCTTCTGAACAATAGACGAGCGTCTAGTCTAGTTTGAGCAAAAAAGCTGCAGTCTGCATGTGGAACGGTGGAGGGCGCACGTAGAGCCGGAGCTAGAGAAAAGAGATCGGGGGCATAGGCTGGGTTGTGACTTGAGAGACAAGAGGACGTACCCCGGCCCCGACCGCGAGCCCATCACGTCTTCAAGTAGGAGCATAGGACAAGAAGCCCGAGTGCGCCTCACGCCGCGTCGATAGAAGTTCTATAGCTACAACTAGAACCTCAAAGTTCTCTAGCATAGTGCTTGTTCTCTAGCACAAGCATAGGAAGGACAATGATCAGGGTGAGCTTGTGATCCGCCTCGAGGAGCTGCGTCTACTCTTGGAAGTAAGTAATGAAAAGGGTTGGGTTGCGGCTGTGGTGTGGTTTTGCGTCCGGGGGCAGGGCGAGTTGCTAGGGAAGAGAAGAGGATGGGTGTTGTTGATCAGTTGAGCGACGCTGAGAGGCCATGAGTGGTTGCTAGTGAAAGAGACATGGGCGCATGATCGAGACGGTGATGTTGGACTTGCGCCCTCTCTAGTTAGAGTGGAGCAGGTGTCTCCAAGGCATTTAATTAAAACAGAAGCGATATTTTATATTATATAAATCTGAATCTTTATCAAGAGGGAATATAATCGTCCCCGCAAAAAACATACAATATCAGAAGGTAGAGTGGATTCCATTTTATACTCATACTCATAAGTGCACATTTATGACAACTCTTAGTACTCCCTCGTGATCCAAATTAATTGACTCGAATTTGTCTAGATACGGATGTATCTATACATGTTTTAATGCTATATACATTCGAATCTAAACAAATCAAAGTCAATTAATTTGGATCGGAGAGAGTATTTGAAATTCCTAGCCATATTTTAATTACCTCCTAGTTTTAACAACGTGACACATTTTATTAGTTAGCACCACCTCCCCTCCACGTAGCTCATGAGTGGCTAGGCGCTTGATTCATCGCACCCGTACCGTAAAATCGCTTGGGCCACTCACTCCAGCCTATGTTATATTTTGATCCAAATTCAGTAAGAAGGCTAACAACGAAGCGAAGTGAGGCCCGTCGCCGGTAGGTTGGGCAAGCAAAGAGAGCGTGTTAGCCCATATCATACCCAACAATGACGCCTAGGGATGCGGAGGCCAAAGCCCCCCCTCCCCCTCCCCCCGTATGGATCCTGATGACCTAGGTTTCCACAGTTATACATATCTCTTATAAGCCTCCAGTTGGGATAAGTTGTATCTGAGAAAATCTTTGGCGTTATGTAAACACTTCTCATATAGTGAAGTTTTATTATCTAGCAACTGTTGTTTTTTATCTTTTTGTTGGAGAGGTTATTCACGTTAAATCTTGTGTCCTCGTGCGTGTGGTTTGTTTGTTCTTTGTTTTATTTGTTTGTCGCGTTAATGAAACACTTTGCGTTTATCGAGATGCCTAAGAAATCTCTAGGCAGAACGAAGGTGAAAGGAATGGGGGGAGGGTGAAATGCATTTCAAAGAGGTTGGTTTGTATTAACATCATGTAAGGCAGGTGTAGGTGTCGGGGTGATTCACTTTAATGTCCACGAGTTCACGAGCCCGTGCTCTGGGTTTGGAGTTGCATGCAATCAAACATAACGGACCAACGAGTTGTAAAAACTATTCAGAGGAGAGAAAATAAGTTAAATACAATTCAAAGACAAATGCGGTCGTTTGGACTCGAAGAAAAACGTTTGAACTAAAATACGACCGTGAGAAGCCCCAATTATCTCTTCTTTGGCCCGTCCTATTAGTATTTCCTATTATTTTTGCTGGTGTGGACTAGTTGACCCCGTCTGGACCAGGTCTTCTTCCCTCCTCTTCCATTCTCCCCCAAAACCATATCTCACCTCCGGCTCCTCCTCTCCAAATTGGAGCTCACCGTGGCTCTCCTTCCCTCTCCACCATGGCCAGTCAGCCCCACATTCCCCTAATCTGGCCTCGTTGTCGTGTCCGCTAGTCCCAATCACCAGATCAAAGCTTAGTGTCTCTTCCCTAGAACCTCCCCCTCATCAATTCCTCTCCAATAGAGGAGAAAGGCCCACCGGAAGAACCACGGAGGTTATCGGCCATGGGAGGTTGCATTTTATATCGCACCCCAAGCATGGTAGCCCTGGAAGACGAACAAGAAGCTTTGTACAATTGTCTCCAACACCATGTCTTCACCCTGGAGAACGTCATGGTATCGAATAATCGCGAGGGATTATTTGATCCCCCCGGCTTGATTCTAAGCTTGGGGAGATCTATAACCCCGGATGTCACCCGCTGGGTTCGAGTCCGGGTCTGGCACCCCATCCCCGCCCTGCCCCATACCCGCCCCCGGCAGTGTCGCCGGGTACAAAACTCCACCAGACCCGACAACCGCTGGGTATTTGGGACCCGACGGGTACCCGCGAAAAAATGACACAATGTTGTTCAGCTACTAACTAACAACAAATATAACAAAACTGGTACAGGTTTAGCAGCAAATATTCAGCAACAAACTGATAGCAAAAAAGCAGCAGCAAATATTCAGCATATACTCACAAGTTCAAATATACAATATATAATATAGCTCACACCTCACAAGTTCACAACAAATCAACAACATAGCTCACATGTTCACAGAATCACATCAATATAGCTCAAAGGTTCACAAGTCACAACTCACAAGTCACAACAAATGGTCCATGAACATATTACAAGTAGGTCACGGCAATATTACAACAACAAATGGTACACAAACATATTACAACAAAAATTCCAGAATAACAACACATAGGTGACGACCAATTCCATCTCCAATACTCCATCCAACAAGCTCCAATCTCCAAATCCATTTGCAACGAGTAATATGATCACATGGAGGCCAAAGATGAATCCTATAACAATATATACTGGCAAACATAAGTTACTCTTTTTTCATTATAGTCATAGAAATATTTTAGAATTAAGCACAAATGCATAATCATACTTACATCATCCTCTTCTTGTTTGTCTTGAAGACAAGTCCAAAAGCTGCCTTCACCAATATGAGCATCTACAAGGAAACAATTTTGCACATACAAGAATGTAAACTCACAAGCATAAGTAAGAAAATACATAAGAAATAAATGTTAAGAAAATGCATTATTTCCTCACCTTTGTACTTATTTCTAAGCCAATCTTGATAGCACATCAATACCTCAAGCATGTGAGAAGTGAGGCGGCTCCTATGTTCATTGATTATCCTGCCACTAGTACTAAATGCAGATTCTGAAGCAACCATTGTGACTAGAATAGAAAATACATCTCTTTCAACCTTTCTTAGTGTTGGGTATCTTGTGCCAGCCACTTTCCACCAATCCAACACACTAAACTTCTCGGTATATGGCACTAAATTGTCTGACAAGTAATGGTCCATCTCACCTTGAAGTATAGCTGTTGCAGGCCTTTGTTGAGGCACAATATCATGGAAGAATGACATGATAGAAGGAGCAGGTATTGAAGATAAGGAACATTATGCGGCTTCTTGATATCCATCTCCTTCCACCTCATACTCCTCGGTCAATCGATGGAGATTAGCAACTACTTCGTCAACTTTTTCTATGCAGTCATACGAGGTTGGCTCAATGCCATGAAGCATTGCAAAACATGCAATCGACATTTGCTTCTTATATATAGGGTCAAGTAGTGTAGTTTCAACACCCGGATTTTTAATCCCAGATGCCTGTTATGTCGTACATCGTAATCTTAGGATTACCATTTTTGTGAGACATAACAGATTGGTACCATAGTTCATCATCCATTACAAATCATAATAGTCTTACAAATAGTTGATCTCATGATCAAGTCTGATTACAATCAAAGCAACGGAATAATAATAGAGGTAGCATGGTCGGGGCTCCATCTTCAGGGTCACAGGCAATGCTGACGATGGGAGATGATCCTAGTTATCGTAAGCGTCCTGCTGTCCATCTTCCTCGTAGTCTCCTTCATAGTATGGCCATAGGAATAGCCAGGGACAAATCCATGAGTACTTTGAAGTGCTCGCAAACTTTCAATAAAGCAATAACGCCATTCTAATAGTAATCCTAAGCTCTAGGTTTGTTTGTCACAAGCCAATTTTATTTCAACCAGTGTCTAGTAGTAAAAGTCTAACTTTAGTTGTCTAAATTACTTAGGTGGGAACCTAAATTAATCTCCACAACTTGTGGGATCAAGTCAAAGTCATCTTTCAAGTCACGGGTCATTTTGGAAAACATCTAACAATGGAACAGTATGGCCATCCAATTGTCCATAACCACGGACGTAGCTATTCAAATAGTTTGACACTCTGCAGAGGTGGTACACTTTTACCACAACATTCTATACATCCATTAGGAATAATTCTGAATCATCATACTTCGTATGCGGATAATCAATAACCTTTCAATTACACAACCTAGTATAGGCACCTCCCCTATGAGTTTGGCCTCCCAACCATGACCATCTGTCATCTTGGGCACTGTATAGGTGGACAGTCACATTCACAAGGTAGCCTCAGCTCACCTTGTTCCGCGAGGGAACCCATACTAAGACATATAAACTTCCAGTCAAGCCCTACCCAAACTCGGGTATTGCGGTTGTGCGGTAAACGTTGGAATGGTATCACATCCGAACCCAACCATCAGTTTTTATCAACGTCAAGTCACATACTTCATTCACCATCATCTTCAAGTCATTATGTCCATAACACATGTCAAAACATTTCATTAGAATGACTCATCATTCCAAGGTTTTCATAATCATTTGTTCCCATCTAGTGATCAAGTTTAGTTTAGCACTAGCATCTATCAAATAGGGGTATGTGTCACTAGTTGTAGGGTACTAAGATGGTGTATCTACCTTCATCAAGTTCCAAGCTCCTCAGGACACTTTCCTCATTTTCCACTAATCATCCAATTAATTAACTACGGAACAACTTTGCGAAAGGTAAAGCTTGCAAGTAAAACTGGTATTTGGTATAGTAAAAAGGGGTATCACAAAGGCTTGCAAGTGGGACTTGCATGGTTTAGCTTAGCTTGCCTTGGTTGGAAAGGTGGTCGAAGTTCTCTTCCTCATCTTAGTAGAATTCCTCCTTGTTGTTGCCCGGGTTGATACTAGCGTCTATAAATAAATACGAGGTACACAATCATCAAACAATACTTAACTACTTCTATTTATCATGCAAGGGTCATACTAGATGATCTAGCATCATCCCTATCATTACAAGAAAGGGTAATAAGATTTTATTTATCTTATTTTTAGGAAAGTAATTTCTACTCATTGAAAGGTTGCTTAGGATTTAATATTCTCCAAATTAAAAATATGGGATCATATTGAAAGATGTCATCACCACATACTCTAATACTTGGGAATGTGATTTAAATTGGTTGGCCTAATTTATAAAGTTTAACACTATTATTTAATAATATTTAAGTGGCTAAAAATGACTAGAAACTCATTCTTTTAGTTTTGGTCCAGGACTACTATATGTAAGTATGTAGATTTTTACATATTCAGAAAGGTCTTGACAAATGTGATTTTAGAGAGTTGGAATCAACTCAAAATCACCTATGGTTGATTTTAGAAAAATGTTTGAAGTTGCAAAAGCTACTGGCTTGTAATTTTTACTGAGGGTGATCCATAGTTTCAAACTGTTTGAATCCAACAGGAGTGATTAGAGATTTTCATCTACTTTCAGACAAAATTTGATTCATTCAATTTGGTGTAGTGAATCTCTTTGAATTAATTTTTAAAGTTCACTACAGAAAATGTTTTTGAATAAAAAGGAAAATGCTAGATTTGAATTACTGGGCTCGCGCGGGAAACACTACTGGGCTGACCCAACTGCACAGCGCGCTCACTCAGGCTAGTCCAACGCGTCAGCGAGTCATCTAATGCGAAGTGGTATCGATCACTACTGGCCCTATAATTACAACACGATCTTCGATCGAGGTTCATCATCTACGCTGCAGTGCTCCAGCGAGATTCTGACCTAGCGGCATGGCGGGGGTGGCTGGGGGCTTACCAGGGCTCCAGCTAGGGTTGGTGGTGCGGGCAAACGAGCTTGTCGATGATTGCAAGTCGAATGGAAGTCACGACAACTCCTGGGTGGCTCCAATCGGCGGCGCCTTTCCCTTACGGCAGCGGTGGACTCCGATCAAATTCCGGCGACAGGGTGCTCGCCTTACTCTGGTAAAAGGTCAGGGGTGTTTCTGAGTGAGAGAGGAGTGGAATGGTGTGAAGATTGAGGCTGGGGGAGGGGTCTATTTATAACCTCGAGGGTAAGGCAGTGCGGCATGGCAAGGGCTCGTTGGCGATATAGCTACAGGTCAAGCTAGGCATGTAGAAGGGCATGCGTCAACGCTGTTGGGTGTGGCAATTGATGGCGCGTGACAACGCTTCGTTGGAAGACCCCAAGAGCAAGGTATGATGAGCATAGCAGTAAGTCGTCCCTTAGTAAGAAACCAAGGTTATCGAACCAGTAGGATGAAAGAAACGTCTCAAAGGTGTTGGTAGCAACTTGGAAACCTGCACAACACAAACTCAAGACTTTGTCCCAACAAACAACGAGGTTTCAAATCTCACTGGTTGCTGTAACAAAGGATTAAATGTATGGTGTGGAAGGTGATAGTGGTTTGCAGAAATTAAACAGGCAACTGGCACTGTGGCATCTTGTTAATAGGTTAGTACTAGAAAACATATAAAAACACCTCAAAGTGTAGACAAAGCAAAGCAAAATAGATACTAAACAAGCATGGAACATCAAAAATTATAGATACGTTTCCGACATATCAAGCATCCCCAAGCTTAACTCCTCCTCGTCCTCGAGTAGGTAAGTGATAAAAAGAATAATTTTTTAGGTGACATGCACCATCAGAATCAAGATCAAACCATTTGCAAGCATTGAAAGCTGGGAATCAAAGAACTCTAAACATGAGTATGAAAGATGGAGTTCTAACAGTAAGACAAAGTAATTACGCATGCAACATGAAAGGTTACAAACAAATATCATGAATAACATGCATTGAAAAATGTTTGTTTGTTTCACATACAGAAAACATGGCATAGTGGCATTCAGCTTGTTCCTCATGGAGTAGCAAATAGATGCATAGGACACCTTCAAAGTTCATAAGAGTGACTAGATCAAATAGCACAAGAACAAGTAATATCAACAATATGCATCAATCAATAAGTTTTGGGACAATCCACATAGAACTAAGAATAGCAACTATGCTCTCTTAACTGGTGCCTAAGGATAGAAGGTGGAGACTCGATATAATGGTGGAATAAAGGCCCTTCATAGAGGGAAGCAGGGATTTCAAGTCTCAAAAAGAGCTTTCAAAAATTATGGTACTTGTTAGCTTTCAGCTCTCATTGCCCCTATCGTAAGCATCTTGAAGTGATTAAGGTTAAAGTGAACAAACTATGTAGTATATGCTTGACAAAGTATAAGTTGGCAATCTCATGTCCCTTGAGTACGAGGGCCGCTCCTCAACTTTAGTCACGTAAGTTCTTGTCATAGTAAGTACATGTGTATCATAGAGAACCGCCAACGGGGTACCCCTTGCACATGATATAGGAGCTATCCCATATCAAAATAACAAGGAAAGCGGACAATGAGCATCTCAACAATCTTCTTATTTACCATGGGAAAATGGTGCTTTTCTCTCTCTTTCCTCTTTTCTCATCTCTTTTTTTCTTTTTCTCAATCTCTTTTTTTCTATCTCTCTTTTTTATAAGAAGAATGCTTCATAGATTGCTCACTATGGTGATGCTGCAAGTTTCCACCATGATTAGGCATGGCTTAGGCTAGAGGCCTAGGCATTTCTCTAACACACATACATAACTCCATGGAATTACAAGCTCCCCTTTCATTTCACACCAACGACATCCATAGACAAAAGAGCATGATATCAACTGTGTACAAAGTACAAGTGCAATGTTGAAAGTGTTCCCCGTGACAGCACGGTTCTGCTAATTCCAACGTATAAGTGCAAGCATATACAACATAGGTGACAGAATGGTTCAAGTTTATTAGGGGCAAGAAAAATAAAGTGTGCCATAAAGTTCGTGAGAGCTTTAATCACTAAGTTTTCACATAACAAAATACTTTTTAACTGGAAGATAGATGAAAACAAGAATATACTTGGAATGGTGTAACACACCATGCATAGGAATTTATAGTGGACACTTTGGAATAATGTGGTTTCTTGGGAGTTGTATGCATGAGTAGAGCTTACTCATACAAGTGGAGGCTAGCAAAAGACTGGGAGCGACCAACTAACAGAGCAATAATGGCCATAATCATGCAGAGCAACAAAAAAATACTAATCAAAGCATAAAGTGGTACTAAAGTCAAGGAATAAATGATCATAGAGGCTATGGTGACTTGTTCATAGTCATAACATGGTGTGAGCATGTGCCAAATCAACCCAAACAAAGCATCAAAGGAGAATACCACGATACTATGCTTTTGTATGCTAAAACAACGCATGATTCATTCAAGGTACACTAAGAAATCCCAATTGTTTGGAACAAGTCATGCTACAGAAATAATCACTAAGCATAAGGTCAAAACAACACCTAGCATGCCATGCTAAAGTCTAAGTCACAGTCAAAGCAAGCTCCTTTTGTACTACTCAAGCAAGAACTTTGTACTCCTCTCCAACACTAATCAACTTATTTGAAACAATACAACAATAAAGGGGGTCCAAACTACTTTATTCAAGCAAAATAAGCAAACTAAACGAAAACTAAGACACTCCAAGAACAACAATACAGTGCATGAAACAATAAAAACGACGTGTCTAGAAAGACCTGAGCTTTTTATTGATAAAGAAGGGGATGCCTTGGGCATCCCCAAGCTTTGATGCTTGTACCTCTTGAATATTTCTTGGGGTGAAACGGGGTGGCATACCCAAGCTTGATATTTTATCCATTCTTCATCTCATTACATCATTCTCTCTTTACACCTGAAAATTTTCCTTCATACAAAACTTCACACAATATTCATTAGCAACATTAGTGTATTTAAAAGATAATAGACCTTTGGGTTTAGCTTTAGAACAGCAAAACTTTCACTAAAAACACAAGATACTGTAGCAATTCCCTCAAAAAGCTCAATTTCCCAAAAATAACCCAAAAAGGAATCAATAAGAAGCAAATGCAAATAATGGCAGAAATCTATCAAAACAGACCAGCAGGTAGAAACCGATTTTTTAGAAGACATTATGTTGATCAAATTAAGAAGTGTTGAACTAACGAAAGTTAGCTAACATACTGGGGGATTTATTCACAAATATTAGCTCAATATGATTTACAGAGATTCCTCACGAATTTTTATGGTGGAGCACAAAAATATGTTTCGGGACAGCAACTCCCCAAATCTTAACTTCCCTCTCATTAGAGGTTATTATTGGCACAAAAAGCAAACAAAAATGATAAGGAGAGGTCATTACTGAACTAATAACTTCCAAGACTCAAGAAAACTCTTGGGTTATCTTCCAACAAGTACTTTTCTTTAACGCCTTTAAGTTAGGCACAAGAAGCAAGAATCAAGTAATTTCAAATGAAGAAGTATTAAGATCAATACTTGCAATCTCTTCAACTAGGAAGGGTATGTCATCCAAATGAGTTTTGGAGGATCCCTTCTCATCTCTTCTTGGTTCACTACTTTCATCAAATGGATTTTCACGAACAATCCAATCAAAATTCTTTTCTAAGGCTTCATGCATTCCAACAATTTTAAAGGGTATGGGTATCTTAATTTCTTCTCTAGGTTTGGTTTTATCTAAAGTACCCATAACATCTACACATGATCCTAGCATATTAAAACGTTCAAAGACCTTTTTGGCTTCCTTAGCAACATCATTGAACTCTTTTAGTAAAGTTTCTAGGATAAATTCTCTCTCTTTAGCATCCTTTTCTTCTTTTAGTTTAAGGAACAAGATTTGCATCATGGGGTTAAGGTTAACAAACCTAGCCTCCAACATATAAACTAAAGAAGCTACAGCAATTTCATAATTAGGAGCAAGTTCTGCTATAGATCTATCCTCAATATCCTCATGTTTACTAACATGATTGAAGAATTCTTCAATATTTTCTTTCCCAATTATAGAGCCACTACCTATTGAAAGGTCTTTCAGGGTGAACTTGGGGATCAACATGGTGAGCTAGAGCAAGGTGACAACTAGAGCAGGAGCTAATTTTTGTGTGTTTTTTATAAGAGAAATAAAACCAAACTAAACTATTTTTTTGGATTTTTTTATAAAAAGAGGGAAACAAAACCAAGCAAAAGAAACTAAGCAAAACAAAAGCAAAAAAAGAGAAAGGTTGAGAAGGACTCCCCTTGTGAAGATGTCCTTAGCCTCCCCGACAACGGCGCCAGAAAACTTGTTGATGGCGCGTGACAGCGCTTCGTTGGAAGACCCCAAGAGCAAGCTATGATGAGCACATCAGCAAGTCTTCCCTCAGTAAGAAACCGAGGTTATCGAACCAGTAGGAGGAAGGAAACGTCTCAAAGGTGTTGCTAGCAACTTGGAAACCTGCAAAACATAAACTCAAGACTTTGCCCCAACGAACAGCGAGGTTGTCAATCTCACCGGTTTCTATAACAAAGGATTAATTGTATGATGTGGAAGGTGATAGTGGTTTTCAGAAAGTAAACAGGCAACTGGCAT
This sequence comes from Avena sativa, assembly GCA_916181665.1. Classification (NCBI taxonomy): domain Eukaryota; kingdom Viridiplantae; phylum Streptophyta; class Magnoliopsida; order Poales; family Poaceae; genus Avena; species Avena sativa. Next base: position 89,387,898 of record OV702285.1, on the reverse strand, counting down.
TGTGGCATCTTGTTAATAGGTTAGTACCAGAAAATATATAAAAACACCTCAAAGTGCAGACAAAGCAAAGCAAAGTAGATACTAAACAAGCATGGAACATCAAAAATTATAGATAAGTTTTCAAAGTATCAGCGATCGTCATGCGAGTGGTGGCTCGACAAGGGGCGGTCTTAGTCGGTCGGGCGACGTCGGTGTTCTGTGCGGGTACAGTGGTCAAGGGGTCGCATGGTGACCAATGGGAATGTCTGGGTGGTGGCTGGTGACACCATAGTTGCGAGTACAGGCGGAGAGGTCGAGTCGTGGCGTGTCTGCGTGAGGCGGCTGCGACGCTCCGTCGTGCTCTCGGCATGTCCGTGTCTTAAATGGGTGTGGCCGTTCTGGTGTCTCCGCGTCTTGCCGTTGGTCGAGGGGTGGACAGAGATGGGCGGTAAGGTCACGGCTACTAGCTAGACATTGCGAGCGAGTGAGGCGTGGCCTGTGGCGTGCTGTCCATGTCCGAGTGACATGGTGAGCTCGGGTACCACTTGCATTGATCAAGATAGTGAAGAGGAGTGGCTCAATTGCACGGCTGGGTACTGGGGGTGATCATGGGTGAGATAGGGCAAAGATTTGGAGTACAATGGACGAGTAATTGATTGATCATAAACAATAGATAGTCCGTAGTTGTACTGTGATCACCAAGTGTTCGATCAAATGGCCGCATGAACTAAATCATCACCAAATCCAATGAATTTTGGTGAGTGATCTGATACTAATATTGGTAGTCTCTGGGTGCTTTTGAATTTAATTAATAGATGCTTTTGTTAACCCTTGATGGTGCTTGAGAGCGCTTCGTCGGGAAACCCCAAGAGCAGGGTGTGAAGAGCACAACAGCAAGTCTTCCCTCAGTAAGAAACCAAGGTTATCGAACCAGTAGGAGGAAGGAAATGTCTCAAAGGTGTTGCAAGCAACTTGGAGACCTGCACAACACAAACTCAAGACTTTTCCCCAACAAACAGTGAGGTTGTCAATCTCACCGATTGCTGTAATAAAGGATTAACTGTATGGTGTGGAAGGTAATAGTGGTTTGCAGAAAGTAAATAGTAATAGTGGAAAATGTATCAATGGAAAGATTGGACCGGGGTCCATAGTTCACTAGAGGTACTCTCCTTAGATAAACAAACATGGCATGCTGGGTAAACAAATTACAGCAGGGCAATTGACAGGACTGAGCAAGGCATAACAATGCAATACTAGACATCATGATCCTGTGAGATTCGATTGGGCAATATAAGAAGATACATAGACTGCCATCCAAATGTATCTATGACTAGAAGTCCACCTTTGGGTTATCATCTGAACCCCCTCCAGTATTAAGTTGCAAGCAACAGACAACTGCTTTAAGCAAAGTGTGTAAGGTAAACAATCCACTTGTTCCATGAACAAGAGACATTGTTTTCTCCCTAGTGGCAACAATACATCTACAACCTTAGAGATTTCTGTCACTTACCTTAGATTAAATAGAGGCATGAACCCACTATCAAGCATAAATACACCCTCTTGGAGTCACTAGCAATTACTTGGCCAAGATAGCTACTAACAACGGAGAGCATGCAAGATCACAAACAACACGGACATGATAGAATCAATAAGACAAAACCATTAATCAATCTGACATAGTAATCTCAATATCCACCAGATCCCCGCAAACACAACATGCATGATTACAAATATATGAGATCTTGATCATGAATGGAGCTCACAAGATCTAGACATGAAAGCACAAAGGAGGAGATACAACCATCTAGCTACTACATGGACCCGTAGTCCAGGGTGGAAATACTCACGCTTCATACCGGAGGCTGGCATGATGAAGAAGAAGGCCTCCAGGATGATCTCCCCTCCGGCAGGGTGCCGGGAAGAGCTTCAGATCCCCCCTGATCTAGGGACGATGGTGGTGGCGGCTACAGATGGTTTCGTGGAATATTGATCGGGTACTTAGGGTTTAGGCATCAGGGGTTCTTATAGGCAAAGAGGCGAGGCAGGAGGGCGGCCAGGGGGCCCACACCCTTCCCAGGCGCGGCCTAGGGTGGGCCCGCGCCTGGGGGGTGCGGCTGCCCTATGGCTCCCCTCTGTATCTCCTCTAGACTCTGTGTTCTCCTCGGTGAAATATTGACTTTGGCTTTTGTCCCGTCCAATTCCGAGATTATTTCCTTACTAACTTTTCTAGAACCAAAAACAGCAGAAAATAGGCAACTGACACTGCGGCATCTGTCTAATAGGTTAGTACCAGAAAACATATAAAAACACCTCAAAGTGTAGACAAAGCAAAGCAAAGTAGATACTAAACAAGCATGGAACATAAAAAAAATATAGATACGTTTCTGACGTATCAACCCTAATCTTTATTAATTAGGGAATGATCCTCATTAATATTTTTGGGGTGTTACAAACCTTTCCCTCTTAAACAGAATCTCGTCCCAAGATTCAGGAAAAACTAGGAACTAAAGAGATTGGGAGACTCCTTCCTCATGTAATCCTCGCGCTCCCAAGTGGCTTCTTCTTCAGTATGGTTGCTCCATTGGATCTTGAGAAACTTGATACTCCTGGTCAGGGTGGTCCAGAAAGCTTCTTCCAAAATACGGATAGGTTCTTCACGATAGGTCAGGTCTGGGTTGATTTCCTCATCTCTGTGATCGATGTTCTTGAAAACTTCTGTTGTTTTTGGAACTTCTAAACACTTCCGAAGTAACGAGACATGAAACACATCATGCACGACTGACATCTCTTCGGGTAGTTCTATCTAATAAGATACCTCTCCTCGGCGACTTAGAATCTTGAAGGGTCTAATGTATCTAGGGGCAAGCTTTCCTTTGAGTTGGAAACACTGCATTCCTTTCAAGGGTGATACTTTGAGATAAACAAAATCTCCTATATTGAAGGCTAGATCTTGATGTCTCTTGTCGGCATAACTCTTCTGTTTGGACTGAGCAGTCTTGAGGTGCTCACGAATCTTTGTGAACTTTCTCTTCGGCTTCTCTTAGGATGACAGGTCCAAAAATCTGACTCTCTCCTACTTCTGACCAATTCAGTGGGGGTACGACACTTCCTTCCATACATAAACTCAAATGGGGCCATTTTCAAACTGGTTTGGTAAATGTTGTTGTATGAGAATTCTGCGAAAGGCAGACATTCCTCCCATTTAGATCCATATTCCAACACACAAGCTCTCAACAATCTTTGGGTATTTGGTTTACTCGCTTCCTTTGTCAATCGGTCTGCGGGTGATAAGCTATGCTGAAATTCAACTTGGTTCCTAATCCTTCATGGACTTTCTTCCAAAATCTTGAGGTAAACTGGGTTCCTCGATCCGACACAATGTTCTTGGGGATTCCATGCAAACTGACTATCCTAGCAATGTACAACTCTGCTAGCCTCCAGCTCTGATAAGTGGTCTTGACGGGTAAGAAATGAGCTACCTTGGAAAGTCTATCCACTATGACCCAAATAGAATCATTTCCTCTACTAGATATAGGAAAACCAGTGATGAAATCCATTCCAACTGAATCCCATTTCCATTCTGAAATCTGCAAAGATTGCAAAAGTCCCGCAGATCTCTGATGTTCCGCTTTGACTCTCTGACAGATATAACATTTGGCTATGTAGCTTCCGACTTCTCGCTTCATCTTATGCCACCAAAATTGATCCTTCAAATCCTGATACATCTTGGTTCCTCCAGGGTGGATGGAGTAAAGAGTATCATGGGCTTCTTGCAAAATAGCTTGTTTCAACTAGGAATCTGCGGGCACACAGATTCGTCCTTTATACCACAAAACTCCTTCTTCATCTTCCGTGAACCCTGCTACTTTCCCTGTACCGATACGAGGTTTAATTCCATCAATACTGGCATTTCCTTTCTGAGCTTCCTTTATCTAATCTATCAAGGTGGGTTGAAGTTCGATACTAGCTAGGAATCCTTCGCTAACTAGCTCCATTCTGAAATCTTCCAACTCCTTATGCAAACTTGGTTGCTATTTTAGAACCATGGTGTTTAATCTTCACGACAGTCTACTAAGAGCATCCGCTACCACATTGTCCTAGCCGGGGTGGTAGTGAATGTCAAGGTCATAATCCTTGATTAACTTTATCCATCTGCTTTGCCTCATATTCAACTCCTTCTGGGTAAAAATACTTTAGGATCTTGTGATCTGAGTAAATCTCATAGCGATTACCCATAAGATAATGACGTCAAGTCTTCAAGGCTAAAACAATGGCGGCTAACTCTAAGTCATGGGTGGGGTAATTCTTTTCATGTTGCTTCAGTTGTCGGGACAGATATGATATCACTTTGCCTTCTTGCATCAACACACATCCTAGACCAATCTTGGATGCATCACAATACACATCAAAGCGCTTCGTGATATCCGGCATGATCAAAATTGGGGCTGAAATCAATCTCTTCTTGAGTTTTTGAAAACTTGCTTAACATTTGTCGGTCCATTCAAACTTCTGGTCCTTCTTGAGTAATTGAGTCATCGGCCTAGCGAAGCTTGAAAATCCTTCAACAAACTTGCGGTAATATCCCGCTAATCCAAGAAATGCACGAACTTCAGTCTGATTTGTTGGTGCTCTCCATTCCTCAACATCCTTAATCTTGGCGGGGTCGACAGCAACTCCTCGGGCTGAAAAGATATGTCCTAAGAATCCTACTTCCTTTAACCAAAACTCACACTTGCTGAACTTGGCATACAACTTATGCTCTCTCAAGGTTCCAAGGATGATTCTTAGGTGCGGTTCATGTTCTTCCTCCGATTTGGAGTATATTAGAATGTCATCGATGAAAACAACGACAAAATTTTCTAAGAAGTTCATGAAAATATTATTCATGAGATTCATGAAATAAGCCAGGGCATTGGTTTATCCAAAAGACATGACCTTGTACTCATATAATCCATATCCGGTCATGAAAGCAGTCTTTGGAATATCTGTTGCACGAATTTTTAGTTGATGATAATGATGACCCACAAGTATAGGGGATCGCAACAGTCTTCGCGGGTAGTATTACCCAATTTATTTATTCGACACAAGGGGAGCCAAATAATACTTGCAATCCTTAAAAAAAAGTTATCAATTCAGCTGCACCTGGAAATAGTTCTTGCTCACAGAAGTTTATCAGTAGCAACAGTTTGTAGTAGCAAAAGCAAAACAATAGTAGCAGTAAAACAGGAGCAATAGTAACAGTAGTACCAAACATAAGGATATGAGCACGGTAGGCATAGGGCATTGCAGATAAATAAGATGGACGGGCGTTGCATGGACGGGTCTAAACATGTAACTTCAAGACATAGACCATTGCAGATAAATAAGAATAAACATCCAAATACTAAACAATCATAGGCATGTGCTCCATATATAGTCATGCATGCTCGCAATGAGAACTTGCACAACATCTTTTGTCCTGCCAGCCCGTTGCAGCGGGGCCTCAAGGGAACTACTGGCAGTTAAGGTGCTCCTTTTAATATAGCACCAGAGAAAAGCATTAACACTCCATGAACGCATGTGATCCTCACATCACAGCCATCCCCTCCAGTTGTCCCAATTTCTGTCACTTTGGGGCCTTTGGATCCGGACAATGATATGTGTACACAACTTGTAGATAAGATCACAAACAATACTATCATAATGATTCAATAATAGTTCAGATCTGAGATCATGGCACTTGGGCCCTAGTGACAAGCATTAAGCACAACAAGTTGCAACAAAGTCAAATAGCACTAATAGAGATACTAGGAACTATGCCCTAACAATATTATTCGATTACATGATAGAACTCATCCAATACCTACCATCTCCATAGCCTATAGCGGGGGATTCCTCACTCATGGATGAGGGAAACATTTATGGTTGATGGAGAGGCGTTGGTGATGACGATGGGGATGATCCTCCCCAAATTCCCCGTCCCGGCAGGGTGCCAGAACGGAGTTTCTGGTTCCGAATCTTGGTTTCTGGTGGTGGCGGCGCAACGGAATTCTTTCTAGAAAAACACCGAACCCCTCGGTTTTTAGGTCAAGAGGATTCTTATAGGTGAAGAGAGAGGTTGATGGGTGCCTGGGGTGGCTGCACCCCACCTAGGCGCGGCCAGGCCTGGCCCGCGCCTGGCAAGGGTGTGGGCCCCCTAGGCCTCCACTCTGTCTCATACTCTGGCTCGGTGGATCTTCTGGTGAAATAGGACTTTTGGCATATTTTCCGGGATTTTTCCTGATAGTTGATTTTCTGCACAAAAACTAGACACCAAGGTAATTCGGCTGAAAACAGCGTCAGTCCATGTTAGTTGTATCCAAATCACACAAGTTTGGAGGAGAAACAATAGCAAAAGTGTTTGGGAAAGTAGTACGTTTTGGACATATCAGATAACCAGTTTTAAGATCAATCTTAGAGAATACTCTGGCACCGGTCAACTGGTCAAACAAATCTTCTATCCTTGGCAAAGGGTACTTGTTCTTGATGGTGACGTCATTCAACTTCCGATAATCCGTACATAAACAGGTGGCACCATCTTTCTTATCCACAAACAGAACAGGTGATCTCCAGGGCGATGCACTGGTTTGAATCAAATCTTTGCTAATCATGTCATCCAGTTGCTTCTTGAGCTCCACTAACTCAGATGGGTTCATACTATAGGGTCTCTTAGCTATGGGTCCAGTTCCAGGGATTAGTTCTATGATAAACTCGATATCCCGATCTGGGGGCATACCGGGCAATTCATCTGGGAACACATCGGGGTATTTACAGACTACTCTGACTTGGTCAAGGGTTGGTTGGGCTAAACTCTTGTTTAACTTGAATTGATGGGGCAAGGTCTCTGACACATTCTCAACTCATACTCCGGTGCTACTGGTCATGGTTATGGCTTTCTTGGCACAATCTATGAGTCCTTGATGTTTTGACATCCAATCAATTCCTAATACTACTTCCAAACCTTTTTTTCCGAGTACTATTAGATTGGCATAGAAATCTATTCCATGAATTCGGATAGGTACAACCTTGCAAATTTCTCTAGCTTTGGTAGTTGAACCAGCTATTTGAACTATCATAACATGATTCAAATTTGTTGGTTGAATCTTACTAGTGCATGCAAATTCTTCCGTAACAAATGAGTGCGATGCTCCAGAATCAAACAACACTCTTGCAAGTACTGAATTAACAGAAAACATACCCAGCACAACATCTGGCGCTTCCTGGGCTTCTTCAGCATTCATGTGAAACAGATGGCCAGCGCAGTTGTTCGGGTTTCCTAGGGCGAATCTCTTTCCAGGCTGGTCACGACGCTATTGCTGGGCAGGTGCAATAACATTGGGTGCTGCAGCAGTCTTCTTGGGGCACTCATTGGAGTAGTGACCCGTCACTCCACACTCAAAGTAGGTGATTGTTGACTTGTCCTTTCCGGCAATGGGTACGGCATTACTTCTAGTCCTTGGGGCATTATTGTTATTGGGATTGGTGGGCCTTGGCCGTGCACAGTTGAAGTTATTGGGGTTGCCATGGTTTTAGTGGTTGTTGCCTCCAGGTCTTGGGTTTCCTCCACTATGGTTGGGAAAGTTCGGGCGTGACATAGGTGGCCTAGTGTTCCTTGGAGTAAATCCATCAGACGAATTGAGGCGATACTTTGGGGTGTGGTGGGGTCCTGGTTGATGCATCATACAACGGTTACGGTTTTCAGTAGCTTGGTTGATCTTTCCTTCCATGTAGAGGTCCCAACCTTTATAAGGTAGAGATCCCTGTGTTTACAATGCTAGTCCCTAGATCAATAGCTAGCATCCACAGTTTAAGATGTAATATCAAGAAACAAAGGTCATAATACAACTTTATAACCAGGAGTAAAATAATTCATTACATCTTACATAGCTCATTTGGCTATCTCATTACAATGAAGCAGAAATATCTATATAGCATGGAGTCCTTCATCTTCAAAGTGCCACATGCAATCATGTTGGTTGTAGACTTGTAATCCGATTCAACACACTTCACTAACATCAAACAAACCTACAACATAATAAGTTATAGCGACAAGGGTCAATACATTTGAATTGTATTGGCAAGTGATACTATGGTAGAATAGTGGTATCTATCATCTATATGCATTTGAACAAGTGGAGCTTAGGCTTGCTTTGCTCAAAATAGATTTTCCTTATCATTTGAAAACACTAAGTTTTTATTTGTCAAAATCACCCAAGGCATCTACCAATAGAAATTGGTGATCCTTTAACCCTTGTTCAACCACAAGTTTTTAACTTAGAAATTGGGATGAGGAGATCCTTGATAGCTTCCATGTCTTGATGCTCAAATTGTCCATTGCCGGGGACACGGCTAAGTACTTAGATTTTACTCTCTCAAGAGGTGGTGCACTTTCCCCACAAGACTCGACATGCATTGAGACAAGAACTTTTAGAAGCCTTCCCTTAGACCAAAATGGACGTGTTCCCAAACCTATCACCCCCTACCACCAACTGTCCATTTGGCTAAGTTATTGCAACCTATATGATCCAGGCAGAGCCCATATTGCCAAGTGGCTGCACTTAAAGCTTCTCAACATTTGACATCTCAAATCTCTTTGTTCCTGGGTGGCTTTCCACAAGTGAGATACACTAGGGTAGGCCATAAATATGGGGCCCTGTGTAACCACTCAACATAACCCATTCACACCATTACACCCAGGTGTTTCATTCATATAGTTGTTTTATTAACAAAACATAAGTCATAGACTTAGAAATATTTCATAGCACGAATATAATCCACCCTTGTTTTCTACTAGCTAGGCTAAGCATGATAGTAGTAGGAATATTAACTTAGGGTAAATTCTACTAAGGCATCATCTACTAGGATTTCCCATGGCATAGTTAACACATAGAAAATTCCATGCAAGTCCTACTTAGAAATATCACTAATGCATAGTGAAAATAATGGGAAAAAAGTATGAAGCACCACTTGCCTTTTTGGTATAGAATATAAGTTCACTCCTTGATCTTGCAATAGTCACACTCTTCAAATTTCACTACAATTCAATCAAGGCACAAATTCAATCTAGCATTCAAACAATTCACCACATAAAATAAAGAAAACAAAACAATGCTTTCAAGCTTGCAAAAGATTGTTTTATTTGGAAAAGGTGGTTTCTATCAGGTTATAAACATTTTGAAACACCTATTGGTCATTTATAAAAGTGGCAAAACTATTTTAAATCAAGTTAGTGAAAATGGCCATTTAAATTATTTTTGTTTTGCTAGCAATGATTTTAATCAAAGGGAATAATTTCTAATGTTATCCAAAATGTTTTTAAACACCAATATTAATTTTTATGGTCAAAGTGTTTTAAAACAAATCTATTTACAAAAGGTTTCACCCAAAATCATTTTTAAATCAAAGCAACATTTTATTTTTCTAGAAATGCCTTTAATCAAGGTAATAATTCTCTAGGGTTTAATCAAATTCATTTTTAAATCCAAAATTTAGTGTTTAGGGTCAGAGAGTTTAGATCAAATCATTTTCCAAAGGTTTTACTCAAAAAGCATTTTTAAACCATAATCAACATTTTTATTTAACTAGAAATGCTTTTCTTCAAAGATTTATTCCTTAGTATCACAAAATATACTTTTAAATCTAAAATTTGGTTTTTGTGGTCAGTAGGTTCAAAACAAACCATTTACAAAAGATTTTACCCTAAAAAATTTTTTAGAATAAATTTTATACACAAAATATGACTAAACATGTTTCTGCAAAAACAACTAATTTTACAGAAGCAAAATACTAAACAAAGGGCATGGTTGGAAATTATTCTTTTTCCTGATTCCAATGATATAAAATTTGCAAATTTTGGACGTGTGATTTAAAGTTATGAATTTTTCAAATCTAAACATCTAATAGATATGTTTCTGTTTTTAAATCAAAACCTGTGCCACACGGCTATTTCTTATTCGCTGGTACCGGTTCGCGTGGATCAGCGCTGTGGATCATTGGATCTAATGTAAATCGCATGGCACAGAATGCTACGTACCCCTTCAGTTAAGTCATTCTATCGCGTCCATCAGATCTAAATCGAACGGCGTACAGAAGCTTGACCAGAGATGGGCGGCGCTAGTGCGACGGCGAGTGGCGGAGCGCTCTGTTCACGGTGGTTCTGGAGGAGCAAGAAGCAAGGGAGGATAAGATATGGCTCGCCAGATTCGCTGAGGCGTGAGGAAGCTCAAGGTACTCGTCATTGGGCACGGGACGCAAGGGGACAATGACAATTGCTAGCCGGAGTTCCTTCTGGCGACGGGCACACTCTGTCGAAGACGGAGGCAAGGCTATGGTGCACGCCAGAGCAAATAAAAGATGTTGTTAGATGCCCAAGATCATGGAGAGTACGAGGGCATCAATGCGAAAGAGAGGGGCGGACGGAAACTTCCTGGAGAGTTCGCCGGAGTGGATGCAGGCGACGGTGGCACTCAGTTGTCTTCGTTGCCGAGGGTTCGGGGCATGCGCCAGCGAGATGGAGCTACTGGGAGATGCGTAGGGAGGTGGGGAGCGTGCTCGTGGAAACCAGGGGCGGTGGGGAGGTAGGTACTGTCCGAAATCATGGTCGGAGTGCCGTCGGGGACAGTGGAGTGCAACGAGAAATTGGCGCAGCCTGGGGGCTCTCTAGTGGCACTGGTTGAGGGGAAATGGTAGCGGTTAAGAGGGCATCATCGCTGGCAGAAACAGTCGGGAGGAAACGGGTCATGGTCGTCGCGGTGGGAAAGACGGTGACGGGGCAGTGGGGTCGCCAAGTCAGCGAAAGAGAGAGGGTGCGCGTGGGGTCCAATCGTTAGTGGCTGAGGGGGTAGGGTTTGCGGTAAGGAAAACGGTTCGCGAGAGAGAGGCGAGGTGGGCTGAGCTCGGTTGGTTAGATGGGCTAGGTCCTTTTTTTTCTTCTTCTGTTTTCTTTTTTTCTTTTTCTTTTCTGATTTCTGTTTTGATTTTATTCAAATAATTCAAACATCCATTTGAATTCAGAACTTCTCTAATCTTTCAGTAAGCTTTTAATATTGTTTATCAATGTATTTTAAATCCCATTCTAGAATAATTATTTTATTCGTTTATGGTTTATTATTTATTTAAAATAGGCACTTGTCTTTATTTAAATGAGATTTTAAATATATTTTCAAACTTCATTTTTTTACCAAACCTTTTTCAGTAGGTTTTATTTATTCATTAGTGTGTTAAATAATTCATTTTGAATTATTCAAAATATTTTAATATGATTTACTATTTATTTACATTGGGAATTTTTCCTTTATTCAAATAGAATTGAATTTGGTTAATGCCATATAATTTTATTTGAATATTTTTTATCCTTTTTTTTATTTGGATTATCTTTATTCCATTTGCTTATGGATTTAATTCAAGATTTAATTTGTCTTCTAAATAATATTCTGGAATTTATTATTTAGGAAATTTGTCTTTATTTAAATAAAATTGGATATTGTTCAATCCTTATGATTTTATTTAAATAATATTTTACTCATTTTTTTATTATTTAATAACTTTCATTTATTTATGAATTTAGCCAAGATTTTAATTTGGCTTTTAAACATTCCTTAATTCTTTCTTTCTTTCTTTATCTTATAAAATCCATATCTTTTTATTTACAGATCCAAAATTGGTGATTCCAATTTGTATAATTTTATTTAATATTTTTTTTATTTTTTTAAATCCCTTTAGGATTTATTTTCTCAATATTTGGTATGGATTTTAGATAGGAGCTTTATTAGCTTTAGAAATTATTTCCTTAAACCTTATTAAATTCATAAGTTTTTATCCATGGCTCCAAATTAAATGAAACCAATTTCTATGATCTTATAATATTTTTGTTTATCATTTTTTGATCATTTATAAATGTTGGTTGATATATTTTGTATGGATCAAATCCATAGTCTTAGAGGGATCTTGAAAATGATTTTCTTCCATTAGGGTTTTAGGGTTTTGGTTTAACTTTTAAGTGTTTAAATTTCAAGATACATTCATTGATGAATGCATTTCACTTGATTGAAATTTTGTTGGATTCCCTTTTCATTCAAATTTGTTCAAGTGGGGTTTTGATTGTTTCCTTTTGGAACAAAAAGTTTCTTTTCACCCTAAATTTCAACAATTATTTATTTTGTTTATTTATTTTTCACATTTCAAAATTTGGAAAATTTTGGGATGTGACATTCCATCTGGATTACTGAATCCACTAAAGCTTTCAGATCAGCAAACGGGATATTGACTAACACCGTCTGCATCTCATCATGCAAACCATTCAGAAATCTCTCTTTTTTCTTGGCTTTACTACCAATCTCATTAGGGGCATACCTAGACAGAGATGGAAATCTGTCGCGGTACTCTACCACAGTCATCCTTCCCTGCTTCAGCTCCTTGAATTCATCCCTCATCCGCCCGGTGGCACATGGGTTCAGCTGAACTTGAGTTTGAATTCATCCCAAGTCTTCATATGTCCTCCATTCATGGTGCGAGTGCTATGCCACCATGCTCTTGCAGAACCAGCCAGATAGTGGGTGGCAAACAGTACTTCCAAGTTGTTATCCATAGTCTGCAGCCATTCATCGGCATCTAAGGGCTCTTATGACTTACTAAATATAGGGGGACTGGTATTCTGGAAGTTTTTAATTTTGGATCCATGATGATCCTGATTTCTAGGTCCTTGGTTATCATGAGCTAGTTGAGCGATCTGTTGAAGAGTGGATAGATTTGCTTGACGCTAGGTCCTACCGGCTTCTCGGTCGTCTACTAACATTTGCAAGATTTGGACCATCGGGTCTTGAGATGAGTGATGACCCACAAGTATAGGGGGTGTATCGTATTACTTTCGATAAATAGGAGTGTCGATCCCAACGAGGAGCAGAAGGTGTTGACTAGTGGTATGGAGCAGGAAATCTCTGTAAATACTTAGCAAACAGATTTTTAGGGGTTTTCTGATAGAGACAGAACAAAGTGCAAGTAATAAAGACAACAACCAAATGCAGCAAGTGGCCCAATCCTTTCTTAGCAAAGGACAAGCCGGTGGAAATACTTATAAGGACCAAACGTTCTCGAGGACACATGGGAATTCTGTCAAGTGCTTTCGCTTCAAATAGCTGAGTACTCTTCTTTGGTGTTGTAACTGTTGTGTGGGTGAACCTGTGCTAATGTACCGACCTTACTTGGACTAATACATACTTGTGATTAAACCCCCTGCAAGCATCCACAACTACATGAAAGTAATTAAGATATAAACCTAACCACGGCCTTAAACTCTGAGATCCTACACTCGCTTGCGCAAAGGTGTCCTAACGAGGGTTCAGGTTTCTGTCACTCCGGCAACCCCACAATTAGTAGCAAAATACACAATGCATTCCCCTAGGCCCATAAATGGTGAAGTATCATGTAGTCGATGTTCACCTGAGACCACTAGAAGAATAGCACCACAACTTAAATACTAAACCATTGAATAATAACTCAACACAAATCCACTACTAACAACATGACTTCTCCCATGTCCTCAAGAACTAAACGAACTACTCACAAGACAACATATGGATCAAGATCAAAGATGATATGGTAATGGATAACAATCTGAACATAAACAATAATCCAATGGTTCCACTCACAAGCATCAACTACAATAGTAATCAACACCGGGAAAGTTTCCCCTAAGAACTATGCAAGTATTCAACACAATTTTTATAGCGGGATGGAGTGGTGATGATGGTGCTAGTGGAGATGATGGTGTGGATGATGATGATGATCCCGATGAAGTCTATCTTGACGATGGTGTTGATGGCGATGATCTCCCCTCCCCGGGAAGGAATTTCCCCGGCAGAAATCTGTCTGCCAAAGAGCTCTTTCTCTCTCGATGTTTTCTGCCCCGCAGAGGCGGCGGAAATCTTTCTGTGGTCGCTCTCCTAGTATTAGGGTTCCGAGAGGAAGTTATAGGCGAGAGGGCGGAGTCGGAGGCCAGCCAGGTGGTCCACACCTGCCCTAGGCGTGGCCTAGGGGGACCCGCGCCTAGGAGGGTGTGGGCCCCATGTGGCCCGGCTAGGCCTCCCCTTCTGGCTTCCTTCATCTTCTGGGAAAATATAATTTTCCAATTTTTCTGGTATTTTTATGATCTTCACGAAATTGCATCAAAACACCTCCTTTTCCATCAAAATCCAGACTCCGGCAGTTCATCCTCCAAGAATCATCCAACATGCAAAAACAGATGAAAAGACATAAGTAACACCTCATAATAAGACATATATCAATGAATAGAGGCAAATTATGATATAGAATGGTGATGCAAATTGGACGTATCAACTCCCCCAAGCTTAGACCTTTGCTTGCCCCCAAGCGAAAACTGAGCTCAGTAAACATGTCCACAGGTTTATTGAGTGAAGTGTCGATAAAAGAATACAGACAAGAAGCATCACACTTACCATTACACAACTCATAGAAGCAAGCAACTCACCATTATATAACTTAACTTGCAACAAGTATAGGAGTCACAATAGAGATGCATAAAGATAAATCATAATCTGAATTGGCTAATTTTGTTCTTGGTCAGAGAACACCTGGCAAACAGTTTCACAAAAAGCTTTTTGTAGAAGTCTTCAAAACAGGATCACTCTTTGCTCAAAAAGGTTTTTCACAACGAAAGCTTTCAAAGTAATACTCAATAGATAAGAGGTTTGTGCAAACAAGGAAGATAAAGAACATGATTGAATAAATCACTATATGAATGCTTGAAACACAACAACTCAAATGCTTGCTGGAGACAGAGAGGAAGTAGGTTTACTGACTCAACTTGGAAATAGGAGAAAGGTCCCTTTATAGAGGGAAGGAGGGATTTCAAGTCATAAAGAGCTTCCAAAAGATTATGGTACTTACTAGCTTTGAGCTCTCATTTCCCCTATCATAGGCATCTTGATATGGTTAAGGTTAAAGTGAACAAGGATAGAGCATATGCTTGACAAAATATAAGTTGGCAATCTCATGTCCCTTGAATATGAGGTTGTAGCACCCCGATAAATCACTACTAGAAAATCGCTTTCTAATTACTACTTTGTGCATCATCATGACATCTGCATGCATCTTTTTCCCTAAAACTATTTTGCTAAAAGCCCTATTTTTGTTTTCTACAAATACCCCTTCTCTAATTCAAATATAAAACCATGTTCCTCTCGGATCTTTATTTTTGCCTAAAACATATTTGTAAATATTTTGTTTTAAATAAAAAAAAATAGTATAAATATTTTGTTAGGGGGAGGCAGTCCATCTGATCAGGCACAAAGGCCCAACTAGACAGACCACCTAGTACCCCAAACCCTAATTCCCCTAACCCTAACCCTAGCTAGACCAACACCACTCCCTACTCCCAACCGCCGCTGCCACATAGCGCACAGCAACGCGACCCCGCGCGCAGCAACCCACCCCACCAGCGTCGCACGCATGCTCCCGACACGCTCCCCTGGCCGCCACGCACGCCCAGACCCGCGCGCGGCAGCCCTGCTACCGCCCGTCTTGACCCAGCCAGCAACCACCACGATCGCCACTAAGCCCATGGTCCCACCCGTTCCACCCATCACGAACGCCCCCTCTCTCCATGTCCCGCACAACCACCGCCGCCTTCTTCCCCTGCCTCTGCACCTCACCTCACCTCCCTGCAACCCCATCGCCGCTAGGAGCCCCGCCTGCGCGCCCCTCTTCCCCAGCGGCGTTGCCCAGCAAGCTCCGCTGCCCAGAGCTCTCCCCTTCCGCCCTGCCTCTATCCTGCCATGAACGCCTCCTCCTCCCGCGAACGGCGTCGCGTGGACCAGCCATCACAAGACGCGCACACCTTCCTCCAGGACCGAACCGCCACCAGGGGCTCCCTTCCGCGTCGAAGCCCGCCGACCCGAGCTCTCCATCACGCCCTGGTGCCATCCTGCGACCTATCTGTTGCCGCTGCAGCGAGCTGCTGCCGCTCGTGCCCCGCCATCGTCAAGTCGCCTGCCACCGTCCGCTCGGCCTCGTCCCTATGCAGCAGCATGACCCGCGTGCCCCCGTCTCCTCCGTCGGCCCTGCGCGCCTCACCGGTTCCCGTCCGTCGTTGCCGCAGCGTCTCCCCACCGCCGTCAAGACCTTCCTTGCAGGGCCCCACCCTGAGTTTGCCGACCCTCGCCTCGCTGCATGTGCTGCTGTCCGCTGCTTGCGTCTCTGTGCTTGTTGTCATATTGCCTCTTTTCTCCATGACAAAGGGTGTGGAATGACCCCCAAATCCGTGTCCTCGCTTCCTATTGTTTTGCTCTGAATCGACCCCAGGTTCTTGTGTTCTGACAAGGAGAAGTGGTGGTTAGTTGTTGCAATTCTGCTAAGGGGGTGGTGAAGATGGTGCATGTGATTGAGTGAGGCATAGTTGATCGTCCGAAGACCCCGCATCCCTTGTACACCTCATCAAGATCTACGACCCCGTTGGAAATCGAAGCCCGACCCCGGAGATCCGAAGTCTGAACCCCGGAACCGACTTCGTGTTCTTCTTCACGGACACCAAGACCTGTTGGAGGCGAAGATCGATCCCCACCGACCCCGTCGAACCCCAAGATCGTCGGACCAATGTGTGACCTTTTCCGAGCCCCTATTTTATAAATTGCCAACTATCTAAACTGTTGCATATTTAATTGTTATACTCGCATGCATATTGGTGTGTTTGGGGGTATCTAGATGATTCACCTAAATTAAATATGGAGGTCATATGCGGACAAATCTAGCCTTATATTAGCTCCATTTAAATTTGTGTAGCGAACCGATACTATGTTTTGCCATGTTAAGACAACATTTAAATTGCGGGGTATATAAACAACTTGAACCTATTAAATAAATGTCGGGACCTCGGTTCCGCTTATTACGGCCTAATCGCATTGCATCTTTGCCATGTCATGCATCATACATGCATCATGTCATGATCATGCCGATTCTTCCGCATTAGTTGTCATTGTGCATCGCTTGTTCCTTTTAGTGTTTTGCTTCTTCCCGGATAGGACGATGAGATGTTGTGAGCTTCGACAAGTTCTTCTGTTATGAAACTTCCGCAATGTTTTCCAGGCGAGCATTCTCCCCCTTTCTACCTATTTTACCTTTCTAGTCTTTATTTCTTCCTTTTGATCTATTGCTATCTGTGTTGCGATGCTCTAGTTTTCGTACCCGTGATATCCCTTGCAGCCTTATATTTCCTTGGACACATCCTATTACCTGTTGATTGGTAGATAGTTGGACTTGCGCGTCGTAGTCGCTTGCTCAAGTGTTGTTGCGTGTCGTCAAGTACCACAGTTGTTGGAGTAATGCCGCATGTTTAATGTTGGAGATGATCATGGATTTAATTACCGTTTAATAACTAAAATTGAAAGTAGGTAAATGCAGAGGCACCGGTGGGTAATAGACAATATTTGGTTTTTAACCGCTCACTGGTGTCCCGTAGGACCCCGAGTTCTTGACACCTGTTCCGAGATCGAGCGCGCTAACCACAGGTGGGGTGTGTGGGCACCCCCATCGATTAGTACCTGATTTCAAAGTACTGTACCGGGGGCCACAAAGTAGTTTGGGGCTTTATTACTATCCTGTACTTATGCCATGCTTTACTGCTTTATTTACGATTGCGCGTGGAGCGCCTGTACTGTTTTGGAACCAACGTGGAATGTTTTCGCGGTATCGACAAGCCCAGTCACACTTTCGGGTTCCCAGTCGTTTACAGCCATTGTCACAAACCTCTGGGTCCGTCTCGGAGCCGGCCGACTTCGTTGCGGGTAGCTTAGTGGTGTGGCCCCCATGTGCTTGCTTTGGGTCTGGGAAAAGTCGTGTTCGAAACCCCGTCGACATACCATTGGGTGTATGTTTTGTGATCTTGTACCTACCTGATCTGACAACAAGGGTGTAGGTGCGTGTGGAAACTTTTGTGCACCCCTGCAGGGTTAAAACTTTTCGAGAAGCCGTGTCCGAGGTTATGGACGACTTGGAGCACAGTTCTCGATCATAGACAACTATAACTAAAGTTTACTGTTAAAATTTGACTTGTATCCAATATGACTAGTAATCAGCTTCACTACAACGGAATGGCTAAATAAAAATACTAACAACTGCTGGGTTTGGAATATCTCATGATAATTGTATCTGACTAGTAAGTGTCGCAACTACAACAAAATGGTTAACTAAAAGTGCCCACTGCTTATTATATCAGTATGACTATCTATACCTGACTAGTAATTGCTGCAACGATAACTGAATAAATAAAACTGCCAACTGTGTGAGTTTCCTCGGTTGACTTCCTCGTTTCGTCTCGAGGGGGAAAGACCAGGATGGGTATGATTGTTGGTAGTATCAGGTTGGTTCCGAATAGGTCTTTATTATCCCTCTCTGATAGCCGAAAGTTATCTCGAGTCTCTATAGGTTGTTTAGTGCATGCCGCGCTGCCGCTCAGTCCACCATACCTATGTAGGTGAGGACCGCCGAATTCTAGTCTCGCCGTGTACTGGCCTCAGTACTGACCGCTCTCTTTTTCCTTTGCCCTTTATCGGCACCCCTTTTGTTAAGCAGGTTTTAAGATCGACGTCGTTAGCAGGGTTACCCTTCCGGCTTGGCCTGGGCAGGGTTATGGACACCATTGGTTATTCTTTAGGGCTCTTAGCTCAATTTGCATCTTGTCCGTACTCGGGCGCTGTATCGTTTTAAAGGTGATTTGGATCTTCGTATTGTATATCTGTATTCATGACTCTTTGAGTCATTGTTGTATATATCTGTTCTATGGGTTCCATCGTGGACTATTGTGTAATGGTATTACTTCGTTTTCCACCCGCACGAAAGTGCCTGGTGGGCACCTTTGAATCGTTTCTATGCTGGTTTGGCGTGAATCGCTGAAACTTGCATAGGGCTGATTCTGAGGGTGTTACAGAGGTCCACACCTCATGCTACTCAACTTCAGTGACCGGTAAGTTCTTGTCATTGTAAGTACATGCGTATCATAGAGAACCGCCAACGGGGTACCCCTTGTACATGGTACAGGAGCTTTCCCATAATCAAAATGACAAGGCAAGCAGACAGTGAGCATCTCAGTGATCTTTTTATTTACTATGTGCATAGCTTTTTATTCAGGATGCTTCACAGATTGCTCACTATGGTGATGCTACAAGTTTCCACCATGATTAGGCATGGCTTAGGCTAGCGGCCCAGGCGTTTCTCTAACACATATACATAACTCCATGGACTTACAAGCTCCCCTTTTTATTTCACACCGGTGACATCCACAGACAAAAGAGCACGATATCAACTATGTACAAAGTACAAGTGCAATGTCGAAAATGTTCCCCATGACAGTATGGTTTTGCTAATTCCAACGTATAGATGCAAGCATATACAACTTTGATGACACAATGGTTCAAGTCTATTAGGGACAAGAAAATAAGGTGTAACATCCCTAAAATCATGTTTCAAACTCATGCATATCATCCATGCATCCATGATCATATAGAGTTCATTTCAAACAAATAAATTCAAAAACAGGAGCATATGAGTTCATTATTTTATGTGATCAGCATTTGAAACAAATGCTACTCTTCTATGAGAGATTGTTGTTCATGAAACCAAACTATGTTCCTTATTGCTTTCAGAGTGTGTTTCTAGATTGCTAAGACCTAAACCCAAGTTTTCAAAGCAAATACAATTTGAAAACCAAATTCAAAACCAATATAAAACAAGTGCTATGTCACTGTTTATTCTATTTTATTCCAAATGACCCAGCCAAATTCAAAGTGACCACTTGGTTTTATGCCCAAATTTGTGACTGTTGCACACTGCAAAAATCCTGAAAAGATTTGAATTCAAATAGCTTTTGAATTCATTTGAAAATCATTCCAGAAAATCAAAACAGAAAAAGAAAAAGAGAAAGGAAATAGAAAAGGGCCAGCGCCAGGATTTGAGCCCAGCAACAGACGCAGCCCATTAAGCCCACCCGGGTTCCCCCTCTCTCTCTTTCACTCGCAGACGCACCCGCTGAGTCACTGACGCCAGGACCCCACCCCTACTTTGTTTCTCTCGCAGACAACTGGGCCCCGTCCACGTCACCGTCATCTTCCCCAAATCTCGCGAGGAACACGTCGCACTGGCCGTTGCTGGCGTTGATTTCGCGGCGTAATTGCCATTGATTCTCCAGGCATTTCTTGTCGAGCCCTTGCCTACTTAAACTCCTCTGCACCGCGGCCATTTCCCCTCACTCAATTTTCTCTCCACGCCACCAGGCTGCTCGCAACTCGCCAAACACCGCCGTAGCTTCGACGACCTCCGGCGTGCGATTCTGGTAAGACCCCGTCGCCCCTTGCTGTCTAAGTTGGCCAGAATGATCACAACATCCATGCGCATCTTCCCACCTATTTGTGCATGCTAGGACCATCTGGAGACTCGCCAACGACGACGACTGCAAGCACCCGACGCCTTCTTCTTCTCCGGCGATCGATTGCGGTAAGCACTGAGCGCCCCTTGACCTCTCTCGGATACGACTAGGTTCGCCTTGTCCTTGCGCAGCTACTGATGCCTCTGGTTGGTGCTAGGAAGGCCCAGAGCATCGGCAACAACTTCGTTTGCAACCACCCGATGCCGTGCACAACTCCGACGAGCTCCCTCAGCCACTACAGCGCGCCCCTTGACCAGCCATCACCACCTTGAGCATCAGCATCGCACGGCGAGCTCGGTAAGCCCCTTTCCCCTCTCCCGCGCGACCTAGAACGCCAGCTCCGCCACTGACAGAGGCGCCGCCGCCTGTCGCCACCGCTAGCGCCGCCACTAGATGGTCAGGCTGCTCAGGAACGTTGGATCCAGATCGTGCAGATAGGATAGAACGCGAGCGAAGCGGTAAGATTAAATCTGAGCCACGCGATTAAGTTAGATCTAGCGGCTCAGAAGCGTGATCCGACGCAAAACGGTACGCGCCAATCAGAGCGTGACGCGTGGCTAGGGTTTAGATTTAAAACTGGATTTGAATCTGATTATTATTCAAATTTGATTTGGCTATAACTTTTGATCCCCACGTTAGAATTTGACAAATTTTATACCGTTGGAATCAGGAGAGCAAGCTCTTTCTGATTATGCAATGTGTTTAAAGATTTGCACCTGTTAAAAAGGTTTTATTTGCAGAAACATGTGTAGGGCTTATTTGAGTATATGAAATGTTTAGGAATTGTTTTTAGTGTTAAATAAATTTGGTTTGGCAAGTTTTTGACTTGTTTAGGATTCAGTAATATGCACTTGATTGGTTGAGTTTTAAAAATCATCACTTAGCGTTTTGCATGCATGCATATATTTTTGTTTGTATATGTTTTGTGTGTAATTTGTTGCTACCAATCTTTGTGTAGATTTTGGTGCTAGTGATTGTGAGGAGTGCTACTCTCCCAACTACCAAGGCAAGTGGTACTTCATGAATATTATCATTCCTATGTTTTCTACTAAGCATTAGAAATATTTTGTTAGACTTGCATGTTATATTTTGCTTATATGCCATGTTGGGAAATCCTAGTAGTTGTAGAAATGCTAGGTAATTTCTAAGTTAAAGTTACTATCTATGCCATGCTTAGCCTAGCTTGTAGCAAACAAGGGTTGGTGAAATATACATGCTATGATGAAAATATTTCTAAGTCTTTGGACTTGTGTTTTACCTAATAAAACAACTAAGTTAATGAAACACCTGGGTGGAATGGAAGGAAAGGTTTATGTTGAGTGGTTACACAAGGCCCATTTCTATGGTTTACCTTGTGTATCTCACTTGTGGTAAGCCACCCAGGAACAAAGAGATTTTAGAGGCCAAGTGTTAAGAAGCTTCTAGTGCAGCCACTTGGCAATATGGGCTCTGCCTGGATCACATAGGTTGCTAGAACTTAGCCATTTGGACAGATGGTGGTAGTGGGATGATAGGTTGGAACGCGTCCATTTGGTCTAAGGGAAGGCTTCTGAAAGGTCCTGTCTTGGTGAAACCAAGTCTGGTGGGGAAAGTGCACAACCTCTGCAGATGGAAAAATCTAAGTACTTAGCCAAGTCCATGGCAATGGACAACTTGAGCATCAAGACATGGAAGCTATCAAGAATCTCCTCATCCCAATTTCTAAGTAAAAACTTGTGGGTGAACAAGGGTGAAGGACCTCAATGTCTATTGTGGTTCCTTGGGAAAAGTTTTGACAAAGAAAAACTTAGTGATTTCAACTAATAGGCAAAACCTATTTTGAGCAAAGCCAGCCAAGCTACACTTAGCCAAATTGCATATAGTATCTAGTCCACTTAAAATTTTACTAAGGTATCACCTGCCAATACTATTCCAAAGTATTGACCCACTGTGGCTGTAACTTGTGATGTTGCAGGTTACTCTGATGAGGATTAGGTGTCATGAGTCTACACTCAACATGTTTGCCTGTGGCACATGAAGATGAAGACTTTTGTTTATTTACTTATTCAAACTCTTGTATTAGGCTTGAGGCCTTGGAGTTGTAAAAACTATGTTTATCTCTGGAATGGATGTAATAAATGACCTTTGTATCTGTGTACTTCATCTTAAACTGTGGATGCTAGCATTGATCCAGGGACTAGCATTGCAATCACAGGGATCCTTTTCCTTTATAAAGGAAGGATCTTACATAAGGTGTGCCGTCAAGTTCGTGAGAGCTTTACTAACTAGTTTTAACATAACAAAATACTTTTTAATTCAAAAGATAGATGAAGCTTGAAAATTTGTTTGGAATAGCAATAATGCTAATAGGTAGATATGGTGGACACAAATGGCAAAGGTTTGATTCAAAGGGATTGGAAGCATGAGAAGTATGCCTTCTCAAAACAATTTTTTGGCTAGCAAGGCTGGGTAGCAAGCACAAGAGTTGAAAGAAACAAGCAAACATACAAGTAATAAAGCCAAACATGCAATCTTCCTTGAAGACACAAATGATCTTAAATAAAGAATACTAAGCTTATGAGCCAATGAAGGAAGAAAATAAAAGATACAAGATACACGTAAGCCTTTTATTTTCCTTTCAAACCCCAAAAAGTGTTGCTACTGACCAGAGCTCAGTTTGCCAAAACCAATTTAGATCTACTTGATGCTCCCAAAATGATGCCAATACTGATCAACAAGATCAATCATATAATAGAGATTGCAAACTAAAATAAGAAATGCAAAAAGTAAAAGATGAGAATTCTCATTAATATTCCATAAAGGCACTCACACCAAGGGATACATAGATAATCAACTAACGGAGAGATACTTACACATGCAAACCAACCTATAAGATAACCTCTTTACCAAAGATATGAATCCGCTATAAAGGTAAAATATAAAAGATGATGATGGTGATACCGCGGTACTCCCCCAAGCTTGGAACAAGCCAAGGGGATGCCAAACCTAATGATGAATTACTCCTTCGGTGGTGGTGGTGTTCCCTTGATAAGCTCTTCAATAAGTTTCTTCAAATCCTCAAACTCGAAAATCAAAGTACGAATCAACTCTGAATTTTTCTCAATGCGGTTCATGATCATGTCGGACCGAGAATCCCAGTCCTTGTTATTCTTTCCACACTCTTCCTTCTTAGTGTGTTCCTCCCCTGCATGGTTAGAGCGAGGCATATCCCAAACCGAGGGCAAGTTCCCTTTGGGCACCTGTTGGTATTGATGCTCATGTATAAGAGTATGGAAGGGTCTCTTGGTACGTGGAGGAGATGACCGTGGAACGAAGATAAGAAGTGGAGGTTTCCCTCCTGTAGACATCCGTGATGTCCTTCTAAGTTTGGTAGGGTTTGACACCACTCCAATGCTTGTGACGGTAGCGCGGGTATCCGGACGCTCGTCCTCCTGCATGTATTCTTCATCCCCAACCAAGATCTCCTCCTCCTCGGGGTTTTGAGGATCATCTTCCTCGGGATTATTGCCTTTGTCGTTGGCGGAGACCATGGTGCTCTAAACTTGAGAAGATTTCCTGACAGAAACATATCGAAATGAAAACACGACAAGAACAAGATACATGAACCTCGGGGGATCCGGGGGGTTATATATTATGAAGATTCAATGCATAAGGAAGGCACTGGTACGAAAATGTGGCGGAGACAGAGCTCGGGGGGCTCACACCCCCTCCAGGCGTGGCCAGCTGGGGCCCGCTGTAACACCCTCAGAATCGGCCCTATGCAAGTTTTAGCGAAACCCGCCAAACCCGCATAGAAACGATTCAAAGGTGCCCACCAGGCACTTTCGTGCGGGTGGAAAACGAAGTAATAACATTACACAATAGTCCTCGATGGGACCCACAGAACAGATATATATACAACAGCGACTCAATGAGTCAATAATACAGATATACTATACAAAGATCCAAATCACCTTGAAAACGATAGAGCGTCCGACTACGGACAAGATGCAAATGGGGCTAAGAGCCCTGAAGAATAACCAATGGCGTCCATAACCCTTCCCAGGCGTCGATCTCAAAACCTGCTTAAACAAAAGGGGTGCCGACAAAGGGCAAAGGAAAAAAGAGAGAGAGCGGTCAGTACTGAGGCCAGTACATGGCGAGGCTAGAATTCGGCGGTCCTCGCCTACATAGGTATGGTGGACTGAAGCGGCAGCGGCAGCATGCACTAAACAACCTATAGAGACTCGATACAACTGGCGGCTATCAGAGAGGGGTAAGAAAGACCTATTCGGAACCAACCTGATACCACCATCAAACAAACCCGTCCTGGTGTTTCCCCCTCGAGACCAAACGAGGAAGTCAACCGAGGAACTCACACAGTTGGCAGTTTTATTTATTCAGTTATCGTTGCAGCAATTACTAGTCAGGTATAGATAGTCATCCTGATAAAATAAGCAGTGGTCACTTTTAGTTAACCATTCCGTGGTAGTTGCGACACTTACTAGTCAGATACAAATAGCATGAGATAACCCCAAAACCCAGCAGTTGTTGGTACTTTTATTTAGCCATTCCGTTATAGTTGCAATATTTACTAGTCAGATACAATGGTCGCAAGCGACAACCCAAACAAGCAATTGTTGGCAGTTTTATTTAGCCATTCCATTATAGTGAAGCTGATTACTAGTCATTATAAAGTCAGGTTTATAGCACTACTTTAGTTATAGTTGTCTATGATCGAGATACTGTGCTCCAAGTCGTCCATAACCGCGGACACGGCTTTCAGAAAGTTTTACCCGGCCGGGGTGCACAAATAGCAACACACACTCGATCAACCTCGGAAAAACCAAATCAAAACCCAACGAGGCCTTCACGACAAAGCAATCACAGGATTCAGAAATATTTCAGGGGGCCACCCCTTGGAGTACACCCGCAACGAAGCTAGCTGACTCCGAGACGGACTCAAGGTTTGCGTCAATGGCTGTAAACGACTGGGAACCCCAAAACGGGGCTTGTCGATACCGCGAAAACACTCCGCTTTCCTAAACAGTACAGTGTGCTATCCATCGCACAATTTAAATAAAGCAGTAAAACATGGCATAAGTACAGGATAGTAAATAAAACCTCAAACTAGTTTGTGGCCCCAAGAAATAAGAATGAATCAAGCTCTGGCTCAGGGGGGTCCCATAAGCCTCCCGGATGTGGATAGCGCGAATATTCAAGGAACAGGTATCAAGTACTCGGGGTCCTACGGGACACAAGTGGACGGTTAACAACCAAATAACATCTATTGCCCACCTGTGCCTCTGCTTACTTACTTCAATTTTAGTTGTTAAACAGTAATTAAAGTGAACGATATTTAAAGCCATGATCATCTCCAATATTAAACATGCGGCAAAACTCCAACAACTGTGGTACTTGACGACATGCAACAGCACTTGAGCCAGCGACTACGACGCGCAAGTCCAACTATCTACCAAGCAACAGGTAATAGGATGTGTCCCAGGCAATATAGGGCTGCAAGGGATATCACGGGTACGAAAACTAGAGCAACGCAACACAGATAGCAATAGATCAACAGGAGGAAATAAAGACTATAAAAGTAAGATAGGTAGAAAGGGGGAGATGCTCGCCTGAAAACATTGCCGAAGGTTCAACCGAAGATCGGGTCGACACTCGCATCAACTCAACGGCCTTATCCGCGAAGAACCAAAACACTAGAACAAACACCGGATGCAATATTTAATACTACGACAAAAGATCGGGCATGATGCATGTATGATGCATGACAGGGCAAAGATGCGATGCAATTGGGCAATATTAAGTGGAACCGGGGTCCCGACAATTAATTAATAGGTTCAAGTTGTTTAGCTACCCCCCAATTTAAGTGTTGTCTTAACATGGCAAAAGATCGCACTGGTTCGCTACACAAATTTAAATGAGGCCAATATAAGGCTAGATTTGCCCGCATATGGACCCCATATTTAATTATAAGGTGAATCGGCATAGTGCCCCCAACCACATGACAATATGCATGCGAGTATGACAATTAATATGCAACAAGTTATATAGTTGGCAATTTATAAAATAGGGCTCGGGAAAAGGTTCACACATTGGGGTTCGACGATCTTGGTTCCGGGGTTCGGGGTTCGGTCTCAGGGTTCGACGGGCTCGGCGAGGTTCAGATACAAGAGGAGAACTTGGTTCGCGTCGGGGGCACATCGGATTCGCCCAGGTCGGGGTCGATCTTGTCGGGCCCGCGTTTCAGGTCGGTCTTGGCGCCCGGGATGAAGAACTTGGCGTTCTGCGTCGGTGTCCTTACCGTACGGGTTCTCGAGCATCGCATCCGGGAAGGAGAACTTGTCGCATCCGTGGTCTTCAGGTCCGTGTAGACGGTCATGGCGTTCCGAGGAGAAGGTCTTGGCGTGCCGATGAAGAACTTGGCGTTTTGGGGTTCGGTCTTCGGATCTTGAAGGTTTCGCCTTCGACTCCGGGAATGAGGCCTTGTCGTTCCGACTTTGTCATCGATGGCGAACTCTCTCGGGTCGCATCGTCAGTAGTCGGTCTTGTCGATGCCCGATCTTGCTGTGACATTATCACATCCTCATCACCTATTGTACGGAGTTGGCGCTGCTTGTACCGCGTTCGAACGGTGACTTGGGCTACAACACACGGTTCCTAGGACATGCTGCACAAGGGCGAGCCATGGCGGTTCACGGGGACGAGCCGATGCGGTTCCGGGCGGCTGCGGTCGGGGCACTAGGGGCGTCCAGGGCCGGCCGAGCCGAGGCGACCGGAGGGCTCCGGCAGCGGGGTCGGGGACGAGGCGCTCGTGGGGCCGCGCGACGAGGCCTGGGAGGAGGACGCGGCCGAGGAGCTTACAGAGGTGGCGGCGCCGGCGGTCGCTGGCGAGGGGAAGAGCTCGCGGCCAGAGCAGGGGCGCGGGTCGACGGTGCCGGAACGGTGAGCTTGAGCGGCGGGGCGGGGAGACCGGCGCGATGGCGCCCAGAGAAGGCCGAAGCGGGGTGAGGCTCTGGCCGGAAAGGGGAAGGCCGGCGGGGCGACGCCTTCGGGGCTTGATGGGGTGGCGGTGGTACTAGGCGAGGCCGGCGGCAGGGCTGGAGGAGCGGAGGAGGGGGCCGCGGGTCGACGGGGGCGGAGGCCGGCGAGGTTGGCGTGGCCGAGGCCGTCCGCGCGCGGGGCGCAGGAGGAAGGACGGCGCGAGGGCGGCGAGGTCGGGGCCGAGGAAGAGCTGGCGAGGAGGGGCCGCGGGGAGGGCGAGGGGAGAAGGCCTGCGGGCGGCGCCGGCGGGGTGGAGGGAGAGGCGGTGGCTCGGGCCGGCGAGGGCGAGGGCGGCGGGGACGTGCCGGCGCAGAGGGAGGCCGGCGGCGAACGGCGGATGGGAGGAGAGGAGGGAGGAGGTGCCGGAGGCAGGAGGAGAAGGGCCTGCGGGGCGGGGCGCGGCCAGGAGCGATGGGAGGCGAGGTGGAAGACGAGGCTCGGGGAGGAGAGACGGGGAAGGGAGGACGTGTGCGGGGGGCAGGGCAGACGGTGGGGCCGGGGTGGGTCCCGCGGAACAGGGGGGGTGCGGGCCGCTAGCTGGTGGGGCCGGGGGGTGGGGCTGGGTTGGAGTTGGTGGAGGTGGTTTGCTGCGGGTGGGCCAGGGGGACCGGTGGCGTGGGGCCAGGGTGGAAGGGAGAGAGGGTAGGAGTGGGGAGTATGAGAAAGAGAGAGGGGGGGGGAAGAGGGGGATTGGTGAGGTGGCTGTAAGGTTCCCAACCTTTAATAAGGTAGAGATCCATGTGTTTGCAATGCTAGTCCCTGGATCAATAGCTAGCATCCACAGTTAAGATGTAATATCAAGAAACAAAGGTCATAATACAACTTTATAACCAGGAATAAAATAATTTATTACATCTTACATAGCTGATTTGGCTATCTCATTACAATGTAGCAGAATATAACAATAGCATGGGGTCCTTCATCTTCAAAGTGCCACAGGAAGACATGTTGGTTGTAGACTTGTAATCCTAATCAATAAACTTCACTAACATCAAACAAACCTGCAACATAATAAGTTACAGCCACAAGGGTCAATACATTTGAATTGTATTGGCAAGTGATACTATGGTAGTATAGTGGAGTCTATCATCTATATGCATTTGGCTAAGTGGAGCTTAGGCTTGCTTTGCTCAAAATAGATTTTTTCCTTATCATTTGAAAACACTAAGTTTTTGCTTGACAAAAATCACCCAAGGCATCTCCCAATAGAAATTGGTGATCCTTCAACCCTTGTTCAACCACAAGATTTTAACTTAGAAATTGGGATGAGGAGATTCTTGATAGCTTCCATGTCTTGATGCTCAAATTGTCCTTTGCCAGGGACATGGCTAAGTACTTAGATTTTTTACTCTGCAGAGGTGGTGCACTTTCCCCACAAGACTTGGTTTCACCAAGACAAGATCTTTCAGAAGCCTTCCCTTAGACCAGAATGGACGCGCTCCAACCTATCATTCCCCTACCACCAACTGTCCATTTGGCTAAGTTATTGCAACCTATGTGATCCAGGCAGAGCCCATAATGCCAAGTGGCTGCACTTGAAGCTTCTCAACATTTGACATCTCAAATCTCTTTGTTCCTGGGTGGCCATCCACAAGTGAGATACACAAGGTAAACCATAGAAATGGGCCTTGTGAACCACTCAACACAAACCATTCCTTCCATTCCACCCAGGTGATTCATTCACTTAGTTGTTTTATTAAACAAAACACAAGTCCTTGACTTGGAAATATTCCATAGTATGAGTATATATTCCACCCTTGTTTTGTACTAGCTAAGCTAAGCTTGATAGTAGTAGGAAGCTTAACTTAGGAAAT
Organism: Avena sativa; assembly: GCA_916181665.1. Lineage (NCBI taxonomy): Eukaryota > Viridiplantae > Streptophyta > Magnoliopsida > Poales > Poaceae > Avena > Avena sativa. Next base: position 89,358,615 of record OV702285.1, on the reverse strand, counting down.
TTCTACTAAGGTTTCATCTACTAGGATTTCCCATGGCATAGTTTATAGTTAGCAAAATTCCATGCAAGTCCTACTTAGAAATATCACTAATGCATAGTGAAAATAATGGGACAAAGGTATGAAGCATCACTTGCCTTTTTGGTAGAGAATATAAGTTCACTCCTTGTCTTTGCAATGATCACACTCTTCAAATCACTACAATTCAATCAAGCAAGGGCACAATTTCAATCTACCATTCAAGCAACATCACATAAAATAATGGAAACAAAACAATGCATGCAAGCATGCCAAACTTTGTTTTATTTACAAAAGTGGTTTATAATAGGTTATAAACATTCTAAAACACTTATTGGTCATTTTATAAAGTGGCAAAACTATTTGCAAAAGATTTTACCTATAAACCATTTTTGAACAAAATCAATATTTTATGTGGTTGAAAATGCCTTTAGCAAAAGCAACAATTTTTATATGGTTCACCAAATACATTTTTAAATCATAAAACTTGGTGCTTGGGGTCAGAGAGTTTAAATCAAAACATTTCCCAAAGGTTTTCCACCAAAAGCATTTTAAACACATAAGCATTATTTTTATTTGACTAGAAATGGTTTAAATCAAAGGTTTATTCTTTTGTTTCACCAAATACATTTTCGAAACCACAAATTGATTCCTATGATCAGTAGGTTCAAAACAAACCATTTTCCAAAGGTTTTATCCCAAAAATCATTTTAGAACAATTTTTATATTCCAAATATGCCTACACAAGTTTCTGCAAAAACAAACAATTTAACAGAAGCATTTTACTAAACAAAGTGCATGGTCAGAAAGTACTTGTCTTGCTGATTCCATTGGTATAAAATTTGCAAAATTTGGACGTGTGGTTTGAAAGTTATGGATTTTTCAAAATTGAACATCTAATAGAAAAGTTTCTGTTTTTAAAACGAAGCCTGAGCCACGTGGCATGTTCTGATAGGCTGGTACCGCTTCATGTGGATCACACAGTTACGGCTGTTGGATATGACTAACAACGCACGGACTAGATCAATAGATACCGTTTCGCTAACTTTCTATCTAAGCCGACAGATCAACATCCAACGGTCCAGACGCGATGACCTTAGACGGGCGGCGCTGGCGGTGGTGACTGGCGGCGAAGCGGTCAGACGGTGGCGGTGCTGGCGATGCAGGAAGCGAGGGAGGAAGGGGAGTGTATCACTAGGTTCGCGGGGTGACGCTGAAGCTCAACATGGTGATAGCTCGTCGAGGGGCGCATGGTGGTGACGGTAATTCCTCGCCGGAGTTCGTGGAGTCGTCGGGTGCGGTCAGTCGTCGACGAAGGCGACTCTACGGTGCACGAGAGAGCAAGCAAAAGGTGTGGTTAGATGCACAGATGAGTGGAGAGTGTCAGAGCATCAAAGAGGAGAGGAATCTCGGTCAGAGTCTACCTGTGGAGCTCGTCGTAGTTGGAGCAGACGGTGGCGCGGTCAGACGAAGACGGAGTCGACGATACAGGGCACGCACGAGTGAGATGAGGGTGCAGAGAGAAGCGCCAAGGAATGAGGAGCAGACTCGCGTGCACGGGGGGGGGGGGGGGGCGAGGAGTGGTCAGACAACGCCGGAATTGGTCGGACAGGTCGTCGGAGCAGAGGGCGTTCCAGGTCGAAATTTGCTCGCCCTGGGGGCAGAGGGGGTGCAACGTTCAGGGGGAAAGGAGGAGGAGGAGCATGCGGTTTAGTACGCGTGGTCGCGGCGAGGGTTAATGGAGAGATTAACGCGGATTGATGGTTCCTTCATTGGCCAGAAACGGCGACGGAGGAATTGGGGGCGGGGTCGTCGCGCGGGTGAGGAAGAAAGCTGGGCGGTGGGGCCTGGCTGTCTGCGAGTGAGAGAGAGTGGGGGTGGGTCCAGTTAGTCATTGACTCTGCGGGTGAAAGTTCGAGTACCAAACGTTTTCCTGTGGGAGAGAGGAAGTGGGCTGGACTATTGGGCTTAGTGGGCTAGCTGGGCTGGCTGCTTCGTTTCCCTTTTTTTTATACCGATGGTTTTTATTTTTCCCATTTGATTTTCTGTTTTGATTTTGTTTAAACAATTTAAACATTCATTTGAATTCAAACCTTTGCCAAAATTTGTGAAGACTCAAATACTGATTAATAGCACATTACAAAGTCAAATTCAGAATAATATATTTATTCTTTTTAGGGTAGTTAATTATTTAAAATAGGTTCTAGTTTTAATTAAATAAGATTTAATAATATTTTTAAATCTCCATTTGAATTCAAATCATCACCAAACTTTGGGTGAAGTTTAATTCTGTTTGTCAACATATTTCAAAGTCCAAAATAAAATAATTCTTTTAGGATCTATTAATAATTAAATAAATAGACCATAGTTTTTAATTCAAATAGGTTTTAATTTATTTTAAAACTCTTTTTGAAATCTAAATGATACCAAAATCTTTTCAGTAGGTTTCATTTGAAAATTAAAACACTTGGAAATCTTATTTAAAATAAATTAACAAGTTTTAGTGTTTATCTAAAATGGAAAAACCTTTACTTTAATAAAAATGGATATTAATAAATCCTCATTATTTTATTTAAATAAAACTTTACTCTTTTTATCAAATAGATACATTTTATTTCAAAAGCTTGGCCAAGATTTGATTTGGCTCTATAAAATAATCCTTATTTATTAATTCTACTTTGCTTTTGAAAACCAAATCTTTTTATTAAAAGATCCAAAAATAGTGATTCCAACTTTTATAACTTTATTTATTAATTGTTTATCTTTTTAAATCCCTTTAGGATTTTTATTTGATCAAAATAGATTTTGATGTTTCCAATTGGAATCAAAAAGTTTCTTCTCACCCTAAAAATCAACAATTGTTTATTTTGTTTATTTACTTTTCACATTACAAGATTTGGAAAATCTTGGGATGTGACAGGCTACCACCCTTAAAATAAATCTCGTCCGGAGATTTGGGAAGGATAGGGGTTACAAGTTGTCTCAAAGCAACTAGGGTACTACCACCCTTAAAAAATTTCCAACTAGATTACATCTTGGCTTTCTTGGGATCTTGTTGAAGCTTCTCTGGACACTTGTCTGCATAGTGGCCTAGCTCTTTGCATTTGAAACACATCACTTGGCTATTATCCTTCTTCTTCTTTGGTATCAATTCCTCTTGTTTATTTCCTTGGTTCTTCTTCTTTTCTGGGCAATCACTGGCATAGTGTCCCATTTATTTGCAATTGTAACATTGCAACTGGCTTATGTCCTTCTTCTTCTTTTTGGGTCTCTCCAAAGCTAGGAGTGCTTCTAGTTCATGCTCTTCATACTTCACCACAAAGGTGGGAAATCTTTCTCTCTTCTTGGGGCATTTACTAGAGATATGACCTTCTTCTTCACAAGAGTAGCAACACTTTGTGATCACTTGGATTTGGCCTTATGATGCATAGTTTTGACTTTGCCTTCATCCTTCTTGGTAGAAATTGTTCCTTTATGAGGGTTTACAAATTGTTGTTGCACTCCACCTTGTTTCCTTTGTTGAACTATGGAATAGATGGGGCATTGGATAGGGACATGATTATTTCCTTCACATAGGAAACAAGTAGCTTGAGATGTGGGGCATTGATTAGTTGGATGTTTCTTTTCACAATTGGGGCATTGATCTTCATGCTCCTTGGAAGTGTGATCCTTGTCTCCACAAACATTGCAAGCTTGGGTTCCTTCTAAAATATCATCCTTGACATCCTTGTTGTCACAAACTCCTTGGGAAAGGTTGTCTCCCATGTTGATCATTTGAGTGGCCATCCTTTGCAACAATTGGGATTGAATTTTCAAAAAAAATTGTATGGTTGGGTCTAATCCATTGTTGTTGGCTAAAAACTGAGTTGTCACTTGGTTCAACTGGGTTTGGTTTGCTAGTAGTTGTTCTCTCATGTGCATCTCTTGGTTGTTGTTGTTGTCACCATTCTTGATGTTGGAGTTTCTTGGAGAAGTCATTTGTTTGGGTTGGTTTGGGATTAGAATAGGCAAAAGATTTCTAAGGGAATAATTCTATTCACACACATCAGAATTCACACAAGCAAGGTGCAAGCAATCACAAACAAGCATTCCACTCAAACAACAAGTTTCAAGCATATTTTTAGGCAACCAAAAATATTTTTTTGTTACACCACATAAGTTGGTGGGTTTGACTTAAACTAAATATGGTGGTCCATCTATATGGTTCACTTGAGATTTTTCCATCCTTCTTAGTTGATTCTTCTTGAATGAGATCATGGCTTCCTTGGGAATTCCTTGTGTCCTGGTCACAAAGCTTCAAAGGTGATGATGATTCCTTCTAAGTTGTGTTTCCTTAGTCCTCAAGTCTTGAGTAACTTTTCTTGTCTCACTTGTAGTCCTTAGTGATATCCAAGGTTGAAGTCCTTGTTGAGAATAAGGTTGAAATCAGTTGAAGATGTTGAAATCATTAGAGTTGATGAAGTCCTTTGCACATGGTGAAGTCTTTGGCCATGGGGTAGGCTTTGTCCATCAATTTGAATTAGAAGAGGTGTAGAGTTAAAATCAATAGATTGAGGAAAGAGTTTACAAGATTGTTTGCAAATATGTTTTGGAACAAAATCAACTCCTATTTTTCTAAGGGGTTTGTCCAATCCTAGGTTTACAAATCCTACAGGCAACACAATGCTCTGATACCATCTGTAAGGTTCCCAACCTTTAATAAGGTAGAGATCCATGTGTTTGCAATGCTAGTCCCTGGATCAATAGCTAGCATCCACAGTTAAGATGTAATATCAAGAAACAAAGGTCATAATACAACTTTATAAACAGGAATAAAATAATTTATTACATCTTACATAGCTCATTTGGCTATCTCATTACAATGTAGTAGAATATAACAATAGCATGGGGTCCTTCATCTTCAAAGTGCCACAGGAAGACATGTTGGTTGTAGACTTGTAATCCTAATCAATAAACTTCACTAACATCAAACAAACCTGCAACATAATAAGTTATAGCCACAAGGGTCAATACATTTGAATTGTATTGGCAAGTGATACTATGGTAGTATAGTGGAGTCTATCATCTATATGCATTTGGCTAAGTGGAGCTTAGGCTTGCTTTGCTCAAAATAGATTTTTTCCTTATCATTTGAAAACACTAAGTTTTTGCTTGACAAAAATCACCCAAGGCATCTCCCAATAGAAATTGGTGATCCTTCAACCCTTGTTCAACCACAAGATTTTAACTTAGAAATTGGGATGAGGAGATTCTTGATAGCTTCCATGTCTTGATGCTCAAATTGTCCTTTGCCAGGGACATGGCTAAGTACTTAGATTTTTCACTCTGCAGAGGTGGTGCACTTTCCCCACAAGACTTGGTTTCACCAAGACAAGATCTTTCAGAAGCCTTCCCTTAGACCAGAATGGACGCGCTCCAACCTATCATTCCCCTACCACCAACTGTCCATTTGGCTAAGTTATTGCAACCTATGTGATCCAGGCAGAGCCCATAATGCCAAGTGGCTGCACTTGAAGCTTCTCAACATTTGACATCTCAAATCTCTTTGTTCCTGGGTGGCCATCCACAAGTGAGATACACAAGGTAAACCATAGAAATGGGCCTTGTGAACCACTCAACACAAACCATTCCTTCCATTCCACCCAGGTGATTCATTCACTTAGTTGTTTTATTAAACAAAACACAAGTCCTTGACTTGGAAATATTCCATAGTATGAGTATATATTCCACCCTTGTTTTGTACTAGCTAAGCTAAGCTTGATAGTAGTAGGAAGCTTAACTTAGGAAATTTCTACTAAGGTTTCATCTACTAGGATTTCCCATGGCATAGTTTATACTTAGCAAAATTCCATGCAAGTCCTACTTAGAAATATCACTAATGCATAGTGAAAATAATGGGACAAAGGTATGAAGCATCACTTGCCTTTTTGGTAGAGAATATAAGTTCACTCCTTGTCTTTGCAATGATCACACTCTTCAAATCACTACAATTCAATCAAGCAAGGGCACAATTTCAATCTACCATTCAAGCAACATCACATAAAATAATGGAAACAAAACAATGCATGCAAGCATGCCAAACTTTGTTTTATTTACAAAAGTGGTTTATAATAGGTTATAAACATTCTAAAACACTTATTGGTCATTCTATAAAGTGGCAAAACTATTTGCAAAAGATTTTACCTATAAACCATTTTTGAACAAAATCAATATTTTATGTGGTTGAAAATGCCTTTAGCAAAAGCAACAATTTTTATATGGTTCACCAAATACATTTTTAAATCATAAAACTTGGTGCTTGGGGTCAGAGAGTTTAAATCAAAACATTTCCCAAAGGTTTTCCACCAAAAGCATTTTAAACACATAAGCATTATTTTTATTTGACTAGAAATGGTTTAAATCAAAGGTTTATTCTTTTGTTTCACCAAATACATTTTCGAAACCACAAATTGATTCCTATGATCAGTAGGTTCAAAACAAACCATTTTCCAAAGGTTTTATCCCAAAAATCATTTTAGAACAATTTTTATATTCCAAATATGCCTACACAAGTTTCTGCAAAAACAAACAATTTAACAGAAGCATTTTACTAAACAAAGTGCATGGTCAGAAAGTACTTGTCTTGCTGATTCCATTGGTATAAAATTTGCAAAATTTGGACGTGTGGTTTGAAAGTTATGGATTTTTCAAAATTGAACATCTAATAGAAAAGTTTCTGTTTTTAAAACGAAGCCTGAGCCACGTGGCATGTTCTGATAGGCTGGTACCGCTTCATGTGGATCACACAGTTACGGCTGTTGGATATGACTAACAACGCACGGACTAGATCAATAGATACCGTTTCGCTAACTTTCTATCTAAGCCGACAGATCAACATCCAACGGTCCAGACGCGATGACCTTAGACGGGCGGCGCTAGCGGTGGTGACTGGCGGCGAAGCGGTCAGACGGTGGTGGTGCTGGCGATGCAGGAAGCGAGGGAGGAAGGGGAGTGTATCACTAGGTTCGCGGGGTGACGCTGAAGCTCAACATGGTGATAGCTCGTCGAGGGGCGCACGGTGGTGACGATAATTCCTCGCCGGAGTTCGTGGAGTCGTCGGGTGCGGTCAGTCGTCGACGAAGGCGACTCTACGGTGCACGAGAGAGCAAGCAAAAGGTGTGGTTAGATGCACAGATGAGTGGAGAGTGTCAGAGCATCAAAGAGGAGAGGAATCTCGGTCAGAGTCTACCTGTGGAGCTCGTCGGAGTTGGAGCAGACGGTGGCGCGGTCAGACGAAGACGGAGTCGACGATACAGGGCACGCACGATACAGCGCCAAGGAATGAGGAGCAGACTCGCGTGCACGGGGGGGGGCGAGGAGTGGTCAGACAACGCCGGAATTGGTCGGACAGGTCGTCGGAGCAGAGGGCGTTCCAGGTCGAAATTTGCTCGGCCTAGGGGCAGAGGGGGTGCAACGTTCAGGGGGAAAGGAGGAGGAGGAGCATGCGGTTTAGTACGCGTGGTCGCGGCGAGGGTTAATGGAGAGATTAACGCGGATTGATGGTTCCTTCATTGGCCAGAAACGGCGACGGAGGAATTGGGGGCTAGGTCGTCGCGCGGGTGAGGAAGAAAGCTGGGCGGTGGGGCCTGGCTGTCTGCGAGTGAGAGAGAGTGGGGGTGGGTCCAGTTAGTCATTGACTCTGCGGGTGAAAGTTCGAGTACCAAACGTTTTCCTGTGGGAGAGAGGAAGTGGGCTGGACTATTGGGCTTAGTGGGCTAGCTGGGCTGGCTGCTTCGTTTCCCTTTTTTTTATACCGATGGTTTTTATTTTTCCCATTTGATTTTCTGTTTTGATTTTGTTTAAACAATTTAAACATTCATTTGAATTCAAACCTTTGCCAAAATTTGTGAAGACTCAAATACTGATTAATAGCACATTACAAAGTCAAATTCAGAATAATATATTTATTCTTTTTAGGGTAGTTAATTATTTAAAATAGGTTCTAGTTTTAATTAAATAAGATTTAATAATATTTTTAAATCTCCATTTGAATTCAAATCATCACCAAACTTTGGGTGAAGTTTAATTCTGTTTGTCAACATATTTCAAAGTCCAAAATAAAATAATTCTTTTAGGATCTATTAATAATTAAATAAATAGACCATAGTTTTTAATTCAAATAGGTTTTAATTTATTTTAAAACTCTTTTTGAAATCTAAATGATACCAAAATCTTTTCAGTAGGTTTCATTTGAAAATTAAAACACTTGGAAATCTTATTTAAAATAAATTAACAAGTTTTAGTGTTTATCTAAAATGGAAAAACCTTTACTTTAATAAAAATGGATATTAATAAATCCTCATTATTTTATTTAAATAAAACTTTACTCTTTTTATCAAATAGATACATTTTATTTCAAAAGCTTGGCCAAGATTTGATTTCGCTCTATAAAATAATCCTTATTTATTAATTCTACTTTGCTTTTGAAAACCAAATCTTTTTATTAAAAGATCCAAAAATAGTGATTCCAACTTTTATAACTTTATTTATTAATTGTTTATCTTTTTAAATCCCTTTAGGATTTTTATTTGATCAAAATAGGTTTTGATGTTTCCAATTGGAATCAAAAAGTTTCTTCTCACCCTAAAAATCAACAATTGTTTATTTTGTTTATTTACTTTTCACATTACAAGATTTGGAAAATCTTGGGATGTGAAAGTGGCAAGGTGGGTAGGGATTGGGTCCACGGGTGAGGTGGCGAGCTGCGATTGGTGGGTAGATTAGGATTGGGTGGGAATAGGATTTAGAGTTTGGGTGGACCGATTTTATTCTAGGGGTGGTCGACTGGGTCGGATCGGCCCGTTCGACTTCCCCCTTAAAAATAATTAAATATTTTATTTATTTCAAACAGGGCTTTTGCAAACCGATAGCAGACAAAACAAAATAATCCGGAGACCCGGGTTTTGTGTTTGAACAAAGACGGGGCGTTTAGAAAACAAGAACAGGTTTTTCCGCAAATAGTTTTATGCAAGCAAATGCAAGATGATGACGATGCTCCAATGCAATGTGGCATGATGACATGAGCATGCGGTCATGATGATGCAATGCACAAAAACAACGCGATTTTCTAGTAGTGGTTTTAGCGGGATGCCACAATTCGACACCACTAACAATGGATCTCGCCCTCGAGATCCGCCTCATGGTACCGGAAGGAAGGTCGGTGATCTGCGTCTTCTCGCATCGTGTAAATCCTCGCGACACCACTAACAAGAGGTCGTTGTCCGTGATCGTCGAGAGAACACTCCGGGGACAAAAGGTCGAAGGTAGAGGTATCGACAAATAAAGCCACCTCTAACTTCCGCGGAAGGAGTATAACTGCAATGATTCACTGTTCAATGTGCAAGAGCGAATGATAAGAGTAGTCGGATGGTGATCAGTCCATCGCGCACCCAAAGCATTACCCTGCACATGAATAGGAAATTATGCAACCAACTCTCAGAATTCAGATTGTAGATCTCGACAAGCGAGGTTCAGAAACAAAGGAGTGATGCAGTCTCTGCATCGGATCTGGCGTAGATGATGTCGTCGCGTCGGAAAACACCGGGAGGCACGAGAAGGAGCAAAGAGAAGTCCACCAGACGAAGGATTCCTCGGATAGCATGAAGACCAGATGTAGCAACACCGTTACCAAAGGAGGAAGCGAAACCCTGAAGGTACGACGGAACCCAACCACGAGAAATCCTGGACTCGAAGAGAGAGAAGAGAGCGGATTCAAAACACGCAGAGGTGAGAGGAGAGAAGTAGAGGGGTAAGGAGTAAAATCAGACCTAATCAGAACTATCCAACCGATCTTGCAAAAATAGTTTTGACACTCTACTTCGGCCGTTAGCTAGGTTATCCTACAGGCTGGACTTGTGGGGTATCGCAACTGCTGAGCTCTGATACCACTCTGTAACACCCTCAGAATCGGCCCTATGCAAGTTTTAGCGAAACCCGCCAAACCCGCATAGAAACGATTCAAATGTGCCCACCAGGCACTTTCGTGCGGGTGGAAAACGAAGTAATAACATTACACAACAGTCCTCGATGGGACCCACAGAACAGATATATATACAACAGCGACTCAATGAGTCAAGAATACAGATATACTATACAAAGATCCAAATCACCTTGAAAACGATAGAGCGTCCGACTACGGACAAGATGCAAATGGGGCTAAGAGCCCTGAAGAATAACCAATGGCGTCCATAACCCTTCCCAGGCCAAGCCGGGAGGTAACCCTGCTAACGACGTCGATCTCAAAACCTGCTTAAACAAAAGGGGTGCCGACAAAGGGCAAAGGAAAAAGAGAGAGAGCGGTCAGTACTGAGGCCAGTACACGGCGAGGCTAGAATTCGGCGGTCCTCGCCTACATAGGTATGGTGGACTGAAGCGGCAGCGGCAGCATGCACTAAACAACCTATAGAGACTCGATACAACTGGCGGCTATCAGAGAGGGGTAAGAAAGACCTATTCGGAACCAACCTGATACCACCATCAAACAAACCCGTCCTGGTGTTTCCCCCTCGAGACCAAACGAGGAAGTCAACCGAGGAACTCACACAGTTGGCAGTTTTATTTATTCAGTTATCGTTGCAGCAATTACTAGTCAGGTATAGATAGTCATCCTGATAAAATAAGCAGTGGTCACTTTTAGTTAACCATTCCGTGGTAGTTGCGACACTTACTAGTCAGATACAAATAGCATGAGATAACCCCAAAACCCAGCAGTTGTTGGTACTTTTATTTAGCCATTCCGTTATAGTTGCAATATTTACTAGTCAGATACAATGGTCGCAAGCGACAACCCAAACAAGCAATTGTTGGCAGTTTTATTTAGCCATTCCATTATAGTGAAGCTGATTACTAGTCATTATAAAGTCAGGTTTATAGCACTACTTTAGTTATAGTTGTCTATGATCGAGATACTGTGCTCCAAGTCGTCCATAACCGCGGACACGGCTTTCAAAAAGTTTTACCCGGCCGGGGTGCACAAATAGCAACACACACTCGATCAACCTCGGAAAAACCAAATCAAAACCCAACGAGGCCTTCACGACAAAGCAATCACAGGATTCAGAAATATTTCAGGGGGCCACCCCTTGGAGTACACCCGCAACGAAGCTAGCTGACTCCGAGACGGACTCAAGGTTTGCGTCAATGGCTGTAAACGACTGGGAACCCCAAAACGGGGCTTGTCGATACCGCGAAAACACTCCGCTTTCCTAAACAGTACAGTGTGCTATCCATCGCACAATTTAAATAAAGCAGTAAAACATGGCATAAGTACAGGATAGTAAATAAAACCTCAAACTAGTTTGTGGCCCCAAGAAATAAGAATGAATCAAGCTCTGGCTCAGGGGGGTCCCATAAGCCTCCCGGATGTGGATAGCGCGAATATTCAAGGAACAGGTATCAAGTACTCGGGGTCCTACGGGACACAAGTGGACGGTTAACAACCAAATAACATCTATTGCCCACTTGTGCCTCTGCTTACTTACTTCAATTTTAGTTGTTAAACAGTAATTAAAGTGAACGATATTTAAAGCCATGATCATCTCCAACATTAAACATGCGGCAAAACTCTAACAACTGTGGTACTTGACGACACGCAACAGCACTTGAGCCAGCGACTACGACGCGCAAGTCCAACTATCTACCAAGCAACAGGTAATAGGATGTGTCCCAGGCAATATAGGGCTGCAAGGGATATCACGGGTACGAAAACTAGAGCAACGCAACACAGATAGCAATAGATCAACAGGAGGAAATAAAGACTATAAAAGTAAGATAGGTAGAAAGGGGGAGATGCTCGCCTGAAAACATTGCCGAAGGTTCAACCGAAGATCGGGTCGACACTCGCATCAACTCAACGGACTATCCGCGAAGAACCAAAACACTAGAACAAACACCGGATGCAATATTTAATACTACGACAAAAGATCGGGCATGATGCATGTATGATGCATGACAGGGCAAAGATGTGATGCAATTGGGCAATATTAAGTGGAACCGGGGTCCCGACAATTAATTAATAGGTTCAAGTTGTTTAGCTACCCCCAAATTTAAGTGTTGTCTTAACATGGCAAAAGATCGCACTGGTTCGCTACACAAATTTAAATGAGGCCAATATAAGGCTAGATTTGCCCGCATATGGACCCCATATTTAATTATAAGGTGAATCGGCATAGTGCCCCCAACCACATGACAATATGCATGCGAGTATGACAATTAATATGCAACAAGTTATATAGTTGGCAATTTATAAAATAGGGCTCGGGAAAAGGTTCACACATTGGGGTTCGACGATCTTGGTTCCGGGGTTCGGGGTTCGGTCTCAGGGTTCGACGGGCTCGGCGAGGTTCAGATACAAGAGGAGAACTTGGTTCGCGTCGGGGGGCACATCGGATTCGCCCAGGTCGGGGTCGATCTTGTTGGGCCCGCGTTTCAGGTCGGTCTTGGCGCCCGGGATGAAGAACTTGGCATTCTGCGTCGGTGTCCTTACCGTCCGGGTTCTCAAGCATCGCATCCGGGAAGGAGAACTTGTCGCATCCGTGGTCTTCAGGTCCGTGTAGACGGTCATGGCGTTCCGAGGAGAAGGTCTTGGCGTGCCGATGAAGAACTTGGCATTTTGGGGTTCGGTCTTCGGATCTTGAAGGTTTCGCCTTCGGCTCCGGGAATGAGGCCTTGTCGTTCCGACTTTGTCATCGATGGCGAACTCTCTCGGGTCGCATCGTCAGTAGTCGGTCTTGTCGATGCCCGATCTTGCTGTGACATTATCACATCCTCATCACCTATTGTACGGAGTTGGCGCTGCTTGTACCGCGTTCGGACGGTGACTTGGGCTACAACACACGGTTCCTAGGACATGCTGCACAAGGGCGAGCCATGGCGGTTCACGGGGACGAGCCGATGCGGTTCCGGGCGGCTGCGGTCGGGGCACTAGGGGCGTCCAGGGCCGGCCGAGCCGAGGCGACCGGAGGGCTCCGGCAGCAGGGTCGGGGACGAGGCGCTCGTGGGGCCGCGCGACGAGGCCTGGGAGGAGGACGCGGCCGAGGATCTTCCAGAGGTGGCGGCGCCGGCGGTCGCTGGCGAGGGGAAGAGCTCGCGGCCAGAGCAGGGGCGCGGGTCGACGGTGCCGGAGCGGTGAGCTTGAGCAGCGGGGCGGGGAGACCGGCGCGACGGCGCCCAGAGAAGGCCGAAGCGGGGCGAGGCTCTGGCCGGAAAGGGGAAGGCCGGCGGGGCGACGCCTTCGGGGCTTGATGGGGTGGCGGTGGTACTAGGTGAGGCCGGAGGCAGGGCTGGAGGAGCGGAGGAGGGGGGCCGCGGGTCGACGGGGGCGGAGGCCGGCGAGGTTGGCGTGGCCGAGGCCGTCCGCGCGCGGGGCGCAGGAGGAAGGACGGCGCGAGGGCGGCGAGGTCGGGGCCGGGGAAGAGCTGGCGAGGGGGGGCCGCGGGGAGGGCGAGGGGAGAAGGCCTGCGGGCGGCGCCGGCGGGGTGGAGGGGAGAGGCGGTGGCTCGGGACGGCGAGGGCGAGGGCGGCGGGGACGTGCCGGCGCAGAGGGAGGCCGGCGGCGAACGGCGGATGGGAGGAGAGGAGGGAGGAGGTGCCGGAGGCAGGATGAGAAGGGCCCGCGGGGCGGGGCGCGGCCAGGAGCGACGGGAGGCGAGGTGGGAGACGAGGCTCGGGGAGGAGAGACGGGGAAGGGAGGACGCGTGCGGGGGGCAGGGCAGACGGTGGGGCCGGGGTGGGTCCCGCGGAACAGGGGGTGCGGGCCGCTAGCTGGTGGGGCCGGGGGGTGGGGCTGGGCTGGAGTTGGTGGAGGTGGTTTGCTGCGCGTGGGCCAGGGGGACCGGTGGCGTGGGGCCAGGGTGGAAGGGAGAGAGGGTAGGAGTGGGGAGTGTGAGAAAGAGAGAGAGGGGGGAAAAAGAGGGGGATTGGTGAGGTGGCAAGGTGGGTAGGGATTGGGTCCAGGGGTGAGGTGGCGAGCTGCGATTGGTGGGTAGATTAGGATTGGGTGGGAATAGGATTTAGAGTTTGGGTGGACCGATTTTATTCTGGGGGTGGTCGACTGGGTCGGATCGGCCCGTTCGACTGCCCCCCTAAAAATAATTAAATATTTTATTTATTACAAACAGGGCTTTTGCAAACCGATAGCAGACAAAACAAAATAATCCGGAGACCCGGGTTTTGTGTTTGAACAAAGACGAGGCGTTTAGAAAACAAGAACAGGTTTTTCCGCAAATAGTTTTATGCAAGCAAATGCAAGATGATGACGATGCTCCAATGCAATGTGGCATGATGACATGAGCATGCGGTCATGATGATGCAATGCACAAAAACAACGCGATTTTCTAGTAGTGGTTTTAGCGGGATGCCACACCCGCGCCTGTGGTGGGTCTGGCCACCCCGGCCTCTGTTTCCTCCTCTGTTCTGTATCGTAATCTTCCATATGTATTAAAAACATCAAAAAATATAAAGATTTGGTTTTCACGAACCTTCTGTTTTCACCACTTTTACCTAATCAAAGATAAACTCTGCAGACTCCTTTTCTCCTTCTCCTGGAAATTCCTTTTCTCACAAGGCAATACACAAGATTCAATGGCAACATTAGTGTAAGAAAAAATAATAAACCTTTAGGTTCACACTTCAACTGAAATCCATCAAAACAAAGGCTTCTGTAAGAGGCAAAAGCAAATGATAACAGAAATCTGTCAAAACAGACCAGCAGGTAAAGATTGATTTTTTCTAAAACCTTCTGTTGCTCAAATAAAAAAGTGCAAAACTAATGAAAGTTGGGTAACAACTTGGAGAACAAGCTCAGAAAAATACATCTCCATCCGAAGTACTGAGCTCCCTCACGAATTTTTACAATGCAGCACAAAAATCTGTCCTAGGACAGCCACTTTTCACAACTCCTCTACTTCACAAAAGTAGTTGAACTTGACTCAAAAACCAAAACAAAAAGGATAAGGAGCGGTTATTACTGAGGTAATAACTTCCAAGACTTGACAAAACTATTGGGTTATCTCCCAAGAAGTACTTTTCTTTACTGCCTTTAAGTTAGGCTTGAAACTTTTAAAGATGCTCACATAGGAGATAAATATTTGAAGTGAAAGAGAGCATCAAGAAGCAAATAACCAACACATTTGAGTCTAACACACTTCCTATGCATGGGGGTATCATGATAAAACTAATTGTTGAAACAAAAAAAACACTAGCATAGGAAGACAAAACAAATGCCACTTCAAAGCTTTCAACATAAAACGGGAAAACTTAACATTATTGAGGTGCATAGAACCATGTTTCCCTCTCTCATAATAACTTTCAGTAGCACTTTTAATAAAGTTGACAATATAACTTTCACTGGAAACAACTCTATCATCAGAATGGGCATACTTACAGTCATCAAAAAGAGGTCCAAGGTCATAAAATGGATCAATAGAAGCAAGTTGTTCCATCCTGAAATCTTTATTAGGAAAGCTATTTTCACAAGGAGCTTTAGCAAATTTGGAAAAGTTAAACTCATAAGAATATCCATCAAACTTAGTTAAAACTTTCTCCTTCTTACAATCTATAATAGCTCCACAAGTGTTCAAGAAAGGTCTACCAAAAATGATAGGACAAGTTTTGCTAGCTGCTGAATTAAGCACTAGAAAATCAGCATGATACTTAATCTTACCGCAGGGAACCTCCACATCTCTTACAATACCAATAGGGCAAATGGTTTCCTTATTAGCAAGGTGAATAACCACATCAATGTCCTCAAGCTCACAAGGACCAATTCCATCCATAATTTCCATGTAAAGCTCATAAGGAATAGCACTAGAACTAGCACCAATATCACATAAACCATAATAGCAATGACCGCCAATTCTAATAGAAAGCACATGGACACTAGCTTTTATAGCTTTACTAGGATGAGAGATAATATTAGAAGCGTCTTCACAGAAGACAATGTGCTCATCCTCTATTTTTCTAGTGACAGGGTCTTTCACAATAGCTACCACAGATTCATTATTCACTTGCTCATCAGGCTCCACAGTTTTCATTGTACCTTTGTTATTTGCACTAATAATCATAGAATACTCCTTTACCTTAGCTGGGAAAGGAACTTTCTCAACATGAGGTTCAGGAACAATATGATTTGTAGTACAAACTTTAGTACTTCTAACGGGAACATGACTAACAACATCTTTATAAGGTGCATGGTACTTATTCCACTTCTTCTTGGGAATTTCTATGTAAGAGGAAAAGGCCTTAAAACAGTTGGCAATACTTTGGGAGTCAAGAACAAACTCATTACTAATATCACGGAAGTCATCAGTTCCCATAAAAGATTTAATGCATTCATAATCATAGTTTATACCTGACTTTCTTCCTTTGTCATTCTCCCAAGCTTCAGTGTTCTCTTGAATACGGTCTAGGAGATCCCATTTAGCTTCTTCCTTCATACGTGTGAATGATCCAGCACAAGAATCATCTAGTAAATCTTTATCATGAAGAGAAAGCCTAGCATAAAAGTTATTGATAATAATATTGTTAGGGATTTCATGAATAGGACATTTAAGAATTAGTAACTTCAATACCCCCCAAGATTGAGCTGTACTCTCTCCATCACGAGGCCAAAAGTTATATATCGGATTTATATCCTTATGAATCTCACTAGGAGGATAAAATTTAGAATAAAAGAGAGATGCCATCTCCTCCCATTCCATGGATTGTCCATTCTTCAGCAGCTTATAGCATTCTTCATCTCTCCCTTTCAAGGATATGGAGAGTAACTTCTTCTTCACCTGTTCAGTTCTGATACCTGCACACTTAAACAACCCGCATAATTCATGAATAAAAACCAAATGATCACCAGGATGGACAGTTCCATCCCCTAAATAATAATTATCCATAACACGAAATTGGTGAAAACAGAATCCAGACTCATAATAAGTAACACCTCATAATAATACATATATCAATCAATAGAGGCAAATTATGATATAGAATGGTGATGCAAATTGGACGTATCAATGAGATGCTTCCTCCGCGAGGCATCTAAAGATTGAGATAGATCATGAGACAAGAGGGAAAATTTTGTAAGGTTTATGGGTTTGGTTTTTTAAGCTTTTAAACTGTTGAGTATGGCTAAGGTTTGAAACCCAGCAACTCATTCTCATTCATTTCAAAGTCACACCATACAAGCAACACATTCCAAACAACACATCACCACAAACAGATGGTTTTAAGAACCATTCTGGCAAGCTACGATACAGTGGGACTGGATACAACTCACACCTACGATAGTGCTCAAGTGCTACTACTCATTAGAACCGGTGACTTCATCATCAATGAAGGCGCAGTCCTCATCATCAGTGTGGTACTCCTGGTCCATGTCCTCCAAGTAGTCATCATCATCACTGAGATACGAGTAGGGATCTCCACGAATATCTTCCCCTTCGTTCTCCCTCTCCTCTAGCTGCATGTCCCAATCATGGATGGTCTCCTCCAAGTCCGACACTTTGTGACGAAGGCGAGCAATGATGTGATCCTTCTTGTCACGCAGTTTGCGAAGTAACTTGTGCTCCTTCACGAGAATGGCGAAGGTCCGGTCCTTCTAGGCGGCAGCAAGTTGATTCTCGTTGGCGTCAGCACAAGCGTTGTCCAGTTCCTTATGACTCTCACTAAGCATGAAGGAAAAATGGTCACATGATGCCTCAAGTCAGGGTGGGCTGGCAGATCCAGGGGTTGTCCATTGGAGTCACTTATGGCGTAGTGAGAAAAGCGGGTACTGATGATCTTGTTGATATTCTGCCCACATAATCGGGCAAGTGCTTCCTGCATAGCTCTGGACAGTCCATCAATCCAGTTAGTCTCTCTGATGGTGAAATGGATATTCTCCGAGGTAGGTGGCTCCATCTTTCCGTGAAGATCGGCAACTATCAGCCACTGTAGCTCCCCTCCGGGGTGATCATGGAGTTGACCGCCATAGAACTCCGGATGCGGGCACTCCAGAAATTTTGTCAGCTCGCTCAGATCATTCTCAAAGATGAGATTCCCTCCATTGCCCAGTTGGTAGAACTTGCTGTAGGCGTAGTCCATCTATAAGCAATTTGAGAGGAGTAAGTTAGAGAAGTGATCAACTATGGCAAATTTTAGGTAAGGTTGCAAAAAATTTAAGGAACTTATGACTCTCCTTTGGAAAGAATTTCAAGGGTAATTGTGAGAATAGGTTTTCAAAGATTCTCACTTTCTTGGTTTTGGAAACTAAGTTTTTCTGACGTCCATGCTAACCGGGGTCTCCTATGGTCAGGATGGCTCTGATACCAACTTGTCAACACCCGGATTTTTAATCTGAGATGCCTGTTATGTCGTACATCGCAATCCCAGGATTACCATTTTTGCGAGACATAACAGATTGGTACCATAGTTCATCATCCATAACAAACCATAATAGTCTTACAAATAGTTGATCTCATGACCAAGTCTGATTAGAATCAAAGCAGCGGAATAATAATAGAGGTAGCATGGTCGGGGCTCCATCTTCAGGGTCACATGAAATGCTGATGATGGGAGATGATCCTAGTTATCGTAAGCATCCTGCTGTCCATCTTCCTCGTAGTCTCCTTCATAGTCTGGCCATGGGAATAGCCAGGGACAAAGCCATGAGTACTTTTAAGTACTCTCAAATTTTCACTAAAGCAATAAGGCCATTCTAATAGGAATCCTAAGATCTAGGTTTGTTTGCCACAAGCCAATTTTATTTCAACCAGTGTCTAGTAGTAAAAGTCTAACTTTAGTTGTCTAAATTACTTAGGTGGGAACCTAACTTCATCTCCACAACTTGTGGGGTGAAGTCAAAGTCATCTTTCAAGTCACGGGTCATTTTGGAAAACATCTGACAACGGGGCAGTATGGCCATCCAACTGTCAATAACCGCAGATGCGGCTATTTGAATAGTTTGACACTCTGCAGAGGTGGTACACTTTCACCACAACATTTGATACATCCGTCAGGAACAATCCTGAATCATCATACTTAGTATGCAGATAATCAATCCTAACCTTTCAATTACACAATCTAGTATAGGCACCCCCCCTATGAGTTTGGCCTCCCAACCATGTCCATCTGTCATCTTGGGCACTGCATAGGTGGACAGTCACATTCACAAGGTAGACTCATCTCATCTCGTTCCGCGAGGGAACCCATACTAAGACATAAATACTTCCAGTCAAGCCCTACCCAAACTCGGGTATTGTGGTTGTATGGTAAACGCTGGAATGGTATCGCATCCGAACACAACCATCGGTTTTTATCAACGTAAAGTCACATACTTCATTCACCATCATCTTCAAGTCGTTGTGTCCATAACACATGTCAAAACATTTCATTAGAATGACTCATCATTCCAAGGTTTTCATAATCTTTTGTTCCCATCTAATGATCAAGTTTAGTTTAGCACTAGCATCTATCAAATGGGGGTATGTGTCACTAGGTGTAGGAAACTAAGATGGTGTATCTACCTTCATCAAGTTTGAAGCTCCTGAGGACACTTTCCTCATTTTCCACTAATCATCAAATTAATTAACTATGGAACAACTTTGTGAAAGGTAAAGCTTGCAAGTAAAACTGGGATTTGGTATAGTAAAAAGGGGTATCACAAAGGCTTGCAACTGGGACTTGCATGGTTTAGCTTAGCTTGCCTTGGTTGGAAAAGTGGTCGAAGTTCTCTTCCTCGTCTTAGTAGAATTCCTCCTCGTTGTTGCCCGGGTTGATACTAGCGTCTATAAATAAATACAAGGTACACAATCACCAAACAATACTTAAATACTTCTATTTCTCACACAAGGGTCATACTAGATGATCTAGCATCATCCCTATCATTACAAGAAAGGGTAATAAGATTTTATTAATGTTATTTTTAGGAAAGTAATTTCTACTCATTGAAAGGTTGCTTAGGATTTAATATTCTCCAAATTAAAAATATGGGATCATATTGAAACATGTCATCGCCACATACTCTAATACTTGGGAATGTGATTTAAATTGGTTGGCCTAATTTATAAAGTATAACACTATTATTTAATAATATTTAAGTGGCTAAAAATGACTAGAAAGTCATTCTTTTAGTTTTGGTCCAGGACTACTGTATGTAAGTATGTAGATTTTTACATATTTAGAAAGGTCTTGACAAATGTGATTTTAGAGAGTTGGAATCAACTCAAAATCACCTATGGTTGATTTTAGAAAAATGTTTGAAGTTGCAAAAGCTACTGGCTTGTTATTTTTACTAAGGGTGATCCATAGTTTCAAACTGTTTGAATCCAATGGGAGTGATTAGAGATTTTCATCTACTTTCAGACAAAATTGGATTCATTCAATTTGGTGTAGTGAATCTCTTTGAATTGATTTTTAAAGTTCGCTACAGAAAAGGTTTTTGAATAAAAAGAAAAAGAAAAAGGCTAGATTTGAATTACTTGGCTCACGCGGGAAACACTATAGGCTGGCCCAACTGCACAGCGCGCGCAGCGGACTCACTTAGGCTGGTCCCACGCGTCAGCGAGTCATCTAACGCGAAGCGGTATCGATCACTGCTGGCCCTACGATTACAACATGATCTATTGTCGAGGTTCATCATATACGCTGCGGTGGCCCGGCGAGATTCTGACCTAGCGGCATGGCGGGGTTGGCTGGGGGCTTACCAAGGCTCCAGCTAGGGTTGGCGGTGCGGGCGAACAAGCTTGTCGACGATGGTGAGTCGAATGGCGGTCATGGCAGCTCCCGGGGTGGCTCCAATCGACAGCGCCTTTCCCTCACGGCGGCGGCGGACTCCAATCAAATTCCGATGATAGGGTGCTCGCCTTGCTCCGGAAAAAGGTCAGGGGTGTTTCTGAGTGAGAGAGGAGTGGAATGGTGTAAAGATTGAGGCTGGGGGAGGGGTCTATTTATAACCTCGAGGCTGCACAGTGCGACATGGCAAGGGCTCGTCCGCGATGTTGCTACAGGTCGAGCTAGGAATGGAGAAGGGCATGGGTCGACGTTGTTGGGTGTGGTGATCGTCATGCGAGTGGTGGCTCGACAAGGGGCGGTCTCAGTTGGTCGGGTGACATCGGTGTTCTGTGTGGGTACGGAGGTGTTCGTCAGCGAGTACGGTTGTCAAGTGGTCGCACGGTGACCAATGGGCATGTCTGGGCGGTGGCTGGTGACGCCACAGTTGCTAGTACGGGCAGAGAGGTCGAGTCGCGGCGTGTCTGCGCGAGGCGTTCGGCATGTTCGTGTCTTAAATGGGCGTGGCCGTTCAGTGTCTCCGCGTCTCGCCGTTGGTTGAGGGGTGGACAGAGAGGGGCGGTGAGGTCACGGCTACTATCTAGACATCGCGAGCGAGTGAGGCAAGGCCTGTGGCATGCTATCCATGTCCGAGTGACATGGTGAGCTCGGGTACCACTTGCATTGATCAAGATAGTGAAGAGGAGTGGCTCAATTGCATGGCTAGGTACTAGGGTGATCGTGGGTGAGCTAGGGCAAAGATTTGGAGTATTATGGATGAGAAATTGATTGATCATAAACAGTAGATAGTTGGTAGTTGTACTATGATCACCAAGTGTTCGATCAAATGGACGCATGAACTAAATCATCACCAAATTCAATGATTTTTGGTGAGTGCTATGATACTAATCTTGGTAGTCTCTGGGTGCAATGGTTTGGTAAGTGTTGAAGGTTTGAGTGGTTTTCCAAAAATGGCTATCTTGACATACGAGATAGATTCAAATTTTAATTGCCTCTCAAAAGAATTTGAAAATGTTTCTGCAAGGTTGGAAAGTTCCATTGGGTTCAGTGTCACTAGTCTAGCAAGGGGAGAAAAGAAATGGGAAAGTTTCTGTTTGAGATTAGTTGCTAGAGATGCTCAAAGTGAGCTAGTGGTTAACTTTGGCAGAAACGACCATTAGGTCTTATGCTTCATATTTTCATTTTCTTTTGTTTTGATTTGATTTGGTAGTGGCCTAGATGATATGGTTTTGATCTTTAAACCATTTCTCATCATTTACAACAATCAAACATGGCATTGCAATCATTCATACACACAGGCATAAAGATTTGAATTTAATTAATAAAAGATTTTGTTAACCCTAATCTTGATTAATTAGGGAATTATCCTCATTAATATTTTTGGGGTGTTACATGTAGCTACGCCCATCATCCATTGGATATCTTTCCAATACTTATCAAAAAATAGTCATAGAATTGGACATTTCTTGGATAACCAAATCAGAAGAGGTTCCCCACTGCCTAATTTTCATTTTGATTTCACATATTTTAGGAAAGTACACATTGACAGTGACATAATCAATCCTAGAGAACAAAATACTTATGTCATAGAACAACTTAAGCCTCGGTATAACCTCAGCAGCAAAGTCCCATTCTTCAGGAGCAGGATCTGGTGCTCAACGGTGACGGCGTGACGCCAACGAGGAAGTTGAGCTGTGAACTTCTTCCATGCGGTGGTATCTAGGCGGTTTGAACCTTCTCTCCCAGCGATGGAAGTGAGATCTCATGGTCCCGGTGGCTGCCCTCTTCCCCGCCAGCGACTCGTCTTCCATGGAGGCATGGCGGGTGATACGTCATAAACGTATCTATAATTTTTGATGTTCCATGCTTGTTTAGTATCAACTTTTGCTTTGCTTTGTCTTCTCTTTGAGGTATTTTTATATGTTTTCTGGGACTAACCTATTAACAAGATGCCACAGTGCCAGTTGCCTGTTTTCTGTTGTTTTTGGTTCCAGAAAATTCAGAAAATGAATATTCTCGTAATTGGACAGGACAAAAGCCAAAGTCAATATTTTACCGTGGGGAACACGGAACCAGAAGACGAGACAGAGGAGGGCCTCGAGGGGGCCACACCCCTGGCCGCGCGGCTAGTACTGGCCCGCTCCTGGAGGGTGCAGCCGCCTCGGGAACCCCCTCGGCCTCCCTCTTCGCCTATAAGAAGCCCCTGATACCTAAACCCTAAGTACCCCGATCAATCTTCCACGAAACAGTCCGTAGCCGCCGCCACCATCGTCCCTAGATCGGGAGGGTCTGAAGCTCTTCCCGGCACCCTTCCGGAGGGGAGAGATCATCGCGGAGGCCTTCTTCATCACCATGCCAGCCTCCGGTATGAAGCGTGAGTAGTTCCACCTTGGACTACGGGTCCATATAGTAGCTAGATGGTTGTTTATCCTCCTTTGTGCTACATGTTTTAGATATTGTGAGCTCTGTTCATGATCAAGGTCATCTATTTGTAATCATACATGTTGTGTTTGCGGGGATCCGATGGATATTGAGATTACTATGTCAGTTTGGTTAATGATTCTATCTTATTGATTCTATCATGTCTATGTTGTTTGTGATCTTGCATGCTCTCTGTTTCTAGTAGCTATCTTGGCCAAGTAGATGCTAGTGACTCCAAGAGGGAGTATTTATGCTCGATAGTGTGTTCATGCCTCTATTTAATCTGGGGAAGTGACAGAAATCTCTAAGGTTGTAGATGTGTTGTTGCTACTAGGGAGAAAACAACGATATCTTGTTCATGGAACAAGTGTATTGTTTACTTTACACACTTTACTTAAAGCGGTTATCCGTTGCTTGCAACTTAATACTGGAGGGGGTTCGGATGATAACCTAAGGTGGATTACTAGTCATAGATGCAGATGGATGGCGATCTATGTATCTTGTTGTAATGCCCAATCAAATCTCATAGGATCATGAATGTCTAGTATTGCATTGTTATGCCTTGCTCTGTCCTATCAATTGCCCTGCTGTAATTTGTTTACCCAGCATGTTATGTTGTTTATCTTAAGGAGAACACATCTAGTGAACTATGGACCCCGGTCCAATCTTTACCATTGATACATCTTCCACTATTACTGTTTACTTTCTACAAACCACCATTACCTTCCACACCATACAGTTAATCTTTTGTTTTCAGCAAACCGATGAGATTGACAACCTCACTGTTCGTTGGGGCAAAGTCTTGAGTTTGTGTTGTGCAGGTTTACAAGTTTCTAGCAACACCTTTGGGTCGTTTCCTTCCTCCTACTGGTTTGATAACCTTGGCTTCTTACTGAGGAAAAACTTGCTATTGTGCTCATCATACCTTCCTCTTGGGGTCTGCCAACGAAGCTCTATAGTGATCTGACCTGCACATCATCAAGCTATTTTTGGCGCCGTTGCCGGGGAGGCTAAGGACGACTTCACAAGGGGATTTCTTCACAACCTTTATCTTTATTTTGTTTTTGGTTTGCTTAGTTTCTTTTGCCTTGCTTTTTTTGCCTCTTTTTATCAAAAATCATAAAGAAATTAGTTTCATTTGGTTTGCTTTCTCTTATCAAAAACACAAAAAAATTAGCTCCTACCCTAGTTGTCACCTTGCTCTAGCTCACCATGTTGATCCCCAAGTTCACCCTGAAATAACTTTCAATAGGTAGTAGCTCTATAATTGGGAAATAAAATATTGAAGAATTCTTTAATCATGTTAGCAAACATGAGGATATTGAGGATAAATCCTTAGCAGAGCTTGCTCCTAATTATGAAATTGCTACAACTTCTTTAGTTCATGTGTTGGAGGCTAGGTTTGTTAACCTTAACCCCATGATGCAAATAATGTTTCTTAAACTAAAAGAAGAGGAGGATATTGAAAAGAGAGATTTTATCTTAAAAACTTTGCTAAAAGAGTTCAATGATGTTGCTAAGGAAGCCAAAAAGGTTTTTGGTCATTTTAATATGCTAGGATCATGTGTAGATGTTATGGGTACTTTAGAAAACTTGGATAAAACCAAACCCAATGGAGAGGAAATTAAGATACCCATACCTTTTAAACTTGTAGGAATGCATGAAGCCTTAGAAAAGAATTTTGATTGGATTGTTGCTGAAAACCCATTTGATGAAAGTAGTGAACCTAAGAGAGATGAGAAAGGATCCACTAAAAATCTTTTGGATGAGATACCTTTCCTAGTTGAAGAGATTTCGAGTATTGATGTTAATGCTTCTTCATTTGAAAATACTTGATTCTTGCTTCTTGTGCCTAACTTAAAGGCGTTAAAGAAAAGTACTTCTTGGGAGATAACCCAATAGTTTTATTGAGTCTTGGAAGTTATTACTTCTATAATAACCGCTCCTTATCTTTTTTATTTGATTTTTTTGCCAAGAATAACCTCTAATGAGAGGGAAGTAAGATTTGGGGAGTTGCTGTCCCGAGAGAGATTTTTGTGCTCCACTGTAAAAAAAATCGTGTAAAATCTCTGTAAGTCGGATTGAGCTGTAATTTTCTGAATAAATCCCCCAGGTTATTATATAACTTTCATTAGTTTATAACTTTTTGATTTGAGCAACAAAACGTATTTGAAAAATTGGTTTTTACTAGCTGGTCTGTTTTGACAAATTTCTGCCATTATTTGAATTTGCTTCTTATTGATTCCTTTTGGGTTCTTTTTGGGAAATTGAGATTTTTGAGGGAATTTATACACTAGATTGTGTCTTTGGTAAAGTTTTTCCGTTTTAAAACTAAACCCCAAATGTCTATTATCTTTTGAATGCACTAATGTTTCTAATGAAGATTGTGTGAAGTTTTGTATGAAGGAAAATTTTCTGGTGTAGAGGAAGAATGATGTAATGAGATGAATAATGGACATGTCACATCCCAAGATTTTTCCAAATCTTTTAATGTGAAAAATATTTGAATAAAATAAAAAACTTTGTTGATTTTCAGGGTGAGAAGAAACTTTTTGAATTCAAATGGGAACCTTCAAACCTATTTTGACCAAGATAAATCCTAAAGGGATTAAAAAAGATATACATTTAATAAAGGAAAATAAAATATTTTGGAATTACTATTTTGGATCTTTTAAATAAAAGGATTTGGTTTTCAAATGAAAAGGAAGAAATTCAAATAAGGATTATTTTATAAGCTAAATTAAAACTTGGCCAAACCTTTGAAATAAAATATTTCTATTTGATAAAAATGGTAAAGGTTTATTTAAAATAAATTAATAAGGATTTAATATCCAAGTTTTATAAATAAAGGTTTTGCTATTTTAGTTAACCATCAAAACTTATTTATTTAATTCAAATAAGTTTTCCAAGTATTTTATATTCTCAAATAAAACCTACTGATTTGGTTTTGTTATTATTTTAGATTTCAAAATGGAGTTTTGAATAAATCAAAATCTATTTGATTTAATAACTTTGGTCTATTTATTTAATTAATAATGGACCCTAAAATAAAAATATTATTTTATTTTAGGAATTGGATTATGTTGTTAAACAGAACCAAATTCAATTGCAAGGTGTGTTGAATGTTTGAATGTGATTTGAATGTATGAATGTTGTTTGAAATTTCAAAACAGAAATTGAAATTGGAAAAAGAAAAAGATTCAGACAGAAAAAATATATGAATCTGGTCGACCCAACCCAGCAGCCCACTAGGCCCAACAGCCCATTTCCCCCTCGCCCCCGAAATGTTTTCCTCACTCGTGAAACAACCCACGCAGTCGCAGATAGCCGGACCCCACCTTTCCCCTCTCTGTCTCGCTGACTGCAGACCCCACTGCCAGCTCAGCGTCGTCTTCACCCCGCGACGACCACGCCGGCCGTTTCCTGCCACTAACTCCACGGTTGAATTCGCTTCAATGCCGCGCCTTAACCTCGCTGCGACCACGCACGATAAATCATCTCCCTCTCCTCTCTGGTTCCCCTCAATCGCCCCACCTCGACACGCCCCCAGGCCGTCGAATTTCGCTCAACACCACCCTCTGCTCCGACGAGGTCCGGTGCCAATTCCGGCGACCCAGCGCCGCCCCTTGCCTCATCGACCACGCACACATACTCCGCACTCCCAGACGCTTCATCTTGTGCCCTCCGTTCAACCGCGGGCGCCCCAGAACGCCGACTTCGACAAAGCTCTGAGCGCCACCGCGTCTGCAACTTCTCCGGCGAAGTCCCCTGGTAAGCACAGACCGCCCCACGCCGTCTCGATCACGCTCCCACACTCGCCACATCCTCCAGCATCTAACCATGTCCTCTTTTTGCTTCGGGGTGAACCACAACACCGCCCTCGACAACAACCAGGACCACCCGACGCTGTTCTCCACTCCGGTGAACAATCGTTGCTGTCCCTGAGCACCCCTTGCCACGTCGACCACACGTTGAGCACCACCTCCACCTCGCAAACACGGTGAGCACCTCCCCTTCCCTCCTTGATTCCTAGAACCGCCGTAGCGCCACCGCCGTCTGCCGCCGCGCAGCGCCGCCAGCTTTTGGTCAAATGTGTAGGAGTCGTTAGATCTGAATCGGACGCATAAGATTAGAATCGAGTCGAAGGGGTACGAGTGAGCCTGCGCCGTGCGATAACAGTTAGATCCAACGGCCTATAGCACGTGATCCACCCGAACCGGTACCAGCAAATAGGAAAGCGACGCGTGGCTTGATTCGATTTAAAAACAGATTTGAAAACAAATTTGAGTTGCAAATTGAAATCCCTATAACTTTTGATCCACACGTCCAAAAATTACAAACTTTATATCGTTGGAATCAGTGGAACAAGCCCTAGCCAACCATGGAATTTGTTTAGTAAATAGTATCTGTTAGATTGTTTGTTTTTGCATAAACATTTGTATGCTTGTTTAGATTAGAAAAATTGTTCAAAAATGTTTTTAGGGTTAAAATCTTTGCAAATTGATTTGTGGTGAACTTACTGACCCTAAGAACCAACCCATAGTTTTGAAAATGGATTTCGTGAAGTTTAGGATGGATTAATTGGTTTAGCCCATTTCTAGCCAAATAAAAGTATTGGTTTGGTTATGAAAATGTTTTTAGAGTAAAAACTTTGGAAAAATGGTTTGGACCAAACCTACTGACCCTAAACACCAAGTTTTGAGAAACAACAACTTATTTGGTGAACAACATAAAGTTGTTGCTTTGATAAAAATATTTTCCACCACACAAAATAATGAAAGGATTCAAAAATGGTTTATGGACAAAACCCTTTTGCAAATGACTTTGCCACTTTGGAAAATGACCACTTTGAACCTTACAAAGTCTAGAAGCCTAGTGGAGACCACCTTTGCAAATAAAACTATCTCTTGCATGCTTACATGCATGACTTAGATCCCATTGTTTTGTGTGTGTGAATTATTTGGTTGATTGTTGGTTTGGAATGCTAAGTTGATATTGTGTTTGCTTGATTGATTGTAGTGAAATTAGAAAAGTGTGAGACTAGCAAGATCAAGGAGTGAACCAACATTCCCTACCAAAAGAAAGGCAAGTTACACTATCATCTAAAGTCCTACTATTTTCATTATACTTAGTGGATTTTGAAACATGCATGAAAAGAATTTTTATACTTATGATATGATAAATCCTAATAGGATTCCCTAAACATTCCTTAGTGAAAACAATGTAGTTGTTACATGCTTAGCCATGCTATATTTTGAAAAGAGATACATGTTGAGATTTTATGAAGTTGAGAAAAGGACTTGTGTTTTTTTTTATATAATAAAACAAGGACTCAATGAACCACCTGGGTGGACAAGGATACTTTGAGTTTTGGAGAAGGTGGCAACAAAAGGAACCATGTCTATGGCAATCTCTTTGTGTTGTGCTCCAAAGGAAAACCACCCAGGAAACTTAGAGATTGAACATGTTTCTCCAATTGTGGCTTTCGTGGGCAACCACATGCTATTTATGGATCTGGCTTAGTCAAATACATTGGGAAGACCCATGCATTGTCTTCAGTTTACTGGACATGAGGACCTGGAATCCTACATGGATACTGAAGACAAGCTAGCAATGGTGTGTGGGAGGACCCTCTGGAAAGACTTCGTCACATTCTCAATCTGCCGGTACTCCATCTTGGTGAGCACTAATCCAGTGGCCACTGGTGGCAAAAAGATGAGATTGTGACATGTGGGTAAAGTGTACTACTTCTGCAGAAGATAATAAAATCTAAGTACTTAGCCGTGTCCCCGGTTATGGACAATACTGAGCAACTAAAGCTTGAAGCTATGGGAAATCTCGACATTCCAATTTCTAAAAGAAAACTTTTAAGTGACAACAAAAGACTTGATGCACTTGGGGGTACCAAGGAGCTTAAGAGATTTTGATAAAAACTTGAAGTACTTGGGGGTACCAAGGAGCTCAAGAGAATTTTGACAAGGACTTGAATACTTGGGGTTACCAAGGAGTTCAAGGGATTTTGAAAAGGAGATTTGACAAAGGACCAAAACCATTTTGAAAAGATAGGATAAATTTTGCTTCTGCAAATGAGCCTTAAACCCTACTTAGCCAAAAATGCATGCAATGATAGGATCCACTTATATTCAACATAGTAGTGAAACTTGCCAATACTATTCCAAAGTATTGACCCTTGTGGCTGTAACTTGTAATGTTGCAGGTTTGATTGATTTTAGTGAAGATTGATTGATTAGGATTACAAAGTCTACAACCAACATGTCTGCCTGTGGCACTTTGAAGATGAAGGACCCCATGACTATAGTTATTCCGCTGCAATGTAATGTAATAGCCAAATGAGCTATGTAAGATGTAATAAAATTATGTTATTCCTGGTTATAAAGTTATATTATGACCTTTGTTTCTTGATATTACATCTTAACTGTGGATGCTAGCTATTGATCCAGGGACTAGCATTGTAAACACAAGGGACTCCACCTTATATTGTTTAAAGGTTGGGACACTCCCTCTACAGGACAAAAGCTCAAGCTTGGGGATTCCACCCCGTGTCACCCCAAGAAATATTCAAGAGTACAAGTGTCAAAGCTTGGGGATGCCCAAGGCATCCCCTTCTTCATCAATAAAAATCTCAGTTCTTTCTAGACACTTCATTTTTATTGTTTCATGCACTGTTGTGTTGTTCTTAGAGCGTCTTAGTTTTCGTTTTTGGTTTTTGTGTGCTTAGTTTGCTTGAATAAAGTAGTTTGGACCCCCGTTCTCGCTGTGTTGTTTCAAATAAGTTGATTGGTGTTGGAAAGGAGTAGGAAGTTCTTGCTTTAGTAGTACAATAGGAGCTTTCTTTGACTGTGACTTAGACTTTATCATGTCATGCTAGATGTTGTTTTGACCTTATGCTTAGTGATTATTGCTGTAGCATGACTTGTTGTAAACAATTAGGATTGCTTAATGTGCCTTGAAAGGATCATGCGTTGTTTTAGCATAGAAAAGCATAGTATTGTGGTATTCTCCTTTGATGCTTTGTTTGGGTTGACTTGGCACATGCTTACACCATGTTATGACTATGAACAAGTCACCATAGCCTCTACGATCATTTAGTTTTTGACTTGTAGTACCACTTTATGCTTTGATTAGTAATGTTTTGTCATTGTGCATGATTATGGCCATTATTGCTCTCTTAGTTGGTCGCTCCCAGTCTTTTTCTAGCCTCCACTTTAATGAGTAGCTCTACTCATGCATCCAACTCCCAACAACCAAGTTATTCCAAAGTGTCCACTATAAATTCCTATGCATGGTGTGTTACACCATTCCAACTATATTCTTGTTTTATCTACCTTCCAATTAAAAAGTCACTTTGTTATGTGAAAATAGTGATTAAAGCTCTCACAAACTTGATGGCACACATTATTTTTCTTGCCCCTAAATAAACTTGAACCATTGTGTCATCTATGTTGTATATGCTTGCACTTATACATTGGAATTAGCAGAACCATGTTGTCATGGGGAACGCTATCAACATTGCACTTGAACATTATACCCAGTTGTACGATGCTCTTTTGTTTATGGATGTCGTCGGTGTCAAATAAAAGGGGAGCTTGTAAGTCCATGGAGTTATGTATATGTGTTAGAGAAACGCCTGGGCCGCTAGCCTAATCCATGCCTAATCATGGTGGAAACTTGCAGCATCACCATAGTGAGCAATTTATGAAGCATTCTTCTTGTAAAAAAAGAGAGACAAAAAAAAGAGATTGAGAAAACAAGAGATGAGAAAAGAGGAAAGAGAGAAAAAAGCACCATTTTCCCATGGTAAATAAGAAGATTGCTGAGATGCTCATTGTCTGCTTTCCTTGTCATTTTGACATGGGATAGCTCCTGTATCATGTGCAAGGGGTACCGCCTTGGCGGTTCTCTATGATACACATGTACTCACTATGACAAGAACTTACCGGTGACTAAAGTTGAGTAGCATGAGGAGCGGCCCTCGTACTCAAGGGACATGAGATTGCCAACTTATACTTTGTCAAGCATATACTCCATAGTTTGTTCACTTTAACCTTAATCACTTCAATATGCTTATGATAGGGGCAATGAGAGCTGAAAGCTAACAATTACCATAATTTTTGGAAGCTATTTATGAGACTTGAAATCCATGCTTCCCTTTATGAAGGTCCTTTCTTCCACCTTTATATTGAGTCTCCACCTTCTATCCTTAGGCACCAATTAAGAGAGCATAGTTGCCATTCTTAGTTCTATGTGCATTGTCCCAAAACATATTGATTGATTCATATTGTTGATATTGCTTGTTCATGAACTATTTGTATCTAGTCACTCTTATGAAGTTTGAAGGTGTCTTGTGCATTTATTTACTACTCCATGAGGGACAAGCTGAATGCCACTATACTATGTTTTCTATATGTGAAATAAATAAACGTCTTTCAATGCATTGTTATTCATGATCTTTGTTTGTAACATTTCATGTTCCTTGCATAGTTACTTTGTCTTACTGTTAGAACTTCTTCTTTCATGCTCATGTTTAGAGTACTTTGATCCCAGCTTTCAATGCATGCAAATGGTTTGATCTTGATTATGATGATGCATGTCACCTAAAAAATTATTCTTTTTATCACTTACCTACCCGAGGACGTGCAGGAGTTAAGCTTGGGGATGCTTGATACGTCGTAAACGTATCTATAATTTTTTATTTTCCATGTTTGTTTAGTATCTACTTTGCTTTGCTTGGTCTTCTATTTGAGTTATTTTTATATGTTTTCTGGGACTAACCTATTAACAATATGCCACAGTGCCAGTTGCCTGTTTTTTGTTGTTTTTTGTTCCAGAAAAGTCAGAAAATGAATATTCTCGGAATTAGACGGGACAAAAGCCAAAGTCAATATTTTACCCTGGGGAACACGGAGCCAGAAGACGAGACGGGGGAGGGCCTCGAGGGGGCCACACCCCCTAGCCGCGCGGCCAGGCCTGGCCCACGCCTGGGGGTGCAGCCGCCATGGGCATCCCCTCGGCCTTCCTCTTCGCCTATAAGAAGCCCCTGATACCTAAACCCTAAGGACCCCATCAATCTTCCACGAAACAGTCCATAGCCGCCGCCATCATCGTCCCTAGATTGGGGGATCTAAAGCTCTTCCCATCACCCTGCCGGAGGGGAGAGATCATGCGGTGACCCAGCATACCACTGCATGATGTAGTACACTATAGTCATTGACATAACACCAATAAAACACCGTTCACTAGTATTACATCCCTCAGAGTGGAACAACAGAAACACAGCAGGTCCAAGACATGACTATAGGTTATAACTCAACTCTTTACATAAGATCCAGAGAACATTCTAGGTTAAAGAGAGAGAAAGAAACTTCTAACAAAGAAGAATCAGAAATAAATATTTCAGAATTTATCATCCTATCAATACTAGTATCTTAAATAATGGTCTGGCATTGCTGCTATTGCAATACACTACATAAATAGGTTCTATGGCTAGAGTTTATATTCTTGTCTAATTAGTAACTTCGTCTTCACTTGAGTTGGGATATATGTTGACTTTCTTGACTTCATTGAAGAGCTTTAACTTTTGCTGATTATTCCTGGAGCATAACTTGATGTAAATGTCGTCTTATTGGCTTCAGAATCTAGCAAGGGTTAAGAAGATACTTTGAGTATGAGCGTACTCAGCAAGTTCACTAGAAAAGGAGTGTTTGATGCACTATAACTACAGCCACAGACCATAGGTCATAGGAAATACAAGTTTTCATAAACATTTCTTCAAAGGTTGCTTTTATTCTGAAAAGCTATGTCCGTCAGCCTTCACGGGTTTACCAGAACTTTCATGGAGTTCCTTTCCCGCCGCGTTCGCAGCTCCTTCCCGGAACAGGGAGTAACAAGTTACAGTTCTTACACTCTGCAGAGGTGCGTCACTTTACCCATGAGAGATCTTAGCTTTGTTGCACATCCGGGCCACGAACCCGTCCACACTTCCTTGGTGTGAGGCCCAGACTAAGATCCAAGCCAATCATTGCCTTCTCCGCGACCCCGCATGTCTCCTTGGTGTATGTCAGCCCACCTATTGAATTACGGCAATTGGCAGTACAGACCGTTCAAATGCCGGAACTATCGTGGGACGTTGAGGGATCCCACCCATATGTTGCATATCCTCTACGAATTACCATAAATAATATGCACACTACGAGTGATAATAGCCACGACCCGCACATTCGGCTCCATGCGAGAGGGAAAAGATACAGCTGACTTCTTCGTCCCATTCCAAATCTCATGGTCAACGCGTAATATACGGCGCAAGAATCATTGGCGACATTGGTTGTTAAGTCCTAGATAATATGTTCCTTTACCACTGGAACTCTTATAGTAGGTTATTACCTCATGGTAAATAACCTATAATCACATTATTATGAAAATAGTGTTTTCTGTCCTTTTTCAAATGCAGGTGATGACAACACTAGATTTGCAAAATACTTTACAGAAAATAATCAAAGGACATGAGCAAGTGTGAACTTGCCTTTTGTGATTGCAAGATTATGCACTCACAGTCTTCGAGACGACATAAGATCCAATATCTGAAATCTGCATCATTGGTCCGGTAAGGACTAATGTTTAAAGAAGCAATATGCAGTTATGCATAAGTAATGCTATGCATTTTTGTAAAACTCCCAAATTGAATCCCCAATACTTTGAGTGAAGTGAATTCAAGTGATTCTTTTAAGAGTTGGTTTATCTTCAAATTTTACTTTATAAGTAATGATCTTTATAAAGAATCTAAGTGTTAACAATCCAGGTATTTAAGTAAAGTGTAAAATGATGCGATTATGGTTATTTTTCATGTGGTGACTATGATAAAAGTCCTTGGGATTGAGTTGTTAAGAGTTGAAGAATTTATTATAAGATTTTTGTTTGAAGTGGCAAAAAGAATAACATTTGAAGAATTAAACAATCTTCATTGTTAATAGGACATGATTGATGTCTTTTGGTGTTTGATTTACTAGTTTGGACTTGAGATGATTTATGTCTTAATTTAAATAGACCAAAGTTAACTATAAAAACATAAGTAGTTTATTAGACATAATGTTTATAAACTTTGAGACTAAAGTTAACTTTAAAAGGGTAAGTAAACTTAAGGTGTAATATGCTTTGATTATTCTCAAGTTTTGGATTTATGGTAGGTATGACTAAGGTGTGGATTTATTCATTTTACATTTAAGTGAATGATTAGATTAAATTTGTTTTGCTATTATGAAAGAAATATGTATTTATTTAATGGAATCATAATTAGATGGTCTTAGTAATTTGTTAGAATTTAAAGTTATGTTAATAGTGGTTAAGATATAATGATTATTCACCATATTATATAAATGGATGGTACCCAATGTTTATTTAAAAGGATTCTTAATAAGATTTTTAAAAGGATATTTTAAAGTTAAAAGTTATACTTAATGTTGATTATTGATTTAAATTATGGGTTTGGAATTTAGTACAAAGACACTAATTGCTCAAGGTTTTATAAGAATTGTGGTTATTTCTTACTTAAGAATTGTTTTTACAGAATTCACAAAATAGGTATTAGGTAAGGATTTATTTTTTAAAATATTAAATTCTTTTCTAATAATATACTTAATATTTTTCTAGTGTAATATATTTACCTTAAAAATGAATTTTATTTATTTTTAAGTATTATATTTATTTTTTTAAAATTCATCAAAGAATTAAGTGTCTTTAAATATTTGCTTTATGATTTCTTTGTAAAACTCTAAGTGAGTATTTTTTTATAAAATAATAGAGTTATTTTGATACACAAAAATAATTTTATTTATTTTTATGGTTTTTGTTTTATTTTATAAAGTTTCATTTAAGATTTAATGGTGTTAATAATTATTTTACTTTAAATTTATTTTAAACACTTAAAAGTATATTTTTAATTTGTAGATAATATTTTTGTGGTCATTATATAATATGTATTTTTAGGATTTTTCTATAATTTTCTATAGCTAAAAATGTTTGGAGGTTATTTTAGTAATTCATTTTTTTATTTTATTTCTAAACCTAATCAACTTGGGTCGTTTGGTTGGGTACTTGGGCTGGCCACTTTGGACGGCCCAGCCCAGCTAGGCCAGGCTCGAGGCACTTCACCCCGGCCCGTCCCCTCTCCTCTCTCACTCCACGCACGCACACAAACAGACCTCATCCTCTCCCCCTTGCTCACGTGCGATGTCGCCATCGCCGCTTCTCCGGTCGGTTGCCGGCCGACCTCGGCTCTGCCGCCTGCCGACGAGGCTCTGACTCAAGAACCTCCGGTGATTTTCTCCGCCTCGGTGCTGCTCTGCTTCACCGCTTGTGCCCCTGCGAAACCCTATCCGTGGGGTTCGGCTAGGTCGCCGGCTCGACTTCGCTGGCCCTTGATGCCCCTGGCTGCTGCTCAAGGATGTGGTGCTCCGACGCTCCTCTGGCATCGCCCTGGTGCTATGGTGAGGAGATGGTGTCGTCTTCCTCCCTGTGAGCTCTATGAACGCGGCTTGGCGCGGGTTGCAGCGCCCCCTGGGTGCTCCCCGTGCCGCCGTGTTCATCCTCGACGCCGACCACTGCTTCCTCTTCCTACCCTAGCAAGGACCATAGGTATGTTTCCCCCTTTCCACTCTCTGGTCTTATTTGCCTTCTCCCTCTCTGAATCCTCCCAGTACCTTGCGATTGACCATGTTCACGAAATAAGAATTGAGCTCTTGAGCAGAGTTCAATTGATTAGAGTGGTAGGTTTGGTAGTGTAGTTGATTTGGTTGATTAAGTGCTTAATGCCTCACTTGATTTGATACATGTACTATTGTTGTCTGTAAATATAGAGCATGTGCTGTTGTGACTTGATTCTAGATCATGGTCTATTGGACATGGTCCCTGATGTGTAGGTGATGCTAATGGGCTTCTTGTTGATTGATGTTTATGCATGTAATTACAAGGGTTAATAGTTCATAAGCATGAACACATAGTTGACTATTCCTTGAGTTAATGACATGGTCAGATGTATTTATTTTTTATAGTTTAAAAATAATAACTTGTTTTGCTACATCTTAATTTGGTACCACTAACTTATATGTATACATTTACTACCTAAGAAATTCTCAAGCAAGGTGTATGTGAAACACACAAATGAACAAGTGATAGATTATATATGTTCTAGTACTTTATATTATGTTAGACAGTTTCCTAATGATCATTTACATGATCAACTACTTAAGTTCTTATGATTTATTTTCTGGAAACATGTTTTCTTTAGTGTTCATGGATGAACAGATGGAGTTATTTGGACCAGTTGATATTTGCTGATTTTTGGTTGTATTACTTGTGTGTGGTGCTCTGATGATCTCATGTCCATTAGATATTTTGTATTAGCAATTAATCCTTTTATCTATATGCAATATCTTCTTGTATCTGATCTGTTCCTGTTATATTTAAATGATATTTGGTGTTGTAGATAATTTGCTTAAATTGATTTGATACAAGGTTCTTTCCTGAACTACTTGTTCACTGCTGTAGTTGAAGGATTCAGTGATAAAACCCCAATCACTGGTACTACTGTGTACATATCTGTTGGCTAATTCTTGATCCATTGACTTGATTTACTAAATCATGTGATTTATAAATGATGTGTTTTCAAACAGAAAATGATTCCTATGAAAATTTGGTCGGAAAATGATTTGAAATATCTTTGAATGGCTTGAAAACCTGAATATTCTGCTAGTTTATTTTGGATGGCTTTAGTTGTTGGAAACCTGCTACTGTGATGCCTCTTTGGAGTGTACACAGTAGTAGGTCACAACAATGATGATGTGCTTATGGATACACTGTTCAAATGGCTCCTCTTGCTCTGATTATTTTTGTGGTGCTTCTATACAAGAATGTGCACAATATAATCTTAGATAGGATGATATGCTGCTTATACATCTAAGCAAAATTCTTTTAAACCTGAATGCTTGTGATGCTGGTCTGAAGCATAGGTTAATATAAATGTTTCCCTTCATTCCTTAGCCCTGCCTAGGATGCAAAGGCTGAGGCTTTGATGATGTTTGTATACAATAGTTACTGCTTGCTTATGGAAACTATCCAATGATGAGCTTGTACTCCATTTGTGTACAGATCTGAGGATTTTCTATTGCCCCATCCATTTTCTAAGATGCAATAAGAAGAACAGATACAAAGGCATGATCTTAGATGGATAACCTGTTGTTTTGGAGTTATGGTTTCTCTTATGGTTATTATTGATTCACTGTTGGTGCCAACCCTCTCCTCTTATCTCCTGACTTGATCTACTGAAATTGCTAATGCTTCTTTTCTGGTAAGCCTGCTCCTCCTAGCTCTTGGCCATCTTCTAGTGCTCCTGGATGGCTTCCCCAAGCAACCAGGGTGCTGGTGGAGATTGTGGTGTTGAACCATGTACTCTAGAGTTGATGATAAGTTGATAAGATGGTAAGATAGTAAGATGGGAATGTATTCAGAAATGTGGAGGTGGAATGGTAGCTGGTTGCTACGGTTGTGCACTCTTATCGGATTCCCTTGTTGCTGTGGTGTTGACAACAGACTATGTTGCATGTGTGTGAGCAGCTTGTGAGCTGCATGTTTGCATGTCTCACCCAAATGGATTAGATCAAGTGAAAATGTGATTTTTTTACCTCTTTGCATCTTACTTGCCCTTGGTGAAACTTGCCCCTACATCATCCTGTGATGCACTAGTCTGAGGCAATATTCCAGAATAAGAACAGATACTACTCTTTGGCCCCTTTTTAAAGAAATACTCAATGATGTGTTCAGCAATGCATTACATTGCCAGACTGAGAGTAGCATTCACCTAAACAATTATTTTTTTTCTTTTTTTTGTGTTGTTTTGCAGGGACAAAAGAATATGAAGAAAAGAAGATACCAGAGATGAATAGGAAATTGAGTTTAGAAATAGTTTTAGGGTTTTACTTTATTCTTTTGTAATTTACCCTATTATTTATTTATTCTGGTGAGGTGGAAAGCATTGTAATTTTTAATATAATTGTAATAAAGAAATCCTTTTTATTCTTAGTACTTGTAATTTTCTTTATCCATTTTGTAAACTTTGGATTTTTCTTATTGTAACAAAGTAAATGCTTTATTTTATTTTATTTATAAATTGTACTAGTTACTAATTGTTGTACCTCTTATACACTTGTATTATTAAATATTATGTAATATTTATTGTTTTTGAAATAATAATTCCAAATTATTGTATAATTCAAATGTATGGTGAATATGATGATATCTATTTGTTTATTCAAGAATTTACCATTTCAATTCTACTGTTAATTCTTTTCAATTTACTTTTGAATTCAAATAAAGTATTTGAATATTCAACTTAAATTGTTTTCCCTCAAATATGAACATTCAGTAGAGGTCATGTCAAAATCTGTTGCACTTTCTCTATTGTTTCCTTTAGAACAAGAGAGACACCGATCCCTCTATAGGTCTTTTTGTTTTGCGTGAAAATTCTCCGGATTTTCTTATGCATGAATGCAATGCACAAACCTGTGTCCTCTATAATTCTAGGTGCTAATCCTGGGATGTTACAGATCATCCCGGAGGCCTTCTTCATCACCATGCCAGCCTCCGGTATGAAGCATGAGTAGATCCACCTTGGACTACAGGTCCATGTAGTAGCTAGATGATTGTTTCTACTCCTTTATGCTACCATGTTTTAGATCTTGTGAGCTCTGTTCTGGAAACTTTGGTGCCATATTTTTGTATATCTGAAAAATAATTTTCATTAGTATCCAATGACATATTGCATCATAACAAATAATTATTGCACTAAAACATATAACGAAATATTCTCATTTGAATACCCATTATATTACTTTTAGAGAATTATTTATTGTTGCTAATTCTCCTACAGGTAATACCCTTTACTAGGTTTCCAACCTAAGGTCAAAGCAATTTGCTCTGATACCAACTGCGGTGACCCAGCCTACCACTGCATGTGTAGTACACTATAGTCGTTGACATGACATCCACAGAACACCGTTCCGTAAATATCATGTCCCTCGGAGTGGTACAACAGAAACATTGCGGGTCCATATTACAAAGGTACACACATTATTATTATTACAATACCGGAAGTTCAAGACTTCCCAAAGATCCAACTTACAAACCAAAATATAAGATGTTCAGTGCAATTTAAAAGTAACAACTCCGACTAGGAGTGGGGCTCAACAGATTATTCTATAGGGTTCATGCTGCTCGGCTCTGTTAGTTACTACCAACTAGGTACTTATGTGGACTTGTTCTAATCAACACCGTAGCGGATCTCGTAGTCCACGCCTTCAACTCCTCCAGATAGATCAGGTTCCTCATAGAACACATCTTCTTGGCATTCAGCTGCATACATTGGCACGTCTTCGGGATCCTCAGAGTCTAAGCAAGGGATCAAAGGAAAGGACGAGTAACAGCGTTACCCAACAAGTTCATTATATG
Source organism: Avena sativa (assembly GCA_916181665.1). Lineage (NCBI taxonomy): Eukaryota > Viridiplantae > Streptophyta > Magnoliopsida > Poales > Poaceae > Avena > Avena sativa. Next base: position 89,318,868 of record OV702285.1, on the reverse strand, counting down.
CAAGGTGGGAAGTTTGATGCTCTAAATACCACCTCGGATTATAAATCCTTGGCACTATGCAGTTTTTTGTAAATCTTTCTTCAAAGATTGATTTTATTCTGAAAAACTATGACAATCAGCCTTCACAGGTTGACTAGAACTTTCATGGAGTTCCTTTCCTGCGGCGTTCGTACCTCCTTCCCGGAACAGGGAGTAACAAGTTATAGTTCTTACACTCTGCAGAGGTGTGTTACTTTACCCATGAGAGATCAACTCCTTGTTGCACAACCGGGAGTACTTTCCCGTCCACAATTCCATGATGTGGGGCCTAGTATTTGTTCCAAGCCAATCACTGCCCCCTTCGCGGCCCTGCATCCCTCCTTGGTGTACACCATGCCCACATAATGAATTACGGCAATGGTTTGTACAAACCGTTAGATGCCAGAACTATCGTGGGACGTTGAGGGTTCCCACCCCTATGCTGCATATCCTCTACGAATTACCAATTAATATGCATGCTACGAGGATAACATCCATGACCTGCACATCCGGCTTCATGCGAGAGGAAGAAGATACAGCTGACTTCTCTGTCCCATTCCAAATCTTATGGCTAACGCGTAATATACGGCGCTAGAATCACTGATGTCAGGGGTTGTTAAGTCCCTATTTGATCATCATTGTTGCAATTAGAACTCTAAGTTCTATTGCTCCATTATATCACCACTTAGGATGATATCTATGATTTATTTGTTTATGAAAATAATATTTTATTCCTTTTATATCATATATGATATCACACAATATGCAAATACTTTGATAAAGACTCTTCAAAGGACATGAGCAAGTGATGAACTTGCCTTGTGATGGCAAGGTAGTGAAGTCTGATGCTTGCACTGGACTTTGAGCTTCTAGTTCTACAAAAACATCATTATTGCCCGGTAAGGACAATATTTAAAGAAGCAAAATGATTATGTAGATAATGTAATGCATTATTTGAATTTATATGCATTTACCCCAAAAAATTCTTTTTTAGTAATAAAGGGTTTATAAATATTTCTTTTTAATATTTATAACATGTATTGATTTATTTTATTTTATTTCCCTTTATTTGACTTTTATTGATTTAATAATTCCTTTAGGAATTATTAATTATACCTTAAATTTATTACTAAATATTTATTTAGTATTTTTCAAAAATACCATAATATTAATATATAATGAAAGTGTTTTTTATTTATTTTTATCACCTTTCAATAATTTTGTAAAATTCCATAGGGTATATATAATTTACAAAATTCTTAATAAAATTTAAATGTCTAAAATTTATTTCTTAATTTATTTGGATAGTGTGGATTATTGTGAATCCAAAAATATTTTATTTATAATTTTTTTGGACTTTTATTTTATTTTCTAGTATTTAATTAAGTCGAGGGGTATTTTGGTCTTTTCCTTTTTATTAAAATAGGCCTGAAAGAATTTCTGGGCTGGTTTATCTTATTGGGCCCTGTTGGCCCACTAGTACTAGACAAAAGAGCCACCCCGAAGGGTCTGGCCCAGCTCGGCCCACTCCTCACTGCCTCTCTCTGTCCCTCGAGTTCATCCTCTCCTCCTCTGACCCGACCCCGTGGCCGACGATGCCACCACCGGCGATTCCTGCCGCCGTCGGTCATTCTGGTCGCTGTCATGGTGTATTAGGGGGTTGTCGACGATGTCCGTTCATTCTATCCAATTTGATTCGAGTCTAGGGCTCTCCTGCGATGGATCGATGCCATCCCGAACCCTAGGGTTTGGGGATTGGCATGGATTCAAGTGCGACCGTGGTCGTCGTGCGTTGAGGTGATGCTCTGCACCTCCAGGCGTAATCAAGGTCGTTGTCGTGGCGCCGTGCGGGTTGCAGCGCCCCCTCTGGGTGCTCCCCGTGCCGCCATGGCTGTCGCCCCCTGCTTCCTCTTCTATCCTTCAGCGAGGACCTACGGTGAGTTTGATTCCCCTCTCCTGGTGCTCTCTGTGTTTGCTGATTTGATGCTACATGTTAGCAGTGTCCTCTCTGGCTACTTTCTAATTCAAATTAGGATGATTATCCCTTTTGGGTTCCTGTGATGTGCTTGTTCATGTACTGGATGAATTTATTCATGTTTAGATGATCCGTACACATGCTAAAGGCTTATTGGCCTGAGGATTGTTGCTTAAAATGATATATGATGTTTCTGGTGGCTTACTAGATGATTTGATGCTTTGATTGCATCTGATTCAGATGATGTGGTTGTATGGGAAACATGCTTGGTCAAGCCAATGATTTGATAGCTTTCTACTGTTTATTGGATCCATGGTCCTGATTATGGTAGGATACAGCTGTTGTCCTAGTGCTGTTAGTTTTGGGATTAACATGTGGTCTGAGATCATCATGATCTCAGGCAGTGAAGTGTAACATAAAAATATCCTAGTTATGATTCCTGTGTTAACAGGAAAGTGATTAGTTAGTTGTTTGTCTGAATCTATGATGATTTACTGTCTTTCCTGATTCATAATGGATTGTTCTTGTGACACCATCATGTATGGCACACAAGTTTGATTCTAAACCATGGATTTGGTTAGTTTATGTTTAAAATAATCTTGGCTTTTAAAAATAAATAGAGATGCTCTTATCTGAATTCCCTATGACCAATGATGTTGGTCTGAGGCTTAGGGATTCAAATCTTATCTAATTGATTCATCTAGATAGTCCTGGTAGTAGTACCAGCTATTCTTTATTGAATCATAGCTTGGAAAAATGATAGTGAGCTTGATCAATCTATGGATCCCAAAGATTTGTTGCTAAGGTGCTACCCTTCTTTTAGGGATGTGCCTAGAAATAGATCATAGGTATATGTATGATTGAATTGTAGAATATGGTTTCACAACCAGAGCAAGGATGTTGCTCTAAGCTCCGGTTGGATTCTGGTGCTTTGATGTTTGCCTTTAGATTTTCAGAAATCCCTATGATGGATTCACCCCACTTGGGTGTCTTCTGAGGGTTTGTTTTGTAAAACAACACATGCCTTTCTCTAAATAAGATGATTAGATCATGTGAAGGTTTTATGAAACTCACCACAAAAGCTGATATTTGTGGAGTAAGTTGGTGATGATCTTGATCTGGTTTTGCTGGACTCCTGTGCTTGATCTGGAGCTAGCCTGCTCCTCCTAGCTCCTAGGCTTGGCCTTGCTGTCCACCTGGTTCTTCCCCCTCCTTATGTCACCATTCTAGTGATGTTTGGGTTAATCTGGTGGTTGGTTTGGCTACTGTTCTTGGTTTACTTGCTGTTCACCCTGGCTGTGCTGTGGTGTGGCACTGAGGTGTTTCCCCATGGCTGTGCTCTGGTTTTGTTTGATCTGGTTGTGCTTGTGAAGTCGACAGCACACCCCTTTGCATTCTTGTGTGTGCAGCCTGTGTGCCTGCTATGCACATATGGATAGGTTCAGAAAATTTGAACTTACTATTACCAATCTACTTTTACCTTGGTTGGTGAGTTGGTCCCTTGTTGGCTGTCATTTGTATTCTGGCTGGGAATTTATGAAAGATGAAATCTTTCATATTGGTGAAACTTGCCCCTCCTTAACATTTCTCAGTGATGAGATTGTCAAGTGCACCTCACTGACATATCTGAGAGAAATATCTACTAACACTAATCTTGTTTTATTTCTGTTTAATCTTTGTTTTACAGGTTCAAAGATAAAGATGAAGATATAGTTTAGGTTTTAGATATAGGATAGTTAGTAGATGTAATTTTCTTATTCCTTTGTAATTTTTCTTTTATAATTCCTGTAATCTTTATTTTAGTCAATTGTAATAAAGATTATATTATTAATAATAAAGAATATCCTTATTCTTTATTCTGTTGTAATTTGTTTATGTCTTTATAATATGAAAATGAATTTCATATTTTCTATTGTTTGGAGATTTAAGTTATACTACCTATATCTTAATTAATTTAAGATTCAAATCCTCTATCTAAATCATTTTAATTATTATTCAAACACTTAAGTTTTTAAATCCAAACCCATTTCAAAACACACATAATTCTTTTAAGATCACATCAAAGTTTATAACAATCCTTCTTTAAGTCTAGACCTAATCTTAAAGTAAGAAAGAAACATTGATCACTTAAAGTTTTATTTGGCGAAAATTTTACCCACCTTTTCACAAGTAGATGCATGCAACAATACATAATCCTAAATCTACCCTTCGTTAGGTTCCTAAATGCTGGGATGTTACAGAACACCTCTACTGAACTATGGACCCCGGTCCAATCTTTACCATTGATACATCTTCCACTGTTACTATTTACTTTCTGCAAACCACCATTACCTTCCACACCATATAGTTAATCCTTTGTTTTCAGAAAACCGGTGAGATTGACAACATCACTGTTTGTTGGGGCAAAGTCTTGAGTTTGTGTTGTGCAGGTTTCCAAGTTGCTAGCAACACCTTTGGGTCGTTTCCTTCCTCCTACTGGTTCTATAACCTTGGTTTCTGACTGAGGGAAAACTTGCTGCTGTGCTCATCATACCTTCCTCTTGGGGTCTCCCAACAAATCTCTACAGTTATCTGAGCTGCACATCATCAGCGGGCCGGGGGAAGGGCAGGGAGACCCGGCGGCGCAAGGGGCAGGGACCCAGGAAGGGAGTCGAGGAAGGGAGGGCAGTGGCGGCTTGGGAGTTGGGACTAGAGGGGCAGCGTGTGGGAGGGAGTGTACGAGTGGGGAACTAGGAGATGGGGAACGTGGGTAGGGGTTTGGGGTCTCTAGGGTTTCCTTGATGTCAGACATGTGGGCCTCCAAATGTCATATGTGGGTCTGCGGGTCTAGGTCTGGCACCTCCATACCCGCCTCCACTAGACCCGATGGGTTCGATTTCTTACCATTAACCAGACCCGTGGGTTTGTTTTTTACCATACCCTCCCCATTTAGAGAGGGCCCCTGTCAGGTTAGCGGGTATCGGGTACCCATTGTCATCCGGATCTATAACACCTTGTAATCTATCTTCCAATTTTTAGCATGTTTACTTTTTTGTATGCATGTTAGGTTCTTAATTCCAGAATTTGCATTAGTTGCAACATCTTCAACCTCCTTTGGTTCAAAGAAATAATTATATGTGTTGAGTTTTGAGACTTTATGATATTTGAAGTAATTTTTTTATCCTTGATTATTGTGTTAGATGTATGAATTAGGTTGAGTGTTATGATACTTGTACCACTATTATGATTTTAGGGTCTTCCACACCAACAAAGTATTGATAAATTATGAGAAGGAAATCTTGATAGCATGTTATAGTCATAAGTTTGAATCAAAAAGGGCCATAAAGAGTATTAACATGATCCAATGCTATTGTTGAACAAAAATAAAAAAAATACTTTTCTATCAAAGAATTTCAATACAAGAAAAAGTGCAAGATTGAAAAAAAGTTACTAAAGCAATGATCATAAATTATTCATTACTCAAATTAAGTGACCAACTAATTGAACTTGATGATTCTATAACATGCCTAACTCTAAACATTTCTTATAACATATTGATACAAAAGGTGTGGAAGCCTCTAAGTTATGTGACGTGTGAGGGTGTGATATAACTTACGATGCAGCTCTATATCTGATATTGTAATTCTATTTCAATTTTTGCTTCATTTATTCTAACGATTCGTGCCTGATGAACATGATGGCCTTGTCCATAAGCCACCATCATGGTCGGGGACGAGCAAGAGTCTAGCTTGGGCAAGTTGCTGAGTCCAAAATCGAAGCATATTTACCTTATGTTTTTGCACAAGTAGAGTAGGATTCTTGGTATTTTACTGCGTGAGCATGCACCTTTTTGTACTTGTTTCAGCAGGATCCTGAATTACTAAGTCTCTTGTGAACATATCAATTGGAATTGTTATATTATGCAAAAATATGATATTTCTAAGTGATAAAAGTCATTTAATTAAATTTTCCTCGCACCTCAGAGATTGGCAAACATGGAGGAAGTCTCTAGAGGGCTTAATGACCAGTGGTACGGGCGGATCTAAACCGTACCATCCGCCTGTACCACTCGGCAGCGCGTCCGCCTCGTCAAGCACTCTCACCACGCAAAGACGAATCTGACATTTGACATTTAGAGAAACTTCCAGCCTTGAAATACCACGCCAAAGAGGTATCTGGAGGAGGAACTAGGAGAAGGGAAAATCGTTGTGCTTCACGGATCATTGGAGGGCATCGCACCATCCCCTTCATCATCAACCGCTGCATCTCCATCACTACTCTCATCTTCCATACTTTAAATCTTGTTGTAATTCCAAATTCAATTATGATTTGCACTAGATTCATCCCCATACTTTTATCCATCTATTTGAATATGATGATGTTGTTGATTGCTTCCATGTGTGAGTAGTCTCTTTGTTCTTGGGGAGATGGATAAACCCTAGCATTATTATGAAATGAAATAAATATGATCTATTACTTTTGTCCATTATCTATGATATTGTCTTTGATATCTCTCTTTAGATGTTATATGTAGTCGGACACATATCGTTTGACTTCAGGACTAAAGGGAGGGTGATACCCTTAGGACATATATGGGTGTATTTCTAGTGTTACTTTCGTGACTACAAGCAATGGCTTATAAACTACATGGTCAAAAGGGGAATAAAAAAGATTCACTAAGCTAATTGCGATATCCATGGGAAAATCCTTAATTGTGGTGGTCTGTATGAGTGATTGATCCAAGGCATCGCAGTGGTTATTTAGACATGACCTCATTACGTGACTCAAGAAAGCGACTGCCCACAAGTCTTGCAGTGAACATCTTATTATGGAACTCTCTCCACACATGTCATGACACAAGAAATAGATTATCCTAATTATGATTAAGTACAACATGCTAGTGGTGTATCCTACATCCCCAAGAACGCTTTAGCCTTATTGAGTTCCAACACCATTTTCAACGCTTTTTTTGCTTTTCCTTTACTTGTTTATTTACTTTTCGGCATTCAACCTAAAACCTTTTAAACACTCTTTACTCGAAATCAAAGGCAGCTTACAAGTATCCTTTGGTAGACAATGACGAGGGGCATAAAGACTTTAACCAAATATCTCTATGTGGGTCCGATACTCTTATTTTGAAACTAGCTACAGCTGATTTGTGCACTTGCAGTCATCAACGATACGTCTTGAAGTGTCGCCAATGGACTTGCGAGCGTCGTTAAGGTCTCGTTTTAGGATCAGATGCAATGTTGTGAAGATTCAGGTATATTCCATGCCCTTTGATTTCTACATCAAGTTCAAACACAGCTCAGAATGCGAGCGTGTTCTATGTTCTTCTTGTTCATTCGAGTGTTGTAGAGAGAAAATAAGCTTCATGCGCTAGCTTTGCGCCTGTTGATGGGACGGTCGCTTGGTGTAGCTATGTTTATTCTTGAAACTTGGCTTCGACGGTCTCCCTCTGGATGCTTAGGAACATTAGGCCCTCAGGTAGGTCTTCAACAGCCTTGGCGATGAGCTGGTGGAGATTCTACCATCGAGCGAAAGATAGGGAGGTAAATGCGGGGCTAAAAGATCCAGATTATGTACCAAAGATGTACGAGGTTGATATTAACAGTAGGGCAAGGTGATACCTTCTATCTGGATTACATATTATACTATAGATTTTTTCCCTAATAGACCTAGGTTTATCGATTCCTTAGAAATTCTTTGCTTGGTGTCATATCAATTTAAACAAGACCCTAAAAACTCGTAGTATTTTTCTTACCGGACCCTTCATGTTTACTTTTTATGGTTTTGTATCAATGGAAGGAAATAGGCCAGGGCTAAGGATTTCCCTGCTGCTATGCACATATGTTAGGATAAAGATAAACTTAATCATCTCGTTAATGGGTTGTGATCTAATATTAATAAATATTATGGGTGGTACGTATGTAAAAACTATAGTAATTGTCAACAACATTTACTATAGACTTTTGTCCAACCACCACACCACCGTTGTGCGGGGTGTGCAGTTATTAAGTAAAATATACCAAAGCATTATGATCAATGACGTTATCATTACTCCCAAATGGATCTCAAATCGATTATTGTACTGTCCTTGCTATCATCGGGTTTCACGTGTAGAAGATGATCAACAATTCATATCACCTTAATACCTGGATTGGTTCTCAGGGTATTGGGTACCTGACAAGTCCTTGGATCGAGGCAAAAGATAAGAATATAAAAGGACACATCTAACCTTTAATCACAACTCAATATCCCATGGTGTTAGAAATTTCACATAATCGCTAAAAGGCTATGCCTCAGCCCTCAGTCTATGAGAATTTCTCACACATGATTAGATCAATAATCATAAACATTATAGTGAAAATTCTTAAGATAAATAGTCACAAAATGCTGCAAATCGTGATGAGATAAATATTACAAGTAGATGACTATGGCTATGGAGTGGAGACGGAGGAGGGAGAGGAGTTGTGGCTATGGTGATAAAGATGGGATCTCCTCTCCTCAAATGTGAATGGCGTCATATGTGTTCTACAAATTGGCGTTCCTGTTCCTGGCGGCTGCGAGCTGAATCTTATATAGCCTCCTTCATAAAAGTTGTTAGGTTTAACTTGACAAAGCCTCTGGTGCATCATACGGGCAGGACCTGCTCGTATGGATGCTCGTTAGAACGTATGGAGGCCTCTTCTGAAGGACTATTGACTTGGGAATATTGGAACCTCGTAAACGTCCATTAATTACTCCAGGTTTCGTCATAAAAGTGCTCAATTTTGCAAGGGAAAATATCACAGAGATAATTTTCACATCTATGCAATAATTAGACATTGGTGGCAATGTGAAAGGACAAAGGACGTCGCCTAGAGGGGGTGAATAGGCTTTTAAAAATATTATGGTTTAGGCTCTAATAAATGTGAAATAAAACTAATGTTTAATTTACCAGCGCACAAAACCTAAAACAATTAGGTTTGGGGTGATAACAACAAGGTGATAGCAAGATAGATTATTTCAAACATGATGGCTATCACAATGAAAAGTGCATAAGTAAAGGGCTTGGTTATGGGAATAACCAATGGACGCGGAGATGAAGATTTTATCCTGAAGTTCACTTCCAAAGAAGCTAGGTCTCCATTGGAGAAGTGTGATGGCGTAATACTCTCCGAGCACCACAAATGGCTTACCTTGAGGTGTGGTGACCCGATGCTCACCCTACACCACACAAGGACTCACCCTAAGATCCGTAGGCACACTACTCACTGATGCCATAAATGGATCACCTTATTCTTCCGAGTGCGCACCACAAAAGGCGGACACTCGAACCACTATGGGACAATTTAGGGAGGTCACCAAACTACAAGCTTGGGGCCATCTACACAACTCAATTGGAGGCTCCCAAGAATCACCACAAAAGGCCTCTAGCTTGAGGAAGCTCAACAAATTAATTACAGGCCCCAAGGAAATCACACCGCAACCACACAACCGTATAGGGTTCCAAGAACCCAAGAGAAACAAGTCCACACGCTTAAACTTGCTGAATCTCCATGGAGAACTCAAACCTATGCACCAAATGCATGGGCAAGTCCTTCACTCTCAAATTCCATGATGGATCCAAAAATAGCCATCTTCCACCGTGTTTAAACATTGTTTTTGGTCAAGCAATTAACAAGAAACTCTCAATCCTTGCCACTAATTACTAATAATTGCAAATATATGCAAAACCTTGCTTTGAATTGTGTTGTGCAAGAAATCATGCTTTTTAATGCAAAATCAGGAGTTATAATGAAGGTTTTTAAGGAAATCCACGCGTCCAAGTAATTGGGGAGTCATTCCCAGGCGTCAGCAGGCATAAAGACCACTGGTACGGGCAGGTCCCGCCCGTACCATCCTCCCGTACTAGGTGGCGATGTCTTCGTCTTGTCAAACCCTACAACTTTCATGAACACACCTATATATTTTGAGGCTCCAATCGCTAGCTAGAGGGCCGCCATTCTTAGATTATATCACAACACCACCAAAGGAGATCCACGCCATTTTTCATCACTTCCATCATCCATTCCCTCCATTAACCATAGCCATTGCTTTGTACTTTAGATATCCTTGTGATTCGGTGACCATTTTAAGAATATTTGATTTCAATCTAACTATGTTGCACAATGTTTTCTATCCTAGAGTGTATAGTCCTCACAGGATGCGCTTGGGGAGAAACCTCGCAGCAATTATGTGCGTCTTCATGGGAGTATTGTGTTTTGTTTGCAATAGAGATTTATATCTTTTGTTTCTTTGTCTCTTGTCTCGATCTGTGGACTTGTAGGTACCCAAGATCCCATAGATTGATAAAGGCTTGAGGTGAGATACTTGGCTAGAGGTGATTTCATAGGAACCCCAGTGATAGAAAGGGTAGTACAGTATTCGTTCAGCGACCCATTCGGGATCACAAAAACATCACCACTTAATACTTTGATTTGTGTTTTATACTTAATAATCATTTGTAGCCCATTGCTTCGTGGTGCACTTGGTTGGATTAAAAGACTATTTCTATGACTGTTGCATCACGGGGGCTCTAGTATATTAGGATGTGTTGCCCACAAGAGATTATCCATATTTAACCATTACCACATGACTATGATTATTATTATCTTTTATCCCATATGATGTGCAGCTGCAGGTGGATCTTAAACTCTGGCTTATCTCCATCCATTGATTCAATCTATTATAAAAGTAAACTAGATTAGTCTAGTAAACTAAGGTAAAATGAATAAACAAAGTCTTGTAGACGTGTCCTTTTATTTCCTTTTAGCATTGCTTTCCAAGGTTCAATTAAACCTAGGTCTTCTAGGGAAAATGCTATTATACTACATCCGTGAATCCGGATCAAAGATATCATTCCACCGAAGCTAAAAAAGCTATTGGGGAATAAGAGAGGAAGAACACAAGAGGAGAACACAAAACTCTCCAAGATCTAGATCCCAAGGATTCCTTCACAGAGAAGGGATTTGGTTTGGTTGGGTTTTAGATCTAGATATCCTCTCACAAATCCCTCAAAAAGATGCAAAAATCATAGGAGGGGGAAGGGGAGAGGACAAGATCTTCAAGGTCAAAAAATGGAGGAGAGAGAGGGGGAGCAAAAGACCAACCAAAGAGCTAACCCCATGAAGGGGAAGAGGAGCCCCTTTTAAAGGGCTCCCAAAATCTGACTGTTTGGGACATTTACGTGCTTGGCCGGTAGTACCGGTGAGTGAGTGGTACTACCGCTGGTACCCTGCCAATGGTCAAAAACTGCAACATGAAAGAGAGAAAATGAATATGGCCGGTACTACCGCCGGTGCATCGTTACTTCCGCTCGACGGGTCCGGTACTTCTGCCAAACTTCCGGTCAACATCCGATAAAAAGCATGTCATAAGATGAAATATACTGAGCGAAAACAAGCCCTTAGAGGAAGTTGGCTGGAACTTCCATCGTTACTACCGGCGGCAAAATGCCCGAGCGGTACTTCTGATGGAGCCACAGTACTTCCACCAGGGATGGTACTACCGCCTTACTTCCGATCAAGTTCCGGTAAACAAACACGGCCAAATAGAAAGGTTATTGTAGGGTGACACGGGCTAAGCGGAAGTAGCCCGATATTCCCCCTGGTACTACTGGTGGCAAATATGTCCTAGCGGTACTACCGCTGGTGCGCCGGAACTACCTCCCAGGGAAACTACAAAACCAAAACTGCAATAACTTTTGCATCTAAACTCCAAACAAGATGAGACCAATTTTGTTGGAAAAATAACGATGTGTAGAATCCAACACTAGGTACCACCAAGGGAGAAAATATCAAGTATATATATGTGAGATACCTCCCTTGGTGTGGAGCCAGAAAACCTGCAAGATCAAAATGCAATAGGATATGCAATAAATCCGTTTTTTGATGAACTAGAGCTTGTTATGAAGATAAACACAAGTTGTAGATACACACATGGACAAGATCCAAACAACAACCAAGAAATATGATGCAATAATGCAAAGGTTTTAGCTCTCTCCGAAAGATATGATCAATTCACTCACTCAAGAGCCCCTCTTGATAGTATGACTATCTATCCTAAACCTAGTCTCCTAACCAACAACATAAGACCGGCAAAAGAGAAACCCTATTAAGATCATACCTTTTCCTTGAGAATTCCACTTGAGATTGGTGTAGACCTTCTTGTCCTCCTCAACATGGCACACCTTTCTTGATTTCTCTTGCTTGTTGAAGACTTGCGAATTTCTCCCCCATACACCATAGGGAGACTTCTTTCTTGAACTTGTCTTCATCAATCCATGACCACCGAGGGTAGCAAGCATTCTTGATTGCTCTTCTAGAGATGGCACATCTTGATCTTGCACATATTTATTCCTTCTTGAGTGTTGATCCATCTTGATTCAACTCTTTGCACTTGTCTTGATCAACCTCCAATATTCTTCTTTCTTCAACAAGATTTTAATAGGACCAAAGCCCTTGGACATTTCTTCTTCTCCTTCTTAATTTATTCATCTTTAAACCTTGGGATAAATACATGGCCCAAGCTATGCCAATGGAAAAAACCTACAAGTGAAACTCAATTTACACATTAGTCCATAGAGATTGCCATTAATTACCAAAACCACACATGGGGCATACATGCCCTTTCACAATGGTAGAGAGATATTTCATCAAGTTCTTGTCAAATATACAGATTTAACATGGAGTTACATGGTTGTATTTTACAACCATCGATATCCCCAAGTTTAAACCTTGACCGCCCTTAGGCAAGAAAGAAATAAAAACCATAAGGATCTCAGTGTTTAAACTGAATCAACGAAAGAGCAAGTTCGCTTACAATTGGTAGTTTCATGCACCCAAAACTTCTTCAACCTGAAAGCTTAGCATAGAAATAGTAATGCCAAGAGTATTAAAGCAAATAATTCATAAGCAATAACAACTAGATGAGCAAATATTTATTCTAATTCCTCTAGTTAACTCTCAGATTGCAAAGGAACACTTGAAGATTCATTAAAAAAAATTAAGAGTGAGAGATCATGTCAAAATAAGCAAAGCATTGGAGTGTCTCATTCTATAACACCAACATCAATAAATCAAGACCATGAAATAATTATTTTGTAGTCTTTGTCTTTCAAGAACTTCAGTTAAGTAGTAATGAGACCATGTCAAAACTTCATGAGTTTAAGATAGTGTATGCTAGGATAGACTTCTATACGAATTCCGGTCCAAGGGGTTGTTTCATCTTTTGCTTGCAACACGGACCATTAGAGTGCCATACTTTTAACCATTATAGCGGTTGCCTGTTATGAATGTTCATTCAACTCATAGCTGAAATTCAAGAGTTAGTCATGAGCTAAGTTCCTTCTATTATTTCCTTTGTGGAATCATTTGGCTATCCTCTAGTACCCATTTAAACTCTTTATAGTAGTGTGATTATAATTTTGTTATGCCGTCTAGTTCTTCAACAGCTCCAACACTAACTATTTTATCTTTCTTTGCATAGATCTAAAACATGGAACACTGAACATGTTGGTTTGTATTGGATGTTCTACAGGTTCACAAGTGATGCCATTATATTTTGTATCTGGTTTAGCTTCACCCTATGCTACTACATAACTACCCTTTGTTGTTAGGTTCATTCATGGCTTGCTTTCCATGCTCTTCAAGTTCACATATGATGCTATTATATCTATCTGGTTCAATCTTAGCTACGATAGTAACTGGCTGCTATCATGTAGTTCACCGCAAATTCTCTGTCCCTCAAGATGTTTCCAAAGTGGTCTGGTCCAAGTGCTCCCGGTCTCCTTCTTGATGAAAAACTTCTGCAGGAAAAATTCCATGTCCGTTTAGAGTCCACGAAGGTCACTCAAAGTCAAAAATACACAAAACAAGGTTTCCTTTTCTATAGATTTATAACCCAAATAAAGGAGATATTTTTGGAAAGTCCCCAAAATAAATGTAAAACATGATTATAACAATATATTTCATGCAAATATGATGGACAGGTTGTCACAATAAAGTACAAAGATCATGTATGCATTTTACATGCATCAGTTGTAGGGTTCGCAGCATAGAAAACAAATTTTTTCCTACGATGGGAACAACTATGTACCAAAATCTATCTACTAGATACAAGAAACGGGTGGATATACATCCATAGAATACATACCCTTGAATACCGAATAGCATTAACGAGGTTGTACTCGTGGATGATGTAGATGAACGCTTGCCGATCTCAAGATCATGATGAAGTCCATCTGGTCCAGCCAGTCCAGCACCATCAAGTCCAGCACCGCAAAGCAGTGGTGCATCCATGATCGCACACACGTCCGGGTACCCCGACAACCTCCGCGCCCTCGCTCCAGCGAAGCAGCGGAAGCAACAAATCCTTCCAGAAAAAGCCACCGGGAACATGTATCTCACTGATCCGAGACCATGGGAATTCTAAAAGGGGGAGAGATCCTTCGCGAGGAGGTGTGCTTTGAGAGGAGGAGAGGGGGGCCTTTTATAGGAAGAAGGGGGGCACCCCAAGGGGCATGGCGCCCAGCCATGGTGGCTGCCCCCACCTATTCCACATTCATGTGGGTGGAGCTCCCACTCAAAATGAAAAGCCTCCACTCCCATAAAAGAGCCTCCACTCAAAAATCCACTCACATGCATTAAATTTCCACCAAATTTAGTGCAAGCTCTCATTTAAATAAAACTCTTTTATTTATTTATTCAGAATTTTGTTAATTACTTTAATTAACAAACATTCACATAAAACCCCTTTCTAGTATTCAATTTCACATGCAGAACCAGTTTCAGCAATTTCAACCGAAATAGTTTCGGTGTCTAGTGAAATAAATTCCTGCGCTTTCCTTTTTCTTTCTCTAGCATTTTATTTGCTCCAAATGGTGTCGGTATCCCTTAAGTGTGTCATCCTACGGTTCGTGAATAATTTAGACATGATCGAGACCCCTCTCCGATTAATAATCAGCAGCGGGACCTGAAGATCCGTACTGACTCCCACATATTCAACGATGAATTATGTGATCATGTGAACCTTATACGCATGTAACTCAATCCCTTTGTCTCGCGATATATTACATGTCCGAGATTCGATCATCGGTATCCCCATACCTAGTTTGATCTCGTTACCGACATGTACTCTTTTGTTGTTCCCGTGATATAACATTCTAGTGATCAAATCACTTGCCTGCAAGCTAACTAATGTGATATCACCGAGAGGGCACAGAGTATATCTATCCATCATCAGAATGGAAAAATTACATTGTTGATCCATGAGCCTCAACATAACACCTTCGTAGCACTGAACCCATCTTTATAGTCACCCTGTTACGGTGTGACGTTTGATGTTATCAAGATACTCTTCTGGTGTTAGTGATTGACATGATCTCATGGTCTAAGGACTAAGATTACTTCGTATGATGTTATAGCAATATAAACACAATGACCTTGATCGTAATGCTATACTTCGGATGAATGTTCATCACACCATTACACTAATGTTGTGACCTCGTTATTAACAACATCCAATGTCCATGATCAGGAAACCTTTGATCATCTTGTTAATCAACGAGCTAGTTTATAAGAGAGGCATAACTAGGAACTTCCTTTTTGTTTATTAAACACACATGTATTAACGTTTCCGCATTAATACAATTATAGCATGTAAAATAAACATTTATCATAAATAAGGAATATGATAATAACCACTTTATTATTGCCTCTCGGGCATATTCCCTTCAGTCTCCCACTTGCACTAGAGACAATAATCTAGTTTGAAAACTTTGCGTATTGAACACCTATGGCTTTCTGGTGTTCCATATACGCAATTGCATGTGGTTAACATAATCTATGGATCCGACGCTTCAGGTCCGTGTGTATTTACATGTGTTTGCTTCTCCACGCATCACTCATTCTCCAATGAGATGACGTTGTATAAATTTGGTCTTTCGGTGAGACCTTTAGTTCCTTGGGGTTAAATCATGTCGATACTATTGTCGTACAATATATCTTTAGTGTTATCTCGTTGCGAACCACACCTTAGTTTGATAAAAAAAACTACTTGACACAAATTCCCTCCTTTGCTGCTACTATAGCAGTCATATACTTAGCCTTTTGTTGTAGTATCCGTCACAATGTCTTAACTTTGGAATTCATCCAAATCCATCATGGAATCTCCTTTACATTACATTGTGCCACCCATTGTTTAAATTGAGATAAACTTAATTTGTATCTTGTGACAAAAACTAGTATCAATGTAACGCTTTATAATGAACTATTTGTAATTGTTTTTCACCTCTACACAAATATATTCTTAGTTCTTCCAAAATATCATAAGAATATCCTCACTATCATCCAATGATCATTTTATGATTCATTTTGGTATATGCTCATAACACTTAGAGCATAGGACATATCTGGATGTGTACATATCATGGTATGATTGATCAAAACATCCTTGTGATTTCACTCATCAAGTGTCAAAGCACTTGAATCTTGTTTCACTTATCAAGTGTTGATACACTTGAATCTTGATTCAATTCCTTTCCATACGACAAGAACCGTTTCTTGTCTTTTCTATATTCAACTCCTTCAATATCTCATATATGTAGTTTGGCATAACCATATTAGCGTCACAGTCTATCCATGTAGACATTCATGCTTAAATATTCGGGTTTTGCCTAAGTCTTTCATCGAAATGAAATCCTTAACCTTTACATCATTTCCAATCAACAAGATGTCCTCCACATAATGTATTAGAAATAACTCTTAGCGCTCCCACTTAATTTCTTGCAAATGCAAGCATCTTTATCGTCTCCTGATGAAAAACTCCTTTTTCATCATGGTGAAGATTCCAACTCCGCGATGCTTACTTCAACCATTGAAGTTTGCATGACCTTTTAACATCCTTTGAATTTAACAAAACCCTTTGGATCGTGTCTTGTACACGTCCTAGGTAACCATTCTATTAGAAGAACTTTGTTTTGTTTATTCATCTACCATATACCAAATTATATATAGTGGTTGCTACTTTAATCCTTTAAGACTAAATATCGCTATGAAAGATCAAATCTTGTCATAGTCAACTCCTTGAACATTGTCGTAAAATACTTTACCGACATGTCGACTATTTTATAGATGTGAAACATCCATGTCTATTTCTTTATAGATCCAAATACGACCGAAAGGTTTTTACACCTTTCCAGAGGGTCTTCCAAGTTCAAAACTTGATTTCTCGTGTATGGAACTATCACGGATTTTATGGCTTCAAGCCATTTGACAGAGTCAGGGCCCATCATTGCTTCTTTGCATGTAATCGGTTCATCATTGTCAAACAATAATGATTTACTCTCAAATCTCAATATTTGATTGTTTATCTGACCGACTTGGTTCAATAAGAACTTAGATATCCGTGACCACAACCTTTGAGGCACATAAGTTATGAGCATTATGGCAGTCTCCGGAACGATTTCCGGCGCTGCGCAACTCAGCACATTTAGCTAAGGTTCATTAACCTTATCAAATTTCTATTGTCCTCCCACTTAACTTTTGCGAAAAAATCCTTTTTCAAGAAACTTCACATTTTAAGCGACAAACCCTTTTGTCCTCGGTGTTATGGAGGAATATCCAATGGTTATTCGAAATAACCTACAAAGACATGCTTATCCGACTTTGGTTGTAAACATCTTACTTATGCTTAGCATACCAAAATTTAAGAAAATGACAATTTAAGTTTTTACCCCAAACCATAACTTCCATGGTGTCATTTCAATGAATCAAGATGGAGCTCTTTCCAGTGTAAAAGTGCTAGTCTCTAAAGCTTTTAATCTTTTAAAAAATAATGGCAGTTTTATAAATAACACCTTTGATCCAACCATGTCAAACAAGGTTTCATTACAAATCTCAAACACTCCATATTCCTATGGTGTTTCGGGAAATGCAAATCTAGGTGTTTTTGCTAAACTTGTAACTCAAATAAATCCCTTTATGATAAAATCATAAATTATTTATTTTCTTGTCACACTTGCAACTCAAATAAATCCCTTATGATAAAATCATAAACCATTTATTTCCTTGTTACAATGATTTTCCACTTCATCTTGAAAGTCTTTGAACGTTTTCAAATATTTCATAATTCTTTCTCATTAAGTGAATACTCACTCGAATTTCCGGAGAAAGCATATGAAGTTGAAATCCACCGCTTACGACTATACATAATGGACTATATACATCAATATGTATAAATTCCAATATTTTAGTCGTTCGTTCTTCTTTGGCCTTTGAACAAAGTTTTAATTATCCCGAGGAAAGTCTCACAAGAGTCACTTGATCAAATCAAAGACTCCAAAAATCCATGAATATGTAGATTCTTCATGTTTTCTTTCCAATATAATTTAAACGGCGATGTCACTTCGTAAGTGATCTTTCAATCATTTGTCTTGCGACATTTTAGCATTAGCTTTATGGATGTGATTTCTCCAACTAGATTTGTAAATCATCCATCTTATATGAAATACGGTAATTATTTGAACAACCTTTGTTCTTATAATACCTGATTTAAATAACAATTATTAAAACAAATCTTGAAGGCAAGCTTTGATGTCAACAAGAAATACAAACAACTACTTGTTTGTTTTCGATGATCATCATCACATATTCTCTTGCTAGTTACTTAGGCCATTGTGGTTCATGAATTACGTCGTTCTGTATGAAATTTTATACCAACCAATTTGGTATCCAATACCCAAGAACCACATTGTTTAACAAGCAAACAATACAACCATAACATGTATATCATCCATATACCTAAATTGGATATTTCCAATCTTTTCTTTTCTGCCAAATATATTTTATAGATCCTCTTTCAGAATTTACTTTTCCTTTTAAAAGAATCTATCAACATCAACAGTGGCGCCATATACATGACACATAGTCCAAAGCGTGTATATTCAAATAATAATACCTTTGGACTTGCACTTTGAAGTAGATCACCATCATCAAATGATCGGCATTCTTTCAAAATCCATTCTTTAGTAATCTTTTAGTGTAGTAAACACTTTTACATACATATTCTATTCATCCTTATCATGACGACTTTCATGATCAAGCTACTGTAGCTTATAAAGGCGAATCGTGAGTATAACGTTACTTTCCAAAACCCTTTTGGATGATTAGGATGCCTAGCATCTCCAACCTTTGTAAATTGTCATCCAATATGAGAACATACATTATACTCTATCATATTGCAACCAAAACAATGTTTCATATATCGTTATATCTGCCACACATGATGGTTTCTGAAACAATTGTTTTAGCTCCTAAATAATATTGATATTTAAATCAAGAATCATAGAGGCAAACATGATACTTAAGATACTAACACTGGAATTGTTACTCTCGATTTAATACCCATTATTAAATTTCACGGAGTAAACAGAGTTTGCTGAAAGTTTGCAATAGGACTTTAAACTTTAGATTGACACTCAACACAATACGATACCAGTTTGTATAGTAAATATCCAGAATTCTATAGTTCTATTATCTCAATTACAACTAAGCATAAAGTGGTGAACGAATGCCAATGACTACAACAAATTATGCAAATTCACTATGATTTAATTTATAATAAATTGAGTTCTACTAATCCAAAATAGAAATAAACTCCCACTCAAAAACTACATCCCTCGTGCCTTTTTGGTGATTACATGAATCAAATCCACTACACCAAGTCCGAAAATCATGTGAGTAGGTATAGCTTCAAAGGCGAGCATCCGTATGGTCATCATATCAAAACATATGACTCATGCTTAACCTTTCAGTCTGTGTTCCGAGGCCATGTCTGTACATGCTAGGCTCGCCAAGTAAGAACCTTAGTATTCGCGTGTGTAACTGTCTTACACCCGAGATATGCTCGTGGATTCAAGTACACCCGATCATCATGTGATGTCTTGAAGCGACAAAACATTGTCGTTGCATACTTAAGGAAGAACATATTTTTATCTTGATGTCTAAATGAGGGATCATCTTATTATGCTAATAAAACGCCAAACAAGCAATATAATATGCAATCAAACATCTCATGTTTGTAAGTGAAATGATATGGTTCCCGCATATGATCTCCATCATGTGCACCGTGGTATGATCTCTATCATACCTCTATGTGTAAGGACAAGGTCTATGGAACCTACACGTTATGTGTGTTGTAAGAGTATCATCTTATACTTCTACTTACAACATCACCATATCATAACACTAGCCCAGCAACAATCTAAACTAGACACCTCTAATTTATCCATTGCAAGTTTTACGTGGTTTAGGGCTTTCGAAGATAGAACCGTTCTTACCTACGAACATGAACCACAATGAGAATAACCAAATTGTTGAAAACTCGTTGCAAATTAGATATTGACTATAGTAGGAGAGACAGACATCCGCTAGCCACTTATGCAAAACTAGTTGTATGTCAAGCGTGGAACGGGTCTCATGTGCGAGGACATGTAAAGTTTGTCCGGGCCGCTTCATCCCACTAAGCCACTAATATCCAAAGTACAACTAAGAAGCAATAAAATTATCATCATCGCTCACATACTCATATGTGTACTACCCGTGCAAAGCATCTACGCATAGATCCGGATCTGATACCACTGTAGGGTTCGCAGCATAGAAAACAAAAAAAATCCTACGATAGGAACAACTATGTACCAAGATCTATCTACTAGATACAAGCAACGGGTGGATATACATCCATAGAATACATACCCTCGAAGACCGAATAGCGTTAACGAGGTTGTACTCGTGGATGATGTAGATGAACGCTTGCCGATCTCAAGATCGTGATGAAGTCCATCTGGTCCAGACGGTCCAACACCATCAAGTCCAGCACCGCAAAGCATTGGTGCATCCGTGATCGCACACACGTCCGGGTACCCCGACAACCTCCTCGCCCTCGCTCCAGCGAAGCAGCGGAAGCAACAAATCCTTCCAGAAAAATCCACCGGGAACATGTATCTCACTGATCCGAGACCATGGGAATTCTAAAAGAGGGAGAGAGATCCTTCGCGAGGAGGTGTGCTTTGGGAGGAGGAGAGGGGGCCTTTTATAGGGAGAGGGGGCACCCCAAGGGGCATGGCGCCCAGCCATGGTGGCTGCCCCCACCTCTTCCACATTCATGTGGGTGGAGCTCCCACTCAAAATGAAAAGCCTCCACTCCCATAAAAGAGCCTCCCCTCAAAAATCCACTCACATGCATTAAATTTTCACCAAATTTAATGCAAGCTCTCATTTAAATAAAACTATTTTATTTATTTATTCAGAATTTTGTTAATTACTTTAATTAACAAACATTCACATAAAACCCCTTGCTAGTATTCAATTTTACATGCAGAACCAGTTTCAGCAATTTCAACCGAAATAGTTTCGGTGTCTAGTGAAATAAATTCCTGCACTTTCCTTTTTCTTTCTCTGGCATTTTATTTGCTCTAAATGGTGTCGGTATCCCTTAAGTGTGTCACCCTACGGTTCGTGAATAATGTAGACATGATCGAGACCGCTCTCCAATCAATAATCAGCAGCGGAACCTGAAGATCCGTACTGACTCCCACATATTCAACGATGACTTCTGTGATCGTGTGAACCTTATACGCATGTAACTCAATCCCTTTGTCTCGCGATATATTACATGTCTGAGATTCGATCATCGGTATCTCCATACCTAGTTTGATCTCGTTACCGATATGTGCTCTTTTCTCGTTCCCGTGATATAACATTCTAGTGATCAAATCACTTGCTTGCAAGCTAACTAATGTGATATCACCGAGAGGGCCCAGAGTATATCTATCCGTCATCGGAATGGACAAATTCCACCCTTGATCCATGAGCCTCAACATAACACCTTCGTAGCACTGAACCCATCTTTATAGTCACCCTGTTACGGTGTGACGTTTGATGTTATCAAGATACTCTTCCGGTGTTAGTGATTGGCATGATCTCATGGTCTAAGGACTAAGATTACTTCGTATGATGTTATAGCAATATAAACACAATGACCTTGATCGTAATGCTATACTTCGGATGAATGTTCATCACACCATTACACTAATGTTGTGACCTCGTTATTAACAACATCCAATGTCCATGATCAGGAAACCTTTGATTATCTTGTTAATCAACGAGCTAGTTTATAAGAGAGGCATAACTAGGAACTTCCTTTTTGATTATTAAACACACATGTATTAATGTTTCCGCATTAATACAATTATAGCATGTAAAATAAACATTTATCATAAATAAGGAATACGATAATAACCACTTTATTATTGCCTCTCGGGCATATTCCCTTCATGAGCGATTTAGGGTTCCCTTCTAGCGTCGCCTCCCTTTAGCTCTCTCCCTCATTGCCGCTATCGGTGGCGGTGAGGCCCCTCCGCCTCCTTCCTCCTCCAAACATGCAACATATTGCCTTGTCTTTTTCCAACACCACGGACATGGCAAGGAACGATCTATACTTCTTGGATATTCCTTATGATGTGGTCCCCTTTGTCAAGGCCACGAGTTGGGTCGTCCTCTCGCTGAATAGGCTCGAAGGCATCGTTATGCCGCCTAGATCTGGCTAGCGGGTCAGTTTGCGGTCAAAGCTGACCAACAGATTAGTCTATGGCCATTGCTTGGCATCCACGTTGATTTTTGGGTGTGGGCCTATCCAATCCACATATTTGTGTGGGGTTGTCTGTGTCGTAGTACTGAGGTGACTGTGAGGTGGGGTGTAGGTGTTGGAGGTGCACATGTGTGGCGGCAGGGCTAGTCGATTGCATGCGTGTAGCTCGTCCCCTAGTGGGAGACTCATTTGGTTGGCTCCTCGGGTTATAGAATGGCTCTAGGTAGTGGGAATGGTGGCACCTAGAAGCGGTTACCATTGTGTGAGTGCTTGTCGGTGATTGGTTGAGCGCGCATCGAGATTGTCCATGGGAGAGACATTCATGGTGAAGAAGTCGTCATGCTCCTTCCAAGATCTTTGCATCGCCTACCTTGGTTTGCTCCAACCTAGCCTCTCCGCTAGCTTCTTTTTGCGTCTAAGGTGTGGTGGGTTCCATGGACAGTGGTATCTATTCGGCCAAAAGCCCTTATCAACAATGTCGGTGCTGCCGTGCGGGCGATGTCGACGCTCTCGAGCGCCGCTTCCCTCCTTGGAGGATTCATTGAGGATTATGCCTCTCCAACATTGGCTCCGGGTGAAAACCATTGGTCCGGACAGCCAGGCGAGGCATGGGTGGCGTCCTGGCGTCGCTCCTTTCCTGAGAGCGCTGCTTTGGGAGCCTTTGGTCCCTTTCAACTGGTCGTCGTGGGTGTGGTTTGTGGGTGGCGGCGATGTTGCATACATAGTGGCGAGCTTCCCCGTGGCGAGCGTGCTCAGTATCTTTTTTTATGGTCATGTTTCGATTGCAATTCTAGCTCTCTCCGAGTTCCATCGTTTTATGGTAATGGCACCCACGAACCAGGGCAAGAGGGCAGGGGCAAGTAGTTCGTCTTTGCTCGAAGGAGACGAAGGCATTCTCTTCGTCCTCTTCATTGCTCCCGCGTCTACCTTGATCAGCGAGTGTTCCAGCTACTTTTCACAGAGTACGCTATACTTAAAATTTGGACTTGGAATCATGTGTTGTGTCAATACCATAAACAATCTTCGGAAAAACATGCCTTGTCTGATCTCTAATTCGTTTGGTGGCATGGGCTCCACGTGAAACTTTTTCGTCCCAACGACTGCACGTAGATCGCTCACCACTCCCCTCTGCTGGTATCACGTTTTAAGTCAAGAAATTACGACCGCACCACGTTTAAGTTGAAGGAATTACACGTGCAATTTACTGAACCTCGAATCCGGCCTTTCAGTGCCTCATTTTTCTCCTTGGCAGACTGGGATCGGACGGGCACGCGCGCGCAACAAAAGGAGAGAGACTTTCCGGTCCTCTCGCCGACCAATTCACCACTCCACTGTTACACTCAACTCTGTCTCTCCCTCCCCCCTCACCGCCGAGGCGCCCCCAGCTCCACAGATCCAAAGAACACCTCCTCCACCTCCTCCTCCGCGGCCTGGTAAGCACCCCAAGAATCTCATCCTCCCAGGAAATGCCCCGTCTCCTCGCACCGATTCTCCCCGGGAATCCTCTCCCGTGGGGGGGACGGAAAGACCGGCGGTCTTCCCCTTTTCTTATTCTTATTCCCGGTTCTTCTCTCGCGAAAGAGAAAAGAAATCACGGAAAGGGTGAAGCTTTTGCGTTCTTTCTTGCGAATATCCAGAGAGCCATGCCTTTCACGGCGTGTGGAGAACGGAGTAGCGGTAGCAGTAGCAGTACTATATAGATTGGCAGCGCCAATTACCGCGCTGATTGTCCCCCCATCCCCTTTCTCGAATTCTTCGTCTCCGCGGAAGGTCGCTTTAGATCTGCGGCGTCCTCCCACTTTCCTGGTCACTCCCTGGTTGGGTCCTGTGAGTGAGTGAGTTAGTGAGGTGATGTTTAACAAAGTTTAATTCATCGCTGGCTTTTGGTTGGTGCTCACGTCTTGCTCTGTTTGGTTCTTGGATAGGTGTTTCCTGATTTGGGTTCTTGCTCCCAGTAACCAGTCTGCTATTCTGCTTTGCTCCAAGAGGGGTGCTATTTTTAGTATCTGCGTGCGATGCTCTAGGCAGGCAGGTCTCGTATTTCTCTCTATGTCTCTGCCTTATCTTAGCCTGCTCCTTGGACTGGTAAAAGAAAGCTATGTTCCCCCCTCTTCTCCCAGCCATCTAGCTCATTTCTTAGGGCCTTCCAGTAACTTGCTTGCAGCTTGCAAGTTCGTCCCAGGTCAGGACTCAGGAGAAACTTGGAACTGCAACCGTCGGGGTTTTTTTTCCTTCGAAATTTATGTTCGTTTTTTTTTGCGGCCATGTACCTTTGGTAGATTCTTCTTGATGGTGATCTTGCCGTTTTTTGCAGTTTATTTTCTCAAACTAAATGTTGAATAACTCCGAGTTTTTAGAAGAGGAAATGAAGAAACCACTTCGCTCTGTACAGTTTGATATATTTATTCCTTAATTAGGAGAAACCACTTTCAGAAGTACTATTAATATGAGTCACCATGAAACTCTGAATATACTACATCAAGCCTTCAGCTGTGTGAATGCAAAGGAAAATTTACCAGAAGAGTAATTTGCCATTGTTCTTGAAACAGGTGGATCGTACAGCTCGTACGGTCGGTCCTGGAGGGATGGAAGAGTGCAGCGAGTACAGATGCTGGGAGGAGCTACTGCCAGACGCGCTAGGCCTCATCTTCCGCAACCTCTCCCTCCAGGAGATGCTCACCGTGGTTCCCCGGGTTTGCAAGTCCTGGAGCCGGGTGGTCTCGGGGCCCTACTGCTGGCAGGAGATCGACATCCAGGAGTGGAGCCAGCAGCATAGCAAGCCCGACCAGCTCACCCGCATGGTTCATACGCTCATAGCTCGCAGCGGTGGCTCGTTCCGCCGTATCAGCGTGTCCGGGCTTCCCAACGACTCGCTCTTCACCTTCATCGCGGACCAGTAAGTAGTGATCTTTGTCCCAATCATTTTTATGTTGTGTTGCTTTCTTGATGAGATTTGGTAACTTGGATGGGAACAGTATGATGTTGATTAGTGGCTCACCATTAGCTCGTGAGCTATGCATGTCGCTGGAGAACTTTTTCAGATTTGATAGGACTTTCGTGCAAAAGGTGGTTTAGTTTGCCACAAGTTGTAGTGGCGGGTGACATATCATGGATGTGCAGTTGTATCATAGGAACTGAAGTGCTAATGCTTTATTGTCTTGTAATGAGACCCATATGCTAATCTCCGTCGAAAATAAGGGCTAATGAATATAAACAAGCTCCTTATGTTTCTTTTAAGGTGAAAATAAGTTAATTTTGTGTAATACTATAGGGTCCAAAATTACTAGTCTTTACACAACAAGGTCAACCTATGAGTGCTCAGTTGAATCATTTCTAAACAATTATGTGTGTTTGTTTTGTGATTTTTTATATGCTTGTGAACTCTGCTGATTCCATTGCATAACTACAAGTGGATTAGCATAATTCCAGTGTTTTAAGCACTAGATGCAGGGTTATGGCTGATGCTATCAAGTTTCTAGCAAATAAGTATGCTCCTCTGGCTCAGTATGTTACTGATTGTGATGAATCGTAAGAACTTGGTGCCATATCATGCAGAATGCTTTTACCAACTATCCTGCAACCATCCTCTAAAAAAATATCCCCTGATCCTACTCTGATTCACTGCATCTTGGCTCAATCTGTTTTCTGATTATGATGAATGTTAGAAACTGAGTTCATAGATACCATTTAACTGTGCATGTTGTGTCTGTTTTGAAATATTTCTGTTAGAAACTCAGTTCATAGATATCACGATACTTTGTTTACCAGTGATCCTATCCATAATATTCTGTTCAACCGTACTGACCCTACCCTGTTTGGTTTTGCAAGTGCGCGATCTCTCAAGACCTTGGAGCTTCCAAGGAGCGGGATCAGCGACTGCATAGTGGAAGACGTCGCTCGGAGGCTGTCCACTGTCACATTCCTGGACGTGAGCAGCTGCACCAAGATCGGCGCACGTGCTCTGGAGGCATTCGGCAAGAACTGCAAATCCCTGGTCGGGCTCCGGCGAGTCATGCACCCCATCGACGTCGCCGGCAAGATCTGCCAGCACGACGAGGCCCGTGCCATCGCCTGCAGCATGCCCAAGCTCCGCCACCTCGAGATCGGGTATATGCTGATCGCGACCAAGGCGGTCCTCGAGATCGCCTCCCAGTGCCACGAGCTCAAGTTCCTGGACCTGCGCGGCTGCTGGGGCGTCGACAGCAAGTTCCTGCAGGAGAAGTACCCCGGGCTGAAGCTCCTTGGCCCCTGCGTGGACGACTGCTACGAGAACAGCTTCTGGGAGGAGTGCTCGGACGACTCGGACGACGACGACTCCATCTACTCGTGGGAGTACATGGATGATGATGAGTACTACGCGATCGGGAGCGACGAGGAAGACGAGGGCATATGGGACGACGGCCAGGCCGTGGAAGGGTTGGAGGTGAGGTTCTACGGCGGCGGGTTCGGCGAAGGCCATGCCGGTTTCGATTGGCCAGCGTCTCCGTGAGAACCTCCCTCGAGTTCTTGGGAGGAATGGCTGCCTGCTTGTTCCTGCTGATGCGGTGCCCTTGTATGTTTCAGCTTTGATACATATATTTTCTTCCGTGCTGTGTGTGTGTGTGTTTGTAATTGTGTAATCTGTATCTTGCAGATGTTGAGTTTGGAGTGAACTATCTGGGTGTAAAACTTTGTTGCTTACCTAAAGCAAATTAGTATCGATTATGATGCCTAATGAGAATAAAAGCAGTTGCACTGCATAGCAGATAATGTTTGTTTCTAGAGTTTTGAATGATCCAGTACTTATAAGTTGTTTGAAGAAAGTACTAATGTACAGTAGTTTTTTTAGGGAGGAATACAGAGTAATGTAATTAGATTAGATGAAGTGGCTTCTGCTGAGTGACATCCCATCTCTTTGACAAGATGTAACCTGCTGCGCTGTGGCAGAAGCTACTGGAGAGAAGTGGTACAGCTCTTGTGAGTGGATGCATGTCATTGCAATCCCCAGAAAGAACAGTGCAAAGCCAATCTACTTTTTGCGGCAGATCCTAGATTTTGTCCCGAAATCTTGTGACCAAGCAGTGTCTTCTTGTCAGATGATGGACTGGGGAATCATGGCTTACTTGGCAAGTCACTTGTCTCTTGCAAGG
Organism: Avena sativa; assembly: GCA_916181665.1. Lineage (NCBI taxonomy): Eukaryota > Viridiplantae > Streptophyta > Magnoliopsida > Poales > Poaceae > Avena > Avena sativa. The sequence goes on along the minus strand of OV702285.1, from coordinate 89,291,097 downwards.
CAAGCTAGACCTGACCTTACCTCTGCGGCCGTGCGTGCCTCTGCAACTTTGGCAATGCACGCCAGCTTCTGATGGGCATTGCCAATGGGAGTGGTGCCAGCTCTGGCTACCAGTGGGTGATGGATGGCACACTGTTCGATAGACGGCAGTACACCCCAGTAGTCTCAAAAAGATAAGCACGTGGCTATTTGCTTAACCGTGATATACTTCTAGCCTAGTTTCATATTATACCAATTTGATGACATATATTAGGGTGTCAAGTGGGATCCACCAAAATCCAAATTCTGATTCATTTGTCAAATTCTAGTTTAAATTCTGAGCAACCAGAATTTAGCAAACCAACTAGAAGTGAGACTTTGGCAGAATCCCATTTGACACCTTAATATTTATATTGTTACCACTTTTTAATATAGTTGGTCAAAGTTTAATTCTTTCGACTTAGAAATAGAAAGAGAGCTATAAGTACACTTATTCCAGGACAGGAGTATATAGAACATACAAAAACACTCCTTCAGAAAAACAAATACAATCCAATCACAAGCAAATATTGTACACCTTGATTTCTAAGTCAAATAATACATGATGCTGCTGCTGCATGTATTGTCTTAAACATTGTAAACACAACACGGTAGATGATAAAAACCTGTCACATATCTAACTGTGAAGTAACGGAACACAGTATAAGGATTTGGATTTTTCTCTGACTGGCTGCTTAAGATAGAAGACTAGTGCCATGTGTCGGTTACAAACTCCATGAGAGCCAGAACTTCAATAGAAAGGCCTGCGCGGGCGGCGGAACCTGGGAGCTCTCCTGCATTAAGATAAAAACAGCAGGGCATTTTAGCCAGACTGATGACAATCTCAATATTTAAGAGGCCCAAGGTACTAATAAGTAGATAATTAAACTTACCCATAACCGCCATAAGGATTGAAAAACGGCGGAGGATATGGCCTCATGTAGGGGTGGCCGCCATAAGGGTTGTATCCTCGACCCCCTCGAGGCTGCTTCAATCCAGGGACATTAGTCCGCTTCGGAGCGACCTGGTTACCATACAAGGTTGGAAAGGTCAGCAAGACGCACAGGTTATTTGCTGAAAACCTAAATGTCAGTTGGAACAAGCCAGCTCACCTTGATTTGCCGACCATGCAGCTCTGACTCACTAAGCTTGACAGCTTCCTGAATAGCTTCTGCTTCGACAAATTCAACATAAGCAAAACCTTTCGGTTGTCCAAACTTGTCAGTCAGGATCGTCACTCTGTTTACAGTTCCACAAGAATTAAAATGCTGCTGCACTTCTTCTGGAGTGCATGCATAGTCAACCTGCAGTTGTGATCATACAAAATGAGTATGCTTATAATGTCACAACAGGATTCTATAGTATTAGAAAACAAAATGAGTATGCTTATAATGTCACATATCCCATAATAATCAGCTATCGTAAGATGAAACATTCACACAACAAACTAACAGTTCCAAGCTTGCATGTCAATTTCTGCACAAAGTCAACCTGAAGAAATTTCTCACCACTTTTTGGTACTCTATCTAAATTAATTATTCCACAAGTCCCAGCATGATTCTAAGCACTGATGGGCTACGCTGATGGGTTGTGACTTGTAGGCTGCATAACCAACGGATAAATCTCGTTGGTGTAATTAAGAAGTATAAAGACACGAAGTACCAGCTAAATTATAAGGAGACCAAGACCTCTCATGCAATTTAATCAGGCGGGATCTGCATTAGCCTACTCCAAAACCAGGATATAAAGAAGTAAACAAACTCCACTGACCAGTATAAGTTGCCAGGTACAGTAATACACAGAATCATCATATGGTTTAAAAAACCAGAACGGTGAGTGAACCAGTCAAGCGGCTGGTTCGCTGGTCACACCGCCGGCTCAGCTGGTTCGAGAGCGACAAAAACAGGCGTATTTAAGTAATATTTAGCCTAAAATCGTTAAAGGTTTACACCAAATCCTATATATTGTGTCTAGGTCATTAAAATATCACAAAATTAGGCCAGCCCTGTGGTAACGGGCCTCATCTTGATCTTGCGGAACCTATCAGCAAATCAGAAGTTCGAATCCTTGTCTGTTTTTTAGCCCATGCGATTTCTGCCTCTTAAAAAACTAGTGAGCCCGCCGGTGCCGGTTTTTCAGGTTGGACCACCGGTACGGTATGATATCAAGAGATAAAATAAAATTGATAATGGTACTGGTCTGCAACTCAGCATCATATGAACTTTCCAGAGTAACATTTAAGCTTAGAAGGTTCTATGTCGACACAACACATCTTAATCTGCATATGAATAACTAGGTGTTTTTAGCAAACTTCTAAAGAAGCAACCGAGCATAATATGCTTGCTACATAGACGTGGAAGCTGAAAAGCTGACACATACACACCACACTTGCAGGAGTTCGCGCTGAATGTTGCTTAAGTATTTCCCTCACTTATTTGATGCCGTAGAATTAAGACTCGTCTCGTACTTTAATGAAGGTTAAAGAATCCAACTATCAAAACTTAATTTGGATTATCGAGGCTCAGAACAAGAAAAAAAATAGGAAATGCATCAAGATGCTTTCAGCCTGACATGCATCTGTTACCTCTACGAAATACTAAAACATCACAGGTATTGAAATTGTCTGTGTCAGCATACACTAATAAAGCAGCACACAGGTGAAAACTTAACTATACACCCACTCTACAGATATTCCAAAAATAAGTTATATTTCGCAGAAAATCACAAAACCACCAGATCAAATGTTAGATTGGTTACTATAGAATTGGAGGAAGGGAACAACACCAAGACAAAATTAATTCCACAAGCAGAGGAAGACGGACATGTATTGTGGAGAATAAATTCCCCGAGAAGCAGAACATAAACATAGCATTCTTCAATAGACACAACGTAAAATATGATGTCATACTTACATGTTGTGCCTATGACCTCCTGCCACTCATGTTCATCTACCAATGGCTATTGATAGCGTGCCACATCAGTCCAGGTATGAGTCTCAAGCGCCAGGTGGAGTACATCCAGCGGTACACTACTGGCATTTTGGGGGGAATCCTATCACATTGTACTTTTCCTCTTTTTTCTTTTTCTATATTCCTTTTTTTTACTTTTCCAAATATTTTTTTCTTTTTTCAAGGATTTTTTCTCTTTTTTTCTTCCCCCCTCTAATCTAACACTAGAACTTGCACTGAGACTCAGCCATATGCCAAAATTTTGATTTCAAAGACTTGACGATAGCAGACTACCCTGCGTCCAATGCCATTGTTCAATCAATGCACCAGAAAATAAATAAAATAAAATGCATACATAAAGATAGAAAAGAGAACTGTCTTTCCAAGTCGTTAATTGTATTGAAAAAATCATGTCTAGCAGTTACCATACAGAAACACAACTATCAATGATGCATGTTCAAAGATATGGCATAGTTATGACTACTATGTAGAGTATGTGTCAAACTAAATTTAGACAACAAAGATACGAAGAACTTACATTTCCAACAAACACTGATCGAGAATCCATCTCCTCTTTTGCTTCAGAGGTGGCTGCAGCAGGATCTCCACCTACATGAGTAAAAAGACCAAATGCGTTAAGATTAGTTGCAACGAATAATGACACAGAAATCACAATATAAAAATTGTAACAAAGCCTAAGCACATAAGATCCAAAAAATTATCAAAAACAGAAATATGGTGTTATTAGTTAATGTATTTGAATATGCTTTGGCAAGCAAACAAGCAGTAGTTGGACACCACTGAATACAAGGTTCCAAAAATCAAAGGTGTGGATATGGAGTTCCTAGTACTTCAATACTTAGTTGTCTAGTCCTAACCCCATACTATGCTTAACACAAGAGAACTACCCCAACCCCTACTCATTAAATTAAGAGGACTATTACAAATGCTTGAAGTAATATTACATGCTATACTTCAATCTTAAGGCAGGTAAATCACCCCAAATCCTACACATACAGCTAGAAGGACCAACTTAAAGCGATTAGACCACATCAAATAGCCTACTAGCTGTGTGCATCGCTTGGATGCAGACTTGCAGAGGCCAGGGCTTCATTCCCCTTCTCGAAAAAAAATAGTCTACTAGCACAATCAGCAACGCCCAATGAGCAGTTCGTTGTATCTATACTACGACCGGCCCTGTTAACATACCCAAACCAACGGGTAATAGAAACAGGCAAAGCTTATTTTGCCGGATCTTACAAATTGTTGCGGACAGGTAGCATAAAAGGGAGACGGCACTAACCTTGCATCTCCTTGGCGACCTTGGCCTGCATCTCGCGGAGGGCCGCGGCCTCCTCCTCCATCTCCTTGAGACGGCGCTTCATCTCGTCGAGCTCGTGAAGCTGCACATGCGAATAGAGGGTCAGTACCAGCGTTAGGGTTTCGGGTCTGGGAGTGAGGGGGGAGGGGGCTCCGCGGCAGCGAAGGGGACAGGAAGGAAACGAACCTTGGTGGCGTCATCGCCACCGGCGCCCATGTCGACGTCCTCGCCGTCGACGGGGATCTCCTGGCCGTACACCTCGTGCTCTTCGTCCTCCATGGCCGCCGCGTGCTGAGCTCGAACCTTCTCGCCTCGGCCTAACCTAACGCGAGAGTGATTTGTGTAGACGACTCGGGGAAATCGGGATTGGGTTAAGGAGCTGCGGGCTTTAATATGCGGGGAGAAACCGTCTCAGATCCAGACCCGGATTGCGCTGAGGGACAGTTTGGGCTATGTCCTCCACTTCATGGGCCTTTTCGAGTTTGTATGGTTACCAACTGGAAAAGTGGAGTACGGTCCGATGCTTAAAAAAAACGTCTTCCGTCCGTACAAGAAGAAATGTGTCATTCAATGAAAAAAGTATCATTCCCTTCACTCAAAAAAAAGTGTCATTCCTAAAATAATATACACGCTTTACAAAAAACTAAGTTGATAAAGAGTTACTACCTCTCTATCGTAGCTTAAAGCTTATATTTTTTTTCAAACGGTTAAACCATGTAAAGTTTAACCAAGTTTTTAGAGCAACATAGATTAATATTTATAATACAAAATGCATATCCATTGATACACCATGAACCATATTTTCACATGGTATCTATATAATATCATAGTTCTTAATATTTTTTTAAAAAAGTTTGGTCAAACATTCCGTAGCTTGATTTTTCAAAAAAAAAAAGCCTTAAACTCTGGAATGGTGTCTACAGAGGCTTTAGTTTAAAGTTCATGGAGTTAACTAAATATGTGTTAGATAAATGTTTGGCTGGTGTTAGAATTAATGACACTAGCTGTGATTATTTTTAAGATCGGGGGGAGTAAGATAAGGAGATCATGTATCTCCTTTTTTTACAAAAAAATCCGAATCATTAATAATCATGAAAATAGAATAAAGATCTCTAGAAATAATAAAAGTTACAAATAAGTGTTTGGACCACCTAGTCACGACTACATACCCTAGTGCAAGTTGAATATGCACAACCGACATCGCCCCTTCATCTTAGGAGTCGGGTAAAGCTTGACGTGTTAAAGTTTGTTGTAGACTTGTAGTAGGCAAACGAGCAATCGCCGTGCTAAACACCCAAAGGACCATCACACTAGAGCAGCAACCAATGTCAATGATGATAACTGTAGATCGAAAAAGATATACCTCAAACCAAACCAACGAATATGAAAACCGACAGGATTCCAAGAATTCTACTGGACACACACATGCCCTCCGCTGACGCTAGACGCACCACCGAAGCGAGGATAGGATAGGGATGACCTCGTTCTAACTTTAGGATGTTGTCGTCACCTTGTCATCCTCATGAAGACACTAAAAAACATGGTAAACAAAGAACAGAGACTCTCTCATCGGCGAGAGGCCATGGTCCACCACACCTCCAAAGCCCGAAGGCCTCTGGATGCGGAGCAGACCAACGGTGTCGCCGGCGAGGGGGGTGGAACCCCGTATGTGTTTTTTAGATCTTCGTCGCCTGATTACCTCTCTCTCACGATAATGTCTCCCATTCTTTTTAACTTTGTGGCTGATGTGTTTTCTCTAATGCTTATTAAAGCAATTGAGAATGGACATATTTCAGGGTTATTTAGATCCTTTTGTCCCTCGCGCATCATATATTGTTCCTAGACAAAAATCTGAAATCTTTTTGTAACTTAAAATGGATCCTATCTTGCTTTGAGCAAATGTCTAGTCTGAAAATTAATGTGCATAATTCTGGCTTACTTCCTAATATTTTGGACGAGGTTAAAGTACAAATGTGTGCCTAGTCCTTATAAATTAGGACTTTCCCTCTTAAGTATCTTGGGGCACCTTTGCATTATAAAAAACTCACGAAAGTAGACCTCCAACCAGCTGTTGATAAAGTACTTAAAGGAAGTGGGAGTTGGAGGGGTAAATTGTTGTCCTACATAGCTAAACCTATCCTCATGAAGGCTTATTTAGTTAGTATATCGTTATCGTATATATGGATTTCACTATCCCTTTTTATCAGTTCAGACGTTTTGTTGCATTGGCTAGTGCATGAAGCTTTACTTGCTGAGTATGATCAAGTTACCTAAATAGGCAATCACTTGATAATTCATAGACTGTTGGGGGAATGCTAACACAAGAAAATGAATAGGTGGGGCTCAATATCCCTAACCTAGTTGAGATGAATCTTTATCTGTTGGCCTCTTGGGTCAAGATCGTTTAATGATCATAAGTTGTGAAAACAGATTATTGTTCACAAATATAAGATAAATAATCCTAACTTGTTTGCTTTCCTTGATGCTGGCCTCTCACCTATCTACAGAGGGGTCGTGTGGGCTGCAACATCTGCTAAGATGGATTATTAGTGGGAAGTAGGAAATGGAAAAAGGAAAGGTGATTTTGGGGAGTACCACCGGTTTGGATCATGTAGTTTGGCCATCCAGTTTTGGGACCTCCATGTATTGGTTAATAGAAAATTCCTCCATTGTTGAGGTGTGAGATGGTGATGAGTTGAAGTTCACTTCTAGAAGATGTGTGGATCAAAATCGTCTACTTAGATGGTATGATCTTATTCACATTGCAAAACCCTTCGACCTTGGTGAAGAAGATGATGCTATTATTCGGATGTTTGAATTCAAAATAGAGTACCATGTTAGCTCCTTGTATGATGTCATTAAATTTGGAGGAGTGGTTCAAGTACACATTCTTGTTGTTTGAGAAATAAATGTTCCCTCAAAGTTAGATAAAATGATAACGAATGATATAGTGTTTACAAGAGATTGTTAGATACGTACTTATATACTTATACGTGTAGAGATAGACTAGGACTCTACATCATCTTATACTCCAATTATCCACCTACCCCGTGTACCTCTATATATACCCTACAAGGGTCAGATCAATATACAACGAATATTAGGGTTCTATATTTTCCACATGGTATTTGAACGATTTGCCTCACAACGCCGATCCTAAGCCTGTCACCACTACCGCATGACGCGCTGCCCCCGGGGAGATCGATCTCTTCTCCTCGGGGGAGTGGCACCCGATCGAAATCTAAGATTAGATCACTTCTTTAGATTCAATTTTTCGTTCATAGATTAGAGAAGCTCTAACAGAGCCTATAAAATTACGCAAATTGTAAATTAACCGCCATTTTTCGGTTTTCGCTAAATAGTGGGGCTCTAGTGGCAACCGTAAAAGCTATTGGCCCTTAAAAATTTGTGGCCGATGGAGAAAACTGTCGATCGACCTGTTTATTTGCATGACGCGCTGCCCCCGGGGCGAAGGGAATATGCCCTGAGAGGCAATAATAAAGTGTTTATTATGTGTATTCTAAGTATATGATAGATGTTTATTTTGCATGCTTTAATTGTATTAATACGGAAACATTAATACATGTGTGTTTAATAAACAAACAGAAAGTTCCTAGTTATGCCTCTATCATAAACTAGCTCGTTGATTAACAAGATGATCAAGGTTTCCTAATCATGGACATTGGATGTTGTTAATAACGGTGTGATGAACATTCATCCGAAGTATAGCATTACGATCAAATTCATTAAGTTTATATTGCTATAACAACTTACGAAGTGATCCTAATCCTTAGACCATGAGATCATGTCAATCACTAACACCGGAAGAGTTTCTTGATAACATCAAACGTCACACCGTAACAGGGTGATTATAAAGATGGATTCAGAACTAATAAAGTGTTATGTTGAGGCTCATGGATCGAGAGTGAAATTTGTTCATACCGATGACGGATAGATATACTCTGGGCCCTCTCGGTGATATCACATTGATTAGCTTGCAAGCAAGTGATTTGATCACTAGAATGTTATATCACGGGAACGAGAAAAGAGTGCATATCAGTAACGAGATCAAACTAGGTATGGAGATACCGATGATCGAAACTCGGACATGTAATATATCGTGAAACAAAGGGATTAATATACTAGCGTAAAAGGTTCCGACGATCACAAGAAAGTCATCGTTAAATATGTGAGAGTCAGCATGGGTCTCCAGATCCCGCTTCTGATTATTGATCCGAGAGGGGTCTCGATCATGTCCTCATTATTCACGAACCGTAGGGTGACACACTTAAGAGGCACCGACATCCAATTGGAGCAAAAGTTTCATGCCGAAAGAATGAACAAGCGTGGGAATTTATTTCACTAGATATCGAAACAGGTTTTCGGGTGAAATTGCATAAAGTGGTTATGCATGTGAAATAGAATTCTAGCAAGGGGTTATTTGTGAATGTTTGTCATTAAAGTAATTGAAAAAATTCTGAATAAAATAAAAGAGTTTTATTTAATGAGAGTTTGCATTAAATTTGGTGGAAATTTAATGGCAAGTTTGAGTGGGATTTTGAGTGGAGGGATATGAATGGATTTTTGTGAGTGGAGTGTCCACCCACATGAATGAAGGAGGGGAGGGGGCAGCCCCCACGGCCGGCGGCCGCCCCCTTGGGTGCCCCACCTCCTCCTATAAAAGGCACCCCTCTCCTCACTTCTCACTCACACCTCCTCGTGAAGGATCTCTCTCCCCCTCTAGAATTTATCCCCCATGGTCTCGGACTAGTGAGATACATGTTCCCGGTGGCTATTCGGCAAGAAAGAGTTGTGCTTCCGCTGCATCGCTGGAGCGAGGAGGCGGAGGTTGCTCGGTGCCTCGAACGTGTGTGCGAGCACGGATGCGCTGCTGATTTGCGGCGCTAGGACTTCCTCTCGATCTTGAGATCGGCAAGAGATCGTCTACATCAACCAAGAGTTGAACTCGTTAAGCTTTGTCGGTCTTCAAGGGTATGTTCTCTACGGATATACATCCGCCCGTTGTTTGTATCTAATAGATAGATCTTGGTACATAGTTCATATCGTAGGAAATTTTTTGTTTTCTATGCTGCGAACCCTACAGTGGTATCCGAGCCAGGTTTATGCGTAGATGCTTTACACGGGTAGTACACATATGAGTATGTGGGCGATGATGATCATGTTGTTGCTCCTTAGTTGTAATTTTGGATATTGGTGGCATAGTGGGATGAAGCGGCCCGGACAAACTTTACATGTCCTCGCACATGAGACATGTTCCACGCTTGACATGCAACTAGTTTGCATAAGTGGCTAGCGGGTGTCTGTCTCTCCTACTATAGTCAATATCTATTTTGCAACGAGTTGTCAACAATTTGGTTATCCTCGTTGTGGTTCATGTTCGTAGGTAAGAACGGTTCTATCTCGAAAGCCCTAAGCCACGTAAAACTTGCAATGGATAAATTAGAGGCGTCTAGTTTAGATTGTTGCTGGGCTAGTGTTATGATATGGTGATGTTGTAAGTAGAAGTATGAGCTGATACTCTTACAACATACATAACGTGTAATCTCCATATACCTTGGACTTACACATATAGGTATGATAGTGATCATACCACGATGCACATGATAGAGATCATATGCGGGAACCATATCAATTCACTAATAAACATGTCATGTTTGATAGCATCTTATATTGCTTGTTTAGTGCTTTGTTAGCATAATAAGATGATCCCTCATTTAAATATCAAGATAAGAATGTGTTCTTCCTTTAGTATGCACCGATTATGTTTTCGTCGCTCCAAGACATCACGTGATGATCGGGTGTTCTTGGATCCACGACCATATTTCGGGTGTAAAACAGTTACACACGCGAATACTAAGGTTCTAACTTGGCGAGCCTAGCATGTACAGACATGGCCTCGGAACACGGACCGAAAGGTTAAGCATGAGTCATATAGTAGATATGATACCCATTTGATGCTCGCCTTTGAAGCTATACCCACGTGATGATCGGACTTGGTATAGTGGATTTGGTTCATGTAATCACCAAAAAGGCACGAGGGATGTCGTTTTTGAGTGGGAGTTCATTCGTAATATGGATTAGTTGAACTCAATCTATCATACACTTAGTCTAAACTTTACAAATTCTATTGTAGATGGCACCACCTGCTTTTAATTTCAATGTGTTCATGGAGAAAGAGAAACTTGCAACGAACGGTAGCAACTTTACCGAACGCGGCTGTTGTTTCAACGGATTTAGATGGTGCCCTATTTAAAGTGAATGCGGCTGTTTCTAATGCATAACCCCAAAATGATAGCGGTAAATCTGTAAGTGACATCATAGAACGAACCATATCTAAGAGAGTTCGATTACGACGTTCGGACACACCATTACGCTGTGGTGTTCCCGGCGGTGTCAATTGTGAAAGTATTCCGCATTTCTTTAAATGCTCGCCAAACTCGTAACTTAGATATTCACCTCCACGATCAGAACGTAGAAATTTAATCTTCTTGTTACGTTGATTCTCTACCTCACTTTGAAACTCCTTAAACTTCTCGAAAGTTTCGGACTTATGTTTCATGAAATAGATATACCCATATCTACTCAAATCATCCGTGAAGGTAAGAACATAACGATAACCACCGCGCGATGCTACACTCATTGGACCACACACATCGGTATGTATAATTTCCAATAAGTCCGTAGCTCGCTCCATCATACCAGAAAATGGAGTCTTAGTCATTTTTCCCATCAGACATGCTTCGCATCTTTCAAGTGATTCAAAATCAAGTGATTCAAGAAGTCCATCGGAATGGAGTTTCTTCATACGCTTCACTCCAATGTGACCAAGACGACAGTGCTACATATAGGTCGAATTATCGCTTGATTTCAAACGTTTAGCCTCAATATTGTTGATATGTGTATTTCCACTATCGAGATTCAATAAGAATAGACCATCTATCAAAGGTGCATGTGCATAAAACATATTACTCATATAAATCGAACAACCATTATTCTCTGACTTAAACAAGTAACCGTCTCGCAATAAACAAGATCCTGATATAATGTTCATGCTCAACGCAGGCACTAAATAACAATTATTTAAGTATAAAACTAATCCCGATGGTAGATGAAGAGGTAGCGTGCCGACCGCGATCACATTAACCTTTGATCCGTTTCCCACGCGCATCGTCACCTCATTCTTCGCTAGCTTCCGTTTATTCTGCAGCACCTGTTTCGAATTACAAATATGAGCAACCGAACCAGTATCAAATACCCAGGCACTACTACGAATACTAGTGAGATACACATCAATAACATGTATATCAGATATACCTTTCTTCTTGATGTTGCCGTTCTTCAAATCCGCCAAGTACTTTGGGCAATTCTGCTTCTAGTGACCTTCTCCCTTGCAGTAAAAGCACTCAGTATCAGGCTTAGGTCCAGCCTTGGTCTTCTTCGCCGGTGTGGTAACTTTATTACCACCCTTCTTGAAGTGTCCCTTTTGCTTAGACTTGCCTTTCTTGAATTTGGTGGTCTTATTGACCAACAACACTTGGTGCTCTTTCTTGATCTCCACTTCTGCAGATTTCAACATGGCAAAGAGTTCTGGCAACGTCTTGTTCATGTTCTGCATGTTGTAGTTCATCACAAAGTTCTTGTAACTTGGTGGTAGTGATTGGAGGACACGGTAAATCCCCAAAGCATTAGGAATCACAATACCCAAGCTTTGAAGTTTGTTTGCGTGCCCAGACATCTTAAGCACATGCTCACTGACGGAGCTGCCCTCTTCCATCTTGCAGTTAAAGAACTTTTCAGAAGCTTCATAACTTTCAATTGCCGCATGAGTCTCAAAAATCAATTTGAGATCCTCGACAATATCATATGGGTCTGAATCCTCAAACCTTTTCTGGAGCTCCGATTCCAAACCATACAAGATAGCACACTGAACTATGGAGTACTGATTCTTCCGAGCGAGGTAAACATTCTTTACTTCATCGGGAGCATCATCTACAGGTGGGTCACCCAGCGGTGCATCCAGCACATAGGTCAAATTACCAGCTGTGAGGACAATCCTCAAATTGCGAAACCAATCCGCGAAGTTGCTTCCATTGTTTTTCAACTTTTCTTTCTCTAGGAACGCATTAAAATTGATGGTAGGGGCTGCCATTGATCTACAACATATTTGCAATAGTTTAGACTAAGTTTATGACAAATTGAGTTCAAATTAATAAAGAAATTAAACTAGGTGAACTCCCACTCAAAACAATATCCCTCACATTGTTTTAGTGATCACACGAACCAAATCCACTATATCAACACCGATCATCACGAGAGTTGATATAGTTTAAATGGCGAACAATCGTCATGTTCATCATATCTACTATATGATTCATGCTTTACCTTTCGGTGATCCGTGTTCCTGAGACCATGTCTGTACATGCTAGGCTCGTCAAGATCAAACCTTAGCTACCGCATAAGCAAATCTGGCTTGCTTACGTTGTATACACTTGCGGAATCTAACACACCTGATCATCACGTGGTGCTTCGAAACAACAAGCATTAGCAACGGTGCATACTAAGGGTGAACACTTTCGAACTTGAAATTCATGTGCATGAGGGATCATCTTATAATGCTACCGTCGTCTACTAAGCAATACAAGATGCATAAAGGATTAACATCACATGCAATTCATAATATGTGATATGATATGGCCTTTCTTCTTTGTGCTTCTGATCTCCATCTTCAAGCACGAACATGATCTCCATCATCACCGGCATTGCATCAAGGTCAATGACGCTCCTCCATGGTTGTCGTCCACCAGCATCAACTATTACAACTACTTTGAATAGACACGCGGGTCTTAACATAAATTAAAGACAACCATATGGCTCCTGCCGGTTGCCAACTTACAATAAGGAACATTGCATACATCAAATATAATCACAATCATGGCCATATCACATCACTGCACACCCCTGCAAAACAAAGTTAGACGCCTCTACTTTCTTTGCATATTTTACTTGGTTTGGGGCTTTCAATAAGTGTCGTTCTAACTTACGAACAAGAACCACAACATTGATACTATCATTGTTGATCACCCGTTGTAAATTGGATCTTAACTATGCTAGGAGAAACAGGCACCCGCAAAGCCACTTATGCAATACAAGTTGCATGTCAAGCGTGGAGCAAGTCTCATGAACAATGTCATGTAAGGTTAGCCCGAGCCGCTTCATCCCAACATACCGCAAGATGCAAAGTACACAAGAAGCAATCGACAATAAAAGCATCAACGCCCACAATGACCATTGTGTTCTACTCGTGCAACAGATCTATATATAGACACGGCTCTGATACCACTGTAGGGGTTCGTAGCATGGAAAACAAAAAATTTCTATCGCATACAAACAAACAAGCCAAGATCTATCTACTAGATTGTAGCAACGAGTCGATGGAATAACTTACCCTCGAAGATTCCAAAGTGTTTAACGAGAGCGGATTCTCGTGGGTGATGTAGTCGTACTCTTTCCGATCTCAAGATCGCGTAGACGATCCTTCCGGCGCTGCGTTCCGGCAGCGCTCCCGCAGTCGGTCACACGTTCGGTACTCGATGAAGACCTTCCTCTCCCTTGTTCCAGCAGGCAGCGGAGGTTGTAGCACTCTCCTCGTGATTCTGGCAGCACAACGGCGTGGTACCGGAAGTAGAGGGAAGATCCCGCAGGGCTTCGCCTTAAGCCGGAGCGAGTATGGTGGATTATGAGAGAGGGCTATTAGTGGTCCAGGGTTTAGACACACCAATTAGAAGGCTCTAAACCGCAGGCTAAAGCAATTAGAAGCTCTAAACCAAATGGCTCTAAACCTGAGATTAGAGGTGGAAACTTGTGTGTCTCAAGGAGGAGCCCTGCCCCTCCTTTTATGGGTGGAGGGGCCTTGGCGCGCCAGGGGAGGGAGGGAGTCCCTCCCCAACTCGGCCTAGGGCTGGGCGCCGGCCTGGAGGAGTGGGACTCCTCCAAGTTGGTTCCAACTCCTCTTGCTTGTTTCCCACAGTTTCCTGTTTCCCACAGTTTCCTGTTTTAGCCGTTTGACTTTCAAACTGGCAATTTGACTTTCATGTTTTTGGAACAGCAAGAACACTTAGTACATGATGCAATCATGCAATGACACACTCATGTACCCTCCCCCCCGGAGTGCCGGACAATCCGGAACCTTCTAGAACATCCCCGATGAAAACACCGGAATCATTTCCGAACTCCGAAACGGGACTTTCCTTATATGAATCTTATTCTCCGGACCATTCCGGATCACCTCGTGATATCCCGGATCCCATCCGAGACTCCGAACAACATTCGGTCTCTTTCTCATAATACCATAACTACTCAAAACAACGTCGAATCCTTAAGTGTGTCTCCCTACGGTTCGTGAATTATGCGGACATGATCGAGACACTTCTCCGAACAATAACCAATAAAGGAATCTGGAAATTCATATGGCTCCCACATATTTCTACGATTACTTTGCGATCGAATGAACCACTTACATACGATACCAATTTCCCTTTGTCTCACGATATGTTACTTATCCGAGGTTATGATCGTCGGTATCTCTGCATACCTAGTTCAACCTCGTTACTGATAAGTACTCTTTTCTCGTTCCCGTGATATGTGATCCCTTGTGAGCCAGTCACATGCTTGCAAGCTAATTGGATGAAATTTCACCGAGAGGGCCCAGAGAATATCTATCCGTCATATGGATGGACAAATCCCACTCTTGATCCATGTGTCTCAACCAATACTTTCCGAACACTCAATGCCATCTTTATAGCCACCCAGTTACGGTGTGGTGTTTGATGTCATCAAAGCATCCATCCGGTAAAGGCGATATGCATGATCTCATGGTCGAAGGAATTAGGTTACTATGTATCAGAAAGCATATAGCAATTGAACTATTGAAATGACTTGATCTTTATGCTACGCTTATCTATAGGAGTATGTCCACCATATCATTCTCCTAACGATATGATCTTGTTGTTGATAACATCTCAATGTTCATGACAGGGAAACCACAATCATTTATCAACCAACAAGCTAGTGAAGTATAGAGGCTATACTAGGGACTTCAAATTAAGTTTACAAATCACACAAGTATTAATGTTTCCCTGTTAATACTATTATAGCATGAATGTAAACATTTATCATAAACACAAAGATATAATAATAACTACATTTATTATTGCCTCTAGGGCATATCTCCAACAATAATAAATGTGGTTATTATTATATCTTTGTGTTTATGATAAATGTTTACATTCATGCTATAATAGTATTAACAAGGAAACATTAATACTTGTGTGATTTGTAAACTTAATTTGAAGTCCCTGGTAAAGCCTCTATATAATACCAGCTTGTTGGTTAATAGATGATTGTGGTTTCCCTATCATGAACATTGAGATGTTATTAACAACAAGATCATATCGTTAGGAGAATGATATGATGGACATACTCCTATAGATAAGCGTAGCATAAAGATCAAGTCATTTTAATAGTTCAAGTGCTATATGCTTTCTGATACATAGTAATCTAATTCCTTTGACCATGAGATCATGCATATCACCTTTACCGGATGGATGCTTTGATGACATCAAACACCACACCGTAACTGGGTGGCTATAAAGGTGGCATTGAGTGTTCGGAAAGTGTTGGTTGAAACACATGGATCAAGAGTGGGATTTGTCCATCCATATGACGGATAGATATACTCTGGGCCCTCTCGGTGAAATGTCATCCAATTAGCTTGCAAGCATGTGACTGGCTCACAAGGGATCACATATCACGGGAACGAGAAAAGGGTACTTATCGGTAACGAGGTTGAACTAGGTATGCAGAGATACCGACGATCATAACCTCGGATAAGTAAACTATCGTGAGACAAAGGGAAATTGATATCGTATGTAAGTGGTTCATTCGATCGCAAAGTAATCGTAGAAATATGTGGGAGCCATATGAATTTCCAGATTCCTCTATTGGTTATTGTTCGGAGAAGTGTCTCGATCATGTCCGCATAATTCACGAACCATAGGGAGACACACTTAAGGATTCGACGTTGTTTTGAGTAGTTATGGAATGATGAGAAAGAGACCGAATGTTGTTCGGAGTCTCGAATGGGATTCGGGATATCACGAGGAGATCCGGAATAGTCCGGAGAATAAGATTCATATAAGGAAAGTCCCGTTTCGGAGTTGGGGAATGTTTCCGGTGTTTTCATCGGGAATGTTCTAGAATGTTCCGGAATGTCCGGCACTCCGGAGGGGAAGGGGTACATGAATGTGACATTACAAGTTGGAATGATTGCATCATGTACTAGGTGTCATCGCTGTCCAAAATAAAGGGTTTATTCAAATCCTAGTTTGAAAAGTCAAACGGCTAGTTTGAAAAGTCAAACGGCAGTTTTTGGAAAGAGGAGGAGAGGTGGAAACCGAGTTGGGGAGGAGTTCCCTCCTCCAACCGGTGGCCCACCTCCAAGCCGAGTTGGGGAGGGACTCCCCTCCCCTTGGCCGCGCCTCCCACCTATAAAGGGAGGGGCAGGGCTGCCCCTCCTAGTACACAAGATCCTCTCCTCTAAACCCTAGCCGCCGGCGCCGCCACCACCACTGCCGCCGCCGCCGACCTTGGTCAAGCCGCCGCCGCCGCCTAGCAACCCTAGCCGCCGGTCAAGCTTCCTCCTCGGCGTGTCTAAACCCTAGATAGTCGAGGGACTCTCTCATACTCCACCATACTCGCTCCGGCTTGAGGCGAAGCCCTGCGAGATCTCCCCTCTACTTCCGGTACCACGCCGTTGTGCTGCCGGAATCGCGAGGAGAGTGCTACAACCTCCGCTGCCTGCTGGAACAAGGGAGAGGAAGGTCTTCGTCGAGTACCGAACGTGTGACCGACTGCGGGAGCGCTGCCGGAACGCAGCGCCGGAAGGATCGTCTACACGATCTTGAGATCGGGAAGAGTACGACTACATCACCCACGAGAATCTGCTCTCGTTAAACACTTTGGAATCTTCGAGGGTGAGTTATTCCATCGACTCGTTGCTACAATCTAGTAGATAGATCTTGGCTTGTTTGTTTGTATGCGATAGAATTTTTTTGTTGTCCATGCTACGAAACCCTACAGTGGTATCAGAGCCGTGTCTATATGTAGATCTGTTGCACGAGTAGAACACAATGGTCATTGTGGGTGTTGATGCTTTTATTGTCGATTGCTTCTTGTGTACTTTGCATCTTGCGGGATGTTGGGATGAAGCGGCCCGGGCTAACCTTACATGACATCGTTCATGAGACTTGCTCCACGCTTGACATGCAACTTGTATTGCATAAGTGGCTTTGCGGGTGCCTGCTTCTCCTAGCATAGTTAAGATCCAATTTACAATGGGTGATTAACAATACTAGTATCAATGTTGTGGTTCATGTTCGTAAGTTAGAACGACACTTATTGAAAGCCCCAAACCACGTAAAACATGCAAAGAAAGTAGAGGCGTCTAAGTTTGTTTTGCAGGGGTGTGCTGTGATGTGATATGGCCATGATTGTGATTATATTTGATGTATGCAATGTTCCTTATTGTAAGTTGGCAACCGGCAGGAGCCATATGGTTGTTTTTAATTTATGTTAAGACCCGCATGTCTATTCAAAGTAGTTGTAATAGTTGAAGCCGGTGGACGACAACCATGAAGAAGCGTCATTGACCTTGATGCAATGCCGGTGATGATGGAGATCATGTTCGTGCTAGAAGATGGAGATCGGAAGCACAAAGAAGAAACGCCATATCATATCACATATTATGAATTGCATGTGATGTTAATCCTTTATGCATCTTGTATTGCTTAGTAGACGACGGTAGCATTATAAGATGATCCCTCATGCACATGAATTTCAAGTCATAAAGTGTTCACCCTTAGTTAGCACCGTTGCTAAAGCTTGTTGTTTCGAAGCACCACGTGATGATCGGGTGTGTTAGATTCCGCAAGTGTATACAACGTGAGCAAGCCATATTTGCTCATGCGGAAACTAAGGTTTGATCTTGACGAGCCTAGCATGTACAGACATGGTCTAGGAACACGGATCACCGAAAGGTAAAGCATGAATCATATAGTAGATATGATGAACATGTCGATTGTTCGCCATTGAAACTATATCAACTCTCGTGATGATCGGTGTTGATGTGGTGGATTTGGTTCATGTGATCACTAAAACAATGTGAGGGATATTGTTTTGAGTGGGAGTTCACCTAGATTAATTTTAATATTAATTTGAACTCAATTTGTCATAAACTTAGTCTAAACTATTGCAAATATGTTGTAGATCAATGGCAGCCCCTACCATCAATTTTAATGCGTTCCTAGAGAAAGAAAAGTTGAAAAACAATGGAAGCAACTTCACGGATTGGTTCCGCAACTTGAGGATTATCCTCACAGCTGGTAATTTGACCTATGTGCTGGATGCACCGCTGGGTGACCCACCTGCAGCTGATGCTTCCGATGAAGTAAAGAATGTTTACCTCACTCGAAAGACTCAGTACTCCACAGTTCAGTGTGCTATCTTGTATGGTTTAGAATTGGAGCTTCAGAAAAGGTTTGAGAATTCAGACCCATATGATATTGTCGAGGATCTCAAATTGATTTTTGAGACTCATGCGGCAATTGAAAGCTATGAGGCTTCTGAAAAGTTCTTTAACTGCAAGATGGAAGAGGGCAGCTCCGTCAGTGAGCATGTGCTTAAGATGTCTGGGCACGCAAACAAACTTCAAAGCTTGGGTATAGTGATTCCTAATGCTTTGGGGATTTACCGTGTCCTCCAATCACTACCACCAAGTTACAAGAACTTTGTGATGAACTACAACATGCAGAACATGAACAAGACGTTGCCAGAACTCTTTGCCATGTTGAAGTCTGCAGAAGTGGAGATCAAGAAAGAGCACCAAGTGTTGTTGGTCAATAAGACCACCAAATTCAAGAAAGGCAAGTCTAAGCAGAAGGGACACTTCAAGAAGGGTGGTAAGAAAGTTACCACGCCGACGAAGAAGACCAAGGCTGGACCTAAGCCTGATACTGAGTGCTTTTACTGCAAGGGAGAAGGTCACTGGAAGCGGAATTGCCCAAAGTACTTGGCGGATTTGAAGAACGACAACATCAAGAAGAAAGGTATATCTGATATACATGTTATTGATGTGTATCTCACTAGTACTCGTAGTAGTGCCTGGGTATTTGATACTGGTTCGGTTGCTCATATTTGTAACTCGAAACAGGTGCTGCAGAATAAACGGAAGCTAGCGAAGAACGAGGTGACGATGCGCGTGGGAAACGGATCAAAGGTTGATGTGATCGCGGTCGGCACGCTACCCCTTCATCTACCATCGGGATTAGTTTTATACTTAAATAATTGTTATTTGGTGCCTGCGTTGAGCATGAACATTATATCGGGATCTTGTTTATTGCGAGACGGTTACTTGTTTAAGTCCGAGAATAATGGTTGTTCGATTTATATGAGTAATATGTTTTATGCACATGCACCTTTGATAGATGGTCTATTCTTGTTGAATCTCGATAGTGGAAATACACATATTAATAACATTGAGGCTAAACGTTTGAAATCGAGCGATAACTCGACCTATATGTGGCACTGTCGTCTTGGTCATATTGGAGTGAAGCGTATGAAGAAACTCCATTCTGATGGACTTCTTGAATCACTTGATTTCGAATCACTTGATAGATGCGAAGCATGTCTGATGGGTAAAATGACTAAGACTCCATTTTCTGGTATGATGGAGCGAGCTACGGACTTATTGGAAATCATACATGCCGATGTGTGTGGTCCAATGAGTGTAGCATCGCACGGTGGTTATCGTTATGTTCTTACCTTCACGAATGACTTGAGTAGATATGGGTATATCTATTTCATGAAACATAAATCCGAAACTTTCGAGAAGTTTAAGGAATTTCAAAGTGAGGTAGAGAATCAACGTAACAAGAAGATTAAATTTCTACGTTCTGATCGTGGAGGTGAATATCTAAGTTACGAGTTTGGCAAGCATTTGAAGAAATGCGGAATACTTTCGCAGTTGACACCGCCGGAAACACCACAGCGTAATGGTGTGTCCGAACGTCGTAATCGAACTCTCTTAGATATGGTTCGTTCTATGATGTCACTTACAGATTTATCGCTATCATTTTGGGGTTATGCATTAGAAACAGCCGCATTCACTTTAAATAGGGCACCGTCTAAATCCGTTGAAACGACACCGTATGAATTATGGTTTGGGAAGAAACCTAGATTGTCGTTCCTTAAAGTTTGGGGGTGCGAAGCCTATGTAAAGAAGTTACAGCCGGACAAGCTTGAACCCAAAGCGGAAAAATGCGTCTTCATAGGATACCCGAAGGAAACTATTGGGTATACCTTCTATCATAGATCCGAAGGCAAAATCTCTGTTGCCAAGAATGGATCCTTTCTAGAGAAGGAATTTCTCTCGAAAGAAGTGACTGGAAGGAAAGTAGAACTTGACGAGGTTGTCGAACCTTCTCTCGAAATTGCGAGTAGCGCAGCACCGGAAGAAGTTCCTGTGGTGCCTGCACCAATAAGAGAGGAAGCTAATGATGATGATCATGAAACTTCGGTTGAAGTTGCTACAGAGCCTCGCAGGTCAACGAGAACTCGTGCCACTCCAGATTGGTATGATCCCGTTATGAGTGTCATGTTGGTGGACAACACCGATGACCCTGAGACATATGAGGAAGCAATGATGAGCCCAGATTCCAATAAATGGCAAGAAGCCATGAAATCCGAGATTGGATCCATGTACGAAAACCAAGTATGGACTTTGGTGGACTTACCGGATGGCCGGAAGGCTGTCGAGAACAAATGGATTTTCAAGAAGAAAACAGATGCTGATGGTAATGTTACTGTCTATAAAGCTCGACTTGTCGCAAAAGGGTTTCGACAAATTCAAGGAGTTGACTACGATGAGACTTTCTCACCGGTAGCAAAGCTAAAGTCTGTGAGGATTATGTTAGCAATCACTGCATATTACGATTATGAGATATGGCAGATGGATGTCAAAACAGCATTCCTCAATGGAGACATTGATGAAGAGTTGTATATGATGCAACCCAAAGGTTTTGTCGATCCTAAAGATGCTAACAAGGTATGCAAACTTCAACGGTCCATCTATGGATTGAAGCAAGCATCCCGAAGTTGGAATCAACGTTTTGATAAGGTGATCAAAAGTTTTGGTTTTATACAAACTTATGGAGAAGCTTGTATTTACAAGAAAGTGAGTGGGAGCTCTGTAGCATTCTTAATACTATATGTGGATGACATATTATTGATTGGGAATGATGTAGACCTTCTTAATAGTGTCAAGGTATATTTGAATAATAGTTTTTCAATGAAGGATCTTGGCGAAGCAGCTTACATATTAGGCATAAAGATTTATAGAGATAGATCAAAACGCCAAATATCATTGTCACAGAGTACATATTTGGACAAAGTTCTAAAGAGGTTTGGAATGGAAGATAGCAAGAAAGGGTTCTTGCCCATGTTGCCCAATACGACCTTGAGTAAAACTCAAAGTCCGACATCGGCAGAAGATAGAGAAAGGATGAGTAAGACTCCCTATGCCTCAGCCATAGGATCTCTAATGTATGCCATGCTATGTACTAGACCCGACATTGCATATGCTGTTAGTTTAACTAGCAGATATCAAAGTGATCCAGGAGTGGATCATTGGACAGCGGTCAAAAACATCCTTAAGTACTTGAGAAGAACTAAGGATATGGTTCTTTCTTATGGAGGTGATGAACAGCTCGTTGTTAATGGTTACACCGATGCTAGTTGGAACACCGATCCGGATGATTCTAAATCACAATCTGGATACGTATTTATTTTGAATGGTGCAGCAGTTAGCTGGAGGAGTGCAAAGCAAAGTGTTGTGGCGAGATCTTCAACTGAATCGGCATACATGGCTGCTTCAGAGGCTTCACAAGAAGCGATATGGATGAAAGAGTTCATTACAGAGCTGGGTGTGGTTCCTAGTGCGCTGGACCCAATGTCTATCTACTGTGATAACAAGGGCGCCATAGCCAATGCGCAAGAACCAAGGTCACACAAGAAGCTGAAGCATATCAAGCTACGTTTTCACGCTATTCGAGAACATATCCAGGATGGGGATATAAAGATTTGCAAAGTACACACAGATCTGAATGTGGCGGATCCGTTGACTAAACCTCTCCCAAGGGCAAAACATGACCAACACCAAACTGCCATGGGTGTTCGGTATATTACCATGTAATCTAGATTAGATGACTCTAGTGCAAGTGGGAGACTGTTGGAGATATGCCCTAGAGGCAATAATAAATGTGGTTATTATTATATCTTTGTGTTTATGATAAATGTTTACATTCATGCTATAATAGTATTAACAAGGAAACATTAATACTTGTGTGATTTGTAAACTTAATTTGAAGTCCCTGGTAAAGCCTCTATATAATACCATCTTGTTGGTTAATAGATGATTTGGTTTCCCTATCATGAACATTGAGATGTTATTAACAACAAGATCATATCGTTAGGAGAATGATATGATGGACATACTCCTATAGATAAGCGTAGCATAAAGATCAAGTCATTTTAATAGTTCAAGTGCTATATGCTTTCTGATACATAGTAATCTAATTCCTTTGACCATGAGATCATGCATATCACCTTTACCGGATGGATGCTTTGATGACATCAAACACCACACCGTAACTGGGTGGCTATAAAGGTGGCATTGAGTGTACGGAAAGTGTTGGTTGAAACACATGGATCAAGAGTGGGATTTGTCCATCCATATGACATATAGATATACTCTGGGCCCTCTCGGTGAAATGTCATCCAATTAGCTTGCAAGCATGTGACTGGCTCACAAGGGATCACATATCACGGGAACGAGAAAAGAGTACTTATCGGTAACGAGGTTGAACTAGGTATGCAGAGAAACCGACGATCATAACCTCGGATAAGTAAACTATCGTGAGACAAAGGGAAATTGATATCGTATGTAAGTGGTTCATTCAATCGCAAAGTAATCGTAGAAATATGTGGGAGCCATATGAATTTCCAGATTCCTCTATTGGTTATTGTTCGGAGAAGTGTCTCGATCATGTCCGCATAATTCACGAACCGTAGGGAGACACACTTAAGGATTCGACGTTGTTTTGAGTAGTTATGGAATGATGAGAAAGAGACCGAATGTTGTTCGGAGTCTCGAATGGGATTCGGGATATCACGAGGAGATCCGGAATAGTCCGGAGAATAAGATTCATATAAAGAAAGTCCCGTTTCGGAGTTGGGGAATGTTTCCGGTGTTTTCATCGGGAATGTTCTAGAATGTTCCGGAATGTCCGGCACTCCGGAGGGGAAGGGGTACATGAATGTGACATTACAAGTTGGAATGATTGCATCATGTACTAGGTGTCATCGCTGTCCAAAATAAACGGTTTATTCAAATCCTAGTTTGGAAAGTCAAACGGCAGTTTTTGGAAAGAGGAGGAGAGGTGGAAACCGAGTTGGGGAGGAGTTCCCTCCTCCAACCGGCGGCCCACCTCCAAGTCGAGTTGGGGAGGGACTCCCCTCCCCTTGGCCGCGCCTCCCACCTATAAAGGGAGGGGCAGGGCTGCCCCTCCTAGTACACAAGATCCTCTCCTCTAAACCCTAGCCGCCGGCGCCGCCACCACCACTGCCGCCGCCGACCTAGGTCAAGCCGCCGCCGCCTAGCAACCCTAGCCGCCGGCCAAGCTTCCTCCTCGGCGTGTCTAAACCCTAGATCGTCGAGGGACTCTCTCATACTCCACCATACTCGCTCCGGCTTGAGGCGAAGCCCTGCGAGATCTCCCCTCTACTTCCGGTACCACGTCGTTGTGCTGCCGGAATAGCGAGGAGAGTGCTACAACCTCCGCTACCTGCTGGAACAAGGGAGAGGAAGGTCTTCGTCGAGTACCAAACGTGTGACCGACTGCGGGAGCGCTGCCGGAACGCAGCGCCGGAAGGATCGTCTACACGATCTTGAGATCGGGAAGAGTACGACTACATCACCCACGAGAATCTGCTTTCGTTAAACACTTTGGAATCTTCGAGGGTGAGTTATTCCATCGAATCGTTGCTACAATCTAGTAGATAGATCTTGGCTTGTTTGTTTGTATGCGATAGAAATTTTTTGTTTTCCATGCTACGAAACCCTACACTCCATTAGTGAGCATGTACTCAAGATGTCGGGTTACGCCGATAAGCTTGTGTCCTTGGGAATAACGATTCCCATTGACTTAAGCATCCATCGTGTTCTGCAGTCTCTGCCACGTAGATATAAGAGCTTTGTGATGAACTATAATATGCAAGGCATGAAGAAGTCTCTCCCCGAGCTTCTGTCAATGCTTAAAACTGCAAAAGTGGAGATCAAAAAGGAACATCAAGTGTTGATGATCAATAGGAACACTGGTTTCAAGAAAGACAAGAAGGGAAAACAGAAGGGTAGTAAGGGCGGCAAGCCTGTTGCCGTGCCTGAAAAGAAACCCCGAGTTGGACCTAAGTCTGATACCGAGTGCTACTATTGTAAGGGGACTGGCCACTGGAAGCGCAACTGCCCCAAGTATTTGGCAGACAAGAAGGTCGGCAAGGCAAACAAAGGTATATATGATATACATGTTATTGATGTGTACTTGACTAGTGCTCGCAGTAGCACCTGGGTATTTGATACCGGTTCAGTTGCTAATATTTGTAACTCGAATCAGGGGCTGCGGAACAAGCGACCGCTAGCAAGGGGTGAGGTCAATATGCGTGTCGACAATGGATCAAGCGTTGATGCGATCGCCGTCGGAACGCTGCCTCTCCATTTGCCGTCGGGATTAGTTATAAACTTGAATAATTATTATCTGGTGCCTGCACTGAGCATGAACATTGTATCTACATCGTGTTTGATGCGAAGTGGTTATTCATTTAAATCCGAGAACAATGGTTGTTCCATTTATATGAATGAAATCTTTTATGGTCATGCACCGATGATGAATGGTTTATTTCTATTAGATCTCGATGATAATGTTACACATATTCATAATGTTGATGCTAAAAGGATTAAACTTAATGATATATCCGCATATATGTGGCACTACCGTCTAGGTCATATTGGCGTTAAACGCATGAAGAAGCTCCATTCAGATGGACTTTTGGAATCACTTGATTTTGAATCGTTTGATACATCTGAGCCATGCCTTATGGGTAAGATGACTAGAACGCCGTTTTCCGGTTCAATGGAACGGGCGACAAATTTATTGGAAATCATACATTCTGATGTATGTGGTCCAATGAGTGTATCGGCGCGAGGTGGATATCGTTATTTTATTACTTTCACGGATGATTTGAGTAGATACGGTTATATCTACTTGATGAAACACAAGTCTGAAACCTTTGAAAAGTTCAAGGAATTTCAGAATGAAAGTGAAAAATCATCGTAATAGAAAGATCAAATTTCTACGGTCCGACCGTGGAGGTGAGTATCTAAGTTACGAGTTTAGCACTCACATGAAAGAGTGTGGAATTGTTTCACAACTCACGCCTGCCGGAACACTACAGAGAAATGGTGTGTCGGAACATCGTAATCGTACTTTATTAGATATGGTTCGATCTATGATGTCTCTGACGGACTTGTCGTTGTCATTTTGGGGTTATGCACTAGAAACTGCTGCATTCACTTTAAATCGGGCACCATCTAAATCAGTTGAAAAGACACCGTATGAATTGTGGTTTGGAAACAAACCTAAGCTGTCATTTCTTAAAGTTTGGGGATGCTATGTTTATGTGAAGAAACTTCAACCGGATAAACTCGAACCCAAAGCGGAAAAATGCGTCTTCATAGGATACCCTAAGGAAACTATTGGGTATTCCTTCTATCACAGATCCGAGGGCAAGGTTTGTGTTGCCAAGAATGGATCCTTTCTAGAGAAAGAGTTTCTCGCGAAAGGTGTGAGTAGTCGGAAGGTAGAACTCGAAGAGGTTATTGAACCTTCTCTTCAAAGTATGGCGAGTAGCACAGCGCCGAAAGTTGTTCCGGAGTTGGCTTCACCTGTTGAAGAAGGAACTAATGATAATGATCATGAAACTCCGAAAGAGAGTACTAACGAACCTCGCAGGTCTAGCAGGACGCGTGCAGCTCCCGAGCTGTACGGAAATCCTGTCATGAATTTCATGGTTGATGAAAATGATGACCCTGCGACATATGAAGAAGCGATGATGAGCCCGGATTCCAACAAATGGTTAGAAGCCATGAAATCTGAGATGGAATCCATGTATGAAAATCAAGTTTGGAACTTGGTGGAATTACCTCACGACCGAAAGGCCGTGGAGAATAAATGGATTTTCAAAAGAAAAACTGATGCTGATGGTAATGTGACCGTTTATAAAGCTAGACTTGTCGCAAAGGGGTTTCGACAAATTCAAGGAGTTGACTACGATGAGACATTCTCTCCCGTAGCGATGCTAAAGTCAGTTAGGATTATGTTAGCAATTGCTGCATATTTCGATTATGAGATATGGCAGATGGATGTCAAACCGCGTTTCTCAATGGTAATATTGAAGAAGAGTTGTATATGATACAACCAAAGGGTTTTGTCGATCCTAAGGATGCTAACAAGGTGTGCAAGCTTCAGCGATCCATCTATGGATTGAAGCAAGCATCACGAAGTTGGAATCTCCGCTTTGATGAGGTGATCAAAGAGTTTGGATTTGTCCAAAATTATGGAGAAGCTTGTATTTACAACAAAGTGAGTGGGAGCAATGTGGCATTTCTGATATTATATGTGGATGACATATTATTGATCGGAAATGATATAGATCTTTTAAACAGTGTTAAAAGTTATCTAAACAGCAAATTTTCAATGAAGAACCTAGGTGAAGCGCCATACATATTAGGCATGAAGATCTATAGAGATAGATCTAGACGCCTAATAGGGCTATCGCAAAGTACATACCTTGATAAGATTTTAAAGAAGTTTAAAATGGACGGAAGTAAGAAGGGGTTCTTACCTATGTTGCAAGGCAAGACATTGAGTAAGACTCAAAGTCCGGCTTCGGCGGAAGAAAGAGAGATAATGGACAAGGTCCCCTATGCTTCAGCCATAGGCTCTATAATGTACGCCTGGCTATGTACAAGACCGGATGTGGCACATGCTATTAGTTTGACTAGTAGGTACCAATCGGATCCAGGTTCGGAACACTGGATAGCGGTCAAGAATATCCTTAAGTACTTACGAAGAACTAAGGATATGTTTCTTGTATACGGAGGTGAAGAAGAGCTCGTCGCTAAGTGTTATGTTGACGCTAGCTTTGACACCGATCCGGATGACTCTAAGTCTCAATCCGGATACGTATTTCTCATGAATGGCGGAGCGGTTAGTTGGAGGAGCTCCAAACAACCTGTGGTGGCGGGATCAACAACGGAGGCCAAATATGTTGCTGCTTCAGAAGCGGCTCAGGAAGCAGTTTGGATGAAGGAGTTCATATCCGAACTAGCAGTGGTTGCAAACGCGTTGGACCCAATGGTGATCTATTGTGACAACAATGGTGCCATTGCCAATGCCAAAGAGCCAAGGTCTCACAAACATTCCAAGCATATTAAGCGTCGGTTTCACTCCATCCGCGAGCATGTCAAGGATGGAGATATAAAGATTTGTAAAGTACATACGGATATCAATGTAGCAGATCCGTTGACTAAAACTCTCCCTAAAGCAAAACATGATCAACACCAGAACTCGATGGGTGTTAGATTTATCACTATGTAACTAGATTATTGTCTCTAGTGCAAGTGGGAGACTGAAGGGAATATGCCCTGAGAGGCAATAATAAAGTGTTTATTATGTGTATTCTAAGTATATGATAGATGTTTATTTTGCATGCTATAATTGTATTAATACGGAAACATTAATACATGTGTGTTTAATAAACAAACAGAAAGTTCCTAGTTATGCCTCTATCATAAACTAGCTCGTTGATTAACAAGATGATCAAGGTTTCCTGATCATGGACATTGGATGTTGTTAATAACGGGATCACAACATTAGTGCAATGGTGTGATGAACATTCATCCAAAGTATAGCATTACGATCAAAGTCATTGAGTTTATATTGCTATAACAACTTACGAAGTGATCCTAATCCTTAGACCATGAGATCATGTCAATCACTAACACCGGAAGAGTTCCTTGATAACATCAAACGTCACACCGTAACAAGGTGATTATAAAGATGGATTCAGAACTAATAAAGTGTTATGTTGAGGCTCATGGATCGAGAGTGGAATTTGTTCATCCCAATGACGGATAGATATACTCTGGGCCCTCTCGGTGATATCACATTGATTAGCTTGCAAGCAAGTGATTTGATCACTAGAATGTTATATCACGGGAACGAGAAAAGAGTGCATGTCAGTAACGAGATCAAACTAGGTATGGAGATACCGATGATCGAATCTCGGACATGTAATATATCGTGAAACAAAGGTATTAAGATACTAGCGTAAAAGGTTCTGACGATCACAAGAAAGTCATCGTTGAATGTGTGAGAGTCAGTATGGGTCTCCAGATCCCGCTTTTGATTATTGATCCAAGAGGGGTCTCGATCATGTCCGCATTATTCACGAACCGTAGGGTGACGCACTTAAGAGACACCGACATCCAATTGGAGCAAAAGTTTCATGCCGAAAGAATAAACAAGCGCAGGAATTTATTTCACTAGATACCGAAACAGGTTTTCAGGTGAAATTGCATAAAGTGGTCATGCATATGAAATAGAATTCTAGCAAGGGGTTATTTTTGAATGTTTGTCATTAAAGTAATTGACAAAATTCTGAATAAAATAAAAGAGTTTTATTTAATGAGAGTTTGCATTAAATTTGGTGGAAATTTAATGGAAAGTTTGAGTGGGATTTTGAGTGGAGGGATATGAATGGATTTTTGTGAGTGGAGTTTCCACCCACATGAATGAAGGAGGGGAGGGGGCATCCCCCATGGCCGGCGTCCACCCCCTTGGGTGCCCCCCTCCTCCTATAAAAGGCACCCCTCTCCTCACTTCTCACTCACACCTCCTCGTGAAGGATCTCTCTCCCCCTCTAGAATTTACCCCCCATGGTCTCGGACTAGCGAAATACATGTTCCCGGTGGCTATTCGACAAGAAAGAGTTGTGCTTCCGCTGCATCGTTGGAGCGAGGAGGCGGAGGTTGCTCGGTGCCTCGAACGTGTGTGCGAGCACGGATGCGCTGCTGATTTGCGGCGCTAGGACTTCCTCTTGATCTTGAGATCGGCAAGAGATCGTCTACATCAACCACGAGTTGAACTCGTTAAGCTTTGTCGGTCTTCAAGGGTATGTTCTCTATAGATATACATCCGCCCGTTGTTTGTATCTAATAGATAGATCTTGGTACATAGTTCACATCGTAGGAATTTTTTTGTTTTCTATGCTGCGAACCCTACACCTCCCGCGCAACCGCTCGCTCGGCCACCACTCCCTCATGCAAGATTACTTCATTGAGGTACAAGCCTACCCCCCCCCCCCCGGCATCTCTTCCTGAGGAGGTATCGAATGCGCCAAGAATTGTTTGTCAAAATCGTAGAAGCTTATGAGGCCAACAACACATAATTCCAACGCCGTAGAGACGCAGTAGGGGTTCTTGGGTTCAACGTTTGCCGGAAAATCTCCGCAGCCATGCGTGTGATTGCATATGACGTGCAGATTATTGTGATGAGTATCTTCGCATTGGTGAAGATACAACCATTGAATCTGTGCGATGTTTTGCTAGGCTGGTGATTCACTTGTTTGGTGAAGAGTACCTTCGATCTCACAACAAAGAATACGCCATCCGATTGATGCAGATGAAAGAGAGGAGAGGTTGGCTGGGCATGCTAAGAAGTGTGGACTGTATGCACTGGAGGAGGAAGAATTGCCCCAAAGCGTGGCACAGGCAGTACTGTAGTAAAAGTCACGGTCCAACGATTATGCTTGAGGCTATAGCATCGGAGGACTTGTGAATTTGGCATTGTTTCTTTGGCTTGCCGGGATCACTGAATGACATCAATGTCTTGCATCGATCATATCTATTTGCAAAACTTGCCAAGGGAGAAACTCCTTGTAATTACAAAATTGGGAGACATGAGTACACGATGGGCTACTATGTAGCCGAGGGCATATATCCTGATTGGACAACTCTAGTGACGACTATTCATGATCCATAAACAAGGAAAGAAGTTGTATTTTCTAAGGCATAAGAGGCAGCCCGAAAGGATATTGAGAGAGCTTTTAGAGTTTTGCAAGCAAAATTTGCTATTGTGTGAGGTCCAGCTCGTTTTGGGGACATGCCAACCCTCGAGAACATCATGACATGTTGTGTCATTCTTCACAACATGATCATCGAGGACGAGGGAGATCTAGGCTTGGAGTGTTTCTACGACAATGTTGTGAGCCGAGTGAAACCACAAAGGAACCCCGATCGAATTCAAGTTTATCTCGATTCCTACAAGCAAATTGAGCACAAGGAAACCAATGCGCAACTCCAAAAGGATCTCTCAACCACCACTGGGCGAGGCATGGCCGCCAATGATCTACATTGTGTTTGTGTAGCATTAGACATTATTGTTGTATAATTTGATTAAAACTATTTGGGTGAATTTGATTGTTGTTGTACCATTAAACATTATTGTTGTTTTAATTTGATTTGAATAATATGGATGATCATTTGATTCCAACTATTTATTGCATCTGCTGATTGAATCAATTTGCATAAATTCTGACATGTGAAAATATTGAGATCCTCGCTTTTACCGTCCGAAAATAGCAGGCACAAAATGGAACAGTTACTGGGTCGATTTTGCGGGTTCCATTCTGCACCGACCGCTTTTGGATAGTAAAAGTGTTTTTTTATAATCTATAAACGTGATTTACAGTTCATGATTTTACAGGCTCCGTTAGAGCTGTTCTTAGATCTAGATAGCCACAAATAAATTCCTTGCATCTTCCTAACCTGAAATTCCGGCGATGATCCAATGCAATTTCAATGGCGGTGGTGCACGACTAGGGAACATACTACTTCAGCGAACCCCGGGCCAACAAGATCGTCGCTCCCAGGCTCGCGGCTTCAAAAGGCGTCGATCTGAGGCTTCATGAGCGCTTTACCAATTCGTGCGCACACGCGGGATGAAAACGCTTCTACAGCAGCACCTGCCATGTGGACGTGGATACCCTACATCAATTCTATGCATGCACATTCGTTACATGTAGAAACGCTGTGCACTAAGATGCAAACTATTCACGCCGTTCAGAAATATAAAACATTTAAATTTTATAAATGAATGTATCAAGATGTTTTTTTAGTACTCCCTCCGTCCCGAAATAACTGTCGTGGCGGCGTTTTTGCAAAAACCACCCTGACGTTTTTCACCTGAAACCCGCAGTCCCTGGCTGTCTCCTTCCTCCTCGCGTTCCTCTCCGCGTCCCCTTCCCTGTCTCACGCGACCGCCGCCGCTGCACATTCCTTCGCCTCGCTGCCCCCATCCCCTCGTCTCGCCAGCCACTCCCGTCCAGCGTCGTCCGCCGACTTGCCCTTGTCTGCTCCCCGCCGACGCTGAACCCAATCCCCCCCCAAGTTGAACCCTCTTATCCTACCCCCACCCCAGCAATCTGACCTAAAAACCGATTCTTTGAGCTGGGATCAAGGCCAACTCCCCACCGGCATCTCGATTAGAGAGAGAGAGAGAGAGAGAGAGAGAGAGAGAGAGAGAGAGAGGTGGAAAATCAAGGCGACGTCGTGGCGGTAGCGGCTTCTGATGCTTCTGCTCCTGGCGTTGGAGGCGTTATGCTGGATCCCTCGGGTGACCTTGATGGCAGATGCGGCGTCGACGGCAAAGGGGGCGCGGAGGTCGCCACTGGGCTTCGTGGAGGCGCAGGGGATCTCCTCCAACCTCCGCAGCCCCTCCGGTCCCTGCATCCCCAGCCAGCACTCCGAGAAGGCCAGGCCCTGCATCCTCTTGGTTACCGTCGATCGAAACAGGCAAAAAATCCAATCCTTTATGCTAAAAATGTCTTAGGAAGGTAACCGAGTAAACCGAGTCTGATCCTCTCGTCCCTTATCCTCTGCTACAGTAAATCGAGGGAGAGGGGAGGGCGACTCGAAGGTTCTTGGTCTCGCCAGTGGCTTCGCCGCTCCCCTTCGCCTCCGGTGGCCGTTTCGGCGCCGCGAGGCGGAGGGGAGCTCCGGATCTGGCCGTGCGTGTATATAGTCCTAGGGTTCTAGGTGTGTGTCTCCGGCCGGCACAATCGAAGACGGTGGCGGTGGTGTCGGCGCTACGTGGCGGTGGTGTCGGCGCTACGGAGGAAGGTCTCCCCTCCTTTCCCCGTTCTGGCGAGGCGGGTGGTCTCGCTGGGGAGGTAGTGGAGCTGGTCTCTGGAGCTGGTGGTTGCGCCGGAGGTGACGACCAGTCCGTGGAGCTTTTGTCTCTCGGCTCCTTTTCCGCGACGGCAAGGATGGCTCCGTCCTCGCCGTGGAGTCTGAGAGTCCTGTACAGGAGCTGGCTTTGTCCGAGGCAATTGGAGTGGGTCTGCGGGAGTTGGTGGTCGCCTTCGTATTCTGCTCCTGCTGCGGCGGGAGGTGGCGTTGGCGTGGCTGCGGTGGCTCGGGGAAATTCCCCGCCGATGTTCCTTCATCGTCCTCGATTCCGGCGGTCGCGCCGGATGTTTTCTGCGGTTCTTCAAGGCAGCTTCGCTGCGGACGGGCCCCGTTTGGCTGTGGCTCGGTGGTGTGCTTGTTGTCTTCGTCTTCGGCGGCGTTTGGGCGGTGCTAGTGTTCTTCGACGACAAGCTGTGTGGTGGATCTTCAGTTTGCTTTCTTTGTTTCAGTGCGTGTGTGTGCGTTGTAATCTTCTTCAGTTATGAACACGTACTCTCGAACGAGCCTGGAGGACGCTGACCCTGATTTCGGATCTTGCCAGGCCAAGGAGCTCCACGACCACCTGGAGAGCGTGCTCTCGAACGAGCCGGTTTCGGGATACATGGGAGATCATAAGATCAAAGAGCAATGTGGTGAACTTTGCCACGGGATATATGCATGCAGTCACTGTAATTAGAGAAGATGTTGAGAGGAGTATTTTTTCCTGTAATATGTTAGTGTATAGATGTGGGTTCTGTTGTAATAGGGTAGATGTTGTAACAGCCTGTAACTTTTGTAACTCTTCAAAATGTCATTGACTAAATAAATATAAAGAAGATGGTTCTCTCAAAAAAATCTCAAGTCTTCAATTTGTGAACTCTAGTTTCAAGTTTGTGATCAGTTTGTCAGGTTCTCAATACTGTAGCTCTACTTTTTCAGCTAGTAACCCAACACATTTGTGATCAATTTGTCATGAATTTTCCATTACCAATGTCACTTACAGGAACCAATGTCATGAATCTTTAATATATATTTATAGGAACCAATGTCACTTACAGGAGTAATTTTTCCAAGAAATATACTCAGCTATTTTTCCAACTACTTACATGAGTAATTTTTAACTGCTTACAGGAGTTCTCTGTCCAAGAAATATACTCAGCTATTTTTCCAAGAAATATACTCAGCTATGTTTCAACTACCCTGCTGCTATAAGAGCCAATGTCTGTGCGAGTAATTCGGCTGTGACACATGTAGCGATTGGTAGCAGTCCTTCTGTTTGCCGTCTTTCCTTTTTGTTGTGTGGTGCCTCTCTGAAGATGCCACCTCCTAATTTCATAACCTCAACCATACAATATTGTAGTGTCAAGAAGCTTCGAGCCAACTTTTTGACATCATACTTATGGTATTCTTCATGTACACCCTCTATCAATTCTTTTATAGTTGCTGGTGCTCTTGTATTTGTGAGAGACTGTAAAGACCTAAAAAGCACAAGTCAAGGACATTCATGTTCGGACTATTAGGAGGTTGCTGCAGCAACCTAATTTTCAGGTCAGTCTTTGCTACAACTCATAGAAAAGCCTTATCACCAGGGAGGAGATGTGGTTTTGCATTATCTTGTTGAGTGAAGATTGTTCTTTTTTCATCTTCGTCAGGCCATCGTTCTTGGATAGCAGGAATTAGTTTCTCACACAAGTACTTCCTCATAACATCTCTAGTAACCTTCACAGATTTCAACTCGAGTGTCCCCTTATCTCTGTTTTTACTGTTTTTTATTGCTGGCTTCTCTTGGACAAATGCTCATGTGCCAATTTTTCCATCGAATGTCACCACGCCACCTTCACCAAACCTTGGCTTCGCCACAACAGTCAGGAACATTACTTTCCCAATGTTGTTCTTATTCCACACGGTGCGCAAGGGTAGGGATTCTTCAGGAAGTAGATAGTAGTTGTTATTCTTTCTTGTCATATCAAACCACTTCTCGTCAATATGGACAATGTTGTCCATTAACTGGAAGGAAGGCCGAGGATATGTTAACTCGTTCTGCTCTAGCATGGATACGCAGAACTTTAGTCTCTTAATCTTGTTTTCTTGTGTCATCACAGGCTTCAACCTGCTTCTTTGACGCACCAGCTTACCCATCTGAAACCTTTTGTTTAAGGTTGACCGGGCTATACCCAATGACATTGCTAGTCCTCGGATTGTCTTCCGTTTGTTCAGTGGTACTGTCAATACCCTCGACAAACCTAGGTCTTTCTTTTTTCGTCCCACATTACCATTTCTCTTGTTTGAAACATCTACTTCTTCGCCTCGTTTAATCTGGCCCAGGGCTTTCTCCCATATTCTTTCAACTGTCCGTACACTTGTATCCACGAGGCATGCAATAAGCTGCTTGTCGTCTGTTTGTATAGCTCCATCTCTGCACTTGATTACCGCCAAGGCAAAGTAGACACCAAACCTTTGCTCATTTGTTAGTTCTGGTTTTGTATGGTGAACACCTGGAACATCTTCTTCTATATCATCCAAATCTGGAGCATCTTCTTCCATATCTTCTTCCATATCATCCAAATCTGGAGCATCTTCTTCCATATCATCCAAATCAGGAGCACCTTCTTCCATATCATCCAAATCAGGAGCATCTTCTTGTAAATATGCAGCTTCTGGAGCAATCACATTCAAGTCGAGACCAACTTCTTCTGGAGCAATCACATTCAAGTCGAGACCAGCTTCTTCTTTTGGAGCAATCATATTCAAGTCGAGACCAACTTCTAGTGGAGCAATCACATTGAAATCAAGACCAGCTTCTTCTTCTGGAGCAATCACATTCAAGTCGAGACCAACTTGTTCTTGAGGAATCCCAGCTTGTTCTTGAGGAATCTCAGCTTCTTGTTCTTGTTCTTGAGCATCAGAGTCACTTGTCCGAGGGAATTTCTTCTCGTAGATATTGTGTAGATCAGTACACATTCCTGTATAAGACAAATATTGGGGGCATGATGTCGTTTCTTTTGAGAAAAATACTACACATTCCTCCAAAAGAGCGAGATTGGAAGCATGGCATGGCATAGAATGGTTTCTTACCATGTACCAAAGATTCAGAGAAGATGTCCTTTTGGTGCATCCTATTATATGTCCACATATCCGCTGGTTTATATGGTAGTTTCTTCCTCTTGGAAACCAGCTTATGTAGTTCTTCGCCATCAAATTGTTTCTTCAAAAACCTATGCAAAGATATTGATCTCATATTACACTGTGTACAACATACCGGAAACAATTAGATTGATCTCAGGATGATTTTTTACATCCTCAAAACTAGGTCCAGCAGGTCCAGCAATTAGATTGATCTCATATTGAGCTACCTAATTTCTAGGCCTGAAACTAGGTCCAGCAGGTCCAAGCGTGGAGGGCAATCAGGCAGGGGCATTTGACAGGCCAGTCCAACTGAGCTAAGAGCGAGATCAAGACAGATACACCCTACACTGGCTGCTCCTGTTCATGGTTTCTATCGACATTTTAGATGCTGACAATCTGACATGTAAAGGAGCAGAAAGAGCACAAAAGAGAGGTCCAGGAGGTACACTGGCTCACCTCCCGATTCCTCCCGCTGGGGAAGAGAGCTCCTGGAGCTTTTCATCTTGATGCGGGGGCGTCCATGCGACGGGTACGGGAGGAATGGGGTGGGTTGACCCTTGGGCCGACGCTGCAGTGGGCTGCTGAGGTAGCGGCAACGGATCGAGGCCGAGGAGCGATGGACACCGGAGACGCTGGTGGGCTTCTACTGCGGAAGCGGCGGACGCCGGCGACGATGGCGGGCTTCTGCGGCGGAAGCGGCGGAGGATCGAGCCGGAGGAGCGGCGGACGCCGGCGACGCTGGCGGGCTTCTGCTGTGGAAGCGGCGGGGTCGGCGGATCGAGGCGGACGCCGACGACGCTGGCGTGTGTCTGCCACGGAACTTTTCCCAAATTTGGATTTTGAATCGGCCAAATTTAGAAGACTTTGCTTAAATTAGGGAGTTATTTGCAAAAAAGAAATTGAACTAGGAGGCGGAGGACTTACGACATCTAATACGGGACCGAGGGAGTATATAGGTCCACTCCAAATTTATACATAGAAGTTGTCTACATACATTCATTTTACAAAGCTTAAACGACTTATATTTCTAGACGGAGATAGAGAGTAGGTTGCAAAATAAATTTTCGTCCGCATCACCTGATCAATACACGCGGGTTGGCACGCCGCCTAGCTTGTACCGATGTGCGTATAAGCCGGATTACATCGATTCAAATTACGACATCGAGTTATACGACTATATCAAGATCTTCGTCGAGTTTTACATCGTCAATAAAAATCATCGCCAAGGTCTACATCACGTGGTCCAAAACCGCCACTATTGCAACCCGTCCCGCTCGCCTGGTTAAAACCCGCCGCCGCCGATCTTGTGGATCTGCTACCGCCTATCCTGTGGATCCGCTGCCGCCGCCGATCCTAGGGATCCGTCGCCGCCATGAAATCCTTACCATCTTCGCTTGCCTTATGTCTCGGCCGCCGCGTGCAAAACCCTTCAACCAAAAACCTGCCACCGCCACACCATGACCAAGATATCTGTCGCCGCCGCATAAAAACCTAAAACCCTATGACACAAATCGTGCCATTTTTTGCGTTTTTGACACTATCGGCTACAACGGCCACGACAACCTTGGCCATGGCTACATCACGGCCTAGTTTGGTAACAAAGTTTTTTTAAAACTAAAGTACGTCAATACCATAGTATTTCAGTGCCTAGCATAGCAATACTTTAGTTTTTCTTTTTTCTCAATTTTTTTTAAAAGGGCATGAGCTCTTTCTCAAATACTTAAAAAAACCATGGTTTTGAAGAATACTTTAGCTTTAAAACTGCATTATTTATTGGATCCAAACACCTCAAAGTATTTAATACTTCTGTTTTTTCAGAAATCAAAATATTCTTTTAATACTTTAAAAATACTTTGATGCCAAATGGGGCCTATATTCCTTGCCGATGCATTCAGTGCTGCAATACTATGGTTCTGAAAAGGAAAATGATATGTATCCCCCGGACGACTGCGTCGTCCCGTCGTCCTGCTCGCGCGCCGTTGGATCGGACGCGATCCAACCGTCCAAATCGCGCCACGTGCACAAGACCCGGACGGCCCGGAAGATTGCCCAAACCGTCGGCCCGCTCTTCATTCGGGCAGTTTCCACCTTAGGCGCAGACGAAGGCGACCGAGACGGCGACAGTGGGGAGCGCAGAGAGGCCCCTCGTCGACGGCGAGTGCTGGCCGGGGATGGCGCCGCCGGCGGTCAGAACAGCCGGTTCGTATCCCTCGCCTCTGTATCGATTTCCCCTTCCTGCTTTCTCTCCCAGCACGCTCCCTTGTTTTCCCCTTCGGATCTCGAATCCCGATAGTAGCCACCGTGTATTGCAGGGCCGTTGAAGAAGAAGACCGGTCGGAAGGGGAAGCCAACCGGCACGGCCTTAGCCATGGCGGTGAGTTCATCCTCGTTTTCGCCAGTTAGGGTTTCCCTGCATTTTGCTGCGTTCCCCTTTGTTATGTTTCCTCTGTTGTCGTGTCTGTGAGAATTGCTGATGTGATGTTCTAGTGTCTGTGACAATTGCTGCTGCAGCTACTAATTTTGATATGTTTTGCTAGGATACAACTTATAGATCTGTATAGAGCTACAAATTTTGATATGTTTCCTTTAAGAATTGTTGCATGCAGCTTATAGATCTGTATTTTTGATATGTTTTGCTGCTGCAGCTACTAATTATGTAAGGAATTGCTCCTGCAGCTAGTGTCTGTAATGAATTGCTAGGAATCTTCGGTTGATTTTTGTTTTTTGCTGCAACCATTGCTTAATGTGGTGCCCCATACAACCAGCTATTCAAGAAATTTCAGATGGAATTTGGTACAGTAGCTTTTATAGGCACATTTGTCTTTTTTGCTACATTGTTGCTTGTGATGGTGTCCCATTCCAATCTGTTTGCTACATTATGCATGTTTTGCTACAATGTTTGTTTATGTGGTGCCCCATAAAACTACTTTTTTGCCCTACTCTTTTAATTGTTTCAGTAACTTTTCTAGGCAGTTTTTGTCCTTACCTTTTGTTTTTTGTTTTTTGCTACTGTGCATCTATCTATTTTAGATTTGTTGCTTTAATGCAGCCGCTACATTGTCAACTAGTGTTGCTGCACTGAGTTTTGTTTTTCGTGTTTGATGTTGTGCAGGAGGATAGGGCGAAGACATGGATGTCTAAAAACCGCCTATCTGCGAAGCGTTTGCTCACCCTGGCAAAAGGTCTTAATCCCAAAAAGCGTGCATTATTGCTTCGAAGAGTGCGTTCAGATCATATTTAGATGTGTCGCCATTCAGGATTCCTAGTGGGTTGATAGATTACATTGCATTGCATACTGATCCTAATCTGCGGAAGTATAAAACACGCAAAAGCATTATGGTTTTCACAAGATATATGGCGAAGAAGGTGTTCGGAATTCGCTGCGGCAACAAACCTGTAGAGCTCCTGAATAAAAATGACCCCTGTGAGCTTTGGGACATTTACAAAGCTGGCAACACCAGGGATGAGATAGCTACTGCAATAGCTTTGCTCGAATCGTGCGCCAACACTGATGAGGCAACAATTATCCGGACATGGGACCTTCTCTGCTTGTCTCTCGTGGTTTCTCCTAAGAGCTCCAACAACATTAGCATTGAATATCTTGCTTCCATGGTTGACCCCACCAAGACCGATGAGTATGCTTGGGATGAACACTTTCTGGATTTAGCTATGGCACAAGTGGATCATATTCGGAAGCAAAAGGCGATGCCACTGAAGCTCACCGAGGGAGAGACCAAATATGAGTTCTGGATCACTGGCCCTTTTGCTTTTCTTGGTGTATGTTACTCCTCTTCATACTTTTTTAGTTTGGATTATGCTTCGTTCTACTTCGGATTTCTGTCCCTTACTAGTTTGTTGTTCCATTGCCTATAACAGATTTCATACATGAACCATTTGAGATTCCCACGAAACTGCGGCCATGTATTCAACAAGTCACTACCAAGAGTATGCTTCGTGACAAACAGCGACTTTTAATTTGTTGTGGAACACGACCTTGAGCTTAAGATATTGAACAATACTATAGTTTTCGGTTGGCGCCCGGTACGGCATTTCTGGCAGCATTGGATGGGTTATCTTGTTTGTGTTTTTTGTGTTTTTGTTTGTCATCTGACTATATCCTCATTGTGTGCAGTTTCTCCCCCTAACGGAAACTTCGTACAATACTGATCTTGGTAATGAGCAAGTAAACTAAGCTCCTCCAGCTCCTACTTTAGATGAATCTGAAGTCAATCTTTCTGCCTCGTTGAATG
This sequence comes from Avena sativa, assembly GCA_916181665.1. NCBI lineage: Eukaryota > Viridiplantae > Streptophyta > Magnoliopsida > Poales > Poaceae > Avena > Avena sativa. The sequence continues at coordinate 89,250,961 of OV702285.1, read as the reverse complement.
AATGGCTAGTGTTTCCCAGTAGCCAAGAACTGGAGGTATAGAATCTGCTGCATTAATGTTTCAGTATTGCTACATTGCCTTACATAGGTTGCTTACTTATCTAAAATATTTTGTTGCCTTGTATGCATCAGATTGCTTCAAGATTCTATAACATTCTTGTAAAACTATAACATTCTTGCTACATTAGGTTTAATAGTTTGCTTCATTAGTTTTCTGTAGTTGCTACATTGGTGTACATATTTTGCTTCCAGATTGCATACAAGATTTTGTTTCCCTTGCAGAACTATAACATTTTTGCTACATTAGTTTCTATATTTTGCTTCATTAGTTTTATGTAGCCGCTAACATGGTGTAGATTTTTTGCTGCCATGCTTATGTTTAGTTTTTGATGTTTTTGTTTCTTTTGTTTCCTTTTTCTTACTATCAGGTATCTGCTCGCTTCAAGCACTTGGTTGAGAAGCATAAGGCCTTTTGGGCGTCTGATGTTGAAATTACAATGAAGAATCTTGCTGTTGGGTTGAAACAGATGCATTCCCAACGCATGGTTGTGCTATCGGTCGACATTGATGCACAATTGAAGGACGGGGCTGGTCCTAGCGTCGTGTTTCCATCTGATGCAGGACTGGACAATGAAGAAGAACATGAAAAAGTTTTCGAGGAGCAAGAAACATTTGACGGTTTGAACAAGTCTGATGATGTTGAAGCAAGTGTGTATGCAACAAAAGAGGATGTTGCTGAAGCAAGAAGGGATGAAGCAAAAGAGGACAATACAGAAGCAATAGAGGATGAAGCAAAAGAGAATGAGGCAGCAGCTATTAGAGGTGAGAAGCATCAAGAGTCTGAGTTGCAAACACATGTTCACATACTGGATATGCCACAGTCTGTTGTAGTTTTGGATTCATCACCCATGGGAGGAATTGATGTGCCAGAGCAGCAACCTGTTGATAGCCCGGTCACGTCACCGCGGCGCCGTGACCCGTCACCTTGTCCTGCACATATAGACCCTGAAGCATGGAATCATGCTCCTGAAGCTCCAGGTTTTGAGCTATTTTCGCAAGATTCTGATGATGTTGAAGGAGACGCAGGTAAAGTGGCTGCAAGTATACCAGCTGTGGAGGTACCAGATTCCGCTGCCTTAGTTGCTGCTGAGACACCTAGTGCAGTGGATCGAACTGAACCATGTATGTACCTTTATCCCTTTCGTAGCATTTTTTACCTTTATGCATAGCTTTTGCTTACCTTTGTTTTGCTACATTTTTGTTCCTGTTGGCCTCCCATACAAGCGTCGTTTCTGCTCAAAACGATTTTTTTGTCTTTTGCAAGGTGTCGTGCCTATTGATTCTAGTGCCAAGGGTGATGGAAGCTCTAGTATGGTGACACATGAGAAGAAGACGAGGGTCAAGCGGGAAGCAAAGGAGGAACTTACACCTCCAAAGAGTAAGAAGATAAAGGTGTCTAAAGATCAGGATGAAATTTATACCAGGTATGTCTCAAATGGAAGGACATTTAAGAGGCTCACAAAGAAGAGGAAGGAGGAGGGACAGGGGCAGTGAGTTTTCTGTCACATTTTGTTTTGCTTCAGAAGCTATTGAAATCTGCTACATTTGTTTTAACTTTTAGCCCATTAACTGTATTTTATTTGCTACACTGATTTAGATGTCTTTTTGTCCTTTTCCAACTTTTTCCTGTAGATGCTTCATTAGTGTCCTGTTTGTGCTACAATTGTGTTATTTAGTAGCTTACTTACTCTAAAATATTTGCTTCATCAATTTTGGTTTGATTCATTTTTTCCATTTGTTCGATATGCTTCATTACATTTTTTGCTACATTTTTGTTAATCAGTAGCTTGTTTAGTACATGTTAGTTGCTACTTGTAGAAACATGTGTTTGTTCTTACATGAGCTTTCCAGCATCTGTAGTAGGGGTGTAGATTACATGTTCAGATTTAAATGATGTGTTTTGCTTTTTGGTCGCAGGAGGTGTTTCGTGCAAATTGGACGCTACTTTTGCGCATACAAGGGTTTTAAAGAATCTCTAAAGCCACGTGCATTTCTTAGCACCAAGGTGATGGATGTGTGGATTGAGAAGTTCAACCACGGGGCTATGATTATCTGCAAGAACAGTGCACGCCAGAAAAGAAGATATGCATTCACGCATAAAATTGTGGTGAGCAAGATCTTCCTGCTTAGTTTTTTCCGTTTTCTATTTTATTTGCTTCGTATTATGGTGAGCAAGATCTTGTCGTTATCCTCGATAACAGGAAAAATTGGTTGCTGATCCGAAGACATTCAACGCATCAACTTGTTTGGACGAGTTCAATGATCAGTGTGCAAAGTACAAGATCCTAAAGTGTGATATTGTGAGTTGTTTTTTCTTGCTACATGTACTGCTACATGCTACATCCCGTTTAATCTTGTTTTTGTTTACATGCTTCGTTATAGTTTTATTTCCCTGCTGTGAGGAATGAGCACTGGGCTGTACCTACTGTCAACATTATGATGAAGCAATACCACATCTTTGATTCGATGAAGATGGACAAGGGGGCTGGTCTCTTGGATGAGCTTGCACGAAACTTCGTATGATGAAGCAAGAAATGTTCATGCTATTTATAGTAGCTTCCGTCTTTTCTTTTTTGCTTCATTTAATAACCAACCTTTTCTTGTTTGAATGGTGCAGTTTTTGAACTTCACCACTCTAGTTGATGCATCAAAGTTAGGACCTAAACTTGCTAAAGACACAGAGCTATACCTTCTCAAGACTCCTGAGCATCCGCAGCTAATAACATTGTAAGTTTGCATCCTTTGGGTCTAGCTTCTCCTTTTTCAAATTCTTCCATCATTAGTTTTTTGCTCACATTTAGCTTCTTGTTTGCTTCTTTTCTGCATTTTCCAGATTTGACTGTGGATTCTTTGGCATCCTCTTCATGGAGAATTTCAACGGCAAGGTCATGGCGGAATTCGACAACAACTACTGCCCGGATCTTCGCAGGACTCTTGCAGCAGATCTCATTGAAGCAAGGGAGAACCAAGATTCGGTGAAGAAGCTCATGGAAGAGGAGTTGAACCCAAAGTAGATTAGCTTATGTAGTAGCAGTAGTGTGATGGAAGTAAGTTGTTAGCTAATGGAAACTTTCTTTTGTAGTGCGATGTAACCGTGAATGATGGTTCGGTGTAATCGCATAACTAGTTCTTTTGAAATTAAGACAAATGTTAATGACAATTTGGTGTTGATGGTCCTCCTCCCTTTTTATTGTCCTGATTCTGCTACTCAAATGCTGGATTCATTCATGTTTGCAGTATAAAGGTCATTTTTGCTACATTAGTAGTACATATTTGCTACAAACCAATATATTAGCAATTGCAACAGTGCATAAGAAATGCTACCTGTCATCCTGCAGATTTTTTGCTCTCAAATTCAGGACACCACATGCCAGCTTATTTTTTTTGTTTTTGCTACCCATCACACCAGATATGCTGCCAGAAACAAAATTATGAATATCTGGACATAATTGTAGTTTTCTGCATTATAAGAGCAGAAATGCTAACATGGTTAAAATTTCTTGCTCACAATGTAATAAAAAATTTCTACCACAAATGCTACAGGAATGACAATATGGAGATCTTTTTCATGCTAATAAAATCTGAAAAGTTGATACAACTATTCACACATGTTGCTGCACACACACTCAATATGAACTTTTACTGTATGTATGGAAGCACTTTACACGGCAATGGTGACTGTATGTATGGAAGAAAAAATAGGTACTCAAAACTAGAGATTCAAATCTATCTTCGCAGCATTGCCCGACATCATAGCTTGGAATAACACACATTGTTGCACCGTGTGACCCTCTTCATGGCAGTACGGACACTTATGCGCCCTTGGATTCCGCTTGGTTGTTGCCTTCTTTTCTTCTTCTCCGTGGGATGTACTTCTCCTTCTTGTGCTTTCTTCCTTCATTTTGCATTCTTTTCATCCCGAATCTCAACCAGTTGCTTTCTTCTAACTGACTTTTCTTTTGGACGCCCCTTTGGCTTAACTCGTGACGGGTTCTTCAACATGCTACTGGGAACATCATCTGGAGAATCTTGTTGTTGCTGCTGTGTGTCTGTAGGTTGTTGTTCACCTTGGTGTGGAGGCAAGCCTTGTTCACGAGCCACATAATTTTGTTGTGCATCATCCGGAGCACTCCTCATGGTAGCAACAACTTTTCTTGCTTCATCAATCATTGTTGACACAACACGACATGTTTCATCGAACTTCCTGCACAATGAGTTGTATTTGAGAGTATTTGTGCCCGGCACACCAAATCTTGCTGCATTGGAACCAGGATCAGGGGCAGGTGTTGTTGCTGCAGCAGACCAACATTGGAGCATGTATCGGTCTGGTATTCTCTGGATGTTCAATTGCACCATCACCCTGACGATGTGCGGGCATATCAGTCCACGCATCTCAAATGAGTTGCAGCCACACAAGTATATCCCCTCTTCAATGTTTTCTTCAACCCGATATGTCTTGAGATCAAATCCGGGGTTTGGTACAAGATCGAAACAAAGCATTTTTGCCTCTGCCCGGAGTGGATAAAACTTTGTTGATGCTTCAAGAATCTTCTGGAACCTGCCAAAAACCTTCCTTGTGTAGAATTCAAGGGCCTGCTTTTCAATGCTCCAACTGCAAGGAAAATAAGTTTCACACATTGTCAGGGAACGCTATCAAAGTTACTTGAAGCAAAAACACATTTTGTAGCAACAAACACACTACTGAAGCAAAAACACACTTCTGAAGCAACAAACACACTTTTGAAGCAAAAACACACTTCTGAAGCAAACAAGACACTTCTGAAGCAAAAACACAATTTCTGAAGCAAAAAATACACTACTGAAGCAACAACATACTACTGAAGCAAAAAACATTATAGCACTTACCTGCCCCAAAGTGGCGCTGTTGTCGTATCCATTGTAAAACCTGCATTGTCTTCATGATCAAGCATCAGGTTCTGGCACAACTCATATTGCTGCACAAAGTTCCATATCGTGTCACTTGGCCGAACTAGTGTTTTGAAGTAGCTGTTTAGACCTTCAGATCTGCCAGTTGTGCTGGTGAATGGGAAGAAACTTTTCCTGAAATATACAGGTGCCCATATGTTCCTTGTTTTCCACATGTTTTGCAGGTGAGTGTTCTCAGCCATCTCAAAGGTTTGTAGCACTGTCTGCCAGCAGACCTCGAACTCAGCAACCATGTCAGTGCCATAGATACATGCATAGAATGCTTCTCTAAATGGATGACCTTCTCTCAAGTGAGGTCCGAGTTTCGTTCTTGCAAGACGCAGCACATGGAATAGGCAGCATTTGTGAACAACATCAAGAAACACATTTTTGATCGCCCTGCCCATTGCTTGGTCCTGATCAGCCATGACATGGTCAGGGCACAACCCATTTGCAGCTTTCTTCACTTGTTTGAAAACACATTCAAAAGTTTCAATTATTTCATCAGGCAGGAGAGCACATCCCAAAACTATTGTGTGTGTGTGGTTGTTGATACCCACAAGCGGAGCAAATGGAAGGTTGTATTTGTTGGTGCATGATGTCTACGCACTTCTATTCTTGTAGACAGTTGTTGGGCCTCCAAGTGCAGAGGTTTGTAGAACAGCAACAAGTTTCCCTTAAGTGGATTACCCAAGGTTTATCGAACTCAGGGAGTAGGTGGTCAAAGGTATTCCCTCTCAAGCAACCCTGCAATCAAGATACAAGAAGTCTCTTGTGTCCCCAACACACCCAATATAGGTGCACTAGTTCGGCGAAGAGATAGTGAAATACAAGTGGTAACGATGCTACAAAATAGCTTCTGACTTGTTGACGTGGGGTAACGGTGCCAGAAAAGAGCTGATGGCGTGGAGGAAAGGTAAAAACCTCCCCGGCAAACGGAACAAAGATGGAAGCAAGCAAACATGCAACAAATCTAGTAGCAAACGGTGTTTCAATGTTTAGAAACAAGGCCTAGGGATCATACTTTCACTAGTGAACACTCTCTCATATAAATATCCTCTCTTCATGATACTACTCTTAACTACTCTCCGGTTGGACACTCTAATCCATGGTAGGGCCTTCCCCAATCTAGATAACCCCACACTGTCACCTTGAGCGCTAGATGGTTCCAACAAACACCACAAATTCATAGAGACATCCAACTCCAAATATAACTCATAACAAATATTAAATCTAGCCAAAGTGCCACACACGGTATGCACGCTGTCACTTTCACACACGTGGGGAAAAGCATAGATCTATTAAAGCACAAAGAGTATTTATGTAGACTCAAGCCTAAGTGCCACCATGGCGTGCATGCTGTCACTTTCACACACATGGGGAGAGCAGAGATCTAATGAAGCACTTGAGTAGCAAGGTAGATCTACTTGATTAATTCATGATCACAATATGACCATGCATAGATAGAGAGATGAACACATAGCTACCGGTAGAGCCCTTAGCCCTGAGGAAGAACTACTCCCTCCTCATCATGGGAATCAGCAACGATGATGGAGATGGCGATGGAGATCAATGGAGATGGCTCCGGGGCACTTCCCCGTCCCGGCAGGGTGCCGGAACAGAGACTTTCTATCCCCCGAATCTCCCCTTCGGTGGCGGCGGCGCTACAGAGGTTTTCGTGGATTTCTTCTGGATCATTTAGGGTTTTCCCATCGAGGCTTCTTATAGGCGTAGGAATCAAGGTCGGTGGGGGTCCAGGGGGGCCACACCCCCTCCAGGCGCCCCCAGGGCTTTCCCGCGCCTAGGGGGGTTTGGCCACCCTGTGGCCCCCTCCGGCTCTGCTTCGTGGTTCCGTGTTGCTCTGGGAAAAATAATAACTTTGTCTTTTGTCCTGTCCAATTCCGAGAATATTGATTTTCTGCCTTTCTGGAACGAAAAACAGAAGAAAACAGGCAACTGGCACTATGGCAACTTGTTAATAGGTTAGTTCTAGAAAAGATATAAAACACCTCAAAGTATAGACAAAGCAAAGCAAAGTAGATACAAAACAAGCATGGAGCATCAAAAATTATAGATACGTTTCCGATGTATCAAGCATCCCCAAGCTTAACTCCTGCTCGTCCTCGAGTAGGTAAGTGACAAAAAGAATAATTTTTGAGGTGACATGCACCATCAAAACCAAGATCAAACCAATTGCAAGCATTGAAAGTTGGGATCAAAGAACTCTAAACATGTGCATGAAAGATGGAGTTCTAACAATAGGACATAGTAACTATGCATGCAACATGAAAGGCTAGAAACAAAGATCATGAATAACATGCATTGAAAAACGTTTGTTTGTTTCACATACAGAAAACATAGCATAGTGGCATTCAGCCTGTCCCTCATGGAGTAACAAATAGATGCATAGGACACCTTCAAAGTTCACAAGGGTGACTAGAAACAATTAGCACAAGAATAAGTAATAACGCAATATGCATCAATCAATAAGCTTTGGAACAGTGCACACAAAATTACAACTATGCTCTCTTAATGGTGCCTAGAGGTAGAAGGTGGAGACTCAATAGTGGTGTAAGAAAAGCCTTTTTGTAAAGGAAGTAGGGATTTCAAGTTTCAAAAAGAGCTTCCAAAAATTATGGTACTTGTTAGCTTTCAGCCCTCATTGACCCTATCATAACCATCTTGAAGTGGTTAAGGTTAAAGTGGCAAAGCTGGAGTATATGCTTGACGAAGTATAAGTTGGCAATCTCAAGTCCCTTGAATACTAGGGCCACACCTCATGCATACTCAACTTTGGGTCCAGGTAAGTTCTTGTCACTGTAAGTATTTGCATATCATTGAGAACCGCCAACGGGGTACCCCTTGCACATGGTACATCAGCTTTCCCATAACCAAAATGACAAGGCAAGCAGACAATGAGCATCTCACAAATCCTTTTATTTACCATATGCATAGCTTTTTATTGAGGATGCTTCATAGATAGCTCATTATAGTGATGCTGCAAGTTTCCACCATGATTAGGCATGGATTAGGCTAGCGGCCCAGGCGTTTCTCTTGAAGGGTTTTGCGGCATAGTAAATCAAAATTTTCTACGGATGCGAACAGAGGGAAAGCCAAGATCTAATCTAGGAGATGCAAACAACGAGAGATATTAGATTAGATCTTCATACCCTTGAAGATTCGCACAGCGGAACATTCGTCGGAACGTGGGTGATGTAGTCGTACTGGCTTCTCCTCCTCGCGATCCGATCCGATCTAGCACCACAAGTGGCGGTGCCTCCGTGAGATGCACACGTGCAGCACCTCAACGTCTCCTCCTTCCTTGGTCCAGCAAGTGTGGTTGAGAGATGGGTTGGATCTACAACGCGACGGCGCGGTGCAATTGGTGGAGAATTTCTGCAGCAGGGCTTCGCCTACAAGCAGTCGGGAGGGAGAGAGGAGGGCAGCAGGGCGGCTAGGGTTGGAGGGGAAGGTGTAGGGGGTTGGTGCGCCCCCAGCCCTCTATATATATAGGGGTGGGCACAGCCCTAGCCCCTCCCCCAAGCCAAGGCTGGCGGCCCCAAGGAGGAAGAGTGGGGGGCAAGGAAACCCCCCCCCCTTCTAGAAGCTCTATCTAGAGTTTAAACCTCTCTTGGCCGGCTGGGCCCTATGGGGCCTTGTGCCCCTGGCCCAATGCGGCCAGGGCACTCCCTCATAGGCCCATGCCCCCTCCCGGAAGGTGGGGCCACGTTGGTCCCCTTCCGGAAGGTCCTAGAAGCTTCTGGTACAATACCGATTAATCCGGAACAATTCCGAACTCCAAAAACTGCACTGCCTTATATGAATCTTATTCTACGGACCACTCCGGAACCTCTCGTGATGTCCCGGATCCCATCCGAGACTCCGAACAAAAACTCATAAACCAATTATCCAATATATCCTAGCGTCGAGACACGTTAAGTGTGTGACCCTGCGGGTTCGAGAATATGCAGACATGATCTTCTATCAATAATCAACAGAGGGGTCTGGAAACCCATATTGACTCCCACACATTCATCGATGATCATATCGGATGAACCACGATGCCAGGATTCAATCAATCCCATATATATATTCCCTTCATCTCGCGATATTTTACTGGCCCGAGATTTGATCGTCGGTACCGTCATACCTAGTTCAATCTCGTTCACAACAAGTACTTTACTCGTTCCGTAATCTGATATCACTTTGTGATTAACTCCTTAACCACATGCTTGCAAGCGGTGTTGATATCGATTACCGAGTGGGCCCGAAGTATATCTCTCCGACTTGGGAGGGACAAATCCCATCTCGATACATACAATCCAACAGATACTTTCCGATCACCTGAGAGACACCTTTATGATCACCCTCTCATAGGATGACGTTTGATGACCTCAAAGCTTTCTTCCGATACCAGGGAGTTGTATTATATCATGGTCTAAGGAATACAATATTTGACATAAGAAAAGCTTCGCAAAGACGAACACGATGACACGATCTAATTGCTTCGCTTAGTTTGGGTCTGTCCACCATATCATTCTCCCAATGATATGATCTCATTATCAATTGACAACTCATGTCTATGGTTAGGAAACCTTAACCATCATTGATCAATGAGCTAGTCCATAGAGGCGTACTAGGGACACGGTGTTGTTCACAAACCACACAAGTATTAAAGTTTCCGCTTAATACAATTCTAGCATGGAATATAAACATTATCATGAACAAGAATTATAATAATAACATCTTTATTATTGCCTCTAGGGCATAATTCCAACAGTCTCCCACTTGCACTAGAGTCAATAATCTAGTTTACATCTGGCAACAATCTCACACCCATGGCACTGAGGTGCTGATCATGTTTTACACGTGGAAGAGGTTTAGTCAATGGATCTGCGACATTCAGATATGTATGTACTTTGCTAATCTTCAGATCTCCATCTGCTATATAATCTCGGATTATATGAAACTTGCGGTTGATATGCTTGGTCTTTGGATGATATCTTGGTTCCTTAGCAAGTGCTATGGCGCTAGTGTTGTCACACAATATCTCCAGTGGGTCCAATGCACTTGGAACCACGCCAAGCTCAGTGATGAAGTTCCTGATCCAAACTCCTTCACTTGACGCTTCTGAAGCAGCCATGTATTCCGTTTCTACTGTAGATCCCGCGATCACGCTTTGCTTGCAGCTTCTCCAGCTCACAGCTCCTCCATTCAAAATATAAACGTATCCTGTCTGAGATTTAGAATCATCCTTGTCGGTGTCGAAACTCGCGTCGACGTAACCTTTTACGACGAGCTGTTCATCACCCCCATAGACTAAGAACATTTCTTTAGTTCTATTTAGGTACTTTAGGATGTTCTTCACGGATGTCCAGTGTTCCACTCCTGGATCACTTTGATATATACTCGTCAAACTAAGAGCATTGGACACATCCGGTCTAGTACACAGCATGGCATACATGATAGAACCTATGGCCGAGGCATAAGGCACTTTGCTCATAGCTTCCCTATCATTTACCGTAGCTGGACACTGAGCCTTGCTCAATATCTTACCTGACAACATAGGCACTGAACCTTTCTTTGCCTTATCCATTCTGAACCTTTTCAGAACTTTGTCTAGGTATGTACTCTGGCTTAAAGCTATCAGACGTCTTTGTCTATCTCTATAGATTTTGATGCCCAATATATAAGCAGCTTCACCTAGGTCTTTCATTGAAAAACACTTGTTCAAATAACTCTTCACATCGTTAAGCATGTTGATGTCATTTCCGATAATCAATATGTCATCCACATATAGTACCAGAAACGTCATCGAGCTCCCACTCACTTTCTTGTAGATGCAAGCTTCGTAGCAATTTGGAACAAATCCAAAGCTCTTGATCACTTGATCAAAACGAAGGTTCCAACTCCGAGATGCTTGCTTCAGTCCATAAATGGAACGCTGAAGTTTGCATACTTTATCAGCATCCTTAGGATCGACAAAACCTTCACGTTGCATCATATACAACTCTTCATCAATGTTGCCATTGAGGAACGCAGTCTTGACATCCATCTGCCATATTTCATAATCATGAAACGCAGCAATTGCTAATAAAATCCAAATGGACTTAAACATCGCTACGGGAGAGAAAATCTCATCGTAGTCAACACCTTGAACTTGTCAAAAACCTTTTGCGACAAGCCGTGCTTTATAGACGGTAACATTACCATCCGTGTCCATTTTCTTCTTGAAAATCCATTTGCACTCAACGACCTTTCGGTCGCTAGGAGGGTCCACCAAAGTCCATACTTGGTTTTCGCTCATGGATCGCAATTCGGATTTCATGGCTTCTAGCCATTTCTCAGAGTCTGGGCTCATCATCGCTTCCTCATAGTTCGTAGGTTCACTGTCTTCTACTAACAAGACAGTCAAGACAGGGTTGACGTACCACTCAGGAGGGGCACGCGACCTTGTCGACCTGCGACGTTCAGTAGCAGCATCGTCCGAAGCTTCATGATCCTTGTCATTATCTTCCTCTATTGTTGGTGCAGGCGGCACTGGAACAATTTCAGGTGCTGCGCTACTCTCCAATTCAAGAGAAGGTTCAATAACCTCGTCTAGCTCTACTTTCCTCCCACTCACTTCTTTCGAGAGAAACTCCTTCTCAAGAAAGGAACCGTTCTTTGCGACAAACACTTTGCCTTCGGTTCTGTGATAGAAGGTATACCCAATAGTTTCCTTAGGGTATCCTATGAAGACGCATTTCTCCGCTTTGGGTTCGAGCTTGTCCGGCATCAACTTCTTGACGTAAGCTTTGCATCCCACAACTTTAAGAAACGACAACTTAGGTTTAGCACCAAACCACAGTTCATACGGTGTCGACTCAACGGATTTAGATGGTGCCCTATTTAAAGTGAATGCAGCGGTTTCTAATGCATAACCCCAAAATGATAACGGCAAATCAGTAAGAGACATCATCGATCAGACCATATCTAATAGGGTTCGGTTCCGGCGTTCAGACACACCATTGCGTTGTGGTGTTCCGGGTGGCGTGAGTTGTGAAACGATTCCACTTGCTTTAAGATGCGTGAGAAAATCATAACTCAAATATTCACCTCCACGATCGGATCGTAGAAACTTAATCTTTCTGTTACGATGGTTCTCCACTTCATTCTGAAATTCTTTGAACTTTTCAAACGTTTCAGATTTATGTTTCATTAAATAGATATACCCATACCTACTTAAGTCATCGGTAAAAGTGAGAAAATAGCGATATCCACCGCGCGTCGAAACACTCATCGGTCCGCATACATCGGTATGTATGATTTCCAACAAGTCCGTTGCTTGCTCCATCATACCGGAGAACGGGGTTTTGATCATCTTGCCCATGAGGCATGGTTCGCATGTGTCAAATGATTCAAAATCAAGAGACTCCAAAAGTCCATCAGAATGGAGTTTCTTCATGCGCTTTACACCAATATGACCTAGACGACAGTGCCACAAATAAGTAGTATTATCACTATCTACTTTGCATCTCTTAGCCTCGATGTTATGGATGTGTGTTTCATCCCTTTCGAGATTTAGAAGAAATAAACCATTCACAATAGGTGCATGACCATAAAAGATGTTACTCATATAAATAGAACAACCATTATTCTCCGATTTAAATGAATAACCGTCTTGCAATAAACACGATCCAGAAATGATGTTCATGCTGAACGCAGGCACATAATAACATTTATTAAGGTTTAAAACTAATCCCGAAGGTAAAACTAAGGAGAGCGTGCCGACGGCCTTCACATCAACTATTGATCCGTTGCCAACGCGCATCGTCACCTCATCCCTCGCAAGCCGTCGTCTATTCCGTAGCTCCTGTTTCGAGTTACAAATATTAGCAACTGAACCAGTATCAAATACCCAGGCACTACAACGAGGGCTAGTAAGGAAAACATCAATAACATGTATATCAAATATACCTTTGATGGTGCCAGCCTTCTTGTCCGCTAAGTACTTCGGACAGTTACGCTTCCAGTGACCCTTGTCCTTGCAATAGAAGCACTCAGTGTCCGGCTTAGGACCAGACTTGAGCTTCTTCTCAGCAGGGGCAGTGCGCTTGCCGCCGCCCTTCTTGAAGGGCTTCTTTGCTCCCTTACCTTTCTTAAAGGTGGGCTTGTTGACCATCAACACATGATTATCCTTTTTGATGTCCACTTCCGCGGCCTTCAGCTTTGCGAAGAGCTCGGTGATCGTATCAGTGGAACCAATCTGATTATGAGTCACTACAAAACTTTTGTAGCTGGGAGGGAGTGATTGCAGAACCCTGTCAATCTTGAGCTCCTCTGGAATCGTGCATTCCAGTTGCTCAAGGCGTTGAGTGTAGCCCGTCATCTTAATGGCGTGCTCACTAACGGAACTCCCTTCCTCCATCTTGCAGTTAAAGAACTTCTCAGAGATCTCATATCTCTCAGAACGGGCCTGAGTCTGAAACATGGTTTTCAGCTCTTCGAGAATCTCAAAGGGCTCGGGATAGTCTTCAAAACTACTTTGAAGTTCCGGTTCCATAGCAAACAACATGGTGCTCTTAATCACACCATAATCATCTTTGCGCGACTGATAGACAGCTTTCTCATCAGCCGGCGCAGTTGCAGCAGAGGGGTCACCTAACGCTTTCCCAAGGACATAGTCCTTTTGACCGCCAGAGAGAATGATTCTTAGATTGCGGAACCAATTGGTGAAGTTAGACCCATTGTTTCTAAGCTTTTCCTTCTCAGCAAAAACGTTGAAGTTGAAGTTGGACTTAGCCATTTGATCTACAATATTTGCAAGTACAAATTAGACTATGTTCATGATAACTAGTTCAACTTTTAATCAAATTACTAGATGAACTCCCACTAAATTCAACATCCCTCAAGTTGCTTAGTGAACACGATCCAAATTCACCACACCTAATCCGATCTTCACGAGAAGAGATGTGGTTTCAATGGTGGACAACAAAGTGTCGATCATATCATTCATATGACTCATGCTTAACCTTTCGGTTCATGTGTTCCGAGGCCATGTCTGTACATGCTAGGCTCGTCAAGTTAGACCCAAGTATTTCCGCGTGTACAAAACTGGCTTGCACCCGTTGTATGTGAGCGTAGAGTCTATAGCACCCGATCATCACGTGATGCTTGGACACGACGAACTTTCGCAACGGTGCATACTTGGGGAGAACACAGTTTTTATCTTGATCTTTAAGTGAGGAATCATCTTATAGTGCTACCGTCGCGATCTAAGCATAATAAGATACATAAAAGGATAAACATCACATGCATATAACTTTATGTGACATGGTATAGCCAATCTTCGCGCAATGATCTCCATCTTGTGCGTTCCGGCATGATCTCCATCACTCCACCATGATTGCCTCCACCACGAATAGCAACTACAACTATTGCTAACTACTTAGCGATAAAGTGAAACTATTACATGGCGTATAAGAAGTTGACACACAGGTCATACACAATTATAAAGACAACCATATGGCTCCTGCCGGTTGTGTACTCATCGACATGCAAGTCGTGAAACATTACAAAACATGATCATCGCATACATTATACACATCACATCTTGGGCCATACCATATCACAGAAAACACTCCCTGCAAAAACAAGTTAGACGCCTCTACTTTGTTGTTGCATGTTTTACATGGCTTATGGGAGTAGATGCTAAGAACGATTATTACCTACGGAAATCCACAACGGTGATATTATGGTTGCCAAACTCCGGTGTTAATCCCATGACAACTATAGTGAGAGAAACTGACATCCACCAGCCGCATGTGTGGAACAAGCCACACGTCAAGTGCGGAGCCGGTCTCGCGAACGACGTCGCGTAAGGTTGGCCTGGACCGCTTCAATCTCACTATTGTAGGGGTTCGTAGCATGGAAAACAAAAATTTTCTATCGCATACAAACAAACAAGCCAAGATCTATCTACTAGATTGTAGCAACGAGTCGATGGAATAACTCACCCTCGAAGATTCCAAAGTGTTTAACGAGAGCAGATTCTCGTGGGTGATGTAGTCGTACTCTTTCCGATCTCAAGATCGCGTAGACGATCCTTCCGGCGCCACGTTCCCGCAGCGCTCCCGCAGTCGGTCACACGTTCGGTACTCGACGAAGACCTTCCTCTCCCTTGTTCCAGCAGGCAGCGGAGGTTGTAGCACTCTCCTCGCGATTCCGGCAGCACAACGGCGTGGTACCGGAGGTAGAGGGGAGATCCCGCAGGGCTTCGCCTTAAGCCGGTGCGAGTATGGTGGAGTTTATGAGAGAGGCTATTAGTGGTCTAGTAATTAGACACACCAATTAGAGGGCTCTAAACCAATTAGAAGGCTCTAAACCGAAACAGCTCTAAACCGGGGTCTAGGTCTAGTTTCTAGTTTAGAGGATAGGAACTTGTGTGTACTAGGAGGGGAGCCCTGCCCCTCCTTATATAGGTGGGAGGGCTGGCTGCGCCATGGGGAGGAGAGTCCCTCCCCAAGTCGGCTTGGTGGGGCGCCGGCCAAGGGAGGAGTCCTCCCCCAATTCGGCCTCCACCAATCCTCCTCTTTTCCCACTTCCCAAAATTGGCAGTTTGACTTTCAAATTAGCCGTTTGACTTTTCCAATTTAGGAATTAAATAAACCCTTTATTTTGGACAGCGAGAACACCTAGTACATGATGCAATCATTCCAACTTGCAATGACACATTCATGTACCCCTTCCCCCCCGGAGTGCCGGACATTCCGGGACCTTCTAGAATGTTCCCGATGAAAACACCGGAACCATTCCCCAACTCCGAAATGGGACTTTCCTTATATGAATCTTATTCTCCGGACCATTCCGGATCACCTCGTGATATCCCGGATCCCATCCGAGACTCCGAACAACATTCGGTCTCTTTCTCATAATACCATAACTACTCAAACAACGTCGAATCCTTAAGTGTGTCTCCCTACGGTTCGTGAATTATGCGGACATGATCGAGACACTTCTCCGAACAATAACCAATAGAGGAATCTGGAAATTCATATGGCTCCCACATATTTCTACGATTACTTTGCGATCGAATGAACCACTTACATACGATACCAATTTCCCTTTGTCTCACGATATGTTACTTATCCGAGGTCATGATCGTCGGTATCTCTGCATACCTAGTTCAACCTCGTTACTGATAAGTACTCTTTTCTCGTTCCCGTGATATGTGATCCCTTGTGACCAAGTCACATGCTTGCAAGCTAATTGGATGACATTTCACCGAGAGGGCCCAGAGAATATCTATCCGTCATGTGGATGGACAAATCCCACTCTTGATCCATGTGTTTCAACCAATACTTTCCGAACACCCAATGCCACTTTTATAGCCACCCTGTTACGGTGTGGTGTTTGATGACATCAAAGCATCCATCCAGTAAAGGCAATATGCATGATCTCATGGTCGAAGGAATTAGGTTACTATGTATCAGAAAGCATATAGCAATTGAACTATTGAAATGACTTGATCTTTATGCTACGCTTGTCTATAGGAGTATGTCCACCATATCATTCTCCTAACGATATGATCTTGTTGTTGATAACATCTCAATGTTCATGACAAAGAAACCACATCATCAATCAACCAACAAGCTAGTGAAGTATAGAGGCCATACTAGGGACTTCAAATTAAGTTTACAAATCACACAAGTATTAATGGTTTCCTTGTTAATACTATTATAGCATGAATGTAAACATTTATCATAAACACAAAGATATATAATAATAACTACATTTATTATTACCTCTAGGGCATATCTCCAACAGTCTCCCACTTGCACTAGAGTCATCTAATCTAGATTACATGGTAATATACCGAACACCCATGGCAGTTTGGTGTTGGTCATGTTTTGCCCTCGGGAGAGGTTTAGTCAACGGATCCGCCACATTCAGATCTGTGTGTACTTTGCAAATCTTTATATCCCCATCCTGGATATGTTCTCGAATAGCGTGAAAACGCAGCTTGATATGCTTCAGCTTCTTGTGTGACCTTGGTTCTTGCGCATTGGCTATGGCGCCCATGTTATCACAGTAGATAGACATTGGGTCCAGCGCACTAGGAACCACACCCAGCTCTGTAATGAACTCTTTCATCCATATCGCTTCTTGTGAAGCCTCCGAAGCAGCCATGTATTCCGATTCAGTTGAAGATCTCGCCACAACGCTTTGCTTTGCACTCCTCCAGCTAACTGCTGCACCATTCAAAATAAATACGTATCCAGATTGTGATTTAGAATCATCCGGATCGGTGTTCCAACTAGCATCGGTGTAACCATTAACAACGAGCTGTTCATCACCTCCATAAGAAAGAACCATATCCTTAGTTCTTCTCAAGTACTTAAGGATGTTTTTGACCGCTGTCCAATGATCCACTCCTGGATCACTTTGATATCTGCTAGTTAGACTAACAGCATATGCGATGTCGGGTCTAGTACATAGCATGGCATACATTAGAGATCCTATGGCTGAGGCATAGGGAGTCTTACTCATCTTTTCTCTATCTTCTGCCGATGTCGGACTTTGAGTTTTACTCAAGGTCATATTGGGCAACATGGGCAAGAACCCTTTCTTGCTATCTTCCATTCCAAACCTCTTTAGAACTTTGTCCAAATATGTACTTTGTGACAATGATATTTGGCGTTTCGATCTATCTCTATAAATCTTTATGCCTAATATGTAAGCTGCTTCGCCAAGATCCTTCATTGAAAAACTATTATTCAAATACTCTTTGACACTATTAAGAAGGTCTACATCATTCCCAATCAACAATATGTCATCCACATACAGTATTAAGAATGCTACAGAGCTCCCACTCACTTTCTTGTAAATACAAGCTTCTCCATAAGTTTGTATAAAACCAAAACTTTTGATTACCTTATCAAAACGTTGATTCCAACTTCGGGATGCTTGCTTCAATCCATAGATGGACCGTTGAAGCTTGCACACCTTGTTAGCATCTTTAGGATCGACAAAACCTTTGGGTTGCATCATATACAACTCTTCATCAATGTCTCCATTGAGGAATGCTGTTTTGACATCCATCTGCCATATCTCATAATCATAATATGCAGCGATTGCTAACATAATCCTCACAGACTTTAGCTTCGCTACTGGTGAGAAAGTCTCATCGTAGTCAACTCCTTGAATTTGTCGAAACCCTTTTGCGACAAGTCGAGCTTTATAGACAGTAACATTACCATCAGCATCTGTTTTCTTCTTGAAAATCCATTTGTTCTCGACAGCCTTCCGGCCATCCGGTAAGTCCACCAAAGTCCATACTTGGTTTTCGTACATGGATCCAATCTCGGATTTCATGGCTTCTTGCCATTTATTGGAATCTGGGCTCATCATCGCTTCCTCATATGTCTCGGGGTCATCGGTGTTGTCCACCAACATGACATTCATAACGGAATCATACCAATCTGGAGTGGTATGAGTTCTCGTTGACCTCCGAGGCTCTGTAGCAACTTCAACCGAAGTTTCATGATCATCATCATTAGCTTCCTCTCTTATTGGTGCAGGCACCACAGGAACTTCTTCCGGTGCTGCGCTACTCGCAATTTCGAGAGAAGGTTCGACAACCTCGTCGAGTTCTACTTTCCTTCCAGTCACTTCTTTCGAGAGAAATTCCTTCTCTAGAAAGGATCCATTCTTAGCAACGAAGATTTTGCCTTCGGATCTATGATAGAAGGTATACCCAACAGTTTCCTTCGGGTATCCTATGAAGACGCATTTTTCCGCTTTGGGTTCAAGCTTGTCCGGCTGTAACTTCTTTACATAGGCTTCGCATCCCCAAACTTTAAGGAACGACAATTTAGGTTTCTTCCCAAACCATAATTCATACGGTGTCGTTTCAACGGATTTAGACGGTGCCCTATTTAAAGTGAATGCGGCTGTTTCTAATGCATAAACCCAAAAATGATAGCGGTAAATTTGTAAGTGACATCATAGAACGAACCATATCTAAGAGAGTTCGATTACGACGTTCAGACACACCATTACGCTGTGGTGTTCCCGGCGGTGTCAACTGCGAAAGTATTCCACATTTCTTCAAATGCTCGCCAAACTCGTAACTTAGATATTCACCTCCACGATCAGAACGTAGAAATTTAATCTTCTTGTTACGTTGATTCTCTACCTCACTTTGAAACTCCTTAAACTTCTCGAAAGTTTCGGACTTATGTTTCATAAAATAGATATACCATATCTACTCAAGTCATCCGTGAAGGTAAGAACATAACGATAACCACTGCGCGATGCTACACTCATTGGACCACACACATCGGTATGTATGATTTCCAATAAGTCTGTAGCTCGCTCCATCATACCAGAAAATGGAGTCTTAGTCATTTTACCCATCAGACATGCTTCGCATCTTTCAAGTGATTCAAAATCAAGTGATTCAAGAAGTCCATCGGAATGGAGTTTCTTCATACGCTTCACTCCAATGTGACCAAGACGACAGTGCCACATATAGGTCAAATTATCGCTTGATTTCAAACGTTTAGCCTCAATGTTATTAATATGTGTATTTCTACTATCGAGATTCAATATGAATAGACCATCTATCAAAGGTGCATGTGCATAAAACATATTACTCATATAAATCGAACAACCATTATTCTCGGATTTAAACAAGTAACCGTCTCGCAATAAACAAGATCCCGATATAATGTTCATGCTCAACGCAGGCACCAAATAACAATTATTTAAGTATAAAACTAATCCCGATGGTAGATGAAGAGGTAGTGTGCCGACCGCGATCACATCAACCTTTGATCCGTTTCCCACGCGCATCGTCACCTCGTTCTTCACTAGCTTCCGTTTATTCTGCAGCTCCTGTTTCGAGTTACAAATATGAGCAACCGAACCAGTATCAAATACCCAGGCACTACTACGAGTACTAGTGAGATACACATCAATAACATGTATATCAGATATACCTTTCTTCTTGATGTTGCCGTTCTTCAAATCCGCCAAGTACCTTGGGCAATTCCGCTTCCAGTGACCTTCTCCCTTGCAGTAAAAGCACTCAGTATCAGGCTTGGGTCCAGCCTTGGTCCTCTTCGTCGGCGTGGTAACTTTCTTACCACCCTTCTTGAAGTGTCCCTTCTGCTTAGACTTGCCTTTCTTGAATTTGGTGGTCTTATTGACCATCAACACTTGGTGCTCTTTCTTGATCTCCACTTCTGCAGATTTTAACATAGCAAATAGTTCTGGCAACTCTTTGTTCATGTTCTGCATGTTGTAGTTCATCACAAAGTTCTTGTAACTTGGTGGTAGTGATTGGAGGATGCGGTAAACTCCCAAAGTATTAGGAATCACTATACCCAAACTTTGAAGTTTATTTGCGTGCCCAGACATTTTAAGCACATGCTCACTGACGGAGCTACCCTCTTCCATCTTGCAGTTAAAGAACTTTTCAGAAGCTTCATAACTTTCAATTGCCGCATGAGTCTCAAAGATTAATTTGAGATCCTCGACAATATCATATGGATCTGACTCTTCAAACCTTTTCTGAAGCTCCGATTCTAAACCATACAAGATAGCACACTGAACTATGGAGTACTGATTCTTCCGAGCGAGGTAAACATTCTTTACTTCATCGGTAGCATCAGCTGCAGGTGGGTCACCTAGCGGTGCATCCAGCACATAGGTCAAATTACCAGCTGTGAGGACAATCCTCAAATTGCGGAACCAATCCGCGAAGTTGCTTCCATTGTTTTTCAACTTTTCTTTCTCTAGGAACGCATTAAAATTGATGGTAGGGGCTGCCATTGATCTACAACATATTTGCAATAGTTTAGACTAAGTTTATGACAAATTGAGCTCAAATTAATTAATGAAATTAAACTAGGTGAACTCCCACTCAAAACAACATCCCTCACATTGTTTTAGTGATCACACGAACCAAATCCACTACATCAACACCGATCATCACGAGAGTTGATATAGTTTCAATGGCGAACAATCTTCATGTTCATCATATCTACTATATGATTCATGCTTTACCTTTCGGCGATCCGTGTTCCTGAGGCCATGTCTGTACATGCTAGGCTCGTCAAGACAAACCTTAGCTTCCGCATAAGCAAATCTGGCTTGCTTACGTTGTAGTCACCCGCGGAATCAAAGACACCCGATCATCACGTGGTGCTTCGAAGCAGCAAGCTTTGGCAACGGTGCATACTAAGGGTGAACACTTTTAGAACTTGAAATTTATGTGCATGAGGGATCATCTTATAATGCTACCGTCGTCTACTAAGCAATACAAGATGCATAAAGGATTAACATCACATGCAATTCATAATATGTGATATGATATGGCCTTTCTTCTTTGTGCTTCCGATCTCCATCTTCAAGCACGAACATGATCTCCATCATCACCGGCATAGCATCAAGGTCAATGACGCTTCTTCATGGTTGTCGTCCGCCAACTTCAACTATTACAACTATTTTGAATAGACACGCAGGCCTTAACAGAAATTAAAGACAACCATATGGCTCCTGCCGGTTGCCAACTTACAATAAGGATCATTGCATACATCAAATATAATCACAATCATGGCCATATCACATCACTGCACACCCCTGCAAAACAAAGTTAGACGCTTCTACTTTCTTTGCATATTTTACGTGGTTTGGGGCTTTCCATAAGTGTCGTTCTAACTTACGAACAAGAACCACAACATTGATACTAGCATTGTTGATCACCCGTTGTAAATTGGATCTTTACTATGCTAGGAGAAACAGGCACCCGCAAAGCCACTTATGCAAAACGAGTTGCATGTCAAGCGTGGAGCAAGTCTCATGAACGATGTCATGTAAGGTTAGCCCGGGCCGCTTCATCCCAACATACCGCAAGATGCAAAGTACACAAAAAGCAATCTACAATAAAAGCATCAACGCCCACAATGACCATTGTGTTCTACTCGTGCAACAGATCTACATATAGACACGGCTCTGATACCACTGTAGGGGTTCGTAGCATGGAAAACAAAAATTTTCTATCGCATACAAACAAACAAGCCAAGATCTATCTACTAGATTGTAGCAACGAGTCGATGGAATAACTCACCCTCGAAGATTCCAAAGTGTTTAACGAGAGCAGATTCTCGTGGGTGATGTAGTCGTACTCTTTCCGATCTCAAGATCGCGTAGACGATCCTTCCGGCGCCACGTTCCCGCAGCGCTCCCGCAGTCGGTCACACGTTCGGTACTCGACGAAGACCTTCCTCTCCCTTGTTCCAGCAGGCAGCGGAGGTTGTAGCACTCTCCTCGCGATTCCGGCAGCACAACGGCGTGGTACCGGAGGTAGAGGGGAGATCCCGCAGGGCTTCGCCTTAAGCCGGTGCGAGTATGGTGGAGTTTATGAGAGAGGCTATTAGTGGTCTAGTAATTAGACACACCAATTAGAGGGCTCTAAACCAATTAGAAGGCTCTAAACCGAAACAGCTCTAAACCGGGGTCTAGGTCTAGTTTCTAGTTTAGAGGATAGGAACTTGTGTGTACTAGGAGGGGAGCCCTGCCCCTCCTTATATAGGTGGGAGGGCTGGCTGCGCCATGGGGAGGAGAGTCCCTCCCCAAGTCGGCTTGGTGGGGCGCCGGCCAAGGGAGGAGTCCTCCCCCAATTCGGCCTCCACCAATCCTCCTCTTTTCCCACTTCCCAAAATTGGCAGTTTGACTTTCAAATTAGCCGTTTGACTTTTCCAATTTAGGAATTAAATAAACCCTTTATTTTGGACAGCGAGAACACCTAGTACATGATGCAATCATTCCAACTTGCAATGACACATTCATGTACCCCTTCCCCCCCGGAGTGCCGGACATTCCGGGACCTTCTAGAATGTTCCCGATGAAAACACCGGAACCATTCCCCAACTCCGAAATGGGACTTTCCTTATATGAATCTTATTCTCCGGACCATTCCGGATCACCTCGTGATATCCCGGATCCCATCCGAGACTCCGAACAACATTCGGTCTCTTTCTCATAATACCATAACTACTCAAACAACGTCGAATCCTTAAGTGTGTCTCCCTACGGTTCGTGAATTATGCGGACATGATCGAGACACTTCTCCGAACAATAACCAATAGAGGAATCTGGAAATTCATATGGCTCCCACATATTTCTACGATTACTTTGCGATCGAATGAACCACTTACATACGATACCAATTTCCCTTTGTCTCACGATATGTTACTTATCCGAGGTCATGATCGTCGGTATCTCTGCATACCTAGTTCAACCTCGTTACTGATAAGTACTCTTTTCTCGTTCCCGTGATATGTGATCCCTTGTGACCAAGTCACATGCTTGCAAGCTAATTGGATGACATTTCACCGAGAGGGCCCAGAGAATATCTATCCGTCATGTGGATGGACAAATCCCACTCTTGATCCATGTGTTTCAACCAATACTTTCCGAACACCCAATGCCACTTTTATAGCCACCCTGTTACGGTGTGGTGTTTGATGACATCAAAGCATCCATCCAGTAAAGGCAATATGCATGATCTCATGGTCGAAGGAATTAGGTTACTATGTATCAGAAAGCATATAGCAATTGAACTATTGAAATGACTTGATCTTTATGCTACGCTTGTCTATAGGAGTATGTCCACCATATCATTCTCCTAACGATATGATCTTGTTGTTGATAACATCTCAATGTTCATGACAAAGAAACCACATCATCAATCAACCAACAAGCTAGTGAAGTATAGAGGCCATACTAGGGACTTCAAATTAAGTTTACAAATCACACAAGTATTAATGGTTTCCTTGTTAATACTATTATAGCATGAATGTAAACATTTATCATAAACACAAAGATATATAATAATAACTACATTTATTATTACCTCTAGGGCATATCTCCAACAACTATCCCGCGTCATAAGAAGAACACAAACAAGAGGCTTGCAATAGAAAACAGCAACGCCCGCAACAACCATGTTGCGTTCTACTCGTGAAACACATCTACACATAGATCTAGCTATGATACCACTGAAGGGTTTCGCGGCATACTAAATCAAAATTTTCTACGGATGCGAACAGAGGGAAAGCCAAGATCTAATCTAGGAGATGCAAACAACGAGAGAGATTGGATTAGATCTTCATACCCTTGAAGATTCGCACAGCGGAACGTTCGTCGGAACGTGGGTGATGTAGTCGTACTCGCTTCTCCTCCTCGCGATCTGATCCGATCTAGCACCACAAGTGGCGGTGCCTCCGTGAGATGCACACGTGCAGCACCTCGACGTCTCCTCCTTCCTTGGTCCAGAAAGTGTGGTGGAGAGATGGGTTGGATCTACAACGGGACGGCGCGGTGCAATTTAGGAGAATTTCTGCAGCAGGGCTTCGCCTACAAGCAGTCGGGAGGGAGAGAGGAGGGCAGCAGGGCGGCTAGGGTTGGAGGGGAAGGTGTAGGGGGTTGGTGCGCCCCCAGCCCTCTATATATAGAGGGGTGGGCGCAGCCCTATCCCCTCCCCCAAGCCAAGGCCGGCGGCCCCAAGGAGGAAGAGTGGGGGGCAAGGAAACCCCCCCCCCCCCTTCTAGAAGCTCTATCTAGAGTTTAAACCTCTCTTGGCCGGCTGGGCCCTATGGGGCCTTGTGCCCCTGGCCCAATGCGGCCAGGGCACTCCCTCATAGGCCCATGCCCCCTCCCGGAAGGTGGGGCCACGTTGGTCCCCTTCCGGAAGGTTCTAGAAGCTTCCGGTACAATACCGATTAATCCGGAACAATTCCGAACTCCAAAAACTGCACTGCCTTATATGAATCTTATTCTCCGGACCACTCCGGAACCTCTCATGATGTCCCGGATCCCATCCGATACTCCGAACAAAAACTCATAAACCAATTATCCAATCTATCCTAGCATCGAGACACGTTAAGTGTGTGACCCTGCGGGTTCGAGAATATGCAGACATGATCTTCTATCAATAATCAACAGAGGGGTCTGGAAACCCATATTGACTCCCACACATTCATCGATGATCATATCGGATGAACCACGATGCCAGGATTCAATCAATCCCATATATATATTCCCTTCGTCTCGCGATATTTTACTTGCCCGAGATTTGATCGTCGGTACCGTCATACCTAGTTCAATCTCGTTCACAGCAAGTACTTTACTCGTTCCGTAATCTGATATCACTTTGTGATTAACTCCTTAACCACATGCTTGCAAGCGGTGTTGATATCGATTACCGAGTGGGCCCGAAGTATATCTTTCCGACTTGGGAGGGACAAATCCCATCTCGATACATACAACCCGACAGATACTTTCCGATCACCTGAGAGACACCTTTATGATCACCCTCTCATAGGATGACGTTTGATGACCTCAAAGCTTTCTTCCGATACCAGGGAGTTGTATTATCTCATGGTCTAAGGAATACAATATTTGACATAAGAAAAGCTTCGCAAAGACGAACACGATGACACGATCTAATTGCTTCGCTTAGTTTGGGTCTGTCCACCATATCATTCTCCCAATGATATGATCTCATTATCAATTGACAACTCATGTCTATGGTTAGGAGCCGTAACCATCATTGATCAATGAGCTAGTCCATAGAGGCGTACTAGGGACACGGTGTTGTTCACAAACCACACAAGTATTAAAGTTTCCGCTTAATACAATTCTAGCATGGAATATAAACATTATCATGAACAAGAATTATAATAATAACATCTTTATTATTGCCTCTAGGGCATAATTCCAACATCTCTAACAGAGAATACAAACTCCATGGACTTACAAGTTCCCTCTTTATTTCACACCGATGACATCCATAGACAAAAGAACATGATATCAACTAAGTACAACAAGGTACAAGTGAAATGTTGAAAACGTTCCCCGTGACAGCACGGTTCTGCTAATTCCAACTTATAATTGAAAGCATATACAACAAAGTTGTCACAATGGTTCAAGTTTATTAGGTGCAAAGAATAAAGTGTGCCATCAAGTTCATGAGGGCTTTAATCACTAAGTTTTCACATAACAAAATATTTTTTAATTGGAAGATAGCTGAAAACAAGAATATACTTGGAATGGTGTAACACACCATGCATAGGAATTTACACTTTGGAATAACTTGGTTTCTTGAGAGTTGGAAGCATGAGTAGAGCTTACTCATACAAGTGGAGGCTAGCAAAAGACTGGGATCAACCAACTAAGAGAGCAATAATGGCCATAATCATGCAGAGCAACAAAACATTACTAATCAAAGCATAGAGTGGTGCTACAAGTCAAGGACTAAATGATCATAGAGGCTATGGTGACTTGTTCATAGTCATAACATGGTGTGAGCATGTGCCAAGTCAACCCAAACAAAGCATCAAAGGAGAATACCACAATACTATGCCTTTGTATGCTAAAACAACGCATGATTCTTGCAAGGCACATTAAGCAATCCTAATTGTTTGGAACAAGTCATGCTACCGCAACAAAAGTATTAATTAGGGTGTACAGACAACCCGCAACTCCGAACAGAACCGACCCTGACTAGACCTTTTCCCAAGCAACTCCGAATACTGGAAAATAAAGGTCAAAACAATATCTAGCATGACATGATAAAGTTCAAGCCACAGTCAAAACAAGCTCCCTTTTGTACCACTATAAGCATTAAACTTTCTACTCTTTTCCAACACCAAACAACTTATTTGAAACAACTCACAAAGATAATAATCAACAAAGATCAGTGAGCTTGTTTTACAAATCCAGAAATAAGAACTAAAAATTTCTAAGCTGAAAGCACAAGAAAACTAAGGCTAAACACAGTGATAGCGAAATAGAACACTCACAGAACAATAAGAATGAAAACAAGAGTGTTCTAGGCAATGAAAACAGAGTGTGTCTCTCTCCAAAAGAAGTGTGTTGTAATAAACCAACTTACTCAAGCAAACTAATCAAACTAAAACCAAAACAAAAACTAAGACGCTCCAAGAACAACACAATAATGCATGAAACAATAAAAACAAAGTGTCTAGAAAGAGCTGAGATTTTTATTGATGAAGAAGGGGATGCCTTGGGCATCCCCAAGCTTTGACACTTGTACCTCTTGAATATTTCTTGGGGTGCACGGGGTGGCATCTCCAAGCTTGAGCTTTTGTCCATTCTTCATCTCATTACATCATTCTTTCTCTACAACTGCAAATTTTCCTTCATACAAAACTTCACACAATCTTTATTAGCAACATTAGTGTATTCAAAATATAATAGACCTTTAGGTAAAGCTTTGGAACAGCAAGACTTTTCACTAAAAACACAAGCTACTGTAGTAACTCCTTCAAAAAGCTCAATTTCCCAAAAATAACCCAAAAAGGAATCAATAAGAAGCAAATGGAGATAATGGCAAAAATCTGTCAAAACAGACCATCAGGTAGAAACCGATTTTTTCGAAGACCTTATATTGCTCAAATAAAAAAGTGTTGAACTAACGAAAGTTATCAAACATACTGGGGGATTTTTTCATAAATTTTGAGCTCAATCTAAGTTACGCAGACGCCTCGCTAATTTTTATGGTGGAGGATAGAAATCTGTTTCGGGACAGCAACTCCCCAAATCTTACTTCCCACTCATTAGAGGTCATTTTTGGCACAAAGAGCAAACAAAAAGAATAATGAGAGGTCAATACTGAAGTAATAACTTCCAAGACTCAAGAAAACTCTTGGGTTATCTCCCAACAAGTACTTTTCTTTAATGCCTTTAAGTTAGGCATGATAGTTTCAAAGATGCTCACATAGGAAATATGAATTGATTTAAAAGAGAGCATCAAGAAGAAAATTCAAAACAGATTTAAGTCTAACCCACTTCCTATGCATAGGAAGCTTGTAAAGAAACAAGTTATGAAAGCACAAAGCAACGAGCATAGGAAAGCAAAACAAGTGCAACTTCAAGATTTTCAACATAAAGAGGGGAAATTTAATATTTTTGAGATGCATAAGACCATGTTTCCCTCTCTCATAATAACTTTCAGTAGCATCATGCATAAAATTAACAATATATCTATCACATAAAACATTCTTATCATGAGCCACATGCATAAAATGATTATTACTCTCCACATAAACATAGTCATTCTTATTAATTATAGTGGGAGCAAATTCAACAAAATAGCTATCATTGTTATTCTCATCACCATAATCATCAAATATAGGAGGCATATTGTAATCACAATAAACTTCCTCCTCAATAGTAGGTGGACTGAAAATATCACATTCATCATTGTAATCATCATATATTGGAGGTATAGTATCATCATAAGCAATAGAATAGCTATTTCCCCAAGTGTGTTCATTTGTAAACATATCATCATTGGAAGGAACATGTGATGCAGCCCGACCTACGGTCATTACCACATCATGGCCTTCAACTTACGCCAAGTCGTCATGGACTCCAAAGGTGAATCCGTTCCTCTATGCGAGCCCACTTCCTACCCTATTGAATGGTATGCTACTTCATACTCTGTCACATATGCATGATAGGTTCACACCGACAAGTACGGAGGCAAGGGAGGAAGCCCGGAACATCAAGCCCGACAAGACGGAGGCTTGGAAGAGGAGGCGGAAGAAGCCACGGTTGAACCACCGGAGTCTCCGGCCTACACCGGAGTCTCCGGTCCTGCTACACCGGAGTCTCCGGTCCTGCGCACCGGAGTCTCCGGACCGACCCCAGCAACCAACCCGGGGATAGTCAGTACGCCACTCCGGAGACGACACCGGAGTCTCTGGCCTACACCGGAGTCTCCGGACCCTACACCTGAGTCTCCGGCCTACACGATGGGCCTGCGCGCCGCCAGCTGGGCCTTCGGCCCATGTACCCCTCTAGCTCGTCCAAACCCTAGTTTTATCCCTAAACTACCCCTGTTTATGTGGCTGGCCTATAAATAGAGCCCCCACCCCTTCATGTATCCCTTAGGCATAAATGATAGAATAAAGACAACCCCCTTATGTGGAATCTCTAGTTTTGCCTCATCCCCTTACCCAAGGGGACCGACTATCGTCACCAACCTCGATTGGACTTTGCATCACGCATCCATCGTTGAACAAGGCCTTGGAGTTCGATGTCTCGTCTCCAAGTTGTCAAGACCCTCCCCAAGGTGTTATTCCCTCTCCGATGTGGATTTGAGGGAGCACGTTGACCGATCTTTCCTTGCGAGGATTCTATCGGACCGGTGGCCGCCGTTCGGGAGCAATCGGCCTTGTATCGTGTGAGTTTAGCGTGTGTTCATCGCGAAGAACACGATGAACACACGCAAAACTCACACGATGGAGGGGTTAACCTCTTGGGTGGCCCGATCTTCACGGATCTCGTGGTCAAATCTATGGGAAAGCGAGGGGAAAGGGAGAAGGTAGCGGAAGTGAACACACACCTCGCGAAGAACACGATGAACACACGCAAAACTCACACGATACAAGGTCGATTGCTCCCGAACGGCGGCCACCGGTCCGATAGAATCCTCGCAAGGAAAGATCGGTCAACGTGCTCCCTCAAATCCACATCGGAGACGGAAGAACACCTTGGGGAGGGTCTTGACAAATTGGAGACGAGACATCGAACTCCAAGGCCTTGTTCAATGATGGATGTGTGATGCAAAGTCCAATCGAGGTTGGTGACAATAGTCGGTCCCCTTGGGTAAGGGGATGAGGCAAAACAAGAGATTCCACACAAGGGGGTTGTCTTTAGTCTATCATCTATGCCTAAGGGATACATGAAGGGGTGGGGGCTCTATTTATAGGCCAGCCACATAAACATGGGTAGTTTAGGGATAAAACTAGGGTTTGGACGAGCTAGAGGGGTACATGGGCCGAAGGCCCAGCTGGCGGCGCGCAGGCCCATCGTGTAGGTCGGAGACTTAGGTGTAGGGTCCGGAGACTCCGGTGTAGGCCGGAGACTCCGGTGTCGTCTCTGGAGTGGCGTACTGACTGTCCCCTGGTCGGTTGCTGGGGTCGGTCCGGAGACTCCGGTGCGCAGGACCGGAGACTACGGTGTAGCAGGACCGGAGACTCCGGTGTAGGCCGGAGACTCGGGTGGTTCAGTCGTGCCTTCTTCCCCCTCCTCTTCCAAGCCTCCGTCTTGTCGGGCTTGATGTTCCGGGCTTCCTCCCTTGCCTCCGTACTTGTCGATGTGACGGAGTATGAAGTAGCATACCATTCAATAGGGTAGGAAGTGGGCTCGCATAGAGGAATGGATTCACCTTTGGAGTCCATGACGACTTGGCGTAAGTTGAATACCATGATGTGGTAACAACCGTAGGTCGGGCTGCATCATCTCCCCCCTTCAAAACGAGTCGTCCTTGACTCTCCATGTTCATCACGAAGTAGAAGAGGTCGAAGGACATCCTTGATCCTGGGGTTCACCATATAGTCGTCCTCGGGAAGATTGACTTGACAACACTTCAATGTTCCTTCACCCTCCATGAAGCCTACAAAGCTCACGACAAAAGCGAAGCAACACTCAAAGCGTAGCCAATTCATGAACATTATAGCATGAGTCCTCAAGTAGAAGGAAGTCACCTTAGCTTGTAGAGATAGCTCAATGAAGGGTAGCCATAGGTAACTCTCTTCGGTTCTTCTTATCAACATATAGTCCATAGAGGTTGACGTGTATGCATTTGTGCCTTCACACAACAAATACCAAGCAAAATATTTTCGTGCGTGATAGAGGAGCATGTCAAATGTGGCATGTCCATTCTTGTTCACAACACTATTAGCACAATACAAGGATAGCAAATGGAATGCATATGCAAGGTCAAAGTGCATGGAAATCGTTTGAACATCATCCAAATGTGGAAACTCAAAAACTCCATATAACGTAGTAGTGGGGCATTCAAAGCATTGTATCCAAATTTCAAACATCTTTGATGCAAGAATAGGAGAATTTGGCAAAAACACACTAGGAAGAATGTCCAAAGAAACATCATTATGTGTGCAAACCAACCATTGGAAAGAGAAATTGTTCAACATGTTGGATGTCACACACAAATCATCAAAAGCAAATTTCATGGGAGTATGGGTATCCCAAGTGGAAGCAAAAACGGCATGTTTGCAAACAAACCAAATGAAAGAGCAAGTGGTCCTTATGTTTGTTGCAACAACAAGACGAGATTTTTGGAAGCTCTCATGACAATACATGCTTTTAATGGAATTGTGGTTGCACACAAAACATCGGAAAGAGAAAATGTTCAACATGTTTGTGGAAATACACAAAGCATCATTATCCAAAAGCGAAGAAACATGAATGTCACAAGGTGAGATAATACCATCAACATGCTTGTAATCAAACCATAGGAAAGAGCAATTTGCCAACATGAAATATGCAAAGCATGCAAAAGGCATCAGAGCTGGGTTCGATCTTGAACTCACTTGTGGGATGCTCTCAAGAGCTCTTTTTGTCAACTCGTACTCAACCGAGGTTGACATGATAGTGCGGGTACCTACACACATCATATGTAAAAGGAAGAACGTGTGTGCATGGTAGAGATACACATCATCCATCATGACGTATCTCTTCTTGTGCACATCACCATTAATGTCAATCAAGTATGAAAGAGATGCATGGTGAGTATGCAAATGGGGAACATGCTTATCATGGCAATCATCAAAATCTCCAAAAATTGAGAAAGCTATGGGGGCCATCTCATTATAACGCATAAGATCAATATTGTTGCAAGCAAAACAAGTGAAATAGCAAGCATTCATCTTATCGCAAGCAACGGGAGAAATTGAATGACTAGCATGACAAGACAAGTCCAAAGCAATTGGAGGATACACACAAGATGCATACCATGGCATGTTTCTGGCAATGATATCGCAATCAAACAATTCCACATGATCAATATTATGCAAAGGCAAAGCATCACATGGGAATGTGGATGAAGCATATGTAATGTCACAAGTATCATCCATAGCATGCATATCCTCACAATTCATCATGTCCACTAGTGGGATCATGGCATCATCAACACCCTTATTGTTACCTTGGTCATACCTCTCATATGAAGTGGGTGTTGTGGAAGTAGTGGTCTCCTTGTGGACGACTTCGTCTTCTTGATGTAGCCATGGCATAGCATCATCTTCGTGCGCCATGTACATATTCTCTAATTGAGGCATCATTGCTTCATGGCTTAGCGCGTCATCAACCATGGAACCTAGCACAACACAAGAGAACACACTAGAGGTAGAGGGTAAGTTGTTAGAAATCGAAATGGTCTCACTTGACCTATCAACTACCACTCTCAACACACTAGGTGTATCACTCATGTCCTCCAAGTGGAAGCACTTAATCTCACATAAGGTGGAGTCACTCATCTCACTCTTGTTCTCACTCAAGTGGGATAAGTGGCTCTCATACTCACATGGGATTGGTACCACATCATCACTCAAGCATATAGGGATAGGCTTGGTTTCCTCAACTCCATGCGCCTCCTTTGGTGAAGGGAAAATCCCATGCTCACCATTCTTGACCTTGTCGCCTTCAAGGTTGGATGCCATAATATGGGCATCATCACTCGCCTCCTTAGTCGAAGGGAAAATCCCATGCTCGACCGTCTTGTGGCCATCTCGTAGTAGTGGTGGAGGTAGGCTCATGCTGTCCAACTTGGCGAAGTAGAGGTCTTCATTTTCCTCGTTCGCGAGGTCACGGAAGTCAAGCTTAGGCGTTGAAGCTTGATGGCGTGGAGGAAGGATTTCTCTTGGTGCCATTGTGGTGGTGGCACGAGTAGTTGAAGGTGCCCTATGATGGTGTCGATGGAGGTCATTGGCGTGCCTTGCCGATGGTTGATGTAGGTGGCACACTTGGTCGCCCACATGACACTCACGACGGTGATCATTTGCCTTGGCACTCTTCTTGTGCTTATGGTGCCTTCTTGAGCTTGATTGGGCATTATGGTTGGTGCTCATCTTGAATTCTTCGTCTTGGTGGCGAAGATGCCTTTGACGATGTCTTGTATCCTCTTTATGGTGGAGATGCTCATGAGAGGATGTTTGTTGATGAATATTCTTGTTTCTTGGCGCCTCTTGATGTATATGATGTTTGGACGCCACTCTTGTTTGGATAGGAGGTGGGGCTTGGCGCCTTGGAGGTGATGGAGCTTGGCGCCTTGGAGATGATGGAGCTTGACTCCATCTAGGTGGTGGCACTTGATGCCTAGTCGATGGTGGCGCTTGACGCCTTGGAGGTGGTGGCGCTTGTCGCCTTGGAGGTGGATCATCGAAGTAGGTGGTGCCTTTTGGTGTGGCACGCTTGGCCTTGAAGGTCATGGAATCTTGATGATGCGCCTCCTCTTGCTTGGCGTAGTAGGCTTCCATCTCCACGCGGTGGAGGAATTCTTCATGGCTCGTGGAGGATCCATCAAAGTCGATGAAGTTCTCCGTGTCCTCCATGCTCGGCGAGGCGTCGTCGATGTCGCATCGAAGTCATCCATGCTTGGGGAGTAATTGTTGGTGTAGTACTCCATATCACCCAAGCATGTGGATCGATTGTCGGTGAAGTGCTCCATATCCTCCATGCATGAGGAGCCATTGTCGATGTAGAGCTCCAAGTCTTCCATGCTTGAGGAGCCATAGGTGATGTCATGCTCCATGCATTCCATGCATGTGGAGTCATCGTAGGTGTAGTGCTCCGGGTCCTCAAAGCATGCGGAGCCATTGTCGGTGTTGTGCTCCGTCATGTCCTCTATACTTGTGGAGTCGTAGTCATGGTGGCTCATCATGGATTCTTCATAGATATCATCCTCGGTTCCGGAGTCCCTAGACATGATGCACAAGACCAAGCGGTGTATATGTAAGTGGTAGTGGGAGTTAGGGATACAACGTCAAACCTTACTTTACCTTGGAAGATCATATCGTACAAGTGGCCACACTTGAGAGCAATAAACCAAGCAAAGTGAAGTTCACACGGAACACCAAAACCAACTACTAACCAAAACACACACACACAAGGCCTATGGTGGATAGGTATGAAAAGTGGCATGTCAAGAACCAATCCGAAATCAAGATGTTGTATTGGCAAGTAAAGAACCACAATGATCACAAAGCAAAACAAGTCAATCCACAAGATAGGAAATATGTACAAGGAAACACACACAGTGGGATAAATGGGACTTGTGCGACGGAGAAAGTGAGCTAAGAACTGAATGATTACCTAGCGAAGACTATAAGCTCGTGTCACATAAGTACAAGGAGAGACGCTAGTTCGATTGCAATTAATTGGTGGGCTACAAGATATGCACAATAAGTACCACCTATATGATGTTCATCAAGCTTGCGCTTCCTATTCTATGAGGCACATATTTGTTTCTTTCTCTTATCTTTTTCTTTTTTTCTATTTTTTTCTCTTTTTCTTCTTTTTATTTTTCACTTGCCCCTTCCTTGTGCCAACAACTATACAAGATAACTATATGAGATAGCGCTCACACGTCTGCTCGGAATCTACAAGGTATCAAATGTGCATATCCCAAGCAATCATAAGAGGAAGTAGTCTCAATAGGTGTTTGTTGCTCGCAAAGATAGTGGGGTTCACAAAGGAATGCAAGTGGGGAAAAGTCGCGGAATGTTATACCTTTCGTCGACGAGCTTCACCCTTTATTGTTGGATTCCGCCTTGCTCACGGAATTTGGATGGAGTAGATAGCATGAACAAAGCGGATGATGATGTAGTGCTCCTTCTCCTCTTCTAAACGAGCTAAAGAACACCACAATCCGAGTTAAAATGCAAAAGTTATGCTCAAAACCGTGCTGCAGTTTTTCTGTCTCCAGGGAGGGGCGGAGACTCCGGTCTCGAGGTCCGGAGACTCCGGTCTGGAGCTCGAAAAGTCCGGAGACTCCGGTCTAGGCCGGATACTCCGGTCCGGGTGATTCCAGAACGTCCAGAACTCGAACGAGACGTGTTTTGGGCAGAAAAACTCGAACCAAAACCTCAGATTGATGGGGAAATCAAGGAATTAGGCCATGAGAACGCAGGGGAAGATAGATCAACTAGTTTAGCAAGTAATCCACGGATCAAAACCTACCAAAACTCACTCAAATCACAGATCGATCAAAAACACGAATTGGGGCTGTTTTTGGTGGAATTTTCAAATTTATGTGGAAAAGACCAAATCAATGAGAAATCCGTGGCAACCAAAAGCTGCTGATACCAGATGATGGAGGGGCTAACCTCTTGGGTGGCCCGATCTTCACGGATCTCGTGGTCAAATCGATGGTAAAGCGAGGGGAAAGGGAGAAGGTAGTGGAAGCAAACACACACCTCGCGAAGAACACGATGAACACACGCAAAACTCACACGATACAAGGCCGATTGTTCCCGAACGGCGGCCACCGGTCCGATAGAATCCTCGCAAGGAAAGATCGGTCAACGTGCTCCCTCAAATCCACATCGGAGACGGAAGAACACCTTGGGGAGGGTCTTGACAACTTGGAGACGAGACATCGAACTCCAAGGCCTTGTTCAACGATGGATGCGTGGTGCAAAGTCCAATCGAGGTTGGTGACGATAGTCGGTCCCCTTGGGTAAGGGGATGAGGCAAAACTAGAGATTCCACACAAGGGGGTTGTATTTAGTCTATCATCTATGCCTAAGGGATACATGAAGGGGCGGGGGCTCTATTTATAGGCCAGCCACATAAACAGGGGTAGTTTAGGGATAAAACTAGGGTTTGGACGAGCTAGAGGGGTACATGGGCCGAAGGCCCAGCTGGCGGCGCGCAGGCCCATCTTGTAGGCCGGAGACTCCGGTGTAGGGCCCGGAGACTCCGGTGTCATCTCCGGAGTGGCGTACTGACTGTCGCCGGGTCGGTTGCTGGGGTTGGTCCGGAGACTCCGGTGCGCAGGACCGGAGACTCCGATGTAGCAGGACCGGAGACTCCGGTGTAGGGCCCGGAGACTCCGGTGTCATCTCCGGAGTGGCGTACTGACTGTCGCCGGGTCGGTTGCTGGGGTTGGTCCGGAGACTCCGGTGCGCAGGACCGGAGACTCCGATGTAGCAGGACCGGAGACTCCGGTGTAGGCCGGAGACTCCGGTGGTTCAGCCGTGGCTTCTTCCGCCTCCTCTTCCAAGCCTTCGTCTTGTCGGGCTTGATGTTCCGGGCTTCCTCCCTTGCCTCCGTACTTGTCAGTGTGAACCTATCATGCATATGTGACGGAGTATGAAGTAGCATACCATTCAATAGGGTAGGAAGTGGGCTCGCATAGAGGAACGGATTCACCTTTGGAGTCCATGACGACTTGGCATAAGTTGAAGACCATGATGTGGTAACGACCGTAGGTCGGGCTGCATCAACATGGATAGCACTAATAGCACATAAATTATTAATATCATCATTTTTAGAATTGGTACCAAAGAGATTTTCAATATCAAAAGTGGTGTGCTTTTCCCAATCATGATCACTAATATAGGTAACAGGCATAGGAACATCATCTAGTTCAGACTCATCAGCAAAAACTATGATAGGAGTAACATGATTAGAGGAAGATACCGTTTCCTCTCTCTTTTTACTCCTCTTCTTCTTCTTCTTCTTCTTATTCTCCTCTTTAGGAGGGAGAGGCTTGAAAGGAAGCTTCTCCACATACCCTGGTTTATTGTTAGAGACAATAGAAGAAACTTTGGAGGAATCCTCCTTTTCATTAATAAGATCAAAACACATATTAGTCCTATCATAATTTGGTAAAATATAATATTTTATAAGATTTTGTATGTAAGTATTTGCATGGCAGTTTTCAAAGCAAAGTTCACAAATAAAAGGATAGAGGGCACAAACTTTTTTACCAAGATCATCTAGAGCCTTATACCACTTTCTAGTTTTTTCATTCCAGTGGGTGATACAATATTCTTCTTCTGTTTGATTCTTCTCACAAGGTCTATGCATACCACAAAAATTAACATGCTTATAAGAAATAGTACTTTCGGAAGTTTGAGCATATTTATTGCAATCATTAATAACATTTTCATTTTCGATGCAAGTGTCTTTAAAAGGTTCATGATACATGTCCCATTTTTCTTTAGGAGCATTAATATGTGAAGCAAAGGCTCTATAACATCTAACAAGAATTTGAGGATCAAGACCGTATTTAGCACTAAGCTCTTGAAAATTAGCAGTTTCAGCGAAAGACTTATTGCAATCATACTCATAGTTTATACCTAGTTCTTTACCTTTGTCGTTTTTTTGAGGGTAAAACAGTAGGGTAAAGAACCCCACTGCAATTTTTATAAATCATATAGAGTTACAAAGAAGTATTTACAAGTTTCAGGCCACCTCAAAAGAGGGATAACATTCTGAACAGCTATCTCCTGTCTAAATTATTTCTAATCCAATCTTTGAGGCCCTGGTAATTCTTTTTATTAATTCTACACAGGACCCATCTTAATTCCTGAGCGACAATAGCCCTCCATTCCTCAAGAGAAGCATGCTTGTTGTTGAAAATTTCATTATTTTTGCACATCCATATGCCCCAAGCTCCTAGGATAATAATTTCCATTGCAAAAGGGACTTTAAGATCTTTTTTAATACTGGATAAAGCTTCAAAAAGATTGTGATCAGCCACTTGGACATGGGAAATTTCAGCCCAGCAAGATTTTGCAAAAGGACAGCCCCAAAATAAGTGTAGAATAGTTTCCTCACTGGTGCAGCCATGAAACACACATTCATATGAAGCCAGAGTAAATTTACCTTTGTCGTTATCCCAATCTTTAGTATTGCTTTGAATTGTTTCAAGAATATCCCACTTATCTTTGACCTTCTTACTTGTGAAGGATCCCTCTGAACATGTATCTAGGTAGTCCTTGTAATGTCATGAAAGCCTTGCATAAAAATTATTGATAATAATATTACAGGGGAGCTCATGAATGGGACATTTGAGCATTAGTAACTTCAATCTCCCCCAACCTTGTACAATACTTTCTCCCTCATGATGATGAAAATTATAAATATAATTCCTATCTTTATTAATTTCATGAGGAGGATAAAATTTATAATAAAAGAGAGATTCAAGTTCCTTCCACTCCAAATGATGAGGATCATCTAGTAGCTCATACCACTCCCTTGCTTTGTCCCTAAGTGAGAAAGGGAATAGAGTCCTCTTAACTTGGTCCATTGAAATACTTACACACTTGAACAACTCACATGATTCATGTATAAAGAGTAAATGATCACTAGGATGGACAGTTCCATCTCCAAAATAGCAGTTATTCATAACACATTCAACAATTCCAATAGTTATTTTAAAAGGGACACTTTCAGTACGTGGATTTAAAATATCACAAGTATCATTAGAATTACCACATATGGGAGATAAAGTATCATCAGAGCAAATTTTCTTCCCTAAAGCTGGGGAACTAAAAAGATCTTTCTCATAAAAACTAGCTTCCCCAAGCTTAGACGTTTCCATACCATTAATAACAATGGTGTTCAAAAAATTCATACTAATAACATTGCTATTAGCATGCAAATAAAGCTCCATAGGTTTTTTAATTTTCTCTTCAAACACTTCAAATTCTAACTTAGGAAAAATACTAAAAAGCTCTCTAATTTTGTTGTTGTTTTCCATTAAGCCTAACTAGTGAAAACAAGAAACAAAAAGACAAAACCGAAGAATCTAAAGGAAATAACTTCGAGCACTCACACCAGAGGATGTGAGTACCTTTTACCATACCTCCCCGGCAACAGCGCCAGAAAAGAGCTTGATGTCTATGCACTTCTATTCTTGTAGACAGTTGTTGGGCCCCCAAGTGCAGAGGTTTGTAGAACATCAGCAAGTTTCCCTTAAGTGGATTACCCAAGGTTTATCGAACTCAGGGAGGAAGTGGTCAAAGGTATTCCCTCTCAAGCAACCCTGCAATCAAGATACAAGAAGTCTCTTGTGTCCCCAACACACCCAATATAGGTGCACTAGTTCGGCGAAGAGATAGTGAAATACTAGTGGTAACGGTGCCATAAAATAGCTTCCGACTTGTTGTTGACATGGGGTAACGGTGTCAGAAAAGAGCTGATGGCGTGGAGGAAAGGTAAAAACCTCCCCGGCAAACGGAACAAAGATGGAAGCAAGCAAACATGCAACAAATCTAGTAGCAAACGGTGTTTCAATGTTTAGAAACAAGGCCTAGGGATCATACTTTCACCAGTGAACACTCTCTCATATAAATATTCTCTCTTCATGATAGTACTCTTAACTACTCTCCGTTTGGACACTCTAATCCATGGTAGGGCCTTCCCCAATCTAGATAACCCCACACTGTCACCTTGAGCGCTAGATGGTTCCAACAAACACCACAATTTCATAGAGACATCCAACTCCAAATATAACTCATAACAAATATTAAATCTAGCCAAAGTGCCACACACGGTATGCACGCTGTCACTTTCACACACGTGGGGAAAAGCATATAGATCTATTAAAGCACAAAGAGTATTTATGTAGACTCAAGCCTAAGTGCCACCATGGCGTGCATGCTGTCACTTTCACACACATGGGGAGAGCAGAGATCTAATGAAGCACTTGAGTAGCAAGGTAGATCTACTTGATTAATTCATGATCACAATATGACCATGCATAGATAGAGAGATGAACACATAGCTACCGGTAGAGCCCTTAGCCCTGAGGAAGAACTACTCCCTCCTCATCATGGGAATCAGCAACGATGATGGAGATGGCGATGGAGATCAATGGAGATGGCTCCGGGGGCACTTCCCCGTCCCGGCAAGGTGCCGGAACAGAGACTTTCTCTCCCCCGAATCTCCCCTTTGGTGGCGGCGGCGCTACAAAGGTTTTCATGGATTTCTTCTGGATCATTTAGGGTTTTCCCATCGAAGGCTTCTTATAGGCGCAAGAATCAAGGTCGGTGGGGGTCTAGGGGTCCCACACCCCCTCTAGGCGCCCCTAGGGCTTGCCCGCGCCTAGGGGGGTTTGGCCACCCCGTGGCCCCCCTCCGGCTCTGCTTCATGGTTCCGTGTTGCTCCGGGAAAAATAATAGCTTTGGCTTTTGTCCCGTCCAATTCCGATAATATTGATTTTCTGCCTTTCTGGAACCAAAAACAGAAGAAAACAGGCAACTGGCACTGTGGCAACTTGTTAATAGGTTAGTTCCAGAAAAGATATAAAAACACCTCAAAGTATAGACAAAGCAAAGCAAAGTAGATACAAAACAAGCATGGAGCATCAAAAATTATAGATACGTTTCCGACGTGTCAGTGCAAAAGGTCGTGTCGAAGAACACACAGTCTTTGTACTTG
Source organism: Avena sativa (assembly GCA_916181665.1). Classification (NCBI taxonomy): domain Eukaryota; kingdom Viridiplantae; phylum Streptophyta; class Magnoliopsida; order Poales; family Poaceae; genus Avena; species Avena sativa. The sequence continues at coordinate 89,210,699 of OV702285.1, read as the reverse complement.
GGGTACAGTGCCCTTGTCCTTCCATCAACCTAAAAGAGTGCCCGCACAGCGTTGTCCTTATCTACTTGCTTCTCAAAGAAGAACTGAGGGCATTCCGTCTTTCTCATCTCGAAGTATTCAATCGTCATGCTCAAATCACGCTCTAAAACTTCTTCTCGCAGCATTGTTCTAATGTTGGAAACATCACGCTTCACATACCCAAGGCATCTAGGATCACCCCCATGAACACTGCCGAGGCACCCCATCATCTGCGCTATTGTTATGTTTTTGTTTTGCTTATGTAAGGTCTTTATTAGCTGGAAATCCTCTTCGGAAACTTTCCTGTGAGAACGATAATACCTACGCTTGCCAATTTTCTGCACCATTGGATGGGTATGCTCCTCGTTGAAAACTGTCATAGTCCACTTCCCGTCTCGCTTCCCAACAAGCATCTTTGCTTTACAACCAAGCCGTAGCAATCTGTTTCTTTGCCTTGAGTCAGTGACATCCTTCTTCAAACCTGCTTGCTTGCTGCGAGGTTTCTGTGCAGAAGTGTTGCTCATGTCGATTGTAGCATCTTCTCCGTTAGCAGCAAGACCAGTTGTGCTGCAATGTTGTTTTGCTTCGTCAACAGGCTTCCCGGTGTGCACACACTCAAACACCATGATCAGAATAGTGTCATTTGCTGCTCCCCTTGCCATGCTGTATTTTGTATTTCCTATGTGTATCCCGAAGCCAAGTTTCGAAGCATAGTCATTATACACTTGCTGCGCCACGTCAAGGTCATTAAAGGTCATACCAACATAAGGAACAACTGGCTGAGAGCAAATCTCTTCCCCGGGAATTTCAGCAGCAATTGAAGCATTGTCACTTGCTACACTTTGAGGCCCAGGTTAAAATTCTGTTCTTTATCGTCCTTCATCATTGCTTTCTCCAATGTCCGCAGCATAAGCTTCCGGAGGCTGGTTTAGGTCAAAACCTCCAAGCATACTATCAGATACAAATCCCTGCATTTCAGAATAAGCTTTAGAGATGGAAAATCACAAGATAGCAAAATTCTACAAAATCAACATATATTGTTGCTACCAAATTAACACAACATATAAAACTATTTTTAGTTTGCTTTATGAACCAATTCCTAAGCTTCTCCCATGTGAGCACCATGCTTTCTGAATCAATTGCTACAAGAATAAATTGCTCCCATAATCAATTGCTACCATAATTGGTACATGCAACAATACTAATTTTCTAGCAAATCAACTAAATATTGCAACAATATAGTAAATACTAATTTCTATACTTTTTTTTGCTAACAATTTTGCTACATTGATTTTTGCTACTGAAGCTAGCTGCTGTAGCAAGTTGAAAGCAAAAATTGCTGCCATGGACTTCAAACCCTAGCTTCAAAATTCTTACCGATGAAGGAGCTGGGAGATCAATCTCGGGGTCTTGATCGAAGAACACACCGGGATTGTTGTATCGGTCGCGCAACTGAGTTCCGGCGCCGCCGCTCACCGAATCTGATCCATGGCACCTCCGTGTTGCAGGGTTCGAAGAATTGCTCGAGGCGACGATTGGCGGTGGATTGGCGTGGTGAGGATGAACATGGGTGGGGTACTTGATGGATGGGCGCAGGTGAGCCATGGGCGCCGCCGGATTTTGCTGCAGCTGTCACCGCGGCGCCGCCGTGCGCCGACCGGCGAGGAATAGCTGCGGGGATGTGCGGGCTTCGTCCTGCTATCGTTTTGCTGCAAGCGAACCATTTTTTGCTTCTGAAACTTCTGCGAAGTTATAACGGGCTGGGTGATTGGACGGCTACAATCTGGCCGATCAGACGGCTCTGGACCAGGACGATGGATAGCCCGCATCTTTCGAGGGACGCTTAGCGTCGTCCTTCTGAAAATATGGGTCTACCAAACTTGGAACTTAACATGTCTATGTTTAAGTAGGACTACCCTTCGCCCAGGTCAAAAAAAAAAAAAAGGACTACCCTTCGCCAACCGTTCTTTTTCTCTCTCTCTCTCAAAAGAAGGAGCAAAGCCGCCAAACATTTCAAACGCAAAACCATCCGTACGGCAATCATGGGGGTAGCAAGTCTGGGCAGATCGGAAACCTATCGTCCATGGCAGGGCACTGATCGCACTAACACGAATCCTAAAGCAGCGGCACTCCTGTTCTGGAAGCCTCCAGGCCTCGCCCGCGATCTCCAGAACCTTCTAACCCCTTCTCCATCCCCTTCCCCAAGAAAGCCTCGCCTTCAAAAAGCCCCTCCATTCCGCACAACCTCCTCCTGTCCATCACAAGAATCCAAAATCACAGGACAGAGAGAAAGAGACGAGAGAGAGAGAGAGAGAGAGAGAGAGAGAGAGAGATCCATGGCTTCCGCCGTCGCTTGCAAGGGCCCCGCGCTGGCCAGCCTCCTGAAGAAGCTGCTCGCCGAGCCGTCGGCCTCCGGCGCGCTCCGCCCGGCCGCCGTCACCTCCGCCCGCCGCCTGTTCAACACCCAGGGTTCGGAGGTCCGCTGCTACGACGACGACGATGACGACTCCAGCGGCGAGAGCGGCCGCGAGTACGAGGATGCCGACGCCGGTGACCGCCGCCGCGCCCGCGACTTCACCGTGCCCCGCTTCTTCTCGCAGGGTACGCGTCCTCCTCGCTTTTCATCCTTCCCCAGTTTCTTTGCGTCGTTCGTGCGAACGTTGTGGGGGTGGTAAATCAGGGTACTTGACTGACAGTTTTCGCCATTCTTGTTTTTTCCAGACCTGCTCGACCCGTTCGGCGCGCCGACGAGCCTGGGCCGGCTGCTGGCCCTGATGGAGGACGCGTCCGGTGCCACCGGCTTCTCCTCCGCGGCGTCGGCGTTTCCTCGGCGCGGGTGCCTCGTGACGAAGGAGGACGACGACGCGGTGTACCTGAAGGTGGCGATGCCGGGGCTGGGGAAGGAGCACGTGAAGGTGTGGGCGGAGCAGAACAGCGTGGTGATCAAGGGGGAGGGCGAGAAGGAGCCCTGGGACGACGACGACGCCGCGGTGCCGAGGTACAGCCGCCGCATCGAGGTGCCCGCCGACGCGTTCAAGATGGACAAGATCAAGGCCGAGATGAAGAACGGCGTGCTCAGGGTCACCGTGCCCAGGCTCAAGAAGGAGGAGCGCAAGGACGTGTTCCAGGTGACGGTCGAGTAGGGAGGGAGGCGGATCGAGAGTAGTCCTAGTCCTAGTAGTAGTAGTAGTGATGCTAATGGTGGCGAGGGCCGGTGCGAGTGAAAGAGTTGAGAGACGCCTTGTTCATGTGGTGATGTCTGGTGTCTTCGTTGCCCTGTTTTGGTTCTCTGATCGTCTTCTGCGGTAGTTTCTGACCGAGTGGTGGTGAAATTGGTCATGAACCCTGTTAATTTCGCCTTGATGAACTGCTTTGGTGGTGAAATTGGTCATGAACCCTGTTAATTTCAACTGGATGAACTGCTTTGGTGGTGAAATTGGTCACGTACCCTGGTTATTTTGCCTGGATGAACTGCTTTGGTGGTGAAGTTGGTCATGAAACCCTCTTACTTTCGTCTTGATGAACTGATTTGGTGGTGAAATTCAGTTGATTTCGACAAGATGTACTGATTTGGTGATCTAATTGTGTTGATTTCATGATTGTGGTGATAAATGGGACTGGTCGATGGTTGTTGTTCACTGTTATGTAAAACTCTTGCCTTTATCCTGTTTTACACTTGGCACAACCTGCTCTACCAGTTCGTAATTGTAGTGTTTGCATGATCTCGTATGAACAGCCACACGGTGGTGGTGGTGGTGAAACTGGTCATGAAAACTTTGTTGATTTCTGAAGTAAATTGGGCGTGATGAACTGCTTTGTTGGTGGTAAACTGGTAGTTACTGATTGATGTTTGTTAATCAGTGTTCCCTGAATTGGTGCATTTATCCTTTGTTTCACTCCAGTAGCTGTAGCTTTTGGGCAAATTCACTCCAGTAAACTGGTAGTACATGATTGCAGTTTAACAATGGTGCGAGCAGCCATATGTTCTCGGTGAGAAACGGAACAGAACTGCAATATACATCGACCAAAATCATCTAGACCAAGGGACTAACTTTTTTTGCCATATTCTGCTTTTCACTGCACTTTTTTTTCTCACTTCACAGAGAGGATTAACGAGCAAATCAGGAATTCCATATTAGTGCAATGTTTCTCAATATACTGTTGTACAGTTCCTCCCCCAGGCTCATTCATTCACTCAAAATGCCAAAGAATTCGGAACTCTTTTAAGGAGTAACCAAAAATCTGATGTGTCAAGAAATCTGACATGTTTCATCTATATTCCTCTTCCCTTTATTTGTCTCACTTACAAGAGGCATTTAATTACTACCAACGTTACTAATGCAGCTACATCTAAACCCTGTACAGCTATGCTCTATCCTCATGCTGCAATCTTTAAGCAGAAACTATCCTCACTGAATGTTAGCAACAAGATGTTTCAGCTATTACCGTCCTCTTTATTGGTCCTACTTACACGTGTCAAGCTTACAAGCCGCGACTACATCTAAACCACTCTACAGCAGCTCTCATCCTGTGACTACGCTGCCATCTGTGATTCTTTGATACATTCACAACTTATTCCGGGAAGAGAGCTGGGCAATCCGCCAACGGAACATTGGACCATAACATCATCTGTAATGTTGTGGAACTTTATATCAGTGTGCACCGTCCTTTGCTCTATGTACCTGCGGATAATGAGCAGGGTTGACAAAGGCCGCTAGAGCTGTGGTCATGATCAGATGCTAACAGCAGAATCATCCTTTAATTGGCAGAAACAATCAGGAAGAGGGTTCTCATAAAATGCCTCCTCTGATCTAAACCTATCGCTCCCTTTTGTTCCTGACACGGGACCTTTACGCTTACGAGGAGAACCTTGTCTGAAGAGCAGAAAAAGAACAATGTAAGACACATAGATTCGAAACAAGTTCTTCTAGCTCTCGTTCCTTGTTCAATACCTTTTCCTGTGCATTTCTGCTATCCTTTGAGATAGCGCATCCCCTTCATCGAGTAATCCACTGTCAACTTTATCAAATAAACGAACTAATGCTTTCCTGAACATAGAAAGAACACCATTAGACCGAGAAGGGAAGAGTGCCACGATTTACAGACAAGTGCTCGTTGTGGTTTCACCTGTCAGGAATGACCGTTTTCCTGTGGCCGTGAAAACGCCGATGACCAGCAACAGCCCGCGCCATGTTCCCAGAATACGATGGAATAAACACATCACTCTCCACGGAAACAATGTAATCCAAAGATGCCATTTGAGAAGCATATTGGCTGAATGGTCGCAGTTCCTCAGCTGATGCGAGTTTCTCCTGAAAATGGAGAGGACGGCATATGTTGACTGAACAGCGTGCTGTTACAAAGCAACAGAAAAAACAAAACAGCAGAGTTCATACCTTGTTCATCAGAATTGGGAATCGTGATTGCAAATCAATCATATGAGTTTCACCTCCATATATCTCCCCTGCAGCTATGTAAACTGGGGTGCTTGATGGATATCCTAAGGCAGAAAGAAATATACCGACTTCCTTTGGTGTCAGGGGGCAATGACCATCTGATCTTTGTTCTAACGGATCAATATCTTTCACCTTCCAGTAGGTTGTGTTCTCTCTGTAGCAGGAGAAGGATTCACTTAAAAATATACCGGCGAGTTCATATAACCAAGAAGGTACAGACAGTGCAATGAATAATAGTACATATATTTTAAGGCCTTGCCTGATGCTTGTGAGCTCATCTGATTCAGTCTGTGACAGACCATACGTGCACCCACTAAAAGCAAGCATATCCTTCTCATACCGTAAATGCAACGCAATATATGGTCCAAATGATTTCATCCTTTCCACCAATAGCTGCAAATTGGTTGTTATTACTTGTCAATGCTTCTCTTAGAAGTTAGAAATAGAATAGTCTATGTTTCACCGTGATGGACATTGGATAAGGATTTACATTGCCTAAAGCTTCAATTGGGGGAGCATATCTAAGTGCCTGGAAAAAGACCCGGCAGCGAAGCTTTTGAATATCAGGAGGGAGGAAGTTGTTTGCAAGGCGAGAATCTGACTTAGCAGCTCGAATAACCTGATGCAGATCTTTCGTCAGAATAACAGTTCCAAATAGTTTCATCCAGCAACTAGAAATGATGAGTACACAACTAAAAAGGGGCAGTAGCTGTCGAATCAAAACCTGACGGTGCTCCCATAGTGGAGAAATCTCATCCTGATAATAATCTACTCCAGACCAACTCTTGAAGTGCCTAACAGACTTTGGTGCTTTCACCAATTCATTTGGCAATCTTTTCTCAACTTTCACATCATTTACCAAAGAGCGTATAAAGTGTTCTTCATCAAAGACATCTGAAAAGTTACTGATATTGAAAAATACAAATATGATCCTGTCAGTTTTGATCAGTGGGAAGGGCTCAGAGCAAAACCATCCAGTGTTTACCTTTTGTCGAGCCAAAACGATTTCTTATCAAGTTCTGGAATTATGAGTGTAGCGTTGAGTATACGTGCAACTGCTACCATGTCACTGATCTGCCACAAAAATAAGAATGCATTAGTGAAAGTGTGTGGATCTTGCATTTAAGGGGAACCTTCCCATGATTCAATTGATGATTAATTTGGTACAACAAGACACATAGAAATTATAAACAAAACAGAAGAAAGACCAATGAACACATGTTTCCTCTTCCCTATCTTGCTCAAGTCACATCACACACGTGTCATGATTTTTTTTTTTGATAAAGAGCATATATTAATTGGGAGTGCCTAGATCTCAGGCGCCTGAGAACTAGTTATGTCTAAGTCGCTGATGTCATCCTAATATTTGTGTTAATTCTCAGTTACAACCTAGTTGCAACTCATAAGATTTGTTATAGTTCTCAGTTACAACCTAGTTGCAACTCATTAATTTCTCAGTTACACCCGAGTTGTAACTCATGTGTAACTTCCATTTTGCACGAATCACGAGATAAATCAAACGGTGAAAGAGACGACTGAGACTTAAGAAGTTCTCAGGCGCCTGAGAACTAGCAAATCCGATATTAATATCACGGAGATACCAACACACATGTTATGCTAATTACTAAGAACAGGAGGGACATGATAATTACTAATAACAGGAGAAACATCCAACTTGCAAAAGGATATGCAGTCTCTCGCCTAAGCAAAACCAGCAAATCCTGTCAACCCATAAGGACCTACAGGTATTGATGTCAGTTATCAGTTATCTAACAGGCTGTATGCTCAAAAAGGATGCCTTCACATTTTTGTATCATCTGACAAACCAGGCACCTTTCTTTATCAGGTATACAGCTTTCTTAAATGCCATAAATGAAATACAAGATAGTGACTAAAGTGATGGCGAAAATCCGACAAATAACAAATTATCATCGTTTATAACGGTGAACTAAATGACACACCAGGACAAGAAATCCAGAAGAGTGCTGACAGCATTCACCCACCAATCCTATTCAAGACTTATCCTGAATGCAGTCTGGGCCATTCATGTCACTTCCACCGATAACTTGGTAAAGCAATAACAACTTGAAAATAAAAGAGTTCGAGACCACACCAGTTCAAGCTTAAGGAATATCTCTAAATGGGGGTGAAAGATCAGTACGACAAGAGTCCAGCACCGAAGATAGTTGAAGCACCAAAACACTGCCCACAAAAGCCGGGTGTCTACACTAGCACCAGAACCACCACAAGCATTGACTAGAGGATAGAAACACCACCACCCACAAATTGATGACTAAATGCTCAGCTCTGATCGAACACCCCACATGCAAGCACGCTAGTTCCCAGCACGCAAGTCAACACATCTAAATGCAAACTAGACCATTATTCGTATGCCACGGCAGCTAGGGAATTTTTTACCAGGACACACCAATCACTCACCCCAGCGCGCATCTGGTTGAGCCCGCCATTGGTGTGCACGAGCAGGTACCCCCTCGATGCCCCCGGACCTGAAAGACGAACCGATCAGATATCCAAGGGTGTGCTACGAGAATGTGAAGATTCTACTGCTAGATGAAGTGGCAGTGCGGCGCATACCCTTGTACTCCGGTGACGGCGAGACGCAGGGCACGAACCGGCGCGAGGGCGCCGGCAGCCACAGCCTCTTCTCCGCCGCTTCGTCTGTGGCGCCGTCCAGCTGTTAAATCTAGAGATTAATCCCCAATGTCACGGAACTTGGATGTAACAGAGGAAAATGGGACGGTAAAAGGGTGCGCGTCTGCGGGCGGGGGGGGGGGGGGGGGGGGGGGGGGGGGGGGGGGGGGGAATCACCTTCCGTGAATGCGGCGAGGCGCGCTGCGGCGGCGCGAACTCCTGCTCCCAGCGCAGCTCCTCGCCCTCGCGCGGCTGCTGCGGCATCGAGACGGCGGCGGCGGCGATTCGTTAGCACACGCCCCAGAGAGAGAGAGAGTTCAATCTGAGAGGGAGGGAGGAGGGTGGTAGAGGAACCCGGACCCGCGCGTACCTTGGCCAGGCGGTAGGGTGCGCCGGACGAGGCGGACGCCGAGACGTGGAGGGCGACGGCGAGCAGCGTGGCCGCGGCGCCGGTCGCGGCCAGGGAGAGCAGCCACCACCGCACGGCGGCACGCCGCCCCGCTGACCTCCCCTTGCGCCGCAGCGCCATCGTGCCCTACGGCCCCGTCTCGTAACTCACTCTCGTCTCCGCCGACGGCGACTGCGACGCTTTGCTTGGCGCTGCAGCGAAGTCGGCGGGAGCGCGTGGTTCTGTTTCTGCCTTGACACGAGGGCACGGGCGCTGGGCGCTGGGCGCTGGACCTTTTTATTTTCCTCACTGGGGTGGGGCGTGTTTTGCGTGTGGAGCCGTCGATGCTTCGGTGCGGGACGGGCGCCGGGCGGTGGTGGAGGAGGAGCAGGGGGGTTTTATTCGAGAGAGGCGGGGGAGCCGGGAGCGGAGCGGATGGCGATGGGCGTTTACCACCCGCCGCAGCGTGGTTCGTGCCAGGGAGTGGGGAAGGCCGGACTGCCGGAGGCGTGTGTGTGTACGGGCGATTCACGTTGGTTTTCAGGCGATTAAACTCGTCTTTCGGCGTGGTTTAAATGGGACTTTTTCTTGTTTTTTTTTTAACGGGAGACCTTTCCTTGTTGAAACTAGGTTTAATGGGACTTTGAAACTAGGTTTTCAGGCGATTATATAGTGGTGGTACGGGGTGCTGAAGTAAACTGTACGTTGACTACCCACAAATTTTCTCATTTAAAAAAAAATCAGATGCTAACGTCTATTTATAAGTACTGATTATCCTAAATATAAAACATTTTGTAGGCTATTGGTAGGCTAAATACCCAACAAAAATGGTTTATTACATAGAAAAAGAGTAATACAACTATTGCATATCAGTCTACCACTGGTGTGGTAAAACACTCCTTAGTGCATGTATGCGGCACACCACTGGTATTTGATACCGGCGGCATGTCCAAGACACGTTACTCCGTACTTGTCATATTGACACGTCACTGGTAGTGGACATATTAGCAACCTGTCTCTATTAAGACACACGAGTAAGTTGCAAAACTTGCAAATAAAAATGTTGTCATGACACAAAAAATAGCTACGATATGGCAGCATTCATCGTTTATAATATATAACACTATTATCAATGTCAAAATTATATATTTAGTTACACATTCAAAGCCAGGCTGATTTGGTTCCACGATGATTGAAAGTAGCTTATTTAGTTCACTGCATCAAAAGAAAATTACATGTCCATCAAAGAAACAATCACTATCGGCAAATCATCCATTGATGATTTCTATAGCGAGATCATGTGCGGTTGGTACATGGGTGGAGCTTCCCTAGCAGTCATAAGCACGACTTGTCCAATCTAAAGATCTTCATTCTTGATGAAATTTTTTGACGTATCATTATTGAACGAGAAGCACTCATCTGTATCCATCGTGTACATGATGGTGCCGACATCATTATCTCCAACATATACTCCAACCAAGCCTTCATTAGGGAGGCCAAGAAATGAACGCACAATCATAGATAATTTCTGGATGCAAAATAGGAATACATCAAGAAAGGTAACTTCATATCACAAGGTTTTTCTACAAGTTATGGACACTATATAGAAGAAACATAGGACAATGTATCGTATTGTGCATGCAAAATGCATTTATGACCATATTAGTGGGAGGTAGGAGTTGTAAGAGATGTTCTTTCTCACCATCGTTAAGATTGTATTTGTGTGTTCGAAGGGGTCTTCTTCCTCACTTTCCTCGTCTTCCTCATCTTCGACATCTTATTTATCATCTTCGTCACCAACGGTATTTCTCGAAATAGGATTTTTCCCCGCTTTATAAATAAAGTCACAATTACCGAATAGATACAAGGTGGTGAGGAGAAAAAAATAAAACACGGAAAAAACAAAACTTGCCACCGAAGACGTTGAAACGATACCGAGTGGTGTCAGGGCTCCACAACAATGCCCCCAAGAGGGTAACGACGCACAACATTGCCGCCATCGAGATCGTGAGGTCAAGGGTTTTCACCCGGAGTCGTATCACGGGGAATATAACCACAACGACCCCCCTCCCCCCCCCCAAGAGGTTACGAGACCCACAGGCATCACCGTCGTTGGCGCTGAGCTTTTGCCTAGAAAAATCCTCGCATCACTCACGAGAAGTCAGCCGCCCACTAATGCATGTAAAATGTATACATAAACTTTATAGTTTATTGCCATTCCAACGTATTTGCATCATATACAATGTTATACCATATTTTACATTGATTTATGGAGATTACCAATGATCTTATTTATTTGGTTTATAACTCTTCATGACTGGAAAATTCTGTTTTGCATAATTTTAACTTTTAGATATCTAAACAGAGTAAAATAAATGGATCTGTGATTTTTCGAGAATTATTTTTCCACGAAGACAAGCATCTAGAGCACTGGAACCTCACGAGCAGAGCCTGAAGTTTCAAAAGAGACAAGATAGCGCGGTCGGGGGGGGGGCTACGCCAGCCATGCTCACTCTCTCCTAGAGTGTCCTAGCCATCCATGTTCATCCATAACTCTGAGTCTTGACCTAAAACTATAAAAGGTCCATGATGGCAACAATTTTGTGTGTACCAACTCGTTGGGACTCCGAGTGCAGAGTGTTATATCAAGCATCTTTTTTCCACAAGGGTGACTCGAGAGTTTATATCGAACTCTTGAAGAATTGGCTAGAGACTTCTTTTCTTATATTTTCAAGCAACCTACAAAACAAAGTATTTGCCTTGTGTCCCCAACTTCACTGTGTGGTTAAAAGCACAAAGTTTCGTATTAGTAAAATTTAAATAAAAATAAAATTAAATAAAAGTAAACAATCTATGACTAGGTAAGTAAAAACAATAAAGTAAAGTTCTTTTTAGGTTTTTGTTTGTGTTTGCTAATAGTAAAAGTGTTTTGTATTTTCATATTTAATTAAATCAGAAAATATAAAAGGCTATAAAATTAATGAAAAGTGGTTTCTTATGATAAAAGTGAACCATTCACGGGTTCACTTGAATACTCTCTTATAAAGTGTAACGGACATAAAACTGCTTAGAATAGATAAAATATGATGAAACTTTATTATGTGTTTGATTAGCATTCATATGCGCATCACGTCCTAGTATAAAGATGATGTAACACTTCTCACTTATATTCCTCTAGAAAGGAAAGACTACATGTAATCTAGAATAAAGAACAAACAGAGTATAGCCTTAGGTACTTTAACATGATGTTTGAATATCAAATATACTATCTTGAACAAGCAAGATTATCTTGGCTGTCACTAGATGATTATAACACATGTATTCACTTTATCCTAGTGAGATAACAAAAGAAGGTAAAAATCATAGTGGATCTCGAGTTTTCTGTCACTACCCAATCACCACCACCATGTTACTCCATCTAATACACACGCTCCCCCACACGTGTTTCTCTATACAAGTTTGATCGTAACAAGTACTTAAAAACACGATACATAATATACATCTACCAATACATCTTACACAAATTCCAATCTCAAATATCAAATCATGAAACAAAGATCTACCACATAGGAATTACTTAGATGACCATAATCATGTAGGGTAGCTCATATGGTACTAGAACGATGATAGATCAAGAGAGAGAGAGAGAGCTACTGCCACAAACACATAGTCAAGAGGTGGACTTCTTCCTCATCATCATGGAGATGATGTTAGAGAAAGTGGATATCCAACCGGCGGTGGCTCTGGAGGCGTTTCCCCCTCCAATTTTCGCTGGTTCTGGCTCTGTTTTGTTGTTTTCGTCTGTCTATTTCGAGATCGCCTAGGGGGTCTTTTTACATGCATTTTTAGGTCAAGACTTCAAGTTTGAGATGAAGATGGATGGTTGTGTATGCTCAAGGAGAGAAAGAAACCTGGTGGCGTGACACAAGGTAGGGGTCGCGCCACTAGGCCTCTTGGCTCCCCTCCCAAGGTTCTAGTGCTCCAGCTGCCTGTGTTCGTGATAATTCATCCTCGAAAAATCCTAGGTCCATTTGACTTCGTTTAGGTCCCTAAAAGATAAAAATACACAAAATAGAGTTTTCCTGTCCTGTAGAGTTATAACCCAAAAAATGGGATCATTGGTAAACCCCCATAAATCAATGTAAAATGTGGACATAACATTCTATAAGATGCAAATACATGGTAATATGTGTCAATAAACTAAAAATTTCATGTATGCGTTTTACATGCATCAGTTCCCCATTGCAATCTCAGAAGAGGCAGAGCGGAAATAAAAAAGATCGCGAAATGGAGACAGAACCAACAAAAATTGGAGGGGTAAACGCCACCGGAGCCATCCTCAGTTGGATCTCCACCCTCTCTAACATCATTAACACAGTCTCCATGATGAAGAGGGAGTACCCCCTCTGGACTATGGATTTGTGGCAGTAGCTTGATCTCTCTCACCTCTCTCTCACTTGTGTTATAATTTTTTTTAGAACCATATGAGATGCTTTACATGAGTATGGTCATGTGTGTAATTCATATGGGGTGGATCTTTGTTTGATGAGATGATATTTGAGACTGGGATTCTATTATATGTAAGATATATTGATAGATTCATATTATGTACCTTGTTCTTAAGGGATTGTTCTAATCAAACTTGTATGCAAAGGCGTGTGGTGGAACATGGGCATTAGATGGAGTAACATGGTGTTGGTGATTGCATAGTGACAGAAAATTCGAGATCCACTATGTTTTTTACCTTTGTTTTGTTACCTCAATAGGGATAAGGTGAGTGCATGTGTTATAGTCATCTAGTGGCAACAAAGATGGTCTTGTTTGGTCCAGATAACACATTTGTTATTCAAACATCATGTCAAAATACCTGAGGCTATACTCGGTTTTGTTCTTAATTCTAGATTGCGAGGAGTTTTCTCTTTCTAGAGGAGTATAACTGAGATGTGTTTCATCATCATTATATTAGGACGTGATCGCCATATGAATGTTAATCAAATACATAATAAAGTTTCAACGATATTATATCATTTATGAGAAGTTTTATCACAACCAAACTTTAGGAGAGAGTAGACAAGTGAACACATGAACACCGGTCTACTTTTTATTATAATAAACCACTTTTACTTACTTTTACCGTCTTCTACATTTTCTACAAGAATGAAATTTGAAAACATAAAAATACCTTAACTTTCCACAAGCACAAACAAAAAGCTAAAAGGAACTTTACTTTGTTTTTTTACTTTCTTGTTTTAGTTGTAGTTTACTTTACTGCTCTTTTACTTTAATGTTTTATTTAAATTTTACTAATACGAAACCTTGTGCTTGACAACCACATGGTGGAGTTGGGGGCACAACCGCACAAGACAAAAACTTTTTTTATAGGTTGTTGGAAGAGGCTAGAAGAAGGTTGTCTCTTAGATCCCCGAGAGTTTGATATAAACCCTTTGAGTCACCTTATGGAGAAAATAGGCTTGCTACATAACTATGCACTTGGAGTCCTAACGAGTTGGCACACATAGAGATGGTGTCATCAAGACAATTTTCTATCCATTACTGGGGATCTAGCAACAATATCATAGTTGTATCATCATAATATTTGTGCAAACACCAAAACTTGGAAAGGTTGCACGACTGTGAGATTTTATTAACCTTCAGATCTACAAAGCAATTTATCTTGTTTTTTCCTTTAATTTTTTTGTTTTATTTGTTTTATTTCAGTTTTGTTTTTACTTTTCCTATACATAAAAGTCCATAAAATTTAGTATAGATTTACTTTTTTTTGCAATCATGGGAGAAATAACTACAAAATTATGTGACTACACCAATGTTCCTAATGATCAGTTTACTACTAAGCCTATCACATCTCCTGAAATAATAGTCGTTTCTTTTAAAGTTAGTCCTAGGCTACTTAATCTTATTTATAAATAACAATTTGGAGGTAGTGCTAGTGAAGATGTATCTATGCATTTACACTTTTGTGAAATTTGTGATATGCAAAAAATAAACAATGTGGAAAGTGAGATTGTCAAACTTAAACTATGCTCATTCCCACTTAGATACAAAGCTAAATAATAGCTATTAAGAAATAACATACTATCTTTTAAATAAAATGATAATAGACACGTAGCTACAACTTGTAAAAGAATTATAATTATGCTTAGAACTTTTCCATTAGATGGTATGAATGAATGCACCGTTTTACATTCTTTCTATAATGGTTTAAACTACATGCCAAGAAGTATGTTATATTCTGCTACAGGAGGTGCATTTATGACTGATACGTCCAATTTGCATCACTATTCTATATCATAATTTGCTGCTATTTATTGATATATTTTATATTAAGAGGTGATACTTATGTCATTTCATCTATTTTTGCATGTTGGATGATTCTTAGAGGATGAACTGCCGGAGTCAGGATTCTGATGGAAAAAGCGGTGTCTAGATGCCATTTTTGTGAAGATCGGAAAAATACTAGAAAATACACGGAAAATTCTATTTTTCCAGAAGACAAAGGATGATAGAAGGGGAGGCTGAGATGGGCCACAAGGGGCCGACACCCCCAGGCGCGGGCCACCATGGCCCACCTCCTGCTCCGCCCTCTCGCCTATATCTTTCTCCCGAAACCCTAAATTTCGGGGAAGCGACCACAGAAAGATTCCGCCGCCTCTACGGGGCGGAAACTACAGATAGAGAAAAAGCTCTCCGACGGACAGATTTCTGTTGGGGAAATTTCTTCCCGGAGAGGGGATATCGTCGCCATCAACACCGTCATCAAGCTAGACTTCATTGGGATCATCATCATCATCCATACCACCATCTCCACCAGCACCATCATCACCACTCCATCCCGTTGTAACAATTGTGTTGAACCTTGCATAGTTTTTAGGGGAAACTTTCCCGGTGTTAATTACTTTTGTAGTTGATGCTTATGAGTAGAACCATTTAATTATTGTCTATGTTCAGATTGTTATTCATCATTATATCATCTCTGATCTTGATCCATATGATGTCTCGTGAGTAGTTCGTTTAGTTCTTGAGGACATGGAAGAAGTCATGTTGTTAGTAGTGGAATTGTGTTGAGGTATTATTCAATGGTTCAGTATTTAAGTTGTGGTGCTATTCTTTTAGTGGTGTCATATGAACGTCGACTAAATGATACTTCACCATTTATGTGCCTAGGGGAATGCATTGTGTATTTGGCTACTAATTGTGGGGTTGCCGGAGTGACAGAAACTTGAACCCCCGTTAGGAAACCTTTGCATAAGGGAGTGTAGGATCTCAGATTTTAAGGCTGTGGTTAGTTTTTTTTATCTTAATTACTTTCTTGTAGTTGCGGATGCTTGAAAGGAGTTTAATCATAAGTATGTATTAGTCCAAGTAAGGTCGGTACATTAGCACAGGTTCACCCACACTTGACAGTATTCCCATGTGTCCTCGAGAAAGTTTGGTCCTCATAAGTATTATCACCGGTTTGTCCTTTGCTAAGAAAGGATTGGACCACTTACTACAATTATTTGTTGTCTTTATTTACTTGCACTTTATTTCTTTGCTTTACCAAAAAAACCTAAAAATCCGTTTGTTAAGTATTTACAGAGATTTCCTGCTCCAAACCACTAGTCAACACCTTCTGCTCCTCGTTGGGATCGATACTCCTATTTATCGAAAGTACTACGATACACCCCCTATACTTGTGGGTCATAAATGACTAAACTATTCTTTTTATAATGATTTAAACTACATGTCAAGATACTATGAGTTCTCAAGGTCTTGTTCGACATAATCTTACACCAAGAAAATTCTTTCCAAGATTCGATAAACCTATATATTCTAGGGAAAAACAAGCTATACTACATTTGTAAACCGGATGGAAGGTATCAAGAACGACATGGGAATCACTAAAATAACGTTCATTAGGACAACTTGTATATTGGGTCAATGGATTCAGCTCTCACTGATATGGGGTTTTGTGAAACATTTTCTCATCTAACCGATCATCATTTATAGATGAAGAATGCAATGGTAATTTGATGCATTTAAGTTAGCCAATTTGCTGTATTGTTGAAACTAAAGATGTGCTATGTGCAAACATAAGCTGTATTTTCTGCATTTCAATTATCAACATGATCAAGTCATATCTAAGGAGGAATCCAATGAGGTGAGACTTTGCAATGATCTACGGAGCTAAATTTACATTTATTTATGTGTGCTACTTGCTAAGATATGCATACCGATTTAATATGTTGTATTGTATTTGCAGTATCCATCTCAATCGGATCAGTCCACACTTACAAAGTTAGAAAATGCTCATGAATCATCCCATTTGCTCAAAACTTGCTCTGATGTATGCAGCTGAATTTTATAATATTGTTATATATATGTTGTTTGACTGTTTGCTAAATTATGCTTGCTGACTAACTTAGGTGCAACACAATTTTACACTATCTAATCAATTTTCATCTCTCAAGAGGTAAGAGGCGTCTTATTGGTCATGTTAGCTCTGTATGCATCTTCAAGACAAAGAGAAATCTTAGGACAAGACTATTAGGCATCTCCGGAACACAATGACATGTTGGTGGCTGCGAAAATAGCCATATTTCTTTGCATTTAAATCACGTTTTTAGTCAATCAAATGACCAAGAATCCCTCTAACCTTGCTACTAATGACTAATTATTGCAAATATGTGCAATCCTTTGTTTTAAATTGTGTTGTACAAAAAAAAAACACTTTTAAGGCGAAATCAGGAGCAGCTAATAAAAATTATGGCATTGCCTACATAACCAAGTCAACTGGGGTAAAGAAGACCTTCTGGAGGCTTAATGACCTATGGTATGGGCACGTACCAGGTGGCGACGGCTTCGTCAGATCAAACCCTATAATTTTCATAAAAGCGTATATGTATATTTTTTGAGACTCCAGACGTCGTGTAGAGATCCCCGCCATTTTTAGATTTCATCACACCACCACCTAAGGCCATGTTTGGCAACGGTGTATTTGTGAGTATTTCATAGTATTTTCTCAAAGGGATTGGGTGAAAATACTCTTGTCACCCAAAACACTTTATTACACCACAATCCCCTTTCTTACGAATATTCTCCATTGATTTTTTCGGTTTGGAAGGAGGGGATAATTCTACAACCAACTTGTGCATAATATACAACAAAATTTTCAATTTCCACAGCAGAGAATAACTTGCACTATTGATCAGGTAGTTGTGACGATGGAAATTGAACTCGCAAGAACAGCAGTGCAGGTGTTTATGACAATATCGACTACTGCAATATACCATTCTCAGATGCAATCGTGAAGCTACAAAAAGTAACAAACCAACCTGGAGCAATATGTGCAGTGGCGTTCTTGCGTCTCCACGGGATAACAACCAGCTGGGGGCACTCTGTACGTACTGCAGGGCAAACAAAGGTGCAGTGGTAGCGACACAGAAGAATAAATGGGCGGCGTCAGAGAAGTAGTCGGCGGCAGACAGACAAGACATACTCATCGGCGGCGGCGGCGCCAGAAATCGGTGGCATCGGAGAAGAAATAGGCGGCAGTCAGAGAACAAATCCTCGTCAGCGGCGGTGGCGGAAAAGAAGTCGGCAGCCGCGCAAGCGCCGGGAGTCGTCGCTCCGCTGCACGGCCGTGCGACGCGGCGTGACCTGAGAGGAGTAAAAAACGCGAGGTACACCGAGCGTCTCCGATCCGCTTCAACCCGACGTGTTATGTGGGGGTTTGTTTCTAAGGGTATTGGGTTGGGCTGGTAAAATACACTAAAATCCACTTGAAAACCAGCCTGCCAAACAAAGCCTAAGGAGATCCACCGCCATAGTTCATCCTTTCCATCCTCCATTCACTCCATAGCCATAACCATCATCTTGTACTTAAGATCTTCCTGTGAATTGGCGACCATTGTAAGTATATTTGATTTTAATCTAAGTATTTTGCACAATATTCTCTATTCTTGATCTTATTGTTATGGGTGAGTAGTTTTCACGGGCTGCAGGTTAGGGTGGAAAACCTCACAGCGATTATGTGCATCTAATTTATGAAAGTATTGCGTGTTGATTGAATAGAGATTTGTATCTTTGTTCCTTGTCTTGATTTATGGACTTGTAGGTACCTAAGATCCCGCGGCTTGATAAAGGGTCGAGGTGAGATGAGGGGTGAACGGCGATTTCATGGGAAACCCAATGACAACAAGGGGAGTACGATCTTCGTTTAGGGACCCATTTGAGAATAACAGCAACATTACTTCTTAAGGTTTTGATATGTAATTTAGTTAATAATTATTATAGCCCGGTGCTTCGTGGTATAGCGGTTGTGTCAAAAAATTATTTCTATGTCTATGACTCGCAGGGGCTTTAGTATAGGATGTGCTGCCCATAATTTTTATATTTGTTCAATCATTACATAGAAATGAGCGTATTATTATCTTTATCTCATATGATGTACAGCTACAGGTTAATATTCAACCCTGGCCTGTCCATCTATTGCAACAACCAATGATTAAAAGTAAACTAGAAAGGTTCGGTAAATGTAAGATAAAACAAACAAGTCTTATAGACATGTCTAATTTATTTTTCATTTAGCATTATTTTCTAAGATTCTATTAAACCTATGTCTAATAAGAAAAAAAATACTATACTATATCCATAAATTCGGATCAAAGGTATCAAACGTCAACAGAGAGATTAGACAACTCAAAGAGAAGGTGGACACATCCGCTATGGGTACCAGTCAATTCACTATAGGGTTGAATATAATAATTTCAGTTGCCTTTGATGTTGCTATTAAATTCCAAAAGTTTGTGTACGAGCCTTTGATGTTGCTAGAGATCAACAAGTTGTTTTCACTGCTGGACGCACAAGCTAAAAAATTTGGTAATGGGCTATACAAGCAGATAAAAACCTTACTGGAATTCAAGATCGTCACACATGCTCTTAAAAGCCTAATCACGCAAGAGATGACTCTAACCTTGAGCCATATGATTATAAAGACAAGGATAACCCTTACAAATGCGATAGTGCTAGTTTCTTATGGGAAAATTTTGGAATCTCTTCCAAGGATGATGTTGTTAAGTTATGGGTTAATCAAGGTTTTCTATTTTGTTAGGTTTATGTAATACTATGGAACCGATAGTTACATATGTCATATTTATACGTGTTGTGAACTTGTGATGATATTTGAAGCACTATGTAGAATTTATATTATGAATATTTGTGATCTCTACTAATTAAGTTAACCCTAAATATAGAAACTGCAAGCTAAAATGCTGCACCGAAAAAGTTCATTGCGAACACTAAAAATTGTGTCGTGAACGGGTATATAGGACGACACCGAATTGTGCTGGACACACACAGCTGCCATGACACCTAGGTTGTGCCATCCCACAATGGGCCGCGACGTTATACCATAGCTACCGTGCAAGCACTACCTAGGCGGATACGGAAACGCCATGAGAAAAAAAGTGCCGCCTATGGTTTTTTCTTGACGCAGTTATCCCTAGTGGTTGTTTTTTGCCGCACCAGCATGATCATGATGATTAGGCGTGTACATCAACGTTTATAAGCGCCAGATCCCACCGTTTGTGATGTAATACATGATGTCCTTCCTCCTCCTGGAATCCTCCTCGTGGCCTCTGCGTTGCCACCATGGCTGTCAACCCCATCACCAAAGCCACTCCTGACCTCCACCAGCTAGCCACGTGCCAGATCGCGTTGTTCTCCACTGTGTCAGATCGCCGCCACCACAAGCACACCTAAGTTGCGCAACCACCCCACATCCAGAGCTACGCCCCCATAGTGGCCATGTCATGTTACGTTACCACCGCATGAGTAGGAGGAGAGGCCCCGCCGTCATTCCCTCCCGGGCTTTGCCCAGAGGCGCTTTCAGGCGACATGGGGAGGGGATCAGGAGCTAGGGTTTCCAACTGGAAATTATCAATACACAATAGCTATTCTCTCATGTTCACGTTCATCTACTTCGTTGTTCACCCGTTTCCATGTAAAAGCCTTGCACCCGGTACGATGCCTTCAAAATGTAACTGTTGCGTCCGTTGTTTGTGCTTAGGCCATCTCCAACGGAGGCCCCCAAACGGACAAATCCGGCCTGATTGGACAAAATCGGACAGAGAGCAACACCCAATGGGCTACCTCAAATATAGTTTTGTCCGGAAAATGGTCCGCAAGAAAGGCCACCAGGCCCGCCATCTTCCTCTCCACCACCACACGCCAAGAAGGCCGTCGGGCTACAGCACGCGCGCCTCCCGCCTCGCCGCTCCTCCCTTGGTTGCGCACGCCTCCCGTCCCGCCTCTCCGCGCCTCTCCTGGCTGCATGCGCCTCCCGCTACGCCTCGCAAAGCCTCTCGCGGCTGCGCACCCAGCCGCCTCGCCGCTGCCAATCTCGACAAGGAGCGCCAGGAGGAGAACGAGCGCTTCCTCGCCAACCAGAACAAGTTCGACACCAATGAGATGGCAGTGAATGCCACCAAGCATGCTGTCAACATTATCAAGTAGGAGGCGATAACCGCCACTTTCAGCGGCACCGCCGCTTTCGATGGCGTCGTCGCTCTTCCCGGCCTGGCCATGGCCGACACGTCCTCTACAAACTCCACCACTTCCACGCCTAGCGGTCGGCCACCAGGTCAGCCCAGGACGCCAGGCCCGCGCACGCCCTCGCTTGGAGGTCACACTAGGAACGTGGCTTCGCTCTCCCGGTTCGTCCACCACCCTCCCCACGGCGTCGCCGGAGGCGGGAGAGCTCGCCATCGACCTAAATTGCAATCCAACGACCGCGGACGCAACCCCGGAGGCGTCGAAGAAGAACGAGGGCGTGTGCAGGCCTAGCGTCCTGGGCTAACCCGAGTTGCATACGAGGTATATCAAGGTGAAGGAGGCCAGCGCCAAGGCTAGGCTAATGGAGATCGAGGCCAAGGCAAAGACGAAGGAGACCGAGGCTAGGTCTAGGGTGTTGGAGGAATAGGCGAAGGCCAAGGAGGCCGAAGCCAAGATCATGACCGAGAAGTATGCCATCATGCTCACCGACTTAGATAGCATCGGCGACCCCAATCGTAGGGCTTGGGTCGCGAGGAGGCAGCAGACCATCCGGGCTCGTGATGCCTGAAGGGCAATGGCAACAGCGAATGCAACTTTTTAACAGAGAGTGTGCCCTTTTTTGGACATTGTGTATTATATTGCCTACTTTTGCACATTTCATATTCATTGGCCACTAGTTGGTGATGTCCAAAGGGCGATGAACACGTCTGCCATACTATTTTATACTCCCTCTGTTTCAAATTACTCCGCCGGCGCGCTTATGTAGGTGAACTAGTACTCCCTCATTTTTCATTCAAAAAAATCCTCGAATTTTTGAAATAGATAGTATGAAATATGTACTATGTATACCAAAAATTCTAAGAATTTTTTGATGAAAAATGAGAGAATACTAGGCCACCTAGGTAAGCGTGCGCGCGGAGTAATTTGAAACAGAGGGAGTAGTTATTTTGTATGTTTTATTTTATCAATTTAACTGTTTAATAATTGGCAATGTCTTGCACAATGATATGCCAACAAACGCTAAAACAGATAGATGGATCGTATCGCGAGACAAGGTTGGCCGGCTAAGCCAAGCCAAACGGACCGCTGGGATCAGCCATTTGGATCGGTCCGGTCAAGATGCGACGTGACCAATGTTGGGCGTGAGAGCAGAGCCAATGGCATGCCGGCCTGCTGAACCCGTACCGGGGAAAGATACCGCGACGGCAGCCGTGCAGAACTCAACACGTACACGTACGGCGCTATATATACCGCGCGGCCTTTTCGAGTTTTCGATTCCTTCGGTCGCTCGGGCCTCGGGGCCGACGGCGATCTCTCTGCCTTCGCTTGCCGAGCCTGAGACGAGAGTCAAAGGAGTGCCAGAGCGCGCAGCCTATTCTTTCTCCGCTGGTTCACGTTAGTTCTCTGTCCAGAAATAACTGACTTAAGTTCGTCTAAATTTAAATATATTTAGAATACATTTCAGTGTACAGATACATTTAAATCTAAACAAACTCAAAGTCAGTTATTTATAGATGGAGAGATAATAAATACAGTGTCAACTCGTACTGTAGCTAAAATTCAGAAGCAGAAAATTAGAGGTAAGAAACTGCCAGTGACGCAGGTAATATATAAACCAGTGCCGGCACAGTCCCTCTGTTTCTCTGCTTCAAAAAAAAAAAAAAAAGAGAGTCCCTCTGTTTATCCCTTTCCAACAGCAATCATCCGTTCGATCTGCTGGCGCGGTCCTGGACCTCACTCGCCGGGACGCTCCGTCCGTGGCCGCGTGTGCCGACGCCACCATCGTTGTCCGCATCGCTCACGGCCGAAACCGCGCAGGCACAGGAGGCCCGAACCCGGGGCGCCACCCCGACGAGACGACACGCCGCCCGTGTTCTAGGGTACTAGCCGAAACAGCCGGGGCCGTTCAACGGAGTTCGTTTCCCCTGCCACTGCCACTGCACGAGCTACTATCAGTGTGGTGTTGGGATCTGCCGCGCGCGTGCCCCGCGGCAAAGCCTCGCAATCATCGCCAGAAGGTCCAGTGCACTTGAGCGCAATCATGCGGGTTCCTGTGCCCCCGTGAACGAATGGTACAGCTGCGGTGCACCACGGAACCGTGGGGCAGGACGCATCGCATCGACCAGGCCGATGTGTGCGCTGCGTAGTTTATTAGTACGAGTATTACACGAGTCGACCGATGCGTGCGCCGCGCCAGCGCGCGCATCAACGCGGCGCGGTGCCGTGCCGTGCCCATCGCGGCGCCCATCTCCGCTCGCCCCGAGCGAACTAGGGTATCCGTAAACAAAAGCCGCTTGTAGTACTTGTACCACTATACTCTCGCGGATCTCTGAACTACGGCCGGCGTCGCCAGGTGGTGCCGCCAGCGGCCAGCAAAGAGCTCCACGTGCTGCTTATGATA
Organism: Avena sativa; assembly: GCA_916181665.1. NCBI lineage: Eukaryota > Viridiplantae > Streptophyta > Magnoliopsida > Poales > Poaceae > Avena > Avena sativa. Next base: position 89,187,232 of record OV702285.1, on the reverse strand, counting down.
GGATCGCGTGTGCCCTGTCTCGTGCCTGTTGACCTTCAGGCGTAGCGCGGTGTGCCTCGTCAGCGATCGTCGCGCACTGCCCTGTCCGCGGCGTACATGTATACGCAACACGGCAGCAGATAGATGCACGTGGGGGCATCATCGGTCGTGTTAAAGACTTAAGGGTAGTCGAATTCGTCATCCAAATCTCACCCATTAGATTTTATCGGCATACATATACACTTAACTTAAGTAGGAGTATATACCTAGTATCATACTAGGTACTACTCCATCTGTCCTAAAATTCCCTGCATTTTGGATTTAGTCAATGTCAAACTTTGTAAACTTTGACCAAATATATTGAAAAATATATATACACCTACTCCCTCCGTTCGGAAATATAAGACATTCTAGCTTTGTGAAACGAATGTATCTAGACATCTTTTAGGGTATAGGTTCACTCCGAACCTCTACGAACCTATACACTAAAAGACGTCTAGATACATTCGATTCACAAAGCTAAAACGGCTTATATTTCCGAACAGAGGGAGTATAATAGAACATAAGTACCATTAGAATGTCATAAGATATAGATTTTCATAATATATATATATATATATATATATATTCGGTGCTATAGATGTTTATAGTTTTTTCTATATATTCTATCAAACTTTATAAAGTTTGACTTTGACTAAACCCAGAATGCAGGATATTTCAGGACGGAGGGAGTATATGTATACGATACTACCAGTAACTAAGACTTTAATTATTCTACTAGAACGAAGGGAGTAAAATAAAAAAGATTTCAACTAAAATCGAACAAGTCCACAAAACCAACCTCAAAAATCAGAGATTCCAACCTCACAAACACCACCTTTTCGAATACATCAAACACAACTTTCTAAAAAAAAAAAAGAGAAAAACTTTCCGAAGAAGTTCACGCTCGCGAATGATGAATCATTTCTAAAGAAAAGCCAATGATATATCATGCTGCATCTACTAGAGTACCTTTGGACCAAGATCGGAGAGCACGGAGTATCCGAGTAAATAAAAGTGGACTAGAACGGCGAGGAGTAAATAGCACTCTTTCCTCCTACTGCTAGAACTAGTGAGCAATTCGGTCGCACGCACTGCCTCGACTGACCGATCGATTGGTCATTTACCAGTGGATTGCTGCACTAGGGCATGGACCAAGCCAACATTATGACGATTGGGGCAACATGTGTAGCTGGCATGCGTTCAGACGCGGGCTAGTCGGAGAGGTCAAAAGGTCGCCACGATCATGGCACCTATTCTTGCGTCACGATTTCTCACTGTAATATGAGCTGCGAGAAAGCGGAGAATAGGTCTTACCTCATGAATGGCGCCAGGATGCGCTTGTACTAGCTCATATCGAAAATGGGGGAAAATGGGCGCGAGGGACAAGCTTGTAGCTGAGATCGGAAATGTGGACGTATTTACAGACCTCTCCACCTAATTTACCGTACTTCTACTTCGCCAAAATATAGTGCATATGAGTTGTTTTCAAAGTAAAACGATGTAGAGTTTGATTATTGTAGGAAAAAATATCAAACCAGTCAATATCATTAGAATTTATCATGATGTATATTTTTATATGGTGTATGTTTTTTCTGAAACTTTTATATGGTGTATGTTTGGTATTGTAGATACAAATAATTTTCACAATAAGCTTGGCCACCTTACAAATAATTAAGAGACCTATGCACGGACGATCAGAACAATGTTTTTTCGTGAAACTTGTGTACGGACGTAGAATGTATGCATGTACACTTGGATATATTTTAAAGAATTCACACCCTTTAAAATATGTTTTGGAAGTGGGTGCACCTACATCTTCGAGGCAAAGTGGATTTCCCTCCTTGTTGTCTCTTCTTTTTTTAAACTGTTTTAAAACATTGCCATACTTTCTTGTGCGGGCGTTTGCCGCAAACCCCTGGCTTGTAAGATTTCAAGTGGGACGGGCCTGCCATTTGTCCCGCTTCTCATCCCACCAAGAAACCTCCACCTATCCCGCTAATCAAGTCCACTTAACCCATATGGGATGAAGCAAATTATAACCACCTATCCCACTTAAATCCTAGATTGTTCTTTATGCTTCTCTCGTGTTGTTCCTCATCCGAATTTCTTCCTATGACTCGCTGTCAGGTAGACACGGTCGCCGCTATGGATCCACGGCCCGTCGACGACTTTAGGCATGGCGTGGAGACGACCACCGTGGAGGCATGTGGACCGGGGTGTCCCACCAGGAGGTTGGACTGCCACACGAAGGCATCGTCATCGAGGCAACACTACACCGATTACTTTTGAGTATTCATGGGTCCCATGGGTCCAACTTATCCCGTTTCGTAAGCTTCTATAAGACCATGTGTAAGTCCGACCGACAAGATTAGGCGGGACGCGGGTTGAGCTTTCTCGGTCTTAGTTGGTATAACTGTTTTTACCCTAGTGGTTGCTTGGTGTCAAAAGTGTTCTGTTTGTTTCAGGAAGATGAGTACTTTTCATGTTACAAGATGAAATTTATCTCAAGGTGGAGTTTATTGATTTGTGATCCAAATTCATATAAGGCTAACTTTTGACAGAGCAGAGCGAAACCCCTCTCGTCGGGATGCTTGAATCGAACCGGTTCAGATTGTCACCGATCTAGGTCACCACCCATATACTTGTAAGCCGCCGCATGAGAGAAATTGAATTTGTGTAAATACTCGTGATATATTAATGTTTGCTCATGATTTTTCATGTTGGCTTGATCCATTTCATTTATTTTCTTGTCGTCTTAAAACAAATTTCACCTAAGCCATAGCAGATTATCTCGTGGACTTGTTTCTTTTTCTTTTTTGCCGTCTGGCTACTGTAGCTGCGCTCTGCTTTTTTTTTGGCAAATTACTTTGCAGGGCTAGGAATATTTCTTGAGGGTAAGCAGGCTAGGACTCTTATGATGCGCCATGTTTTAGTGGGCCGGAAACCTGTTCCTTGGAGACGTTTACAGGCCTAGTCCAATTTGAGAAAACACGGCCCTTATATTTGCGGTGGATAGTTTTGTAGGGAAAAAGATTTATATGCGACTGACTCCTACTTAGTTTTCTGTACTAGAAGAATTACATGGTACTAGTTGAATGCCCGTGCGTTGCCACGGTTAGTCCGGTATTTTCTCACTGTAAAATTCTTGGTGACATAAAGGATATGCTGACAGAAACATCTTTTCATCACCATTTAGAGGGCTAGGACATATATTCCTTTTCTATAACATTACACCTGGCCAATCTGTAACAAGTGTGCCCCTAGAATTTGATTATTAACCTCATGAGGTTGAGCCTTACATTTTTCTATGTGTGTGAATATTAAGCTATTTTTAAAAAATATAATACCTTTTAAATTATTTTTTGTAAATAATGCTGAATTCTAAGAAATTTTAAATCTAGCACACCATCGGCATCCAGTTGGCTTTGCCGTGGTCGACAGGGTCCAGACAGTCTGGGCGAGGCCGAGGACGCGCTAGATTTGAATTTTTCTAAATTTGTGCATGATTCTTGAAAATGATTTTAAAAATTGTATTATTAAAAAAATGGCTCAATATCAGCTCGTTTTTTCTCGGTAGCCAACACCATCTAGGCCGTCCAAGAAAGAGCAGGCCAGGCCGTAGTCACACGTGCCAAATGAGGTGCTGGCTCTCCCCTTCGTTGCAATCCCTCACCCTGGACTTGCGTGTTGGTGTTGAAGTGCTGCGGGTGGCCGAGGTCCACGAGCGGGCTCAGTTTCCCATGTCGAGATAGAGCATGCACGACAAACCCAGTTGATTGATCAAAGCAAAGAGGTAAAGGAAAACCAACTTTTAGCTGGTTGCTAGTGCGTACATGCTTCTCACGGCAAGGAAGGCACGACGTGATTTCATTGTAGCCAGGTACGACGAAACGCCTTGATATAGTATCTCGCTCTTTAGATGATTGATCTGCTTGTCTGATTCTGGCCAGCTTAATTCATGCCCTGCCCTTCCTCGTTTGGTTGTCTCGTTTGGAGTTCAGCAACAAAATTAAAGCTGGCCATCCGCACCAATGCGTCCCTTTGATGGACGACCTGTTAGCGCTGGACATGACTTAGGAATCAAAGGTCTTGTAATTAACCATACCGATCACCACTTTGTAGTGTTTTGGTGGTGATGTTGTTGGTGCGTTTTGGTGTTTTTTTATGCTCCTGCACACACTGTTGTAGCTCCAAGAGTCGTTGCGTTTGGGTTTCTATCAACAGACATGAAAACCACGTACTCCTACTTTACCGCTGGAGTCAACGTGGTTCTGAAAATAGCATTGCTCGCACATGATTGGGCGAATCATTACAGGCTTCCAACTCCACTATGTATCAGCATCAGCACCACATCGACAGATACGACCTAGAGCTGCAAGATGAACAGAAAAGTGGAGGACAGAGGAATCCCCTCTCCCCATGTGCAGGTTCGGTTACAGTAGAACACTCATCTCTACGCTGCACTGGCCATCTTCACAGGTAATCCAGACATCAAACATGTCCAATAAATTCTTCAACTTGAAGACTTCAAGAGGACCTGATCTGGAGCATGAAAGCACACGACTTGAAGCCTCCGAAAAGATTAAGAGGAGCACCACACTCTGTCTCCACACCCATGCGCATCTAAATTGCAAGTCTGCAATCAGCAATGAGCTCTGCAATTTGAAGTCCATGAACGCCCATGCGCATGTATATATGCCTTCGTGGGACTCTCACAACGCTTGGTGAGAAAAGTGAGACGGCGACTCTCTGGTCGGCCAGCGGCGGCGCAGGGAGGCCAGTACAAGGGCAGCGACTCTTGTGCAGTGGAGGCCAGTACAGGGGCAGCCACTCTCATGTGGTGGAGGCCGGCCGCTGGGGACAATGGCGTTCGCGCGGTGGAGAAGATAGAAATTGAAATTTATTTCCTCCCCCTCATTAGCATAAGAACATAGAAATTGAGCAACAACAGATAAAGCACCTCATTGAAATTGATACCTTCTTGGAATACATACATCCAAGGAGAGCAACAAAAAGGTGAATCTTTTGAACAAGAGAGTATGAGCTCATGGATTCAGAGCTTTGTCGTGCACCTCTGTGGTCCCCAATCCGTACATAGGAGAGCGTCGTTTACCTGGAAGATGATGGTGAGGCGGGCGAGCGACGCGGTGTAGGTCTTTCTGACAACGCCGGCGACCCGCTTGTGGCGAGGGGCGCCGTCGTGCTGATGTGGCGCTGCTGCTGCTCCGGGTGGTGTGCCACCATGGTAGGTCGGCAGCCCGTCCGCAACGGCGGCGAGGTGCGCCTCCGTGCCGATGTGGCTCTGCTGAGGCTTCGGGCGGTGCTACACCACGGCAGACGGCCCCTGTCCACGACCATGCCTCCCGCCTCCGTGCCGATGTGGCTCTGCTGCTGCTTCGGGCGGTGCTACACCACGGCAGACGGCCCCTGTCCACGACCATGCCTCCCGCCTCCGTGCCGATGTGGTTCTGCTGCGGCTTCGGGCGATGCTACACCACGGCAGCCGGCCCCTGTCCACGACCATGCCACCCTACACGCCTCCGTCTGCATCGACGTACAAAACATGGAAATAAAGCGCCAAGGGTGGTCGATATGGCGTCCCTGATGCGCGAGGACATGCGCTACAGTCACCGCCATGGCTAGATTCCGAGCTCACCAGGGATAGAGAACGGTGAAGACAGATCTGACATACGGGGAAATCAGTTGTTATGAGACTGGACTTCGAGGCTTGCCCGTACGAGGGAGCTCGAATCGGGACTCGGGAGGCTGTAGGTGGGGCAGACGGGCGCCGCAGGGTAAGGGGAGGACGCCATGGCGAGCACGCTGGCCGGCGCCGTGGTAGAGGTGCTCGATGGATTTGTGGATTTTTTTCTTTTCAACGGAATACGGAACCGTTCAGTTTCACCTAAGCGGCGGCAGAGTGGGTAATTACTCCGAATTTGGAGGGCAAACAGGTCAAAACATGGCAGACGGATTTTCAGGGGTAACGAACGTTCTCAATTTTTTTAATAGTATAGACTACCAAAACGTTTTATATACTTTATTTGTTCTGAAATAACTGATTTGAATTTGTCTAGTATCTATATACTAAAATAAGATATATTTAAATTTAGACAAACCTAAATCAGTTAAATTTGGACGGAATGAGTATTGTGAAATAGAGGTAATATGTGTCAATTTCTGTACTCAGCAAGACGTAGACTCACCATTCACTTCTTCAGAGAAAGTTCTGTTGGTTGCAGATATGTGTATCAGGATTCGATCGAAGTCGTCACCTCTGCCTACTCCGAGTAGTATACTAGAATCTTACAAAAAAATAAAAAAAACTCGAATATTACATGTGCCTACACAAGTTTTTTATATAGAAAAAGTTGTATGTGAATTGTGTAAAAATACAAAAAGTCCAATAATAATCATGTTGGAGTATTCAAATTTATCTCTTTTTACACATGACACAAAAATATCATTTTTCTTCAAAAAGACGTGCGCGGACATAGAATGTCTAGGTGTAACACACGATTTTTTCTACTTTTTTGTCATTTCGAAATATGCTTTCAAACAATGGGTGGGTCATAATATGATTCACCCAAAATTTGAAAAACCCGAGACATCTATTTTAAGACGAAGGAAGTAGTATGATTTCAAAGTTCTTAATTTGAAACGTCTACTTACTCCGTCAAAATTAGTGGTCGCAACTTGTCCAAATACACATGTATCTAGATATTCTTCGGTGTATAAATACATGTCGATGTAGGCAAAAGTTGAGATAACTAGGGAGTACTTTATTTGGATGATTCGAAACGTCTATTTCAGAAGAGCTTTTATGTGCTAAGATCAGTCTGTGGTTACTAAGCTGAACTATGGACTATTCAGGTAGACTGCTTGAGGGGATCTTTACAATTTCGAGTGATAATTCGTTGGTTACGTTGCATACCGTGGACCATTTAGCTAGGTGGGTCCTCACTAATTCGAGTGTAAACTTGATGGGTACATTCTATATATGTAGTGGTACTATCTCCGTTGCTAAGTACTTATGTTTAGAAATATAATATGTTTTAGGTTTGTAAATTAAATGTACCTAGACACTTTTTAGTATGTAGATTCATTTGAACCTACACACTAAAAAATGTCTTGATACATTAGTTTCACTAACCTAAAACATCTTATATTTTCAGACGAATAGAGTACGTATGAAATATTGCTAATTTCTGTACTCGGCAAGACGTAGACTCACCATTCACACATCATCAAGAGAAAGTTCTGTTGGTTGCAGATTTGTTATCATGACTCGATCGAAGTCGTCTCCTCTGCCTACTCCAAGTGATAATTAAGTAGTAGCTGAAACCAAGTCGGCAGTAATCTCTGAACAAGTTGATCAGGTCTGCACAGAGCATGCGTTTTCCCCTTCGTCAATACTCCTACACGCTTGGCGACGCTGACGCATGCAACCTGGGGCGAGCAGCCGAGAGCATCCTTCTTCCTTTCCTTGACACGGTCCAGGTCCAGCAGTGGTTGTTGTTACATGGCCGAAACTTTATCGCCAGCAACCCAAATTCCAAACCCGAAAACGACGGTACGCACGATGAAAGGCTCTTTATTGCAGGTCCTGGTACATTTGCTCGTCGCTTGATGGCAATGGTGCCATTTTTCTAGGGAAAAAGAAATGAGACGCGACCAAATGATACAGTATCTATCAGGACGTAGCCAGCCAGGGTCGGGACTCGAGAGCCCAGACCTGGAAGCGGTCCAAGTCCGACCAACTCCAGACGAGGCAAGTAATTTTTCCTTTTGGCACATCTGATCTTGGCAAAACTAATTTCTCGTATAAGAGCATCTTCACTAGTATTTCTATAAGACTATTTCTATAGTATTTTTTTATTCATTTACACAAATTGGCCCAATAGTGTTCACAAAAGGCGTTCTCAAACCAAATTTTGCCCCTTTTTTATCCGGAGTCCCAGACCGATCCCAGGTCGTCGGAAACGCCCTGAGAAAGCTGGATGTAACGATTGCCCACTCATCGCCCACCACGTGTCCCGTATGACCCCACCAACCACCTCGCCCACCACTCCTCTCTCTCTCTTCTCTCTCTCTCTCCAGCGCCCATACGCCTGGCGGGCCTAGGAGGCAGCCGCCGCTCCTGGCGGCCTCGTCGGCCAGCGAAGCGAAGCGCCGCGCCACCACGGACACCGGAGGCAGATGCGCCGCGCCGCCATGGATCCCGGAGGCAGATGTGTCATGCCGCCATGGATCCCGGAGGAAGATGCGCCGCGCCGAGCCGCCATGGATCCGCCTGAACTACTTCGCCTGAGCGTCGAGGTGCGGTGGGAGTTTTGGGCTGGGAACCTGGCCGGGAAAGTGGCGTTTCCAAGGGAAAAAAGATCCATCTAGATCAAAATTGTTCCATCGGGGGCAAAAAATTGGCCTAGTAATGCCTCAACGAGTGGGATGCTCTAATCCCGACAAAATTATCTTAGAATCTGACCATTGAGATCGGGCGCCAACAAGAATGAAACCGAAATAGTGCATGTCGGCGTCAAGCATCACTGATGCCGAAGCGAGGTCGGCGCAATGGGTAGGTCGGCACCATTGAGTTTGGTGCCGAACCTCTTGATTTTTTTTCAAATTTAGGCAAACTCGTTTTAAATTTCCTTAGCGCGTGTTTCAGCTTCAGTCTTGTTAATGCCTATACGAGGGGTCAAATTTCAAAATACTAGTTTTAATGGAGTCACATTATTAGACATCAGTTTTGTAAAAGGTTAGATTTGTCAAAAAAAAAAAAAATACACTAGGCAAAGGAAAGGGCTGCGTGAGTGCGTGTGCTTACGTCAACGGGCCGAAGAAACGGGCCCAGACTTCCCGGGCCCACCTCCGGGCACCTCAGCCGCTGAACTGGTCAGGCCCCACCCACTCTCTCCCTCAGCTCCGCGCCCACGCTTTTTAACCCATGGCCTCGCCTCGCCTCCTTCCTTCCCTCCAGTGCCACGCCGCACCAACTCGGTCGTCCCGGCCTCTCCGCCCTCCAACCCTCACAGAAGCCGCGGCGCACGCGAGACCCGGCGGCGGCGGCGGCGGGTGAGCGGAGCGGCGGGATGTGGGTCTTCTACCTGATATCGCTGCCCCTGACGGTCGGGATGGTGGCGGCGACGCTGCGCTACTTCTCCGGCCCCGCCGTGCCTCTCTACGTCCTCGCCACCGTCGCCTACGCCTGGCTCTGCTCCCTCTCCTTCGTCATCCTCGTCCCTGCCGACATCTACACGGTGCGATCCCGGCGCTCCTTCCTCCCCCCGGCGCCACGCCTACTCTCTCGCTTCGCTGCTCCTTGCTTAGTTATGCAGCGCGATTTAGTCGGTAATTACGATTTCCACGAATCGAGAAACTAGCTAGGTTGTTCGTGCGCTCCGTGTGTGGATTTGATGTTTACCGGGATTCTGGGAAGCGAAGCTGCAGAGTAGCGATTATGGTCAATCGCTCATGGGAATCCATCCACTCGGGGCCGTGGTCGTGGTCGTGGGCTCGAGGACGCTATGCAAGTGAGAATGTGGGCGCGTACACGAATTCATCTGTTTGTTTGCAATGCCTGCTAACGAGCCACGGAAGCGCGAAAATAATAATCCCAAAACTGACGTCAGCGGGATGATCTAGCGGTGGAATTGGTCGTGCCATGGCTTGTGGATTGAGGAGTTTGCCTGTTCCGGCAACTTAAACTAAAAAAAAACTTGGTCGTTACGGTTGGTAAAGACGTATACTTCTACTTTTTTTTTCATATTTTGGTGCAGACGTATGCTTGATACACTTGCAAAATGTGAAGAAGCAAGCACACGTTTTGTACTGTTGTTACATTGTACTCATGCTCGGTCGGTCAGTGAGGGTAGTATCTTCTATCATCTTGTTCTGAATTCTGACCTCCTAGTCCGTTATCTGTCCTGCAGACAATTACCGGCAGTCAGAAGGTTGATGTTGGATTCTTCTGGAGCTGGTCTTATTGGAGCACATTTATCCTAGGATGGTATGTCGCTCATCATCACAATAACTTGTATGTGTGGCGTGGTACTGCTAATGATGAGGTGAAAACTTGAAATGTCCTTTTCATAACATGCAAGTAGTCTGAAGCTTCTGCCTTGGTTTTCAATTCTGCAGTTGGTCAATGGTACATAATCCTTCGCCTTCTTGAGCGCATGCTGCTTCCTCATTCTGAATTGTTTAATGATTTGACCAAACGTTTCTGTCAACTTAACTAAATTATATACTTTCTGAATATGACTGCATGTTTTATTGACTATTGGGCATCCCTCAAATTATACATTGTAGGCAGCATGAGAAAATGTTGTTTTTATTTATGTTGCTGTTTTTTTATTAAGTTAAACAACTCCCATCAAAAGTCCTTACCTCATTTGCGTAAGGCTAAGTGCACAATGTTTGTCGGGTTGAACCACTCTTTCTTGTAGAACTCTCTTTCAGTTTCAGTGGTCAGGTTGTTTGTTTAAATAATGCAACATTTCACACCATTCTCGTTTCAAATTATGTTCATCTGCACAGGGCTATCGTTCCAATCATCAAAGGCTATGAGGATGCTGGAGATTTCACAGTTAAAGAAAGGCTGAAAACTAGTATCCGAGCCAACTTGCTCTATTATGAAATTGTGGGCGCTATCGGCTCTTTTGGAATCATTCTGATTATAATCATGCGTCATGATTGGTATGTTCTTATGTTTCCTGAGATTTCATAGCGCACGGCTTGTAGTTCAGTTGTATGTGTGACTTTTGATTTGTTCTGTTTTGGGACTTTGTGTGCTCTAGTGCCAACAAATACACACTGATTATAACTTCTGTTAACTTGTCACTTTAAATTTTATCCAGTTTGAAATATTTTAATCCTTCTCATCAATTTTTTCTTGTCTTTGGTCCATTTTGCAATCGCTGGATAATTGGTTCAACCTTTTCTTCACCATGTCAACTTGGAAAAAATGCTGTTGTTTGCAGGGGTGGCGCTATCTTGGGCTTTGCCATGGCATGCTCAAATACCTTTGGACTAGTGACTGGTGCCTTTCTTCTTGGTTTTGGCTTGAGCGAAATTCCAAGGAATATATGGAAAAATGCTGATTGGACTCGCCGCCAAAAAATTCTCTCTCACATAGTTGCAAAGATGGCTGTAGAACTTGACAATGCTCACCAAGAATATTGCAACACAATAGCTGTATGTACTTCTCTGGGTTCTTAAGCTGTCATCTGACGATCATTGCATTCTGCTAAAGTATTTTTCCTTTCCTTGTCTAAGGTTGTTCAAGCCACATCGAATCAAATGTCCAAGCGTGATCCAGTAAGGCCTTACATGGATATTATTGATAATATGCTGGCTCAAATGGTATGGATGCTCAGGTTTCGCCACAAATTGACATTTACATATTGTGATTACTCATAATAACTCATAGTCTTAAATCTATTTCTCAGCTGAGAGATGACCCCCTGTTCAAACTTTCTGGTGGAAAAATAGTAGAAAATGATATGGATTATGATACTGATGAAAAAACAATGGCTGCACTTCGACGGCGACTTAGGAGAGCACATGAGGAGTACTGTAGGTGTAAAAGGTATAATATGCTAAACTACCACAGTGGTATCCTTTACTGCATTTATTAGTAAATTCTTGTAAATCAGTCCTGCAGTTTGAAAACAAAAGCCGACATTGCTGTTGAATTTTTCTAAACATAGAACCATATTTTGCTGCTCGTAGTTGGATCTTCAACTGTTTTTGTTTGTTTTGCAGCAAATATACAACTTCTGTCATGGAAGCCCTTGAACTGGAAGAGACAATTACAAATTATGAGCAACATGATGCAGATGGATGGTGCGTATTTTCTTTTATTTTTACAGATAAATCGTTGTGTCAGACTATCACTTTGTGCAGAAAACTGTCAGTTAATGTCGATACAGCTTCCCGATAAATCTTTGGAGCATTTTGATGTATGTTTTGTTCTGTTCAACTATATACTGTGGTAGCCTATGTTTTGAGAGATATTTTGTTGTATTTGCACCACCACAAAAATGCTCAGTTTATTTGATTCCTTTGTGCACTGAGGATGATGTTGGCTATTACACTACTGCATATACATGAATCAACTTTGGTTGGCTTTGTTATCATGCGGAGAGATCAATGATTAACATAATAACAAATACGTTTTTTATCGCACCCAAATGTTTGTCGTTTCACAGTTCTTAAAAAGAGCCCGATTTATCCATTGGATATACTTGCTTGGAAAGGCGTAACAGGAGTATTTGAGTAGATCTAGTTCCTGGTATTTCATAACTGTGTTTGTCTATATGATGACTTTTTAGTTGATAAACCATATCACTCTGAACAAAAAAAATAAGAAGATTTGGCCTGGATTAAGTTCAGGGCCTCTAGAATTGCCTACTCCACTTTCTTTTCTTGATATATAACTTCATGTAATTAAATTTATGTTATACAATTCTCTTGTACACATGTAACCCAAAAATAAAACTCTAATAAATGCAGTAGATTGTTACTGTTTTTCTATAAAAAATTTATGAGTTATCTTCATGCCAAATCTCTGAAAGATCAGTTTGATGCACTGGTAGTTTACTTTCTGTTTGTTCTTACAGGAAATATGTATCAGATTTAAGGGAAAATCGTTCAGGAACACTAGGATCCTTCCTTGACCATATAGGTATGTTGCTATAATCTAGATTTGAAATGCCTTGTGATCTCTGTTTACCAACATACCAATTTAAAATGCCACTACATAAGCTACTAGATGAAGTTACCACAATCGGAACTTAATATTCATTCATGAAGTGCCAAACTGCTGGTGCATATGAATAGAATTTTTTTGTATTATGGAAAATAAAGATCTCTCTAGCCTCTGCGCCATAGGTGCACACAGCCAACCGTTTATTACAAAGTTCACCGAGTTACAAAAAGCAATAGGGTCTGACAGGCCACATAAATTTCACATAACAAATACTACTATTAGTAGTATGTTGGTTGCCATGAGGGCATGTTATTTCACCTATGATGGTATCTAGTAGTGGCTAGGTCTATATAAGCTAGCATTGTATCCTGTGATCAAATCAAGAAATATAAACCCTAATTCTATCATTTATTTTCTGCATTTATCTTAGATTTAGTTCCTGCAATTTACCAGTTTATCAATCGGTTTCCCTCAAATCCCCTCTTCTTATGACCCTCTTCCTGTCATATACATAGATTGTGCCGAGAAGAGCTCCATATAGCATGTAATACTCATGTAATAAGCCTTGTTTTGTAACTTAGCTGAAAAGAGTCCGAACTGCTAATGCACATTATCATAGGCGCGGTGTCAATGGATCTTTTACAGCCCTTTCCTGAGTTCGTCATGTATACACGCCAATATTTTTGAGTTAATCTCCCTAACATGTCTATTATTTATGGAACTGACATGCGGACACCTTCACATTTTCAGAGTTCATGTGGCGTTGTGTACTGAGAAAGCAACTTCTGAAAGCTCTTGCTGTTCTTCTTGGTTGCATCTCAGCTGCCATACTGTTGGCTGAGGCCACTTTGCTATCAACTGGTGTTCATTTGTCACTTTTTTCCGTTGTCATAAATGCTGCAGGAAAGCATGAAGTTTTAGTCCAGGTAAGAAATTGGTCAATTTAAGTGTGTACCATTTTTCCAAAGGAAAAGTGTGTAGCATTGCCTTGTTTTTGAAGTAGAATCTGAAATATTTCCTCCAGCTTGCAGCCAAATTATGGGAAGCTTGTTTTCTATGATCACCACTTGTTTCCTATTGCTATAGCTTTACTTGCTAAAAATGACACAGTTAGGTGCATGTTCCAGAAAAAAGTACCTATGCAGAAAAACTAATCAATTCTGTAGAAGGTGCACTTGGCTATTTGCGACTAATTTGGAAGAAAACATGCACAACCACTACATTTCAAGAAGGCTGTGCTTTTGTGTAAATATAACTTTTGAAAGATTGTTTAGTCACATGCATCTACCTTTTTTTCTTGTACATTCTTCATAGAAATCACTTTTGAAATAAAAATTCTAAAGTTTTACCTGCTATTACTACTTAACAGGTTGTTGCATTTGCTCCATTGATGTATATGTGCATCTGCACATATTATCCGCTCTTTAGGATAGGGATGATGGTGGTCTATGCACTGACTCCAAGACAAACTAGCTCTGTCAGCTTGCTTATGATCTGCTCGTAAGTTTTCTAATTTCCTACCATTTGGCGTTTCAAGTGCATCAATCCAAGTTTTTTTTTGCAACCTATCATAACTTTTGCATCAAATTTACAGAATGGTTGCGAGATATGCTCCTGCTATTTCTTACAACTTTCTGAATCTCGTTCATCTTGGAGGTGATGTTAGGACTACTTTTGAGAAGGTAATACTACTAGTTTTTTATGTTCCTTTGCTGTATTTGTTTTACCATATTTGCTCGTTATAACTAGAATTAAGCAATCCTCCTCATGAATCGGTTTCTTCTAGATTCACATGGGAGACAAAAGCAACAATAGAATTTTATTATTTCCTATTATCTCCCTTTTTTGGAGGAAAAAAATTGAAATTTTAACCAAGGAAAAAAAAGGTTGGTTTAGGTTTACCTTCATATGCAGCTAGTAGTTCTGAAACCCTTGTTCAAGGTACTAACACAGTTTTAGTTCATCATATTGGAAGGAAAAGTTATGCTGTTTTTTTCAAGCTTACTGTTTACCTGATAAATAGGTCATACTAATTAACTGCTGGGTAAATAATCTCTTGTAATTTTCTGTAGAGGATGGGGAGCATAGATGATGCAGTTCCTTTCTTTGGGAGAAACTTCAACAGAATCTATCCACTCATTATGGTTGTTTATACTATATTGGTGGCCTGTAACTTCTTTGGATATCTGTTTGAATTTTTTGGAAGCTGGAAAAGGTTCAAATTCTGGACCGAGGAAGAAGAAAACACGGACGGATTTGATCCATCTGGACTGTTTATTCTGCAGAAAGGTAAGAAGCATCATGTATCTAGATGAGTATCTTTCCTTTCTACTCTAAACATGTTTTTTTTGGCGCACCTCTTGATGTATACGGGATTTCAGTGATAGCATTCTTGGACAAATAAGATTTTAACTGAGCTGGAAGCAACATAAATAATTTGGTGTTGATAGCTTTACGAAAAAGCTATATGATTTTCTTTAGCAGTATTAAAAATTGTTAAAACCCTATTACAAATAGTAAAAGAATAAAGGGAAGAACTTTATTTCCTCCCAGCCTTTGCATGGAAATGATGGACATACCTCAACGACCGCTGTTGGTTCTGACACCGTTTGACTGATCTGATCTTTGATCCATCCCTGTTTTTGGTCAACCATGTTGCTCAGTCACTAGCTTTTCCTATCAGATATTGCCTGAATATGCTTTGTTTCATCTCTGCAGAAAGGTCTTGGATTGAACAAGCACGTAAACTCGGCGAGCAGGTTACTCCATTGGCAAGAAACTTCAGCTCTGTAAGCAAAGACGTTGAATCTGGAAACGTGCTACAGGTGCGAGTTTATTTTGCCTGCATGATTGGCCCTTTTCCAGTGATGGCTTTAGTAGTACTATTGTTTCGTTTCTCTAGGCGTCTCCTTGCCTGTCTCAAATTTTGGGGGTGCTTGGAGGCCTCACCCTTATTTCACTCTTGTATTTGTTTTCCACAGGGTGCAGAGAAGGTTGGGATGAAAGTAACAGTGCATCCTGCCAAGAGTGAAGGAGGAGCCCATTCGAAACATGGTGTCAACGTTGACCACAAATACTCTTCCATTAGGGAACACCCCAGTCCCAGCGGCCACCAGTCAGCTAAGCAAGTGCAGAAGGATACCCGTTCCGCCTCTATATTGCTTGAAGCAGGGAACTCTGAAGAACCATCTCCTGTCAGTGTAGCACCAGACTCGTCTGCCGGGATCACGTCGAGATGGAGTTCGATGAAGGCGGGGTTTCAGAGTTTCAAATCGAACGCGAGTTTCAAGAAGCTGCTTCCTCTGAATCTGTCGCGTACAAGCTCATCTTCTTCTTCAGGGTCGCTCGACGAGATCTTCGAGGGATTGAAACGGCAGTCGAGCAGAAGAAACGCGCAGGTGCATTACCTTGACGTCGATGATGACATCGCTCTGGACGTGAATCGAACGGTTCAGTGATGGAGAAGGTAGTTTGACATGCCCAAAGTTAGGATTACGAAAGCTCAGGTCGTAAAGAATCGGAGAGCTGTAGATGGCTAGATGCAGATAGTAGGGGAGATAAGGAATGTACAGTCACGAAAGGTACACAAACAAAACTACGGTACGGTAACAGTACATAACCCAAATAGGAAACAAAGGGGTAGGATGGTTGGGTCAGAGATGGTTAAGCATGTTAAGGACTTGAACTTAAAGCAGTTCCGTGATGGTCTTCCTAGGGAAAACAAACACATAAACTGTTACTATGTGCATTAGAAATCAGCTTCTAGGAGCAAGAGATTCTAGGACTCCGTGGCAAAGCGTCGCGGGTACGTAATAGGCTATTCAGTGTCTAATCCAGTTAAGTCCAAATGTCCACATGAGTCTCGGACTCTGAAGTAAAATATCACTTATAGGCCATTGGAAACACATTAGGAATCCTTAGGAGTTGGAGATGTCAGAAATATGCAACATGTATTTCTCTAGGGGCCAAAGGCCACAATATATAATACAGGTACAGGGCAAATATGCAGGAAACCCTCTAACATACGGGGGAAATACAATATACAGATATATACATCTAACACCCTCCCTCAAACTCATGGTGGATCCACAACACTGAGTTTGGAGAGTAAGAAATCATGCTGCACTCGGGTCTGTGTCTTCGTAAAGAAATCCGCCAACTGTAAATCTGAAGGCACATACTGAAGCGCAACAACCTGAGCCTGCACCTGAGCACGTGTATAGAAAGCATCAACACCAATATGCTTGGTAAGCTCATGCTTGACCGGATCACGTGCAACACTAATAGCACCTGTACTGTCAGACAAAACAAGAGTGGGTGTGGTAATAGAGACCTCAAAATCCGCAAGTAACCACCGTAACCAGGTCACCTCAGCAGTCAACAAGGCCATAGCACGCAACTCAGCCTCAACACTCGAACGGGAAACCGCTGTCTGTTTCTTCGTCTTCCAAGCAATGAGCGAACCACCAAGAAACACACAGTAAGCAGAAAGTGAACGACGATCCGAAGGATCACTCGCCCACGTAGCGTCCAAATAGCACTGGAGCTGGAGAGAGCTAGAACGAGGAAAGAAAAGGCGACGAGTGATCGTACCACGAAGATAACGAAGAACACGAAGAAGATGACTATAGTGAACAGTGGTAGGAGCAGAGACAAACTGACTCAGAATATGAACAGGATAAGAGATGTCAGGACGAGTGACAGCAAGATAAACTAGACTCCCAACAAGATGACGATAACGCGTCGGATCAGAAAGAGGATCACCATCAGTAGGTTGAAGCTTAACATTAAGCTCCATAGGGGTCTCAACAGTGCGCTCATCCCCAAGAGCAGCACGAGCAAGAAGATCCTGAATATACTTTTCCTGAGAGATGTAAAAGCCATCAGAAGTGGAGGAAACCTCAATCCCAAGAAAGTATCGAAGAGGACCAAGATCAGTCATAAGAAACTGACCACGAAGACGAGCCTTAACAAAGGCGATATACTCAGGATCATCACCAGTAATGATCATATCATCAACATAGAGAAGAAGAAGAGTGCGTCCACGAGGAGAAGTGTGAACAAACAGCGCTGGATCATGAGCACTAGGGGAGAAACCAGCAGCAGTCACTACAGAAGCAAAGCGCTCAAACCAGGCACGAGGGGCCTGTTTGAGGCCATAAAGAGACCGTCGAAGACGACAAACCATCCCCTCGGGAACAGAATACCCAGGAGGAGGCTGCATATAAACCTCCTCACTCAACTCACCATTGAGAAAGGCGTTCTGAACATCAAGCTGAGACACAGACTAATGACGAACAGAAGCAACAGCAAGAAGAGTACGCACAGTGGTCATATGAGCCACAGGAGCAAAGGTCTCATCATAGTCACGACCATGCTCCTGCTGAAAACCACGAGCCACAAGACGCGCTTTATAGCGCTCAAGAGATCCATCAGAGCGAGTCTTAATCTTATAGACCCACTTACACGTGATAGGACGAACACCGGGAGAGGGAGAAACAAGATCCCAGGTGCCAGTGCGCTCAAGCGCAGCAATCTCCTCAGCCATGTCCAGCTGCCATTCAGGATGACGCTCAGCATCCCGATAAGAAGTCGGCTCAGAGGCAACAGAAAGACCATACTGACTAGGAGAGTAACGATTGGGGGCACGACGCTGATGAACAGGATGAGTAGAGGGAAGCTCGTCAGAGGAAGACGAACCAGGAGACGACGAAGAAGAAGAAGGAATAGCAGAGGAAGACTCCGGAGAACGAGGAGAACTAGGAGAACTAGACGGAACCGAGGAGGACGGTGTAGAAGAAGAGATATCAAGGGTAGGAGATCCTGAAGAAGACACAATAGGAGAAGAAGGAGTAGACAGAGGGGGTGTGTCAGGAAAGAGAAGAAACGAGATATCTTCCACCGGGTAGGTACCAGCGGTGGGACGAGGATAGAAAGGACGCGTCTCATCAAAAGTAACATCACGAGAGATACGCATCCGACGACCAATGGGGTCCCAACAGCGATAGCCCTTATGCTCATCACTGTATCCAAGGAAAACACACTCAACAGACTGAGCGGTCAGTTTGGTGCGTTCGCGAGGAGCAAGGAGAACATAGCAAACACAACCAAACAAGCGAAGCATGGAATAGTCTGGAGACTGTCCAGAGAGGCGCTCAAGAGGGATGCCACCCTGTAGAGCGGCAAAAGGCTGAATATTGATGAGGTAGGCCGACGTAGCGACAGCCTCAGCCCAGAAATGCGGTGGAAGAGAAGAAGCAATCATCATGGCACGAGTGGTCTCAAGAAGATGGCGATGCTTACGCTCAGCAACGCCATTCTAAGCATGTGCGCCAGGACAGGAGAACTGAGCAAGGGTGCCCTGCTCAGCAAGAACACCTCGCAACATCTGGGAGATATACTCACCAGCAGAATCAGCACGAAACACACGAATGGGGGTAGAATATTGAGTGCGGACCATGGCCGCAAAACGCTGATATATGGAGAGCACTTCACTGCGAGAGCGCATAAAATACAACCAAGTGTATCGAGAAAAATCATCTATGAATAGAATATAGTAGCGATGGCCCCCTTTCGAAGCGAAAGGAGCCGGACCCCAAACATCGGAATGAACTAAATCAAAAGGTCGCTGAGATACAGACACGCTAGTAGGATAGGGAAGCTGAATCTGTTTGCCCAACCTATAGCCCTGACAATGTAAAGACCCATCTCCTGAGACAGACCCCAGAAGGCCACGATGAACTAATGACGATAGGCAAGAGTCACAAAGGTGACCAAGACGATGATGCCACTGCTGAAAGGAGCTGGTAGCAGAGGCGACGACCGGAGAAGAACTGGCGGATGAAGTGGCAGCGGAAGGAACACGAAGCCAGTCTAACTCCCAAAGTCCGGAAGAGTCACGGCTGCGAGGGCCAGCTCCAACCAGGGCCTGAGTGCGACGGTCCTAGACAACACAAGAATCAGCATCAAGAATGACGCGACAACCAGAGTCAGTAAGCTGGCTAGCAGAGAACAGATTCATCTTAAGACGAGGAACATGAGAAATATTAGGGACAAAAAAAGAAGAAGTAGAAAGAGTGCCCCTACTAGAAACAGGAAGAGAGGTACCATCGGCCGTGAGAACACGAACAGGAGAAGTAAGAGAATGAATAGCAGACAGAAGAGAAGACTCAGAGGTCATGTGAAAAGAAGCTCCAGAATCCAGATACCACGGGGACATACCTGACTGTGTAGAAGGTGGTGGTCGCGCAGTGCCTGAAGAATCAGTCACAGAACCAGCAGTACCTGTCAAAGAAGAGCCTGTAGCAGCAAGCAGACCGCGAAGACTCCTGATAATGTCCTGATCAGAGAGAGCAACTGCTGAAGATCCGGAAGGAGCCGACTGCCCACGAGCCATCTGGTGTTGTTGACGTAAACTGGGATCCCATGTATAACAAGTGGCCCAAGTGTGACCATCCTTGTTACAGTAAGAGCAGTGACGAAGAGAACCACGGCGACCCTGACCACGAGCCTGCTGGTGCTGACTCTGACCCTGACCTGAATGAGTGGGTAGTATCGGCGGCGGCACAGAGGACCGCAGCTGAGTCGAGGGAGCAGACGGCATAGGAGGACCACAAGTAGCAAGCACAGATGGAACCGCAAGAAGACCAGCACCACGGAGACGGGTCTCCTCAGCCCGAAGCTCAGACAACACCTCAGAGAGCGGAACACGACCACGAGCATTCAGCTGAGCACGCCGGGGCTCAAACTCCTGGCGGAGCCGAGACAGAAACTCATAGATGCGGTGAAACTCCAAATCCGAGCGCACAATCTGGCAGCACGGGCATGTGCCACAAACAGCAGTACGGAGAGAATCAAGCTGACGCCAGATAGCAGCACTCTGAGTATAGAACTCATCAATAGTAGAATCACCCTGCTGGAGAGCATGCTCCTGGCGGACCACAGACAGGTAAAGAGCATCCCCAGACGGCTGGTAGCGCTGACAAAGATGGGCCCACTAAGCGGCAACAGTAGGGAGACTCATGAACTCAGCAGCATACTGGGGCAAAACACTGGAGGTGAGAACAGCAGCAGCACAAGTATCCTCATCAACCCACTGAGTGTAAGCAGTCAGAGCGTGGCGATAGGCCTCGAGATCAGAAGAGTACTGCTTGAACTTAAGGTCATAGGCCGCAACAGCGGTATCATCAGCACTCTGAGCAGCATCCTTGGCCTCCTGAGAAGCATCAGCACCGAGAACAATCGGCATCGGCGGAAGGGGAGCCACAGGAGCAGGGGGCACGGTGGACAGGAGACCTCGCCGGAAAGCACACCCCAAAGACGGAGACCGCGCATAAAGGCAGCGAAATTAGGATAATTCGTGCCATCGAAGATCACCGGGCAGCGAAGAATCGCAACATAACCCGATGAAGAAGACATCTCTCTCTCTCTCTCTCTCTCTCTCTCTCTCTCTTTGAAGTCAACTCGTCAATTACAGATCAGATCTGACGAGAACAAAGATGCAGCAGGGCGTCGGCGGAGCAGAGATGCAGCAGGGCGGGCAGGACGTCGCGATCCAGGGGGAGGCGTACGGGCGCGCACGTGCTGGCGTCAGGCCCGTTGAAGCAGGAGCCCGAGGAGACCCGAGCGGACGGCGCGCGTGCACCTGCAGTCCTGGCGCGCGTGCACCTGCAGTCCTGACCCGAGCGGACGGCGCGAGGTGGCCCGAGGTGGATCTGACGCGAGCAGGGGTCCCGCGTGGCAGCAGGGGCCCGAGGTGACCGAGCGGGCGACACGCGTGCGCCTGCGGTTCTGGCGCGTTGAAGCGTAGCAGCGGGCGCAGCAGGTCCTAGAATTCGGACAGAAACCGATGAAGAAGCAGGTCCTAGAATCGGGAGTCGGGCGCAGCAGGTCCTGTCGATTTTGAGGAGATCGCGGCGCGGGGATCTGGAAACCAGACAGAAACCGATCTGGATCAGGAGAACGGGCAACGACGACCGAAACCAGATCTCGCCCAGATCCAATCGAGATGAGACCAGCAGACGGAGCAGCCGGTCAGATGACGGGGAGGAGGCGGCCGGAGAGATGGCCGGAGACAGCGGCAACCGGCGGCGGCGACGTCGGAAAAACGACGACGACAGGGACGGTGGCGGCTGTGACGATGTTGCAGAAAAAACAGTCTAACCTAGCTCTGATACCATGTCAGGAATATGCAACATGTATTCCTCTGGGGGCCAAAGGCCACAATATATAATACAGGTACAAGGCAAATATGCAGGAAGCCCCCTAACATATGGAGGAAATACAATATACAGATATATACATCTAACAGGAGAGAAGACACAACGATGGAGTGATGCAAAATAACAGAGATTTGAAGCTAGAGCCGAGGGGGCAGATAGAGACGATGGAAGCCCGAGTATATCGAGTAAGGAGAAGTCATGCCTTGACAAGGAAGCATGCGCTGAAGAGACATGGGACGAAGACGTATGTAGGTGTTTTCACAACAATGTCGAAAGCTATATGTGCCCTGTGCTTGGCATATACGTTCTCATAAGAAACTACTTATACAGTATATGTTTCATTTTGTTTTCCTTGGCAACATGTACACGGACGGGCACGATACTAGTGAATGAAAGAAGAACTCAAGAGCCAATGCCCCTTCCGTCTCTGCTCCGTGTGACAATCGTGGCCAAAAATAACTTGATGGATCTTTTTCCTTTTTTGGCATGAGATTTCTCGTCATAACGCTTATTATGGTCTGCCTTGTTATTTGTTTACTAGGAGTAGTACTCCCTCCGATCCATATTACTTATCACTAAAATAGATGTATGTAGACATGTTTTAGTGCTAGATACATCTATTTCAACGAGAGAGTAAAGATTTTCTACAGCGAATCTACCGCACAACTGACCAATTCCACTGGCATTGCCCAATTAATTAACAGAGCTAGAGATTCCCTTTTCCCTTTTTTTCACGTGAGATGCCTAGTCACAGAACTCTTCCACTCATCCTGAAACTCTTCCACTCATCCTGCGCATTTAACAACTGATGGTTTCCCGCAACGAGTTCGGCACAAGAATCGCCTGGCACATTTGACCGATGCAAGTATACGAAAGAAATGGTTTAGTAACCTTTCTATGGTCAATACAGCAACTTCTAAGAGCATCTTCACTCGCCTAACCAGGACGCCGGTCCGGACGCCGAATTTCGGCCGTCGCGTATCAAGGAACCTGTTTTCGTCCGAATTTCGGCGTGTTTTGGTCCGGCCTACCCAGGATCCCGGGTATGCCCTGGGAAAGCCGGACTCAGCGAAAACGGGCGTGGGCCAGCTCTGTCGGCGAGAGAAGGCACCACTCCCGCCACTTCGCCGAGCTCCCGCCCTTTTCTTCCCCCCTCCCGCCTTTCTTCCCCATTGCCCCACCCCCGACGCTCCGCCAAGCTCCCTGCCTGATATGCCGCCCAAGAGCTTCGTCCAACCTAGATCGATCCTCGACGAGGGTCCGGCGGAGAAGAAGGCGAGGCCAGGCAGATCTCGTCGGCCGAGCGGAAGGACAGGAAGGAGAGGGCGAAGCTCCGACAACAGCAAGCGGAGGAGGAGAAGGCGATGGTGAAGGCGGCGGCGGAAGAACATGCGATGGTGAAGGCGAAGCAGGCGGCGGCGACGCGTTCGGCGTTGATGGCCGCGCCATACCCACCACATTGGGGAAGCCAGGCCAGCGTCGGCTCACCCGCCGGATTCTCGCCGATCTCTCCGGCTGGTTTCTAGGAGAGCCAGGCGGCCGCTCGGCAGAGGTACTCCTCGTCGCCGGAGTTCGACGGCGTCTTCAACCCGAACGTGATCTTCCCCTGTCCGGCGCCGCGCCCTCCTTCGGACTTCGGCGTGGACATCAACCTACCCTACTCCACCTCTCCGGCGTACGCAAGCCCCGCTCTGCGTCGCGGACCTCTGCCTTTCGACGGAAACTCGGCGCCCTTCGGCGAGGCCGACGCGCGCAACCTGTTCGGCGGAATGCCGGGCGCACTTTCGGCCGACATGACACCCGGGGCATACATGGAGGACTTGATCGCAACAGGCTCGGCCTCCAACCACCCCTCCTTCTTCACGGAAGAGCAGACCCGGGCCAACGCCAAGCGCGGCATCGAGTCCCAGGACCTCGCCGACATCGATGCCGAGGAGACCCAGGCCGAGCAGACGCAGCCAGAGGACGCCGAGACTGAGGCGAAAGGCAAGAAGGGCAAGAAGAAGCCGGGCACTTCGGCGGACGCTCGGCTCAAATGGACCGTGGCCGAGGACACTTGCCTCGCCGAAGCTTGGAAGACGGTGAGCATGGATCCAATCACCGGTGCGAACCAAAATTCCGACAATTATTGGCGGCGCGTGAAGACAGCATCCGACGAGCGAAGCATGTGCGACCCAAAGTATCACAAGATGCACATGGAGCGAGGGGAAAAGGCAATAACCAACCATTGGACGATCATCCAGACTGCATGCAGCAAGTGGCACAGCTGCATAGAAGAGGTCGACCGCACACAAGCCAATAGGGAGAACATGGACAACAAGATACTCGCGAACACTATCTTTGTCGTGCACTCTCTTCCATTTTGACAAACTTGACACACTTTCATTTTGTAGCTGCGTCGTGCACTTGCTCTATTTCGAGAGGACATGAAGATGAAGTTCAAGTTCCATCATGTCTTCGAGCAAATTGAGCATTGCGAGAAGTGGCAGGACACTCGCTTGAGTCTCTCCAAGAGCAAGGACGGCGTCTATAACCCCAAGGCCCCGGCAGCTGCTGCCAGCGAAGGAAGACCTGAGCTCGGCCAGAAGAAGGCGAAGATGCTCAAGGCCGCTGGACCTCCCGCCGAGCGTCTGCAGGCGTCGATCGAGAAATGCATCGCCGACGCGAGGGCGCAGGCTGAGAAGAGGGCTGAGAAGAGCAAGGAGCGCTGGAAGAAGCTGATCGAGACACAAGGGGAAAATGTGACCCTCATCAAGGCCAACCTCGCCGAGAAGAAGGTCAACTACGCCGCCAAGAAGCGCAACACGGACCTCAAGTTCCTCATGGGCGGCGAGGACACGTCGAAGATGAGCTTGCCGGTCAAGGCCTGGTACATGGCGCAACGTCAGGCCATCCTGCAGGGCATGATCACGGCTTCTCCTTCCTCTGCGCCGAACGTGTCTGCGCCGAACGCCCCCACGCCGAGCTCTGCTTCGATTTCCTCCGACCAGGCGGCCTTCGCCAGCGAGACGGACGACAACGCCGCGTCGGCCATACCGCAGGAGCCCATCCCCATCTACGACTGAGAGTCGTTTCCCCTGTTATGTAATAAAAATCTGTCGCCGAACTTGTGGGCGTATGTGTCAAACACCTTGTGGCCGAGCGCTCACCGGCGGGAACGATAAAGATTCAAATATCTCGCCGTTTTTTGTTCGCCTGGGTACTCGGCCTGGGTACGCGAGTGGCAAACTGGGCGTACCCAGGCCAAAAACTTGCGTCGTCCGGCCAGAAAAAGGTCCGGATTTCGGCCTAGGTTCGCCCAATAAGTGGAGATGCTCTAAGTACAGATCTTAAATAGAAATCTACTCCGTACACTCAATCGACTATATATAAGAAACTTTCTCAGCCAGGAGACCGCAAACATATTACTTAGGGCATCTCCACCGGGCTGACGCATCCAATCACTCAAATGGTCCGTTTCTGTCCGTTTGAGTGGGGCCGTGGTCAATATAAGGAGGGGGTTCAGCCTGTCCGGCCAGCCGTGCCTAGTGGCACGATCCATTTGTCCGCGCAGGAGGGCATTGGCGCCATTGCTGGGCAAGGGATGCAAATCAGCTGAAAATGGCGTCATCGCTGGCCGAAGACACACAGATTAACTAGCAAATAGCATGACAGATATACGCCATCGCCCTTTGGGCATCGCCAACACGTGGCTACTGGTTCTGGAATTTACAAAAGGGGGCATTTTCATACACAAATGATCTTAAAATGGCAGCTTCTTGCCTAAAAAGTTGCATCCACCGTCGCCATTGCCCTTTAGGCATCACGAGCCCTCATGGCCTGCTGCCTCTTTGCAACCCAAGCCCTGTGATCGTGGTCGGTGATGCTATCCAGGTCGGTGAGCATGATGGCGTTCTCCTCGGCCATGATCTTGGCTTCGGCCTCTAGCACCCTAGACCTGGCCTCAGCCTTCTTGGCATTGGCTTCGGCCTCCGTCGACTTCGCCTTGGCCTTGATCTCCATTAGTCTGGCCTTGGCGTTGGCCTCCTCCACCTCGATGGACCTCGTCTGCAGCTCGACAAAGGTCTTGGCAGCAACCTCTTTCTCTTTGCGCCGCCTCTCCTCCTTCTCGACGACGGCCTCTTCCTTCTTCTCCATGATCTTCTTCAAGGTCTCCTGGAACGCCAAGGAACCAGTCTGGTGGACAAGGTCGGCCTTCGTGGCCTTGTGGCCACCAGGGCGACGGGCACAGACGGTAGTCCCGTCGCTTGCAGAGGTAACAAAGCCTTCATCATTGTCGGTGTCTAGGTCGACGACATCGCCCGTCGAAGCACTAGCCTTGCCCCTCTTCTTGTTGTTCGTTTCTCTCCAAAGGGCATAGATAGTCTTCCTTTTTTTGGTGTCCTTGAGCAATGTCCAACAATGGCCCAACGAGAAGGCCTTGTTATCGTTCACCGTCTTGAAGTGCTCTATTTCTTTCATGACCTACATACATGGATGCCAACAATGGCTCAACGCAAATGCAAGACATCAAAAAAGAGAGGAAGAGGTTTTATCATGTCAACCAGCTGCATGCCGCTTATTTTCCTTTTTGTCACCATCTCGTAGGAGCCTTGGAACTTGCTACACTCGGCATGGATGGTGCCCCAATGCTTGGAGAGGGATAGATCGTTTCGATCGCTAGAAAAGGCGTTCTTTCCAAATTTTCTATGCTCATGGAAAACCTGCCTATCTTCTTCCAATAGGCACAACCCTTTTGCTCGGCGCTGCATAGTGGATCTTGTGAAATCTCCATCCATGCCTTGCATAGGAGCTTGTCCTCGGCGGGGGTGTAGCCCCTGGTTCGTTGGCTCACCTTCTTGTCATTGATAATTGAGGCCACAAGTAGTGGCTCAGCCGACAAGCCGTCATGAACACGCCGTAGGCGAGTTTCTGGTACTGAGGGTACCTTTGTTTTGTCGGCGTCAATACATCGCTGAGGTAATATATAGGACGTTGGACCCCGTGATTCTTGCCATCTTCGGGTCATTCGACCACGAGCACGGTGCTTACCACATGATGTGTGGCTGCTATGTATAGCAGTAGGGGCTCGCGTTCCTTTGGCGTGACCAGGACAGGCGAGGTGGAGAGCAGCTGCTGCTTTAGATCTTCGAATGCGTCGTCCGCTTCAGGTGTCCACTCGAATTTGTCTGCTTTGCATAGCAGCTGGTAGAAAGGCAGGGCCTTCTCACCCATGCGGCTGATGAATCTGCTCAGCGCCGCGATGCGTCCAGCTAGCTGTTGGACGCCTTTTAGGTTCTTCGGTTTCTCCATGGCCATTATGGCCCGAATTTTCTTCAGGTTCGCCTCAATCCCTCGTTGGGAGATGAAGTAGCCAAGCAGTTGACCAGATGGGACTCTGAAGACGCACTTTTCTGGGTTCAGCTTGATCTTGTATCGATCAAGGTTGTCAAACGTCTTGCGGAGATCGTCGATCAGTGTCTTGGCTTCCCTTATTTTGATTACTATGTCGTCGACACAGACCTGTATGTTGCGGCCGATCTGGCTCTTCAGGCATGCCTGCATGCACCACTGGTACGTGGCACCTGCGTTCTTCAGCCCGAAGGGCATTGTGTTGTATCAGAAGACCCCGAACGGCGTGATCAACGCCATTTTCTCCTGGTCTTCGACCTTCAGTCAAATCTGGTTGTAGCCTGAGTAGGCGTCGAGGAAGGAGAGTTTCTTGCATCCTGCAGTCGAATCGATAATCTGATCGATCAGAGGGAGAGGGAAGTGATCCTTCAGGCAATGCTTGTTCAACGATGTGAAGTCCACACACATCCGCATGATGTCCGTTTCCTTTTTAGGGACCATCACGGTGTTGGCCAACCACTCGCTTTCCTTGATCTCCCTGATGAAATCAGCGTCGAGCAGTCTGTTGACTTCGACTCCGATGGCCTCGGCTCGTGGCTTGGACAATAATCGGATGGAATGTTTGACGGGCTTGGCATCTGGTAACACATTGAGTGCATGCTCGGCGAATTCCCTGGGAACTCCTAGCGTGTCCGCAGGACACCAGGCGAAGATTTCCCAGCGCTCACGGAGGAATTCGACGAGCGCGCTTTCCTATGCGGGGATGAGGTCGTTGGCGATCAGCGCCGTCTTGGAGGCATCCGTCGGGTGGACCTGAACCTTATTCGTGTTGACTGTTGAGTCGAACGACATGTCAGGTGAGTTCTGCCTTGAGACTGGGGGTGCCCCGTTGTCTGTCACCTCTCGAAGCCTTATAAGCTCCTCCTGCATGCCGAATGACTAGGAGATTCTATTGAAGTCCCTGTCGCGGTGATCCAATCGGGTAAAGCTCCCGTGGACCGTGATGACGCCCCTGGGTCCTGGCATCTTTAGTAGCAGGTACACATAGTGCGGTACTGCCAGGAACCTTGCGAATGCCACGCGCCCGAGGATGGCGTGGTATTGTGATGGCCAGTCTACCACTTTGAACTCGAGTCGCTCGCACCGAAAGTTGTCGGGCTTGCCGAAGATGACGTCGAGCCATATCTTTCCTAGGGGAAATATGCTCTTCCC
This sequence comes from Avena sativa, assembly GCA_916181665.1. Taxonomy (NCBI): domain Eukaryota; kingdom Viridiplantae; phylum Streptophyta; class Magnoliopsida; order Poales; family Poaceae; genus Avena; species Avena sativa. The sequence goes on along the minus strand of OV702285.1, from coordinate 89,158,735 downwards.
TAGGATGATGCCGTGGAACATTGTGTCGGATTGTTCCAGGCTGCACAGCGGGATCCGCATTGCTGCTAAGGTGCTAGTGAACATCAGATTGATGCCGTTGCAGCTGTCCATGAAGACGCGTCTCATATCGAACCCTCCGATCTGCGCCTCGAGTACCAGGGCGGCATGACCTAGGCGAGGGATCTGGCGGGGGTGATCCGGACGGCTGAATGTGATGCAGGACTCTGAACCGCTGAGGTACTCAGGGATGGCGGGTGGAGCGGTCACATCCAAGCTGACTTGGCGGGTGATTTTCTTTTGCACCCTGTTTGTTGGGCGCCCCTTTTGGATCATTAATGACCCTTTTGGCATGGGGTACCCATTTCCTCCGTTGTTCTGCGCGGGTGCGATCGGGTAATTCGAGGGTCCCACGGGTGGTGGTGGAGGAGCTCCGTGGGCGATGTCACCTGGTGCGGGTGCGTGCCCGTATCCAGGGTTCGGGGCTTGCTGTCTCATTTGGGACATGCTCTCGCTGAGTTTCTAGAATTCACGGCAGTCTTTGAGCATGTGGCTTACCTTCTTTTTGCCATCCTGCTTGTCGATGTAGAAGTGGATGGTGCATGGGCCCGACAACTTGTCGTATGCCGAGGGCTCGTCGTCGCGGCCGCGGTGTTGCCACGATTGCGTTGGGAGTCCTCCATCACGGAAGTTGTTTCCACGATATCCGCAGCTGCTGCAATTGCTTTCGTTGCGGCGGTCGGCGTAGCCAGCCGCGACCATGTTGGGTCCATCACGATCATTGTAGACGCGCGATCTTCGCTTGCTACGGCGATCGCGTCGGCGGCTGTAGTCATCTTCCTCCTCCGAATGTGCTCGGTGGACGGAGTCCTCGCCATCTTCCCACCTATTGGCGATGTCCATGAGGTGATCGAGTGTCTTGGGCTTGATGCGCCCAAGTTCTTCCTGGAAATCCTTGCATTTGACGCCATCTTTGAAGGCGTCGATTGTTCTCTCCTCATAGATGTGTGCCGTGGAGTTCTTGATGTTGGACCAGCGTAGTATGTACGAGCGAATGGATTCGCCCATTCATTGGGTGCAGGCCCGTAGCTCCTCGATCGAGGCTGGTGACATGGTTATACCCCACGGGTACATGACCTTAGCATACCTGGTCCAGTCCAAGGAAGGCCCACGAGAATATGCGCGGCCCATGAAGACTTTCGGGTGGCCCAAACCCATGACGTCTTCGGATCCTTGGAGAGCAAGACTAGAATAGATAGAATATTCAAAGGGGCAAACTCTAAAACCTGTAACCGACTCGATCTATGCCCGGGACCTTCCTACCTATATATAAAGGCTAGGAGGGCATGACGAGGAGGGCACCTCGGAAACCATCACATACACACCTCCACGCTAGATTGCATCTGCGCACCCCTGTAACTTTCGGTTCCGCCGTAATCAAGAGCAGACAAGCAGGACTAGGGTTTCCCTCCGAGGGCCTGAACCTGGGTAAACTTCATGTCCCCGTGTTGCTTGTTTGCTAACCGTTTCGTGATCTCCAGCATCTCCATCTTCTCCAAAACTCAAGCTCATAACAATGGGCATTGACGAGATTAAACCTCGTCAATTGGCATCGTCTGTGGGAACTGGGAACGCTGATTGTGCGATCGTGACGGTCCCAACCAACAAGAGGCCAACCTCGATCGAAGAGCTGAGGGCCTGCACCCAACGAACGGGCGAATCCATTTTCTCGTATATACGACGCTGGTCTAACACCAAGAACTCCACGACGCACATCTCCGAGGAGAGAGCAATCGACGCCTTCATGGATGGCGTCAAACGCCAGGACTTCAAGGAAGAACTCGGGCGCGTCAAGCCCAAGACACTCGACCACCTCATGGACATCGCCAACAGGTGGGAAGATGGTGAGGACTCCGTCCATTGAGCACACTCGGAGGAGGAAGATGACTACGGCCGTCGACGCGAGCGCCATAGCAAGCGAAGATCACGCGTCTACGATGATCGCGACGGACCCGACATGGTCGCGGCTGGCTACGCCGACCGCCTCAACGAAGGCAACCGCAGCAGCGGCAGATGTCGTGGAAACAACTTCCGCGATGGAGGACGCCCAGCGCAATCATGGCAACGTTGCGGCCGCGATGACGGACCCTCGGCATACGACAAGTTGTCGAGCCCATGCACCATCCACTTCTACATCGACAAGCAGGATGGCAAGAAGAAGGCAATCCACATGCTCAAAGACTGCCGCGAGTTCCAGAAACTCGGCGAGAGCATGTCCCAGATGAGGCAGCAAGCCCCGAACCCTAGATACGGACACGCACCCGCACCAGGTGACATCGCCCAAGGAGCTCCTCCACCACCACCCATTGGACCCTCGAATCATCCAATCGCACCCGCGCAGAACAATGGTGGAAATGGGTATCTCGCACCGAAAGGGTCATCGATGATCCAAAAGGGGCGCCCAACAAACAGGGCGCAGAACAAAATCACCCGACGGGTCAGTTTGGCCGTGACCGCTCCACCCGCCATCCCTGAGTACCTCAGCGGATCGGAGTCTTGCATCACGTTCAGCCGTTCGGATCACCCCCGCCAGATCCCTCGCCCAGGTCATGCTGCCCTGGTGCTCGAGGCGCAGATCGGAGGGTCCGATATGAGTCGTGTCTTCATGGACTGCTGCAGTGGCATCAATCTGATGTTTGCTAGCACCTTAGCAGCAATGCGGATCACGCTGTGCAGTCGAGAACAATCCGACACAACGTTCCATGGCATCGTTCCAGGGAAGGGCATATTCCCCCTAGAAAAGATATGGCTCGATGTCATCTTCGGCAAGCCCGATAACTTTCGGTGCGAGCGACTCGAGTTTGAAGTGGTGGATTGGCCATCACAATACCACGCCATCCTCGGGCGCATGGCATTCACACGATTCCTGGCAGTACCGCACTATGCGTACCTGCTACTCAAGATGCCAGGACCTAGGGGCGTCATCACGGTCCACGGGAGCTTCACCCGATCGGACCACTGCGACAGGGACTTCAACAGAATCTCCCAGTCATTCGGCATGCAGGAGGAGCTCACAAGGCTCCGAGAGGTGACAGACAACGGGGCACCCCCAGTCTCAAGGCAAAACGCACCTGAAATGTCGTTTGACTCAACAGTCAACACGAAGAAGGTGCAGGTCCACCCGACGGATGCCTCTAAGACGTGTTGATAGCCAACGACCTCAGCCCCGCATAGGAAAGCGCGCTCGTCGAATTCCTCCATGAGCGCTGGTAAATCTTCGCCTGGTGTCCTACGGACATGCCAGGAGTTCCTAGGGAATTCGCTGAGCACGCACTCAATGTGTTCCCAGATACAAAACCCCTCAAACAATCCATCCAACGATTGTCCGGGCCGTGGGAAGAATCCATCGGATTCATAGTCAACAGAATGCTCGACGCTAATTTCATCAGGGAGATCAAGGAAAGCGAATGGCTCGCCAACACCATGATGGTCCCCAAAAAGGACACGGACATCCTGCGGATGTGCGTGGACTTTACATCGCTGAACAAGCACTGCCCGAAGGATCACTTCCCTCTCTCTCGCATTGATCAGATTATCGATTCGACTGCAGGATGTGAGAAACTCTCCTTCCCTGATGCCTACTCAGGCTACAATCAGATTCGGCTGAAGGTCGAAGATCAGGAAAAGACAGCGTTCATCACGCCGTTCGGAGTGTTCTGCTACAACACAATGCCCTTCGGGATGAAGAACGCAGGTGCCACGTACCAGCGATGCATGCAAGCATGCTTGAAGAACCAGATCGGCTGGAACCAACGGAAAAAATAGGGCGCTATTTCGGTGCTATAGCGTCACTATAGCTTATTCGGAAGACAAACACTATGTTATGCATAATATTTTTGCTATGACGCTATTTGGATTTTAGCGGCGCTAAATGGCGCTAAACACGCTATACGTTACAACGTAATAGCGCGGTACAAAATCTTGAAATTATCGGCACCATCCAGCCCATTCAGCCCAGACGACTCAAAAACCTAGCTAAACCAACTCTCAGCCCCACGTCACATCCTATTCCCCACTATGCGATGGTGGTGGCGGCTGCAGGCTCCCCATCGCCTCCATCTCCTCCAGCTCCGGCCAGCCGTCCGCCTCCATTCGCCCCCATTAACCAAGGATCTCCCGCAGCAAGTCATGAACCAACGCCATGCCTAGCTTCATCCCCACTGATTCTCCACTTCTCCTCCGTCTTGGAGAGCACTGGAAGTCTGGAACAGGGCAGACACAATGTCTACATCGCCCCAAATAAGTCAGCCATCGGGTAAGTTTAGAACCTCCTCTTCATCCTCTAGCATTCGCCCCCATCGGCCATGTCTACTTCATCTGATTCTGAATAAGTAGTTTCTCCTATGTTGTTGCTTGGATGCCTTGTTGGCTATTGATGTGACTGTCTGAAAAATATGTCCTTCATTTTGAATATTTTGATCATTTTGATCCGTACTCTATCATTTAGTCACCACTTGGTCATCACTGATTAATTGGCTATGTATGTATTACTTTGCATAATTTTTTAGCTACTAAAATTCTTAGTATACAGACTATATCTATCAATTTTTTTATTGTTTTGAAAAACGTTATTTTGAAAAATAGCATGCTATTAGCGCGCTATAACTTCCGTAGCGTATGGAGAGAGGCGACGCTAAAATAAATAGCACGCTATTTTTTTCCTTGGCCGCAACATACAAGTCTATGTCGACGACATAGTAATCAAAACAAGGGAAGCCAAGACACTAATCAACGATCTCCACGAGACGTTCGAGAACCTTGATCGATACAAGATGAAGCTCAACCCAGAAAAGTGCGCCTTCGGCGTCCCATCTGGCCAACTACTCGGCCACTTCATCTCCCAGCGAGGGATCGAGGCGAACCCGAAGAAAATCCGAGCCATAATGGCCATGGAGAAGCCAAAAAACCTCAAAGGAGTCCAGCAGCTTGCTGGGCGAATCGGGGCGTTGAGCAGGTTCATCAGCCGCATGGGCGAAAAAGCCCTGCCTTTCTATCAGCTGCTACGCAAAGCAGACAAATTCGAGTGGACGCCCGAAGCGGACGACGCATTCGAAGACCTGAAGCGGCTGCTCTCCACCTCGCCCGTCCTGGTCACGGCAAAGGAACGCGAGCCTCTACTGCTATACATAGCAGCCACACACCAGGTGGTAAGCACCGTGCTCGTGGTCGAGCGACCCGAAGAAGGCAAGACCCATGGGGTCCAACGCCCAATATACTACCTCAGCGAGGTATTGACACCAACAAAGCAGAGGTGCCCTCACTACCAGAAACTCGCCTACGGCGTGTTCATGACGGCTCGTCGGCTGAGCCACTACTTTCAGGAGCATCAAGTGATGGTCGTCAACGAGGCAGCCATAAACAACATCTTGAGCAACCCAGAGGCCACACGACATGTGGCCCTGTGGGGCATCGAGCTTTCTCCTCTAGACATAGTCTACGAGAAGTGCCATACGATCAAGTCCCAGGTCCTACCGGACTTCCTCGTCCACTGGATGGAGCTGCAGCTGCCAGACACACCGGATATGACACAGTTATGGACGATGCACTTCGACGGCTCCAAACGGGAAGCTGGAGCAGGAGCCGGGGTCATACTGACATCCCCGCATGGCGAAAAGATGGAATACGTCCTCCGGATGAAATTCCGAGCTTCCAACAACGAAGACGAATACGAGACCCTCATCCACGACATGAGGATGGCCAAGATCTGCGGCGCAACGCGCCTGGTCATCTACGGTGACTCGAACCTCCTCGTCTAGCAGACGATGAACGAGTGCGACGCACACGCCGCCAACATGATCGCGTACCGCGCACTCTACAACTCACTCGAAGGAGACTTTGACGGCTATGAGCTTCGGCACGTTGGAAGAGAAAGCAACGAAGAGGCCGACGGACTCGCCAACATCGGCTCCACCTGCGCACGGGTGCCACCAGGTGTGTTCCTCGAATAGATCTGCGTGACATCCATCAAAAGAAAATTCCCCAAGGGATCACCCGAAGAAGCAGAGCACTCGGGGGCTGCGCTAACCAAGGACAGGAAGGACCCGAAAAGCTCGACACAGAGGTCGCAGTGGTCAACCTGATGCAGGTCATGGCAGTCGAAGAAACATGGACGCAGCCGTACCTGCGGTACTTGATAAACAGGGAACTACCTGATGACCCGGTAGATGCCCGACGCATATCTCGCTGGTCCAAGACCTTCACCATCATCAATGGCGAGCTGTACAAGCGCAGCATTTCGGGTGTACTCCAAAGGTGTGTCACCATCGGTAACGGAAAAACCATCCTCCAAGACATCCACGAGGGCATATGCGGCCATCACGCGGGCAACCGCGCCCTTGTAGCCAAAGCTCTATGAGCTGGGTTCTACTGGCCAATGGCCATGAACGATGCCAAGGACATCGTCCGAAGGTGCAACATGTGCTAGAGGTTCGCAGATAAACCGCATGCACCAGGATCAGAGCTCAGGCCCATACCCTTGGCCTGGCCCTTCGCCCAATGGGGCCTCGACATGATCGGCAAACTGCCCAAGTCCTCGAAAGGAGGCCACGTCTACCTCCTGGTCGCAGTCGACAAGTTCACCAAGTGGGTCGAAGCCATGCCCGTCACCAACCAAAAGGGTAAAACGGCCGTGAAATTCTTCGAATCCATAGTCACAGGTTCGGCGTGCCGCACAGCATCATCACCGACAACGGGTCGAACTTCATCTCCAAAGAATTCCAGGACTTCTGCGAAGGCCTCAGAATCAACAAAACATACGCCTCTGTGGCGCACCCGCAAACAAACGGACAAGTCGAAAAGGCCAACGACCTCGTCGGCGGCGGCATCACGAAACGCCTGATGAGCCTAATCTAGCGACTTGCGGGAGCCTGGTCAGAAGAGCTACCTTCCGTCCTTTGGAGCCTGCGCACAATGCCAAACAGCTCAACTGGCTACACGCCTTTCTTTATGGTGCAAGAAGCCGAAGCCGTGTTGCCTGCAGAAGTACGCTACAAGGCCCCATGGGTCGTCTCCTACAACGAAGCCGAATCGACGGCTGCACTCGAAGACGCCGTCGACACACTCGACGAGGCACGCGACATAGCCGTGGCTCGATCGGCGGTCTACCAACAAAGCCTCCGCAACTATCACAGCCGTCGGCTACGCCCAAGGTCCTTCCTCGAAGGAGACCTAGTCTTACGACTCAAGCAAGAGCGACTGCAGAAGCTCGAGTCACCCTAGGAAGGACCCTACGTCGTCACCGAAGTCATCCCAGGTGGCGCCTATCGCCTCAAGCACGTGGAGTCTGGAGTCGCATACTCCAACCCATGGAACGTCGCACAACTGCGACACTTTTACCCCTAGCCATCCCCCCTTTTTACTTTCAATAAGGCTATTCAGCCAAGGCTACTCAGCTAAACAACGTACCTCCTCATTACGATATGAATAAAGCTAAGTGTCTCGCCCCAAAAATTTATCTCTTATTCGCATTTTATTTATGCTACAACACACTCGGGGGATCCCCTCACCTCACGACTTCGTCGGCTGAGGATAACACATGTACACCCGAGTAGCTGATCACGTCAGGCTAACGAAAAGGGCATGCATACGAACAAGCACCACGTGCTAATACAATCAACCTTTACAGCAAGGGGCACAACACGCCCAGTCGAATACATACAATTTTCACATCTATCTTTTTTGCAGGTCCTGCCTATTCTGAAGAATCACCTGCGCATGATGCTCAAAGAGATCTACAACTTGTTCGGCATACTGCCTTACAGCCGCATAGTGCGGGCGCATGTCCCACATGCCACCATCTGGCCGAGGAGGCGACCCAGCCGCAACAGCAGCAAGGTCCACATCAGGGCGATGCAGCCGCATGAGGGAAAGCGCAGCCTTCACCCCCACAACCAACTGGTGCCGCACGAGCTCCCTGACATGCCGCATGTCCCGAAACTTCTACAACAAGCCCCAGAGAGTCGATGGCGCTTCATCCAGAGGAAACATGAAATGCAGAATATACGCCATGGAAGTTTTCACCTGCCGCAACACTTGTGACACCTGGTGAACACGATCTTGCACAGTCGCAAGGACCATGGCACGATCGCGGTCCATCCAGAAAAAGCCACCGGCTTCCATATCTTGCTGCGTGAAGCAATTGATCCGAACAACAACGCGCTCCTTTTCCTCCCTAGGAACAATGTTAGCACCTCCGAAAATGAGCAGCAGCTTGAAGAAACTTACACTGAAGTTGTTCGGCCAAACGCCGCAACTCTCCCATCAGATACTCCTCTCTGGTGGTGCCTCGTTCCGCCTGTGATTTCCAAACATTCGCGTGGCCTCGAATGCCAAGCAACTCCTTCTCAAGACTACGGACGCGGTCACAAAGAAATACAAGTTGCGACGCATCATCCAAGGATGGTCGCGCTGCGGAGAAGACAAAGTATCGACGGGATCATCACCCGAAGGTCCCTAGAGGAAAAGAGACAAGGATATGAACAAACACACGAATGGGAAAACAGCTAGGAGATTCATTATATACAAAATCCACTGCGTGGCACAAGGAGTGTTCATAAATATATTACAACAAAAGCAGACGAAAACTATCCTACAGCTACAAGGCCTAAGCAGCTGCATCCTGAGTGGCCTCGGAGCCAGATTGCCTGCTCTTGGCCTCTCCCTGCTGCCTCACCGCTTACTCCGCCAGTAGGTCAATCAGCTTCGGCCCATAGCTTTTACAGCGGGCAGCGTAGAGGGCAAAAGCTATCTCAGATCCGTCGGGAGCCGTTGGCATCTGGGAGGTGACCTGATGAAGATCCAGCTCCGCTCCATACGCCATGGCCATCGCCAGCCCCATAGACGCGCCGATGCCCTTCTGCTTGCGCTTGTACGCCACAGGCACGTCGGCTGACAACGCATCCAGCAACAAGTAGACACCCTCAAGGGCAACGCCTTTGGGGACGAGCTCCTTGTAGAAGCGTCCAAGAACCTCCCTGGCCTTGGCAAGTGAGCCAACCATAGTACTGCGGCGGTCTTGGACCGCCGCAGTGGCATCATCCAGAGCACTACCGTGCTCCAGGGCACCGCGGTCAAACTCAATGCCCGCAACATCTAGAAAACAGATAAAGGCAATAAAGATCAAACAAAGGTACGGATCCAGGGCAGACGAAACAAACCAAGCAGGCGAAATAACTCACCCGAAATAGCCTTGGCAGCAGCCATCAGCTTCTCGGCTACCTCCTTCTCGTGCGAAGCCGCAGTGGTGGCGAGCTGCTCCTCGCGATCCGTAGCCTCTCAGTGCAGGCGCTCCTTGGCTGCAGAAGCGTTGACTAACTCCTGCTCGAGGCGCTCCTTAGCGCCAACGACGTCCTCAACTTTTTTCTCCGCTCGCCCGAGGCTCTTTTTGAGAGCATCAAGCTCGCGGAGGGCGGTATTATTTTCATCTGCAAAAAGCAACAAGAACATGTGTGAGTTTTATAAGCTAGCAAGCAGACGAAGACGTAGACGACCTAGTTACGAATGTACTCTAAAGCCACTGGAGGCTGGCCTCCAATGCCAGATGCTGCTTCACCAGCTGGTTGGCGCCTTGCACAAAAAGCTGCGAGAAGAAACAACTTATCAGGAAAAGGGCTCGGGGGCTGCGACCAAGAAACGAGCAAAACAAATCAAGCATACGAAAAGTGCTCGGGGGCTCCCCCCGAGACACGCACAAAGCAGAAGCCATGATCAGCAGATCATACAAAAGCACTCGGGGGCTCCCCCCCACGGCAAGAACGAAAGCACTTACATGATCAATGGAGACTCCGAAGGTCCGGCTGTAGTCTTCTGGGAGACAATCACCCGAGTCTCTTGCGAAGAGGGGTTCAGAGCAATGCCCCCAGAGGCGGCCACCGTCTGAGAAGGAGGAGGCATAATCTTCGACTCCCCCACCATCTCCTGAGTGCCATCGCTAAACGAGCCATCGGAAGAGTGGCTACAAAAGAAAACACCAGTCAAATACAAGCAAGCAAAAATGAAAGATAGAAAAAGGCAACCGAAGGTACTTACGAGTCCATATCGCTCAAGTTGAAGACGGGCAAGGTCCTCTTGCCGTTCTTCTCTTCCTTCTTCTCTTCCTTCTTCCGCTTCGCCGGCGGCTGCGGCGCTACAGCCCACACAGGCACGGCCGAAATAGGAGAGGAAGAGCCACCATCACCTCCACTGTGACGCACAAGGCATGGAGGGTTCCTAGGCGTCGATGGAGTCGAGGCATTCGACGATTCGCTCGAGCTCCATGTCCGCTTTCGGGTCTGCTCCTCGCTTGACTCAAAGGCTTCTTCAGCCGGTGACCGCGCCGAGGGAAGCTCAGACATGGAGTCCACTACCTCATTGTCTGGCGCATCCGGAAAATGTTCGGGTAGTGGAGGCACCATGCCTGGTACCTTGAATTCCTGCACAAACAAAGCAAACTTTCAGAACAAACAAGTAAAAGAAAAACGCAATCGAAAATAGCGCTACGCGCACGCCTCAGATCTACACCTGCGGAACCGGACAAGAGGCAGTGAACGGAGGGGTCAGCGACTTCCCCAGAAGGTCCTCTTCAGCTTTGTACTTCAGCAGCGGCCGAAGGATTCTATCGAGATCCCCCCTAGAGAGCTCCTCAGTCGAAACCCTAGTCGGATCGTGGCGGCCAGAATAAAGGAACATTGGGTGCGCCCTAGCCTGGAGTGGCTGCACCCGATGTTTGAGAAAGGTGCGGATAATATCCACACTGTTCACCTCCTTATCCGGAATCACCTGGAGGTCCTCCACCCGACGATAGAGCTCCTCTATCTCCGCCACCTCGCCATCCAAGATATGGTTCTTCCAGGACCTCTTCGGCTGGATTATCTGGGTGGAGTCGAAAGGAGCGAGGCCAAAATTTTGCCCGTCCACCGTGGAGTTGCGGATGTAAAACCACCGCCTCCGCCAGTATTGGACGGATTCAGACATAGAAAAAGAGAAGAAGAGAAAATTGGATTTCAGGGAAATGATACAGCCGCCGATCGGATAAACTCCGTCGCAGCCAGATTGCCTCTTCACGGAATAGAGTTTTCGGAAAAGGCCAAAGTGCGGCTCGATACCGAGCTAGCACTCGCAGAAGGTGATGAAACAGGCGATGTGGAGAAGGGAATTTGGCGAAAGATGATGGAGTTAGATGCCATAGAAGAAAAACAATCCACGGAGAAAATCGTGGAGTGGGAGAGAGAGGCCCCGAAGGACAAAAGCAACAAACATGACCCGAAACCCAGCGGGTGGACGGAGAATTACCTCGACGCCAGGAATCTTGACGGCCTCCTTGTCCTGCGGGATCAGACCCTGCTCACGAAGCTTGCGCAGGTCGCCCTCGCGCGTCTCCGACCGCCGCTAGCCACCATCGGTGACGCGAGTGGCGGCGGTACCTTTCTTGCCGCTGGCAGCAGCACTGGTGCCAACTGTGGTAGAGGCCTTCTTTGACTTCCCCATTGCAGTGTGGAGACGACGGTGGTGTGAGCGCAGAAAAGAAGATGTGAAGGATCGAAGAACTTCCAGCGTGCGGCGAAGAAAAGCTCAAGAAGGTGGAAGCAGTGAAAAGCAAATGGCTGCGGTGAAAACAAACAAATTTTCCCCCACAGATTATAAGGATGAAGACGATGAACAGGGACCGTTTATCGGGAAGCCCTAGAGCCAGCGTCAAAATCTAACTGTCCACGTGTCAGCACAGCAGCGAACCGTCGCTCGTACGCCGTCCACTACGCACAGAAACCGAGGCGACGCCATAATTATAGTCACGTCGCGCGTGACCAGTCAACTCCAAGTCAGAAAGTGGGACCCACGTTCGTCCAGTCACGTCACCTCTGGCGCCGCAGACGCTTGAGGTCACCAATCGTTAGTACTGACGTCATCAAATCTATACTAGCAACGGTTACAAATCTTTGGCTACACAGCTAAAGTATTCACTCGAATCTATGATTCAAGTAAATACTCGGGGGCTACTCCTATCAGGAGCGCTGTCCGCGCACCAAAAGTATAACTAAGGTACTACACCGCTGAACTATTCTTCGAGTCCTACGTCGATTCTACGACTCCACTACAGACTCGGGGGCTACTCCCATAGGGGGGATTGATTCAAGTATCCGAAAAATTTGTGTCCTACGGACCTGAAGCAAGCAACAGCTGAACTAAAGTCTCTGCTCGAGTCTACGACTCGAACAGACACTCGGGGGCTACTCCCATAGGGAGCGCTGGTCGCGCACCCTATGAATTCTTCGACTGCAATCCTCCGGATCAGCATGCAAAAACTTTTTGGCAACCCTGCCCCAATTAACGCTAAGTGAGTAACATTCTCCTTGGCCACCCGAAACACCTCCGCGGTGATAAAAATTCAGATGCCGTGTCTGCGACGCAAAGATAAGACCTACAGAAATCATCTGATGGCCTGGCAACACACACGACTGCGCTCTGCTAGTAAAAATCCGTGCCAGCAGGTGCGATGAAAATCCCGACGGATGCGTTGGGTACACCATTCGAAATTTACTGGGATTCCACTCCTGTAAGTCCTCAGCGGCCGGAGTCGAATTATGCCAGCATATGTTCCGGGTTCGAGTCGAGGGACTCGAATCTGAAGAAGATCGTTTTATTTTGTCCTAAGGCAATTAACTGGCCCTGATCCGTCGGGAGAGTCAGACACACGCATCAACAATCCCTACACACTAGAATCATTCTCTAAGTAAACAGAGACAACTGCACCCGAAAGAATGAAGAGTCCTCAGTCGAATCTACGATTCGATTGAACACTCGGGGGCTACTAACATGGTTATACCCCACGGGTACATGACCTTAGTATACCTGGTCCAGTCCAAGGAAGGCCCACGAGAATATACGCGACCCATGAAGACTTTCGGGTGGCCCAAACCCATGACGTCTTTGGATCCTTGGAGAGCAAGACTAGAATAGATAGAATATTCAAAGGGGCAAACCCTAAAACCTGTAACCGACTCGATCTGTTCCCGGGACCTGCCTACCTCTATATAAAGGCTAGGAGAGCACGATGAGGAGGGCACCTCGCAAACCACCACATACACACCTCCACGCCAGATTGCATCTGCGCACCCCTGTAACTTTCGGTTCCGCCGTAATCAAGAGCAGACAAACAAGAGTAGGGTTTTCCCTCTAGGGGCCTGAACCTGGGTAAACTTCGTGTCCTCGTGTTGCTTGTTTGCTAACCGTTTCGCGATCTCTAGCATCCCCATCTTCTCCAAAACCTAAGCTCATAACAATGGGCATTGACGAGATTAAACCTCGTCAGCTGGCCTTTTGCTGGTACCCTTGAAGTTTTGGATGAAACTGTACGCCAGTTTCTCCCAGCTTCGGATGGATCCCGAGGACAGGCTGCTGAGCCAGATTCAGGCTGCGCCTGTCAGCTGCAACTGAAGGCATTGTAGGGCGGTGTTTTTGTTGCCGCCGTGCAGCTTGACAGACGACAGGTGGTCGCTAAGCCACGCCTTAGGGTCCTGCGTGCCGTCAAACTTCGGAGTGTCCGAAGGAAGCTTGAAGTTCCTCGGCATCCGCGTCCGCCAAACAGATCTGCTAAAGCATCGAGCCCCCGCAGAGTTCTCCTTCATCGTCATCCTCTTCGGATTCGGACGAGCACACGCGCTTGGCGTGTGCCTTCTCGATCTTGCGTTGAGTGAGTTCGCTTCGAGCGTTGTAGTCGCGGCTGCGACGTCGTGAGCTCTTATGCCGTCGAGGTAGGTCGTGTTCCTCCTTGTCGGATGAAGGTGTGGGACTGCGGTTGAATCTGACCGCAACCTTCTTTTTCGGCTCCGGAGGAGATTCTCCGTGGAGCGCAGCTCCAACGAGTTCGAGTCCGGCTAGTGCGGAGTTGTGCATGGCCCTTTTCGGGTCCCCCTCTGGAGGTGGATGGGACACAAGGTATGTGGTGGCTGCCATGATCGCAGCTTGCGGCGTTTAGGGTTTGCCCCTTTGAATTTTCTATCTATTCTAGTCTTGCTCTTCAAGGATCCGAAGATGTCATGGGCTTGGGCCACCCGAAAATCTTCATGGGCCGCGTATATTCTAGTGGGCCTTCCTTGGGCTGGACCAGGTATGCTGAAGTCGTGTACCCGTAGGGTATAACCATGTCAGAAGCTGCCAACGACGCGGCCGTTACGCCCTCTCCCATGGAAGTGCCATCGTTCCCAAACAATGCTGCATGCATCTTGCTGGGTCTCTTGCTGCGTCTCCGTCTTGGCCTCGCCGTCATCGGCATATCCATGGCCACGTCGTTGATCATGTCGTGCATTACATCCTCGCCGTTGTTTTCCAAGAAATCCTACACCCCAATTGGCCACCATAAGCGGCGGGAGAAGTGCACTGGCAATGGCGAAGAAATGTGGCAATCATACGGTGTCGTCCGCGGCCGGCGGCTCGGCTCACATTTCGCCGAACAGGTTGACTGGCGTCGGCATGTTCGCGGAAGAGATGGACCTCCACTTTGTCTACGCCTTCGGGGTTGCGTCCGCATTGGATGGAGTGTAGTTCAGGTTGATGGCGGGCTCTCCTGGGCTCTCCTGCCTCTGATGACACCGCACTGATGACACCGCACATGGATGGTTGAACCGGGACAACTGGCGGCCTCCAAGCGAGGGCGTGTGCGGTCATGTCGTCCTGGGCTGAGCTGGTGGCCGGCCGGTAGGCGTGAAAGTGACAGAGCTGGTAGAGGGCGTGCTGGCCGTGGCCAGGCCGGGAAGAGAGACCGCGCCGCCGAAAGCGGTGGTCATCGCCTCCTGCTTGATCATGTTGACGACGCACCTGGCGGCACTCACTGCCAGCTCGTTGGCGTCGACCCTGTTCTTGGTGGCGAGGAGGCGCTCCTTCTCCTCCCGGTGATCCGTCTCGAGCCTAGCAGTGACGCGTCAATTTCTCTCCGCTACCCGCCGGCCAGCGCGCTTGTCTGACTCGATCTTCCGCTCCCTCCGGCGTCTGGTCCTTTGCGGGCTTCTTCGGCCGGCCGTGATTCTTGGCGGTGGGAATGACGGAGGGCGCAACATAAACCATGGCAGCGGGATCCATCGCCTTACTCCCGCTCCTGCCAGTGGAAATTTGGGAGAAGTTTTTTGAAGGAGAAGTGGTGTGGTTTCTGTTCTACTGGCAGGAGGGACCGCAAAGATAAAGGGAGGACACGCTCGGACAAGCGCGCTGTCCGGACCGACGCAACCGAGACCCAGATTAGGTGCACGGATAGGTCGAGTCAAACACGTTTGTTCGGATAGATCGGGCCACTGAGCGCCACGCATGTCCTGCGTGTCCACGCGAACGAGTTCAGACACGCTTGAACGGGATGTGTCGAGCCAGTGAAGATGCTCTTAATTTACCTCTCTAGAACATGGCAACTCGCAATTAACTTGTTACTCCGCGTTTACTTCGCGATGCCAAGTCTATTGCAACGAGTTCCGCACAAGAATCACCTAGCTAGCGCAGTTGACCAATTCAAGTGTACGAAAGAAATGACTTAGTAACCTTTCTATTGTCAATACATCAACGACGTTCCAAGTACAGATCTTAAATAGAAATCTACTCCGTACACTCGAATCGACTATATGTACTCCTAAGTAACTTTCTCAACTAGGAGAGACTGCAAACATATTAGTAGTTTACTAGCAAAGAGAGAGTTAACTGCAACGTTTACCGTTGGGAGAACATGGCAACTTGCAATTAACTTGGTACTCTGTTTACTTCGCGATGAGAAGTCTATTGCACAGCATCGTTCTCAAAAACACATCTCAAGAGGAGATATATACCTTGTTGAAAAAAAGAGAGGAGATATGCTCTCGATGTCTCGATCGACTATATATATGTAAGAACTTACTAGTAGTTAACTACTACTAATAGGTTGCAAAGGTATTTCTTTCTTTATTAGCAAAGAGAGAGTTCACTTGCATTTCAAGAAACACCCAAAGAGAGCGAGCTGTTTAGCTAGTGAGGAGCAATTACAAGTGAAGTATCACCTCACGTAGCTAGCCCAAGATGGACACCACCGGAGGCAACACCGAGGATGAGCCGAGCTGGCTGGAGGTCGAGAAGGCCTCGCCGTTCACGGGGAAGAAGAGTAAGGACGCGGTGCCCGTCATTGAAGCCAGGCGATGGAGCTCAGTGGTGAACTCCATCCTGGTGGTCCTGATTATGACGGTGCCGCCCATCCTCCTCATCCTTAGTGGCCGCCTCGACGCGCCGGCGGTGTGGATCAAGTCCACCGTGGCTGCTGGCTTAGGAGCCCAACGAGGTAAATTTCAATTTTTCACTCACTGTCTGAAGCATACTGGCAAGGTGCCGTGTTTCCTGTTTGCAGAGCTTTTCTAAATTACTCTGCTAAAAATCTGCTCCATGCCACTTGAAGGATCCAAGAAGGATGTGCTTCTTGGCGGCCTGCTACTTCCAGGATTCGACGAGCAATCCTGCGCCAGCCGGTACCAGTCCGCCTACTACCGCAAGAACATGACGCGCTCGCCGGCGCCGTACCTCGTCAAGCGGCTGAGGGAGCAGGAGGCGCTGCAGCGGCGATGCGGCCCGGGCAGCGAGCCATACACGACAGCCTCGGAGCGGCTGAGATCCGGGGCAAAAAACATCGACACCGTCGACGGGTGCAGCTACCTCGTGCTGCTTTCCTACCGGGGCCTGGGCAACCGCATACTCGCCATGGCCTCGGCCTTCCTCTACGCCATCCTCACCGACCGCGTGCTGCTCGTCGACCGGGGCAAGACCCTGGGCGACCTCTTCTGCGAGCCGTTCCCGGGCACGACGTGGCTTCTGCCTGCCGACTTCCCGCTCGAGGGCTACGAGGACCTGGACGAGAGCGCGGCGGAGAGCTACGCGAACGTGACGCTGCGCAACAACAGCAGCACCGGCCCGGCCTCGGACTCGGAGCACCGCTTCGTGTACCTCCACCTCGACCACGGCGCGACTCCGGCCAACAGGCTCGTGTACTGCGACGACCACCGCCAGTTCCTCCACCGGGTGCAGTGGGCGGTCCTCAGGACCGACTCCTACATCGCGCCCAGCCTGTTCCTCAACCCGGCGTACCAGGAGGAGCTCGACCGGCTCTTCCCCAGGAAGGACTCCGTCTTCTACCTCATCTCCCGGTACCTCCTCCACCCGACCAACGACGTCTGGGGCATGGTCACGCGGTTCTACAACGCTTACCTCGGGACCGCCGACGAGACGCTGGGCATTCAGGTCAGGGCATTCGACGACGACACGCCGCCCCAGAACATCCTGGACCAGATCCTCGCGTGCACCTCCCAGGAGCATCTGCTTCCAGGGGTGGTGGCGAGCGCGGGAGGAGCACTGCCGCCGCCGCCGCCTCCGACGACGGCAGCAGGTGCCCGTGCGCGGTCCAAGGCCGTCCTCATGACCGGCCTCAACGGGTGGTACCACGACAGCATCCGGGAGATGTACTGGCAGTCGCCCAGCGCTGACGGCGAGGTGGTGAGCGTGCACCAGCCGAGCCACGAGGAGTACCAGCTCACCGGCGTGGCCACGCACGACATGAAGGCGCTGGCCGAGATGTACCTGCTGAGCATGACCGATAAGATCGTCACCAGCGGATGGTCGACGTTCGGCTATGTTGGCAGCGCGCTCGGCGGCCTTACCCCGTACATCATGATGAGGCCTGTGCACTTGAAAGCTCCCGACCTACGGTGCAGACATGCCATGTCTATGGAGCCATGCGCTCATGGGCCAGCATACTTTGAGTGCACCAGGAAAGAATACAATAGAGTCTTCCATACTAATAATATGGTGCCACACGTCCAGGCCTGCGAAGACATGGATTGGGGGCTGAAACTTACTGAGCCGATCGCTGAGAAGGAGACATAGACATTTGATTGCTACTCAATGCAGCAATATTTACGACACTATTTTATTAGATTTTTTTTTAAGTTTAGTTCCATAATATAATTTTTTATGTAATATATGTTATATATTTATCTATAAGATTGATCAAATTTAATAAAATTTGATTTAGTCAAATGCTAGAAGTACCCTTATTTGCGAACGGACGGAATATTGTTTTGCAGCATGTCGAGGAAGTAATCGAGTTATTTATCACTAACTTGCCATCGCCTTATATTTACTAGTAACTAGGGCCCTCGCAAATGCAAGGGCATTACCTTTAGTATTTTTAAAATGTTTAAGTACTTATTTTTATCTAGTACATACTTTTTTCATCCTATTTACCACCTTCATTACTGAAAATACAGGAATGTTTAGATATGGATATTTTCCAAAACGCATAACTATGACAATTTTGTACATGGTTGTATTTCTAGGAAATAAGAAATAATTCTTTTAAAACAATTTCTATAGCAAAAATACAACATTTTACGGTGAAATATCTTAACCTTGTTGATCACAATTTATAGTCAAATTGAATATTGGGACATATAAATTTAGTAGATCAGTAAGTTTGGGTCAAAACATTATGGTTTTATATATCATGAGGATATAAACAAAACAAACAAAACCAACTATTGAATATTCTAATATGAATCGAGCAAAAAATAATTACATCCTTATGCCAATCGGGAACTCATTATACATACTTTAGTGCTCTAGAGTTAATTAAGAGAAAGAGTACAACAATAACACAATTTCACTCATTATCTTGGTATTCTATCATTACATTTATGAGATTCATACGGTCTTAAGTTCTTGTTCAACATGGCAGAGAGATTGGTCAAATGATGTAAAAGATAATAAACAAAAATTACAATAACTTATTAAGAAAAGGTTCAAACCTTGAAAGAGATCACGTTGAGTAACTTTGGGTTACTAAGATTTGAAAAGACAACCGAGCATCAACAAAAGCATTGCCAATACATATAGTTGCTAATGCAATCATTACCATGTGATTATCGATATAGATAATATGATTAACTTCGTTACTCATTTAAAAGTTCAGTCTTATGATGGAATCAAATAGCTATTTCACCTTTTTTTGCAAATTTAGCGATGCATGGGATGTATGAAAAAATTCCTGTTTTAAAAGGTTTTTTATTTCAACTTCCGATTTTGTTCACTTATTTTGTACAACACATTTTCTTTTACATAATTCATCAAATGCACTTTCGAATTCAATTCCGAAAATCGCCATCCCTTTGTTCATGTTAGTCAATATTAGCAAATTCTCTACCACACACTTTCTTAAAAATTACGTA
This sequence comes from Avena sativa, assembly GCA_916181665.1. NCBI lineage: Eukaryota > Viridiplantae > Streptophyta > Magnoliopsida > Poales > Poaceae > Avena > Avena sativa. Next base: position 89,139,485 of record OV702285.1, on the reverse strand, counting down.
TATTTATAATATGTCATCAATATGAAGCAATTAAACTAAACATCATTGTATGATTCTACTTCTATCATCAATGATCTTAGAGCATGCATGGCATCGCCACACATGTGTTCTTTTGCTCTACAATACATAAGTTTCTTTCTCGTGGTGCGCGTGTGTTGCTAGACATAATAAGTTTTTTTTAGTATTGAACATGAATACCTCTTAGCAAATCCCAAGTATCGTGAGGATGGCTCCCCCTCCCAACCCACCCCACCCGTTACCTCACGCCGGCGATCTCACATCTCCGGACATAGATTTCAATTTCCACTCCGATCATCCTACTCCTCATACCCCTAAACCTACACATCTCCTTTCATGGATCTACCGCCCATATTTATCAGCATGGATCGATCTCATGGGCAGGCTTTTGCGACTAAGGTTAGTAACATGTTCTCTACCTCTGTTCATCCGATATCGCCCACATATGGCTTCTCGATGGTCATCTCTTTTGGGCGTGCCAAATTTGCTATCAATACGTCCAATGTGTGCCATGCCATAGAGGCATGCTTGGGAGCCGATGGTGACAAAATCCGTGTATCGCCCCTTCGAGATCGCACTTTCATTTTCGATGTTTGCTCCAAAGCTGTGGGGATCCTCATTGTCAAAATGAGATCATTCAAATCCGATGATTTTGTTTGTTATTTCGATCTATGGAGCAATGATGGTCCCAACTGGCAACGAGAGGAAAAACTTGTAGGGGTTCGTAGCATGGAAAACAAAAAATTTCTACCGCATGCACACAAACAAGCCAAGATCTATCTACTAGATTGTAGCAACGAGTCGATAGAGGAACTTACCCTCGAAGATTCCAAAGCGGTTAACGAGAGCAGATTCTCGTGGGTGATGTAGTCGTACACTTGCCGATCTCAAGATCGCGTAGACGATCCTTCCGGTGCTGCGTTCCGGAAGCGCTCCCGCAGTCGGTCACACGTTCGGTACTCGATGAAGACCTTCCTCTCCCTTGTTCCAGCAGGCAGCGGAGGTTGTAGCACTCTCCTCGCGATTCCGGCAGCACAACGGCGTGGTACCGGAAGTAGAGGGGAGATCTCGCAGGGCTTCGCCTTAAGCCGGAGCGAGTATGGTGGACTATGAGAGAGCCTTGGTGATCTAGGGTTTAGACACACCAATTAGAAGGGGCTAAACCGGCGGCTAGGGCAATTAGAAGTTCTAACTCGGCGGCTTGGGAGAAATCCCTAGGCTGTGTCTAGGGTTTAGGTTTAGAGGGAGGCAACTTATGTCTAGGAGGGGAGCCCTGCCCCTCCTCTTATAGGTAGAGGGAGGCGCGCCCTCGGACCCAAGGTGGGCCGGCGGTGGGAGGAGGAACTCCTCCCCAAATCGGTTTCAAACCTCCTTCTCCTCTTTCCCAAAACTAGCCGTTTGACTTTCAAACTAGCCGTTTGACTTTTCAAACTAGGATTTGAATAAACCCTCTATTTGGTACAGCGATGACACCAAGTACATAATGCAATCATACCAACTTGATATAACACATTCATGTACCCTTCCCCTCCGGAGTGCCGGACATTCCGGAACCTTCTAGAACATTCCCGATGAAAACACCGGAATCATTCCCCAACTCCGAAACATGACTTTCCTTATATGAATCTTATTCTCCGGACCATTCCGGATCTCCTCGTGATATCCCGGATCCCATCCGAGACTCCGAACAACATTCGGTCTCTTACTCATCATTCCATAACTACTCAACAACATCGAATCCTTAAGTGTGTCTCCCTACGGTTCGTGAATTATGCGGACATGATCGAGACACTTCTCCGATCAATAACCAATAGAGGAATCTGGAAATTCATATGGCTCTCACATATTTTTACGATTACTTTGCGATCGAATGAACCACTTACATACGATACCAATTTCCCTTTGTCTCACGATAGTTTACTTATCCGAGGTTTTGATCGTCGGTATCTCTGCATACCTAGTTCAACCTCGTTACCGATAAGTACTCTTTTATCGTTCCCGTGGTATGTGATCCCTTGTGAGCCAGTCACATGCTTGCAAGCTAATTGGATGAAATTCCACCGAGAGGGCCCAGAGTATATCTATCCGTCATATGGATGGACAAATTCCACTCTTGATCCATGTGCCTCAACACATACTTTCCGAACACTCAATGCCACCTTTATAGCCACCCAGTTACGGTGTGGTGTTTGATGTCATCAAAGCATCCTTCCGGTGATGGTGATTAACATGATCTCATGGTCGAAGGAATTAGGTTACTATGTATCAGAAAGCATATAGCAAATGAACTATATTAAATGACTTGATCTTTATGCTACGCTTATCTATAGGAGTATGTCCATCACATCATTCTCCTAATGATATGACCCTGTTGTTAATAACATCTCTATGTTCATGATCAGGAAACCATGATCATATATTAACCAACAAGCTAGTTTAACAAGAGGCTTTACTAGGGACTCTTTTATGTTTACAAATCACACAAGTACTAATGTTTCCTATTAATACAATTATAGCATGGTATGTAAACATTTATCATAAGTATGAAGATATGATAATAACCACTTTATTATTGCCTCTTGGGCATATCTCCAACAGTCTCCCACTTGCACTAGAGTCAATAATCTAGTTTCAATCCTTTGTGTATTCAACACCTATGGCTTTCTGGTGTCGTATGTACACGATTGCTAGTGGTCAACTGATCTCCGGATCTGACACTTCCAGGTCCGTGTGTAATTGCATGTCTTTGCGTCTCTACGCATCACTCATGCTCTAATGAGATGGCTTCGTACTAATTTGGTCCTTTGGTGTGACCTTTAGTTCTTTGGGGTTAAAACATGTTGATAATATTGTCGTACAATATATCTTCATAGTACTATCCCACTGTGAACTACACCTAGTTTGATAACAAACTACTTGACACAAATGCCCTCTTTTGCTGCTATAATTGCAGTCATATACTTAGCCTTTTGTTGTAGTATCTGTCACAATGTCTCAACTTTGGAACTCATCCAAATCCATTATGGAACTTTCTTTCCATTATATTGTGCCACCCTTAGTTTAGATTGAGATAAACTTAATTTGTACTTTGTGACAAAACTAGTATCAATGTAGTACTTTTACAATGAACTAACCATCTATTTGTCACTTCTACAAATAATATACTCTTAGTTCTTCCAAAAGATCATAAGAATATCCTTACTATTGTCCAATGATCATCTTATGAATCATTCTGGTATATGCTCATAACATTTAGAGCATAGGACATATCTGGATTTGTACACATCACAGCATGATTGATATAAATACTCTTTGTGATTTCATACATCAAGTATCAATCTATACTTGAAACTTTGTTTCACTTACCCAGTGTCATTACACTTGAATATATCATCAATATTGAACTCATTCAATCTTTTCTGTGTGACAAGAACCTTTCTTGTAGTTTCTATATTGAACTCATTCAATACGTCATCTATGTACTTTCGGCACAACCATATTAGCGTATATTGATGCCAAATATTTGGGTTTTGCCTAAGTCTTTCATCGGGATGAAATTCTTAATATGTGTTAATAAAAGATACATCATTTCCAATCAACAATATGTCTTCCACATAATGTATTAGAAACATGTCTTAGCGCTCCCACTTAATTTCTTGCAAATGCAAGCATCTTCATTGTCTCTGATGTAATTAAACTCTTTTAACAGTTTCATCATAGTGAAGATTCCAACTCCGTGATGCTTACTTCAACCATTGAAGTTTGCATATGCATTTAGCATCCTTTGAATTAACAAAACCCTATGGACCGTGTTATGCACATGTCCTAGGTAACAATTCTATTAGAAGAACTTGTTTTGTTTATTCAACTACCATATAACAAAATTATATGTAGTGGTTGCTACATTAATCCGTCTAGACTAAATATCGCTATGAAAGATCAAATCTTGTCATATACAACCTTTGAACATTGTTGTGAATACTTTCCCAACATGTCGACTATTTCATAGATGTGCAACATCCATGTCTATTTATTTATAGATCCAAACACAACTGTAAGGTCTTACACCTTTCTCGAGGGTCCTTCAAGTTCAAAACTTGATTTCTCGTGTATGGAACTATCATGGATTTTATGGCTTCAAGCCATTTGACGGAGTCAGGGCTCATCATCGCTTCTTTGCATGTAGTCGGATCATTATTGTCAAATAATGATTTAACTCTCAAATCTTGGTATTCGATTGTTCATCCGACCTACTTGTTTCAATAGGAACTTGGATCTCCGTGACCACAACCTTTGAGGTACGTGAGCCATGAGCATTGTTGCTACCTCCGGAACACTTTTTGGTGCTGCGCAACTTTGCACATATAGCTAAGGTTCTTTTAACCTTATCAAAGTTCTATTGTCCTCCCACTTAACTTTTCACGAAAAATTCCTTCTCAAAGAAACTTGACGTTCTAAGCAACAAACACTTTTGTCTCCGGTGTTTATGGAGGAATACTTAACAGTTATACAAAGACAGGTTCATCCGACTTTGTTTGCACACATCTTTCTTATGCATAGCATACCAATGTTTTAAGAAAGGACTACTTGGGTTTTATCCCAAACCATAACTTTATATGGTGTCATTTCAACGGATTATGATGGATCTCTTTTCAGTGGAAAAACGGTAGTCTCTAAAGCTTTTAATCTTTAAAATATAATGGCAGTTTTATGAATTATACCTTTGATCTTACCATGTCAAACAAGGTTTAATTACATATCTCGAACGCTCCATACTCTTATGGTGTTTCGTAAAATGCAAATCCACGGAACGATTCCTTAAATCTTAGGTATTATGCTAAACTTGTAACTCAAATATCTTCCTTTATGATCTTATCATAAACTATTTATATTCTTGTTACAATGATTTTGCACTTCATGTTGAAAGTCTTTGAACTTTTCAAATATTTCACACTTCATCCTTATTAAGTAAATATTCATATATTCACTCAAATTTTCGGAGAAAGCATATGAAGTTGAAATCCATCGCTCTTGACTACACATAATGGACTTCGTACAACAATATGTACAAGTTCCAATAAGCTAGTCATTCGTTCCCTTTTGGCCTATGAACAAAGTTTTTAATTATTTCTAGGAAAGTTTCACAAGCGTCATTTGATCAAAAATCAAAAGACTCCAAAATTCCATCCACATGGAGTTTCTTCATGTTTTCTTTCCAATATAATTTAAACGGCGATGTCACTTCCTAAGTGATCTTTCAATCAATTTGTCTTTCGACATTTTTAGCACTAGTTTTATGGATGTGATTTCTCCAACGAGATTTGTGAATCATCCATCTTTTATGGATTATGACAATTATTTGAACAATCCTTTTGTTCTCATAATACCTGATAAAACAAATCTTGAAGGCAAGCTTTGACGTTTAACGAGTAACACAATAACCTTTTATTTGTTCTCGATGAACATTATCACATATTCTTTTGCTAGTTACTTAGGCCATTGTAGTTCATGAATTGTGTTGTTTCGTATGACGATTCACACCAACAAATTCAGTATCAAATACTTAATAACCACATTGTTTAATAAGCAAAGAATATAGCCATAACATGTATATCATCTATATACTTAAACTGTACAATTCTAGTCTTTTCTTTTCTGCCATATATTTATGAGATTCTCTTTCAGTATTTATTTTCTGTTTGAAAGAATCTATCAACATTAATAGTGGAGTCATACATATGACACATAGTCCAAAGCGTGTATAGTTAAATACCAATGTCTTTGGACTTGCACTTTGAAGTAGATTACCATCATCAAATGTTTGGTGTTCTTTCAAATTCCTTTCTTTAGTAATCTCTTGGTGTAGTAAACATTTTACCTATATCAAATATTCACCCTTATCATGGAATCATCCATAATCAAGCTACTTTTAGCTTATACCGGTGAATCACGAGTATAATGTTGCTCTTCAAAAACTTTGGAGAATTTTGGACAACTAGTGTCTCCAACCTTTCGCAAATTCTCATCAAATATGAGAACATGACTTTTGCCATATTATACTCTATCATGTTGCAACCAAAACTTCGTTTCAGATATCACAATATCTTCCACACATCATGGTTTCTGAAACAACTCTTTCAGATCCTAGATAACCTTGATATTAAGACAATCCTTTTAATATCAAGAATCATGGAGACAAACATGATACTCACACACTAACACTCGGAATTGTCACTCTCGTTTTAATACCAATTATTAAACTTCATGGAGTGACCGAAACTTACTGAAAGTTTGCAATAGGACTTTTAAACTTTAGATTAACACTTCAAAACAATACGATACCAGTTCGTAAAGTAACTAACCAGAATTCTATAGTTCTATCATCTCAATTAAAACTAAGCGCAAGGTGGTAAACGGATGCCAATGACTACAACAATTATGCAAATTCACTTTGATTTAATTTATGATAAATAGTGTTCAACTTTTAATCATATTGCCGTTGAACTCCCACTCAAAACAATATCCCTCACATTGTTTTAGTGATCACACGAACCAAATCCACCACATCAAAACCGATCATCACGAGAGTTGATGTAGCTTCAATGGCGAACAATCATCATGTTCATCATATCTACTATATGACTCATGCTTTACCTTTCGGTGATCCGTGTTCCGAGACCATGTCTGTACATGCTAGGCTCGTCAAGATTAACCTTAGCTTCCACATGAGCAAATCTGGCTTGCCCACGTTGTATACACTTGCGGAATCTAACACACCCGATCATCACGTGGTGCTTCGAAACAACAAGCTTTAGCAACGGTGCTAACTAAGGGTGAACACTTTATGACTTGAAATTCATGTGCATGAGGGATCATCTTATAATGCTACCGTCGTCTATTAAGCAATACAAGATGCATAAAGGATTAACATCACATGCAATTCATAATATGTGATATGATATGGCCTTTCTTCTTTGTGCTTCCGATCTCCATCTTCTAGCACGAACATGCTCTCCATCATCACCGGCATTGCATCAAGGTCAATGACGCTGCTCCATGGTTGTCGTCCACCAGCTTCAACTATTACAACTATTTTGAATAGACACGCGGGTCTTAACAGAATTTAAAGATAACCATATGGCTCCTGCCGGTTGCCAACTTACAATAAGGAACATCGCATACATCATATATAATTACAATCTTGGCCATATCACATCACAGCACACCCCCTCAAAACAAAGTTAGACGCCTCTAATTTTCTTTGCATATTTTACGTGGTTTGGGGCTTTCAATAAGTGTCGCTCTAACTTACGAACAAGAACCACAACATTGATACTAGTATTGTCAATCACCCGTTGTAAATTGAATCTTAACTATGTTGGGAGAAACAGGCACCCGCAAAGCCACTTATGCAATACAAGTTGCATGTCAAGCGTGGAGCAAGCCTCATGAACGATGTCATGTAAGGTTAGCCCGGGCCGCTTCATCCCACCATCCCGCAAGATGCAAAGTACACAATAAGCAATCGATAATAAAAGCATCAATGCCCACAATGACCATTGTGTTCTACTCGTGCAACAGATCTACATATAGACACAACTCTGATACCACTGTAGGGGTTCGTAGCATGGAAAACAAAAATTTTCTACCGCATGCACACAAACAAGCCAAGATCTATCTACTAGATTGTAGCAACGAGTCGATAGAGGAACTTACCCTCGAAGATTCCAAAGCGGTTAACGAGAGCAGATTCTCGTGGGTGATGTAGTCGTACACTTGCCGATCTCAAGATCGCGTAGACGATCCTTCCGGTGCTGCGTTCCGGCAGCGCTCCCGCAGTCGGTCACACGTTCGGTACTCGATGAAGACCTTCCTCTCCCTTCTTCCAGCAGGCAGCGGAGGTTGTAGCACTCTCCTCGCGATTCCGACAGCACAACGGCGTGGTACCGGAAGTAGAGGGGAGATCTCGCAGGGCTTCGCCTTAAGCCGGAGCGAGTATGGTGGACTATGAGAGAGCCTTGGTGATCTAGGGTTTAGACACACCAATTATAAGGGGCTAAACCGGCGGCTAGGGCAATTAGAAGCTCTAACTCGGCGGCTTGGGAGAAATCCCTAGGGTGTGGCTAGGGTTTAGGTTTAGAGGGAGGCAACTTATGTCTAGGAGGGGAGCCCTGCCCCTCCTCTTATAGGTAGAGGGAGGCGCGCCTGGGGAGGGGAGTCCCTCCCCAACTCGGACCCAAGGTGGGCCGGCGGTGGGAGGAGGAACTCCTCCCCAAATCGGTTTCAAACCTCCTTCTCCTCTTTCCCAAAACTAGCCGTTTGACTTTCAAACTAGCCGTTTGACTTTTCAAACTAGGATTTGAATAAACCCTCTATTTGGTACAGCGATGACACCAAGTACATAATGCAATCATACCAACTTGATATAACACATTCATGTACCCTTCCCCTCCGGAGTGCCGGACATTCCGGAACCTTCTAGAACATTCCCGATGAAAACACCGAAATCATTTCCCAACTCCGAAACAGGACTTTCCTTATATGAATCTTATTCTCCGGACCATTCCGGATCTCCTCGTGATATCCCGGATCCCATCCGAGACTCCGAACAACATTCGGTCTCTTACTCATCATTCCATAACTACTCAACAACATCGAATCCTTAAGTGTGTCTCCCTACGGTTTGTGAATTATGCGGACATGATCGAGACACTTCTCCGATCAATAACCAATAGAGGAATCTGGAAATTCATATGGCTCCCACATATTTCTACGATTACTTTGCGATCGAATGAACCACTTACATACGATACCAATTTCCCTTTGTCTCACGATAGTTTACTTATCCGAGGTTTTGATCGTCGGTATCTCTGCATACCTAGTTCAACCTCGTTACCGATAAGTACTCTTTTATCGTTCCCGTGGTATGTGATCCCTTGTGAGCCAGTCACATGCTTGCAAGCTAATTGGATGACATTCCACCGAGAGGGCCCAGAGTATATCTATCCGTCATATGGATGGACAAATTCCACTCTTGATCCATGTGCCTCAACACATACTTTCCGAACACTCAATGCCACCTTTATAGCCACCCAGTTACGGTGTGGTGTTTGATGTCATCAAAGCATCCTTCCGGTGATGGTGATTAACATGATCTCATGGTCGAAGGAATTAGGTTACTATGTATCAGAAAGCATATAGCAAATGAACTATATTAAATGACTTGATCTTTATGCTACGCTTATCTATAGGAGTATGTCCATCACATCATTCTCCTAATGATATGACCCTGTTGTTAATAACATCTCTATGTTCATGATCAGGAAACCATGATCATATATTAACCAACAAGCTAGTTTAACAAGAGGCTTTACTAGGGACTCTTTTATGTTTACAAATCACACAAGTATTAATGTTTCCTATTAATACAATTATAGCATGGTATGTAAACATTTATCATAAGTATGAAGATATGATAATAACCACTTTATTATTGCCTCTTGGGCATATCTCCAACAAAACTTTGGTACGCCGAACAAGATCACAACTGGACCGTAGTTAAACCAAGGAGAAAAAATAGTTCTGCTGATCAAGGTACATTTTCTCATCGATCTTTTGCATCCAGAAATTATCAGACAGTCTTTGGTTCATGCACGACTCATTATAGACAGAATAAATCTATCGTCAAATCTGTTGATCATGTATCATCGAGTCCTCTGCATGTTGATCGGCATCATCGGCCCAAACTGGTTGCACAACGTTCAGCGAGAAACAGTCAAAAACACAATCATTATTCAAAATCCTACACGCCTTGTATCACGCCTACCGTTTCGACTTCAGGCGACGCAGAAGGGACAGGATCTCAGCTGATTCAATGCGCTAGATGCCTTGCTGACAATGCGCACCTGACCCCTGCATGCACAAACCCAATACGTTGCAGAGTTTGCTACAACTACGACCACATTGCCCGATTTTGTCTCTCTTTTAAAACCATATCGCGGAATTATCGGCGCAAATCTATCCCTACCAAACCTACCACCCAGATATCACAACCCCCTTCGTCATCGCCCTCTATGCCTCCCCTGTTTCCCCTGCCTCCTGCCAAAGAAACCCTACCACCTCCACCCCCTACCCACCACCGATCACCACAATGGCCAACTATCCTGTTGATCCTCTGCCCCATGTTCCTGCTGGCATGCATGCTCAACCTCCTGTACCTCTTCGCACTCAGCGCGGCTATGTTTTCCTTGGAGGCGACGCCCCTCTGTACGCAGATGAGTGGGCGATTGCTACCCTCACGCCTGAACCAGTTGTTGCTGATTTCATCGGCACTGTTGCCATTATTGGTGAGTTCCTCCATGGGCTTGGTCTGCAAGTTAGAAGCACTTCTAGATGCGCCATGGGATCTGCACTTTTCCGCTTTGCTACTGTGACTGATAGAGATGCTGCTGTTAGTGGTAGCCCATATCATATTGGTGAAAGTGTGCTTAGGATTGTTAATGAGGACAGTGGCATCAATAGACGCTCTACCATCTTTACACATGATGTCTGGTGCATGCTTCTTAATTACCCCCAGCAACTCTGGGATCCTGATTTTGTTATGCACACATTTACTCCATATGGACGTTTCCTTGTGTGGAACAAAGACCTATCTAACAGATCCAGAATCTTGGTCAAATTTCGTGCACACAACATGGACACCTTGCCTCTCAGTCTTGTGGTCGGTAGGAATGTTGCTGATGATGGAAGTGGGGACATCTGGACCTGCCCGATGGTGATTTTATCCACTACTATGTTGGGAGGCAATGCTGGTGAAGAAGATCCTTTGCCACCAAATGGTGGAAACCCACATCCTCCACCATTGGTTCATCATGGCTTCTGGCATGACAATCAATTCAACCAAGATTTTGGAGGGAATGTTGCACACCCACATATCAATTGCAGGTATGGATGTTGCTATGGGCAATGTTACACATGCAGCACCTGCTGCACCTGCACATGAATCTCCTGCTGCAGTTAACTTAGAACCACAGACACCACCTATGCAACCTGAGATACCAGTTGTGCCCAACTATGTACCTGATCCTGTCAGCAATCTTGCCCAGCTACTCAATAGCCTTATGGGTGAAGACCAAGTACAATTCCCCAGCCTGATTGGTAGCAGCATTACTGGAGCCACTGTGAAGATCACTGAAGCTGATGACATGAACAATGCTGTCAAATACTCACTGGAGATATCTACTATCAATCCCAGCTACCAGTCTGTCACACCCCTGAGCATCACATCCAGCAAAAGCTTCATCCCAGTTCCTACACAGTCTGAAAGTTATGACAGTGAGATTGCTGTAATCCCCAAGCCTGATAACTTCCCCAGCTCCAAACGCAAGAAGCCTGAACCCAACATTGTAAAATATGTGAGAAGAAGCCATAGGATTGCCAGCCTGAATGCTGGTTTTAAAAGTCAGAAGGCTGCTGATGATCATGCTGAAAGCTCCAAGATGGCTACACAGAACTTGTCTGGTCACTTTGAGGCCATTGTAGTTGAGAATGACCCACCTCCTAAGCTTCCTGTGAGCACCATTCAAGCCATTGGGACTGGATTCTGTCAGATACCTCCTAGTGAAGTAACTGAGGACAAGCTAAACAAGATATGTGCCAAGAATGATGTGTAATCACCCTTCTGGTTGGCCCAGGTGCAGGGGTAGATGCTGCACTGCTATCTATCTTAGTTTTTATTATCAGTCAAACTATCTCAAGTTTTATTATTGTATCAGAACTATTTGTTTCCTGGATGTTATCTATATTTGGCAATGCAGACTTATTTATGTCATGGGTTGTAATATGCTGGTGTGGATCCACTTGAATACTACTACCTGTAATCATCATGGTCACCTGTTATTCACCTCCCTCAACACCACATATAAGCCACCTCACATGGTCTCATGGTCCACTGCTCACAAACCATATCCCACCTTGGATGCCAGTACCTGGCACCATAGCATTCACCATTTTTCAGTTAATAGATGAATAGAACAATATTTATTATGGATTGGAACGTTAGAGGTATCAATTCACAGGACAAATGTGATGATCTTGCTGTAAAACAAAGCAATTGCAACATCATCTGTTTGCAAGAAACAAAGAGGGAACACTTTGATAGTAGCTACATCAGGAAATTCTGTCCCAGAAGATTAAACCAGTTTGCATACCAACCATCTCTAGGAAACTCTGGTGGTCATATCATTATTTGGAATGGTGCTCAATTTAATGGGAAATCATCAGCCAATCTCACTTTCAAATGACAATCAAATTTGAATCATATCTAACTGCTCAGACATGGTATCTTACCAATATCTATGCTCCTTGCACTAATGAGGGAAGACAGATTTTCTTTGACTGGTTTATGCAACTGGACTCATCAAATTTTTACTTATGGATGGTTATGGGTTATTTCAACATGATAAGAAGCACTGCTGACAGAAACAGGCCTGGTGGCAACATTGCAAATATAAATAATTTCAATGCCATCATTCAGGAACATGACCTAGAGGAAATACCACTTAAGGGGAGAGCATTCACTTGGTCCAATATGCAAACAGAACCACTCCTTGAGAAACTTGACTGGATCTTCACATCACACAAATGGACAACTGAGTTCCCCAACACCATTGCTACACCTATGGCCAGACTGGGATCTGTCCCCCCTGATCAGCAAAGTGGATAAAAGACTTGCGGGCATATCCAATCTCCTTTCTCACTGCTCCAGAGTTATTGTGATCAAGTCTGTGTTATCTGCTATGCCAAATCACATCATGTGTGCAATGAAGCTACATTACACTCATACAAATCATATTGACAAAACCACCAGAACCTTCCTATGGCATGGTAAGGAGATTGAGAAAAGAGGAAAATGTTTAGTGCAATGGGACAAAGTATGTCTTTCTAAGAAAGCTGGGGGACTTGGAATTCTTAATATTAGGGAACATAATAAAGCAATTATGATGAAGAACTTATTCAAATTCTTCAATGGCCAAGATACTCCTTGGGTCAGCCTTCTGTGGAAAAAATACTACTCCAATGGTACACTACCTGATCCAGATGCAAACAAAGGCTCTTTCTGGTGGAGAAATTGCCTTACCTTCCTCCCTAATTTCAAGAAAATGACCACTACGGTTGCTGAAAATGGCATAAGTATTATGCTCTGGTATGACAAATGGAAAGGATCAACCCCACTCAGATTCAAATTCCCTGAACTTTTCTCATTTGCTAAAAATGATAGAATATGCCTCAACTCTGCATCCAACACCATGGCTTAAAATGAATATAATTTATTCCAGCTCCCCCTGTCCCCGATTGCCAATGATCAACTTATGGAGCTTAAAAACATGATCAACAACCCAAGGAACACTGGCACACATGACATATGGTGCTTTCCCTGGGGAAACAACAAATTTTCTACAAAGAAGGTGTATGAGCATATCATTAGAGCACCTGATGCCCCCACAACATTCAAGTGGATTTGGAAAACACCCTGCTTACCAAAACACAATTTCTTCTTCTGGCTTCTTCTGCAGGACAAACTAAACACCAGAGATCTACTACAAAGGAAAAATTTCCAACTTGAGGATTACAAATGTGTACTATGTGAGGACAACACCAGGGAGACAGTGGACCATCTGTTCTTGGAGAGGAATGGAACATGGATCTTGGAACTATTGATAGAATCATTGATGCAAATAACAGACCCACAAACCAGTATTACAAAATAGCTATGATTGCAGGATGTTGGAGCATTTGGTCACTCAGAAATCAGATCATATTTGAACATGCTGAGAAAAGTAGTGAACAATGCTATGCCATATATAAAGCATCTCTTCTGGAGATCAGACATAGGGTTAAGCCCAGTCTCATTCAAGGCATGACTGATTGGTTAGATACTTTGTAATAGATAGCTGATTCTACCTATGGGAGTGCTTACATGCTCTCATCTTGTATAGTTCTGTTTTATTTGCTAATATATAAAAATGACACAGTGGGGGCCTTCCCTACTGTATTTGTGTCAAAAAAAACACGAATAGCTCTTTTCGACATGACCATATATTTGAATATGTCTTTGATTTTTGTTTATGTGCGGGAGACCCTCCAAAGTTGAATGTGTCTACCAGAACGTGTCAAACATTGCTACTTAAGTACTAATCTTTTATTAAATCTTAGCCGCAAATTTTAGATCCAACTATTTGAATCATTAAGATGATGTGGATGAACGTGGTGGATCTATAAGATATCCAAACATTGCTACTTTGTAGAATAAGTCACAACATATTATGACATCAAATCAGTATATTATGAATTACGTCTCAAAATAAATCTACCAACATTAAATTGGTGTCATAAATGTTGCTATATTTTTAATAAATTTAGTAAAATTTTATGAAGTTTGACTTAGGACAAAGTTTAGAGATACACTTGTTTGTGAACATAAGTTTATATTTGTGAACGGAGAGGATACATAAGTGTACACAACTATATGTCATCACGTTTTGGTTTAGATACGCATATTATTTTTTCACTTGAATAAACGTGTTTCCTCAGTGATCGGTCATGGATGATTAATTTTAAAAAGTTAAGTGTTGACACGTACTGTGAGTCCTTTGCATGTCCATCAAGTCAAGGAGTCCCCTGGTTTAAAAAAAAGGGGAGCCCGGCCTTTGAGTCCGGCTATTTTTTTCCTAACGAACTGTGCTCGTATAAGAGCATCTCCACTCGCCTACCTAGGACGCTGGTCCAAACACCGAATTTCGGTACGAACGCCGAAAATCGGCCCAGTCGCGTACCCAGAGACCTGTTTTCGTCCGGATTTCGGCGTGTTTTGGTCCGGCCTATCCAGGCCGTACCCAAGATCCCGGGTATGCCCTGGGAACGCCGGACTCAGAGAAAACGGGCGTGGGCCAGCTCTGTCGGCGAGAGAAGGCACCACTCCCGCCACTTCGCCGAGCTCCCACTCTTTTCTTCCCCCTCCCGCCTTTCTTCCCCATTCCCCCACCCCCCGACGCTCGGCCGATCGCACCGCCCGACATGCCGCCCAAGAGTTTCGTCCAACCCAGATCGATCCTCGGCGAGGGTCCGGCGGAGAAGAAGGCGAGGAAGCCGAGAGCGCCGCCGACCAAGCCAGAGGGGATGTCCTCCGCCAAGTGGGAGAAGAGGGAGCACGCCAGGCAGATCTCGTCGGCCGAGCGGAAGGACAGGAAGGAGAGGACGAAGCTCTGGTAACAGCAAGCGGAGGAGGAGAAGGCGATGGTGAAGGCGGCGGCGGAAGAACAGGCGATGGTGAAGGCAAATCAGGCGGCGGCGACGCGTTCGGCGTTGATGGCCGCGCCGTACCCACCATACTGGGGAAGCCAGGCAAGCGTCGGCTCACCCGCCGGCTTCTCGCCGATCTCTCCGGCCAGCTTCCAGGAGGGCCAGGCGGCTGCTCGGCAGAGGTACTCCTCTTCGTCGGAGTTCGACGGCGGCTTCAACCCCAATGTGCTCTTCCCCTGCCCGGCGCCGCGCCCTCTTTCGGCCTTAGGCATCGACATCAACCTTCCCTACTCCGCCTCTCCGGCGTACGCAAGCCCCGCTCTGCGCCGCGGACCGCTGCCTTTCGGCGGAAGCTCAGCGCCCTTTGGCGAGGCCGACGCGCGCAACCTGTTCGGCGGAATGCCGGGCGCACTTCCGGCCGGCATGACGCCCGAGGCATACATGGAGGACTTGATCGCAACAGGATCGGCCTCCAACCACCCCTCCTTTTTCACGGAAGAGCAGACTTGGGCTGACGCCAAGCGCGGCATCGAGTCCCAGGACCTCGCCAACATCGATGCTGAGGAGACACAGGCCAAGCAGACGCACCCAGAGGACGCCGAGACTGAGGCGAAAGGCAAGAAGGGGAAGAAGATGGCGGACGCTCGGCTCAAATGGACCATGGCCAAGGACACCTGCCTCGCCGAAGCTTGGAAGACGGTGAGCATGGATCCGATCACCGATGCGAACCAAAATTCCGACAATTATTGGCGGCGCGTGAAGGAAACATTCGACGAGCGAAGCATGTGCGACCCAAAGTATCGCAAGATCCACATGGAGCGAGGGGAGAAGGCAATAATGAACCATTGGGCGATCATCCAGACTGCGTGCAGCAAGTGGCACACAGCTGCGTTGAAGAAGTCGACCGCACACAAGCCAGTGGGGAGAACATGGACAACAAGGTACTCGCGAACACTAGCTTTGTCGTGCACTCTCTTCCATTTTGACAAACTTGACACACTTTCATTTTGCAGCTGCGCCATGCACTTGCTCTGTTTCGAGAGGACATGAAGATGGAGTTCAAGTTCCATCATGTCTTCGAGAAAATCGAGCATTGCGAGAAGTGGCGGGACACTCGCATGAGTCTCTCCAAGAGCAAGGACGACGTCTACAACTGTGGCATCCCGCAAAACCACTACTAGAAAATCGCGTTGTTTTTGTGCATTGCATCATCATGACAGCATGCTCATGTCATCATGCCACATTGCATTTGAGCATCGTCATCATCTTGTATCTGTTCGCATAACACAATTTTCGGGAAAACCTAATTTGTTTTCTAAACGCCCCGTCTTGTTTTCAAATTCAAACCCGGGACTCCGGATTATTTTGTTTTGTCTGTTCTCGGGTTGCAAAGGCCCCGTTTAAATAAATAAAACATTTAATTATTTTTAGTGGGGGCAGTCGAACGGGCCAAATCGACCCGAACGACCACCCCCAAAAATAAACGGTTCGCCCGAAATCCCTAGTCTACCCAACCTATTCTACCCAGCCCCTCTCCACCTCACACCCTCCAATCCCTGGTCGCCACGTCACCCTGCCCCTTCCCTCTAACCAACCCCAACCCAGCCACACACGCCTCCCTCTCTCCTCCCCACAGCCGACTTGCCACCTGGGCCCCGCCGCGTGCCCACCTGCCCACGTCCCCACCTGTCCACCTCCCCAGTCAACTCTGGCCCCACCCCTGGCCCCGCAGCGGCCTACACGGCAGACGCACACCACCCGACCCCCCCCACGCGCCCTCCACACGCCCCCCACGCGCCCCCACGCGTCCCCCACGCGCCTCCACACGCCCCCACACGCTCCCGCCGCGGCCCACCTGCGGGACCCTCTCTCTCTCTTCCTCCCTCAGCCCGCGTCCCCGACCTCCTCTTCTCTCCTCTCCTCTCCGTTGCTCGCCCAGGCCGACCTCGCCCCGACCCCGCGTTGCCGGCCCCCTCCCTTCTCCGCCTCCCGCGCCACCGCCTCCCGCGCCACCGCTCCACCTCCGGCCGCGTCCCTGACCTCTCCGGCCACCACCCTCCCCTCTGCGGACCACCTCGCCTCCGGTCTCCCTCCCCAGGCGCCGCCGCGGCCGGCCCTGCATCCTCCTCGCCGCCTCGCAGGCGACCGCCGCCGCCGCGTCCTCCGCATCGCCCGCCGCCGCCGCCGTCAGTCGCCTCCCCCGCCTCCGCCCGCGCTCGAGCTCCGTCGGCCCGCTCACCTCCGGCCACCGCCCTCCGCAAGCTCCCGCCCCTCCGTCGCCCCCGAGCCGCCTCCACCCGCTGGCCTCCTTCCCGCCGTCGGCCACCTCGCCGGTGCCCTCCCCGAGCTCTGCCCGCCTCCGGCACGCGCGGTTCCGCCGACCCGAGCTCCGGCCCGAGCCCTCCTCTCCTCCGCGTCGTTCCTGCTCGCCTCCGCCCCCCCCGCAGAAGCTCCTCCAGCCGACCCCATCGCCTCCTTCGGCCGCCGCTCGTCGCCAGCGACCCCGCAACACCCGCGAGGCCCGGCCCCCTCGTCGATGCATCGCCGCCGTCTGCGTGGGCCCGACTGGCGCCGACCACGTTCCTCGTTGCAGGCGCCGCTGACCACCCTGCTGGATGTCCCTTGCAGCATGCGCGCGCTCATGTTGTCCCCTTCGTTGTGGTGTAAGCCTCCTGCAAATCGCCTCAGCGGAGCGTTTGTTGCCCTGAGGGTTTGGCCCCGTGTGACCAAGGACGACACCGACAAGAACTCCTCAAAGCCGTAAACCAAGATCTGCATCGTTACGGGCTTCGTCGACCTATGCGCGAGGTGGAACCCGATGACGCCGGTATCACAAGATCTACATCACGGACGCACCACGGACGCGGAGAAACCATCGGAACGCCAAGATCTACTCCGCTATCCGAGAACGACCCGTCGACACCGAACCCCAGATCCGAACCCCGAGACCGACCCCGAACCCCTCGATCCCCAAGATCTGCCGAACCCCAATGTGTGACCCCTTTTCTCGAGCCCTATTTTATAAATGTAATAACACATTGATGCATATTAATTTGTCATACTCGCATGCATACTTGTGTGGTTTGGGGGCCTTATGCCGATTCACCTAATAATTAAATATGGGGCCCATATGCGGGCAAAACTAGTCTCATATTGGCCTCATTTAAATTTGTGTAGCGAACCGGTGCTATCTTTTGCCATGCTAAAACAACATTTAATTTGCGGGGTAGATAAACAACGGGAACCGTTTAATTAATTGTCGGAACCCCGGTTCCACTTAATATGACCCAATTGCATCGCACCTTTGCCATGCCATGCATCAACCATGCATCATGCCGATCTTCTGCCGTTGCACTAAATACTGCATCCGGTGTTTATTCTAGTGTTTTGCTTCTTCGCGGATAAGGCCGTCGAGTTGATGTGAGCTTCGCCCCGATCTTCGGTCGAACCTTCGGCAATGTTTTCAGGCGAGCATCTCCCCCTTTCTACCTATCTTACTTTTATAGTATTTATTCCCTCCTGTTGATCTATGGCTATCTGTGTTGCGATGCTCTAGTTTTCGTACCCGTGATATCCCTTGCAGCCATATATTACCTTGGACACATCCTATTACCTGTTGTTTGGTAGATAGTTGGACTTGCGCGTCGTAGTCGCTTGCTCAAGTGCTGTTGCGTGTCGTCTAGTACCACAGTTGTTGGAGCATTGCCGCATGTTTAATGTTGGAGACGGTTATGGCTTTATTTATTGCTCACTTTAATTATTGTTTAACAACTAAAATTAAAGTAGGTAAGCAGAGGCACAGGTGGGCAATAGATGTTATTTGGTTGTTAACCGTCCACTTGTGTCCCGTAGGACCCCGAGTGCTTGATACCTGTTCCTTGATTTATCGCGCTATCCACATCCGGGAGGCTTATGGGACCCCCCCGAGCCAGAGCTTGATTCCGTCTTATTTCTTGGGGCCACAAACTAGTTTGGGGTTTTATTACTATCCTGTACTTATGCCATGCTTTACTGCTTTATTTACGATTGTGCGAGGAGCACACTGTACTGTTTAGGATCGTGGCACGATTCCGCGGTGTCGACAAGCCCAGTTTTGGGTTCCCAGTCGTTCACAGCCGTCCCCACAACCTTGAGTCCGTCTCGGAGCCGGCCGGCTTCGTTGCGGGTCTACTTTAAGGGGTGGCCCCCTGAAATATTTCTGAATCCTGTGATTGCTTTGTCGTGAAAGCCTCGTTGGGGTTTGATTTGGTTTTTCCGAGGTTGATCGAGTGTGTGTTGCTATTGGTGCACCCCGGCCGGGTAAAACTTTCTGAAAGCCGTGTCCGCGGTTATGGACGACTTGGAGCACAGTATCTCGATCATAGACAACTATAACTAAAGTAGTGCTATAAATTTGATTTAATCATGACTAGTAATCAGCTTCAACTATAACGGAATGGCTAACTAAAACTGCCAACAATTGCTTGTTTGGGTGTCGCTTGCGACCATTGTACCTGACTAGTAAGTATTGCAACTATAACGGAATGGCTGAATAAAAGTACCAACAACTGCTGGGTTTTGGGTTATCTCATGCTATTTGTATCTGACTAGTAAGTGTTGCAACTACAACGGAATGGGTAACTAAAATGGCCCACTGCTTATTTTATCAGGACGATTATCTACACCTGACTAGTAATTGCTGCAACGATAACTGAATAAATAAAAATGCCAACGGTGTGAGTTCCTCGGTTGACTTCCTCGTTTGGTCTCGAGGGGGAACACCAGGATGGGTTTGTTTGGTGGTAGCATCAGGTTGGTTCCGAATAGGTCTTTCTTACCCCTCTCTGATAGCCGCCAGTTGTATCGAGTCTCTATAGATTGTTTAGTGCATGCTGCCGCTGCCGCTCCAGTCCACCATACCTATGTAGGCGAGGACCGCCGAATTCTAGTCTCGCCGTGTACTGGCCTCAGTACTGACGCTCCTTCTTTTTCCTTTGCCCTTTGTCGGCACCCCTTTTGTTTAAGCAGGTTTTGAGATCGACGTCGTTAGCAGGGTTACCCTTCCGGCTTGGCCTGGGCAGGGTTATGGACGCCATTGGTTATTCTTCAGGGCTCTTAGCCCCATTTGCATCTTGTCCGTAGTCGGACGCTCTATCATTTTCAAGGTGATTTGGATCTTTGTATATTATATCTGTATTCTTGGCTCATTGAGTCGCTGTTGTATATGTATCTGTTCTGTGGGTCCCATCGAGGACTGTTGTGTAATGTTATTACTTCGTTTTCCACCCGCACGAAAGTGCCTGGTGGGCACCTTTGAATCGTTTCTATGCGGGTTTGGCGGGTTTCGCTAAAACTTGCATAGGTCCGATTCTGAGGGTGTTACAACAACCCCGAGGCCCCGGCAGCTGCTGCCAGCGAAGGAAGACCTGAGCTCGAACAGAAGAAGGCGAAGATGCTCAAGGCGAACATGATGAAGCTAGTTTTTGTGAGAAAGATCTTTTTAGTTCCCCAGCTTTAGGGAAGAAAATTTGCTCTGATGATACTTTATCTCCCATATGTGGTAATTCTAATGATACTTGTGATATTTTAAATCCACATACTAAAAGTGTCCCTTTAAAATACCTATTGAAATTGTTGAACGTGTTATGAATAACTGCTATTTTGGAGAAGGAATTGTCCATCCTAGTGATCATTTACTCTTTATACATGACTTACGCGAGTTGTTCAAGTGTGCAGGTATTTCAATGGACCAAGTTAAGAGGAAGCTATTCCCTTTCTCACTTAGGGACAAAGCAAGGGAGTGGTATGAGCTACTAGATGATCCTCATCATTTGGAGTGGAAGGAACTTGAATCTCTCCTTTATTCTAAATTTTATCCTCCTCATGAAATTCATAAATATAGGAATTATATTTATAATTTTCATCCTCATGAGGGATAAAGTATTGCCCAATCTTGGGGGAGATTGAAGTCAATAATGCTCAAATGTCCCATTCATGAGCTCCCCAGTAATGTTGTTATCAATAATTTTTACAGGACATTACAAGGACTATCTGGATACCTGTTTAGAGGGATCCTTCACAAGTAAGGAGGTCAAAGCTAAGTGGGATATTCTTGAAACAATTGAAAGCAATACTGAAGGTTGGGATAATGACAAAGGTAAAGAACCAGGTATAAACTATGAGTATGATTGCATTAAGTCTTTCGCTGAAACTGCTGATTTTCAAGAGCTTAGTGCTAAATATGGTCATGATCCTCAAATTCTTGTTAGATATTATAGAACCTTTGCTTCCCATATTAATGCTCCTTAAGAAAAATGGGACATGTATGATGAACCTTTTAAAGACACTTGCATGGAAAATGAAAATGTTATTAGTGATTGCAATAAACATGCTCAAACTTCTGAAAGTACTATTTCTTATAAGCATGTTAATTTTTGTGGTATGCATAGACCTTGTAAAAAGAATCAAAATGAAGAAGATTATTGTATCACCCACTGGAATGAAATAACTAGAACGTGGTATAAGTCTCTAAATGATCTTGGTAAAAAAGTTTGTGCCCTCTATCCTTTTATTTGTGAACTCTGCTATGAAGTGGGTCATTTCAATTTTCAATTCTCTGGCCATAATAATAACTCTTCTAATCCAATGAGTACCGCAAACTTGTATTGTGATAACGTGATCACTGATAATCAACATGATGAACTTACATTGTTTTTGGGGTGTGAAGAGTTATCAAGAAAAAATTCTTTGGTAGACATGAGTGCTTTTGGTATGAATTGTGTCCTGCATGGGTGTCCTACATGAGTTTTGATCTTATTAATGAAAAGGAGGAATCCTCCAAAGTTTCTTCTATTGTCTCTAACAATAAACCAGGGTATGTGGAGAAGCTTCCTTTCAAGCCTCTCCCTCCTAAAGAGGAGAAGAAGAAGAAGATGAGTAAAATGAGAGAGGAAACGGTATCTTCCTCTAAGCATGTTGCTCCTATCATAGTTTTTGCTGATGAGTCTGAACTAGATGATGTTCCTATGTCTGTTACCTATATTAGTGATCGTGATTGGGAAAAGCACACCACTTTTGAATTAGAAAATCTCTTTGGTACCAATTCTGAAAATGATGATATTAATAGTTGTTGTGCTATTAGTGCTATCCATGTTCCTTCCAATGATGATATGTTTACAAATAAACACACCTGGGAAGATAGCTATTCTATTGCTTATGATGATACCAAACCTCCAATTTATGACGATTCCAATGATGATATGTTTCCAAATGAACACACTTGGGAAGATAGCTATTTTGTTGAATTAGCTCTCACTACAATTAATAAGAATGACTATTCTTATGTGGAGAGTAATAATCATTTTATGCATGTAGTTCATGATAAGAATGTTTTATGTGATAGTTATATTGTTAATTTTGTTCATGTTTCTACTGAAATTTATTATGAGAG
This sequence comes from Avena sativa, assembly GCA_916181665.1. Taxonomy (NCBI): domain Eukaryota; kingdom Viridiplantae; phylum Streptophyta; class Magnoliopsida; order Poales; family Poaceae; genus Avena; species Avena sativa. Next base: position 89,116,738 of record OV702285.1, on the reverse strand, counting down.
AGGGAAACATGGTCTTATGCATCTCAATAATATTAAGTTTCCCCTCTTTATGTTGAAAGTCTTGAAGTTGCACTTGTTTTGCTTTCCTATCATTGTTGCTTTGTGCTTTCATGACTTGTTTACAAGATTCCTATGTATAGGAAGTGGGTTAGACTTAAATGTGTTTTGAATGTGCTTCTTGATGCTCTCTTTGACTTCAATTCATAATTTTTATGTGAGCATCTTCTCAAGCTATCAAGCCTAACTTAAAGGCGTTAAAGAAAAATACTTGTTGGGAGATAACCCAAGAGTTTCCTTGAGTCTTGAAAGTTATTAATTCAGTAATGACCTCTCCTTATCCTTTTTGTTTGCTTTTTGTGCCAAGAATGACCTCTAATGAGAGGGAAGTAAGATTTGGGGAGTTGCTGTCCCGAAACAGATTTATGTCCTCCACCAAAAAAATCCGTGAGGAGTATCTGTAAGTCGGATTAAGCTGAAAATTTACGAATAAATCTCCCAGTATGTTAGATAAGTTTCGTTAGTTCAACACTTTGTGATTTGAGCAACAGAAAGTCTTAGAAAAAATCGGTTTCTAACTGCTGGTCTATTTTGACAGATTTCTGCCATTATTTGCATTTGCTTCTTATTGATTCCTTTTTAGGTTCTTTTTGAGAAATTGAGTTTTTTGAAGGAGTTGCTACAGTAGCTTGTGTTTTTAATGAAAAGTTTTGCTGTTCCAAAGCTTTACCTAAGGTCTAATATCTCTTGAATACACTAATGTTGCTAATGAAAATTGTGTAAAGTTTTGTATGAAGGAAAAATTACAGATGTAGAGAGAGAATGATGTAATGATATGAAGAATGAAAAAAAGATCAAGCTTGGGGATGCCACCCCGGTGTCACCCCAAGAAATATTAAAGAGGTACAAGCGTCAAAGCTTGGGGATGCCCAAGGCATCCCCTTCTTCATCAATAAAAAGCTCAGGTCTTTCTAGACACTTCGTTTTTATTGTTTCATGCACCATTGTGTTGTTCTTGGAGCGTTTTAGTTTTCGTTTTTGGTTTTCGTTTGCTTAGTTTTCTTGAGTAAGTTGGTTCGTTACACCACACTTCTTTTGGAGAGATACACACTCTGTTTCCATTGCCTAGAACACTCTAGTTTTCACTCTTATTGTTTTGTGAGTGTTCACTTTTGCTAGCACCGCGTTCAGCCTTAGTTTTCTTGTGCTTTCAGCTTAGTACTTTTTAGTTCTTATTTGTGGATTTGTGAGGCAATCTAACTGGTCTTTATTGATTATTATCTTTGTGAGTTGTTTCAAATAAGTTGTTTGGTGTTAGAAAAGAGTAGGAAGCTTCATGCTTAAGTGGTACAAAAGTGAGCTTACTTTGACTGTGACTTAGACTTTAGCATGACATGCTAGGTGTTGTTGTGACCTTATGCTTAGTGATTATTGTTGTAGAATGTCTCGTTCCAAACAATTGGGATTGCTTAATGTGCCTTGAAAGAATCATGCGTTGTTTTAGCATACAAAAGCATAGTATTGTGGTATTCTCCTTTGATGCTTTGTTTGGGTTGACTTGGCACATGCTCACACCATGTTATGACTATGAACAAGTCACCATAGTGTTGGAGATATGCCCTAGAGGCAATAATAAATGTAGTTATTATTATATCTTTGTGTTTATGATAAATGTTTACATTCATGCTATAATAGTATTAACAAGGAAACATTGATACTTGTGTGATTTGTAAACTTAATTTGAAGTCCCTAGTATAGCCTCTATACATCACTAGCTTGTTGGTTGACAAATGATTGTGGTTTCCCTATCATGAACATCGAGATGTTATCAACAACAAGATCATATCGTTAGGAGAATGATATGGTGGACATACTCCTATAGATAAGCGTAGCATAAAGATCAAGTCATTTTAATAGTTCAATTGCTATATGCTTTCTGATACATAGTAACCTAATTCCTTCGACCATGATATCATGCATATCACCTTTACCGGATGGATGCTTTGATGACATCAAACACCACACCGTAACTGGGTGGCTATAAAGGTGGCATTGAGTGTTCGGAAAGTATTGGTTGAAACACATGGATCAAGAGTGGGATTTGTCCATCCATATGATGGATAGATATACTCTGGGCCCTCTCGGTGGAATGTCATCCAATTAGCTTGCAAGCATGTGACTGGCTCACAAGGTATCACATATCACGGGAACGAGAAAAGAGTACTTATCGGTAACGAGGTTGAACTAGGTATGCCGAGATACCGACGATCATAACCTCGGATAAGTAAACTATCGTGAGACAAAGGGAAATTGGTATCGTATGTAAGTGGTTCATTCGATCGCAAAGTAATCGTAGAAATATGTGGGAGCCATAAGAATTTCCAGATTCCTCTATTGGTTATTGTTCGGAGAAGTGTCTCGATCATGTCCGCATAATTCACGAACCGTAGGGAGACACACTTAAGGATTCAACGTTGTTTGAGTAGTTATGGTATGATGAGAAAGAGACCGAATGTTGTTCGGAGTCTCCGATGGGATCCAGGATATCACGAGGAGATCCGGAATGGTCCGGAGAATAAGATTCATATAAGGAAAGTCCCGTTTCGGAGTTGGGGAATGATTCCGGTGTTTTCATCGGGAATGTTCTAGAAGGTTCCGAAATGTCCGGCACTCCGGAGGGGAAGGGGTACATGAATGTGTCATTACAAGTTGGAATGATTGCATCATGTACTAAGTGTCATCGCTGTTCCAAATAAAGGATTAATCGAATCCTAGTTTGAAAAGTCAAATAGCTAAATTGAAAAGTCAAACGGCTAAATTTGGAAAGTGGAAAAGAGGAGGAGGAGGAGGTGAAACCGAGTTGGGGAGGGAGTCCTCCTCCCCAAGCCGGCGCACCACCCAAGCCGAGTTGGGGAGGGACTCCACTCCCTCCCCTTGGCCGGCCGGCCCCTCCACCTATATAAGCAGGGGCAGGGCTCCCTCCTAGCACACACAAGTACCTCTCCTCCAAACCCTAGCTTGGCGCCTACCACCATAGCCGCCGCCCCCCTAGGTTTTTGCCCTAGCCGCCTACTTGGGGGTCCCCGGAACCCTAGCCGCCGGCTCAAGCACCTCCTCCTTGGTGTGTCTAAACCCTAGAACACCGAGGAGCTCTCTCATACTCCACCATACTCGCTCCGGCTTAAGGCGAAGCCCTGCGAGATCTCCCCTCTACTTCCGGTACCACGCCGTTGTGCTGCCGGAATCGCGAGGAGAGTGCTACAACCTCCGCTGCCTGCTGGAACAAGGGAGAGGAAGGTCTTCGTCGAGTACCGAACGTGTGACCGACTGCGGGAGCGCTGCCGGAACGCAGCGCCGGAAGGATCGTCTACGCGATCTTGAGATCGGGAAGAGTACGACTACATCACCCACGAGAATCCGCAATCGTTAAACACTTTGGAATCTTCGAGGGTAAGTTATTCCATCGACTCGTTGCTACAATCTAGTAGATAGATCTTGGCTTGTTTGTTTGTATGCGATAGAATTTTTTTGTTTTCCATGCTACGAAACCCTACAGTGGTATCAGAGCCGTGTCTATATGTAGATCTGTTGCACGAGTAGAACACAATGGTCATTGTGGGCGTTGATGCTTTTATTGTCGATTGCTTCTTGTGTACTTTGCATCTTGTGGTATGTTGGGATGAAGCGGCCCGGGCTAACCTTACATGACATCATTTATGAGACTTGCTCCACGCTTGACATGCAACTTGTATTGCATAAGTGGCTTTGCGGGTGCCTGTTTCTCCTAGCATAGTTAAGATCCAATTTACAACGGGTGATCAACAATACTAGTATCAATGTTGTGGTTCTTGTTCGTAAGTTAGAACGACACTTATTGAAAGCCCCAAACCACGTAAAATATGCAAAGAAAGTAGAGGCGTCTAACTTTGTTTTGCAGGGGTGTGCAGTGATGTGATATGGCCATGATTGTGATTATATTTGATGTATGCAATGTTCCTTATTGTAAGTTGGCAACCGGAAGGAGCCATATGGTTGTCTTTAATTTATGTTAAGACCCGCGTGTCTATTCAAAGTAGTTGTAATAGTTGAAGCCGGTGGACGACAACCATGGAGAAGCGTCATTGACCTTGATGCAATGCCGGTGATGATGGAGATCATGTTCGTGCTTGAAGATGGAGATCGGAAGCACAAAGAAGAAAGGCCATATCATATCACATATTATGAATTGCATGTGATGTTAATCCTTTATGCATCTTGTATTGCTTAGTAGACGACGGTAGCATTATAAGATGATCCCTCATGCACATGAATTTCAAGTCATAAAGTGTTCACCCTTAGTTAGCACCGTTGCTAAAGCTTGTTGTTTCGAAGCACCACGTGATGATCGGGTGTGTTAGATTCTGCAAGTGTATACAACGTGAGCAAGCCAGATTTGCTCATGCGGAAACTAAGGTTTGATCTTGACGAGCCTAGCATGTACAGACATGGTCTCGGAACACGGATCACCGAAAGGTAAAGCATGAATCATATAGTAGATATGATGAACATGACGATTGTTCGCCATTGAAACTATATCAACTCCCGTGATGATCGGTGTTGATGTAGTGGATTTGGTTTGTGTGATCACTAAAACAATGTGAGGGATGTTGTTTTGAGTGGGAGTTCACCTAGATTAACTTTATTATTAATTTGAACTCAATTTGTCATAAACTTAGTCTAAACTATTGCAAATATGTTGTAGATCAATGGTAGCCCCTACCATCAATTTTAATGCGTTCCTAGAGAAAGAAAAGTTGAAAAACAATGGAAGCAACTTCGCGGATTGGTTTCGCAATTTGAGGATTGTCCTCACAGCTGGTAATTTGACCTATGTGCTGGATGCACCGCTGGGTGACCCACCTGCAGCTGATGCTTCCGATGAAGTAAAGAATGTTTACCTCGCTCGGAAGAATCAGTACTCCATAGTTCAGTGTGCTATCTTGTATGGTTTGGAATCGGAGCTTCAGAAAAGGTTTGAGAATTCAGACCCATATGATATTGTCGAGGATCTCAAATTGATTTTTGAGACTCATGCGGCAATTGAAAGTTATGAGGCTTCTGAAAAGTTCTTTAACTACAAGATGGAAGAAGGAAGCTCCATCAGTGAGCATGTGCTTAAGATGTCTGGGCACGCAAACAAACTTCAAAGCTTGGGTATAGTGATTCCTAATGCTTTGGGGATTTACCGTGTCCTCCAATCACTACCACCAAGTTATAAGAACTTTGTGATGAACTACAACATGCAGAACATGAACAAGCAGTTGCCAGAACTATTTGCTATGTTCAAGTCTGCAGAAGTGGAGATCAAGAAATAGCACCAAGTGTTGTTGGTCAATAAGACCACCAAATTCAAGAAAGGCAAGTCTAAGCAGAAGGGACACTTTAAGAAGGGTGGTAAGAAAGTTACCACGCCGGCAAAGAAGACCAAGGCTGGACCTAAGCCTGATACTGAGTGCTTTTACTGCAAGGGAGAAGGTCACTGGAAGCGGAATTGCCCAAAGTACTTGGCGGATTTGAAGAACGGCAACATCAAGAAGAAAGGTATATCTGATATACATGTTATTGATGTGTATCTCACTAGTACTCATAGTAGTGCCTGGGTATTTGATACTGGTTCGGTTGCTCATATTTGTAACTCGAAACAGGTGCTGCAGAATAAACGGAAGCTAGCGAAGAACGAGGTGACGATGCGCGTGGGAAACGGATCAAAGGTTGATGTGATCGCGGTCGGCACGCTACCCTTTCATCTACCATCGGGATTAGTTTTATACTTAAATAATTGTTATTTGGTGCCTGCGTTGAGCATGAACATTATATCGGGATCTTGTTTATTGCGAGACGGTTACTTGTTTAAGTCCGAGAATAATGGTTATTCGATTTATATGAGTAATATGTTTTATGCACATGCACCTTTGATAGATGGTCTATTATTATTGAATCTCGATAGTGGAAATACACATATTAATAACATTGAGGCTAAACGTTTGAAATCAAGCGATAATTCGACCTATATGTGGCACTGTCGTCTTGGTCACATTGGAGTGAAGCGTATGAAGAAACTCCATTCCGATGGACTTCTTGAATCACTTGATTTCGAATCACTTGAAAGATGCGAAGCATGTCTGATGGGTAAAATGACTAAGACTCCATTTTCTGGTATGATGGAGCGAGCTACAGACTTATTGGAAATCATACATACCGATGTGTGTGGTCTAATGAGTGTAGCATCGCACGGTGGTTATCGTTATGTTCTTACCTTCACGGATGACTTGAGTAGATATGGGTATATCTATTTCATGAAACATAAGTCCGAAACTTTCGAGAAGTTTAAGGAGTTTCAAAGTGAGGTAGAGAATCAACGTAACAAGAAGATTAAATTTCTACGTTCTGATCGTGGAGGTGAATATCTAAGTTACGAGTTTGGCGAGCATTTGAAGAAATGCGGAATACTTTCGCAGTTGACACCGCCGGGAACACCACAGCGTAATGGTGTGTCCGAACGTCGTAATCGAACTCTCTTAGATATGGTTCGTTCTATGATGTCACTTACAGATTTACCGCTATCATTTTGGGGTTATGCATTAGAAACAGCCGCATTCACTTTAAATAGGGCACCATCTAAATCCGTTGAGACGACACCGTATGAATTATGGTTTGGGAAGAAACCTAAATTGTCGTTCCTTAAAGTTTGGGGTTGCGAAGCCTGTGTAAAGAAGTTACAGCCGGACAAGCTTGAACCCAAAGCGGAAAAATGCGTCTTCATAGGATACCCGAAGGAAACTATTGGGTATACCTTCTATCATAGATCCGAAGGCAAAATCTTCGTTGCCAATAATGGATCCTTTCTAGAGAAGGAATTTCTCTCGAAAGAAGTGACTGGAAGGAAAGTAGAACTCGACGAGGTTGTCGAACCTTCTCTCGAAATTGCGAGTAGCACAGCACCGGAAGAGGTTCCTGTGGTGCCTGCACCAATTAGAGAGGAAGCTAATGATGATGATCATGAAGCTTCGGTTGAAGTTGCTACAGAGCCTCGAAGGTCAACGAGAACTCGTACCACTCCAGATTGGTATGATCCCGTTATGAGTGTCATGTTGGTGGACAACACCGATGACCCTGAGACATATGAGGAAGCAATGATGAGCCCAAATTCCAATAAATGGCAAGAAGCCATGAAATCCGAGATTGGATCCATGTACGAAAACCAAGTGTGGACTTTGGTGGACTTACCGGATGGCCGGAAGGCTGTCGAGAACAAATGGATCTTCAAGAAGAAAACAAATGCTGATGGTAATGTTACTGTCTATAAAGCTCGACTTGTCGCAAAAGGGTTTCGACAAATTCAAGGAGTTGACTACGATGAGACTTTCTCACCAGTAGCGAAGCTAAAGTCTGTGAGGATTATGTTAGCAATCGCTGCATATTATGATTATGAGATATGGCAGATGGATGTCAAAACAACATTCCTCAATGGAGATATTGATGAAGAGTTGTATATGATGCAACCCAAAGGTTTTGTCGATCCTAAAGATGCTAACAAGGTATGCAAACTTAAACGGTCCATCTATGGATTGAAGCAAGCATCCCGAAGTTGGAATCAACGTTTTGATAAGGTGATCAAAAGTTTTGGTTTTATACAAACTTATGGAGAAGCTTGTATTTACAAGAAAGTGAGTAGGAGCTTTGTAGCATTCTTAATACTATATGTGGATGACATATTGTTGACTGGGAATGATGTAGACCTTCTTAATAGTGTCAAGGAATATTTGAATAATAGTTTTTCAATGAAGGATCTTGGCGAAGCAGCTTACATATTAAGCATAAAGATTTATAGAGATAGATCGAAGCGCCAAATATCATTGTCGCAGAGTACATATTTGGACAAAGTTCTAAAGAGGTTTGGAATGGAAGATAGCAAGAAAGGGTTCTTGCCCATGTTGCCCAATACGACCTTGAGTAAAACTCAAAGTCCGACATCGGCAGAAGATAGAGAAAGGATGAGTAAGACTCCCTATGCCTCAGCCATAGGATCTGTAATGTATGCCATGCTATGTACTAGACCCGACATTGCATATGCTGAGTTTGACTAGCAGATATCAAAGTGATCCAGGAGTGGATCATTGGACAGCGGTCAAAAACATCCTTAAGTACTTGAGAAGAACTAAGGATATGGTTCTTTCTTATGGAGGTGATGAACAACTCGTTGTTAATGGTTACACCGATGCTAGTTGGAACACCGATCCGGATGATTCTAAATCACAATCTGGATACGTATTTATTTTGAATGGTGCAGCAGTTAGCTGGAGGAGTGCAAAGCAAAGCGTTGTGGCGAGATCTTCAACTGAATCGGAATACATGGCTGCTTTGGAGGCTTCACAAGAAGCGATATGGATGAAAGAGTTCATTACAGAGCTGGGTGTGGTTCCTAGTGCGCTGGACCCAATGTCTATCTACTGTGATAACATGGGCGCCATAGCCAATGCGCAAGAACCAAGGTCACACAAGAAGCTGAAGCACATCAAGCTACGTTTTCACGCTATTCGAGAACATATCCAAGATGGGGATATAAAGATTTGCAAAGTACACACAGATCTGAATGTGGCGGATCCGTTGACTAAACCTCTCCCGAGGGAAAAACATGACCAGCACCAAACTGCCATGGGTGTTCGGTATATTACCATGTAATCTAGATTAGATGACTCTAGTGCAAGTGGGAGACTGTTGGAGATATGCCCTAGAGGCAATAATAAATGTAGTTATTATTATATCTTTGTGTTTATGATAAATGTTTACATTCATGCTATAATAGTATTAACAAGGAAACATTGATACTTGTGTGATTTGTAAACTTAATTTGAAGTCCCTAGTATAGCCTCTATACATCACTAGCTTGTTGGTTGATAAATGATTGTGGTTTCCCTATCATGAACATTGAGATGTTATCAACAACAAGATCATATCGTTAGGAGAATGATATGGTGGACATACTCCTATAGATAAGCGTAGCATAAAGATCAAGTCATTTTAATAGTTCAATTGCTATATGCTTTCTGATACATAGTAACCTAATTCCTTCGACCATGATATCATGCATATCACCTTTACCGGATGGATGCTTTGATGACATCAAACACCACACCGTAACTGGGTGGCTATAAAGGTGGCATTGAGTGTTCGGAAAGTATTGGTTGAAACACATGGATCAAGAGTGGGATTTGTCCATCCATATGACGGATAGATATACTCTGGGCCCTCTCGGTGGAATGTCATCCAATTAGCTTGCAAGCATGTGAATGGCTCACAAGGGATCACATATCACGGGAACGAGAAAAGAGTACTTATCGGTAACGAGTTTGAACTAGGTATGCAGAGATACCGACGATCATAACCTCGGATAAGTAAACTATCGTGAGACAAAGGGAAATTGGTATCGTATGTAAGTGGTTCATTCGATCGCAAAGTAATCGTAGAAATATGTGGGAGCCATATGAATTTCCAGATTCCTCTATTGGTTATTGTTCGGAGAAGTGTCTCGATCATGTCCGCATAATTCACGAACCGTAGGGAGACACACTTAAGGATTCGACGTTGTTTGAGTAGTTATGGTATGATGAGAAAGAGACCGAATGTTGTTCGGAGTCTCGGATGGGATCCGGGATATCACGAGGAGATCCGGAATGGTCCGTAGAATAAGATTCATATAAGGAAAGTCCCGTTTCGGAGTTGGGGAATGATTCCAGTGTTTTCATCGGGAATGTTCTAGAAGGTTCCGGAATGTCCGGCACTCCGGATGGGAAGCGGTACATGAATGTGTCATTACAAGTTGGAATGATTGCATCATGTACTAAGTGTCATCGCTGTTCCAAATAAAGGATTAATCGAATCCTAGTTTGAAAAGTCAAATAGCTAAATTGAAAAGTCAAACGGCTAAATTTGGAAAGTGGAAAAGAGGAGGAGGAGGTGAAACCGAGTTGGGGAGGGAGTCCTCCTCCCCAAGCCGGCGCACCACCCAAGCCGAGTTGGGGAGGTACTCCACTCCCTCCCCTTGGCCGGCCGGCCCCTCCACCTATATAAGGAGGGGCAGGGCTCCCTCCTAGCACACACAAGTACCTCTCCTCCAAACCCTAGCTTGGCGCCTACCACCATAGCCGTCGCCGCCCCCTAGGGTTTTTCCCTAGCCTCCGACTTGGGGGTCCCCGGAACCCTAGCCGCCGGCTTAAGCACCTCCTCCTTGGTGTGTCTAAACCCTAGAACACCGATGAGCTCTCTCATACTCCACCATACTCGCTCCGGCTTAAGGCGAAGCCCTGCGAGATCTCCCCTCTACTTCCGGTACCACGCCGTTGTGCTGTCGGAATCGCGAGGAGAGTGCTACAACCTCCGCTGCCTGCTGGAACAAGGGAGAGGAAGGTCTTCGTCGAGTACCGAACGTGTGACCGACTGCGGGAGCGCTGCCGGAACGCAGCGCCGGAAGGATCGTCTACGCGATCTTGAGATCGGGAAGAGTACGACTACATCACCCACGAGAATCCGCTCTCGTTAAACACTTTGGAATCTTCGAGGGTAAGTTATTCCATCGACTCGTTGCTACAATCTAGTAGATAGATCTTGGCTTGTTTGTTTGTATGCGATAGAAATTTTTTGTTTTCCATTCTACGAAACCCTACACATATCCTCTATGATCATTTATTCCTTGACTTACTGCGGTGACCCAGCATACCACTGCATGATGTAGTACACTATAGTCGTTGACATAACACCAATGAAACACCATTCACTAGTATTACATCCCTCAGAGTAGTATAACAGAAACATAGCAGGTCCAAGACATGACTATAGGTTACAACTCAACTCTTTACACAAGATCTAGAGAACACTCTAGGTTAAAGAGAGAGAAAGAAACTTCTTACAAAGAAGAGTCAGAGATAAACAACTCAAAAACTTTCATACTATTCAGACTAGTATTTTAACTAATGGTCTGGCATTGCTGCTATTGCAATATGCTACAGAAATAGGTTCTATGGCTAGAGATTATATCCCTATCTAATCAGTAGCTTCGTCTTCACTTGAGCTGATGTATATGTTGAATTTCTTGACTTCATTGAAGGGCTTTAGCTTTTGATGATGATTCCTGGAGCATAGTTTGATGTAGTCATCGTCTGTACTGGCTTTAGAACCTAGCAAGGATTAAGAAGATACTTTGAGTACGAGCGTACTCAGCAAGTCCACTAGAAAAGGAGTGTTTGATGCACTATAACTACAGCCACATACCATAGGTCGTAGGCAATGCAATTTTTTGTAAACATTTCTTCAAAGGTTGCTTTTATTCTGAAAAACTATGTCCGTTAGCCTTCACGGGTTTACCGGAACCTTCATGGGGTTCCTTTCCCGCCGCGTTCGCAGCTCCTTCCCGGAACAGGGAGTAACAAGTTACAGTTCTTACACTCTGCAGAGGTGCGTCACTTTACCCATGAGAGATCTTAGCTTTGTTGCTCATCCGGGCCGCGAACCTGTTCACACTTCCTTGGTGTGAGGCCCAGACTAAGATCCAAGCCAATCACTGCCTTCTCCGCGACCCCACATGTCTCTTTGGTGTACACCAGCCCACCTATTGAATTACGGCAATGGCAGTACAGATCGTTCAGATGCCGGAACTATCGTGGGATGTTGAGGGCTCCCACCCATATGCTGCATATCCTCTATGAATTACCATAAATAATATGCACGCTATGAGTGATAACAGCCACAACCCGCACATCCAGCTCCATGCGAGAGGGAAAAGATACAGCTGACTTTTCCGTCCCATTCCAAATCTCATGGCCAACACGTAATATACGGCGCAAGAATCACTGGCGACATTGGTTGTTAAGTCCTAGATAATATGTTCCTTTACCACCGGAACTCTTATAGTAGGTTATTACCTCATGGTAAATAACCTATAATCATATTATTATGAAAATAGTGTTTTCCGACCTTTTTCAAATGCAGGTGATGACAACACTGGATTTGTAAAATACTTTACAGCAAATAATCAAAGAACATGAGCAAGTGTGAACTTGCCTTTTGTGATTGCAAGATTATGCACTCACGGTCTTTAAGACAATATAAGATCCAATAGTGGAAATCTGCATCATTGGTCCGGTAAGGACTAATGTTTAAAGAAGCAAGATGATTTTATGCATAAGTAATGTAATGCAAGTTGATAAACGCGAATCCTGAGAATAACGTTGTTCTAGGGTTTGGATACTGGTAAGGGTTTTCTTGGAATGTGTTGCCCTTTTAGATTAAGTTTCATACATGTGCTTCTTATTAAGGCTTGTGAGTGTGTGTAATACAACATGTATTTATAAAACAATAAAATATACACATATGGAATGCTACATAAGGTTTCTTACATCTTTATTGTTTATTTTCAAGTTTTACTTCACAAGTAATGTTACTTATAAAGAATTTAAGTATTAACAATCTTATTATACAAGTAAAGTACAAAGTAAAGTGTTTACTATTAATTGTCATATGTTGATTGAAGTGGCGAAATGAATAACTTTTGAAGAAAATCTTACTCAACTAATCAGAAGCATTTAAGCTTTTAAATTAATCTTATGAGGTGTTCTTTCTAGTTATAGTCCATAAGTAAGAAAGAATTACTCTATTTGAATAAGGACAACATTAGTATTTGAGACTTATCTATCTTGGTTTCTAACTTGGTTGGTTTGGTATTAAGATACTTTATAACTTAATTATAGCAGACCAAAGTTAACTATAAAACATATAATAAAATCTTTAGTAATATATTTAAAGTTTGGTAGACTAAAGTTAACTTTAAAAATATAGATGGAATTTAGGTGTAATGCTTGTTATACTTATGTCTGGTTCACCTTATAATGTTTCTTTAAAGTTACTTAAGAATGGTATTATTTTGATTTGGTAGTGGTTTCTTTACAAGATAATGGTATAAAGGGATTTACCTTCCTATAAGGGTGTGATTATGATTTATAATTAAGTAAACAATTTTATTTACTACTTATGAACTTATTATAGTGTTTTGATTTGTTTATAAACTTGTGATTAAAGTAAAGAATGGGTTTTATCTTATTACAATTATTATTGGAGTTTTTAGATTGGATAAGGATTCTTTTATAAAATAATTTATACTTATGGTTGAAAGATAATTCAATGAAATTGCATTTAAAATGTGTTGAATCATTTGGACTTCATAATACTATTTATTAGATTTAATTGGTTAATTTAAGAATATTAACAAATTTTATTTGACATTTTATGAATTATTAACTAAAGAAATAGGTTTTAAATTCAAGTTATTAAAATGCTTAACTTTTTATTTAACTTAAAAGTGGATTATCACATCTCTAACATGTAGGTATTATTTTTGTGATCATTTTGGTATATTACATTTATTTTTGTGATTTATAAATAATAAGATATGATTTTAATAAGGTTTATTACTTTAAAAATACTAAATAAATAACAAATATTTAATTAAGTGAAGTAATAATGGATGATTATAGTTTTAAACTATAATTCTTATTTTTCTAAGATTTTTAGTATTTTTTTATATTTTTCACATTTACCATTATTAAAATATTACTTATCCAAGTATTAAAATTTTATAAAGTATTTATTAAATAATATTTATTTAAATAATCATAATAATATTTAGTAATAGTTTTAAATTATAGATTTTATTTTTCTAAACATTTTCATATATTATATGTATTTTTCTGATTTATAAAACAAAAGATATCAAATTTACAAGATTTAATCAATTTATAAATTTCTTAATTAAATAATTAAATGTGTTTATTAGGTAATGCTGATGTAAGCATAGACTAAAGGGTTTTTCTCACCAGAACCTAACCTACCCCCAATCACTGACTGGTGGGATCTATTGCCATGTCATTTTTATTGTATTTATTCATTACAGAATTATTAATGAAAAGAAATAAATGATAAAGGAAATTGAAATATGACATCACCATGACATCATGGTGACATCATCAATGGGGAATCCTCATAGTAGCCTTCGATTTTACGGATTTGCTGGTTGCGCGAGTTGGTGCTAGGGCCTATCGAGGAGAGGACGTCACGGTGAACCTTATAGTGGCGGCGCCGTCTTGAAATGGCTACTGATGACGGTGGCGCAACGACGGCGAGCGGCCGTGGCGTCGGTCTCTCGCGGGGAGGTAGATTCAGAGGGAGAGAGAGAAAGCGGAAAGGTGCTTGAGCACCGGTGGCTCACCAAGAGCATGATGGTGGTGATGCCAAGGCAAGGCGAGCACGGGGAACGCCGGAATCGAGGAAGGATGCGGTGGCCGGAGCTCGGGAAGGTGGTGTCCTTGTCGACGATTGGGAGATTCCCGCGTCGATTCCTCCTGCGAGACTGCTCACCGTGGCGAGGCGAAGGTTCAAGGAGCCACGGCGAGGCTCGGGGCGGCCGGAGACGGCAGGGCTCGACGGCGTCTGAGAGCTATGGAGTTAGGGTTTGCATCCTAGAGAAGGGAATTTGAGAGAGAGCACGCGTGAAGTGATCAGGATGAGGATTAGGGTGTCGCCGTGTTGATCTTATCCTCGCGAAGGCCTCGGGGGCGGCGTGACGTCGACGACGGCATCGGGTGGTCGGCGGTGCTCCAGCGAGCAGCTTGCCAAGGAAGAAGACGACGGATTAGATTTCCAAAAGGGTACGTGAGCTTGGGCCGTTGCTGGGCTGCAGCGAAGTGAGTGGAGTGTTTCTGCTGCCACCCGTGAGCATCGGTTAGTGTAACATCCCAAAAATATTAAACTTGGATCATCAAACTCTAATCACCAAATTTAGGGTTAACAAAAACTTGTCCAATTAAAATATGAAAGCATTCATATGTGTGTGCATTAAAATTTGGATTACTTTGAATTTCCATGATTATGTGTTTCTTTGCTTGTAAAATGATTATTAGGTGAACATCATCTAAACAATTCCCACACTTTTCCCAAAGACAAACAAGTCAAAACAAACAAATTAAGTGAATGGTCACTTTGGCCAAATTAACTCCCATGCCTACTTTGGCTATCTCTAACTTTCAAAACTTAACATAAACATGTATGGATCTTTGCACCCCTTGATAGTACTCATAACAAAGTATCAAGGCCCACTTTGTGATCATCCAGAAACATTCAAATGCTAAGTTTAAATGACAATTTAAAATTGAATCTATTTCATATGGGAAGATCCCACTATTTCAAAAACCACTCAAACCAACTCAATTTTCAAAACCCAAGCATCCACAGACTCCCCAGTACATGCCTAGAACACCCACCAAAAATATTTTGAAAATTCAAAACTTAAGTTCATGTGGCCATTTCATCAAACAGGTTGCACATTCAAATCAACAAAATCACAAACACTATTTTGAGCAGTGTTTTGAGCCAACATTGTTCCCTCTCTGGTTACACTAGCCTCAGTAGATCATCTAGCAACCTTAACTAAGCTCTAGCCCCACTGTAAACTCGCCAATATCATCAATGGTGAATAGGCCGAGAGCACCCATGTCACTCCAGTGTGGACAACAAGCTAGGAGAAGAACTAGCCATGCCAACCTTGTCTGGGAGGTAGCCCATGCCTCACCGCCCCCTCTCGACCAGCCCTAGCTCGAAGGCAACGACCAGAACAGCCAGGAACGCCGCGCCCGTGCCGTTGTCGACCATGCCGACGTGCGCCGCAGAGAACGCTCTATTCCCATGCAACTCGACCACCTCGAGCCCTCGCCGCCCGTCAGCATGCACCCCACCGTCCCAGGTGACCACCAGACATGCCCATTTCATCGCCCGTACCCCGTAGCCACCGCTCGCCGTGGAGTTCGCCGCCTCTGCCTCGCAGAGCATCGCGCGTTCCCGACCATTTGCCACCGCCCCTACATGCGCATTTAAACCTTAGAGCATCGCCAGGAGACCAGCGATCGATCGCCACCCTCGGCCATGCCTCTAGCCGCCCGTAGCCGTGTCGCCACCGTCGTCTGCCCATCCCTCTCGGTCTCGCCGTCGAGCCTATAAAAGGAGACGACCCCCAGCCGATTGAAGCACACCATTTCACTCCCCTCACCTTACTGATCGTTCCACCCCTTATCCGGAGCAAGGCAAGCAACGCATCGTCGGAATTTGGCCGGAGCTCGCCGCTATAGAGGAGAAGAGGGGCCCAGGAGCTGCAGCGACCACCCCAGGAGCTGCAGCGACCACCCCTGAGTTCGCCGTCGTCGACTTCGTCGTTTGCCCCCATCGCCGACCCTTGCCTGAGCCCCGATGAGCCTCCCACGACCCCCACCTGCCGCGTTAGGTTTCTATCTCGCCGGCCCCGCTCGACGTGGATGATGAGTAGCAGCCGTTCGATTAGACTTAGATCGTGCGGTTGAGATTGCCCCGTACCGCTTCGCGTGTTAAGAGCCACTGACTGGTGGAACCCCCCTTTCAGCTGAGCCCCGTGCTGCGGAGTGAGACTGGGCTGGCCCATTAGCAGTTCCCACGCAGCCCAGTCATTTGAATTTAACTTTTTCCATTTTAATTCAAACATAGTTATGTAGCTAATTTAAAAAATCAACCCAGCTCGATTCAGTGAACCAAATTGAATGAAACCAATTTTTTTAGAAAGATATTGAAACTCTTAATCCAAGCCCGTTGGATTTAAATCATTTGGATCTGTAGATCAACCTTGTTAAAAATAACAAGTCAGAAGCTTTTCTGCATTCAATCATTTTTCAAATTTCAACCATAATAGCTTTTGAGTTGATTCCAACTCTCAAAAATCACATTTGATCATACCTTTCAGAATATATAAAAACATAGGAGTTTACTTACAGAAATAATGTTCAAGTAATAAAAGAATGCCACATAGGCATTTCTAGTCACTTTATTTAATTAAAATAAAAGGTTAAACCTTATTAAATTGTGACACCACTTTAAATCACATTCCCATGTACTGAAATATGTGGTGATGACATGTGTCAACATGATCCCATGTTTGGTTTGGAGAATATTAAATCTTAAGTAGTTTTTCAATGAGTAGAAATTACTTTTCTTAAATTAAAATAAATAGGACAAATGCTTTATTCTTGAATGATAGTGATGATGCTAGATCATCTATAGAACCCCTTTGTGTGATGATTGAAAGTAGTTAAGTATTGTTTGGTGATTGTGTACCTCGTATTTATTCATAGACGCTAGTACCGACCAAGGATACGAGGAGGAAGGAGGATACTACAAAGGAGAAGCCGAGGAGAACTTCAACCACTGCTCTGCAAAAGGCAAGCTAACACTTGCAAGATACTCTACTTTAGCAAGCCTTACTAATCAAGTTGGCTTATGCAAGCCTAATACTACTAGTTGATTGAGCAAGCTAACACTTGCAAGATACTTTACCTATGCAAGCCAATACTTGCAAGCTATTAACTTAGCAAGCTTATACTGATACCTATGCAAGCAAATACTTGCTTGTTACCATGCCAACTATATGCCTTAAGCATATGTGATCATACCCACTTGATAACCCAATCCTAGTTTTACTTGCAAGCTTTATCTTTATTTCTTTATCAAGCTTTCTCTTAGAGTTTACTTAAGTGACTTGTAGATTCTAGGAAGATAATTGAAGGTTGCATAAAGAGCATAAAATTTGGCCTAAGCTAGATAATCTTTATGTCATCCTAAGGCATGAGATTGAACTTAGTTAAACTCCACTTGTGTACCACCCCTCATTAGTACTCACCCCCACTTGTAGATGCTAGTGCTAAGCATAAAACTTGATCAACATTAAATGGGAATACTTGGTGAAAATGGTTATGAAAACCTTGGAATGATGAGTCATTCTATGGAAATGTTTTGACATGTGTTTCCGAACATCAGATGAGTTTGGTGATGAAAATGTTGAGGCATGAGCCTTAGCCCTTTATAAAACTGATGGTTGTCTGGATGCGATACCATTCCAATTTTACCGTACAACCACAATACCCAAAAATTGGGTAGGGCTTGACTGGAAACTTATAAACCTTAGTATGGGTTCACTCACGGCCAAGGTCTGAGCTGAGGCTACCTTGTGAAGATTGTCCACCTGTGCAGTACCCGAGATGACAGTTGGTCATGGTTGGGAGGCCAAACTCACGGGAGAGGTGCCTATACTAGGGCATGTAATGGAAAGGTTAGGATTGATTATCCGCATACTGAGTATGGTGAATTCAGGATTTGCTCCTAACGGATGTATCGAATGTTGTGGTGGAAGTGTATAATCTCTGCAGAGTGTCAAACTATTCGAATAGCCGCGCCCGTGGTTATGGACAGTTGGAGTGTCCATACTGTTCCCCCGTCAGATGTTTTCAAAATGACTTGTGAAATGAATTGAGACTTTGACTTGACCACAACAGAGTTGTGATATGAAATTCAAGTTCCCACTTAGGTGTTATCAAACTTCAACTAGTTTTTCTTTGTTTCTAAACTTAGTAGAGGTAAATCTGGATTTTTTCAAAACAACCCTAGAGCTTAGTGTCCAACTACAAAAAACCCCTTAACTTGTTAGTATTAGTTTGCGAGTACTTAAAGTGTACTCATGGCTTTGTCCCTGGCTATTCCCGTGGCCAGACTATGAAGAGGAGTACTAGGACGAAGGACCCCAGGAAGGTTACGACAACTAGGATCATCTCCCATCGTCAGCATTGCCTGTGACCCCGAAGATGGAGCTTCGCCTATGCTACCGTTATTATTACGTATTTCCGCTTCTTGAGTTGTATTAAGAACTAGATCATGAGATCCTTATTTGTGTAAGACCTTATGTACGGTTTGTAATGGATGATGTACTGTGGTATCCAAATCTATTATGTCTCGCAAAAATGGTAATCCTGGGATTGCGATGTATGGCATAACAGGCATCTGGGATTAAAAATCCGGGTGTTTACAGTTAGAAGGTGAGGTATTGGGCCGTGGGCCACTTTCTGGACTGAGCTCGTTCCTTTATTTTTTTTCCTGTTTTATGCTTTGTATTTCATTTTCTTTTCAGATTTGAATTATTCACACTTTTGTTTTAAGTTTTTCCAGAAATTTTTCTTTAGCAATTTTTTTACTTTAATATTCTGGTATGAATTATTATTATTGTATACTTTATTTATTTAATATTCTACATTCCCTTAATCATTAACATATAAGGAGTTATTATATTAAATGGAATAAATAGAATCTAGGTTTTGGGTTTTAGGATTTGTTTATAATCCTATAAAAATGATTTCATTCTTTTCTTGATGTATATACTTTTCTGTAACATTGTTTTCACTTTTATTTGGAGTGATGAAGTTTGTAAAATGTTTACCATGAATTATGGGAGTTTTAATATATTTATATCCTTTTAAAATTGTGAATAAAGGTGAATGGTTAAGACATATTATCTTTATGTTTATAATCATAAATGGTATCACCATTCAAAGTAAAAGAGTGGAATTGTTATCTAAGCTAACTTATAATAAAGAATTGATAAAGATGTGCTTAATTGATTTGTTATGGAAAAATATTTCTATAAAGCATTGTGGAAACAAGATGATAGATCAACCATAGTAAATGGATACTAGGTTTGGTCTTAGATTTAGGGTTTAGTGTTTAACAAGAGTTCCTATATTCCATACTTCATAATTCCAAGCTTCTGATTAAGGAATTCCTTTCCTAGATATATTACTTCTCTATATCCATCATCATGTGTTAACATGATGAGCTTTGCTTCACAAGAATATTCTTATCCACCTTTTATGCTTCTAAAGCCATTTATAAATCCAATGATCTTGTCATCAAAGCCTTTCATAATCCTTTATATCTATACTTGGCTATATCAACTACTCTATTGCTGATAGTGTCCCAATCCAACAAGTGGTTACTTCTAACTCCAATCATACTCTTCCATAATCATCCTTCACTAATACCACTTCAATAATTGTATGCATCAAATCCTATTTCATCTCAAGTGCTTAGTATTTCCAAAGAGGAAAATACTACTTCTTTAATTCAATGTTGCTCTAACATCATTTTAATCCTACTATCTTGTTTATACTTAACTCCAGTAACCAATACTTCATCCTCAAATTATATTAATGTGAATTGTAATGACTAATCTAGGATAATATATCTATATTATGGTTCCATCATGTTTTATCCACCAATGCTACTTATACATGATATAAGCATTCAATCTTGGTGAGTAAGGCATGATCATTATGATCCTTTGATCCTTTATGGTTTAGGTTTCCAGTTGGCTAATCAAGGCTTCTATCCATACAACATTACAGTTGTATTATAATTATCTTCTTTTTATCTCTATTGGATTAAGAGATATAATTCATTGACTATACCTACTTGATCCAATAGGACTACTCGTGGTAACTTATCTTTAGACTTCATCCTTGTAATCTTCTTGGTTACCATATTGATTTGATTTCCTCCAATCACTCTCATCCTATAGATGACATCTAATACTAGCATCACTATTTGCCTCTTCTTACTTATTTCTTTATAAGCCTTAAGTGAATGCTATAATAAGGACAAGAGTTGATAGGTTAAGAATTGATAAGTTAAGAATTGTTGAATCAATAGTTGATTACTCAATATTGATGAACAACAAATATAAGGATAGGATTCAATAGAGATGATAAAGATTGATTTGGAAAGAAAGATATATGGTGAATGATCTTGACTTTGGTTTCTTTCCTACTCAATCTCACTAGAGAGTTAAAGTTAGGTATTTCCACGATACTCATGGTATAAGTAAATGAGATTAAGATTTAGTTGTTACATTCCTATTACTTGTGTTATATTTATAAATTGGTATTCATAAGTTGTGTAATGAATATTAGGATATGATTAGTTAAGGATCAAATGTAAATCACTAGGTAATGTATTAGGGTTTAATTTTATTACATTTGATCTACCCTTAGATCAAATCATGTTTACCCAAAATAAGGTTTTAGCAAAGGTCATATTGAAACTTATCGTAGTCAACTTGATGATCTACTTCAATTCCATCAAGTTAAGAGAAGCTTCAATCACTTTGAAAAGTTTATATTTAAAAGCGCGAAAATTATTCAGATTTTCTATGCATGAATGCAATGCACACATCTGTGTTCAGCTTATTTCTAAGCTCTAATGCTAGGATGTTACACTTGTAGTATCACTTTATGCTTTGATTAGTAATGTTTTGTTGCTCTGCATGATTATGGCCATTATGCTCTCTTAGTTGGTTGCTCCCAGTCTTTTGCTAGAATCCACTTGTATGAGTAAGCTCTACTCATGCTTCCAACTCCCAAGAAACCAAGTTATTCCAAAGTGTCCACTATAAACTCCTATGCATGGTGTGTTACACCATTCTAAGTATATTCTTGTTTTCAGCTATCTTCCAATTTAAAACTATTTTGTTATGTGAAAACTTAGTGATTAAAGCCCTCACAAACTTGATGGCACACTTTATATTCTTTGCTCCCAATAAACTTGAACCATTGTGTCGTCTATGTTGTATATGCTTGCACTTATACGTTGGAATTAGCAGAACCATGCTGTCATGGGGAACGTTTTCAACATTGCACTTGTACTTTGTACTCACTTGATATCATGCTCTTTTGTCTATGGATGTCACCGGTGTGAAATAAAGAGGGAACTTGTAAGTCCATGGAGTAAGTATTTTGTGTTAGAGAAACGCTTGGGCCGCTAGCCTAAGCCATGCCTAATCATGGTGGAAACTTGCAGCATCACCATAGTGAGCTATCTATGAAGCACCTCAATAAAAAGCTATGCATATAGTAAATAAAAAGATCGCTGAGATGCTCATTGTCTGCTTGCCTTGTCATTTTGGTTATGGGAAAGCTCCTGTACCATGTGCAAGGGGTACCCCGTTGGCGGTTCTCAATGATATGCAAATACTTAAAATGACAAGAACTTACCCGTGACTAAAGTTGAGTAGCATGAGGTGTGGCCCTCGTATTCACGGGACTTGAGATTGCCAACTTATACTTCGTCAAGCATATACTCCATATTTGTTCACTTTAACCTTAATCACTTCAAGATGCTTATGATAGGGGCAATGAGGGCTGAATGGTAACAAGTACCATAATTTTTGGAAGCTCTTTTTAAAACTTGCAATCCCTGATTCCTTTACAAAAAGGCCTTTCTTCCACCATTATTGAGTCTCCACCTTCTACCTTTAGGCACCAGTTATGAGAGCATAGTTGCCATTCTTTGTGCAGTGTCCCAAAACTTATTGATTAATGCATATTGTGATATTACTTGTTCTTGTGCTATTTATTTCTAGTCACCCTTGTGAACTTTGAAGGTGTCCTATGAATCTATATTGCTACTCTATGAGGGATAAGCTGATTGCCACTATGCCACGTTTTTTTGTATGTGAACAAACAAACGTTTTTCAATGCATGTTATTCATCATCTTTGTTTGTAGCCTTTCATGTTGCATGCATAGTTACTATGTCCTATTGTTAGAACTCCATCTTTCATGCATATGTTTAGAGTTCTTTGATCCCAACTTTCAATGTTTGCAAATGGTTGTATCGTTATTGTGAGGGTGCATGTCACCTCAAAAATTATTCTTTTATCACTTACCTACTCGAGGACGAGCATGAGTTAAGCTTGGGGATGCTTGATACGTCGGAAACATATCTATAATTTTTGATGCTCCATGCTTGTTTTGTATCTACTTTTCTTTGCTTTCTCTATACTTTGAGGTGTTTTTATATCTTTTCTGGAACTAACATATTAACAAGTTGCCACAGTGCTAGTTGCCCGTTTTCTTCTGTTTTTGGTTCCAGAAAGGCATAAAATCAATATTCTCGGAATTGGACGGGACAAAAGCCAAAGTCAATAACTTTTCGTGAGGGACACGAATCCAAAAGGAGGGACGGAGAGGCACCAGAGGGTGGCTAGCCCCCCTGGGTGTGGCCAAGCCTAGCCCGCGCCTGGGGAGGGTGTGGGCCCTTTGGCCACCTCATCGGCCTCCCCCTTCGCGTATAAGAATCCCCCGGTGAGAAAACCCTAAGTCGTCAATCATACTTCCAGAAAAAGTCCCGCTGCACTGCCGCTACCGAAGGGGAGATTTGGGGGACAGGAAGTCTCTGTGCCGGCACCCTGCCGGGATGGGGAAGTGCCCCCGGAGCCATCTCCATAGATCTCCATCGCCATCTTCATCACCATTTTTGATTCCCATGATGAGGAGGGAGTAGTTCTTCCTGAGGGCTAAGGGCTCTATCGGTAGCTATGTGTTCGTCTCCCTCTCTATGCATGATCTTGTGGTCATGAGCTTTGTAATCAAGTAGATCTACCTTGCTACTCAAGTGCTTCATTAGATCTCTGCTCTCCCCATGTGTGTGAAAGTGAAAGCATGCACGCCATGGTGGCACTTAGGCTTGAGTCTACATAAATACTCTTTGTGCTTTAATAGATCTATGCTTTTCCCCGCGTGTGTGAAAGTGACAATGGGCATACCGTGTATGGCACTTTGGCTAGATTGGATATTTGTTATGAGTTATATTTGGAGTTGGATGTCTCTATGAAATTGTGGTGTTTGTTGGAACCATCTAGTGCTCAAGGTGACAGTGTGGGGTTATCTAGATTGGGGAAGGCGGACTTTGAGGTGTGCTGTTATAGCCCTACCTTGGATTAGAGTGTCCAACCAGAGAGTAGTTAAGAGTAGTATATGAAGAGAGGATATTTATATGAGAGAGTGTTCACTAGTGAAAGTATGATCCCTAGGCCTTGTTTCTAAGCATTGAAACACCGTTTACTACTAGATCTATTGCATGTTTGCTTGCTTCCATCTTTGTTCCGTTTGCCGGGGAGGTTTTGGGCTTTTACCGTTCCTCCATGCTATCAGCTCTTCTCTAGCACCGTTACCCCACGTCAACAACAAGTCAGAAGCTATTTTCTAGCACTGTTACCACTTGTATTTCACTATCTCTTCGCCGAACTAGTTAACCTATATTGGGTGTGTTGGGGACACAAGAGACTTCTTGTATCTTGATTGCAGGGTTGCTTGAGAGGGGATACCTTTGACCACTTACTCCCTGATTTCGATAAACCTTGGATGATCCACTTAAGGGAAACTTGCTGCTGTTCTACAAACCTCTGCACTTGGAGTACCAACAACTGTCTACAAGAATAGAAGTGCGTAGACATCATAGGGTGCCGGGAAGAACTTCAGACCCCCTTGATCTAGGGACGACGGTGGCGGCGGCTACAGAAGGTTTCATGGAATATTGATCGGGTACTTAGGTTTTCTGCATCGAGGGATTCTTATAGGCGAAGAGGCGAGGCCGGAGGCGACCAGGTGGGCCACACCCTGCCCAGGCGCGGGCCCACTCCTGGCCGCGCCTAGGGGGGGTTTGGCCGCCTTGGTTCACGTCTCTGTCTCGTCTTCTGGATTCGTGTCCCTCACGGAAAGATATTGACTTTGGCTTTTGTCCCGTCCAATTCCGAGAATATTGATTTTCTACCTTTCTGGAACCAAAAACAGAAGAAAACATGCAACTCGCACTGTGGCAACTTGTTAATAGGTTAGTTCCAGAAAAGATATAAAAACACGTTAAAGTGTAGACAAAGCAAAGCAACGTAGATACTAAACAAGCATGGAACATCAAAAATTATAGATACGTTTCCGACGCATCAAGCATCCCCAAGCTTAACTCCTGCTCGTCCTTGAGTAGGTAAGTGATAAAAAGAATAATTTTTGAGGTGACATGCACCATCAAAACCAAGATCAAACCATTTGCAAGCATTGAAAGCTGGGATAAAAGAACTCTAAACATGTGCATGAAAGATGGAGTTCTAACAATAAGACAAAGTAACTATGCATGCAACATGAAAGGCTACAAACAAAGATCATGAATAACATGCATTGAAAAACGTTTGTTTGTTTCACATACATAAAACATACCATAGTGGCAATCATCTTGACCCTCATAGAGTAGCAAATAGATGCATAGGACACCTTCAAAGTTCACAAGGGTGACTAGAAACAAGTAGCACACGATCAAATAATATCACAATATGCATCAATCAATAAGTTTTGGGACACTGCACAAAGAACTAAGAATGGAAACTATGCTCTCTTAATGGTGCATAAAGGTAGAAGGTGGAGACTCAATAATAGTGGAAGAAAGGCCCTTCATAAGGGAAGCAGGGATTTCAAGTTTCAGAAAGAGCTTTCAAAAATTATGGTACTTGTTAGCTTTCAGCCCTCATTGCCCCTATCATAAGAATCTTGAAGTGATTAAGGTTAAAGTGAACAAACTATGGAGTATATGCTTGACAAAGTATAAGTTGGCAATCTCAACTCCCTTGAATACGAGGGCGACACCTCATGCTACTCAACTTCAGTCACCTGTAAGTTCTTGTCATTGTAAGTATATGCATATCATAGAGAACCGCCAACGGGGTACCCCTTGCACATGGTACATGAGCTATCCCATAACCAAAATGACAAGGCAAGCAGACAATGAGCATCTCAGCGATCTTTTTATTTACTATATGCATAGCTTTTTATTGAGGATGCTTCATAGATAGCTCACTATGGTGATGCTGCAATTTTCCACCATGATTAGGCAATGGCTTAGGCTAGCGGCCCAAGCGTTTCTCTAACGCAAAATACTTACTCCATGGACTTACAAGTTCCCTCTTTATTTCACACCGGTGACATCCATAGACAAAAGAGCATGATATCAAGTGAGTACAAAGTACAAGTGCAATGTTGAAAACGTTCCCCATGACAGCATGGTTCTGCTAATTCCAACGTATAAGTGCAAGCATATACAACATAGACGACACAATGGTTCATGTTTATTAGGGGCAAAGAATATAAAGTGTGCCATCAAGTTTGTGAGGGCTTTAATCACTAAGTTTTCACATAACAAAATAGTTTTAATTGGAAGATAGCTGAAAACAAGAATATACTTGGAATTTTGTAACACACCATGCATAGGAGTTTATAGTGGACACTTTGGAATAACTTGGTTTCTTGGGAGTTGGAAGCATGAGTAGAGCTTACTCATACAAGTGGAGGCTAGCAAAAGACTGGGAGCAACCAACTAAGAGAGCATAATGGCCATAATCATGGAGAGCAACAAAGCATTACTAATCAAAGCATAGAATGGTACTACAAGTCAAGGACTAAATGATCATAGAGGCTATGGTGACTTGTCATAGTCATAACATGGTGTGAGCATGTGCCAAGTCAATCCAAACAAAGCATCAAAGGAGAATACCACAATATTATGCTTTTGCATGCTAAAATAACGCATCATTTATTCAAGGCACACTAAGCAATCCCAATTATTTGGAACATGACATGCTACTGAAATAATCACTAAGCATAAGGTCAAAACAACACCTAGCATGTCATGCTAAAGTCTAAGTCACAGTCAATGCAAGATCCTCTTGCACTTTCAAGAAGGAACTTCCTACTCCTTTCCAACACCAAGCAACTTATTTGTAACAACATGGAGAGAATGGTGGTCCAAACTACTTTATTCAAGCAAACTAAACAACCTAAGAAAAGCAAACAAAAACTAAGACTATCGAAGAACAACACAACAATGCATGAAACAATAAAAACGAAGTGTCTAGACAGACCTGGGATTTTTATTGATGAAGAAGGGGATGCATTGGGCATCCCCAAGCTTTGAAGCTTGTACCTCTTGGATATTTCTTGGGGTGACACCATGGTGGCATCCCGAAGCTTGAGCTTTTGTACATTCTTTTACATCATTCTCTCTCTACACCTGAAAATTTTCCTTCATACAAAACTTCACACAATCTTTATTAGCAACATTAGTTTATTCAAAAGATATTAGACCTCTGGCAAAGCTTTGGAACAACAAAACTTTTCAATAAAAAACAAGCTACTGTAGTAACTCCTTCAAAAAGCTCAATTCCCCAAAAGAGAACTCAAAAAGAAATCAGTAAGAAGCAAATGCAAATAATGGCAGAAATCCGTCAAAACATACCAGCAGGTAGAAACCGATTTTTTCGAAAATCTTATGTTGCTCAAATCAAAAAGTGTTGAACTAACTAAAGTTAGCTAACATACTGGGGGATTTATTCGTAAATTTTGAACTCAATCCGAGTTACAGAGACTCCTCACGAATTGTTTTGTTGGCGGACAGAAATCTGTTTCGGGACAACAACTCCCCAAATCTTACTTCCCTCTCATTAGAGGTCATTCTTGGCACAAAAAGCAAACAAAAAGGATAAGGAGAGGTCATTACTGAAGTAATAACTTCCAAGACTCAAGGAAACTCTTGGGTTATCTCCCAACAAGTACTTTTCTTTAACTCCTTAAAGTTAGGCACAAGAAGCAAGAAGAATCAAGTATTTTCAAATGAGGAAACATTCACATCAAACCTTGCTTTCAAAGGAGGAGAAAAAAGAAACTTCTCTCTCCTCATAGGGAAGTGTTCAATACCTTTCTTGAATGGAAAATGATATTTAATGGTGCCTTCTTTCATATCAATGATGGCATCAACTGCTCTAAGAAAATGTCTTCCCAAAGTAATAGGACAAGAAGCATTGTATTCAACATCCAAAACATAGAAATCCAAAGGGACATAAGCATTGTTAACCATAATGAGAAAATAATTAATACTCCCCATGAGTTTCTTCTTAGCATTATCATTAAGTGAGACATCCAAATAACAATCTTCCAACGGTGGCAAATCAAGCATTTCATAAATCTTCCTAGGCATAATAGAGACACTAGAACCAAGATCACATGAAGCTTTGAGATCAAAGTCATTCACTTTCATATTAATAATAGGTTCCCAACTATCTTCTACTTTCCTAGGAATAGAAACTTTGTGTTTTAGCTTCTCTTCCTTAATCTTAACAAGAGCATCTGTAATGTGTTTGGTGAAAGCAACATGCATATCACTAGCATCAGGACTTCTAGCAAGCTTTTGTAGGAACATAATCACTTCAGAAATATTGCAACCATCAATATCAGTATCAAACTTAGCATCACTAGTAGTAGGCTCAATAGTCTTAGGCATAGTAGGAGGAGGAATATGGACTACTTGTGGTTTAGTGGTGATGGTGCACACACTATTGTTTCTATCAATTTCAGCTTCCCTTTCCCACCTAGCATGAAGTTGAGCTAACAGCCTAACATTTTCATCAATAGTAACTTGTATGGCATGAGTAGCAACAAAGGTACTTTCCATGGTTTCAGGTTTAGCAGCCATTTTATTAATCAAGGAGGACCGAGCTTCAGACAAAGAGGATATATTTTTCTCAACATTTAAAAGCTTTTCCTCTATAGCCTTATTGAAAGTGGTTTGTTTACTAATAAAGTCTTTGAGCATGACTTCAAGTTCAGAGGCGGCACTTCTAGCATTGTTGTAAGAGTTTCCATAGGAATTGCCATTATTAGGAGGATAAGGCCTATAGTTGTTACCACCAAAATTACTCCTATAAGCATTGTTGTTGAAATTGTTGTTTCTAATGAAGTTCACATCAACTTGCTCTTCTTGAGCAAGCAAATAGGCTAAGGGAACACTATTAGGATCTAAAGGAGCTTCCCCATTAACAAGCATAGCCATAATAACATCAACCTTATCACTCAAAGAGGAGGTTTCCTCAATAGAATTTACCTTCTTATCATGTGGAGCTCTCTCAGTGTGCCATTCAGAGTATTTAAC
Organism: Avena sativa; assembly: GCA_916181665.1. Taxonomy (NCBI): domain Eukaryota; kingdom Viridiplantae; phylum Streptophyta; class Magnoliopsida; order Poales; family Poaceae; genus Avena; species Avena sativa. Next base: position 89,088,008 of record OV702285.1, on the reverse strand, counting down.
CATCATATTATCAAGGAGTCTAGTTGCAGCACCCAAAGTGATGCTCATAAAGGTACCTCCAGCAGCTGAATCCAACAGGTTTCTTGAGGAGAAGTTCAAACCTGCATAAATAGTCTGGATAATCATCCAAGCAGTGAGTCCATGACTTGGACAATTCTTAACCAAAGATTTCATTATTTCCCAAGCTTGAGCAACATGTTCATTATCAAGTTGTTTAAAATTTCATAATAGCACTTCTCATAGATATAATCTTAGCAGGAGGGTAGTACTTCCCAATAAAAGCATCTTTGCACTTAGTCCAAGAATCAATACTATTTTTAGGCAAAGATAGCAACCATTCTTTAGATTTTCCTCTCAAAGAGAAAGGAAAAAAGCTTGAGCTTAATAGTATCTCCATCTACATCCTTATACTTTTGCATCTCACAAATTTCAACATAGTTATTGAGATGGGCAGCATCATCATCAGAACTAGCACCAAAAAATTGCTCTCTCATCACAAGATTCAACAAAGCAGACTTAATTTCATAAAAGGTAGCATCAGGAGCAGGTGGAGCAATAGGAGTTCTTAGGAAATCATTGTTGTTGGTGCTAGTGAAGTCACACAACTTGGTGTTCTCAGTGGAGTTCATTTTGGCAAAGGCGGGCAAGCCAAAAACAGCGGCAGCAGCTAGAGCAGGAACTATTTTTTTGTGTTTTTGAATAAAGCAAGCAAACCAAACTAGACTATTTTTTTTGGGGTTTTTGAAAAGAGGCAAACAAAACCAAGCAAAATAAACTAAGCAAACTAAAAACAAAGTTAAGAGAAAGGAAGTGGAGGACTCCCCTTGTGAAGACGTCCCTAGCCTCCCCAGCAACGGCGCCAGAAAAAGTTTGATGGCTAACATGAAGCCTGTTGGGAACCCCAAGAGCAAGGTGTGAGGCAGCACAACAACAAGTTTTCCCTTAGTAAGAAACCGAGGTTATCGAACCAGTAGGAGGAAGGAAACGCCTCAAAGGTGTTGCAAGCAACGTGGAAACCTGCACAACACAAACTCAAGACTTTGCCCCAACGAATTAGTGAGGTTGTCAAACTCACCGGTTTGCTGTAACAAAGGATTAAATGTATGGTGTGGAAGGTAATGGTTTGCAGCAAGTAAACAAGTAACAGTGGAAGATGTATCAATGGTAAATATTGGACCGGGGTCCATAGTTCACTAGAGGTGGTCTCCTTAGATAAACAACATGGCATGAAGGGTAAAAAAATTACAGCAGGGCAATTGACAGGAACTGAGCAAGGCATAACAATGCAATACCAGACAAAAAGATCCTATGAGATTCGATTGGGCAATACAACAAGATACATAGACCGCCATCCAACTGCATCTATGACTAGAAGTCCACCTTCAAGTTATCATCTGAATCCCCTCCAGTATTAAGTTGCAAGCAACATACAACTGCTTTAAGAAAAGTGTGTAAGGTAAACAATCCACTTGTTCCATGAACAAGAGACCATCGTTTTCTCCCTAGTAGCAACAACACATCTATAACCGAAGAGATTTCTGTTACTTCCCCTGGAAACTAGAGGCATGAACCAACTATCGAGCATAAATACACCCTCTTGGAGTCACTAGCAACTACTCGACCAAGATAGCTACTAACAACGGAGAGCATGCAAGATCACAAACAACACATACATGATAGAATCATAAAGACAAAACCATTAATCAATCTGACATAGTAATCTCAATATCCATCAGATCCCCACAAACACAACATGCATGATTACAAATAGATTAGATCTTGATCATGAATGGAGCTCACAAGATCTATACATGAAAGCACAAGGAGGAGATACAACCATCTAGCTACTACATGGACCCATAGTCCAAGGTGGAACCACTCACGCATCATATCGGAGAGAAGGCCTCCGGGATGATCTCCCCTCCGGCAGGGTGCCGGGAAGAACTTCAGATCCCCCCAATCTAGGGACGACGGTGGCGGCGGCTACAGAAGGTTTCGTGGAATATTGATCGGGTACTTAGGGTTTCTGCATCGGGGGCTTCTTATAGGAAAAGAGGCGAGGCCGAGAGGCAACCAGGGGGGCCACACCCTGCCCAGGCGCGGGCCCACCTCTGGCCATGCCTAGGGGGGTTTGGCCGCCCTGGTTCGCATCTCTGTCTCGTCTTCTGGATTCGTGTCTCTCACGGAAAGATATTGACTTTGGCTTTTGTTCCGTCCAATTCCGAGAATATTGATTTTTTGCCTTTCTGGAATAAAAAACAGAAGAAATCATGCAACTGGCACTGTGGCAACTTGTTAATAGGTTAGTTCTAGAAAAGATATAAAAACACCTCAAAGTTTAGACAAAGAAAAGCAAAGTAGATACTAAACAAGCATGAAACATCAAAAATTATAGATACGTCTCCGACGTATCACCTTTCCATTACATGCTGACAAGTGGGGCCATGATAAGTTGGTTCCCGTAGTGGATACCTCTCTCCACTTATCCAGACCAGCATGAGACCCACAATTTATCCACGTGAGCGTCAGACCCACAACTTATCCACGTGAGCCAGCCCCGTGCCCGCGCCCATGCCAGTGCCTCCCCTTTCTTTTCTTCTCCGGTGACGACGACCCTTTCTCGAGATTTACTTCGGCCTCCCATTGACCTATATGAAGGATGACAATGGCAACCATGCGTAGAGAAGGTTAGATCTCGCACCAAAATGTTACGATTAGACAGGGGCGCTTGCTGTGGAGAATGCGGCCGGCAAGTCGTTCCGATGATTTAATTGGTTTATCAAGTTAATGTCTGGGCTGCAATCAAGTGAAAGAGTGTTTATAATTAAAAATTAGGGACATGGATGTATAATAAATAATAAAATGACACAGCTCTTGAACACTTTCAAATTAAAAAAATTATATAACTCTTAATGTACAAGAGTGTTTATAAATGACACAACTCTTGAACACTTTCAAATTAAAAAAGGTATACAACTCTTAATGCATAAGAGTGTTTATAATTGACACAACTCTTGAACACTTTCAAATTAAATTTTTTTTATACAACTCTTAATGTAAAAGAGTGTTTATAATTGACACAACTGTTGAACACTTTCAAATTAAAAAAAATTATACAACTCTTAAAGAGTGTTTATACTTGACACAACTCTTAAACAGTTTCAAATTAAAAAAATTATGCAGCTCTTAATGTAAAAGAGTGTTTATAATTGAAACAACTCTTGAACACTTTTAAATTAAAAAAATTATACAACTCTTAATGTAAAAGAATGTTTATAATTGACACAACTCTTGAAAACTTTCAAATTGAAAAAATTACACAACTCTTAACATAAAAGGGTGTTTATAATTGACACAACTCTTGAACACTTTCAAATTGAAAAAATTATACAACTCTTAATGTAAAAGAGTGTTTATAATTGACACAACTCTTGAACACTTTCAAATTAAAAAAAATATACAACTCTTAATGTAAAAGAGTGTTTATAATTGACACAACTCTTGAACACTTTCAAATTGAAAAAATTATACAACTCTTAATGTAAAAGAGTGTTTATAATTGACACAACTCTTGAACACTTACAAATTATAGCGTCCTAAGAAAATCTTGAGAGTTTTACCATTTTTAGAGCGTGAAAAGTGATCCCTAAACTTGCGTATACGAAAATTATAAACCTTTGAACACTGTGAAATCGCACTTAATGCGTGATAATGATGTGCTAAGAAAATCTTGAGAGATTATCATTTTCATAAAATGTAGCATATGGCAAAAATTATACACCTTTGAACTCTTTGAAATCGCACTTAAGACATGATAATGTTGTGCTAATAAAATCCTGATCATTTATCATTTTCATGGAGTGAAATATAATGCAAAAATTATACACCTTTGAACACTTGCCCTTCAAATTATATTCAAAATCATTTGTTTATAGAGTTAAAGCATCGGTGGAAAACTCGTTATTTTGCATGGATAGAGGGTGCCCCCTGACAGATATAGGGGTTATCCTGTCCGCTAGATCACAAAGAATCAATCAGAGGATCAACGGTTGGTGGATACCATCCGCGTGACAACTGTCTCGACCAATCAGAACATAGAAGCTAATATGAGCACATGTGTAAGAGTTTGTGACTAAGAGAGAGGGAAAAACTGAGTAGAACTTAAAAACTAAGGGCAAAACCGAGTAGAACTTAAAAACCAAGGGCAAAACTGACAAGGGGATTCAAATAGAAAACAGAAAGAGATTTAAAAAATGGAAAAATGCTTCTTTTATACAATAAAATACATATTGGAATACATCAAACTATTTGCAATTAAAATATATATCAGTTTGACAATTATTGCCTCATTCAGACAAATTATGTTTTGGGGAGGGATGTTTCGTGAAGAGGCTTGAGTAAAAAGCCATGAACCTTCATAGATAGTAGGTGATTTGAGAAGTGATGATTTAGGTTAAAACTTGATTTATATACATTTCTTATGGTGAGAGGTCACATAATAAGACTCCTTGGGTAGATGCCACTATGTTTTGATCTTTTTGAATTTGTTGTGCATAAAATTACTTAATTAGCTAGCTAAAATCCATTCTTTGACTCTGTGTTGACCAGCCATTGGAGGGTAAAAGTGAGTATATTGCACATGGCAGTGTTAGTACTGGAGGGCAAAACTAAGTACAACCAAACTGCCAGTGCTACACTTGAGGGTATAAATAAGCACAACTAAGTGGCCAAGGTTAGACACAAGGGGAAAAACGTGACACATGGTACGCGTGTCGCGGTGCATGGGGAGGTAGCGGACGCGTGTGGCCGTGCACGGTGCACCTGCTATGAACACGCCTGCGGTGTTGTTTGTGATTTATGTTGCCATGCCATGTGTGTATTTTGTTTACATATGCCATGTTTACTCACATGCACCGATGCCATGCCATGTTTAGTTGTATGTATATCGTTGCCATGTATGCTGCTCATGACATGGTCACTTGAGTGGAATATTCTAACTATACCATGATACTATGCCATGCATTGTTTGGTTCTTATGAGTGGTTTGTGTCTTCTTCTTCGTTGGGGGTAGGTGCGGACGAATGTCGACCAATGACCTTCGAGGTTGGGAGCATTTGCCAAAAAATGATATGTTTCATTTGGTTCTTTCCTCCGGCAAAACTTGGTTGGCATAGGCCCGCTATAATTTAGACGCTTGGACATTTGCCCGGATGATTATCCTCACGTCGGACTCAGAGTGGATGGAAGTCTTCCGTTTTACCCGTGGTGTGCGTCGTGAAAATATCACGGCTTTGCGGAGATTAAAGATGCCTCGAAACCCCCACTTCCTTATTAAAGGGTGGACATAGGTGCCACCGCAGACATGTGCGTGAGGGAAAGAGTCGCGTAAAAGACTCCACTAACAAATGTGCTAACTATTTATCTGCACTCTTACTCATTTATTATGAAGTTATGAATTGTTGCCGGACCAACCCTTGTTGTTTGGACATGTTAAATAATAAAAGTGGATTAAAAAGAAACCCATCTCCAAACATCGATCGGGTCAGTAGTGCCACACTAATCTGAGCTTTGAATGCACAACCACCATTGTCTATGGAAACCTCGGCCTAGTAGTTTGTTGAGCCTTCTTTTGTGCCTTCCGTTGAGCACAGGTCGTTCGCACTGTGCTGCCAGAGGGGAGAGGGGAAGGCACGGGTTCAACTTGTGATAGGGGTCCCAGAGCAAGGCATACCGGGTCATGCCTAAATGTGCCGGGGCTACCTGCTCTAGGTGCCATGCGTATAGGTTGGTTAAGGCAAGTGTCTTTGCAAGTGGACCGTCGTGCAGGTGTACTTTATTTGGTAACCGCTTGGGGAGTGGCATCTATGAGTGTGAGCTAAGTAGGTGCACTTTGATAGGTGGAAATGCAACCTCTCGAGAGTGCTTTTTAGCAAGCTACACTGTTCCTGGTTACGGAACGGTTCAGTGTATGTCACACTATGTGTCCTCTGTCGAGTCCAGGAGGTTAGCACTAAAGTTTGATAAAAGATGACCAACGAATTGACTTCACGAAAATGAATAAAAATATGGATGCGGGGAATGTTACTCGTGATACTGAGAGAAGGGGGTGGCGGTGAGATTGTTGGAAGTCTCAGAGCCGAGACTATAGCCAACCTCATACGTATGCATGCCAGAGGTGGGATAGCGGCCGGTGAGATTGTTGGGGGTCTCAGAGTTGAGACTAGAACCAACCTCATTCATGTATGCCCACCAGTGGTCGATGTCTTGCATGAGTTTTGAAGTCATCGAGAGATGTCAGCCTGAAGTTAGAATTCACGTTTTTATTTTCCTTATCTTCGACGTTCAAGTTTTTTTTTTTTGCAAGGAGACATTCAAGGTTTTGGCGGGTGTCGGGTCGGAGCCATCGAGCAGCCCCATGACCATAACTCCTCGTAGGGCGGGCAACACTTGCACTTTCCACAAGAGATGATTCTCTTGGGTTAGTTTGTTGGTCGTCGGAGCTTGGAGAGCCGCCGCCAAGGACTTCAAGGATGACGCCGTGGGAGAGAAAAAGAGATCAAAAAATTGCTGGTTCTTATGTTTTGTCGATGGAGTGTGTTGTCAATAGAGTTCGGATGGATGTCGAGAAGCTTGGTCTAATACCATGTTAATGTGGGGGAACAATAGTACCTGTTCGGGTCAAGTGGTTGCATGTTAAATATTGGATGGAAAAGCCTATAGTTGCACATACAAGAAAAAAAATCTATTATATACTAAAAACAATATAGGGATGTTTTTCGTGGCACCACGTTGATCCACATCATCTAAATTATTTTCGATGGTTAGATCTAAGATTAATGGCTATGATTAAATGAATTTGCGTTACGTGGTTGTGTTTTCACGAGGTACGCATCGCGTGAACATGTTGACTATATGGGCTGGAGTGCGCACGTAAAAACTGGTAGGTAGAGTCTCTGTGCATTCAATATAGATTTTCATGTGAACATACACTAGTGGAAACGAGGCCTTTGGTTGTGGTCGGAAATAGGCTTTAACGTGGTGCCCGTACCAGCGTGGTCCATAGAGCAAAAAGGAGCACCCCTTTAACACCGGTTCAAGCCACGAACCGGTATTAAAGGCCCTGCACCAGTGGCCCGCGCAGCCCCCCCCCCCCTTTAACACCGGTTCTTGTTTGAACCGGTGTTAAAGGGGGGGGGATATATAACACACCGCAGCCCACACCCCTCTCTTCCATTTTTTCACTCTCTCATTTTGGAGCCTAGCAAGAGGGTGAGAGGTGTGCTAGTTTGTGTTTTTTTCCTATGCACAAGAGGTGTTCGGTGAAATGCCCGAGAGCTCGAAATAAGTTTTCTCGTTGCTCTTTCCTTCTCGGTCGAGGTCGACAACTTTATCCTTTCATGTGTCATTGATGTACTATATAAATGGTCATCTCCCTATTATTTTTGATATACTATATATTAATGCAGATGAACCGGCAATGGATGTACGGTGACCGACGCACTTCCGAGTACATTACGGGCCTCCAAAATTTCATCGTTGTGGCTAATGCAAACCGTGGTCACAATGGTTTTATGTGCTGTCCGTGTGTTCACTGTCAGAACAAGAAAGACTACTAAAATACCAGAACCATTCATGCCCACCTGCTTCGATCCGGTTTTATGCCCAGCTATAATTGTTGGACCAAGCACATAGAAAAAGGGGTTGTGATGGAAGACAACGAAGAAGAATAGGATGATGACAACTATCATAATATGTATCCTGAATATGATGATACTGCAACATGGGTAGATAATGAAGATCAAGAGGTAGCAGATGGGCCCGCTGATGACGATCTTGGTCGGGCCATTACTGATGCAAAGGAAGAATGTGAAACTGAAAAGGAGAAGGAGAAGCTGGAGCAGATGTTAAAGGATCACAAAATATTGTTGTACCCAACTTGCGAAGATGGCCAAAAAAAGCTAGGTACCACACTAGATTTGCTGCAATGGAAGGCAGAGAATGGTGTGATTGACAGCGCATTTTCAAAGTTGTTGGTAAAAATGAAGAATCTGCTTCCAAAAAATAATGAGTTGCCCGACAGTACATACCAATCAAAAAAGGTTGTCTGCCCTCTAGGATTAGACGTGCAGAAGATACATGCCTGCATTAATGACCGCATCCTCTACCGCGGTGAGAAGTACGCGAATTTGGATGCATGCCCGGTATGCACTGCACTGCGGTATAAGATCAGACGAGACGATCCTGGCGATGTTGAGGACGAGGCCCCTAGGAAGAAGGTTCCTGCCAAGGTTATGTGGTATGCTCCTATAATAACATGGTTAAAACGTCTCTTTAGAAATAAAGAGCTTGCCAAGTTGTTGCGATGGCACATGGCAGACCGTAAGAAAGACGCGATGTTGAGACACCCTACTGATGGGTCACAGTGGAGAAAAGTCGAGCGAGAGTACCGGACTTCGCACGTGACGCAAGGAACTTAAGGTTTGGTGTAAGTACAGATGGCATGAATCCTTTTGGTGAGCATAGCTGCAGTCACAACACCTGGCCTGTGACTCTATGTATCTATAACATTCCTCCTTGGTTGTGCATGAAGAGGAAGTTCATTATGATGCCAGTGCTCATCCAAGGCCCGAGGCAACCCGGCAACGACATTGATGTGTACCTAAGGCCATTAGTTAAAGAACTTTTATAGCTGTGGGCCAAACCAGGTGTACGTATGTGGGATGAGCAAAAAGGGGAGCCATTTGACCTACGAGCGTTATTTTTCGTAACCATCAATGATTGGCCTGCTCTTAGTAACATTTCAGGGCAGACAAACAAGGGATACAATGCGTGCACACACTGTTTAGATGAGACTGAAAGTGTATATTAGGATAAATGTAAGAAGGTTGTGTACCTAGGGTGTCGTCGATTTCTTCCGAACCTGCATCCAGTAAGAACGAAAGGCAAGCATTTCAAACGTCTGGCAGAACCCCGGAGGAAGCCTGTCCTCCGTACCGGTGAGGAGGTATTTGGTATGGTCAAGGACCTAGAAGTAATCTTTGGAAAAGGTCCTGGCAGTCTATCTGTTCCGAATGACGATGTCGGACACGCGTCCATGTGGAAGAAGCAATCTATATTTTGGGACCTACCCTATTGGAAAGTCTTAGAGGTCCACTCTTCAATCGACGTGATGCACGTGACGAAGAATGTTTGCGTGAACCTGCTAGGCTTCCTAGGAGTGTATGGGAAGACAAAAGATACACCGGAAGCACGGCAGGACCAGCAACGTATGAAAGACCCTGAAGAGCCTATGCATCCTGAGAACGAGAAGGGTAAACGATGCCACTTAACTCCTGCCAGCTACGCTCTTACCAAAGCAGAGAAGGAAATCTTTTTTGAATGCCTGAGCAGTATCAAGGTCCCGTCTGGCTTTTCGTCGAATATAAAGGGAATAATAAATATGGCAGATAAAAAATTCCAAAACCTAAAGTCTCATTACTGCCACGTGATTATGACGCAATTTCTTCCGATTGCATTGAGGGGGCTTCTACCTGAAAATGTTCGAGTACCCATTGTGAAGCTATGTGCATTCCTCAATGCAATATATCAGAAGGTAATCGATCCAGAAAGCCTACCAGGGTTACAGACAGATGTGGCCCAATGTCTTGTCAGCTTTGAGTTGGTGTTCCCACCATCCTTCTTCAATATTATGACGCATCTCCTGGTTCACCCAGTAGAAGAGATTGCCATTCTCGGTCCTGTATTTCTACACAATATGTTCCCCTTTGAGAGGTACATGGGAGTCTTAAAGAAATATGTTCATAACCGTGCTAGGACAGAAGGAATCATCTCCAAGGGCTATGTAATAGAGGAGGTCATTGAGTTCTGTGTTAATTTTATTCCTGACCTTAAGGCAATTGGTGTTCCAAAATCACGACATGAGGGGAGACTGCGTGGAAAAGGCACCCTAGGATGTAAAGCAATGATATGTAGGGACGAGCATTCTCTCAATCAAGCACACTACACGGTTTTACAAAGATCTATCTTGGTTGCCCCGTATATCAATGAACACAAGAATTTTATATGCCTCAAACACCCGGGACAGTCTGATGAATGTATTATAAGTGAACATATGGCGAGTTTTTGCGGCTGGCTGCAAAGACTTCTCACGAATAACACCACTGTTGGGAATCAGCTGTACTTGTTGGCCAGGACACCATCTTCGACTATATATACTTTCCAAGGGTACGAGATAAATAGGAATACATTTTACACGATAGGCCAAGATAAAAAGAGCACCAACCAAAACAGTGGTGTCCGCTTCGATGCAGCAGAAGACAATGGGCAAAAGACCACGTATTATGGGTTCATAGAGGAGATATGGGAACTTGACTATGGACCTAATTTTAAGGTCCCCTTGTTTCGGTGCAAATGGGTCAAGCTAACAGGAGGAGGGGTTGAGGTAGACAAGAAGTACGGAATGACAACAGTGGATCTCAACAATCTTATGAAGGTAGACAAGAACTTAGACGAACCATTCGTCTTAGCCAATGATGTGGCTCAGGTTTTCTATGTGAAGGACATGTCTACCAAACCGAAAAAAAAAGAAAAAAAAAAGCAAACAAATACATCACACGATGAGCCAAAGAGTCACATAGTTCTTTCAGGGAAAAGAAACATCATGGGAGTGGAGGACAAGATAGACATGTCAGAAGATTATAATAAGTTTGATAAAATTCCGCCCTTCAGAGTGAAGACTGACCCAACCATCCTGTTAAAGGGTGCTGAAACTCCATGGTTACGGTCGACACGATCATAAGATTGACTATATGTATTAAATGAGCCATTTTTTGGCACACATATGTATCTCAACATGGAAATCAATGTCAAATTTCTTCTGTTAACACTATATGTATTAAATGAGCCATTTTTCTTCCTGCCATTTCTTCCCGCCATTTTTCCCGCCAGTTCTTCCCGCCAGTTTTTCCCGCCAGTTTTTCCCTCCAGTTATCTTCCTGCCATTTCTCACTATATATATATATATATATGTAGGGTTGGCCTCCATTTTCATTGCACATCTCTAGACTCATATCTGCAACCTCATCACTCTTTCCCATGGCTTCCACCGTACCACTAACCCCAGGGAGGCGGAGGCGCTTTGCGCCTCGAACTACCCCTGCCCGCCGGGCTACTGTGTCCCTGTCAGCTGGATGCTGAGCGCCGGAGGCGTGCTGGTTCCTCCTGTCCCTCTAGGTGTGGCGCACCGGATGACCATCACAAACCACTACTACTTCGATCTCACGCTGGAGTAGCGGAGGAATCCCAGACGGCATCCCGATTATTTCCCGACTTGGGAAGCCTTCTTCGGGGATCGGCGTGAGAGGGCGCTTGTTAGGCACGAGGAGGACGGCCCACCTCCTTTGAACTTCAACGAGGCCAGCCGTCGGCTGTGGTGGCGCGGTCGGACTCTCTAGAGTGTCATGGCCTACGACACTGCCGCCGACTCTAACCCCCATCTGCGCTACCCTCAAGTCTAGCCCACGCGTACGCAACCTTCAAGGTTCAATTACGGCGACCCCGACAACGACAGCGAAGACGGCCACGGCGAGTACGACGACTACAGTGGCGAGTATTACAGGTGTAGGCAGGAGCATGAATGAATCACTCCAACATTCCAAAACAAGTTCGGCCGATTATGACTTAATCTGACCATGTATCTTAATTTTCAGTTCTTTTATGTATCTTAATTTTCAGTCGTGCTTTATGTAACTTACTGTTAGTTGCATTACTTTAATTCCAGTTCTATCATAACAAAAATATCAAACTTGGTATATTGATTATGTCTCAAAAAAACTTCACAAAATGACCTATCTCATTCGAGGTTTCTTGGCTTTCGGGTCAAATGAACAATGTTATGGCTAGAATCAAGGAATAGTTTGTGATAATGTGGACATATTGTGCATACATGTGCATCATGGGATGGCAAAAAATGTTGCAAGAGGAAGTTTTCCTTTTTTGTCGCACCAAAAAAGTATTTTCCATTTTTCGATCATAAAAAACAGACGGTTTTGTGAAGCAACCACCAAATGTCTAATTCAAAAAACTACCACCACATTTTACAAAAATACTAGACCACCTTATATGGACAATGTACCAACAGGGGATCTGAAACCTTTCCGTCCACCTCTGGTGAAAAAGACAAATTCCTGCCGAATCGACAGGAAGCGGGTCAGATATGAACTACATGTACATGATACGATGCTCATGATTTTTTACAAAAATCATTTTTAGGTTCACAATATGCTTTTTTATCAAAAATCCAATGCAAGTTTAGCGAGGTTTTGTCAGATTCCAAAGTATACAAAAGATCGGCATTTAAATATCCAAATAATTAAAAAATGTTAATACAAAATAAAATATGATTTTCTCTAATAAAATAGGGTTAGATTCCTTTTTAGATGCTTAATATTTCTTATGTTCAAAGTTTTAGGGTTTGACTATTTTATTTTTGTTTTAATTGAATAATCAAAATTTATATGTAAGTGTTTTAATCATTTTGAAAATTTTCATCTACAGTAACTATAAAATGTTTTATATGAATGGATAGATCTTATTTTTCTAAAAATTATGATATATTATTCATAATTTTCTGAGTTGAAATGAAAAATATATGAATTTTCTAAATTCTATCCTATTTTTTGAATTAAAAAGCCCCCAACCCTTTAATGTACGAAATAAATGCCCCCTTTAACACTGGTTCCAGGCACCGATGTTAAAGGGGGGATTTATTTCGTTTCGCGCGCGCACCCCCCTTTAACACCTGTTCATGGCTGGAACCGGTGTTAAAGGGGGGTGCGGGCGCGAAACGAATTCCCCCCTTTAACACCGGTTCGCGGCTAGAACCGGTGTTAAAGGGGGGTGCGGACGCGAAACAAATTCCCCCTTTAACACCGGTTCCAGCCTTGAACCGGTGTTAAAGGGGGGAGAGTGGGTTATAACGCGCACCTTCCTCTTCTTCTCTCCCCCTAGCCAGATCGATCGAACAGAGGAAGGAAAGCAGAGGAGCTCCATCGCGCCGTCGCCGTCCACGCCTGTCGCCGTCGCCGCCCTACCGTCTGCCGCCGCGTCCGCCCTCGCCGTCCGCCGCCGCGTCCGTCCACGCATGTCGCCATCGCCGTGTTCGTCCACGCCTGTCGCTGTCGCCGCCCTGCCGTCCGTCGTCGCGTCCGCCCTCGCCGCCTCACTGTCCTCGCCACCTCGTCCTCGCGCCGCCCCGACCGCGTGCCACTGCCCTCCGGCGATCGACCACCTCGCGGTATATATTGTGTATATATGTTTTATAATTTTTTTAGAGATGTATGCATGTGAACTAAATTGGGAGCAAAGTATATATTGTGTATATATGTATATATTATGAGTTTTCTACTATTTTATATATGTAATTTATATTTATATTATATATAAAACATTCTAGATTAATTAGCAATTTAATTATATTGATGTGCACCAACGCATTCGCCGGCATATATCGGACCAACAATATCTATGTGTTGTCATCTCATAGTTGCCACGACATGAACAATGCTGGCCTACAATGGGCCGCGACATTCAACCCTTGTTGCCGCAAAAGCACTAAGTCGGCAGATGACGTTGTGCCGAGCCAAAAAAAGTCGCTGAAACACTTTTCCGACGCGGTTATCCCTCATGGTGTTTTTTTGCCTCACGAGCGTGACGATTAAGCGTATGCCTCAGCGTCTATAAGCACCAGGGTCCGACGCGTCCGTGTTATATTAATAGCGACACAGTGGTAAACCGCACTTGCAAATCCTGTCCATTTGACTCCGTTCAATCCAGGTCATAGATATCCTCGGTTATATATTGTTGCAGGGTTTGGCCCTAGCGCCCGCCAGCCGCACGCATCCCCGCACACCCGACCGTGCGATGTATATATATTGTTGTACGGTTTGGCCCTAGCGCCGCCAGCCGCACGCATCCCCGCACACCCGACCATGCGATGATGTACCCTCTCATATGAATCCGGGGTTTCTCCGAATTAGGGTTTGGAATGACCAAACATGTATTAGGGTTACATTTCAATACTTTTAACCTGTCATATCATCATCCTTTCTCGAGCATTTCAATAGATGTATTACTGATATTTGTGTGATAATATCATTGTTTCAGAAACTATGGATCCACTCAGTAGAAAACCTTGAAGAGGAATAAATAATGGAGAACATGATCCATGAGGACACCTCACAATATCTGAACTTGGAGGGACATGATGACAGCTCAAGTAGTCATCGAGAAGATGACGACTCCGGTGAACGCACTTTAGTGATTACAAAGTCCGTCGAGGTATATGCATGGATTAAGCCTCTGCTGACTTGCACCGATTGATTTGTATATATATGTACATGTATTAATTAACGCTTTTTTCTTCTTTTAGCCCTCCGTATCGACCAGCAAACAACAATCTTCTTCTACAAAAAAGATCAAGCGAGGCGCGAGCCATCGATTGAAAGATTATTCAAAGTTCACGATAGAAGTAGTCCGTGTTGATGGCAGGCCGATGGAGCCCAAGAAGGCCGCCGACAAATTTATACGTCAGGCTGGAGTTCTTGTTGAAGGGAATATGCCCTGAGAGGCAATAATAAAGTGTTTATTATGTGTATTCCAAGTATATGATAGATGTTTATTTTGCATGCTATAATTGTATTAATACGGAAACGTTAATACATGTGTGTTTAATAAACAAACATAAAGTTCCTAGTTATGCCTCTCTCATAAACTAGCTCGTTGATTAACAAGATGATCAAGGTTTCCTGATCATGGACATTGGATGTTGTTAATAACGGGATCACAACATTAGTGTAATGGTGTGATGAACATCCATCCGAAGTATAGCATTACGATCAAAGTCATTGAGTTTATATTGCTATAACAACTTACGAAGTGATCCTAATCCTTAGACCATGAGATCATGTCAATCACTAACACCAGAAGAGTTTCTTGATAACATCAAACGTCACACCGTAATAGGGTGATTATAAAGATGGATTCAGAACTAATAAAGTGTTATGTTGAGGCTCATGGATCGAGAGTGGAATTTGTTCATCCCGATGACGGGAACGAGAAAAGAGTGCATGTCGGTAACGAGATCAAACTAGGTATGGAGATACTGATGATCGAATCTCGGACATGTAATATATCGTGAAACAAAGGGATTAAGATACTAGCGTAAAAGGTTCCGACGATCACAAGAAATTCATCGTTGAATGTGTGGGAGTCAGTATGGGTCTCCAGATCCCGCTTCTGATTATTGATCCGAGAGGGGTCTCGATCATGTCCGCATTATTCACGAACCGTAGGGTGACACACTTAAGAGACACCGACATCCAACTGGAGCAAAAGTTTCATGCCGAAAGAATAAACAAGCGCAGGAATTTATTTCACTAGATACCGAAACAGGTTTTCGGGTGAAATTGCATAAAGTAGTTATGCATGTGAAATGGAATTCTAGCAAGGGGTTATTTGTGAATGTTTGTCATTAAAGTAATTGACAAAATTCTGAATAAAATAAAAGAGTTTTATTTAATGAGAGTTTGCATTATATTTGGTGGAAATTTAATGGGAATTTGAGTGGACTTTTGAGTGGAGGGAATTTAAAGGGCATTTTGTGAGTGGAGTGTCCACCCACATGAATGAAGGAGGGGAGGGGGCATCCCCCATGGCCGGCGGCCACCCCCTTGGGTGCCCCCCTCCTCCTATAAAAGGATCCCCCTCCTTACTTGTCTCTCACACCTCCTCGTGAAGGATCTCTCCCCCTCTAGAATTTATCCCCCATGGTCTCGGACTAGCGAGATACATGTTCCCGGTGGCTATTCGGCAAGAAAGAGTTGTGCTTCCGCTGCATCGCTGGAGCGAGGAGGCGGAGGTTGCTTGGTGCCTCGAACGTGTGTGCGAGCACGGATGCGCTGCTGTTTTGCGGCGCTAGGACTTCCTCTCGATCTTGAGATCGGCAAGAGGTCGTCTAAATCAAACCACGAGTTGAACTCGTTAAGCTTTGTCGGTCTTCAAGGGTATGTTCTCTACGGATATACATCCGCCCGTTTTTTGTATCTAGTAGATAGATCTTGGTACGTAGTTCCCATCGTAGGAAAAAAATTGTTTTCTATGCTGCGAACCCTACAGTGGTATCAGAGCCGGATCTATGCGTAGATACTTTACACGGGTAGTACACATATGAGTATGTGGGCGATGATGATCATGTTGTTGCTCCTTTGTTGTAATTTTGGATATTGGTGGCATAGTGGGATGAAGCGGCCCGGACAAACTTTACATGTCCTCGCACATGAGACCTGTTCCACGCTTGACATGCAACTAGTTTGCATAAGTGGCTAGCGGGTGTCTGTCTCTCCTACTATAGTCAATATCTATTTTGCAAGAGAGTTGTCAACAATTTGATTATCCTCGTTGTGGTTCATGTTCGTAGGTAAGAACGGTTCTATCTCGAAAGCCCTAAGCCACGTAAAACTTGCAATGGATAAATTAGAGGCGTCTAGTTTAGATTGTTGCTGGGCTAGTGTTATGATATGGTAGTGTTGTAAGTAGAAGTATGAGATGATACTCTTAAAACACACATAGCGTGTAAACTCCATAGACCTTGGATTTACACATATAGGTATGATAGTGATCATACCACGGTGCACATGATAGAGATCATATGCAGGAACCATATTATTTCACTAATAAACATATGATGTTTGATAGCATCTTATATTGCTTGTTTAGCGCTTTGTTAGCATAATAAGATGATCCCTCATTTAAATATCAAGATAAGAATGTGTTCTTCCTTTAGTATGCACTGATTATGTTTTCGTCGCTCCAAGACATCACGTGATGATCGGGTGTTCTTGGATCCACGACCATATTTCGGGTGTAAAACAGTTACACACGCGAATACTAAGGTTCTAACTTGACGAGCCTAGCATGTACAGACATGGCCTCGGAACACGGACCGAAAGGTTAAGCATGAGTCATATAGTTGATATGATGCCCATTTGATGCTCGCCTTTGAAGCTATACCAACTCACGTGATGATCGGACTTGGTATAGTGGATTTGGTTCATGTAATCACCAAAAAAGCACGAGGGATGTCGTTTTTGAGTGGGAGTTCATTCGTAATATGGATTAGTTGAACTCAATCTATCATACACTTAGTCTAAACTTTACAAATTCTGTTGTAGATGGCACCACCTGCTTTTAATTTCAATGTGTTCATGGAGAAAGAGAAACTAGCAATGAACGGTATCAACTTTACCGAATGGGCCATGAATTTGAGGATTCTCCTCTCTGCTGCACAAAAGCAATATGTGCTAGAAGCGCCGTTAGGCCCCTCACCTTTTGATGATGCCCCTGACGAGGAGAAGAATGTCTATCAGACTCGTCAGGAGGACCACAACTTAGTTCATTGCGGCATATTGTATGGGCTAGAGCCGGAACTTCGAAAGCATTTTGAAAATGGCAATGCATTTGATACAATGGGTGAGTTGAAAATGATTTTCGACACACATGCTGTTGTAGAGAGCTACAACGCTTCAGAAAAGTTCTTTAGCTGCATGATGGAAGAGCACAACTCCGTTAGTGAGCATGTACTCAAGATGTCGGGTTACGCCGATAAGCTTGTGTCCTTGGGAATATCAATTCCCATTGACTTAGGCATCCATCGTGTTCTGCAGTCTCTGCCACCTAGCTATAAGAGCTTCGTGATGAACTATAACATGCAAGGCATGAAGAAGTCTCTCCCCGAGCTTCTATCAATGCTTAAAACTGCAGAAGTGGAGATCAAAAAGGAACATCAAGTGTTGATGATCAATAGGAACACTGGTTTCAAGAAAGACAAGAAGGGAAAACGAAAGGGAAGTAAGGGCGGCAAGCCTGTTGCCGTGCCTGAAAAGAAACCCCGAGTTGGACCTAAGTCTGATACCGAGTGCTACTATTGTAAGGGGACTGGCCACTGGAAGCGCAACTGCCCCAAGTATCTGGCAGACAAGAAGGCCGGCAAGGCAAACAAAGGTATATATGATATACATGTTATTGATGTGTACTTGACTAGTGCTCGTAGTAGCACCTGGGTATTTGATACCGGTTCAGTTGCTAATATTTGTAACTCGAATCAGGGGCTGCGGAACAAGCGAACGCTAGCAAGGGGTGAGGTCAAGATGCGTGTCGGCAATGGATCAAGCGTTGATGTGATCGCCGTCGGAACGCTGCCTCTCCACTTGTCGTCAGGATTAGTTATAAACTTGAATAAATGTTATCTGGTGCCTGCACTGAGCATGAACATTGTATCTGGATTGTGTTTGATGCGAAGTGGTTATTCATTTAAATCCGAGAACAATGGTTGTTCCATTTATATGAATGAAATCTTTTATGGTCATGCACCAATGATGAATGGTTTATTTCTATTAGATCTCGATGATAATGTTACACAAATTCATAATGTTGATGCTAAAAGGATTAAACTAAATGATGATATATCCGCATATATGTGGCACTGCCGTCTAGGTCATATTGGCGTTAAACGCATGAAGAAGCTCCATTCGGATGGACTTTTGGAATCACTTGATTATGAATCATTTGATACATGTGAGACATGCCTTATGGGCAAGATGACTAGAACGCCGTTTTCCGGTTCAATAGAACGGGCGACAGATTTATTGGAAATCATACATTCTCATGTATGTGGTCCAATGTGTTGGAATTATGCCCTAGAGGCAATAATAAAGATGTTATTATTATAATTCTTGTTCATGATAAAGTTTATATTCCATGCTAGAATTGTATTAAGCGGAAACTTTAATACTTGTGTGGTTTGTGAACAACACCGTGTCCCTAGTACGCCTCTATGGACTAGCTCATTGATCAATGATGGTTAAGGTTTCCTAACCATAGACATGAGTTGTCAATTGATAATGAGATCATATCATTGGGTGAATGATATGGTGGACAGAACCAAACTAAGCGAAGCAATTAGATCGTGTCATCGTGTTCGTCTTTGCGAAGCTTTTCTTATGTCAAATATTGTATTCCTTAGACCATGAGATAATACAACTCCCTGGTATCGGAAGAAAGCTTTGAGGTCATCAAATGTCATCCTATGAGAGGGTGATCATAAAGGTGTCTCTCAGGTGATCGGAAAGTATCTGTTGGGTTGTATGTATCGAGATGGAATTTGTCCCTCCCAAGTCGGAGAGATATACTTCGGGCCCACTCGATAATCGATATCAACACCGCTTGCAAGCATGTGGTTAAGGAGTTAATCACAAAGTGATATCGGATTACGGAATGAGTAAAGTACTTGCTGTGAACGAGATTGAACTAGGTATGACGGTACCGACGATCGAATCTCGGGCAAGTAAAATATCGCGAGACGAAGGGAATATATATGGGATTGTTTGAATCCTGACATCGTGGTTCATACGATATGATCATCGATGAATGTGTGGGAGTCAATATGGGTGCCCAGACCCCGCTGTTGATTATTGATAGAAGATCATGTCTGCATATTCTCGAACCCGCAGGGTCACACACTTAACGTGTCTCGACGCTAGGATAGATTGGATAATTGGTTTATGAATTTTTGTTCGGAGTCTCGATGGGATCCGGGATATCACGAGAGGTTCCGGAATGGTCCGGAGAATAAGATTCATATAAGGCAATGCAGTTTTTGGAGTTTGGAATTGTTCCGGGTTAATCGGTATTGTACCGGAAGCTTCTAGAACCTTCCGGAAGTGGACCAACGTGGCCCCACCTTCCGGGAGGGGGCATGGGCCTATGAGGGAGTGTCCTGGCCGCATTGGGCCAGGGGCACAAGGCCCCATAGGGCCCAGCCGATCCTAGAGAGTTTAAATCGTTTAAACTAGAGATAGGGTTTCTAGAAGAGGGGAGAGTCCATGCCCCCCACTCCTTATCCTTTGGGCTTGGGGGAGGGGCTAGGGCTGCGCCCCCCCTCTATATAAAGAGGGGTGGGGGCGCACCAACCCCCCACACCTCTCCTCCAAACCCTAGCCGCCTTGCTAGCTTTCCTCTCTCCCTCCCGACTGTTTGTAGGCGAAGCCCTGCTGCAGAAATTCTCCACCATATACACCACGCCGCCGTGTTGTAGATCCAATCTATCTCTCCACCATACTTGCTGGTCCGAGGAAGGAGGAGACGTCGAGGTGCTGCACGTGTGCATCTCACGGAGGCACCGCCACTTGTGGTGCTAGATCGGATCGGATCGCGAGGAGGAGAAGCGAGTACGACTACATCACCCACGTTCCGACGAACGTTCCGCTGTGCAAATCTTCAAGGGTATGAAGATCTAATCCAATCTCTCTCGTTGATTGCATCTCCTAGATTAGATCTTGGCTTTCCCTCTGTTCGCATCCGTAGAAAATTTTGATTTACTATGCCACGAAACCCTTCAGTGGTATCAGAGCTAGATCTAAGCGTAGATGTGTTTCACGAGTAGAACGCAACATGGTTGTTGCGGGCGTTGATGTTTTCTGTTGCAAGCCTCTTGTTTGTGTTCTTCTTATGACGCGGGATAGTGAGATTGAAGCGGTCCAGGCCAACCTTACGCGACATCGTTCGCGAGACCGGCTCCGCACTTGACGTGTGGCTTGTTCCACACATGCGGCTGGTGGATGTCAGTTTCTCTCACTATAGTTGTCATGGGATTAACACCGGAGTTTGGCAACCATAATATCACCGTTGTGGCTTTCCGTAGGTAAGAATCGTTCTTAGCATCTACTCCCATAAGCCACGTAAAACATGCAACAACAAAGTAGAGGCGTCTAACTTGTTTTTGCAGGGAGTGTTTTCTGTGATATGGTATGGCCCAAGATGTGATGTGTATATTGTATGCGATGATCATGTTTTGTAATGTTTCACGACTTGCATGTCGATGAGTACACAACCGGTAGGAGCCATATGGTTGTCTTTATAATTGTGTATGACCTGTGTGTCAACTTCTTATACGCCATGTAATAGCTTTACTTTATCGCTAAGTAGTTAGCAATAGTTGTAGTTGCTATTCGTGGTGGAGGCAATCATGGTGGAGTGATGGAGATCATGCCGGAACGCACAAGATGGAGATCATTGCGCGAGGATTGGCTATACCATGTCACATAAAGTTATATGCATGTGATGTTTATCCCTTTATGTATCTTATTATGCTTAGATCGCGACGGTAGCATTATAAGATGATTCCTCACTTAAAGATCAAGATAAAAACTGTGTTCTCCCCAAGTATGCACCGTTGCGAAAGTTCGTCGTGTCCAAGCATCACGTGATGATCGGGTGCTATAGACTCTACGCTCACATACAACGAGTGCAAGCCAGTTTTGCACACGCGGAAATACTTGGGTCTAGCTTGACGAGCCTAGCATGTACAGACATGGCCTCGGAACACAAGAACCGAAAGGTTAAGCATGAGTCATATGAATGATATGATCGACACTTTGTTGTCCACCATTGAAACCACATCTCTTCTCGTGATGATCGGATTAGGTGTGGTGAATTTGGATCGTGTTCACTAAACAACTTGAGGGATGTTGAATTTAGTGGGAGTTCATCTAGTAATTTGATTAAGTTGAACTATTTATCATGAACATAGTCTAAATTGTACTTGCCAATACTATAGATCACATGGCCAAGTCCAACTTCAACTTCAACGTTTTTGCTGAGAAGGAAAAGCTTAGAAACAATGGGTCTAACTTCACCAATTGGTTCCACAATCTAAGAATCATTCTGTCTGGCGGACAAAAGGACTATGTCCTTGGGAAAGCGTTAGGTGACCCCCCTGCTGCAACTGCGCCGGCTGATGAGAAAGCTGTCTATCAGTCGCGCAAAGATGATTATGGTGTGATTAAGAGCACCATGTTGTTTGCTATGGAACCGGAACTTCAAAATCGTTTTGAAACCTATCCCGGGCCCTTTGAGATTCTCGAGGAGCTGAAAACCATGTTTTAGACTCAAGCCCGTTCTGAGAGATATGAGATCTCTAAGAAGTTCTTTAACTGCAAGATGGAGGAAGGGAGTTCCGTTAGTGAGCACGCCATAAAGATGTCGGGCTACACTCAACGCCTTGAGCAACTGGAATGCACGATTCCAGAGGAGCTCAAGATTGACAGGGTTCTGCAATCACTCCCTCCCAGCTACAAAAGTTTTGTAGTGACTCATAATCAGATTGGTTCCACTGATACGATCACCGAGCTCTTCGCAAAGCTGAAGGCTGCGGAAGTGGACATCAAGAAGGATAATCATGTGTTGATGGTCAACAAGCCCTCCTTTAAGAAAGGTAAGGGAGCAAAGAAGCCCTTCAAGAAGGGCGGCGGCAAGCACAATGCCCCTGCTGAGAAGAAGCTCAGGTCTGGTCCCAAGCCGGACACTGAGTGCTTCTATTGCAAGGACAAGGGTCACTGGAAGCGTAACTGTCCGAAGTACTTAGCGGACAAGAAGGCTGGCACCATCAAAGGTATATTTGATATACATGTTATTGATGTTTTCCTTACTAGCCCTCGTTGTAGTGCCTGGGTATTTGATACCGGTTCAGTTGCTAATATTTGTAACTCGAAACAGGAGCTACGGAATAGACGGCGGCTTGCAAGGGATGAGGTGACGATGCGCGTTGGCAACGGATCAAGAGTTGATGTGATGGCCGTCGGCACGCTCTCCTTAGTTTTACCTTCGGGATTAGTTTTAAACCTTAATAAGTGTTATTATGTGCCTGCGTTGAGCATGAACATTATTTCTGGATCGTGTTTATTGCAAGACGGTTATTCATTTAAATCGGAGAATAATGGTTGTTCTATTTATATGAGTAACATCTTTTATGGTCATGCACCTCTTGTAAATGGTTTATTTCTTCTAAATCTCGAAAGGGATGAAACACACATCCATAACATTGAGGCTAAGAGATGCAAAGTAGATAGTGATAATACTACTTATTTGTGGCACTGTCGTCTAGGTCATATTGGTGTATAGCGCATGAAGAAACTCCATTCTGATGGACTTTTGGAGTCTCTTGATTTTGAATCATTTGACACATGCGAACCATGCCTCATGGGCAAGATGATCAAAACCCCGTTCTCCGGCATGATGGAGCGAGCAACGGACTTGTTGGAAATCATACATACCGATGTATGCGGACCGATGAGTGTTTCGACGCGCGGTGGATATCGCTATTTCCTCACTTTTACCGATGACTTAAGTAGATATGGGTATATCTATTTAATGAAACATAAATCTGAAACGTTTGAAAAGTTCAAAGAATTTCAGAATGAAGTGGAGAACCATCGTAACAGAAAGATTAAGTTTCTATGATCTGATCGTGGAGGTGAATATTTGAGTTATGATTTTCTCACGCATCTTAAAGCAAGTGGAATCGTTTCACAACTCACGCCACCCGGAACACCACAGCGCAATGGTGTGTCTGAACGCCGGAATCGAACCCTATTAGATATGGTCCGATCAATGATGTCTCTTACTGATTTGCTGTTATCATTTTGGGGTTATGCATTAGAAACCGCTACATTCACTTTAAATAGGGCTCCATCTAAATCCGTTGAGACGACACCGTATGAACTGTGGTTTGGTGCTAAACCTAAGTTGTCGTTTCTTAAAGTTTGGGGATGCGAAGCTTACGTCAAGAAGTTGATGCCGGACAAGCTCGAACCCAAAGCGGAGAAATGCGTCTTCATAGGATACCCTAAGGAAACTATTGGGTATACCTTCTATCACAGAACCGAAGGCAAAGTGTTTGTCGCAAAGAACGGTTCCTTTCTTGAGAAGGAGTTTCTCTCGAAAGAAGTGAGTGGGAGGAAAGTAGAGCTAGACGAGGTTATTGAACCTTCTCTTGAGTTGGAGAGTAGCGCAGCACCTGAAATTGTTCCAGTGCCGCCTGCACCAACAATAGAGGAAGCTAATGACAAGGATCATGAAGCTTCGGACGATGCTGCTACTGAACGTCGCAGGTCGACAAGGTCGCGTGCCCCCCCTGAGTGGTACGGCAACACTGTCTTGACTGTCTTGCTAGTAGAAGACAATGAACCTACGAACTATGAGGAAGTGATGATGAGCCCAGACTCTGAGAAATGGCTAGAAGCCATGAAATCCGAATTGGGATCCATGAGCGAAAACCAAGTATGGACTTTGGTGGACCCTCCTAGCGACCGAAAGGCCGTTGAGTGCAAATGGATCTTCAAGAAGAAAACGGACGCGGATGGTAATGTTACCGTCTATAAAGAACGGCTTGTCGCGAAAGGTTTTCGACAAGTTCAAGGTGTTGACTACGATGAGACTTTCTCTCCCGTAGCGATGTTTAAGTCCATTCGGATTTTATTAGCAATTGCTGCGTTTCATGATTATGAAATATGGCAGATGGATGTCAAGACTGCTTTCCTCAATGGCAACATTGATGAAGAGTTGTATATGATGCAACCCGAAGGTTTTGTCGATCCTAAGGATGCTAGTAAAGTATGCAAACTTCAGCGTTCCATTTATGGACTGAAGCAAGCATCTCGGAGTTGGAACCTTCGTTTTGATCAAGTGATCAAGAGCTTTGGATTTGTTCCAAATTGCTACGAAGCTTGCATCTACAAGAAAGTGAGTGGGAGCTCGGTGACGTTTCTGGTACTATATGTGGATGACATATTGATTATTCGAAATGACATCAACATGCTTAACGATGTGAAGAGTTATTTGAACAAGTGTTTTTCAATGAAAGACCTAGGTGAAGCTGCTTATATATTGGGCATCAAATTCTATAGAGATAGACAAAGACGCCTGATAGCCTTAAGCCAGAGTACATACCTAGACAAAGTTCTGAAAAGGTTCAGAATGGATAAGGCAAAGAAAGGTTCAGTGCCTATGTTTTCAGGTAAGATATTGAGCAAGGCTCAGTGTCCAGCTATGGTAAATGATAGGGAAGCTATGAGCAAAGTGCCTTATGCCTCGGCCATAGGTTCCATCATGTATGCCATGCTGTGTACTAGACCGGATGTGTCCAATGCTCTTAGTTTGACGAGCAGATATCAAAGTGATCCAGGAGTGGAACACTGGACAGCCGTGAAGAACATCCTAAAGTACCTAAATAGGACTAAAGAAATGTTCTTAGTCTATGGGGGTGATGAACAGCTTGTCGTAAAAGGTTACGTCGACGCTAGTTTTGACACCGACAAGGATGATTCCAAATCTCAGACAGGATACGTTTATATTTTGAATGGAGGAGTTGTGAGCTGGAGAAGCTGCAAGCAAAGCGTGAACGCGGGATCTACAGTGGAAGCGGAATACATGGCTGCTGCAGAAGCGTCAAGTGAAGGAGTTTGGATCAGAAACTTCATCACTGAGCTTGGCGTGGTTCCAAGTGCATTGGACCCACTGGAGATATTGTGTGACAACACTGGCGCCATAGCACTCGCTAAGGAACCAAGATATCATCCAAAGACCAAGCATATCAACCGCAAGTTTCATATAATCCGAGATTATATTGCAGATGGAGATCTGAAGATTAGCAAAGTACATACAGATCTGAATGTCGCAGATCCATTGACTAAACCTCTTCCACGTGTAAAACATGATCAACACCTCAGTGCCATGGGTGTGAGATTGTTGCCAGATGTAAACTAGATTATTGACTCTAGTGCAAGTAGGAGACTGTTGGAATTATGCCCTAGAGGCAATAATAAAGATGTTATTATTATAATTCTTGTTCATGATAAAGTTTATATTCCATGGTAGAATTGTATTAAGCAGAAACTTTAATACTTGTGTGGTTTGTGAACAACACCGTTTCCCTAGTATGCCTCTATGGACTAGCTCATTGATCAATGATGGTTAAGGTTTCCTAACCATAGACATGAGTTGTCAATTGATAATGAGATCATATCATTGGGTGAATGATATGGTGGACAGACCCAAACTAAGCGAAGCAATTAGATCGTGTCATCGTGTTCGTCTTTGCGAAGCTTTTCTTATGTCAAATATTGTATTCCTTAGACCATGAGATAATACAACTCCCTGGTATCGGAAGAAAGCTTTGAGGTCATCAAACGTCATCCTATGAGAGGGTGATCATAAAGGTGTCTCTCAGGTGATCGGAAAGTATCTGTTGGGTTGTATGTATCGAGATGGAATTTGTCCCTCCCAAGTCGGAGAGATATACTTCGGGCCCACTCGGTAATCGATATCAACACCGCTTGCAAGCATGTGGTTAAAGAGTTAATCACAAAGTGATATCGGATTACGGAACGAGTCAAGTACTTGCTGTGAACGAGATTGAACTAGGTATGACGGTACCGACGATCGAATCTCGGGCAAGTAAAATATCGCGAGACGAAGGGAATATATATATGGGATTGTTTGAATCCTGACATCGTGGTTCATCCGATATGATCATCGATGAATGTGTGGGAGTCAATATGGGTGCCCAGACCCCGCTGTTGATTATTGATAGAAGATCATGTCTGCATATTCTCGAACCCGCAGGGTCACACACTTAACGTGTCTCGACGCTAGGATAGATTGGATAATTGGTTTATGAATTTTTGTTCGGAGTCTCGGATGGGATCCGGGATATCACGAGAGGTTCCGGAATGGTCCGGAGAATAAGATTCATATAAGGCAATGCAGTTTTTGGAGTTCGGAATTGTTCCGGGTTAATCGGTATTGTACCGTAAGCTTCTACAACCTTCCGGAAGGGGACCAACGTGGCCCCACCTTCCGGGAGGGGGCATGGGCCTATGACGGAGTGTCCTGGCCGCATTGGTCCAGGGGCGCAAGGCCCCATAGGGCCCAGCCGATCCTAGAGAGTTTAAATCGTTTAAACTAGAGATAGGGTTTCTAGAAGAGGGGAGAGTCCATGCCCCCCACTCCTTATCCTTTGGGCTTGGGGGAGGGGCTAGGGCTGCGCCCCCCCCTCTATATAAAGAGGGGTGGGGGCGCACCAACCCCCCACACCTCTCCTCCAAACCCTAGCCGCCTTGCTAGCTTTCCTCTCTCCCTCCCGACTGTTTGTAGGCGAAGCCCTGCTGCAGAAATTCTCCACCATATACACCACGCCGTCGTGTTGTAGATCCAATCTATCTCTCCACCATACTTGCTGGTCCGAGGAAGGAGGAGACGTCGAGGTGCTGCACGTGTGCATCTCACGGAGGCACCGCCACTTGTGGTGCTAGATCGGATCGGATCGCGAGGAGGAGAAGCGAGTACGACTACATCACCCACGTTCCGACGAACGTTCCGCTGTGCGAATCTTCAAGGGTATGAAAATCTAATCCAATCTCTCTCGTTGATTGCATCTCCTAGATTAGATCTTGGCTTTCCCTCTGTTCGCATCCGTAGAAAATTTTGATTTACTATGCCACGAAACCCTTCACAATGAGTGTGTCGGCGCGAGGTGGATATCGTTATTTTGTTACTTTCACGGATGATTTGAGTAGATACGGTTATATCTACTTGATGAAACACAAGTCTGAAACCTTTGAAAAGTTCAAGGAATTTCAGAATGAAGTGGAAAATCATCGTAATAGAAAGATCAAATTTCTACGGTCCGACCGTGGAGGTGAGTATCTAAGTTACGAGTTTAGCACTCACATGAAAGAGTGTGGAATTGTTTCACAACTCACACCTGCCAGAACACCACATAGAAATGGTGTGTCGGAACGTCGTAATCGTACTTTATTAGATATGGTTCGATCTATGATGTCTCTGACGGACTTGCCGTTGTCATTTTGGGGTTATGCACTAGAAACTGCTGCATTCACTTTAAATCGGGCACCATCTAAATCCGTTGAAAAGACACCGTATGAATTGTGGTTTGGAAACAAACCTAAGCTGTCTTTTCTTAAAGTTTGGGGATGCGATGTTTATGTGAAGAAACTTCAACCGGATAAACTCGAACCCAAAGCGAAAAAATGCGTCTTCATAGGATACCCTAAGGAAACTATTGGGTATTCCTTCTATCACAGATCCGAGGGCAAGGTTTTTGTTGCCAAGAATGGATCCTTTCTAGAGAAAGAGTTTATCGCGAAAGGTGTGAGTAGTCGGAAGGTAGAACTCGAAGAGGTTATTGAACCTTCTCTTCAAAGTATGGCGAGTAGCACAGCGCCGGAAGTTGTTCCGGAGTTGGCTCCACCTGTTGAAGAGGGAACTAATGATAATGATCATGAAACTCCGAAAGAGAATACTACCGAACCTCGCAGGTCAAGTAGGACGCGTGCAGCTCCCGAGCTGTACGGAAATCCTGTCATGAATTTCATGGTTGATGAAAATGATGACCCTGCGACGTATGAAGAAGCGATGATGAGCCCGGATTCCAACAAATGGTTAGAAGCCATGAAATCCGAGATGGTATCCATGTATGAAAATCAAGTTTGGAACTTGGTAGACTTACCTCACGACCGAAAGGCCGTGGAGAACAAATGGATTTTCAAAAGGAAAACTGATGCTGATGGTAATGTGACCGTCTATAAAGCTCGACTTGTCGCAAAGGGGTTTCGACAAATTCAAGGAGTTGACTACGATGAGACATTCTCTCCCGTAGCGATGCTAAAGTTAGTTAGGATTATGTTAGCAATTGCTGCATATTTCGATTATGAGATATGGCAGATGGATGTAAAAACCGCGTTTCTCAATGGTAATATTGAGGAAGAGTTGTATATGATACAACCAAAGGGTTTTGTCGATCCTAAGGATGCTAACAAGGTGTGCAACCTTCAGCGATCCATCTATGGATTGAAGCAAGCATCACGAAGTTGGAATCTCCGCTTTGATGAGGTGATCAAAGAGTTTGGATTTGTCCAAACTTATGGAGAAGCTTGTATTTACAAGAAAGTGAGTGGGAGCAATGTGGCATTTCTGATATTATATGTGGATGACATATTATTGATCGAAAATGATATAGATCTTTTAAACAGTGTTAAAAGTTATCTAAACAGCAAATTTTCAATGAAGGACCTAGGTGAAGCGTCATACATATTAGGCATAAAGATCTATAGAGATAGATCTAGGCGCCTAATAGGGTTATGGCAAAGTACATACCTTGATAAGATTTTAAAGAAGTTTAAAATGGACGGAAGTAAGAAGGGGTTCTTACCTATGTTGCAAGGCAAGACATTGAGTAAGACTCAAAGTCCGGCTTCGGCGGAAGAAAGAGAGATAATGGACAAAGTCCCCTATGCTTCAGCCATAGGCTCTATAATGTATGCCATGCTATGTACAAGACCGGATGTGGCACATGATATTAGTTTGACTAGTAGGTACCAATCAGATCCAGGTTCGGAACACTGGATAGCGGTCAAGAATATCCTTAAGTACTTACGAAGAACTAAGGATATGTTTCTTGTATACGGAGGTGAAGAAGAGCTCGTCGCTAAGTGTTATGTTGACGCTAGCTTTGACACCGATCCGGATGACTCTAAGTCTCAATCCGGATACGTATTTCTCATGAATGGCGGAGCGGTTAGTTGGAGGAGCTCCAAACAACCTGTGATAGCGGGATCAACAACGGAGGCCGAATATGTTGCTGCTTTAGAAGCGGCTCAGGAAGCAGTTTGGATGAAGGAGTTCATATCCGAACTAGGAGTGGTGGCAAACACGTTGGACCCAATGGTGATCTATTGTGACAACAATGGTGCCATTGCCAATGCCAAAGAGCCAAGGTCTCACAAGCATTCCAAGCATATTAAGCGCCGGTTTCACTCCATCCGCGAGCATGTCAAGAATGGAGATATAAAGATTTGTAAAGTACATACGGATCTCAATGTAGCAGATCCGTTGACTAAAACTCTCCCTAGAGCAAAACATGATCAACACCAGAACTCAATGGGTGTTAGATTTATCACTATGTAACTAGATTATTGTCTCTAGTGCAAGTGGGAGACTGAAGGAAATATGCCCTAAGAGGCAATAATAAAGTGTTTATTATGTGTATTCCAAGTATATGATAGATGTTTATTTTGCATGCTATAATTGTATTAATACGGAAACGTTAATACATGTGTGTTTAATAAACAAACAGAAAGTTCCTAGTTATGCCTCTCTCATAAACTAGCTCGTTGATTAACAAGATGATCAAGGTTTCCTGATCATGGACATTGGATGTTGTTAATAACGGGATCACAACATTAGTGTAATGGTGTGATGAACATTCGTCCGAAGTATAGCATTACGATCAAAGTCATTGAGTTTATATTGCTATAACAACTTACGAAGTGATCCTAATCCTTAGACCATGAGATCATGTCAATCACCAACACCAGAAGAGTTTCTTGATAACATCAAACGTCACACCGTAACAGGGTGATTATAAAGATAGATTCAGAACTAATAAAGTGTTATGTTGAGGCTCATGGATCGAGAGTGGAATTTGTTCATCCCGATGACGGGAACGAGAAAAGAGTGCATGTCGGTAACGAGATCAAACTAGGTATGGAGATACTGATGATCGAATCTCGGACATGTAATATATCGTGAAACAAAGGGATTAAGATACTAGCGTAAAAGGTTCCGACGATCACAAGAAAGTCATCGTTGAATGTGTGGGAGTCAGTATGGGTCTCTAGATCCCGCTTCTGATTATTGATCTGAGAGGGGTCTCGATCATGTCCGCATTATTCACGAACCATAGGGTGACACACTTAAGAGACACCGACATCCAACTGGAGAAAAAGTTTCATGCCGAAAGAATAAACAAGCGCAGGAATTTATTTCACTAGATACCGAAACAGGTTTTCGGGTGAAATTGCATAAAGTGGTTATGCATGTGAAATGGAATTCTAGCAAGGGGTTATTTGTGAATGTTTGTCATTAAAGTAATTGACAAAATTCTGAATAAAATAAAAGAGTTTTATTTAATGAGAGTTTGCATTAAATTTGGTGGAAATTTAATGGGAATTTGAGTGGACTTTTGAGTGGAGGGAATTTAAAGGGCATTTTGTGAGTGGAGTGTCCACCCACATGAATGAAGGAGGGGAGGGGCAGCCCCCATGTCCGGCGGCCTTGGGGTGCCCCCCTCCTCCTATAAAAGGAGCCCCCCTCCTCACTTGTCTCTCACACCTCCTCGTGAAGGATCTCTCTCACCCTCTAGAATTTATCCCCCATGGTCTCGGACTAGCGAGATACATGTTCCCGGTGGCTATTCGGCAAGAAAGAGTTGTGCTTCCGCTGCATCGCTGGAGCGAGGAGGCGGAGGTTGCTCGGTGCCTCGAACGTGTGTGCGAGCACGGATGCGCTGCTGTTTTGCGGCGCTAGGACTTCCTCTCGATCTTGAGATCGGCAAGAGATCATCTACATCAACCACGAGTTGAACTCGTTAAGCTTTGTCGATCTTCAAGGGTATGTTCTCTACGGATATACATCCGCCCGTTATTTGTATCTAGTAGATAGATCTTGGTACGTAGTTCCCGTCGTAGGAAATTTTTTGTTTTCTATGCTGCGAACCCTACACTTGTTAGGGACCAAATCCCAATCATAATTGAATATTGGAATAAGCCAAAGAAGGGCGACGATATCTTTGTCGATGAAAGATCCAAAGAAACACTTTGGAATTCGCTGTTGGTAAATTTCACCCTTCCGCCAGAGGAGGATGAAAATAAACCGGTTATAAAGGAAAAGGTCAAAGAGTGGACTCTAAAGAAGATGGCTGACGCTTTTTGCAACTGGAAGACAAATTGAACAAATTTGTCAAAACTCGCGAGACTCCAGATTTTGAAGACGCATATTATGCGAAGATAAGACCTCACTGGCCCGAATTTGTGGCATACAAGGAAGGTGCTACAACTACAAAGAGGTCAGAAACCAATACGCTAAATGTCTAGAAGAAGGAATATCACCAGAGGACGGGGTCAGATGGCTACATATCTCAGAGGCCTAAGTGGGAGGAAGCTGAGAAGGCCCTGCGCGATAGAGGGATCACACCCCAGACACATGGATGGGACCTACGTGCAAAGACTTGGTTCTACGGAATCGGGGCAAGGTTGGACCCAGAAACGGGATTGGGTATCTTCCCAACCCTCCTTGCCAAACCCGTCACTAAACTCATCACGACATACGAGGAAACAACCGCCAGGACCTTCCATCTCGACGGAGAGAATGACCAGCTCATACGCGCCATCGGGTAAAAAAGAACACCCTGGATTTGCACGAGGCACAGGGGGTATGACGTGGAAGGATGGGTTTGCCGAGTGGGGCGACTCTTACAGATGGCGCGACAGAAAATAAAAAGAGCGTACAGAGCGGATGACACATATAGAACATGCACTTGTGGCGCTGTAGGCGCAAGTGAATGCACAAAAGAGCCAGCAAGCTACCGATCCATCTCAGCGGCACGAAGAGCCTGCATTGGAAGCTGCCGGCAGCCTAGACTCTGCGCGGAAAAGCAGCGTGGCTTCCATAGAGAACGTGCAGCCCACGCTTGAAATGGCGGGTCCTCGATACCCCGTGGATGAGATCACGAAGAGCGAACACGCTGAGCTGCATGTGAGATTAATGGGCTTATCCATTAACGTGGTGGTCAGATATGCCTTACCTCCTGTAGCTGGTGGAACTTACCACTGCCGACCGATTCCAGATGGCTATGCTATTGTCGGGGTGGATGAGGTTGTGAAGGAATATGAGGAAGCACAGCTTGACCATGCTACAGGTGAAGAGGAAACTCAACTCAAATTTGTCAAACAACTATTCTTTGGAAGAAGGACCACATCGTGCTTCCAAATTGGAGGCCACTAGCACCCCCGCAGTCTCCGCAGCGTCAGCAGTCTGAGCCGCCTCAGCCGTCTCCAAGTCATCAGAATACTCCCCTGTCGTCTCCAGCGCTTGAGCCATCTCCTACGCGGCAGCCATCTCCGGCGCGCCAGCCATCTCCTACGCGTTAGCCATCTTCGGCGCGCCAGCCATCTCCTGCGCGTCAGCCATCTCCGGCGCTTCAGCCATCTCCTCAGTGTAAGCGGAAGAGCACTGCCACGAAGAGCATCACTAGCACTGCCACGAAGAAATCCGCAGGAAACCGTACGCCAAAGAGTTCAAAAAACTACGTCCCGCAGCCTTCTGCCAAGCCATTGCCGATTTTACCGTGGAATCACAGCGACGAGGAGACAAATAGGATCTCGGAAGAAGAGGTCAAGATATTCTTTGCACCTAGACGGGGCGAGCCAAAGGATAAACTAGATCCGGCGGTGGTGGAGAAGTTTTACAATAATATTTTGAAACCTGAAACCCCACTTGTGCCGGACTACGAGCTCCAGATTATGAAGGGGGATGCAAGGCGGAGGGAGTCTGAAAGTAGCAGTCGTGCGACACCCCAGAAAATAGTTCCCATGCTCAGAGAGCAGGAAAACCAATCATGCGCCCCGCTCCAAGTGTTCGACACACGGAAAACTCCTCCTGTAAATGATTACGAGGCAGAGCTACAAAGAAAGGTCAATGAGATGGGGATGACTTACATTGCATATTTGAATATCATGGGAGACAACTTGCCCAAAGGCGATGCCAACCCCATACAGCCATGGAAGTATGGGAAGAATATCGTCAAGAAAGAGGAGATCAAGAATCTACCAACAAAGATGCGAAGATTGCATAAGTGGTACCTTGATTTCTGCAAGACGAGAAATGAAGAATGGATCACGACACATATAAGAGATCAGATTTTCTTGTGCGGAGACGACAAGATCAGCTTCAAAAGACTTGTATTTTCTATTCAATCAGAAGGAACTCGACAAAGCTGCCATCAACCTTTATTGTGTGTAAGTACTATTTCTGTAATTTCTATCTTATCTCATTCAATTCATTAATTTCATGTATATATATGCTCACCATATATATATATACTATTATGAAGGAAAAAGGTTATGGAATGCATGAAAGGAGGCCCTTTTGACATTGGGTTCGTTGACCCAAATAGAGTTCATGAACAAGTGGTAAAACTCAAACCCGGGCAACAGAAGATTTCTTGCTAATGTCTTTACTGAGACAACAAACCAAAAGGGAAATACTATTACCTTACAACTTTTCATGAGTGTTATCCTCTCTTGTACACATTCTGTTTCAGCTTACTCGATGTTAAGTGTAACTGATGATGAGTTATGCGTGCGTAGGTTCCATTTTATTCTGCTAGTCATTCAACCTGACTCAGGAAAAGTCCTTGTCATGGACTCGTTACGAAAAGACCAAGAGCTATGGGCAGACTTTAAAGAGATGCTCCAGAGGTAATTTCAATCATATTATCGCACTAGATCGGCAACTTTCGTGACAACAAGTAATTAATTACTCATTTATCCATTTTCTTTGCCGGACAGGGTTTGGAAAAGGTTTACGGGCAGGGCCGTGGTTGAATGGTCAGAAGAACTAAAATTTGTAGACCAAAATGTAAGTAATACTAGCTAGCTAGGTCTGCGCATCTCTTTGATTCTGCTTCCAATTCCATTATATCATGCTTTATTGATTATTATTTTGATTGAACTCTCTATTCTCGTAAAGTGCGCGCATCAGGGATCCGGCAATAACTTATGTGGATACTATGTTTGCGAGTTCATTCCCAACACGATATGTGCGACGGGCCAAGCCGCACTAGAACAACTTAGAGTAAGTAAACAAAGTACACAACATTATTTTATTACCATCAATTGTGTTGAGTTTTATTCCTATATATATTGACCCCATTCTTCATATATATTTAGATCGAACGGATGCGGGACCAACTCCTACCATTTGACCGCATACGAGCCATTCAAGAGGAATTGGCGGGGTTCATACTTGATGAGGTCGTCACGCCTGGCGGAGAACTCTTTAGATATCCACCAAAATGAACGTTGTATATATGCTTGAACGTGTTTGTCTTGTACTTGATGCTTCAACGTTTACGGAGAATACCACACAATGACGATGTTTGTGTATAATAATAGTTGCTTAATTATTCATGTACTCGTATGTACCAACGACGATGTATGTGTATACCTCTCCCGATCGATTTCCTCCTCCCCCTTCCCCGTCCCCGCCGCGCCGCAGAAATACGCCCAGAACGGGGCGGCGGCAGAACTCTGCCGCGGCAGAGATTTATGTCGTTTTCCTGCCGCGGCAGAGAACCTTTAACACCGAGCGCTACGGCAGCCCCCACGCACGCCACCCTTTAACACCGGTTCATATAAGAACCGCTGTTAAAGGAGGGCGGGGGGGGGGGGGAGGGGGGGCTCTAACACCGAACCCCCAACAACGGTTCTGGAACCGCTGTTAGAGGCCTCTACGAACCGGTGTTAGAGGCCTCGTTTCCACTAATGATAGGTCTCTTCCTAAGGCTAACAATCTGAGTAAAAAAAATGCAAACAATGAGAAAACATTTTTTTTTGACACTAACAATGAGAAAACATGATCAGGGCCGACATGCTAGGGTATATGTTCTTAAGAACCTATACGGGCATGAATGAGTGTATACGTACACAATAAAAGAACTAGTTGACACCCCGCGCGTTGCTGCGGAAATAATCAATGATTTTCAGATATAGAAAAATTATAGAAATATATACAAAAGGTAACATGAACGGTATGGAAATAAAAGATATGAAATGTCCCCACATGTACAATTGAATTGCAGTAGTTAACCAAGTATACATAGGTAATAGCAGTACCAAAACTTCTCATCGTGGTGGGCTTTACAAATTCAGTATATTTGATAACAAAGACAAAATATTTGGAAAATCCTATTTGTCACTTCTCCTCGTGGTGGGCTTTATTCATCGCAAGATGCCTAGGGATCAACAACATCGAGGACCAGTTACTTGTCATCATAGTGATCTTGATTTCTCGAAACATGCCTGGGATCTGTATCACCAACATGCACATTAGCGTTCTCCCATATCCATTCTACTATAATTTGTCAATTGAAGAGATGACAATATTGGAAAAAGGATCTACAGGGCACCATTGTTCTGGGTGAGCACAATAGTAGTTGAATAGGTCTGCTGGAATATCTGCAAAGGGAAAGAAAAAAATATCCATAAATGAAATAAATTCATCATGATAGTTAAAAAATGTAGAAGGATATTGAAGAATGCCACTTCCAATTCAAACTACCATGCCTAAACCCTTTCAACTAATAATAAGATAGAAGAAAGGACATCTGCATATTCATCTCCGTAATTCTTGTCATGTTCTTCTGATCTGCATGCTTTCTGATTGCAAATATGGTGTGCAATCCAAATTATGGTGAACTCCCAATGGGGAAAATTCAGAGATGGCCATTACTTACATAAGTAAAAACACAGATGCTAGCTTTGCAATGCATCCAAATTTTAAAAAAATTGCGACATCAAGTTTGAGACAAAGGGAGTACAAATGGTACTACTGAAAATTAGACTGGATTTCATGTGCGGGAGAACAAATGGAACCGAAATTTCTAAAGGGCTTGGTTTTCACATCTATATTGCCAACGGTACTGTAGCTACTAATGTCAACCGAAATTTCAGGAAGTTCCATCAGTATGACTGAATCCCCGCACTATTTTTCCTTTAACAATGACACGGATGCTACCAATTACAGATAATAATCTAAAATTAATTTAGCTCATAGAAGAAAGGTGTTGAAGATATACCGTTATGAATAGGTTCAAATGACCGAACATATGATCTTATCTGTTAACCTTATTCTCCCACGGAATGGCTGCAAGGAAAGAAGACATAAACCGCTATCATCCAGACTGCTTCCCTGACATGAAGACGAACTACAATTTTCAGACCCTATAGAACTTCAGATTCAGTTCAAACCATAGAAGACCTGTGGGCAGGTTGGACCGATGTGGGGATCGAGTGATGACACATCCGGCAACAGCAGGAGATGCAGGGAACGACCGTAGAGAGCAGATTAGTCGAGAAGACAAATGAGGGTTTGAAGAAGAGGCTACGGAGGGCTCAAATATAGGATCCGCACCAGTAGCGAAGCGACAGAAGCCATTAAAATCGCTAAAATGGCCTTTCGTCTTGCAGCCTGGGAGATGTCAAGCCTGCAGACATTCAATCTGATTGATAGATGATTAATAGCAGCAATTGGAACGGGAGATTGGAGTGGCAATGGAAGATCTAGCGACGGGATGGAGGCAACATATCTCTCGGCCGGCCGACCGATAGATTTTTTGTTCTGCCTTGAGTTGGAGTAACAGTAGACGATGGTGGACTAATTGGGCTGGGCGTCGCGGAGCCGAGCGAGTCTCCGGCCAGCCAAACGGTTCTCTATTTTTTCTTATCTGATCTGAATAGGAGGATATGGGCTTGTCTAGTGATTCCATGCTCTTTGGGCTGGGCGGATGATAGTTTCGTGTTTGCGCTCTCGGACGACACGATGGGACTAAACAAAGTCTGGGAGGGACATCAAAGGCTTATCGATTGAACAGGTGACGTGGATGCTCTGCATGTCGATCTTGCAAACATTAAATGAAAGATAGTGGGGATCAACTTTATAGATATTATAGATTACCTGACTCGATTGACCGGTGGACCCATATATTCTAGGATAGATCTAAGGAACGTATGAATGAATCTATTCTTCCTCCTCATCACCGCCGGATGCACCAATTTCATCGCCAAAAAATATTACATCAATGATGGTTGCTGCGCATTTCAAAAATAAATGATGGTTGCTGCGGCATTGACATACTAGGTTAGTTGGGTCAGATTGTTTATGATCAACGGTTATATTCATGCATGACTTTGATTCATACAGTAGTCCACACAGTAATCATTAATATTTTTTCCACAGGAATCACACATATTGAATATTTTAATATTTTCTTCCGAGGAGAATTAGAGTCTTTAATTTGTCCTAGAGAAATCAAAATTTATCCGACAATCTTTCTTGGTTCGATGACCAAGTTAATAAAAATCGGCGCATGACTTTTGTTCATATAGAAGTATACCTCAATTTTTAATATTTTCTTACCAAGGAAATCAAAGTATTTGATATTTTCTTTCCCGGGGATGAATATCTTTAGGACCCACAAAAGCACGTCCTTGTGCAATTATGGTCACGGAAAGAAAACAGACATGCCAAGTGGGGTCTTAATAGTTTCTTTCTGGAGAAATCAAAATCTATTCCATGGTTCAACACTCAAGTTAAAACAAAGGGGGCTTATATAGTAAGGATAGTTATGTGAGACAAAAAAGGTATCTTCCTTAACTGGAAATTGTAGAATACATTGAAATATTTATGTATAGTTTGTTTCATTTGTATGATTGTAAGTATTTGTATTTTTATTTATGGACCACTCAATTTGTGAAATGAAAGATCTTTTGAGTTGAATCAAACACTATAGTTGTATTGTGGCGCTACTGGGCCTGTTGATGACTAGCTCGCACACATATTTTGGTGGCAAGAGAGAGAGAGAGAGAGAGAGAGAGAGAGAGAGAGAGAGAGAGATGAATGGAGCTGCATTCTCGGTCATTGGTAATTAAGCATGTGATTATAGGAGACCATTGGTATTATTAAAATATCAATAACAGGAGAAATGGTTGCTGCTAGAGAACTCACTCATAAAGAAACTTAGATCTTCACCCTTTTCATTCAATGATTTTACAAAAAAATTGTAGAATTCATTGAAATATTTATGTATAGTTTGTTTCATTTGTGTGATTATAAGTATTTGTATCTTTCTTTCTAGACCACTCAATTTGAAATGGAAAATCTTTTGAGTTGAGTCAAACACTGTAGTGGTATTGCGGCGCTACTGCGGATGTTGATGACTAGCTCGCACACATATTTGTGGCGGCACAGGGGTAGAAAATATTTTGTAGGTAAATGAACGCATTAAAATTTATGATTGATAGTGGTGTTGATATAATTGTAATAGGAAACACCAATGTCAAATAGACGATGATCTCGAAATCTTGCTCTAGCTTGGACTATATATATATGTACAAAGACTATTGGAAAAGAATAAAATAAAGACATATCACAAAAAAAACTATGCTACACATATTTTTAAAATTTATGGAAACAAATTTATACATAAATTGGTGTCTATAATGTCATGTCTAAATTGTAACTATTTTAGTATGGATGGTGATCACCGAGAATTTCAGGAGCCACGGTAATAGGTTAGAGGTGAATTATCCAAACGAATAGGTAAGACAAAAGCTATCGCCATTTGTTGGCATGCATATCTACGAGGATAAATTATAAAGTTTATTTGTTCATTAAGTAGTTAAGGTTTTTTTATTACATCAGAGTATGATATTAATATTCAAGGTTCTATAAAAACCTGAAAAAATATTATTTTATCATTGTGTATTTTTTAACAACCACGTTCTTCATTCAAAAAAGTGGCCACTCATATATTTTTGATGTCTCATATTTTCTTTATATTCAAAGCACAAATCCTTGACTAGAAAAGGAGAACCGACATGGAAATTTCATGAATTAGAGTTGATTAAAGATTTCAACCTCAGATGTAATATATTATTTACCATCTCAGTTCGATGTTTTATTATATTTAATACCATAGTTTTAGTAGCCATATAACCATGTAATTTATAACCATATAATATGAATATTTTATTAAATGATAAATATTATGACTAACTAGAGGTGATGCCCTCGCAATTGCGAGGGCCACTATGCTAGTATAAGATAATAAAGAGAGAAATAAAAGACAAACCAAACAAGAAAACAACCAATAGCATGTGGCCGTTGGGCGCAGAGTTGTTGGTGTACAATGCAATATACGATTAAATATAGTGCTACTATGATACTATGCACAACAGAGATAGTATCATATACATGATACTAGTAGTATGATACTCCCACTATGACCAGCCTGATAGGCTAGATATCAATAGCCCAGCACAACTCCCATGACTTGTGCGTGTACGGCGTGCCCTAGGTCCAGCAAAATCACATGCTCGCTCCTTGCCGACATGAAAGACTTTCAACTAGACACGAGTGATATATTTTTCTGCACGAGGAACTGGGCCCTTAGGGCATCTTCGTCGGGTCTATCCAAACGGTCTGAGCGTGTCCAAATCGGTCCGTGCGGACGAGCAGGACGTGCGCGGCGCCCCAGCGGCACGACTAATCCCTACTAAATCAGACCGGACCGATCCATCCGTGATCCAAATCTGATACATGGATGGGTCTAAGCGGACAGACACGGACACATGGCCCAGATGCAGTCATACAATGAGTCTTCTTCTCTTGGGCTAGCCTGGTCGCGTTGCTGTGCGCGGCTGGCCAGACAGGTTGGATCATGATCCCAAAGCGCCGATGGCTCGATCCAAATGGACTAAATCGGACCGTTTTGGTCGTTCGTTTGGGTCTCGCCAATGGAGATGGCCTTATATATAACTGAGCCTCCTATGTTCTCTCGCATTGGCTCCTTCGTTTCTGACCATAACAAGACAGAGACCATGGCAAGCAGAGCGGCCAGATATTAGGGCAAGGTTTAAAAGAGATGATAAGAATTGGTATGAAAAGAAAGATATGTAGTGAATGGTCTTGACTTGATTTCCTTTCTACTCAATACAACTAAAGAGTTAAGGTTAGGTATTACCATGATGCTCATGGTATAAATATATGAGAATAGGATATGTCAAGATTTAGTTACTCCCTCCGTCACGGTTTGGAGGGCGTTTTAGAGATATTGTTGGGACTTAGGTGGATGCTGATTGGGGCCAGATTTGTGCCAAAAACATGCAAATTCGCTGGGAGAAAATAGGCCCATTAATTATTTGGCGTCCTATTAAACGTAATTACTTAATGGAAATGAGGAGTTTAGGCGCATGCATTGGTGGAGTTGCATGCAAGAATTAATTTCTTGGCTGCATGGAGTAGGAAGTAGGAAGGAAAAATGGGGCATTAATTCTGTGATTAAGTCTAACACGCCTAGAAGGAGAGGAGTTTTGAAAATGCATGGTTTTTATAAGACGCCCTCCAAACCGTGACGGATGAAGTATTATTTCTTATTACTTAAGTTATATGCATAGCTTGATATTCATGGATTATTGGGATGAATACTATGAGATGGTCACTTATAGATCTGATATTAATCATTAAGTAATGTATTATGATTTAGTTTTATTACATTTGATCTACCCTTAGATCAAATCATGTTTACCCAAAATAAGGTTTTAGCAAAGGTCATATTGAAACTTATCGCAGTCAACTTGATGATCTACTTCAATTCCATCAAGTTAAGAGAAGCTTCAATCACTTTGACAAGTTTTATTCAAAAGCGCGAAAATTATTCAGATTTTCTATGCATAAATGCAATGCACACATCTGAGTTCAGCTTATTTCTAAGCTCTAATGCTGGAATGTTACAAAAAAGTTTTTAGCGTCGACGTAAGCCATACATTCATAATTTTCTTTTATTACCGTCACTTTTTGTTATCATAATTGATATTGATCTCCTTTTCGTATATAGTTCAAGGCCATGAGGGATAAACTCCTACCAGAGCAACATCTACTAAGAATTGCAGAGGAGGTGGCGGGATTTTTGATGAAAGAGTAGGTAGACAACAAGGGAGAATTTAGTGTAAATAGACGCTTCTGATGATCCCTGGCCGTGTAATCGAATAGACGGGCTCTAGTCCCGGTAATTGTGATCTCCATGTAACTATCAAAATTGTATATATTTGTATGCTCAGTATCGTAAGACAAGTTATCTTATATATGCACGAACATGTACAGTGTGGTAGAATAGAAATATTAAAAAAAGAAATAAATAAAAAGAATACAAAATGAATTCTCTGCCGCGGCAGAGAAAGCACCAAAAATACTGCCGCGACAGAGAACCATTTGTCGCGGCCCGTAACACAAACC
This sequence comes from Avena sativa, assembly GCA_916181665.1. NCBI lineage: Eukaryota > Viridiplantae > Streptophyta > Magnoliopsida > Poales > Poaceae > Avena > Avena sativa. The sequence continues at coordinate 89,046,185 of OV702285.1, read as the reverse complement.
GGGACAAATGGGGGTGCACCCCGTGTGCACCGTTGTGGCCACGTGGAGGACCATTTTGTCCCGGCTGGTAAATGGTCCGGGACTAATGTTCGGGCCTCTAGTCCCACTTGGCCAATCCCGGTTTCGGGTCCAATATTCAAACCAGGACTAGGCCCTTACTGGCTGGGACTAGAGGCGCCTTCTCCATTAGTGTGTGTTGGTGAGGTCAGCACGGAGCATCCCATTTCGGGTCTAGGCTTGGGCAGAGAAGACGCCCTCGATGGTCTTCAAAATTTCGGCTGCATGTTCCAAACAAAGAACCTCCGCGAGCACATCAGGGGATAATGATTTGAGCAAATAACTTACAACATGCTGATCCCTTGAAATCGATGCTCCATAGGCTGGATTAGGGTTGGTTTTTTTTCTCATCTTCAACCTCCAAAGTTTTGACGGGTGTCGGGTCGGAGCTCCATGTAGGGCGGGCATCACTTGAGCTTTCCACAAGAGATGATTCTCTCAGGTTAGTTTGTTTGTCGGCAGAGCTCCGAGAGCTACCACCAAGGACGTCGAGGATGACACCATGGGAGAGAGGGAGGGAGAAAGCGATCAAGAAATCGTCGGTTTTTGTGTTTTGTCGATGGTGTGTGTTATCAATAGAGTTAATATGGATGTCGAGAAAGAGCTTGGTCTGAACATGTTAATGTGGGGGGAATGATCGCACCTGTTCGGGTCGATCGGTTGTGTGTTAAATATTGACTGGAAAAACCTATCATCGCACATACTCTTTCCGTTCGCAAATAAGTGTACTTCTAGCTTTTGTTTTGAGTCAAACTTTTTAAATTTAACCAACTTTGTAGATAAATAAAACTAGTATATTATGGATCAATATTTCAAAAGGGATCTAATGGTACTAATTAAGTATTATAAATGTTGCTATGTTTTTCTATAAAGTTGGTCAAATTTTATGAAGTTTGACTTCAAACAAAAACTAGAAGTACACTTATTTGTAGACAAAGAGAGTAGGAGTACAAGGAAAGGAAAGAGAATCATAACAAGGGAATAAAGAGAGAAATAAAAGACAGACCAAACAAGGAAACACCCAATCATGCATGTGGCCGTTGGGTGTTAGTGTACAACGGAGTACGATACGAGTACCAGTAAACCTGACTTTCGTCTGTTGCGATTCAACAACATTCTGATGCCTGATACTGATAGGCTAGCGCTATCCTCAATAGCTCAACGCAACTCCCATGACATGTGTGCGTGTACGGCGTGCCCAAGTCCAGCAAAATCACATGCTCTCTCCTCCTCGCCGACATGCAAACCCCTGGCTGCCTGCGTTTTTAATTTATGATAAATTGAGTTCTACTAATTCAAATTACAAATGAACTCCCACTCAAAAATGACACCCCTCGTGTCTTTTTGGTAATTACATGAACCAAATCCACTACATCAAGTCCGATCATCACGTGAGTCAGTGTAGCTTCAAAGGCGAGCATCTATATGGTCATCATATCAAGCATATGACTCATGCTTAACCTTTCGGTCCGTGTTCCGAGGCCATGTCTGCACATGCTAGGCTCGCCAAGTAAGAACCTTAGTATTTGTGTGTGTAAAACTGTCTTACACCCGAGATATGCTCGTGGATTCAAGTACACCGGATCATCACGTGATGTCTTGAAGCGGCGAAACATTGTCAATGCATAGTTAAAGAAGAACACATTTTTATCTTGATATCTAAATGAGGGATCATATTATTATGCTAATAAAACGCCAAACAAGCAATATAAGATACAACAAACATCACATGTGAAAAAGTGAAATGATATGGTTCTTGCACTTGATCTTCATCATGTGCATCGTGGTATGATCTTCATCATTCCTTTATGTGTTAGTCCAAGGTCTATGGAACTTACATGTTATGTGTGTTGTAAGAGTATCGACTTATACTTTTACTTACAACAACATCATATCATGACACTAGCCCAACAACAATCTAAACTAGACGCTTCTAATTTATCCATTATAAGTTTTACGTGGTTTAGGGCTTTCGAATATAGAACCGTTTTTACCAACGAACATGGAACCACAACGAGGATAACCAAATTATCAACAACTCGTTGTAAATTAGATATTGATTATAGTAGGAGAGACAGACACCCACAAGCCACTTATGCAAAACTAGTTGCATGTCAAGTGTGGAACAGGTCTCATGTGCGAGGACATGTAAAGTTTGTCTGGACCGCTTCATCCCACTGGTAGAAAAGGGCCCATGCGTCCCGGTTGGTAAGGGACATTAGTCCCGGTTGCCCAACCGGGACGGGGCAATCGGGACTAAAGCTCTAACCATTAGTCCCGGTTGCCCCACCAACCGGGACAAATGAGGCACACGTGGCGGCATCAGAGCGCGAGGGGGTGTGGAGCATTAGTCCCGGTTCGTAACACGAACCGAGACTAATAACCTGCTGCCGCGGCAGAGATTTGGCCCATTTCTCTGCCGCGGCAGAGAATTCATTTTGGCACATTTTGTTGCCGCGGCAGCATTTTCGCCACTTTTTGTGCCGCGGCAGAGAATTCATTTAGGTTGTTTTATTGTTTATTTAGTGTTTTGCACTTATCAATGAAGGAACCTTATATTACACAAGATCATCATGACAACATTTTACATTCAATACACGGATCGAGTTCATGCACTACATACAAAAGTTGCTATTCGATGCTACCGGCCAATTTCTTGAAAGTTGCTATTTTTACAATTCCTATTGTCTATACACAGCCGAGTAGTATTCCCCTTGTGTGTTTAGGACTTCTGCATCCAAGAATCCCGCCAATTCCTCATGTATTGCTCGTATGCGATCCTTTGGCAGAAGACCGTCCCGTAGACGTTCGATCTGATTTAAAAAAGGAGTCAGCCTATATGAATATGAAACTAAACACAATTTGATTGTAACTAAAAACTATAGAAATTGTTTACGTACGTGGAGTTGCTCTAAATTTCTGCTCTTCTCATCGCACGTCTGCCGGATGAACTCGCATACATAGTATCCACATAGATTGTTACCTGGTCCCTGCGTCAGGCACTTTACGACAACAGAGTTCAATCAAAATAATAATCAAGCATGATAATAACTGTATCAAAACTAGAATCAAAGAGATGCGCGGATATAGCTAGTGGTGCTTACATCTAGTGGTTGAAATGTAAGCTCCTCTTTCCAAACACCCCTAGCCTTCTTGGTGAACCGTTTCCAAGCGCTGCCCGGCGTAGAAAACGAATAAAATAAGTTATTAAGTACTTGATATCATAAAATTCACGAACGTTGCCGATATAGTGTCGTAATGATTAGAATTACCGCTGGAGAAGTATCTGCATGTCCTTCCACGTCTCAAGGGGTTTATGTTTCGAGTCCATGACTAGTACACGCCCTTTGTCAAGTTGAATGATTAACAGAATATAGTGGTACCTGCGAATGCAGAACTAATCAATTATATACTTAACATCGAGTAAGCGAAATAGAAAGTGTATACAAGACAATAACACTCACTAGAAGTTGTAAGGAAATAGTATTTCCCTTTTGGTTTCTTGAAACCTTAACGCGTGTACTATATTATCCTCCGTATCCTGGGGGCTTATTTTGAGATTAGCTTCATGAACCCAATATGGGTCAATGAAGCCAATGTCATAGATTTGTCCTCTGCTGCATTCGAGAATCTTCATTCTGCATATTAAAGTATGATTATATACATGCAATAAACAAAATAATATAGATGGAGACTAAATTAATTACAGAATTAGTACTTACAGACAATAGGCACTCATGATCGATTTGTCCAAGGCGTCTTGATTGAATAATTGAAATAGTTCATCAAATTCAATGGATATCATGTCATCCTTATCTTTCCCATGATGCTTTTTTGTAACCCTCAGCACTATCCAGTTAGCCCCGGCCCTTGTGGCATGCATGTACCAGTTATGCAATCTTCGCATTTTTGTTGGAAGATTGTTTACCTCCTCAGGTTTGACGAGAGGTTTTCCGTACTGGTATTGGTATGCTACTTCACTCACGGGGAAGAACTCTAACTGGGATAAGTACTAGGCAATACTCATACCTTGAGCAGCGGCAGCTTCTCCGTATTGTGCAACTACCTCTGGATCATACTGCTCTTCGGCCCCATATTTGCTCGACCCCACATTGGTTTGAGAAATCACCTTGAGAGGGGCGCAAGTCTGTTTTGCTTGTTCTCCGAGCTGGGCAACAGATTTCCCGCTTGCATCAGTACTGCTCTTCGAGGCTTTTTGTGCTGCATGTGACTTGAGAATAGAACGCTCATAGTCTGATGACAGCTTTGGCTCGGGTTGATGAAGAGTCTTTAGCATTTTCAACACTTTGGCTTTTTCTTCTTTGGTGCTGGGGAACTCTGGCTCTTTCGGCCGCCTCAGCTTAGCGAAAAACGCTGTCGTTTCCGCATCAACGATCGCCGCAGTCTCCTCTTCAGTACAGTCATAAGATCTCTTGGGAGGAACCGTTGGTACTTTTGGAAGAGGCTCTTGTTTACGTTTCGGCGATCGCTTACGACGCACAGTAGCGGTACGCTTACGCTTTTTATCCTGAGGCACCGGCGATGGCTCCCGCGGCGATGGCTGCACCGGAGATTGGTGAGGCGACGGAGCCGGGTGAGGCGACGAAGACGGCTGCCGCGGCGGCGACGACCTCGCTGGAGACGGGTGAGGCGGCGGCGAAGATGGCCTTGGCGTGTGATTTCGAAGCACGATACAATCCTTCGGCCATAGAATGGTGACGTTTTTTGCGTCACCCAACACAGTCACATCCCCTTCACCAGCAGGGTAGTGAAGATCCAAAACCTCAAAGGTGGGCATGATTTCATCCACGCCGACAACAGCGTAGCCCTCTGGAACCGGACGACTGTGGTAAGTTGGTGTGGGTCCAATTGGTAAGGCATAGCCGACCGCCACCTTCATTGATATGTTCACAACTTTGACATGTAGCTCGCAGTGTGTCATCTCTGTGATATCATCCACTGGGTAGCCAACAGGAGCCATCGTCGGTGCATCATCGGCATCGCCATTGTCATCACCCGGGACCTCGGTGGAAGCAACACTGCTTTTTCGATTATTCGATAGGCCGGTAGCATCGAATGCAGTGTGCTGCTGAGATGGGCCGGTAGTACTTTGCTCTTTAAGTGAGTTAATTTCATCTTGTTGTTGCTTTAATCGTTCTTCAATTAAACGCATTCGCTCTTTCTGACTTTCTGCTTCAACTGCCGCCCTGTCCTTACTCCTCTGACGGCTTCTATCAGGATATTTCTTCCTCTCTTCGGGAAACCCAGTCCTCCATGATTGGGAGCCTATTGTGCCTCGTGTTCGTCCATCATGTTCCTTATTTCCAAGGGCGAGTGTGAGCTCATCATTCTCTCTATCGGGAATGAAGTCCCCATCTTTAACAGCCTTTACTGCTTTTCTCATCCTCTCGATTGGCAAGGGGTCTTCTTTATGTCGTATGTTATATATACACCTCCCTTCCGAGTCCAACGTGCCCCCATGCCCGTAAAACCAATTCCTTGCATGTTCTACCCAATCGTCTGTCTCTGGGGTGATATTTTTATCACGCAGTTCCTGCTCAAGTTTCTCCCACTTAGGAATGCCAACCTTGTAGCCACCTTGCCCCATAGTATGGTGATACTTCTTCTTAGCAGCATTCAGCTTATTCGTTTCAGACATTTTCTTAGCTTTTTCTGATTTCTTGTATTCCACAAACTCATCCCAGAATGGTTTTATCTTCTCAAACTGAATATTCTTGAAATCGGGAGTCTTCTTTTTCACGACATAGTCAAGGTGCAATCTTTTCTTCCAGTTGGTGAAACACTGGGCCATCTTCTTCAAAGCCCACTCCCTGACCTTAGCCTCCATGGCTCTCCCATGTTGTAAGGCGTCCTCAACTGGATCCTCCGCATTTGGATCCAGCTCTATCTTCGGTAGTTTGAAATTAACCATGAGCCTCTTCCACAGTAAATCTTTGGCATGGTTAGGGACAAATAAACACGTTCCCTCTTCATCCGCTTTAGCAGGCCTATTCCAATTTCTAATGGTGATCAGGATTAAGTCCCTAACGATTACTCCGCATTGTGCCACAAATTTGGTTGCGACAACTTCGGGAGCTGTCGGTCTGCCGTCTTCAGCGACATCTTCGATCCTAAACCTCTCATGGTCTTGCAACTTTTTGGTTGGGCCTCGTCTGCTCTTTTCAGTAGATTCCTTCGATCCGGAGGGCTAAAAGAAGAAAGATCGTCATTACTATTTCTATATAGATAGCAGATGATTAATTAATGAATTGATTTATATTACATGCACCTCGCCGGAGCGGTCGTCTTCTCGATTACACAAGGCATCGCCTTCTCCCTCGCGGAAGGCAACACCTTCAACCTCAAACAAGTTGTCTACTCCGGTAAAAAGAGGATCACCCTCACCGGAGTTGTTCAGAAACGTTGATACGTCTAAATTATCTTCCCCACGGATCACACCTTGGATCAACTCTTCCTTTTCTTCGTCTCTGACGTGTGGGTCCATATTTTCTGCATAGGTGGAAAAACGAATAAGTCAAAGCGGCTAAAGGAGAAAGTTAAGTACGGTGTTGAGAGATATAAACCCTAATTCAGAGAAACCCTAATATATACATACACAATAATAAAAATGAACAGAAAGGGAAACCGTGTAGTAGATAGGCACATCGTCGAACCCACATGCACCTAAGTTGCTTGAAAATGTGAATCGGGTCTGGGGCTACCCACAGTGACTGACCAGTGGGGCCGAAGACCAATAATACCAAACTAATTAATAAACCTAATAATACCTAACTAATAATAAACCTAATAATCCAAACACCAAAAAGAAAGGGAAACAATCAACACATGGCATCGATGGAATGCTCAAGAAATTATGATGATATGACAAGTTAATTTGCATTGGAATGTAACCCTAAGAAATGCTCGACGATTTAATCGGGGTTCCGAGGGGTGAAAACCCTAACTCGGAGAAACTCCGGAACACATGAGAGGGGTGGATTTGTTCTTCTAATTAAACTTGTAATTTAAGTTGTTGAACAATGCATGATTATAGCTTAGATAGCTAGGTTTCATTTTTCTGAACATTTTGATATATTATTCATATTTTTATGACTTATAGATTAAAAGTTATTGAATTTATAAGATTATAATTATTTCTGAAATTAAAAAAAAGGCAAATAGTTTTTACACCGGGGCGCCAGAAAGAGAGGGGAACAATCAACACATGGCATCGATGCAATGATCAAACAAGGATGATGATATAACAATTAATTTGTATTAAAAAGTAACCCAAAGACATGCTCGGCAATTTAAACGGGGTTCCGAGGGGTGAAAACCCTAACTCGGTGAAACTCCGGAGTATATGAGAGGGGTTGATTTTGTTTTCTAATTAAACTTGTCTTGAAAGTTGTTGAACAATGCATGATTATAGCTTAGATAGCTAGGTTTCATTTTTCTGAACATTTTGATATATTATTTATATTTTTCTGACTTACAGATTAAAATTATTGAATTTTCAATATTCAAAAAATTTTCTGAAAATAAATAAGTCTGGAATTATTTTTTACGCCCAGGCAAACTATACACACAGCAACTGACAGATGGGCCCTGTGCCACATAAGCAGCCACGTGAGCAAAGTGGGACAGAGGGGGCCGTTGGGTGTTTTTCACCAGGGCAGGGGTTACACACTGCCACTGACGGGTGGGCCTGGTCCACGCCACGCCAGCACCTGCCGCCTCGCCACGTCAGACAGCACCCTCCGGACCCTCCTTCAACACCTGCCGCCACGCCAGCACCCTCCGCCGCCACGCCACACCACCCGCCGGCCGAGTCCGGCCAGCAGCACCTTGCCCCGCCGCTGCACCCGCGCCGCACCACGCCACGCGCAAGAAATCCCGTCGGTGCCTGCCGGCGGCGGCAGGGGAAGAGGGAGGAGGGGGACGGAGGCAGGCTAGAGAGGGGGACGCACCTTCTGGCGGCGACGACGCGCGGCGGCGGTGGCGCTGCTGGCCGGGGACGACGACGCACCGCGGCGGTTGGAGGTGGTGGCGGACGCGCTACTGGCCGGGGACGACGACGACGGCGAGCGCTCAAGGACGGAGGCGACGACGAGCGCTCAAGGACGGAGGCGACGGCGAGCAGCCTGACGGCGGGGCGGCGGCGTCTCCCTGTGTTGTGTGCGGGCGCAGAGAATGGTGAAGGGAAGAAGAGGAACGGGCACGTCATGTATAAAGGGGAGGGAGAATACGTCCTGGTTGATGGCTCCAACCGGGACTAAAGGGTCACACGTCCCGGTTGGAGCCACCAACCGGGACCTATACTCCAATATTTTTAGGGTTGGCGCGCAGGGGCTCTTAGTCCCGGTTGGTGGCTCCAACCGGGACATATTCCCCTGTTTTCAAAAAATTTCAGGTATTTTCTCTCTGTTCCCGCCTTATTTTTTATTTTGGGGTTTAAATTTGTATTGTTTTTTAAATGATAATTAATTTGGAATTTAGAAAAACTTTAAACATAAAAAGTGTTTGGATTTGAATAAATAATTCAAAACCATTTTCTGTTTTAAAAAATAATTAATGTAACCATTTAAAATATGAAGCATTTACAATTAAAAATGAATTAACTTATATTTTTTAATATCAATTTGGAATTTAGAAAAACTTTAAACATAAGAAGTGTATGGATTTGAATAAATAATTCAAAAACATATTCTATTTTTAAAAAATAATTAATGTAACCTTTTAAAATGAATTAACTTATATTTTTGAATATTAATTTGGAATTTAGAAAAATTTTAAACATAAAAAGTGTTTGGATTTAAATAAATAATTCAAAAACATTTTCTGTTTTAAAAAATAATTAATGTAACCATTTAAAATATGAACCATTTACAATTAAAAATGAATTAACTTATATTTTTTTAATATCAATTTGGAATTTAGAAAAACTTTAAACATAAGAAGTGTATGGATTTGAATAAATAATTCAAAAACATATTCTATTTTTAAAAAATAATTAATGTAACCTTTTAAAATGAATTAACTTATATTTTTGAATATTAATTTGGAATTTAGAAAAATTTTAAACATAAAAAGTGTTTGGATTTAAATAAATAATTCAAAAACATTTTCTGTTTAAAAAAATAATTAATGTAACCATTTAAAATATGAACCATTTACAATTAAAAATGAATTAACTTATATTTTTTTAATATCAATTTGGAATTTAGAAAAACTTTAAACATAAGAAGTGTATGGATTTGAATAAATAATTCAAAAACATATTCTATTTTTAAAAAATAATTAATGTAACCTTTTAAAATGAATTAACTTATATTTTTGAATATTAATTTGGAATTTAGAAAAAATTTAAACATAAAAAGTGTTTGGATTTAAATAAATAATTCAAAAACATTTTATGTTTTAAAAAATAATTAATGTAACCATTTAAAATATGAACCATTTACAATTAAAAATGAATTAACTTATATTTTTTTAATATCAATTTGGAATTTAGAAAAACTATGCATAATATGGGCACAACATCACAAACTATGCCGTGATTCAGCACATAACATCGGTCATTTGTCGCTCGGAAAATGGAAAAGGGATTTTCCGTGCGACAAAAAGGAAAACTTCCTCCTGCAACATTGTTCTCCATACCAATGTCCACATATTGTTAGAACTTGCATTGGATCTCTGAAGAAACCACATATTGTGAGTCTAAAAATGATTTTTTCAAAAAATCACGGGCGATAGATCATGTACCTGTAGTACAAACCGGACCCACTTCCTGCCGATTCGGCAGACATTTGTCCCTTTTACCCGGGATGGACGAAAAGGTTTGAGATGTACCGGTTGGGATATAGTCCATGTAAGATGGTCTAGTATTTTAGGAAAATAGGATGGTAGCATTCTGAAACGGCATTTTGGTGGTTACTTCACAAAACGACCCGTTTTTTGCGCTCGGAAAATGGAAAAGGGATTTTCCGTGCGACAAAAAGGAAAACTTCCTCCTGCAACATTGTTCTCCATACCAATGTCCACACACATGCATAATATGGGCACAACATCACAAACTATGCCGTGATTCAGCACATAACATCGGTCATTTGGACCGAAAGCCATGAAACCTCGAACATGATAGGTCATTTTGTGAAGGTTTTTTCGAAACATGATCAATATACCAAGTCTGGTATTTTTCCTTTCAACTATGTAACATAATATGACACCACGCAAAGGATTTTCATTGTTCGTATTTTTTTTGAATTTATTATGCCCGTTTTGAATTATTTGAATTTCTAACTATGGTCGAACCGGTGTGCATGAAGATAGGGGACGGGCATCGTTAGAACTTGCATTGGATCTCTGAAGAAACCACATATTGCGAGTCTAAAAATGATTTTTTCAAAAAATCACGGGCGATAGATCATGTACCTGTAGTACAAACCGGACCCACTTCCTACCGATTCGGCAGACATTTGTCCTTTTTACCCGGGATGGACGAAAAGGTTTGAGATGTACCGGTTGGGATATAGTCCATGTAAGGTGGTCTAGTATTTTAGGAAAATAGGACGGTAGCATTCTGAAACGGCATTTTGGTGGTTACTTCACAAAACGACCCGTTTTTTGCGCTCGGAAAATGGAAAAGGGATTTTCCGTGCGACAAAAAGGAAAACTTCCTCTTGCAACATTGTTCTCCATACCAATGTCCACACACATGCATAATATGGGCACAACATCACAAACTATGCCGTGATTCAGCACATAACATCGGTCATTTGGACCGAAAGCCATGAAACCTCGAACATGATAGGTCATTTTGTGAAGGTTTTTTCGAAACATGATCATTGTTCGGCACACATTTAGTCCCGGATGTAGTCACAAACCGGGACTAAAGGGATTGCGGCAGAGTGGGCCAGACAACACTAATAATAGGGGTGAGTGTCGACATTATGTCGTGCGGCTTGTACCTTGTCCCGGATGGTGTCACCAACCGGGACTAAAGATGAACCTTTAGTCCCGGTTGGAGACACCAACCGGGACTAAAGATGAGTCAGCACTAATAATAGGGGTGAGTGTCGACATTATGTCGTGAGTGTCGACATTATGCCGAGCTGCTTGTACTATAAATATGCATCCTTGTGAGTCCAGTCCTCCAGCCAGTTTGAGGCATCTCCAAGATGGTTTTAGAGAGCAGGGACACCACTACGGCCAGTTTCAGGGAGATGCCGACGAAGCCCAGTCCTCCGGCATCTCCGAGAAACTGGTCATAGAGGCACTGCCTAATATGTGAAATTAGTTAGCTCCGAGGCGTATTGATCTAGTTAGTGAAGTTACAAGCTGCAAGATGGTTTTCGAGAGCAGGGACACCACTGCGGCCAGTTTCAGGGAGATGCCGACGGAGCCCAGTCCTCCGGCATCTCCGAGAAACTGGTCATAGAGGCACTCCCTAATATGTGAAATTAGTTAGCTCCGAGGCGTATTGATCTAGTTAGTGAAGTTACAAGCTGCAAGATGGTTTTCGAGAGCAGGGACACCACTGCGGCCAGTTTCAGGGAGATGCCGACGGAGCCCAGTCCTCCGGCATCTCCGAGAAACTGGTCATAGAGGCACTCCCTAATATGTGAAATTAGTTAGCTCCGAGGCGTATTGATCTAGTTAGTGAAGTTACAAGCTGCAAGATGGTTTTCGAGAGCAGGGCCACCACTACGACCAGTTTCAGGGAGATGCCGACGGAGCCCAGTCCTCCGGCATCTCCAAGAAACTGGTCATAGAGGCACTCCCGGTCCAGCCACAAAATGGGACTAACACTCAAGACATTTATTAATATTAAAAACTGAGACTACAAAACCGGGACTAAAGGCCACAAACCGCGAAAGATATCCTTCGGTCAAGCCACAAACCGCGAAAGACATGAACTAGAGTTACATAATATGAGCATGAACTTCTTGGCATATGTCATTCCTTATGACCGCTTCAGACGTAACCATGGAGCATCTTCTTTACTTAACGGAATGCTTGGGTCAGTTTTCACTGTGAAGGGCGGAATTTCATCAAACTTATTATAATCTTCTGACATGTCTGTCTTGTCCTCGATTCCCACGATGTTTCTTTTCCCTGAAAGAACTATGTGACGCTTTGGCTCATCATATGATGTATTCGTTTGCATATTTTTTCTTTTTTTCGGTCTGGAGGACATGTCCTTCACATAGAAAACCTGAGACACATCATTGGCTAGGACGAATGGTTCATCTCTATAACCAAGATTGTTGAGATCCACTGTTGTCATTCCGTACAACTGGTCTATCTTTACCCCTTCCCCATTCAGGTTGACCCATTTGCAGCGAAACAAAGGGACCTTAAAAGAGACTCCATAGTCTAGTTCCCATATCTCCTCTATGTAACCATAATATGTGTCCTTTTGTCCATTCTCGTCTATTGCATCAAAGCGGACACCACTATTTTGGGTGGTGCTCTTTTTATCTTGGGCGATCGTGTAGAATGTATTCCCATTTATTTCGTACCCTTGGAAATTCAATACAGTAGAAGATGGTGACGCGGCCAACAAGTATAGCTGATCTCCAACAGTGGTGTCATTCAAGAGATGTGTCCGCATCCAACCACCGAAAGACTTCATGTGTTCATCTGTAATCCATGATTCAGGCTTCCCCGGGTTTTTGGAGCGTACAATATTCTTGTGTTCCTCGATATACGGAGCTGCCAAGGTGGAATTATGTAGAACTGTGTAGTGTGCTTTAGTGAAAGAATCCCCGTCCCTACATATCATTGCTTTCTTTCCCAGCGTGCCTTTTCCACTTAGTCTTCCCTCATGCCGCGAGTCAGAAACACCAATCGGCTTAAGGTCAGGAATAAAGTCAACACAAAACTCAATGACCTCCTCTGTTCCATATCCCTTGGAGATGCTTCCTTCTGGTCTAGCACGGTTATGAACATATTTCTTTAAGACTCCCATGAACCTCTCAAAGGGGAACATATTGTGCAGAAATACCGGACCGAGAATGGCAATCTCTTTCACTAGATGAACCAGGAGATGCGTCATAATATTGAATAAGGATGGTGGGAACACCAATTCAAAACTAACAAGACATTGTACCACATCCTTCTGTAACCTTGGCAGAATATCTGGATTGATTACCTTCTGAGATATTGCATTGAGGAATGCACACAGCTTCACAATGGGTACTCGAACATTTTCCGGTAGAAGCCCCCTCAATGCAATCGGAAGCAACTGCGTCATAATCACGTGACAGTCATGAGACTTCAGGTTTTGGAACTTTTTCTCTGCCATATTTATTATCCCCTTTATATTAGATGAGAAGCCCGACGGCACCTTGATACTGTAAAGGACTTCAAAAAAGATTTCCTTCTCTGCTTTGGTAAGAGCATAGCTGGCACGACTTAAGTGACGCCCTTTATCCGTCTTGTTATCTGTATGCATGTTCTTTGGGTCTTTCATAATTTGTTGGTCCTCCCGTGCTTCAGGTGTATCTTTTGTCTTACCATACACGCCTAGGAATCCTATCAGGTTCACGCAGAGATTCTTCGTCACGTGCATCACGTCGATTGAAGAGCGGACACGCAGGACTTTCCAATATGGCAGCTCCCAAAATATAGATTTCTTCTTCCACATGGGTGCGTGTCCTATAGCGACGTCGTTCGGAACTGATTGACCGCCGGGACCCTTTCCAAAGATTACTTCTATGTCCTTGACCATACCAAATACATCATCACCAGCAGGGAGTTCAGGCTTCTTCCGGTGATCTGCCTCACCTTTAAAATGCTTGCCTTTCTTTCTTACGGGATGATTGGTCGGAAGAAATCGTCGATTCGCTAGGTACACAACCTTCTTGCATTTATGCAAATATGTACCTTCGGTCTTATCTAAATAGTGGGTGCATGCCTTATATCCTTTGTTTGTCTGTCCTGAAAGGTTACTAAGAGCAGGCCAATCATTGATGGTTACGAATAACAACCCTCGTAGATTAAATGGCTCCTGTTTGTTCTCATCCCACGCACGTACACCTGGTTTGCCCCACAACTGTAAGAGTTCTTCAACTAATGGCCTAAGGTACACATCAATGTCGTTGCCCGGTTGCTTCGGGCCTTGGATGAGCACTGGCATCATAATGAACTTACGCTTCATGCACAACCAAGGAGGCAGGTTGTAGATACATAGAGTCACGGGCCAGGTGCTGTGACTGCAGCTCTGCTCCCCAAAAGGATTCATGCCATCCGTACTTAGACCAAACCATAAGTTCCTTGCGTCACCTGCAAAGTCTGGGAAGTCTCTCTCGATTTTTCTCCACTGTGACCCATCAGCAGGGTGTCTCAACTCCCCGTCTTTCTTACGGTCTTCTTTGTGCCATCGCAACAACCTGGCATGCTCTTTGTTTCTGAACATGCGTTTCAACCTTGGTATTATAGGAGCATACCACATAACCTTAGCAGGAACCCTCTTCCGGAGGGGCTCTCCCTCAACATCACCAGGGTCATCTCGTCTGATCTTATACCGCAACGCGTTGCATACCGGGCATTTATCTAAATTCTCATACTCCTTACCGCGGTAGAGGATGCAGTCATTAATGCATGCATGTATCTTTTGCACATCTAATCCCAGAGGACAGAGAGTCTTCTTTGCTTCGTAGGTACTCTCGGGAAGTTCGTTATGTTTTGGAAACTTCGGCTTCATTATTTTCAGCATCTTTTCAAATGAGGAGTCAGTTAGACCACACTCTGCCTTCCATCGCAACAATTCCAGTGTGGTACCGAGCTTTGTGCTGCCATCTTCACAATTTGGGTACAATAATTTCTTGTGATCTTCTAACATGCCCTCTAACTTCAACTTCTCATTTTCTGTTTCACAGTCTCGCTTTGCATCAGAAATGACCCTACCAAGTTCATCAGCCGGCTCATCTGATGCCCGTTCTTCACCTTTTTCCTCTCCATTGTCTTCCATTGCAGTATCACTGTATTCAGGAAACATATGATGATAGTTGTTATCATCATCTTCTTCTTCACCATCTTCCATCATAACCCCTCTTTCCCCGTGCTTGGTCCAGCAATTATAGTTGGGCATGAAACCTTTCATAATCAGGTGGCCGCGAATGATTTTCGAGGAAGAGTACTCCTTGTTGTTCCGACATTGAACACATGGACAACGTATAAATCCATTCTCTTTGTTTGCCGTAGCCACATCGATAAATTTGTCCACGCCTTTGATATACCCGGCTACCCGCCGGTCACCGTACATCCATTCCCGACCGTTCATCTGCATCATATAAGTAAGTTTATCAAAAAACAGGACATCATAAATAGTGAAATAACCAATTCACACCGACACATGAATTGTATCAATGACCTAGAAAAGATAAGATTGCTAACCTCGATCGAGGGAAATAAAGAGGAGAAAGCTCAAGTGCGTCTCGGACACCTTCTATATTTTTGTTCTATGAGAAATTCAACGGGATTTTTCACTCAAACATTTCAACAAACACCTTCAATGCATGCATGAGAAAAAACTAGCACACATCCTCACACCTTACACCATTCGAAAAAACAGAGTGGAGGCAGAGGGGGATGGGGCGTTGCATTTATAGAGGGCAAGGGGTCTTTAGTCCCGGTTGGAGCCAGCAACCGGGACTAAAGGTGCGTGCCACGCCACGTGGCTGTGGCCAAACCTTTAGTCCCGGTTGCTGGCTCCAACCGGGACGCATGCCCCCATACCAACCGGGACCCATGCCCCCTGGCCCCGTGCCCGCTCCAACCGGGACGCGTGCCAGCATTAGTCCCGGTTGGTGGCACAACCGGGACTAATGCTCCGAGGGGTCGCGAACGGATGGCCCTTTTTCCTCTAGTGTCCCACTATGCCACCAATATCCAAAGTACCACTAAGAAGCAATAACATGATAATCATCGCCCACATACTCATATGTGTACTACCCATGCAAAGCATCTACGCATATATCCGGCTCTGATACCACTGTATGGTTCGCAGCATAGAAAACAAAATTTTTCCTACGATGGGAACAACTATGTACCAAGATCTATCTACTAGATACAAGCAACGGGTGGATATACATCCATAGAGTACATACCCTCGAAGACCGAGTAGTGTTAACGAGGTTGTACTCGTGGTTGATGTAGTCGAACGCTTGCCGATCTCAAGATCGAGAAGAAGTCCATCCGGTCCAGCTGGTCCAGCACCATCTATGTAGGGTTCGCAGCATAGAAAACAAAATTTTTCCTACGATGTGAACTATATACCAAGATCTATCTACTAGATACAAACAACGGGCGGATGTATATCCGTAGAGAACATACCCTTGAAGACCGACAAAGCTTAACGAGTTCAACTCGTGGTTGATGTAGACGATCTCTTGCCGATCTCAAGATCGAGAGGAAGTCCTAGCGCCGCAAATCAGCAGCGCATACGTGCTCGCACACACGTTCGAGGCACCGAGCAACCTCCTCCTCCTCGCTCCAGCGATGCAGCGGAAGCACAACTCTTTCTTGCCGAATAGCCACCGGGAACATGTATCTCGCTAGTCCGAGACCATGGGGGATAAATTCTAGAGGGGGAGAGAGATCCTTCACGAGGAGGTGTGAGAGACAAGTGAGGAGGGGGGCTCCTTTTATAGGAGGAGGGGGGGGACCCCAAGGGGGTGTCCGGCGCATGGGGGCTGCCCCCTTGCCCTCCCCTCTTCATGTGGGTGGACACTCCACTCACAAATCTCCTTTAAATTCCCTCCACTCAAAAGTCCACTCAAATTCCCATTAAATTTCCAGCAAATTTAATGCAAACTCTCATTAAATAAAACTCTTTTATTTTATTCAGAATTTTGTCAATTACTTTAATGACAAACATTCACAAATAACCCCTTGCTAGAATTCTATTTCACATGCATAACCACTTTATGCAATTTCACCCGAAAACCTGTTTCGGTATCTAGTGAAATAAATTCCTGCGCTTGTTCATTCTTTCGGCATGAAACATTTGCTCCAATTGGATGTCGGTGTCTCTTAAGTGTGTCACCCTACGGTTCGTGAATAATTCGGACATGATCGAGACCCCTCTCGGATCAATAATCAGAAGCGGGATCTGGAGACCCATACTGACTCCCACACATTCAACGATGACTTTCTTGTGATCGTCGGAACCTTTTACGCTAGTATCTTAATCCCTTTGTTTCACGATATATTACATGTCCGAGATTCGATCATCGGTATCTCCATACCTAGTTTCATCTCGTTACCGACATGCACTCTTTTCTCGTTCCTGTGATATAACATTCTAGTGATCAAATCACTTGCTTGCAAGCTAATCAATGTGATATCACCGAGAGGGCCCAGAGTATATCTATCCGTCATCAGGATGAACAAATTCCACTCTCGATCCATGAGCCTCAACATAACACTTTATTAGTTCTGAATCCATCTTTATAATCACCCTGTTACGGTGTGACGTTTGATGTTATCAAGAAACTCTTCCGGTGTTAGTGATTGACATGATCTCATGGTCTAAGGATTAGGATCACTTCGTAAGTTGTTATAGCAATATAAACTCAATGACTTTGATCGTAATGCTATACTTCGGATGAATGTTCATCACACCATTACACTAATGTTGTGATCCCGTTATTAACAACATCCAATGTCCATGATCAGGAAAACTTGATCATCTTGTTAATCAACGAGCTAGTTTATGAGAGAGGCATAACTAGGAACTTTCTGTTTGTTTATTAAACACACATGTATTAACGTTTCCGTATTAATACAATTATAGCATGCAAAATAAACATCTATCATATACTTGGAATACACATAATAAACACGTTATTATTGCCTCTCAGGGCATATTCCCTTCAGTCTCCCACTTGCACTAGAGACAATAATCTAGTTACATAGTGATAAATCTAACACCCATTGAGTTCTGGTGTTGATCATGTTTTGCTCTAGGGAGAGTTTTAGTCAACGGATCTGCTACATTGAGATCCGTATGTACTTTACAAATCTTTATATCTCCATGCTTGACATGCTCGCGGATGGAGTGAAACCGGCGCTTAATATGCTTGGAATGCTTGTGAGACCTAGGCTCTTTGGCATTGGCAATGGCACCATTGTTGTCACAATAGATCACCATTGGGTCCAACGCGTTTGCCACCACTCCTAGTTCGGATATGAACTCCTTCATCCAAACTGCTTCCTGAGCCGCTTCTGAAGCAGCAACATATTCGGCCTCCGTTGTTGATCCCGCTACCACAGGTTGTTTGGAGCTCCTCCAACTAACCGCTCCGCCATTCATGAGAAATACGTATCCGGATTGAGACTTAGAGTCATCCGGATCGGTGTCAAAGCTAGCGTCGACATAACACTTAGCGACGAGCTCTTCTTCACCTCCGTATACAAGAAACATATCCTTAGTTCTTCGTAAGTACTTAAGGATATTCTTGACCGCTATCCAGTGTTCCGAACCTGGATCCGATTGGTACCTACTAGTCAAACTAATAGCATGTGCCACATCTGGTCTTGTACATAGCATGGCGTACATTATAGAGCCTATGGCTGAAGCATAGGGGACTTTGTCCATTATCTCTCTTTCTTCCGCCGAAGCCGGACTTTGAGTCTTACTCAATGTCTTGCCTTGCAACATAGGTAAGAACCCCGTCTTACTTCCGTCCATTTTAAACTTCTTTAAAATCTTATCAAGGTATGTACTTTGTGATAGCCCTATTAGGCGCCTAGATCTATCTCTATAGATCTTTATGCCTAATATGTATGACGCTTCACCTAGGTCCTTCATTGAAAATTTGTTGTTTAGATAACTTTTAACACTGTTTAAAAGATCTATATCATTTCCGATCAATAATATGTCATCCACATATAATATCAGAAACGCCACATTGCTCCCACTCACTTTCTTGTAAATACAAGCTTCTCCATAAGTTTGGACAAATCCAAACTCTTTGATCACCTCATCAAAGCGGAGATTCCAACTTCGTGATGCTTGCTTCAATCCATAGATGGATCGCTGAAGCTTGCACACCTTGTTAGCATCCTTAGGATCGACAAAACCCTTTGGTTGTATCATATACAACTCTTCTTCAATATTACCATTGAGAAACGCGGTTTTGACATCCATCTGCCATATCTCATAATCGAAATATGTAGCAATTGCTAACATAATCCTAACTGACTTTAGCATCGCTACGGGAGAGAAATTCTCATCGTAGTCAACTCCTTGAATTTTTCGAAACCCCTTTGTGACAAGTCGAGCTTTATAGACGGTCACATTACCATCAGCATCAGTTTTCCTTTTGAAAATCCATTTGTTCTCCACGGCCTTTCGGTCGTGAGGTAATTCCACCAAGTTCCAAACTTGATTTTCATACATGGATTCCATCTTGGATTTCTTGGCTTCTAACCATTTGTTGGAATCCGGGCTCATCATCGCTTCTTCATACGTCGCAGGGTCATCATTTTCATCAACCATGAAATTCATGACAGGATTTCCGTACAGCTCGGGAGCTGCACGCGTCCTGTTTGACCTGCGAGGTTCGGTAGTACTCTCTTTCGGAGTTTCATGATCATTATCATTAGTTCCCTCTTCAACAGGTGGAGCCAACTCCGGAACAACTTCCGGCGCTGCGCTAATCGCCATACTTTGAAGAGAAGGTTCCACAACCTCTTCGAGTTCTACCTTCCGACTACTCACACCTTTCGCGAGAAACTCTTTCTCTAGAAAGGATCCATTCTTGGCAACAAAAACCTTGCCCTCGGATCTGTGATAGAAGGAATACCCAATAGTTTCTTTAGGGTATCCTATGAAGACGCATTTTTCCGCTTAGGGTTCGAGTTTATCCGGTTGAAGTTTCTTCACATAAACATCGCATCCCCAAACTTTAAGAAATGACAGCTTAGGTTTGTTTCCAAACCACAATTCATACGGTGTCTTTTCAACGTATTTAGATGGTGCCCGATTTCAAGTGAATGCAGCAGTTTCTAGTGCATAACCCCAAAATGACAACGGCAAGTCCGTCAGAGACATCATAGATCGAACCATATCTAATAAAGTACGATTACGACGTTCCGACACACCATTTCGCTGTGGTGTTCCGGCAGGTGTGAGTTGTGAAACAATTCCACACTCTTTCATGTGAGTGCTAAACTCGTAACTTAGATACTCACCTCCACGGTCGGACCGTAGAAATTTGATCTTTCTATTACGATGATTTTCCACTTCATTCTGAAATTCCTTGAACTTTTCAAAGGTTTCAGACTTGTGTTTCATCAAGTAGATATAACCGTATCTACTCAAATCATCCGTGAAAGTAACAAAATAACGATATCCACCTCGCGCCGACACACTCATTGGACCACATACATCAGAATGTATGATTTCCAATAAATCTGTCGCCCGTTCCATTGAACCGGAAAACGGCGTTCTAGTCATCTTGCCCATAAGGCATGGCTCACATGTATCAAATGATTCATAATCAAGTGATTCCAAAAGTCCATCCGAATGGAGCTTCTTCATGCGTTTAACGCCAATATGACCTAGACGGCAGTGCCACATATATGCGGATATATCATCATTAAGTTTAATACTTTTAGCATCAACATTATGAATATGTGTAACATTATCATCGAGATCTAACAGAAATAAACCATTCATCATCGGTGCATGACCATAAAAGATTTCATTCATATAAATGGAACAACCATTGTTCTCGGATTTAAATGAATAACCACTTCGCATCAAACACGATCCAGATACAATGTTCATGCTCAGTGCAGGCACCAGATAACATTTATTCAAGTTTATAACTAATCCCGACAGCAAGTGGAGAGGCAGCGTTCCGACGGCGATCACATCAACGCTTGATCCATTGCCGACACGCATCTTGACCTCACCCCTTGCTAGCGGTCGCTTGTTCCGCAGCCCCTGATTCGAGTTACAAATATTAGCAACTGAACCGGTATCAAATATCCAGGTGCTACTGCGAGCACTAGTCAAGTACACATCAATAACATGTATATCATATATACCTTTGTTTGCCTTGCCGGCCTTCTTGTCTGCCAGATACTTGGGGCAGTTGCGCTTCCAGTGGCCAGTCCCCTTACAATAGTAGCACTCGGAATCAGACTTAGGTCCAACTCGGGGTTTCTTTTCAGGCGCGGCAACAGGCTTGCCGCCCTTACTTCCCTTCCGTTTTCCCTTCTTGTCTTTCTTGAAACCAGTGTTCCTATTGATCATCAACACTTGATGTTCCTTTTTGATCTCCACTTCTGCAGTTTTAAGCATTGACAGAAGCTCGGGGAGATACTTCTTCATGCCTTGCATATTATAGTTCATCACGAAGCTCTTATAGCTAGGTGGCAGAGACTGCAGAACACGATGGATGCCTAAGTCAATGGGAATCGATATTCCCAAGGACACAAGCTTATCGGCGTAACCCGACATCTTGAGTACATGCTCACTAACGGAGTTGTGCTCTTCCATCATGCAGCTAAAGAACTTTTCTGAAGCGTTGTAGCTCTCTACAGCAGCATGTGTGTCGAAAATCATTTTCAACTCACCCATTGTATCAAATGCATTGCCGTTTTCGAAACGCTTTCGAAGTTCCGGCTCTAGCCCATACAATATGCCGCAATGAACTAAGTTGTGGTCCTCCTGACGAGTCTGATAGACATTCTTCTCCTCGTCAGGGGCATCATCAAAAGGTGGGGGGCCTAACGGCGCTTCTAGCACATATTGCTTTTGTGCAGCAGAGAGGAGAATCCTCAAATTCATGGCCCATTCGGTAAAGTTGCTACCGTTCGTTGCTAGTTTCTCTTTCTCCATGAACACATTGAAATTAAAAGCAGGTGGTGCCATCTACAACAGAATTTATAAAGTTTAGACTAAGTGTATGATAGATTGAGTTCAACTAATCTAATGAACTCCCACTAAAAAACGACATCCCTCGTGCCTTTTTGGTGATTACATGAACCAAATCCACTACACCAAGTCCGATCATCACGTGAGTCGGTATAGCTTCAAAGGCGAGCATCAAATGGGCATCATATCAACTATATGACTCATGCTTAACCTTTCGGTCCGTGTTCCGAGGCCATGTCTGTATATGCTAGGCTCGCCAAGTTAGAACCTTAGTATTCGCGTGTGTAACTGTTTTACACCCGAAATATGGTCGTGGATCTAAGAACACCCGATCATCACGTGATGTCTTGGAGCGACGAAAACATAATCGGTGCATACTAAAGGAAGAACACATTCTTATCTTGATATTTAAATGAGGGATCATCTTATTATGCTAACAAAGCGCTAAACAAGCAATATAAGATGCAATCAAACATCATATGTTTATTAGTGAAATTATATGGTTCCCGCAGATGATCTCTATCATGTGCATCGTGGTATGATCACTATCATACCTATATGTGTAAATCCAAGGTCTATGGATTTTACACGCTATGTGTGTTGTAAGAGTATCATCTCATACTTCTACTTACAACACTACCATATCATAACACTAGCCCTGCAACAATCTAAACTAGACGCCTCTAATTTATCCATTGCAAGTTTTACGTGGCTTAGGGCTTTCGAGATAGAACCGTTCTTCCCTACGAACATGAACCACAACGAGGATAATCAAATTGTTGACAACTCGCTTGCAAAATAGATATTGACTATAGTAGGAGAGACAGACACCCGCTAGCCACTTATGCAAACTAGTTGCATGTCAAGCGTGGAACATGTCTCATGTGCGAGGACATGTAAAGTTTGTCCGGGCCGCTTCATCCCACTATGCCACCAATATCCAAAATTACAACAAAGGAGCAACAACATGATCATCATCGCCCACATACTCATATGTGTACTACCAGTGTAAAGTATCTACGCATAGATCCGGCTCTGATACCACTGTAGGGTTCGCAGCATAGAAAACAAAATTTTTTCCTACGATGTGAACTATATACCAAGATCTATCTACTAGATACAAACAACGGGCAGATGTATATCCGTAGAGAACATACCCTTGAAGACCGACAAAGCTTAACGAGTTCAACTCGTGGTTGATGTAGACGATCTCTTGCCGATCTCAAGATCGAGAGGAAGTCCTAGCGCCGCAAATCAGCAGCGCATCCGTGCTCGCACACACGTTCGAGGCACCGAGCAACCTCCGCCTCCTCGCTCCAGCGATGCAGCGGAAGCACAACTCTTTCTTGCCGAATAGCCACCGGGAACATGTATCTCGCTAGTCCGAGACCATGGGGGATAAATTCTAGAGGGGGAGAGAGATCCTTCACGAGGAGGTGTGAGAGACAAGTGAGGAGGGGGGCTCCTTTTATAGGAGGGGGGGACCCCAAGGGGGTGGCCGGCGCATGGGGCCTGCCCCCTTGCCCTCCCCTCTTCATGTGGGTGGACACTCCACTCACAAATCTCCTTTAAATTCTCTCCACTCAAAAGTCCACTCAAATTCCCATTAAATTTCCACCAAATTTAATGCAAACTCTCATTAAATAAAACTCTTTTATTTTATTCAGAATTTTGCCAATTACTTTAATGACAAACATTCACAAATAACCCCTTGCTAGAATTCTATTTCACATGCATAACCACTTTATGCAATTTCACCCGAAAACCTGTTTCGGTATCTAGTGAAATAAATTCCTGCGCTTGTTCATTCTTTCGGCATGAAACATTTGCTCCAATTGGATGTCGGTGTCTCTTAAGTGTGTCACCCTACGGTTTGTGAATAATGCGGACATGATCGAGACCCCTCTCGGATCAATAATCAGAAGCGGGATCTGGAGACCCATACTGACTGTTAGACCCCTCCTTTATAAAGGAAAGGATCCCTGTGATTGCAATGCTAGTCCCTGGATCAATGCTAGCATCCACAGTTTAAGATGAAGTACACAGATACAAAGGTCGTTTATT
Source organism: Avena sativa (assembly GCA_916181665.1). Taxonomy (NCBI): domain Eukaryota; kingdom Viridiplantae; phylum Streptophyta; class Magnoliopsida; order Poales; family Poaceae; genus Avena; species Avena sativa. The sequence continues at coordinate 89,022,166 of OV702285.1, read as the reverse complement.
ACATTCATTCCAGAGATAAAACATAGTCTTTTACAACTCAGGGCCATAGGCCTGATACAAGAGTTTAAGGAATAAGTAAATAAACATAAGTCTTCATCTTCATGTGCCACAGGCAAGCATGTTGAGTGTAGACTCATGACTCCTATTCATCATCGGAGTAACCTGCAACATCACAAGTTACAGCCACAGAGGGTCAATACTTTGGAATAGTATTGGCAAGTGATACCTTAGTTTATTTTAAGTGGACTATATTACTATATGCATTTTGGCTATGTGTAGCTTGGCTTGCTTTGCTTGAAATTAAGTTTTACCTATTAGTTGAAATCACTAAGTTTTTCTTTATCAAAACCTTCCCAAGAAACCACCAATAGACATTGGGGTCCTTCACCCTTGTTCACCCACCAATTTTTACTTAGAAGTTGGAGTGATGAGATTCTTGTAGCTTCCATGTCTTGATGCTCAAATTGTCCATTGCCTTGGACTAGGCTAAGTACTTAGGTTTTCCATCTGCAGAGGTTGTGCACTTTCCCCACCAGACTTGGTTTCCCAAGACAGGACCTTTCAGAAGCCTTTCCTTAGTCAAATGGACGCGCTCCAACCTATCATTCCCACTACCACCAACTGTCCAAGTGACTAAGTTCTAGCAACCTATATGATCAAGGCAGAGCCCATATTGCCAAGTGGTTGCACTGTAAGCTTTCTCAACACTTGGCCTCCAAATCCCTTTGTGCCTGGGTGGCATACCACAAGTGAGATACACAACCCAAGTCCATGGCCTTGTGTAACCACTCAACATAACCCAATCCTTCCATTCCACCCAGGAGGTTCATTTAACTTAGTTGTTTTATTAGGAAAGCATAAGTCTCATGACATAGAAATATTTTCATCATAGTAAGTATAGATTTTCACCAACCCTTGTTTGCTAAATAGCTAGGCTAAGCATGGTATGATAACTTAACTTAGGAAAAATTTCCTAGCAATTCTACAATTCTACACTACTTAGGATTTCCCAACTTAGCATTAGGCAAAAATAGCATGCAAGACTTAGCAAAATAACTAATGCTAGTACAAAACATAGGATAGAATATTCATGAAAATATCACTTGCCTTGGTAGTGGGGAGAGTAGCACTCTTCACAATCACAATCACTAGCAAAATCTACACAAAAATTATAGCATACAATTACACACAATTATATACAACCAAAAATAATATGTATGCATGCATGCAAGAATTTACTAAGTGGTGATTTTGAAAACTCTACCAAGCATGCACATGTTTACAGAAACTTAACAAGTCACAAGTTTGCCAACTAAACTTATTTGGCACTAATACAATTTACCAAAACAAATCTATATTTAAAATAGCCTTAAACATGTTTCTACAAATAAAGTCATGTTAACTGTTACTATTTGTTAAACACATTGGATATTCAGAAAGGTCTTGTTTCACTGAATCCAACGATATAAAGTTTGCAAAATTCCAACGTGGCAATCAAAATTTATAAGCATTTGAAATTTGGATCAAAATCTGGTTTTTAATCTGTTTTTATTTCTAACACTTGCCACGCGTCGCGTCCTATTGGTGCGTACCGCTTCGGTTGGATCGGGTCCTGCGGACCGCACGATCTAAGTGGGATCTGGCGGCTCAGATGCGCGCGTACCTCTTCGTCCTCTTTCTAATCTACGCCGCAGGATCTAGATCCAATGTTCCCAATCATCCTAACCATACTCAGGCGGCGCTAGCGGCGTTAACTGGCGGCGGCGCATCTGACTACGGCGGCGCCGACGTTCTACATCGCTCCAGGAAGCAGGAAGGTGCTTACCAGATCCGCCAAGGCGTGCTGAAGCTCGACGTGGTACTGGTTTGCGGAGGGGCGCTCGGATGTGGCTGAGAGAGCTCGTCGGAGTCGTGCACGGCGTCGGGTGGTTGTTGTCGGCATCGTTGCCAAGGTTCCGCGTCGCCCTAACATAAGCCAGGGGGTTTAGGATATGCGCAAGACCGTGGCGAACAATCTAGTGTGAGTCAGAAGTGAAGGGGCGCACGGGACTTACGGAATTTGGTCGCCGGAGTTGAGGTGGTCGTCAGATGCTTGCGGCGTCGAGCGGAAACGGCGACCTGGGGCAGTACAGGATGAACGGGTGGGGTCAGGAGGTGCGCAAGAAGATTGCGAAGCGGCTCAAACGAATCAGAGAGGAAGGGGCGCACGGGTCTCACCGGAATCGTTCGCCGGAGCAAGCTCTGTCTGCGGCGGTGTTGGGTGAGTCGTGGGCAGCCTGGTGGCGTGAAGGTAGAATCAACTGGGGGAAAATGGTCGCTAGGAGGTGGGGATCTTATAGCCGGTGCCTCGACAGGAAACGCTCGCGGATTAATGCCCATTTATGCCGCGCCATTACCGGCCGTGACTGCAGCTGCGACGTGGTTGCGGGCGCAGTTTGGGGAAGACGATGACAGCGTGGGTAGGGCCCGCTCGTCAGCGATGTGCGCGAAGTGAGTGTGGGGTCCGTCTGTCAGCGACAGGTTGCGTGCGCTCGCGCGTGAGAAAAGAAAAGGAAACCCCCGGGTGGGCTAGTTGGGCTCGATTCGATGCTGGGCCTAAAACCTGGCGCGTGGCCCTTTTCCTTTGTTATTTCTTTTTCCTTTTCTATTTTGATTTTCTGGGTAGATTTTCAAATGAAATCAAATTCAAATTTTTCTGGGATTTTTGTAGTGAGCAATAGTCTCAAAAATGGTCATATATCCATGGGGTAGCTTTGTAAAGGATTGGTCAAGCTTGGGGATCAAAATGTCAGAGGCTAGGCACTTGGTTTTAAAAATTTAAAAGATGGTTTTTGAAACCCATTTCCATTTGAAAAATTTGGTTTAAATCTACACTTAAATTCTATGCTCATAGAAGGCAACCTTCCTGGTTTACAACAATCAAACTTACAAGTGGTGTTGGCCATTTAAAATAAGTCTGTCCGCATAAAATCATGACACCAAAAGTTTTTGTTTTCTGAAATGTTTTTGAGAAAACCCTAAATGATGATGAATGCAAGGATGATAAGAATGAGCTTTGAAATATGAAGTTAGGGATGTTACAAATCTAACCCCCTTAAGATGAATCTCTCCCTCGAGATTCGGATTGGCTAGCAAATAGGTGAGGGTGGTCTTTCCGAAGATCATCTTCTCTCTCCCATGTTGCTTCCTCTTCGGAATGATGATTCCATTGCACCTTGCAAAACTTGATAGTCTTAGTCCTTGTGACCCTTTCTGCGGTCTCAAGAATCTTGACAGGCTTTTCCTCATAGGTAAGATCACTTTCTAGCTGGACTTCTTCCAAGGGTATGGTATCCTTCAAAGATGATTCTTCCATTTCTGGGTGACATTTCTTAAGCTGACTCACATGAAACACATTATGGACAGCTGACAGAGACTCTGGCAATTCAACTTCATATGCAACTTCTCCCTTGCGACTTATAATCTTGAATGGCCCAACATATCTTGGTGCCAACTTTCCTTTGACTCCAAATCTTTTCACTCCACGAAGTGGTGATACTCTAAGATAAGCTCTATCACCAACTTCGTAGGTGACTTCTCTACGCTTAGAATCCGCGTAGCTTTTCTGTCGGGACTGTGCTATCTTCAACCTGTCCTTAACCAACTTGAATTTCTCTTCGGCGTCCTTGATAAGATCAGGTCCAAACAAACTCCTTTCTCCCACTCCATTCCATAGCAATGGGGTGGTACACTTCCTTTCGTAGAGAAATTCAAACGGTGCCATCCCAATACTAGATTGATAGCTGTTGTTATAAGAAAATTCTGCGTACGGCAGACTTTCCTCCCAACTTGCTCCATAGTCCAAAGCACATGCTCGTAACATGTCTTCAAGAATTTGGTTAGTCCTTTCTGTTTGTCCATCAGTTTGAGGATGAAAAGCAATGCTGAATTCCAATCTTGTTCCCAAAGATTCATGGAGCTGTCTCCAAAAGTGAGAAGTAAACTGAGTTCCTCTATCTGACACAATACTCTTAGGCACACCGTGAAGGCATACAATCCTGCTCATGTAGATTTTAGCTAACTTGGCACTTGTATAGGTTGTCTTCACGGGTATAAGATGAGCCACTTTAGTTAGGCGATCCACTACTACCCATATGGAATCATACCCTGACCTGGTCCTTGGTAATCCGGTAATGAAATCCATACCAATATTTTCCCACTTCCATTCAGGAATAGGCAGTGGTTGAAGCAAACCCGCTGGTTTCTGATGCTCCGCTTTTACTCTGCTACACACATCACACAAAGCAATATGCTCGGCGATGTCCCTTTTTAGATTGTTCCACCAAAATCTTCCTTTCATATCCATGTACATCTTGGTGTTTCCTGGGTGAATAGAATACGGAGAGTTGTGGGCTTCCTGTAAAATCAGTTTCCGCAACTCCGTGTCTTGTGGAACACAAATACGTTTTCCGTGCCATAAAGTACCTTGTTCGTCAATATGGAAACTTTTAGCTTTTCCTTGGCTAATTCTTTCCTTAATCTCTTCGATTTCTTTATCCGTCTTCTGGGCTTCTTTAATCTTATCCAATAGAGTGGGTTGAACATCCAAAGTCATAAGATGTCCTTCTGGTACAATATCCAATCTGAGTTCTTTGAATTGCTTACACAAGTCGTCTGGCAATTCACCATCGGTAAGGCCATTTACGAATGCCTTACGGCTTAGAGCATCTGCTACTACATTTGCTTTACCGGGGTGGTATTGCAAACTCAAGTCGTAATCCTTGATAAGTTCTAGCCATCTCCTTTGTCTCATGTTGATTTCCTTCTGGGTGAAGATATACTTCAAACTCTTATGATCGGTGAACACTTCACATCGCTTTCCCAAAAGGTAATGTCTCCATGTTTTGAGTGCATGGACGACAGAGGCTAACTCCAAATCATGAGTAGGATAGTTTACTTCATGAGTTTTGAGTTGTCTCGAGGCATAGGCCACAACTTTACCGTCTTGCATAAGTACGGCACCCAAACCTTGATGAGACGCATCACAATATACTTGGAAATCCTTTTCCAAATCTGGCAGACATAGAACTGGTGCTGTCACAAGTCTCTTCTTTAATTCCTGTAAACTGACTTCACAACCTTCAGACCATGAAAATTTCTTGTCCTTCTTTAACAATTCAGTCATTGGCTTAGCAACCTTTGAGAAATTTTCAATGAACCTTCTGTAGTAACCTGCTAAGCCGAGGAAACTACGAACTTCTTTCACATTCCTGGGAGCTTCCCATTCTGTCACAGCTGAAACCTTAGCAGGATCAACTGCCACACCATCCTTTGTCATAACATGACCAAGAAAACCCACTTCCTCTAACCAGAACTCACACTTGCTGAATTTGGCATAAAGTTTATGTTCCCTCAGTTTCTCAAGTATCAAGCGTAAGTGTCTTTCATGTTCTTCCTTGCTCTTGGAGTAGACCAAGATGTCATCGATGAAAACGACAACAAACTTGTCAAGAAATTCCATGAATACCTTGTTCATCATATTCATGAAGTATGCTGGAGCGTTGGTTAAACCAAAAGGCATCACAGTGTACTCATACAAACCATACCTTGTGGTGAAAGCTGTTTTAGGTATGTCTTGCTCTCTTATCTTGAGTTGAAAATAACCTGACCGGAGATCAATCTTCGAGAATACACATGCTCCTTCTAGCTGATCAAACAAGTCGTTGATTCTTGGCAAAGGATATTTGTTCTTGATGGTTACCTCGTTGAGTGAACGGTAGTCAATGCATAATCTTTGTGTTCTATCCTTCTTTTCCACGAATAAAACTGGAGCTCCCCAAGATGAAGAACTTGGTTGGATAAATCCTTTCTGCAACTGTTCTCCTAGTTGCTTCTTGAGCTCTTTCAGTTCATCAACTGACATTTTGTATGGTCTTTTTGCTATTGGTCCAGAACCTGGTACCAAATCTATCAGAAACTCCACATCTCTATCTGGTGGCATTCCTGGCAACTCTTCCGGAAACACATCCGGATACTCACATACAATTGGCACACTGTCCATGCTAACCCCCTTAAGAGAATTTAGCTTACTTCCTTTGGATTCAAAGTTTGACTTGAATTTTATTCTTTTTCCTTCTGGGGTTGTGAGTGCAACAGTACGATTAGCACAATCTAGTACTCCTTCATACTTAGCCATCCAATCCATTCCCAAAATTACATCTAGTCCTTGGGAATCCAGGATTATCAGGCTTACTGGAAACTTATGCTTTCCAAACTCTATGACGAGATCCCGGCATCCAAGGCTTACTATCATATCTCCCCCCGGAGAACTAACCTTTATTGGACACCCAATGTTTTCAGATGCAAACCCATTTCTATCAACAAATGCTTTTGATATGAATGAATGAGATGCACCAGTGTCAAAGAGTACAAATGCTGGAATGGAATTGAGTCTGAACTTACCAGCAACAGCGTGAGGCTCCTCATAGACCTCCTCCACATTGATGTGGTTAACCTGTCCTTTCTGGAAAGGATTGGGCTTGTTAGGTCCTTCCACTTTCTTCTCAGGGCACTCATTAGCATAATGCCCCAGCTTCTTGCATTTGAAGCACTCAACCTGACTGATGTCCTTTTTAGGCTGGCTTCCACTTCCACTTCCACTGTGGTGGCTCTTATGTCCACTCTTGTGGTTCTTGTACTTATCATTGTCATGACTGCGATGATGCTTGTTGTCATGACGGTTGTGGTTGTGGTGCTTGTTGAATTTCCCATGCTTGTGGGATCCCGAACTGCCACTGTCATCATGGTGAGATCGTTTGTGAGACGATCCAGAGCTGTGCTTGTCGGAGTGTTTCCTCTTCCTACTCTCGACTTGCTTCATTTTACTCTCCAAAATAGCAGCCTTGTCACACAGAGACTGATAAGTTGGAACATATGCCACAGACAACTGCAGATTCAGCTCATCATTCAATCCTTCCAGAAACTTTTCTTTTCTTTTGGCATCAGTGTCAACCTCATCCGGTGCATAGCGCGCCAGATTGTTGAACTCTTCTATGTATTCAGCCACGCTGCGGTGGCGCTGCTTCAGGTTGTGAAACTCCTTCTTTTTCAGACTCATCATTCCTGATGAGATATGAGCAGTGCGAAAGCCATCTTCAAAGATAGCCCAAGTCACCTCATCTAAAGGAGTGGTAATTTGGAAGTTGTCCCACCATGTGGCGGCTGGTCCTTCCAACAGATGTGTTGTGAACCTGACTTTTTCAGCATCCGTGCAGCCCACGGTCACTAAGTCCTTGTTCACAGAACGTAGCCAATCATTGGCTACCATGGGATCATTTGTTCCCGAAAATTTTGCTGGCCTCAATCGCAGAAATCTGGTGAGCATATCAAAACCCGGAGGGTTGTTGTTGTTGTTATTGGGGTTGTTGTTGTTATTGGGGTTGTTGTTGTTGTTGTTATTCTGGTTTTGGATGAATGTTGTCATCATCTGCATAAGCTGTGTTTGAGCATTCATCATCTGCTGCATTTCTGGAGTGATGTTGTTGGGGTTGGGGTTTGCGCGACGGGGAGGCATCTGTGGTTTGTTCAAATAGAGGTAAGAATGAGATACCCATAGATGTTTTATGCACACTACATCACAAACAAACACATAGCAAGCAACATAAGAATAAAAGTTCAACAACCACATAATAAGTTCATGAAGTAAAACACACAAGTGGAAAGCCATCCACATGTCGGATGGTCCAATAATAAGTTCACAATAACAAGTACGAATATGAAAGATAAACGAGTAGTCAAGTCTACTCATCAGCATCAATCTCCTCCTCGACGAAGGTAAGACCTGCGTTCTCCATCGTGGTCTTGTTCTCCTCAATCGTAGTGGTCAAGGAATCAACCTTGGCCTTGAGAGCCCTCTTCTGGGAGCGAAGCCTCTCAATAACCATCTGCTGCTGCTCTAGCTCGAAATCCTTGGACTTCAGTTCCTCGGTCATGTCCCGGATCTTCTTGTTCCTATCCTGGACGCGTTTCTCTTGACTCTTGAACTTGCGATCCTGAGCCTCGAACTTCGTCTCCATTTCCTTGATCATCTCATCCTGCTGTGCGAAAAGCTTGTCCTTCTCGCGAAGCTGCACCTGGAGCTCGTCATTGCTGAGCATGACGTTCGTCCTGTCCGTGTCCACGTGCCTGAGGAGAGTCTCTAAGTCCTGGAGATAGAGACGTATCGGCTCTGCCGCATCCCTTGAGTCGTCCTCAAAGTCGATGGACTCTCCATCAACATCACGTCTTCCGAAGACGTGAAAGTGGGTGCCCCTAACCTGTCGGGAGTGACGGCCTAACAGACGTCCTATCAGGTCCTGCATGACTACCTCCATGCCTCTCTCCATGTCGTCGTGCATCAGCTTGAAGACGATGGCCTCTGTAGTGGGCTCTGTCTGGCGTCCGGGCTGGTTCACCTTGAAGCCCCAGAGGTCCTTCCTCTCGAACTTGGTGAGTGGGTACACCGTGATGGTGGGAAGAGGGAGATCGAGCAAAGTGGTAAGCTCAACGATACGGGGACCAAAACGGGTAACCTAGAACTCCTCAACGGTGCTGATGGTAATAGGCATCTATTTATAAGAATGAAAAAGTTAGAACAACACAATTTAAGATAAATAAAGACAACATCACATACACATCCTTGGAATCACAAAATCACACAAGTCATGCATACATGAAACCATTACATCAATCAAGGTCCAACTTATTTAAGGTATCATTTTTGGAAAATAAGGTGATAAGTGGTGGTCCAACTAACGAAGTGCCCTTACAATCCTATCTCATTGGATCTATTAGCAAACACAATGTTCCTAGAGGCAATCCACCAATCTTGTTCTCTTGATTCCATCACTAAGTCTATAACATCTCCCCTTAACTCTTGGTTGGTGGCTTCCAACTCTTGGGTAAGTTCCTTCTCTTTCTCTAAGTCTTTTTGGAGATTGAGCATTCTGCTCTTGACTCTAGCACTTAGTTCTTTGATAGTCCTCCAAGCTGCATCTCTGGCTGACTCAAAGAATGTGGTGTGCATTATAGTGTTGGTGTACATGCAAAATCCCCTTTCTTTGTGGTTGTCTTCCTTGTTTTTGTACAAGTGAAGTTGCACCCACCAATACTCCACTCCTTCATCCATCACTGGAAAGCCCTTGTACACAGCTGCACCATGTGCTTCCATTGCCACCATGAGGTCCTTGAGAATATTGGGAAACTCAGTTTCACACTCCAAGGTCATGGTCATGAGTGGTCCTTTCTTCACGGCTTCGTTGATGGAGTTCATCTACAAATGGAGTTGAGAATGAAAAGATTAGAAAAGTTTTACGAGAAGAATAGACAAGTGTAGAAGTAGTTGAAAACTTTTCCTTAGTGGTTTTCCAATCCTAGGGTCACAATCCTACAGGCAACACAGTGCTCTGATACCATCTGTTAGACCCCTCCTTTATAAAGGAAAGGATCCCTGTGATTGCAATGCTAGTCCCTGGATCAACGCTAGCATCCACAGTTTAAGATGAAGTACACAGATACAAAGGTCGTTTATTACATTCATTCCAGAGATAAAACATAGTCTTTTACAACTCAGGGCCATAGGCCTGATACAAGAGTTTAAGGAATAAGTAAATAAACATAAGTCTTCATCTTCATGTGCCACAGGCAAGCATGTTGAGTGTAGACTCATGACTCCTATTCATCATCGGAGTAACCTGCAACATCACAAGTTACAGCCACAGAGGGTCAATACTTTGGAATAGTATTGGCAAGTGATACCTTAGTTTATTTTAAGTGGACTATATTACTATATGCATTTTGGCTATGTGTAGCTTGGCTTGCTTTGCTTGAAATTAAGTTTTACCTATTAGTTGAAATCACTAAGTTTTTCTTTATCAAAACCTTCCCAAGAAACCACCAATAGACATTGGGGTCCTTCACCCTTGTTCACCCACCAATTTTTACTTAGAAGTTGGAGTGATGAGATTCTTGTAGCTTCCATGTCTTGATGCTCAAATTGTCCATTGCCTTGGACTAGGCTAAGTACTTAGGTTTTCCATCTGCAGAGGTTGTGCACTTTCCCCACCAGACTTGGTTTCCCAAGACAGGACCTTTCAGAAGCCTTTCCTTAGTCAAATGGACGCGCTCCAACCTATCATTCCCACTACCACCAACTGTCCAAGTGACTAAGTTCTAGCAACCTATATGATCAAGGCAGAGCCCATATTGCCAAGTGGTTGCACTGTAAGCTTTCTCAACACTTGGCCTCCAAATCCCTTTGTGCCTGGGTGGCATACCACAAGTGAGATACACAACCCAAGTCCATGGCCTTGTGTAACCACTCAACATAACCCAATCCTTCCATTCCACCCAGGAGGTTCATTTAACTTAGTTGTTTTATTAGGAAAGCATAAGTCTCATGACATAGAAATATTTTCATCATAGTAAGTATAGATTTTCACCAACCCTTGTTTGCTAAATAGCTAGGCTAAGCATGGTATGATAACTTAACTTAGGAAAAATTTCCTAGCAATTCTACAATTCTACACTACTTAGGATTTCCCAACTTAGCATTAGGCAAAAATAGCATGCAAGACTTAGCAAAATAACTAATGCTAGTACAAAACATAGGATAGAATATTCATGAAAATATCACTTGCCTTGGTAGTGGGGAGAGTAGCACTCTTCACAATCACAATCACTAGCAAAATCTACACAAAAATTATAGCATACAATTACAGACAATTATATAAAACCAAAAATAATATGTATGCATGCATGCAAGAATTTACTAAGTGGTGATTTTGAAAACTCTACCAAGCATGCACATGTTTACAGAAACTTAACAAGTCACAAGTTTGCCAACTAAACTTATTTGGCACTAATACAATTTACCAAAACAAATCTATATTTAAAATAGCCTTAAACATGTTTCTACAAATAAAGTCATGTTAACTGTTACTATTTGTTAAACACATTGGATATTCAGAAAGGTCTTGTTTCACTGAATCCAACGATATAAAGTTTGCAAAATTCCAACGTGGCAATCAAAAGTTATAAGCATTTGAAATTTGGATCAAAATCTGGTTTTTAATCTGTTTTTATTTCTAACACTTGCCACGCGTCGCGTCCCTATTGGTGCGTACCGCTTCGGTTGGATCGGGTCCTGCGGACCGCACGATCTAAGTGGGATCTGGCGGCTCAGATGCGCGCGTACCTCTTCGTCCTCTTTCTAATCTACGCCGCAGGATCTAGATCCAACGTTCCCAATCATCCTAACCATACTCAGGCGGCGCTAGCGGCGTTAACTGGCGGCGGCGCGTCTGACTACGGCGGCGCCGGCGTTCTACATCGCTCCAGGAAGCAGCAAGGTGCTTACCAGATCCGCCAAGGCGTGCTGAAGCTCGACGTGTTACTGGTTTGCGGAGGGGCGCTCGGATGTGGCTGAGAGAGCTCGTCGGAGTCGTGCACGGCGTCGGGTGGTTGTTGTCGGCGTCGTTGCCGAGGTTCCGCGTCGCCCTAACATAAGCCAGGGGGTTTAGGATATGCGCAAGACCGTGGCGAACAATCTAGTGTGAGTCAGAAGTGAAGGGGCGCACGGGACTTACGGAATTTGGTCGCCGGAGTTGAGGTGGTCGTCAGATGCTTGCGGCGTCGAGCGGAAACGGCGACCTGGGGCAGTATAGGATGAACGGGTGGGGTCAGGAGGTGCGCAAGAAGATTGCGAAGCGGCTCAAACGAATCAGAGAGGAAGGGGCGCACGGGTCTCACCGGAATCGTTCGCCGGAGCAAGCTCTGTCTGCGGCGGTGTTGGGTGAGTCGTGGGCAGCCTGGTGGCGTGAAGGTAGAATCAACTGGGGGAAAATGGTCGCTAGGAGGTGGGGATCTTATAGCCGGTGCCTCGACAGGAAACGCTCGCGGATTAATGCCCATTTATGCCGCGCCATTACCGGCCGTGACTGCAGCTGCGACGTGATCGCGGGCGCAGTTTGGGGAAGACGATGACAGCGTGGGCAGGGCCCGCTCGTCAGCGATGTGCGCGAAGTGAGTGTGGGATCCGTCTGTCAGCGACAGGTTGCGTGCGCTCGCGCGTGAGAAAAGAAAAGGAAACCCCCGGGTGGGCTAGTTGGGCTCGATTCGATGCTGGGCCTAAAACCTGGCGCGTGGCCCTTTTCCTTTGTTTATTTCTTTTTCCTTTTCTATTTTGATTTTCTGGGTAGATTTTCAAATGAAATCAAATTCAATTTGAATTCAAATTTTTCTGGGATTTTTGTAGTGAGCAATAGTCTCAAAAATGGTCATATATCCATGGGGTAGCTTTGTAAAGGATTGGTCAAGCTTGGGGATCAAAATGTCAGAGGCTAGGCACTTAGTTTTAAAAATTTAAAAGATGGATTTTGAAACCCATTTCCATTTGAAAAATTTGGTTTAAATCTACACTTAAATTCTATGCTCATAGAAGGCAACCTTCCTGGTTTACAACAATCAAACTTACAAGTGGTGTTGGCCATTTAAAATAAGTCTGTCCACATAAAATCATGACACCAAAAGTTTTTGTTTTCTGAAATGTTTTTGAGAAAACCCTAAATGATGATGAATGCAAGGATGATAAGAATGAGCTTTGAAATATGAATTTAGGGATGTTACACTGACTCCCACACATTCAACGATGACTTTCTTGTGATCGTCGGAACCTTTTACGCTAGTATCTTAATCCCTTTGTTTCACGATATATTACATGTCCGAGATTCGATCATCGGTATCTCCATACCTAGTTTGATCTCGTTACCGACATGCAGTCTTTTCTCGTTCCTGTGATATAACATTCTAGTGATCAAATCACTTGCTTGCAAGCTAATCAATGTGATATCACCGAGAGGGCCCAGAGTATATCTATCCGTCATCGGGATGAACAAATTCCACTCTCGATCCATGAGCCTTAACATAACACTTTATTAGTTCTGAATCCATCTTTATAATCACCCTGTTACGGTGTGACGTTTGATGTTATCAAGAAACTCTTCCGGTGTTAGTGATTGACATGATCTCATGGTCTAAGGATTAGGATCACTTCGTAAGTTGTTATAGCAATATAAACTCAATGACTTTGATCGTAATGCTATACTTCAGATGAATGTTCATCACACCATTACACTAATGTTGTGACCCCGTTATTAACAACATCCAATGTCCATGATCAGGAAACCTTGATCATCTTGTTAATCAACGAGCTAGTTTATGAGAGAGGCATAACTAGGAACTTTCTGTTTGTTTATTAAACACACATGTATTAACGTTTCCGTATTAATACAATTATAGCATGCAAAATAAACATCTATCATATACTTGGAATACACATAATAAACACTTTATTATTGCCTCTCAGGGCATATTCCCTTCAATCTAGTCCAGCACCACAAAGCAGTGGTGCATCCATGATCACACACACATTCGGATACCCCAACAACCTCCGTGCCCTCGCTCCAGCGAAGCAGTGGAAGCAGCAAATCCTTCCAGAAAAAATCCACTGGGAACATGTATATCGCTGATCGGAGACCATGGGAAATTTTAAAGGGGGAGAATGATCCTTCACGAGGAGGTGTGATGTGAGAGGAGGAGATGGGGGCCTTTTATAGGGAGAGAGGGAATGCAAGGGGCATGGCGCCCAGCCATGGTGCCTGCCCCCACCTCTTCCAAATTCATGTGGGTGGAGCTCCCACTCAAAATGAAAAGCCTCCACTCACATAAACATGCCTCCACTAAAAAATCCACTCACATGCATTTAATTTTCACCAAATTTAATGCAAGCTCTCATTTAAATAAACTCTTTTATTTATTTATTCAGAATTTTGTTAATTACTCTAATCAACAAACATTCACATAAAACCACTTACAACATTTCAATTTCACATGCAGAACCAGTTTCAGCAATTTCAACCGAAACACTTCCGATGTCTAGTGAAATAAATTCATGCGCTTTCTTTTTTCTTTCTCTGGCATATTATTTGTTCCAAATGGTGTCAGTATCCCTTAAGTGTGTCACCCTACGGTTCGCGAATAATGTAGACATGATCGAGACCCTCTCCGATCAATAATCAACAGCGGGACCTGGAGATCCATACTGACTCCCACACATTCAACGATGACTTCTGTGATCGTGTGAATCTTATACGCATGTAACTCAATCCCTTTGTATTGCGATATATTACATGTACGAGATTTGATCATCGGTATCTCCATACCTAGTTTGATCTCGTTACCGACATGTACTCTTTTATCGTTCTCGTGATATAACATTCTAGTGATCAAATCACTTGCTTGCAAGCTAACTAATGTGATATCACCGAGAGCGTCCAAAGTATATGTCTATGTCATCGGGATGGACAAATTCCACTCTTGATCCATGAGCCTCAAAATAACACCTTCGTAGCACTGAACCCATCTTTATAGTCACCCTGTTACGGTGTGACGTTTGATGTATCAAGATACTCTTCTGGTGTTAGTGATTAACATGATCTCATGGTTTAAGGACTAAGATTACTTTGTATGATGTTATAGCAATATAAACACAATGACCTTGATCGTAATGCTATACTTCGGATGAATGTTCATCACACCATTCCAATAATGTTATGACCTCGTTATTAACAACATCCAATGTCCATGATGAGGAAACCTTTGATCATCTTGTTAATCAACAAGCTAGTTTATAAGAGAGGCATAATTAGGAACTTTCTATTTGTTTATTAAACACACATGTATTAACATTTCCGTATTAATATAATTATAGCATGCAAAATAAACATTTATCATAAATAAAGAATAAGATAATAACCACTTTATTATTGCCTCTCGGGCATATTTCCTTCAGGAAGAACAAATGAAGGGGAGAAAACCCTAGTTATCTCCGACCATGGGTCGGCTAAGCTGGTGTCGAAGTGGTTCTCCGGCCTGATGTAATCGTTGTCCCCATAGGGGTCCCAGCCATGCAGGATCTGTAGAAGAACGGTGGGGGCCTGTACGGGGACAGGGGCCTCCTCGCCGGCGGCTACGGCGAAAGCGGGGACGAGGGTCTAGATGGGGATGGCGGTTGTCTTCAATGCCTCGACGGGGGCCTGTACGGGGACGGGGGATTGTACAAAGAGCTTATTTTGTATGTAGTGCATGAACTCGATCCGTGTATCGAATGTAATATGTTCGACACTTGGATCTATATTGTCATGATGATCTTGTGTAATATAATGGTTCTTTCATTGATGAGTGCAAAACACTAAATAAACAATAAAACAACATAAATGAATTCTCTGCCGCGACATAAAAAATGGCCAAAATGCTTTCGCGGCAACAATGAACCGGGACTAGACGTCCCCAATGAACCGGGACTAGGCAATTGCCGCCTCCTAGCTGTTGCAAAGGGGACAAACCGGGAGTAGTGCTCACACTAGTCCCGGTTTCAGACTGGACTGGGACTACCAGAGCAGCTCCAAATTAAAGGTCGTTTTTCTACTAGTGATTTTATAAAGTTTGACTTCAAACAAAAAGTGGACGAAGGGAGTATAAGGAAAGGAAGAGAATCATAACAAGGGAATAAAGAGAGAAATAAAAGACAGACCAAACAAGGAAACACCCAATCATGCATGTGGCCGTTGGGTGTTAGTGTACAACGGAGCACGATACGAGTACCAGTAAACCTGGCTTTCGTTTGTTGCGATTCAACAACATTCTGATGCCTGATACTGATAGGCTAGCGCTATCCTCAATAGCTCAGCGCAACTCCCATGACATGTGTGCGTGTACGGCGTGCCCAAGTCCAGCAAAATCACATGCTCTCTCCTCCTCGCCGACATGCAAGCCCCTGCCTGCCTGCGCTTTTTCATCCGTGGCCTCGAGCGATTTTTTTTTTCTGCACGAGGAACTGAGCCTTTATGGAGTATATATATATATATATATATATATATATATATATATATATATATATATATATATATATATATATATATATATATATATATATATATATATATATATATATATAAGTGAGCCTCTCGATCTGTTCTCTCGCATTGGCTCCTCCGTTTCTGACGATAATAAGACCGATCGACACCAATCGCCATGGTAAGCAGAGCGGCCAATAATAATAATGTCCGCGAGATCCGTCGTTCGCAGCGTGCCGACGGCCTCGCAGCCGTGCTAGCTATTGGTACGGCGAACCCCGCGCACTGCGTGTCCCAGGAAGACTACCCCGACTACTACTTCCGTGTCACCAAGAGCGAGCACCTCTCTGACCTCAAAGACACATTCAAGAAACTATGTACGTAAGCACATATACATTTTTTGCAAATCGTATGATGATCTGATAATTCTGACTTGATGAACTATATATGTCGTGCATGCTGTGTGTTGATATCATATCCTTGCCGGCCGACCAGGTAAGATAACAGGTATGGAAAAGCGCTACTTCTACCATACGGAGGAACTGCTGGGCGCCCACCCTGAGTTCCTCCCCCGCACGTCGCCATCCCTCAGCGCCCGGCTGGACATCGTCGCGGCAGTCGCCCCCGAGCTGGCCGCTTCGGCCGCGGCCAAGGCCATCGCCGAGTGGGGCCGTCCAGCCACCGACATCACCCACCTCGTCGTCGCCACCAACTCGGGGGTCCACGCCCCCAGCGTTGACGTCCGCTTGGCTTCGCTCCTCGGCCTTCGCGCTGGCGTCTGTCGCACGATGCTACAGTTCAACGGCTGCTCCGCCGGCTGCGCTGCCTTGTGCCTAGCCAAGGACCTCGCCGAGAACAACCGTGGGGCGCGTGTCCTCGTGGCCTGCGTCGAGCTCACCCTAACTTCATTCCGTGCCCCCCAGGAAGACGACTGCTTCGATACCCTCATCAGCCAGGCGCTGTTCGGTGACGGTGCGGGGGCCGTCGTCGTCGGCGCCGACGCCGTGCGCCCCGTCGAGCACCCGCTGTTCGACATGGTGTCCGTGTCGCAGGCCGTGATACCGGAAACCGAGCATTTTCTCACCATGCGGCTGGCAGACGGCGGCATAGACGGGGATATCTCCACCGACCTGCCAAGCTTGGCGGCGGGCAACCTCGAAAAGTGTTTGCTGGACGCGTTTGGGCCACTTGGCATTTACGTCGACTGGAATGACCTCTTCTGGGTAGTGCACCCAGGCAGCCGTGGAATCTTGGACCACATCGACAGAGTTCTCCGGTTGGAGCCAAAAAAGCTCGCGGCCAGCAAAACTGTTGTCAGAGACTACGGGAACATGCTCAGTGCGACGGTCATATTCGTGCTCGATGAGCAACGACGGCGAATGGAGGAGGTGCATGAGTGGGGTGTCATGGTGGGATTTGGACCGGGTTTCACAGTCGAGACCATGGTGCTGCACTCTGCTAGGAACAAATTTGTACTTCCCTTAAACTAGGATGCTCCCGCATGACAAACATTTCGAAGAGAAACACATCAATTCACTGGTAGAAAAGGGCCCATGCGTCCCGGTTGGTAAGGGTCATTAGTCCCGGTTGCCCAACCGGGACGGGGCAATCGGGACTAAAGCTCTAACCTTTAGTCCCGGTTGCCCCACCAACCGGGACAAATGGGGCACACGTGGAGGCATCAGAGCGCGAGAGGGTGTGGAGCATTAGTCCCGGTTCATAACACGAACCGGGACTAATAACCTGCTGCCGCGGCAGAGATTTGGCCCATTTCTCTGCCGCGGCAGAGAATTTATTTTGGCACATTTTGTTGCCGCGGCAGCATTTTCGCCACTTTTTGTGCCGCGGCAGAGAATTCATTTAGGTTGTTTTATTGTTTATTTAGTGTTTTGCACTTATCAATGAAGGAACCTTATATTACACAAGATCATCATGACAACATTACATTCAATACACGGATCGAGTTCATGCACTACATACAAAAGTTGCTATTCGATGCTACCGGCCAATTTCTTGAAAGTTGCTATTTTTACAATTCC
Organism: Avena sativa; assembly: GCA_916181665.1. Taxonomy (NCBI): domain Eukaryota; kingdom Viridiplantae; phylum Streptophyta; class Magnoliopsida; order Poales; family Poaceae; genus Avena; species Avena sativa. Next base: position 89,004,198 of record OV702285.1, on the reverse strand, counting down.
TATTGTCTATACACAGCCGAGTAGTATTCCCCTTGTGTGTTTAGGACTTCTGCATCCAAGAATCCCGCCAATTCCTCCTGTATTGCTCGTATGCGATCCTTTGGCAGAAGACCGTCCCGTAGACGTTCGATCTGATTTAAAAAAGGAGTCAGCTTATATGAATATGAAACTAAACACAATTTGATTGTAATTAAAAACTATAGAAATTGTTTACGTACGTGGAGTTGCTCTAAATTTCTGCCCTTCTCATCGCACGTCTGCCGGATGAACTCGCATACATAGTATCCACATAGATTGTTACCTGGTCCCTGCGTCAGGCACTTTACGACAACAGAGTTCAATCAAAATAATAATCAAGCATGATAATAACTGTATCAAAACTAGAATCAAAGAGATGCGAGGATATAGCTAGTGGTGCTTACATCTAGTGGTTGAAATGTAAGCTCCTCTTTCCAAACACCCCTAGCCTTCTTGGTGAACCGTTTCCAAGCGCTGCCCGGCGTAGAAAACGAATAAAATAAGTTATTAAGTACTTGATATCATAAAATTCACGAACGTTGCCGATATAGTGTCGTAATGATTAGAATTACCACTGGAGAAGTATCTGCATGTCCTTCCACGTCTCAAGGGGTTTATGTTTCGAGTCCATGACTAGTACACGCCCTTTGTCAAGTTGAATGATTAACAGAATATAGTGGTACCTGCGAATGCAGAACTAATCAATTATATACTTAACATCGAGTAAGCGAAATAGAAAGTGTATACAAGACAATAACACTCACTGGAAGTTGTAAGGAAATAGTATTTCCCTTTTGGTTTCTTGAAACCTTAACGCGTGTACTATATTATCCTCCGTATCCTGGGGGCTTATTTTGAGATTAGCTTCATGAACCCAATATGGGTCAATGAAGCCAATGTCATAGATTTGTCCTCTGCTGCATTCGAGAATCTTCATTCTGCATATTAAAGTATGATTATATACATGCAATAAACAAAATAATATAGATGGAGACTAAATTAATTACAGAATTAGTACTTACAGACAATAGGCACTCATGATCGATTTGTCCAAGGCGTCTTGATTGAATAATTGAAATAGTTCATCAAATTCAATGGATATCATGTCATCCTTATCTTTCCCATGATGCTTTTTTGTAACCCTCAGCACTATCCAGTTAGCCCCGGCCCTTGTGGCATGCATGTACCAGTTATGCAATCTTCGCATTTTTGTTGGAAGATTGTTTACCTCCTCAGGTTTGACGAGAGGTTTTCCGTACTGGTATTGGTATGCTACTTCACTCACGGGGAAGAACTCTAACTGGGATAAGTACTGGGCAATACTCATACCTTGAGCAGCGGCAGCTTCTCCGTATTGTGCAACTACCTCTGGATCATACTGCTCTTCGGCCCCATATTTGCTCGACCCCACATTGGTTTGAGAAATCACCTTGAGAGGGGCGCAAGTCTGTTTTGCTTGTTCTCCGAGCTGGGCAACAGATTTCCCGCTTGCATCAGTACTGCTCTTCGAGGCTTTTTGTGCTGCATGTGACTTGAGAATAGAACGCTCATAGTCTGATGACAGCTTTGGCTCGGGTTGATGAAGAGTCTTTAGCATTTTCAACACTTTGGCTTTTTCTTCTTTGGTGCTGGGGAACTCTGGCTCTTTCGGCCGCCTCAGCTTAGCGAAAAACGCTGTCGTTTCCGCATCAACGATCGCCGCAGTCTCCTCTTCAGTACAGTCATAAGCTCTCTTGGGAGGAACCGTTGGTACTTTTGGAAGAGGCTCTTGTTTACGTTTCGGCGATCGCTTACGACGCACAGTAGCGGTACGCTTACGCTTTTTATCCTGAGGCGCCGGCGATGGCTCCCGCGGCGATGGCTGCACCGGAGATTGGTGAGGCGACAGAGCCAGGTGAGGCGACGAAGACGGCTGCCGCGGCGGCGACGACCTCGCTGGAGACGGGTGAGGCGGCGGCGAAGATGGCCTTGGCGTGTGATTTCGAAGCACGATACAATCCTTCGGCCATAGAATGGTGACGTTTTTTGCGTCACCCAGCACAGTCACATCCCCTTCACCAGCAGGGTAGTGAAGATCCAAAACCTCAAAGGTGGGCATGATTTCATCCACGCCGACAACAGCGTAGCCCTCTGGAACCGGACGACTGTGGTAAGTTGGTGTGGGTCCAATTGGTAAGGCATAGCCGACCGCCACCTTCATTGATATGTTCACAACTTTGACATGTAGCTCGCAGTGTGTCATCTCTGTGATATCATCCACTGGGTAGCCAACAGGAGCCATCGTCGGTGCATCATCGGCATTGCCATTGTCATCACCCGGGACCTCGGTGGAAGCCACACTGCTTTTTCGATTATTCGATAGGCCGGTAGCATCGAATGCAGTGTGCTGCTGAGATGGGCCGGTAGTACTTTGCTCTTTAAGTGAGTTAATTTCATCTTGTTGTTGCTTTAATCGTTCTTCAATTAAACGCATTCGCTCTTTCTGACTTTCTGCTTCAACTGCCGCCCTGTCCTTACTCCTCTGACGGCTTCTATCAGGATATTTCTTCCTCTCTTCGGGAAACCCAGTCCTCCATGATTGGGAGCCTATTGTGCCTCGTGTTCGTCCATCATGTTCCTTATTTCCAAGGGCGAGTGTGAGCTCATCATTCTCTCTATCGGGAATGAAGTCCCCATCTTTAACAGCCTTTACTGCTTTTCTCATCCTCTCGATTGGCAAGGGGTCTTCTTTATGTCGTATGTTATATATACACCTCCCTTCCGAGTCCAACGTGCCCCCATGCCCGTAAAACCAATTCCTTGCACGTTCTACCCAATCGTCTGTCTCTGGGGTGATATTTTTATCACGCAGTTCCTGCTCAAGTTTCTCCCACTTAGGAATGCCAACCTTGTAGCCACCTTGCCCCATAGTATGGTGATACTTCTTCTTAGCAGCATTCAGATTATTCGTTTCAGACATTTTCTTAGCTTTTTGTGATTTCTTGTATTCCACAAACTCATCCCAGAATGGTTTTATCTTCTCAAACTGAATATTCTTGAAATCGGGAGTCTTCTTTTTCACGACATAGTCAAGGTGCAATCTTTTCTTCCAGTTGGTGAAACACTGGGCCATCTTCTTCAAAGCCCACTCCCTGACCTTAGCCTCCATGGCTCTCCCATGTTGTAAGGCGTCCTCAACTGGATCCTCCGCATTTGGATCCAGCTCTATCTTCGGTAGTTTGAAATTAACCATGAGCCTCTTCCACAGTAAATCTTTGGCGTGGTTAGGGACAAATAAACATGTTCCCTCTTCATCCGCATTAGCAGGCCTATTCCAATTTCTAATGGTGATCGGGATTAAGTCCCTAACGATTACTCCGCATTGTGCCACAAATTTGGTTGCGACAACTTCGGGAGCTGTCGGTCTGCCGTCTACAGCGACATCTTCGATCCTGAACCTCTCATGGTCTTGCAACTTTTTGGTTGGGCCTCGTGTGCTCTTTTAAGTAGATTCCTTCGATCCGGAGGGCTAAAAGAAGAAAGATCGTCGTTACTATTTCTATATAGATAGCAGATGATTAATTAATGAATTGATTTATATTACATGCACCTTGCCGGAGCGGTCGTCTTCTCGATTACACAAGGCATCGCCTTCTCCCTCGCGGAAGGCAACACCTTCAACCTCAAACAAGTTGTCTACTCCGGTAAAAAGAGGATCACCCTCACCGGAGTTGTTCAGAAACGTTGATACGTCTAAATTATCTTCCCCACGGAGCACACCTTGGATCAACTCTTCCTTTTCTTCGTCTCTGACGTGTGGGTCCATATTTTCTACATAGGTGGAAAAACGAATAAGTCAAAGCGGCTAAAGGAGAAAGTTAAGTACGGTGTTGAGAGATATAAACCCTAATTCAGAGAAACCCTAATATATACATACACAATAATAAAAATGAAGAGAAAGGGAAACCGTGTAGTAGATAGGCACATCGTCGAACCCACATGCACCTAAGTTGCTTGAAAATGTGAATCGGGTCTGGGGCTACCCACAGTGACTGACCAGTGGGGCCGAAGACCAATAATACCAAACTAATTAATAAACCTAATAATACCTAACTAATAATAAACCTAATAATCCAAACACCAAAAAGAAAGGGAAACAATCAACACATGGCATCGATGCAATGCTCAAGCAAGTATGATGATATGACAAGTTAATTTGCATTGGAATGTAACCCTAAGAAATGCTCGACGATTTAATCGGGGTTCCGTGGGGTGAAAACCCTAACTCGGAGAAACTCCGGAACACATGAGAGGGGTGGATTTGTTCTAAGTGGGAGAAACTTGAGGTTAAATAGTTAGATCTCATTTTTCTGAACATTTTGATATATTATTTGTATTTTTCTGAGTTATAAATAATTAATTATTGAATTTACAATATTATATCAATTTATGGATTTAATTAAACCATTTCTAAATTTAAACAAAACAGAAAACAGAAAACATTTTTGCTTAGACACATGGCTCTCAAATTTCTGAACATTTTGATACATTATACATATTTTTATGATTAAATATGAATTAGTTATTGATTTTACAAAATTATATTAATTTTTGCTATTTTTAAACATTTCTGAAAAGGATTAAGCCATTACTGCATCACCCTGACGTCATCAACCCTATCCCTAACTTTCTACACCGGGGCTGCTCCTACCCACAACCACTGACTAGGGGGCCCTAGGCCGATCTGGGTCCACCCCGTGGCCACGTAGGCGCCACGTCAGACGCGGCGGCGCGGGAGGCGTCAGGCGGTGGTCGCCGGCGACGATCTGGGCCACCCCAGCACGCGCGGAGGGGTGCGCTGGAAAGATCGTGACAAGGGAAACCACATAGTGGTGGCGTCGCCCCTTTAGGGTCACCTGAGTGAGGCTTGCGACGAGCGGCGGCGACGGAGCTCACAAACGAACGGCACGCGGTGGCTACAAAGATCTAGGAGGCAAACGGAGGGTGCCCTGAGCACAAGAAGCTCACCACGGTGCTCGACGTGGGGTGTTGGAATCCAGGCGAGGCCGAAGGTGAGCTAATCGACGACGGCGAGCTTTGTCGGGGTCGGGGAAGACGATGAGGTTGGCGACGATTCTGTTTGCCAGAGAGGGAGAGAACGCACGCGAGGGGGAGAAAGAGGGAGAGAACGCACCGCGACGCACGACGGCGGACAGAGGCGACGCTGGGCAGCCTGACGGCGGGGCGGCGATGTCTTCCTATGCGCGCACGTCGGAGCAGAGAATGGAGAAGGGGAAGATGAGGAACGGGCGTCGTGTATAAGGGGGGAGAATATGTCCCGGTTGGTGGCTCCAACCGGGACCAAAGGGTTATACGTCCTGGTTGGAGCCACCAACCGGGACCTATACTCCAATATTTTCAGCAGACCAAGGGTTGGCGCGCAGGGGCTCTTTAGTCCCGGTTGGTGGCTCTAACCGGGACATATTCCCCTGTTTTCAAAAAATTTCAGGTATTTTCTCTCTGTTCCCGCCTTATTTTTTATTTTGGGGTTTAAATTTGTATTGTTTTTTAAATGATAATTAATTTGGAATTTAGAAAAACTTTAAACATAAAAAGTGTTTGGATTTGAATAAATAATTCAAAACCATTTTCTGTTTTAAAAAATAATTAATGTAACCATTTAAAATATGAACCATTTACAATTAAAAATGAATTAACTTATATTTTTTTAATATCAATTTGGAATTTAGAAAAACTTTAAACATAAGAAGTGTATGGATTTGAATAAATAATTCAAAAACATATTCTATTTTAAAAAAATAATTAATGTAACCTTTTAAAATGAATTAACTTATATTTTTGAATATTAATTTGGAATTTAGAAAAAATTTAAACATAAAAAGTGTTTGGATTTAAATAAATAATTCAAAAACATTTTCTGTTTTAAAAAATAATTAATGTAACCATTTAAAATATGAACCATTTACAATTAAAAATGAATTAACTTATATTTTTTTAATATCAATTTGGAATTTAGAAAAACTTTAAACATAAGAAGTGTATGGATTTGAATAAATAATTCAAAAACATATTCTATTTTTAAAAAATAATTAATGTAACCTTTTAAAATGAATTAACTTATATTTTTGAATATTAATTTGGAATTTAGAAAAAATTTAAACATAAAAAGTGTTTGGATTTAAATAAATAATTCAAAAACATTTTCTGTTTTAAAAAATAATTAATGTAACCATTTAAAATATGAACTATTTACAATTAAAAATGAATTAACTTATATTTTTTTAATATCAATTTGGAATTTAGAAAAACTATGCATAATATGGGCACAACATCACAAACTATGCCGTGATTCAGCACATAACATCGGTCATTTGGACCGAAAGCCATGAAACCTCGAACATGATAGGTCATTTTGTGAAGGTTTTTTCGAAACATGATCAATATACCAAGTCTGGTATTTTTCCTTTCAACTATGTAACATAATATGACACCACGCGAAGGATTTTCATTGTTCGGATTTTTTTTGAATTTATTATGCCCGTTTTGAATTATCTGAATTTCTAACTATGGTCGAACCGGTGTGCATGAAGACAGGGGACGGGCATCGTTAGAACTTGCATTGGATCTCTGAAGAAACCACATATTGCGAGTCTAAAAATGATTTTTTCAAAAAATCACGGGCGATAGATCATGTACCTGTAGTACAAACCGGACCCACTTCCTGCCGATTCGGCAGACATTTGTCCTTTTTACCCGGGATGGACGAAAAGGTTTGAGATGTACCGGTTGGGATATAGTCCATGTAAGGTGGTCTAGTATTTTAGGAAAATAGGACGGTAGCATTCTGAAACGGCATTTTGGTGGTTACTTCACAAAACGACCCGTTTTTTGCGCTCGGAAAATGGAAAAGGGATTTTCCGTGCGACAAAAAGGAAAACTTCCTCCTGCAACATTGTTCTCCATACCTATGTCCACACACATGCATAATATGGGCACAACATCATAAACTATGCCGTGATTCAGCACATAACATCGGTCATTTGGACCGAAAGCCATGAAACCTCGAACATGATAGGTCATTTTGTGAAGGTTTTTTCGAAACATGATCAATATACCAAGTCTGGTATTTTTCCTTTCAACTATGTAACATAATATGACACCACGCGAAGGATTTTTATTGTTCGGATTTTCTTTGAATTTATTATGCCCGTTTTGAATTATCTGAATTTCTAACTATGGTCGAACCGGTGTGCATGAAGATAGGGGACGGGCATCGTTAGAACTTGCATTGGATCTCTGTAGAAACCACATATTGCGAGTCTAAAAATGATTTTTTCAAAAAATCACGGGCGATAGATCATGTACCTGTAGTACAAACCGGACCCACTTCCTGCCGATTTGGCAGACATTTGTCCTTTTTACCCGGGATGGACGAAAAGGTTTGAGATGTACCGGTTGGGATATAGTCCATGTAAGGTGGTCTAGTGTAACACCCTCAGAATCGGACCTATGCAAGTTTAGCGAAAACCCGCCAAACCCGCATAGAAACGATTCAAAGGTGCCCACCAGGCACTTTCGTGCGGGTGGAAAACGAAGTAATAACATTACACAGCAGTCCTCGATGGGACCCACAGAACAGATATATATATAACAGCGACTCACTGAGTCAAGAATGCAGACATAATATACAAAGATCCAAATCACCTTGAAAATGATAGAGCGTCCGACTACGGACAAGATGCAAATGGGGCTAAGAGCCCTGAAGAATAACCAATGGCGTCCATAACCCTGCCCAGGCCAGGCCGGAAGGGTAACCCTGCTAACGGCGTCGATCTCAAAACCTGCTTAAACAAAAGGGGTGCCGACAAAGGCAAAGGAAAAATAGGAGCGTCAGTACTGAGGCCAGTACACGGCGAGACTAGAATTCGGCGGTCCTCGCCTACATAGGTATGGTGGACTGAGCGGCAGCGGCAGCATGCACTAAACAACCTATAGAGACTCGATACAACTGACGGTTATCAGAGAGGGGTAAGAATGACCTATTCGGAACCAACCTGATACTACCATCAAACAAACCCATCCTGGTGTTTCCCCCTCGAGGCCAAACGAGGAAGTCAACCGAGGAACTCACACAGTTTGGCAGTTTTATTTATTCAGTTATCGTTGCAGCAATTACTAGTCAGGTTTAGATAATCGTCCTGATAAAAGAAGCAGTGGGCTCTTTTAGTTAACCATTCCGTGATAGTGGCAACACTTACTAGTCAGATTCATTTAGCATGAGATAACCCAAAACCCAGCAGTTGTTGGCACTTTTATTTAGCCATTCCGTTGTAGTTGTCATACTTACTAGTCAGATTCAATGGTCGCAAGCGACATCTCAAACAAGCAATTGTGGGCAGTATTATTTAGCCATTCCATTATAGTGAAGCTGATTACTAGTCATTATAAAGTCAAATTTATAACAATAAACTTTAGTTATGCTTGTCTATGGTCGAGATACTGTGCTCCAAGTCGTCCATAACCGCTTTCAGAAAGTTTTACCCGGCCGGGGTGCACCAATAGCAACACACACTCGATCAACCTCGGAAAAACCAAATCAGAACCCAACGAGGCCTTCACGACAAAGCAATCACAGGATTCAGAAATATTTCAGGGGGCCACCCCATTAAGCTACCCGCAACGAAGTAAGCAAGCTCCGAGACGGACTCAAGGTTTGGGTATACGGCTGTGAACGACTGGGAACCCAAAACTGGGCTTGTCGACACCGCGGAATCGTGTCCCGCTCCTAAACAGTACAGGTGCTATCTGTCGCACAATTTAAATAAAGCAGTAAAGCATGGCATAACTACATGATCGTAAATAAAACCTCAAACTAGTTTGTGGCCCCAAGAAATAAGACTGAATCAAGCTCTGGCTCAGGGGGGTCCCATATACCTCCCGGATGTGGATAGCGCGATAAATCAAGGAACAGGTATCAAGTACTCGGGGTCCTACGGGACACAAGTGGGCGTTCGGAAACCAAATATTTTCTATCACCCACCGATGCCTCTGCTTAATCCAATTTTAGTTGTTTAAACAGGAATTTAAGTGAACAATAAGTAAAACTAGGATCATCTCCAACATCAACATGCGACAATACATCAACAACTGTGGCACTTGACAACACGCAACAGCACTTAAGCAAGCGACTACGACGCGCAAGTCCAACTATCTACCAAACAACAGGTAATAGGATGTGTCCAAGGCAATATAAAGCTGCAAGGGATATCACAGGTACGGAAACTAAAGCATCGCAACACAGATAGCAATAGATCAACAGGAGGGAATAAAGACTATAAAAGTAAGATAGGTAGAAAGGGGGAGATGCTCGCCTGAAAACATTACCGAAGGTTCGACCGAAGATCGGGGAGAAGCTCACATCAACTCAACGGCCCAATCCGCGAAGAAGCAAAACACTAGAATAAACACCGGACACACTATTTAATACAACGGCATAAGATCGGCATGATGCATGTATGATGTATGGCATGGCAAAGGTGCGATGCAACTAGGTCATATTAAGCGGAACCGGGGTCCTGACAATTAATTAAATGGTTCAAGTTATTTAGCTACCCCGCAAATTAAATATTGTATTAACATGGCAAAAGATAGCACCGGGTTCGCTACACAAATTTAAATGAGGCCAATATAAGGCTAGATTTGCCCGCATATGGGCCCCATATTTAATTATTAGGTGAATCGGCATAAGGCCCCCAAACCACACGACAAGGATGCATGCATGAACAATTCAATATGCAACAATTTATAAATATGGCATTTATAAAATAGGGTTCTCGGATAAGGGTCACACATTAGGGTTCGGCAGATCTTGGGGTTCCGGGGTTCGGGGTTCGACAGGGTCCAGGGTCCGGTCTCGGGGTCCAGGGTTTTGACGGGGTCGTTCTCGGACTCCAGGGTTAGGGTCTCGGATCGGGGTAGATCTTGGCGCGTCCGGGTGCGGGACTTGGGTCGGTGTCGGGGCGCATCGGACTCGCCCTGGTCGGTGTCGTCCTTGTTGTCGCGAAGGTCTTGTCGGGTCCCACGGGGTCGGTCTTGCCGTTGCGAGGGTCTTGTCGGGCCCGCGCTACCGAGTCGGTCTTGGCGTTTTAGGGTGACGAACTTGGCGTTCCGATTGAAGATCTTGGCGTTTTCGACCGGTCTTATGCTCGGATAGAAATACTTGTCTCACCAGGTCGGAGTCCTTGAATCCGGGAAGGAGAACTTGATACGACGCCGGGTTCGGGATCAGGCTTCGGGTCTCGACGTACTTGGTGTAGATCTTGCGGGTCTTCTCGCAATCCTCGGTACATCTCCAAGCATCGATGGTCTTGGAGCGGCAACGGATCGGCCTTCGGAAAGGTCTTCGGGTCCGTGAAAGAGAGCTTGTAGTTTCGGGATCTTCGGGTCTCGATCATCGGATTCCGTGAAGGAGGCCTTGGCGTCCGAGTCCTCGGACATCGGTGGATTGGGGCCTCCGGATCGGGCTCCAGATTCGCGCGGGCTCACGGGCTCATGCACCGGTGTAGGAGACCTTCGGTTGCACTACCATCCTATGGTTGGAGCATCTGTACGGGCGGTTCGTGCCTGACCACACCAGGTAGTCGACAGGAGCCCGGGGAGACGACGACTGCAGGAGAGCGGAGGATGGCGCGAGAGGCGACACGGACGACGCACAACGGGCAGACCTTGGCGGCAGCGGTGGCCAGAGAAACGGCGACGGAGCGGCTCGCCGGGGTGCACGGCAGAAGAGACCGGGCGGGGCCGGCCGACGCAGAGGCTGGTGGAGGCGGGGAACGATGGCGACGGCGGGGCGGCGGCAGGCCGGAGGGGCGGAGGGCGAGCGAGGCGGGCTGATGGCGGACGTCGGGGCGGGCTCGACGAGGACCGGGGGGGAGGGGGCACCGGAGTCGGGCGTTGTGGCCGGCGGCGGCTCGGAAGGAGGAGGGAGTCCGGCGGCGCGCGGTGGGTGTCGGGCGAGCTCGGCTCGGGCGGAGCAGGCTCGACCGCGGCTGCCGAAGGAGGCGCAGCGGCGCGGCCGACGTGGGACGGCGGGGAGGCGCGGGAGGAGCAGGGAGGGGAGAGCCGGGCGGATGGAGAAGGGGAGCAGGGCGGCGCGGTCGGCGAGCAGAGGTGGGTGGCGGAGGCGGTTGCCGGCGGAGGTTGGCGAGCTAGCGGTGGAGGGAGGCGAGCGACGCGGGGCGCTGGCCGGGGCAGAGGGGCGAGGCGAGGGGCGGCGCGCGCGTCGGTTGCCTGAGGGATAAGGTGGAGGCGGGCGAGCGCGCGTCGGGGAAGAGGGGGAGGCGCGGGCCGGCGAGCGGCGGGGCGCTGCGTCGGGGAAGAGAGACGGGGCGTGGGGGGAAGGAGGATGGCGAGGAGAGAGGGAGGGAGAGCGCGCGCGGGGCAGGAGCGCGTCGGGGCAGGAGGGGTTGGGGAAGAAGAACAGAGGAGAGGGCCTGCTGCGGGTGGGCCAGGTGGGACCGGTGGCGCGGTGGGTCCGGCCGGGCAGGGAGAGGAGAGGGAAGTGGGCAGCGTGGGAAGGGGTGGGGCGTGTGTCTGACCAGGGGGTGGGCCGGCTGAGTGAGGTGGAAAGAGAGAGAGAGCTGAGAGAGAGGGGGTGGACCAGGTGGCAGGGTGTGGTTGGTTAGGGGAGGGGAGGTGATGAGGTGGCGGCAGGTTATTGGTGGGGGTGAGGTGGAGGGGGTGTGTGGGTAGATAGGTGGGTATCTGTAGGATTTAGAAGGGCGGTTAGGTGGACCGATTTATTTTCTGGGGTGGTCGTTCGGGTCAATTCGGCCCGTTCGACTGCCCCCGCTAAAATAATTAAATCTTTTATTTATTTTTAAATGCACCTTTTGCAAACCGATAGTAGACAACAAAATAATCCGGAGACCCGAGGTTTTGTGTTTGCACAAAGTCGGGGCGTTTAGAAAACAAGAACCGGTTTTTCCAAAAATAGTTTTATACAAGCACATGCAAGATGATGACGATGCTCAAATGCAATGTGGCATGATGACATGAGCATGCGGTCATGATGATGCAATGCACAAATTTTAACGCGATTTTCTAGTAGTGGTTTTGCGGGATGCCACAATTCGACACCACTAACAAGGGATCTCGCCCTCGAGATCCGCCTCATGGTACCGAAAAGAAGGTCGGCGATCTGCATCTTCTCGCATCGTGTAGATCCTCGCGACACCACTAACAAGAGGTCGTTGTCCGTGATCATCGAGAGAACACTCCGGGAACAAAAGGTCGAAGGTAGAGGTATCAACAAATAAAGCCACCCCTAACTTCCGTGGATGGAGTAAAACTGCTGGATCCACTGATTCGACGTACAAGAGCGAATGATAAGGGTAGTGGTATGGTAGCTACTCCATCCCGCACTCAAACCATTACTCTGCACACAAATAGGCGGATTATGCAACCAACTCTCGGAATTAGACTGAAGATCTCGACAAGCGAGGTTCGGAACAACGGAGTGATGCAGACTCTGCATCGGATCTGGCGTAGATGATGTCGTCGCGTCGGAAAACACCGGAATGCACGAGAAGGAGCATGAAGACCAGATGTAGCAGCACCGTTACCAAAGGAGGAAGCGAAACCCTGAAGGTACGACGGAACCCAACCACGAGAAATCCTGGACTCGAAGAAAAGGTAAGAGGGTAGATTCAAAACACGCAGAGGTGAGAGGAGAGTAGCAGAGGGGTAAGGAGTAAAATCAGACCTAATCAGAACCATCCAACCGATTTTGCAAAAATAGTTTTGACACTCTACTGCGGCCGTTAGCTAGGTTATCCTACAGGCTGGACTCGTGGGGTATCGCAACTGCTGGGCTCTGATACCACTCTGTAACACCCTCAGAATCGGACCTATGCAAGTTTAGCGAAAACCCGCCAAACCCGCATAGAAACGATTCAAAGGTGCCCACCAGGCACTTTCGTGCGGGTGGAAAACGAAGTAATAACATTACACAGCAGTCCTCGATGGGACCCACAGAACAGATATATATAACAGCGACTCACTGAGTCAAGAATGCAGACATAATATACAAAGATCCAAATCACCTTGAAAATGATAGAGCGTCCGACTACGGACAAGATGCAAATGGGGCTAAGAGCCCTGAAGAATAACCAATGGCGTCCATAACCCTGCCCAGGCCAGGCCGGAAGGGTAACCCTGCTAACGGCGTCGATCTCAAAACCTGCTTAAACAAAAGGGGTGCCGACAAAGGCAAAGGAAAAAGAGGAGCGTCAGTACTGAGGCCAGTACACGGCGAGACTAGAATTCGGCGGTCCTCGCCTACATAGGGATGGTGGACTGAGCGGCAGCGGCAGCATGCACTAAACAACCTATAGAGACTCGATACAACTGACGGTTATCAGAGAGGGGTAAGAATGACCTATTCGGAACCAACCTGATACTACCATCAAACAAACCCATCCTGGTGTTTCCCCCTCGAGACCAAACGAGGAAGTCAACCGAGGAACTCACACGGTTTGGCAGTTTTATTTATTCAGTTATCGTTGCAGCAATTACTAGTCAGGTTTAGATAATCGTCCTGATAAAAGAAGCAGTGGGCTCTTTTAGTTAACCATTCCGTGATAGTGGCAACACTTACTAGTCAGATTCATTTAGCATGAGATAACCCAAAACCCAGCAGTTGTTGGCACTTTTATTTAGCCATTCCGTTGTAGTTGTCATACTTACTAGTCAGATTCAATGGTCGCAAGCGACATCTCAAACAAGCAATTGTGGGCAGTATTATTTAGCCATTCCATTATAGTGAAGCTGATTACTAGTCATTATAAAGTCAAATTTATAACAATAAACTTTAGTTATGCTTGTCTATGGTCGAGATACTATGCTCCAAGTCGTCCATAACCGCGGACACGGCTTTCAGAAAGTTTTACCCGGCCGGGGTGCACCAATAGCAACACACACTCGATCAACCTCGGAAAAACCAAATCAAAACCCAACGAGGCCTTCACGACAAAGCAATCACAGGATTCAGAAATATTTCAGGGGGCCACCCCATTAAGCTACCCGCAACGAAGTAAGCAAGCTCCGAGACGGACTCAAGGTTTGGGTATACGGCTGTGAACGACTGGGAGCCCAAAACTGGGCTTGTCGACACCGCGGAATCGTGTCCCGCTCCTAAACAGTACAGGTGCTATCTGTCGCACAATTTAAATAAAGCAGTAAAGCATGGCATAAGTACAGGATCGTAAATAAAACCTCAAACTAGTTTGTGGCCCCAAGAAATAAGACTGAATCAAGCTCTGGCTCAGGGGGGTCCCATATACCTCCCGGATGTGGATAGCGCGATAAATCAAGGAACAGGTATCAAGTACTCGGGGTCCTACGGGACACAAGTGGGCGTTCGGAAACCAAATATTTTCTATCACCCACCGATGCCTCTGCTTAATCCAATTTTAGTTGTTTAAACAGGAATTTAAGTGAACAATAAGTAAAACTAGGATCATCTCCAACATCAACATGCGGCAATACATCAACAACTGTGGCACTTGACAACACGCAACAGCACTTAAGCAAGCGACTACGACGCGCAAGTCCAACTATCTACCAAACAACAGGTAATAGGATGTGTCCAAGGCAATATAAAGCTGCAAGGGATATCACAGGTACAGAAACTAAAGCATCGCAACACAGATAGCAATAGATCAACAGGAGGGAATAAAGACTATAAAAGTAAGATAGGTAGAAAGGGGGAGATGCTCGCCTGAAAACATTACCGAAGGTTCGACCGAAGATCGGGGAGAAGCTCACATCAACTCAACGGCCCAATCCGCGAAGAAGCAAAACACTAGAATAAACACCGGACACACTATTTAATACAACGGCAGAAGATCGGCATGATGCATGTATGATGTATGGCATGGCAAAGGTGCGATGCAACTAGGTCATATTAAGCGGAACCGGGGTCCCGACAATTAATTAAATGGTTCAAGTTATTTAGCTACCCCGCAAATTAAATGTTGTATTAACATGGCAAAAGATAGCACCGGGTTCGCTACACAAATTTAAATGAGGCCAATATAAGGCTAGATTTGCCCGCATATGGGCCCCATATTTAATTATTAGGTGAATCGGCATAAGGCCCCCAAACCACACGACAAGGATGCATGCATGAACAATTCAATATGCAACAATTTATAAATATGGCATTTATAAAATAGGGTTCTCGGATAAGGGTCACACATTAGGGTTCGGCAGATCTTGGGGTTCCGGGGTTCGGGGTTCGACAGGGTCCAGGGTCCGGTCTCGGGGTCCAGGGTTTTGACGGGGTCGTTCTCGGACTCCGGGGTTAGGGTCTCGGATCGGGGTAGATCTTGGCGCGTCCGGGTGCGGGACTTGGGTCGGTGTCGGGGCGCATCGGACTCGCCCTGGTCGGTGTCGTCCTTGTTGTCGCGAAGGTCTTGTCGGGTCCCATGGGGTCGGTCTTGCCGTTGCGAGGGTCTTGTCGGGCCCGCGCTACCGAGTCGGTCTTGGCGTTTTAGGGTGACGAACTTGGCGTTCCGATTGAAGATCTTGGCGTTTTCGACCGGTCTTATGCTCGGATAGAAATACTTGTCGCACCAGGTCGGAGTCCTTGAATCCGGGAAGGAGAACTTGATACGACGCCGGGTTCGGGATCAGGCTTCGGGTCTCGACGTACTTGGTGTAGATCTTGCGGGTCTTCTCGCAATCCTCGGTACATCTCCAAGCATCGATGGTCTTGGAGCGGCAACGGATCGGCCTTCGGAAAGGTCTTCGGGTCCGTGAAAGAGAGCTTGTAGTTTCGGGATCTTCGGGTCTCGATCATCGGATTCCGTGAAGGAGGCCTTGGCGTCCGGGTCCTCGGCCATCGGAGGATTGGGGCCTCCGGATCGGGCTCCAGATTCGCGCGGGCTCACGGGCTCATGCACCGGTGTAGGAGACCTTCGGTTGCACTACCATCCTATGGTTGGAGCATCTGTACGGGCGGTTCGTGCCTGACCACACCAGGTAGTCGACAGGAGCCCGGGGAGACGACGACTGCAGGAGAGCGGAGGATGGCGCGAGAGGCGACACGGACGACGCACGACGGGCAGACCTTGGCGGCAGCGGTGGCTAGAGAAACGGCGACGGAGCGGCTCGCCGGGGTGCGCGGCAGAAGAGACCGGGCGGGGCCGGCCGACGCAGAGGCTGGTGGAGGCGGGAACGATGGCGACGGCGGGGCGGCGGCAGGCCGGAGGGGCGGAGGGCGAGCGAGGCGGGCTGATGGCGGACGTCGGGGCGGGCTCGACGAGGACCGGGGGGGCGCCGGAGTCGGGCGTTGTGGCCGGCGGCGGCTCGGAAGGAGGAGGGAGTCCGGCGGCGCGCGGTGGGGGTCGGGCAAGCTCGGCTCGGGCGGAGCGGGCTCGACCGCGGCTGCCGAAGGAGGCGCGGCGGCGCGGCCGACGCGGGACGGCGGGGACGCGCGGGAGGAGCGGGGAGGGGAGAGCCAGGCGGATGGAGAAGGGGAGCGGGGCGGCGCGGTCGGCGAGCAGAGGTGGGTGGCGGAGGCGGTTGCCGGCGGAGGTTGGCGAGCTAGCGGTGGAGGGAGGAGAGCGACGCGGGGCGCTGGCCGGGGCAGAGGGGCGAGCCGAGGGGCGGCGCGCGCGTCGGTTGCCTGAGGGAGAAGGTGGAGGCGGGCGAGCGCGCGTCGGGGAAGAGGGGGAGGCGCGGGCCGGCGAGCGGCGGGGCGCTGCGTCGGGGAAGAGAGACGGGGCGTGGGGGGAAGGAGGATGGCGAGGAGAGAGGGAGGGAGAGCGCGCGCGGGGCAGGAGCGCGTCGGGGCAGGAGGGGTTGGGGAAGAAGAACAGAGGAGAGGGCCTGCTGCGGGTGGGCCAGGTGGGACCGGTGGCGCGGTGGGTCCGGCCGGGCAGGGAGAGGAGAGGGAAGTGGGCAGCGTGGGAAGGGGTGGGGCGTGTGTCTGACCAGGGGGTGGGCCGGCTGAGTGAGGTGGAAAGAGAGAGAGAGCTGAGAGAGAGGGGGTGGACCAGGTGGCAGGGTGTGGTTGGTTAGGGGAGGGGAGGTGATGAGGTGGCGGCAGGTTATTGGTGGGGGTGAGGTGGAGGGGGTGTGTGGGTAGATAGGTGGGTAGCTGTAGGATTTAGAAGGGCGGTTAGGTGGACCGATTTATTTTCTGGGGTGGTCGTTCGGGTCAATTCGGCCCGTTCGACTGCCCCGCCTAAAATAATTAAATCTTTTATTTATTTTTAAATGCACCTTTTGCAAACCGATAGTAGACAACAAAATAATCCGGAGACCCGGGGTTTTGTGTTTGCACAAAGTCGGGGCGTTTAGAAAACAAGAACCGGTTTTTCCAAAAATAGTTTTATACAAGCACATGCAAGATGATGACGATGCTCAAATGCAATGTGGCATGATGACATGAGCATGCGGTCATGATGATGCAATGCACAAATTTTAACGCGGTTTTCTAGTAGTGGTTTTGCGGGATGCCACATCTAGTATTTTAGGAAAATAGGACGGTAGCATTCTGAAACGGCATTTTGGTGGTTACTTCACAAAACGATCCGTTTTTTGCGCTCGGAAAATGGAAAAGGGATTTTCCGTGCGACAAAAAGGAAAACTTCCTCCTGCAACATTGTTCTCCATACCAATGTCCACACACATGCATAATATGGGCACAACATCACAAACTATGCCGTGATTCAGCACATAACATCGGTCATTTGGACCGAAAGCCATGAAACCTCGAACATGATAGGTCATTTTGTGAAGGTTTTTTCGAAACATGATCAATATACCAAGTCTGGTATTTTTCCTTTCAACTATGTAACATAATATGACACCACGCGAAGGATTTTCATTGTTCGGATTTTTTTTGAATTTATTATGCCCGTTTTGAATTATCTGAATTTCTAACTATGGTCGAACCGGTGTGCATGAAGATAGGGGACGGGCATCGTTAGAACTTGCATTGGATCTCTAAAGAAACCACATATTGCGAGTCTAAAAATGATTTTTTTAAAAAATCACGGACGATAGATCATGTACCTGTAGTACAAACCAGACCCACTTCCTGCCGATTCGGCAGACATTTGTCCTTTTTACCCGGGATGGACGAAAAGGTTTGAGATGTACCGGTTGGGATATAGTCCATGTAAGGTGGTCTAGTATTTTAGGAAAATAGGACGGTAGCATTCTGAAACGGCATTTTGGTGGTTACTTCACAAAACGACCCGTTTTTTGCGCTCGGAAAATGGAAAAGGGCTTTTCCGTGCGACAAAAAGGAAAACTTCCTCCTGCAACATTGTTCTCCATACCAATTTCCACACACATGCATAATATGGGCACAACATCACAAACTATGTCGTGATTCAGCACATAACATCGGTCATTTGGACCGAAAGCCATGAAACCTCGAACATGATAGGTCATTTTGTGAAGGTTTTTTCGAAACATGATCATTGTTCGGCACACATTTAGTCCCGGATGTAGTCACAAACCGGGACTAAAAATATTTTCCGCCATTTCCCACCTCTTCCCGCCAAGTTTTCCCGCCCTTTCCTTTCTACTAGAGCTTTTAGTCCCGGATGTAGTCACTAACCGGGACTAAAGATATTTCCCGCCATTTCCCAAAGCTTCACGCCAAGTTTTCCCGCCCTATCCCTCTATATTTAGGGTGATCGTGTCATGGCTATCCACACATCCACACCTTCCTCTCTTAGAACAATGGACAACGCCTACTGGGCCATTCTGACCCTCGAGGAGACCGAGGCGTTGTGCGCCTCCAACTACCCTTGTCCACCGGGGTACCGGTCGCCCGCCGGCTGGATGCTGAGCGCTGGAGGGGTTCCTGTCCCTCCTGTCCCTCAAGGTTCCGCACGCCAGGCGGCCATCACAAACCACTTCTACCACGAGCTCACGCCGGAGCAGCGGATGGATCCCCAGTGGGATCCCGACAACTATGACACTTGGAATGCCTTCTTCGCTAATAGGCGGGAAAGGGAGCTCGCCAGGTACGAGGGTGATGGCCCTCCACCGGTGAACCACAACGAAGTCGGCCGTCGTCTGTGGTGGGAGAACCGTACTATCATCGAAGTGATGCGCTACATCGCCGGGGGAGACCATCCTCGCCTACGGTGCCCACGAGTCCACCCGCCACAGGCCCCACACTGTCCCGGCGGTAGCGGCATCGTCTTCCAGGAGACCCCTCTCCCACCCGCCGTGAATCCGAGGCTGGAATGGGCTAAGGATCCCCGGAGTGGCAGGTGACGATGACGATGATGATGACGACGACGATGAAGACCCTGAAGCTGCGTACTATAGGACTAGGCATGATTATGACTAAAGGGGGCGGCTTTAGGCCTGAGTGTTAGCTAGTCCCGATTTGTCCCGGTTTTTAATATTAATAAATGTCTTAAGTGTTACCTAATAAATAGAGGGAAATGCCTATATAAAGAGAGGGTTCATATTTAGTCTCGGTTGGAGAAACCAACCGCGACTGAAGGTATTGCGGCAGAGTGGGCCAGACAACACTAATAATAGGGGTGAGTGTCGACATTATGTCGTGCGGCTTGTACCTTGTCCCGGATGGTGTCACCAACCGGGACTAAAGATGAACCTTTAGTCCCGGTTGGAGACACCAACCGGGACTAAAGATGAGTCAGCACTAATAATAGGGGTGAGTGTCGACATTATGTCGTGAGTGTCGACATTATGCCGAGCTGCTTGTACTATAAATATGCATCCTTGTGAGTCCAGTCCTCCAGCCAGTTTGAGGCATCTCCAAGATGGTTTTAGAGAGCAGGGACACCACTACGGCCAGTTTCAGGGAGATGCCGACGGAGCCCAGTCCTCCGGCATCTCCGAGAAACTGGTCATAGAGGCACTCCCTAATATGTGAAATTAGTTAGCTCCGAGGCGTATTGATCTAGTTAGTGAAGTTACAAGCTGCAAGATGGTTTTCGAGAGCAGGGACACCACTGCGGCCAGTTTCAGGGAGATGCCGACGGAGCCCAGTCCTCCGGCATCTCCGAGAAACTGGTCATAGAGGCACTCCCTAATATGTGAAATTAGTTAGCTCCGAGGCGTATTGATCTAGTTAGTGAAGTTACAAGCTGCAAGATGGTTTTCGAGAGCAGGGACACCACTGCGGCCAGTTTCAGGGAGATGCCGACGGAGCCCAGTCCTCCGGCATCTCCGAGAAACTGGTCATAGAGGCACTCCCTAATATGTGAAATTAGTTAGCTCCGAGGCGTATTGATCTAGTTAGTGAAGTTACAAGCTGCAAGATGGTTTTCGAGAGCAGGGCCACCACTGCGGCCAGTTTCAGGGAGATGCCGACGGAGCCCAGTCCTCCAGCATCTCCAAGAAACTGGTCATAGAGGCACTCCATAATATGTGAAATTAGTTAGCTCCGAGGCGTATTGATCTAGTTAGTGAAGTTACAAGCTGCAAGATGGTTTTCGAGAGCAGGGCCACCACTACGACCAGTTTCAGGGAGATGCCGACGGAGCCCAGTCCTCCGGCATCTCCAAGAAACTGGTCATAGAGGCACTCCCGGTCCGGCCACAAAATGGGACTAACACTCAAGACATTTATTAATATTAAAAACTGAGACTACAAAACCGGGACTAAAGGCCACAAACCGCGAAAGATATCCTTCGGTCAAGCCACAAACCGCGAAAGACATGAACTAGAGTTACATAATATGAGCATGAACTTCTTGGCATATGTCATTCCTTATGACCGCTTCAGACGTAACCATGGAGCATCTTCTTTACTTAACGGAATGCTTGGGTCAGTTTTCACTGTGAAGGGCGGAATTTCATCAAACTTATTATAATCTTCTGACATGTCTGTCTTGTCCTCGATTCCCACGATGTTTCTTTTCCCTGAAAGAACTATGTGACGCTTTGGCTCATCATATGATGTATTCGTTTGCATATTTTTTCTTTTTTTTTGGTCTGGAGGACATGTCCTTCACATAGAAAACCTGAGACACATCATTGGCTAGGACGAATGGTTCATCTCTATAACCAAGATTGTTGAGATCCACTGTTGTCATTCCATACAACTGGTCTATCTTTACCCCTTCCCCATTCAGGTTGACCCATTTGCAGCGAAACAAAGGGACCTTAAAAGAGACTCCATAGTCTAGTTCCCATATCTCCTCTATGTAACCATAATATGTGTCCTTTTGTCCATTCTCGTCTATTGCATCAAAGCGGACACCACTATTTTGGTTGGTGCTCTTTTTATCTTGGGCGATCGTGTAGAATGTATTCCCATTTATTTCGTACCCTTGGAAATTCAATACAGTAGAAGATGGTGACGCGGCCAACAAGTATAGCTGATCTCCAACAGTGGTGTCATTCAAGAGATGTGTCCGCATCCAACCACCGAAAGACTTCATGTGTTCATCTGTAATCCATGATTCAGGCTTCCCCGGGTTTTTGGAGCGTACAATATTCTTGTGTTCCTCGATATACGGAGCTGCCAAGGTGGAATTATGTAGAACTGTGTAGTGTGCTTTAGTGAAAGAATCCCCGTCCCTACATATCATTGCTTTCTTTCCCAGCGTGCCTTTTCCACTTAGTCTTCCCTCATGCCGCGAGTCAGAAACACCAATTGGCTTAAGGTCAGGAATAAAGTCAACACAAAACTCAATGACCTCCTCTGTTCCATATCCCTTGGAGATGCTTCCTTCTGGTCTAGCATGGTTATGAACATATTTCTTTAAGACTCCCATGAACCTCTCAAAGGGGAACATATTGTGCAGAAATACCGGACCGAGAATGGCAATCTCTTCCACTAGATGAACCAGGAGATGTGTCATAATATTGAAGAAGGATGGTGGGAACACCAATTCAAAACTAACAAGACATTGTACCACATCCTTCTGTAACCTTGGCAGAATATCTGGATTGATTACCTTCTGAGATATTGCATTGAGGAATGCACACAGCTTCACAATGGGTACTCGAACATTTTCCGGTAGAAGCCCCCTCAATGCAATCGGAAGCAACTGCGTCATAATCACGTGACAGTCATGAGACTTCAGGTTTTGGAACTTTTTCTCTGCCATATTTATTATCCCCTTTATATTAGATGAGAAGCCCGACGGCACCTTGATACTGTAAAGGACTTCAAAAAAGATTTCCTTCTCTGCTTTGGTAAGAGCATAGCTGGCACGACTTAAGTGACGCCCTTTATCCGTCTTGTTATCTGTATGCATGTTCTTTGGGTCTTTCATAATTTGTTGGTCCTCCCGTGCTTCAGGTGTATCTTTTGTCTTACCATACACGCCTAGGAATCCTATCAGGTTCACGCAGAGATTCTTCGTCACGTGCATCACGTCGATTGAAGAGCGAACACGCAGGACTTTCCAATATGGCAGCTCCCAAAATATAGATTTCTTCTTCCACATGGGTGCGTGTCCTGTAGCGACGTCGTTCGGAACTGATTGACCGCCGGGACCCTTTCCAAAGATTACTTCTATGTCCTTGACCATACCAAATACATCATCACCAGCAGGGAGTTCAGGCTTCTTCCGGTGATCCGCCTCACCTTTGAAATGCTTGCCTTTCTTTCTTACAGGATGATTGGTCGGAAGAAATCGTCGATTCGCTAGGTACACAACCTTCTTGCATTTATGCAAATATGTACCTTCGGTCTTATCTAAACAGTGGGTGCATGCCTTATATCCTTTGTTTGTCTGTCCTGAAAGGTTACTAAGAGCAGGCCAATCATTGATGGTTACGAATAACAACCCTCGTAGATTAAATGGCTCCTGTTTATTCTCATCCCACGCACGTACACCTGGTTTGCCCCACAACTGTAAGAGTTCTTCAACTAATGGCCTAAGGTACACATCAATGTCGTTGCCCGGTTGCTTCGGGCCTTGGATGAGCACTGGCATCATAATGAACTTACGCTTCATGCACAACCAAGGAGGCAGGTTGTAGATACATAGAGTCACGGGCCAGGTGCTGTGACTGCAGCTCTGCTTCCCAAAAGGATTCATGCCATCCGTACTTAGACCAAACCATAAGTTCCTTGCGTCACCTGCAAAGTCTGGGAAGTCTCTCTCGATTTTTCTCCACTGTGACCCATCAGCAGGGTGTCTCAACTCCCCGTCTTTCTTACGGTCTTCTTTGTGCCATCGCAACAACCTGGCATGCTCTTTGTTTCTGAACATGCGTTTCAACCTTGGTATTATAGGAGCATACCACATAACCTTAGCAGGAACCCTCTTCCGGAGGGGCTCTCCCTCAACATCATCAGGGTCATCTCGTCTGATCTTATACCGCAACGCGTTGCATACCGGGCATTTATCTAAATTCTCATACTCCTTACCGCGGTAGAGGATGCAGTCATTAATGCATGCATGTATCTTTTGCACATCTAATCCCAGAGGACAGAGAGTCTTCTTTGCTTCGTAGGTACTCTCGGGAAGTTCGTTATGTTTTGGAAACTTCGGCTTCATTATTTTCAGCATCTTTTCAAATGAGGAGTCAGTTAGACCACACTCTGCCTTCCATCGCAACAATTCCAGTGTGGTACCGAGCTTTGTGCTGCCATCTTCACAATTTGGGTACAATAATTTCTTGTGATCTTCTAACATGCCCTCTAACTTCAACTTCTCATTTTCTGTTTCACAGTCTCGCTTTGCATCAGAAATGACCCTACCAAGTTCATCAGCCGGCTCATCTGATGCCCGTTCTTCACCTTTTTCCTCTCCATTGTCTTCCATTGCAGTATCACTGTATTCAGGAAACATATGATGATAGTTGTTATCATCATCTTATTCTTCACCATCTTCCATCATAACCCCTCTTTCCCCGTGCTTGGTCCAGCAATTATAGTTGGGCATGAAACCTTTCATAATCAGGTGGCCGCGAATGATTTTCGAGGAAGAGTACTCCTTGTTGTTCCGACATTGAACACATGGACAACGTATAAATCCATTCTCTTTGTTTGCCGTAGCCACATCGATAAATTTATCCACGCCTTTGATATACCCGGCTACCCGCCGGTCACCGTACATCCATTCCCGACCGTTCATCTGCATCATATAAGTAAGTTTATCAAAAATCAGGACATCATAAATAGTGAAATAACCAATTCACACCGACACATGAATTGTATCAATGACCTAGAAAAGATAAGATTGCTAACCTCGATCGAGGGAAATAAAGAGGAGAAAGCTCAAGTGCGTCTCGGACACCTTCTATATTTTTGTTCTATGAGAAATTCAACGGGATTTTTCACTCAAACATTTCAACAAACACCTTCAATGCATGCATGAGAAAAAACTAGCACACACCCTCACACCTTACACCATTCGAAAAAACAGAGTGGAGGCAGAGGGGGCTGGGGCGTTGCATTTATAGAGGGCAAGGGGTCTTTAGTCCCGGTTGGAGCCAGCAACCGGGACTAAAGGTGTGTGCCACGCCACGTGGCTGTGGCCAAACCTTTAGTCCCGGTTGGTGGCTCCAACCGGGACGCATGCCCCCTTACCAACCGGGACCCATGCCCCCTGGCCCCGTGCCCGCTCCAACCGGGACGCGTGCCAGCATTAGTCCCGGTTGGTGGCGCAACCGGGACTAATGCTCCGAGGGGTCGCGAACGGATGACCCTTTTTCCTCTAGTGATTGTAAAATAATAAGAATTAATATATATGAATATAAGTTTAAATTTTAAATGAGACAAATCTTACTCCCTCCTCCTATCAGTAGTAAATAATAGCAATAGTGTTAGAGCATCTCTACTAGTTCCTGTACTCGCGAAAACTGAAGACGTGAGTACAGACCGCGGTAAACGGGTTTTGCAGGTCAGGAAAACGTTGATACGGATCACTCCCCGCAAATGAAACCTATAAAATAGAATATTTGCGGGGACTAATGCGCGCCAGCGTTGTCCGAACCCATAAACAAGGGTTTTGGGCAGAAAATCAAATAGAAAAACATTAAAATTGAAATGCAAACAACCGATAAATAGTTTACAGTCTTTACATCAAACTAGTACAGGGGCCCTCGCAAATGCGAGGGCATCACTTTTATTGAAAGTATCCTCTATTTAATTTTGTGATATGAAGGTATTTTTTTCATGTTTACCTTTTTTGTCATAAAATACACATCATCGGAGATGTATGCTACCTTGAAGGCATGAAGTTGACTTATTTGTATACAGTTAGGTAGGAAAAATTATACAGTTATGAAATTTTTGTATAAAAAATATCTAATGGTGTTAACTCTTTACCGTTATTTATACATTCCGATATGAGGTTGCAAAGACATCAAACAAAAACAATATGTAGTCTGCACGCTCGCTAAATCGGTTAGGGCCACCGCTTGGAACTTAATAAACTCATATGAAAACTATGATCTCTGAAATTTTATTCTACATGGAAAGAGTTAGTATATTCTTTTTTAACATGTAGCATTTATTATGGTTTAGTATTAAACAAATATAATGTAACAAAAAATGAAGTTTAGATTTTTTTTTGTAGAGATGTTATGTTTTGGTATTCATTTCAGATTGATTCTATGGGCACATATATTAAATCAAAGTGAAAGAATCACTGGTATTACCCTTGATTTGTGAGTGAACTAAACAGTAGGGTTTCTGCTCCCATCGACTCCATTCTCTTTAACACTACTTGTTTTTCCATTTTTTATAGCTTATCCCTCTCCATTGTTTGATGTTATAGTAACTGTATGACTTCCGCACTAATTTTACTAGTTTGAGTAAACCAATTAGATGCTTTACGGAAGAACAAAAATGAACATTCATCTGAGATTTTTTATTTCTAGGCAAAGAAATAAGAATAGACTTAAATATAAATATTGTAGGTGCATGATCACATGACGATAGAGATGTCAGAATCTCCTGATCATCACTATCTTACTTCCAATGGACAAACCTCAAAATAAAATAATTCACTTGTTTCAAAGTACATGACTTTTAGATTCTGAAGAGTTTCAAGTATCATAAGAAAATAGAAATTGTTTGAAATTTTTCATGACATACCTAATAATCCATCTATTTTTGGAATAAATAACGAATGTAAATAATCGAAGGTCATAAATAGAGATGCTTGATATATTTTGGAACATAGTAGAAAACAGAGTGTCTATGAGTTAATATCTATATTCATTATTCAATCAAACTTTTCTTATTCATGGCAGGAGTAAACTATAGATATTAGTGAAATAATACATACACAAAATAAATATATCCGAACAATATATCATAGATATTGGTCATGTCAAGGGATAGTTAGGGGCAACCACTATATTCACTATGTCAACTTTTCATCTGTATGATAGGAATTGCTTAAAAAATATTAATAAATATCAAAATAAAAACTTACCCTGTCAAAGATGCAATGAAAAAAGACGATCAGAAGCTAATTCATTATAGAAATAAAATGTGATCAAACAAATCATCAAATCAGATAAGTAACTAAGATATATTTTAGCCAGCCTGAAGTCTTCCTGACATTACTTGGAGAGGCTAAATTACTGATTAGAGTTTCTTAGAGTCAATATTTATATACTATGTACATATGTCTTGAGAAATCAAATTTTATTGATTGTTGAATATTTCTTCCAATCTCTTTGATGCTTCAAATCCATATGCATGAAAAATAAATTAACATGATTGATCTCTCTGAAACATGTACTTCTATTTCTTGAGCAATAATTTGTAATCCCTAGACACAGGAACTCAGCTCTGTAAGTATAGGACTTTTTTCCTTCGAAAATTCAAGTGTAAGACATTGCTAGAATTTTTCATACTCTATCCGGCTGATACTATGATGCGCTTCCCAATTTCTCATGCATGGCTTTGTGGGGCTAGGCGGCCAGCTGGAACGTTGTAGGAAAAAAATAGAGCTGGGCTAACTGCAACGTACAGCATCGGGACTTCTTTTAACCATCGCACGACTCTGGTTATAGGAAAAGGAAAAAAAATCTCAGGACAGACATCCGGTGAGACTACTTGGTTTGGTTCTACCAGGGCATGATATGGCGGTGCTAGTCAATCATGTTTGTGCTAGTCTATCGAGTTTGTACGCGCCATACCGATACATATGTGGAATATATATGGGAACGCCTACGTATCAGACGACTGAGAAATAACTATTTCTCAATCGGCTGACGTGGCTGGCTCAATCGAATGAAAACATGCATGGTTTACGAACAAAAAACTGCAACCAGATGGCTCAAATCAAATCTTGGAACTAAAATCCAATGGTGAATAAGATGTCTGAGAAATAGCAAAACCGAATATATATATATGATCATGTATCCCATATTTGTTACGTAATCGGTTGCGATCTATAATCTTGGTCACAAATTTTAGATCTTACTACCAAAATAATTCAGATGTGGCTTAATTAACGTGGTATATAAATGTAGTATATGCTTTGTTCTACCAAAATATACTACATTTTGAAGCATATACCAGTTTTTTTAGAGTTTAATCTGATCCTAAGCTAGCTAATCGATTATTAGGCGGTGCTAAGCTAACTGATCGATCAAGCTAGTTAATCGATCATTCTTTTGGTAGCAGCTACCTTTTTTCTTTTGTAGTTCTACTCTTAGGTGGTATACCAAGCTAGGTAGGTAATGTACACCGTAATAAGCTAGCCCAACGATTATGGGTGGAAGCCCCTAAAAAAAACGATTATGGATGGATCGAACTGGTACCGATCGAGCTAGCTGGCTAGCTACTCTCTTCGACCTATATTAATTGATTTGGATTTATTAAAATTGGACGAATCTGAAAACTATTTAGGATATAGGTTCATTCAAAATTTAACAAATCCAAGTCAATTAATATGGGCCGAAGGGGTAGTTTAAGATGGAATCAATGGATTTCTTTGGTAAGAGTAGCCATCTTTTTAAATGTCTTTGCCATTTCCTTATACAACGTCGATGGATACAGACTCTTTGCTCTGCCATAAGTTTTTTTTTCTATTGCCTTAATACGGCTTCTTGTTAACTTTACGTGGACTCCATGACTTACACGGCCGGCCGGTGACCCTCCTGTCACGTCTAACCGGCTATGTAATATACAACTCCAATTAAATCATAACCACTAATTATATATCTAATGGTCTAAACAATTTAGGTGATGTGGATCAATCTAATGTCTCGAAAAACACCCTTATATTGCTTTTAGTATATAATAGATTGCCGTGACAGTTCATACCAAAAGAGACCATAGTTTCATAGTTAACTACCAATGCATAGTTCATAGTTAGTAACTACCCAAATCAAGCATTCTCACTGAGTCTCAACGGAGACATCACCTTGTTAAGTAGCCGATGAACCACCACTTGCCTTTTCACGACCTATCCTTCTTCTCTCCGTGATCTCCGCTGTGGCCTCCTTCCACCACTTCAATTGTTGCTCATTCATGTACTTTGTGGACATCATCATGAGCTCCCTCTCTTCATCCAAGAGATCCTTCATTGCCTTGGCTTTCTTCACCTCGATCTTCATGGCATACAACTCTGCCTTGCGCCTTGATTCTTCTCGGGTAGCTTCAACCTTTGCAAGCTTCACCTGTTTCTTCTTCTCGGTGATGATCATCTTTGCCTCCAATGTCTTCATTGTCTCCTTGGACTTCATCATTTGATCGAACTTGTCCCTCAACAATGATGTCTCGGCCTCAATCTTGAGCCTCTCTTTGGCCTTCTTGTTTCCCTCGGGCTTATCATTGTTTCTTGGTCCCTCCTTGTCATGACCATCCATCTTCACCATTTCCCCTTTCTTGGTCCCTCAATTGTCACTTGGGCAGAAGTTTGAGCACATCGTGGCAATGTTTGAATGCAAAGCTCTTGCCCTTGCTGTCGGCCATGTCCTTGTTAGGAGTAAATAATAGTGTTAGGCTGTTTCGGCTCAATATGCTATCCAGGTCGTCCCGATTCTTTTCTTCCATGGGATGGACACCGAGGAGGACACACGACGACATCACAACGAAGCCCTGCTATCCCATGAGGCGGCCCCGATGCAGGCCAGGGCGAAAGATTCCTTACCGTGGACGGGTGTACCACGCGCCGCCATACCACGTGTCACTGGACGGTGGACCGCGTGCATGACATGGGCCTGCCGACAGCGTGCGCGTGCATGACCGCGGTCTGTGAGAGGCGTACAAGGGACGACAGTGCTCCGCACCTATCGGGTGCCTGGGTCCGCATAGAGCCGATGTGGTGTTGTGGGCCTACGGAGGCTGCAGAGTCTCGCGGTTGTGGAGCCTACTGAGAGCCGACGTGGCGCCGTGAGCCCATGCCGGCCACGGTTCCTCGCGAACATGGGCCCTATACATGGTCGTCGTGCCGCCGTCAGCCTACTACGGGCGCGCCTTCTCGCGGACGCGGGCCCTGTTCAGATACGAGGTGCCATCTTAGATCTGCCGAGAGCCGACGGGGTATTGTGACCCTATGACGGCTGCAGACTCTTACGATCATGGGGCCCGCTGAGAGCCGACGTGGCGCTGTGCACCCATGGTGGACGCGGTTCCTCACGGACGTGGGCCCCGCACATGTCCGCTGTGGCACCTTTGGCCCAGTACTAGTGCAACTTCTCGTGGACATGGGCGCTATTTAGATACGATGTGATGCCTTAGATCTTTACCGTCTATCAGTGTAGACTGTAGACGACACGGGTTTGCGCGGGAAGAGAGACAACCTGGCATCATAGAGCGTAGAAGTACGTATGGGCATCCGCACTTTCTCGCATCTAGATCATGACTATAGGGCCCGTCCACGTCTGAACTGGCACGGTTATCCCATGCAGGCTGTGGTTTATCGCGGCGGATAGCGCTGCTAGTACTATAGACTACCGTAGGTGCGAATCTGCCTATGCTTCTATCACATCATATGTGTGGTGCACTGTTTTACGCGAAGCCATGCTGCTCTGTCGTTCACGACACTTCTTCATGCTCCTTGCATGCTATGCAGGCATTGTGCGTCGTTATTTCGTTCTTTCCTTATTCTTGCTCTAACTTCTGTACGGCGCTCTCCTCGCGGAACTACTTATTCTTCTGTGTGCTCTTCTCCGTGCTCTAGCTTTTAGATGCTTCTCTCCTCTCTAGAGATACTTCCTCTTCGATCTTCGTGAAGATCGGTATACCCTCCTTGCGTATGGCTCGCGCCTTCCTCTTTTGCTTTTTCTATACTTAGTCCAGTCTTTATGCTTCTGCAGGGATCTATCTTTCTATTCTCTACCATAAAGCGATTTCTTGTGGTAGGTAAGCTTCACCTTTCCTCTGTTTTACGTGTTATTTCGTTTTTCAGCATTATAAGCTTCATGTTTTCATTCGCTTGCATGTTGTTCTCTCTACCGTCAATGCTTCCAAAGCAAGCACTGGTGGAAAAAGGGGCTCTAGTCCCGGGCCGCAACGGGCTCTAGTCCCGGTTTTGGGCCCGGGATTGCGAAAACGGGACTAGAGGCCCCCCCCCTCTAGTCCCGGCTCGCAAAGGCCCGTGACTGATAACAGCCACGTGGCTGTCTCAGCGCCGCGGGGGGCGAAACCCTCTAGTCCCGGGCTGTAACACCACCCGGGACTAAAAGGTTTCCTGCCGCGGCAGAGAAACATCACATTTCTCTGTCGCGGCAGAGATTATGTATTTCTTTTTTTTTGCCATTTTGTTCCTTTTTCGTTTTGTGTTTCACTATAACTTAACAAACATATATTTTAGTAGACATATTATACGCTACTACATACACACTACACGTCGATGCATTTATATAAGATCGATCCCTTGCAAGCATACATATAATCAATCATATCAAAAGGAAGAAATGTTTTGAAAATTACATGGTCATTGATGAATATATATATCATATGAGCTACATGGAGATGACTAAGGCAAATCAAGTTCCACGTCATCCGCATAATGCTCTCCATGTACATCAAGGACTTCCTTCATCATAAATCCCGCCATCTCCTCTTGAATTGCTCGTATGCGCTGGTCTGGCTCTAGTGTCTCCCGCAAATCATAAATATAATGTGAGTCAACTTTCTGCTCACTGGTCAACTCGCGGATGTACTCGCAGACGTAGTATCCACATAAATGAGTTCCCGGTGGCTGCTGTAAACTCTTCGCCATTTTATAAGTTAGCTCCTCTTTGAATGGACCTGGTATTTTCTGTCTGAACCGTGTCCAACACCTGCTCGGCAAAGAAAATGAACAAAGGAGTTATTAGTTACTTGATATCAGGAAATGAATGAAAGAGGACGATATAATGCGATAATGATTGAAATTACTTATGGAGCATTGCTTTCATGTCGCTCCACTTCTCTTGGTCCCAACTTAATGAGTCGTGGACTTCGACTAGGGACTTGTCAACTTGAATGTTTAGCAAGATCCAGTGAAATCTGCGGATATTTACATAAGCATACATGCATAGCTCATCTAGTAAGCAAAAATAAAATGTGTACAAGATATAAACACTCACTTAAAGTTGTAAGGAAATAGTATTTCCTTAACAAAATTATGCTCGGTTAAGAACCTGGACAGGTCTTCTTCCACGTCTTTGGGGTGATTCTTTAACGTATATTCATTAATGATATATGGGTCAATGAACCCAACGTCGTATCTTCTAGCTCTTTTGCATTCAAGCATCTTCATTCTGCGGAATATAATATCATCATACAAAAGGATATATAGTTAGGATAATATATTAAATGCAATGAACGAGCTAAAGCTACAAACTTAATTATAGAAATAAATAACTTATAGACAGTAGCAACCAATGATAGATTTGTCGAGGGCGCGCTGGTTGTATAACTGAAACAGTTCGGTCATTTGAACCTGTATCGAGTATGGTTTGAAGTGATGATCCTTTCTAACGTCCACCGGAAACCAATCTTTATGATGCTTTTTTCTGCTTGCGACATGTACCATTCATGCAGATTTCGCATATGTGTGGATAGATGCGCGAGCTCCTCATTACTGACTAGAGGCTGCCCTTGGACATACTGCCGTACTATCTAACCCACTGGCGTATCTTCATAGCCTAAATATTGACCAGGAGACATATTTGCTTCGTTAGCAAGTGCTTTGGCATGCGATACAGTGATTCCCATAAGTGCAGCACTATTACGGGCTCTAGGGTCCATTATTTGCATGTCCATATCCATTTCAGCTCTGAAGGCCTTGTCGAGGTCTGAAATGACTTTGAGCGGGGCGATCGATTGATTCTTCTGTGCTCCGAGCTGGGCAACTTGCTTCCCTCTTTTTGCACTTGTGATTTTTTTCTTCTGTGCTTGCTTAATAATATCCCGGTCATAGTCTGATTCCAGATTCATCGATATCTGGGATGGTTGCTCAAGAAAGGACTTAGCCCACTTTTTTGTTTTTTGTTATATACCGGCTTTGGCTCAGGCTTTTTGGGTGCAAAATGCGCCTTAACTTGGGCAGCCACATCCGCGTTAGTTTCCTCGTCGGTCTTGTCATAAGGTCTCTTTGGAAGAGCCAGCGGGATATCGACTATCTTCGGCGTTTGACCTTTCTTTGATGTGGGGCGCGGGGGACCGTCGAACTTCCGTTTCTTCAACGAGGTAGTAGTATTGCACAGAGGCGGAGGCGGAGATCGAGTTGATGTACTCCTGCTGCGGCGATCGTCAGCGGGGCAGGGTGGACTTGGAGGTTGGCGATAATCGGGTTGGGGTGGACTTGGAGGTTGACGATATTCGATGCGGGGTGGATTTGGATTCCTTGGAGTCGGTGGCCTTGGCGCCGAGCCTGGAAACTTGATGTACTTCTTATTCCATAGAATGATGTTGCGCTTGACATCTCCTAGTTTCGTAAGGCCTTCAGGCGTAGCGTTTTCAATCTCTAGGTCCGCAAAATCCTCCACTATGTCATCCACCATGACACGAGCATAGCCTGGTGGAATCGGAAGTGAATGGTGGAGTGCTCCAGGTAGACAAGGTAAAGCAGTGTCGATCGCCACCTTGAAGGACAGGTTGTTCATTGGCTGATGTAGCTCACATTGTGCCATCTCTCTGACATCATCCACGGGGTAGTGAGGAGCCGGTGCATCATCCAGCAGTGCTTGATCATCAGCACGGACCTCCGTGGAAGCCACGCTGCTTCTCCGTTGGCTAAGATCCAATGCAGGATCATCAGACCGCGGGTGAGTTGACGATGGCGGCCTTTGGCTAATTTCATGCATGAGGTTCTTCAGATCAGCTAGGTCCTGCTCTACCCTTGAGATCCGGTCTGCCTCCCGGTCCTTCTTTCTCTGACGGCTTCTGTAACTAGCATCGTACAGAGGAAACCCTTTCTTCCACGAGACACCGGCGCCTTTGCCTCGTGTTCGTCCTCCCTTTTCAGGATTCCCTAGGGCGCGTGTCAGCTCGTCGTTCTCTCTCTTGGGACGGAACAATCCCAATTGAGCATAGTTCATTGCTTGAATAAGGTCTTTGGAGTGTTTTAGAATTTCATCATGAAATAATGTCTTCCCTATTTCTGGGTCCAAGGATCCCCCGTGCCCGTACCACCAGTGCTTTGACCTCTCGGCCATCCATCTGTATCAGGAGTGAAGCCTCTAGCCCTCATATCCCTCTCCATAGTTTCCCACTTAGGGATGGCACTCTTGTAGCCACCTGTCCCCATTTTATGATGGTATTTCTTGTTGGCAGCATTTAACGCGTTCTTTGCCGACTTTACCTTTTCTTTATCAGATTGCTTGTACTGTACAAAATCGGGCCACTGTTCTCTCAACTTCTCGTTTACTCCTTTGAAGTCTGGAGTTTTCTTTTTCGCGACATATTTCGCGTATAAATTTTTCTTTTGGTTCCGGTACAGTTCAGCCATCTTGCTTAGTGCCCACTCCTTGACTTTTTCTCTTTTATCAAGCCCACCCGGCCTTGGGGTAATACCATCTACCTCAAATTCCTCATACTCTGGAGGTAGTATGAAATGCGCTATGAGCTTCTGCCAAAGGTCATCTTTGGCATCATCGGTGACATAGCTGTTGGATTCTTCACCGGGTTTCTTTGACTTATTCCATTCTTGGATGGTGATCGGCAGGTTGTCCCTAACAAGCACCCCGCATTGATTTATAAACATCCTCCGGTGCTTCTCTGGAGCAATCGGTTCACCATCATCATCTATTTCTTCGATGGTGAACCTCTGATTACCATCCAACTTTTTGTTCGGCCCTCGTTTCGTTTGAGCTGTCGATTGCTTCGATCCAGTGGGCTAAAAGAAGAAGAGAGAGTGATTAATATATATCTAGATCAGTTAATGAATAGAGGTAACACGAGACTTTATATATATATATATGTACCTCGCCGGATCCTGTCGAGGGGCCATCATTATTGTTGGCATTTGTTTGCCCTTCGTCCATCTGGTCTTCCCCTTGGTTTTCCTCTAGTCCATCATCGGATGGATTCAGATATGAGGATATCTCTTCCTCGAGCAAAATATCTTCGGACGTGCCCGTAATAAGAGGAATTTCACCTCTTATCATGCCCTGAAGAAAACCTTCACCGATGCGACCAGGATCTTCGGATGGATCCATGACTTAATTATCTATAACAAAAAGAGAGTTAAACAGGTTAGAAAAAACAATAATCCTAATAACTAAACAATATAATCCTAATTATAATAACTTAAACAAAAAAATAACCCTAATCCTAATCCTAATTCTAATCTTAATAAATAAAACAAAAAATCACTAAAACAATAATACTAATTGTGGTAAAACAATATAATCATAGCTAATAACTAAAACAAAAAAAATAACCCTAGCTAATTATAATTACAACAATAATTAAAAAAATAACCCTAGCTAATTATAATTAAAATAACCCTAGCTAACAATATAATCCTAATCCTAGCTAATTATAATTAAAACAATAATTAAAAAAATAACCCTAGCTAATTATAAGTAAAATAATAACCCTAGCTAATTATAATTACAACAATAATTAAAAAATAACCCTAGCTAACAATATAATCCTAATCCTAGCTAATTATAATTAAAACAATAATTAAAAAAACAATATAAAAGAGATCTGTATTAAAAAAAACAAAGAGAAAAGGAAAAACAGAAAAAGAAAAAATTTGGAAAAAAAATAGTGGCCCGACCCCAACCAGGCCGGCCCATCTCTCCCTCTCTCCCCTACAGGCCCAGCAGCCCAGCCGGCCGACCTTCCCCGTCCTCTGGTGCGCGACGCGCGCCCTCGCCGGCCTCGCCGCCCTCGCCGCCCTCGCCGGCCTCGCTCGCCGCCCTCGCCGGCCATCCTTCCCCGTCCTCTGGCGCGCGACGCCCTCGCTCTCTCCCTCTCTCTCGTTTCCCTAACCGTCGCAGAGGCGCGCCGTCATTGCCGAGCAGTGCGGCGGCGGCACGACGGAGCGAACGGCGCCACGTCCTGGAGAACCATCTCACCTGCGGAGCGGCGGCGGCACGGCGGAGCGACAGTTTGACAGCACCTCCCCTGTCGTCTGTGCTTCGTCGTCTTCGTCGTCTTCGTATGTGCTTCGTCGTCGATGAGAAATGCGAAGTGTTCGGTGCTGGCGCCAGAATATAAAGGGACAGACCCTTTAGTCCCGTGCTAAGCCACCGCCCGCGACTAAAGGGTCTTTAGTCGCGGGCCATGGCTTAACCCGCGACTAAAGACCCCCCCTTTAGTCGCGGGCTAAGCAACGGCCCGGGACTAAAGGTCTTTTTCGGCCGTTTCGTTTTCGCGCGCACACTGACCCTTTAGTCCCGGGTCCATCCACGACCCGCGACTGTTTTTTCTTTGTAAATTTTCTTTTTAAATTCAAAACTAATATAAAAACTTTGGAAAATCATATCTTTTATTGTAATAATCCAAATAAAACAAATAATATGTCTATTATTATCAGAAAAATATAAAGAATTTTAATATAATATCCATTTATCTGTTTGCATCATTTATAAATTATTTCATTTGTAAATTTTCTTTTTTAATTCAAAACTAATATAAAAACTTTGGAAAATCATATCTTTTATTGTAATAATCCAAATAAAACAAATAATATGTCTATTATTATCAGAAAATATAAATAATTTTAATATAATATCCATTTATCTGTTTGCATTATTTATAAATTATTTCATTTTTAAATTTTCTTTTTAAATTCAAAACTAATATAAAAACTTTGAGAAATCATATCTTTTATTGTAATAATCCAAATAAAACAAATAATATGTCTATTATTATCAGAAAAATATAGAGAATCTTAATATAATATCCATTTATCTGTTTGCATCATTTATAAATTATTTCATTTGTAAATTTTCTTTTTTAATTCAAAACTAATATAAAAACTTTGAAAAATCATATCTTTTATTGTAATAATCCAAATAAAACAAATAATATGTCTATTATTATCAAAAAAATATAAATAATTTTAATATAATATCCATTTATCTGTTTGCATCATTTATAAATTATTTCATTTGTGAATTTTCTTTTTTAATTCAAAACTAATATAAAAACTTTAGAAAATCATATCTTTTATTGTAATAATCCAAATAAAGATATTTTCCGCCATTTCCCACCTCTTCCCGCCAAGTTTTCCCGCCCTTTACTTTCTACGAGAGCTTTTAGTCCGGGATGTAGTCACTAACCGGGACTAAAGATATTGCCCGCCATTTCCCAAAGCTTCACGCCATGTTTTCCCGCCCTTTACCTCTATATTTAGGGTGATCGTGCCATGGTTATCCACACATCCACACCTTCCTCTCTTAGAACAATGGACAATGCCTACTGGGCCATTCTGACCCTCGAGGAGACTGAGGCGCTGTGCGCCTCCAACTACCCTTGTCCTCCGGGCTACCGGCCACCCGCCGGCTGGATGCTGAGCGCTGGAGGGGTTCCTGTCCCTCCTGTCCCTCAAGGTTCCGCACGCCAGGCGGCCATCACAAACCACTTCTACCACGAGCTCACGCCGGAGCAGCGGATGAATCCCCAGTGGGATCCCGACAACTACGACACCTGGAATGCCTTCTTCGCTAATAGGCGGGAAAGGGAGCTCGCCAGGTACGAGGGTGATGGCCCGCCACCGGTGAACCACAATGAAGCTGGCCGTCGTCTGTGGTGGGCGAACCGTACTATCATCGGAGTGATGCGCTACATCGCCGGGGAGACCATCCTCTCCTACGGTGCCCACAAGTCCACCCGCCACAAGCCCCACACAGTCCCGGTGGTAGCGGCATTGTCTTCCAGGAGACCCCTCTCCCGCCCACCATGAATCCGAGGCTGGACCTGGTATATGCCATGGATGGGCTGAGGATCCCCGGAGTGGCAGGTGACGATGACGATGATGATGACGATGACGATGAAGACCCTGAAGCTGCGTACTATAGGACTAGGCATGATTATGACTAAAGAGGGCGGCTTTAGTCCTGAGTGTTAGCTAGTCCCGGTTTGTCCCGGTTTTTAATATTAATAAATGTCTTGAGTGTTACCTAATAAATAGAGGGAAATGCCTATATAAAGAGAGGGTTCATCTTTAGTCCTGGTTGGAGAAACCAACCGCGACTGAAGGGATTGCGACAGACTGGGCCAAGCAACACTAATAATAGGGGTGAGTGTCGACATTATGTCGTGCGGCTTGTACCTTGTCCCGGATGGTGTCACCAACCGGGACTAAAGATGAACCTTTAGTCCCAGTTGGAGACACCAACCGGGACTAAAGATGAGTCAGCACTAATAATAGGGGTGAGTGTCGACATTATGTCGTGAGTGTCGACATTATGCCGAGCTGCTTGTACTATAAATAGGAATCCTTGTGAGTCCAGTCCTCCAGCCAATTTGAGGCATCTACAAGCTGGTTTTAGAGAGCAGGGACACCACTACGGCCAGTTTCAGGGAGATGCCGACGGAGCCCAATCCTCCGGCATCTCCGAGAAACTGGTCATAGAGGCACTCCCTAATATGTGAAATTAGTTAGCTCCCAGGCGTATTGATCTAGTTAGAGAAGTTACAAGCTGCAAGATGGTTTTCGAGAGCAGGGACACTACTATGGCTAGTTTCAGGGAGATGCCGACGGAGCCCAGTCCTCCGGCATCTCCGAGAAACTGGTCATAGAGGCATGCACTCCCTAATATGTGACATCACGCGTTTGGAGATCAGATCTTAATGGTAAGTATGAATCGGTACTAAAGGCCCTCCTTTAGTCCCGGTCCAGCCACAAAACGGGACTAACACACTCAAGATTGTTTGCAGACAACACTATAAAAATGGACACATGCATGGAACATCTTAACTCATAAAATGTTACAATTATTACATATCATTTCTTCGCTTGTGTTCCTTTCTGATCCCGTCGTATCCATGGAGCATCTTCATTCATTAACATGATGGTTGGGTCATCCTTCACCGCGAAGGGCGGAATTTCATGGAACTTATCACAATCTTCTGACATGTCTGTCTTGTCCTCCACTCCCACGATGTTCCTTTTTCCTAAAAGAACTATGTGGCGCTTTGGCTCATCGTCTGATGTATTCTTTTTCTTATTTTTTTGTTTTCTAGGTTTGGTAGACATGTCCTTCACATAGAAAACCTAGGCCACATCATTGGCTAGGACGAATGGTTCGTCTAAGTACCCAAGATTGTTGAGATCCAACGATGGCATTCCGTATTTCTTGTCTACCTCAACCCCTCCTCCCGTCAGCTTGACCCATTTGCACCGAAACAAGGGGACCTTAAAAGTAGGTCCATAGTCAAGTTCCCATATCTCCTCTATGTAACCATAATATGTGGTCTTTGACCCATTGTTGTCTGTTGCATCAAAGCGGACACCACTGTTTTGGTTGGTGCTCTTTTTATCTTGGGCTATCATGTAAAATGTATACCCATTTATCTCGTACCCTTGGAAAGTCAATATAGTCGAAGATGGTGACCTAGACAACAAGTATAGCTGATCTCCAAGAGTGTTGTTTTTTATGAGATGTTGCAACCAACCGCCGAAACTCTTCATGTGTTCATCTCTAATCCAAGAGTCATGCTTTCCAGGGTTGTTGGAGCGTAAGATTTTCTTGTGTTCCTCGATATATGGGGCTGCCAAGATAGAATTCTGTAGAACGGTGTAATGTGCTTCGGTGTAAGAATGTCCGTCTCTACATATTATTGATTTCCTTCCTAGAGTACCCTTTCCACTGAGTCTCCCCTCATACCGCGATTGAGGAAGACCAATCGGCTTAAGGTCAGGAACAAAGTCAACACAAAATTCAATGACCTCCTCTGTTCCATAGCCCTTGGAGATGCTTCCTTCTGGCCTAGCACGGTTACGAACATATTTCTTTAAGATTCCCATGAACCTCTCAAAGGGAAACATATTGTGTAGAAATACAGGACCGAGAATGGAAATCTCTTCGACTAGGTGAAGCAGCAGGTGCGTCATAATATTGAAAAAGGATGGTGGGAACACCAACTCAAAACTGACAAGACATTGGACCACATCATTCTATAACCGTGGTAGATCTTCAGGATTGATTATCTTCTGAGAGATTGCATTGAGAAATGCACATAGCTTCACAATGGGTACTCGAACATTATCTGGTAGAAGCCCCCTCAATGCAATCGGAAGCATTTGCGTCATAATCACGTGGCAGTCATGAGACTTTAGGTTTTGGAACTTTTTTCTGCCATATTTATTATCCCCTTTATATTCGACGAGAAGCCAGACGGGACCTTAATACTGCTTAGGCATTCAAAAAATATTTCCTTCTCTTGTTTGGTAAGAGCGTAGCTGGCATGACCTTGAAACCATTCTGGATGCAGGCCATCTGGGTCTTCCATACGTTGATGGTCCTTTCGTGCTTTCGGTGTATCTTTTGTCTGCCCATACACGCCCAAGAAGCCTAGCACGTTCACGCAAAGATTCTTCGTCACATGCATCACATCGATTGCAGAGCGGACCTCTAAGAATTTCCAATATGGTAGCTCCTAAAATATAGATTTCTTCTTCCACATGGGTGCGTGTCCTTCAGCGTCTTTCGGAACAGATTTTCCTCCAGGACCCTTTCCAAAGGTTACCAGTTGATCCAAATCTTTGACCATATCAAATATATCAGCACCAGTACGCTCCTTAGGCTTCGTCTGGTGACATGCCAGACTGTTGAAATGCTTGCCTTTCTTTCTTAAGGGATGCTTGGCCAAAAGAAATCGACGATGCTCATTGTATACATTCTTCTTACAATGTTCCAAATATATACTTGCAGTCTCATCTAAACAGTGTGTGCATGCATTGTATCCCTTGTTTGACTGTCCTGAAAGGTTACTAAGAGCAGGCCAATCATTGATTGTTACGAAAAGCAATGCTCGGAGGTTAAATTCTTCCTGCTTGTGCTCATCCCACACGCGTATCCGGGGTTCGTGCCACAACTGTAAAAGTTCTTCCACTAATGGCCTTAGGTACACATCAATGTCGTTGCCGGGTTGCTTCGGACCTTGTATCAAGACTGGCATCATAATGAACTTCCACTTCATGCACAACCAAGGAGGAAGGTTATAGATGCATAGAGTCACGGGCCAGGTGCTGTGACTGGAGCTCTACTCCCCAAAGGGATTCATGCCATCTGTACTTAGACCAAACCTTAAACTCGTTGCGTCATCTGCAAAGTCCGGGTACTTTCTATCGATTTTTCTCCATTGCGACCCATCAGCGGGGTGTCTCAACATCCCGTCTGACTTACGTTCCTCTTTATGCCATCGCAACAACTTGGCGTGCTCTTTGTTTCTGAATAAGCGTTTCAACCGTGGTATTATAGGAGCATACCACATCACCTTCGCAGGAACCCTCTTCCGGGGGGGGCTCGCCCTCAACGTCACTAGGGTCATCTCGTCTAATCTTATACCGAAGTGAAGTGCATACCGGGCGTGCATCTAAATTCTCATACTCCTCACCGCGGTAGAGGATGCAGTCATTAGGGCATGCATGTATCTTCTGAACCTCTAAACCTAGAGGGCAGACAACCTTTTTTGCTTCGTATGTACTGGCGGGTAATACGTTATCTTTTGGAAGCATATTCTTCATCATTTTCAGCAACTTTTCAAATGAGGAGTCAGGTATAGCACACTCAGCCTTCCATCGCAGCAATTCCAGTGTGCTGCCCAGCTTTTTCAGAAATTTTTCGCAATTTGGGTACAACAACTTTTTGTGATCCTCTAGCATGTGATTGAACTTCTCCCTATCCTTTTCAGTTTCACAATCTCTTCGTGCATCAGCAATGGTCCGACCAAGATCATCAGCGGGTTCATCATGTGTCTCTTCTTCATCCTCCCCTTCAGCATCCCCCATGGAAGTATCTCCGTACTCAGGGAAACCATGATAGTTGTCATCCTCCTCCTCTTCTTCATTGTCTTCCATTATAACCCCTCTCTCTCCGTGCTTGGTCCAACAATTATAACTGGACATGAAGCCGGACTTCAACAGGTGGCTGTGAAGGGTTTTTGAGTCAGAGTAATCCTTCTGATTCCTACATCCATTACATGGACAGAATACAAAACCATTGTGCTTGTTTGCATCAGCAACACGGATGAATTCATGCACGCCATTAATGAACTCGCCAGAGCGTCGGTCAGTACCGTACATCCATTCCCCGACCATCTGCATTATAGTAAAAGTATATCAAAAACCATTACACAATATGATAAAATTATTACAAGTTATATTGGGAGCTTCTAGAGCACTAATTTTGAATTTTGAAAAATTTACATGCACCAATTTGTGAATTGGAGAAAACAATCAACATGATAAATGTGGAGTTTTTTATTATTGTTCCATCAGTGAAAACCTCATTCCATTCTAAGCTCTAAAACTCTAAAATTACACATTTCAATTTTCAGTAACTATGTGCCTAATCAAAAATTGTTACACATATATATCAAAATCCTTCTAGCTACTTCTAGAGCATGCATGCATTTGATCCATATCTCTATACTTCTAGAGCATTATATAGAGCTAAAGTAGCAATAAGAGATGAAAGAATGAAGTTCTAACCTTTTAAAGCTTTGGATTTAGGTGTTGCAAACTAAATCTTGACAAATCTTGAGAAAAAAAATGGCATGAACTCTCTTGCTTTCTTTGAGAAAAATGGCCACCATATGCTTTAGGGCAGCTGGCCAGGGAGCTGTATATATAGTAATGGACAATTAGTCCCGGGCCGTGATACGACCCGGGACTAATAGTCCACGAAAAATGGCCACCATATGCTCCAGGTTATTAGTCTCGGGCCGTATTACGGGCCGGGACAAATACTCTGGTCCGGCCCGGGACTAATGAGTATGTCCATTTCTAGCCGTTGGGGGCCTCACGGACCGGGACTAGTGTTAGCACTAGTCGCGGTTCGTGATGGGCCGGGACTGCTGGGCTTCGAGTGATCGAACAGAAGATGGTTTTTCCAGTATTTCAGCCTCCACCGATGACTTGTGTCTACCTTGATGCTCACATTTTTGTACTATGGTTGTTAGGCAACTCTTGCTCGTCCAGCGACTGCCAACGGAGAAGAGCTGTCTCATTTTAAGGTAAAACAAGGTGTGTCACCTTATTTTTAATGTTTTTTTGGTTTTCTCCGAAATTTTGGATTTGCGTATCTAACATCGTTTGATATTTTGTTCTTAGAACTTGAAGATGAACGACATCGTTTGGATGCTGAACTCTTCGACAGGCTCATTGCAAGTATATTACGCGAGCTAGTCTTTGCTCTCGGTACGTTGCCTCGCTTCTGTTCTATTTAAACTATATTTTCTCGCTTTTCTGTGATGCCTTTTCTGTGCAGTGCTCATACTAACTTCTCTTTTTATGCTCTCTAGGGTTGCCTGCTTTTGTTGATGCTAAAGATCATGGACAGAACAAGGCGGATGAGATCATCGCCGACATCTTGTGTGACCCGCTTTTCGAGCACGCTTCTCCTCGTGGTACGTTTCCTTACAAGATCCAAAACCATATGGTACGCCGCTTCACCACTATTTGGTTTCCTTACAAGACCCCTTTTAAATGAAGTCATTTGACGTTTGTATGTTGCTCTCTTTTTCTACGATTTTTAGATTCTTCTTCTGGACGAGGTAAATTCTAGGACCCACGACGCACGTTGGACGATGCCAGGGCATAAGACATCTTATATTTTGATTGAAACAGAGGAAGATGTAGGCTTGGATGCATGACTATACTCCATGTCATTAAACGATTTGCCTAAAGACGAGCTGAATACCGAGATCCCAGGGCGTCCCATGTACAAGACGTGCTTTTGGAAAGTTGAGGGTGGAAATGAGGACGCGTCCTCATGCATCTTGTGATCTATGTCAAGAATTCGGGTGATAACAATTTGATTCGGCTGCCCCCTTTCAATGTCAATTTTCCTAACAGGTAGGAAATACCCGGCCGTCAATGA
Source organism: Avena sativa (assembly GCA_916181665.1). NCBI lineage: Eukaryota > Viridiplantae > Streptophyta > Magnoliopsida > Poales > Poaceae > Avena > Avena sativa. Next base: position 88,960,750 of record OV702285.1, on the reverse strand, counting down.
GGCCTACGCTATTTTGGAGTAGCTGGTGAAGGAGGACGCAGAGCAGAGGCTGGCGGGACAGGATTTCATGTGTACTTTTATAAGTCGCCGAGTTAGCGTTCTTCATCTTTTCTCTCACAATATTTGTTTCATGAGTGGTCGCTTTGACCCGACCCGCCATTCAACTTATGATCTTGACAAGGCACAAGTCGCCAGGCGGGTCAACTCCATTTTCAAGTTGACGATGTGGTTTGAGTTTCACCTCGTGCCTTGGGTAAGCTTCCGAATCATAAACTTGGTTCATTTTCCTGAGTCAATTTCCATTTGGATTGACTCGGATTATCTGCTCTTTGCAGAATTTCTCTCATCAGGAAGATGACAACGCCAACCTGGCTCTTGCCTGGGAGGACGTCCGGACAACTCTGACTCGGAGGACTTCATGCCCATCTCTCATGCCGGCGCCGAACCATCTCCGGGTAAGACTCATACTCGCGAGCCTCTAAGGGAGTTGCCAGACGATAATGATAATTGTCAAGTTATGGAGGTACTTGATCCCAGGCCAATATCCTTAGATTATCCTCTTGGTTCTGCACCTATTAATGTAGCCGGTCAGGTGCATGATGATGCGCCTCTCGTTGTTGGAGGCCGGGTCAAATGGAAGAAGCGCGGTGCAGCTGGGGCGGCCGAGGTTGAGCCGGCTAAGACCTCCAAGAAACGCAAAGTTTCTAAGAGAGTCTACCGCACACCCGTCATTGCCGGGTAACTTCCCTTGTTCCAATATCCATCCTCTGTATTTCTTGTTTCTCTCTTTCTTATTTTGATCTCATATATTTATATTTTCTCTATTTCTCAGATCCGCCATGAATGCCCCTCAGTCAGCAAGTTGCATTGCATCCAAGATTCCTTGTCCTTCTTCTCCACCTCTGGACGACACTCGTGTTTCGAGTCTGGTCCGGGTCACTTCTTCTGCGCCGGATATTACTGTATCCTGGCCTAAAGAGGGTAGCAGGGTGCAGGGAGAGGAGGAGACAAAAGACAAAACCTCGGCCCCTTAGAAAGAGAAAAGATTCGGCGCTAGCAGCACCGACGCCTGGCCAGTTAATGTTGATACTCCCTTGACCCAGCAGAAGAAGAAACTGCCTCAGCCAACACAGATAGTTCCGTCACTGTAGAATAAAACAAGTCAGACAGATCCCCTGATGACCCACAAATATAGGGGATCGCAACAGTCTTCGCGGGTAGTATTACCCAATTTATTGATTCGACACAAGGGGAGCCAAAGAATACTTGCAAGCCTTAACAACTGAGTTGTCAGTTCAGCTGCACCTGGAAATAGTTCTTGCTCACAAAGGTTTAGCATTAGCAACAGTTTGTAGTAGCAACAGTGAAACAGTAGCAATAGTAACAGTAATAGTAAATAGTGGGATTCGAGTGCGATAGGCATAGGGATGGATGGACGGGCGTTGCATGGACGAGTATAAACATGTAACTTTAAGATCTAGGGCATTGCAGATAAATAATAACAAGCATCCAAGTACTAAACAATCCTAGGCATGTGCTCCATATATAGTCATACGTGCTCACAATGAGAACTTGCACAACATCTTCTGTCCAGCCAGCCCGTGGCAGCGGGGCCTCTAGGGAACTACTGGCAATTAAGGTGCTCCTTTTAATATAGCACCGGAGCAAAGCATTAACACCCCGTCAACACATGTGATCCTCACACCACAGCCACCCCCTCCGGTTATCCCAATTATTGTCACTTGGGGCCTTTGGATCCGGACAATGATATGTATACACAACTTGCAGATAAAACCACAAACAATACTATCATAATGATTCAATAATAAGTTCAGATCTTAGATCATGGCACTCGGGCCCTAGTGACAAGCATTAAGCATAACAAGTTGCAACAAAGTAAAATAGCACTAATAGAGACACTAAGCACTATGCCCTAACAATCTTAATAGATTAGATGATAGAACTCATCCAATCCTTACCATCCCCAAGCCTACAGTGGGGGATTAATCACTCATGGATGAGGGAAACATGGATGGTTGATGGAGATGCGTTGGTGATGATGATGGCGATGACCCTCTCCAAATTCCCCGTCCCAACAGGGTGGAGTTGATGTATCCGAATCTTGGTTTCTGGTGGCGGCGACGTAGCGGAATTCTTTCTGGAAAACTATCGAACTCCCCTCGGTTTTTAGGTCGAGAGGCAACTTATAGGCGCAGAGGGAGGCTACACCCCCTAGGAACGGCCAGTGGTTGTAACTACCTCGGTGAATTACGCTCCTAGTTACAAGCCTGGATGAGCGGAAATGGTTAAAATAGTACGGTGGGGCCCAAATGCCACTCACAGGTAGACCTTTCGGCCGTCCCAACCATTTCCAAACATCGGGACAAGAACGGGCGGCGTAATCGGCAGGCGAAGGGATCAACTACATACACAAATGAGTATGTATGCAAGCCACCATACAACAGTACATCAGAGCCATTCCATCTAAAAAGAAAGGAAATATAGCAACGCCATACGGCAAGATTCAAATGTCCTAGATAGATATAATAGTTTAGGATATCTCCTCATACATCAAACATCAGAGTATCAGGCGGAAGCGGCAAACAAGATCCGAGTACGGATAAGAAGCAAATCGGCATAAGATGCCCATTAAATAAGCACATCCCGCCCACAGATCTCACGGATCCCCGTTGCCGGAATCTCTACACCGAACGATCGTTGCCCACATCATCCGCCTCCTCCACCCAGTGTCCATCTTGTGAGTGTACCTGCCCATCTGAATCAAACAATTTATCGTGTGAGACCCTAGGGGTACTCAGCAAGTCTTTATGCCTCTAAAGGGGACACAACCCGGGGTGACGCAATTGCAGCAAAAGATAAACCCTAACAGTTCTATAGATACTCGCTAACCATCCACCTAACCAATGATAGACGGATGTCCGTGAATTAATGACAACAGTTATAACAGTAATATCAACAGATCCATCCTCCTCCTCGCTTACCAACGAGGAAGCGGACGAACAACCCCCCATCCATTGGCAGTTTTATTATCCATTCCATGAGTGTTGCACTATTTACTAGTCAGTTACTTAGTCAAATTAAAAGCGGTACTTTAGTTATGCTTGTCTATGATCGAGAAACTGTGCTCCAAGTCGTCCATAACCGCGGACACGGCTTTCAGAAAGTTTTACCCTACAGGGGTGCACAAATAGCAACACACACTCGATCAACCTCGGAAAAACCAAATCAAAACCCAACGAGGCCTTCACGACAAAGCAATCACAGGATTCAGAAATATTTCAGGGGGCCACCCCATTGAGTACACCCGCAACGAAGTTAGCTGACCCCGAGACGGACTCAAGGTTTGCGTGGACGGCTGTAAACGACTGGGAACCCGAAAGTGTGACTGGGCTTGTCGATACCGCGAAATCGTGTCCCGATCCTAAACAGTACAGGTGCTCCTCGCACAATCGTAAATCAAGCAGTAAAGCATGGCATAAGTACAGGATAGTAAATAAAACCTCAAACTAGTTTGTGGCCCCAAGAAATAAGAATGAATCAAGCTCTGGCTCAGGGGGGTCCCATAAGCCTCCCGTATGTGGATAGCGCGAATATTCAAGGAACAGGAATCAAGTACTCGGGGTCCTACGGGACACAAGTGAGCAGGAAAAACCAAATAGCAGATATTGCTCACCGGTGCCACTTTCATTAGTTATCCCATTACTACTCAGGTTAAGTTGTATAGGTACCTCGTTATCCATCTGACACTCACATACCCTACACATGCTGTTCTACGACTCGCATGGCTCAAACAACTCCTGTAGTAATGGCTCATGGGATGGAGGAACAAGCTTCGGTGGGGTTTAAAAGTAAAGGCTATGCAATACTTGGGATTCAATTTAATGCAATCGCGACTCAATGATGCAAGAATAAGATAGAGGCAATAGGTACTATATGTATGCAAGCATGTGGTAGTGCTTGCCTGGCAGCTCAGTTGAAGCGAGAGACGGATCTGGGTAGTGCTCCTGGGTTTCTTGATATATCCCCTGCTCAGCGTCTATTCGAAGAAGAACCAAACAAACAAGGGCCAACATAAATAAAGTGCACAAGCATAAGAATAAAATGCGACAAGCAAACAATCATGCCATGATGAATGATGCACAATTTGCATGGCATGGGTGAGGTGTAGATTACAAGAAATAAACATTTTATTAAGTTTTGGTCACATTTTATACCCAAATAAGTTGCTGTACTCTTTATATTTATATGATGCATGCTGCAAAACAGAACAAAGCATGCATAAACAGAAAGGTCTTGTCGAGCTAATCAATTTAGACATATCATTTGTCGAATTCGGAGTTACAGATTTAAAGTTATAAAATATTTAAGAAAAGGCATTTATTAGCATTTAATATTTCGAAATTTTATTTTTCCATAAATTATTTTGGATAGCATTTTAATGATCCTTGCATTTTTCTGATCTCAAAACATATATTATATGTTGTATTTAGGTTTAGCAATTACAATATATTCATTATAGGTATTTATGTCGTTTGGCTAAAAATGGATTAAGAGATATGAAATTTGCAGGTTTTAGTACTTAGAAAGGAAAAAATAGTTTGTGAACTTATAGAGTGAACGAAAGAGAAAACCAGTGGCTTGCGTTCTACATATTATATGGTTGGTTTTTTTTTTTATTTTTTTTTATTTGACCGGACAAATTAAACGAGACAAACCCAGATTTAAAATTTTAGAAGCCCAAAACAAAAGTGTACAGTAAAAGATAAAAGCTTGGAGGAGAGAAAAACATGGACGATTTTATAGATAAGCCTCGGCCAGAGCACTCGACGCACGATTTAGCGCAAAACTGTACTAAACGCTCCCAACCTGACTGATGTCAACTGGCCGAGCAAGCGGGCACACAGGTGAAACAAACGTGATGTGCGAACCAGGCTGAAAGGAACTAGGATGTGAGGGAAGCGTGTACTCCTGTAGGTGCAGCAACTGCAGAAAAAGAAAACATGGAAGAGTGCATGTGTGTGCAACAAGAACAGCTGGAACGTTTTAGACAGAGTGCTGAATCAACGCAGCCGTGCTGTAAAGCAAGAATGTAAGCAGGCAGGTGATCAAAACTTTTTGCAAAATCAGCCATGTTGAAAAGGTACATGCGTGTGACTGAAGTCGGCTGAATAAAACATTGAAGAGAGTGCGTGAACAACGCACGCACAGTCTCAACAGAACACCGGGGTGAGTTAACTGAATTTCTGAATGTGTCCGACAGTGTTCAACAGGGATCAAGTTTCAGAGAAACAAAACAAAGTGTAAAACGGTGGATTCAATCGACCATGGGTGAACCTGGGTCTCCTGGATTGGAGGTCAGGGTAAATGCCACTAAATTACCAATCGATTTGAGTTAGTATGGAAGGTTAAGAATTTAAGAACACATACGGGTCGGTGTTAACTGACGTACTGACGGGGACATGCACTGCATAACTGAATTTCATTCAAGCGTGGCGAGGGGACGTGCGCAGCGATAGAAATCCCTCCATGGCGGACTCGATTTTGGGCCGGAGGGGACGTGGGAAGGACAGAGAGGGGACGTGGGTCTCACCTCGACCGATTCCCACCGGATTTGGGGTCGAAGGCGGGCGGCAGCTCCGGGTAGAAGGACGGAGCAGAGAGGCTTCAGGTGCCGTCGGGAAGAAGACGTAGTCGACGCTCCTAGTGGCTTTGACTTCCCTGCTGTCACGGGCTCGTCGTGGACGAGGTCTGCAGTTCCTCTCCTACGACTGGCTGCTCCGGCTGGCTACTGGGATGGCAGAGCGTAGGCGCGCATGGCGGCGGCCCTGGTGGCATACGGTGGGAACAGAGGAGGAAGGGGGGATGGGGAGAGCTAGGGTTCAAGGGGCCTCGATCTGGGGATGGATAAGAAGGGCAGGTGGTGACGCGGCTGACGGGAGACGACGGCCACCTGCTTCCTTCCGTTTACCTGCAGAGAGAAGGGGGGGGTCGAGAGGAAGACGGTGAACAGGACGGCGTCGGGGAGCGAAGGGGTACCAGGCCGTGGAGGAAGGTGGGCCGGAGGAGGGAATTGCACTGGCAGGCTGCTGCTCTCTCTTGGGCTGCTGCGGCTGGGCCCAAGGTGGGCTGCTGCTGCTCCTCTCTCACTATTTTTCTTTATGCTCTAGATACTATTTATTTGTTGTTGTTTGTTTGTTTAAAATCCAAACAAGTTACTAATTCAAAACCTTTTGAATTTTGTAGGAGCATTGGAAGGAGGTTTAGGGAAACAAGTTAGATGAGAGGGGACAAGATTAAGAGGGGAGATGATGCCCACATACATACTAGGTGTATGTGCCATTTTGGCATTTTACAAGATTAGTGGCTTGAGGGTTTTAGAAAGAATAAAATCATTTGTTAAATATGGAACCCTAGCAATGAGTTCCCACATTGTAGGAAACAAAATATAGATAGGTAAAAGAGGTGGAGATATTTGTGATAGCAACTACACAACCAAGACAAAACAAATGCAAGCTAGATATGATGCTCAAATGCAAGGTGACATGATGACATGAGCATGATATAATTATGATGCAACAATTATATATTTGAAGTAGCCATTATATCACTAAACCAAGTAGCATTACAGTTGTTAGACAAATGGGATGCTACAGTGGTGGGCTCGCGCCTGGCAGGGGTGTGGGCCCCCAGGCCTTTTCTCCGTCTCGTCTTCTGGCTCCATGGATCTTCTGGTGAAATAGGATTTTTGGCATATTTTCCGGAATTTTTCCTGATAGTTGATTTTTTGCACAAAAACTAGACACCAAGGTAATTCTGTTGAAAACAGCGTCAGTCCGTGTTAGTTGTATCCAAATCACACAAGTTTAGAGGAGAAACAATAGCAAAGTGTTCGAGAAAGTAGATACGTTTTGGAAGTATCACCCCCTAGTTTAGCAGAAACAGGAAACTCCGCCCTCGAAGCAGTCGAGCTAGAAACCATCTTACTCGGCTCAGCTGGGTCAGCCGCAACCCGTAGCGCGTAGACAACAGACTCTTAGTTTTAGTAAGATGCCGTCTCAGCTACAGCCATAGCAGCAAAGAAAAACAACAACATCCACAGCTGTGCCCAAAACCGGGTCTGCTGCGGTTACTAAAGAAGACCGCGACTACTTCTGGGCCAGTTATCAACGACAGACGGCTTTCCCTTCATGTCAGCCCAGCTGCAGCCAGAAGTAGTAGTGCCTCATCCGCTAAAGGAAAAGTTCTTGTTTTTACCCGAACGCTCAGTGGCCAAATTCTTGGTTCTACCGAGCAATATGATATGAACTAGAACGACGCCAACAACTATGAAGTTACTTCTGGCAATCCTCATGCACAAGCGCAACAAGGAACGGCTGTTGGTCCTCATACTATGGCCGAGTTAATGAACTCGGCTATAACCATGATGATAGGTGCTGACAAATTTAATGAGGTATGCACGATTCAATCTTTTATATTCTGAGTGCACACATATATCTTCTAGTCCCCGAGGTTACGGCCGAGTGAAGTATTCACTCGGTCGTAAGCTCAGAGAACGAATCATAACTCACTGGCTGTTTGTCGAGTATCATAGTTGTATCTATATAATCTCTTTGGTAGAACTCAAATCCTCATTTGCCGGGGTTTAAGTCGAGTTTTACTCGGCTTAAGATTCATATGCTCGCATTCTCATTTCTCCTTGTCTTTTGCAGATTTCCTCTAACACTCATACAAAAAAATTCCAAATCATGCTTCTGAAGTACAGGAAACTCTCTGCCAAATACAAGGACCTGCAGGCCGAGATGAAGGGCAAAGGTATATCCTCATGAATGCTTGGTTTTGTCTCCTTTCGACTGTTTGTCGGGTTAACCCTTTATTATTTATTCCTTACCGTGGACGGGTGTACCGCGCGCCGCCATACCACGTGTCACTGGACGGTGGACCGCGTGCAAGACATGGGCCTGCCGACAGCGTGCGCGAGCTTGACCGCGGTCTGTGAGAGGCGTACGAGGGACGACTGTGCTCCGCACCTATCGGGTGCCTGGGTCCACGTAGAGCCGATGTGGCGTTGTGGGCCTATGGAGGCTGTAGAGTCTCGCGGTTGTGGGGCCTGCTGAGAGCCGACGTGGCGCTGTGAGCCCATGCCAGCCGCGGTTCCTCGCGGACATGGGCCCTGTACATGGTCGTCCTGCCGCCGTCAGCCTACTATAGGCGCTCCTTCTCGCGGACGCGGGCCCTGTTCAGATACGAGGTGCCATCTTAGATTTGCCGAGAGCCAACGGGGTATTGTGACCCTATGACGGCTGCAGACTCTTACGATCGTGGGGCCTGCTGAGAGCCGACGTGGCGTTGTGAACCCATGGCGGACGCGGTTCCTCACGGACATGGGCCCCACACATGTCCGCCGTGGCGCCTTTGGCCCAGTACTAGTGCACCTTCTCGTGGGCCCTATTTAGATACGACGTGATGCCTTAGATCTTTACCGTCTGTCAGCGTAGACCGTAGACGACACGGGTTTGTGTGGGAGACAACCTGGCATCATAGAGCGTAGAAGTACGTATGGGCATCCGCACTTTCTCGCATCCAGATCATGACTATGGGGCCCGTCCACGTCTGAACTGGCACCATTATCCCACGCAGGCTGCGGTTTATCGTGGCGGATAGCGCTGCTGGTACTATAGACTACCGTAGGTGCGAATCTGCCTATGCTTCTATCACATCATATGTGTGGTGCGCTATTTTACGCGAAGCCATGCTGCTCTGTCGTTCACGACTCTTCTTCATGCTCCTTGCATGCTGTGTAGGCTTTGTGCGTCGTTATTTCGTTCTTTTCTTATTCTTGCTCTAGCTTCTGTACGACGCTCTCCTCGCGGAACTACTTATTCTTCTGTGTGCTCTTCTCCGTGCTCTAGCTTCTAGACGCTTCTCTCCTCTCTAGAGATAATTCCTCTTCGGTCTTCATGAAGATCGGTATACCCTCCTTGCGTATGGGTCGCGCCTTCCTCTTTTTCTTTTTCTATACTTAGTCCAGTCTTTCTGCTTCTGCAGGGATCTATCTTTCTATTCTCTACCATAAAGCGATTTCTCGTGGTAGGTAAGCTTCACATTTTCTTTGTTTTATGTGTTATTTTGTTTTTAAGCATTATAAGCTTCATGTTTTCATTCGCTTGCATGTTTTTCTCTCTACCGTCAATGCTTCCAAAACATGATACATGTATTTCGTGATCTGTTTTATTTGTTATTTTAGCCTCTAACGACGAGTTGTGTCTTCCTTGATGCTCACATTTTTTTACTACAGTTGTTCGGCAACTCTTGCTCGTCCAGCGACTGCCAACGGAGAAGAGCTGTCTCATTTTCGGGTAAAACAAGGTATGTCACCTTATTTTTAATGTTTTCTTTTGGTTTTCTCCGAAATTTTGGATTTGCGTATCTAACGTCGTTTGATTTTTTGTTCTTAGAACTTGAAGATGAACGACATCGTTTGGACGCTATTGCGTCTGAACTCTACTTCTTCGACGGGCTCATTGCCAGTATATTACGCGAGCTAGTCTTTTCTCTCGGTACGTTGCCTCGCTTCTGTTCTATTTAAACTATATTTTCTCGCTTTTCTGTGATGACTTTTCTGTGCAGTGATCATACTAACTTATCTTTTTATGCTCTCTAGAGTAGCCTGATTTTGTTGATGCTAAAGATCATGGACAGAACGAGGCGGATGAGATCATCGCCGACATCTTGTGTGACCTGCTTCGAGCACGCTTCTCCTCATGGTACATTCTCTCGCATGTTTTCTATTCGATTATGCTTTTCCCCTCATTCTTTCCAATTTTATATACTTTGTACGCCTAATAACTTTTCTTTGTATGTTGTCTAGGGTCTTCTGTTCAAGCCGTTCGTGTTGTATCCGACGATGCTAGGAAGCCGTTAATGCCTCGAGAGACCTGTCCACGTCAGACTTCTGATGTATGGCAATGTTCACTTGCTATCGTCTTTAGCCTAACAACTGAGGAATAACTGCAGGCCATCCACAGGGAACATGGTACGCCGCTTCACCACTATTTGGTTTTCTTACAAGACCCTTTTAAATGAAGTCATTTGACGTTTGTATGTTGCTCTCTTTTTCTACGATTTTTAGATTCTTCTTCTGGACGAGGTAAATTCTAGGACCCACGACGCACGTTGGACGATGCCAGGGCATAAGACATCTTATATTTTGAAACAGAGGAAGATGTAGGCTTGGATGCATGACTATACTCCATGTCATTAAACGATTTGCCTAAAGACGAGCTGAATACCGAGATCCCAGGGCGTCGCACGTACAAGACGTGCTTTTGGAAAGTTGAGGGTGGAAATGAGGACGCGTACTCATGCATCTTGTGATCTTTGTCAAGAATTCGGGTGATGACGATTTGATTCGGCTGCCCCCTTTCAATGTCAATTTTCCTAACAGGTAGGAAATACCCGGCCGTCAATGAGGCCTACGCTATTTTGGAGTAGCTTGTGAAGGAGGACGCGGAGCAGAGGCTGGCGGGACAGGATTTCATGTGTACTTTTATAAGTCACCGAGTCAGCGTTCTTCATCTTTTCTCTCACAAGATTTGTTTCATGAGCGGTCGCGTTGACCCGACCCGCCATTCAACTTATGCTCTTGACAAGGCACAAGTCGCCAGGCGGGTCAACTCCATTTTCAAGTTGACGATGTCATTTGACTTTAACCTCGTGCCTTGGGTAAGCTTTCCGAGTCATAAACTTGGTTCATTTTCCTGAGTCAATTTCCATTTGGATTGACTCGGATTATCTGCTCTTTGCAGAATTTCTCTCATCAGGAAGATGACAACGCCAGCCTGGCTCTTGCCTGGGAGGACGACCGGACAACTCTGACTCGGAGGACTTCGTGCCCATCTCTCATGCCGGCGCCGAACCATCTCCGGGTAAGGCTCATACTCGCAAGCCTCTAAGGGAGTTGCCAGACGATAATGATAATTGTCAAGTTATGGAGGTCCTTGATCCCAGGCCAATATCCTTAGATTATCCTCTTGGTTCTGCACCTATTAATGTAGCCGGTCAGGTGCATGATGACGGGCCTCTCGTTGTTGGAGGCCAGGTCAAATGGAAGAAGCGCGGTCCAGCTGGGGCGGCCGAGGTTGAGCCGGCTAAGACCTCCAAGGAACTCAAAGTTTCTAAGAGAGTCTACCGCACACCCCTCATTGCCAGGTAACTTCCCTTGTTCCAATATTCAACCTCTGTATTTCTTGTTTCTCTCTTTATTATTTTGATCTCATATATTTATATTTTCTCTGTTTCTCAGATCCGCCATGAATGCCCCTCAGTCAGCAAGTTGCATTGCATCCAAGATTCCTCGTCCTCCTTCTCCACCTCTGGACGACACTCGTGTTTCGAGTCTGGTCCGGGTCACTTCTTCTGCGCCGGATATTACAGTATCCTGGCCTAAAGAGGGTACCATGGTGCAGGGAGAGGAGACAAAAGACAAAACCTCGGCCCCTGAGAAAGAGAAAAGACTAGGCGCTAGCAGCACCGACGCCTGGTCAGTTAATGTTGATACTCCCTTGACCCAGCAGAAGAAGAAGAAACTGCCTCAGCCAACACAGATAGTTCCCTCAATGTAGAATAAAACAAGTCAGACAGTTCCCCCTGATGACCCACAAGTATAGGGGATCGCAATAGTCTTCGTGGGTAGTATTACCCAATTTATTGATTCGACACAAGGGGAGACAAAGAATACTTGCAAGCCTTAACAGCTGAGTTGTCAGTTCAGCTGCACCTGGAAATAGTTCTTGCTCACAAAGGTTTATTAGTAGCAACAGTTTGTAGTAGCAACAGTGAAACAGTAGCAATAGTAACAATAACAGTAAACAGTGGGATTCGAGTGCGGTAGGCATAGGGATGGATGGACGGGCGTTGCATGGATGAGTCTAAACATGTAACTTCAAGATCTAAGGCATTGCAGATAAATAATAACAAGCATCCAAGTACTATACATTCCTAGGCATGTGCCCCATATATAGTCATACGTGCTCACAATGAGAACTTGCACAACATCTTCTGTCCAGCCAGCACGTGGTAGCGAGGCCTCTAGGGAACTACTGGAAATTAAGGTGCTCCTTTTAACAGAGCACCGGAGTAAAGCATTAACACTCCGTCAACACATGTGATCCTCACACCACAGCTATCCCCTCCGGTTGTCCCAATTATTGTCAATTTGGGGCCTTTGGATCCGGATAATGATATGTATACATAACTTGCAGATAAGACCACAAACAATACTATCATAATGATTCAATAATAAGTTCAGATCTGAGATCATGGCACTCGGGCCCTAGTGACAAGCATTAAGCACAACAAGTTGCAACAAAGTCAAATAGCACTAATAGAGATACTAGGGACTATGCCCTAACAATCTTATTCGATTACATGATAGAACTCATCCAATCCCTACCATCCCTAAGCCTACATCGGGGGATTACTCACTCATGGATGAGGGAAACATGGATGGTTGATGGAGATGCGTTGGTGATGACGATGGCGATGATCCTCTCCAAATTCCCCGTCCCGGCAGGGTGCCAGAACGGAGTTTCTGGATCCGAATCTTGGTTTCTGGTGACGGCGGCATAGCAGAACTCTTTCTGGAAAACTATCGAACTCCCCTTGGTTTTTAGGTCAAGAGGCAACTTATAGGCGCAGAGGGAGGCTGAGGGGGGGGTGCCTGGGTGGCTGCACCCCCTAGGCGCGACCAGTGGTGGGCCCGCGCCTGGCAGGGGTGTGGGCCCCCCAGGCCCCTTCTCTGTCTCGTCTTCTGGCTCCGTGGATCTTCCGGTGAAATAGGATTTTTGGCATATCTTCCAGTATTTTTCCTAATAGTTGATTTTCTGCACAAAAACTAGACACCAAGGTAATTCTGCTGAAAACAGCGTCAGTCCGTGTTAGTTGTATCCAAATCACACAAGTTTAGAGGAGAAACAATAGCAAAGTGTTCGAGAAAGTAGATACGTTTTGGATGTATCAAATCCCCCAAGCTTAGCTTATTGCTTGTCCTCAAGCAATTCAGTTGAAAAGTGAGTGCGATAAAAGAACTTTCAGGAACACATTTCCTTCACATGATGTATATATTCTCAGCAGAGGAGTAGATGCTTAGACAATTCATAATAAAGAGTATGCAACTAAGTCTACTCAATAGTCATTGCAAGCTATGAAGAGAAACCAACTCAATAATAATAAGTAGCAAGAAACATAAACATAAGCAACATTGCAATGCTCATAATAAGGTATGATAGTGTGGTATCTCGCTTGCCTTTGTTGAAGAGCAAAATATAAATGCCAATGCACCTCTAAAGTTCACATGAAGACTATAAATAAAGATATCAGAGATACAAGCATCAAAATCATGACATAATTAACCAAGTTTTGGAACAAACACAAGAATGACAACTATGCTCTCAAGAAGGTGCTCATAGAGTAAGTGATGACTCAACAAGGTTGTGAAAATGGTTTTGCAAAGTTTGAAAGGCTTCGAAATGCTGAAAGGAAGGTACTCATTAGCTTTGAGCTCTCATTGCCCTATCATAGGCATCTTTTCATATGGTTAAGGTGAAAGTGAGGTCCAATCTGAGTTATATGCTTGACTGACCATAGACTAGAAATCCCAAGTCCCTTGAGTACGAGGGCCGCTCCGCATGCTACTTAACTTTGGTTACATGTAAGTTCTTATCATTGTAAATACATGCATATCATAGAGAACCACCAACGGGGTACCCCTTGCACATGATACAGGAGCGATCCCGTGATCAAAGTGACAAGGCAAGCAGACAATGAGCATCCCAGCGATCTTTTTATTTACTATGTGTACATATTTTTATTGGGGATGCTTCATAAATGCTCGTTATGGTGATGCTGCAAGTTTCCACCATGATTAGGCATGGATTAGGCTTGCGGCCCAGGCGTTTCTCTAACACCATGTATAGACTCCATGAACTCACAAGCTCCCCTTTTATTTCACATCATCGACATCCGCAAACAAAAGAGCAAGGTATCAACTGGATGAGATATCCAAAATGTGTTGAAAGCGTTCCCCGTGGCAGCACGGTTCTGCTATGTCACATCCCAAAATTTTCCAAATTTTGAAATGAGAAAAATAAATAAATAAAATAATTGTTGAAATTCAGGGTGAAAAGAAACTTTTTGTTTCTAAATGGAAACTTAAAAACCCATCTTGATCAAACCTTGAACAAAGTTTAAATCCAAATAAATTTAAATCAAGTGAAATGCATTCTTCATAAATGCATCTTGAAATTTAAACTCTTGGAAAATAAACCAAAACTCTAAAACCCTAATGGGAGAAAATCATTTCCAAGATTTCTCTAAAAATATGGATTTGATCTACATAAAATTGGTCAACCATACATTTTAAAATAATCAAGAATGTTGAATGATAAATATTATAAAACCACAGAAATTGATTTCGTTCAATTTGGAACTTTGGATAAAATCTTATGAATTTAGTAAGATAAAGAAATTAATTTTCCAAAGCTATTAAAGCACCTATCTAAAAATCCATACCAAATGGTAAGCAAGTAATCCTAAAAGGATTTAAAAGGATAAACAAATATTCAATAAAATTAGACAAATTAGAATCACCAAGATTGGATCTATAAATAAAAAGATATGAATTTTATAAGACAAAGGAGGTAATAAATAAATAAGGAGCATTTAAAAGCCAAATTAAAACTTGGCCAAGTCCATAAACAAATGAAATCATCTAAATAAAATTTATGGAATTAAAACCATATTTGATTTCATTGGAATAAAGACAATTGCCCAAATTAAATGATTAATAATCATATAAAAATACTTTAAATAATTAAATGAGAATTATTTAATACCCTATTAACTAAATAAACCTACTCAAAAGGTTTTGTGAAAAATTGGAATTTAAATAAGGGTTTGAAAATTTAAGGAAATCTTCTTTAATAAAGGAAAGTGCCCATTTTAATTAAAATATAAACCATAGTTAAATAAGAGAATTATTCCTAAAATGGTATCTAAAAATACATGTTTAGACAGATTAAAAACTTACAGAAAGTTTGGCAAGGTTTTGAATTCACATGGTTGTTTGAAAGGTTTAAACAAAATCAAAACAGGAAAAATAAAATAGAAAAAGAAAAATGAATCAGAACAAAAAAACAAATGGAAAGGACCCAGCCTAGAAAGCCAGACCCATCTAGCCCAACTAAACCCCCCCGAATCGTTTTTCTCTCACTCACTAACGAACCACAGAGACACTGACCGCTGGCCCCCATCGTCCCTCTCACCATCTCGCTGACGAAATGACCCCACCAGTCAGACCATCTTCCTCACGCGCGCGACGACCACGCCCGGCCGTTTCTTCCGTTGATTGCACGCTTCAATTCGCGGTAATGGCCCAGTGATTAATGCCCGCGACCACGCTTGATTAATAGCCTGATCCCCCTCTCCATTTCCCCCTAGAAGCCACCCACCCTCTGCCACCAGGCCACTCGAATTTTGCTCGAGAACTCCCACTGCTCCGGCGAAGCTTTTCTCCAATTTCGGCTAGCCACCGTCGCCCCTTGCCCTCCAGATCCCACTAGCGCGTTACCCATATCCCCCTGAACCTCCCAGTACCCCCCACTTGCCCGCGCTTAACCCACAGCGTCAGCAACAACGACAACCGAGCGGTGCCTCCGTCTGCTCCAACTTCGGCGACCTCTACTGGTAACATCCGACCACGCCTTCCCCTCTCCTTGACCCTCACGACTTCGTGACTCTCTCGCGCATCTAACTCCGCCACTATTTGGTCTTTCCGTGACTTGTATCCCTGCCATCGACGATGACAGAGTGTGCCCGCCGCCAGGGACATCTCCGGCGAGGAATTGCAGCCACACCCGTGCGCCCCTCCGTCGACAACGACCACCTCGAGCATCAGCAAAGCACGACGAATCTGGTGAGCTTCACCCCACCATCTCTAGCTTCCTACATCACCAGCCACACCCTCGTCTGAGCGTGCCGCCGCCGTTCACCACCGCCAGCACCGCCCGTTCATGGTCAGTCGATTTAGGCCATAGGATTTTGATCGCGTGGCTACGATAGAACATAACCCGAAGGGGTACGAGTGATCATGTGCCGCTCGATCTGTTTAAAATCCAACGCCCCAAGTTGCACGATCCACACGAACCGGTACTGTCCAATAAGAATGTGACACGTAGCCAGACTCTGGTTTTAAAACAAAAATTTGATCTATTAGTGATTAGATTTTGTAAAATTCATAACTTTTGATCCACACGTCCAAATTTTGCAAATTTTATATAAATGGAATCAGAAGAACAAGTAATTTCCAACCATGTACTTTTTTAGTGAATTTCTTCTGGAAAATTGGTTGTATTTGCAGAAACTTGCGTCAGCATAATTTGAGTATAAAATTCATTCTAAAAATATTTTTAGGGTAAAATCTTTGGCAAATGGATTTTTTTGAACCTACTGACCATACAAACCAACTTTTGGTTTTAAAAACATATTTTGAGATGCTAAGGAATAAATCTTTGAATAAAAGCATTTCTAGCCAAATAAAAATATTGATTATGGTTTAAAAATGATTTTTGAGAAAAACCTCTGTAAAATGATTTGATTTAAACTCTCTGACCCTAAACACCAATGACGAGGTTTGATCTCATCAATGCCCATTGTTATGGACTTGAGTTTTGGAGAAGATGGGGATGCTGGAGATCGTGGAACGGTTAGCAAAGAAGCAACACGGGGACACAAAGTTTACCCAGGTTCAGGCCCCCGGAGGGAAAACCCTACTCCTGCTTGTCTGCTCTTGATTAGGGCAGAACCGAAAGTTACAGGGGTGCGTAGATGCAATCTGGCGTGGAGGTGTGTATGCGAAAGTATGAGAGAGAGATCTAGGTCGTGCCCTCCTAGCCTTTATATAGACTTAGGCAGGTCCCTGGCATAGACCTAGTCGGTTACAAGTTCTAGGGTTTTTACCCCTTTGAATTTCCTATCTGCACTAGTCTTGCTCTCCAAGGATCCGAATGCGTCATGGGCCTTGGCCACCCGAAAATCTTCATGGGCCGGCGTACATCTGTCGTGGGCCTTCCTTGGGCTAGACCAGGTATGCTAAGATCACGTACCCGTAGGGTATAACCATGTTAGTAGCCCCCGAGTGATTAGTCGAATCGTAGATTCGGCTGAGGACTCTTCAATCCTTCGGGTGCAACTATGTATTAACAGTATGTGTGTAGGGATTGTTGATACGTGTGCCTGACTCACCCGACGGATCAGGGTCAGTTAACTGTCTTAGGACGAAACAACACGATCTTCCTCAGGTTCGAGTCCCTCAACTCGAACCCGGAACATATGCTGGCGTAATTCGACTCAGGCCGCGGAGGACTTACAGGAGTGGAATTCCAGTGATTTTAACTGATGTACCCAACGCGTCCATCGGGATTTTTCACCGCGCCTGCTGGCACGGGTTTATACTAGCAGAGCGCACTCGCGTGCGTTGCCAGGCCATCAGATGATATCTGTAGGTCTTATCTTTGTGCCGCAGACACAGCATCCGAATGCTTATCACCGCAGAGGTGTTTCGGGTGGCCAAGGAGATCGTTGCTCACTCAGCGTTTTGTTGGGACAGAGTTGCCGAAAAGATTTTGCATGCTGATCCGAAAGATCGCAGTCGAAGAATTCATAGGGTGCGCGACCAGCGTTCCCTATGGGAGTAGCCCCCGAGTGTCTGTTCGAGTCGTAGACTCGAGCGGAGACTTTAGTTCAAACCTTGTTCAGTTGTTAAGTCCGTAGGACACAAAAAATTTCGGATGCTTAAATCCATCCTCCCTATGGGAGTAGCCCCCGAGTCCGTAGTGGAGTCGTAGACTCGACGTAGGACTCGAAGAAATATTTCGTTTTTATTCATCTTTCGGTTGCGCGGCCAGCGCTCCTAATAGGAGTAGCCCCCGAGTATTTAGTCGAATCGTAGATTCGAGTGAGTACTCTTAGATTTGAAGCCGAAGAAATTGTAGTTGTTGCTAATATAGCTTTTGATGACATCAGTGCTGACGATCAATGACCTCAAGCGTCTGCTGCGCCAGAGATGACTTGACTGGACGAACATGGGTCCCACTTGCTGACCTTGAATTGACCGGTCACGCGCGGCGTGGAGATAATTACGGCGTCGCCTCGATTTCCGCGCGTAGTGGGCGGCGTGGTAACGACGGTTCGTTGTGATGCTGACACGTGTATGGCCAGATCTGCCGTTGGCGTTAGGTCTTCTTGATGGACGGTTGCCGTGCGTCGTCTTCGCCGTTATAATCATTGGGGAAAGCTGCAGTTTGTTTTCACCGCATCAATTCTTGTTTTCACTGCCTCCTTGTGCTCTAGCAGTTCTTGCTGCGCGCTGGAATATCCTTCCACATTTCCGTCTTTCCTTCTGCGCTCTCACCGCCGGCGCCGCCGTATCGCGATGGGGAAACCGAAGAAGTCATCATCTGCGGTTGGTACCAGCGCCGCCGGAGGAAATAAAGGCACCACCGCTACCCGTATCACCGACGGTGGTTGGCGGCGATCAGAGACGCGGGAGAGTGACCTCCGCAAGCTTCGCGAGCGGGGCTTGATCCCGCAGGATAGGGAGGCCGTCAGATTCCCCGGCAACAAGGTAATCCCCCGTCCCCCCGCTGGGTATCGAGTTATGTTTCTTGCCTTCGTTATGCGTAGGTTTTCCTTCCCAGTCCACGACTTCCTTCGTGGGCTACTCTTTCTCTATGGCATCCAGCTGCATCATCTTTCGCCCAATTCTCTTCTTCACATTGCTTGTTTCATCACTTCCTGCGAGTGTTGGCTCGGCATCGAGCCGCACTTTGGCCTCTTCTGGAAACTCTATTCCGTGAAAAGGCAATCCGGTTCGGATGGTGTGTATCCCATTGGGGGTTGCATCATCTCCCTCAAGGCCAATATTCTTTTCTTTTCTTTCTATATGTCTGAATCTGTCCAGTACTGGCGGAGGCGATGGTTTTACATTCGCGACTCCACAGTGGCTGGGCAGCATTTTGGTCTTGCTCCTTTCGACTCCTCCCAGATAATCGAGCCGAAAAGGTCCTGGAAAAACCAGATCTTGGATGGCGAGTCAGCGGAGATAGAGGCCCTTTACCGTCGGGTGGAGGATCTCCAGTTGATTCCTGAGAAAGAAGTGAACGGCGTGGATATTATCCGCACGTTTCTTGAGCGTCGGGTGCAGCCCCTCCAGGCTAGGGCGCACCCGATGTTTCTTTATGCTGGGCGCCGTGATCCGACGAGAGTTTCGGCCGAGAAGCGTTCCCAGGGTGATCTTGACAGGGCCCTTCGTACGTTATTGAAGTACAAGGCTGGGGAGGATATCCCGGGGAAGTCGCTGACTCCGCCATTTTCTTCGACGCTGGCCGTTCCACAGGTGTAGATTCGTGCGCATAGCGCTTTTCGTCGACTGCATATTTATTTTCCTTTGTTTGCTAACAAAGTTCCTTCTTTTTTGCAGAGCTTCAAGGTGCCGGGAATGGTGCCACCATTGCCCGAATTATTTCCGGATGCTCCGGATAATGACGTGGTGGATTCCTTGTCCGAGCTGCCGTCGGCGCGATCTCCGGCGGAAGATGCCAACGAGTCGAGCGAGGACCATACTCGCAAACGGTCGCGGAGCTCCAGCGAGTCTTCGGATGCATCGACTCCTCCGACTCCCAGAAATCCTCTGTGCCTTGAGCGTCACAGTGACGGGCATGGAGGCTCTTCTTCCCCTTTTCCTGCCATTCCTGTGCGGGCTGTAGCGCCGCACCCGCCAGCAAAGCGGAAGAAGGAAGAAAAGAAGGAAGAGAAGAAAGAAGAGAAGAAGGGGGAGAAGAGAGTCCGAAGGACTCCTCCTGTCTTTGACCTGAGCTCGCTGGACTCGTAAGTTTCCTTTATACTGCTGTCTTTTGCTGTTGACTTTTGTGCTTGTGCTAATTATTTCGTGTGCAGGCATTCCTCCCACGACTCCTCCAGCGATGGTGCTCGGGAGATGATGGGAGAGTCGAAGTTTGCGTCTCCTCCTCCTCAGATGGTGGCTACCTCTGAGGGTGCTGCGCCGGTCCCTTCTCCGCAGGAAGCTCAGGTGGTTGCGCCTCAGAAGGCTGCGAGCGGGCCTTCGGAGTTGCCATCGGAGCATGTAAGTACTTCTGTTTCCTGCCGCGGGGGGAGCCCCTGAGCGTCTGAAATTTTTTCTTGTCTTGTTCTTTCTTCGAGTCTTCGGGGGGAGCCCCCGAGCGTTTTCGTGTGCGAATTTTGCTTTTGTTCCTTCGTGTGGGGCGCAGCCCCCAAGTCCTTTTCCTTACTGGTAGTTCTTCTTCCTGCAGCCTTTTGTACAGGATGCCAAGCGACTGGTGCAGGAGCACCTGGTGCTGGAGGTCAACCTCCGACAGTTTCAAGGTACCTGTATGCTTTGGTGCTTGTTTCTTTTTGCATTATTGTCTTGCTTTCTGACGCTTGTATGTTTTGAATGCAGAGGAGCATAACACTTCCCTCCGTGAGATTGATGCTCTCAAGAAGATCCTTGGTCAAGCGGAGAAGAAGGCCGAGGACGTCGCTGCTGCGAAAGAGCGCCTTGAGCTCGAGCTGGCCAAGGCAGCCGAAGCTAAGGAGCGTCTGCAGCAGGAGGCTACGAACCGCGATGAGCAGCTTGCCATGGCTGCGACTGCGCGTGAAAGAGAGGTGGCGGGCAAGCTCATGGCTGCTGCCAAGGCTGTTTCAGGTGAGTACCTTATTTTTGCTCCTTTCTTTTTGTTTTCTTGTCTTTCTTCTGTGTTACTTTCTTCATTCCTTCTCTTTTTATCTCAGATGCCGCATGCATCGAGTTTGACCGCGGCGCTCTGGAGCACGGGAGTGCTCTGGATGATGCTACTGCAGCGGTCGAAGATCGCTACAGCACCGTCGTCAACTCCCTTGCCAAGGCGAAGGAGGTCCTTGGCCGCGTCTACAAGGAGCTTGTCCCCAAGGGCGCGACCCTTGATGATGTTGACGCCCTGGCGGAGGCTTTGTCAGCCGAAGCGCCTGCGGCGTACAAGCGCAAGCAGAAGGGCATCGACGCGTCCGTCGGGCTGGCGATGGCCTTGGCGGATGGAGCGGAGCTGGACCTTCCCCATATCACCTCCCGGATGCCGACAACCGCGGATGGATCCAAGGTAGCCTTTGCTACCTATTCTGCTCGCTGCAAGCGATATGGGCCAAAGCTCATTGATCTGCTGTCTGAGTATGCGCTGCTGCAACAGGGGGAGGCCAAGGCGAGGCAATCCGGTTCCGAGGCTACTCAGGGTGCCGCGTCTTAGGCGTTGAAGCTTTAGGATAGTTTGTAATCTTCTTTTGTTTGTAATTATGTTGAGGAACAAAAAATCATTGTGCCACGTAGTGGCCTTTATATGCTTGATGAATTTTGTTGAGTTGTGCTATTCTCCGTCTGAATGTTTATGTCCTTTTCTTTTCTGCTGCTCTAGGTTCCTTCGAGTGCTGATCCCATTGACACCTCGCCCGCAACGCGGCAGCGGCCATCTTTGGATGATTCATCACAACTTGCTTTTCTTCGAGACCATGTTCGTAGTCTTGAGAAGGAGTTGCTTGGGGCGCGTGGCCACGCCGATGTTTGGAAGTCCAAGGCAGATCGTGGTGCAGCCAAGAGGAATACTTGATGGCGGAACTGCTTCGGCTGTCTGAGCAGCTTCAGTGTAAGTTGTTCTTTGTTTCGAGCTGCAGCTCAGTTTTCGGATGCGCCTGCTGGCCTTGTGTCTTATTTTGTGCGAGTGTCGCAGGTGCTAACCTTGCTCCGAGGGAGGAGAAGGAGCGTGTCGCTGTTCGACTCAATTGCTTGACTCAACAAGACATGGAAGCTGGCGGTTTCTTCTGGATGGATCGTGACCGTGCCGTGGCTCTGGCAACGGTGCAGGATCGCGTTCACCAAGTATCGCGGGTGCTTCGCCAAGTGCAGACGTCGCTCTCGTCAGTTCTGCATGTGATGTTTCCCCTGGATGCTGCGCCAACATCCCTGTCCGGCCTTCTGTCTAGATTTCGGAGTGTGACTCGTGTCCAGGAACTGGTGAGGCAGCAGCTCGTCGTAGGGGTGAAGGCTGCGTTGTCCCTTGTTAGGCTGCATCGACCTGATGTAGATCTGTCTGTTGTAGCATCTGGGCCACCTCTTCGACCGGATGGTGGCGAGTGGGATATGCGTCCGCATTATGCGGCTGTAAGGCAGTATGCCGAACAGGTCGTAGATTTGTTTGAGCAGCATGCTCAAGTTATTCTTCAGAATAGGTAGTACCTGTAAAAGAGATAGATGTAAAATTTGTATAATTCGACTGGGCGTGTTGTGCCCTTTGTTATAAAGGTTTGTTTGTTGTGAGCACGTAGTGCTTTGTTTGAGTACGTGTCCTTTTCGTTTGCCTGATGTTGCCAGCTACTCAGGTGTACACGTGTGATCCTCTGTCGATGAAATCGTGAGGTGGGGGGAGCCCCCGAGTGCGTTTGTAGCATAAAGTAAAGTTGCAAATAGCGAAAACGAAATTTTGGGGCGAGACACTTAGCTTTATTTATATCGTAATGGAGGAAGTACATTGTTCGGCTGGATAGCCTTGGCTGAAAAGCCTTATTGAAAGTAAAGGGGTAGGTAGCTATGGGTAGAATCGCCGCAAGTGTGCGATGTTCCATGGGTTGGAGTATGCGACTCCAGACTCCACGTGCTTGAGGCGATAGGCGCCACCTGGGATGACTTCGGTGATAATGTAGGGTCCTTCCCATGGCGACTCGAATTTCTTCGGTCGCTCTTGCTTGAGTCGCAAGACGAGGTCTCCTTCGACGAAGGACCTTGGGCGTAGCCGTCGGCTGTGATAGTTGCGGAGACTCTGCTGGTACACCACTGATCGAGCTGCTGCTACGTCTCTTGCTTCGTCGAGTGTGTCCACGGCATCTTCGAGTGCATCCGTGGATTCGGCTTTGCTGTAAGCGACGACCCGGGGGGCCTGGTGGCGTACTTCGGATGGTAGCACGGCCTCGGCTCCGTGCACCATGAAGAACGGCGTGTAGCCGGTGGAGCTGTTTGGCGTAGTCCGTAGGCTCCACAGGACAGATGGTAGCTCTTTCGTCCAGGCTCCAGCTTTTCGTTCGAGTGGACTCATGAGGCGCTTTTTGATGCCAGCGCCGATTAGGCCGTTGGCCTTTTCCACCTGCCCGTTTGTTTGCGGGTGTGCCACTGAGGCGTACGTGATGTTGATCCCGAGGCCTTCGCAGAAGTCCTGGAATTCCTTGGAGATAAAGTTCGATCCATTGTTAGTGATGATGCTGTGCGGTATGCCGAACCTGTAGACAATGGACTCAAAGAGTTTTACAGCGGTCTTGCCCTTTTGGTTAGTGACCGGCATGGCTTCGACCCACTTGGTGAATTTGTCGAATGCGACTAGGAGGTAAACGTGCCCCCTTTCGAGGACTTTGGCAGTTTGCCGATCATGTCGAGGCCCCATTGAGCAAAGGGCCAGGCTATAGGTATGGGTTTGAGCTCTGACCCGGGTGCGTGCGGTTTATCGGCGAACCGTTGGCACCCGTTGCATCTTCGGACGACGTCCTTTGCATCGCTCATGGCCGTTGGCCAGTAGAATCCGGCTCGTAGAGCTTTGGCGACAAGGGAGCGGCTGCCTGCGTGATGGTCGCAGATGCCCTCGTGGATGTCTTGGAGGATGGATTTCCCATCACCGATGGTGACACACCTTTGTAGTACACCCGTAATACTGCGCTTGTACAGCTCGACATTGATCATGGTGAAGGCTTTTGACCGACGAGATATGCGTCGGGCATCTGTCGGGCTATCAGGCAGTTCTCCATTTATCAAGAACTGGAGGTACGGTCGCGTCCAAGTTTCTTCGACTGCCATGGCCTGCATCAGGTTGACCATAGCAACCTCTGTGTCCAGTTTCTCGGGTCCTTCGTGTCCTTCGGGCAGCGTAGCCCCCGAGTGTTCTGCTTCTTCGGGTGATCCTTTGGGGAATTTCCGCTTGATGGATGACACACAGATCTGTTCGAGGAACACACCCGGTGGCACCTTTGCGCAGGTGGAGCCGATGTTGGCGCGTCTGTCGGCTTCCTTGTTGCTTTCTCTTCCGACGTGCCGAAGCTCGCAGCCGTCGAATTCTCCTTCGAGTGCATTGTAGAGCGCGCGGTACGCGATCATGTTTTCGGCGTGTGCGTTGCACTCGTTCATCGTCTGCTGGATGACGAGGTTGGAGTCACCGTAGATGACCAGGCGCGTTGCGCCGCAGATCTTTGCCATCCTCATGCCGTGGATGAGGGCTTCGTATTCGGCCTCGTTGTTGGAAGCTCGGAATTTCATCCGGAGAACGTACTTCATCTGGTCGCCCTGCGGGGAGGTCAGTATGACCCCGGCTCCTGCTCCAGCTTCACGCTTGGAGCCGTTGAAGTGCATTGTCCATGACTGCGACATGTCTGGGGTGTCTGGCAGCTACATCTCCATCCAATGTACGAGGAAGTCTGGGAGGACTTGAGATTTGATTGCGAGTCGCTTCTCGTAGATGATGTCCAGAGGTGACAGCTCAATGCCCCACAGGGCCATGCGTCCTGTGGCCTCTGGGTTATTCAGGATGCTGTTCAGGGTGCCTCGTTGACGACCATCACCTGGTGCTCCTGGAAGTAATGGCTCAGCCGTCGAGCCGTCATGAACACGCCATAGGTGAGTTTCTGGTAGTGAGGGTATCTCTGCTTTGTTGGCGTCAGTACCTCGCTGAGGTAGTAGATTGGGAGTTGGACCCCGTGGGTCTTGCCTTCTTTGGGTCGTTCGACCACTAGCACGGTGCTGACCACCTGGTGTGTGGCTGCTATGTACAGCAGCAGAGGCTCGCGCTCCTTTGGCGTGACCAGGACGGGCGAGGTGGAGAGAAGCCGTTTGAGGCTTTCGAACGCAACGTCAGCTTCGGGCGTCCAGTCGAATTTATCTGCCTTGCGTAGCAGCTGGTAGAATGGCAGGGCCTTCTCGCCCATGCGGCTGATGAATCTGCTCAACGCCGCTATTCGTCCTGCGAGCTGCTGGACACCCTTGAGGTTTTTCGGCTTATCCATCGCCATGATGGCTCTGATTTTCTTCGGGTACGCCTCGATCCCTCGTTAAGAGATGAAGTACCCAAGCAGCTGACCCGATGGGACGCCGAAGGCGCACTTTTCGGGGTTGAGTTTGATCCTGTAGCGATCGAGGTTGTCGAACGTCTCGCGGAGATCGTCGATAAGTGTCCTTGCCTCCCTGGTTTTGATGACTATGTCGTCGACATATACTTGAACGTTGCGACCGATCTGGTCCTTGAGGCATGCCTGCATGCATCGCTGGTACGTGGCACCTGCGTTCTTTAGCCCAAAGGGCATTGTGTTGTAGCAGAACACTCCGAACGGTGTGATAAACGCCGTTTTCTCCTGATCTTCGACCTTGAGTCGAATCTGGTTGTAGCCTGAGTAGGCATCAAGGAAGGAGAGTTTCTCGCAACCTGCAGTCGAATCGATGATCTGATCGATCCGAGGAAGAGGGAAATGGTCCTTTGGGCAGTGCTTGTTTAGCGACGTAAAATCCACGCACATCCGCAGGATGTCCGTGTCCTTCTTTGGGACCATCACTGTATTTGCAAGCCACTCGCTTTCTTTGATTTCCCTGATGAAGTCTGCAGCGAGTAGTCTGTTGATTTCTTTGCCGATAGCTTCGGCCCGTGGCTCGGACAGTCTCCGGATGGACTGCTTGACGGGCTTGGTGTCTGGAAAGATGTTGAGTGCGTGCTCGGCGAATTCCCTGGGAACTCCTGGCGTGTCCGCAGGACACCAGTCGAAGATTTCCCAGCGCTCACGGAGGAATTCGACGAGCGCGCCTTCCTATGCGGGGCTGAGGTCGTTGGCGATCAGCGCCGTCTTGGAGGCATCCGTCGGATGGACCTGCACCTTCTTTGTGTTGACGGTGGAGTCGAAAGACATGTCAGGTGCGTTTTGTCGTGCGACTGGGGGTGCCCCATTGTCCGTCACCTCGCGGAGCCTTAGGAGCTCCTCCTGCATGCCGAATGACTAGGAGATTCTGTTGAAATCTCTGTCGCATTGGTCCGATCGGGTGAAGCTCCCGTGGATTATGATGACGCCCTTTGGTCCTGGCATCTTGAGTAGCAGGTATGCATAGTGTGGGACAGCCAAGAACCTTGCGAATGCTACACACCCGAGGATGGCGTGGTACTCTGATGGCCAGTCTACCAATTCGAATTCGAGTCGCTCCAGCCGGAAGTTGTCCGGCTTGCCGAAGATGACGTCAAGCCATATTTTGCCCAGGGGAATATGCCCTTCCCTGGAACGATGCCGTGGAACGTTGTGTCTGACTGTTCCAGACTACACTGCGGGATCCGCATTGCTGCTAGAGTGCTTGCGAACATCAGGTTGATGCCGCTGCCGCCGTCCATGAAGACGCGACTCATCTCGAAACCTCCGATCTGCGCCTCCAGCACCAGGGCAGCATGACCTGGGCGAGGGATCTGGCAAGGGTGATCCGAACGACTGAATTTGATGCAGGACTCCGATCCGCTGAGGTACTCAGGGATGGCGGGTGGAGTTGCCACGACCAGGTTGATCTGTCGGGTGATTTTCTTCTGCACCCTGTTCGTGGGGCGCCCCTTCTGGATCATCAGTGCTCCTTTTGGCTGGGGATACCCGTTCCCAACGTTGTTCTGTGCTGGTGCGACTGGTTGGTTCGGGCCTTCTACAGGTGGCGGTGGAGGAGCTCCATGCGCTATTTCACCTGGCGCGGGTGCGTTTCCGAACGCAGGGATTGGGGCTTGCTGCCTCATCTGCACCATGCTTTCGCTGAGCTTCTGGAACTCGCGGCAGTCCTTGAGCATGTGGCTCGCCTTATTTTTGCCATCCTGCTTGTCGATGTAGAAGTGGATGGTGCATGGACCCGAAAGCTTTTCGTATGCTGAGGGTCCGTTATCGCGGTCGCGGCGCTGCCACGACTGCGCTGGGCGTCCCCCATCGCGGAAGTTTCCTCCGCGGTATCCTCCGCTGTTGCGGTTGGCGTCGTTGCGGCGATCGGCGTAGCCGGCCGCGACCATGTCGGGTCCGTCGCGATCGTCGTAGACGCGCGATCTTCTCTTGCTACGGCGCTCTCGCCGTCGACCGTAGTCGTCTTCTTCTTCCCATTGTGCTCGGTGAATGGAATCTTCATCGTCAGCCCACCTATTGGTGATGTCCATGAGGTGGTCGAGTGTTTTGGGCCTAACGTGTCCAAGTTCCTCCTTGAAGTCTTGGCGCTTGACGCCGTCCCTGAAGGCGTCGATGGCCCTCTCTTCGGAGATGTGCACTGCGGAGTTCTTTGTGTTGGACCAACGTAGTATGTACGAGCGAATGGATTCGCCCATTCGTTGAGTGCAGGCTCGCAACTCTTCGATTGAGGCGGGCCTCTTGCTGGTGCCTTTGAGTTTCGGATGAAGCTATAAGCTAGCTCATCCCAGCTTCGGATGGACCCTGAAGATAGGTTGCTAAGCTAGATCCGGGCTGCGCCTGTCAGCTGTAGCTGAAGGCATTGCGTGGCAGTCTCTTTGTTTCCACCGTGCAGTTTGACGGATGATAAGTGGTCGCTGAGCCAAGCCTTTGGGTCTTGAGTGCCGTCGAACTTCGGAGTATCCGAAGGAAGCTTGAAGTTGCACGGCATCTTCGTTCGCCAAACAGATCTGCTGAAGCATCGGGCTCCGCAGAGTTCTCCTTCGTCTTCGTCCATCTCGGACTCAGACGAGCATGCGCGCTTAGCTCGCGCTTTGTCAATTTTGCGCTGCGTGAGCGCGTCTCTGGCGTCGTAGTCGCGGTTGCGGTGGCGCGAACTCTTCTTCCTTCGAGGAAGGTCATGGTCTTCTTCTTCGGATGAAGGGGTTGGGCTGCGGTCGAACCTGACCGGAGCTTTCTTCTTCGGCTCCGTGGGAGCTTCCTGGTGGAGCGCAGCTCCGACGAGTCCGAGTCCGGTGCGTGCGGACTTGTGCATGGCCCTCTTCGGGTCTCCCTCTGGAGGTGGGTGAGCTGCGAGGTACGCAGTGGCTGCCATGATTGCAGCCTGCGGCATTTTCGGGATGACGTTGCCGTCGACATCCATCTCCATGAAGGATGTGTGGAGGGTTCGGGTCACCTCCCGGCGCTCCTGGGGGTCCATGTTCTCCACCCGAGAGCGGTGCTTGTTGCCTTGGTTGGCGTTCAAGCTGGAGCTGATGCCCATGGCGGAGAGCGCAGCTCGTCGCGCGCTGGACTCTGAGGCTGCTTGCTTGCGTTTGTCAAGCACCTCCTGCATCTTGACCTGCTTCTTGTGCTCCTCGATCAGGAGCAGGTGGTAGGCCATCAGCAGATCCCGGGAGGAGTCTGCAGGCAGTACGATGTTGCCCTCCATGGCGTTGCGGGCCTGGGACCATCCCTCTTTTCTAAGGAGGATGACATGGCTGTTGTTTTCCCCTTCGGGTGGGGGGGACTGGCTTCTTCTATTCCCGCCGTTTCGTTCTGGCGGGTTAGGTGGCGGGTTGGGCGGCGGGTTGGGTGTTTGCTGATCCACGTCGCCCTGGATGACTACGGCGCATTGGTAGCGCTCGTAGATTGGTCCTCTGCTGTCGCAGCTTTCAGATCCGGAACCGTAGGTCCCTGCATCCGATGGCGGATCGCATAGATCGGAGTTGCAGCTGCTGCTGTCGTAGGAATCATCTGTTGATGATGTTGTGCGTAGCACGGGGTGTGGGGTCCATGAAGCGGGCCTGATTGATGGTAGGGGCACCCGCTCAGGGAGGCGGAGGGTGCCGGTGTGCCCTACCTGGAAGTAGAAGCTCCCGAACAGGATTTCGAGTCCGTCGCCTACGGGCTCGAAGTCCTTCATGGTGGCCGGTGAGTGGGCAGTGAAGTCGAAAGCGCCGAAGAGGAGGTGACTCTCCGTCGCCGCAGAGTTGTAGATCGATCGGGTTGGGACCGTCATGACCGCACAATCAGCGTCCCCAGTCCCCACGGTCGGCGCCAATTGACGAGGTTTGATCTCATCAATGCCCATTGTTATGGACTTGGGTTTTGGAGAAGATGGGGATGCTGGAGATCATGGAACGGTTAGCAAACAAGCAACACGGGGACACAAAGTTTATCCAGGTTCAGGCCCCCGGAGGGAAAACCCTACTCCTGCTTGTCTGCTCTTGATTACGGCGGAACCGAAAGTTACAGGGGTGCGCAGATGCAATCTGGCATGGAGGTGTGTATGCGAAAGTATGAGAGAGAGATCTAGGTCATGCCCTCCTAGCCTTTATATAGACTCAGGCAGGTCCCGGGCATAGACCTAGTCGGTTACAAGTTCTAGGGTTTTTACCCCTTTGAATTTCCTATCTGCACTAGTCTTGCTCTCCAAGGATCCGAAGGCGTCATGGGCCTTGGCCACCCGAAAACTTCATGGGCCGGCGTACATCTGCCGTGGGCCTTCCTTGGGCTGGACCAGGTATGCTAAGATCACGTACCCGTAGGGTATAACCATGTCAACCAAGTTTTAGGATTTAAAAATATATTTGATGGACTGTAGAAAATTATTACTTTGTTTAAAGGCTTTTCTAATGAAATAAAATGTTGTTTGAATTAAAAATGGTTTATAGATAAAACCTTTTGCAAATGGTTTTAATAATAAACACTTGACCATAAAGCACTAACATTTGTGTTAAAAAAATGTATTTGTCAAACACTAGAAAATATTACTTTGGTTTGAACCATTTCTAGCAAAACAAAAATGACTTAAAATGTCCATTTTCACTAACTTAATATCAAATAGTTTTGCCACTTCTATAAATGACCAATATGTGTTTTAAAATGTTTATAACCTATTAGAAACCACTTTTCCAAATAAAACAATCTTTGGCATGCTTGCATGCATTGCTTTGTTTTTATTATTCTATGTGATGAATTGCTTGAATGGTAGATTGAAGTTGTGCCTTGATTGAATTGTAGTGAAATTTGAAGAGTGTCTATTGCAAGATCAAGGAGTAAACTTATATTCTCTACCAAAGAGGCAAGTGATGCTTCATACTTTTTTCCTATTATTTCCACTATGCATTAGTGATATTTTTAAGTAGGACTTGGATGGAATTTTTTCTAAGTATAAACTATGCCATGGGAAATCCTAGTAGATGAAACCCTGGTAGAATTATACTAAGTTAATATTCCTACTACTATCATGCTTAGCTTAGCTAGTAGAAAACAAGGATGGATTATATTCATGCTATGGAATATTTCTAAGTCAAGGACTTATGTTTTGTTTAATAAAACAACTAAGTGAATGAATCACCTGGATGGAATGGAAAGAAAGGTTTGTGTTGAGTGGTTACACAAGTCCAGTATACTGGGGAAAACTTGGGCATCACCAGGTCCAATATACTGGGGAAGACTTGGTATCTCACTTGTGAAATGCCACCCAGGAACAAAGAGATTTGAGATGTCAAATGTTGAGAAGCTTCAAGTGCAGCCACTTGGCATTATGGGCTCTGCCTGGATCATATAGGTTGCAATAACTTAGCCAAATGGACAGTTGGTGGTAGGGGATGATAGGTGGAACGCGTCCATTCTGGTCTAAAGGAAGGCTTCTGAAAGATCTTGTCTTGGTGAAACCAAGTCTTGTGGGGAAAGTGCACCACCTCTACAGAGTGTAAAAACTAAGTACTTAGTCGTGTCCCCGGTAATGGACAACTTGAGCATCAAGACATGGAAGCTATCAAGAATCTCCTCATCCCAATTTTCTAAGTTAAAACTTGTGGTTGAACAAGGGTTTATGGATCACCAATTTCTATTGGGAGATGCCTTTGGTGATTTTGCCAAACAAAAATTAGTGTTTTCAACTGATATAAAAAATCTATTTTGAGCAAAGCAAGCCTAAGCTCCACTTAGCCAAATGCATATAGATGATAGTTACCACTATACTACCATAGTATCACTTGCCAATACAATTCAAATGTATTGACCCTTGTGGCTGTAACTTATTATGTTGCAGGTTTGTTTGATGTTAGTAAAGTGTGTTGATTAGGATTACAAGTCTACAACCAACATGATTGCATGTGGCACTTTGAAGATGAAGGACTCCATGCTATAGTTATTTCTGCTGCATTGTAATGAGATAGCCAAATGAGCTATGTAAGATGTAATGAATTATTTTATTCCTGGTTATAAAGTTGTATTATGACCTTTTTTTCTTGATATTACATCTTAACTGTGGATGCTAGCTATTGATCCAGGGACTAGCATTGTAAACATAGGTACCTCTACCTTATTAAAGGTTGGGACCTCTACATGCTAACTCCCAGCATATAATTTGCAAACATATAACTTTCATGGACAGGTCACGATGGTTCAGGATTATTAAGCGCAAGGAATAAAGTGTGCCATCAAGTTCGTGAGAGCTTTACTAACTAACTTTCTCAAAACAGACAAACATTTTATTTTGGAAGAAAACAAGGCATATAGAAAATGCACTGAAATAGCAAATGATGCTAATAGGTAGGTATGGTGGACACTGTTGGCAATATTGGTTTTGGGAGTTGGAAGCACAGGTAGAGTTCATACTCAGTGCAAGTGAAGGCTAGCAATAGAGAGGGAGCGACAAACGAGAGAGCAATAACTGTCATAATCATGCTTGCAAAAAACATGACTAATTATGGCATGAAAGTGATACAAGAGCTCCGAGGTAAAATAAATCACCAAGGCTTGCTAACTATTGTTTAGTCATATGCATGAGTGAGCATGTGCCAAGTCGATTCACATGAAACTTTCAGAGGAGTATACCACAATGTCATACCAAAGTATGAATAAAACAATGCAAGCAAACATTCATATGACATGCTACAAACTATTAGCGAGCTGTAGCTAATAACAAGCAAGCAAGAACTACTAAGCATCCATAATGATATACACCTTACACAAACAGGCTAAGCATGCTCACAATGATGAGTATACGTACAAAAATGAAACAAATAGAGTTCGTTATCAACCTCTTACCACTCCTCAAGTTGTCTTAATCTTCATTATTGCCCTTCACTTGTGTGACTTGAATAATAACATGAAACCAAACTTCACTGAGGATGGCTGAACCCTGTAAAGAACTCACAAAACCAAAGAAGAAGAACAAATATTTTTGGTATTTCAAAAAAAAATTTAAAGAAAGCAAACAAAGCAAAAACAAAAAAAAACAAAAGCAAACCAAACAAAGCAAAGCAAAATATTTTTGGATTTTTCTTTTAAGGCAAACCAAACCAAAGAAACAAACCAAGAGAAACAACAAAAATATTTTTGGTATTTTTGTGTTATTGAGAAAGAAGCAACAAGAACCAAAAAGAAAGCGAAACAATGGATATACAAAGAACCGACCGAACATGATATATATATATATATATATGAGTGTGATGTCGGTATACCTCCTCCCAGCTTAGGCTTTTGGCCTAAGTGGGGCTCAATCCCATGGTGTCCAAGAAGATGCACCTCCGTAGTATGTCGAGGAAGCCCCCTTGTCCTGGTATGAGCTCGAGGCCTCCCCTGTGTAATACACAGAGGGGTCGTATGATGGTGCTTCCTCCTGATAGTACCCGTGGAAGTTAAGAGAGCACAGCTTGTCATCCATATCCCCCTTTGAGCGTGACAAAGGTCCCTGAGAAATACTGAACAAAGTGGTTTGGGGTAGAGGGATCTATCTCTCTTCCCCGTCAATAAATAGCATCCTATAAACCAAGTTCTCAAGTGTAGATCAATTGGTGACAAAGTGGTGCGCCTTCATGGAAGCAAGATCAAGCCTCTGAGGAGCCAAAACTGTATCATGTGGATCAACAACAATGTTCAAGGCGGCAACAACACGAGTAGCAATAATTCCCCCATAAATGGGTCCCTTAGCAGCTAAGCGACGAGCAATGAGAGAACCAAGATTATACTTAACTTAATTGTTGAGCGCAGCAGCTAAGAAGGCTAATTGATAGTTGGAAATATTACTAGTGTTCTCCCTACCAAGAACACTGGTGGCAAGATAGTAGGCAAAGTACCTGATGGCTAGGAGTTTAATATTCTTTATCTTTCCTCGTTGAGCTCTGCGGTCATCATCATTGGTTATTCCTCGGTAAAGCTC
The DNA here is from genome assembly GCA_916181665.1 of Avena sativa. Taxonomy (NCBI): domain Eukaryota; kingdom Viridiplantae; phylum Streptophyta; class Magnoliopsida; order Poales; family Poaceae; genus Avena; species Avena sativa. The sequence goes on along the minus strand of OV702285.1, from coordinate 88,927,539 downwards.
CAACAAATCAGCGGGTTGAGCTGGAATCTTCTTTGCTGACCTAGCTGTACCAAGTCCTAGGACCTTACAAAATTGCTTCAAAGTCATACAATAAGCCCTACCATAAATTTTGAAAGACACATCTGGCTTGAACACGCTATTAGTAAAATAAAAGATCTCCACAAATGTTTTAGTGAGCATAGCATATTGCGCGCTCTCATCCTGCATGTAACTTGTTAGTCCAGCCCTCCGAACCAAGGTCATAAAATCATCAAGAATTCTAGCAGCCCACAAGAAAGTTTGGCAAGGAAAGGTCGAGGGATGCGCATCCCCCTCATCTCCCTCGTCACCAAACCGCGGAGTAATGAGATCTTCATTGTATGAGGGTCTAGAACTGGTGGATGATCTTGGAAGCCTTGCCCTTTTAGGTGCATCACTCTCAAATATTTCACCAAATGTGTGGTTGTCGATGACTTTTCTTTATTTATGAAATTTTTAGACAAACATCAAACCAAGTGATTTCCAAGTTGATAAATGATGAGCAACTACTATAGGAACTTGCTAGAGGGCTACACATGCATCAAAATAAAGTTTCTAAGCATAGAACAAGCATGCAAGCTCAAACAACCTGACACCTATAGTTGCAAAATACTCAAGATACAATCTACCAATCACAAATCTAATTGGACAAGTGGAGGAGGCACATACCAAGGAGCAATCCCTCCAAAAATCAGCACTTGAGATGGGCTGAACAAGGAGATCGAAAATCGCGAGAAAGAAAAGCAAGAACTCGAGCTAGAGAAAGTTTTCCAGTGTTTTTTGGGAGAGAGAAAGAAGGTGGCTTTGAGGAGGCAACCTGGAGGGGCCCAGGTGGGTCAGACCCCCCAAGCGCCACCCCTATGTAGGCCGCGCCTACCATGGGTGTGGTGGCCTGGGGTGGCCCCCTGGGTCACTCCAGGTGTCCCTCTGCCCCTTTTTCAAGGAAAAAATGATTTTGAATTTTCTGGGATTTTTCGGGAAACTTTATTTTTGGCCAATTTTCAGTGTATGAAAATTGATTTTCTCGCAGAAACAGTTTTTTCAGAAGAAGCAAAAGAAAACAAAAACCAAACTACAGCAGCTCTAAGACACTCTAACAAGCAAACAACTAACAAAACCAAAGCTAGCAAAAGAAAGGCAAAATCTAGGAAGGATAAAAGTAAAAGAAAGCAAGTATAACCACCGTGAAAACATTATTTTGTTCATTAAAAATCCTTTTATTAACAAGGTTGATGAAGTCTTGTTACCAAAACAATCTTATATGAAACAAAACTTTGTAATCCACAAGGTGATTATGTTACCTCATACTTGATAGCAATGGTACCAATCATAATAGTTTCAAAGTTTTCTTGTGGAATGGGACAATATATTTCTCCAACCTTGATGCTCTCAATATTTTCGATGGAATTCAGGCAATATCTCTTAGCAAGCTTCTTGGTGAAATAGACAGTATGTTCTTTATCATTAATATTGAATGTTACTTTTCCTTGATTACAATTGATGACAGCACCTGCAGTATTAAGAAAAGGTCTCCCAAGAATAATAGACATATTATCATCTTCAGGCATTTCAAGCACAACACAATCAATTAAAACCTTGCAATTATGAGCCACTTGAACAGGAACATCCTCACATATACCAACAGGAATAGTAGTTGACTTATCAGCCATTTGCAAAGATATATCAGTTGGTATCAATTTTTCTAGCTGGAGTCTCATATAGAGAGAAAAAGGCATAACACTAACTCCAGCTCCCAAATCACATAAAGCAGTTCCAACATAATTGTTCTTAATGGAGCAAGGAATATTTGGTATACCTAGATCACCAAGTTTCTTTTGAACCTTACCATTGAAGGAGTAATTAGCAAGCAAAGTAGAAATCTCCTCATTAGGAATCTTCCTTTTATTAGAGACAATATCCTTCATATACTTTGAATAAGGAGGCAATTTAATAGCATCAGTCAAAGGAATTTGCAAAAATAAAGGTCTCATCCACTCACAAAACTTGTTGTGGTGTTCTTCCTCCTTTGACTTGTGTTTCTTACCTGGAAAAGGCATAGGTTTCTGAACCCAAGGTTCTCTCTCTTTACCATGTTTATTAGCAATAAAATCTTCCTTTGTGTACCTAGTGTTCTTATTGTGCTTATCAGGTTCTTCCTCAACTTCCTCCTTATTAGGAGCATCATTTTTATCATTACCACTCTCAGTTTCAGTATCAGAGACAGATATACTATTAGGATCTACAGCAGGTTCAAGTGATTCCTCAACTATTCTATGTTTCTTTTTCTTCCTTTTACGAGGACTAGCACTACTCTCACCTTGTTGAGAATCCTGCTCAATTCTTTTAGGGTGTCCTTCAGGATATAAAGGATCTTGATTAGCTATACCACTCCTAGTTCTAATTCCATAAGCATGTTTATCTCCTGAAGCATTAACTAACATATCCTTTTGTACCTTAGCAAGTTGATCAAGTTGATTTTGAACCATTTGAAAGTTTTTACAAAGCATTTTAATATCATTAGAAGTTCTTTCCACAATATCTTTCAACTCATTGATAGCTCTAGAGTTTTTCAATAAATGATTTTGAACTTGTTTATTAAAATGACCTTGTTTAACAATAAAAATGTCAAGTTCCTCTAAACATTGATCAGGAGGCTTACCATAAGGAATATCACCTTCATAAAATTGTTGGAGAGAGTGTACCTCAATAGTAGATGAGTGGGGAATTGGCTTACATAATTCTTCTATAGGAGGTAGATTCTTCACATCTTCATCTCTAATACCTTTCTCCTTTAGACATTTCTTAGCTTCCTTCATCACTTCATCATTTAATGCAATTACTCCCCTCTTCTTTGTTGTTGGTGTTGTAACTGGTCCAGGCATAACTGGTTCAGGAGTAATAGGCTCAGGTGTATTCAGCTTAGTTGAAGTCCAATCATCATAATTCTTGCTTATGTTAGTCATTAATTCTTCAGCATCTATAGGAGTTCTTTTCCTGAAAACACAATCAGCAAAGCTATCTAGGTATGTCCTAGAATCATCAGTTAGTCCATTATAATAAATATCAAGAAGCTCATTCTTAGGTAATGGACATCCAGGATATGCATGAATCAAGGCACAGAACCTTGTCCATGACTCAAGCAATTTATCTTCTTCTCCCTGTTTAAAATCAAAAAGTCTCTGCAAAGCAGCATGTCTAGCACTAGGAGAAAATATTTCTGGAAGAAAGAAGCAATCAAACAATCAGGGCTAATAATGGAACCAATAGGCAATCTATTAAACCAAGCCCTAGCTTCTCCTTTTAGTGAAAAAGGGAAGATCTTAGTAACAAAGTACTTGCGCATCTTAAAATCATCATAGAATAAAGCACTCATTGTAGAAATCTCATTCATATGAGCCACATCATTCTTATTTTCAGTCCCATAGAAAGGTTCTTTCTCAACAATATCTAAATAAGAGAAATCAAGAGAGAAATCATAATCTTGATCTTTAATATCTATGTCATAAGTGGCAAACTTAGGATCAGAGGACAACTTAGGCATAATAGTACGTCTAGCAAGGAGACTCTTAATAGCAGTATTACCATGTGTGTTTCAGCACTCTTCAACAAAATCATCAGTAAACTCAATGTAGCCATCATTAATATCATAACTCTCACTAGACTTAGGTGAGCTAACAGGTGTAACAGTGTCTTCACTAGGAGTTTCAGTATTTCCTAGACTAGCCATAGTAGCATAGTAGAAGTAACATCATGAGTATCAAAAGCAGTTTCAGACTCAGCAGTAGTAGCAGTGTGTGCAGCATGAGTATGCGGTGGTGGTGTAACAAGCTTAATTATAACAGACGGTGAATCAAGAGCAACAAAGGTGTTTAGGACTATACCTCTTCTTGTAGTGGATGGTAAAATAGGGAACTTTCCATCACGAGACTTCCCCATGATGAAAGGAGTAGCAGTGAACAATAATAGATCCAAGTGAACTTACTAATAAATCTATGCTCCTCGGCAACGGCGCCAGAAAATAGTCTTGATGACCCACAAGTGTAGGGGGTCGCAACAATCTTCGCGGGTAGTATTACCGGGTTTATTGATTCGACACAAGGGGAGCCAAAGAATACTTGCAAGCCTTAACAACTGAGTTGTCAGTTCAGCTGCACCTGTAAATAGTTCTTGCTCACAAAGGTTTATCAGTAGCAACAGTTTGTAGTAGCAACAGTGAAACAGTAGCAATAGTAACAGTAACAGTAACAGTAACAGTAAATAGTGGGATTCGAGTGCGGTAGGCATAGGGATGGATGGACAGGCGTTGCATGGACGAGTCTAAACATGTAACTTCAAGATCTAGGGCATTGCAGATAAATAATAACAAGCATCCAAGTACTAAACAATCCTAGGCATGTGCTCCATATATAGTCATACGTGCTCACAATGAGAACTTGCACAACATCTTCTGTCCAGCCAGCCCGTGGCAGCGGGGCCTCTAGGGAACTACTAGCAATTAAGGTGCTCCTTTTAATAGAGCACCGGAGCAAAGCATTAACACTCCGTCAACACATTTGATCCTCACACCACAGCCATCCCCTCCGGTTGTCCCAATTATTGTCACTTTGGGGCCTTTGGATTCGGACAATGATATGTGTACACAACTTGCAGATAAGACCACAAACAATACTATCGTAATGATTCAATAATAAGTTCCGACCTGAGATCATGGCACTCGGGCCCTAGTGACAAGCATTAAGCATAACAAGTTGCAACAAAGTCAAATAGCACTAATAGAGATACTAGGCACTATGCCCTAACAATCTTATTGGATTACATGATAGAACTCATCCAATCCCTACCATCCCCAAGCCTACAACGGGGGATTACTCACTCATGGATGAGGGAAACATGGATGGTTGATGGAGATGCGTTGGTGATGACGATGGCGATGATCCTCTCCAAATTCCCCGTCCCAGCAGGGTGCCAGAATGGAGTTGATGTATCCGAATCTTGGTTTCTGGTGGCGGCGGCGTAGCGGAATTCTTTCTGGAAAACTATCGAACTCCCCTCGGTTTTTAGGTCGAGAGGCAACTTATAGGCGCAGAGGGAGGCTGAGGGGGTGCCTGGGGTGGCTGCACGCCCCTAGGCACGACCAGTGGTGGGCCCGCGCCTGGCAGGGGTGTGGGCCCCCAGGCCCCTTCTCCGTCTCGTTTTCTGGCTCCGTGGATCTTCTGGTGAAATAGGATTTTTGGCATATTTTCCGGGATTTTTCCAAATAGTTGATTTTCTGCACAAAAACTAGACACCAAGGTAATTCTGCCGAAAACAGCGTCAGTCTGTGTTAGTTGTATCCAAATCACACACGTTTAGAGGAGAAACAATAGCAAAGTGTTCGAGAAAGTAGATACATTTTGGATGTATCACCCCCTTGTTTAGCAGAAACAGGAAACTCCGCACCCGAAGCAGCCAAGCTAGAAACCGCCTTACTTGGCTTAGCTAGGGTAGCCGCAACCCGTAGCGCGTAGACAACAGACTCTTAGTTTTAGTAAGATGTCGTCTCAGCTGCAGCCATAGAAGTAAAAAAAAAGAACAACATCCACAGTTGTGCCCAAAACCGGGTCTGTTGTGGATTTACTAAAGAAGACCGCTACTGCTTCTGGGCCAGTTATCAGCGACAGGCGACTTTCCCTTCATGTCAGCCCAGCTGCAGCCAGAAGTAGTAGTGCCTCATCCGCCAAAGGAAAAGTTCTTGTTTTGACTCGAACGCTCAGCGGTCAAATTCTTGGTTCTACCGAGCAATATGCTATGAACTGTAACTATGCCAACAACTATGCAGTTACTTCTGGCAATCCTCATGCACAAGCGCAACAAGGAATGGCTGTTGGTCCTCATACTATGGCCGATTTAATGAACTTGGCTATAACCATGATGATAGGTGCTGACAAAGTTAATGAGGACGATTCACTCTTTTATGTTCCGAGTGCACACATATATCTCCTAGTCCCCGAGGTTACGGCTGAGTGAAGTATTCACTCGGTCGTAAGCTCAGAGAACGAATCATAACTCACTGGCTGTTTGTTGAGTATCATAGTTGTATCTATATAATCTCTTTGGTAGAACTCAAATCCTCATTTGCCAGGGTTTAAGTCGCGTTTTACTCGGCTTAAGATTCATATGCTCGCATTCTCATTTCTCCTTGTCTTTTGCAGATTTCCTCTAACGCTCATACAAGGTGAGTTCTTGCTTTTTTTGTTTTGCTTTCTGACATTCCATCATAACTCGGTCATTTTATGACATTTTCTTGTTTTCTCCAGAGAATTTCCTTCAAGCCACCATGTTAGCAATCAAATCCATTGAGAAGACCAGATCCAAAGTGGGTGAGTCTATCTCTTCTTCCGCCGAGTATACCATTGACGAGCATCTGGTTTCCCTTTTCGCTCACACCAAGACGATGAAATCTTACGGGGTGGATCTCATCAAATCCGGCATTCGCATTTTCAAACGTTGTGGCCCAAGGAGAATACCCCAAAGAAGATTATAGAGCTGGCTGAGCGACTGATGCTTGCCGAGGAAAGGCTTGATCAGTGGCATGAGTCAGCTGGCCGAGTTGCCACTGACAAGACTCTAACCTTTGTGCTCCCCTGGTACGAGACCATCAATCTCGACGTCTAGAATATGCGAGAGGGTGCCAAATGGACCATAGATCCGGAGCTCATCAAGCAATGCCAAGAAAGAGCTTACACCTTCTTGCAATATGCAGATGTGCATGCTTGGCACGATGTTTCAAGTTTCTTATACGTGGTGGAGGAGGTTGAAGAGGAGCTTTGAGAAGAAGAACATGCAGGTGATGAGGGCGCCGAGAAAGACGAACCTGCAACCACTGATACGTATATCCCGGCTGCCGAAACTCCTACTCCGGGATCAGGCCCTACCGACTCAACTTCTAGCCTCGTAGCCTCTTAGGCTTAAAAACTTTAATTTTGTTAAATCCCTAGTATGCCGGGTGCAGATGTAAGATATAATGCAGTTACTTTTGATGTCCTTTTGCACTATCAAAACTTTTAAGTGGGGTCTTAACGCCGAATCAATTTTTGGCAAGTCCCCGAGTTTCTTTTCTTGTTCGCCTAATTTCATAACCTTGGATCATGTCTACCTTTTTGGCGTTCGACGTATGAGTCTCAAGGTCATAAGAATTAAGTTAACTCGAAACTTTGAAATTTGACATAAAGTCATTCGACATAAAATCCGGCATGTCATGCAATGTCTTAGTCACAAAAGATAAATGTCGGCTCGCTTATTTTTCCTTTCCATAGTCGTTTTTCATGTTTATTCACCTCTTGTCTTTTGCTCTTGCTTGCCATGAAGCCGGGTTTTGGACAGCAGCTAAGTCGAAGAGTTGACCCTTGATGTTTATTCATTACTAATCTGAAATTAGGATAGGAGAACAAAGCCAGCCGGCATAAAAAATGAAAGTAATAATAGACAATGCTACGATGAGGGAGTCCCCAAGTCAGTTTTTGGGCTCCAGCATTTTCATTGATAGCTCATAGCAGACATACATGTCCGACATATGAGAGTTTAGAGATACATACATTGTTCCCCTAGGTATAGAAAGGGCGAAGCAATGCGACATTCCATGGCCTCTTGGTTTCCTCACCTAACCTGTCCGCCTTGTTCTTTTGTGGAGCTTGAGAATCTATCAGATAATATGCATCATTGTGCAGAGTCTTGCTTACGATAAATGGTCTTTCTCATGGGGGTGATAATTTGTGCATTCCAGCAGTGTGTTGCACTAATCTGAGCACTAAATCCCCTTCCTTGAACACATAAGGGTGTATTTTCCAGCTATGATAGCGTTAAAGACTTTGCTGGTATATCGCAGATCTGGACAATGCCAATTATCTTTTCTCCTCGAGTAAGTCAACATCATTCTCCCGGGCTTCTTTTACCTCGGCCTCAGTGTTTTGTGTAATTCTTGGCAAGTCATGCTCTATGTCGAATGGTAATACAACTTCTACCCCATATATGAGGAAAAATGGAGTGTATCCCGTTGAACGATTCAGAGTGGTTCTCAAACTCCATAGCACTAAGGGTAGTTCACCTATCCAGTAACCAGGTGTTCTCTAGAGTGGTTCTATTAGTCGAGGTTTAGTACGAGCTCATTTGCTCTTTAAACTTGCCCATTTAATTCTGGGTGAGCGACTGATGGTACATCGAGTCTTATTTGTTTGTCCATACAGAATCGAGCGAATTCTCCCTCGGCAAAGTTTGTGCCATTGTCTGTTATTATGCTATGTGGATAGCCATATATTAGGATTATATCCTTTAAGAATGTTATGGTTGTTTTCCATCACATTTCTTGATAGGCTTTACTTCTATCCATTAGGTAAATTTGTCTACCATGACCAATATATGAGTCATATTTCCTCATGCGGATTTGAATGGTCCCACCATGTCCAAGCAGCACACAACAAATGGCCAAGTGATAGGTATAGTTTTGAGCTCAGATACTGGCGTATGTATCTTACTCGAATACCTTTGGAAGCCATTGTATTTCTTCACTATGTCTTCTGCTTCTTGCAGTTCACTGGGCCAGTAAAACCCATGTCTAAATTCTTTGGCCACTAAGGCGCTGGATGAGGCCCTTGGTGAATATCCATGAGTATTTCTTGACCTTGCTCTGAGCTAACACAACATTGTAGCACACTGGTTACACTCCTTTTGTATAGCTCAGGATTGATGATAGTGTAAGCTTTTTCCCTCCTCTGTATTCGCCTGGCCGAGGTTTCATCACTCGACAAGGTACCATCTTTCAAGGTTTCAAATACTGTCCATGCCCAAGTTGGTATAACAGGAGCTGGGAAAACCTCTTCATTAACTTGCATTGGCTCAACCGACATTGCCTCTGCCGACATATTTTGACCAGCCCCGGGTTTGATTCGGTAGTCCCCGGCTTACTCGGATCTACCCCCACATCTGTATCCATTGGTATCACATCAAGATCTTGAGTTGCCAGGATAAAAATTGACTCGGAATGAGGTGACGGCTTGATTGAGGGTCTCCTGAGATGTTCCAATGCTATACGGGGCGGGATTTGATGGGGATATGATGATCGGGGTATCCACGAAGGTAGGAAGCGAGTGGCCCAAGACAATGTAGAGTGGTCCAGCAATGATGGCGACTCTAAAGGAGGCTTCAAAGAAGACTGGCGACTAGACGCAAAGGCCCAAGACCGTAGGTAGGAACAGTCGGATTAGGTCAACCTCCCAAAACCCTTACTGGTTCGATTGAGATTCTGTAAAACCCTAGAGAGGCACCCATATGTAAGACTCCCTAGGGTTCCCTTTGCATTCACGAGATATTAGCTACCCCATCCTTGCGACTCGCTGCCTATACGCCGAGTTTTCCCAACCTGTAATCTCACTCGCCATCAATACAAACAAGCAGAAAGTAGGTCTTTACCCTACGGGGGGACGAACTTGGGTAAACCCTGTATCTTGCCCAATCTCGATCCACGGATGGCGACTCGCTCTTGCCCTACTTTGATTCAATCGCTACCCCTGGTAGCGACTGCCATGGCCATTCCCACGACAGTGGCGCCCACCGTGGGGCTTGGTGAGTCAAGCCTTAGATTTGCGGCGAGACCCTTCACTCCAAATCGCCGACCCATCGCTACCGTCCGCGTGATTGCCATCGAAGGATCTCCCCAGATCCCGCCAAGTAACTACGTGCCAACTTCGTGTCCAGACATGCACACCAACTTCTTTGTCGGTTTCACCGACGCCATCGATCTTGCGGATCCCGCTGGAACCGCCACCGGCGTCGGATCACCTCTGTGCGATCCACTATCGGAGGGGCAAATCCAATCGATTACCCTCCTTGCATCCAAGTACGACTCGGAGGAGGATGGCTCGGCCCAGACCAACTCCACCTTCTGCGATAACGCCGATTAGGCGATGTTAACACCGACTGCGGAATGCGCCGTCCCCACGGCAAAAGCTAGCGCCATCACAAAGGTCCCTAATGCCAGAGATTACGAAGACGACTCGATACTCCAACTCCTCGCCTATGACTCGGGGTCAGAGTCTCCAGATGAGATCCACCTTGCTGCCATCACGCCATCTACATGGCGAATAGAAACAAGCCTTCAATGGACCCCTTCACCACCCCCTCCTGCCAACCGTGAATGTTTATGAGATCGAGCAGCACCGATTAGCCCTGAATGAGGCCAGGAAGAAAGAGAAAACCAAGCACGAAAAATTTCGCGTCGAACAAGAGACCGTGCAGCAAATCTCGGCCTACCACTAGCAACGAGTGGCGCGACGACTCCAGCTCTCCATTTCGGGCGAGGTCCACGACAGTGCAATACCCGGAGAAGGTAGTCGCCCACCAGATGGGTCGACTGCACGTGGATCTCCACCTCCATGTGCCCCCTCCAGAACAGCCACGAATAGAAGTCGCGCCATGGAAGTACGACACCAATGGCCTCCCCCTCTACTCGTCTCCGATGGACAACATCATCGCGAGACATGCGGCAGTCGCCAACCTGAACCCTACGGGTACCGACGTGATCCAAATCAAATATGCGCAAGCCCTATTGGCTGAAGTCATCGAACAGCAAAACACAGGCTGTGATTCGGCGGGTCGGGTCTACTCCAGATCCACCAATAGCAGGGTGGCATCGTCAAACCACCTAGGCAAACGGGCGATGACCAATACAAATAACTGTCTGCCCCCTGCATCGATACAAATACAACCAACAGCCGCCAACCCCCTCTCCACATCCGCCAGTCACGGCAGCCTCACCCGAGTAGGACCAGCATGCTTCGGACCAATGGTCTGAGGCGAACGCTATCCCCAAATTTTTGAGGGCCGAGGGACATTGAAAAATATGATCCCATGCTCGACCCAAAGGTGTGGATCGACATGTACGTCATAGGGATGGGGATCGCTGACCCCAACGAGTTACTGGCCACTTGGTACCTTCCCCTGATGATGGAAGGCGCCACTCTCCAGTGGATTAATACCCTCCCGGAAAGCAACATCGACCCGTGGGAGGAAATGTGTGAAGCCTTCGTCAAGCACTTCGAGAACTCCCACTGACGCACGACCACAATCGAGGACCTGGAGCAATGCATCCAGGGGCCAAGCGAGTGATATGTCGTAAACGTATCTATAATTTTTGGTGTTCCATGCTTGTTTATTATCTACTTTGCTTTGCTTTGTCTACACTTTGAGGTATTTTTATATGTTTTCTGGGACTAACCTATTAACAAGATGCCACAGTTCCAGTTGCCTGTTTTCTGTTGTTTTTTGTTCCAGAAAAGTCAGAAAACGAATATTCTCAGAATTGGACGGGACAAAAGCCAAAGTCAATATTTCATCGAGGGGAACACGGATCCAGAAGACGAGACGAAGGAGGGCCTCGAGGGGTCCACACCCCCTGGCCGTGCGGCCTGGCATGGTCCGCGCCTCAGCTTTGCGACCACCTCGGGCACCCCCTCGGCGTCCCTCTTCGCCTATAAGAATCCCCCGATACCTAAACCCTAAGCACCCGATCAATCTTCCGCGAAACAGTCCGTAGCCGCCTCCACCATCGTCCCTAGATCGAGGGGGGTCTAAAGCTCTTCTTGGCACCCTGCTAGAGGGGAGAGATCATCCCAGGGGCCTTCTTCATAACCATGCTAGCCTCCGGTATGATGCATGAGTAGTTCCACCTTGGACTACGGGTCCATGTAGTAGCTAGATGGTTGTTTCTCCTCCTTTGTGCTACCATGTTTAGATCTTGTGATCTCCGTTCATGATCAAGATCATATATTTGTAATCATGCATGTTGTGTTTGCGGGGATCCGATGGATATTGAGATTATTATGTCAGATTGGTTAATGATTCTATCTTATTGAATATATCATGTCTGTGTTGTTTGAGATCTTGCATGCTCTCTGTTTCTAGTAGCTATCTTGGCCAAGTAGATGCTAGTGACTCTAATAGGGAGTATTTATGCTTGATAGTGGGTTCATGCCTCTATTGAATGTGGGGAAGTGACAAAAATCTCTAAGGTTGTAGATGTGCTGTTGCTACTAGGGAGAAAACAACAATCTCTTGTTCATGGAACAATTGTATTGTTTACTTTACACACCTTGCTTAAAGCAGTTATCCATTGCTTGCAACTTAATAATAGAGGGGGCTCAGATGATAACCTGAAGGTGGATTACTAGTCATAGATGCAGTTGGATGGTGGTCTATGTATATTGTTGTAATGCCTAATCAAATCTCATAGGATCATGAATGTCTAGTATTGCATTATTATGCCTTGCTCTGTCCTGTCAATTGCACTGCTGTAATATGTTTACCCAGGATGTTATGTTGTTTATCTTAAGGAGAACACCTCTAGTGAACTATGGACCCCGGTCCAATCTTTACCATTGATACATCTTCCACTGTTCCTATTTACTTTATGCAATCCACCATTACCTTCCACACCATACAGTTAATCATTTGTTTTCAGCAAACCAGTGAGATTAACAACCTCACTGTTCGTTGGGGAAAAGTCTTGAGTTTTTGTTATGTAGGTTTCCAAGTTGCTAGCAACTCCTTTGAGTCGTTTCCTTCCTCCTACTGGTTCGATAACCTCGGTTTCTTTCTGAGGGAAAACTTGTTGTTGTGCTCATCATACCTTCCTCTTGGGGTTTCCCAACGAAGCTCTACAGTGATCTGAGCTACACATCATCAAGCTTTTTCTGGCGCCGTTGTCGGGGAGGCTAAGGATGGCTTCACAAGGGGAGTCCTTCACAAACTTTCTCTTTACTTTGTTTTTGTTATGCTTAGTTTATTTTGCCTTGTTTTACTTGCTTCTTTTTATCAAAAACTCCAAAAAAATAGTTTCGTTTGGTTTGCTTTTTCTTACAAAAAACACAAAAAAATTAGTTCTTCCTATAGTTGTCACCTTGCTCTAGCTTACCATGTTGATCCCCAAGTTCACCTTGAAAGACCTTTCAATAGGTAGTGGCTATATAATTGGGAAAGAAAATATTGAAGAATTCTTTAATCATGTTAGCAAACATGAGGATATTGAGGATAAATCCTTAGTAGAGCTTGCTCTTAATTATGAAATTGCTGCAACTTCTTTAGTTCACATGTTGGAGGCTAGATTTGTTAACCTTAACCCTATGAATCAAGTAAACTAAAAGAAGAGGAGGATACTGAAAAGAGAGAATTTCTCTAGAAACTTTCCTAAAGTAGTTCAATGATGTTGCTAAAGAAGCCAGAAAGGTCTTTGAACGTTTTGATATGCTAGGATAATGTGTGAATGTTATGGGTACTTTAGAAAAGTTGGATAAAACCAAACCCAGTGGAGAGTAAATTAAGATACCCATACCTTTTAAACTTGTAGGAATGCATGAAGCCCTAGAAAAGAATTTTGATTGGATTGTTCCTGAAAACCCATTTGATGAAAGTAGTGAACCCAAGAGAGATGAGAAAGGATCCTATAAAATTCATTTGGATGAGATACCTTTCCTAGTTGAAGAGATTTCGAGTATTGATCTTAATGCTTCTTCATTTGAAAATACTTGATTCTTCATTTGTGCCTAACTTAAAGGCGTTAAAGAAAAGTACTTCTTGGGAGATAACCCAATAGTTTTATTGAGTCTTGGAAGTTACTAATTCAGTAATAACCTCTCCTTATCCTTTTTATTTGATTTTTGTGCCAAGAATAACCTCTAATGAGAGGGAAATAAGATTTGGGGAGTTGCGGTCTCGAAACAGATTTTTGTGCACCACTGTAAAAATTCGTGTAAAATCTTTGTAAGTCGGATTGAGCTGTAATTTTCTGAATAAATCCCCCAGATTGTTATCTAACTTTCGTTAGTTAAACACTTTTTTATTTGATCAACATAAGGTATTCGAAAAAATCGGTTTTCACCTGCTGGTCTGTTTTGACAGATTTCTGTCATTATTTGCATTTGCTTCGTATTGATTCCTTTTTGGGTTGTTTTTGGGAAATTGAGCTTTTTGGGGGAATTGCTACAGTAGCTTGTGTCTTTAGTGAAAGTTTTCTCTTTTGAAACTAAACCCCAAGGTCTATTATCTTTTGAATAAACTAATGTTGCTAATGAAGATTGTGTGAAGTTTTGTATGAAGGAAAATTTTCAGGTGTAAGGAAAGAATGATGTAATGAGATGAAGAATGGACAAAATCTCAAGCTTGGGGATGCCACCCCGTGTCACCCCAAGAAATATTCAAAAAGTACAAGCGTTAAAGCTTGGGGATGCCCAAGGCATCCCCTTCTTCATGAATAAAAATCTCAGGTCTTTTAGACACTTCGTTTTTATTGTTTAATGCACTGTTGTGTTGTTCTTGGAGCGTCTTAATTTCTGTTTTTGGTTTTGGTTTGTTTAGTTTTCTTGAATAAATTAGTTGGACCCTGTAAGGTTCCCAACCTTTAATAAGGTAGAGATCCCTGTGTTTACAATGCTAGTCCCTGGATCAATAGCTAGCATCCACAATTAATATGTAATATCAAGAAACGAAGGTCATAATACAACTTTATAACCAGGAATAAAATAATTTATTACATCTTACATAGCTCATTTGGCTATCTCATTACAATGCAGCAGAATATAACAATAGCATGGGGTCCTTCATCTTCAAAGTGCCATAGGCAGTCATGTTGGTTGTAGACTTGTAATCCTAATCAATAAACTTAACTAACATCAAACAAACCTGCAACATAATAATTTACAGCCACAAGGGTCAATACATTTGAATTATATTGGCAAATGATACTATGGTAGTATAGTGGAGTCTATCATCTATATGTATTTGGCTAAGTGGAGCTTAGGCTTGCTTTGCTCAAAATAGTTTTCCCTTATCATTTGAAAACACTAAGTTTTTGCTTGACAAAATCACCCAAGGAATCTCCCAATAGAAATTGGTGATCCTTTAACCCTTGTTCAACCACAAGTTTTTAACTTAGAAATTTGGATGAGGAGATTCTTGATAGCTTCCATGTCTTGATGCTCAAATTTTCCTTTAGCTAAGTACTTAGATTTTACACTCTGCAGAGGTGGTGCACTTTCCCCACAAGACTTGGTTTCCCAAGACAAGATCTTTCGGAAGCCTTCCCTTAGACCAGAATGGACACGTTCCAACCTATCATCCCCTACCACCAACTGTCCATTTGGCTAAGTTATTGCAACCTATATGATCCAGGCAGAGCCCATAATGCCAAGTGGCTGCACTTGAAGCTTCTCAACATTTGACATGTCAAATCTCTTTGTTCCTGGGTGGGCATCCACAAGTGTGATACACAAGGTAAACCATAGAAATGTGCCTTGGGTAACCACTCAACACAAACCATTCCTTCCATTCCACCCAGGTGATTCATTCACTTAGTTGTTTTATTAAACAAAACACAAGTCCTTGACTTAGAAATATTCCATAGTATGAATATAATCCACCCTTGTTTTCTACTAGCTAAGCTAAGCATGATACTAGTAGGAATATTAACTTAGGAGAATTATACTAAGGTTTCATCTACTAGGATTTCCCATGGCATAGTTTACACTTAGCAAAATTCCATGCAAGTCCTACTTAGAAATATCACTAATGCATAGTGAAAATAATGGGACAAAATTATGAAGCATCACTTGCCTTGTTGGTAGAGAATATAAGTTCACTCCTTGATCTTGCAATATTCACACTCTTCAAATCACTACAATTCAATCAAGCAAGCAATATTTCAATCTACCATTCAAGCATCATCACAAAAAATAATAGAAACAAAACAATGCATGCAAGCATGCCAAACATTGTTTTATTTACAAAAGTGGTTTCTTTATTGGTCATTTTATAAAGTGGCAAAACTATTTGCAAAAGATTTTACCTATAAACCATTTTAAAACCAAATCAATATTTTATGTGGTTAGAATTGCCTTTAGCAAAGCAATAAATTTTATAGGGTTCACAAAATATGTTTTCAAAACATAAATCTTTGTGTTTAGGGTCATAGAGTTTAAATCAAATCATTTCCCAAAACTTTTCCTCCAAAAAGTGTTTTCAACAAATAAACAATATTTTTATTTGACTAGAAATGCTTTAATTCAAAGTTTTATTCTCTTGCTTCAAAAAATATGTTTTGATACCACAAATTGATTTCTAGGGTCAGTAGGTTCAAAACAAACCATTTGCCAAAGGTTTTTATCATTAAACTAATTTTAGAACAAATTTTATATCCAAAATATGCCTACAAAAGTTTCTGCAAAAACAAACAATTTAACAGAAGCAATTTACTAAACAAAGTGCATGGTCAGAAAGTACTTGATTTGCTGATTCCATTGATATAAAATTTGCAAAATTTGGACGCGTGGTTTGAAAGTTATGAATTTTACAAAATTGAACAACAAATAGATCAAATCTGTTTTTATAACAATAGGCAGGGCCACGTGGGCTGTTCTGATTCGTCGAAAACGGTTCGTGCGGATCGTGCTGTGTGGGGTGTTGGATCTAACTGAATCGTGCTGCATAGATTGAACATAACGGTTCGCTTCAATCATCTATTTGTAGCCTTGCGATCTAAATCTAATGGCTGATAATCAAACAACCAACAAGTGGCGGCGCTGGCGGCGGCGAGTGGCGGCGCGCGCTCTGTCAATGGTGTCGCCGGCGAAGTAGGAAGCGAGGGAGAGGTTGGCGAGGCTTACCAGGCTCGCAGAGACTTGGTGAAGCTCGAGGTGGGGTCGGCTACTCGAGGGGCGCATGGGGTGGTCGATAATTGCTCGCCGGAGTCGTTGTCACCGTCGGTTGCGCTCAGACATCGTTGATGGCGAGGCTACAGAGCACGCTAGAGAAAAAGGGGAGCATGGTTAGATGCGCGGGAGAGTGGCGAGTGCACGTGTGTGAAGGAGGAGAAGAGGGGCGGTCAGAGTGTTACCAGGGAAGTCGCCGGAGTTGTTGCCGAAGGCGGTGGTGTGTTGGCGTCGTCAGAGGCGACGTTCTAGGGCGCGAGCGAACGAGCTACGGCTACTGTTAGGTGCGCCTGGTGACGGAGAGCATGCTCGTGTGGTCGAGGAGGCGAGGGGCGACGGAGGCTGGCCGGAATCGTCGCCGAAGTGCGTCGGTGACCGCGGCGATGTGTGGACCAATTCGAGCAGCCTAGGGGCAGTGGGGAGGCGATGTCTGGGGGCAATGAAAGAGGAGGAGCAGGCGTTTAATACTGCGTGGTCACGGCAAGGAATAATCGCGGCATTAAGGCGGATTTAAGCAGAGAAATCAGTGCAACAACGGCAGCGGGGTTGGGGGAAGAAGAGGTCGCGGCGGGGAAGAAGGTGAGCTGGCAGGTGGGGCTCAACGTCAGTGAGAGAGAGAGGGAGAGTGGGGCCTGGTTGTCATTCACTGCGCGGGTCGTTTCGTGAGTGAGAGAAAAACGCTTCGGGGAGAGAGGAGAGAGGTGGGCTGCTGGGCCAGCTGGGCTGGGCTGCTCCTTTTCATTTTTTTGTACTGATTGTTTTTCCTTTTCTATTTCTAATATTCTGTTTTGATTTTGATTAATCAATTCAAACAACTTTTGAATTTCAAACTTCAACCGAACTTTATGTATCTTCAAATACTGTTTAATAGTTCATTTTAGAGTCAAATTTAGAATAATTTATTTATTCTTTTTAGGGTATAATAATTATTTAAAACAAGGCCTTTGCTTTGAATTCAATTAATATCAAATATATTTTTAGTCCTTATTTGATTTCAATTTTTCACATAAACCTTTTCAGTAAGTTTTATTCATTTAATAGGGTGTCAAATAATGCACTTTGAATTATTTGGAATATTTTTAATATGATTTGTTAATCATTAAAAATTGGGTATTTGTCTTTATTCCAATGAAATTAAATATAGTTTTAATTCCATAAATTTTATTTGGAAGATTTCTTTGATCTTATTTAAGTTTAATTAAACAACTTTTATTCCACTTGGTTAAATTCCAAATATTATTTTCCTATGATTTAATTAATCATTTCTAATAGGGATTTTATCTTTATTCAAATAGAATTTGGTTAATGCCATTTTATTTGGAAATTCTTTATCCTTTTCTTTTATTTGGATTTGGATTCTATTCATTCCATTTGCTTAATGGATTAGTCCAAGATTTAATTTATTCTTTAAATATTCCTTATTTAATATTTCTATCTTTATCTTATAAAAACCATATCCTTTTATTTATAGATCCAAACTTGGTGATTCCAATTGGTAAAATAGTATTTAATATTTGTTTATCCTTTTAACTCTCTTTAGGATTATTTACTCACCATTTGGTATGGATTTATAGATAGGTGCTTTATTAGCTTTGGAAATTAAATTTCCTTATCTTATTAAATTCATAAGATTTTATCCATGGCTCCAAATTAAGTGAAACCAATTTCTATGGTTTTATAATATTTATATTTTTCATTCTTGATCAATTTGAAATGTTTGTTTGACCAATTTTTATATGGATCCAATCCATGATCTTGGAGATAACTTGGAATTGATTTTATTCCATTTGGGTTTTAGGGTTTTGGTTTATTCTCCAAGTGTTTAAATTTCCAGATGCATTTATGAATATTGCATTACACTTGATTTGAATTTAGTTGGATTCAAATATTTAACCAAAGTTTGTTCAAGATGGGATTTTAAGTTTCCATTTAGAAACAAAATTTGGAAAATCTTGGGATGTGACAGGATACCACCCTTAAAATAAATCTCATCCCGAGATTTGGGAAGGCTAAGAGTTACAAGTTGGCTCCAAAACAACTAGGGTACTACCACCCTTAAAAATTTTCCAACTAGATTACATCTTGGCTTGCTTGGGATTTTGATGAAGCTTCTATGGACACTTGTCTGCATAATGGCCTAGCTCTTTGCATTTGAAACACATCACTTGGCTATTATCCTTCTTCTTCTTTGGTATCAATCCCTCTTGTTTATTTTCTTGGTTCTTCTTCTTTTCTGGGCAATCACTGGCATAGTGTCCCATTTCTTTGCAATTGTAACATTGCAACTGGCTTATGTCCTTCTTCTTATTTTTGGGTCTCTCCAAAGCTAGGAGTTCTTCTAGTTCATGCTCTTCATACTTCACCACAAAGGTGGGAAATCTTTCTCTCTTCTTGGGGCAGTTACTAGAGATATGACCTTCTTCTTCACAAGAGTAGCCACACTTTGTGGACACTTTGGATTTGGCCTTATGATGCATGGTTTTGACTTTGCCTTCATTCTTCCTGGTAGAAGTTGTTCCTTCATGGAAGTCTGCAGTCTTTTGTGGCACTCCACTTGTTTCCTTTGTTGAACTATGGAATAGATGGGGCGTTGGATAGGGACATGATTATTTCCTTCACATAGGAAACAAGTAGCTTGAGATGTGGGGCATTGGTCAGTTGGATGTTTCTCTTCACAATTGGGGCATTGATCTTCATGATCTTTGGAAGTGTGATCCTTGTCTCCACAAATATTGCAAGCTTGGGTTCCTTCTAGAATATCATCCTTGACATCCTTGTTGTCACAAACTCCTTGGGAAGAGTTGCCTCCCATGTTGATCATTTGATCTGTCACCTTATGCAACCATTGGGTTTGGGTTTCCCAAAACCTTTGCATGGTTGGATCTAACTCACTGGTGTTGGCTAAAAATTGAGTTGTCACTTGGTTCAACTGGGTTTGGTTTGTTAGTAGTTGATCTCTCATGTGCATCTCTTGGTTGTTGTTGTTGTCACCATTCTTGATGTTGAAGTCTCTTGGAGTAGTCATCTGTTTGGGTTGGATTGGGATTAGAGTGGGCAAAAGATTTCTAAGGAAATAGTTCTAATCACACACATCACAATTCACACAAGCAATGTGCAACCAATCACAAACAAACATTCCACTCAAACAACAAAGTTCAAGCACATTTTTAGGCAACAAAACTATTTTTGTTACACCACATAAGTTGGTGGGTTTAATTTAAACTAAACATGGTGGTCCAACTATATGGTTCACTTGAGATCATTCCTTCCTTCTTAGTTGATTCTTCATGAACAAGATGTTTGTATCCTTAGAGAATTTCTTGCATCTTGGTCTCAAAACTTCAAGGTGATGATGGTTCCTTCTAAGTTGTGTTTCCTTAGTCTTCAATTCTTGAGTAACATTTCTTGTCTCATTTGTAGTCCTTAGTGATATCCAAGTTGAAGTCCTTGTTGAGAATAAGGTTGAAATCACTTGAGTTGGTGAAGTCCTTTGCTCATGTTGAAGTCTTTGGCCATGGGGTAGACTTTGTCCATTAAGTTGAAGTAGAAGAGGTGTAGAATCAAAACCAAAAAGCTTGAGGAAAGAGTATACAAGATTGTTTGTAAATAAGTTTTGGAACAAATACAACTCCTATTTTTATAAGGGGTTTGTCCAATCCTAGGTTTACAAATCCTACAGGCAACACAATGCTCTGATACCATCTGTAAGGTTCCCAACCTTTAATAAGGTAGAGATCCCTATGTTTACAATGCTAGTCCCTGGATCAATAGCTAGCATCCACAGTTAAGATGTAATATCAAGAAACAAAGGTCATAATACAACTTTATAACCAGGAATAAAATAATTTATTACATCTTACATAGCTCATTTGGCTATCTCATTACAATGCAGCAGAATATAACAATAGCATGGGGTCCTTCATCTTCAAAGTGCCACAGGCAGTCATGTTGGTTGTAGACTTGTAATCCTAATCAATAAACTTCACTAACATCAAACAAACCTGCAACATAATAAGTTACAGCCACAAGGGTCAATACATTTGAATTGTATTGGCAAGTGATACTATGGTAGTATAGTGGAGTCTATCATCTATGGCTAAGTGGAGCTTAGGCTTGCTTTGCTCAAAATAGTTTTTCCTTATCATTTGAAAACACTAAGTTTTTGCTTGACAAAATCACCCAAGGCATCTCCCAATAGAAATTGGTGATCCTTTAACCCTTGTTCAACCACAAGTTTTTAACTTAGAAATTTGGATGAGGAGATTCTTGATAGCTTCCATGTCTTTATGCTCCAATTGTCCTTTACCAGGGACATGGCTAAGTACTTAGATTTTACACTCTGCAGAGGTGGTGCACTTTCCCCACAAGACTTGGTTTCCCAAGACAAGATCTTTCAGAAGCCTTCCCTTAGACCAGAATGGACGCGTTCCAACCTATCATCCCCTACCACCAACTGTCCATTTGGCTAAGTTATTGCAACCTATATGATCCAGGCAGAGCCCATAATGCCAAGTGGCTGCACTTGAAGCTTCTCAACATTTGACATCTCAAATCTCTTTGTTCCTGGGTGGCCATCCACAAGTGTGATACACAAGGTAAACCATAGAAATGGGCCTTGTGTAATCACTCAACACAAACCATTCCACCCAGGTGATTCATTCACTTAGTTGTTTTATTAAACAAAACACAAGTCCTTGACTTAGAAATATTCCATAGTATGAATATAATCCACCCTTGTTTTCTACTAGCTAAGCTAAGCATGATAGTAGTAGGAATCTTAACTTAGAAGAATTCTACTAAAGTTTCATCTACTAGGATTTCCCATGGCATAGTTTACACTTCGCAAAATTCCATGCAAGTCCTACTTAGAAATATCACTAATGCATAGTGAAAATAATGGGACAAAAGTATGAAGCATCACTTGCCTTGTTGGTAGAGAATATAAGTTCACTCCTTGATCTTGCAATATTCACACCCTTCAAATCACTACAATTCAATCAAGCAAGCAATATTTCAATCTACCATTCAAGCATCATCACATAAAATAATAGAAACAAAATAATGCATGCAAGCATGCCAAACATTGTTTTATTTACAAAAGTGGTTTCTTTATTGGTCATTTTATAAAGCGACAAAACTATTTGCAAAAGATTTTACCTATAAACCATTTTTAAACCAAATGAATATTTTATGTGGTTAGAATAGCCTTTAGCAAAGCAATAAATTTTATAGGGTTCACAAAATATGTTTTCAAAACATAAATCTTTGTGTTTAGGGTCAGAGAGTTTAAATCAAATCATTTCCCAAAAGTTTTCCTCCAAAAAGTGTTTTCAACAAATAAACAATATTTTTATTTGACTAGAAATGCTTTAATTCAAAATTTTATCCTCTTGCTTCACAAAATATGTTTTGATACCACAAATTGATTTCTAGGGTCAGTAGGTTCAAAACAAACCATTTTCCAAAGGTTTTTATCATTAAAATAATTTTAGAACAAATTTTATATCCAAAATATGCCTACAAAAGTTTCTGCAAAAACAATTAATTTAACAGAAGCAATTTTGTAAACAAAGTGCATGGTCAGAAAGTACTTGATTTGCTGATTCCATTGATATAAAATTTGCAAAATTTGGACATGTGGTTTGAAAGTTATGAATTTTACAAAATTGAACAACAAATAGATCAAATGTGTTTTTATAACAATAGGCAGGGCCACGTGGGGCTGGTCTGATTCGTCGAAAACGGTTCGTGCGGATCGTGTTGTGTGGGGCGTTGGATCTAACTGAATCGTGCGGCACAGATTGAACATAACGGTTCGCTTCAGTTATCTATTCGTAGCCTTGCGATCTAAATCTAACGGCTGATAATCAAACAACCAACAAGTGGCGGCGCTGGCGACGGCGAGTGATGGCGCGCGCTCTGTCAGTGGTGTCGCCGGCGAAGTAGGAAGCGAGGGAGAGGCTGGAAAGGCTTACCAGGCTCGCAGAGACTTGCTGAAGCTTGAGGTGGGGTCGACTACTCGAGGGGCGCACGGGGTGGTCGACAATTGCTCGCCGGAGTCGTTGTCACCGTCGGTTGTGCTTAGACGTCGTTGATGGCGAGGCTACAGAGCACGCCAGAGAAAAAGGGGAGCATGGTTAGATGCGCGGGAGAGTGGCGAGTGCACGCATGTGAAGGAGGAGAAGAGGGGCGGTCAGAGTGTTACCAGGGAAGTCGCCGGAGTTGATGCCGACGGCGGTGGCACGTTGGCGTCGTCAGAGGCGACGTTCTAGGGCGCGAGCGAATGAGCTACGTCTACTGTTAGGTGCGCCTGGTGACGGAGAGCACGCTCGTGTGGTCGAGGAGGCGAGGGGCGACGGAGGCTGGCCGGAATCGTCGCCGAAGTGCGTCGGCGACCGCGGGGGTGTGTGGACCAATTCGAGCAGCCTAGGGGCAGTGGGGACGCGATGTCTGGGGGCAATGAAAGAGGAGGAGCAGGCGTTTAATACTGCATGGTCATGGCAAGGAATAATTGCCGCATTAAGGCAGATTTAAGCAGAGAAATCAGTGCAGCAACGGCAGCGGGGTTGGGGGAAGAAGAGATCGCGGCGGGGAAGAAGGTGAGCTGGCAGGTGGGGCTCAGCGTCAGTGAGAGAGAGAGACGGAGAGTGGGGCCTGGTTGTCATTCACTGCGCCGGTCGTTTCATGAGTGAGAGAAAAACGCTTCGGGGAGAGAGGAGAGAGGTGGGCTGCTGGGCCAGATGGGCTTAGCTGGGCTAGGCTGCTCCTTTTCATTTTTTTTGTACCGATTGTTTTTCCTTTTCTATTTCTAATATTCTGTTTTGATTTTGATTAATCAATTCAAACAACTTTTGAATTTCAAACTTCAACCGAACTTTATTTATCTTCAAATACTGTTTAATAGTTCATTTTAGAGTCAAATTTAGAATAATTTATTTATTCTTTTTAGGGTATAATAATTATTTAAAACAAGGCCTTTGCTTTGAATTCAATTAATATCAAATATATTTTTAGTCCTTATTTGATTTCAATTTTTCACATAAACCTTTTCAGTAAGTTTTATTCATTTAATAGGGTGTCAAATAATGCACTTTGAATTATTTGGAATATTTTTAATATGATTTGTTAATCATTAAAAATTGGGTATTTGTCTTTATTCCAATGAAATTAAATATAGTTTTAATTCCATAAATTTTATTTGGAAGATTTCTTTGATCTTATTTAAGTTTAATTAAACAACTTTTATTCCACTTGGTTAAATTCCAAATATTATTTTCCTATGATTTAATTAATCATTTCTAATAGGGATTTTATCTTTATTCAAATAGAATTTGGTTAATGCCTTTTTATTTGGAAATTTTTTATCCTTTTATTTTATTTGGATTTGGATTCTATTCATTCCATTTGCTTAATGGATTAGGCCAAGATTTAATTTAGTCTTTAAATATTCCTTATTTAATATTTCTATCTTTATCTTATAAAAACCATATCCTTTTATTTATAGATCCAAACTTGGTGATTCCAATTGGTAAAACAGTATTTAATATTTGTTTATCCTTTTAACTCTCTTTAGGATTATTTACTCACCATTTGGTATGGATTTATAGATAGGTGCTTTATTAGCTTTGGAAATTCAATTTCCTTATCTTATTAAATTCATATGATTTTATCCATGGCTCCAAATTAAGTGAAACCAATTTCTATGGTTTTATAAAATTTCTATTTGTCATTCTTGATCAATTTGAAATGTTTGTTTGACCAATTTTTATATGGATCCAATCCATGATCTTGGAGATAACTTGGAATTGATTTTATTCCATTTGGGTTTTAGGGTTTTGGTTTATTCTCCAAGTGTTTAAATTTCCAGATGCATTTATGAAGATTGCATTACACTTGATTTGAATTTAGTTGGATTCAAATATTTAACCAAAGTTTGTTCAAGATGGGATTTTAAGTTTCCATTTAGAAACAAAAGTTTCTTTTCACCCTAAATTTCAACAATTATTTATTTTGTTTATTTATTTTTCACATTACAAGATTTGGAAAATCTTGGGATGTGACAGACCCCCGTTCTCGTTGTGTTGTTTCAAATAAGTTGATTGGTGTTGGAAAGGAGTAAGAAGTTCTTGCTTAGTAGTCAAGAGGAGCTTGCTTTGACTGTGACTTAGAATTTATCATGTCATGCTAGGTGTTGTTTTGACCTTATGCTTAGTGGTTGTTGTAGGGGTTCGTAGCATGGAAAACAAAAATTTTCTATCGCATACAAACAAACAAGCCAAGATCTATCTACTAGATTGTAGCAACGAGTCGATGGAATAACTTACCCTCGAAGATTCCAAAGTGTTTAACGAGAGCGGATTCTCGTGGGTGATGTAGTCGTACTCTTCCCGATCTCAAGATCGTGTAGACGATCCTTCCGGCGCTGCGTTCCGGCAGCGCTCCCGCAGTCGGTCACACGTTCGGTACTCGACGAAGACCTTGCTCTCCCTTGTTCCAGCAGGCAGCGGAGGTTGTAGCACTCTCCTCGCGATTCCGGCAGCACAACGGCGTGGTACCGGAAGTAGAGGGGAGATCCCGCAGGGCTTCGCCTTAAGCCGGAGCGAGTATGGTGGATTATGAGAGAGGGCTATTAGTGGTCTAGAGATTAGACACACCAATTAGAAGGCTCTAAACCGCAGGCTAAAGCAATTAGAAGCTCTAAACCAAAACGGCTCTAAACCGGAGATTAGAGGTAGGAACTTGTGTGTCTCAAGGAGGAGGCCCTGCCCCTCCTTTTATAGGTGGAGGGGCCAGGCGCGCCAGAGAGGGAGGGGAGTCCCTCCCCAACTCGGCCTAGGGCTGGCCGCCGGCTTGGAGGACAGGAACTCCTCCTCCAAGTTTGTTTCAACCTCCTCTTGCTTGTTTCCCACAGTTTCTTGTTTTAGCCGTTTGACTTTCAAACTGGACATTTGACTTTTCTGTTTTAGGATTCAATTTAATCCTTTATTCGGAACAGCAAGAACACTTAGTACGTGATGCAATCATTCCAATATGTAATGACACATTCATGTACCCCTCCCCCCTCCCGGAGTGCCGGACATTCCAGAACCTTCTAGAACATTCACCGGAATCATTTCCGAACTCCGAAACGGGACTTTCCTTATATGAATCTTATTCTCCGGACCATTCCGGATCACCTCATGATATCCCGGATCCCATCCGAGACTCCGAACAACATTCGGTCTCTTTCTCATAATACCATAACTACTCAAAACAACGTCGAATCCTTAAGTGTGTCTCCCAACGGTTCGTGAATTATGCGGACATGATCGAGACACTTCTCCGAACAATAACCAATAGAGGAATCTGGAAATTCATATGGCTCCCACATATTTCTATGATTACTTTGCGATCGAATGAACCACTTACATACGATACCAATTTCCCTTTTTCTCATGATATGTTACTTATCCGAGGTTATGATCGTCGGTATCTCTGCATACCTAGTTCAACCTCGTTACTGATAAGTACTCTTTTCTCGTTCCCGTGATATGTGATCCCTTGTGAGCCAGTCACATGCTTGCAAGCTAATTGGATGACATTTCACCGAGAGGGCCCAGAGAATATCTATCCGTCATATGGATGGACAAATCCCACTCTTGATCCATGTGTCTCAACCAATACTTTCCTAACACTCAATGCCACCTTTATAGCCACCCAATTACGGTGTGGTGTTTGATGTCATCAAAGCATCCATCCGGCAAAGGTGATATGCATGATCTCATGGTCGAAGGAATTAGGTTACTATGTATCAGAAAGCATATAGCAATTGAACTACTGAAATGACATGATCTTGTTGTTGATAACATTTCAATGTTCATGATAGGGAAACCACAATCATTTATCAACCAACAAGCTAGTGAAGTATAGAGGCTATACTAGGGACTTCAAATTAAGTTTACAAATCACACAAGTATTAATGTTTCCCTGTTAATACTATTATAGCATGAATGTAAACATTTATCATAAACACAAAGATATAATAATAACTACATTTATTATTGCCTCTAGGGCATATCTCCAACAGTCTCCCACTTGCACTAGAGTCATCTAATCTAGATTACATGGTAATATACCGAACACCCATGGCAGTTTGGTGTTGGTCATGTTTTGCCCTCGGGAGAGGTTTAGTCAACGGATCCGCCACATTCAGATCTGTGTGTACTTTGCAAATCTTTATATCCCCATCCTGGATATGTTCTCGAATAGCGTGAAAACGTAGCTTGATATGCTTCAGCTTCTTGTGCGACCTTGGTTCTTGCGCATTAGCTATGGCGCCCATGTCATCACAGTAGATAGACATTGGGTCCAGCGCACTAGGAACCACACCCAGCTCTGTAATGAACTCTTTCATCCATATCGCTTCTTGAGAAGCCTCTGAAGCAGCCATGTATTCCGATTCAGTTGAAGATCTCGCCACAACGCTTTGCTTTGCACTCCTCCAGCTAACTGCTGCACCATTCAAAATAAATACGTATCCAGATTGTGATTTAGAATCATCCGGATCGGTGTTCCAACTAGCATCGGTGTAACCATTAACAACGAGCTGTTCATCACCTCCATAAGAAAGAACCATGTCCTTAGTTCTTCTCAAGTACTTAAGGATGTTTTTGACCGCTGTCCAATGATCCACTCCTGGATCACTTTGATATCTGCTAGTTATACTAACAGCATATGCGATGTCGGGTCTAGTACATAGCATGGCATACATTAGAGATCCTATGGCTGATGCATAGGGAGTCTTACTCATCCTTTCTCTATCTTCTGCCGATGTCGGACTTTGAGTTTTACTCAAGGTCGTATTGGGCAACATGGACAAGAACCCTTTCTTGCTTTCTTCCATTCCAAACCTCTTTAGAACTTTGTCCAAATATGTACTCTGTGACAATGATATTTGGCGTTTCGATCTATCTCTATAAATCTTTATGCCTAATATGTAAGCTGCTTCGCCAAGATCCTTCATTGAAAAACTATTATTCAAATATTCTTTGACACTATTAAGAAGGTCTACATCATTCCCAATCAACAATATGTCATCCACATATAGTATTAAGAATGCTACAGAGCTCCCACTCACTTTCTTGTAAATACAAGCTTCTCCATAAGTTTGTACAAAACCAAAACTTTTGATTACCTTATCAAAACGTTGATTCCAACTTCGGGATGCTTGCTTCAATCCATAGATGGACCGTTGAAGTTTGCATACCTTGTTAGCATCTTTAGGATCGACAAAACCTTTGGGTTGCATCATATACAACTCTTAATCAATATCTCCATTGAGGAATGCTGTTTTGACATCCATCTGCCATATCTCATAATCATAATATGCAGCGATTGCTAACAAAATCCTCACAGACTTTAGCTTCACTACCGGTGAGAAAGTCTCATCGTAGTCAACTCCTTGAATTTGTCGAAACCCTTTTGCGACAAGTCGAGCTTTATAGACAGTAACATTACCATCAGCATCTGTTTTCTTCTTGAAAATCCATTTGTTCTCGACAGCCTTTCGGCCATCCGGTAAGTCCACCAAAGTCCATACTTGGTTTTCGTACATGGATCCAATCTCGGATTTCATGGCTTCTTGCCATTTATTGGAATCTGGGCTCATCATCGCTTCCTCATATGTCTCGGGGTCATCGGTGTTGTCCACCAACATGACACTCATAACGGGATCATACCAATCTGGAGTGGTACGAGTTCTCGTTGACCTCCGAGGCTCTGTAGCAACTTCAACCGAAGTTTCATGATCACCATCATTAGCTCCCTCTCTAATTGGTGCAGGCACCACAGGAACTTCTTCCGATGCTGCGCTACTCGCAATTTCGAGAGAAGGTTCGATAACCTCGTCGAGTTCTACTTTCCTTCCAGTCACTTCTTTCGAGAGAAATTCCTTCTCTAGAAAGGATCCATTCTTGGCAACGAAGATTTTGCCTTCGGATCTATGATAGAAGGTATACCCAATAGTTTCCTTCGGGTATCCTATGAAGACGCATTTTTCCGCTTTGGGTTCAAGCTTGTCCGGCTGTAACTTCTTTACATAGGCTTCGCATCCCCAAACTTTAAGGAACGACAATTTAGGTTTCTTCCCAAACCATAATTCATACGGTGTCGTTTCAACGGATTTAGATGGTGCCCTATTTAAAGTGAATGCGGCTGTTTCTAATGCATAACCCCAAAATGATAGCGGTAAATCTGTAAGTGACATCATAGAACGAACCATATCTAAGAGAGTTCGATTACGACATTCGGACACACCATTACGCTGTGGTGTTCCCGGCGGTGTCAATTGTGAAAGTATTCTGCATTTCTTCAAATGCTCGCCAAACTCGTAACTTAGATATTCACCTCCACGATCAGAACGTAGAAATTTAATCTTCTTGTTACGTTGATTCTCTACCTCACTTTGAAACTCCTTAAACTTCTCGAAAGTTTCGGACTTATGTTTCATGAAATAGATATACCCATATCTACTCAAGTCATCCGTGAAGGTAAGAACATAACGATAACCACCGCGCGATGCTACACTCATTGGACCACACACATCGGTATGTATGATTTCCAACAATTCCGTAGCTCGCTCCATCATACCAGAAAATGGAGTCTTAGTCATTTTTCCCATCAGACATGCTTCGCATCTTTCAAGTGATTCAAAATCAAGTGATTCAAGAAGTCCATCGGAATGGAGTTTCTTCATACGCTTCACTCCAATGTGACCAAGACGACAGTGCCACATATAGGTCGAATTATCGCTTGATTTCAAACGTTTAGCCTCAATGTTGTTGATATGTGTATTTCCACTATCGAGATTCAATAAGAATAGACCATCTATCAAAGGTGCATGTGCATAAAACATATTACTCATATAAATCGAACAACCATTATTCTCTGACTTAAACAAGTAACCGTCTCGCAATAAACAAGATCCCGATATAATGTTCATGCTCAACGCAGGCACCAAATAACAATTATTTAAGTATAAAACTAATCCCGATGGTAGATGAAGGGGTAGAGTGCCGACGGCGATCACATCAACCTTTGATCCGTTTCCCACGCGCATCGTCACCTCGTTCCTCGCTAGCTTCCGTTTATTCTGCAGCACCTGTTTCGAGTTACAAATATGAGCAACCGAACCAGTATCAAATACCCAGGCACTACTACGAGTACTAGTGAGATACACATCAATAACATGTATATCAGATATACCTTTCTTCTTGATGTTGCCGTTCTTCAAATCCGCCAAGTACTTTGGGCAATTCCGCTTCCAGTGACCTTCTCCCTTGCAGTAAAAGCACTCAGTGTCAGGCTTAGGTCCAGCCTTGGTCTTCTTCGCCGGCGTGGTAACTTTCTTACCACCCTTCTTGAAGTGTCCCTTTTGCTTAGACTTGACTTTCTTGAATTTGGTGGTCTTATTGACCAACAACACTTGGTGCTCTTTCTTAATCTCCACTTCTGCAGATTTCAACATGGCAAAGAGTTCTGGCAACATCTTGTTCATGTTCTGCATGTTGTAGTTCATCACAAAGTTCTTGTAACTTGGTGGTAGTTATTGGAGGACACGGTAAATCCCCAAAGCATTAGGAATCACAATACCCAAGCTTTGAAGTTTGTTTGCGTGCCCAGACATCTTAAGCACATGCTCACTGACGGAGCTGCCCTCTTCCATCTTGCAGTTAAAGAACTTTTCAGAAGCCTCATAACTTTCAATTGCCGCATGAGTCTCAAAAATCAATTTGAGATCCTCGACAATATCATATGGGTCTGAATCCTCAAACCTTTTCTGAAGCTCCGATTCCAAACCATACAAGATAGCACACTGAACTATGGAGTACTGATTCTTCCGAGCGAGGTAAACATTCTTTACTTCATCGGGAGCATCATCTGCAGGTGGGTCACCCAGCGGTGCATCCAGCACATAGGTCAAATTACCAGCTGTGAGGACAATCCTCAAATTGCGGAACCAATCCGCGAAGTTGCTTCCATTGTTTTTCAACTTTTCTTTCTCTAGGAACGCATTAAAATTGATGGTAGGGGCTGCCATTGATCTACAACATATTTGCAATAGTTTAGACTAAGTTTATGACAAATTGAGTTCAAATTAATAATGAAATTAAACTAGGTGAAATCCCACTCAAAACAATATCCCTCACATTGTTTTAGTGATCACACGAACCAAATCCACCATATCAACACCGATCATCACGAGAGTTGACATAGTTTCAATGGCGAACAATCGACATGTTCATCATATCTACTATATGATTCATGCTTTACCTTTCGGTGATCCGTGTTCCGAGACCATGTATGTACATGCTAGGCTCGTCAAGATCAAACCTTAGTTTCTGCATGAGCAAATCTGGCTTGCTCACGTTGTATACACTTGCAGAATCTAACACACCCGATCATCACGTGGTGCTTCGAAACAACAAGCTTTAGCAACGGTGCTAACTAAGGGCGAACACTTTATGACTTGAAATTGATGTGCATGAGGGATCATCTTATAATGCTACCGTCGTCTACTAAGAAATACAAGATGCATAAAGGATTAACATCACATGCAATTCAATATATATGTGATATGATATGGCCTTTCTTCTTTGTGCTTCCGATCTCCATCTTCAAGCACGAACATGATCTCCATCATCACCGGCATTGCATCAAGGTCAATGACGCTTCTCCATGGTTTTCGTCCACCGGCTTCAACTATTACAACTACTTTGAATAGACACGCGGGTCTTAACATAAATTAAAGACAACCATATGGCTCCTGCCGGTTGCCAACTTACAATAAGGAACATTGCATACATCAAATATAATCACAATCATGGCCATATCACATCACTGCACACCCCTGCAAAACAAAGTTAGACGCTTCTACTTTCTTTGCATATTTTACGTGGTTTGGGGCTTTCAATAAGTGTCGTTCTAACTTACGAACAAGAACCACAACATTGATACTAGCATTGTTGATCACCCGTTGTAAATTGGATCTTAACTATGCTAGGAGAAACAGGCACCCGCAAAGCCACTTATGCAATACAAGTTGCATGTCAAGCGTGGAGCAAGTCTCATGAACGATGTCATGTAAGGTTAGCCCGGGCCGCTTCATCCCAACATACCGCAAGATGCAAAGTACACAAGAAGTAATCGACAATAAAAGCATCAACGCCCACAATGACCATTGTGTTCTACTCGTGCAACAGATCTACATATAGACACGGCTCTGATACCACTGTAGGGGTTCGTAGCATGGAAAACAAAAAATTTCTATCGCATACAAACAAACAAGCCAAGATCTATCTACTAGATTGTAGCAACGAGTCGATGGAATAACTTACCCTCGAAGATTCCAAAGTGTTTAACGAGAGCAGATTCTCGTGGGTGACGTAGTCGTACTCTTCCCGATCTCAAGATCGTGTAGACAATCCTTCCGGCGCTGCGTTCCGGCAGCGCTCCCGCAGTCGGTCACACGTTCTGTACTCGACGAAGACGTTCCTCTCCCTTGTTCTAGCAGGCAGCGGAGGTTGTAGCACTCTCCTCGCGATTCCGGCAGCACAACGGCGTGGTACCGGAAGTAGAGGGGAGATCCCGCAGGGCTTCGCCTTAAGCCGGAGCGAGTATGGTGGATTATGAGAGAGGGCTATTAGTGCTCTAGAGATTAGACACACCAATTAGAAGGCTCTAAACCGCAGACTAAAGCAATTAGAAGCTCTAAACCAAAACGGCTCTAAACCGGAGATTAGAGGTAGGAACTTGTGTGTCTCAAGGAGGAGGCCCTGCCCCTCCTTTTATAGGTGGAGGGGCTAGGCGCGCCAGGGAGGGAGGGGAGTCCCTCCCCAACTCGGCCTAGGGCTGGCCGCCGGCTTGGAGGAGAGGAACTCCTCCTCCAAGTTTGTTTCAACCTCCTCTTGCTTGTTTCCCATAGTTTCTTGTTTGAGCCGTTTGACTTTCAAACTGGACATTTGACTTTTCTGTTTTAGGATTCAATTTAATCCTTTATTTGGAACAGCAAGAACACTTAGTACATGATGCAATCATTCCAATATGTAATGACACATTCATGTACCCCTCCCCCCTCCCGGAGTGCCGGACATTCCGGAACCTTCTAGAACATTCACCGGAATCATTTCCGAACTCCGAAACGGAACTTTCCTTATATGAATCTTATTCTCCGGACCATTCCGGATCACCTCATGATATCCCGGATACCATCCGAGAATCCGAACAACATTCGGTCTCTTTATCATAATACCATAACTACTCAAAACAACGTCGAATCCTTAAGTGTGTCTTCCTACGGTTCGTGAATTATGCGGACATGATCGAGACACTTCTCCGAACAATAACCAATAGAGGAATCTGGAAATTCATATGGCTCCCACATATTTCTACGATTACTTTGCGATCGAATGAACCACTTACATACGATACCAATTTCCCTTTGTCTCACGATATGTTACTTATCCGAGGTTATGATCGTCGGTATCTCTGCATACCTAGTTCAACCTCGTTACTGATAAGTACTCTTTTCTCGTTCCCGTGATATGTGATCCCTTGTGAGACAGTCACATGCTTGCAAGCTAATTGGATGACATTTCACTGAGAGGGCCCAGAGAATATCTATCCGTCATATGGATGGACAAATCCCACTCTTGATCCATGTGTCTCAACCAATACTTTCCGAACACTCAATGCCACCTTTATAGCCACCCAGTTACGGTGTGGTGTTTGATGTCATCAAAGCATCCATCCGGCAAAGGTGATATGCATGATCTCATGGTCGAAGGAATTAGGTTACTATGTATCAGAAAGCATATAGCAATTGAACTATTGAAATGACTTGATCTTTATGCTACGCTTATCTATAGGAGTATGTCCACCATATCATTCTCCTAATGACATGATCTTGTTGTTGATAACATCTCAATGTTCATGATAGGGAAACCACAATCATTTATCAACCAACAAGCTAGTGAAGTATAGAGGCTATACTAAGGACTTCAAATTAAGTTTACAAATCACACAAGTATTAATGTTTCCCTGTTAATACTATTATAGCATGAATGTAAACATTTATCATAAACACAAAGATATAATAATAACTACATTTATTATTGCCTCTAGGGCATATCTCCAACAGTTGTTGTTGTAGCATGACTTGTTCCAAACAATTAGGATTGCTTAATATGCCTTCAAAGAATCATGCGCCGTTTTAGCATACAAAAGCATAGTATTTTGGTATTCTCCTTTGATGCTTTGTTTGGGTTGACTTGGCACATGCTCACACCATGTTAGGACTATGAACAAGTCACCTTAGCCTCTATAATCATTTAGTTTTTGACTTGTGTTACCACTTTATGCTTTGATTAGTAATGTTTTGTCGCTTTGCATGATTATGACCATTATTTCCCTCTTAGTTGGTTGCTCCCAGTCTTTTGCTAGCCTCCACTTGTATGAGTAAGCTCTACTAATGCTTCCAATGCGGTGACCCAGCATACCACTGCATGATGTAGTATACTATAGTCGTTGACATAACGCCAATGAAACATCGTTCACTAGTATTACGTTCCTCAGAATGGCACAACAGAAACACAGCGGGTCCAATACATGGCTAAAGGTTACAACTCACTCTTTACATAAGATCCATAGAACACCCTAGGTTTAAGAGAGAGAAAGAACTTCTTTACGAACAAGAATCAAAGATAAATATCGCAAAACTATTATACTATTAAAACTAGTATTTAATTAAGGAATTGGCATTGCTGCTATTGCAACGCACTACAGAGATAGGTTCTTTGGCTAGAGATTTTATTTCTATCTAATCAGTAACTTCGTCTTCACTTGAGTTGAGTATATGTTGTCTTCTTTGTCTTTATTGAAAAGCTTTAGCTCTTGACGATTCCTGGAGCATAACTTGATGTAGACATCTTCTTACTAGCTTCAGAATCTAGCAAGGGTTAAGAAGATACTTTGAGTACGAGCGTACTCAGCAAATTCACTAGAAAATGAGTGTTTGATGCACTATAACTACAGCAACAGACCATAGGTCATAGGCAATGCAAGTTTTCATAAACATTTCTTCAAAGGTTGCTTTTATTCTAAAAAGCTATGTCCGTCAGCCTTCACGGGTTTACCAGAACCTTCATGGGGTTCCTTTCCCACCGCGTTCGCGGCTCCTTCCCAGAACAGGGAGTAACAAGTTACAGTTCTTACACTCTGCAAAGGTGTGTTACTTTACCCATGAGAGATCTGAAGGGAATATGCCCTGAGAGGCAATAATAAAGTGTTTATTATGTGTATTCCAAGTATATGATAGATGTTTATTTTGCATGCTATAATTGTACTAATACGGAAACGTTAATACATGTGTGTTTAATAAACAAACAGAAAGTTCCTAGTTATGCCTCTCTCATAAACTAGCTCGTTGATTAACAAGATGATCAAGGTTTCCTGATCATGGACATTGGATGTTGTTAATAACGGGATCACAACATTAGTGTAATGGTGTGATGAACATTCATCCGAAGTATAGCATTACGATCAAAGTCATTGAGTTTATATTGCTATAACAACTTACAAAGTGATCCTAATCCTTAGACCATGTGATCATGCCAATCACTAACACCGGAAGAGTTTCTTGATAACATCAAACGTTACACCGTAACAGGGTGATTATAAAGATGGATTCAGAACTAATAAAGTGTTATGTTGAGGCTCATGGATCGAGAGTGGAATTTGTTCATCCCGATGACGGATAGATATACTCTGGGCCCTCTCGGTGATATCACATTGATTAGCTTGCAAGCAAGTGATTTGATCACTAGAATGTTATATCACAGGAACGAGAAAAGAGTGCATGTCGGTAACGAGATCAAACTAAGTATGGAGATACCGATGATCGAATCTCGGACATGTAATATATCGTGAAACAAAGGGATTAAGATACTAGCGTAAAAGGTTCCGACGATCACAAGAAAGTCATCGTTGAATGTGTGGGAGTCAGTATGGGTCTCCAGATCCCGCTTCTGATTATTGATCTGAGAGGGGTCTCGATCATGTCCGCATTATTCACGAACCATAGGGTGACACACTTAAGAGACACCGACATCCAATTGGAGCAAATGTTTCATGCCGAAAGAATGAACAAGCGCAGGAATTTATTTCACTAGATACCGAAACAGGTTTTCGGGTGAAATTGCATAAAGTGGTTATGCATGTGAAATAGAATTCTAGCAAGGGGTTATTTGTGAATGTTTGTCATTAAAGTAATTGACAAAATTCTGAATAAAATAAAAGAGTTTTATCTAATGAGAGTTTGCATTAAATTTGGTGGAAATTTAATGGGAATTTGAGTGGACTTTTGAGTGGAGGGATTTTAAAGGGCATTTTGTGAGTGGAGTGTCCACCCACATGAATGAAGGAGGGGAGGGGGCAGCCCCCATGGCCGGAGGCCACCCCCTTGGGTGCCCCCCTCCACCTATAAAAGGAGCCCCCCTCCTCACTTGTCTCTCACACCTCCTCGTGAAGGATCTCTCTCCCCCTCTAGAATTTATCCCCCATGGTCTCGGACTAGCGAGATACATGTTCCCGGTGGATATTCGGCAAGAAAGAGTTGTGCTTCCGTGTAACATCCCAAAAATCATAGTTTCAAAACTCATTCATAGCATCTTTGCATCATTCATCCATTTAGGGTTTTTTTCAAAAAATCATTTAGAGACAGAAGTTTGAGCTATGATTTCATGTGGGCAATTTATCTCAAATGGCCATCACCCTTTGAAATTTGAATGTTAGGTACTTATTTGCTTGCCTCCATTGATGGAAAGATTAGGTGAAGCTTTTAACCCAAGATTCCAAATTTAGAAATAGTTTCAAAATCCTTTGTCAAATATTGCAAACTAGAGCAAATCTCTGTTTACTTTGAAACCCAAGCTTGACCAAGCCTTGCAAAGTAACCACTTAGTTAAAATGACTGTTTTTGAACCCACAAAACCCTGCAAAAATTCCCAAAGCAGTTTGAATTCAAAAGGATTTTAATTCATATCAAATTCATACCAG
The DNA here is from genome assembly GCA_916181665.1 of Avena sativa. Taxonomy (NCBI): domain Eukaryota; kingdom Viridiplantae; phylum Streptophyta; class Magnoliopsida; order Poales; family Poaceae; genus Avena; species Avena sativa. Next base: position 88,890,700 of record OV702285.1, on the reverse strand, counting down.
AAAATGAATTTAGAAAAAGAAAAGGACTCCTCAATGGAAAAAGGCCGCGCGGCCAGAATCTGGACCAGCAGCAAATCGAGCCCAGCAAGCCCACCCGGGGTCTTCTTATTCTTCTCTCACGCGCAAGCGCACGCGCTGAGCCGCTGACAGGCAGACCCCACCTCCACCTCGCGCACCTCGCTGACAAGCGGGCCTTCTCCACGTCAGCGTCGTCTCCACCCGCACGACCCGTTCATCCCCAAATCAACGCGGGCGTTTCTGTGTTTAATTCGCGGCGTCAATTCGATTTATTGGCCGAGTGATTCACGCTCACGACCAGGCTATATAAACCCCCTCTGCCCCCTCTCTCTTCTCCCTCAAACCCCGAACCCAGAGCGCCACCAGGCTGCGAGCATTACCCTCTGTAACCCCGCCGTCTCCGGCGACTGCGCCGGCAAGTTCCGGTGAGTTCTGAGCTTCCCTCTGCCTCTCGTTCTTGCAAACTAGTTCAGTGAGCCTCTGCGCTTCTTTTAACACATTTCGTTTACCTTCGCATGAACCATAGCTCCGGCAGCATCGTCGACTGACCGCCACCGTCTTCTGTACGAACTCCGGCGAGCTCTAGTGGTAAGCCCCGACCGCCCCGCGTCTTCTAGTTCAGGCACACGACTCTGCCTTGACTCTGTTAATCTAACCGTGTCCTCGTCTTGCCTTGGGGTGGTTCACAGCGACGTCCACGACGACCACCCGACACACCGACGCCGTCCTCCACTCTGGCGAGCAATCACAACCGTGCCCGAGCGCCCCTTGACCAACCGCGAGTACGACGAGCTTCGCCGTAACCCCCTGAACCCGGTGAGCTACTCCTCGTTCTCACTTACCCCCTGCAGTGCCGCCTCCGTCGTCGACCGACAGTTCCGCCGCCGGTAGCCGCCGCTCCGCCGCCAGTTCTTGGCCAGGACAATAGCAGCCGTTAGATCTATATCGTAGTGCTAGGATAGATCCACTTAACCCCGAAGCGGTACGCGATCTGAGCCGACAGATTTCATTTAGATCCTACGGCTGTGGAGCTCGATCCAGTGCGAAACGGTATGGGCGAATAAGAACATGACGCGTGGCTAGGTTAGATCTGAAAATAGATTTAAAACCAGAAATTTGATCCAAATTCAAATGCTCATAACTTTCGATTGCCACGTTAGATTTTTGCAAACTTTATACCGTTGGATTCAGTGAAACAAGACCTTTCTGAATATCCAATTTATTTAGCATATAGTAACAGTTAAAATGATTTTATTTGTAGAACAAGTTTAAGGCTATTTTTAGATATAGATTTATTTTGGTAAATTATATTGGGGCCAAATAAGTTTAGTTGGCAAATTTGTGACTTGTTAAAGTTTCTGTAGACATGGGCATACTTGGTAGAATTTTCAAAAAAAATCACCACTTAGTAAATTCTTGCATGCATGCATTCATATTATTTTTGGATGTATATATTTGTGTGTAATGGTATGCTATAATTTCTTGTGTAGATTTTGCTAGTGATTGTGATTGTGAAGAGTGCTACTCTCCCCACTACCAAGGCAAGTGATATTTACATGAATAAATTTGTCCTATGTTTTGAACTGGCATTAGATATTTTGTTATAGAATTGCATGTTATTTTGTCTAATGCAAAAGATGGGAAATCCTATGTAGTCTGGTAGAATTGCTAAGGAATTATCCCTAAGATAAGTTGCCATACTTTGCTTAGCCTAGCTTATAGCAAAACAAGGGTTGGTGAAAAACTATACTTATTATGATAAAAATATTTCTAAGTCAAGAGACTTATGTTTTCCTAATAAAACAACTAAGTCAAATGAACCTCCTGGGTGGAAAGGAAAGATTGGGTTATGTTGAGTGGTTACACAAGGCCATGGACTTGGGTTGTGTATCTCACTTGTGGAATGCCACCCAGGCACAAAGGGATTTGGAGGCCAAGTGTTGAGAAAGCTTACAGTGCAACCACTTGGCAATATGGGCTCTGCCATGATCATATAGGTTGCTAGAACTTGGTCACTTGGACAGTTGGTGGTAGTTGGGATGATAGGTTGGAGCGCGTCCATTTTGACTAAGGAAAGGCTTCTGAAAGGTCCTGTCTTGGGAAACCAAGTCTGGTGGGGAAAGTGCACAACCTCTGCAGATGGAAAACCTAAGTACTTAGCCTAGTCCAAGGCAATGGACAATTTGAGCATCAAGACATGGAAGCTACAAGAATCTCATCACTCCAACTTCTAAGTAAAAACTTGTGGGTGAACAAGGTAGAAGACCCCAATGTCTATTGGTGGTTCTTTGGGAATGTTTTTGACAAAGAAGATCTTAGTGATTTCAACTAATAGGTAAAACCTATTTTCAAGCAAAGCAAGCCAAGCTACACTTAGCCAAAATGCATATAGTATTATAGTCCACCTAAAATATACTAAGGTATCACTTGCCAATACTATTCCAAAGTATTGACCCTCTGTGGCTGTAACTTGTGATGTTGCAGGTTACTCCGATGATGAGTAGGAGTCATGAGTCTACACTCAACATGCTTGCCTGTGGCACATGAAGATGAAGACTTATGTTTATTTACTTATTCCTTAAACTCTTGTATTAGGCCTATGGCCTGAGTTGTATAAGACTATGTTTTATCTCTGGAATGAATGTAATAAACGACCTTTGTATCTGTGTACTTCATCTTAAACTGTGGATGCTAGCATTGATCCAGGGACTAGCATTGCAATCACAGGGATCCTTTCCTTTATAAAGGAGGGGTCTAACAGATGGTATCAGAGCACTGTGTTGCCTGTAGGATTATGACACTAGGATTGGAAAACCACTAAGGAAAAAGTTTTTCTTCAACTACTTCTACACTTGTCTATTCTTCTCGTAAAACTTTTCTAATCTCTTTCAACTTCCTTTGTAGATGAACTCCATTAACGAAGCCGTGGAAAAAGGACCACTCATGACCATGACCTTGGAGTGCGAAACTGAGTTTCCCAATATTCTCAAGGACCTTATGGTGGCAATGGATGCACATGGTGCAGCTGTGTACAAGGGCTTTCCAGTGATGGATGAAGGAGTGGAGTATTGGTGGGTGCAACTTCACTTGTACAAGAACAAGGAAGACAACCACAAAGAAAGGGGATTCTGCATGTACACCAAAACTACAATGCACACCACATTCTTTGAGTCAGCCAGGGATGCAGCTTGGAGGACTATCAAAGAATTAAGTGCTAGAGTGAAGTGCAGAATGCTCAACCTCCAAAAGGACTTAGAGAAAGAGAAGGAGCTTACTCAAGAGTTGGAAGCCACCAACCAAGAGATAAGGGGAGATGTTATAGACTTAGTGATAGAGTCAAGAGAGCAAGATTGGTGGATTGCCTCTAGAAACATTGTGTTTGCTAATAGATCCCGTGAGATTGGATTGTAAGGGCACTTCGTTAGTTGGACCACCATCTATCACCTTATTTTCCAAAATGATACCTTAAATAAGTTGGACCTTGTTTGATGCAATGGATTTGTGTATGCATGTCTTGTGTGAAATTTGTGTTCCATGGTTAAGTATGAGATGGTTGTTTTGTGTTCATCTTAAATAGTGTTGTTCTAACTTTTCGATTTTATAAATAGATGCCTATTGCCGTCAGCACTGTTGAGGAGTTCCAGGTTACTCGTTTCGGACCCCGTATCGTTGAGCTTACCACTCTGCTCGATCTCCCTCTTCCCACCATCACGGTGTACCCACTCACCAAGTTCGAGAGGAAGGACCTCTGGGGCTTCAAGGTGAACCAGCCCGGACGTCAGACTGAGCCTACTACGGAGGCCATCGTCTTCAAGCTGATGCACGACGACAGGGAGAGAGGCATGGAGGTAGTCATGCAGGACCTGATAGGACGACTGTTAGGCCGTCACTCCCAACAGGTTAGGGGCACTCACTTCCACGCCTTCGGAAGGCGTGATGTTGATGGAGATTCCATCGACTTTGAGGACGACTCGAGGAGCACTGCAGAGCCGATACGTCTCTATCTTCAGGACTTAGAGACTCTTCTTAGGCACGTGGACACGGATAGGACGAACGTCATGCTTGGCAATGACGAACTTCAGGTACAGCTACGCGAGAAGGACAAGCTTTTTGCGCAGCAGGATGAGATGATCAAGGAAATGGAGACAAAGTTCGAGGCCTAGGACCGCAAGTTCAAGAGTCAGGAGAAACGCGTCCAGGATAGGAACAAGAAAATCCGGGACATGACCGAGGAACTGAAGTCCAAGGACTTCGAGCTTGAGCAGCAGCAGATGGTTATTGAGAGGCTTCGCTCCCAGAAGAGGGCTCTCAAAGCCAAGGTCGATTCCTTGACCACTACGATTGAGGAGAACAAGACCGCGATGGAGAACGCAGGTCTTACCTTCGTCGAGGAGGAGATTGATGCTGATGAGTAGAATTGACTACTCGCTTACCTTTCATATTCATATTTGTTATTGTGAACTTATTATTGGACCATCCGACATGTGGATGGCTTGCCACTTGTGTGTTTTATTTCATGAGCTTGTTATGTGGTTGTTGAACTTTTATTCTTATGTTGCTTGTTATGTGTTTGCTTATGATGTATTGTGCATGAAACATCTATGGGTATCTCATTCTTATCTATTTGAACAAACCACAGATGCCTCCCCGTCGCGCAAACCCCAACCCCAACAACATCACCCCGGAAATGCAACAAATGATGAATGCGCAAACACAGCTTATGCAAATGATGACAACATTCATCCAAAACCAGAATAACAACAACAACAACAACAACCCCAATAACAACAACAACAACAACAACAACAACAACAACAACAACAACAACAACAACAACAACAACAACAACAACAACAACCCTCCGGGTTTTGATATGCTCACCAGATTTCTGCGTCTGAGGCCAGCAAAATTTTCGGGAACAACTGATCCCATGGTAGCCAATGACTGGCTACGCTCTGTGAACAAGGACTTAGTGACCGTGGGTTGCACGGATGCTGAAAAGGTCAGGTTCGCAGCACATCTGTTGGAAGGACCAGCCGCCACATGGTGGGATAACTTCCAAATCACCACTCCTTTGGATGAGGTAACTTGGGCTATCTTTGAAGATGGCTTTCGCACTGCTCATATCTCATCAGGAATGATGAGTCTAAAAAAGAAGGAGTTTCACAACCTGAAACAGCGCCACCGCAGCGTGGCAGAATACATATAATAGTTCAACAATCTGGCGCGCTATGCACCGGATGAGGTGGATACAGATGCAAAAAGAAAGGAAAAGTTCTTGGAAGGTTTGAATGATGAGCTGAACCTACAGTTGTCTGTGGCATATGTTCCAACTTATCAGTCTTTGTGTGACAAGGCTGCTATTTTGGAAAGTAAAATGAAACAAGTCGAGAGTAGGAAGAGGAAACACTCCGACAAACACAACTCGGGATCGTCTCACAAACGATCTCACTATGATGACAGTGGCAACTCAGGATCCCATAAACATGGGAAATTCAGCAAGCACAACCACAACCGTCATGACAACAAGCATCACCGCAGTCATGACAAGGACAAGTACAAGAACCACAAGGGTGGACATAAGAGCCACTATAGTGGAAATGGTAGCGGAAGTGGGAGTCAGCCTGCTAAAAAGGACATCAGTCAGGTTGAATGCTTCAAATGCAAGAAGATGGGACACTATGCAAATGAGTGCCCCGAAAAGAAGGTGGAAGGACCTAACAAGCCGAATCCTTTCCAGAAAGGACAGGTTAACCACATCAATGTGGAGGAGGTCTACGAGGAGCCTGATGCCGTGGCTGGTAAGTTCAGACTCAATTCAATTTCAGCATTCGTACTCTTTGATACCGGTGCATCTCATTCATTCATATCAAAGGCATTTGTGGATAGAAATGGGTTTGCATCAGAAAACATTGGGTGTCCAATAAAGGTTAGTTCTCCGGGGGGAGATATGATAGTAAGCCTTGGATGCCGGGATCTCATCATAGAGATTGGAAAGCATAAGTTTCCAGTAAGCCTGATAATCCTAGATTCCCAAGGACTAGACGTAATTTTGGGAATGGATTGGATGGCTAAGTATGAAGGAGTATTAGATTGTGCCAATCGTACAGTTACACTCACAACCCCAGAAGGAAAAAGAATAAAATTCAAGTCAAACTTTGAATCCAAAGGAAGTAAGCTGAATTCTCTTAAGGGGGTTAGCATGGACAGTGTGCCAATTGTGTGTGAATATCCGGATGTATTTCCGGAGGAGTTACCAGGAATGCCACCAGATAGAGATGTGGAGCTTCTCATAGATTTGGTACCAGGTTCTGGACCAATAGCTAAGAGACCGTACAAAATGTCAGTTGATGAACTGAAAGAACTCAAGAAACAGCTAGGGGAACAATTGCAGAAAGGGTTTATTCAACCAAGTTCTTCATCTTGGGGAGCCCCAGTATTGTTTGTGGAGAAAAAGGATAGAACGCAAAGATTGTGTATTGACTACCGTTCTCTCAACGAGGTGACCATCAAGAACAAATACCCTTTGCCAAGAATCAACGACTTGTTTGATCAGTTAGAAGGAGCATGTGTATTCTCGAAGATTGATCTCCGGTCAGGTTATTTTCAGCTCAAAATAAGAGAACAAGACATACCAAAAATAGCATTCACCACAAGGTATGGATTGTATGAATACACTGTGATGCCTTTTGGTTTAGCCAACGCTCCAGCATACTTCATGAATATGATGAATAAGGTATTCATGGAATTCCTTGACAAGTTTGTGGTCGTTTTCATAGATGACATCTTAGTCTACTCCAAGAGCAAGGAAGAACATGAAAGACACTTGCGCATGATACTTGAAAAGTTAAGGGAGCATAAACTTTATGCCAAGTTTAGCAAGTGTGAGTTTTGGTTAGAGGAAGTTGGTTTTCTTGGTCACGTTATGACAAAGGATGGTGTGGCAGTTGATCCTGCTAAAGTATCAGCTGTGACAGAATGGGAATCACCCAAGAATGTGAAGGAAGTTCGTAGTTTCCTCGGCTTAGCAGGTTACTACAGAAGGTTCATTGAAAATTTCTCGAAGGTTGCTAAGCCAATGACAGAATTGTTAAAGAAGGACAAGAAATTTGTTTGGTCTGAAGGTTGCGAAGTCAGCTTCCAAGAGTTGAAGAAGAGACTTGTGACAGCACCAGTGCTATGTCTGCCAGATTTGGAAAAGGATTTCCAAGTATATTGTGATGCGTCACATCAAGGTTTGGGTGCCGTACTTATGCAAGATGGTAAAGTCGTAGCCTATGCTTCGAGACAACTCAAAACTCATGAAGTAAACTATCCTACTCATGATTTGGAGTTAGCCTCTGTCGTCCATGCACTCAAAACATGGAGACATTACCTTTTGGGTAAGCGGTGTGAGGTGTTCACCGATCATAAGAGCTTGAAGTACATCTTCACCCATAAAGAAATCAACATGAGACAAAGGAGATGGATAGAACTTATCAAGGATTACGACTTAAGTTTGCAATACCATCCCGGTAAAGCAAATGTAGTAGCGGACGCTCTAAGTCGTAAGACGTTTGTAAATGGCCTTACAAAAGGTGATTTGCCAGAAGACTTGTGTAAGCAATTCAAAGAACTCAGATTGGAAATTGTGCCTGAAGGACATCTCATGTCTTTGGATGTTCAACCCACTCTATTGAACAAGATCCGAGAAGTTCAGAAGACTGATAAGGAAATTGAAAAGATTAAGGAAAATATAAGTCTAGGGAAAGCCAAGAGTTTCCATATAGACGAACAAGGCACCTTATGGCACGGGAAACGTATATGTGTTCCACAAGACCCGGAGTTGTGGAAACTGATCTTACAGGAAGGTCACAACTCTCCGTATTCTATTCACCTGGGAAATACCAAGATGTACATGGACATGAAGGAAAGGTTTTGGTGGAACAATCTCAAAAGGGACATCGCCGAACATATTGCTTTGTGTGATGTGTGTAGCAGAGTCAAAGCGGAGCACTAGAAACCAGCAGGTTTGCTTCAACCACTGCCTATTCCTGAATGGAAGTGGGAAAATATTGGTATGGATTTCATTACCGGATTACCAAGGACCAGGTCAGGGTATGATTCCATATGGGTAGTAGTGGATCGCCTAACTAAAGTGGCTCATTTTATACCAGTGAAGACAACCTATACAAGTGCCAAGTTAGCTAAAATCTACATGAGCAGAATTGTATGCCTTCACGGTGTGCCAAAGAGTATTGTGTCAGATAGAGGAACCCAGTTCACTTCTCACTTTTGGAGACAGCTTCATGAATCTTTGGGAACAAGGTTGGAATTCGGTACTGCCTTTCATCCCCAAACTGATGGACAAACAGAAAGGACCAACCAAATTCTTGAAGACATGTTGAGAGCCTGTGCTTTAGACTATGGAGCAAGTTGGGATGAAAGCTTGCCTTACGCAGAGTTCTCTTACAACAATAGTCATCAAGCTAGTATTGGAATGGCACCATTTGAGTTACTCCACGGAAGGAAGTGTACCACCCCGTTGTTATGGAATGGTGTGGGAGAAAGAAGCTTATTTGGACCTGATCTTATCAAAGACGCCGAAGAGAAAGTCAAATTGGTTAAGGACAGGTTAAAGATAGCTCAGTCCCGACAGAAAAGCTACGCGGATTCTAAGCGTAGATAAGTCACCTACGAAGTTGGAGATAGAGCTTATCTTAGAGTATCACCACTTCGTGGAGTGAAAAGATTTGGAGTCAAGGGAAAGCTGGCACCAAGATATGTAGGGCCATTCAAGATTCTAAGTCGCAAGGGAGAAGTTGCATATGAAGTTGAATTGCCAGAATCTCTATCAGCAGTCCATAACGTATTTCATGTGAGTCAGCTTAAGAAATGTCACCCAGAAATGGAAGAGTCTTCTTTGAAGGATACCATACCTTTGGAAGAAGTTCATCTAGAAAGTGATCTCACTTATGAGGAAAAGCCTGTCAAGATTTTAGAGACCGCAGAAAGAGTTACCAGGACCAAGACTATCAAGTTTTGTAAAGTGCAATGGAACCATCACTCCGAAGAGGAAGCAACATGGGAAAGAGAAGATGATCTTCGGAAAGACCACCCTCACCTATTTGCTAGCCAACCCGAATCTCGAGGGCGAGATTCATCTTAAGGGGGTTAGATTTGTAACATCCCAAAAATCATAGTTTCAAAAATCATTCATAGCATCTTTGCATCATTCATCCATTTAGGTTTTTTTTCAAAAAATCATTTAGAGACAGAAGTTTGAGCTATGATTTCATGTGGGCAATTTATCTCAAATGGCCATCACCCTTTGAAATTTGAATGTTAGGTACTTGTTTGCTTGCCTCCATTGATGGAAAGATTAGGTGAAGCTTTTAACCCAAGATTCCAAATTTAGAAATAGTTTCAAAATCCTTTGTCAAATATTGCAAACTAGAGCAAATCTCTGTTTACTTTGAAACCCAAGCTTGACCAAGCCTTGCAAAGTAACCACTTAGTTAAAATGACTGTTTTTGAACCCACAAAACCCTGCAAAAATTCCCAAAGCAGTTTGAATTCAAAAGGATTTGAATTCATATCAAATTCATACCAGAAAATGAATTTAGAAAAAGAAAAGGACTCCTCAATGGAAAAAGGCCGTGCGGCCAGAATCTGGCCCAGCAGCAAATCGAGCCCAGCAAGCCCACCCGGGGTCTTCTTATTCTTCTCTCACGCGCAAGCGCACGCGCTGAGCCGCTGACAGGCAGACCCCACCTCCACCTCGCGCACCTCGCTGACAAGCGGGCCTTCTCCACGTCAGCGTCGTCTCCACCCGCACGACCCGTTCATCCCCAAATCAACGCGGGCCTTTCTGTGTTTAATTCGCGGCGTAAATTCGATTTATTGGCCGAGTGATTCACGCTCACGACCAGGCTATATAAATCCCCTCTGCCCCCTCTCTCTTCTCCCTCAAACCCCAAACCCAGAGCGCCACCAGGCTGCGAGCATTACCCTCTGTAACCCCGCCGTCTCCGGCGACTGCGCCGGCAAATTCCGGTGAGTTCTGAGCTTCCCTCTGCCTCTCGTTCTTGCAAACTAGTTCAGTGAGCCTCTGCGCTTATTTTAACACATTTCGTTTACCTTCGCATGAACCATAGCTCCGGCAGCATCGTCGACTGACCGCCACCGTCTTCTGTACGAACTCCGACGAGCTCTAGTGGTAAGCCCCGACCGCCCCGCGTCTTCTAGTTCAGGCACACGACTCTGCCTTGACTCTGTTAATCTAACCGTGTCCTCGTCTTGCCTTGGGGTGGTTCACAGCGACGTCCACGACGACCACCGGACACACCGACGCCGTCCTCCACTCCGGCGAGTAATCGCAACCGTGCCCGAGCGCCCCTTGACCAACCGCGAGTACGACGAGCTTCGCCGTAACCCCCTGAACCCGGTGAGCTACTCCTCGTTCTCACTTACCCCCTGTAGTGCCGCCTCCGTCGTCGACCGACAGTTCCGCCGCCGGTAGCCGCCGCTCCGCCGCCAGTTCTTGGCCAGGACAATAGCAGCCGTTAGATCTATATCGTAGCGCTAGGATAGATCCACTTAACCCCGAAGCGGTACGCGATCTGAGCCGACAGATTTCATTTAGATCCTACGGCTGTGGAGCTCGATCCAGTGCGAAACGGTATGGGCGAATAAGAACATGACGCGTGGCTAGGTTAGATCTGAAAATAGATTTAAAACCAGAAATTTGATCCAAATTCAAATGCTCATAACTTTCGATTGCCACGTTAGATTTTTGCAAACTTTATACCGTTGGATTCAGTGAAACAAGACCTTTCTGAATATCCAATTTATTTAGCATATAGTAACAGTTAAAATGATTTTATTTGTAGAACAAGTTTAAGGCTATTTTTAGATATAGATTTATTTTGGTAAATTATATTGGGGCCAAATAAGTTTAGTTGGCAAATTTGTGACTTGTTAAAGTTTCTGTAGACATGGGCATACTTGGTAGAATTTTCAAAAAAAATCACCACTTAGTAAATTCTTGCATGCATGCATTCATATTATTTTTGGATGTATATATTTGTGTGTAATGGTATGCTATAATTTCTTGTGTAGATTTTGCTAGTGATTGTGATTGTGAAGAGTGCTACTCTCCCCACTACCAAGGCAAGTGATATTTACATGAATAAATTTGTCCTATGTTTTGAACTGGCATTAGATATTTTGTTATAGAATTGCATGTTATTTTGTCTAATGCAAAAGATGGGAAATCCTATGTAGTCTGGTAGAATTGCTAAGGAATTATCCCTAAGATAAGTTGCCATACTTTGCTTAGCCTAGCTTATAGCAAAACAAGGGTTGGTGAAAAACTATACTTATTATGATAAAAATATTTCTAAGTCAAGAGACTTATGTTTTCCTAATAAAACAACTAAGTCAAATGAACCTCCTGGGTGGAAAGGAAAGATTGGGTTATGTTGAGTGGTTACACAAGGCCATGGACTTGGGTTGTGTATCTCACTTGTGGAATGCCACCCAGGCACAAAGGGATTTGGAGGCCAAGTGTTGAGAAAGCTTACAGTGCAACCACTTGGCAATATGGGCTCTGCCATGATCATATAGGTTGCTAGAACTTGGTCACTTGGACAGTTGGTGGTAGTTGGGATGATAGGTTGGAGCGCGTCCATTTTGACTAAGGAAAGGCTTCTGAAAGGTCCTGTCTTGGGAAACCAAGTCTGGTGGGGAAAGTGCACAACCTCTGCAGATGGAAAACCTAAGTACTTAGCCTAGTACAAGGCAATGGATAATTTGAGCATCAAGACATGGAAGCTACAAGAATCTCATCACTCCAACTTCTAAGTAAAAACTTGTGGGTGAACAAGGGAGAAGACCCCAATGTCTATTGGTGGTTCTTTGGGAATGTTTTTGACGAAGAAGATCTTAGTGATTTCAACTAATAGGTAAAACCTATTTTCAAGCAAAGCAAGCCAAGCTACACTTAGCCAAAATGCATATAGTATTATAGTCCACCTAAAATATACTAAGGTATCACTTGCCAATACTATTCCAAAGTATTGACCCTCTGTGGCTGTAACTTGTGATGTTGCAGGTTACTCCGATGATGAGTAGGAGTCATGAGTCTACACTCAACATGCTTGCCTGTGGCACATGAAGATGAAGACTTATGTTTATTTACTTATTCCTTAAACTCTTGTATTATGCCTATGGCCTGAGTTGTATAAGACTATGTTTTATCTCTGGAATGAATGTAATAAACGACCTTTGTATCTGTGTACTTCATCTTAAACTGTGGATGCTAGCATTGATCCAGGGACTAGCATTGCAATCACAGGGATCCTTTCCTTTATAAAGGAGGGGTCTAACATTCCGCTGCATCGCTGGAGCAAGGAGGCGGAGGTTGCTCGGTGCCTCGAACGTGTGTGCGAGCACGGATGCGCTGCTGATTTGCGGCGCTAGGACTTCCTCTCGATCTTGAGATCGGCAAGAGATCGTCTACATCAACCACGAGTTGAACTCGTTAAGCTTTGTCGGTCTTCAAGGGTATGTTCTCTACGGATATACATCCGCCCGTTGTTTGTATCTAGTAGATAGATCTTGGTATATAGTTCACATCATAGGAAATTTTTTGTTTTCTATGCTGCGAACCCTACAAGATCAACTCTTTGTTGCACAACCGGGCATCTTATTCCCGTCCACAATTCCATGATGTGGGGCCCAAAAGATGATCCAAGCCAATCACTGCCCCTTCGCGACCTCGCATGCCTCCTTGGTGTACACCATGCCCACATAATGAATTATGGCAATGGTTTGTGCAAACCGTTATATGCCAGAACTATCGTGGGACGATGAGGGTTCCCACCCATATGCTACATATCCTCTACGAATTACCAATTAATATGCACGCTACGAGGATAACAGCCACGACCTGCACATCCGGCTTCATGCGAGAGGAAGAAGATACAGCTGACTTCTCCTTCCCATTCCAAATCTCATGGTCAACGCGTAATATACAACGCAAGAATCACTGGCGACATTGGTTGTTAAGTCCTAGGTGATATAGTTCTGAACAGTGGTATCCCAACTGTCAGATTTAATAGATTAGCTGATCACCCTGGACCAGTAATCAATAGTCCTCATTGTTACTGAAAATAGTGTTTTCTGTCCTTTTTCAAATGCAAGTGATGACAACACTGGATTTGTAAAATACTTTACAGAAAATAATCAAAGGACATGAGCAAGTGTGAACTTGCCTTTTGTGATTGCAAGATTATGCACTCACGATCTTCGAGTCAGTATAAGATCCAAAATCTGAAATCAGCATCATTGGTCCGGTGAGGACTAATGTTTAAAGAAGCAATTTGCTTTTATGCATAAGTAATGTGATGCACGTTCTAAGCGCAAATCCCGGGAATAACGTTGTCCTAGGGTTTGGATTCCGAAAATGGTTACTTTGGAATGTGTGGTCCTTTTAGATAATTTTCGTAGTTGTACTTTTATTAGAGTTTATGAGTGGTTGTAAACATCACATATGTAGGAGTAAAGTATACATACTTATGACATACTAGTTAGGATTACTTATACAAGGTTTCTTATTTAAAGTGGCAAAAAAGGATAACCTTCGAAGAAAAGGTTTCTCTTCTAGGGTCTAGACAGTTAGTGGTGGTTGATGTTATTTGTTTGCTTAAATGGTTTGGCTTGAGTTGCTTTATAGTTTAACTACTTCAAACCAAAGTTAACTATAAAACATATAATAATGCTTATAGTGTTATATTAATATTTTGTAGACTAAAGTTAATTTTAAAGTATAGATAGTTTTGGAAGTATCGTTCTTATACATTGGTATCTTGTATATATGAAATGTTTTCTTTAGGTTACTTAAGAATGTTTATTTTGTTACTTGAGTAATGGTTTCTTGATGTAAGTATGGAGTAATATCATTTATCCTTTATAGATAAGTGAGTATAGTTTATAATCTAAATGTAGTGACCTCGGATCTGTAAGGATCCTAAGTCCCTGTGATTAACATGCTAGTCCCTGGATCAATAGCTAGCACTCACAGTCGATGAAATATCATGTAAAACACAAAGTCTTCATTACACGGAGAATCCAGAGTATGAAATTATTACAAAAATTGCTTAGCATTATGCTAGCTCAATTAACAGCGGAAAACATAAAAGCAGCATGAGTCCATCAACTCCCAGGCTTGTCGAGTGACCCGCGATCCCTACGCACCTTTCAATCTTCGGATTCTGCACATAAGACGTGCAGCCAACAAGTTGGGTCAATACTTTGAATGTATTGGCAAATTACACCAAGGAGAGAAAAGACTATCTCTACATGCAAGGCTGGTATAGGCTGTAGAGTTCATTTGCTCAAAGCTAATTTTCTTAAGTAGAGAGAAGAATAGAAGATTGCCCTACTTTGTAAACATTTGCTTGAATAAGATGAGGTCGAGCGGCACACGAGGATATTACGCACCAAGTGTCCAAACAACCAAACACTTGGATATTACGCACCAAGCGTCACTTGGATATTACACACTAAGTTCCCAAATTCCCACCCATTAGCGATATTACGCATGCCATGGGGTTTCAAAACTTTATTTTTAGAAAAGAGAGAGGAAGATCCTTCAGAGGCTCCATCCTTCAGACGCTCATTGTTGTTCTGTTACCGTGAACACGACTGATCGATCAGATTGCAATACTCTCGAGAGTTTGTGCACTTTACCCATAATCCACGATCAAGTCCTTTAACAGACAAGACCATGGCGAGGCTTTCCCTTAGTAGCCCCTCTACCTTCCGGATCCAACCGTGCCAAGAACCTCCAAATGTTGGTACCCAGGTGAGGTTTCCCACTAAGTACTAGGCCAAGACAGAGCCCATAATGTATTGTGGTCGCACTGGAAGCTTCTGAGTTCTGAAACATGGCAGACTTCTTTGATTCCTGGGCGGCCGTCCTCCACCAAAATCTCACTCGTTGTCCCGACAACCATTCCGCCCAGAAGAAAACTTAGTTTTATTTTGAAGTGGATTTGAGAAGAAAAGTTTGCTCTAGAGAGCCTTTATACTTAGTAAAATTCTTTGTCTTTCGAACCCCCCAACGGTACTTTGTATATATAGCACAGCAAGCAATACTTAGCAAAACAGGGGTAACCTATTAGGATGGGAAATCCTAAGTATAGAGCTACTCATGGCATACTACAAAATCATCGCACTTGCAAAAATAATACTAAGGAAAATTCTACTAGATCATCCTACACATGCATACTATAGAATTTTGAAGATCACATGCATAGAATCAAAACTGGGACAAAATGATGAACAAGTGGTGTAACTTTCCTTGATCCGAGCAGCACTCTACACAATAGCACTCCTTAGCGCACTCCGAGCAATCTAACGATTCACAAACATAGAATTGATCACAACTTGCTCAAAGCATACATAAAGGAAAACATGCATGCATGCAACATGGTAGTTTATGCAAGGTTGGTTAACTTGATCGAGGTAGCAAGTTTGTGTTGTGATAGTGTAAGGGTGTCACTAGGATTTATTTTCCAAGGGTTTAGATCTAATTTGAATCACTATAACAATTCTGAGGATTATAGGAGATCAAACCATCTAATTAGCCCCAAGTTAGATCTAATAATCCTAAGCAAAGCTTGATGATTTGGATCAGTAGGTATTGTGGAAACAAAATTATTGCAACAAGATTCAAACAAAAAGGAATTTCAATTATTTTTATATAGATTAAAACTCTCTAATCCAATGATTAAAAACTACACCTAAAACCTTACTGCAAACCTGCAATATTATTACAGATTTGGATTCTACATAAAATTAGGAATCCAACGGTATATTACAAGCCAGATTTGGACAAATATTTAATTTTCTATGATTTTCGCAATATTAAACCTAATCTGCAAAAATCAAAACCATCAGCCTAAACCCTAGCTCAGACCGCGCCAAGTGGCGGCTTCGGATTGGGCCAGCTGGCCAGGCGGGCGACGCGGCGCGGCGACGAGGTGCTGCCACGCGACTTGCCACGCGGTGCTGCGTGGTTGGCCGATACCCCTTCGGGTCGAGATCTAATCTGAGCCACCGTTTTCAGATCGGACGGAGGAGATGGGCGCGGTGACTTACAGCGGCGACGACGGTGGCGGTGGGCGGAGGCGGTGACGGTGGCGACGGTGACGGTGCTCCGGTGGCTTCCCCGAGGCGGCGATGTGGTCGACGGAGCGCGGCTCCTTCTCTCGGTCTCATTCGCGTGATCGGTTTCCGCGTTTGCTTCCCCGTTCAGCTGTGGTGCTCCGCCGGTCTCCGCGAACTCAGGCGAGGCGCCGGCGAGAAATTGAGCGCGACTTGGAGCTCTGTGGAAGGGGAAAAAGGGGTCAGGCGAAGCGGAGAATCGCGGGAAGCACAACCAGCGGCGAAAGAGAGATCGGGGTGGCGCAATTCGCTGGGAGGTCTACCTTCCCGAGCGTGGCAACGGCGAGAAGAGCGGCGGGGTCGGGCGAGGGCTCGGGCTAGGTTTTCTCGAAGAGGAAAACGACGGGAGGGGGTGGTCGTGCGGCTGGCATATATACGCGGCCTGGGGGAGTCCTGGCCGGATACGGGGGAGGGGCCGAGGCCGTGGCCGACGGGGACTTTGTCCCGTTCACATTGGGGAGAGGAGAGGGATGACAGGTGGGGTAGGGCTGTCGGTGGCAGGGGGAGAAAGGTGGGCCAACGGGTGCGGGCAGTTTCCCTGCTGCGCGGGCGCCGGGGCGGGGTAGGCTGGCTGGCGAGCCGGCCCAGCTAGGGTTAGTTGCTGGCCCCTTCTCTCTTTTTTTTGTTTTAAACATTTTCCCTTTTCTGTTTTCTTTAAACCCCAATAACTTTTGCAAACTAGCTCAAAAATTTATGAAACTTGTTTCTAAATTCTCATAAAATTGAGGTGGTCAACATAGGACCATGGCTTACTGTTTTTAAAAGTTTTTTGAAGGGTCAAACTAATACATCAAGGGTACTCACTTATGAGAATATTAAATAGGGTTTTTAAATGGGTTTATGTGTTAGGATTTTTGTAGTTGCAATGTTTTCAAATGTAGGATGCAAATGATGCAAGGATGATGCATGACACTAATAACATCCAAACACAGAATCTAGGATGTTACAAACCTACCCCCCTTAAGAAGAATCTCGTCCTCGAGATTCGGGTTGGCTAGCAAATAGGTGTGGGTGCTCCGTTCTCATGTCGTCTTCACGTTCCCACATAGCTTCTTCTTCGAAGTGGTGGTTCCATTGTACCTTGCAGAATCTTATAGTCTTAGTGCGGGTAACCCTTTCGGCTGTTTCTAGTATTTTGATGGGTTTTTCCTCGTAGGTAAGGTCATTCTCCAATTGAACCTCGTCTAGGGAAACGGTGTCTCCTAGCGGTGTTTCAGCCACCTCCGGGTGACACTTCTTTAGTTGTGACACATGAAACACATCATGAACAGTCAGTCCTTCCGGTAGCTCCAACTGATAAGCAACTTCTCCTCTACGGGCCAGAACCTTATACGGTCCTATGAATCGTGGGGCTAACTTGCCCTTGATTCCGAACCTCTTAACTCCACGTAGGGGTGAAACTCGGAGATACGCACGGTCCCCTATTTCATAGGCCACATCTCTGCGCTTGGAATCAGCGTAGCTCTTCTGTCGGGATTGGGCTACCTTTAGCCTATCCTGAATCTATCGCACCTTTTCTTCGGCATCCTTTATCAAGTCAGGTGCAAAAAGACTGCGTTCTCCAACTCCATTCCATAGCAATGGAGTCCTACACTTCCTGCCGTATAGAACTTCAAACGGGGCCATCTTGATACTTGTCTGGTAGCTGTTGTTGTATGAGAACTCCGCATATGGCAGGTTATCGTCCCAACTAGACCCATAGTCTAGTGCGCAAGCTCTCAACATATCTTCCAAAATTTGATTCACCCTTTCTGTTTGGCCATCTGTTTGAGGGTGGAAGGCAGTACTGAATTCTAGTCGGGTTCCAAGAGACTCATGTAGTTGTCGCCAAAACTTTGAAGTAAACTGGGTGCCTCTATCTGACACAATTCCCTTGGGAACACCATGCAGGCTTACAATTTTTGACATGTATATCTTAGCAAGCTTAGCACTTGTATATGTGGTGTTTACGGGGATGAAGTGAGCCACCTTGGTGAAGTGGTCCACCACTACCCAGATAGAATCAAATCCAGAACGAGTCCGGGGTAATCCCGTGATGAAATCCATGCCTACCTTGTCCCACTTCCAGTCGGGTATAGGTAGTGGTTGTAGTAATCCTGCCGGTTTCTGATGCTCGGCTTTAACTCTGTTGCACACATCACACAGAGAAATATACTCTGCAATATCTCTCTTTAGGTTATTCCACCAGAATCTATCCTTCACATCCATGTACATCTTTGTGTTACCAGGATGAATTGAGTATGGCGAATCATGAGCTTCTTGTAAAATCATCTTCCGGATATCGGGGTCATTGGGAACGCACAAACGCTTCCCATACCAGAGGGTTCCTTGTTCGTCCAAACGAAATTCTTTAGTCTTTCCTTCATTTATCCTGACTCTTATTTCTTCCAACTCTTTATCCCCCTTTTGTGCTTCTTGGATTCTTTCTTGGAAGGTGGACACTATTTCCATAGTCGCTACGTGTCCTTTTGGGACTATCTCAAGCCTGAGGTCCCTGAATTTCTTGCATAAATCCTCTAGAAGTTCCCCTGCGGTAAGTCCATTTACATATACCTTACGACTTAAGGCATCAGCCACCACGTTTTCCTTTCCGGGGTGGTACTGTAAATCCAAGTCATAATCCTTAATTAGCTCAAGCCATCTTCGTTGTCTCATATTCAACTCCTTTTGGGTGAAAATGTACTTCAAACTTTTATGATCTGTAAACACATCACAATGTTTGCCCATGAGGTAGTGTCTCCATACCTTGAGTGCATGAACCACAGATGCAAGTTCCAAATCATGCGTGGGATAATTGTGTTCGTGGTTCTTAAGTTGTCGGGAGGCATAGGATACCACTTTCCCATCCTGCATCAATACACTTCCAAGTCCTTGTCGAGAAGCGTCGCAATAGACTTGAAAATCCTTCTGTATATCAGGCAGACACAGAACTGGTGCCGTTACAAGGCGTTTCTTCAACTCTTGAAAACTTGCTTCACATGCCTCAGTCCATAGGAATTTCTTTTCCTTCTTTAATAGTTCCGTCATGGGTTTTGCTATCTTGGAAAAGTTTTCGATGAACCTCCGGTAATATCCTGCGAGGCCCAAGAAACTTCTAATATCTCCCACATTCTTGGGTGACTCCCATTCCGTCATGGAAGCTACCTTGCTAGGATCTACGGCAACTCCTTTAGCTGACACAACATGACCAAGGAATCCCACTTCCTTTAACCAGAACTCGCACTTGCTGAACTTGGCATACAATTTGTGTTCTCTTAGTTTCTCCATAATAAGGCGCAGATGTTTCTCATGTTCCTTCTCATCCTTTGAGTATATGAGTATATCATCTATGAATACTACGATAAACTTGTCCAAGTATTCCATGAACACCTTGTTCATCATGGTCATGAAGTACGCTGGGGCATTGGTTAGACCAAAAGACATCACGGTGTACTCATACAATCCGTATCTTGTGGTGAATGTTGTCTTGGGCACATCCTGTTCTCGAATCTTTAGCTGAAAATAGCCCAATCGTAGATCGATCTTTGAGAACACACTGGCTCCTTTTAGCTGGTCAAACAGGTCGTTGATGTTGGGCAGAGGATACTTATTCTTAATCGTCACTTCGTTCAACGAGCGGTAGTCCACAACCAGCCTCTTGGTCTTATCCTTCTTTTCCACAAATAGGACGGGTGCTCCCCAAGATGACGCGCTGGGTTGAATGAACCCCCTTGTCCAATTGTTCCCTAAGCTGTTTCTTGAGTTCCTTTAACTCGTCCACATCCATCTTGTATGGTCTCTTAGCTATCGGCCCCGTGCCTGGCATTAAGTCAATGAGAAACTCGATATCAAGGTCGGGTGGCATTCCGGGTAGCTCTTCTGGGAAGACATCTGGGTATTCCTTTACAATAGGTACCTCCTCCAAGCTAACCCCCTTAAGCGATTTCACCATGACTTCTTTCAGTGCGAAGTTCGACTTGATACGAATCCTCTTCCCTTCCGGTGTTGTGAGCATGACAGTTCTCTTGGCACAATCTATGACTCCTTCATATTCGGTCATCCAATTCATGCCCAAGATTATGTGTAAACCTTGTGATTCTAGAACTACTAGACTGGTGGGAAAAATGTGTGCCAATCCTTAGTTCTAAATCCCGGCAACCAGAGTTTGCCACTATTTCTCCCCCAGGAGAACTTACCCTTAGAGGAAAGTTTATAGTCTCCGTTGGTATCTTGCCTCTATCCACAAATACCCTTGATATGAATGAATGTGATGCACCAGTATCAAAAAGAACAACTGCGGGAATAGAATTGAGTTTGAACTTACCAATCACAGAGTCTGGCGCCTCACAATCATCCTCCATAGAAACATGATTCACCGTGGCTTTGACAAACGGATTTGGCTTCTTCCCGTTCCCATTGCCATGGTTGTGTCCATTACTATTCCCATTGCCATTTCCATTGCCATTCTTCCTCTCGGGGCAAGAGGTTGCCTAGTGCCCTGTCTTGTTGCACTTAAAGCATGTCACCTCACTGAGATCCTTTCCATTGCTGCCATTGCGGTTTTTGTGCCCATTGTGTTTGTGGCCACCATGGTTATGACCGTTATGGTTGTGGCCATTATTGTTATAAGGTGGTGGTGAGGAATTGCGCTGCTTCTGGTACGGAACAGAGTGTTTGTGAGGGTTGGATTTCCTCTTGCGATTTTCTATGCTCTTCCTCTTTGATTCAACCACAATGGCTCTGTCCAAGAGTTCCTGAAAGTTGTCAAATTTCTGAGCCACAAGCTGAATGGATATCTCATCATTGAGCCCTCTTAATAACTCCTCCTGTCTCTTGGCATCAGTGGAAACATCATCGGGTGCATAACGGGCTAGCTTATTGAAAAGCTCACCATACTCGGTGACAAACGGTGCAGCTGGTGTAGGTCGCGAAACTCGCGCCTCTTTAGAGCGATGACACCAGCAGCCACATGATGAGTGTGAAAAGCTAACTCAAACTGTTCCCAAGTGATAGCATCGATGTCCGGGTGGGTGACTTGGTAGTTATCCCACCATTCTGCAGTAGGTCCCTCAAGCTGGTGTGCGGCATAACGCACCCTGTCGGCTCCGACAGCTTGCACGGTGTCTAGCTTCTTGTTGATCGTACACAGCCAGTCATCAGCGATGATTGGTTCAGTGCTGCTAGTGAAGGTAGGTGGGTTCAGCCTCAAAAACCGAGTCAAGCGATCCTGTTGAGGAGGTGGCGGAGGTGGTGGTGGCGGGTTGTTGTTGTTCTGCATGTTCTGAGTGAGTAGTTGGATCAGCTGGTTCTGTGTGGCCAAAAGTTCTGCTATTTCTGGCGGAATTTCGGGGTTCGCACGTCTTGGCGGCATCTGTGGGGTTTAAGAGAATAGTTAAGAAATAGACAGAAAGACTAAGTAGTAAACTCCTACCCTTATGAAAACACACCAAGCACACAAGGCACACAAGGCATAACAACACAAATTTAACACAGGGAACAACCAAGTATAACTAAACCAAGCTTATCTTGGTATTTATTACATTTGCGAATAACGTTCTACTATAGAATTAAAGGTGGTCCAACTACTACACATCCTCCACGCCTTCCTCTTCCTCGTCCTCGAACGAGTAGCCTTCTTGCTCTAGAGTTGTCTTGTACAACTCCATCTCCTTTGTGGTGGCTTCAAGCTTCTCTTGGAGGTCCTTTATCTCATCTTGTAGCTTCTTGGTAGTGGCTTCCAGCTGCTCCTGAAGTCCCGCCTTCTCTCTTTGCAGCTCCTCTACTAAACTTGTCTTCATTGCGGCTTCAAGTTGCTTTGCCAAGTCCCTCTTGGAAGCACGCACATCATTGATTATCTTGCAAAGGCCTTCGGTTTGCACTTCATCTCCATCGATCTGCTGTTTGAGTTCCCTAATTCTCTTGTTTTTATTTATCACCCTCTTCTCTTGATTAGCGAACTTCTTCTCTTGGTCCTGAAATTTTATCTCTTGGAGCTTCATTGCCTCTTCATGCTGCTTGATCATTTCTTCCTTCTCCTTGATGAGGGCGCATAGCTCGTCGTTCTTCAACATCTTGAGGAAGGTACCCTTTTCAAGGTCATGGATGTGGCACTCCAAGTCTTGATATTGTGTTCTTCGGTGTTTGGTAGAAGTTCTTTCCTCAAAGGTTAACTCCATGGGAATTCCTTCCTCATCTCTTCTTCCAAAGAGGCCGCCGCAGTGTCCTTGGAGAGCTTCATGATGACGTCCACATAGGCGACCAATG
Organism: Avena sativa; assembly: GCA_916181665.1. Classification (NCBI taxonomy): domain Eukaryota; kingdom Viridiplantae; phylum Streptophyta; class Magnoliopsida; order Poales; family Poaceae; genus Avena; species Avena sativa. Next base: position 88,868,227 of record OV702285.1, on the reverse strand, counting down.
AGTTGCTGCAAGCTAATGCTAAGGGCCTTCTCCTTGGAATCGCTAACAATGTGGATTGCAATGTCTTCCTCCGGGTTCTTGCCTCGCTCTTTTCCTGGCTGGATGACCTTGACTCCCCAACAGCCGTCCTTGTGGAGTTTCTTCATTGTGCTCCCCTGGATTGTTGGGAGGGGAAGGTCCAAACGTGTGAGTAGATCCATGAGGCACCCCCCAAAGCGAAGAGGCTCGATGTCAGCGACGGTGTCGTAGAGGAAGCTCGTCATCTTTGAGTTAGAAGAATGAGCGTTAGATACTTAAACAAGTAGAGGAAAGAAGATACTAGATGTGCGGAAAATAACTTAGTAGACAAACAAGTAAGGAACTAAAGTTAGAGGTGGTTCCAATCCTAGGGTCACGTCCTACAGGCAACGATGTGCTCTGATACCATCTGTAGTGACCTCGGATCTGTAAGGATCCTAAGTCCCTGTGATTAACATGCTAGTCCCTGGATCAATAGCTAGCACTCACAGTCGATGAAATATCATGTAAAACACAAAGTCTTCATTACACGGAGAATCCAGAGTATGAAATTATTACAAAAATTGCTTAGCATTATGCTAGCTCAATTAACAGCGGAAAACATAAAAGCAGCATGAGTCCATCAACGCCCAGGCTTGTCGAGTGTAGACCCGCGATCCCTACGCACCTTTCAATCTTCGGATTCTACACATAAGACGTGCAGCCAACAAGTTGGGTCAATACTTTGAATGTATTGGCAAATTACACCAAGGAGAGAAAAGACTATCTCTACATGCAAGGCTGGTATAGGCTGTAGAGTTCATTTGCTCAAACCTAATTTTCTTAAGTAGAGAGAAGAATAGAAGATTGCCCTACTTTGTAAACATTTGCTTGAATAAGATGAGGTCGAGCGGCACACGAGGATATTACGCACCAAGTGTCCAAACAACCAAACACTTGGATATTACGCACCAAGCGTCACTTGGATATTACACACCAAGTTCCCAAATTCCCACCCATTAGCGATATTACGCACGCCATGGGGTTTCAAAACTTTATTTTTAGAAAAGAGAGAGGAAGATCCTTCAGAGGCTCCATCCTTCAGACGCTCATTGTTGTTCTGTTACCGTGAACACGGCTGATCGATCAGATTGCAATACTCTCGAGAGTTTGTGCACTTTACCCACAATCCACGATCAAGTCCTTTAACAGACAAGACCATGGCGAGGCTTTCCCTTAGTAGCCCCTCTACCTTCCGGATCCAACCGTGCCAAGAACCTCCAAATGTTGGTACCCAGGTGAGGTTTCCCACTAAGTACTAGGCCAAGACAGAGCCCATAATGTATTGTGGTCGCACTGGAAGCTTATGAATTCTGAAACATGGCAGACTTCTTCGATTCCTGGGCGGCCGTCCTCCACCAAAATCTCACTCGTTGTCCCGACAACCATTCCGCCCAGAAGAAAACTTAGTTTTATTTTGAAGTGGATTTGAGAAGAAAAGTTTGCTCTAGAGAGCCTTTATACTTAGTAAAATTCTTTGTCTTTCGAACCCCCCAACGGTACTTTGTATATATAGCATAGCAAGCAATACTTAGAAAAACAGGGGTAACCTATTAGGATGGGAAATCCTAAGTATAGAGCTACTCATGGCATACTACAAAATCATCGCACTTGCAAAAATAATACTAAGGAAAATTCTACTAGATCATCCTACACACGCATACTACAGAATTTTGAAGATCACATGCATAGAATCAAAACTGGGACAAAATTATGAACAAGTGGTGTAACTTGCCTTGATCCGAGCAGCACTCTACACAATAGCACTCCTTAGCGCACTCCGAGCAATCTAACGATTCACAAACATAGAATTGATCACAACTTGCTCAAAGCATACACAAAGGAAAACATGCATGCATGCAACATGGTAGTTTATGCAAGGTTGGTTAAATTGATCGAGGTAGCAAGTTTGTGTTGTGATAGTGTAAGGGTGTCACTAGGATTTATTTTCCAAGGGTTTAGATCTAATTTGAATCACTAAAACAATTCCGAGGATTATAGGAGATCAAACCATCTAATTAGCCCCAAGTTAGATCTAATAATCCTAAGCAAAGCTTGATGATTTGGATCAGTAGGTATTGTGGAAACAAAATTATTGCAACAAGATTCAAACAAAAAGGAATTTCAATTATTTTTATATAGATTAAAACTCTCTAATCCAATGATTAAAAACTACACCTAAAACCTTACTGCAAACCTGCAATATTATTACAGATTTGGATTCTACATAAAATTAGGAATCCAACGGTATATTACAAGCCAGATTTGGACAAATATTTAATTTTCTATGATTTTCGCAATATTAAACCTAATCTGCAAAAATCAAAACCATCAGCCTAAACCCTAGCTCAGACCGCGCCAAGTGGCGGCTTCGGATTGGGCCAGCTGGCCAGGCGGGCGACGCGTCGCGGCGACGAGGCGCTGCCACGCGACTTGCCACGCGGCTCTGCGTGGTTGGCCGATACCCCTTCGGGTCGAGATCTAATCTGAGCCACCGTTTTTAGATCGGACGGAGGAGATGGGCGCGGTGACTTACAGCGGCGACGACGGTGGCGGTGGGCGGCGGCGGTGACGGTGGCGACGGTGACGGCGCTCCGGTGGCTTCCCCGAGGCGGCGATGTGGTCGACGGAGCGTGGCTCCTTCTCTCGATCTCGTTCGCGTGATCGGTTTCCGCGTTTGCTTCCCCGTTTAGCTGCGGTGCTCCGCCGGTCTCCGCGAACTCAGGCGAGGCGCCGGCGAGAAATTGAGCGCGACTTGGAGCTCTGTGGAAGGGGAAAAAGGGGTCAGGCGAAGGGGAGAATCGCGGGAAGCACAACCAGCGGCGAAAGAGAGATCGGGGTGGCGCAATTCGCCGGGAGCTCTACCTTACCGAGCGCGGCAACAGCGAGAAGAGCGGCGGGGTCGGGCGAGGGCTCGGGCTAGGTTTTCTCGAAGAGGAAAACGACGGGAGGGGGTGGTCGTGCGGCTGGCATATATACGCGGCCTGGGGGAGTCCTGGCCGGATACGGGGGAGGGGCCGAGGCCGTGGCCGACGGGGACTTTGTCCCGTTCACGTTGGGGAGAGGAGAGGGATGACAGGTGGGGTAGGGATGTTGGTGGCAGGGGGAGAAAGGTGGGCCGACGGGTGCGGGCAGGTTCCCTGCTGCGCGGGCGCCGGGGCGGGGTGGGCTGGCTGGCGAGCCGACCCAGCTAGGGTTAGCTGCTGGCCCCTTCTCTCTTTTTTTTTGTTTTAAACATTTTCCCTTTTCTGTTTTCTTTAAACCCCAATAACTTTTGCAAACTAGGTCAAAAATTTATGAAACTTGTTTCTAAATTCTCATAAAATTGAGGTGGTCAACATAGGACCATGGCTTACTGTTTTTAAAAGTTTTTTGAAGGGTCAAACAAATACATCAAGGGTGCTCACTTATGAGAATATTAAATAGGGTTTTTAAATGGGTTTATGTGTTAGGATTTTTGTAGTTGCAATGTTTTCAAATGTAGGATGCAAATGATGCAAGGATGATGCATGACACTAATAACATCCAAACACAGAATCTGGGATGTTACACTAAACATACTATTACCTAACTACTTATGGGTTTATATAGTGTTGTGGTAGTTTTTGCAATTTGGTAGTTAATATAGATAGAAAAGGTTTAGTGTATTCATAAGTTGTTCTTTAAGGTTTTTATTATAAATGGAAATCTTTTTAGAATAAAATCTTCATTTATGGTTGAAGATAATTTGATAATAAGGTGTTTAGAATGATTTAAACCATTATGGTCTATATTAGTAATATTAAAGACTAATACTATTATTAGATTTATTTGACTCTTTTAAGAAATATTAACAAATTTTATTCATACTTATATGAATTGTTAATAAAGTAAATAAGTTTAAATTTGAGTTATTAAAATATTTAATTTTTTTTATTTACCTCAAAAGGAGATTATTAGATTTTTAACATGTAAATAATATTTTGTGATCATTTTGGTATATCATATTTATTTCTGTGATTTATAAACAATAAGATATGATTTTTATTATTCTTATTACTTTTATAATTACTTAACAAATAATAAATATTTAATTAAGTGAAATAATAATACATGATTATAGTTTTAAATTAGAATTCTTATTTTTCTAAGATTTTTTTATTTTATTACTATTATTAATATTTATTATTATAAAAATATAAATTATCAAAGTTTTATTACTTATAAAACTTTTATTAAATAATATTTATTTAAATAATCATCATAATAATATTTGATAATAAGTTTAAGTTGTAGATTTTATTTTTTTACAAATTTTCATATATTATACACATTTTTCTGAATTATAAATCAAAAGTTATTAATTAAACAAGATTTAATCATTTATTAAATTTCTGGAATAATATTAATTGGATTATAACATTTTATTTATTTCTAAACAGAAAAATACTTTTTATACCACGTCCAGAGCTAGCCCCAGTCACTGACTAGTGGGCCATTGTCCACCTCAGCTCTCAGGTCTAGAAATGCTTTTGCTACTGACCTCCCCTCTACTCACTGTCGATGACATGTGGGCACTGGGCCATGTCATCCACCAAATGGCTGACGTGGCTCGATCATGCGGTCGGAATCGAGCTTCCCGACGAGGATTCCGACGAACTGCTGTGAAGGGAAACGACAAAATTCACCCACTCCCGTGCTCCCCTTGATGCAAGCTTCTATCAAGAGGATCTACGGAGGAAAGCGCTTCTCCATGACGGCTCAGACGGGTGTGGGGAGACGTGGTTCGACGGCGAGAGGTGGCTCCGGTGAGCTAGGGTTTCGGCCTCGTTCGTATCTGAGAGGATAAGGAGGGATTGGAGATAGGGATGGAGGCAATGTGTCGCGGTGGCCTTCTTATCCCCTGCTGGCAGCGGCGGCGAGTATCTTGGCGCAACGACGACGATGACGGCATCGGGCGGCGGCGAGATCCGCCAGCGAGCTGTCTGTGTGCGTGACGATGACGACGATGGTCATTTTGTGGATAACCCCCTGACGATCTTTGCGTCTCAACCCGCAGTCCTTTGCTGACCCCACTTGTTAGTCATAGACAGAAAAGGACCTGGGCTGGTTACTGGGCTGTTGTGGGCTGCATATAGTCGTCAGATAAGTATAGGGTTGGGCTGCGGCCAGGTTTGGTTTTTCCTTTGTTTTATCTTTTTTCTATTTTCTGATTCTCATTCAGATTTGAATTTGATTTATATATTTTAAACTTTTCTTTGCAGGATTTCTTTGCTAGACTATTTCAATAACACTAAAACATAGTTAGTATTATTTGTGAATTTCTTTATTATATATATCTTATTATATTCCTTGTATTTTCTTAATATATGAAACCCTTTTAATATTTATAAAAGCTCTTCCTATTATTTTATTTCCTCCTTTAGTTATGGATTTCTTGAATGATATATTTTGATTTGCTTATCAACTTAATTTTAGTTGGCTCATATTTTGAATGTAACTTTTATATGTGTAATGGTCCTATTCCATTATTTGATACATGAAATATAAAGGCATTGATATGGTGATTTTTACTCCCATTAATTTGGAAAATGGCAATGTATGTATTCCATTGTGATAACAAAGAGGTTTAGGGTTTTGAATTATGAGTACTACCCTTGGCTTTAGGGTTTTGTATAAGCTTAGATTCCTTTTAAAGAGTCAAAACATAATGACTAAGCATATTGCCTTATGTATATAGTATTGGATGAAATCTCCCTTTTTAATAGAAATTATATTTAGAGTGTTTAATAGAAGTGAACTTATAAAAATATACTTAGGCACATATAGTCATGATGGTCAAAATTAACAGAGATATGCTTATGTAATTTTTTTATAGGGAAATATTTCTATAAAGTGTTATAAGCATCAGATGATGGATCAACAGTATGAGATGGATATTATATTTGATTTGAGATTTAGAGTTGATTGCTTACCAAGATTAAATAGGAAAATGGTTTATAACTTATAATTATATTTCACAATGTAGAATCTCTAATTAAGGAATTCCTTTCCTAGATATAATACCTCTTTCTATCCATCATCATGGTTAGTTTGATGGACTTACTTATTAAAATCTTCTTATTCAATATATCATTCTTCTAAACTTACGGATGAATCCAATGAGTTTGATACAAAGGCACTTCATAGCTTTCTCATATCCTTGCTTGGTTGTATTACTATTCTACTATTGTTAATGTTCCATCCAACCAGTAGTTCCTTCAAACTCTACTCCCAAGCTTCCTTAACCCTCCATCACTAATCTTTCTCTAAATTTGACTATCCTTAAAGATGAATAACACCAATTTTATGACTCTATGCTACACTAGCTTTAGTTGAATAACACCATCTTATAATTACTTAACCCTCATGACTTACACTTCAATCCCTGAATTATATTTATGTGGTTTGCAAAGACTTCTCTAGGATCACTTATCTTTACTAAGGTTCCAATCATGTTCTACCCACCAGTATTACCTATACTAAATATAAGCATTCCCTGTTGGTGGCCAAAACATTACCATTATAATACTTTAATCATTTATTATTGAAGTTCTTAGTTGGCTAAGTAGGGCTTTATCAATCCTACCTTTTTGTCTGGAAATTATCTTCTTAGTATATTATATTGTATTAAGGTTATTAATGGACTATGCCCTCATTAGAAGATTTGAGTATATGTTCTGATAAGATCAAATAATAGATCGAAGACTAATAGTTAAATAAGTTGTGAATCAATGGGGAATTATCCAACATTGATGAACAACAGATATTGAGATAAGTTCCATAAAGATTATATAGAAAGATATATATATATATATTAGATGATCTTGACTTAATCTCTTTCCAACTCCAACTCATCAAAAGAGTTTTTAAGGTTAGGTGTTACTATGATACTCAGGATGTATGCAGATGGGATTTAAGATATAGTGGTTACATTCTTATTATTTGTTTTATATCCTTAAACTTGGTACTTATGAATGATTATAATGAATACTATAATATGATCACCTAATGATCAAATATAATTCACATTATATTCTTATGGTACATTTTGATATACCCTTAGATCAAATCTCTCTTACTCAAAATGAGATTTTTAACAAAGATCTTATTGAAACTTATCGCAGTCAGCTTGATGATCTACTTCAATTCCATCAAGCTAAGAGAAGCTTCAATCACTTTGACAAATTTTGTTTAAAAGCGCGAAATTTATTTGGATTTTCTATGCATGAATGCAATGCACACATCTGGGTTCATATTATTTCTAAGCTCTAATGCTGGGATGTTACAGACTCTCCCCCTTAAAATAAACTTTGTCCTCGAAGTTCGCAAACTCTCACGTTTCGAAGTACGGAATTGACTTGTAGCGATTGCTACATTCTCCACTCCATGACGATCTTTAATGGAATTAATTGGAGTATTCCATAACCTAATTAGATATCCTCATTCAATTCTTTTTATTGAATCATCAAACTTCATTACTATTTTAAGTACAGTTTGGAGGTTCTCACTACCATAAGTTTTTAAGTTTCTATATATGCATTTTAATAGTCAATAGACTATCTTACTATTCCTTTCATTATATAGTTGATACTGGTATTCCTTCCAAGATTGGATTTGAACTCAATTTGTCCATACCCATTGGAAATTTTCATTCTCGACACTTGTTTAATTAGGGTTCTATATTACTTCTTAAGGGTTACTTAAAAGTTGTTTCTTTTTAAATTTGATTGTTAAATGTATCCTTTATCACCCTCAAGTTTATACCTTCTTAAGATTTTTAAATAACTCTTCTTTATTACCTATAGTATTTTCTTAAACTTTCATTCCTAATGTTTACTCTCCCCCTTAAGTTTTACTAATAGTTTTGAAACTACATACATAGAAGTCATTGATTCTTGAACTAAAATGTTGGTTCCTGTTCAGTTTATATTTTACTGGTTTAAGGTCCAATGAAAGATTATACGGTGCATCCACATAGTTGTGGATCTCCGAAGCAAATCTTTCAGCACTAAATGTCGTACTTACTATTGGGGCATTCTTGCTGAATAAACTGGACCTTGCAAAGCATCTTGCCAAGCGATCGTCTTCAAATCTGTTAAACTTTCTTAGGTCTTACTTAAATTAGGCCAAATTTAATGCTCTTTATGCAACTTTTAATAAGATTTGGTTAACTATTTCAACCAAATACCAGCTGCGGACAAAACACCAACTGTGGATTAGTTACTATCTATGGATCAAATACCAGTTGCGGATTATTACCTGCTGCGAACCGTCCTAGGGTGTGTGTGTTACCCTATGGTTTCTCACATACCTCTCACATTCTCTCAGAATTGTTAGAGTTTGAATACCATTTTGGTTCCAAAGCTATCTATTTGTACTTATTCATGATACTTCCATGAACTTGGTACAACTATTCCATTACTTCTTAGTAATATTACCCACTTTGATTGAACTTTAAGTTTATTATTTATTGTGGCTCCCTACATCTTCTATACCCAACTTCTTTCTTGGGTCTGGCTAGGAATAATTTATGCTTTACATATTCTCCAAGTGGTGTTAACACTCCTTATATCTTGCTTCTTCCTTCCAGTAAGTCTTCCTGTTTGATCTTTGAAATCGTCGCTCCCTTACACGAATTCCCATTCCTCTCTCTAGGTCTATATCATCAAGTAATAACTGGGTGTTACATCATGCATTTGCACACCTAATTAAACTTCATGTACAGATCTAGTCAGTCAAGAATAATCAAAAAGATCCAAAAGTCAATAAACAATAAAACATATACCCTGTATTACACATAGGTTTTAAATAATTTACAAATGTACTAGATGTTCCAACAGTTTGCTCCATACCTATTTACACAACTATCTTACAAGAACTTCTTGTTCTTGTGGATATATCCTCACTTATTTCGGCAAACCCTTCAAACTACAATACGCATTACCATCTATGTACATTATTCAAACCCGCATCCCTTGGATGTTGTTTCTCTCTCACTTTCATCTTCCTCTAGTTCTTCCTAGAGTTCCGTCCATGATGACGTAAAGTCCTATGACTGCCTTCTAGAGCATAGGAGCATCCAGGAGGTGTGTAATCTTGATTAGAAGTACCGAGACTGATATTAGTCATTGAAAAATGACTAGGGTTGGCGTAATCTTCCACCGAATAGTTCAGGTTTTCTGGCAACGCTTCCTCATAGTAAGTTGGTTCCTTAGCTTTTTCTTGGATCTAGTCATATATGTTGGTATAGTAGCTATTGGAGTACTCTTCTAAGTTGATTGGATTCGTATTACCCCCATATGGTCCATAAGGCTCTCTATGGTTATAATTGGTTTCTTCTTACCTACATCACAAGGTATAGGATTCCCTATGGTTTTACCTTGAGATTCTATTTCCCATCCATACTTGTTAGGCTCGGGTTTATTTGGAATAACTTTATTCCATTCTTGTTGTTCGGAATTGCACTTGGTCCACTAAGTCTTCAGGCGGCTTGAAGTCATTCTGGTAATAGGCATAATTTTCTGAGTTTGGGTCATCGAACTCAGTTTCCTCAATCACCTCTCCTGAAGGTATGTATTTGGGATGCCTAGCTTCTTTATCTAACTTCTTCCTACGAGCCATTGCTTTATCAGGATTAGTAAAATCCTCAATGACCGTATCCAGCTCCTGAACTAAGACTTGGTGAGTGTTATGATAAGTGTTTAGCAAAGACCGATAATGATCCATATACTCTACAGCTAGAGTAGGTTCAGCTTGGACTAAGGTAGAGTGATCTAACTCATGCTCTGAGTTTGAGGTTTAATGTGGTATAATGGTGTGAGTACTACCTTCTAGAGCGTGGGATTTATGCTCTCGGATCATGGTTATGGATGCTGATATGGCAATCTGATATGGAGATGCCATGCACCTTGCCTCTCCTGCTGGCATTTCTCCCTTCAGTCCTAACTTCTTGGGTAACATGATCATGACACGGTATTTAGCTAATACCTGCCCATCATAGTAACTGTAAATCTTGACCAGAAGTCTTGATTCACATTCCAAACTCCATAGAAGTTGTAGGAGATTGTCTGTCCAATCCCCTCCGTAGTCATCCAACGTCCTGTTCATCACTTGAACATTCCGGGGTGGATATCGAGGTGCCATGTGGAACTGTGGATAAGAAATTATCATCAATCATATAGAGTTAAAACTCTTGGGTAATGATTGGAATTGCAGTCATATAAAAGAGTTATCGCACTAGTAACATAACAGGATTATTCTCAAGTGAATATCCCTCATATCACAAGAGAATCATTATTGATAGGATGTGTTCTACAGGTTCTACCCATTTACTAGGTTTCCAACCTTAGGTCAAAGCATATGCTCTGATACCAACAACGGTGACCCAGCATACCACTGCATGATGTAGTATACTATAGTCGTTGACATAACGCAAATGAAACACCGTTCACTAGTATTACATCCCTCAGAATGGCACAACAGAAACATAGCGGGTCTAATACATGGCTAAAGGTTACAACTCACTCTTTACATAAGATCCAGAGAACACTCCAGGTTTAAGAGAGAGAAAGAACTTCTTTACGAAGAAGAATCAAAGATAAATATCGCAAAACTATTATACTATTAAAACAAGTATTTAATTAAGGAATTGGCATTGCTGCTATTGCAACGCACTACAGAGATAGGTTCTTTGTCTAGAGATTTTATTTCTATCTAATCAGTAACTTTGTCTTCACTTGAGTTGAGTATATGTTGTCTTCTTTGTCTTTATTGAAAAGCTTTAGCTCTTGACGATTCCTGGAGCATAACTTGATGTAGACATCTTCTTACTAGCTTCAGAATCTATCAAGGGTTAAGAAGATACTTTGAGTACGAGCGTACTCAACAAATTCACTAGAAAAGGAGCGTTTGATGCACTATAACTACAGCCACAGACCATCGGTCATATTCAATGCAAGTTTTCATAAACATTTCTTCAAAGGTTGCTTTTATTCTAAAAAGCTATGTCCATCAGCCTTCACGGGTTTACCAGAACCTTCATGGGGTTCCATTCCCGCCGCGTTCGCAGCTCCTTCCCGGAACAGGGAGTAACAAGTTACAGTTCTTACACTCTGCAGAGGTGCGTTACTTTATCCATGAGAGATCAACTCTTTGTTGCACAACCGGGCAGCTTATTCCCGTCCACAATTCCATGATGTGGGGCCCAAAAGATGATCCAAGCCGATCACTGCCCCCTTCGCGACCTCGCATGCCTCCTTGGTGTACACCATGCCCACATAATGAATTACGGCAATGGTTTGTCCAAACCGTTAGATGCCAGAACTATCGTGGGACGATGAGGGTTCCCACCCATATGCTGCATATCCTCTACGAATTACCAATTAATATGCATGCTACGAGGATAACAGCCACGACCTGCACATCCGGCTTTGTAAGGTTCCCAACCTTTAATAAGGTAGAGATCCCTGTGTTTAGAATGCTAGTCCCTGGATCAATAGCTAGCATCCACAGTTAAGATGTAATATCAATAAACAAAGGTCATAATACAACTTTATAACCAGGAATAAAATAATTTATTACATCTTACATAGCTTATTTAGCTATCACATTACATTGCAGCAGAAATCTATAAAGCATGGAGTCCTTCATCTTCAAAGTGCCACAGGCAATCATGTTGGTTGTAGACTTGTAATCCTATTCAACAAACTTCACTAACATCAAACAAACCAGCAACATAATAAGTTGCACCCACAAGGGTCAATACATTTGAATTGTATTGGCAAGTTTCACTACTATGTAGAAATAAGTGGATCCTAACATTTACATGCATATTTGGCTAAGTGGGGTTAGGCTCATTTGCAGAAAGCAATATAGTTTTATCCTATCTTTTGAAAATAGTTTTGATCTTTTGTCAAATCTTTCTGAACTTCTTGGAAAAATCCAAGTGCTTCAAATCCCTTGTTGTCACAATCAAGTTTTACTTTGAGAAATTGGAATGTCGAGATCTTCCATAGCTTCAGGCCTTAGTTGCTCAGTATTGTCCATAATCGGGGACACGGCTAAGTACTTAGAATTTTGATCTTCTGCAGAAGTTGTACACTTTACCCACATGACACAATCTCATCTTGATGCCACCAGTGGCCGCTGGATAAGTACTCACAAAGATGGAGTACTGGCAGATTGAGAATGTGACAAAGTCTTTCCATAGGAGTCCTCCCAATACACAATGCTAGCTTGTCATCTAGGCACCAATGTAGGGTTTCAAGTTCCCTTACACAATTCTAGTTAACCTGAAGATGCCAATGCATGGGTCTTCCACTATGTAGTTGACTAAGCCAGAGCCCATTTAGCATGTGGCTGTACACGGAAGCCACTGTACGAGAAACATGTTCAATCTCTAAGTCCCTGGGTGGTTTGCTTCTGGTGCACATACAAAAGAGATGGCCATATAAACATGGTTCCTTTTGTTGCCACCTTGTCCAACCTTGAGTATCCTTGTCCACCCAGGTGGTTCATTAAGTACTTGTTTTATTATATAAAACATATATCTTTTCAACACTTCATATATTCATAACATGTATCCCATCCCAATATATAGCAGGGCTAAGCATACTACAACTACATTGTTTCCACTAAGGAATATATATAAGGGTATCCTATTAGGATTTAGCATAGCATAAAATAATAGTAGTCCTTATCATGCATGTTTCAAAAATCCACTAAGTGTAATGAAAATAGTAGGACTTAGATGATAGTGTCACTTGCCTTTTTAGTAGAGAATGGTTGGTTCACTTCTTGATCTTGCAAATATCACACTCTTCTAACTTCACTACAATTCAATCAAGCAAACACATATTCAACACAACATTCAAACAATTTGTCACACATAAAATAACAAAACAAGGTCATGCATGCAAGCATGCAAAAGATAGTTTTATTTGCAAAAGTGGTTTCTACTAGGCTCTAAACATTATAAAGTTCAAAAGTGGTCATTTACTAAAGTGGTAAAACCATTTGCAAAAGGTTTTATCTATAAACCATTTTTAAATCAAATCAATATTTTATGTGGTTGAAAAGGCTTTTAGCAAAGTAATAATTTTATATTGTTCATCAAATAAGTTTTTAATTCACAAAACTTGGTGTTTAGGGTCAGAAGGTTTGAATCAAATCATTTCCCAAAGGTTTTACTCAAAAATCAATTCTAAACCAAAAACAATATTTTTATTTGACTAGAAATGTGCTAATTCAAATATTTATTCCTAAACTTCACAAAATTCATTTTTAACTCCATAAGTTGGTTCCTAAGGTTAGTAGGTTCACAACAAACCATTTTGCAAAGATTTCACATTAAAATTATATCTAGAACAATTTTTATATTCATAATAAGCCTACACATATTTCTGCAATTTCAACCAACTTTACAGAAGCAAAACATTAAACAAAATGCATGGTTGCAAATTACTTGTTCTACTGAATCCATTGATATAAAATTTGCAAAATTTGGACGTGTAGAATTAAAGTTATGAATTTTACAAGTTTGCCATTCAAACAGATTCTAATTTCTATTTTAAACAAAACCTTGCCCACGTGGCGCAATCTAATTGGCCGGTACCACTTCGGGTGGATCAAGCTCTCTGGACCGCAGGATCTAACTTAAAACGAAAGACGTTGATCAACTCGTACCCCTTCATCTAGTTCTAATCTCAGCCAACGGATTCTGATCTAACGGACACAGATGCGTGGTCAAACATTGGCGGCGCTACGCGGCGAGCGGCGGAGCATGCTCTGGCGGTGGCGTCGCGGTGATTCCAGGAAGCGAGGGAGAGGGGGGAATTGGCTTACAGCGTTCGCGTGGTCGAGGTGAAGCTCGAGGTGGCGTTGGCTTGGCGAGGGGCGCACCAGAGAGGTGGCGATTGCTCGCCGGAGTTGCTGCGAGCGGCGGGTGTCTCTGGAGGTCGTCGAGGGCGAGGCTGCAGATCGTGCCGAGGCAAAACAAAGGTGTGGTTAGACACGTACGAGTGTGGGGAGTATGAGAGCATCACTGAGAGGTGCTGGGGCGGTCTGAGCTTACCAGGGGGAGGTCGCCGGAGAAGGGACAGACGTGGCGGTGCTCAGGTGATGACGAAGCCGACGTTTTGGAGCGCGCGCGAGTGAATGGAGCACACGGGCAGGTGCGCCTGGAGGTGCAGAACAAGCTTGTGCGCAGTGGGAGGTGAGAGGCGGCGGGGTGTGGCCGGAATTTCTCGGGAAACCTCGTCGTAGCAGAAGGTTTCGAGCTCGCGATTGGAGCAGCCCGATGGCAGAGAGGAGGCGGTGTTTGGGGGGAAGATAGAGGAGAGAGGGGCGCTTATGTGTGGGTGATCACATCGAGGTTTTACTCAGCCAATTACGCGTATTGACGCCGGTAATAACTCGGCAGCAACGGCAGGGCGACGTGGTCGCGAGATTGAAGACGACTGCGTGGCAGTGGGGTCCATCTGGCAGTGAGGGAGAGAGAGAGAGGGCGTTGGGTCCACTGCTCAGCGTCTCTGCGGGTGTGTTCACGCGTAGGAATCGTTTCGCTGAGGGGGGAAAGATGGGCTGCGAGTTGGGCTTGTTGGGCCTGTTTGCTGGGCTGGTTTGATTCACCTTTTTTTTATACAGGAAGCTTTTTCTTTTTTCCATTTGGAATTTCTGTTTTGATTTTATTCAAACAATTCAAACACCCAAATGAATTCAAACCTTTGCCAAACTTTGTGTAGATTTTAATTTTGTTTATCAACACAAATCAAAGTACAAAACAAAATAATTTTTATTCTTTTTAGGATCCATTAATAATTAAATAAATGGACCATATTCATTGATTCAAATAGGATTTAATTTATTTAACCACTCTATTTGAAATCTAAATAATACCAAAATCATTTCAGTAGGTTTTATTCACTTCGGAAAACTTATTTAAAATCAAATAACAAGTTTTAATGTTTATTTAAAATGGAAAAGCCTTTACTTTAATAAAATTGGATATTAATAAATCCTCATTATTTTATTTAAATAAACCTTTACTCTTTTTATCAAATAGAAATATTTCATTTCAAAAGCTTGGCCAAGATTTAATTTGGCTCTATAAAATAATCCTTATTTATAATTCTACCTTTTCTTTTGAAAACCAAATATTTTATTAAAAGATCTAAAAATAGTAATTCCAACTATTAAATCTTTAATGTTTATTTATCTCTTTAAATCCCTTTAGGATTTTATTTGATCAAAATAGGTTTGGATATTTCCAATTGGAATCAAAAAGTTTCTTCTCACCCTAAATTTCAACAAAAATTTATTTGGTTTATTTATTTTTAACATTTCAAAATTTGGAAAATTTTGGGATGTGACAGGCTACCACCCTTAAAATAAATCTCGTCCCGAGATTTGGGAAGGCTAGGGTTACAAATTGGCTTCAAGGCAACTAGGGTACTACCACCCTTAAGATAAATCTCATAGGGTTACATTGATGGTTCACTTGACTATAGGTTCAACACTTTATATCCTGACAAGGAATCCTTATTTGACTCTTCTGAGTTAACTAATTCCTGACATCCACTTCTTCTATCTCTTCAAAGTTTCCATCCATGTCAATGTGTTTCACATGTCCTTTTTGGGTCACATTGGAGTCATTTTCATTGGCTCTTCTAGCATCCTTCTTCTTTCTCTTCTCAGGACAGTCTGATGCATAGTGTCCAAGCTCCTTACAGTTATAGCACTGCAACTGGCTAATGTATTTCTTCTTGTAAGTGTCATGTTGGTTCTGACCAAGGTCATATCCATTGTCAGTATCATTTCCATTATTCTCACTTCCATTATTGTTGTGGGAATACTGATGTGGTTCAGAATCTTCATTGCTCTTTTTGAATGAATGCTTCTTTCTTGATGATCCTGAGTGATTCTTGAGTTTATACTTCTTTTTTCTATTTTCAACTTGATTCATCTTGTTTTCCAAAATGGTGGCTTTGTCACAGAGTGATTGATAAGTTGGGACATAGGCAACAGCTAGCTGCAGGTTCAACTCATCATTAAGTCCTTCAAGAAATTTTTCTTTTCTCTTAGCATCTGTGTCAACTTCATCCGGTGCATAGCGTGCCAGATTGTTGAATTCTTCAATATATTCAGCCACACTGAGGTGACGCTGTTTCAGATTGTGAAACTCCTTTTTCTTCAAGTACATCACTCCAGGTGAGATGTGAGTTGTTCTGAATCCATCCTCAAAAATATCCCAAGTCACATCCTCAAGGGGAGTGGTGATTTGAAAGTTGTCCCACCATGTTGCTGCTGGTCCTTCAAGTAGAAATGCTGCAAACCTAACTTTTTCTTCATCGGTGCAGCCAACAGTCACTAAGTCTTTGTTCACTGAGCGTAACCAGTCATTGGCTTCCATGGGATCAGTTGTTCCAGAGAATCTTGCAGGCCTAAGTTTCAGAAACTTGGTGAGCATATCAAGTGCTGGAGGATTATTCTGATTGTTGTTGTTGTTGTTCTGATTCTGTATGTATGTGGTCATCTCCTGCATCAACTGTGTCTGAGCTGCCAACATCTGCTGCATCTCAGGGGTGATGTTGTTGTTTTGGTTGGGGTTGGCACGACGGGGAGGCATCTGTTGGTTTGATAGGGATGAGTAATGATGGATAGGTTTTTAAGAAGTCCTAACACACAACTCAAAACAACCAAGTTCAATCAAACAATCAAGCAATCAACAAGCAACCATTCACTTAACAACTTATGAGATTAACTCATGAGTTGAAGGAAACAACAAGTTTTCTTGAAATAATTAACTTAGTATAGTCATACCTCATAGGTCAATATGATCCATACTCTAAAATGATATCTATGTCTTTTGGTAGGCAATCTAGTGTCTCTTGGTTTTCACTTGTAGTCCTTAGTGATGTCTAAGTTGAAGTCCTTGGTGAAACTAAAGTTGAAATCACTTGAAGATGTTGAAGTCATTAGAGTTGATGAAATCCTTTGCTCAAGTTGAAGTCTTTGCTCATGGTTTAGGCTTTGTCCATCAAGTTTTGAAAAGGAAGAGATGTAGAATCAAAACCAAAAAGGTTGAGGAAAGAGTTTACAAGATTGAATGTAAATAAGTTTTGGAACAAATATAACTTATTTTTCTAAGGGGTTTTGTCCAATCCTAGGGTTACAAACCTACAGGCAACACAGTGCTCTGATACCATCTGTAAGGTTCCCAACCTTTAATAAGGTAGAGATCCCTGTGTTTACAATGCTAGTCCCTGGATCAATAGCTAGCATCCACAGTTAAGATGTAATATCAAGAAACAAAGGTCATAATACAACTTTATAACCAGGAATAAAATAATTTATTACATCTTACATAGCTTATTTAGCTATCACATTACATTGCAGCAGAAATCTATAAAGAATGGAGTCCTTCATCTTCAAAGTGCCACAGGCAATCATGTTGGTTGTAGACTTGTAATCCTATTCAACAAACTTCACTAACATCAAACAAACCTGCAACATAATAAGTTGCAGCCACAAGGGTCAATACATTTGAATTGTATTGGCAAGTTTCACTACTATGTAGAAATAAGTGGATCCTAACATTTACATGCATATTTGGCTAAGTGGGGTTAGGCTCATTTGCAGAAAGCAATATAGTTTTATCCTATCTTTTGAAAATAGTTTTGATCTTTTGTCAAATCTTTCTGAACTTCTTGGAAAACTCCAAGTGCTTCAAATCCCTTGTTGTCACCATCAAGTTTTACTTTGAGAAATTGGAATGTCGAGATCTTCCATAGCTTCAGGCCTTAGTTGCTTAGTATTGTCCATAACCGGGGACACGGCTAAGTATTTAGAATTTTGATCTTCTGCAGAAGTTGTACACTTTACCCACATGACACAATCTCATCTTGATGCCACCATTGGCCGCTGGATAAGTACTCACCAAGATGGAGTACTGGCAGATTGAGAATGTGACAAAGTCTTTCCATAGGAGTCCTCCCAATACACAATGCTAGCTTGTCATCCAGGCACCAATGTAGGGTTTCAAGTTCCCTTACATAATTCTAGTTAACCAGAATGCCAATGCTGTAGGGTTTCGTAGCATGGAAAACAAAAAATTTCTACCGCATACAAACAAACAAGCCAAGATCTATCTACTAGATTGTAGCAACGAGTCGATGGAATAACTCACCCTCGAAGATTCCAAAGTGTTTAACGAGAGCGGATTCTCGTGGGTGATGTAGTCGTACTCTTCCCGATCTCAAGATCGCGTAGACGATCCTTCCGGCGCTGCGTTCCAGCAGCGCTCCCGCAGTCGGTCACACGTTCGGTACTCGACAAAGACCTTCCTCTCCCTTGATCCAGCAGGCAGCGGAGGTTGTAGCACTCTCCTCGCAATTCCGGCAGCACAACGGCGTGGTACCGGAAGTAGAGGGGAGATCTCGCAGGGCTTCGCCTTAAGCCGGAGCGAGTATGGTGGGCTATGAGAAATCCCTCGACGATCTAGGGTTTAGACACGCCGAGGAAGAGGTGCTAGAGCCGGCGGCTAGGGCTTGGTGGTGCCCAAGTCGGTGGCAAGGAGATCCCTAGGCGGCGGCTTAGAGGGCGGCGGCGGCTAGGGTTAGGGTTTTCGGGGCAAGGGACTTGTGTGTCTCTAGGAGGGAGCCCTGCCCCTCCTTATATAGGTGGAGGGGCCGGTCGGCCAAGGGGAGGGAGGGGAGTCCCTCCCCAACTCGGCTTGGGTGGTGCGCCGCCGGTTGGAGGAGGGAAACCCTCCCCAACTCGGTTTCCCACTCCTCCTCCTCTTTCCAAAACTTGCCGTTTGACTTTCAAACTAGCCGTTTGACTTTTCAAACTAGGATTTGAATAAACCCTCTATTTTGAACAGCGATGACACCGAGTACATGATGCAATCATATCAACTTGATATAACACATTCATGTACCCTTCCCCCCCGGAGTGCCGGACATTTCGAAACCTTCTAGAACATTCCCGATGAAAACACCGGAACCATTCTCCATCTCCGAAACAGGACTTTCCTTATATGAATCTTATTCTCCGGACCATTCCGGATCTCCTCGTGATATCCCGAATCCCATTAGAGACTCCGAACAACATTCGGTCTCTTTCTCATCATTCCATAACTACTCAAACAACGTCGAATCCTTAAGTGTTTCTCCCTACGGTTCGTGAATTATGCGGACATGATCGAGACACTTCTCTGAACAATAACCAATAGAGGAATCTGGAAATTCATATGGCTCCCACATATTTCTACGATTACTTTGCGATCGAATGAACCACTTACATACGATATCAATTTCCCTTTGTCTCACGATAGTTTACTTATCCGAGGTTATGATCGTCGGTATCTCTGCATACCTAGTTCAACCTCGTTACCGATAAGTACTCTTTTCTCGTTCCCGTGATATGTGATCCCTTGTGAGCCAGTCACATGCTTGCAAGCCAATTGGATGACATTTCACCGAGAGGGCCCAGAGTATATCTATCCGTCATATGGATGGACAAATCCCACTCTTGATCCATGTGTTTCAACCAATACTTTCCGAACACTTAATGCCACCTTTATAGCCACCCAGTCACGGTGTGGTGTTTGATGTCATCAAAGCATCCATCCGGTAAAGGTGATATGCATGATCTCATGGTCGAAGGAATTAGATTACTATGTATCAGAAAGCATATAGCAATTGAACTATTAAAATGACTTGATCTTTATGCTACGCTTATCTATAGGAGTATGTCCACCATATCATTCTCCTAACGATATGATCTTGTTGTTGATAACATCTCAATGTCCATGATAGGGAAACCACAACCATTTATCAAACAACAAGCTAGTGATGTATAGAGGCTTATACTAGGGACTTCAATTTAAATTTGCAAATCACACAAGTATTAATGTTTCCTTGTTAATACTATTATAGCATGAATGTAAACATTTATCATAAACACAAAGATATAATAATAACTACATTTATTATTGCCTCTAGGGCATATCTCCAACAGTCTCCCACTTGCACTAGAGTCATCTAATCTAGATTACATGGTAATATACCGAACACCCATGGCAGTTTGGTGCTGGTCATGTTTTGCCCTCGGGAGAGGTTTAGTCAACGGATCCGCCACATTCAGATCTGTGTGTACTTTGCAAATCTTTATATCCCCATCTTGTATATGTTCTCGAAAAGCGTGAAAACGTATCTTGATGTACTTCAGCTTCTTGTGTGACCTTGGTTCTTGCACATTGGCTATGGCGCCCATGTTATCACAGTAGATAGACATTGGGTCCAGCGCACTAGGAACCACACCCAGCTCTGTAATGAACTCTTTCATCCATATCGCTTCTTGTGAAGCCTCCGAAGCAGCCATGTATTCCGATTCAGTTGAAGATCTCGCCACAACGCTTTGCTTTGCACTCCTCCAGCTAACTGCTGCACCATTCAAAATAAATACGTATCCAGATTGTGATTTAGAATCATCCGAATCGGTGTTCCAACTAGCATCGGTGTAACCATTAACAACGAGCTGTTCATCAGCTCCATAAGAAAGAACCATATCCTTAGTTCTTCTCAAGTACTTAAGGATGTTTTTGACCGCTGTCCAATGATCCACTCCTGGATCACTTTGATATCTGCTAGTTAAACTAACAGCATATGCAATGTCGGGTCTAGTACATAGCATGGCATACATTAGAGATCCTATGGCTGAAGCATAGGGAGTCTTACTCATCCTTTCTCTATCTTCTGCCGATGTCGGACTTTGAGTTTTACTCAAGGTCGTATTGGGCAACATGGGCAAGAACCCTTTCTTGCTTTCTTCCATTCCAAACCTCTTTATAACTTTGTCCAAATATGTACTTTGTGACAATGATATTTGGCGTTTCGATCTATCTCTATAAATCTTTATGCCTAATATGTAAGCTGCTTCGCCAAGATCCTTCATTGAAAAACTATTATTCAAATATTCCTTGACACTATTAAGAAGGTCTACATCATTCCCAATCAACAATATGTCATCTACATATAGTATTAAGAATGCTACAGAGCTCCCACTCACTTTCTTGTAAATACAAGCTTCTCCAAAAGTTTGTATAAAACCAAAACTTTTGATCACCTTATCAAAACGTTGATTCCAACTTCGAGATGCTTGCTTCAATCCATAGATGGACCGTTGAAGTTTGCATACCTTGTTAGAATCTTTAGGATCGACAAAACCTTTGGGTTGCATCATATACAACTCTTCATCAATGTCTCCATTGAGGAATGCTGTTTTGACATCCATCTGCCATATCTCATAATCATAATATGCAGCGATTGCTAACATAATCCTCACAGACTTTAGCTTCGCTACTGGTGAGAAAGTCCCATCGTAGTCAACTCCTTGAATTTGTCGAAACCCTTTTGCGACAAGTCGAGCTTTATAGACAGTAACATTACCATCAGCATCTGTTTTCTTCTTGAAAATCCATTTGTTCTCGACAGCCTTCCGGCCATCTGGTAAGTCCACCAAAGTCCATACTTGGTTTTCGTACATGGATCCAATCTCGGATTTCATGGCTTCTTGCCATTTATTGGAATCTGGGCTCATCATTGCTTCCTCATATGTCTCAGGGTCATCGGTGTTGTCCACCAACATGACACTCATAACGGGATCATACCAATCTGGAGTGGTACGAGTTCTCGTTGACCTCCGAGGCTCTGTAGCAACTTCAACCGAAGTTTCATGATCATCATCATTAGCTTCCTCTCTTATTTGTGCAGGCACCACAGGAACTTCTTCCGGTGCTGCGCTACTCGTAATTTCGAGAGAAGGTTCGACAACCTCGTCAAGTTCTACTTTCCTTCCAGTCACTTCTTTCGAGAGAAATTCCTTCTCTAGAAAGGATCCATTCTTGGCAACGAAGATTTTGCCTTTGGATCTATGATAGAAGGTATACCCAATAGTTTCCTTCGGGTATCCTATGAAGACGCATTTTTCCGCTTTGGGTTCAAGCTTGTCCGGCTGTAACTTCTTTACATAGGCTTCGCATCCCCAAACTTTAAGGAACGACAATCTAGGTTTCTTCCCAAACCATAATTCATACGGTGTCGTTTCAACGGATTTAGACGGTGCCCTATTTAAAGTGAATGTGGCTGTTTCTAATGCATAACCCCAAAATGATAGCGGTAAATCTGTAAGTGACATCATAGAACGAACCATATCTAAGAGAGTTCGATTACGACGTTCGGACACACCATTACGCTGTGGTGTTCCCGGCGGTGTCAACTGCAAAAGTATTCCGCATTTCTTCAAATGCTCGCCAAACTCGTAACTTAGATATTCACCTCCACGATCAGAACGTAGAAATTTAATCTTCTTGCTACGTTGATTCTCTACCTCACTTTGAAATTACTTAAACTTCTCGAAAGTTTCGGACTTATGTTTCATGAAATAGATATACCCATATCTACTCAAGTCATCCGTGAAAGTAAGAACATAACGATAACCACCGCGCGATGCTACACTCATTGGACCACACACATCGGTATGTATGATTTCCAATAAGTCTGTAGCTCGCTCCATCATACCAGAAAATGGAGTCTTAGTCATTTTACCCATCAGACATGCTTCGCATCTATCAAGTGATTCGAAATCAAGTGATTCAAGAAGTCCATCGGAATGGAGTTTCTTCATACGCTTCACTCCAATGTGACCAAGACGACAATGCCACATATAGGTCGAGTTATCGCTCGATTTCAAACGTTTAGCCTCAATGTTATTAATATGTGTATTTCCACTATCGAGATTCAACAAGAATAGACCATCTATCAAAGGTGCATGTGCATAAAACATATTACTCATATAAATCGAACAACCATTATTCTCAGACTTAAACAAGTAACCGTCTCGCAATAAACAAGATCCCGATATAATGTTCATGCTCAACGCAGGCACCAAATAACAATTATTTAAGTATAAAACTAATCCCGATGGTAGATGAAGGGGTAGCGTGCCGACCGCGATCACATCAACCTTTGATCCGTTTCCCACGCGCATCGTCACCTCGTTCTTCGCTAGCTTCCGTTTATTCTGCAGCACCTATTTCGAGTTACAAATATGAGCAACCGAACCAGTATCAAATACCCAGGCACTACTACGAGTACTAGTGAGATACACATCAATAACATGTATATCAGATATACCTTTCTTCTTGATGTTGCTGTTCTTCAAATCCGCCAAGTACTTTGGGCAATTCCGCTTCCAGTGACCTTCTCCCTTGCAGTAAAAGCACTCAGTATCAGGCTTGGGTCCAGCCTTGGTCTTCTTCGTTGGCGTGGCAACTTTCTTACCACCCTTCTTGAAGTGTCACTTCTGCTTAGACTTGCCTTTCTTGAATTTGGTGGTCTTATTGACCAACAACACTTGGTGCTCTTTCTTGATCTCCACTTCTGCAGATTTTAACATAGCAAACAGTTCTGGCAACTGCTTGTTCATGTTCTGCATGTTGTAGTTCATCACAAAGTTCTTGTAACTTGGTGGTAGTGATTGGAGGACACGGTAAATCCCCAAAGCATTAGGAATCACTATACCCAAGGTTTTAAGTTTGTTTGCGTGCCCAGACATCTTAAGCACATGCTCACTGACGGAGCTGCCTTCTTCCATCTTGCAGTTAAAGAACTTTTCAGAAGCCTCATAACTTTCAATTGCCGCATGGGTCTCAAAAATCAATTTGAGATCCTCGACAATATTATATGGGTCTGAATTCTCAAACCTTTTCTGAAGCTCCGATTCTAAACCATACAAGATAGCACACTGAACTATGGAGTACTGATTCTTCCGAGCGAGGTAAACATTCTTTACTTCATCGGTAGCATGAGCTGCAGGTGGGTCACCTAGCGGTGCATCCAGCACATAGGTCAAATTACCAGCTGTGAGGACAATCCTCAAATTGCGGAACCAATCCGCGAAGTTGCTTCCATTGTTTTTCAACTTTTCTTTCTCTAGGAACGCATTAAAATTGATGGTAGGGGCTGCCATTGATCTACAACATATTTGCAATAGTTTAGACTAAGTTTATGACAAATTGAGTTCAAATTAATAATAAAATTAAACTAGGTGAACTCCCACTCAAAACAATATCCCTCACATTGTTTTAGTGATCACACGAACCAAATCCACCACATCAACACCGATCATCACGAGAGTTGATATAGTTTCAATGGCGAACAATCGACATGTTCATCATATCTACTATATGATTCATGCTTTACCTTTCGGTGATCCGTGTTCCGAGACCATGTCTGTACATGCTAGGCTCGTCAAGATCAAACCTTAGTTTCCGCATGAGCAAATCTGGCTTGCTCACATTGTATACACTTGCGGAATCTAACACACCCGATCATCACGTGGTGCTTCGAAACAACAAGCTTTAGCAACGGTGCTAACTAAGGGTGAACACTTTATGACTTGAAATTCATGTGCATGAGGGATCATCTTATAATGCTACCGTCGTCTACTAAGCAATACAAGATGCATAAAGGATTAACATCACATGCAATTCAAAATATGTGATATGATATGGCCTTTCTTCTTTGTGCTTCCGATCTCCATCTTCTAGCACGAACATGATCTCCATCATCACCGGCATTGCATCAAGGTCAATGACGCTTCTTCATGGTTGTCGTCCACCGGCTTCAACTATTACAACTACTTTGAATAGATACACGGGTCTTAACATAAATTAAAGACAACCATATGGCTCCTGCCGGTTGCCAACTTACAATAAGGAACATTGCATACATCAAATATAATCACAATCATGGCCATATCACATCACTGCACACCCCTGCAAAACAAAGTTAGACGCCTCTACTTTCTTTGCATGTTTTACGTGGTTTGGGGCTTTCAATAAGTGACGTTCTAACTTACGAACATGAACCACAACATTGATACTAGTATTGTTAATCACCCGTTGTAAATTGGATCTTAACTATGCTAGGATAAACAGGCACCCGCAAAGCCACTTATGCAATACAAGTTGCATGTCAAGCGTGGAGCAAGTCTCATGAACGATGTCATGTAAGGTTAGCCCGGGCCGCTTCATCCCAACATACCGCAAGATGCAAAGTACACAAGAAGCAATCGACAATAAAAGCATCAACGCCCACAATGACCATTATGTTCTACTCGTGCAACAGATCTACATATAGACACGGCTCTGATACCACTGTAGGGTTTCGTAGCATGGAAAACAAAAAATTTCTACCGCATACAAACAAACAAGCCAAGATCTATCTACTAGATTGTAGCAACGAGTCGATGGAATAACTCACCCTCGAAGATTCCAAAGTGTTTAACGAGAGCGGATTCTCGTGGGTGATGTAGTCGTACTCTTCCCGATCTCAAGATCGCGTAGACGATCCTTCCGGCGCTGCGTTCCGGCAGCGCTCCCGCAGTCGGTCACACGTTCGGTACTCGACGAAGACCTTCCTCTCCCTTGTTCCAGCAGGCAGCGGAGGTTGTAGCACTCTCCTCGCAATTCCGGCAGCACAACGGCGTGGTACCGGAAGTATAGGGGAGATCTCGCAGGGCTTCGCCTTAAGCCGGAGCGAGTATGGTGGGCTATGAGAAATCCCTCGACGATCTAGGGTTTAGACACGCCGAGGAAGAGGTGCTAGAGCCGGCGGCTAGGGCTTGGTGGTGCCCAAGTCGGCGGCAAGGAGATCCCTAGGCGGCGGCGGCTTAGAGAGCGGCGGCGGCTAGGGTTAGGGTTTTCGGGGCAAGGGACTTGTGTGTCTCTAGGAGGGAGCCCTGCCCCTCCTTATATAGGTGGAGGGGTCGGCCGGCCAAGGGGAGGGAGGGGAGTCCCTCCCCAACTCGGCTTGGGTGGTGCGCCGCCGGTTGGAGGAGGGAAACCCTCCCCAACTCGGTTTCCCACTCCTCCTCCTCTTTCCAAAACTTGCCGTTTGACTTTCAAACTAGCCGTTTGACTTTTCAAACTAGGATTTGAATAAACCCTCTATTTTGAACAGAGATGACACCGAGTACATGATGCAATCATATCAACTTGATATAACACATTCATGTACCCTTCCCCCCGGAGTGCCGGACATTCCGGAACCTTCTAGAACATTCCCGATGAAAACACCGGAACCATTCTCCATCTCCGAAACAGGACTTTCCTTATATGAATCTTATTCTCCGGACCATTCCGGATCTCCTCGTGATATCCCGAATCCCATTCGAGACTCCGAACAACATTCGGTCTCTTTCTCATCATTCCATAACTACTCAAACAACGTCGAATCCTTAAGTGTTTCTCCCTACGGTTCGTGAATTATGCGGACATGATCGAGACACTTCTCTGAACAATAACCAATAGAGGAATCTGGAAATTCATATGGCTCCCACATATTTCTACGATTACTTTGCGATCGAATGAACCACTTACATACGATATCAATTTCCCTTTGTCTCACGATAGTTTACTTATCCGAGGTTATGATCGTCGGTATCTCTGCATACCTAGTTCAACCTCGTTACCGATAAGTACTCTTTTATCGTTTACGTGATATGTGATCCCTTGTGTGCCAGTCACATGCTTGCAAGCCAATTGGATGACATTTCACCGAGAGGGCCCAGAGTATATCTATCTGTCATATGGATGGACAAATCCCACTCTTGATCCATGTGTTTCAACCAATACTTTCCGAACACTTAATGCCACCTTTATAGCCACCCAGTCACGGTGTGGTGTTTGATGTCATCAAAGCATCCATCCGGTAAAGGTGATATGCATGATCTCATGGTCGAAGGAATTAGATTACTATGTATCAGAAAGCATATAGCAATTGAACTATTAAAATGACTTGATCTTTATGCTACGCTTATCTATAGGAGTATGTCCACCATATCATTCTCCTAACGATATGATCTTGTTGTTGATAACATCTCAATGTCCATGATAGGGAAACCACAACCATTTATCAAACAACAAGCTAGTGATGTATAGAGGCTTATACTAGGGACTTCAATTTAAATTTGCAAATCACACAAGTATTAATGTTTCCTTGTTAATACTATTATAGCATGAATGTAAACATTTATCATAAACACAAAGATATAATAATAACTACATTTATTATTGCCTCTAGGGCATATCTCCAACAGTCTCCCACTTGCACTAGAGTCATCTAATCTAGATTACATGGTAATATACCGAACACCCATGGCAGTTTGGTGCTGGTCATGTTTTGCCCTCGGGAGAGGTTTAGTCAACGGATCCGCCACATTCAGATCTGTGTGTACTTTGCAAATCTTTATATCCCCATCTTGGATATGTTCTCGAAAAGCGTGAAAACGTATCTTGATGTACTTCAGCTTCTTGTGTGACCTTGGTTCTTGCACATTGGCTATGGCGCCCATGTTATCACAGTAGATAGACATTGGGTCCAGCGCACTAGGAACCACACCCAGCTCTGTAATGAACTCTTTCATCCATATCGCTTCTTGTGAAGCCTCCGAAGCAGCCATGTATTCCGATTCAGTTGAAGATCTCGCCACAACGCTTTGCTTTGCACTCCTCCAGCTAACTGCTGCACCATTCAAAATAAATACGTATCCAGATTGTGATTTAGAATCATCCGGATCGGTGTTCCAACTAGCATCGGTGTAACCATTAACAACGAGCTGTTCATCAGCTCCATAAGAAAGAACCATATCCTTAGTTCTTCTCAAGTACTTAAGGATGTTTTTGACCGCTGTCCAATGATCCACTCCTGGATCACTTTGATATCTGCTAGTTAAACTAACAGCATATGCAATGTCGGGTCTAGTACATAGCATGGCATACATTAGAGATCCTATGGCTGAAGCATAGGGAGTCTTACTCATCCTTTCTCTATCTTCTGCCGATGTCGGACTTTGAGTTTTACTCAAGGTCGTATTGGGCAACATGGGCAAGAACCCTTTCTTGCTTTCTTCCATTCCAAACCTCTTTATAACTTTGTCCAAATATGTACTTTGTGACAATGATATTTGGCGTTTCGATCTATCTCTATAAATCTTTATGCCTAATATGTAAGCTGCTTCGCCAAGATCCTTCATTGAAAAACTATTATTCAAATATTCCTTGACACTATTAAGAAGGTCTACATCATTCCCAATCAACAATATGTCATCTACATATAGCATTAAGAATGCTACAGAGCTCCCACTCACTTTCTTGTAAATACAAGCTTCTCCAAAAGTTTGTATAAAACCAAAACTTTTGATCACCTTATCAAAACGTTGATTCCAACTTCGGGATGCTTGCTTCAATCCATAGATGGACCGTTGAAGTTTGCATACCTTGTTAGAATCTTTAGGATCGACAAAACCTTTGGGTTGCATCATATACAACTCTTCATCAATGTCTCCATTGAGGAATGCTGTTTTGACATCCATCTGCCATATCTCATAATCATAATATGCAGCGATTGCTAACATAATCCTCACAGACTTTAGCTTCGCTACTGGTGAGAAAGTCCCATCGTAGTCAACTCCTTGAATTTGTCGAAACCCTTTTGCGACAAGTCGAGCTTTATAGACAGTAACATTACCATCAGCATCTGTTTTCTTCTTGAAAATCCATTTGTTCTCGACAGCCTTCCGGCCATCTGGTAAGTCCACCAAAGTCCATACTTGGTTTTCGTACATGGATCCAATCTCGGATTTCATGGCTTCTTGCCATTTATTGGAATCTGGGCTCATCATTGCTTCCTCATATGTCTCAGGGTCATCGGTGTTGTCCACCAACATGACACTCATAACGGGATCATACCAATCTGGAGTGGTACGAGTTCTCGTTGACCTCCGAGGCTCTGTAGCAACTTCAACCGAAGTTTCATGATCATCATCATTAGCTTCCTCTCTTATTTGTGCAGGCACCACAGGAACTTCTTCCGGTGCTGCGCTACTCGTAATTTCGAGAGAAGGTTCGACAACCTCGTCAAGTTCTACTTTCCTTCCAGTCACTTCTTTCGAGAGAAATTCCTTCTCTAGAAAGGATCCATTCTTGGCAACGAAGATTTTGCCTTTGGATCTATGATAGAAGGTATACCCAATAGTTTCCTTCGGGTATCCTATGAAGACGCATTTTTCCGCTTTGGGTTCAAGCTTGTCCGGCTGTAACTTCTTTACATAGGCTTCGCATCCCCAAACTTTAAGGAACGACAATCTAGGTTTCTTCCCAAACCATAATTCATACGGTGTCGTTTCAACGGATTTAGACGGTGCCCTATTTAAAGTGAATGTGGCTGTTTCTAATGCATAACCCCAAAATGATAGCGGTAAATCTGTAAGTGACATCATAGAACGAACCATATCTAAGAGAGTTCGATTACGACGTTCGGACACACCATTACGCTGTGGTGTTCCCGGCGGTGTCAACTGCAAAAGTATTCCGCATTTCTTCAAATGCTCGCCAAACTCGTAACTTAGATATTCACCTCCACGATCAGAACGTAGAAATTTAATCTTCTTGCTACGTTGATTCTCTACCTCACTTTGAAATTACTTAAACTTCTCGAAAGTTTCGGACTTATGTTTCATGAAATAGATATACCCATATCTACTCAAGTCATCCGTGAAAGTAAGAACATAACGATAACCACCGCGCGATGCTACACTCATTGGACCACACACATCGGTATGTATGATTTCCAATAAGTCTGTAGCTCGCTCCATCATACCAGAAAATGGAGTCTTAGTCATTTTACCCATCAGACATGCTTCGCATCTATCAAGTGATTCGAAATCAAGTGATTCAAGAAGTCCATCGGAATGGAGTTTCTTCATACGCTTCACTCCAATGTGACCAAGACGACAATGCCACATATAGGTCGAGTTATCGCTCGATTTCAAACGTTTAGCCTCAATGTTATTAATATGTGTATTTCCACTATCGAGATTCAACAAGAATAGACCATCTATCAAAGGTGCATGTGCATAAAACATATTACTCATATAAATCGAACAACCATTATTCTCAGACTTAAACAAGTAACCGTCTCGCAATAAACAAGATCCCGATATAATGTTCATGCTCAACGCAGGCACCAAATAACAATTATTTAAGTATAAAACTAATCCCGATGGTAGATGAAGGGGTAGCGTGCCGACCGCGATCACATCAACCTTTGATCCGTTTCCCACGCGCATCGTCACCTCGTTCTTCGCTAGCTTCCGTTTATTCTGCAGCACCTATTTCGAGTTACAAATATGAGCAACCGAACCAGTATCAAATACCCAGGCACTACTACGAGTACTAGTGAGATACACATCAATAACATGTATATCAGATATACCTTTCTTCTTGATGTTGCTGTTCTTCAAATCCGCCAAGTACTTTGGGCAATTCCGCTTCCAGTGACCTTCTCCCTTGCAGTAAAAGCACTCAGTATCAGGCTTGGGTCCAGCCTTGGTCTTCTTCGTTGGCGTGGCAACTTTCTTACCACCCTTCTTGAAGTGTCACTTCTGCTTAGACTTGCCTTTCTTGAATTTGGTGGTCTTATTGACCAACAACACTTGGTGCTCTTTCTTGATCTCCACTTCTGCAGATTTTAACATAGCAAACAGTTCTGGCAACTGCTTGTTCATGTTCTGCATGTTGTAGTTCATCACAAAGTTCTTGTAACTTGGTGGTAGTGATTGGAGGACACGGTAAATCCCCAAAGCATTAGGAATCACTATACCCAAGGTTTTAAGTTTGTTTGCGTGCCCAGACATCTTAAGCACATGCTCACTGACGGAGCTGCCTTCTTCCATCTTGCAGTTAAAGAACTTTTCAGAAGCCTCATAACTTTCAATTGCCGCATGGGTCTCAAAAATCAATTTGAGATCCTCGACAATATTATATGGGTCTGAATTCTCAAACCTTTTCTGAAGCTCCGATTCTAAACCATACAAGATAGCACACTGAACTATGGAGTACTGATTCTTCCGAGCGAGGTAAACATTCTTTACTTCATCGGTAGCATGAGCTGCAGGTGGGTCACCTAGCGGTGCATCCAGCACATAGGTCAAATTACCAGCTGTGAGGACAATCCTCAAATTGCGGAACCAATCCGCGAAGTTGCTTCCATTGTTTTTCAACTTTTCTTTCTCTAGGAACGCATTAAAATTGATGGTAGGGGCTGCCATTGATCTACAACATATTTGCAATAGTTTAGACTAAGTTTATGACAAATTGAGTTCAAATTAATAATAAAATTAAACTAGGTGAACTCCCACTCAAAACAATATCCCTCACATTGTTTTAGTGATCACACGAACCAAATCCACCACATCAACACCGATCATCACGAGAGTTGATATAGTTTCAATGGCGAACAATCGACATGTTCATCATATCTACTATATGATTCATGCTTTACCTTTCGGTGATCCGTGTTCCGAGACCATGTCTGTACATGCTAGGCTCGTCAAGATCAAACCTTAGTTTCCGCATGAGCAAATCTGGCTTGCTCACATTGTATACACTTGCGGAATCTAACACACCCGATCATCACGTGGTGCTTCGAAACAACAAGCTTTAGCAACGGTGCTAACTAAGGGTGAACACTTTATGACTTGAAATTCATGTGCATGAGGGATCATCTTATAATGCTACCGTCGTCTACTAAGCAATACAAGATGCATAAAGGATTAACATCACATGCAATTCAAAATATGTGATATGATATGGCCTTTCTTCTTTGTGCTTCCGATCTCCATCTTCTAGCACGAACATGATCTCCATCATCACCGGCATTGCATCAAGGTCAATGACGCTTCTTCATGGTTGTCGTCCACCGGCTTCAACTATTACAACTACTTTGAATAGATACACGGGTCTTAACATAAATTAAAGACAACCATATGGCTCCTGCCGGTTGCCAACTTACAATAAGGAACATTGCATACATCAAATATAATCACAATCATGGCCATATCACATCACTGCACACCCCTGCAAAACAAAGTTAGACGCCTCTACTTTCTTTGCATGTTTTACGTGGTTTGGGGCTTTCAATAAGTGACGTTCTAACTTACGAACATGAACCACAACATTGATACTAGTATTGTTAATCACCCGTTGTAAATTGGATCTTAACTATGCTAGGATAAACAGGCACCCGCAAAGCCACTTATGCAATACAAGTTGCATGTCAAGCGTGGAGCAAGTCTCATGAACGATGTCATGTAAGGTTAGCCCGGGCCGCTTCATCCCAACATACCGCAAGATGCAAAGTACACAAGAAGCAATCGACAATAAAAGCATCAACGCCCACAATGACCATTATGTTCTACTCGTGCAACAGATCTACATATAGACACGGCTCTGATACCACTGTAGGGTTTCGTAGCATGGAAAACAAAAAATTTCTACCGCATACAAACAAACAAGCCAAGATCTATCTACTAGATTGTAGCAACGAGTCGATGGAATAACTCACCCTCGAAGATTCCAAAGTGTTTAACGAGAGCGGATTCTCGTGGGTGATGTAGTCGTACTCTTCCCGATCTCAAGATCGCGTAGACGATCCTTCCGGCGCTGCGTTCCGGCAGCGCTCCCGCAGTCGGTCACACGTTCGGTACTCGACGAAGACCTTCCTCTCCCTTGTTCCAGCAGGCAGCGGAGGTTGTAGCACTCTCCTCGCAATTCCGGCAGCACAACGGCGTGGTACCGGAAGTATAGGGGAGATCTCGCAGGGCTTCGCCTTAAGCCGGAGCGAGTATGGTGGGCTATGAGAAATCCCTCGACGATCTAGGGTTTAGACACGCCGAGGAAGAGGTGCTAGAGCCGGCGGCTAGGGCTTGGTGGTGCCCAAGTCGGCGGCAAGGAGATCCCTAGGCGGCGGCGGCTTAGAGAGCGGCGGCGGCTAGGGTTAGGGTTTTCGGGGCAAGGGACTTGTGTGTCTCTAGGAGGGAGCCCTGCCCCTCCTTATATAGGTGGAGGGGTCGGCCGGCCAAGGGGAGGGAGGGGAGTCCCTCCCCAACTCGGCTTGGGTGGTGCGCCGCCGGTTGGAGGAGGGAAACCCTCCCCAACTCGGTTTCCCACTCCTCCTCCTCTTTCCAAAACTTGCCGTTTGACTTTCAAACTAGCCGTTTGACTTTTCAAACTAGGATTTGAATAAACCCTCTATTTTGAACAGAGATGACACCGAGTACATGATGCAATCATATCAACTTGATATAACACATTCATGTACCCTTCCCCCCGGAGTGCCGGACATTCCGGAACCTTCTAGAACATTCCCGATGAAAACACCGGAACCATTCTCCATCTCCGAAACAGGACTTTCCTTATATGAATCTTATTCTCCGGACCATTCCGGATCTCCTCGTGATATCCCGAATCCCATTCGAGACTCCGAACAACATTCGGTCTCTTTCTCATCATTCCATAACTACTCAAACAACGTCGAATCCTTAAGTGTTTCTCCCTACGGTTCGTGAATTATGCGGACATGATCGAGACACTTCTCTGAACAATAACCAATAGAGGAATCTGGAAATTCATATGGCTCCCACATATTTCTACGATTACTTTGCGATCGAATGAACCACTTACATACGATATCAATTTCCCTTTGTCTCACGATAGTTTACTTATCCGAGGTTATGATCGTCGGTATCTCTGCATACCTAGTTCAACCTCGTTACCGATAAGTACTCTTTTATCGTTTACGTGATATGTGATCCCTTGTGTGCCAGTCACATGCTTGCAAGCCAATTGGATGACATTTCACCGAGAGGGCCCAGAGTATATCTATCTGTCATATGGATGGACAAATCCCACTCTTGATCCATGTGTTTCAACCAATACTTTCCGAACACTTAATGCCACCTTTATAGCCACCCAGTCACGGTGTGGTGTTTGATGTCATCAAAGCATCCATCCGGTAAAGGTGATATGCATGATCTCATGGTCGAAGGAATTAGATTACTATGTATCAGAAAGCATATAGCAATTGAACTATTAAAATGACTTGATCTTTATGCTACGCTTATCTATAGGAGTATGTCCACCATATCATTCTCCTAACGATATGATCTTGTTGTTGATAACATCTCAATGTCCATGATAGGGAAACCACAACCATTTATCAAACAACAAGCTAGTGATGTATAGAGGCTTATACTAGGGACTTCAATTTAAATTTGCAAATCACACAAGTATTAATGTTTCCTTGTTAATACTATTATAGCATGAATGTAAACATTTATCATAAACACAAAGATATAATAATAACTACATTTATTATTGCCTCTAGGGCATATCTCCAACAAATGCATGGGTCTTCCACTATGTAGTTGACTAAGCCAGAGCCCATTTAGCATGTGGCTGTACACGGAAGCCACTGTACGAGAAACATGTTCAATCTCTAAGTCCCTGGGTGGTTTGCTTCTGGTGCACATACAAAAGAGATGGCCATATAAACATGGTTCCTATTGTTGCCACCTTGTCCAACCTTGAGTATCCTTGTCCACCCAGGTGGTTCATTGAGTACTTGTTTTATTATATAAAACATATATCTTTTCAACACTTCATATATTCATAACATGTATCCCATCCCAATATATAGCAGGGCTAAGCATACTACAACTACATTGTTTCCACTAAGGAATATATATAAGGGTATCCTATTAGGATTTAGCATAGCATAAAATAATAGTAGTCCTTATCATGCATGTTTCAAAAATCCACTAAGTGTAATGAAAATAGTAGGACTTAGATGATAGTGTCACTTGCCTTTTTAGTAGAGAATGGTTGGTTCACTTCTTGATCTTGAAAATATAACACTCTTTTAACTTCACTACAATTCAATCAAGCAAACACATATTCAACACAACATTCAAACAATTTGTCACACATAAAATAACAAAACAAGGTCATGCATGCAAGCATGCAAAAGATAGTTTTATTTGCAGAAGTGGTTTCTACTAGGCTCTAAACATTATAAAGTCCAAAAGTGGTCATTTACTACAGTGGTAAAACCTTTTGCAAAAGGTTTTATCTATAAACCATTTTTAAATCAAATCAATATTTTATGTGGTTGAAAAGGCTTTTAGCAAAGCAATATTTTTATATTGTTCATCAAATAAGTTGTTAATTCACAAAACTTGGTGTTTAGGGTCAGAAGGTTTGAATCAAATCATTTCCCAAAGGTTTTACTCAAAAATCAATTCTAAACCAAAAACAATATTTTTATTTGACTAGAAATGTGCTAATTCAAATATTTATTCCTAAACTTCACAAAATTCATTTTTAAATCCATAAGTTGGTTCCTAAGGTCAGTAGGTTCAAAACAAACAATTTTGCAAAGATTTCACATTAAAATTATATCTAGAACAATTTTTTTATTCATAATAAGCCTACACATGTTTCTGCAATTTCAACCAATTTTACAGAAGAAAAACATTAAACAAAATGCATGGTTGCAAAGTACGTGTTCTGCTGAATCCATTGATATAAAATTTGCAAAATTTGGACATGTAGAATTAAAGTTATGAATTTTTTAAGTTTGCAATTCAAACAGATTCTAATTTCTGTTTTAAACAAAACCTTGCCCACGTGGCGCAATCTAATTGGCCGGTACCGCTTCGGGTGGATCGAGCTCTATGGACCGCAGGATCTAACTTAAAACGAACGACGCTGATCAACTCGTACCTCTTCATCTAGTTCTAATCTCAGCCAACGGATTCTGACCTAACGGACACGGTTGCGTGGTCAAACACTGGTGGCGCTGCGCGGCGGCGAGCGGCGGAGAACGCTCTGGCGGTGGCGTCATGGCTATTCCAGGAAGCGAGGGAGAGGGGGAATTGTCTTACGGTGTTCGCGTGGTCGAGGTGAAGCTCGAGGTGGCGTTGGCTTGGCGAGGGGCGCACCAGAGAGGCGGCGATTGATCGCCGGAGTTGTTGCGAGCGGCGGGTGTCACTGGAGGTCGTCGAGGGCGAGGCTGCAGATCGTGCCGAGGCAAAACAAAGGTGTGGTTAGACGCGTACGAGTGTGGGGAGTATGAGAGCATCACTGAGAGGTGCTGGGGCGGTCTGAGCTTACCAGGGGGAGGTCGCCGGAGAAGGGACAGACGTGGCGGTGCTCAGGTGATGACGAAGCCGACGTTTTGGAGCGCGCGCGAGTGAATGGAGCACACGGGCAGGTGCGCCTGGAGGTGCAGAACAAGCTTGTGCGCAGTGGGAGGTGAGAGGCGGCGGGGTGTGGCCGGAATTTCTCGGGAAACCTCGTCGTAGCAGAAGGTTTCGAGCTCGCGATTGGAGCAGCCCGATGGCAGAGAGGAGGCGGTGTTTGGGGGGAAGATAGAGGAGAGAGGGGCGCTTATGTGTGGGTGATCACATCGAGGTTTTACTCAGCCAATTACGCATATTGACGCCGGCAATAACACGGCAGCAACGGCAGGGCGACGTGGTCGTGAGATTGAAGACGACTGCGTGGCAGTGGGGTCCATCTGGCAGTGAGGGAGAGAGAGGGCGTTGGGTCCACTGCTCAGCGTCTCTGCGGGTGTGTTCGCGCGTAGGAAACGTTTCGCTGAGGGGGGAAAGATGGGCTGCGAGTTGGGCTTGTTGGGCCTGTTTGCTGGGCTGGTTTGATTCACCTTTTTTTTATACAGGAAGCTTTTTCTTTTTCCATTTGGAATTTCTGTTTTGATTTTATTCAAACAATTCAAACACCCAAATGAATTCAAACCTTTGCCAAACTTTGTGTATATTTTAATTCTGTTTATCAACACAAATCAAAGTCCTAAACAAAATAATTTTATTCTTTTTAGGATCCATTAATAATTAAATAAATGGACCACATTGATTCAAATAGGATTTAATTTATTTAACCACTCTATTTGAAATCTAAATAATACCAAAATCATTTCAGTAGGTTTTATTTGAATAAAACACCTGGGAAAACTTATTTAAAATAAAATAACAAGTTTTAATGTTTATTTAAAATGGAAAAGCCTTTACTTTAATAAAATTGGATATTAATAAATCCTCATTATTTTATTTAAATAAACCTTTACTCTTTTTATAAAATAGAAATATTTTATTTCAAAAACTTGGCCAAGATTTAATTTGGCTCTATAAAATAATCCTTATTTATAATTCTACCTTTTCTTTTGAAAACCAAATATTTTATTAAAAGATCTAAAAATAGTAATTCCAACTATTAAATCTTTAATGTTTATTTATCTCTTTAAATCCCTTTAGGATTTTATTTGATCAAAATAGGTTTGGATATTTCCAATTGGAATCAAAAAGTTTCTTCTCACCCTAAATTTCAACAAAAATTTATTTTGTTTATTTATTTTTCACATTTCAAAATTTGGTTTTTGGGATGTGATAGGCTTCATGCGAGAGGAAGAAGATACATCTGACTTCTCCGTCCCATTCCAAACCTCATGGTCAACGCGTAATATACGGCGCAAGAATCACTGGCGACATTGGTTGTTAAGTCCTAGGTGATATAGTTCTGAACAGTGGTATCCCAACTGTCAGATTAATAGATTAGCTGATCACCCTAGACCAGTAATCAATAGTCCTCATTGTTATTGAAAATAGTGTTTTCTGTCCTTTTTCAAATGCAGGTGATGACAAAACTGGATTTGTAAACTACTTTACATAAAGTAATCAAAGGACATGAGCAAGTGTGAACTTGCCTTTTGTGATTGCAAGATTATGCACTCACGGTCTTCGAATCAGTATAAGATCCAAAATCTGAAATCAACATCATTGGTCTGGTAAGGACTAATGTTTAAAGAAGAAATATTCTTTTATGCATAAGTAATGTGATGCACGTTCTAAGCGCAAATCCCGGGAATAACGTTGTCCTAGGGTTTGGATTCCGAAAATGGTTACTTTGGAATGTGTGATCCTTTTAGATAATTTTCGTAGTTGTACTTTTATTAGATTTTATGAGTGGTTCTAAACATCACATATGTAGGAGTAAAGTATACATACTTATGACATACTAGTTAGGATTACTTATACAAGGTTTCTTATTTAAAGTGGCAAAAAGGATAACCTTCGAAGAAAAGGTTTCTCTTCTAGGGTCTAGACAAACTGTGTGGTTAGTTAGTGGTTAGTTTGTGGTGGTTGATGTTATTTGTTTGCTTAAATGGTTTGGCTTGAGTTGCTTTATAGTTTAACTACTTCAGACCAAAGTTAACTATAAAACATATAATAATGCTTATAGTGTTATATTAAGATTTTGTAGACTAAAGTTAATTTTAAAGTATAGATAGTTTTGAAAGTATCGTACTTATACATTGGTATCTTGTATATATGAAATGTTTTATTTAGGTTACTTAAGAATGTTTATTTTGTTACTTGAGTAATGGTTTCTTGACGTAAGTATGGAGTAATATCATTTATCTTTTATACATAAGTGAGTATAGTTTATAATCTAAACATACTATTACTTAACTACTTATGGGTTTATATAGTGTGGTGGTAGTTTTTGCAATTTGGTAGTTAATATAGATAGAAAAGGTTTGGTGTATTCATAAGTTGTTCTTTAAGGTTTTTATTATAAATGGAAATCTTTTTAGAATAAAATCTTCATTTATGGTTGAAGATAATTTGATAAAAAGGTGATTAGAATGTTTTAAACCATTATGGTCTATATTAGTAATATTAAAGACTAATACTATTTATTAGATTTATTTGACTCTTTTAAGAAATATTAAAAAAAATTATTCATACTTATAAGAATTGTTAATAAAGTAAATAAGTTTAAATTGGAGTTATTAAAATATTTAATTTTTTTATTTACCTCAAAAGGAGATTATTAGATTTTTAACATGTAAATAATATTTTTGTGATCATTTTGGTATATCATATTTATTTTTGTGATTTATAAACAATAAGATATGATTTTTATTATTCTTATTACTTTTATAATTACTTAATAAATAATAAATATTTAATTAAGTGAAATAATAATACATGATTATAGTTTTAAATTAGAATTCTTATTTTTCTAAGATTTTTGGTATTTTATTACTATTATTAATATTTATTATTATAAAAATATGAATTATCAAAGTTTTATTACTTATAGAACTTTTATTAAATAATATTTATTTAAATAATCATCATAATAATATTTGATAATAAGTTTAAGTTGTAGATTTTATTTTTCTACAAATTTTCATATATTATACACATTTTTCTGAATTATAAATCAAAAGTTATGAATTAAACAAGATTTAATCATTTATTAATTTTCTGGAATAATATTAATTGGATTATAACATTTTATTTATTTCTAAACAGAAAAATACTTTTTATACCACGTCCAGAGCTAGCCCTAGTCACTAACTAGTGGGCCATTGTCCACCTCAGCTCTTAGGTCTAGAAATGCTTTTGCTACTGACCTCCCCTCTACTCACTATCGATGACATGTGGGCCCTGGGCCATGTCATCCACCACATGAGACAAAGACTAGTCAAATGGCTGACGTGGCTCGATCATGAGGTAAGCAAGGTGTCAGCATCACCACCGCCGTCGGTGAGTGGTCACCGGCGACGATCTATGGCGCCCTAGCAAGCGAGATACGACTAGTTCGAACAAGCGCAACCTACTGAACCTAATAGTGGCAGCGCCGCTTGGAAATGGTCATCGGAGGGTCATCGGCGACGAGCTACTGCGGCGGCCAGCGGCGGTGCTCAACAGAACTAGACCTACAGTGCGAATCCGCAAACGAAACTAGGGTCCAGAGATGCGTAATCCTACCATGATGACGATAGAGCGGTCGACGAGGACAAGCGTGGTCAAAATCGAGCTTCCCGACGAGGATTTTGACGAATTGCTACGAAGGGAAATGACCAAATTCACCTACTCCCGTGCTCCCCTTGATGCAAGCTTCTATCCAGAGGATCTACGGAGGAAAGCGCTTCTCCATGATGGCTCAGAAGGGTGTGGGGAGACGTGGTTCGACGGCGAGTGGTGGCTCCGGTGAGCTAGGGTTTCAGTCTCGTTCGTATCTGAGAGGATAAGGAGGGATTGGAGATAGGGATGGAGGCAATGCGTCACAGTGGCCTTCTTATCCCCTCCTGGCAGCGGTGGCGAGTATCTTGGCGCAACAACGACGATGACGGCATTGGGCGGCGACGAGATCCGCCAGCGAGCTGTCTGTGTGCGTGATGATGAAAATGATGGTCGTTTTGTGGATAACCCCCTGACGATCTTTGCGTCTCAACCCGCAGTCCTTTGCTGACCCCACTTGTCAGTCACAGACAGAAAAGGACCTGGGCTGGTTACTGGGCTGTTGTGGGATGCATATAGTCGTCAGATAAGTATATGGTTGGGCTGCGGCCAGGTTTGGTTTTTGCTTTGTTTTATCTTTTTTCTATTTTCTGATTCTCATTCATATTTGAATTTGATTTATATATTTTAAACTTTTCTTTGCAGGATTTCTTTGCTGGACTATTTCAATAACACTAAAACATAGTTAGTATTATTTGTGAATTTCTTTATTATATATATCTTATTATATTCCTTGTATTTTCTTAATATATGAAACCCGTTTAATATTTGTAAAAGCTCTTCCTATTATTTTATTTTCCTCCTTTAGTTATGGATTTCTTGAATGATATATTTTGATTTGCTTATCAACTTAATTTTAGTTGGCTCATATTTTGAATGTAACTTTTATATGTGTAATGGCCCTATTCCATTATTTGATACATGAAATATAAAGGCATTGATATGGTGATTTTTACTCCCATTAATTTGGAAAATGGCAATGTATGTATTCCATTGTGATAACAAAGAGGTTTAGGGTTTTGAATTATGAGTACTACCCTTGGCTTTAGGGTTTTTTATAAGCTTAGATTCCTTTTAAAGAGTCAAAACATAATGACTAAGCATATTGCCTTATGTATATAGTATTGGATGAAATCTCCCTTTTTAATAGAAATTATATTTAGAGTGTTTAATAGAAGTGAACTTATAAAAATATACTTAGGCACATATAGTGATGATGGTCGAAATTAACAGAGATATGCTTATGTAATTTGTTATAGGGAAATATTTCTATAAAGTGTTATAAGCATCAGATGATGGATCAACAGTATGAGATGGATATTATATTTGATTTGAGATTTAGAGTTGACTGCTTACCAAGATTAAATAGGAAAATGATTTATAACTTATAATTATATTTCACAATCTAGAATCTCTAATTAAGGAATTCCTTTCCTAGATATAATACCTCTTTCTATCCATCATCATGGTTAGTTTGATGGACTTACTTATTAAAATCTTCTTATTCAATATATCATTCTTCTAAACTTACGGATGAATCCAATGAGTTTGATACAAAGGCACTTCATAGCTTTCTCATATCCTTGCTTGGTTGTATTACTATTCTACTATTGTTAATCTTCCATCCAACCAGTAGTTCCTTCAAACTCTACTCCCAAGCTTCCTTAACCCTCCAACACTAATCTTTCTCTAAATTTGACTATCCTTAAAGATGAATAACACCACTTTTATGACTCTATGCTACACTAGCTTTAGTTGAATAACACCATCTTATAGTTACTTAACCCTCATGACTTACACTTCAATCCCTGAATTATATTTATGTGGTTTGCAAAGACTTCTCTAGGATCACTTATCTTTACTAAGGTTCCAATCATGTTCTACCCACCAGTATTACCTATACTATATATAAGCATTCCCTGTTGGTGGCCAAAAC
This sequence comes from Avena sativa, assembly GCA_916181665.1. Classification (NCBI taxonomy): domain Eukaryota; kingdom Viridiplantae; phylum Streptophyta; class Magnoliopsida; order Poales; family Poaceae; genus Avena; species Avena sativa. The sequence goes on along the minus strand of OV702285.1, from coordinate 88,826,418 downwards.
ATTACCATTATAATACTTTAATCATTTATTACTGAAGTTCTTAGTTGGCTAAGCAGGGCTTTATCAATCCTACCTTTTATTGTCTGGAAATTATCTTCTTAGTATCTTATATTGTATTAAGGTTATTAATGGACTATGCCCTCATTAGAAGATTTGAGTAGATGTTCTGATAAGATCAAATAATAGATCAAAGACTAATAATTAAAGAAGTTGTGAATCAATGGGGAATTATCCAACATTGATGAACAACAGATATTGAGATAACTTCCATAAAGATTGTATAGAAAGATATATATATATTTTTTGGAAAGCTCTTTATGAGACTTGAAATCCCTGCTTCCCTTTATGAAGGGCCTTTCTTCCACTATTATATTGAGTCTCCGCCTTCTATCCTTGGGCACCAATTAAGAGAGCATAATTGCCATTCTTAGTTCTATGTGTATTGTACCAAAACTTATTGATTGATTCATATTGTTGATATTGCTTGTTCTAGAACTATTTGTATCCAGTCACCCTTATGAACTTTGAAGGTGTCCTATGCATTTATTGCTACTCCATGAGGGACAAGCTGAATGCCACTATGCTATGTTTTCTAAATGTGAAACAAACAAACGTCTTTCAATGCATTGTTATTCATGATCTTTGTGTGTATCCTCTCATGTTGCATGCTTAGTTACTTTTTCTTATTGTTAGAACTCCATCTTTCATGCTCATGTTTAGAGTACTTTGATCCCAGCTTTCAATGCTTGCAAATGGTTTGATCTTGATTTTGATGGTGCATGTCACCTCAAAAATTATTATTTTATCACTTACCTACTCGAGGACGAGCAGGAGTTAAGCTTAGGGATGCTTGATACGTCGTAAATGTATCTATAATTTTTGATGTTCCATGCTTTTTTAGTATCTACTTTGCTTTCTTTGTCTACACTTTGAGGTATTTTTATATGTTTTCTAGGACTAACCTATTAACAAGATGCCACAGTGCCAGTTGCCTATTTTCTGTTGTTTTTGGTTCTAGAAAAGTCAGAAAACGAATATACTCGGAATATGAAGGGACAAAAGCCAAAGTCAAATTTTCATCGAGGGGAACACGAAGCCAGAAGGCGAGACGGAGGAGGGCCTCAAGGGGGCCACACCCCCTGGCCTAGCCCGCGCCTGGGGGGTGTGGCCGCCTCGGGCAGCCCCTCATCCTCCCTCTTCGCCTAAAAGAAGCCCCCGATACATAAACCCTAAGCACCCGATCAATATTCCACAAAACAGTCCATAGCTGCTGCCACCATCGTCCCTAGATCAGGGGGGATCTGAAGCTCTTCCCGGCACCCTGTCGGAGGGGAGAGATCATCCCGGAGGCCTTCTTCATCACCATGCCAGCCTCCGGTATGATGCGTGAGTAGTTCCACCTTGGACTACGGGTCCATGTAGTAGCTAGATGGTTGTTTCTCCTCCTTTGTTCTACCATGTTTAGATCTTGTGAGCTCCGTTCATGATCAAGATCATCTATTTGTAATCACACATGTTGTGTTTGCGGGATCCGGTGGATATTGAGATTACTATGTCAGGTTGGTTAATGATTCTATTTTATTGATACTATCATGTCTGTGTTGTTTGAGATCTAGCATGCTCTCCGTTTCTAGTAGCTATCTTGGCCAAGTAGATGCTAGTGACTCCAAGAGGGAGTATTTATGCTCGCTAGTGGGTTCATGCCTCTATTGAATATGGGGAAGTGACAGAAATCTCTAAGGTTGTAGATGTCCTGTTGCTACTAGGGAGAAAACAACAATCTCTTGTTCATGGAACAATTGTATTGTTTACTATACACACCTTGCTTAAAGCAGTTATCCGTTGCTTGCAACTTAATACTGGAGGGGGTTCGGATGATAACCTGAAGGTGGATTACTAGTCATATTTGCAGTTGGATGGCGGTCTATGTATATTGTTGTAATGCCCAATCAAATCTCATAGGATCATGAATATCTAGTATTGCATTGTTATGCCTTGCTCTGTCCTATCAATTTCCCCACTATAATTTGTTTACCCAGCATGTTATGTTATTTATCTTAAGGAGAACACCTCTAGTGAACTATGGACCCCGGTCCAATATTTACCATTGATACATCGTCCATTGTTCATGTTTACTTTCTGCATGCCACCATTACCTTTCACACCATACAGTTAATCCTTTGTATTCAGCAAACCGGTGAGATTGACAACCTCACTATTCGTTGGGGCAAAGTCTTGATGATAAGAATGTTTCTTGCGACAATTATATTGTTAACTTTATTCATAGTGCTACTGAAAGTTATTATGAGAGAGGGAAACATGGTTTTATGCATCTCAATAATATTAAGTTTCCCCTCTTTATGTTGAAAGTTTTGAAGTTGCACCTATTTTGCCTTCCTATGTTAGTAGCCTTTTGTTTCAATAATTTGTTTTCTTACGAAGTTCCTTGGTATAGGAAGTGGGTAAGACTTAAATGTGTTGGATATTTGCTTCTTGATGCTCTCTTTTACTCCAAATCCATATTTCCTATGTGAGCATCTTTGAAATAATCATGCTCATCTTAATGGCTATAAAGAAAGAGATTTTGGGAGACAACCCATTTTAGTTTGCTTTCAGTTTTTGTTTCTTTGAGTCTTGGAAGTTATTACCTTTGTAATAAACTCTCCTTATCCTTTTTGTTTGGTTTTGAGGCAATATTAGCTCTTTTGAGAAGGAAGTGAGATGTGGGGAAGTTGCTGTCCCGGAACAGATTTTTTGTGCTTCACTGTAAAAAAATCCTAAAAAATCCCAGTACGTTGGATTAAGCTGTAATTTTCTGTTCATGTGCCCCAAGTTATTATCCAACTTTTGTTAGTTTTGCACTTTTTTATTTGAGCAACAGAAGATTTTCGAAAAAATCAATCTTTACCTACTAGTCTGTTTTGACAGATTTCTTCAATTATTTTCATTTGCCTCTTAAATCGATTTCCTTTTTAAATTATTTTTGGGATTTTGAAAGGAGTTGCTACAGTAGCTTATGTTTTGATGGATTTCAGTTGAAATTAAATCCAAAGGTTTATTATCTTGCATACACCAATGTTGCTAATGAAGATTGTGTGAAGCTTTGTATGAAAGAGATTTTCAAATGTTGGGAGAGAATGATGTAAGGAGATGAAGAATGGTCGAGGGATCAAACATTATATTTCTGGATATTCTTATAATGAAGATGTTGATATTATTCAAATGGTGACTCCGGAATAATTTATTAAAGACCAAATTCAGGGACATGTAGAGTCTGTTTTCGAATAGGTAACAGTTCAGGTAAGAAAAGGTTCGCGAAAAACTTGTCAATTTATATTTTTGCAGTTTTTATTTCATACGGAAGATAATGAGTTGGAAGAGGGAAGGAAACGGAGCCCGGGTGGCCCACACCACCCAGTGGCGCGGGCCCACCTGGTCGCGCCACCAGGGGTGTGACCACCCCGGAGCCTGTTTCTGTCTTGTTTTCGCCCAGTACCTTCCTTATGTTATAAAACTTCGTAATATATAATCACCCGGACCCCCCCCCCTCCCGGAGGTCCGTATATCGTGTTCTCGTGGTGTTTTTGTTTCGATCTATTTCTGTCAGGAACAATTCTCAAGTTTAGAGGCACCATGGTCTCCGCCAACGACAAGGGCAAGAATCCCGTGGAAGATGATCTTCAAGACCCCAAGCAGGAGGAGGAGATCTTGGTTGAGGATGAAGAAGTGGAGGAAGACAAGCGTCCGCACACCTGCGCCACCGTTGCGAGCATTGGAGTGGTGGAAAATCCTATCAAGCTCAAGAGGACGACACAAATGTCTACTGGAGGGAAAACTCCGCGTCATTGCCTAGCTCCACGGTCACTTCCTCCACGCACCAAGAATCCCTTCCATACTCTTATACATGAGCAGAAATTCCGAAAGTTTCCCAAAGGGAAGTTTCCCTCTAGTTGGGATATGCCTCGTTCTAACCATGCAGGGAAAGAATACTCTAAGGAGGAAGAGTGGAGAAAGAATCACAAGGACTGGGATTCTCGGTCCGACATGATCATGAACCGCATTGAGCATAATTCGGAGTTGATTTCGTACTCTAGCCTTCGATATTGAGGATTTAAGGAAGTTGATTGAAAAGCTTATCGAGAGAACACCACCACCACCGAAGGAGTAATTTGTCATCAGGTTTTGGCATCCCCTTGGTTTGTTCCAAGCTTGGGGGAGTGCCATGGTATCACATCATTATCTTTCATCTTTTTACCTTTTTAGTAGAGTCATATCATGAATAGAGAAGTTATCATATAGAATGGTTTGCATTGTGGAAGTATCTCTCCTCTAGTTGGTTATCTATGTATCCTTTGGTGTGAGTGCCGTTATGAAATATTAATGAGAAGTTTCATCATTTACTTTTTGCACATCTTATTTTATTTTGCAATTTCTGTTATATGATTGATCTTGCGGATTAGTATTGGTATCACTTTGGGAGCACCAAGTAAATTTAAATTGGTTTTGGCAAACCTAGCTCTGGTTAGTAGCAACACTTTTTGAGGTTTGAAAGGAAAAGAGAAAAGCACTTACATGTATTTTATATTATATTCTTTCTTTCTTGATTGCTCATAAGCTTAGTATTCTTTAGTTAAGATCTTTTGTGTTTTCAAGGAAGATTGCATGATTGTTTCTATCACTTGTATGTTTTCTTGTTTCCTTCAACTCTTATGCTTGCTACCTAGCCTTGCTACCCAAAAACTTGTACTGAGAGGGAATGCTTCTCGTACATCCAATCCTTGAACCAAAACCTATGCCATTTGTGTCCACCATATCTACCTATTAACATTATTGCTATTCCAATTAAATTCTCAAGTTTCATCTATCTTTCAAATTAAAAATTCTTTTGTTATGTGAAAACTAGTTAGTAAAGCTCTCACGAACTTGATGGCACACCTTATTTTCCTGCCTTTAATAAACTTGAACCATTGTGTCATCTATGTTGTATATGCTTGCACTTATAAGTTGGGAATTAGCAGAATCATGCTGTCATGGGGAACGCTTTCAACACCTGTAAGTATCTACCCAGTTGATATCATGATATTTTGTTTGCAGGTGTCGGCGGTGTGAAATAAAAGGGGAGCTTGTAAGTCCATGGAGTTATGTACATGTTTTAGGGAAACGCCTGGGTGGATAGCCTAAGCCATGCCTAATCATGGTGGAAACTTGCAGCATCACCATATTGATCAATCTATGAAGCATCCTTAGAAAAAATATAGAAAAAAGAGAAGAGAAAAAATATGCACCATGCTGATGGTAAATAAAGGATCGCTGAGATGCTCACTGTCTGTTGCCTTGTCATCTTGATATGGGATAGCTCCTGTGTCATGGGGCAAGGGGTACCCCGTTGGCGGTTCTCTATGATACACATATACTTACAATGACAAGAACTTGCTTGTGACTAAAGTTGAGTAGCATGAGGAACGGCCCTTGTACTCCAGGGACATGAGATTGCCAACTTATGATTTTTCAAGAATATACTCCATATTTGTTCACTTTAACCTTAATCACCTCAAGATGCTTATGATAGGGGCAATGAGAGCTCAAAGCTAGTAAGTACCATAATATTTTGGAAGCTCTTTGTGAAACTTAAAATCCCTGCTTCCCTCTGCGAAGGGCCTATCTTTTACTTGTTAGTTGAGTCAGCAAACCTATTCCCTTCTATCTGCAGCAAGCATTTGAGTTGTTGTGATTCAATCATTCATATGATGATTTATTCAATCATGTTTCTCATCTTCCTTGTTTTGCACATTTGCTCTTATCTGAATGAATATTACTTTGAAAACTATCGTGTGAAAATCCCTTTATGTTTGAGCAATATGATTCCTGTTATAAACTTCTTTATAAAATCTTTGATTGAAAACCAAATATGATTTGTCAACTGTTCTCTGACCAAGAACAAAATTTTCCATTACCAATTAGGATTGTCTTTATGCATCTTTATTGTGACTCCCATACTCATTGCAAGTTAGGTTATATAATGGTGAGCTGCTTTCTATTATGATCTGTGTATTGGTAAATGTGATGCTTCTTGTTTGTATTCTATTTATAGATACTTCACTCCATAAACCTATCGTCATGTTTACTGAGCTTAGTTTTCGCTTGGGGACAAGCGAGGTCTAAGCTTGGGGGGAGTTGATACGTCCATTTTGCATCACAATTTTATATCATGATTTAATGTTATTCATTGATATATTTCATATTAAGAGGTGATACTTATGTTATTTCATCTATTTTTGCATGTTGGATGACTTTTGGAGGATGAACTGCCGGAGTCAGGATTCTGATGGAAATAGTTGTGTCCAGATGCAATATTCACGAAGATCGGAAAATTCCAGAAAATATATGGAAAATCCTATTTTTCCAGAAGACGAAGGAAGCCAGAAGGAGAGACGGAAATGGGCCACATGGGGGACACACCACCCCTTGGCATGGGACCTCCCTAGGCCACACCACCAGGTGGTGTGGCCACCCTGGCCCACCTCTGGCTTAGCCCCTTCACCTATATCATCCCCCGAAACCCTAATACTCGGGGAGCGACCATAGAAAGATTTCGCCGCCTCTGCGGGGCGTAAACTACAGAGAGAGAAAGAGCTCTTCGACAGGCAGATTTTTGCCGAGGAAATTCCGTCCCATAGAGGGGAGATTGTCGCCATCAACACCGTCATCAAGTTAGACTTCATAGGGATCATCATCATCATCCTCACCACCATCTCCACCAGCACCATCACCACCACTCCATCCCGCTGTAACAATTGGGTTGAATCTTGCAGTTGGTGCTTTTGAGTGGAACCATTGAATTATTGTTTATGTTCAGATTGTAACCTATCATTATATCCTCTCTGATCTTGATCCATATGATGTCTCGTGAGTAGTTTGTTTAGTTCTTGAGGACATGGGAGAAGTCATGTTGTTAGTAGTGGAATTGTGTTGAAGTAATATTCAATGGTTTGATATTTAAGTTGTGGTGTTATTCTTCTAGTGGTGTCATGTGAACGTCGACTACATGATACTTCACCATTTAAGGTCCTAGGGGAATGCATTGTGTATTTGGCTAGTAATTGTGGGGTTGCCGAAGTGACAGAAACCTGAACCCCCGTTAGGAAACCTTTGCACAAGGGAGTGTAGGATCTCAGAGTTTAATGTTGTGGTTAGGTTTTTATCTTAATTACTTTATTATAGTTGCGGATGCTTGCAAGGGGTATAATCGCAAGTATGTATTAGTCCAACTAAGGTCGGTACATTAGCATAGGTTCACCCACACAAAACTTATCCAACCAAAGAAGATTAATCAACTATATGAACCGAAAGCACTTGACAGTATTCTCATGTTTCCTCGAGAACGTTTGGTCCTCATAAGTAATACAACCGGCTTGTCCTTTGCTAAAGAAAGGATTAGACCACTTGCTGTAATTATTATTATTGTCTTTATTTACTTGCACTTTATTTCTTTGCATTATCAAAACTCCCTAAAAATCCGTTTGCTAAGTATTTACAGAGAATTCCTGATCCAAACCACTAGTCAACACCTTCTGCTCCTCGTTGGGATCGAAAATCCTATTTATCGAAAGTACTACGATACACCCCCTATACTTGTGGGTCATCAACATGCTGCACAGTTTCACTTGTCACTTGTCACTGTAGCGGTCGCGTCGCATGGCGCCTCAGTTATTGCTTTGACCGATCTGCTGTGATGTGGCGAGCAATTTCCTCATACGTGGCATGATCTGAGCGGACGGTCATTCGCGTACACACCCACACCATGGCCTAACTGCACTAGCGATCCCACTATGGGCAGTTTCTTTTGCGCCCTTAAGTAGGAGAGTAGGGGAACCCCATTATCATCCTCATTTCCCCCTTTCTTCTCCCTTGCGCCGACTCTTTTTGTTCTTTAGCATCACCGCCTTGGGTTTTTCTCCGCCACTGCCAGCCCTCTTCTCGGGCCCTGTCCAGCCATTCCCGCGCGAGCCTTTGCGCTACTGTGACAGGGCTATGGCAGTGCTTGCCTCTTCTAGAGGAAGAGGAAATCGAGGAACTGAAGGAGGAGATGGACCCCCAAGACGTCGTCACCGTCGAGGAGGTGGAACAGGACGAGGCCAGCCGTGAGTGTGGCTCCTAGGAGGGCTCGGAGGTCTCCACGGAGAAGATGGAGTGGCTCCGTTACACCCGGCGGATTTTGCTGGGAGTCGAATGCCGCCGCCCCGTCAGCGAGCTCGCCCCAAGTCCTCTCCCTAGTGAGTATGTCGTGTTCATGTCATGTTGGGAATATTCCCTAGAGGCAATCATGTATGATGTAATTCTCATTGTATTCATAAAGTTATTCAGTTGTCCTTGTATGAATATTTGTTGTATATCATTGAATATATGATTCTGTTGTGGAACTATGCATTCATGTTGTTCATACTAAATATCCTTGGTTTCTGTGATCATGTTGTTGAGGTCGTGGAACGACATACCCCTACCGGTCAGTTTCTGCCATCGGGGTAGACTATGACACATAAATTCGGAAGCGATGATCGAAGATCAAAAGAGTTTGATCGAATCGGAACAATGCTCGTAATCCATGTTTGTAATGTAGATTAGATCGAATCGGGACCGCCGATTTTGCCGTGTCATAGCATCTTAGAAGTCGTTGCGAGTTTCACAACGTCGGTAGATATCGTATCTATGCATAACTTGTTTTGCAGGAAGTTGTGAATGGTATGGCTTATGTGCATGTAATGTGTGTAATCCATACGTGATCTGTGAATCACGGTTTTGTCAGCCGGCTGGAGCCTAGGTGCTGTCATTTTATTGTATAAACGACCTGCGTATCAGATTCTCTATGTAATTTATTTTACTAATCTAGTATGGCTGTTTGGAGAAACTAGATGGCATGCAGGTCGATATACAAGTCGGCGACATGGAATAATACGACAAAATACAAAAGTTGGTACGAGTCGGATTACATGATTTGTGAAGATGGAGATCGCCATAAAGAGAGCCATACCATTTCACATTATAAATTGCTTTATTTGTGTTATTCTTATGTCTCTGTTTTACCTATATTAGATAGTTGGTAAAATTTAATCACTTAAAGAAGGTCTACTCGGTTTTCCCGCCAGCATTTGCACCATCACAAGTCGAACATTTTTGGTAGTGGGCCTATAAAATTGGGGTGCTATCAATTCTTTCCGACTAGGTGGGTTCGAGTTAGACTCTTACAGCAGAAACACTCAGTAAGCTAGACGGGTCTATCACAACGGTTGTGGGACTCAGGAAAAAGTCGAACGGTAGCCCAGGCATGTGATGCCACTCGACCAACATAAGTCGTATGAGATACGATTGACAAGGAGATTTCTACCTAGATCACTTGGTGGCTAGCGGTGATGCTAAAGCTCACTAGCAGACTTGCTTATTTAGGATCCGAAATCACTAAGTAACCATCGAAGGGGTGTTGGTTCTAGTGGGAGCATAAGTATTAAAATGTTTAATATGCTTGCTCTTTTATGAATACATGTCTTAAGTGTTTTGCATATTTTCTGTTGTAGATCATGGCACCAAGTAACCGTCACCCTCAGATATCCGGTTTTGCATTGCGAACCATTCTTGAGAAAGATAAACTGGATGGCACTAATTTTACCAACTGGTATCGAAATCTAAGAATTGTTCTCAAACCAGAAAAGAAGGACCATGTCATAGACAACCCACTTCCAGATGAGCCGGATGAGAATGCGACTGTCGCTGCCACCAATGCCTACAGTCGGACTAAGGATGAGTCGACGGAAATAAGCTGTCTTATGCTTGCTAACATGGAATCGGACTTGCAGCAGCAGTTCGAGAATATTGAGGCCTGCGATATGATCAAAAGCCTCAAAAGTATGTTCCAGGCTCATGCAAAGACTAAGAGGTATCAAGTATCTCGGGCTTTGCTGAGTTGCAAGCTTTAGGATGGTGATCTACTAAGTCTGCATATGATCAAGATGGTTGGTTACGTTCAGTTTGTGGAAAGGTTGGGCTATCCCATTAGCAAAGAGTTCGCGACTGATATAATTATAAACTCTCTTCCTAGTGCGTATAGTCAGTTCATATCAAACTACCACATGCATGGTATGGTTAAAAAACTCACTGAATTGCATGGGATGCTTAAGCAGGCAGAGGCGGATCTCAAGAAAGGCGTCAGTCAAGTGTTGATGGTGCAGAATAAGGCTAAGTTTAAGAAAATTTCTTAGACTAAGAAGAAGGCTAAGTCGGGAGGCAAGGCTCCGCACCCTGTCCCAAGCGCTTCCTCATGGACTAAGCCATCTCCTTCGGCCGGATCTACTTGCTTCTACTGCAAGTCAAATGGCCACTAGAAGAGAAATTGCAGCAAGTATTTGACTAACAAAGCCAAGAGCGGAGGTGTGACTTCCGACTCAGGTATGTTCGTTTGGATCGCGCTATTATGCGTGGCTGGCCGGACAGGCCGTATCATGACCCCAAATCAACCGTGACCCGATCTAAACGGACAAAAACGGACCTTTGGACCAACCGGTCGGCCCGGTAAAGATGCCCTTATGTCCCTATGTTGACGCACGGTTTGTCGACAAGCTGCTCGGGCGCGAGCTCGAGGCCTCAGACGGCGGGAGCTGCTCGGGCGCGAGAAGATGGAAGACAATGAGAGAGGGGGCAGCAGGGGGAGGCGCGTCGGGCGATAGAGGAATGGGGGCGGCACGTGGTTGGAACGAATGGGTGGGACGGACATCGCCGCCTCGTCGGCGTGTGGTGGTCTGCGTTGAGAGAGGAGAGAAAGCCAGGGGGGGGGAGTGGATGAGGGGCTTCGATCGGTATAGGGATAAGGCATCGCTGCGCATTTTTCTTCGACCACGGGAAAGACGCAGTCGCATTTTCAGGGTGGAGGACGCATATTACCCTGTTAATTAGGTGACACTAACGCCAAGAAAATCTGTCTGCGATCGCTACTCCTTGTCAACACGAGCATTTCCCATAAAAAAAGTATACTTCATATTATCATTCCCGGATCTCAATAGTACAATATTATCCAACAATAATATCAGTGTACATTGCCTTACTAGATCATTCATGCCCCTGACATTTTTATTACTTGATCATCATCTTTTGCACGTACCTCCACGTAATAGGCTTTAGAAGAAATTCATCCTTTTCTTGTGTCTGACTAATGCACCATAGAGCCACTGTATGTATATTATAGGAGGTGTATAGTGGTAGAAGTATGCACTTTAAATTAGCGCAGGAATGCAACTTCCCCGTTGATTATTTTTTCTTGATTGATTTTGAAAGCCTGGATGCTGCGTCCTTAATTTGCACGAATGACTCGGAAAAGTCATCCAGAAGTTCACCATAGTCTGGAAATATTTCATCGTCAACCGATAGAATTACCTTGATAGTGCTATTGTAACTTTGGTAATGCACAATCAAAGCCTGCAAAAGAAATCTTGGTAATTAAATTCTTCTGAAAAAAAGGGATTTCAGTACTAAGCGGCATCCTAAGAGTTGTGAGTAAGGGGGACTAGTCTGTTTTGTTCTCCCCAAGATTCAATTGGGTAGGAATTTCCCTATGATTTCTCCAACAGATTTGTCATATAGAATGGTATCCTTATTTCTTCACTGCGGATTCTCGCTGTCATTTTCTTATAAGATATTAGATCATTGTGCGAAATTTGCAAAATTAGTGGTTCCCTATCCATTTTCCAAACAAACCCTTCGACGACTTATCAGCTGCCTTGATTGAGGAAGAGTGTCGGACTTCATAGATTTACTTGCAATTTTCTATCCTTTTTGACAATAGATAAATTTTACTTGTATCTTTCAAAGTAATTTAGCCTAGCTTAGTTCTTAGAACCTCTTCTTGTGTATACCCCACCTAGGTCAAGTCAGCTCCTTAACCCGGGGGCGCTTTAGTGATGAACCATACACAAAGATGTATCTACCATTGCATCTAACCTTCGAGATGGTCTAGGACCGTGTTTGATGGGGGGCTTGGGTTCAAGTTCACTCTCATAAAGAACCAAACAATAGTCACTCACATAGACCTACTTGTTTTTTTCTATTTTCTCAAGTACTCTATTTGTTGGAGCTAATTACACCTCAACTGCCAAGTTGTTCGATCACTCTTTAACCTGAACTCGTTTCTTAGTTAATTCGTGCTATTGTTTCTACTAGGCGCATCAAATTCCGTTTGGACACAAATAATGTTGTCATTGTTGATGTCCTTATTGGTTCCTTTTCCCCCTATAAAGCGAAGTAACATATGTGAGTAGTATTGGTAATTTACAACCCAACTAGATCAATGGCGATACCCAAAGAGACGTACGAGGAGTTGAGGACCAATGTCCATGTACTGTGCTTTGATTTTCTAGTACATGATGTGGGGTTGACAAAATTATGTAGTGATTTATGATATTTTGATAGAAAAAATACAGAGTAAAGTCAGCATGCCTTACTTGGGGAATTCCATAGACGCTAGGCGCAATGAAGGCAACTTGGTGCCCACAAAACTCTATTTTCTCAGCTGGCCCAATCATGGTTGATAGCGTCATTGTTGTATTTCCTAACATACCTCTGGAGATTAAACTGCCTGCCTGCTTGAATTATCATAAGAACAATTAGGGCATGTACAATGGTAGAAAAAGGCGAGTCTTCTCTTAGCTCTCCACATCATTTATAGAGACAAAAAAAGTCATATTGAGAATAATTAAATTTTACTCCCTCTGTTTCTTAATATAAGGTGTATAGTTTTTTTGCACGAATATTAACACAGGGGCTGAGGGGGCAAATTCTGTTACTATTGGACATGAATAGCCTAGGTGATTGAGTGAGATAGAGGGAAAATAGGAAGTCTTGGCATCCTCTCTCCTGATCGGATTAATTGCCTCCTAAATAAGCGAAATAAATTAGTCTGGCCCAACGATACACCATATATTGAGAAACGCAGGGAGTGGTTAAGAAGGGCACATGGTAGAATAAACAAAATAGGCTTCTCATGTTTTTTAAGGGATCATCTCTGAGCTACAGAAAGATAACATTCACTTTCTTCATTCTCTCTCCTCCAGCTAAGCAAAAGTACGACGTGGCAACTCTTAAGGAATGCTGATATCACCCCATTATACAAATCCTTACAAACATGAACACTAACTACATAAATGTACGTAACTTCCTCCTATTAAAATTATAAGATATTTTGGTTATCCTAAAATAGCATATCAAACGTCTTATATATTTGAACAGAGAAAGTAGTTTGTCATAAACTTAGTTGTTTAGGACCTGCGTAAATTATTTTGAGAAGGCACAGAGGTACAACCGTACAAATAGGCAGCGAATATACCTTTAGGCCAAACTTTTTGAGGAAAAATTCAGCCGTCTTGTACGTGCATAGCACTTCGAGTGAGCTCTTTTTCCTATCCATAGTTTTCTTTGCCTTATGAACATATGCAAGTGGATCGTACTGCATGGCTAAATGAAGCGGGAGGAGGATGTAACCTAGTTGGTTTCCCCATACCACTTTGCTACTCTTGCCAGATTCAATCATATTGACATATGTCTGTTGACAGTAGTAAGAAAACATTAGAGAAAAATAAGGTTCCTATGATAAAAATTAATAACTATGTTTCGTAACATTTTTTCACAAGGACGGTAGAATTGGCCGATAACGTGTCTATGCTCCAAACCGAACTGGTATCAACCAATTCTGGCTATCCTAATTTTGGAAGGAGCGGTACACCGAAGCACACCTCGTTTCCTAAAATGTGTAGTTATGTAAGGAAGTAGCGACTCCATTATTGATCAGTTCAACATACTGAAATTGCTTAGATTGAGCAGGCAAATATAATACTATTTGAGGATATTCCCATATTACCATTATTTACTGTTTTTAACAGATTCACTGAGATGAACCTTGCACGTCAAGTATATACAGTAGTTGACTTAAAATTAATAATGGTATATATAGTAGCTGACTCCAATATATATGATAAATTGGTATAGTACTCTTGGGTGTATGTATTCTCACTTTTAATATACTGTATAGATGAGACTATTATAGCACTCTTTATAATTTTAATATACTTCATTACTATATACTAGATACCTAAAATGAGTCTGACAAAAAAAATCATTTGAGTCTATAAACCTTATATTATTTATATATACTATTTTTCTGTAAGTAAAAAATGCTATACCAAAAAATCAAGGGTTCCGATATTTTTTTCATACTACTTGCATTGAGACATCTTAGAATAATTAATGAGGTATATTGAGAATAATAAATATATATAATACCCTCATTTATGAGATATGTTGAATATAGGTGTATGTAGACCTAAAAGTAAGAGGAGTCATATATACATACATATATATATATATATATATATGTATGTATGTATGTATATATATATGTATGTATGTATATATAAGGAAATACTGATGTACTATATGTAATACTTCATTAGTTTGAGTATGTTCATATACTATATCTAAGTTACTTCCAATGAAGTTGTGCAAAAAAATTACAAGTGAACGTACAGTTCTATAAATTCGATATACCTTCATATTTGAAATCGTAGATGACTTTTACGTCACGTAAAATTTGTCTTACCTTCGAAGTCGAGAAAAACATAAAAAATAAATAGACATGATATAAAAAGATTTGTTTATGTGACGTACAAAAATATGATATAAAACATGATTTTTGTGTTTTTACAATGTAATGACTCATACAAAGCTTCTTTATGTCTTTTTATCAATATATACGTAATTATTTATATATAAAAGATAAATTTTCGAATGTAACAACGTAAAAATATGGTTGGTTGAAAAATAACTTTTCTATATTATATCCTAAGGTGCAGAATAGTGTTATATAGTATATACCACCGTGATAAAAAAACATTATTACTCACTTGTAGGCCGAGTGCTGGCCTTATGTTGACAGGGAGTAGCGATCGCAGACAGATTTTCTTGGCGTTAGTGTCACCTAATTAAGAGGGTAATATACTTACATGAATCTTGTGTGGGATTAGTAGTAAACGCAGGAGAAATTGTACGATTAGGCCACCAAAAGAACGTACAGTACATACCCGAATTGCGAAAGTAGTACCGTGACAGAGCAGCAGAAGTCACTCCAACTAGCACGTCATTCACAGTCTACGGAACGCAAAAGTAGAGAGTGAGAGAGAAGAAATTACTAGCAGAAGCATTTTCTCTGAACAGGTAATACTACCCCTGATTAGTACTCCGTGTACTTACGCAGTTCATGGCATTCTTGATGAACTTGACGTCGTCCAAGCTAAGGCTCCGGTGGACGAAGCGTCTGCTGCGGTGGACCATGCCGTCGTCCTCGCCCCTGAACAACGAGTCCGGGTCTCTCAAGAATATGATTGTGGCGGCGAAGAAGGCAACATCCACGGCGGTGTTCCATGCCAGCAGAAAATACGACCAGGCCCAGGCGAGAAGCGCCCCGGCACCCGAGGAACGCGCCGGCGGCTCGTAGATGGCTCCTGCGCGCGCAGGCTGCTTCGGCATGGCCGGCAGCCTGGTCGGGTCAGCGGCGCTGCGTGAGGACGCCAAGAGGAGCGTGATGAGCGACACCCCGTCACCAAGGGAGTGGTGCACACGGATCACCACGGTGGAGCTCGCCTCGGAGGTCGGGAAGTCGAGGAAGTGGAACTCCCAGAGTGGGCGGGAGCGGTCCATGGGGAGTGTTAGCAGCGAGGCCGTGTAGTCCTCCACGGCCTGGTCCGGGTCGGCCTCCACGGCCGCGGGATCCAGCGTCGGGACGATGATGTGGTCATGGACGTTCACTGTCACTAGCACCCACCGCGGGTTGCCATCCTTGGACCCGTCCGTCACCTGTGCATCAGTGCATGCTTTGGGCCAGTCAAAGCGGAAAAGTAATACTACTCCACTACTCTACTCGTAATCGGCCATGGCGGCCAAGTGAGTGTACCTGAATGCTTTGGAAGCGCGGGAATCGGACGACTTCGGCGGCCATGGCGGCGCTGAAGACGGGCATGTTTAGGGGCGAGCCGAGCCCCATGGAGATGACGATGTATATAGATTCCATCAGTCTTGCATTGGGGGTCACGGGCTCCTCCTCCGCCGCGGAATCGTCGGCGGCGGCGGCCGGTGCTCTTGGCGTGCGTATCGAGAGTGACCGGCGGCTTAGTAGAGCGGCTACCGAGGGGCTATCACCGCTACCGTCCATGGCTCTACTTAGTTTCAAGAGTGGATAGCTAGCTACTCGATGCACGTACGGGCTATGGAGTCTCGGCTGAGTGCACTTATATAGGTGGAGGATTGCTAAAGAAAACGCTAATGTGTACACACGTGTGCGAATGGTTAGGCCCGATTGATCTGTTTACCAAACTCGGGTGGGTCGAAATTTTAAGCCCGGTTGATAACGGCCCACAACAGACTCTCCTTTTCTAGTATCACTTTTTGTTGGCTGCAGACCACGACACAAATCTACACTTCTTCTTTTTTTTAGGGGGGAATAGTAATGCATTAACCCACATTCTTAGTGATCTCGCTGGCTACTAAAACAGATTCAAAGTCTGCGGAAACATCAGCCCAACCAATACACCACTACGGCAACAAACATAGACGCTGAGGGGGATCTCAACGCCGAGGGAAAAATATCGGTTCCCGCGGCATAGCTTGCGTAGTGCCCACGACTAAAAAAAAAGCGTCGGCCTAGAGGAGAAACGCCGAGGGGGACTATCGGCGTAGGAAAACTCTCGACATAGATAGAGCAACACCGTGGGCCACGGTCGGCACAGGCTGAGCACACGTTCCATTCGAGTTATGGGGACGACCGCTAGGCGTACAATTCACAACATAGGGCAATGCCGAGGGGTTTACCATCGGCATAGCTGTGTGTACACATAGTTAACGGCGCATAGCAAAGCTGGGCGGGTGACCGTCGGCGTTGCCACGAGCATGCACCTTTGAACATAGCAGTACCTACGCCAAGGGGAATCCCCTCGGCATTGCTCCACCTACACCGAGGGGATTGCTGCACCTACGCCGAGGGTATTCCTCTCGGCATTGTTCCTTTCATATTATTTTAGACCTTTGATTTTCTATATATATACATGTGTGTGAATGTTTGCATTTGATTTTTTGGTTGCATAACACTTTTAGTTTCTAGTAATATATCACACATATAGAACGAGGTACATGGGCTAGACCGCCGGGGCCCACAGGCCGGTGTTTCGGTGGAGAAAGACCGTCGGAATACCACAAAACCTTGCATGTGGACCTTGCACATGTGTACAAGTGTGTGGAAGTCCCAATGGTGCAATACATAGCTCTCTGGCAAGAAAGCTGGAGGGTAGATCTCCGTGGCCCACGGACTAGGGTTTCGCTGGAAAAGGACCGCCGGAGCGCCAAAATCATGCGAAAACTTGCAAGTGGCCCTAGCATACATGTACAAGTTTGGTGGAAGGTCCATAGATGCAATTCCTAGCTCCCGGGTGTGAGCATGTTCACGTGTGTGCGATAACACTTAGAAAAGTGCTTGACGTGTAGGAGGAAACTACCGCTACGGATCAAACAGAGGGCTAACGGTGGAATCTTGGTACCAACCTTGGTTTTCGGTGTAGATGTGATCTGAACAAACCTAAACCAACAACAAAATACATTGTTCAACCCTCATACGAAAAAGGATGGAGGGGTAGATCTGCGGGGCCCAAGGATTAGGGTTTCGCTAGAAAAAGACCGCCGGAGTGCCAGAATCACACGAAAACTTGCAAGTGGCCCTAGCATAAATGTACAAGTATGGTGGAAGGTCCATAGATGCAATTCCTAGCTCCCAGGTGCGAGCATGTTCACGTCTAGGCGATAACACTTAGAAAAGTGCTAGACTTGTAGGAGGAAAATCCCGCTACGGATCAAATAGAGGGATAACGGTGGAATGTTGGTCCCAACCTTGGTTTTCCATGTAGATGTGACCTAAACAAACCTAAACCCATAAAAAGTATATTGGTAAACCCTCGTACGGAGAAAGGTGGAGGGGTAGATCTGTGGGGCCCAAGGATTAGGGTTTCGCTGGAAAAAGACCGCAGAGTGCCGGAATCACGCGAAAACTTGCAAGTGGCCCTAGCATAAATGTACAAGTGTGGTGGAAGGTCCATATATGCAATTCCTAGCTCTTGGGTGTGAGCATGTTCACGAGCCTGCGATAACACTTAGAGAAGTGCTGGATGTGTAAGAGGAAACTCCCACTATGGGTCAAACAGAGGGCTATCGATGGAATCTTCGTCCCAAGCTTGGTTTTCCGTGTATATGTGACCTGAATGAACATAAACCAATAAAAGGTACATTGGTCAACCTTTGTACGGAGAAAGGTATGGGTAGATCTGTAGGGCCCATAGATCAGGGTTTCGTTGGAAAAAGACCGCCAGAGCACCATAATCATGTGAAAACTTGCAAGTGGCCCTAACATACATGTACAAGTGTGGTGGAAGGTCCATAGATGTAATTCCTAGCTCCTGGGTGGGAGCATGTTCACCTACATGCGATAACACTTAGAGAAGTGTTGGACGTGTAGAAGGAAACTCCTACTACGGGTCAAACAGAGAGCTACTGGTGGAATCTTTGTCTCAACCTTGGTTTTCGATGTAGATATGACCTAAAAAACCTAAACCAACAAAAATGTACATTGTTCAACCCTTGTACATGTTTTCATGGATACTATATTATATAAAATGACACCACACGAAGGTTTTACATTGTTTTGATCATTTTTTGAATTTCTTATGCCCGTTTCAAAACATGGTCAAAACAGCGGTGTGACCGTCCTAGTCTAGTGGTGTAACCTTGCCAAACTTTTGGCGAATCTCTAATGAAACAATATATTGTGGACCTAAAAATGTTTTTTTGAAAACATCATGAGCACTAGATCATTTACCTGCAGTTCAAATCTGACCCACTTTCTACAGATTCTACCAACATTTATCTTTTTCACGACATGTAAGGCATGTGACATCATGACCTAAGAGTTAATAGGATTGATAGTATAGTATTGTTAACAAGGTATAGTGTGATTACTTGGAAGCCCATTTGGAATGAACGAAGAAGTTAAGCGTGTTGAAACTAGAGTAGTCTGAGGATAGGTGATCTAGTGGGAAGTGTGTAATTTGACCTAAGATTAAGCATGCTTAGAGTTAAAAATGTTTGCTATGCAATTAAACCTTCAAACAATTCAAATATTTTGAAATTTTTTAAAAACAAAATTCTTCACGTGGCCACCTACGCCGAGGGTAACCCCCGACACAGCTCCACCAACGCCGAACGGTTCCCCCTCGGAGTTGCTCGTCCACCCTATCCCTCCAGCGCATTCCATGTCGCCACCTACGTCGAGTGTTTCCCCCTCGGTATTGCTCCTGGGCGTCGTCTTCTGCGTGCTGTTAACTTTATGATCTGACAGACGAAATGTGTCGAGGGGCGAGATAAACTATCGGCACAAGCCTCTACGCCGAGGTCCGAAGCAACGCCGACAGTATCGAGCTGTGTCGAGGACCACCTAAGCCTAGGGCTTAGTGCTGAGGGTTACCCTTGGTGTTGACTAAAGTCAAGGGTTATCTAGGCTATGCCTAGCGTTTTCCCCCTCAGCGTTGAAATTCCTTCCCGTAGTTCACCCTTCTACTCTGGTGTTCCCGGAAAAAAATTCGGATGCTAAAAACATATGGAGGGTTGCGATCTTCCAATACCTGTCCATAGAGTATGGCATACATAAAACCCACTAAGAAGCCTATATAGCCTGTTGTTTCATGTCCCGTATGTGTACGTGACGTATACAACATACGTGGTCGGGTGACATGAGCGACACCGAAATGGCACCACATATAAAAATCTTGTCGGCCGCATCTCCTCATATCCCCACCCATTTCTCCCCAAATCTGGAATAAAAAAACCTCGTCGCTCCGTCGACTCCACCACCTTCCACTCGATTCGTCTCCATTTTCGTGCCCATTCGACTAGATGAATTTTTATTTAGTAATTTCATTACCAGTTAAAATCTTTAGATACCAGAATAAGGGTTCACTAAAAACTGACATCTTCTATCATGTTAGAGAAAAATGATATTTTAAGAGAAGGGGTGCCCTTTTTTCTTGAAGTGGGGTATAGATCCCTTAACAAACCAGAAAGGTCCTCGTCCTCGATCTGATGAGCTTTATGCGGATCATCATCAGTAAGAGGATCAAGAACACGCTAATCATATGGTTCAACATTTTAGTCCACCTATTATATTTGAATTGCATCTCACGAATGAATATATGGATTTCTATTTCCGTGCCCTTGGTTCCTTAATTGTACTCACTTTTCCTGAGTAGTTTAAATTTTCCTCACTTTTCACCATCTCCTTCCATGAAACTCTCACATGATATGAAACTCGTTGTCCGTCAGCCTTGCCATTCCGTGTTGACAAGTGGGGACACATTTAGTCGGGTCTCGTAGTGGAACCTCGCCGTTAAGTGCCGATGAGTGGGGACGCGTTCTTTCAGGTCCCGTAGTAGACCCTTGCCATTACATGCTGACAAGTGGGGCCGCGTTCAGTCAGTTCCCCTAGTGAACACTTCTCTCCACTTATCCTGATCAGCATGGGACCCATAGCTTATCCACGTGAGTGCTAGACCCACGGCTTACCCAGCTTGGCATTGCAAGATGGGACCCCAAGCCAGCCCTACGCCCGCGCCCGTGTCGTTGCCTCCCCTTTCTTCTTCTTATTCTTCTACTTCTTCTTCTCGGGGGACGGCAGCCCTTCTCCAGCGATCGCGGCCCTTATCCAGCGACGCACTACTAAGAAAATGGCCATTCGTGGCGCACCTGAAAAGGGCATCCGTGGCGCACTAGCTGTGCGCCACTAGCCTCGCGCTGCGGATATCTCTTACCCTTAGCGCACTTCCTGGTGCGCTACGGTTATCTCGAGATAGGCGTAGCGCACTACCAGGTGCACCACGGGTAGGGGTACAGGGTGCGCCACGGATGTGTTTTTCAAAAAACAAAAAAAATGCAATAAACACCCCCGTTTTGAATTGCAAAAGAAATCGGGTCCGTGCATCGCCGCCGTCGTGTCACCTCACCGGAGCATGGCCATGGCCACGACCTACCACCGCAGGGAGGTGCGGGAGGCCGTGGCCGCTCTAGTCCTCGCCGGCGTCGAGGTGGTAGGAAGGGTGTGGTTGGATAAAGGGAGGTAAGAAGTGAGGGAGGTAGGAAGAGAGGGAGGTAGGAAGAGATGGAGGAAGAGAGGAAGGAAGGGAGGTCGCTGAGGAGAAGGATGCCGCCGTCGCCCGTTGTCACTGCGAGGAGGAGGAGAAGGCCGCCATCGCGCCACCGTGACTGCAAGGAGAGGAGGAGGCCGCTGTCGTGCCGCCGTAACTGCAAAGAGAGGAGGAGGCCGGAGAAAGGACACCGGAGCAAGGTGGCTGGAGAGAGGAGAAGGGGAAGAAGGAGAAGGAAAAGGAGAAGGAGAATGAAGAAGGAGAAGGGAGAAGGAAGAAGGGAGAAGGAAAAGGAAAAGGGGGAGGGAAAAGGGGGAAAGAAAAGGTAGGAGAGCGGGGTGGGGATTCAAATTTTGAATCCCGCCCAACTTACTCATAGCGCACTAGATGGTGGTGCGCTACGGGTAAGTTGTCATCTTTTTTTCTGCAGGAAAAAACGGTCTTTTGACCGTAACTTTTTACTCTTTTCGAATTTTGAAAATCTAAAAAATCTCTAAACGACCAAAGGTCGTTGCGAGCGGATGCGAAATCTCGTTCTCATCATTTTGGTATATTATACTATTTTTTTCGACATCGTATACAAAAGTTATGGCCATTTTACCGTGGCATGACTTTTTTTTCAGAAAAAGTGGAACCTCATGTTTGTTAATTTTCCTAGAAACTAGACCATATTATCTACCTAAATATGAAAGGATTTTACTTATTAAAGTGTTTTTCATATTATTTTATTTTTTGCAAAGCCTAAAAAGGCGATCCAAGGGAAGGTGGAGTTGGTGCAGGCCACTTAGCCGTAGGGCACAAGGGCAGAGTGCCCTACAGCTAAGTTTACACATTCATGATGTATATGGCATAGTGCGTCATAGAACTTGCCACAACCGTGGCACACTATGTACACGTGCGCCACAGATGTGTTTGCCCAGTTAGCCAGCAGGACCTGCGGTGGGTTAGGCGTGGCGCACGGGGTGCAAGTGCGCCACGGTTACCCCTCACAACCATAGCGCACATACCCCATGTGCGCTACGGGTATGTGGCATGCGGTTGGCAAGCCCCTGACCCACACATATCTGTGACGCACATACCTCATGTGCTCCACGGTTGTTCTAGTTACTAGCAGGGCACTGCCCACAGGTGAGCCACGCCTATTTTACCCATGGGACACTTCAACCATGTGAGCAACGGATGTTTGGATTACCTATAGCCCTTTTCCTAGTAGTGACAACGGACCTTTATCGAGCTTCATTTCGACCTCTCATTCGTCCTGGCCGCAGTATGGTGTCTTCCTATTGACCTGTATGAAGAATGACAATGACAACTATGCGCAGGGAAGGTGAGATCTCACACCAAAATGTTCCAATTAGACGGGGGCACTTGTTGTGGATAATCCATTGGCGCAACTCGGGAGCTCAATAGGGCGAGCGGTTCCGATGATTTAATTGGTTTATCAAGTTAATATCTCGGCTGCAATCAAGTGAATCTATGAGGTGAAAGTCAAACTTTGAGATTTAGGGAGATGGATATATAAGAAATAATAAAATGACACAACTCTTGAACACTTTCAAATTAAAAAATTATACAGCTCTTAATGTAAAAAAGTGTTTATAATTGACACTATCTTGAACACTTTCACATTTAAAAAAAAATTATATAACTCTTAATGTAAAAGAGTGTTTATAATTGACACAACTCTTGAACACTTTCAAATTATAATTTGGACATGATAATGTTGTCCTAATAAAATCTTGAGAGTTTACCATTTTTAGAGTGTGAAATTGATCCCTAAAATAAAATCTTTATGCCTCGTGCATATACAAAAATTATACACCTTTGAACTCTTTGAAATCGCACTTAGGACATGATAATGTTGTTCTAATAAATTCATGATCATTTATCATTTTCATGGAGTGAAATATAATATATAAACTTGCGTATACAAAAATTATAAACCTTTGAACACTTCCCTTCAAATTATATTCAAAATCATTTGTTTATTGAGTTAAATTACCGGTTTTAAACTCGTTATTTTGCATGGATAAAGGGGTGCCTCCCGACAGATATAGGGGTTATCCTATCTGCTAGATCACAAAGGATCAATGGTTGGTGGGCACGATCCGCGTGACAATTGTCTTGACCAATGAGAGCATAGCAGCCAAGATGAGCATGGTGTGAGAGTTTGTGACTAAAAGAGAGGGGGAAACTAAGTAGAACTTAAAAATCAAGGGAAAAACTAAGTAGACTTAGGGAAAAACTGACAAAGGGATTCAAATAGAAAATATAAAGAGATTTAAAAAAAATGAAAAATGCTTCTATTATACAATAAAATACATCTTGGCATACATCAAACTATTTGCAATTCAAATATACATCAGTTTGACAATTATTGCCTCATTAAGACAAACAATGTTTTGGGGAGGGATGTTTTGGGAAGAGGCTTGAGTAGAATGCCATGAACCTTCATAGATAGTAGGTGATTTGAGAAGTAGTGATTTAGGTTAAAACTTGATTTATATACATTTTTTATGGTGGCAGGTAGCAGAATAATACTCCCTGGATAGATGCCACTATGTTTTGATCTTTTTAAATTTGTTATGCATAAAATGACTCAATTAGCTAGCCAAAACCCATTCATTGACTCTTTGTTGACCAGCCACCAGAGGGTAAAAGTGAGTATATTTCACACAGCAGTGTTAGTACTAGAGGGCAAAACTGAGTACAACCTAACTGCCAGTGTTACACTCGAGGGTATAACTAAGCACAACTAAGTCGCCAGGGTTAGACACCAAGGGAAAAAATGTGACACACGGTACACATGTCGCGGTGCACGGGGTGGTAGCGGACGTGTGTGGTCGTGCAGGGTGTAGTAGCGTGCGCGGTTACGTGGTGCATAGTGGTGCAATGAAACTTCTCCTCCCTTCACCTTTATAGAGGCCTCCTCACTCTCACTCATCACTCACTCGCTCACTCACTCACGCAACCATCACCACTATCAGATCACCTTCTACAAACCCCCAAGAAAACCCCAACCACGCCGGCGATGGAGAAGATCAGCGTGGTGGCCATCGTCGCCTCCAATGCCACCGGCGAGGAGGCCCCCATCCCCGTATAGTTCCATGTCGAGGCAACGAAGGCATCCCCCTACTCGCTTCTGCCGTAGCTGCCGAGGAGGAGGCCCCCTCCGATCTCGGGAAAATACCACTCGGCTGGGATTATATCAGGCCGGAGAACTATAACATCTCAAAAATATTAATGAGGATATCAATTTCTAGTTAACCAAAATTAGGGTTAACAAAATCTTTTAATAATAAACACTATATTAATGCATGTGTGTTAGGAATGTGTATGAATGTTTGCAATGCCATGTTTTTAAAGATCAAAACCATATCATCTAGGTCAAATCCAAACCAGATCAAAACAAAAGAAAATTAAAATATGAAGCATATGACCTAATGGTCATTTTTGCAAAAGTTAACACGTAGCTCACTTTGAGCATCTCTAGCAAATGATCTCAATCAGAAAAAATTCCCTTTCATTTCTCACCTTGCCAGACCAGGTAACACTGAACACAATGGAGCTTTCAAATCTTACATAAACCTTTTCAAATCCTTTTGGGAGGCAATTCAAAATTGAATCTATCTTATGCATCAAGATAGTCATTTTTGGAAAACCATCAAAACCTTCACCACTTAGCAAACCCTTGCACCCATAGACTACCAAGCTTATGACCAGCATAACCACCAAAAATAATTTGAAAAGTTGAAAGTTTTGTTCTTGCGGCCATTTAATCGAACACTTGGTGATCACAGTACAACCTCACCAATTATCTACTGTTTTGATCAACCTTGTGATTATCTTGTGACCTCATCGAGCCTCCACGACGTGCCCTTAACTCTCCCAGTACCGGCCCGTGCAATGGAGCTCATCTCACTCGCCATATTGACCAGTGCATTTTGTACCCGAGCTCACCCATGTCACCCCGACACGGACACGCTGCGACAGACCGCGCCGCCCTGGCCCACAATGTCTAGGAGGTAGCCATAACCTCACCTCCCCTGCATGTGCACGCCTCGACCAACAACCGCCCATGGAGACGCAAGCGCAGCCGCGCCCATTTAACACATGACCATGTCGATCGCCATGCCAGAGCGCCGAGCAATACTGCGCGAACACGCCGCGCCTTGCTCTCTCCTTGCGCCAATAAGTTCGCCGCGACTCAAGCGACCGCCCAGACATGCTCGTTTGACCCCACGAGCACCGTGACCACCGTACGCCATGACGAATGCCGACGGTACCGCCGCAGAGCACGGATGTTCTAGAACGATGGAGACCGCGCCTCGTCGTGCCACTGTGCGCGTGACGACCGCCCTAAAGCCCCGCGTCGACCTACACTCTTGGCTATGCCGATATCTCCTTATAACAATGTCGCCGACGAGCCCGAGCCATGCCGTCGTTCCCCCTTTGCTGCAGTATAAATAGAGCCCCCCTGCCTCACAACGCCCACCATTCTACTCCCCTCTCACCTAGCAATCTATCTGACCCGACCCTGGAGCAAGGCGAGAACCACCTCACTGGAATTTCACTGGAGCCCGCCGCTGCAGTGGAGAAGAGGAACCAGCGCTAGGAGCCACCCCAGGAGCTGTCACGACCACCAGTCGAACCGCCGTCGTCGACTCTCTCGTTCGCCTATCTCGCCAGACCTAGATGGAGCCCTGATAAGCCCTCGACAACCCCCGCCATAGATCTAGGGTTCAGTCTCGCGTGCCCCGTGCAACAGAGACGGCGACGTGGAGCCGTCGATCATGCTCTAATCGTGTGGCCCATATTAGAGCATACCCTTTCGTTTTAACTCAGCCTATGACGGGTGGGACCAACCCCGGTGCAGCCCACCACGTGCGCGTCGCGTAGTTGGGCCAGCCTGTTAGTTTTCCCGCGCATAGCCCACAGATTCAAACATAGGTTTTTCTTTTATTTTGAAATCCTATACTATAGGTAACTTTGAAAACCAATTCAGAAAGATTCACTAAACTAAATGGAATGAATCCAATTTTGTTAGAAAGTAGATGAAAATATCTAAACACTCTCGTTGGATTCAAACAGTTTGAAACCTTAGATCATCCTTAGTAAAAATAACAAGACATTATCTTTTACCACTTCAACATTTTTCTAAAATCAACCATAAATGATTTTGAGTTGATTTCAACTCTCAAAAATCACATGGCCATGATCTATTGATATGTCGGAAACGTATCTATAATTTTTTATGCTCCATGCTTGTTTAGTATCTACTTTGCTTTGCTTTATGTACACTTTGAGGTGTTTTTATATTTTTTCTGGAACTAACCTATTAACAAGTTGCCATAGTGCCAGTTGCCTGTTTTCTTCTGTTTTTGGTTCCAGAAAGGCAGAAAATCAATATTCTCGGAATTGTACGGGACAAAAGCCAAAGTCAATATTTTACCGTGGGGGACATGAATCCAGAAGACGAGACGGAGAAGCGACCCAGGGCGGCTAGACCCCCCTAGGTGCGGGTGGGCCCACCCTGCGTCTGGGTAGGGTGTGGGGCCCCTAGCCGCCTCCCAGCCTCGCCTCTTCGCCTATAAGAAGACCCCGATGCAGAAATCCTAGACACCTAATCAAAACTCCACGAAACCGTCTGTAGCCGCCGCCACCATCATCCCTAGATCGGGGGGATCTGAATTTCTTCCCGGCACCCTGGCGGAGGGGAGATCATCCCGGAGGCCTTCTCCATAAGATGCGTGAGTAGTTCCACCCTGGACTATGGGTCCATGTAGTAGCTAGATGGTTGTATATCCTCCTTGTGCTTTCATGTATAGATCTTGTGAGCTCCGTTCATGATCAAGATCTAATCTATTTGTAATGATGCATGTTGTGTTTGCGGGGATCCGATGGATATTGAGATTACTATGTCAGATTGATTAATGGTTTTGTCTTTATGATTCTATCATGTCTGTGTTGTTTGTGATCTTGCATGCTCTTCGTTGTCAGTAGCTATCTTGGCCAATTAGTTGCTAGTGACTCCAAGAGGGGGTATTTATGCTCGATAGCGGGTTCATGCCTCTAGTTTCCAAGGGAAGTGACAGAAATCTCTTCGTTTGCATATGTGCTATTGATACTAGGGAGAAAACAACGGTCTCTTGTTCATGGAACAAGTGGATTCTTTACCTTACACACTTTGCTTAAAGCAGTTGTCTGTTGCTTGCAACTTAATACTGGAGGGGGTTCGGATGATAACCTGAACGTGGACTTCTAGTTATAGATGCAGTTGGATGGCGGTCTATGTATATTGTTGTATTGCCCAATCGAATCTCATAGGATCTTTTTGTCTGGTATTGCATTGTTATGCCTTGCTCAGTTCCTGTCAATTGCCCTGCTGTAATTTGTTTACCCTTCATGCCATGTTGTTTATCTAAGGAGAGCACCTCTAGTGAACTATGGACCCCGGTCCAATCTTTACCATTGATACATCTTCCACAGTTACTTGTTTACTTGCTGCAAACCATTACCTTCCACACCATACGTTTAATCCTTTGTTATAGCAAATCGGTGAGCTTGACAACCTAACTGATTCATTGGGGCAAAGTCTTGAGTCTGTGTTGTGCAGGTTTCCGCGTTGCTTGCAACACCTGTGTGATGTTTCCTTCCTCCTACTGGTTTGATAACCTCGGTTTCTTACTGAGGGAAAACTTGTTGTTGTGCTGCTTCACACCCTGCTCTTGGGGTTCCCAACAGGCTCACATTAGCCATCATCTATCTAAATATGTAAAATATATATATTTACATGCAGTAGTCCTGGACCAAAATTACAGAATGGCTTTATAGTCATTTTTAGTCAGATAAATATTACTATATGGCATTGTTTAACTTTCCAATTTAGGCCAACCACTTTAAATCGAATTCTCATGTATTGGAATATGTGATACGTCGTAAACGTTTCTATAAATTTTAATGCTCCATGCTTGTTTTATATCATTTGTCTTATGCTTTGTCTACACTTTGAGGTATTTTTATACACTTTCTAGAACTAACCTATTGACAAGATGCCATAGTGACAGTTGCCTGTTTTCTGCTGTTTTTGGTTTCAGAAAAGCTAAAAAATGAATATTATCGAAATTGGACGGGACAAAGCCAATCTGCCTATTTTTTCGGAGCAATACGGAAACACGAAGCAGAGACGGAGGGGGACACTAGGGTGGCCACACCCTGTGGTGGCGCGGGTAGCCCCTGGTGGCGCCACCAGGGGTGTGGGCCCCTGGCCCTCCACCGACCTTGCCATTTCGCCTATAAGAAGCCCCCGAGGCAAAAACCATAAAAGAATCGTCATACATCCACGAAAAGTTCCATAGCGCCGCCGCCATCGTAGGGGAGATTCAGGGGACAGAAGTATTTGTTCCAGCACCCTGTCGGGACGGGGAATTGCCCCGGGAGCCATCTCCATCAATCTCCACCACCATCTCCATCATCGTTGCTGATTCCCATGATGAGGAGGGATCAGTTCTTCCTCGAGGCTAAGGGCTATACAGGTAGCTATGTGTTCATCTCTCTCTCTCTATGCGTGATCTTATTGTGATCATGAGCTTAGTAATGAAGTAGATCTACTTTGCTACTCAAGTGCTTTAATCAATCTCCGGCTCTCCCCACGTGTGTGAAAGTGACAGCGTGCACACCGTGTGGCACTTAGGCTATAAATTACATAAATACTTGTCATGAGTTATATTTGGAGTTGGATGTCTCTATGAAATTGTGGTGTTTGAAGGAACCATCTAGAGCTCAAGGTGACAGTGTGGTGTTATCTAGATGGGGACTACAAACTTTAAGGAGTGCTTTTGTAGCCCTACCATGGATTAGAGTTGTCCAACCGGAGAGTAGTTCAGAGTAGTATCATGAAGAGAAGATATTTATATGAGAGTGTTCACTAGTGAAAGTATGATTCCTAGGCCTTGTTTCTAAGCATTGAAACACCATTTATAACTAGATCTGTTACATTTTTGCTTGCTACTATCTTTATTCCAGATTGCCTTTAGTCTCTCCACATCAACAGCAAGCCAGAAAGCTCTTTTCTCGCGCCGTTGCTGGGGAATCTACAGGACAACTTCAATCTTTTCCTCCCCGTCAGAAGCTCTTTTCTGACACCGTTACCACTTATAATCATCCATACTACTTGTATTTTACTATCTCTTCGCCGAACTAGTGCACCTATACACCTAACAAGTGTATTGGGTGTGTTGGGGACACAAGAGACTTCTTGGATCTTGATTGTAGGGTTGCTTGAGAGGGATACCTTTGACCACTTTCTCCCTGAGTTCGATAAACCTTGGGTAATCCACTTAAGGGAAACTTGCTGCTGTTCTACAAAACTCTGCACTTGGAGGCCCAACAATTGTCTACAAGAATAGAAGTGCGTAGACATCAATATGTGGTGATGACATGTGTCAATAGGATCCCATATTTTAATTGGAGAATATTAAATCTTAAGTAGTTTTTCAATGAGTAGAAATTACTTTTATAAAGTAAGATAAATCAAATCTTGTCACCCTTTTCTTGTAATGATAGGGATGATGCTAGATCATCTAGTGTGAGACCCTGGCGCATGGCTCAATAGGATTGATAGGAAACCCATACCAACAAGTTGCAACTTCTTTTCCAGAAGCTCATTCGAAAAGAACTCTAAGGTTAAGCGTGCTTGGCCTGGAGCAATTCTAGGATAGGTGACCGACCGGGAAGTGGGTACCGGGTGCGCATGAGTGAGGACAAAGTGCGAATAAAAGACTAGTGTTGGTCTGTGGGGTTAGTCTAGAGATCCTATTGAGCTGCCAGAAGTGACAGCCATCGGTCCGGAGTGACCGGGGGTGTTACAAGTGGTATCAGAGCTGACCCTCGCAGTTACATTGGCGTGTGCGGGTTAGTGGCGGACATGTGGCGCATGGCGCGTGTGGCCCGGAGTGGACACGGCATGGCACATGTGCCGGCACTGGACGCACAAACGTGTGCTAAGAGGGGACGTTCCTGGCTTGTGGTTGATCGACGAGGACGTCGATCTTCTAAGGCTAGGTGTATGTGAGACCCTGGCGCATGGCTCAATAGGATTGATAGGAAACCCATACCAACAAGTTGCAACTTATTTTCCAGAAGCTCATTCGAAAAGAACTCTAAGGTTAAGCGTGCTTGGCCTGGAGCAATTCTAGGATGGGTGACCGACCGGGAAGTGGGTACCGGGTGCGCATGAGTGAGGACAAAGTGCGCAGAAAAGACTAGTGTTGGTCTGTGGGGTTAGTCTAGAGATCATATTGAGCTACCAGAAGTGACAGCCGTCGGTCCGGAGTGACCGGGGGTGTTACATCTAGTGTGGATCCTTGTGTGTTAAATAGAAGTATTTAAGTATTGTTTGGTGATTGTGTACCTCATATTCATTTATAGACGCTAGTACCGATCCGGGATACAAGGAGGAAAAATTCTACGAAGAAGAGGAAGAGAACTACAACCACTATACCAAGGCAAGCTAAGCTATACCATGCAAGCTACATTATGCAAGCTATATTATGCAAGATGTAACTATGCATGCACACTTGTCACCACCCTGATTATACCAATCCCAAGTTTTACTTGCAAGCTTTATCTTTTCTCCCTTTTATCAAAGTTACCCAAGTAGTTAATTAATTGGTGATTAGTGGAAAAGTAAGAAAGAGGTCATAAATATCATGGCACTTGATGTAGGTAGTTACACTGGATTTCCACCCCTCCATAGTGACACCCTCATTGATAGATGCTAGTGCTAAACTAGTCTTGATCACTATAGATGGGAACAAATGATTATGAAAACCTTGGAATGATGAGTCATTATATTGAAATGTTTTGACATGTGTTATGGACACACTGAGTGGAAGATGATATTGAATGAAGTATGTGCCCTGACTTTGATAAAAACTGATGGTTGGGTTCGGATGCGATACCATTCCAATTTTACTGTACAACCACAATACCCGAGTTTGGGTAGGGCTTAACTAGAAGTTTATGTGTCTTAGTATGGATTCCCTTGTGGAACGAGGTGAGCTGAGGCTACCTTGTGAAAATGAATGCCCACCTGTGCAGTTCCCAGGATGACAGATGGTCATGGCTGGGAGGCCAAACTCATAGGGGAGGTGCCTATACTAGGGCGTGTAATTGAAAGGTTAGGATTGATTATCCGCATACCAAGTATGATGATTCAGGGTTATCCCTGACGGATGTATCAAATGTCATGGTGAAAGTGTACCACCTCTGCAGAGTCTCAAACTATTTGAATAGCCGCATCCTCAGTCATGGACAGTTGGATGGCCATACTATTCTGTTGACAGATTTTTTCAAAATGACTTGTGACTTGAAGTATGACTTTGACTTGATCCCACAAGGTTGTGGATATGAAACTAGGTTCCCACTTGAGTAATCTAGACAACTAAAGTTAGGTCTTCACTACTAAGTACCTCTGGAATAAAATTGGCTTTGCAAACAAACCTAGAGCTTAGTATTCCTACTAGAATGGTCTTACTGCTTTAGTGATAGTTTGTGAGTACTTAAAAGTACTCATGGCATTGTCCCTGGCTATTCCCATGGCCAGACTATAAAGGAGAGTACGAGGAGGATGGACAGCAAGACACCTTCGATAACTAGGATCATCTCCCATCGTCAGCATTACCTGTGACCCTAAACATGGAGACTCTACTACGTTACTATTATTCCACTTCTATGATTTGTATTCAGACTTGATCTTATGATCAACTATTTGTAAGACTATTATGGTTTGTAATGGATGATGTATTGTGCTACCAATTCTGTTATGTCTCGCAAAAATGGTAATCCTGGGATTGCGATGTACGACATAACAGGCATCTGGGATTGAAAATCCGGGAGTTGACAAGTTGGTATCAGAGCCATCCTGACCATAAGAGACCCTAGTTAGAATGGACGTCTGAAAAACTTAGTTTCCAAAACAAAGAAAGTGGATATTTATGAAAACCTATTCTCATTCTTATCCTTGAAATTCTTTCCAAAAGAGAGTCATATGTTCCTAATTTTTTTTGCAATCTTACATAAAATTATACACACTTGATCACTTCTCTAACTTACTCATCTCAATTGCTTGTAAATGGAATACAAGTATAACAAAGTTTTATCAGTTGGACAATGGAGGAAACCTCATCTTTGAGAGTGACCTGAGTCAGCTTGCGGACTTTCTGGAGCGCCCGCACCCAGAATTCTATGGATCTTAGCTCAATGATCATCCTGGAGGGGAACTGCAGTGGCTGATAGTTGCAGATCTGCGAGGAAAAATGGATCCACCCACATCGGAGAAGATCTATTTCAGCCTAAGGGAGAACAATTGGATGGATGGACTCGCAAGATCAATGTAGGAAGCACATGCCCGACTATGTGGGCAGAACGTCAATCAGCTCGCCGGCACCCGCTTCGCTTATTTTGGCAGGTGTGACTCCCACGGACTTCCCTTGCCAATGCCAGGACACCCTGAGTCGAGGCACCATGTGGATCATCTAGCCTTCATGCTGCACGAGAACCAGAAAGAGCTGGAAAATTCTCGTGCCGACGCCAATGAGAAGCAGCTGGCTTCCACCAAGAAGGACCAGACCCTCTCCATCCTTGCTAAGGAGCGCAAGTCACTTTGCCGCTTGCGTGACAATAAGGATCACAACATTGCTCGCCTCCGTCACAAATTGTCAGCCCTAGAAGAGACCATCCATGATTGAGATATGCAACTTGAGGAGAGGGAGAACAAAGGGGAAGATATTCGTCGATATCCCTACTCGTACTTCAGTGATGATGATGACTACTTTGAGGACATCGACCAGGAGTTCCACACTAACGATGAAGACTGCGACTTCATCGATGATGAAGAGGCCACTGGTTCTAATGAGGAGCAGTAGCACCAGATAATTGTCGTAGGTGTGAGTTGTTGAAGGGAATATGCCATGAGAGGCAATAATAAAGTGTTTATTATGTGTATTCCAAGTATATGATAGATGTTTATTTTGCATGCTATAATTGTATTAATATGGAAACGTTAATACATGTGTGTTTAATAAACAAACAGAAAGTTCCTAGTTATGCCTCTCTCATAAACTAGCTCGTTGATTAACAAGATGATCAAGGTTTCCTGATCATGGACATTGGATGTTGTTAATAACGGGATCACAACATTAGTGTAATGGTGTGATGAACATTCATCCGAAGTATAGCATTACGATCAAAGTAATTGAGTTTATATTGCTATAACAACTTACGAAGTGATCCTAATCCTTAGACCATGAGATCATGTCAATCACTAACACCGGAAGAGTTTCTTGATAACATCAAACGTCACACCGTAACAGGGTGATTATAAAGATGGATTCAGAACTAATAAAGTGTTCTGTTGAGACTCATGGATCGAGAGTGGAATTTGTTCATCCCGATGACGTATAGATATACTCTGGGCCCTCTCGGTGATATCACATTGATTAGCTTGCAAGCAAGTGATTTGATCACTAGAATGTTATATCACAGGAACAAGAAAAGAGTGCATGTCGGTAACGAGATCAAACTAGGTATGGAGATACCGATGATCAAATATCGGACATGTAATATATCGTGAAACAAAGGGATTAAGATACTAGCGTAAAAGGTTCCGACGATCATAAGAAAGTCATTGTTGAATGTGTGGGAGTCAGTATGGGTCTCTAGATCCCGCTTCTGATTATTGATCCGAGAGGGGTCTCGATCATGTCCGCATTATTCACGAACCGTAGGGTGACACACTTAAGAGACACCGACATCCAATTGGAGCAAATGTTTCATGCCGAAAGAATGAACAAGCGCAGGAATTTATTTCACTAGATACCGAAACAGGTTTTCGGGTGAAATTGCATAAAGTGGTTATGCATGTGAAATAGAATTCTAGAAAGGGGTTATTTGTGAATGTTTGTCATTAAAGTAATTGACAAAATTCTGAATAAAATAAAAGAGTTTTATTTAATGAGAGTTTGCATTAAATTTGGTGGAAATTTAATGGGAATTTGAGTGGACTTTTGAGTGGAGGGAATTTAAAGGAGATTTGTGAGTGGAGTGTCCACCCACATGAAGAGGGGAGGGCAAGGGGGCAGCCCCATGCGCCGGCCACCCCCTTGGGGTTCCCCCCCCTCCTCCTATAAAAGGAGCCCCCCTCCTCACTTGTCTCTCACACCTCCTCGTGAAGGATCTCTCTCCCCCTCTAGAATTTATTCCCCATGGTCTCGGACTAGCGAGATACATGTTCCCGGTGGCTATTCGGCAAGAAAGAGTTGTGCTTCCGCTGCATCGCTGGAGCGAGGAGGCGGAGGTTGCTCGGTGCCTCGAACGTGTGTGCGAGCACGGATGCGCTGCTGATTTGCGGCGCTAGGACTTCCTCTCGATCTTGAGATCGGCAAGAGATCGTCTACATCAACCACAAGTTGAACTCGTTAAGCTTTGTCGGTCTTCAAGGGTATGTTCTCTACGGATATACATCCGCCCATTGTTTGTATCTAGTAGATAGATCTTGGTATATAGTTCACATCGTAGGAAATTTTTTGTTTTCTATGCTGCGAACCCTACAGTGGTATCAGAGCCGGATCTATGCGTAGATACTTTACACGGGTAGTACACATATGCGTATGTGGGCGATGATGATCATGTTGTTGCTCCTTTGTTGTAACTTTGGATATTGGTGGCATAGTGGGATGAAGCGGCCCGGACAAACTTTACATGTCCTCGCACATGAGATCTGCTCCACGCTTGACATGCAACTAGTTTGCATAAGTGGCTAGCGGGTGTCTGTCTCTCCTACTATAGTCAATATCTATTTTGCAAGCGAGTTGTCAACAATTTGATTATCCTCGTTGTGGTTCATGTTCGTAGGTAAGAACGGTTCTATCTCGAAAGCCCTAAGCCACGTAAAACTTGCAATGGATAAATTAGAGGCGTCTAGTTTAGATTGTTGCCGGGCTAGTGTTATGATATGGTAGTGTTGTAAGTAGAAGTATGAGATGATACTCTTACAACACATAGCATGTAAAATCCATAGACCTTGGATTTACACATATAGGTATGATAGTGATCATACCACGATGCACATGATAGAGATCATCTGCGGGAACCATATAATTTCACTAATAAACATATGATGTTTGATAGCATCTTATATTGCTTGTTTAGCGCTTTGTTAGCATAATAAGATGATCCCTCATTTAAATATCAAGATAAGAATGTGTTCTTCCTTTAGTATGCACCGATTATGTTTTCGTCGCTCCAAGACATCACGTGATGATCGGGTGTTCTTGGATCCACGACCATATTTCGGGTGTAAAACAGTTACACACGCGAATACTAAGGTTCTAACTTGGCGAGCCTAGCATGTACAGACATGGCCTCGGAACACGGACTGAAAGGTTAAGCATGAGTCATATAGTTGATATGATGCCCATTTGATGCTCGCCTTTGAAGCTATACCGACTCACGTGATGATCGGACTTGGTGTAGTGGATTTGGTTCATGTAATCACCAAAAAGGCACGAGGGATGTCGTTTTTGAGTGGGAGTTCATTCGTAATATAGATTAGTTGAACTCAATCTATCATACACTTAGTCTAAACTTTACAAATTCTGTTGTAGATGGCACCACCTGCTTTTAATTTCAATGTGTTCATGGAGAAAGAGAAACTAGCAACGAACGGTAGCAACTTTACCGAATGGGCCATGAATTTGAGGATTCTCCTCTCTGCTGCACAAAAGCAATATGTGCTAGAAGCGCCGTTAGGCCCCCACCTTTTGATGATGCCCCTGACAAGGAGAAGAATGTCTATCAGACTCGTCAGGAGGACCACAACTTAGTTCATTGTGGCATATTGTATGGGCTAGAGCCAGAACTTCGAAAGCGTTTCGAAAACGGCAATGCATTTGATACAATGGGTGAGTTGAAAATGATTTTCGACACACATGCTGCTGTAGAGAGCTACAATGCTTCAGAAAAGTTCTTTAGCTGCTTGATGGAAGAGCACGGCTCCGTTAGTGAGCATGTACTCAAGATGTCGGGTTACGCCGATAAGCTTGTGTCCTTGGGAATATCGATTCCCATTGACTTAGGCATCCATCGTGTTCTACAGTCTCTGCCACCTAGCTATAAGAGCTTCGTGATGAACTATAATATGCAAGGCATGAAGAAGTCTCTCCCCGAGCTTCTGTCAATGCTTAAAACTGCAGAAGTGGAGATCAAAAAGGAACATCAAGTGTTGATGATCAATAGGAACACTGGTTTCAAGAAAGACAAGAAGGGAAAACGGAAGGGAAGTAAGGGCGGCAAGCCTGTTGCCGCGCCTGAAAAGAAACCCCGAGTTGGACCTAAGTCTGATTCCGAGTGCTACTATCGTAAGGGGACTGGCCACTGGAAGCGCAACTGCCCCAAGTATCTGGCAGACAAGAAGGCCGGCAAGGCAAACAAAGGTATATATGATATACATGTTATTGCTGTGTACTTGACTAGTGCTCGCAGTAGCACCTGGGTATTTGATACCGGTTCAGTTGCTAATATTTGTAACTCGAATCAGGGGCTGCGGAACAAGCGACCGCTAGCAAGGGGTGAGGTCAAGATGCGTGTCGGCAATGGATCAAGCGTTGATGTGATCGCCGTCGGAACGCTGCCTCTCCACTTACCGTCGGGATTAGTTATAAACTTGAATAAATGTTATCTGGTGCCTGCACTGAGCATGAACATTGTATCTGGATCGTGTTTGATGCGAAGTGGTTATTCATTTAAATCCGAGAACAATGGTTGTTCCATTTATATGAATGAAATCTTTTATGGTCATGCACCGATGATGAATGGTTTATTTCTATTAGATCTCGATGATAATGTTACACATATTCATAATGTTGATGCTAAAAGGATTAAACTTAATGATGATATATCCGCATATATGTGGCACTGCCGT
Organism: Avena sativa; assembly: GCA_916181665.1. Taxonomy (NCBI): domain Eukaryota; kingdom Viridiplantae; phylum Streptophyta; class Magnoliopsida; order Poales; family Poaceae; genus Avena; species Avena sativa. The sequence continues at coordinate 88,789,173 of OV702285.1, read as the reverse complement.
CTAGGTCATATTGGCGTTAAACGCATGAAGAAGCTCCATTCGGATGGACTTTTGGAATCACTTGATTATGAATCATTTGATACATGTGAGCCATGCCTTATGGGCAAGATGACTAGAATGCCGTTTTCCGGTTCAATGGAACGGGCGACAGATTTATTGGAAATCATACATTCTGATGTATGTGGTCCAATGAGTGTGTCGGCGCGAGGTGGATATCGTTATTTTGTTACTTTCACGGATGATTTGAGTAGATACGGTTATATCTACTTGATGAAACACAAGTCTGAAACCTTTGAAAAGTTCAAGGAATTTCAGAATGAAGTGGAAAATCATCGTAATAGAAAGATCAAATTTCTACGGTCCGACCATGGAGGTGAGTATCTAAGTTACGAGTTTAGCACTCACATGAAAGAGTGTGGAATTGTTTCACAACTCACACCTGCCGGAACACCACAGCGAAATGGTGTGTCGGAACGTCGTAATCGTACTTTATTAGATATGGTTCGATCTATGATGTCTCTGACGGACTTGCCATTGTCATTTTGGGGTTATGCACTAGAAACTGCTGCATTCACTTTAAATCGGGCACCATCTAAATCCGTTGAAAAGACACCGTATGAATTTTGGTTTGGAAACAAACCTAAGCTGTCTTTTCTTAAAGTTTGGGGATGCGATGTTTATGTGAAGAAACTTCAACCGGATAAACTCGAACCCAAAGCGGAAAAATGCGTCTTCATAGGATACCCTAAAGAAACTATTGGGTATTCCTTCTATAACAGATCCGAGGGCAAGGTTTTTGTTGCCAAGAATGGATCCTTTCTAAAGAAAGAGTTTCTCGCGAAAGGTGTGAGTAGTCGGAAGGTAGAACTCGAAGAGGTTGTGGAACCTTCTCTTCAAAGTATGGCGAGTAGCGCAGCGCCGGAAGTTGTTCCGGAGTTGGCTCCACCTGTTGAAGAGGGAACTAATGATAATGATCATGAAACTCCGGAAGAGAGTACTACCGAACCTCGCAGGTCAAACAGGACGCGTGCAGCTCCCGAGCTGTACGGAAATCCTGTCATGAATTTCATGGTTGATGAAAATGATGACCCTGCGACGTATGAAGAAGCGATGATGAGCCCGGATTCCAACAAATGGTTAGAAGCCATGAAATCCGAGATGGAATCCATGTATGAAAATCAAGTTTGGAACTTGGTGGAATTACCTCACGACCGAAAGGCCGTGGAGAACAAATGGATTTTCAAAAGGAAAACTGATGCTGATGGTAATGTGACCGTCTATAAAGCTCGACTTGTCGCAAAAGGGTTTCGACAAATTCAAGGAGTTGACTACGATGAGACTTTCTCTCCCGTAGCGATGCTAAAGTCAGTTAGGATTATGTTAGCAATTGCTGCATATTTCGATTATGAGATATGGCAGATGGATCTCAAAACCGTGTTTCTCAATGGTAATATTGAAGAAGAGTTGTATATGATACAACCAAAGGGTTTTGTCGATCCTAAGGATGCTAACAAGGTGTGCAAGCTTCAGCGATCCATCTATGGATTGAAGCAAACATCACGAAGTTGGAATCTCCGCTTTGATGAGGTGATCAAAGAGTTTGGATTTGTCCAAACTTATGGAGAAGCTTGTATTTACAAGAAAGTAAGTGGGAGCAATGTGGCATTTCTGATATTATATGTGGATGACATATTATTGATCGGAAATGATATAGATCTTTTAAACAGTGTTAAAAGTTATCTAAACAGCAAATTTTCAATGAAGGACCTAGGTGAAGCGTCATACATATTAGGCATAAAGATCTATAGAGATAGATCTAGGCGCCTAATAGGGCTATCACAAAGTACATACCTTGATAAGATTTTAAAGAAGTTTAAAATGGACGGAAGTAAGAAGGGGTTCTTACCTATGTTGCAAGGCAAGACATTGAGTAAGACTCAAAGTCCGGCTTCGGCGGAAGAAAGAGAGATAATGGACAAAGTCCCCTATGCTTCAGCCATAGGCTCTATAATGTACGCCATGCTATGTACAAGACCGGATGTGGCACATGGTATTAGTTTGACTAGTAGGTACCAATCGGATCCAGGTTAGGAACACTGGATAGCGGTCAAGAATATCCTTAAGTACTTACGAAGAACTAAGGATATGTTTCTTGTATACGGAGGTGAAGAAGAGCTCGTCGCTAAGTGTTATGTCGACGCTAGCTTTGACACCGATCCGGATGACTCTAAGTCTCAATCCGGATACGTATTTCTCATGAATGGCGGAGCGGTTAGTTGGAGGAGCTCCAAACAACCTGTGGTAGCGGGATCAACAACGGAGGCCGAATATGTTGCTGCTTCAGAAGCGGCTCAGGAAGCAGTTTGGATGAAGGAGTTCATATCCGAACTAGGAGTGGTGGCAAACGCATTGGACCCAATGGTGATCTATTGTGACAACAATGGTGCCATTGCCAATGCCAAAGAGCCAAGGTCTCACAAGCATTCCAAGCATATTAAGCGCCGGTTTCACTCCATCCGCGAGCATGTCAAGGATAGAGATATAAAGATTTGTAAAGTACATACGGATCTCAATGTAGCAGATCCGTTGACTAAAACTCTCCCTAGAGCAAAACATGATCAACACCAGAACTCAATGGGTGTTAGATTGATCACTATGTAACTAGATTATTGTCTCTAGTGCAAGTGGGAGACTGAAGGGAATATTCCCTGAGAGGCAATAATAAAGTGTTTATTATGTGTATTCCAAGTATATGATAGATGTTTATTTTGCATGCTATAATTGTATTAATACGGAAATGTTAATACATGTGTGTTTAATAAACAAACAGAAAGTTCCTAGTTATGCCTCTCTCATAAACTAGCTCGTTGATTAACAAGATGATCAAGGTTTCCTGATCATGGACATTGGATGTTGTTAATAACGGGATCACAACATTAGTGTAATGGTGTGATGAACATTCATCCGAAGTATAGCATTACGATCAAAGTCATTGAGTTTATATTGCTATAACAACTTACGAAGTGATCCTAATCCTTAGACCATGAGATCATGTCAATCACTAACACCGGAAGAGTTTCTTGATAACATCAAACGTCACACCGTAACAGGGTGATTATAAAGATGGATTCAGAACTAATAAAGTGTTATGTTGAGGCTCATGGATCGAGAGTGGAATTTGTTCATCCCGATGATGGATAGATATACTCTGGGCCCTCTCGGTGATATCACATTGATTAGCTTGCAAGCAAGTGATTTGATCACTAGAATGTTATATCACAGGAACGAGAAAAGAGTGCATGTCGGTAACGAGATCAAACTAGGTATGGAGATACCGATGATCGAATCTCGGACATGTAATATATCGTGAAACAAAGGGATTAAGATACTAGCGTAAAAGGTTCCGACGATCACAAGAAAGTCATCGTTGAATGTGTGGGAGTCAGTATGGGTCTCCAGATCCCGCTTCTTATTATTGATCCGAGAGGGGTCTCGATCATGTCCGCATTATTCACGAACCGTAGGGTGACACACTTAAGAGACACCGACATCCAATTGGAGCAAATGTTTCATGCCGAAAGAATGAACAAGCGCAGGAATTTATTTCACTAGATACCGAAACAGGTTTTCGGGTGAAATTGCATAAAGTGGTTATGCATGTGAAATAGAATTCTAGCAAGGGGTTATTTGTGAATGTTTGTCATTAAAGTAATTGACAAAATTCTGAATAAAATAAAAGAGTTTTATTTAATGAGAGTTTGCATTAAATTTGGTGGAAATTTAATGGGAATTCGAGTGGACTTTTGAGTGGAGGGAATTTAAAGGAGATTTGTGAGTGGAGTGTCCACCCACATGAAGAGGGGAGGGCAAGGGGGCAGCCCCATGCGCCGGCCACCCCCTTGGGGTTCCCCCCCTCCTCCTATAAAAGGAGCCCCCCTCCTCACTTGTCTCTTACACCTCCTTGTGAAGGATCTCTCTCCCCCTCTAGAATTTATTCCCCATGGTCTCGGACTAGCGAGATACATGTTCCCGGTGGCTATTCGGCAAGAAAGAGTTGTGCTTCCGCTGCATCGCTGGAGCGAGGAGGCGGAGGTTGCTCGGTGCCTCGAACGTGTGTGCGAGCATGGATGCGCTGCTGATTTGCGGCGCTAGGACTTCCTCTCGATCTTGAGATCGGCAAGAGATCGTCTACATCAACCACGAGTTGAACTCGTTAAGCTTTGTCGGTCTTCAAGGGTATGTTCTCTACGGATATACATCCACCCGTTGTTTGTATCTAGTAGATAGATCTTGGTATATAGTTCACATCGTAGGAAAATTTTTGTTTTCTATGCTATGAACCCTACAGTTGTATCCGGTCCCACTCTATCGTAGCTTGCCAGACTGGTTCTTAAAACCATCTGCTTTGTTGTTGTGACATGTTTGGAATGTGTGGTTTGTATGTGTGCTTGGAATGAATGAAAAGTATTGTTGGCTTTCCAACCCTAGCCTTACTCAAAGTTTAAAAGCTTTTAAACCACACCCATAAACCTTAGAAAAATTTCCCTCTTGTCTTATGATCTATCTCAATCTTCAGATGACTCGCGGAGGAAGCAGCTCATCTCAAGACCCGTTGGTCCAAATTCTACAAATGCTAGTAGCCAATCAAGAAGCCGGTAGGACGGAGCGCCAAGCCAATCTTGCCACTCTTCAATAGATTGCCCAACTGGCGCATGCCAACCAAGGCCATGGAAATCGGGATCATCATGGATCCAAGCTTAAGAACTTCCAGAACACCAATCCCCCTATCTTCAGCCAAGAAGAAGGAGAGATTTCTGAATGGTCTGCATGATGAGATGTAGACAGTGCTAGTCAACATTCTGTTTGCCTATCTAGAAGCTCTAGTGGATTCTGCTATCTAGATGGAAGGAAATATAATCAAGCCACAGAGAACCGTAAGCATCGTATGATGCACCAGCCTGGACCCCACCTTACCCTAAAGTATCGCCCTAGTTCGTCTGCAGGATTTGCACCAAGGAACAACATGCCACATATGACCCGTCCGAACTTCCCCAATCGTGGCGGAGGAAACCCGAGGCCCGGAGGCAACAACAACTACACCACTGGCAACCCCAATAACTTCACCCATGCAACCCAAGGCTCACCACCACCAACAACAACAATACTGCCCCAAGGACTGGAAGCAATGTTGTGCCTGTCGCAGGGAAGGACAAGTCAATGATCACCTGCTTTGAATGTGGAATCACGAGTGACTACTCCAATAAGTGCCCCAAGAACCTTGCTACAACACCCAATGCCACTGCTGAAAGGATACAGATGTCGCCTAGAGGGGGGTGAATAGGCGGTTTAAAACTTTTCCGAGAGTGGCTCAACAAAGGCGGAAACTTGCATTTACTTTGCTAAGTACAAAACCTAGAACAACTAGGGTTCACCTATGTGCACCAACAACTTATGCTAAGCAATACAAGCAACAATGTGATAGCAAGATATAGATTACTTCAAGCATGAAGGATATCACAATGTAAAGTGCATAAGTAAAGAGCTCGAGTATAGAGATAATTGAGGCACGCGGGGACGACAATATTTTACCGAGTTCCTCCCAACATGGAGTACGTCTCATTTGGAGAGGGTGTGGTATCAAACCACCAACGCCACAAAAGGCCTCCCTTGTTCTCCGGTGAATCTCACCCCAACGGGATCGATCCACACTTCCACTATCGATGCACTTGTCGGTGGCAATCCGGAACCTCTCACAAGGTTGGGGCACTTCTCCACAACTTAATTGGACGCTCCCAACAAACGCCACCAAGGCCACAAAACCGTCTAGGGTTCCAAGAACCCAAGAGGGACAAGCTTCTATGAGTAACACGAACCAAATCCTCCGAGGAAAACTCAAACTGATGCACCGAATGGAAATGGTAAGAACACCACAAAGATGCTCAAATCCCTCACTCTCAAGTTCCAACAAATCTACTAAAGCTATTGGTGGAACAAGAGAGGAGGAACCAAAGGGGAACACAAAATCCCCCAAAATCTAGATCCCCAAAGATACACTCACAAAGAGATGTTTTGGTTTGGTCAAAACATGGATCTATATCTCCTCTCTCTTCTACTCAAATATGGGCAAGAATCATTGGAGGGGAAGAGATTAATAAAGCTTTAAGATCTAGAGCAAATGGGGGCAAAGCTTAGACAAATAGAGGAGGAATAAGCAACCTAAAACAATAAAAGACAAAGGGCTTAAATAGAGGAGAGAATTCCTTATTTGACACTACCTCCCAATATGATTCTTTATTTGACACCGAATTTTTTTTACTTCCCTATTTGACATCTATTGTAATTATTTTGCCTTATATGACACTACCATTAGTTCTGTTACATCCTTCCGTCAACTCTTTTTTAGATGGACCAAAGTACCCTTGTGTTAGTACTAGCTGTTTGTCTAAATTCAGTCCGTCAGTTACAGTTTTTTTTTGTTAAAAATTCTTAAGTTTAGGAAAATAAAACCAGGCAACATGAGTTCGTCTGGCTACTTGGTCACTGTGATTACTATTCGACGCCTTTTCTTACAAATTTAGAAGGCTCAGAGTGGCAACGTTGATGGATACAAAACATAAGATCAGCAAAAGTTAGCAAGCTTTGTATATGCATGTGTATGTGAAGCTGATCATTCGATTGATCAACTCAACATGTATGTGCATGCAACTAGTATCCATCCAATGAGTACCAGCACAACGAGTGCAGGAAGCTATCATGAGCATAAGCGGCTAAGCAACGTCAAGAAAGCAAGAAAACATCGATTGATTATAACTCGATTAATTAAAGTAATTTGCAGGCATACGTGTACTCTGACGGTGTATGCACAGTCCGGCTGGCCGACTTGAGGATGCAACACGGCACCATTCTACTATTCTCAGCCTATGTGGATGTGGGTCCCAAATTGCATGGCTCGGAAGCTCTTTTTGTTTCACCTGGCTCGGGCCTACGCGAAACAAGAGCTCCTATAGGATGTTTGATTTCCGAGAAACTTTTCAGAGGATTTGCAGGAAGTGATTCCTCTGTTCCGAACGACCAAAAAGGAAATAATTTCTTAGGATAGCTTTTCTCTAGTTTTTTGTTCTATTTGTCCTATCCGAACGGGGCCTAAATTACCTCGGGTCAAGTCTCTAGTGCACATGTAAAACGTAGTACTCCATTACTAACATGTTTTGGATATGATTTTATAATTTCAGCATGAGCAGATTATCATTTGTTTTTGTCACATTATTTACCAGGGGCAAAAACGACTTTGTAGGTCCCCAACTAACACCGTTAGCTCTCTAAATACACTAGAGTGTCATATAAGGCAAAAATATTTACAATAGGTGTCAAATAGGGAAGTAAAAAGGTTTTAGTGTCAAATAAGGAATCATACTGGCAAATAGTGTTAAATAAGGAATTATCTCTAAATAGAGGCCCTAGAAAATCTGGCCGTTGGGGTACTTTTTCGGTCTGGGCCGGTAGTACCGGATTTAGCCGGTACTATCGCCCAACAACTTAGTAGCTGATACGTTGGAAACATATCTATAATTTTTGATGTTCCATGCTTGTTTAGTATCTACTTTGCTTTGTTTTGTCTACACTTTGAGATATTTTTATACACTTTATATAACTAACCTATTAACAAGATGCCACAGTGCCAGTTGCCTGTTTTCTTCTGTTTTTGGTTCTAGAAAAGGCAGAAAATCAATATTATGGGAATTGGACGGGACAAAAGCCAATCTTCCTATTTTTCCCGGAGCAACACGGAACCACGAAGCAGAGGTGGAGGAGGACACCAGGGTGGTCACACCCCCCTAGGCGCGGGCCAGTCCCGGTGGCGCCCACATGGGTGTGGTCCCCCTGGCCCTCCACCGACCTAGCCTCCTTCGCCTATAAGAAGCCTCTGACCAAAAAACCCTAAAGAATCTGGCAGAAATCCACAAAAACCTCCACAGCACCGCCGCCACTGAAGGGGAGATTCGAGGGACAGAAAGTCTCTATTTCGGCACCCTGCCGGGACGAGTAAGTGCCCCCGGAGCCATCTCCATCGATATACACCACCATCTCCATCACTGTTGCTGATTCCCATGATGAGGAGGGAGTATTTCTTCCTCGAGGCTAATGGCTCTACCGGTAGCTATGTGATCATCTCTCTCTCTATGCATGATCTTGTTGTGGTCATGAGCTTTGTAATCAAGTAGATCTACCTTGCTACTCAAGTGTTTCAATAGATATCTTCTCTCCCCATGTGTGTGAAAGTGATAACGTGCACGCCATGGCGGCACTTAGGCTAGAGTCTACATAAATACTCATTGTGCTTTAATAGATCTATGCTTTTCCACATGTGTGTAACAGTGACAGCGTGCGCGACGTGTGTGGCACTTAATCTAGATTACATATATATTCATGAGTTATATTTTGAGTTGGTTTTCTCTATGAAATTGTGGTGTTTGTTGGAACCATCTAGCGCTCAAGGTGAGAGTGTGGGGTTATCTAGATTGGGAAAGGCGGACTTTGAGGTGCGCTTTTGTAGGCCTACCGTGGATTAGAGTGTCCAACCGGAGAGTAGTTAAGATTAGTATAATGAAGAGAGGATATTTATATGAGAGAGTGTTCACTAGTGAAAGTATGATCCATAGGCCTTGTTTCTAAAGAAACACCGTTTGCATCTAGATATGTTGCATGTTTGCTTGCTTCCATATTTGTTTTAGCTTGCCTTTAGTTTACCCCATGTCAACAACAAGTCAGAAGCTATTTTATAGCATCGTTACCACTTGTATTTCACTATCTCTTCACCGAACTAGTGCACCTATACACCTGACAAGTGTATTGGGTGTGTTGGGGACACAAGAGACTTCTTGTATCTTGATTGCAGGGTTGATTGAGAGGGATACCTTTGACCACTTCCTCCCTTAGTTCGATAAACCTTGGGTAATCCACTCAATGGAAACTTGCTGCTGTTCTACAAACCTTTGAACTTGGAGGCCCAACAATTGTCTACAAGAATAGAAGTGCGTAGACATCAAGCTATTTTCTGGCGCCCTTGCTAGGGAGGAAAGGTAAAAGGTACTCACATCCTCTGGTGTGAGTGCTCAAAGTTATTTCCTTTAGATTCTGCAATTTTGTGTTTTTGTTTCTTGTTTTCACTAGTTAGTCTTAATGGAAAACAACAACAAAATTAGAGAGCTTTATAGTATTTATCTTGAGCTAGGACATGAGGTGTTTGAAGAGAAAATTAAAAAACCTATGGAACTTTATTTGCATGCTAATAGCAATGTTATTAGTATGAATTCTTTGGACACCATTATTGCTAATGGAAAAGTCTAAGCTTGGGGAAGCTAGTTTTGATGAAAATGATCTTTTTAGTTCCCCATCTTTGGAAGATAGCTATTCTATTGCCTATGATGATACCAAACCTCCAATATATGATGATTATAATGATGAATATGATATTTTCAATCCACCTACTATTGAGGATAAAATTTATTGTGATATTTGATGATTATGTTGATGAGAATAACAATGATAGCTATTTTGTTGAATTTGCTCCCATTACAATTAATAAGAATGACTATGCTTATGTGGAGAGTGATAATTGTTTTATGCATGTGGCTCATGATAAGAATGTTTTATGTGATAGTTATATTGTTAATTTTATTCATGTTGCTACTGAAAGTTATTATGAGAGAGAAACATGGTCTTATGCATCTCAAAAATATTAAGTTTCCCTTCTTTATGTTGAAAATCTTGAAGTTGCACTTGTTTTGCTTTCATATGCTTGTTGCTTTGTGCTTCTTTGATTTATTTTCTTACAAGATTCCTATGCATATGAAGTGGGTTAGAATTAAATTTGTTTTGAATTTGCTTATTGATGATCTCTTTTACTTCAATTCATATTTCTTATGTGAGCATCTTATCAAACTATCAAGCCTAACTTAAAGGCGTTAAAGAAAAGTACTTGTTGGGAGATAACCCAAGAGTTTTCTTGAGTCTTGGAAGTTATTACTTCAGTAATGACCTCTCCTTATTCTTTTTGTTTGCTTTTTGTGCCAAGAATGACCTCTAATGAGAGGGAAGTAAGATTTGCGGAGTTGTTGTCCCAAAACAGATTTCTGTCCTCCACCATAAAAATTCATGAGGAGTCTCTGTAAGTCGCTGAAAATTTACGAACAAATCCCCCAGTATGTTAGCTAACTTTCGTTAGTTCAACACTTTTTGTTTTGAGAAACACAAGGTCTTCGAAAAAATCGGTTTCTATTTGCTGGTCTGTTTTGATAGATTTCTGCCATTATTTGCATTTGCTTCTTATTGATTCCTTTTTGGGTTCTTTTTGGGAAATTGAGATTTTTGAGGGAATTGCTATAGTAGCTTGTGTTTTTAGTGAAATTTTTGTTGTTCCAAAGCTAAACCCAAAGGTCTATTATCTTTTGAATACACTAATATTGCTAATGAAGATTGTGTGAAGTTTTGTATGAAGGAAAAAATTTAGGTGTAAAGAGAGAATGATATAATGAGATGAAGAATGGACAAAAGCTCAAGCTTGGGGATGCCACCCCGTGTCACCCCAATAAATATTCAAGAGGTATAAGCGTCAAAGCTTGGGGATGCCCAAGGCATCCCCTTTTCATCAATAAAAAACTCAGGTCTTTCTAGACACTTCGTTTTTATTGTTTCATGCACTGTTGTGTTGTTCTTGGAGCGTCTTAGTTTTTGTTTGATTTGCTTAGTTTGCTTGAATAAGTTGGTTGATTACATCACACTTCTTTTGGAGAGAGACACACTCTGTTTTCATTGCCTAGAACACTCTAGTTTTCACTCTTATTGTTCTGTGAGTGTTCTCTTTTGCTAGCATTGTGTTTAGTCTTAGTTTTCGTGTGCTTATTGATTAGAACTTTTTAGTTATTCTTTTTGGATTTGTGAGACAAGCTCATTGATCTTTATTGATTATTATCCTTGTGAGTTGTTTCAAATAAGTTGATTGGTGTTGGAAAAGAGTAGAAATTTTCATGCTTATAGTGGTACAAAAGGGAGCTTGCTTTGACTGTGACTTAGACTTTATCATGTCATGCTAGGTTTTGTTTTGACCTTATGCTTAGTGATTATTGTTGTAGCATGACTTGTTCCAAACAATTAGGATTTCTTAATGTGTCTTGAAAGAATCATGCGTAGTTTTAGCGTACAAAAGCATAGTATTGTGGTATTCTCCTTTGATGATTTGTTTGGGTTGACTTGGCACATGCTCACACCATGTTATGACTATGAACAAGTCACCATAGCCCCTATGATTATTGAGTCCTTGACTTGTAGTACCACTTTATACTTTGATTAGTAATGTTTTGTCGCTCTGCATGATTATGGCCATTATTGCTCTCTTATTTGGTCGCTTCCAATCTTTTGCTAGCCTCCACTTGTATGAGTAAGATCTACTCATGCTTCCAACTCCCAAGAAACCAAGTTATTCCAAAGTTTCCACTATAAATTCCTATGCATGGTGTGTAACACCATTCCAAGTATATTCTTTTTTTCATCTATCTTCCAATTAAAAAGTATTTTGTTATGTGAAAACTTAGTGATTAAAGCTCTCACGAACTTGATGGCACACTTTATTTTTCTTGACCCTAACAAACTTGAACCATTGTGTCATCTATGTTGTATATGCTTGCACTTATACATTGGAATTAGCAGAATCGTGTTGTCACGGGGAACACTTTCAACATTGCACTTGTACTTTGTACACAGTTGATATCATGCTATTTTGTCTATGGATGTCGCCGGTGTGAAATAAAAGGGGATCTTGTAAGTCCATGGAGCTATGTATTTTGTGTTAGAGAAATGCCTGGGATCTCATGGTGGATAGCATCACCATAATGAGCAATCTGGAAGCATCCTCAATAAAAACCTATGCAAATAGAAAATAAAAAGATCACTGAGATGCTCATTGTCTGCTTGCCTTGTCATTTTAGTTATGGGAAAGCTCCTGTACCATGTGCAAGGGGTACCCTGTTGGCGGTTCTCTATGATACACGTGTACTTACTATGACAAGAACTTGCAAGTAACTAAACTTGAGTAGCATGAGGAGTGGCCCTCGTATTCAAGGGACATGAGATTGCCAACTTATACTTTGTCAAGCATATACTCCATAGTTTGTTCACTTTAACCTTAATCACTTAAAGATGCTTATGATAGGGGCAATGAGGGCTGAAAGCTAACAAGTACCATAATTTTTGGAAGCTCTTTTTGAGACTTGAAATCCTTGCTTCCCTTTTTTATGAAGGGCCTTTCTTCCACCATTATATTGAGTCTCCACCTTCTACCTTTAGGCACCAGTTAAGAGAGCATAGTTGTCATTCTTAGTTCTATGTGCATTGTCCCAAAACTTATTGATTGATGCATATTGTTGTATTGCTTGTTCTTGTCCTATTTGTATCTAGTCACTCTTATGAACTTTGAAGGTGTCCTATGCATTTATGTTTTGCTACTCCATGAGGGACAAGCTGAATGCCACTATGCGATGCTTTCTATATGTGAAACAAACAAACGTCTTTCAATGCATGTTATTCATGATCTTTGTTTGTAACCTTTCATGTTGCATGCATAGTTACTTTGTCTTACTGTTAGAACTCCATATGGCATGCTCATGTTTAGAGTTCTTTGGTCCCAACTTTCAATGCTTGCAAGTGGTTTGATCTTGATTGTGATGGTGCATGTCACATCAAAAATTATTATTTTTATCACTTACCTACTCGAGGACGAGCAGGAGTTAAGCTTGGGGATGCTTGATACGTCAGAAACATATCTATAATTTTTTATGTTCCATGCTTGTTTAGTATCTACTTTGCTTTGTTTTGTGTACACTTTGAGGTATTTTTATACACTTTCTAGAACTAACCTATTAACAAGATGCCATAGTGCTAGTTGCATGTTTTCTTCTGGTTTTGGTTCTAGAAAAGCCATAAAATCAATATTCTCGGAATGGGACGGGACAAAAGCCATTCTTCCTATTTTTCCCGGAGCAACACGGAACCACGAAGCAGAGGTGGAGGAGGACAACAGGGTGGCCGCACCCCCTAGGCACGGGCCAGCCCTGGTGGCGTCCGTAGGGGGTGTGGGCCCCCTGACCCTCCATCAACCTTGCCACCTTCGCCTATAAGAAGCCTCCGATCCAAAAACCCTAAAGAATCTGGCGGAAATCCACGAAAACCTCCATAGCGCCACCGCCACCGAAGGGGAGATTCGGGGGATAGAAAGTCTCTGTTCCGGCACCCTGTCGGGACGAGTAAGTGCCCCCGGAGCCATCTCCATCGATCTCCACCACCATCTCCATCACCTTTGCTGATTCCCATGATGAGGAGGGAGTAGTTCTTCCTCGAGGCTAAGGGCTCTACCGGTAGCTATGTGTTCATATCTCTCTCTACGCATGATATTGTTGTGGTCATGAGCTTTGTAATCAAGTAGATCTACCTTGCTACTCAAGTGCTTCAATAGATCTCTGCTCTCCCCATGTATGTGAAAATGACAGCGTGCACGCCATGGTGGCAATTAGGCTAGAGTCTACATAAATACTCATTGTGCTTTAATAGATCTATGCTTTTTCCCCATGTGTGTGACAGTGATAGCGTGCGCGCCGTGTGTGGCACTTAAGCTAGATTACATATATATTCATGAGTTATATTTTGAGTTGGTTTTCTCTATGAAATTGTGGTGTTTGTTGGAACCATCTAGCGCTCAAGGTGAGAGTGTGGGGTTATCTAGAGTGGAAAAGGCAGACTTTGAGGTGTGCTTTTGTAGGTCTACCGTGGATTAGAGTGTCCAACCGGAGAGTAGTTAAGACTAGTATCATGAAGAGAGGATATTTATATGAGAGAGTGTTCACTAGTGAAAGTGATTCCTAGGCCTTGTTTATAAGCATTGAAACACCATTTGCATCTAGATCTGTTGCATGTTTGCTTGCTTCCATCTTTGTTTCAGCTTGCCTTTAGTTTACCCCACGTCAACAACAAGTCAGAAGCTATTCTTTGGCACCGTTACCACTTGTATTTCACTATCTCTTCGCCAAACTAGTGCACCTATACACCTGACAAGTGTATTGGGTATGTTGGGGACACAGGAGACTTCTTGTATCTTGATTGCAGGGTTGCTTGAGAGGGATACCTTTGACCACTTCCTCCCTGAGTTCGATAAACCTTGGGTAATCCACTTAAGGGAAACTTGTTGCTGTTCTACAAACCTCCGCACTTGGAGGCCCAACAACTATCTACAAGAATATAAGTGCGTAGACATCAGTAGCACACAAAACAACAGGTCAAGCGGGCGAGCAGGCGGGACCCAGTGAGGCAGAACGCGTACATGCACGCGCGAGCGAGCCGCGGCAGCGGGCCCAATGTGCAGCAGCGAGGCCAGCTGGCGCGAGGCAGAATGCGAGCGGGCGCGTGGGAGCAGTGCAGGGCCAGCGCGGCAGGCGCGGTTCAACGCGTGCGCGCGTGTGAAAGCAGCGGCTGCATGCGCAAGCGACGCGGGCGCGCGCTGTGCGGTGTGGGACAACGGGTGCATGCACGGGGGACGCGAGCAGGCGCGCGGAGGCAGCAGGAAGCGGGCCAAGCGAGGCGGTCGATAGGGAGATGCAGGCACGCAGGGCTAGCAGGGAGTTCCTGGGTCAGCCGGTACTACCGGTCCACCCGGGCGGTACTTCCAGGCCAGACCGGTAGTGTCGGAATTAGCTGCCGCATAGGGCAGAGAGCTGGGCGGCACCTCTTGGCTGTCCGGTAGTACCAAGCGGTACTACCGCTCGGCCTAGAGAAAATAGTTCTCCTTTCCTTTTTGAATTAAATTGGCAGATATTCAAATGACTATAACTTTTGATTGGTAACTCCGATCGACCCGATTCCAAAATATGTGCACCAAGTGAGAAAGTATCAAGTATAATAATGTGAGATACCTAACTTCGTGAGAAACCGAAATCCGCCAAGATCAAAATAACAACAAGATACAAATGGAAGATCCGATTTTGATGAACAAGAGCTTGTTATGGAGATTACCACAAGCTCTATATCCTCACATGGATAAGACCAAATAACGACCAAATATGATGATGCAAGTATGCAAAGGTTTGATCTCTCTATAAACGATGTGATCGAGTTACTCATTCGAGAGCCCCTCTTGATAGTACAGTTATCTATCCTAAACCGGTCTCCCACACATAACATGACACCGGCAAAAGGGAAAATCTATCAAGATTATACCTTTGCCTTGAGCATTCCACTTGAGCTCGATGTAGACGAACTTGACCTTCTCAAGATGGAACGCCTTTCTTGATTCCTCATCATCGATCCATGATCACCAAGGATGGCAAGCATCAAACATGATATCTATTATCGATGGCGCATTTTGAGCTTGCATAACACATCTTCTCATTCCATCGACCTTGAAGCCAACACATGCTCAAAGCGATGCCAATGGACAAATCCTACAAGTGCAACTTAATACACACATTAGTCCATAAAGATTGTCATTAATTACCAAAACCACACATGGGGGCCCACATGTTCTTTCAACTGCACCTGCCTAACAACAGTGTCGTGTCCAACCTGGAAAGAGATTTGCCCCAGGCAACCCGCACAATCGTACCGGCCGTTTGTTCTACATGAATGCTGAAGAAGCCTAGGAAGAGACAGATGTCGTGCTGGGTATGTTTTCTATTAACTCAGTACTTGCAAGAGTGTTGTTTGATTCTGTAGCATCGCACTCGTTTGTTACGGAAGAATTTGCATGCACTAGTAAGATTCAACCAACAACTTTAAAGCATGTTATGATAGTTCAAATACTTAGGTCAACTACCAAAGCTAGAAAATTTGCAAGGCCGTACCTATCAGAATACATGGAATAGATTTTTATGCCAATCTAATAGTACTTGGAACAAAAGGTTTGGAAGTAGTACTAGGAATGGATTGGATGTCGAAACATCAAGGATTAATAAACTGTGCCAAGAAAGCCATAACCATGACCAGTAGCACCAGAATATCAGTTGAGCATGTGTCTGAGACACTTCCCCATCAATTCAAGTGCAACAAGAGTTTAGCCCAATCCACCTTAGACCAAGTCAGAGTAGTCTCTGAATACCCTGATATGTTTCCAAATGAATTACCTGGTATGCCCCTAGATCGTTATATCGAGTTTATCATCGAACTAATTCCTGTAACTAGACCCATAGCTCAGAGACCCTATAGTATGAACCCAGCTGAATTAGTGGAGTTGAAGAAGCAACTCGATGACATGTTGAGCAAAGATCTGATTCAACCAAGTGCATCACCCTAGAGATCACATGTTTTGTTCGTGGATAAGAAAGATGGTGGCACATGTTTGTGTACGGATTACCGGAAGCTGAATGACATCACCATCAAGAACAAGTACCCACTGCCAAACATATAAGATTTGTTTGACCAGTTGACTGGTGCCAGAGTGTTTTCTAAGATTGATCTTAGAACTGGTTATCATTAACTAAAAATCTGCGCAACAGATATCCCAAAGACTACCTTCACTACCCGATATGGATTATATGAGTAAAAGGTTATGTCATTTGGATTAACCAATGGCTCCGCTTATTTCATGAATCCCATGAATAAGATTTTTATGAACTTCTTGGATAAGTTTGTCATTGTTTTCATCAATGACATTCTAATCTATTCCAAGTCGGAAGAAGAACATGAACAACACCTCAGAACCATCCTTGGAACCCTTAGAGAGCATCAGTTGTATGCCAAGTTTAGCAAATGTGAATTCTGGTTAAAGTAAGTAGGATTACTAGGACATATCTTGTTGGCCGGAGGAGTTGCCGTTGACCCCACCAAGATTAAGGATGTTGAAGAATGGAGAGCCCCAACCACTCAAACCGAAGTTCGTGCATTCCTTGGATTAGCGGGATATTACCGCAAGTTTTTTGAAGGATTTTCAAGCATCGCAAGGCCGATGACTCAGGTATTGAAGAAATACAAGAAGTTTCAATGGACGAACAAATGTGAAGCAAGTTTTCAAGAACTCAAGAAGAGGTTGATTTTAGCCCCAATTTTGATCATGCCAGATATCACGAAGCCCTTTAACGTATATTGTGATGCATCCAAGATTGGTCTCGAATGTGTGTTGATGCAAGAAGGCAAAGTGATATCATATATGTACAGACAACTGAAGCAACATGAGCAGAATTACCCAACCCATGACATAGAATTGACAGCCATAGTTTTAGCCTTGAAGACATGGCGTCATTACCTCATGGGTAACCGCTATAAGATTTATTCAGATCACAAGAGTTTGAAGTATATTTTCACCCAGAAGGAGCTGAATATGAGACAAAGGAGATGGATAGAGTTAATCAAGGATTATGAACTTGACATTCACTACCACCTCGGCAAGGCTAATGTGGTAGCAGATGCCCTTAGTAGACTGTCGTGTAGATTAAACACCATGATTATGAAAGAGCAGCCAAGTTTGCATAAGGAGTTGGAGAATTTCAGAATGGAGCTAGTTAGCAAAGGATTCCTAGCTAGTATTGAACTTTAACCCACTTTGCTCGGCCAGATAAAGGAATCTTAGAAAGGAAATGCCAGCATCAACAGAGTTAAGCGTCGTATCGGTACAGGGAAGGTACCCGGATTCAAGGAAGATGAAGGAGTTCTATGGTATAAGGGACGAATCTGTGTGCCAGCAGATTCAGAGTTGAAACAAGTTATTTTGCAAGAATCCCATGATACTCTTTATTCTATTCATCTAGGAGGAACAAAGATGTATCAGGATTTGAAAGAGCAATTTTGGTGGCACAAACTGAAGAGCGAAGTCGGAAGCTATATCGCCAAGTGTGATATTTTTCAGAGAGTCAAAGCGGAACACCAGTGACCCGCGGGACTTTTGCAACCTTTGCAAATTCCAGAATGGAAATGTGATTCAGTTGGAATGGATTTCATCACCGGTTTGCCTACATATAGTAGAGGAAATGACTCTATTTGGGTCATAGTGGATAGACTTTCCAAAGTATCTCATTTCATACCATTCAAGACCACTTAACAAAGCACGAAGCTAGCAGAATTTGTATATCGCTAGAATAGTCAGTCTGCACGGAACCCCCAAGACCATCGTATCAGATTGCGGAACCCAGTTTACCTCGAGATTTTGGAAGAAAGTCCAAGAAGGATTAGGAACCAAACTGAACTTCAGCACAGCTTATCACCCGCAGACAGATGGACAAACAGAAAGAGTAAACCAGATACTTTAAGATATGCTAAGAGCCTGTGTGCTAGAATATGGATCTAAATGGGAAGACTGCCTGCCTTTCGCAGAATTCTCATACAACAACAGTTATCAAGCCAGTTTGAAAATGGCCCCATTTGAGTTTTTGTATGGAAGGAAGTGTCGTACCCCCTGAATTGGTCGCAAGTAGGAGAGAGTCAGATATTCGGACCAGACATCCTACAAGAAGCCGAAGAGAAAGTTCACAAGATCCATGAGTACCTCAAGACCGCTCAATCCCGACAGAAGAGTTACCTGACAAGAGACGTCGAGCCCTGACCTTCAATGTCAGAGATTTTGTGTATCTCAAAGTATCACCCTTGAAAGTAATGCATCGTTTACAACTCAAAGAAAAGCTTGCACCTAGATATATTGGACCCTTCAAGATTTTAAGTCGCTGAGGAGTAGTATCCTATCAGATAGAACTGCCGGAAGAGATGTCAGCCGTTCATGATGTGTTTCATATCTCGTTACTTCGGAAATGTTTAGAAGTTCCGGAGAAGACGGGAGTTTTCAAGAACATCGATCACAGAGCAGTGGAGATCAACCCGGATTTAACCTATCATGAAGTACCCGTTCGTATTTTGGAAAAAGCTTTCAAAACCACCCGGACCAGGAGTATCAAGTTTCTCAAAATTCAGTGGAGCAACTATACTGAAGAAGAAGCCACCTAGGAACGAGAAGATTACATGAGGACTGAGTTTCCCAATCTCTTTAGTTCCTAGTTTTTCCTGAATCTCGGGACGAGATTCTGTTTAAGGGGGGAGGTTTGTAACATCTCAAAAGTATTAATGAGGATATCAATTTCTAGTTAACCAAAATTGGGGTTAACAAAAGCTTTTAATAATAAACACTATCTTAATGCATGTGTGTTAGGAATGTGTATGAATGTTTGCAATGCCATGTTTGATTGTTGTAAATGATGAGAAACGGTTTAAAGATCAAAACCATATCATCTAGGTCAAATCCAAACCAGATAAAAACAAAAAAAAAATATGAAGCATATGACCTAATGGTCATTTTTGCAAAAGTTAACACTTAGCTCACTTTGAGCATCTCTAGCAAATGATCTCAATCAGAAAAAAATTCCCTTTCTTTTCTCACCTTGATAGACCAGGTAACACCGAACATAATGGATCTTTCAAATCTTGCATAAACCTTTTCAAATCCATTTGGGAGGCAATTCAAAATTGTCACCCCGACGCGGACACGCTGCCACAGACCGCGTCGCCCTCACCCATGATGTCTAGGAGGCAGCCATGACCTCACCGCCTCTGCATGTGCATGCCTCGACCAACGACCGCCCGCGAAGACGCCAGCGCAGCCGTGCCCATTTAACACCCGACCATGCCGATCGCCGCGCAGAGCGCCGAGCAATCCGGCGCGAACACGCCGTACCTCGCTCTCTCCTTGCGCCAATACGCCGTGACTCCAGCGATCGCCCAGACATGCTCGTTTGACCCCGCGAGCACCGTGACCACCGTACGCCGTGACGAATGTTGACGGTACCGCTGCAGAGGCACGGATGTTCTAGAACGATGGACATCGTGCCTCGTCGTGCCACTGTGCGTGTGAAGACCGTCCTAAAGCCCTGCGTCGACCTACACCCTTGGCCATGCCTATAGCTCCTTGTAACAACGTCGTCGACGAGCTCGAGCCATGCCGCCGTGCCCCCTTCGCCGTCGTATAAATAGAGTTGTCCCCTGCCTCAAAACGCCCACCATTCTACTCCCATCTCACCCAGCAATCTATCTGACCTGACCTTGGACCAAGGCGAGCACCACCTCGCCAGAATTTCACCGGAGCCCGCCGCTGCAGTGGAGAAGAGGAACCAGCGCTAGGAGCCGCCCCAGGAGTTGCCGGGACCACCAATCGAACCTCTGTCGTTGACTCTCTCATTCGCCTACCTCGCCGGACCTAGCTGGAGCCCTGGTAAGCCCCCGACGACCCCCGCCGTAGAGCAAGGGTTCAGTCTCGCACGCCCCGTGCGACGGAGACGATGACGTGGAGCCGTCGATCGTGCTCTAATCGTGTGGCCCAGATTAGAGGATACCCTTTCGTTCTAACTCAGCCGCTAACGGGTGGGACCAACCCCGGTGCAGCCCGCTGTGCGCGTCGCGTAGTTGGGCCAGCTCGTTAGTTTTCCCACGCGTAGCCCACAGATTCAAACTTAGGTTTTTCTTTTATTTCGAAATCCTATATTATAGGTAACTTTGAAAATCAATTCAGAAAGATTCACTGAACTAATTGGAATAAATCCAATTTTGTTAGAAAGTAGATGAAAATCTCTAAACACTCCCGTTGGATTCAAACAGTTTGAAACTTTAGATCATCCTTAGTAAAAATAATAAGAAAGTAGCTTTGACCACTTTAAACATTTTTCTAAAATCAACCATAAATGTTTTTGAGTTAATTTCAACTCTCAAGAATCACATTGGCCATGATCTATCTGAATATGTAAAAATATATATTTACATGCAGGTGTCCTAGACCAAAATTAAAGATCACATTGGCCATATAGTCATTTCTAGTCACATAAATATTACTAAATGGCATTGTTTAACTTTGCAATTTAGGCCAACCACTTTAAATAACATTCTCAAGTATTAGAATATGTGGTGATGACATGTGTCAATAGGATCCCATAATTTAATACGAGAATATTTAATCTTAAGTAGTTTTTCAATGAGTATAAATTACTTCTCTAAAATAAGATAAATCAAATCTTGTCACATTTTCTTGTAATGATAGGGATGATGCTAGATCATCTAGTGTGGATCCTTATGCGTTAAATAGAAGTATTTAAGTATTGTTTGGTGATTGCGTACCTCATATTCATTTATAGTCGCTAGTACCGATCCAGGCTACGAGGAGGAAGAATGCTACGAAGAAGAGGAAGAGAACTACAACCACTGTACCAACCAAGGCAAGCTAAGCTATACCATGCAAGTTACATTATGCAAGCTATATTATGCAAGATGTAACTATGCAAGCACACTTGTTATCACCTTGATTATACCAATCCCAAGTTTTACTTGCAAGCTTTATCTTTTCTCCCTTTTATCAAAGTGACTCAAGTAGTTAATTAATTGGCGATTAGTGGAAAAATAAGAAAGAGGTCATCAAGAGCATGGCACTCGATGTAGGTAGTTACACTGGATTAGCACCCCTCCATAGTGACACCCTCATTGATAGATGCTAGTGCTAAACTAATCTTGATCACTATAGATGGGAACAAATAATTATGAAAACCTTGGAATGATGAGTTATTCTATTAAAATGTTTTGACATGTGTTATGGACACACTGAGTTGAAGATGATATTGAATGAAGTATGTGCCCTGACTTTGATAAAAACTGATGGTTGGGTTCGGATGCGATACCATTCCAATTTTACCGTACAACCACAATACCCGAGTTTGGGTAGGGCTTAACTAGAAATTTATGTGTCTTAGTATGGGTTCCCTCGCGGAACGAGGTGAGCTGAGGCTACCTTGTGAAAATGAATGTCCATCTATGCAGTTCCCAGGATGACAGATGGTCATGGCTGGGAGGCCAAACTCATAGGGGAGGTGCCTATACTAGGGTGTGTAATTGAAAGGTTAGAATTGATTATCCGCATACCAAGTATGATGATTCAGGGTTATCACTGACGGATGTATCGAATATCGTGGTGAAAGTGTACCACCTCTGCAAAGGGTCAAACTATTCGAATAGCCACGTTCACGGTCATGGACAGTTGGATGGCCATACTGTTCCGTTGTCAGATGTTTTCAAAATGACTTGTGAATTGAAGTATGACTTTGACTTGATCCCACAAGGTTGTGGATATGAAACTAGGTTCCCACTTGATTAATATAGACAACTAAAGTTAGGTCTTCACTACTAAGTACCTCTGGAATAAAGTTGGCTTATTGCAAACAAACCTAGAGATTAGGATTCCTACTAGAATGGTCTTACTGCTTTAGTGATAGTTTGCGAGCACTTAAAAGTACTCATGGCTTTGTACCTGGCTATTCCCATGGCCAGACTATGAAGGAGAGTACGAGGAGGATGGACAGCGGGACGCCTTCGATAACTAGGATCATCTCCCATCGTCAGCATTGCTTGTGACCCTGAAGATGGAGCCTCTACTACGCTACTATTATTCCGCTGGGATGATTTGTATTTAGACTTGATCTTATGAGCAACTATTTGTAAGACTATTATGGTTTGTAATGGATGATGTACTGTGCTACCAATTCCGTTATGTCTCGCAAAAATGGTAATCCTAGGATTGCGATGTACGGCATAACAGGCATCTGGGATTAAAAATCCGGGTGTTGACAAGAATCCCTATGATACTAGCATCATTGACCCATGGTCGGAGGATGCTAGATCATGTGCTATTAGGGTTCGGCTGTTTCGTATTTTCAATCGTTAGATGCTAGGTATTTTTGCAGTAGCTAATCCTCTTGTGTTAGATCTCATATTTCTAGGAATCCTCTTGTTCATATTTCAATCCTATTTTATTTGTCCTCCGAGTTCCAGTTTAGAGATTCCCTAGTTAGTACTAGCACCGATCTATATTTGGGATCAATATTCGATTAGGTTTGATATTTGGGGATTGGGGAATAATCAGGGGATCTTAATCGGTCATTTTATGCAAGTAATCAATTCTGACAATCAAGATATCGCAATCATGTCCTTATTGCACTCTACTATTTTTTCAACAGGTGGATATCAGCGACGTCTACAGTGACGATGAGTCCAAGGACACCAAGACTCGTCAGGTGCTGAGGCAGCTGAAGTTCGGCCAGTACGGCAACTTCTTCGCCGGCGATGTCTACAGGTGCCCCTTCTGCACCAGGAGCCTCGCCACTGACTTCAACTTCCTCGTGAAGCATGCCAAGGACGTGAAGACTTGCGTCCTGACCGTGAACGTCTACGGCTTCAGAGCCAATCACCATGCACTCGGTTTTCACCTCCGCAATCTCCAGAAGGCGACCATCGAGGAGGGTCGCATGCCTCGATCAAGCCCAAAGCGCTCAAGGTCAAGGGACAGGGCAGCAAGAAGTGGAAGAAGCGCCAGAGGGACGAGGCAGAGGCACTCTAGGAGGAGGCCATGAGGGGCCACTGATCCTTGTGATGATGTTGCTGTTGTAAAGCAGCTTCTTTTGTATTTTCTATGTTGAACTTGTCCGCTGCTGCTGCTGAGCAACCTTATTGTCGGACCTCGTTAAGTATCGTACTATATATATATATATATATCCTATATTAGCTGCTCTATTTGTTGAATGTATTTATGGTGCTAATTAGATTTGCTGCTCTAGCTTTGCTACCGGATTGGAAAAAATAAGGGCTAAAAGGAACAATGAATAAAGAGAGAAGCTGCTCTAGATTCGCTACTTTTTTGGGCAAAAAGAAATCACAATTGTTAGCGGGAGAGGGGGGAAATGCGCTCTTAAAAAGGCAACTCATAAAAATAGAAAAAAAAACTTCCAATTTAGGCGAGAGGGTGCATGAAACCACCAAACACGCCTCACGTGGTCCCACACCACGTTCCCCATAACGCGTTCCCAACAAACCTGCCCCACGCAGTCCCAGATGGCACGACCCCACACGTCAGCATAACGTGTTTTTGACCAACTGGACCAATGTGGTCCAACACCGCATGGCCCCATATGTTAGCCAACGGTCTACCTGACTCCAGCTGTGTTCGAGCTCTTTGATGATTTCCGAGAAGGAGATGGGCAAAAGTGAGGAAAAGTCAAGCGGCTGGGGAAAACTGAGTACAACTAACAAACCAGGAGCACGGAAATAAAAATCCCATGAATATATGGTCTGCGACTGTGTTCTGACTCGGCTTTTTATAGTTAAGGCATCGTTGGCATGGGCAAAACGCATTTGAGTCATCGTTATTTGTCTAACAAACTTCATAAAATCATTAACACCTTCCCAATGTGAAGGTGTTTTTTTATTCAGTGTCCAATATATGTCAATATATTGAGGAAGATGTTTCAGTGAACAGGTTGATTACAAATCTAATTAAGCCAAGTGATGAGTCCAAAATTGAAGCATTTTTACCTCTTGTTTTTGCATAAGTAGAGTAGGGTTTATAGTATTTTACCGTGTTTGTGCCCATCTTTTGTCCTTGTTTCAATAGGATCTCAATTTACTAAGTCTATTATGAACATATCAATTGAGATTATCATATTATAATGTGATATGATATTTTTAAGTGATAAAAGTCATTTAATTGATTTATCTTCGCACCCGGAGAAGTTGCTTGCGCTGAGAAGGTTACAGGGCATGCAACGACCACTGGTATGGGCAAAGCCTTCCCACCGTCTGCCCGTACGACATGGCAGCGTGAGCGCCTCGTCAAGTACTTCCAATTCACAAAGATGGTTCTGAGATCCAATATTCATAGAAACCTCTAGCCACGAAAAACCACACCAGAGAGGGATCTGAAGGAGGAACTTGGAGAAGGGAAAATCCTTGCTGCTTCACGGATCATTGGAAGACAACTCATCATCCCCTTCATCGTCAACTGTTGCATCACCATCATCATCTCTTCCCCCATCTTTCATTCATTTAGATCTTGTTGTAATTCCAGATTCAATTGTGGTTTGCACTAGATTCATTCCAGTACTTTTATCCATCCATTTGATTATGATGATGTTGTTGATTGCTTTCATGTGTGAGTAGTTTCCTTCGTTCTTGGGGGATGGAGAAACCCTAGCATTATTATGAAATTAAAAAAAGATGATCTATTACTTGTGTCTATGATCTAATGATCTATGATGTGTGTTTGATCTCTCCCTTTAGATGGTATGTGTAGTCGGTCATATATCATTTGTCTTCGTATCTAAAGAACAGGGTGAAATCATTTGGATGTGTTTGGAAGCGTGCCCAGAGCTATTGTGACTAGAAGCACGGCTAGCAACCTGCACAGTTGAAGAGGGAACAAAAAGAGATTCACTAAGTTAATTACGATATCCACGGGGAGACCCTTAATTGCGGTGGTGTGTATGGATGACTGCTCTCAGACGTCACGGTGGTTATTTAGAGATGACCTAATTCTTGGCTCAACAAAATGACTGTCTATAAACCTTGTAATAAACATCTTATTATGAAACTCTCTTTACACAATATCATAATATAAGAAATAGATTATCGTGACATAAGAGATGACCTAATTCAGGCCATTTCACCCCGTGTGCTAAAACCTGTTTTGTACTAGTGCACGTTGGGTCCACCGCGCTAAAGTGCTAGTGTGACAAGGCAAAAGATACTACAACGGGAATTTTGGTGCTATCAAATTCGAACAAGTAGAAACGGGTAGACATTGATTAACGGATATATATTCATGCTGATATGATTTGAGTAACACGCATACCTACTTCGAACAAACTAATCAACTATACTCGACAATGTGACCGCTAGCTTCAGTCCTGATGCACGTCAACATTAACTAACTAACCATCTCGATTTACTTGATGTAGCCAACGACAACAAGCTAACAGAGACCGCACCCAGTACCAGGCACTGTGGCCGTGATTTTTGGTGACAGCGAGAAAGAGGCTGGTCGTGGTGAAGAGGAAACTGAATAAAAAGTAGAAATCGTTTTTTCCTTTCTTTTTTGAGAAAGCTCTCGATGCTGTAATCCAGTTTGAGTTTATAACGGAAATCAGGTCTAAAACCATACATTGCCCTGTTATGAGGAAAAAGTTTTTTATGTGACCTTTTTGAGCTAATTATTAAAAATTATTATTTATTTAAAAGAAAAGGAGGAAAAAAGATGAGGAAACACGCGTCCAGAAATCCAAAAGAAACAGAACATCTCAGTTCCAGATTACGCTGTGGCGGAAACTTTTTAGTAGAATCGAGCTAGTTAATTTGATGGGATGAGGATGGCAGTGCTTCGATCATGGATGGGGAAGGAGGGATAGATCTATCATGGCAGATGGGGGCTTTCATGGCGGGTGGATCGACGTCGCGGGCGGAATTCAATCGTGTGCACTCTGCACCAGTTGGCTTAGACCTCAAAATTAATAGCCGTCTTCATGGCGTGAATCTCAAGAGCTTAAGAACCTAGTACTAGTATATAATGTGGAATTCTACAGAGGAATACGATCGCGACGAGAGAGAGGATGATAGTTCAGAGAACGAACACGAGACAAAAGATTCATGTGGTGATCACTGACCGCTTTTCTGGTTCTTCTCTTCCATTTATTCTGGGATTACAGATTGAGGCAGTGAATCGTGCCCTCCTACTAAGATGTACCATCCCACGTTTAGGAACAAGTCCTTGCCTCGCTAAAGTATCGGATCAGCCCATACATGCACGATGCCGATCCAAGTTAAAAATGAAAAAACAGATGACGGCTAAACCTGACTTACGGCTAGTTATTTCAACAAACTCCCCCTAATCTAGCCGTGACTCTACTTGGCCATCACCATGCCAATCTTAGCTCGAAGTTGCAAGAACCTAGTGCGTCCAAGTGGCTTGGTGAGGATGTCCGCGAGCTGTTCATCAGTGCTGACATACTCAACACTGATTTTTCCTGCTTCAATGCGCTCGCGGATGAAGTGAAAACGAACCTCGATGTGCTTGCTCCTATCATGAAAAATGGGATTCTTGCACAGCAGGATCGCCGATTTGTTGTCAATGAAAATGTTGACGGTGTCGTGGCTTTTCTCGACCAGATCTTTCATCAGGCGCTTCACCTTGACAGGCTGCTGTCGTTGCAGCAACGTATTCAGCCTCGCAGGAGCTGAGTGCCACAATCTTCTGCTTTGTGGATTGCCAGGTGACAGGATTTGAGCCAAGCATAAAGAGGACACCGGAGGTGCTTTTCCGATCATCCACGTCCCTAGCCATATCTGAATCGCTGAATCTCAACGCTGTCTGCACCAGTGATGATTAGATCGTCCACATGGACACCCAGTAGCAAGCGGGAGTGACCTTGTCCTCGAGCGTACATGGCGTGTTCTGACAGACTGCTCCTGAAACCTTGTTCCTGCAGTGTGGCATTGAGCTTGTGGTTTCAGGCGCGTGGTGCTTGGCGAAGACTGCAGAGCACCTTGTGGAGGCGGTTAGACCTTGCTCTTCTCGCCGTCGAGCTCGAACCCGGGGGCTGCGCCACGTAGACCTCCTCCTGAAGATCGCCGTTCAGGAAGGCAGATTTCACATCGAGGTGGTGCACTGCCCACCTCTGTCGCGCAGCCACAGCCACCAGCACGCGCACGGAGTCGAGACATGCCACTGGCGCGAATACTTCATCGAAGTCAATGCCTTCACGCTGCACGTATCCCTTGGCCACCAGCCGCGCCTTGTGCTTCACCACGACGCCAGCTTCGTATTTCTTCGTCTTGAAGACCCATTTGAGTCCAATGGGGCGGTGCCCAGCTGGGAGGTCGAAGAGGGACCACGTGCCGTTTTCCTCGATCGAGCTCAGTTCCTCCATCATCGTCTGGCATTAGCAAATGTGTTCGGCTCCTCGAGGAAGAGTACACGCTCAGCCCGCTCTGGCACCGCCTCGCCTTCTCCCACCAAGTCCGAGACTAGGCGAAAATGATGTGGGTGAGCTAGAGTGTCATCGGCATCAAGGGTCTCGATGTGAGCCGTTGGTGGAGAGACAAACTGAGCTGGGGCAGGATCGTCGAAGACAAGCTTCCGTGCGGCGTTGCTGGGGTAGATCCTGACACCGGTAATCCTATCATGGCTGGACTTTGCACTGTCGTGTCTGTCGCGGCAAAAGTTTGGGGTGAGTTCCCCGTTGTGGTTGATGGTGATGCAGTAGCCGTGCCAGTCTGAGCTGGATCGCTAGGATCTACCGTTCCCCGTGCACCAGGAACTCCACGCTGAACGGTGCTAGATCGTCAGTGGTAGTGCTTCTCCCCCAATCCCAGCTTGTATCCTCATCGAACACGACGTCCCGAGAGACGTGCACTCGGTTCGCTACTGGATCATAGAGACGCCACGCCTTCGTCCCTGGCTCATAGCCAAGGAACACCATGGGGATGCTGTGATCATCCAGCTTCTTCAGTCCTGGCTTCGTCACCTTAGCATGCGCAACACACCCGAATACATGTAGGTGCTCGACGCTCGGATTGTGTCCATGCCAGGCCTCAAACGGTGTCACCCCGTACATGCTCCTGGTGAATGAGCGATTGAGCACGTACACTGCCGTCATCACTGCCTCACCCTAGAACCGGTTTGGCATGTTCCTGGCCTTCAGCATGCTTCGCGCCATGCCCACCACCGTCTGGTTCTTGTGCTTGATGACGCTTTTTTGTGCTGGCAAATACTATGCAGTGAGGTGGCTCTGGACACCGTGTTCCATGAAGAACTCTCCGAGCGCACTCGAGGTGAACTATCCGCCGTGATCCGTGCGGAATGTCCGGAGAGAATTGCCACTCTCTAGTTCAGTTGCGGCCTTGAACTGCTTGATGGCAGTTGCCGCACCGTCCTTCGCGGCCAATGCCACTGCCCACATGTAGCGGCTGGCATCATCGACGAGAAAAAGGAAGTATTTTTTCCCGCCCGGTGTTGGCGATGAGATAGGGTCGTAGAGGTCGGCGTGCACCAGCTCGAGTGTGTCCTTGGCGCGGTACGCCATCTTCTGAGGGAACAGGGAGCGTTGCTGCTTGCCAACGAGGCAAACGTCACACAGCTGGTCCACGTGTTCCACCGCCGGGAGCGCCGCTGCTTGCCAACGAGGCAAGCGTCACACAGCTGGTCCACGTGTTCCACCGCCGGGAGCGCCGCTACTTTCCAACAAGGCAAGCGTCACACAACTGGTCCACGTGTTCCACCGCCGGGAGCTCACGCACCATGCCCCCCGTGCCATATGGCGGAGAGCCTCGAAGTGCAAATGCCCTAGTCTGGCATGTTATCGCCAGGCATCATTGTCGTGCTACGCTGCCAAGCACACTGGTGCAGCCATCTCCAACCTGACAACAAATAATCGGCAAGCATTACGTTGTACCTTTGCGAGTTCGCGGCCGCTGCGGTCGTAGAGCGTCATCACGCCGGCATGGATGTTGGTGTCGCAGCCATTCTCGTCCAATTGCCCGAGGCTGATAATGCTAGTCTTGAGCCTTGGGATGAAGTAGACGTCGGAGAGAGCCCACTGCCCGCCGGCATGAATGGCGAAGACCACGGTGCCACGGCCATGGATGGCCACGGTCGATCCATCACCGAACTTGACGCTTCCAGTGAT
This sequence comes from Avena sativa, assembly GCA_916181665.1. NCBI lineage: Eukaryota > Viridiplantae > Streptophyta > Magnoliopsida > Poales > Poaceae > Avena > Avena sativa. The sequence continues at coordinate 88,759,669 of OV702285.1, read as the reverse complement.
GCACTCATCCACGGTCGATTCTCGGGCCCAGTGCCCTTTCTTGTTGCAGTACCGCACACATCGTCGCGGGCAGCGTCGCTGGTGCCATCGTCTTTGCGGCATGAGTCCTTGCCGCGATCGCGGCCCTTATCATGTCGTTGATCGCCATTTCCATTATGGACGCCGCCACCGTGGCTCTTGTTCCGTGACCACCACTCCTCCTGAGTGAGGAGCAGCTCACTGACGTTGGCGGCCAGGTCATGGTTAAGGTCGTACCGTTCTTCCGCGGCCTTCAGGCGCCCGATCAGTTCCTCGATCGTGAGGGTGTCCAGATCAACCAATGTCTCAATGGACATGGCGATCTGGTCATAGCGTTGTGACACCACTGAGAGCATCTTGCGCACGGACTCTCCCTCAAGTATGGTTTTGCTGAGGAGGGCCAGCTGGTTGATCATGCTGGTGATGCAGATGGAAAAGTCGTCGATAGTCTCGTCGTCCTTGAACTGGATCACAGCGAACACTTTGGCCAGCGTCCCAGCTCTGGCAACGCCGAGCCTCATTGACTTCAACACGTCCCACGCGCCCTTGGCGGAGCCCTTTGTGGCAAGCGTCTTTAGAGGCACGCCCTAGAGGATTGCTTTGAGTGCAAGACGGTCGTCGGAGTGCACTGTGTGTTGGAGATATTCCCTAGAGGCAATGATAAATGTAGTTATTATTATATCTTTGTGTTTATGATAAATGTTTACATTCATGCTATAACAGTATTAACCAGAAACATTAATACTTGTGTGTTTTGTAAACTTAATTAGAGTCCCTAGTAAAGCCTCTTTATAATACTAGCTTGTTGATTAATAGATGTTCATGGTTTCTTGATCATGAACATTTGACATGTTGTTAATAACAAGGTCATATCATTAGGAGAATGATATGATGGACATACTCCTATAGATAAGCGTAGCATAAAGATCAAGTCATTTTAATAGTTCAATTGCTATAAGCTTTCGGATACATAGTAACCTAATTCCTTCGACCATGAGATCATTCTTATCACCATCACCGGAAGGATGCTTTGATGACATCAAACACCACACCGTAACTGGGTGGTTATAAAGGTGGCATTGAGTGTTCGGAAAGTATGGGTTGAGACACATGGATCAAGAGTGGGATTTGTCCATCCATATGACGGATAGATATACTCTGGGCCCTCTCGGTGGAATGTCATCCAATTAGCTTGCAAGCATGTGACTGGCTCACAAGGGATCACATACCACAGGAACGAGAAAAGAGTACTTATCAGTAACGAGGTTGAACTAGGTATGCAGAGATACCGACGATCAAAACCTCGGATAAGTAAACTATCATGAGACAAAGGGAAATTGGTATCGTATGTAAGTGGTTCATTCGATCCCAAAGTAATCGTAGAAATATGTGGGAGCCATATGAATTTCCAGATTCCTCTATTGGTTATTGTTCGGAGAAGTGTCTCGATCATGTCCGCATAATTCACGAACCGTAGGGAGACACACTTAAGGATTCGATGTTGTTGAGTAGTTATGGAACGATGAGTAAGAGACTGAATGTTGTTCGGAGTCTCGGATAGGATCCGAGATATCTCGAGGAGATCGGGAATGGTCCGGAGAATAAGATTCATATAAGGAAAGTCCTGTTTCGGAGTTGGGGAATGATTCCGGTGTTTTCATCGGGAATGTTCTAGAAGGTTCTGGAAGGTCCGGCACTCCGGAGGGGAAGGGTACATGAATGTGTCATGACAATGTGGAATGGTTGCATCATGTACTAGGTATCATGGCTGGGCAAAATAAAGGGAGAAATCAAATCCTAGTTTGAAAAGTCAAACGCCAATTTGAAAAGTCAAACGGCAAGTTTGCTTGGTGAAGGGAGAGTAGGAAACCTACTTGGGGAGGAAGTCCTCCTCCCTCCACCGGCCGGCCAAGGAGGCCGAGTTGGGGGAGGACTTCCTCCTCCCAACCGGCGCCCTCCCACCTATAAAATAAGGGGCAGGGGTGCCCCTCTTCCCTACACCCAAACCCTAACCCTAGCCGCCGACCTCCTGCAAGTCGCCGCCGCCCCTAGGGTTTTCTCCTAGCCGCCGACTTGGGGCTTCCCCAAGCCCTAGCCGCCGTCCAAGCTCCGCCCCTTGGTGCCCTCTAAACCCTAGATCGCCAAGGCCTCTCTCATAGTCCACCATACTCGCTCCGGCTGAAGGCGAAGCCCTACGAGATCTCCCCTCTACTTTCGGTACCACGCCGTCGTGCTGCCGGAATCGCGAGGAGAGTGCTACAACCTCCGCTGCCTGCTGGAACAAGGGAGAGGAAGGTCTTCATCGAGTACCGAACGTGTGATCGACTGCGGAAGCGCTGCCGGAGTGCAGCGCCGGAAGGATTGTCTACGCGATCTTGAGATCGGCAAGAGTACGACTACATCACCTACGAGAATCTGCTCTCGTTAACCACTTTGGAATCTTCAAGGGTGAGTTCCTCTATCGACTCGTTGCTACAATCTAGTAGATAGATCTTGGATTGTTTGTTTGCATGTGGTAGAAATTTTTTGTTTTCCATGCTACAAACCCCTACGGTGGTATCAGAGCCTTGTCTATATGTAGATATGTTGCACGAGTAGAACACAATGGTCATTGTGGGTGGTGGTGCTTTTATTATCAATTGCTTCTTGTATACTTTGCATCTTGCGGTATGATGGGATGAAGCAGCCCGGGCTAACCTTACATGACATCGTTCATGAGACTTGCTCCACGCTCAACATGCAACTTGTATTGCATAAGTGGCTTTGCGGGTGTCTGTCTCTTCCATTATAGTATAGATCCAATTTACAACGGGCACTTGATAGTTCAAACATCAATGTTATGGTTCTTGTTCGTAAGTTAGATCGACACTTATTGAAAGCCCCAAACCACGTAAAATATGCAAAGAAAATTAGAGGCGTCTAACTTTGTTTTGCAGGGGTGTGCTGTGATGTGATATGGCCATGATTGTGATTATATTTGATGTATGCAATGTTCCTTATTGTAAGTTGGCAACCGGCAGGAGCCATATGGTTGTCTTTAAATTCTGTTAAGACCTGCGTGTCTATTCAAAGTAGTTGTAATAGTTGGAGCTGGTGGACGACAACCATGAAACAGCGCCATTGACCTTGACGCTATGCCGGTGATGATGGAGATCATGTTCGTGCTTGAAGATGGAGATCGGAAGCACAAGAAGAAAGGCCATATCATATCACATATTATGAATTGCATGTGATGTTAATCCTTTATGCATCTTGTATTGCTTAGTTAACGACGGTAGCATTATAAGATGATCCCTCATGCACATAAATTTCAAGTTTTAAAGTGTTCGTCCTTAGTAAGCACCGTTGCTAAAGCTTGTTGTTTCGAAGCACCATGTGATGATCGGGTGTGTTAGATTCTGCAAGTGTATACAACATGAGCAAGCCAGATTTGCTCATGCGGAAGCTAAGGTTTGATCTTGATGAGCCTAGCATGTACATACATGGTCTCGGAACACAGATCACCGAAAGGTAAAACATGAGTCATATAGTAGATATGATGAACATGTCGATTGTTCGCCATTGAAGCTACATCAACTCTCGTGATGATCCGTTTTGATGTGGTGGATTTGGTTCGTGTGATCACTAAAACAATGTGAGGGATATTTTTTTGAGTGGGAGTTCACCTAGATTAATTTAACTATTAATTAGAACTCAATTTGTCATAAACTTAGTCTAAACTATTGCAAATATGTTGTAGATCAATGGCGGCCCCTACCATCAATTTTAATGCATTCCTAGAGAAAGAAAAGTTGAAAAACAATGGAAGCAACTTCGCGGATTGGTTCCGCAATTTGAGGATTATCCTCAATGCTGGTAATTTGACCTATGTGCTGGATGCACCGCTGGGTGACCCGCCTGCAGCTGATGCTACCGATGAAGTAAAGAATGTTTACCTCACTCGGAAGAATCAGTACTCCACAGTTTAGTGTGCTATCTTGTATGGTTTGGAATCGGAGCTTCAGAAAAGGTTTGAGAACCATGACCCACATGATATTGTCCGTGAACTCAAAATGATATTTGAGGCTCATGCGGCAGTTAAGAGTTATGAGGCTTCTGAAAAGTTATTTAACTGCAAGATGGAAGAGGGCAGCTCCGTCAGTGAGCACGTGCTTAAGATGTCTGGGCACGCAAACAAACTCCAAAGCTTGGGTATAGTGATTCCTAATGCTTTGGGGATTTACCGTGTCCTCCAATCACTACCACCAAGTTACAAGAACTTTGTGATGAACTACAATATGCAAAACATGAACAAGACGTTGCCAGAACTCTTCTCCATGTTGAAATCTGCAGAAGTAGAGATCAAGAAAGAGCATCAAGTGTTGTTGGTCAATAAGACCACCAAATTCAAGAAAGGCAAGTCTAAGCAAAAGGGAAACTTCAAGAAGGGTGGTAAGAAAGTTGCCGCACCAGCGAAGAAAACCAAGGCTGGACCTAAGCCTGATACTGAGTGCTTTTACTTCAAGGGAGAGGGTCACTGGAAGCGGAATTGCCCAAAGTACTTAGCGGATTTGAAGAACGGCAACATCAAGAAGAAAGGTATATCCGATATACATGTTATTGATGTGTACCTCACTAGTACTCGTAGTAGTGCCTGGGTATTTGATACTAGTTCGGTTGCTCATATTTGTAACTCGAAACAGGTGCTGCAGAATAAACGGAAGCTAGCTAAGAACGAGGTGACGATGCGCGTTGGAAATGGATCAAAGGTTGATGTGATCGCGGTCGGCACGCTACCTCTTCATCTACCATCGGGATTAGTTTTATACTTAAATAATTGTTATTTGGTGCCTGCGTTGAGCATGAACATTATATCTGGATCATGTTTGTTGTGAGACGGTTACTTGTTTAAGTCCGAGAATAATGGTTGTTTGATTTATATGAGTAATATGTTTTATGCACATGCACCTTTGGTCTATTCTTATTGAATCTCGATAGTGGAAATACACATATTAATAACATTGAAGCTTAACGTTTGAAATTGAGCGATAAATCGACCTATATGTGGCACTGTCGTCTTGGTCATATTGGAGTGAAGCGTATGAAGAAACTCCATTCCGATGGACTTCTTGAATCACTTGAAAGATGCGAAGCATGTCTAATGGGTAAAATGACTAAGACTCCATTTTCTGGTATGATGAAGCAAGCTATGGACTTATTGGAAATCATACATACCGATGTCTCTGGTCCAATGAGTGTAGCATCGCGCGGTGGTTATCGTTATGTTCTTACCTTCACGGATGACTTGAGTTCATGAAACATAAGTCCGAAATTTTCGAGAAGTTTAAGGAATTTCAAAGTGAGGTAGAGAATCAACGTAACAAGAAGATTAAATTTCTACATTCTGATCGTGGAGGTGAATATCTAAGTTATGAGTTTGGCGAGCATTTAAAGAAATGCGGAATACTTTCACAATTGACACAGCCGGGAACACCACAGCGTAATGGCGTGTCCGAACGTCGTAATCGAACTCTCTTAGATATGGTTCGTTCTATGATGTCACTTATAGATTTACCGCTATCATTTTGGGGTTATGCATTAGAAACAGCTACATTCACTTTAAATAGGGCACCATCTAAATCCGTTGAACGACACCGTATGAATTATGGTTTGGGAAGAAACCTAGATTGTCGTTCCTTAAAGTTTGGGGTTGTGAAGCCTATGTAAAGAAGTTACAGCCGGACAAGCTTGAACCCAAAGCGGAAAAATCCATCTTCATAGGATACCCGAAGGAAACTATTGGGTATACCTTCTATCATAGATCCGAGGGCAAAATCTTCATTGCCAAGAATGGCTCCTTTCTAGAGAAAGAATTTCTCTCGAAAGAAGTGACTAGAAGGAAAGTAGAACTCGACGAGGTTGTTGAACCTTCTCTCGAACTTGCGAGTAGCGCAGCACCGGAAGAAGTTCCTGTGGTGCCTACACCAATAAGAGAGGAAGCTAATGATGATGATCATGAAACTTCGGTTGAAGTTGCTACAGAACCTCGTAGGTCAACGAGAGATCGTACCACTCCTGATTGGTATGATCCCGTTATGAGTGTCATGTTGGTGGACAACACCGATGACCCTGCGACGCATGAGGAAGCAATCATGAGCCTAGATTCCAATAAATGGCAAGATGCCACGAAATCCGAAATTGGATCCATGTACGAAAACCAAGTATGGACTTTGGTGGACTTACCGGATGGCCGGAAGGCTGTCGAGAACAAATGGATTTTCAAGAAGAAAACAGATGCTGATGGTAATGTAACTGTCTATAAAGCTCGACTTGTCGCAAAAGGGTTTCGACAAATTCAAGGAGTTGACTACGATGAGACTTTCTCACCAGTAGCAAAGCTAAAGTCTGTGAGGATTGTGTTAGCAATCGCTACATATTACGACTATGAGATATGGCAGATGGATGTCAAAACGGTGTTCCTCAATGGAGACATTGATGAAGAGTTGTATATGATGCAACCCAAATGTTTTGTCGATCCTAAAGATTCTAACAAGGTATGCAAACTTCAACGGTCCATATATGGGTTGAAGCAAGCATCCCGAAGTTGGAATCAACGTTTTGATAAGGTAATCAAAAGTTCTTTTTTGGTTTTATACAAACTTATGGAGAAGCTTGTATTTACAAGAAAGTGAGTGGGAGCTCTATAGCATTCTTAATACTATATGTATATGACATATTGTTGAATGGGAATGATGTATACCTTCTTAATAGTGTCAAGGAATATTTGAATAATAGTTTTTCAATGAAAGATCTTAGCGAAGCAGCTTACATATTAGGCATAAATATTTATAGAGATAGATCGAGACGCCTAATATCATTGTCACAAAGTACATATTTGGACAAAGTTCTAAAGAGGTTTGGAATGGAAGATAGCAAGAAAGGGTTCTTTCCCATGTTGCCCAATACGACGTTGAGTAAAACTCAAAGTCCAGCAACGACAAAAGATAGAGAAAGGATGATTAAGACTCCCTATGCCTCAGCCATAGGATCTCTAATGTATGCCATGCTATGTACTAGACCCGACATTGCATATGTTGTTAGTTTAACTAGCAGATATCAAAGTGATCCAGGAGTGGATCATTGGACAGCGGTCAAAAACATCCTTAAGTACTTGAGAAGAACTAAGGATATGGTTCTTTCTTATGGAGGTGATGAACAGCTCGTTGTTAATGGTTACACCGATGCTAGTTGGAACACCGATCCGGATGATTCTAAATCTCAATCTAGATACGTATTTACTTTGAATGGTGCAGCAGTTAGCTAGAGGAGTGCAAAGCAAAGAGTTGTGGCGAGATCTTCAACTGAATCGGAATACATAGCTGCTTCAGAATCTTCACAAGAAGCGATATGGATGAAGGAGTTCATTACATAGCTCGGTCTGGTTCCAAGTGCGCTGGACCCAATGTTTATCTACTGTGATAACATGGGCGCCATAGCTAATGCGCAAGAACCAAGGTCACACAAGAAGCTGAAGCACATCAAGCTACGTTTTCACGCTATTCGAGAACATGTCCAAAATGGTGACATAAAGATTTGCAAAGTACACACAGATCTGAATGTGGCGGATCCGTTGACTAAACCTCTTCCGAGGGCAAAACATGACCAACACCAAACTGCCATGGGTGTTCGGTATATTACCATGTAATCTAGATTAGTTGACTCTAGTGCAAGTGGGAGACTGTTGGAGATATGCCCTAGAGGCAATGATAAATGTAGTTATTATTATATCTTTGTGTTTATGATAAATGTTTACATTCATGCTATAACAGTATTAACCAGAAACATTAATACTTGTGTGATTTGTAAACTGAATTAGAGTCCCTAGTAAAGCCTCTTTATAATACTAGCTTGTTGATTAATAGATGATCATGGTTTCTTGATCATGAACATTTGAGATGTTGTTAATAACAAGGTCATATCATTAGGAGAATGATATGATGGACATACTCCTATAGATAAGCGTAGCATAAAGATCAAGTCATTTTAATAGTTCAATTGCTATAAGCTTTCTGATACATAGTAACCTAATTCCTTCGACCATGAGATCATGCTTATCACCATCACCGGAAGGATGCTTTGATGACATCAAACACCACACCATAACTGGGTGGCTATAAAGGTGGCATTGAGTGTTCGGAAATTATGGGTTGAGACACATGGATCAAGAGTGGGATTTGTCCATCCATATGACGGATAGATATACTCTAGGCCCTCTCGGTGGAATGTCATCCAATTAGCTTGCAAGCATGTGACTGGCTCACAAGGGATCACATACCATAGGAACGAGAAAAGAGTACTTATCGGTAACGAGGTTGAACTAGGTATGCAGAGATACCGACGATCAAAACCTCGGATAAGTAAACTATCGTGAGACAAAGGGAAATTGGTATCGTATGTAAGTGGTTCATTCGATCGCAAAGTAATCATAGAAATATGTGGGAGCCATATGAATTTCCAGATTCCTCTATTGGTTATTGTTCGGAGAAGTGTCTCGATCATGTCCGCATAATTCACGAACCGTAGGGAGACACACTTAAGGATTCGATGTTGTTGAGTAGTTATGGAATGATGAGTAAGAGACTGAATGTTGTTCGGAGTCTCGGATAGGATCCGGGATATCACAAGGAGATCCGGAATGGTCCGGAGAATAAGATTCATATAAGGAAAGTCCTGTTTCGGAGTTGGGGAATGATTCCGGTGTTTTCATCGGGAATGTTCTAGAAGGTTCCGGAAGGTCCGGCACTCCGGAGGGGAAGGGTACATGAATGTGTCATGACAATGTGGAATGGTTGCATCATGTACTAGGTATCATGGCTGGGCAAAATAAAGGGAGAAATCAAATCCTAGTTTGAAAAGTCAAACACCAATTTGAAAAGTCAAACGGCAAGTTTGCTTGGTGAAGGGAGAGTAGGAAACCTACTTGGGGAGGAAGTCCTCCTCCCTCCACCGGCCGGCCAAGGAGGCCGAGTTGGGGGAGGACTTCCTCCTCCCAACCGGCGCCCTCCCACCTATAAAAGAAGGGGCAGGGGTGCCCCTCTTCCCTACACCCAACACCACCCAAACCCTAACCCTAGCCGCCGGCCTCCTGCAAGTCGCCGCCGCCCCTAGGGTTTTATCCTAGCCGCCGACTTGGGGCTCCCCCAAGCCCTAGCCGCCGGCCAAGCTCCGCCCCTTGGTGCCCTATAAACCCTAGATCGCCAAGGCCTCTCTCATAGTCCACCATACTCACTCCGGCTTAAGGCGAAGCCCTGCGAGATCTCCCCTCTACTTCCGGTACCACGCCGTCGTGCTGCCGGAATCGCGAGGAGAGTGCTACAACCTCTGCTGCCTGCTGGAACAAGGGAGAGGAAGGTCTTCATCGAGTACCGAACGTGTGACCGACTGCGAAAGCGCTGCCGGAACGCAGCGCCGGAAGGATCGTCTACGCGATCTTGAGATCGGCAAGAGTACGACTACATCACCCACGAGAATCTGCTCTCGTTAACCACTTTGGAATCTTCGAGGGTGAGTTCCTCTATCGACTCGTTGCTACAATCTAGTAGATAGATCTTGGCTTGTTTGTTTGCATGCAGTAGAAATTTTTTGTTTTCCATGCTACGAACCCCTACACTTTGGTGTCGTGCTCGATCGCGTCCCAGAGGAAGCGGCCCTCGAGCATGACCTGTTGTTCATCACGCGTGGCAGCCCTGCTCGTGGACAAGTTCTGGCTGTTCATCACGCGTTCCCAGGCTGGCAACGACGACCACCGGCTCAACCCTCCCAGGGAGGAGATCGCATCACTGAGATGCCACCGCGTGCTCGTGGCCGTGCCGAGAAGGACACTCTCGTACACCGTGGGCGCGCGATCATGGCGCCCATGCGAGACAACCTGTGGATCGCCGGGAACGTGACGCTGGTGGAGTCAGAGGACGAGGACCATGGATTCCACATCTACAGCCCGCTGCGCCCGACCAGCAAGAGACTCATGAAGGTCGTGGTGGAGTTCATCAACCAGCCCGACGAGATGATCTCGACACCTGACCCAACCGCCGCCATGTTCTTGGACCTGCAGCATAAGCGCTACATGTTGCATCAGTTTGAGGGTAAGACGAAGGCATACCATTGGGGACTCGGCATGCCTACGGAGCTCCATGGCCTCAAATCCATTGAAATCTACCATCTGCCATGGGAAAACGACTAAGACCATTCGTTATCCCATTATCGCAACTCGCAAGAGCAACTTATATGGACACGCTCTCTCCACCCCCCAGGGCGACGGCGCACCCTCCCCTTACCCTCCTGCCCCGTCGCCGCCGGCAGGAGCCGTCGGGTGAAGACCGGGGGAGCTGGAGGCGGCTCTCCTCTCCCTGCGCCATGGGAGCCCATCGGGGCGAGCTTATCAGCGGCGGCGGTGCTCCTCGGGAACTGGTGGTCCGGCGCTGCTCCGGGTGGCGGCTGGCGGCGGGGCGATGCGGCGATGTGCGAGCTCGGCCTCTGGCACCGGTCTTCACCCGGCCTAGATCTAGGCCCCTCGGGCCCGATCTGGGCTACGACAGGCCGACGCGTTTGCAACAGCGTTTCTTTCCTGGTGACGGCGGCGGTGACTCGGCTCTGGTAGGGGATGGCAGCACCATGGCTAGCCCATTGCAGCAAGGCGGCGGGGGCTTTACGGGCCCTCGAGGGGCCCGGCCGAGCCCGCGCAGGCCTAGTGTGACCCTGCTGCTTTGTCCGGACCACCCTTGGTGGGTGCTGGAGGTGGGTTCCTCCTGCCGGTTGTCGTGCTGTAGTCCCCGGCTCGATCTTGGTCTATTGCATCTGTCCCGTGGACTGCTTGCTCGTGTCTTCGATGAGACGGTGGCGATGGTGACGACGCTATCGTGGTGGCGCATGCTAGTGGGTGGCGAGATTGGTGGTGGTGCTCCGAAGCGTCCGGAGTTTTATTGTGGGTGGGGTTAGGGAGAAATCCTTGTTAGCCCGTCCGACTTCGCCATGGTGCGGCCTTCGAGTGGCGCCTTTCCTCCTTGGAGGGCGTCACGGATAGGCCTACTCCACTCTACTCTGAGTGCCGGGGGGAAGCTTTAGGTCCGGTGCACTAGGCCGTACAGCAGCACCGTCGCCACGGCGCTTCCCTTCCTGAAGGTGTTGTTTTGGCACAGGGTTGGGGTGCCAGATGCGGGGCGGGACATATTCGGAGGGCGCAGCGGTGGCTGGTCACCCTCGTCTCGTCGATTCGTCGTCTTTTTCATTTCTTTTTGTTTTGGGCATGTGTGGTTGTTGCCCCAGCATTTTCAGTTGTTCGATCTCTTGTATCCTTTGGGCGTTGTGCTGTCTGACCCAACAGCAGTTTCACTGGTGTGTTTTATTTATAAAACTGAATGAAAGACTGTTTCGAGAAAAACGACTAAGACGAACTACGGGTCGATTTTCAGTGGATGGAGAATTGACAGGGGCAACATGTACCCCTTGTCAGCAACAACACTTCCGGGGAGTTTTGCAATGAAAAATTTCTTCTGAAGGATTACATTCCGGTGATGATCAATAATTAACTATGCATTCTTTCTAATGTTGTCTGTACTCTGTTGCTGTACACTTATCCCTTTTATTGTAAGTTAATACTAGTAACAGGAAAATGGAGATGAGTGTTGTATACAAATTAATACAGAGTAATATATCCATTTATACTACCTAGTATCAAAATAAGTGATTTGAATTTGTCCAGATTCGCATGTATTTAACGTGTTTTAGTGTTTAGATACATGTGAATCTAATAAAACCAAATCCGAAGAAAGTACTGCCGCTACTACTACTTGTATACATGTACATGTGTATTTATCTCCTCATCATTATAAAACCCTATATTTCTAGAAAAATAATCGAACTAGAAGGATTATTTTCCATTATTTAAAACAATACTAGTTCTTCACACAAGAACATGATCCTTTTCATCCTCCCCGAATAAGACTTTCATTCCGCTTTATAAATAGAGCTAAATGGTGAACCGATACAAAGTGATGAGAGAAACCTCTTATAAAGCATAAAGGCATCGAAACGAGACTGAAAGATACCGAAGCTCCATGAGGATGTCCCAAAGAGAGTAACGACGTGACACGTCGTGGAGACCTACAGTCAAGGGTTTTCAGCCGGAGTGCTAATGCAACAAAGGTATCCACAACAGCGCCCCCGAGAGGGTTACGATACCTGTGTACATCGCCGTCATTGGCACGAAGTACTAAGATTTCACCCTAAAAACCTTCTCATCATGCCCGTTATATCGGCTCGTTGTTACCCCCTAAGTCAGGCCACGACAACACGATATGGGAGCTACACATGCCGACGCGCCACCAACCCGAGGAACCCCCGTCACTCGCTCCTCGTCATCCACGGCCAAAGATAAGGGCCATCACCACCGCCACATCGCTCACCATATAGACGCCCGCGCAATCCACCGTCCGGGGACACCACCTCAGCATCCACAACCTCGAGCCTAGAGCGATAGTAGCGCATCGCAAGGCCAACATTGCATAGTTAGGCCAGCGACTTCCAGAACCGCGATAGCAAGTAGGAGGATATCCACTGTTCTCCACCGCCAAAGGCAGCCGCCGACCGAACGTAGCTAGTAGGGCTGGTCAGGCCCAGATATAGCCTAGGCCAGGCTCACATTAGGTCCAAATCAACCCGACTATCCCGCCACACGTTGTAGCGCCATGGACATTGTAGCCACACACATGGCCAGAGAGAGAGCATGAACAGTCGCTTAGCCGTTCCCGAAGCCCAAATCCCAATGCAGCCCTCCAAGGCCTAGATCTAGCCATTTCTCCCATCGCCATCACCTTTCCTGATTGTCATGTGTGTCTCCGTCACAAGTCCTTCAGCTGCCACTTTTGCCAGGCCGCCATTGCCACGAGGCAACACCTTCTTGTAGGGTTCGCAGCATAGAAAACAAAAAAATTCCTACGATGGGAACAACTATGTATCAAGATCTATCTACTGGATACAAACAACGGGCGGATATACATCCGTAGAGAACATACCCTTGAAGACCGACAAGGCTTAACGAGGTTGAACTCGTGGTTGATGTAGACGAACTCTTGTCGATCTCAAGATCGAGAGGAACTCCTAGCGCCGCAAATCAGCGGCGCATCCGTGCTCGCACACACGTCTGAGGCACCGAGCAACCTTCGCCTTCTCGCTCCAGCGATGCAGCGGAAGCACAACTCTTTCTTGCCAAAAAGCCACCGGGAACATGTATCTCGCTAGTCCGAGACCATGGGGGATAAAAACTAGAGGGGGGGAGATCCTTCACGAGGTGGTGTGAGTGAGAAGTGAGGAGGGGGCTCCTTTTATAGGATGAGGGGGCCACCCAAGGGGGTGGCCACTGGCCATGGGGGCTGCCCCCTCCCCTCCTTCATTCATGTGGGTGGAATATCCACTCACAAAATGCCCCTTCAATTCTCCACTCAAAAAATCCCACTCAAATTCCCATTAAATATCCACTAAATTTAATGCAAACTCTCTTTAAATAAAACTCCTTTTATTTATTCAGAATTTTGTCAATTACTTTAATGACAAACATTCACATAAACCCCTTGCTAGTATTTTATTTCACATGCAGAAACACTTTCTGCAATTTCACCCGAAACCAGTTTCGGTATCTAATGAAACAAATTCCTACGCATTGTTATTCTTTTCAGCATGAAACTATTTGCTCCAAATGGTGTCGGTATCTCTTAATTGTGTAACCCTACGGTTCACGAATAATGCGGACATGATCGAGACCCTTCTCAGATCAATAATCAGAAGCGGGACCTGGAGATCCATACTGACTCCCACACATTCAGCTGTGACTTTCTTGTGATCGTAAGAACCTTTTACGCTAGTATTTTAATCCCTTTGTATCGCGATATATTATATGTCCGAGATTCGATCATCGGTATCTCCATACCTAGTTTGATCTCGTTACTGACATGTACTCTTTTCTCGTTCGCGGGATATAACATTCTAGTGATCAAATCACTTGCTTGCAAGCTAATCAATGTGATATCACCGAGAGGGCCGAGAGCATATCTATCCGTCATCAGGATGAACAAATTCCACTCTCGATCCATGGGGGCCTCAACATAACACTTTTGTAGTACTGAACTCATCTTTATAATCACCCTGTTACGGTGTGACATTTGATTTTATCAAGATACTCTTCCAGTGTTAGTGCTGACATGATCTCATGGTCTAAGGATTAGGATTACTTCGTATGATGTTATAGCAATGTAAACTCAATGACTTTGATCGTAATGCTATACTTCAGATGAATGTTCATCACACCATTCCAATAATGTTGTGACCTCGTTATTAACAACATTCAATATCCATGATTAGGAAACCTTGATCATCTTGTTAATCAACGAGTTAGTTTATAATAGAGGCATAACTAGGAACTTTCTGTTTGTTTATTACACACACATGTATTAATGTTTCCATATTAATACAATTATAGCATGCAAAATAAACATCTATCATAAACTTAAAATATACATAATAACCACTTTATTATTGGCTCTCAGGGCATATTCCCTTCACTTCTTAGAACTAAGCTCATGCCACCGCCATCCTCTAGCACGTGTGGAATTGGAAGGTCGCCGCCGTCGACACCACACAGGCTTTGGTCGACGGCCCTCGGTAGCGGCGATAGAGGTGGGGGAGATGGGAGAGAGGTGCGGAGGTGGGGTTTGGCATCGCCTGCTCAATCACCCATGGGGATGACGCGAGCCAGACCGAACCGTTTCTTTTTCAAAATGATCCTTTTTATAGACGGTGTAATACTTTAAAATTTAATTTCACCCAGAACATTTTTACCGACCGGGTTAATCAAAAAGTTGCATGAAAATAATATTTGACGTTACTAATTGAAATCAATGTGGCTTCTCTCTTCAAAAAAATGGGGAACCTTTTTCTTAGTGAGGGGAGCTTTTCGTTTTAGTAGAAAACAAATTGCTAGCTTTCCGTTTCACTTGCAGCGAGTGAAAAAGCGCACGGCCCATAGACCCAAACAGCCTTGGCGGGCCTGAACTGCACACATCCACAGCTGCACCCACTTGAGAAAATGACAAAAAACCACCACATTTAAGGACGAGGGGACACGAAACCACCACGTTACGTTTTTTTGACACATAAATACCATTTTAGAGGACGGGCTGTGACGCGGGGCACTGATTCCTCGTGGTTAGCCCTTTAACCAAGTTTCTGGCAAGTGGGGCCCACTGTCAGTGCACACGTGGCGGGGTGGCGGACGAACCGACCAGACGGCCGTTAACGACCGCGTTAGGGCACGGTTTTAACCGTTGCGCCGCCGCATCTGAGCTTATTCCCCTCGCTCTGTTCTTGTTCTACTCGCGCCCGCCATTGTCGCGTTGTTGCCTCCCCAATGCCGGTGAAGAAGCAGGGCGCACCGTCCTTTCCGCCATGGTGTCGTGGTCCGATGGAGACGAATTGCCTCTTGATGTGAGCTATGACGGTGAGAGTGTAAGTTCTTTCCACTGGATTTGGGGATTTTCGGGCTCATATTGTTGATTTCTAGGGTTTGTGATGAAATTGTTATTTAGGTCAAGCCTAGTCTAATTTGCTATTCCATTTGCACTTGTTAGAGCATGAATGTCATATATGATTCGGATTGGTGCGGTTTAGCCGACGATGGGGCTGAGCCCATTCTCTGTAAATGTGGATTTGTGGTGGCTAAATTTGTTGGATTTGAGGGCTACAACACTGGTAGAAGGTTTCTAAGCTGTGAAGGGAAGGTGTGTGATCAAATGTTTGTGCCATTTTCTCTCATATTCATAGTTAGTTCTTCTTTTCACTGAAATGTCACTGAATTTTAGGAGGAATTGAAGTGTGACTTTCTGCAATGGGTTGATCTAGTTCCTACTGATGCTATGATGAAAGCAGTAGGCAAGCTATGGGATATGTATGGAGAAGTTAAGCAAGCCAAGACCATTGAATCCCTGAATTTCATGGAGCAGAAGTTTGATTATCAAGATAAAATAAACAAGCTCCACACTGATCTGAGGAATTCACAAGATGAGCTAGCTAAACAAGTGGAAGAAAAGCAGGTGACTTTAGCCCACAAGGCTATAGCTGAACAAGGATTGATGGATTCTAGGGCTGCATTAGAAGGGAAAAGGATCACTGATGAAACAACCTGTAAGATGCACAAATGCTTGCTGAAAAAAGCAGAGAATGATAGGGACAAGTACAAAGAAGATAAGAGGAAGTTGGAGTCCATCATTTCTGACTTGTTGAAGCAGAAAGAAGCTTACAAGAGCAGGTTCAAGAAGATAAAAGATCTTTGTGATGTGTAATTTTATCTTCATTAAGTAATGTTCAATTAGGATGTGTTGTTGAACTGTGATGGGTGCTCTCAGAGCTGAAATCTTAAGTTTTTGTGAGTTGTAATAAGTACAATTATTGTCTGACTGATGCTTTGTTTGTTGAACTATGAGATGAGCTTTGGTTTAAATTTTTAAGTATCTGTGAGCTGCCAGAATTTATATGTGAATAACTATTGTCTGAATGATGTGTTTTGGTCTGAAATATATGTGTTTTGGCCTAGATCAGCTGCCAGAATTATGGTGAAATTACACACATCATGTAAGAAAATAAATGACAACAAAAGCATTTGAATGAACTGGTGGAACAATAGTGACATAGGTAGCTAAATAATGGTTCAACATGACTGACATACTGGTTCAACAAGACTGACATAGGTAGGTACATACTGGTTCACCAATTTGCCACAGCAAAATAACAGGTTTACATCAGAAACTTTGCTCCAAGCAAATAACAGAAACTAAAGGACCACTACTTTGCTTCAACCATCTAAAGGACCACTACTTGAGTCCCTACCAGCAGATGCATTTGCCCCAGCTGTGAAGTAGGACATGAATCCTCTCCCTTGCCTTGGAGCTGAACCAGTAGGAGGTTGTGCATCAGTAGTTGATCTTGGAGGAACAAAAGAGGATCTTGGTGGCCTGGGAGTTTGTTCTGGCATAGAAGATGAGGATGGTGCCCTGGAAGTTGAGCCTTCTCCATCAACTCTAGGACCTGCCCCAGCAGGAATGGTCCTGTTTGACTGCAAATAACAGAGTTATTAACTAAAATATAAATACAATGCAGAAATCCTTTGTGCAATAATTTAGTTACCTTGTGCTGGCTTTTCCTAAGTGCAAGATCAGGTCTGAGTGGTTGTACACAGCTTGTGTACTTGTGTCCTTGTAATTTGCAGTTGCTACATGTGATAGTGGCCATCCTAGATAAATGTTGTTATTGACATCTCTGCCTGTAGCTGCAAGGATTTGAGCTCAAGTGGTCAGCTTTATGAAACAACCATCCAATCCTATGAAGGGCCTACATCCCTCAAGAAATCCAGCCTAGCTGCATCGACACAAAAGAAAAGCCCATGGAATCTTGGCTTGTCACTAATGAAAACCTGCTGCCCTCTTTTGATAGCTTCCTTCTCTTCCTCTGTTGGGCCAGTCTCAGTGGTGACAATGCATCTAGATCCTGGATTTTTGTCAATAACAGTCTGCAAATAATCCCTTATTCTATTGCTTATTGTGATCTCCCATAACAATCTCTCTTGCCTTTGTCTTTGACCTGTATGCCATCCTTTTTGGCACATCTACACCAAAGTCCTTTCTAGCTTTGTCAACTAAAGATCTAATACATGTGTTTGGGTCTGATCTGAATTTGTCAACATAAGCACTGCTCAGCCACTTACTGTTAACTCTGGTGCTTGATAGTTCAGTAGGACAGCAGTGCTCCAAGTGCATCTTCTTTATGCAGAAGGTAGTTTCATGCTTTATCTTTGAAGCAGAAATGAAGAACTGGCAATTGTACTTCTCCTTTTTCTCTGGCCTGCACCACACAATGATCCTATCTGGGCAAATTCTGTGGTAATGGAAATTCCTAACCTGCACAATATGTAGTCTACACAGTGCCTGCCTGAACTGATACACATCCTTGAAACAAAGCTTTAACCTGAATTATTGCTCTGGATTTTCCCTTGTCTCATCATACCACACCCTCTCTGTCTGCTTCTTTGCTCTGCTCTTCCTCCCATTTGGCAACACAAATGGCAAAGGCTCAAACCCATCATCATCCTCTTCTCCAAGGAAACCAAACTCCTCTTCATCACCAGAAGGAGCCCAATCTGTCATAACTGCCACTTCTGCATGAGAGTGTGATCTGGTTGTTGGGCCCTGCCTCTTAACTGTCTGCTTCACTGGCTCCTCTGGAATATAAGAGTCAAAAATATCTTCTGGCTCTGATTCATCCTCATACAAACCCTCATCTACCCTTCTCTTCCTCTTACAAATTCTTTTCTGCATTTCATCAACCTCCTTCCTCCTCAACTTCTCTGTCTGAACTGAATCATACTTAGAAGGATGCATCCAACTGCCATCTTCATCTGCATCTCCTTCTTCATCTGCATCTTCTTTTTCCTCTGCATCTGCTTCTTCCTTTGTATCTTCTCCCTCCTCTGCTGATTTCTGCATATTTTCATCAATCTGTGGCACAGAGGCTGAAAATTTCCATTATTCATGTTGTTGTCACAATGCTCTTCCTCATCCAGATCAACTACAATGTGCCTAGGATATGACCTAGCATACAACTTTTGTTTTCCCTTCTTGCTCTTCACAGAGGACAACACAATGGTTTGCTTAGCCTTGTCCCTCATCACTGTCAACACAAGCTTTCTTGACCTTTCATACTTTCTCAGCATTGCTTCCACCTTAATGTTGTTGTCCACTAATTCTAGGCCATTCAACCCCTCTCCTTCATTTTTCACGTAATAAATTGAATCACACAGCCCATACCCTTCCTTCTCCATCAGTCCCAACAAGTTCAGAAACCTAATATCAGACCGACGCATGGTTGTTGACACAAATTTGGCCCCATCAAATTGAATAAACAGTTCCCACATCTCTGAATGTTCCCTAATATGAAATAAAACAAAACAATTTACTGAATATTGCCCTAATGTTCTGAATATTTCACAAATTTCAATACATAGAAGAGGGAAGGGACTTTTTTCCTTACCCGTAGTCGGAGCGGTAGTGGCCGAGCGGGTCGTTGCTACACTGGCTCGCCGGCTCCAGCTACGACGATGCCTCCTCCGGTGCACCATACTGCTCTAGCTGCAGCGAGATCTCCATCGACTCGCGGTCGTCGTCGCTGTCCAAATCGACGGTGCCCATGTTGAAGCTTGGCCCGAACAGCACCTGCTTCACGTATCTGCCGCCACCGCCTCCAATCGGCCCGGTGCCGTGCCCTTCCGGCGAGCCGCCGCCTCCTCCTGTCGCCATGGCACTCGCGGGAGACTAACTGACGAGAGTAAGCGAGGTGGACAACTCAGATGCGGCTCAGACCGTGCCCTAACGCGGTCGTTAACGGCCGTCTGGTCGGTCCATCCGCCATCCCGCCACGTGTGCACTGACAGTGCGCCCCACTTGCCAGAAACTTGGCTAGAGGGCTAACCACGAGGAATCAGTGCCCCGCATCACAGCCCGTCCTCTAAAATGGTATTTATGTGTCAAAAAACCATAACGTGGTGGTTTCGTGTCCCCTTGTCCTTAAACGCGGTGGTTTTTTGTCATTTTCTCCACCCACTTGGTTCACTTCAGCCCCTCGAAAAAAAAAAAACTTGGTTCACTTCACAGTTCACACGGTCCGTTCGGGCAGGCGGTACACTCCACTCACGCACGCCAGCAGCGGCCTACTCACCGGCGCGGCACGAACGGCAAATCAACACCAGCTTCAACATCGGGACGGCGCTGATCTCTCTAGACTCTAGGTACCCGCCTCTTCCTTCTCCTCACGCACCATCCTTCGTTCCTCTCCAGCTTGCTCCCGCCGTGGTTCTTGCCGCGTTTGGCTGGTTGGGCTGACTGCGCCTGCCGGATCCGCTGTTCACGCGCGCCAGGTGTTCGACGTATTGCCTATGCGCTCTGGGAAATGCCGATTTGTCTCGCTCGTCTCTTGCTCCTCCAGACGAGGTTTGCACTTTCCTCTGTTGGTGCTGTTTTCACTGGCCATGCACGAGAAATGTTCGACGGAGTGGGAATGCCTCTCTGAGGGGAAACTTTTGCCTTGCCATGATTTTTTGCGTTGTTTACGGGAGCAGGATGATCATTCGACTGATACTGTTGTCTGCTTGGCTCTTGTTTGCACTTTGCAGGACTGATGGAACCAGAGAAGCAGACGCACTTGCAGCCACCGCCGTCGTGGTCGGCCATCCCGCTGGACCTGGCCGTCCTGGTGCTCCGCTTGCTCCCGGCGTACGCTGATCGCGTCCGCTTCGCCGCGGTGTGCCTGCAGTGGCGCACCGCTGCGAGGCAGCCCCTGCCCCCACCACTGCCGCTGCTCGCTCTCCCAGACGGCACCTTTTACAGTCTCCCCTACTCTAAGCCATTCCGCTTCCCCGGGCGCGGCTTCGCTGGCTATTAGAGTGCATGCGGCAGCTGGCTCATCTTCCCCCGTGACGACGGGTGCTTCCTGGTCGACCCCTTCTCCAGGGCCACCGTAACCCTCCCTGCTCTCTCCTGCGTCCGTCTCCAGCCTCCTAATGCGGACGCTAAATGGTCAGATTCAGATGATGGAACGGCAAGATTTGGCGAACCTTACACTACATGGATGCATATCAATGATGAACCAAACAAGCTGCACATAAGTAAGCTAATCATGTGCTCGCCAAACCTTGTTGCTGCGTTGGTTGGTATCGGACACACCAGTCAGATTCTGATGTGCCAGCCAGGGGCCTTGTCGTGGTCAGTACGTGCGTATGATGAGTGTAAGGGGTTTGAAGACATGGCATTCTACCAGGGAAAGCTCTACGCCATTGCCGCTGACGAGAACCTCCTTGTGGTGAACATCAGCCAGGACCGTAGCACCGGTGATCCACAGGTTTCTAAGATTGGACAAGTCATCAAAGGTGATCCATCCCTATTGTATTCAATACTTCTTAATGACAACACCCTACAAAAGATCTACCTGGTTGAATCATGTGGGGTGTTGCTGTAGGACGATTTGGTGTGAGGGACCTGAGCCTGGAGTGAGTGGTAAAATGGTGGCTAAACAAAGCGAGTTTGAGGTATTCAAGGCTGAATTTGCGCATTCGCCGTTGGGTCAGCGTGCCGACAGTTGGGGATGGCCAGCTGCTATTTCTAGGGCGAAGGTGCTCTAGGGCTCTGTCCGCGTCTCAGTATGACTTCCTAGGTGATAACATCTTGTGCTTGGACGAAGATGAGGAGAATCATGTGGAGTATGGCTACGAGGACGAGAACACTTCTTTCGGCACATGCTACATGGGATCTCGCTTGGTCAGTTCTGTCTATCCAAATATTTACTGGAAACGTGGCGATGAGATGCGTCTGGCAGCATGGCTCTTCCCTCAGGACCGGT
Source organism: Avena sativa (assembly GCA_916181665.1). Classification (NCBI taxonomy): domain Eukaryota; kingdom Viridiplantae; phylum Streptophyta; class Magnoliopsida; order Poales; family Poaceae; genus Avena; species Avena sativa. Next base: position 88,738,183 of record OV702285.1, on the reverse strand, counting down.
GAGGAGCTATACTATTAGTCTGATATTTATTTCTATGCAAGTTCCTCCCACCTTGGAGTCCCAGGTTATCTGAAAATGCACTATATATGTTGTAGTAGTTCAGTGGTTATTTTGCAAGCTGCTCACATGTTATGCGCTAGCCGTGGTGGTAGGTCGTTCAGTGGTTCCCCTGCAGGCCGTGATATGCGCTAGTATTTATCTGAACTTTGTTACTCCGTTAAGTGCCGTGCATCAGTGCTTGTCTGAACTTATTGTAGTGGTTACTACAGTACTTACTGTACTACTATTGTGATAGCTGCTAGTTGCATCGGTCCTCTTTTGTGATTGCTGTGCCGGTGAGTAATCTTTAAAATGTGTCGATGTTTATCAGTCAGTTACCTTTGCCATGGTGGTATCTTCGTCTTGTTTCGTGAGAATGGCATGGTGATTTTGATCACCCTGTAGCAACTACCTCTTGAGTGCTAGATTGTTTCGTGCTCAAGTTGCCATCTACTTTCTCGGTTTCAAAATATAAGATGTTTTAGATTTATGAAAAAAATTATCTAAACATCTGTTAGTGTGTAGATTCCACTCCAAATCTGAGTAAACCTACATACTAAAAGAAGTCTAGATACGTTTGCTTTATAAAGCTAAAACATCTTATTTTTTGAAATCGGAGGGAGTAGTGATCATGTCTAACTTGTGATGAACCTTGTGCTGTTCTGCTGCTAAATGTGGACTGCTTGTAGCCTTGTATATTAGTAAGTCATTTCGGAGTAGTTTATCTGTGCTTTTGCCTTTTTTTTTTTGTTATTCACCGTTGTGCTTACTTATGAACAACCTACTTTCCAGCCTCTGAGCAAAGCAAACACGCACGTCCCAATTAAGCACCTGCCGACTGAACTTTCCAACAGAGTTGCAACTTACAAAGCTTGTGAATCTCATCAGCATGTCTAATAAAACATCCACAGTTCTTTCCCTGGAGATCTATACAAAGATTGGACTAGCCATTAGGCTGTCCTTCCAACAACCGCGCACCAACAGGCCAGGGCAGGAAACAGGCACAAACCAACTCGAGGAGGAGGACTACCGGAAAGACGCCAACGGCAGGTAAACCAGCGACGCTGAACGCGAGTGCAGCACACGACCAAGATTCCAAGAGGAGCCAACGAACCCACGCGCGCGCCTCGGCGGAGTGCGGCACCGCGCGGCCGGCCGGAGTTCAGAACAGCGGCGCCCGCTTGGCGGTCTTGTCCCCGGGCCCGGCCGCCTTGGAGTGCGCCAGCGAGCACCCGTCCTTCCTGTACCAGCTTGCCTGCTGCAGCCTCGCCCAGAAGTTGCCCCTCTTCACCGGCTTCTTCTCCTCGGCGGGGGCCACCGCCGCCGCCGCCTCTTCTTCCTCCTCCTTGCCGCCGTGACGACCACCCGCTGCTGCCGTGTCCGTCTCCTCCTGACGCATCAGCATCCCCAGCCTCGCCCGCCTCGCCTCGCGGCAGGGCGGCGGCGCCTGGGCCGACGCGACGCTCGCCTCCCCGAACGAGCGCGGCGAGGACGCCGATGAGGACGACGAGGAGGAGGAGGCGTCGTTGGCGGCCGCGGCGGAGATGCGCGAGAGCCGGTCGCTCAGGCAGAAGGGGCACACGCCCGCCGCGTGCCGGTGGCTCGGGTGCCTCCTGCACCGCGACGCGTCCGCCTCCTTGGACTTGCCCGCCGCAGCAGCCATGGTCTGCTTGCTTTTGCTTACTCAAAGTGTTTTCTTTACGCTGGAAAGGAAAGTAACGGTGGCCGTGTGGTGGTGCGAGCGTGCGCGTGCTATATATTGGCGGGCGGTTCAGGCAGGATGTTTCGCGGATGGTAGCGGAGCCGCGTCGCGTCGCGTGGGGGAGCCGTACGGTACTGGGGGGAGCGTGGCAGATGAGATGGTGGAGTAGGAGGAGTAGGAGCGTGTGGTTGGAATTTCGAAGGATTTGCGTTATTGGTTCTGTTTCGGGTGCAGCAGTCGGCCACGGGAATATGACAATTTTTCCTAAAGTATGAGCTGCATTTTTGTGTATAAAGTATTCCCTCTGTTTTAAAATATAAGATGTTTTAGATTTGTAAATAAAATATATCTAGACTTTTTTTTAGTAGTAGGTTCGTTCCAAACTTGAGTAAACCTACACACTAAAAAAGTCTAGATATATTTTATTCACAAAGTTAAAACATCTTATATTTTAAAACGGAGGGAGTAGACCATAGGGGCTCATCTGATTCATAAATCTTTAATTGGACGTATGTAGGGTTGAGATCCTACGGAAATTTTCTCTCAGAATTTATTTGATTCATGGGATTATATCTTATAGAAACTAATCTTGTATAGTGTCAATTTTAAAGTAAGGCAAATTTGTCAGAATTTGTGATTTTGTGTAGGTTAATATACAAACTATTTCATGTTAAAAATTTGCAGGGCAGTAGAATACGTCATTGTAAACATCTACGATTTATTTTCGGATTTTTATTAACCTTCAAAATATTGATTTAAAAAATCAAAATGGACTCCATAGAGCCTGTCCTCCACAACGATTTTTTGTACATGACACCGCAATTATATATGTTCCCTATTCACAATTTCATATCCTATGAATCAATGGAGGCACGAGAACTTTTTACGGTTTCCATTCCTACAGACAAACTCTATGGAGAATTTTTTTTTCCATGTAATAAGAAGTCCATACTTCATACTTGGTATTGAAGCTTGTGTTCCCCTATGTTGACCCTAATATGTAGATAAAACAACAACCAACATCCAATGTAGCAAAAGAAAGGCAGTTCTGGACTAATGGTGCTCGGTTGCGATCGCGGTGTTGCGAGCATCAATGGAGATGGCACACAATATATAACTACCCGCGGAGCTGATATCGAAGGACGACCGTGGCGTGACTGCGACTTCTCGGCACAGTGGAAGGGGGCATCCCAACGGCTGTTAGCACGGCGACACCCCATTCGAGGAGGGTGGTCTCCTAGATCTTGACAGGCTTGAGGGCCCGATCCGGTTCGGGCTAGTGGTGTTGCGTTGGCTTGGAAGGATGGGGCATTGGGGTTGCTGATCGCGCTGTTGAGTGTCCTTAGTGGTGAGGAAGCTGAGGCGGCATCCCTAGATAAGGGGGTGGTTGTTAAGTTCTTCTAGTGAATATCTAAGCTCCATTGGAGCTATTGGCGGCAACTCATACATCGTCACCTTTTAGGAGGCGCCATCTTGGAGTACTAACCCTCATGTAGTTACCTTCTCACATGATGCTACTTATTGTTTTCTGAAATGGAGGATGAACTTGGTTTGTGCATCCGTAGATGATTGTGGACATATAATATCAATATCTGCCAAGCAAAGCCTCACATCGATCCATAATAAAGCATTCAGAAAAGAAATAAACAAGGCGGCTTGTCTCATGACAATATCTCCACGGTTCTATCGTGACCCTACGACAAGTGACAAGCAAAGAAAAGTATACAACTTCCATGTGACCATAATGACGAATCCAACGATAGATTGATCTCACAATTTTCATCCTGAAAGTTGCGCTTCAAACCACCACCTTCAACAAGGGCATGACACACATGTTGAGATTGTCTGATCGGAGATCTTGTGTTTACACCGGAGTGTGCACATACTTGTCATCGCCACCACTAGCAACCTCACAATCGGCTAACGACTTCTCGCTAGCCAAACCCTAGAGAAGATTATAGAAGCATGTTTTGTCCCTTGTCGCCTCACCACTTCCACTCACATGTCACCCCTCCACCATATTGTTGCAATGTCAAACAAAAAACTCATTATGAAAAAACATTGTTAATGCATTTTGAAATGTTAAAAACTCGATAAAAATATGGGGGTGTATATCCAAACATTATATGTTCGCACACAAAGTTTTCTGGGGAAAATCGTTTTTGGTAGCATGTGTAAGAAATAAAAGAAATCTCGTGAAAAGACATTTCAGAGCACTGAAATTTATGTTTTTTTACACAAGATGCAAACAATATATATTTTCACGAAACTTTGTGTGCAGACATAGAGTGCTATTTGGTGGGCTATGTAAGGTTTGCCGGTTTTTTGGGGGCAGGCCCTAAGAAAACGCTCTTGTGCTTGCTAGATGCAGCGATAGAACATTTTCTTTGGTACTCTTTCCGGTTCATATTACTTGTCACTAAAATGGATGTATCTAGACATGTTTTAATGCTAGATACATCCATTTTAATGATAAGTAATATGGATCAGAGGGAGTACATTAAACTGCTTTCCTTTCTAACCTCTTGTGATTAGCACACAAAGATTCGGTTCAGAAAAATCTTTGCAGAAAAAGATGCGGGCTAATGATGGGTTCAATTCCGACAATCGGCACCGAATTTTATCAACCGTATCTTCTCTAAATTTGTGTTTTTGTTAGAGCTTTTCTGAACATATTTGTTCGGATTTATCGAATACATTGAATCATTTGGATGTTCGCTCCAAAGGTAGTTTGAACTCGCCGTTCGCTCTGTAGCTCTCTTTTTTAAAAGAAAAGAAATACATAGTCCAGCATGCACTTGCAATTCGTATGGACCCAAAGTCGTCTTTTGCGTGCCGTGCACAAATCATCGATCTGCATGCAATTCGTATCATGCACATTTTCACATCCCGGGGCCGCCTCGTTCCGCATCACTGAGATGCATTCACTCCAACGACGGCAGAATGGACAAAAATAACCCAAATTCGAAAGGATTTCACGAAATGACCCATCTGGAAAACTATTTCACTGGACTAACCCTTTTTGTAGCGTCTAAGGACAAGGCGCTACACTCTACAGTGTAGCGCCTTTCAGCTAGGCGCTATGCCCCCTGCCAGCGTGGCACCGCCTGGCCCCACCCCGCCGTGTGACGCCCAGGCGATATGCCTGGGGCGACTAACGCCCAGGCGCTATGCCTTAGGTGTAGCGCCTGTCTGATAGGCGCTATGCTTTAAAGTGTAGCGCCTATCAGACAGGCGCTACACTTTGAGACATAGCCTGCAGCCCGCAGCCCCCCTCCCCACCCCTCCCCATTCAGTACCAGGCAGACAGAAGAACAGATAGAGGAGGCCGGCGGTTCCTCCTCCCCTCCCTCTCAAATCCCCACCTCAAATCCAACAGATCTGAGGGATTTCACCGTGGATTTGCTTCCCCATCCCTCCCTCAAGGTAATCCCCTCATTTTCCCTCTCTTTCATCCAATGAATCTTGCACATTATCCTCAAACCCTAGGTCTAGTTGGATTCATAATATGACCTATTTGTGTATGTTTTTGGTTATTTGGAAGTTATGTATTAGTTGTATTTGATGGGGAATGGAAGTGTGTTGTTGATTTGCATTGTGTATGATGGTTTTATATGGATTTGTATGGATGTGTGAATAATATTCTCCCATATTCTTTGTAGTTTATTGTATAAATTGAAACAATGGCCACATACCACACACATTTTATTGATGTTTGGAATATATATGTAGGATGGTGTGGCTACTTGAGGATTACTATGATCATCAACACCGGGCATACTTGATGGCGGAGAAGCATATGGTAATAAAACCATGGTTGAGTTGAACTTCTTTGCTTTTATTTTTCTATTGATTCAATTGTGTTGGAAAAAGCATAATGTTCGATCTTGTATGTATGCAGAGGCTTTGTCCCCTCAAGATTCGGTCTCATGGCGCGTCTTCGAATGACATGCCGTACGACGAGCGGTACACCGAGTACATCAAGCGGCTAGGCCTCCTCCCTTTCATCACGCTTGTGAGCCGGTCGACGCCGAACCTCAACGCGGCTGCTATCACCGCACTTGTCGACCGGTGGAGGCCGGAGACGCACACTTTCTACCTCCGGACCGGCGAGATCACTCCTACTCTTCAGGATGTTTCCATGATCTTTGGACTTCCTATCGCGGGGGAGCCTCTCTGTATGAGCACAGATTCCGATGGGTGGCGCAATGCGATGCATCTACTTATTGGCATGGCTCCTGAAGAACTTGAAGATAAGAGCAAAGATAGAGTCCCAGCAGGCGCGACATATGCGTGGATCGTGGAGAACTTTAGGGAATGCCCGAACCCCGCCGAGGTTGAGGTGATCAAGACACATGCTCGTGTGTACGTGTGGTATGTCATTTCTAGGACTCTGTTTGCTGACAGCGGAGGTAGGACCGCTCAGTGGATGTGGCTCAAGGCACTAGCAAACTGGGATAGCAATATCAGCTGGGGTTCGGCGGCTCTTGCCTACTTGTACCGGCAGGTAATCACATGTGCACTCTACATTCATTTGTATATGTCGAGTCCACACATATGTCGAGTCCACACATATGCCACACATATGGATGAAATCTAGGAGCCCATGTCTTCTTAGTAGTCTCAATGGAGAACTCAGCCTCTCTCACCGTGAGCGGATTATTGTAATCCAAATGTCGCCGGCGAGACGCGACGAGCAAGTGCGAGCAGGCAAGATGAAGCAATGATGGCCTTCCGCATGTGCACTCACAAGTCTTGAGTGAGACCTTGAAAGCTCGGCCTCCGTGTTGGACACCATCAGCTGTTGTACCTCCAGGCTCCGTAACTTGGTAAATTAGCTCGTCGTTGTCATACTCCGTGACAACTTGGGCATCCGCTTTCTTTGTCTGAAATTGCATCCAATCATCAACCTTAGGTGGGTACTTGTATTTGTGCTTGTTCTTGTAGTCCCCCGCAATCTGCCGGTCCGTTTCCTCTGAGTATTTAAGAAAATACCCATTCATCATGTCGAATGTATAACGGACTATTGTCGTGACGGGCAATGCACGGACACCTTTGAGCAACTTGTTGAAGGCCTCTGCCATGTTGCTTGTCATTTGACCGTACCTCCGGCCACCGTCATCGAATGCCCGTGCCCACTTTGTTCTTTCTCCAATGCTCCTATCGAGAAACTCTCGACCACCCGCATCGAGCTCTTTGTTGAAGAGCAATTTGTTGTACAAGTTTGAGAAACGACGTTCCGTGAAAGCGAGGCAACAATCTTGTAGATCATCGGCCAAATACTTGCTCTTGCATGCCCTATAGAAGTTTGAACAAAAGTGTCTCATGCACCAACGATGGTGCAACGGAGCATGCCCGGGAATATGTTGGTCCACCGCTTTAAGAATTCCTTGATGACGGTCCGAGATGACACATATTTCCCTATGAGGGGTTAATATTTTGGTTCTTAAAAGATGGAAGAACCACTCCCAATTATCATTGTTTTCCACCTCTACCAAAGGCCAAAGGAATCAACCGGTTGTTGGCATCATTGGCTATTGCAATCAAGATAGTGCCCTTGAATTGACCGGTCAAAAAGGTGCCATCAACGGATATGACCGGCCTACAATGTTCAAATGCCTGAACACATTGCTCGAAAGCCCAAAATGCACGGCCAAAAACTCGAACGGTTCTTCCGTTTACAATCCTTGTCTTGTTCCCCAAAGGTTCAACCACATGAACCATGCCCGGGTTAGCATCGGCCATCGCTCCCAACAACCTTGGGATTCGGTTATAAGATTCCTCCCAATCACCGTACAACATCTTGAATGCGGCTTGCTTAGCCTTCCATGCCTTCCCGTACTTCACCTCATAGTTAAAGAGGGCTTTCACAAACTCCATGACCTGCTTGATGCTCATTATTGGAAACGACGCGATGTCATTGGAAAGCCTATAAGCGAGGAACTCGGAGGTGAGTTGTCAGTGCTCATGCTTTGCATCCTTGCCATCCACCATCGGGCCTCGGCACATGTGAGTTGATACGCAACTAGATATGTGCCAATCGGGACCTCCCTTGAATGGTCTAGCACGCACAATCCAAGGCCATCCTTCCGCCTCGCACTTCACCGTGTAACGCTTCTTGATATCCGAGTGCACGACCGTGTAAGGACGATGATGCTTCACCGAGAAGTCCTTTATCCATTGCTTAAATTCCAACAAGGTCTTAAACCTTGATCCTTTGCAAAAGCCATTATTCACTTCATTGCCATCCCGGTAAGAACTTGTCCTTGGTCCAAGCACTATGCATTTGCCACCATCAACCGTGGCTTCATCCGTGAGACTAAGATCACGAAACAAAGGCACCCGATGGTCCCGCCCCAATACGGTATGGTGGATTTCGGCCTCTCTAGCCGTGAACCCCTCCTCGTCAACTTCTTCTTCGGGACCATCATCATCCGAGTCCGAAGCATAGCCTCGAGAATACGGGAGTTCACGGTCCATGTCATGTTGAGTGATATATTTCTCCAAATCACCAACATTGTTGTCATGGAGTTCAACATCATCATCATCTTCACCCTCACAATCATCATTGTCCTCTTCCAACACTTCGTCTTGGTGTCTTGAAATCGGGCTCAATGTTTGGCTCAAAGGAGGTTCAATCCATAGCTCTTGCTCCACGGGTGGAGGACTCCTACTATCTAATGGGGAAGCACGGCGGTTCAAGTCCAAAGGCAATGAACTATCAACCTTCTTGGTGGCAAATAGCTCAAGAGCCTTGTCTAGTGATTCGGCCACCACCTCCTTGTATGCAAGCCAACGAGTCTCGGAGAAGATACGCATGGTCTTCCAATAGATATGCATTCCAAAACCCACATTATGTCTTCCCTCCAACTCAACAACATCACATGGGTCCATCCATTTCAATTCAATCCTCACTTGCTCCAAGACCTCGGCATAGGTGGGACTACGCTCAAACACAATATCTAGCTCATCCGGGTCCGATTCTATGTTGCCTTTCAAAAAGGCATCCTTGTCCACATGATGAACATGAACAATTCTTGCCATCTCTAACACATAGGAGAATATGTTCATTAACTAACCATGACAAGATAAACAAAACTATACTAGACACATTACCAAACCATAAAGCTAACAAGAACACCCTCTCTTACATAAGCAAACCCTAACCCTAACCCTAACCCTAGCCATAACATTCTAATAAACCAAACAATGTCATTTCAACAACCCTAAACCTAACTAAATGCTTCATACACATCTTTATAACCAACATTGGCCAATGAATCTAACAAATTTCCAAACATTTCTCTCCAAATCAAATTTCTAGGGTTTCAAGCCAAGTCCAACCAAAATGAAAGATTTCCAAAGGTCAAAACGAAGGGGAATGAGGGAGGGTACCTCTAACAGCTGGGGAGAGACACAAATCCACCAAATAAAGCTTCCAATATGAGAGATTTGAGGGGGGGGAGAAGGGGGCGCCTCCTTGCTCTTCTCCTTCCTTGGGTCGAGCTGGGAGTGAATGGGGAGGGGTGGGGAGGGGGGCTGCGGGCTGCAGGTTAAGTCAGATAGGCGCTACACCTGAGGCATAGCGCCTGGGCGTTACTCTCCCCAGGCGTAGCGCCTGGGCGTCACACGGCGGGGTGGGGCCAGGGAGGGGCCAGGCGGTGCCACGCTGGCAGGGGGCATAGCGCCTAGCTGAAAGGCGCTACACTGTAGAGTGTAACGCCTTACTGTTAGGCGCTAAAAAAGGGTTAGTGCCAGTGAAATAGTTTTCCAGATGGGTCATTTCGTGAAATCCTTTCGAATTTGGATTATTTTTGTCCATTCTGCCTCCAACGACGGACGCACGCACGCACGGGCACTTCCCCACGGCCGCACCGCCGTCCACGGCACGCCGCAGCGCGCTAGTACCACCAGATGAGAGGGACGGCGGGCGCCTCTATCTTGCCGCCCGCCCTCCGATAAAGAAAAGCGCCGCCCGGCGCGCGTACGGTGTCCCCTCGTTCCAGGACCGCGTACCCGGGACCACCCGAACGCCCAAGGGATAGTATCTCGCGCCCGCGCGCGCGCAACCCCATGCGGCGGCACGGCAGCTCCTCTCTTTCTGCACACGTGCATGCATGCTATGCTCCCGTCGCCGTCGGTCCCCGGCCGGCCGCCCAACCAACCACTATTTTGTACTGCGGGTCGTCGTGGACGAACGAGCGACCGGCGAACAGACTGCTGCACAGTGTGGGCGCGCCTGCTGCCATGCTCGCCCTGGTCGGAGCCGGCACGGCACCCTGGCTGGCGCGCCCGCTTTACATCGCTTCCCTGTCGCGCGACGCGACCTAGGCTGGCGCCTTTTGCTCCTGCTGCTGCAGGGTACAGTGCATGCAGCCGCTGGCCTCTCGCGTTCGCCGCCAGCGCAGCGCACCGTGCCTGCGTGTGGGGCGCCTACCGCTTAGCATACGTACAGACTACAGTAGTACAGAGTAGGGTGGCACGGCGATCGACAGAAACTGGTTGGGGCAGGCCGTGGCCGGGACGCCGAACCGCCTGGTCGCGCGGTCGCTCCGCAAAGGACGTGCGTGCACGCGCGTGCGAGTAGAGCAGGTGCGCACTACTGTGCGTGCGGGTGGATGGATGATTGTCCGTGCGTTCTTGTATCTAGCAAGGGCAACAGCATCTAATCAAAGATGGTTCCAAAGTTCTCGATTTGAAAATCAAATCGGCCATGGCGTGCGTACGTGTGGGTGTGAGGTGCAGGGTCGAATCGAATCGATCGGATGTCTGTCTGGTGGGGAATATAACAATATAAATATATGGCATTATTGTTATATGCTTGTCTGGCTGGCCTCAACTTTAGGTTGGACCATTATCACGTACGTACGCAAAGTGTGACAAATTCACTTGAACGCACACACTTCTTAGTACTAGTAGTAGCGGTCCTCTACTTTGATCCAGCTTAACGCCTAAGCACAAACCTGCTTAATGCGAGCCGTGTGATCCAGCAAACGCTTCTACACTACATTCCTTCCATAAAACTCGAACACATCTTCGGCTCTGCCATGTAAATCGACCCGTTTTTTTTTCCAACAATAAGCCAATGCAACAAAAAGAGCATCAGAGAAAATCAATGTGTGGGCTACCGGGAGGAACAATAAAGAAATGGTTCTGCATACCAAATAGTGTTACAATTGCGACGAGAAGATAATGAAGAACGAAAATGAAAATCACAGTAAGGGGACACAGATTTAACGTGGAAAAAACCTCTCCAACAAAGAGAGGAAAAACCACGGGCGCCAGCCAGCGAAACTTCACTATATCGAGGAGTGTTTACAAACGTCGGGGATTTCACAGATGTAACTCATCCCATCCGGCGGCTTATAAGAGGTTTATATATAGGTGGAAACCTAGGTCTTCGACGATCCGTACGGTACCAAGCCTCCGGCGACGGGCCTCGCTCCACTCGTCAGAAGTTGGCCTATACTTTGTAGAATTTGGATCAACATATAACAAATAGAAACACACAATCAAGATCAATACTTGTAAAATGCATAAGGTATGATCGATAGGATCATCCCTTGCACCAATATGGTACTACATGATACCGGGCTCATGAAAAAAGCGCACACGAAGCAAAGAATGCAATGCAAATGCAAATTGCCTCATACAAATGTAGCACAGACAATGAAAACAGATGAAGCAATTCACGAGCAATGTGCTTGCAAATTTGCACAAGGAACTAGAGAGTCACCCCTTCCATTAGATAGTGCCACATGTTTAATCATCAACAGAGGAACAATGATCACGTAGAAGACGAACACAAATACACAAAGAGATGATTGTACCATATCAAGTCAAATGCACAAGCCCTAAGCCTTGTACTTGTACATAGGATATGGTACCGTTGGACCATCCTTTGTACTAGATTGTGCTGCAAATTATAATCATTGGCCAGTGAAAATAAAGTTCGCGCCTCATAGTAACCAAGGAGCACAGGGATAAAATTAGCGAACCGAGGAGTATGCACAGTATTTTTTGTACATATCACTAGGTTCAGCATCACCATCCTTTCAATACCCATTAAAATCATTGAAAGAAAATAAACAAAAAAGATCACAATGCGGCAGTGGTGTTTTGCCTGCCGGGTCCAAATGAACCTATTATTAAAAATACATAGAAGAAATAAAATGTCAAAAAATTCAAAAAAAAAATTTGCATGTACATCCGGAAGTTTTGTGCTTGTACACAAGTTTTTGGGAAAAGAACATTTTATATCTTGTATAAAAGGACAAAAAAATTCCAACAATAATAATGTTGGATCATCCGAATTTGTCTTTTTACACGGGACACAAAACATGTTTTTTTCCGAAAACTTGTATGCAAATATAGAATGTCATGGTGTACATGCAAATATTTATTCTAATGTTTTTCATATTTAAAATATGTTTTCAAAAAAAGTTTGATTTGCACCTGTGAGCCGAATTGGATTTCCCATCACAATGCATCATAACCAATGTGTGTATGTGTGTGTGTTGAAAGACCAATCTTAATGGGCATGCAACCAATTGGGAATATTTCAAACATACATCGAGCATAATAATCGGTCAAATAGTTGGCGCACATACCATAAAAGAGTGTTGTGGGCCTCGTAGTAACATATCAACAATTATTAATGAGACAAATTGACATTCGACAAGATGGCATGCACAACCAACATGGTTGTAGAGAACACATATTAAATGTAGATTATTCCATAGATATAGATAGTACCAACTTATAATCATTGGCCAAAGGCAAAAGAAGACTGCAAATAATATTAGGGTGCTCATACTAACAACATACATCTGCACTACCATGAAGCATGCACAACCAATGTGGTTATACACAACACAAGATAGTGCAAGATGTTCTTACAAACATACCAAGTTACATTTTAATCATCGGCAGATGCATAACAATAACTCTATGATGAATCTAGCGCGATTGCATAAGAGATCTCATTCGGCGTGAGAGTACAACGGGAGCGATGACTCCAGGCCTCCATCCTAGGAAGAAATATGATCTTTCTTCGGAGGCCTATATGGCGCTGATGCGAAGGCTTCTAACCCCAAAGGTGGTTGGAGACATGCCGGTGTCGAAGGTGCCGCTTCACCGGGATTCCATCTTGGCGACCCTGCCCGTCTGCAACGCCAGAGGGGTGGCAGATGGATACGAGTCCGGAGATGGATCTGGGAGTGCAATGAGGTTGCTGACAAGGAGTCGTCGGCCCCAAAATCATCCGCGACCCTCTCCTTGAGCGAGGGGGAGGAGGAGGAGGTCTCCCAGTCTCAGACCGACACGGAGGGGGCCCTGAGGGGGAGAGTGAAGCGCCCATGGGTAGCCTCACCGTTGGCGCCCAGCTTCGTACTTCATCCTCCACCTATCCCCGGGGGAAGGACGTTGTTGCCGAGCTTCCTTCCAGGAATCACCCTGAGGATCCTTCTGTGATGCCAGTTTAATCATCTGCCTTACTTCAAACAGTAATTGTACAATGAATCTAAGCATCGAGTAGCTAGACCATAAATCTAATGTGAATGCGACGTAACGAGTGAAATCGAACTACCAGATACGAGGAAACCAAGAAACCATACTGCAATTCCACAAATCTAAACACAATCATACTAATCCAAAGATCAAACCCTAAAACCTAGTAGATCTACATTGCATGTCATCTACCAGTCGTCTACTAACCATCTACATTCAGATCCACGACAAAAATGCGTTGGTGAAGGTGTTAGTAGGCCTTACCGCCATTGATGAGTCATGGAAGGTCGATAACGGTGAGACAAGTTAAGTTCTTGCTCAAGGACGAAAGTGCGCTATCAATGTCGAGGCAACGGAGATGAGGGAGAAGCAGAAATGGAAGAATATCTATGTCGCCGAGCTTCGTGTTGCCGCCTACAGATGAATCGTCGACAGGATTGGGGGGAGGGGGGTAAGACAAGGGAGTGTGAGATGAAGGAGTGAACAATGAATGTATTTAATGTTGATTGTTCCCGAAGTGACACAACATCTCACACTCTGATACGTCGGAAACGTATCTATAATTTTTTATGTTCCATGCTTGTTTAGTATCTACTTTGCTTTGCTTTGTCCACATTTTGAGGTGCTTTTTATATGTTTTCTGGTACTAATCTATTAACAAGTTGCCATAGTGTCAGTTGTCTGTTTTCTGCTATTTTTGGTTCCAGAAAAACTAGTAAGGAAATATTCTCGAAATTGGACGGGACAAAAGCCAAAGTCAATATTTCACCGAGGAGAACACGGAGTCTAGAGGAGAGACGGAGGGGAGCCACAGAGCGGCTGCACCCCCAGGCGCGGGCCCACCATAGGTCGCGCCTGGGAAGGGTGTGGCCCCCCTGGCTGTCTCCCAGCCTCGCCTCTTCGTCTATAAGAAGCCCCGATGCCTAAACCCTAAGAACCCGATTAATATTCCACGAAACCGTATGTAGCCACTACCACCATTGTCCCTAGATCGGGGGGATCTGAAGCTCTTCGCGGCACCCTGCCAGAGGGGAGATCATCTTGGAGGCCTTCTTCTTCATCATGCCAGCCTCCGGTATGAAGCGTGAGTAGTTCCACCTTGGACTACGGGTCCACGTAGTATCTAGATGGTTGTATCTCCTCCTTTGTGCTTTCATGTCTAGATCTTGTGAGCTCCGTTCATGATCAAGATCTCATCTATTTGTAATCATGCATGTTGTGTTTGCGGGGATCCGATGGATATTGAGATTATTATGTCAGACTGATTAATGGTTTTGTCTTATTGATTCTATCATGTCTGTCTTGTTTGTGATCTTGCATGCTCTCCGTTGTTAGTAGCTATCTTGGCCAAGTAGTTGCTAGTGACTCCAAGAGGGGGTATTTATGCTCGATAGTGGGTTCATGCCTCTATTTAATCAAGGGAAGTGACAGAAATCTCTAAGGTTGTAGATGTGCTATTGCCACTAGGGAGAAAACAACAGTCTCTTGTTCATGAAACAAGTGGATTGTTTACCTTACACACTTTTCTTAAAGCAGTTGTCTATTGCTTGCAACTTAATACTGGAGGGGGTTCAGATGATAACCCAAAGGTGGACTTCTAGTCATAGATGCAGTTGGATGGCGGTATATGTATCTTGTTGTATTGCCCAATCGAATATCATAGGATCTTTATGTATATGCATTGTTATTCCTTGCTCGGTCATGTCAGTTGCCCTGCTGTAATTTGTTTACCCATCATGCCATGTTTGTTTATCTAAGGAGAACACCTCTAGTGAACTATGGACCCCTGTCCAATCTTTACCATTGATACATCCTCCACTGTTACTATTTACTTGCTGCAAACCATCATCATCTTCCACACCATATAGTTAATATTTGTTACAACAACCGGTGAGATTGACAACCTCACTGTTAGTTGGGTCAAAGTCTTGAGTTTGTCTTATGCAGGTTTCCACGTTGCTTGCAACACCTTTGAGACGTTTCCTTCCTCCTACTGATTCGATAACCTTGGTTTCTTACTGAGGGAAGACTTTCTGCTGTGCTGCATCACACCTTGCTCTTGGGGTTTCCCGACGAAGCGCTCCCACGTTGACGCAATGCCATCAAGATTTTCTGGGGCCGTTGTCGGGGAGGCTAAGGACGTATTCACAAGGGGAGTCCTCCACAACCTTTCTCTTTACTTTGTTTTTGGTTTGATTAGTTTATTTTTCTTGGTTTTGTTTACCTCTTTTTACCAAAAACTCCAAAAAAAAAATAGTTTAGTTTGGTTGCTTTCTCTTATCAAAAACACAAAAAATTTAGTTCTTACTCTAGTTATTGGTTTGTTGTTGCCTTGCTTTGTCATGCTTTCTACCAATGGATGGTTTCTTTGAAACTAGTTCTTATTGGCAAGGTGGGTTCACGGAAGAACAAAAGTATTTTTATAAGGAACATCGTTTATCACAAAAAGGGTAACACTTATGGGAACAAATTGATAAGTTGAATACTATTGCTAGAGACATGTGCTCTACTTATAATGTTACTTATTGCTTTGATAAATCATGTTGCTGTAGGAGGTATAAACACCTGCCTTTTCAATGTGAGTATAATGATAATGTTACCATATCTTCTTATGTTAAAGGAAATTATGAATTTTATGATGTGGAATAAATTGAAGAATTTATTGCTTTCAAGGGTGCATTTGAACTTGCTAGTTTGCTTGAAAATACTGATGATGCACCTTATGAATATGAGATACTTAAATTTTGCTTTGATAATTACAAGGAAGCAAATGGCTATATTCTTGAATATTTTAATAGATGCTTTCCACACACGAAAGAGACTAATGCTTTGCAAGAGCCTATGGAAGAAGAAATTGCTAAAACTGGAAGCTCATTAGATGAAAAAGAGGAGGAGAGTGATGAACAAAGGGAGGAAGAATGGATCTACCAATGTCCACCTTATAATGAGAGCAACTCTTTACCTCTTACATTATTTGATTGTCCCCCATGCTTACTAAAGGAGGATGAATGTTATGTTCTTGTGGATTCTTTTGAAATATCTTCTATGGATAAAACTTGTGATGATAGTTATGCTCCTGTTATCTATGATAATCCTATATTTGTGCCTAAATTCGAAATGCATGGTACTAAGGAGTTTTGCTTAGAAAATTTTATGATAAAGCTCTAGATGATGGTCCTATATTGAATGATCAGTCACCTTATTATAAAATTGTTAAAAGTGGGTTTGAAGGTTTTAATCCCACTATTTTTGAGCTTGATAGAAATTATGTGTTTGTAGATCATGAAAAGCCTGCTTTATGTGATAGTTATATTCTTGAGTTTATTCATGAGGCTACTGAAAATTATTATGAGAGAGGAAAATATGGTTGTAGAGGTTTTCATGGTACTGAAACACCTCTCTATGTGCTGAAAGTTTTGAAGTTGCTCTTGTTTTATCTACCCCTTATTGTTACTTTGTGATTCTTTTATTTATTTTCTTACAAGATTCCTATGCATAGTAAGTGGGTTAGACTTAAATGTGTTTTGAATTTGCTTCTTGCTGCTCTCTTTTACTTCAATTCATATTTCTTATGTGAGCATCTTCTCAAACTATCAAGCCTAACTTAAATGCGTTAAAAAAGTACTTGTTGGGAGATAACCCAAGAGTTTTCTTGAGTCTTGGAAGTTATTGCTTTAGTAATTACCTTTACTTATCCTTTTTGTTTTTATTTTTGTGCCAAAAATGACCTCTAATGAGAGGGAAGTAAGATTTGGGGAGTTGCTGTTCCAAAACAGATTTTTGTACTCCACCATAAAAATACGTGAGAACTATCTGTAAGTCGGATTAAGCTGAAAATTTACGAATAAATCCTCTAGTATGTTATCTAACTTTCGTTAGTACAACACTTTTTTATTTGAGCAACAGAAGGTCTTATAAAAAATCGGTTTCTACATGCTGGTCTGTTTTGACAGATTTCTGCCATTATTTGCATTTGCTTCTTATTGATTCCTTTTGAGGTTCTTTTTGGCAAATTAAGATTTTTGAGGGAATTGCTAAATTAGCTTGTGTTTTTAGTGAATGTTTTGATTTTCTAAAGCTAAACCCAAAGGTCTATTATCTTTTGAATACACTAATGTTGCTAATGAAGATTGTGTGAAGTTTTATATGAAGGAAAATTTCCAGGTGTAGAGAAAGAATGATGCAATCAGATGAAGAATGGACAAAAGCTCAAGCTTGGGGATGCCACCCCTGGTGTAACCCCGAGAAATATCCAAGAGGTACAAGCGTCAAAGCTTGTGGATGCTCAAGGCATCCCCTTCTTCATCAATAAAAAGCTTAGGTCTTTCTAGACATTTCATTTTTATTGTTTTATGCACAAGTTGTGTTGTTCTTGGAGCGTCTTAGTTTTCATTTGCTTTGCTTAGTTTGTTTAGTTTGCTTGAATAAAGTAGTTTATGTAGGGGTTCGTAGCATGAAAAACAAAAATTTTCTATCGCATACAAACAAACAAGCCAAGATCTATCTACTAGATTATAGCAACGAGTCGATGGAATAACTTACCCTCGAAGATTCCAAAGCGGTTAACGAGAGCAGATTCTCGTGGGTGATGTAGTCGTACTCTTTCCGATCTCAAGATCGTGTAGACGATCCTTCCGGCGCTGCGTTCCGACAGCGCTCCCGCAGTCGGTCACACGTTCGGTACTCGACGAAGACCTTCCTCTCCCTTGTTCCAGCAGGCAGCGGAGGTTGTAGCACTCTCCTCGCGATTCCGGCAGCACAACGGCGTGGTACCGGAAGTAGAGGGGAGATCCCGCAGGGCTTCGCCTTAAGCCGGAGCGAGTATGGTGGAGTATGAGAGAGCTTTAGTGGTCTAGGGTTTAGACACACCAATTAGAAGGCTCTAATCCGAAGGCTAGTGCAATTAGAAGCTCTAAACCAAAGCGGCTCTAAACCGGGGTCTAGGGCTAGGGTTTAGATTTAGAGGATAGGAACTTGTGTCTCTAGAGGAGGGGGCCCTGCCCCTCCTTTTATAGGTGGAGGGGCCGGCCGCGCCATGGGGAGGGAGGGGAGTCCCTCCCCAACTCGGCTTGGAGGAGGCGCGCCGGTTGGAGGAGGGTCTCCCTCCCCAACTCGGTTTCCCTCTCTTTCCTCTTTCCCTCTTTCCAATTTTAGCCGTTTGACTTTTCAAACTTGCTATTTGACTTTTCAATTTAAGATTCAATTTAATCCTTTATTTGGAACAGCGAGAACACTTAGTACATGATGCAATCATTCCAATATGCAATGACACATTCATGTACCCCTTCCCCTCCGGAGTGCCGGACATTCCGGAACCTTCTAGAACATTCCCGACGAAAACACCGGAATCATTCCCAAACTCCGAAACGGGACTTTCCTTATATGAATATTATTCTCCGGACCATTCCGGATCACCTCGTGATATCCCGGATCCCATCCGAGACTCCGAACAACATTCGGTCTCTTTCTCATAATACCATAACTACTCAAAGAACGTCGAATCCTTAAGTGTGTCTCCCTACGGTTCGTGAATTATGCGGACATGATGGAGACACTTCTCCGAACAATAACCAATAGAGGAATCTGGAAATTCATATGGCTCCCACATATTTCTACGATTACTTTGCGATCGAATGAACCACTTACATACGATACCAATTTCCCTTTGTCTCACGATAGTTTACTTATCCGAGGTTATGATCGTCGGTATCTCTGCATACCTAGTTCAACCTCGTTACCGATAAGTACTCTTTTCTCGTTCCCGTGATATGTGATCCCTTGTGATCCAGTCACATGCTTGCAAGCTAATTGGATGACATTCCACCGAGAGGGCCCAGAGTATATCTATCCGTCATATGGATGGACAAATCCCACTCTTGATCCATGTGTTTCAACCAATACTTTCCGAACACTCAATGCCACCTTTATAGCCACCCAGTTACGGTGTGGTGTTTGATGTCATCAAAGCATCCATCCGGTAAAGGTGATATGCATGATCTCATGGTCTAAGGAATTAGGTTACTATGTATCAGAAAGCATATAGCAATTGAACTATTGAAATGACTTGATCTTTATGCTACGCTTATCTATAGGAGTATGTCCACCATATCATTCTCCTAACGATATGATCTTGTTGTTGATAACATCTCAATGTTCATGATAGGGAAACCACAATCATTTATCAACCAACAAGCTAGTGAAGTATAGAGGCTATACTAGGGACTTCAAATTAAGTCTACAAATCACACAAGTATCAATGTTTCCTTGTTAATACTATTATAGCATGAATGTAAACATTTATCATAAACACAAAGATATAATAATAACTACATTTATTATTGCCTCTAGGGCATATCTCCAACAGTCTCCCACTTGCACTAGAGTCATCTAATCTAGATTACATGGTAATATACCGAACACCCATGGCAGTTTGGTGTTGGTCATGTTTTGCCCTCGGGAGAGGTTTAGTCAATGGATCCGCCACATTCAGATCTGTGTGTACTTTGCAAATCTTTATATCCCCATCTTGGATATGTTCTCGAATAGCGTGAAAACGTAGCTTGATGTGCTTCAGCTTCTTGTGTGACCTTGGTTCTTGCGCATTGGCTATGGCGCCCATGTTATCACAATAGATAGACATTGGGTCTAGCGCACTAGGAACCACACCCAGCTCTATAATGAACTCTTTCATCCATATCGCTTCTTGTGAAGCCTCCGAAGCAGCCATGTATTCCGATTCAGTTGAAGATCTCGCCACAACGCTTTGCTTTGCACTCCTCGAGCTAACTGTTGCACCATTCAAAATAAATACTTATCCAGATTGTGATTTAGAATCATCCGGATCGGTGTTCCAACTAGCATCGGTGTAACCATTTACAACGAGTTGTTCATCACCTCCATAAGAAAGAACCATATCCTTAGTTCTTCTCAAGTACTTAAGGATGTTTTTGACCGCTGTCCAATGATCCACTCCTGGATCACTTTGACATCTGCTAGTTAAACTAACAACATATGCAATGTCGGGTCTAGTACATAGCATGGCATACATTAGAGTTCCTATGGCTGAGGCATAGGGAGTCTTACTCATCCTTTCTCTATCTTCTGTCGATGTCGGACTTTGAGTTTTACTCAAGGTCGTATTGGGCAACATGGGCAAGAACCCTTTCTTGCTATCTTCCATTCCAAACCTCTTTAGAACTTTGTCCAAATATGTACTCTGTGACAATGATATTTGGCGTTTCGATCTATCTCTATAAATCTTTATGCCTAATATGTAAGCTGCTTCGCCAAGATCCTTCATTGAAAAACTATTATTCAAATATTCCTTGACACTATTAAGAAGGTCTACATCATTCCCAATCAACAATATGTCATCCACATATAGTATTAAGAATGCTACAGAGCTCCCACTCACTTTCTTGTAAATACAAGCTTCTCCATAAGTTTGTATAAAACCAAAACTTTTGATCACCTTATCAAAACGTTGATTCCAACTTCGGGATGCTTGCTTCAATCCATAGATGGACCGTTGAAGTTTGCATACCTTGTTAGCATCTTTAGGATCGACAAAACCTTTGGGTTGCATCATATACAACTCTTCATCAATATCTCCATTGAGGAATGCTGTTTTGACATCCATCTGCCATATCTCATAATCATAATATGCAGCGATTGCTAACATAATCCTCACAGACTTTAGCTTCGCTACCGGTGAGAAAGTCTCATCGTAGTCAACTCCTTGAATTTGTCGAAACCCTTTTGCGACAAGTCGAGCTTTATAGACAGTAACATTACCATCAGCATCTGTTTTCTTCTTGAAAATCCATTTGTTCTCGACAGCCTTCCGGCCATCCGGTAGGTCCACCAAAGTCCATACTTGGTTTTCGTACATGGATCCAATCTCGGATTTCATGGCTTCTTGCCATTTATTGGAATCTAGGCTCATCATTGCTTCCTCATATGTCTCGGGGTCATCGGTGTTGTCCACCAACATGACACTCATAACGGGATCATACCAATCTGGAGTGGTACGAGTTCTCGTTGACCTCCGAGGCTCTGTAGCAACTTCAACCGAAGTTTCATGATCACCATCATTAGCTTCCTCTCTATTTGGTGCAGGCACCACAGGAACTTCTTCCGGTGCTGCGCTACTCGCAATTTCGAGAGAAGGTTCGACAACCTCGTCGAGTTCTACTTTCCTTCCAGTCACTTCTTTCGAGAGAAATTCCTTCTCTAGAGAGGATCCATTCTTGGCAACGAAGATTTTGCCTTTGGATCTATGATAGAAGGTATACCCAATAGTTTCCTTCGGGTATCCTATGAAGACGCATTTTTCCGCTTTGGGTTCAAGCCTGTCCGGCTGGAAATTCTTTACATAGGCTTCGCACCCCAAACTTTAAGGAACGACAATCTAGGTTTCTTCCCAAACCATAATTCATATGGTGTCGTTTCAACAGACTTAGACGGTGCCCTATTTAAAGTGAATGCGACTGTTTCTAATGCATAACCCCAAAATGATAGCGGTAAATCTGTAAGTGACATCATAGAACGAACCATATCTAAGAGAGTTCGATTACGACGTTCGGACACACCATTACGTTGTGGTGTTCCCGGCGGTGTCAATTGTGAAAGTATTCCGCATTTCTTCGCCAAACTCGTAACTTAGATATTCACCTCCACGATCAGAACGTAGAAATTTAATCTTGTTGTTACGTTGATTCTCTACCTCACTTTGAAACTCCTTAAACTTCTCGAAAGTTTCGGACTTATGTTTCATGAAATAGATATACCCATATCTACTCAAGTCATCCGTGAAGGTAAGAACATAACGATAACCACCGCGCGATGCTATACTCATTGGACCACACACATCGGTATGTATGATTTCCAATAAGTCCGTAGCTCGCTCCATCATACCAGAAAATGGAGTCTTAGTCATTTTTCCCATCAGACATGCTTCGCATCTTTCAAGTGATTCAAAATCAAGTGATTCAAGAAGTCCATCGGAATGGAGTTTCTTCATACGTTTCACTCCAATGTGACCAAGACGACAGTGCCACATATAGGTCGAATTATCGCTTGATTTCAAACGTTTAGCCTCAATGTTGTTGATATGTGTATTTCCACTATCGAGATTCAATAAGAATAGACCATCTATCAAAGGTGCATGTGCATAAAACATATTACTCATATAAATCGAACAACCATTATTCTCGGACTTAAACAAGTAACCGTCTCGCAATAAACAAGATTCCGATATAATGTTCATGCTCAACACAGGCACTAAATAACAATTATTTAAGTATAAAACTAATCCCGATGGTAGATGAAGGGGTAGCGTGCCGAACGCGATCACATCAACCTTTGATCCGTTTCCCACGCGCATCGTCACCTCGTTCTTCGCTAGCTTCCGTTTATTCTGTAGCACCTGTTTCGAGTTACAAATATGAGCAACCGAACCAGTATCAAATACCCAGGCACTACTACAAGTACTAGTGAGATACACATCAATAACATGTATATCAGATATACCTTTCTTCTTGATGTTGCCGTTCTTCAGATCCGCCAAGTACTTTGGGCAATTCCGCTTCCAGTGACCTTCTCCCTTGCAGTAAAAGCACTCAGTATCAGGCTTGGGTCCAGCCTTGGTCTTCTTCGCCGGCGTGGTAACTTTCTTACCACCCTTCTTGAAGTGTCCCTTTTGCTTAGACTTGCCTTTCTTGAATTTGGTGGTCTTATTGACCAACAACACTTGGTGCTCTTTCTTTATCTCCACTTCTGCAGATTTCAACATGGCAAAGCGTTCTGGCAACGTCTTGTTCATGTTCTGCATGTTGTAGTTCATCACAAAGTTCTTGTAACTTGGTGGTAGTGATTGTAGGACACGGTAAATCCCCAAAGCATTAGGAATCACTATACCCAAGCTTTGAAGTTTGTTTGCCTGCCCAGACATCTTAAGCACATGCTCACTGACGGAGCTGCCTTCTTCCATCTTGCAGTTAAAGAACTTTTCAGAAGCCTCATAGCTTTCAATTGCCGCATGAGTCTCAAAAATCAATTTGAGATCCTCGACAATGTCATATGGGTCTGATTCTTCAAACCTTTTCTGAAGCTCCGATTCCAAACCATACAAGATAGCACACTGAACTATGGAGTACTGATTCTTCCGAGCGAGGTAAACATTCTTTACTTCATCGGGAGCATCAGCTGCAGGTGGGTCACCCAGCGGTGCATCCAGCACATAGGTCAAATTACCAGCTGTGAGGACAATCCTCAAATTGCGGAACCAATCCGCGAAGTTGCTTCCATTGTTTTTCAACTTTTCTTTCTCTAGGAACGCATTAAAATTGATGGTAGGGGCTGCCATTGATCTACAACATATTTGCAATAGTTTAGACTAAGTTTATGACAAATTGAGTTCAAATTAATAATGAAATTAAACTAGGTGAACTCCCACTCAAAACAATATCCCTCACATTGTTTTAGTGATCACACGAACCAAATCCACTACATCAACACCGATCATCACGAGAGTTGATATAGTTTCAATGGCGAACAATCATCATGTTCATCATATCTACTATATGATTCATGCTTTACCTTTCGGTGATCCGTGTTCCGAGACCATGTTTGTACATGCTAGGCTCGTCAAGATCAAACCTTAGTTTCCGCATGAGCAAATCTGGCTTGTTCACGTTGTATACACTTGCAGAATCTAACACACCCGATCATCACGTGGTGCTTCGAAACAACAAGCTTTAGCAACGGTGCTAACTAAGGGTGAACACTTTATGACTTGAAATTGATGTGCATGAGGGATCATCTTATAATGCTACCATCATCTACTAAGCAATACAAGATGCATAAAGGATTAACATCACATGCAATTCAATAATATGTGATATGATATGGCCTTTCTTCTTTGTGCTTCCGATCTCCATCTTCAAGCACGAACATGATCTCCATCATCACCGGCATTGCATCAAGGTCAATGACGCTTCTCCATGGTTGTCGTCCACCGGCTTCAACTATTACAACTACTTTGAATAGACACGTGGGTCTTAACATAAATTAAAGACAACCATATGGATCCTGCCGGTTGCCAACTTACAATAAGGAACATTGCATACATCAAATATAATCACAATCATGGCCATATCACATCACTGCACACCCCTGCAAAACAAAGTTAGACGCCTCTACTTTCTTTGCATATTTTACGTGGTTTGGGGCTTTCAATAAGTGTCGTTCTAACTTACGAACAAGAACCACAACATTGATACTAGCATTGTTGATCACCCGTTGTAAATTGGATCTTAACTATGCTAGGAGAAACAGGCACCCGCAAAGCCACTTATGCAATACAAGTTGCATGTCAAGCGTGGAGCAAGTCTCATGAACGATGTCATGTAAGGTTAGCCCGGGCCGCTTCATCCCAATATACCGCAAGATGCAAAGTACACAAGAAGCAATCGACAATAAAAGCATCAACGCCCACAATGACCATTGTGTTCTACTCGTGCAACAGATCTACATATAGACACGGCTCTGATACCACTGTAGGGGTTCGTAGCATGGAAAACAAAAAAATTCTATCGCATACAAACAAACAAGCCAAGATCTATCTACTAGATTGTAGCAACGAGTCGATGGAATAACTTACCCTCGAAGATTCCAAAGCGGTTAACGAGAGCAGATTCTCGTGGGTGATGTAGTCGTACTCTTTCCGATCTCAAGATCGTGTAGACGATCCTTCCGGCGCTGCGTTCCGGCAGCGCTCCCGCAGTCGGTCACACGTTCGGTACTCGATGAAGACCTTCCTCTCCCTTGTTCCAGCAGGCAGCGGAGGTTATAGCACTCTCCTCGCGATTCCGGCAGCACAAAGGCGTGGTACCGGAAGTAGAGGGGAGATCCCGCAGGGCTTCGCCTTAAGCCGGAGCGAGTATGGTGGAGTATGAGAGAGATTTAGTGGTCTAGGGTTTAGATACACCAATTAGAAGGCTCTAATCCGAAGGCTAGTGCAATTAGAAGCTCTAAACCAAAGCGGCTCTAAACCGGGGTCTAGGGCTAGGGTTTAGATTTAGAGGATAGGAACTTGTGTCTCTAGAGGAGGGGGCCCTGCCCCTCCTTTTATAGGTGGAGGGGCCGGCCATGCCATGGGGAGGGAGGGGAGTCCCTCCCCAACTCGGCTTGGAGGAGGCGCGCCGGTTGGAGGAGGGTCTCCCTCCCCAACTCGGTTTCCCTCTCTTTCCTCTTTCCCTCTTTCCAATTTTAGCCGTTTGACTTTTCAAACTTGCTATTTGACTTTTCAATTTAAGATTCAATTTAATACTTTATTTGGAACAGCGAGAACACTTAGTACATGATGCAATCATTCCAATATGCAATGACACATTCATGTACCCCTTCCCCTCCGGAGTGCCGGACATTCCGGAACCTTCTAGAACATTCCCGACGAAAACACCGGAATCATTCCCGAACTCCGAAACGGGACTTTCCTTATATGAATCTTATTCTCCGGACCATTCCGGATCACCTCGTGATATCCCGGATCCCATCCGAGACTCCGAACAACATTCGGTCTCTTTCTCATAATACCATAACTACTCAAAGAACGTCGAATCCTTAAGTGTGTCTCCCTACGGTTCGTGAATTATGCGGACATGATGGAGACACTTCTCCGAACAATAACCAATAGAGGAATCTGGAAATTCATATGGCTCCCACATATTTCTACGATTACTTTGCGATCGAATGAACCACTTACATACAATACCAATTTCCCTTTGTCTCACGATAGTTTACTTATCCGAGGTTATGATCGTCGGTATCTCTGCATACCTAGTTCAACCTCGTTACCGATAAGTACTCTTTTCTCGTTCCCGTGATATGTGATCCCTTGTGATCCAGTCACATGCTTGCAAGCTAATTCGATGACATTCCACCAAGAGGGCCCAGAGTATATCTATCCGTCATATGGATGGACAAATCCCACTCTTGATCCATGTGTTTCAACCAATACTTTCCGAACACTCAATGCCACCTTTATAGCCACCCAGTTACGGTGTGGTGTTTGATGTCATCAAAGCATCCATCCGGTAAAGGTGATATGCATGATCTCATGGTCGAAGGAATTAGGTTACTATGTATCAGAAAGCATATAGCAATTGAACTATTGAAATGACTTGATCTTTATGCTACGCTTATCTATAGGAGTATGTCCACCATATCATTCTCCTAACGATATGATCTTGTTGTTGATAACATCTCAATGTTCATGATAGGGAAACCACAATCATTTATCAACCAACAAGCTAGTGAAGTATAGAGGCTATACTAGGGACTTCAAATTAAGTCTACAAATCACACAAGTATCAATGTTTCCTTGTTAATACTATTATAGCATGAATGTAAACATTTATCATAAACACAAAGATATAATAATAACTACATTTATTATTGCCTCTAGGGAATATCTCCAACAGTTTATACCCCCATTCTCTCTGTGTTGTTTCAAATAAGTTGATTGGTGTTGGAAAGGAGTAGAAAATTCTTGCTTGATAGTGCAAGAGGAGCTTGCTTTGACTGTGACTTAGACTTTAGCATGTTATGCTAGGTGTTGTTTTGACCTTATGCTTAGTGATTATTGTTGTAGCATGACTTGTTCCAAAACAATTTGAATTGCTTAGTGTGCCTTGAAAGAATCATGCATTGTTTTAGCGTACAAAAGCATAGTATTGTGGTATTCTCCTTTGATGCTTTGTTTGGGTTGACTTGGCACATGATCGCACCAAGTTATGACTATAAACAAGTCCCCATAGACTCTATGATCATTTAGTCCTTGACTTGTACTACCACTCTATGCTTTAATTAGTAATGTTTTGTCGCTTTGCATTATTATGGCCATTATTGCTCTCTTAGTTGGTCGCTTCTAGTATTTTGCTAGCCTCCACTTGTATGAGTAAGCTCTATTCATGTTTCCAACTCCCAAGAAACCAAGTTATTCCAAAGTTTCCACTATAAATTCCTATGCATGGTGTGTTACACCATTCCAAGAATATTCTTCTTTTCATCTATCTTTCAATTAAAAAGTATTTTGTTACGTGAAAACTTAGTGATTAAAGCCCTCACGAACTTGATGGCACACCTTTTATTTCTTTCCCCTAATAAACTTGAACCATTGTGTCATCTATGTTGTATATGCTTGCACTTATACGTTGGAATTAGCAGAACCATGCAGTCATGGGGAACATTTTTAACATTGCACTTGTACTTTGTACACAGTTGATATCATGCTCTTTTGTCTATGGATGTCGCCGGTGTGAAATAAAAGGGGAGCTTGTAAGTCCATGTAGTTATGTATTTTGTGTTAGAGAAACGCCTGGGCTGCTAGCCTAAGCCATGCCTAATCATGGTGGAAACTTGCAGCATCACCATAATGAGCAATCTATGAAGCATCCTCAATAAAAACCTATGCAAATAGCAAATAAAAAGATCGCTGAGATGCTCATTGGCTGCTTGTCTTGTCATTTTAGTTATGGGATAGCTCCTGTACCATGTGCAAGGGGTACCCCGTTGGCGGTTCTCAATGATATGCAAATACTTACAATGACAAGAACATACCTAGGCCCAAAGTTGAGTATGCATGAGGAGTGACCCTCATATTCAAGGGACATGAGATTGCCAACTTATATTTCGTCAAGCATATACTCCATCTTTGTTCACTTTAACCTTAATCATCTCAAGATGCTTATGATAGGGGCAGTGAAGGCTCAAAGCTAGTAAGTACCATAATCTTTTGGAAGCTCTTTATGACTTGGAATCACTGCTACCCTCCAAGAAGGGACCTTTCTCCTAGTTACCAGTTTGAGTCAGTAAACCTACTTCCTCTCCATCTCCAGCAAGCATTTGATTTGTTGTGTTTCAAGCATTCATATGGTGATTTATTCAATCATGTTGTTTATCTTTTTTGTTTGCACAAAACTCTTATATATTGAGTATTACTTTGAAAGCCTTCACTTGTGACAAACCTTTTTGAGCAAAGAGTGTTCCTGTTTTGAAACTTCTACAAAAAGCTTTTTGTGAAACTGTTTGCCAGGTGTTCTCTGACCAAGAACAGTTTTGCCAATTCCAATTATGATTTATCTTTATGCATCTCTTTTGTGACTGTTGTACTTGGTTGCAAGCTAAGTTATATAATGGTGAGTTGCTTTCTTCTATGAGTTGTGCAATGGTAAGTGTGATGCTTCTTGTTCGTATTCTTTTATCGACACTTTACTCCATAAACCTGTGGACATGTTTACTGAGCTCAGTATTTGCTTGGGGACAAGCGAAGTCTAAGCTTCGGGGAGTTGATACTCCCAATTTGCATCACCATTCTATATCATAATTTACCTCTATTCATTGATATTTGTCTTATTATGAGGTATTACTTATGGCTTTTCATATGTTTATGCATGTTGGATGATTCTTGGAGGATGGACTGCTGGAGTCTGGATTCTGATGGAAAAAGAAGGCGTTTCAGTGCAATTTCGCGAAGATCAGAAAAATACCAGAAAAATATGGAAACATATTATTTTACCAGAAAACGAAGGAAGCCAGAAGGAGGGACGAAGTGGAGCCTCAGGGGGGCCACACTCCCCCTAGGCACGGGCCCACCTGACCCCGCGCCTAGGGCAGGTGTGGCCCACCTGCCCGGCATCCGACTCCGCCCCTTCGCCTATATCTTCCCTTCGAAACCCTAAGGCTCGGGAAGTGACCATATATAGAATTCCGCCGCCTCTAGGGGGCTGAAAACACCAAGAGAGAAATATCTCTCCGGCAGACAGATTTCTGTCGGGGGAATTCCTTCCCGGAGAGGGGAGACCGTCTCCATCAACACCGTCATCAAGCTAGGCTTCATAGGGATCATCATCATCATCCACACCATCATCTCCACCAGCACCATCATCACCACTCCGTCCCACTGTAACAATTGTGTTGGATATTGCTTTAGTTCTCAGGGGAAACTTTCCTGGTGTTGATTACTATTGTAGTTGATGCTTGTGAGTGGAACCATTGGATTATTGTTTATGTTCAGATTTTATCCATTATCATATCATCTTTGATCTTGATCCATATGATGTCTTGTGAGTAGTTCGTTTAGTTCTTGAGGACATGGGAGAAGTCATGTTGTTAGTAGTGAATCTGTGATGAGTTATTATTCAATGGTTTAGTATTTAAGTTGTGGTGCTATTCTTCTAGTGGTGTCATGTGAACGTCGACTACATGATACTTCACCATTTATGGGCCTAGGGGAATGCATTGTGTATTTGGATACTAATCGCGGGGTTGCCGGAGTGACAGAAACCTGAACCCCCATTAGGACACCTTTGCACAAGGGAGCGTAGGATCTCAGAGTTTAAGATTGTGGTTAGATTTATATCTTAATTACTTTCTTGTAGTTACGGATGTTTGAATGGGGTTTAATCACAAGTATGTATTAGTCCTAGTAAGGGCGGTATGTTAGCACAGGTTCCCACACAACACTTACAAACACCAGAGAAGAGTCCTCAGCTATTTGAAGCGAAAGCACTTGACAGAATTCCCATGTCTCCTCGAGAACGTTTGGTCCTTATAAGTATTTCCACCGGCTTGTCCTTTGCTAAGAAAGGATTGGGCCACTTGCTCCGTTTGTTCGTTACTTCTATTACTTGCTCTTTGTTTTGTTGCCTTGTCAGAAAACCACTAAAAATCCGTTTGCTAAGTATTCACGGGGATTTCCTGCTCCATACCACTGTTCAGCACCTTATGCTCCTCGTTGGTATCGACACTCCTATTTATCAAAAGTACTACGATACACCCCCTATACTTGTGGGTCATCAATGAGTTCTATCATGTAATCAAATAAGATTGTTAGGGCATAGTGCCTAGTATCTCTATTAGTGCTATTTGACTTTGTTGCAACTTGTTGTGCTTAATGCTTGTCACTAGGGCCCGAGTGCCATGATCTCAGATCTAAACTTATTGAATCATTATGATAGTATTGTTTGTGGTCTTATCTGCAAGTTGTGTACACATATCATTGTCCGGATCCAAAGGCCCCGAAGTGACAATAATTGGGACAACCTGAGGGGATGGTTGTGGTGTGAGGATCACATGTGTTCATGGAGTGTTAATGCTTTGCTCCGGTGCACCTTAATTGCCAGTAGTTCCCTAGAGGCCCCGCTACCACGGGCTGGCTAGACAGAAGATGTTGTGCAAGTTCTCATTGCGAGCACATATGACTATATATGGAGCACATGCCTAGGATTGTTTTGTACTTGGATGCTTGTTATTATTTATCTGCAATGCCATAGATCTTGAAGTTACATGTTTAGACTTGTCCATGCAACGCTCGTCCATCCATTCCTATGCCTACCGCACTCGAATCCCACTGTTTACTATTACTATTACTATTGCTCCTGTTTCACTGTTGTTGTTGCTACTACAAACGGTTGCTACTGATAAACTTTTGTGAGCAAGAAATATTTATAGGTACAACTAAATTGACAACTAAGTTGTTAAGGTTTGCAAGTATTCTTTGGCTCCCCTTGTGTCGAATCAATAAATTGGTTAATACTACTCGCGAAGACTGTTGCGATCCCCTACACTTGTGGGTCATCAAGACTATTTTCTGGCACCATTGCCGGGGAGCATAGATTTATTTGTAAGTTCACTTGGATCTATTATTGTTCACTGCTACTCCTTTCATCATGGGGAAGTCTCGTGATGAAAAGTTTCCTATTTTACCATCCACTACAAGAAGAGGTACGGTCCTAAACACCTCTGTTGCTCTTGATTCACCGTCTGTTATAAGTAAGCTTGTCACACCACCACCACATACTCATGCTACACACACTGCTACTACTGCTGAATCTGAAACTGCTTTTGATGCACCTGATGTTACTTCTACCATGCTTGATTCAAGTGGTTCATTAGGTCCTTTCCTATATGCTACTATGGCTAGTCTAGGAAATACCGAAACTCCTAGTGAAGACACTATTACACCTGTTAGCTCACCTGAGTCTAGTGAGATTTATGATATTAATGATGGTTACATTGAGTTCACTAATGAATTTGTTGAAGAGTGCTGAAACACACATGGTACTAGTGCTATTAAGAGTCTCCTTACTAGACGTACTATTATGCCTAAACTGTCCTCTGATCCTAAGTTTGACACCTCTCCCATAGATATTAAAGATGAAGATTATGATTTCTATCTTGATTTGTCCTATTTAGATATTGTTGAGAAAGAACCTTTCCGTGGGACTGAAAATGAGAGTGTTGTGGCTCATATGAATGAGCTTTCTACTATGAGTGCTTTATTCTCTGATGATTTTAAGATGCGTAAGTACTTTGTTACTAAGATATTTCCTTTTTCACTAAAAGGAGAAGCTAGGGCTTGGTTTAATAGATTACCTCCTGGTTACATTGATAGCCCTGATTGCTTGATTGCTTCTTTCTTCCATAAATATTTTCCTCCCAGTGCTAGACATGCTGCTTTGTAGAAACTTTTTGATATTAAACAGGGAGAAGAAGAGAAATTACCTGAGTCATGGACAAGGTTCTGTGCCTTGATTCATGCACATCCTGGATGTCCATTGCCTAAGAATGAGCTTCTTGATATTTATTATAATGGACTAACTGATGATTCTAGGACATACCTAGATAGCTTTGCTGATTGTGTTTTCAGGAAAAGAACTCCTACAAATGCTAAAGAATTAATGGCTAAGATAAGCAAGAATTATGATGATTGTACTTCAACTGAGCTAAATGCACCTGAGCCTATTACTCATGTACCAGTTGTGCCTGAACTAGATCCAATACCAACACCAAAGAAGAGAGGAGTTATTGCATTAAATGATGAAGTGATGAAGGAAGCTAAGAAGTGTCTATAGGAGAAAGGTATTAGAGCTGAAGATGTGAAGAATCTACCTCCTATAGAAGAACTATGTAAGCCAATTCCCCACTCATCTACTATTGAGGTACAATATCTCCAACACTTTGATGAAGGATATATTCCTTATGGTAAGCCTCCTAATCAATGCTTAGAGGAACTTGACATTTTTATTGTTAAACAAGGTATATTTAATAAACAAGTTCAGAATCATTTATTGGAAAGCTCTAGAGCTATCAATGAGTTGAAAGAAATTGTGGAAAGAACTTCTAATGATAATAAAATTCTTTGTGAACACTTTCAAATGGTTCAAACCCAACTTGATCAATTTGCTAAAGTATAAAAGGATATGATAGTTAATGCCTCGGGAGATAAACATGCTTATGGAATTAGAACTAGGAGTGGTATAGATACTCAAGATCCTTTATATCTTGAAGGACACCCTAAAAGAATTGAGCAGGATTATCAACAAGGTGAAAGTAGTGGTAATCCTCGTAAGAGAAATAAAAAGAAACATAAGGTAGTTGAGGAATCGCTTGAACCTGTTGTAGATCCTAATAGTATATCTGTCTCTGATGCTGAAACTGAGAGTGGTAATGATAAAAATGAGACTCCTGATAAGGAGGAAGGTGAGGAAGAACCTAAGAAGCACACTAAGAACACTAGGTACACAAAGGAAGAATTTATTGCTAATAAACATGGTAAAGAGAGAGAACCTTGGGTGCAGAAACCTATGCCTTTTCCAGTAAGAAGCACAAGTCAAAGGAGGAGGAACACTACAACAAGTTTTGTGAGAGGATGAAACCTTTATTTTTGCAAATTCCTTTGGCTGATGCTATTAAATTGCCTCCTTATTCAAAGTATATGAAGGATATTGTCTATAATAAAAGGAAGATTCCTAATGAGGAGATTTATACTTTGCTTGCTAATTACTCCTTCGATGGTAAGGTTCCAAAGAAACTTGGTGATCCAGGTATACCAACTATTCCTTGTTCTATTAAGAATAATTATGTTAGAACTGCTTTATGTGATTTGGGAGCTGGAGTTAGTGTTATGCCTTTTTATTTCTTCAAGAGACTCCAGCTGTAAAAGTTGATATCAAGTGATATATCTTTGCAAATGGCTAATAAGTCAACTACTATTCCTGTTGGTATATGTGAGGATATTTGATACACCCAATTTGCATCACCATTCTATATCACAATTTACCTCTATTCATTGATATATGTCTTATTATGAGGTATTACTTATGGCTTTTCATCTGTTTATGCATGTTGGATGATTCTTGGAGGATGGACTGCCGGAGTCTGGATTCTGATGGAAAAGAAGGCGTTTCGGTGCAATTTTGCAAAGATCAGAAAAATACAAGAAAAATATGGGAAAATGTTATTTTTCCAGAAGAATGAGGAAGCCAGAAGGAGGAGCTAAGAGGGGCCGCAGGGGGCCCACCCCCCCTCGGCGTGGGCCCACCCTAGGTCGCGCCTAGGGCAGGTGTGGCCCACCTGCCCGTCTCCCGACTCCGTCCCTTCGCCTATATCTTCCCTACGGAACCCTAAGCCTCAAAGGGCGACCACATATAGATTTTCACCGCCTCTGGGGGCGGAAAACACTGAGAGAGAAAGATATCTCCGGCAGACAGATTTCTGCCAGGGGAATTCCTTCCCAGAGAGGGGAGACCATCACCATCAACACCATCATCAAGCTAGGCTTCATTGGGATCATCATCATCATCCACACCATCATCTCCACCAGCACCATCATCACCACTCCGTCCCGCTGTAACAATTGTGTTGGATATTGCTTTAGTTCTTAGGGGGAACTTTCCCGGTGTTAATTACTATTGTAGTTGATGCTTGTGAGTGGAACCATTGGATTATTGTTTATGTTCAGATTGTTATCCATTATCATATCATCTTTGATCTTGATCCATATGATGTCTTGTGAGTAGTTCGTTTAGTTCTTGAGGACATGGGAGAAGTCATGTTGTTATTAGTGGATTTGTGTTGAGTTATTATTCAATGATTGAGTATTTAAGTTGTGCTGCTATTCTTCTAGTGGTGTCATGTGAATGTCGACTACATGATACTTCACCATTTATGGGCCTAGGGGAATGCATTGTGTATTTTGCTACTAATTGTGGGGTTGCCGGAGTGACAGAAACCTGAACCCCCGTTAGGACACCTTTGCACAAGGGAGCGTAGGATCTCAGAGTTTAAGGCTGTGGTTAGATTTATGTCTTAATTACTTTCCTGTAGTTACGGATGTTTGCAGGGGGTTTAATCACAAGTATGTATTAGTCCAAGTACGGTCGATACATTAGCACAGGTTCACCCACACAACACTTACAACACCAAAGAAGAGAACCCAGCTATATGAAGCGAAAGCACTTGACAGAATTCCTGTGTGTCCTCGAGAACGTTTGGTCCTTATAAGTATTTCCACCGGCTTGTCCTTTTCTAAGAAAGGATTGGGCCACTTGCTGCTTTTGCTCTTTGTTACTTGCACTTTGTTTTGTTGTCTTATCAGAAAACCACTAAAAATCCGTTTGCTAAGTATTCACAGGGATTTCCTGCTCCATACCACTGTTCAGCACCTTCTTCTCCTCGTTGGGATATACACTCCTTTTTATCAAAAGTACTACGATACACCCCCTATACTTGTTGGTCATCAAGACTATTTTCTGGCGCCGTTGCCGGGGAGTGAAGCGATATTAAAGAGTGGAACTGGTAAAGGAAACTTCTACTGTGAGTTTTTCTTTTGTTACTGCTTGTTACTTGGTTTCCAATATGGATAACCCACTTGGTTTTCTGTTTGGGAAAACTACTACCACTGCTAGGGTAGTAGATGAACCACCACCTGTTGAGATAGATACTTTTAAGATACCTACAAGTACTGTTAATCATGTTATGGATAATTATTTTTTAGGCGATTGAACTGTCCATCCCGGTGATCACTTGCTTTTTATCCATGAATTATGTGGGTTCTTTAAGTGTGCATGTATCACAGCTGAATAGGTGGAGAAGAAGTTACTCTCCATATCCTTGAAAGGGAGAGCTGAAGAATGGTATAAGCTGCTGAAGAATGGACAATCTATGGAATGGGAGGAGATGGCATCTCTCTTTTACTCTAAATTTTATCCTCCTAGTGAAATTCATAAGGATAGGAATCTTGTATATAACTTTTGGCCTCATGATGGAGAAAGTACAACTCAAGCTTGGGGAAGATTGAAGTTATTAATGCTTAAATGTCCTATTCATGAACTCCCTAACAATATTATTCTCAATAACTTTTATGCTAGGCTTTCTCTTCATGATAAAAATTTACTAGATGCTTCTTGTGCTGGATCATTCACACGTATGAAGGAAGAAGCTAAATGGGATCTCTTAGACCGTATTCAAGAAAACACTGGAGCTTGGGAGAATGACAAAGGAAGAAAGTCAGGTATAAACTACGATTATGAATGCATTAAATCCTTTATGGGAACTGATAACTTCCGTGATATTAGCAATAAGTTTGGTCTTGATTCCCAAAGTATTGCCAACTTTTTTAAGGCATTTGCCTCTTATATAGAAATTCCCAAAAAGAAGTGGAATAAGTACCATGCTCCTTATAAAGATGTTGTTAATCATGTTCCTGTTAGAAGTGCCGAAGTTTGTACTACTAATCATATTGTTCCTGAACCTTATGTTGAGAAAATTCCTTTCCCAGCTAAGGTAAAGGAGTATCCTATGATTATTAGTGCAAATAAGAAAGGTACTAAGAAAACTGTGGAGCCTGGTGAGCATTCGAATATTGAACCTATGGTAGCTATTGTTAAAGACCTTGTCACTAGAAATATAGAGGATCGGCACATTGTCTTCTGCGAAGACGCTTCTAATATTATCTCTCATCCTAGTAAGGCTAGAAAAGCTAGTGTTCTTGTGCTTTCTGTTAAAATTGGTGATCATTGTTACTATGGTTTATGCGATATTGGTGCTATTTCTAGTGCTATTCCTTATGAGCTTTACAGGGAAAATATGCATGAGATTGGTCCTTGTGAGATTGAGGACATTGATGTGGTTATCCATCTTGCTAATAAGTAAACCATTTACCCCATTGGTATTGTAAGAGATGTGGAGGTTCTCTGCGGTAAGATTAAGTATCCTGCTGATTTTCTAGTGCTTAATTCAGCAGCTAGCAAAACTTGTCCTATCATTTTTGGTAGACCTTTCTTGAACACTTGTGGAGCTATTATTGATTGTAATAAGTAAAAGGTTTTAACTAAGTTTGATGGAGATTCTTATGAGTTTAACTTTTCCAAATTTGCTAAAGCTCCTTGTGAAAATAGCTTGCCTAATAAAGATTTCAGGATGGAACAACTTCCTTCTATTGATCCAGTCTATGACCTTGGACCTCTTTTTGGTGACTGTAAGTATGCTTATTTTGATGATAAAGTTATTGCCAGTGGTAGTTATATTGTCAACTTTATTCAAAGTGCTACTGAAAGTTATTACGAGAGAGGGAAACATGGTCTTATGCTTCTCAATAATGTTAAGTTTCCCCGTTTTATGTTGAAAGCTTTGAAGTTGCATATGTTTTGTCTTCCTATGCTAGTGGCTTTTTGTTTCAACAATTTGTTTTCTCATGACACTCCCATGCATAGGAAGTGGGCTAGACTCAAGTGTGTTGGTTATTTGCTTCTTGATGCTCTTTTTCCCTCAGATATATATCTCCTATGTGAGCATCTTTGAAAGTTTCAAGCCTAATTTAAAGGCATTAAATAAAAGTACTTGTTGGGAGATAACCCAAGAGTTTTGTCGAGTCTTGGAAGTTATTACCTCTATAATAACTGCTCCTTATCCTTTTTGTTTTGGTTCTTGTGTCAAGTTCAACTACTTTTGTGAAGTAGAGGAGTTGTGAAAAGTGGTTGTCCTGGAACAAATTTTTGTGCTGCATTGTAAAAATTCGTGATGGAGCTCAGTACGTCGGATGGAGCTGATTTTTTCTGAGCTTGTTATCCAAGTTGTTACCCAACTTTTATTAGTTCTGCACTTTTTGATTTGAGCAACAGAAGGTTTTCGAAAAAATCAATCTTTACCTGCTGGTCTGTTTTGACAGATTTCTGCCATTATTTGCATTTGCCTCTTACAAAAGCTTTTGTTTTGATGGGTTTTCAGTTGAAGTGTGTACCCAAAGGTTTATTGTTGTTTTTATTAAACTATTGCAATTGAAGTTTGTGTATAGCCTTGTGAGGAAAGGAAACTTCCAGGAGAAGGAGAAAGGAATCTGCAGAGTTCGTCTTTGAATAGGTAAAAGTGGTGAAAACAGAAGGTTCGCGAAACCCCAATATTTTTATATTTTGATGTTTTTAATACATAAGTAAAGCTACAAGACGGAACTGAAGAGGAAACAGAGTCCGGGGTGGACAAACCCACCCCAGTCATAGGCCCAGCCTGGCCGCGCCTAGAGGGGGTTTGACTCCCCTGAACTCTGTCTCCGCCTTGTTTCCGTGCCAAAACCTTCCTTATGCATTGAAACTTCGTAATATATAACCCCCCCGGATCCTCCAAGGTTCGTGCATCATGTTCTCATCGTGTTTTCGTTTTGATCTGTTTCTGTCAAGAAATCTTCTCAAGTTTAGAGCATCATGGTCTCCGCCAACGACAAAGGCAAGAAGCCCGAGGAGGACGATCCTCACAAACCCAAGGAGGAGGAGATTTTGGTAGGCTATGAAGGAGACATGGAGTAGGACAAGCAACCGGACACCCCCACTA
Source organism: Avena sativa (assembly GCA_916181665.1). Classification (NCBI taxonomy): domain Eukaryota; kingdom Viridiplantae; phylum Streptophyta; class Magnoliopsida; order Poales; family Poaceae; genus Avena; species Avena sativa. The sequence continues at coordinate 88,700,265 of OV702285.1, read as the reverse complement.
CCGTCGCAAGCATTGGATTGGTGGCAAAACCTATAAAGCTCAAGAGGACAACACAAATGTCTATAGGAGGGAAATCTCGACGTCATGCCCTCTCTCCACAATCACCTCCTCCAAGTACCAAGAAACCCTTCTACACTCTTATACATGAGCGTCAATTTCAACATGTTCCCAAAGGGAATTTGCCCTTGATGTGGGATATGCCTCGTTCTAACCATGCAGGGGAGGAACACACTAAGAAGGAAGAGTGGTGAAAGAATAGTAAGGACTGGAACTCTCAGTCCGATATGATCATGAACCGCATTGAGAAAAACTCGGAGTTGATTCGTACTCTAACCTTTGATATTGAGGAGTTGAGGAAGCTTATTGAGGAGCTTATCAAGAGAACATCACCACCACCGAAGGAGTAATTCACTATCAGTTTTGGCATCCCCTTGGCTTGTTCCAAGCTTGGGGGAGTGTCGCGGTATCACAACCATTATCTTTTATCTTTTACCTTTTTAGTAGATTCATTTCTCTGGTAGAGAGGTTATCTTATAGTTTGGTTTGCATGTGGAAGTATCTCTCCTTTAGTTGATTATCTATGTATCCCTTGGTGTGAGTGCCTTTATTGAATATTAATGAGAAGTCTCATCTTTTACGTTTTGCACTTCTTATTTTAGTTTGCAATCTCTATTATATGATGGATCTTGTTTATCAGTATTGGCACCACTTTGGGAGCATCAAGTAACTCTAAATTGGTTTTGGCAAACCGATCTCTGGTCATTAGCAACACTTTTTGAGGTTTGAAATGAAAAGAAAAGAGAAAAAACTTACATGTATTTTGTATCATCTATTTTCTTTCTTATTGGCTCATAAGCTTAGTATTCTTTATTTAAGATCTTTTGTGTCTTTAAGGAAAATTTCATGTTTAGCTTTATTACTTGTATGTTTGCTTGTTTCTTTCAACTCTCTTGCTTGCTACCCAGCCTTGCTAGCCAAAAACCTGTTTTGAGAAGGCATACTTCTCATGTTTCCAAATCCCCTTGAACCAAAACCTTTTCCACTTGTGTCCACCATATCTACATAGTAGCTTTTGCTATTCCAAGCAAATTCTCAAGCTTCGTCTATCTTTTGAATTAAAAAGTATTTTGTTATGTGAAAACTAGTTATTAAAGCTCTCACGAACTTGACAACACACCTTATTTCCTTGCCCCTAATAGACTTGAACCATTGTGCCATCGAAGTTTTATATGCTTGCATCTATATGTTGGAATTAACAGAACCGTGCTGTCATGGGGAACGTTTTCAACATTGCACTTGTACTCTGTACATAGTTGATATCGTGCTCTTTTGTCTATGGATGTCAACGGTGTGAAATAAAGAGGGAACTTGTAAGTCCATGGAGTTTGTATTTTGTGTTAGAGAAACGCCTGGGCCACTAGCCTAAGCCATGCCTAATCATGGTGGAAACTTGCAGCATCACCATAGTGAGCTATCTATGAAGCATCCTCAATAAAAAGCTATGCACATAGTAAAAAAAGATCGCTGAGATGCTCATTGTCTGCTTGCCTTGTCATTTTGGTTATGGGAAAGCTCATGTACCATGTGCAAGGGGTACCCTGTTGGCGGTTCTCAATGATATGCAAATACTTACAATGCCAAACCTGTGACCAAAGTTGAGTAGCATGAGGAGTGGCCCTCATATTCAAGGGACATGAGATTGCCAACTTATATTTCGTCAAGCATATACTCCATCTTTGTGCACTTTAACCTTAATCATCTCAAGATGCCTATGATAGGGGCAATGAGGGCTCAAAGCTAGTAAGTACCATGATCTTTTGGAAGCTCTTTATGACTTGTAATCCCTGCTTCCCTCTATAAAGGGACCTTTCCCCCACTTCCAAGCCGAGTCAATAAACCTACTTCCTCTCTATGTCCAGCAAGCATTTGAGTTGTTGTGTTTCAAGCATTCATATGGTGATTTATTCAATCATGTTCTTTATCTTCCTTGTTTGCACAAAACTCTTATATATTGAGTATTAGTTTGAAAGCCTTCACTTGTGAAAGACCTTTTTGATGAAAGAGTGCTCCTGTTTTTAAAACTTCTACAAAGCTTTATTTGTGAAACTATTTGCCAGCTGTTCTCTGACCAGGAACAAAGTTTGCCAATCCAATTATGATTTATCTTTATGCATATCTTTTGTGACTACTATACTTGGTTGCAAGCTAAGTTATATAATGGTAAGTTGCTTTCTTCTATGAGTTGTGCCATGGTAAGTGTGATGCTTCTTGTTCGTATTCTTTTATCGACACTTCACTCCATAAACCCGTGGACATGTTTACTAAGCTCAGTTTTTGCTTGGGGAGAAGCGAAGGTCTAAGCTTGGGGGAGTTGATACGCCCAATTTGCATCACCATTCTATATCATAATTTACCTTTATTCATTGATATATGTCCTATTATGAGGTATTACTCATGGCTTTTCATCTGTTTATGCATGTTGGATGATTCTTGGAGGATGGACTGCCGGAGTCTGGATTCTGATGGAAAAGAAGGCGTTTCGGTGCAATTTCGAGAAGATCAGAAAAATACCATAAAAACATGGGAAAATATTATTTTTCCAGAAGAATGAGGAAGCCAGAAGGAGGAGCGAAGAGGGGCCATAGGGGGCCGACACCCCTAGGCGCAGGCCCACCCTGGCCGCGCCTAGGGCAGGTGTGGCCCACCTTCCCGGCTCCCGACTCCGCCCCTTCGCCTATATCTTCCCTACGGAACCCTAAGCCTCAAAGGGCGACCACATATAGATTTCCGCCGCCTTTGGGGGGCGGAAAACACCGAGAGAGAAAGATCTCTCCGGCAGACAGATTTCTGCCGAGGGAATTCGTTCCCGGAGAGGGGAGACTGTCGCCATCAACACCATCATCAATCTAGGCTTCATCGGGATCATCATCATCATCATCCATACCATCATCTCCACTAGCACCATCATCACCACTCCATCCCGCTGTAACAATTGTGTTGGATATTGCTTTAGTTCTTAGGGGAAACTTTCCCGGTGTTGATTACTATTGTTGATGCTTGTGAGTGGAACCATTGGATTATTGTTTATGTTCAGATTGTTATCCATTATCATATCATCTTTGATCTTGATCCATATGATGTCTTGTGAGTAGTTCGTTTAGTTCTTGAGGACATGGGAGAAGTCATGTTGTTATTAGTGGATTCGCGTTGAGTTATTATTCAATGGTTTAGTATTTAAGTTGTGGTGCTATTCTTCTAGTGGTGTCATGTGAACGTCGACTACATGATACTTCACCATTTATGGGTCTAGGGGAATGCATTGTGTATTTGGCTACTAATTGTGGGGTTGCCGGAGTGACAGAAACCTGACCCCCCCATTAGGACACCTTTGCACAAGGGAGCGTAGGATCTCAGAGTTTAAGGCTGTGGTTAGATTTATGTCTTAATTACTTTCCTGTAGTTACGGATGTTTGCAGGGGGTTTAATCACAAGTATGTATTAGTACAAGTACGGTCGGTACATTAGCACAGGTTCACCCACACAACACTTACAACACCAAAGAAGAGAACCTAGCTATATGAAGCGAAAGCACTTGACAAAATTCCCGTGTGTCCTCGAGAACGTTTGGTCCTTATAAGTATTTCCACCGGCTTGTCCTTTGCTAAGAAAGGATTGGGCCACTTGCTGCCTTTGTTATTTTTTACTTGCACTTTGTTTTGTTGTCTTATCAGAAAACCACTAAAAAATCCGTTTGGTAAGTATTCACAGGGATTTCCTGCTCCATACCACTGTTCAGCACCTTCTGATTGTGGCATCCCGCAAAAACCACTACTAGAAAATCGCGTTGTTTTTGTGCATTGCATCATCATGACATCATGCATATTTTCAGCACTAAAGAACTTTGCTAAAAATCTTGTCTTTATTTTCTAAATTACCTTCCTCTTTATTTTAAATCAAAACTCTGGTGTTCCGGATATCTCGGTTTGCCTAAAAACTATTTACAAAAGACTATTTAAAATAAACTAAATAAATAAAACTATCTATTTTGTCTGGGGAGGCAGACAACCGGCCAGGCCCAAAGGCCCAACCGAAGCCCACCTACAACCCAGAAAATAAAACCCTAGTCCCCACCTAGACAAACCCTAATCTAGTCAAAACCCTAACCTACCCCATCCCCACACCCCGCACCCAGTCCCTCCACCCGCCGCCACACAACACACACGCCTACACGCACACAAGCACACGACACACCACTCCCTCTGCCCCACGCACGCACACCACACCCCGACCAGGACTGCCCCACCACTCCCCACCTCACGAACCTGGCCCCACCTGCAGTGACCACAGTCCCCACCCCGCGTTCACGCGCCCGACCTGGTCCTTCCCCCCCCGTATCGAGGCCCCCATCCCCGCCGCCAGGACGGGCCACGGCGCCCCCTCGCTGGCCGCCATCGCCGGCGTGCCACCCGGTCTCCTCCGCGTCCTCCCCGCCACCGGCCCCGACTTCCTCTCCTCCCCAGGCTTCCCTCCTCCGCGCCTCCCCTCTCGGCGCCGCCCTGCTCCTCCCACCAACCTCCGTCCGCCGCCCGCCTCCGGCCGGACACGCGGCGCACCTCCTCCGGCCGCGTCGTCCCTCGCCGGCCCCTTCCTCCCCGGCCCCTCCTGCGCCGCCGCCGCGCCCAGCTCCCCCTCGCTCCGGCCGTCACCACCCCAGCCTCCCCCGCATCCGGCGCCGCCCGCTCCACCTCTGCAACCTGCTCCGCCGGTCGCCCCTCCCTCTGTCGACCGCGACCCCCGCCGACTCTGCTGCCGCGCTTGCGCCGCCGGAGCCGCTCGCCACGACCGCCGTCGCCGCTTCCGTGCCCGCACCGCCTCGGTCCACCTCGCCCGCGTCTCCTCCGTCCAGCGAGCCGCGCCCCCTGCCTCCGTTCGAGCTCCCCGTGCCCCGTCTCTGGCCTCTGGCCTGTGTCGCCGCTGGGGCCGCCCCGAGCCGCCATCGGCTTCCCGACGTACCCCCCCTCCTGTGAGCCGGCATCCTGGGTCGCCTCTGCGAGCTGTCCCATCGCGACGCGGTCCTGGTGCCTCCGTTGCAAGCCAAGGCTGCACGTGTTGTGCAAGGTGGGGCTCAAGGATCACACAAGCACTTCGCCTTGCAAACAACACCGCCAGCAGATCCGTGTTCCTGTTCCCGGCGATAGTTATCTGTGTGGTGCTGTTGTTTGCCCCTACTCAAGATCAACGACAACATGCGCATCGCCGTGTTCCTCACCATGTGTCGTCCGCGTGACCGATGTTTATACCAATGCCAAGATCTCCGAAGGTTCTATCGTTAACCAAGTTCACCAACGACCGTGATACCGACGTCACCTCACGGATGCGGCAAGATCTTCTTCATGGACCCGAATACGTGGAACCCCGAGTGCGCCGACCCGGATTCAAAGATCGATCCCGCGGGACCGAACCCCTCGGAACTCCATGTCCCCTACCCGGAGACCCCGATGCCTTCGACACGGAGCACCGAGGATGCCTTCATGGGACGCCAAGACACCCGTCGAACCCCGAAGACCGAACCTCGTGGACCGACATGATCTTCTTCACGGATACGACGAGCACTTCCTCGAGAACGCCAAGTACCTCACCCCGGGCACCGAGACCCTGAACGACAAGTTCTCCTTCCCGGAATCATTGACGCCGTGCGACAAGATCTACTTCCCAGATCAGAGAACCCCGGTACCTGATCCACTCAAGTTCGCCATCGACGACAAGATCGACACCGACTAGAGCGGGTCCGATGCGCCCCCGACACCGAACCAAGTCCTGCTTCCCGGATGCGACAAGATCTGCCCCGTTGTCCGAGAACGTTCCCGCCGAGACCGTCCGTCGAACCCTGAACCCCGAGACCGAACCCCGAACCCCCGGAACCCCAAGATCTGCCGAACCCTAATGTGTGAACCCCTTCCCGAAACCCTATTTTTATAATATAATACAACTTGTCGCGTATTAAATTGTCATCCTCGCATGCATATCTTGGGTTTGGGGGCTTTATGCCAATTCACCTAAATTAAATATGGGGCCCATATGCGGGCAAATCTAGCCTTATATTGGCCTCATTCAAATTTGTGTAGCGAACCGGTGATATATTCTGCCTTGTTAAACAACATTTAAATTGCGGGGTATCTAAATAACTTGAATCGTTTAATTAATTGTCGGGACCCCCGGTTCCGCTTAATATTGACCTAATTGCATCGCACCCTTGCCATGTCATACATCATACATGCATCATGCCGATCTTCTGCCGTTGTATTAAATATTGCATCCGGTGTTTCTTCTAGTGTTTTGCTTCTTCGCGGATAAGGCCGTTGAGTTGATGTGAGCTTCGACCCGACCTTCGGATGAACCTTCAACAATGTTTTCAGGCGAGCATCTTCCCCTTTCTACCTACCTTACTTTTATAGTATTTATTCCCTCCTGTTGATCCTTTGCTATCTGTGTTTGCGATGCTCTAGTTCCCGTACCTGTGATATCCCGTGCAGCCCTATATTGCCTTGGACACATCCTATTACCTGTTGTTTGGTAGATAGTTGGACTTGCGCGTCGTAGTCGCTGGCTCAAGTGCTGTTGCGTGTCGCCATGTACCACAGTTGTTGGAGCTTTGCCGCATGTTGATGTCGGAGATGATCATGGTTTTACTTATCATTCACTTTAATTCCTGTTTAACAACTAAAATTGAAGTAAGTAAGCAGAGGCATCGGTGGGTGATAGATAATATTTGGTTTCCGACCGCCCACTTGTGTCCCGTAGGACCCGAGTACTTGATACCTGTTCCTTGATTTATCGCGCTATCCACATACGGGGAGTATGGGCCCCCCTTAGCCAGAGCTTGATTCAGTCTTATTTTTTGGAGCCACAAACTAGTTTGACGTTTTATTTACGATCCTGTACTTATGCCATGCTTTACTACTTTATTTACGTTTGTGCGAGGAGCACGCTGTACTGTTTAGGTAAGCGGAATGTTTTCGCGGTATCGACAATCCCAGTTTTGGGTTCCCAGTCGTTTACAGCCATTGACGCAAACCTTGAGTCCGTCTCGGAGCTAGCTTACTTCGTTGCGGGTCTACTCAATGGGGTGGCCCCCTGAAATATTTCTGAATCCTGTGATTGCTTTGTCGTGAAGGCCTCGTTGGGTTTTGATTTGGTTTTTCCGAGGTTGATCGTGTGTGTGTTGCTATTTGTGCACCCCGGCCGGGTTAAAACTTTCTGAAAGCTGTGTCCGCGGTTATGGACGACTTGGAGCACAGTATCTCGATCATAGACAACTATAACTAAAGTAGTGCTATAAATTTGACTTTATAATGACTAGTAAGCAGCTTCACTATAATGGAATGGCTAAATCAAACTGCCAACAATTGCTTGTTTGGGTTGTCGCTTGCGACCATTGTACCTGACTAGTAAGTATTGCAACCACAACGGAATGGCTAAATAAAAGTACCAACAACTGCTGGGTTTTGGGATATCTCATGCTAATTGTATCTGACTAGTAAGTGTTGCAACTACAACGGAATGATTAACTAAAACGGCCCACCGCTTATTCTATCAGGATGATTATCTACACCTGACTAGTAATTACTGCAACGATAACTGAATGAATAAAACTGCCAACTGTGTGAGTTCCTCGGTTGACTTCCTCGTTTGGTCTCGAGGGGGAAACACCAGGATGGGTTTGTTTGATGGTAGCATCAGGTTGGTTCCGAATAGGTCTTTCTTACCCCTATCTGATAACCGCCAGTTGTATCGAGTCTCTATAGGTTGTTTAGTGCATGCTGCCGCTGCCGCTCAGTCCACCATACCTATGTAGGCGAGGACCGCCGAATTCTAGTCTCGCCGTGTACTGGCCTCAGTACTGACGCTCCTCTTTTTCCTTTGCCCTTTGTCGGCACCCCTTTTTTTTGTTTAAGCAGGTTTTGAGATCGACGTCGTTAGCAGGGTTACCCTTCCGGCTTGGCCTGGGCAGGGTTATGGACGCCATTGGTTATTCTTCAGGGCTCTTAGCCCCTTTTGCATCTTGTCCGTAGTCGGACGCCCTATCATTTTCAAGGTGATTTGGATCTTTGTATATTATATATGTATTCTTGACTCTTTGAGTCGCTGTTGTATATATCTGTTCTGTGGGTCCCATCGAGGACTGTTGTGTAATGTTATTACTTCGTTTCCACCCGCACGAAAGTGCCTGGTGGGCACCTTTGAATCGTTTCTATGCGGGTTTGGCGGGTTTCGCTAAAACTTGCATAGGTCCGATTCTGAGGGTGTTACACTGATCCTCGTTGGGATCGACACTCCTATTTATTGAAAGTACTACGATACACCCCCTATACTTGTGGGTCATCAATGTTCCTGTTCAAGTGACTCATAATTGCTTGGTTCTAACTGATTTTGTTGTGCTTGAAATGCCTGAAGATGATAATATGTCTATTATTCTTGGGAGACCTTTCCTTAATTCTGTAGGTGCTGTTATTAATTGCAATCAAGGGAAAGTAACATTCAATATTAATGACAAAGAACATATTGTTTATTTCCCCAAGAAGGTTGCTAAGAGCTATTGCCTGAATTCCATTGAAAATATTGAGAGCATCAAGGTTGGTGAAATATATTGTCCCATTCCACAAGAAAATTTTGAAACTATTATGATTGGGACCATTGCTATCAAGTATGAGGTAACCTAGTCAACTTATGGATTGCAAAGTTTTGTTTCATATAAGATTGTTTTGGTAACAATACTTGATCAACCTTGTTAACAAAAGGATTTTAATGGACAAAATAATGTTTTCACTGTGGTTATGCTTGTTTTCTTTTACTTTTATCCTTCCTAGTCTTTGCCTTTCTTTTGCTAGCTTTGGTTTTGTTAGTTGTTTGCTTGTTAGAGTGTCTTAGAGCTCCTGTAGTTTGGCTTTTGCTTCTTCTAAAAAAATGTTTCTACGAGAAAATCAATTTTCATACCCTGAAAATTGGCCAAAAATAAAGTTTCCCAAAAAATCCTAGAAAATTCAAAATAAATTTTCCCCAAAAAGGGCAGAGGGACACCTGAAGTGACCCAGGGGGACACCCCAGGCCACCACACTCATGGTAGGCGCGGCCTACCTGTGGGTGGCGCCTAGGGGGGTCTATCCCACCTGGTACCTTTCAAGGTGCCCCCTCACAGCCATCTTCTTTCCCTCTCCCGAAAAACACCGGAAAACTTGCTCAAGCTCGAGTTCTTGCTGTTCTTGCTCGCTATTTTCGATCTCCTTGCTCAACCCATCTTTGCTGCTGATTTTTGGAGAGATTGCTCCTTGGTATGTGCCTCTTCCACTTTTCCAATTAGATTTGTGATTGATAGATTGTATTTGAGTATTTTGCTGCTATAGGTGACACGTTGTGTAACCTTGCATGCTTGTTCTATGCTTATAGATTTCATTTTGATGCATGTGTAGCCCTCTAGCAAGTTCCTATAGTAGTTGCTCATCATTTATCAACTTGGAAATCACTTGGTTTGATGTTTGTCTAAAAATTTCAGAATAGAGTGGTCATGGACAACCACACATTTGGAAAGATATTTGAGAGTGATGCACCTAGAAGGACAAGGCCTTCAAGATCATACTCCCGTGCTAGGCCCTCATACAATGAGGATCTAATCACTTCGCGATTCGGCGACAAGGGAGATGAGGGGGATGCGCACCCCTTCGCTTTTCCTTGCCAAACCTTCTTGCGGGCTGCTAGGACTCTTGAAGATTTTATGACCTTGGTTTAGAGGGCTGGTCTAACAAGTCTTATACAGGATGAGAGCGTGCAATATGCTACGCTCACTAAAAAATTTGTGGAAAGTTTTTCCTTTAGTAACATCATGTTCAATCCCGATGTTTCTTTTAAGGTTTATGGCAGGTCTTACCATATGTAATTGAAGAAATTTTGTGAAGCTCTAGGACTTGGTACAACCGGGTCATCAAAGAAGATTCCAGCTTAACCCGCTAATTTGTTGGAGCTCTACCGCGGAATAACCAATGATGATAACCATAGAGCTCAACGGGGAAAGATAAAAACATTCAGCTTCCATCCATCAGGTACTTCACTTACTATCTTGCCACTAGTATCCTTGGTAGGGAGAACACTAGTAATATTTCCAGTTATCATTTGGCTTTCTTAGCTGCTGCGCTCAATAATGATACCAAGTACAATCTTGGTTCTCTCATTGCTCGTCGTTTAACTGCTAAGGGACCCATTTATGAGGGTATTATTGTTGTACGTGTTGCTGCTGCTTTGGACATTGATGATCCAAATGATATAGTTTTGGCTCCTCAGAGGCTTGATCTTGCTTCCATGAAGGCACATCACTTTGTCACCACTAGCTCTACCCTTGAGAACTTGGTTTATATAATGTTGTTTATTGACGGGAAAGAGAGAGAGATCCCTCTCCCCCAAACCACTTTATTCAGTATTTCTCAGGGACCTTTGTCACGCTCCAAGGAGGAGATGGATGACAAGATGCACATTCTTGGTTTCCATGGGCACTATCAGGAGGAAGCACCCTCTTACGACCCCGCTATACACTATACAGGGGAATCCTCGAGCTCGTACCAGGACGAGGGAGCCTCCTCGTCATACTACGGAGGTGCACCTACTTGGGCACCATGGTATTGAGCCCCACTTAGGCCAAAAGCCTAAGTTTGGGGGGAGGTATATCGACATCACACTCATATATATATGTATCATGTTCGATCGGTTCTTTGTATATTCATTGTTTGGCTTTCTTTTTGGTTTCTGTTGCTGAAAATACCAAACATATTTTTGTTGTTTCTCTTTCTTTGTTTCTTTGCTTTGATTTGCCTTAAAAGAAAAAAAATCCAAAAAGATTTTGCTTTGTTTGGTTTGTTTTTGCTTTGCTTGTTTTTGCTTTGTTGACTTGTTTGAAAAATCAGAAACACCAAAAATATTTGTTGTTCTTCTCTGGTTTTGTGAGTTCTTTGTGCAGGGTTCAGCCGTCCTCAGTGGATTTTTGTTTCATGTTATTATTCAAGTCACACAAGTGAAGGGCAATAATAAAGATTAAGACAACTTGAGGTGTGGTAAGAGGCTGGTAACGAACTCTATTTGTTTTCATTTTTGTACATATACTCATCATTGTGAGCATGCTTAGCCTGTTTGTGTAAGGTGTATGTCATTATAAATGCTCAGTAGTTCTTGCTTGTCTTTGATTAGCCCCAGCTTGCTAATAGTTTGTAGCATGTTATATAAATGTTTGCTGTTTTATTCATATTTTGGTATGATATTGTGGTATCCTCCTCTGGAAGATTCATGTGAATCGACTTGGCACATGCTCACGCATGCATACGACTAATCAATAGTCAGTAAGCCTCGATGATTTATTTTGCCTCGGAGTTCTTGTATCACCTTCATGCCATAATTAGTCCTGTTTTGTTGCAAGCATGATTATGACAATTACTGCTCTCTCGTTTGTCGCTCCCTCTCTATTGCTAGCCTTCACTTGCACTGAGTATGAGCTCTACCCGTGTTTCCAACTCCCCAAAACCAATATTGCCAACTGTGCCCACCATACCTACCTATTAGCATCGTTTGCTATTTCAGTGCATATTCAATATGCCTTGTTTTCTTCCAAATAAAATGTTTGTCAGTTTTGAGAAAGTTAGTTAGTAAAGCTCTCACGAACTTGATGGCGCACTTTATTCCTTGCACTTAATAATCCTGAACCATTGTGATTTTTCCATGAAAGTTATACGCTTGCAAATTATATGCTGGGAGTCAGCAGAACCGTGATGTCATGGGGAACACTTTCAACACTTTTTGGATATCCTATCCAGTTTATACTTTGATCTTTTGTTTACGAATATCGACGATGTGAAATAAAAGGGGAGCTTATGAGTTCATGGAGTCTATACATTGAATTAGAGAAATGCCTAGGCCGCTAACCTAAGCCATGCCTAATCACGGTGGAAACTTGCAGCATCACCATTATGAGCATTTTGTGAAGCATCCTCAATAAAAAGCTATGCATATAGTAAATAAAAAGATCGCTGAGATGCTCATTGTGTGCTTGCCTTGTCATTTTGATCACGGGATAGCTCTTGTATCATGTGCAAGGGGTACCCCGCTGGCGGTTCTCTATGATATGCATGTATGAACAATGACAAGAACTTGCAGGTAACCAAAGTTGAGTAGCATGCGGAGCGGCCCTCGTACTCAAGGGACTTGGGATTTCCAGTTTATGGTTTGTCAAGCATATAACTCAGATTGGACCTCACTTTCACCTTAACCACATGAAGATGCCTATGATAGGGGCAATGAGAGCTCAAAGGTAATGGATACCTTCCTTTCAGCATTAGGAGGCCTTTCAAACTTTTCAAAACCGTTTTCACTTCCTTGTCGAGTCACCATTTATTCTATGAGCACCTTCTTGAGAGCATAGTTGTCATTCTTGTGTTTGTTCCAGAACTTGGTTAATTATGTCATGACTTTGATGCTTGTATCTCTGATATGTTTACTTCTAGTCTTCACTTTAACTTTAGAGGTGCCTTGGCATTTTTATTGTGCTCTACAAACAAAGGCAAGCGAGATACCACTCTATTATACCTTACTATGAGCATTGCAATGTTAATTATGTTTATGTTTCATGCTACTTATTATTATTGAGTTGGTTTCTCTTCATAGCTTGCAATGAATATTGAGTAGACTTACTTGCATACTTCTTATTATGAATGGTTTAAGCATCTACTCCTGTGCTGAGAATATATACATCATATGAAGCAAATGTGTTCGTGAAAGTTCTTTTATCGCACTCAGTTTTCAACTGAATTGCTTGAGGAGAAGCAATAAGCTAAGCTTGGGGGGAGTTGATACGTCCAAAACGTATCTACTTTCCCGAACACTTTTGCTATTGTTTCTCCTCTAAACTTGTGTGATTTGGATACAACTAGCACGGACTGACGCTGTTTTCAGCAGAATTATCTTGGTGTCTTGTTTTTGTGCGATGGCTATGAGTGAGTAATCCCCCGCTGTAGGCTTGGGGATGGTAGGGATTGGATGAGTTCTATCATGTAATCGAATAAGATTGTTAGGGCATAGTGCCTAGTATCTCTATTAGTGCTATTTGACTTTGTTGCAACTTGTTGTTCTTAATGCTTGTCACTAGGGCCCGAGTGCCATGATCTCAGATCTGAACTTATTATTGAATCATTATGATAGTATTGTTTGTGGTCTTATCTGCAAGTTGTGTACACATATCATTGTCCGGATCCAAAGACCCCGAAGTGACAATAATTGAGACAACATGAGGGGATGGCTGTGGTGTGAGGATCACATGTGTTCACAGAGTGTTAATTCTTTGCTCCGATGCTCTATTAAAAGGAGCACCTTAATTGCCAGTAGTTCCCTAGAGGCCCCATTGCCGCGGGCTAGCTGGACAGAGATGTTGTGCAAGTTCTCATTGCGAGCACGTATGAATATATATGGAGCACATGCCTAGGATTGTTTAGTACTTGGATGCTTGTTATTATTTATCTGAATTGCCCTAGATATTGAAGTTACATGTTTAGACTTGTCCATGCAACGCCCGTCCATCCATCCCTATGCCTACCGCACTCGAATCCCACTGTTTACTATTACTATTACTTTTGCTCCTGTTTCACTGTTGCTGTTGCTTTGCTGTTGCTACTACAAACTGTTGCTACTGATAAACTTCTATGAGCAAGAACTATTTCCAGGTGCAGCTGAGTTGACAACTCAGTTGTTATGGCTTGCAAGTATTCTTTGGCTCCCCTTGTGTCGAATCAATAAATTGGATAATACTACCCGCGAAGACTGTTGCGATCCCCTACACTTGTGGGTCATCACTTCTTGACGTAGGTGTCGTAGGTCTAGGTTTAGGGTTTGTGTATGCCCCAGTGGCACATGGTGAGATGCCATCTGGCCTGTCCCCTTCGGTGCTCCTGCACGATGTCGGCTGGCCGTCTCCGCGGTGGATTGGCAACCTCCAGTGGTTGGAGCTTGCTGCTGCTACTGTCGTGGATGGAGGCCACCCGAATAAAGTGCCGCTGCCTATGGATCTGGCAGCTGCGAGTCATTCTTCTCTTCCTGACCAGCCTTTGTGGCGAGGGAGGGGGAGGTCGTGCCGATGGCTGCGGGATTCGTGAGGCGATCGGGGTGTTTTATGTGTGGTTCTTCTGGCCAGAGCCGCCATCATCTGAAGAAGATCTGCTCCGTTGCAGTGCTCTCTCGGTCGGAGCCAACTGCGGCGGGTGGCTCGACTCTGGAGGCCCCAAGCACAAGGTCAGTGGTCTTGGCATGCGTAAGTTTGCTTCGGGTTCTCGCCGTTCTTCTCCATCCGGCCATGGTGGCGAGGAGAGTTGGGGCGGCGTGACCTGGAGCCGACCTGGCGGACCTGCTGCTACGCCAAGCCTACAACATCCTGGTGCTGCAGATCGTGAAGCTGCGACTCTGAATCTTCATCAACGTCGGCGAGGATGCGCCGCTGTATGTGTGGCCAGGGGGGCCACATCTCCGCTCGAGTGAAGCCAAGCATGATATTCCGCGTGTGGCGGAAGCATTTCGTCGCCCTGTGTGTGTGGTCCAAAGTAGGCATCGCTCAAGGGCGTCGACGACGACCGGATGCGGTGGAGAAGGGCGAGGACCTGATTGCGCTTCTTATCCTTTCCCTAGGGTCCTTTCTACAAGTGTGCCGTCCTTTTCCTATATGCCCCTTTGTTTAGGGGTGTCTTTGTAATTGTACCACCGTTTTTAATTGAGTCGGGGCCTTCTGGCCCTTTACCGTTCAAAAAAAATCTACAATCATTATTTTTTCTCCTTATTAGGAGCGTGGTTAGCCTCCATCCAGGCAACCAATCGGGCCCAATGTGCATGAGCAGAGACCTTACTTACTGGCCCATAATCTTTTGATGGAAAAGGCCATGTAAACCCTCGCCCAAAAGCCCGCCAGATGACCAAACTAAAATTCCCGAAGCCCAATCCAGCCGAAGTCTCGAAAAAAAGACACTGAACAACGCGACCACCGTCCACTCCCTTCTTCCCCGTGTGACGCCGCGGCCTGACCACCACCTTCCCTCCTCCTCGGCCGTTTCGCGCTCAAACCCCCAATCGCCGCCCAAAATGCCGCGGCCGCCGCCTGAAGCGTTCGCCGCCGAAGACGACGAGGAAGCAAGGCGTTCGGAATATGTACTTATGCTCGCCGAGTTCCTCCGCAGTTTCCATTCCGACGACCTCCGCCGCATCCTCCTCCACCCCGAGCCCTCGCTCCACTTCCCCCTCGTCATCGAGTGAGTACTCCTTCCAAATCCACCCTGCCCCCCTTCTGCTTCCCCTCAAACCCTAACCCGTCCCCGCTCGCAGCTACGCGGAGCTCTTGGAGTTCGACCCCGGCCTGGCCAATATACTCTACAACTACCCCAAGGGCTTCCTCCCCGACTTCGACGCCGCCGCTCAACGCGCCCAGGCGAGTAAACCAACCTTCCGTACGGCATGCATCCTTTTTTTTCTCTTCTGTTTCCCCACTTTTCCTTAGCATCAGTTTTATCAGCAGGGCGAGGTGTTGGAAATTCTCAATAAGAGCGAGTTGTTGGCTAGTCCGGATAAGTCCAAGCCTGCAGCTGTGCAGAAGGAGTTCGTGCACGTGCGCATCAACACCTCCGGGTCGCCACTTCTATTCCCTGGTGCGCTCGTTGAAATGTTTGCGAGACTGTCTGGTCGTGCGATTTTCTAGTTGTTCAGGGGTTTCCTGATTTGGCACTGATGGTATTTTTTTTCCAGAGTCATCACCGAGCATTGGGAAGGTCAGGGTGAAGCATAGGGGGATTCTTCTGACTTTGAAGGGGACTGTGATCAGGTCAGGTGGTGTGAAGATGATCGAGGGTGAGCGGCAGTATCAGTGCAGGAAATGCAACTACAGGTTTGTGATGCATGTTCAGGACTTCATAGTTGACAGTGTATACCAGACTGTTAGTATTGCTGAAATTGAAATCATTGCGTTTGCAAGTAGTATTGGTATGTGAAGCATAATTGCGAAGTGCGAACTGCGTATTAGTGTAGTAATTTTGATTGTGATCTACTCACTAATGTGGTTAGGTAGAGGCTTTTCTGCACAGACCCGATAAAGTATCTTATCTTCCTGAATTAAAGATGACAACTGTTTTATCTTAGTTGTGCTGGCAAGATTATCATCTTCTGTTAGTACAATGCTCTGGGAGACACTAGCCTGTTTAGGTGGCTTAAGCCCGCAAGCCAAAAGCTGGGTGACCAAATTTGCTAACAGAGTTCAAGCCTCTCTTGTGTGTAGTTGAAAAACATGCACTGTGAGAGGCTTATGTGCTTAACCAAAGAAGTAACATACTAAGAATTGGGTGACAAACATTGAGACTGAATCAGTTCGTTGCTTGCGTTGCTAAGAACTTCAGGTGTAGAATTCCGGGCCTCCTTAGCATATGGTGATCTCCTCATTGCTTCTTACAAAGCGTGCTGAATTTCATGGCCATGCATTATGCCATAGATACATCAGATCTTAACTAATTTGTGTATTGAATAGGTTCCACTGTCATCCTGAGCTAGAGGCTGGGAATCGTATAACACTTCCTGCATCTTGCCCATCCAAGGTATTGCATTTTGTTACTTCTTTTTAGTAGAGTATGATTTCATTGAATGAAAAACCAGTCTTAATTTTTCTGGTTCTACCTATATTTCTCCACCTCTGGTGGACAGTGGTACTTCTTCCGTTTAGAAATATAAGATGTTTTAGATTTGTGAAGGAAATGTATCTAGACACCTTTTAGTGTGTAGGTTCAAATGAATCTAGACACTAAAAGGTGTCTAGATACACCTTCTTCACAAACCTAAAACATCTTATATTTCCAAACGGAGGGAGTATTATCTTCTGATGGCCAATGTATATTTTATCTATTGTTCTCTTTTACCTGTTTACATTTATAATTGTTTGACACTGTATGTATGCCATCTTCTGTGGAAGCAACTACTAATAGCTTTGCTATCCATCCAGAGTTCAAAAGGCTGTCCAAGTGCTTCTTTCCAATTAATTGAAGATAGCATAACATGTCATGATTACCAAGAAATAAAAATCCAAGAATGCGTACAACTTCTGGATGTTGGGTCTATACCCCGTTCGATACCCGTGATTTTGATGGATGACCTTGTTGATATTGTTAAAGCTGGAGGTAAGTAGCCTCTTTGGGCTCATCCATTTACAGTATCCTGTGAAAAGTTGTGTTTTGATGATCTTAAAAAGAAAGTCAGAGTGCTTAATCTTTATATAAGGAGCTTAACTAGTAAGTTAGGAAGTTTCTTGTGTTGATGATCTTGAAAAGAAAGTCAGAGTGCGTAATCTTTATACTCCCTCTGTTCGGGATTATAGGTCCTACGCGCATACCTAGGTTATTAATTTGACAAACAAAATATACTTTATATATCACAAAATTTATATCATTAGAAAGTATAACCACTAAAGTTTCTAATGGTATAATTTTTATGCTATACTATTTATTTTTTGTTGTTCAAATTGGTAACCTAGTTATCCGCGCGGGACTTATAATCCCAAACAGAGAGAGTATAAGGAGCTTAACTAGTAAGTTAGGAAGTTTCTTCTGTTGATTTCTCATTGTTCCCACCTGAAGGGTGCTGTGTTTATTTTGCCTGAATTGCAACCCATACAGCCACCCGTTGTTGATTTAGCTTGCTGTTCTGTAATGTTGATGTTCAGTCAAGTGTGTTCTTTCTTCAGATGACGTCATTGCTACGGGTATATTGTCTGCAAAGTGGTCCTCTGATGTTAAGGATGTGCGTTGCAACCTTGATCCTGTGTTTATTGCCAATTACGTGAGGTAATTTATAAGTCGTATTATGGTTATTATCCAACTTAAGCTCTGGTAAAGTAGTGATTATAACTTTCTTCCCATTCTTGAAACTTTGACTTAT
Organism: Avena sativa; assembly: GCA_916181665.1. Taxonomy (NCBI): domain Eukaryota; kingdom Viridiplantae; phylum Streptophyta; class Magnoliopsida; order Poales; family Poaceae; genus Avena; species Avena sativa. Next base: position 88,682,286 of record OV702285.1, on the reverse strand, counting down.
TCACATTAATTTTATTATGGTTTTAACATTTTTCAAGCATGTCATGGACCAAGTATGGTTGCTTGCTCTTTGAAGCATTTTTTTCAATACTTAGCATGCTATTTAATCCAGGAAATTTGTGGAATTGCTGTCGATGTTCTGTTGTGTTAGTAATTGAGTTTGTGCTGAAAAATGGAGAACTTTTCATGTACTGGATATGTCGATGTCTACACAATCATATGGTCTTATCCAACGTTCAAAAAAGTGTATGCCTAGGCGCACTTAAGCGCTGAGCGACGGCCTTCCGCTTAGCTTCTGGCCTGAGCGCTCGATTAAGCGGGACAGGGAATCTGGTCGTGCTGGTGCTAGATTCTGGTAGAGGAAACATAGCAGGGAAAGAGGGGCAGTTGCAGGGAAGGAGGGGGAGAAGGCAGGGCGGGAGGGGCGAGGCGGAGGCAGAGAATCCATGGAAGAGGAGCTGCGGCAAGGTCATTGCGGCTGTCAATGCTTTCCTGGAAGGGAACAGGTGAGAGAACGAAACAGAAGAGAGTAGATGGACGGTGAAGATTAGAAAATATAGATGGTTCAGATTGAGCTGGGCAGGCTAGGTTTTCATATGGGCCTTACTAGGCCAATATTGAAGAAAGATTGGAGCTTATATGTGCTGCAAAATGCAACAGGCTGCCCCTCCTGCTGTGTCCGTACAGAATGCTTAATCAGCGCTTAAGCTTGCTTAAGCTTCAATTCCTCTAATCGGTGCCTCACCGCTCACTTAGCGCTTAGCACTTTTTTGACTGTTGGTCTTATCTGGTAGGATGACTTCCTTTACAGTTTGTGATGCGAGCCCATGATTTATTTTACTTTCATTCATTGCACTGTAGTTTCTTTTTGGATCATCTGCGGAAGTCGTTGGATGCCAACATGGACAACGTGTGCTCAACACTTTTGAATTCCTGAGTTGTGAAGCTTGAATAATGTTTGTGCCCTTCTTTAGTATAGATCTTTATGAGTGTCTTATGTCTGTGTGTTGCGTTCTACAGGAGAACTAATGAGCTGAAGTCTGGTATAGACATCCCTGAGGAAATTATCAAGAAGTTCGATTTTTTCTGGGCAGAACACAGAGATACTCCACTAAAAGGTGCTTAGGCTGTCTGGATCTTTCCCTTGCGCCCCAAAAGGGAAAAGTTTATAGGAGCATTAGCGAGCCGCTCCACATGAAAGAACATGTTGGTTCTGTGTGTAAAATAGTGGGTGCATTAGGGAGGATTGATCCCCAGTCAGACCTTAAAATTCTTAAGCATAGTGTTTCTCATGAAAGCAAGAGCACTTATTTCATTTTTTGAACCTTAGAGCACTTATTTCATGAAGTGGTAGACGTTTTATACATAAAATTCAACATGCAATATCCGTGGCCCAAACCCCAGTGTGCTATCATTCAAGCATTACAATTTACACAAATGCACGTCACTTAGTAAATGTAAGCATGCTTCTAGCTATCAACCTTCCATTGGGAAACTCTCTTCCATCCATATCGGCTATAAAACCCTGATCTTCTTCCATATCTGAAGTTGCATCCTAGAGTTTTTTCATTGCCATTCAATCGCTGCTTTCAGTTACATATTCTTTCCTTTTTTGGGGTACACAGGAAGAAATGAAATCTTGAAAGGCATTTGTCCTCAGATTTATGGGCTATTCACAGTAAAGCTTGCAGGTATGCTACCTTTTGTCAGTAAGCTGTATTATTAGTAATTCAGGGGTATTTTTAACCTTGTCTGGAAGGAGATCATTAACTAATTTGTTCTTAAGCATTCGTTGTCAGATACTGTTATAACATTTTAACTATTCATGGTAAATTTAATTTTCAGTCGCTCTGACATTGATTGGTGGAGTGCAGCATGTTGATGCTTCTGGAACAAAGGTTCGTGGCGAACCACATATGCTTCTCGTTGGCGATCCAGGTACTAATGTTCATAATCATATGCTTTAGCTTTACTAAGATATGATCATTATAAATGACATTAAAAATGTATATATGGATGGATATTAATATATTATAGATGACAATGTAAGGACAAAAAAAATATATTATAGATGACAATGTAAGGACAGATATGATCATTATAACTGTATGTGTGTTTGTATGTGGGGGGGGGGGGGATGCTTTGTCGGTGCTAAACCCAGTGTTAAATTAAGTGCTCCTAAGCGCATGCTTAAGCGCGCCTAAGCACTGAGCGGAGGCAAAATGCCTTGCGCTTAGCGCTTTAATCCTTCAGAAAAGGGATAAGCAGAGGCAACGCTCAATCAGCGCTTAGCGCTTAATAAAACCTTGGCTAAACCCAAAGTGGCTTCCACTAGTAGCCTTTACACCGTTAAAGATATAAATACATCCTAAAACCTACAAGATATAAATACTTACTCTTCTATACCACATCTAAGATTGTAAATATACATTTGATGCCACTGTATTGTGCTTCATTGGATTTCAGGTACTGGTAAATCCCAGTTTTTGAAGTTTGCTGCTAAATTGAGCAACCGTTCTGTAATTACAACTGGTCTTGGAAGTACCAGTGCTGGTTTGACTGTCACTGCTGTCAAGGATGGAGGTATATATGTTTGAGTGTTTGTCATCACCATTCCTTGTCAGCATTATACATAATTTTGGGTCATTTTCATTTGACATTAGTACTGGTTTCTTGGTTCCAACTTTATTTTGAATTTAATGATAGGTGAGTGGATGCTTGAGGCTGGTGCCCTTGTTCTGGCTGATGGCGGTTTATGCTGCATAGATGAGTTTGATAGGTTTGACTGCTTCTTTCTCCAGTTGCTACTTGGTACATTTATTCGCTAATGCAATTAGTGGCACTTGTTTTATCTGAGGTTCCACAGTTTCCAGTTCTTGTTCTGTCATACAACTGTCCTTACATTGTGAAAATATTGAGAAATGAATTATTATGAAAAATGTCATATAGGAGATCAGCTGATGGATCAGATCCTTGCATATTCTTAAATGATATAATCTGGACAACAAAAAATAAAACATCTGCACTTTATTTGATAATAGCTTCTGCTGTTCATGGTAAAAAAAACTCTGCTGTTCGAATCTCCAGTAACTTGATAACAACCTCATCCACTTTTACACCATAAATATCTATCCAAAAGCTTCCACTGTATGCCCAGTACTATTCGAATTAATTCTTAGGAGCTTCATAATGCTCGCTCATGACACACTTTTGACTACATTCTGTATATGAATTCTCTCACTAATTCATAGCTGAAACACCTTACTTCTGGCCTCATTTCGAAAGCCCTTGTGCAGGTCAAAGTAAGGTAGTTAAGTAGGTGACTACACCCCCAATACCAGTCAGCTCTATACCCGTTTGCCTACTCTGATGGTCCTGACTTACTGCACATTGCACACAGCACACTGTAATGCGGTGCCAGACACTAGGCTTTCTGCTTGTGGGAGTAGATATAAGCATGATATCCAAGTTTATTATTTCATGAAATCACTTTGTTATCTCGAGAAAGGATCCTCTCTGGATCAAACTACTAGTTTTTTTGTTCGGATTTGATGCCTCTATATGAAGACACTTGGCCTATTAAAAAAGCAAGAAAGAATAGTTGTCGATCTATGTTCCTCTCCTTCTACCAAGCTGATACCTCCCAGTCACATAGCTTCAGGGACCCGCAGCTGCAAGCCCTGGATTCCCATCGAGCAACTATGATCTCCCATATAATATGCATGCATAGATCTGATATACTTTCCATGCTAAATGCATAGCTTTTCTTATTTGAGAGTCTCCAGACCTTATATGTTGTTATTTAATGCTCTTGGCTTTCTGCTAGAATAAAGGCAAATATCTGTAAACTTGTCTGCTGTCTTTAACTGACATATTTCTTGTAAACATTCTCATCAATAGTATGCGAGAGCATGACAGGACAACAATACATGAAGCCATGGAACAACAAACAATAAGTGTTGCAAAGGTATGATGCCTTTTTTTACTCAAAACCATTGCCATTTGATGAGCCATTCACGCTCACCACCATGCACATTAATCAAGCATTATTATTTCCTTATCTTTCAGGCTGGACTGGTAACAACACTCAGTACGATGACTACTGTCTTTGGTGCCACTAATCCCAAAGGGCAATATGATTCTGATGAATGTACTGCACTTACACTCAAGTAGTATAGCCATGCCACTTCAAAAAGCAACTTAGGAAAGTATTTCAGGCAACCGCATATTGACTTCTTCAGATCTCAACGATGAAAGCATAACATGTAATTTTTATTAAGTTTGCAACTCAATCCAAGTGTGGCATAAACACTACAACGACAATGACATAAATGCCTCAAAACCACACATTGGCAGTAGCACGGTTAATAATTTGATTGTGCAATTGGCATAATGATACTTTTATTCTTGTAATTTATGTAGATTCATTTGAAGGACATCCATAAAGTTTAGAAACTCTTTTCAATCTACATTAGGATATTGGTTTAGCAAGGCATCCGAAAGTGGATGTATGCTTCTGAGCTGTGCGCCTCAAAGTTTTCAAAAAGTGTTCATCCAATCTGATCATGGTATCCATACTTTTCCTTTTCAGCCTTATCTGTGAATACAACACTGTCAGGACCGTTGTTGAGCAGATTTGATATAGTTCTCGTTCTCTTGGATAGAAAGGACCCTAAGTTGGATGGCATAATTTCATCTCATATATTATCCCAGGTACATTTCGTTGCTTTTCTGTTGAGCTCGCTCTCTTTTGTTGATCTTACCCTTCTTTGGAAACATGGAAAATGGCCAAATTATTTCTCTGATTACATAGTCTAAACATATGAAAGATGTGGGCCTTTCTAAGCTATGCACTCTAGCTCCACACATGTACATTAGCAATACTAGTAACAATTTTATATGGATGCAAATTATATTGCAGAATGTCATTCTGGAATAAACTGCTACCTAAGCACTTTTTAAAAAAAAATTGCAGAGCATTAAAGCAGAAGAACAAAAGACCAGTGATTCTGGCGTAAAGAGCACCCTCCCATTGGGCATAGAAGAGTGGACACTTCCCTTTTTGAGAAGGTAGATAGCCAACATGAGAATGTTGAGCCTAGTCTTGTGCTCTGAAATGCGAGTACATGTGTTTCATTATGTTCTGAATGCTCATACTGTTTTGTCTCAGCAAGTGCTATTTCAGATGATGCGTAATGAGCAGCTGAAATTTTTCTAAGTGTATTTCGCTTGTCTGATTGTGCACTTTACTGCTGAGACTTTTATTGTCACTGTCAATGATATATAATGATGCTTCATTATTCTAAAATCCAGGTATATTCACTATGTAAAACAACGGTTTAAACCAGTGCTGACAAAGAAAGCAGAAAGAGTTATCTCAGGCTATTACCAGCTACAAAGGGGATCTGGAACACAGAATGCAGGTTAGTAAATCATTTATTGTTTCTTAGAGAGTTCTGCAGCCTCTGAGAAATAGTATTTTTGCAGCGAGGACAACTGTGCGTATGCTTGAGAGTTTGATAAGGCTAGCACAAGGTACTTCTGTCATATCCAGTGGACCTTTGCCCCTTTGAGACATGTTTTCTGACTCACATCTTGCCTCATTCTTACAGTTCTATTTCTTTCCTTCTGTAGCACATGCAAGATTAATGTTCAGGAATGAGGTTACACAACTTGATGCTATTGCTGCCATATTATGCATCGAGTCCTCCATGACAACATCTGCAATCATAGACAGTTCTGGTAACGCTATGAACTCCAATTTCCGAGAGAATCCTGACCAGGAATGTATCCTAACACATGATTTAGAACTGTATTTGTCCAAGAATGTTGAAATTTTGACCACTGAAAACTGCAATTGACAATTTTTCCTGCTCTTTCTTTTGTTTTGCGGTGCCCAACTGCCCATGGGAGTTGCCTATATTTTGATACTCTTTCCATCAAATGTTAATTTGACGTTGAACAGCCTATTTCTCTGTGAATGGCTCATTGCCCCCATCTCTTTGTTTGTCTTAATCTGTTATAGATATTGAACAGGAGAAGATAATCCTTGAGAAGCTTGACGACTACCTACGATTCTAGTACATAATAATGTCTGATGCAGCAATATGAAGACTAATGAGTGTACAAGCATATCATCTCCAGTTCTGCATAGCCATATGCTAAGGCTGTCTACTCTGGCTTTGAATCATCAACTGTTATGTGTGTTGGTGTTAAATCACAATTGCCTGGTTAGGAAGAATTGTCAACTCATAACCAGCATGTCCTACATACAGCATACTGCCACAAGAATGACATCAATGCTGAATCACTCTCAGTGGGCGGTTGAGTTATTTTATAGCTTGAATTACTACAGCAAGCTAAAAGAACAAAGTAAGAGTGTGTTTTTCTTTTAGCTGAAGAGTAGGTGCTTCTAGAAGAACATGATAAGTAGGTTAAAGCGCTCATCATCTCTTGTATTATTGGTTCGCCCAATTGATGTGCAGCGATACTAGCTAGGGGTACAATACTTTGTTATCTTGACTAACAAATGCTTTTATCCTGAGTAGTTTAACTTGGTCGTTTTATGCCCTACTTGCCTTTTGTATTTGCTTAACCAACTTTTCTCTTAGTGGCGTCAGTCTTGGCTACCAAGGGTAAATGAACTAGTATAATCTTTTAGAATATCGTGATTAAACTCTTGTGTCCCCTGTGTCTGTACACTGCTATATATATGTTACTCTATATAGGGTAATGCCAATTCCGTTAAAGCGTTCATCTAATGCATATCGCCTTTCTTGTCCTCCCTTTTGGGCAAATCAAAATGACAACAATAAATTTGCACAGTTAGCGACAGCGATGAATATGCGCGGGCATCACAGCAAACAAGCCTTTGTTTGAGAAGCCATGCCCAGCGCCTTGAGGATGAACGCGTAAGTGAAGGCGTCTTCTCGCAAACTCTCAAACCTGCAAGTTAAACAAGAAAGGTCAGGCCACAAACGAGCGACATCATCGCACACAAAGAACAAGCGCCACCAGAAACCAAGCGCAGCTCCTTCCCTGTTTACCTCCCCGACTTGGAGAAGTGCCCAGCGCCAAGCTCGCACTTGAACAGCAGGAGATTGTCGTCCGTCTTCAGCTCCCTCAGCTTCGCCACAAATTTAGCAGGCTCCGAGTACATCACGCGTGCATCTGCTTGTCACGGAGGAGTGAGTTGTTTTGTAATCCATGTGCTGTAACAGCTATGTTTAGCTAACAGACGCCTGAAATCCAAGGACCGTACCGTTTAAGCCGGCAGTGACCAGAATGTGGGGATACTCTTGTGCTTTTACCTGTGAAAAAGAAAGGAACTATCAATCGTGCCAACACATTGGGTATAATCCTAATTTAGCAAATATGGGTAGGTATACATAAAGATGATCAGCACTTACGTTGTCAACAGGAGAGTACGATTTCATGTAATAATAATATTCTTCATTTCTTGGATCACCCCACTCCTGAAACAAGGGAGAACAGATGAGTCGCTAAGAGAAACCGAACTGTAGCTGCACTGGATACTAGATACCTAGAATAAAACACATAAAAAAGATAAACTAGACTAAAGCATATCTCACAGGGAAACTATTCAGTTCCTACTTTTTTCATAAGGATATAAATGACATGGAAACTCTTATTAGGTGTTCAAATTATGTACACCAAAAAGGAATTTCCTGATATGACACTGCAACATAGAAAGAAAACCAGATGAGTACGGAGTACCTCCCATTCGCCTGCAGTCAACGGGATAGTTGGGTCAAGCATAGTTGTGAGAACATCCACAAATGGCACCCCAGCAAAGCTGCCTTGAACAAGTCAGGCCTCATATTTAGGACAGCGCCGATTAACAGGCCGCCTGCGCTTCTCCCCTGGATGCAAAGCGTTTCTCTCGAACAGTACTTGTTTTCTATCAAGTGCTCAGCACAGGCAATGAAATCGGTGAAAGTGTTTTTCTTCTTCAGCAGTTTCCCGTCTTCGTACCACTTCCGGCCCATCTCACCGCCTCCGCGGATATGAGCTATCGCATAGATAAAACCCCTGTCCACCAGAGAGAATATTGATCCACTGAAACCTGGATCTACACATTCCTTTTGGCGCAAGGAATGCAAACAATGAGCACGGTTAGCACAATATAATTCTTGCTGAAACCTAGAATTTGCTGATAGTCTCGGTGGCGTGGCAGTTTTTTCGAGTTGAAGGGAAACTGCTAGTACTACGTTTTAGCATTCGTTAGATAGACTTTACCAGGCATACAATGGCAAAACCTATATAATCAGAGAGGTGGAAACCCATTACTCTTTCGGCTTCCTTTTCTTAGATTTTTATAAAGCAACATTGCATTTCAATTTGCCTCAGGACCGGAGTCCGACAAGAACTCACAATAAAAGGGTGCTCCCCTTTGACTTTTTTAGATTGTTCTGTAGTTTGATTTCACATGCCTGTAGGCTTTACCAAGCTCATTCCGGAACGTGAAACACTGCTGGCACAGTTTGTGCTAGTTGTATATGTTCACAAGAAATGTATCAACTACCCAGATTAGTGATAAGTATGAACTACAAGCCACTCTAAAAAATGTTCAAGATATTCATGCAGTGAGAAAAAAAATTATTTTTCAACAAATAAAAAAAGAAATGCATATACAGATATACTGACCAAATAAGTGATCTGCATGAACAAGAGCCGAAGATGCTGGGATGAGCTACAGGATACTCTACAGAGTTATGTAAACTTCCTTTTTTTATAAAAGATACTAAAACAACAAAGTACATACCTCATAGGAGCCATATCCATCTAGCAACACAGGATCTGAGCCATTAAGCTTCACCATATCTTTTCTGTAAAGAATGGAGATTGGGATCTGAGTCCAGTCTGAAGCAGTAGCCCATTTTCTTTCCATGACATAGTTTGACGGGTTAAATCCACCTAAATCCTAAGAACAGTCAAAAGCTCAAATCAACAGGGGTTCATACGACTTCTTTCTATTAAAAGCGGTGAACAGATTAACACAATTGTTAGAATGGAGCAGATACATAATGTAGATGGACCCAGAGTAATCACTGATACAAGACTTTTATAACTACTCCCTCCGTCCTGAATTACTTGTCACAGATTTTCCTCCACAGATGCATCTAGTAACTCCAGGAAGTATGGGACGCAGAGAAGATTCTTCAAGTGAGCGAGCGCCGGACAAGGCGGCATCACCGGAGGGATCGCCGGCCATCTCCCTCGGTCGATTCTGGTTGTTAGCTTCCTCTGACGAGGAATCTGATGACAGTGCCGCGGAGATCGAGCCGTCGGGTGAAGAGCGATCGTTCAGGTATCTATGCAGGTCACCAACGCCGGATGTAGACCGCGATCTTCATGAATCTACGTCGGGACTAACCAAGAGGGCGGCGCGACGGCTAGAGCGACAGAGAAGACAAAGGTTGGCGGCGGTGGACTTCTGTTCATCGGCGGCGAAGGTATGTACGGCCAAAACTGTGGTATCTTCTGGTCTAAGTTCAAGGGAGTTGCGATCTCCTCCGCGATCGAAACCGGTACTGGACGCTTCTGTCTTCCCTTTGGAGGAAGATGTGGCTGACAGCGGCTGGACACTGGTCCGCCGACGGCAACGATCGCCGGAGATAGGCACGACGTTGATTTCAAATTCTCCCGATCCGCAATGTGCGCGTGATAAATCTAATTGGGCCGTCGGCCATGTGATGCGTGATATACGGTTTCAACGTCGTAGAGTGGGCCGCAGGAGATTTGAGGCTACTGAGTCTCGAGTCAGGTCTGACTCTAGTCGTCGAACCGAATCACGTACTGATACCGTGACAAAGTTACCTGGGAACGCAAACCTCCTTGCGGGACAGGCGTTTAAACATTTGCTAGGGTTAACTTGGTCGAAGCATTGCGTTCGGGCTGAGGGTGCGCGGCCGCAAGCGGAGCCCAGCATGAACTCCAATGGCGGCCGTGGATCTGAGCCAGGGCGCGGTGGCGCAAGGATGGGTCGTGGTCGGGCATATGCTGGCAACGCACCGTCAGGACGTGGCGGCGCTGTGTATGGCCGCACTGGGGTACCGCATGGAAGAGGATGGATGGCCAATGATCTGCGTGGACAATCTAGGAACTTTTTCCATGGAGAATCTAGCGGCAATGGTGGAGGTTCGGCTGGTCAGGAGGGGAGATCTGGTCATCATCAGGATAATGGATTCAATAGTGGGCATGGATTCAACAACGGAAATTCTGGTAACAACTTCAACAACAACTTCCCATCCAATAATTTCAATAGGAACAATTCTGGTTTTCGGAATGATCGTGGGTATCAACCGAACTTCAGAAGTGGATACAACAATGACTATGGCCGAGGTCAAGGAGGCTTTCGATTCAACGGAAATTTTGAGAGTGGAGGAAGGACAGTAAACCGTGATGGTGCTCAATCCAATACTTTCGATACGGCTCTGATTCAGGAAGTTGTTGGAGTGGCTTTGGCTGCAGTGGCGGCAAATCAAAAACAACCTGATCAGGATGGCACGTCTAAGGTACAACAACCAGCGGTGGCTCCGCCGAAAATTACTCCGCCGGTGGCTCCTGTGGTGGATTCGCAGCAGACTGTGACACAGATTGTTACGGTGCCTGCGGTGGCGGCTGATAACAGGGCACCGGCAAAAAAATTCAAAAAGTCGGATAAAAGCTGCTTTCGATGCAAGGAACAAGGCCATGTTATTGATGATTGCCCCGCACCTATTTGTGATAATTGTGAGTCTATTAATCACTTGACTGATTCTTGTCCCCTGCTGCAAGCTCCTAAACCATCGATTGTCATGCATGGGTTTGCAAATGAAGGATTGATGTTCTTTGAGTTACCAACGGGGACGATTCATCCAAAAGTGGAGAATACAGAACTTGTTAAGCTGACTGTTGAAGGTGATGCTATTACCATTCCTCACATTATTGATCTCCTGAAGCGTCTTGTTCCGATAGAAAATTTTAATTGGGAGGTTTTTCACTTCCGAAATAATGTTTACAGGGTTAAGTTTCCGAGTAAAAAAGAGGTCGATCGGGTGTTAGCTTTTCATGTGTATCAGGTCCCAAAACATGCCACTGATCTTGTTTTTGATACATGGTCAGCTGCGGAGGAGCCTTTATACATGTTACCGGAGATTTGGGTACAAGTCTCAGGTATTCCGTCAGATATTAGAGGAGACTTTTTAACACTCTGGGGTGTTGGATCTCTTCTTGGGAAGACTAAGGCTGTCGATATGGCATACACTAGGAAACACAAGGTTCTGCGTATTCAGATTGGGTGTTATAACCCTTCTCTTATCCCTGATACTATGGAGGTGTTCATTAAGAGAGGTTTTTTTAAGCTGGATTTTGAAGTTGAAAAGGGTGTGGTAGTACAAGATGAGCGTATGGTGGATGCTGCGGATGGGAAGGACCGAAAAGATGATAAGGATGGGGGAAATAAAGGCAAAAGCAATGATATGGAAGTTGACAACGAAACTAATCAGACATCACGTACTATTTCAGATACTCAAGGGGGCTTGATCACTGATGCAAATAATGGTGAAAACCGTACTGTTGGCAATCAGCTGAGTGACTCACCTCCATTGAAATTTGGATCTTTTGAACTAGCATTTGAAAATAAAGGAACATGTTTTTTAGGTGTTGTTGATGCTTGTAACAAGGAAACAGATGTTGATGCGGGCTTGGGATCTTTCTCTGGTACTGGGCAATCTGCTACGCACTCTGCTACTGCTGTATCGGGAGCATCTGTCGTGCTGAAGGCAGCGGACGTGATGCCGATTTCCAGGCACATCTTGGTAGCTGAGTCTATCTCTATGATCGGAAGCAAGGATGCATGCACTGATGAGCTGAATACAGATGTTTTTCTGTCTCCTGAGCAGCACTGCACCAAGCGTATGCATGCTTGTGCGTACATAGCGACAGTTGGTTCCGACGCAACGAAGATAGATTCTGCCATATCTAAGAATACAGATATGGCTGTAGCTCTGGACTGTTTTTCTCTTAGTAAATTGTCTTCTCCGACGGTGGTTGAGAGGAATTTTTCAGGAGCAAAACCAGGACTCGTTGTGTTTGAAAAACGTGGTTTGGACATCCAAAATGAAGAAACTAATGCGAAAACAACTGACGGGTTTCAGTTGATGAATGTGGAGGCATCAAAAAATGGTATGCATGTTTATGATTCTGTAATTCAGATCAATAGTGTAAATGCAGCTGGTTATTCTAATCTTGCTACGACCTCTGCGATGGTGGATCATAACTCAGGTGTAGTTGCACCAGCCAAACTTACAGCAACTTTGGAGGAGGTAATTGCCTTTGGTGGGCTTCCAAGGCCATCTGTGACGAACGTAAGGACTAGTAATCGCATTCAAGCTCAACCGGATGCAGATGCGACGCAAATGGAGAGGGCCATGAAGAATGTGCAAGATCGATTTACTTGTTCTGGATCAGGTACAAAACCATTAACTAGCCTTTCTATTTTGTCCATTGATGACAATGAAATTATGGATAGAGCGACACGGATGGGTGTGTCGTTGGGTAATTCAATACAACAATCTTTGGAATCAGTTAGGGGGATTAAGGAATTGGAAAAAGATAGAACCTTATTCATGCTTAAAAAAAATGTTACTGACACAATTGATGGGGATATTGGCCCCTCCAATTTAGTTGTGTCAAAAGTTTCTACCTTATGTGAGGATTTGATCAATGACGAGGAGGAGGCAGAAGTATTGGATGATAAACTGGATCATCCAATACTAAATGAGAATCCTACAAAAACCCGTCAGAGAAAGGTATACGATGTGAAAAATCCACGGAGGAGTAGCAGGAAAAGAACTAGGAAAATATTTTCTTAAATGCAGAACTTAAAAGGAATGACGTGGAACAGCGAGGGGTTTAGGGATCCTGCGAAACATCTTTTTTTGAAGGAATCAATTAGGGAGCATCGTTTAGATTTTGTTGCCTTATTGGAGACAAGAAGATCTAACTTTGCGATACCTTTTTTGAACCAACTTGCGATGGGATTGGAGTTTAACTGGTTTTGTTTACCACCTCATGGTAGGTCTGGTGGATGTTAATAGGCATTAACACTGATTCTCTTCAGGTTCTGAAGGTGACCACTGGAGATTACTGTGTGAAATTGCACATTAAATGTAAAAACGATGGTTTTCAGTGGGTCTTTATACTTGTCTATGGGGCTGCCCAGGACACTTATAAAGCCGATTTTTTAGCAGAAGTGGTTCGTATTTGTGAATCTGAACCTCTTCCTATGTTGGTAGGAGGAGACTTCAATATAATACGTTCCAGTGCAGAAAAGAACAACAATAATTTTAATGCTCATTGGCCTTTTGTGTTTAATGCCATCATTGAGAGCCTCGATCTTAAGAAAATTGCTTTGTCTGGGAGACAGTATACATGGGCTAACCGTAGAGAAACACCCACGTATGAGAAACTTGATCGTATTTTGGCTAGTGTTGAGTGGGAACAAAAGTTTTCCCTTGTGTCTGTACGTGCTCTAACAAGAACTGGATCTGACCACACTCCACTTCTTATTGACTCTGGAGTGAAAGCCCATCTAGGAAATAATCCACTTTTTTCCTTCGAGTTGTATTGGTTACGACAAGAAGGCTTTTATGAGATGGTAGCAGCTGAGTGGGCTGCTGTTTCTAAGGGGCGTAGTCCGATTGAACGATGACAAAATAAAATATGTCATCTCAGGCGTTTTTTAAAGGGATGGGCGAAGAACTTGAGTGGGAAATACAAGAAAGAAAAAGAAAAGTTGCTTTCTATTGTTGATGAACTTGATTTGAAGGCTGAAACAAATGTGTTGAGTGAAGCTGAACGAAAATCGTTAAGGGACGCTAATGAGCGAATCACTTCCCTTAGGAGGGATGAGGAGATAAAATGGGCCCAACGAGCTAAAGTTAAGCATATTCAGGAGGGGGGGAATAACACCAAATACTTCCATTTGATTGCAAATGGAAAACATAGAAATAAAAAGATTTTTCAACTAGAACAAGATGAAGGTACAATTGTGGGAGAAGAGAGTCTAAAAGTCTACATTACTGAATATTACAAAAAACTTTTTGGTCAGCCAAAACCAACAAATATTACGATGGTGGAGGGGGTCAATCACGATATTCCGCAACTCACGGCTATGGAGAATAGTATTCTTACATCACCTTTTGTTGAAAAGGAAGTGTATGAGGTTATCTTCCAGATGGAACACAATAAGGCACCAGGGCCGGACGGTTTTCCAGCAGAGTTTTATCAAAAGTTTTGGGAAGTGATTAAGGAGGACCTGTTGGCACTATTTAATCAACTACATATAGGAGAATTACCTCTTTTTAAGTTGAACTTTGGTGTCATCACTTTGCTTCCTAAAAAAGAAAATGCGGTACAAATACAACAATACAGACCCATATGTCTGTTGAATGTTAGCTTCAAAATATTTACTAAGGTGGGTACTAATCGTATAGCAAGTATTGTCCCAAAAGTAATTAGGCCCACTCGATCCGCTTTCATGCCGGGGAGGCATATCCTTGAGGGGGTGGTCGTCCTTCATGAAACCATTCATGAGCTTCATCGGAAGAAAATGGATGGAATTTTGCTAAAGATTGACTTCGAGAAAGCATATGACAAGGTAAAATGGCCTTTCCTGCAACAAACCTTGCGCATGAAAGAATTTGCACCAGAGTGGTGCAAATTGATTGAGCAATTTGTTCAGGGAGGGAGTGTTGGAATTCGGGTAAATAATGACATTGGTCATTTCTTTCAAACTAGGAAGGGACTAAGACAAGGCGATCCTTTATCCCCGATGCTTTTTAACATTGTTGTAGACATGCTAGCCATCCTAATTGCACGGGCTAAGGAGGATGGACTGGTTGGTGGACTCATTCCACATCTTGTTGATGGATGAGTCTCAATTTTACAATATGCTGATGATACGATATTATTTATGGAACATGACTTGCAGAAAGCCGTGAACATGAAATTAATATTATGTATCTTTGAACAACTTTCGGGGTTAAAAATTAACTTCCATAAGAGCGAGATTATATGTTTTGGAAAAGCTAAAGACGAAGAGCAGCATTACAAACAAATTTTCGGATGTGAGGCCGGGTCTTTGCCTTTTCGATACCTTGGGGTGCCTATTCATTATAGAAAACTTAAAAATTCAGATTGGTATCCAGTGGAAACCCGATGTGAAGGGAAATTGGGTTGCTGGAAGGGTAAGCTATTGTCATATGGTGATCGCTTAGTTCTAATCAATTCTGTTTTAACAAGTTTACCTATGTTTATGCTACCGTTTCTAGAAATTCCCAAGGGGGTTAGGAAACGATTGTACTTTTATAGATCTCGTTCTTTTTGGCAAAGTGATGAGGCTAAACGGAAGTACAGACTAACAAAATGGAATATAGTTTGCAGACCAAAAGATCAGGGTGGTCTAGGCATTGAAGTATTGGAACTTAAGAATAAATGTTTATTGAGCAAATGGCTTTTCAAATTACTAAGTGAAGAAGGAGTTTGGCAAGAATTACTGCATAATAAGTATTTAAGTCAGAAAACTTTGCCTGAAGTCCAAGCAAAACCAACTGATTCCCCATTTTGGAAAGGGCTTATGAGAGTAAAGGAGGAATTCTTTGCTAGAGGTCATTTTAAGGTAGGGAATGGATCCAGTATTAGGTTTTGGGAGGATACATGGTTGGGAGAAACACCTTTGTCACAACAATACTCATCATTGTATAATATTGTGCAACGAAAGAATGTAACCGTTGCACAGGTATTAAATCAAGTACCTCTAAACATTGGGTTTCGAAGGGTACTTTTTGGCAATAAATGGGATCTTTGGATACATTTGTGTCAAAGACTGATGTTGGTTCGGTTGTCGGATGATCCGGATAAGTTCGTTTGGAACTTGACATCATCCGGGGTGTTTTCAGTCAAATCTATGTATGAAGACCTTATGAATGATCATACGGTCTTTCTTCAGAAATATCTTTGGAAAATAAAAATCCCACTCAAGATAAAGATTTTTATGTGGTTCCTCAATAATAAGGTGCTCCTTACAAAGGATAATCTAGTTAAAAGGAAATAGATAGGATGTATTAAGTGTTGTTTCTGTGGATCACCGGAGACCATAGAACATCTATTTATATCTTGTCCTTTTGCTCGTCTTTTGTGGCGTATTATTCATTTTGCTTATAGTTTACCCCCTCCAACTACTGTTACAAACATGTTTGGTAGTTGGTTGAATAATATTGATAAATCATCTAAGGCTAGTATCCGTATTGGCGTTTCAGCCTTATGTTGGTCTATTTGGAGATGTCGAAATGATATTATATTTAACAGAACAAAAACTTTTAATATTTTGCAGGTTATCCATATGGTAGCACATTGGGTGCAACTATGGGCGCTCCTATCTCCGCATGACCAGCGGAATATCATGGCTACTGGGTGCAGCCGTCTCCTGATGGTCGTTGGGCACATTTTCAACCAGTCTGGCTGGTTGCGTTTTAATAGACTAGAACATGAGTTTTAGTCTTTTGACTCTTTTATTCCTATGGTTGATACATGTGTCGACCTTGAGTGATCCTTGATTTGTAATAACTTTTGATTCTTGAATTTTTATAATAAATGGCTGTGTGCATCAACCGATGAAGAGGCCGGGGTCTTATTCCCCTTTTCGAAAAAAAAAATTGTCACAGATTTGTCTAGATACGCATGTATCTACGCACTAAAACGCGTCTAGATACATGTGCATCTAGAAAAATCTGTGACAAGTAATTCAGGGCGGAGGGAATATTTTAAAATGCCTATTCTTGTTCTCTATGTACAGTCAGACTTGCAAGTTTAGCCACTGATTTTGGACAAAAGAAATATATTGTCAACATGAAGATTATATTGTTGAAGTGTATAAGTGGATTGTACTAGTCCTTTCCATCAGTTTGAACTTTTGGTTGCGTTGGCTAGTGCATGAAGCTTGACATGGTATCAGAGTCTAAGGTCTCGAGTCTGAATCCTGGCTTTCATAATTTATCCTAAAATTACTGTTGCCCCCTCTGTGTTCACGTATAGGCCTCTTGAGTCATACGTGAGTTTTGCGCGACGTCGCTCCCCTCGGGTTGCACATGCTGGCTTCTCCCCGTCACACGTGAGTGGGGGTGTTGAAGTGTATAAGTGGATTGCACTAGACATTTTCATCAGTTCAGACTTTTAGTTGTGTTGGCTAGTGCATGAAACTTGACATGTATTAAATTTCTTGCCAAAGCTAATTTCACAGGTTGTAGTATTTCACTAGCATGTTGTATAAAAACTATTAGTCAATGACTGAATTTTTCATCTTGGATATCATGTGAGATAAAACGGTAACTCAGGTGTGGGAGCAGTTGGAGTGAGTATTAGGCTTGTAAAACAAAACAAGCATATTTTTTTATGTGCATAGCATCGGTAACTATACTGCCATAATAATCTATTAGCAGATTATGTAAAGTAGGAGCAGTAGCATAAGCATGAAATAATCTAGCAAAAGTAAAATCAGATGCACAGTTTGTTCCCATCGCACTGGTACTGATAAATAGAGTACACAAAAACTAAATGATGCGGATATTAACTTACAGTGTCATTATTCTTCAACACCGATACACACGTATCCATGTCATAGTCAAACACAGAATGTGGCGTCCTCATTGAGCTATAATAAAAACGAATAACATTTGAATGGAACTGTGATGGCCCAGGTTCCACTGCATATGCTGGATCAACAAAATCAATCGCCTGTCCTCCCTGAAGTTGCCCAAACGACTCTCCAGTGGCTGGTAAGCGATATACAATTACTTTTGGAACACCATTCTCGCGCTCATATACAGCAATGTGATTCTCAAAGAGCTGGAAGCCCTGAATTTTCACACTGAAAGGAGTTACAAGTTTTTTAAGCAGTCCTGCTATAATGGGCATTGCAGCAGCCCTAACTCACATATAGTACATCCATTGGTAAGAAGCAAGTGCATTCGGTTAAATTTGCAATGACCAACTTAGTCGATACGTGTGTGCAGTTGTCTATTGACATGGATTATGCATGACTAACCTAGTATCATACTTCACCAAAAATATTTTGACTAATAGAGAAACCCCTAGAATGTCACTTTCTGGGTATCAAGCTTCTCACCTGCTTCTTAATTGTAAGAAATAAACCTAGGAAGAAGATGTGGTTAAATCTAGAACCGTGTATTTTCATCATACCAATGATCCATATTCACAAGATTACAGCATGCAAGTAACTGGCTTGTTGCCACAGGTTCGAAAAACTCAGTCGATTCAGATTTATTAGCTAGCCATACAAACAAATATCATATAATTCATGACCATGGTGTGCGGCAGTAAATATCCTTGAAGTTTGAGTAATCATATAGTAGATACATTATACCAAGAAAACACCATAGCGTAGCTCGAGGCTGGGCTACAAAAATGGTTACATGAGTGTACGCATGAGATTGACGAGTGATGGTAACACTGCCTTCTATTTTGGAACTGGGTGAATAATGTCAATATTCAGAAATATTATGATTTATTATTACCCTTTTTATATCATCTCCAAGTTAGCATATGGCAAATCAACACAACGATACCAATAAAATTACAGTCAGAATGGTGTTCCAAATGAAAAAAATTGGCTACCGTCTACCAGTATATGATCTATCAACAACAAAACTGATATTCAAACATAAGTAGTGAAGTTTATACCTTCCCCTGTGTGGTATCAAGACAGTGGTATCAGTTATATTATCCAATGGGCAAGCAACCAATTCAGAGTTGTAAAATTCCTCACTTCTCCTCGTAATATAGAAATGGTTTCCACGATGACTAGCTTCTGTATCGATGCCATATACACGAGGCGTCAAAGGTACAAGCTCCTTGCTCTGATTGGATAAGTCTAGGTAGAATACAAAGTTTGTATCTGCGCTTCCAGATTGAACAAATAAATACTGCTCGCTTTCAGAAGCTTGAAGACCAAGTGAAAACATGTCATCTTTTTCATGATACAGGCAAATGTCATGTGACTGGTCAGATCCTAAGTTGTGTAGCCACACCTGCAAAGGCCCACAAAATAAAGTTAACGAGTCAATAAAACTACCAGGCACACGCGCACACGCACACAAATGCACACCACACTGACGATAATACCAAACCTACATATTGCAATATCCTACAGAATATCTATGGATCCAAGAATATGTCATCAGCATTTTCTTGAACTACAAATAAGGACACCAAGTGTTTTTTTTCCTTTCCAAGAGAAGAATGTTAAGAAATTGGCATGTAGGAAACATCATTGCGAAGAAAAATAGTGTGATGAAGACAGAAATTGCACAACATAATCACATGACATAATTTTTTACTCCCTTCTCTCTTGTTTATATGCACTTTGCTAGCATGGACCAGGAAATTTTTCATGTAGGAATAAGAAGAATCCACATACTTTATCTGATCTAAAAATGCTGTCCATTGTAATGTACACAAGGATGTCATCACCAGCCCACCCAATGTCCGAAGTAATTCCTTTTAGTGGCTGCCCAACGTACTGCCCACTCTCTGCGTCAATGACAAAAACAGTGTAGATTTCATCACCTTTAGTGTCTTCTGCGTAAGCGACTAACTTGCCACTCGGACTGACCTGAAACGAATATATATTTAAACTAAATATAAGAAACACTGAAGAGGAACAGACACTAGAAGCAGACATCACGTGATAACCAAAATTATACCTCGAAAGCCCTGATGCAGTAGTAGTCATGGCCCTCAGCCTTTACATTCTCGTCCAAAATTATATGCTCAGCAGGCGCATCAGGTCCTGTGGGCATCACATCATGAACTGTAATAGGACCATCTATTGGCACAAGGCGCCTACAATGTTGTGTGTACTCTTTGCCAGTCAATGTTCTTTCGTAGTAGTAGTAGTTCCCTTCGCGAAGAGGGACCTCTATGTCGTCTTCCTTGATTCTTGCTCTCATTTCAGCAAATATTTCACCCTCGAGCTCTTTGGCATCTAGAACAAGAGGCGAACAAAAAAAAGTGAAATCCAGCACATCAATGATCTCCGCTACCAAGCAAACACGGGTATTCATGTCATGCTATCCCTATGGCATCAGCATAAGCAGACGAATTCCACTAGCAATCAAGCTGAACAGGCTAATAATCCACTAAATTTCGCCAATACCAACACTAAAAGTGCTCCTTCTAGTAACAAGCAGTGCACAGACACACACACCAAACCAAAATGATCTGCTCCCCTCGGATCACCTAGTAGCATGAAGCAACGACATCACACAACATGAAGCAACGATATCACAGATCATTAAAGCGAGCAAGCGTGTTATCTAATCTAGTCTAAGGAAAACACGGAAGAAGTTTACTGATATTCTCACCCAGGCCTGTACCGCAAACAGGTGCAAAGTGTGCACCTGCACAGGGCCCCCAGTTGATTAGACCCCAAATTTTCTTCTTAAGTACCCATTTAGTAGAATTAGTCAAGAGAATATACGAACAATTAACCAGCGGTGCTTGCTCTCAAGTTGAGTAAGATTTTGGTACTCTTTTCAATCAATAGGTACTAGTACTGCTTCCTCTATTCAACAGAATGTGGCTTCTTTGATCCTAACACCATCTCTATAGTGCAAATTACACCATTTTTATTATAGACATAAACATAAATATTATTGAGAAAACCAGATATTTTTATGTATAGTAATAGTCAAAGATACGCCCCATAAAAGGAAATAAAATAACGATCTCATCTATCTTCAAACGTAAATAGTAACTCTCGGAGAAAAATCACTTTCGATGAAACTATATTGGTAGCTTTAGTCATTTTGGTACACACTGAAACAATTGCCTTTCGGTCAAGTTATTTGACAGACTACAGGTCTACACACAATTTTAAATGGGAGTGTCTAGATCTCAGACGCCTGAGAATTAGTTATGTCTAAGTCGCTGATGTCATCTTAATATTTGTGCTAATTCTTAGTTGCAACCTAGTTGCAACTCATAAGATTTGTACTAGTTCGCAGTTACAACCTAGTTGCAACTCATTAAATTCCCAGTTACATCCGATTTGTAACTTATATGTAGCACGAATCACGAGGTAAATCAAACGGTGAAAGAGACGACTGAGACTTAAGAAGTTCTCAGGCGCCTGAGAACTAGCAAATCCGATTTTAAATAAGCTTCATTCAGTTAAGTTATATTTGGTTAGAATTCAATCGGATTGAAATAAGTTACTGTACTATACGGCTATACCCGAATTGTAAACCAAAATCACGAAATTTTTAGTGGTTTTGGCTACGATCAGATTATTTCTAAAAAACAAAATCATATATACGAGTATAATAGAGAGATTTATCTTTCATGGTTTTATTTTCTACTATGCATAAGTCCGAATATTAGATTTTGGAGGACAGGGGCCTCCATATTCCAGGTACGGCCCTGTTCTCACCGGACATGAGGGCGACGGTGTAGTCGTTTTCGGCGCGGAGGTGAGCGAGGACGGCCGGGTCGGAGCGGTTGTCGTCGCGGAGCCAGTAGTAGTCGTCGACGCGGACGTCTCCGTGCTCCTCGAGCTCCCACGGCACCTTCCTGGCCACCGGCGGCGCCCGTAACGGAGCGGAGGAGGAGATATTGCAGCGCCAGAAGGAGGGGCAGGGGCTCCGCCGGAAGAAGAGGGATAGGATGACGAGGAGGAGCGCGCGGCGGCGGGAGAGGCATGGCTGAGGGGCTGGGAGACGGCGGACGACGAGGCCTAGGCGGAGGAGCATGCTTATTGACCGAATTGTCTTTCCCCTCGGCCGCCAGATTTTAAAATGTCCCACGCAGGCAGCGTGTATTGCTGGCAAAATAAAAAAAATTTCTGAAAAAACAAAAGAAACTCGCTCAGTCCGTCCTTTTCTTCGTCTAAGTCAATTTTTTTTAAAAAATACAGTACAAACGGCAGGCATACCATCCCATTAGAAAAATATTCTGCCTATATAAGACACCAAAATATTAAACCTAGGGTTTCAATTCCGATGAGCTTAAGGTACCACCACCCTTCTAACCATCCAACTATGGGTTGGTTCTTAAAAAAGATTTCGTCTAAGTCATCCTGAGTCGCGTGCCCGTGCCTCAAAGAAAACGCCCAGCCGCATGCTCTAAAGTCTTTGTTTTGTCCCGTAGGGTCCGTGTTCGGTGCACGGAGGTCATCCCAGCAACATATATATAAGGATCATTGCGGGCGTCCCGATGCATGGACATGGTGCTTGAAGGCACCTACCTAGTTGCTAGGCGTTGGAGCGTGTCCTGCCATATGAACCAACTCCTCCGACCTCTAATGAAGATGACGATGAGAGCTAGTGGACTTCTTGTCGGACGATTCCGAGGAGGAGAAATTGTTGCAGATATATCAAACATGTATATCTATGGCATACTCTCATACCGACAAGTCTGGATGGCCCATATATGGTGGTTGGCCTAATCGTGTGTCCTAGTAGACAAGATGAAGGTCCATCTAGGATGAATAAAGGCGACGCGTTACATATTTTTTTTTGCCAAATCTGACCTTTTTGCGAAACTAATTTCACGTCTAATCCTTCCTGACACTAATTCAGAATCTGACCCCTAGAGTCGGCGCCATTTTAAACGGCGCTGAAGATGTGCAGATCGGCGCCAACGCAAAACAGCTGGGAGGCAGCCTCGGGAGGTCGGCGCCAAGTGATACGGCGTTGAACTCACCTTGGCAGCTTCGTGTTGGTGCCGATTTGTATATCTTCGGCACCGTTTAAAATAGCGCCGACCCCAGGATCAGATTCCGAATTAGTTTCATTGAGGGGCCAGATCCAGTTGAAGTTTTCAAATTTGGTTGGATTTGGTAAAAAAATACACGTGCTACCGCCTTAGATGGAAATCGGCGCCTTGAAGGACAAGACAATAGTTTATGTATTAGTCTAGAACTCTTAAACCGTACCTGGATAGGACTCTCCTTGTAACCCTATGTTCCGACGCATTTAGCCGGCCTACGGGAGCCTTTAGGGCAATATCAACTTAGACACAAGTCCATAGCATAACCCGCATACAGCAAACCCCATAATCCCTGTGAATCGATATATTGCCATTATAGTGATTTATAGCAGGAGTAGAATCTTACCACCGTCATGAGATCTGAATCTGGGTAAACAGTGTCAGGCCGTCCCGAACGTCCTCCGTCTTACCTCACGTATCTAAACTCGCAGTTGGGATACCCCTATGGCGTATGTGTCGAAAATACCCCTATGGCGCAAACCCGCCTTCGCGAGTTAGCTTAAGTTTTCTAGCTACACGTTTTTTATTGTTTTATATATGGATTACAAAGTAGTGACATTTCAGCACTTAAAACCAGTGTTTGTTTCAGAGGTTCTGGATTGTCTCGCTATTAACCGCTATTGTCTCAGCAAATATTATGTGTTTAAAGTTTTGTTATCTTACAAAAAGTCAAGAATAAGTCAGAAGAATGGATAAACCAGCACTTGTGCTTAAAACAAAATTTTACATAAACTATTCAAGATAGTCGAGTTTTTTCTTCTTGGCGGGTTTTATGTGTTGTATTGTAGTTTTTTCTTCTTGGCGGGTTTTATGTGTTGTATTGTTTCAGCCTTAAAAGCATTTGTTCAAAGACCGTGTTTATTTTGCCTTATAAGGATACAATTAAGAAAACAATTTAATACAATTATGTTTTTATGTTTATGTTTTAGGTACGTAACACTTGGACATTTTGGTGGTCCTCAGAATGAGGTGTTTTGAGCTATCTTAGCACTTGGCTCGACACCTTGGGGCCTGCAATCACAGTTGTCGACCAAGACTTGAGTCTTCTTTAAGGAAGCCGATTTGACGCTCGGGGGCTTGACATCTCTAACTTAAGTGTTTTGTCCCGCCTTGCATCTAGGCCGAAATGATCCTCAGGGGCTAGCTATAGTACGTTGATCTTCAAGATATGGTGAAAGTTCTCTTTGAGTATCAAGCCGAAAAATCCAAGTGAATTCCACCTTGACACTCGGGGGCTACACCGATGCTGAATTTTTGTGAAGTTCTCTCTGGAGCACCAAGCCTTAAATAGTTTCCGACTTGAAGCTCAGGGGCTATACTATTTACATTTTTGCTAAATCTACCATGAGAGCACCAAGACTATTTTCTTTTGAAACTCCGACTTGGCGCTCGGGGGCTACAATCGTTTGATGTATAAATATGCATGTTCTTTTGAGCATCAAGCCGTCTTCGATGAAAACGACTCAATGCTCGGGGGATACATATAGTTATGTGAAGAAACTTTTAAGACGGTGAAAAATCCGACTAGCGAAACCCGGGGGATTGACATCAACTTTGCCCTCGCGTAAGTTTCCTGGGTTACACAGCTGGATGGCATAAACGTCCGTGATATGAGAGGCTCTACGATCTTAATTCGGCAAGCTCTTATGTCTATGACTTTGCGGGCTCTAAGTCGGCAGTTTGACAGCCTTTACGATCGTGGCCCGGTAGCCATAATTTTCTCCGACTTACATATCCTCCTGCATGGATGATGATATTGAAGACGTTTCTAGAGTTTGAAGAATCACTAACAATTCTTTAGAGAGTTATCCGTCTTGGATTCGTTCGCATAAGCATATAAGAAAGTATCTGGCTAGGCTTAGCCGGACGGGAATATGATTTGGGAGCTCTCCAAGTTTTTTCACGAGCCCGCCTACAAACTGAAGATGATGTGATACTTACACTCAAATTTAGATGGAGGAACGCGAGGATTTTAAAGAACTTTGGGGCTACTGTTGTGAATATACCAAATAGGTATACCTACGACATAGTCTCATACCGGCAAGCCCGGGTGGCCCACATATGGTGGTTAGGCCTATGGCCTAACCGGACGGCCTAGTCGCTGATAGATAAAACGGAGGTCTAGCTAGGGTGAAGGAAGGCGACGTGCTACCGTCTTAGATGGAAGTCGGTGCCCTGGAGGACAAGTCAATAGTTTATGTATTAGTCTAGGACTCGGTAACCGTATTCGTCTAGGGCTCTCCTTGTAACACTAGATTCTGGCGTCTTTATAAGCCAGCCTACGGGAGCCTTTAGGGCAGCGTCAACTTATACACAAGTGCATAGCACAACCCACATACAGCAAACCCCACAATTCTTGTAACTCGACGTATTGCCATTATATTGTTTTATAGCAGGAGTAGGATCTCGCCATCGTCATGAGATCTGATCTTGGATAAACTATGTCAAGCTATTCCAAATGCTCTCCACCTTACCCTACGTCTCTAAAATCGCCGTCGAGATATCCCTATGACGTACGTGTCGGCAATACCATGACAAAAGTTGCCTCTTGATCCGCTGCACGACAGTAGAAACGAAGTCCGTAGCCTCGACAACTTCAACCAGTACATCAAAATTCGTGATGCGGAGATCTCCCTAGAGAGAAGAGCTGCCTCCTCCTCATTAGAGGGAGCGGCAAGCCAATCTTCACATCAGCACAGAGAACGAGGCCGCTGCCACTGCCCATGAGGCTGCCCGGATTGGTCAGAACGAGCATTACAGGAAGATGTACGAACAAGTGGAGGCAGCGCAAAATGACCGATAGCAAACAGAAGGCCGCATCATAGCCGCGCCGACACACCGGCATATGGTGTAAGCACGACAGACAAGGCGGGCGCATAAGAAGACCGAGTGGGAGGCCAAGATATGCCACACCAAGAACGACTATGAGGACAGTCTATTTGGACAAAAACGGTGATGCTTAGATTTAGTTTCTGTTTAATTTTAGTTAAATTTTAATATTTTGATGTAATATGAATGAATTTTAAAAAGGTGGTAACTTAATTTGGGGCACACGGCTGGAACCGGTGTGCCCAAAACATGGCATGACACGGCGGCATCCCCAAGCGACCGATCCGGTGCCTCTGCCGATGTCGTTTGGGGTACGCGACTCGAAATGCTCTAAGAGCGTCCATGTCTCCACCTAGCCCTCCCAGTAATGCTATTAGACACGATCGGTGAAAAAACACACGTGTCTAATAGTGTGTACTCTTCCAGGCATGCCCTGACCTGAAGCTATGGGAGCGCTGGGCATAAGCGGTTGCCGACGCCATGTCGGATACCGGCGGGTAGCAAATGCTAGCGACCTAGTCTATTATTCCTCGCCACCTCGTCTCTTTCTTGCTTGAGACCTCTCACACCACTGCCAAATCGCCCGACGCCCCCTTTCGATGCCGGTAGTTTGGCGGCGCCTACACCAACTACGCGTCCTCCCCTCTCGCCTCTTCCATCGCTTCAGCTTAGCTCTCGTCGTTGTTTGGCTATCGTTGCTACCAATCTGGATCCTATCGGCGGTGATGAAACCATGTGAATACAACTACTCGAGTCCACAGGCCGACCACCGTTTTCCATCCCACCTAGAAGGATGGTTAGTTTCGATATCGCCAACATTCCTCGATTCAGGCATAGAACTCGTGGCGATCTCGCGCTTCCGCGTTTCACGCAAGGTGTTCAGCCGTTTGCCTTGGTAGGCTACATTTTATAGATTATTACCTCCAGCAAATTATATAGGTTTTCTGGTCGATTGATTGCTTCATAGTTTTATTCATAGACTACGGATATCGACGGCTAGTTGATGCTCCATGATTTTATGGAAGAGGAATCCAGTACCACAGCCGATGAAGAGGAAGCCAATGCCACCACCGATGAAGAGGACCAGATTTATCCCTTGTGTTCTACAATCACAAGTGAACGAGCTAAAGAATGCTGCTCCCAAAAGTGGAGTTTTTAAGTTTGGGAGAAGAAAGACCAAACCAAGGTAAAGGATGGAGGGTCATGCCACTATACGCCGACTATTTTGGCGAGGTGTCACCATATACCCCCAAAGAATTTTTAGGGGCATTTCCGTATGAACAAGAAATTGTTCATGCGCCTGGTGCATGGTGTTAGGGAGTATGATACCTACTTATGATGGAGAAATACGCCACCAGAATGTCTGGTTTCTTAACAATCCACCTTTTTATGATTTTTTTTGCATATGGAACCCCTAGAGATTTAAATGACGAGTACCCACGTATATCTGAGTCCACAAGGATTCCATCCATGTACACATGCAGGACGATGGTGGTAGTGTTTGGACTGAGTCCACAATGATTAACAATGAGATCAATGTGCTACAGAGCTCGCCATTATTTTCAAGACATGCTGAAAGCCATGCTCGAGTGTGTGACTATGAGATCAATGACCACCAATATAACAAAGGGTACTACTTAGCCAATGGTATCTCTCCAAGATGATCGACATTTGTGAAGAAAATCTCCGAGCCCCTATGTCAGTAAAAGTCTCACTTTGCTTTGCGCTAGGAGATTTGCAACAAAGATGTTGAGAAGGCAGTTAGTATGCTCCACTTCCATTCTGCTATTGTCCGATACCTGCTCTTACCTGGTCTCAAGATCAAATGTGGAAGATGATAAATGTTTGTGTGATTATACATAAGATGATGATCGAAAGTGAGAGCGGAGATACTATGAATGGTGACCATATGCATGATAAGGACAATCCTTTTGCCGTTGTTGATCACCAGGTGTCGACAAAGTTGGCTGATTTTCTTGCCATGCACACAAAAATCCGTGACAAACTTGTGATAGAGCATCCGTGGAGGTTCGAAGAAGACGTCGCCCAGGTCCAGACTCTGCTTGATTTAGTTGAACTTCATCTCATATGAATAATTTTATTTTTATTTTTAATTATTAAGAACTAGTTTATTTATTATGTTTCAAAACTTATTAGATTGTTTAGAAACATGGTTGAATTTGAAAAAACAACTACTCCCTCCATCTCAAAATAGATGCCTCGGATTTGTCAAAAATTAGATGAATCTAGACACTATTTAGTATATAGATTCATCCAAATTTTGACAAATTTGCGATATGGATTTTGAGACAAAGGGAGTATTATATCGGTTAGGGAGAGGCGGCTCTCCATAAACGCGATATAGAGCCATCAGGTTTGCGGGTTGAGAAGATGCTCTAAGTGCCTCCATAGAGTCACATGCCAGGTGATGTGACTGCAGCTCTGTTCCCCAAAAGGATTCATGCCATCCGTACTTAGACCAAATCATAAGTTCCTTGCATCACCTGCAATGTCCGGAAAGTCTCTCTCGATTTTTCTCCACTGTGACCCATCAGCGGGGTGTCTCAACTTCCCGTTGATGATGCTCGACGCGGCACTTCGTTGGTAACCCCGAGCGTAGGGTGTGAAGAGTAAGCAGAAAGTTTTCCCTCAGTTGAGACCGAGGTTATCGAACCAGAAGGAGGAAGGAAACGTCACACAGGTGTTGCAAGCAACGAGGAGACCTGCACAACACAAACTCAAGACTTTGCCCCAACGAATCAGTGAGGTTGTCAAGCTCACCGATTTGATGTAACAAAGGATTAAACGTATGGTGTGGAAGGTAATGGTTTGCAGCAAGTAAATAAGTAATAGTGGAAGATGTATCAATGGTAAAGGTTGGACCGGGGTCCATAGTTCACTAGAGGTGCTCTCCTTAGATAAACAACATAGCATACAGGGTAAACAAATTACAGCAGGGCAATTGACAGGAACTGAGCAAGGCATAACAATGCAATTACTAGTCAGAAAGATCCTATGAGATTCGATTGGGCAATACAACAAGATACATAGACCGTCATCCAACTGCATCTATGACTAGAAGTCCACCTTCAGGATATCATCCGAACCTCCTCCAGTATTAAGTTGCAAGCAACAGACAACTGCTTTAAGCAAAGTGTGTAAGGTAAATAGTCCACATGTTCCATGAACAAGAGACCATTGTTTTCTCCCTAGTAGCAACAACACATCTACAACCGAAGAGATTATTGTCACTTCCCTTGGAAACTAGAGGCATGAACCCACTATCGAGCATAAATACCCCCTCTTGGAGTCACTAGCAACTACTTGGCCAAGATAGCTACTAACAACAGAGAGTATGCAAGATCACAAACAACACAGACATGATAGAATCATAAAGACAAAACCATTAATCAAACCAACATAACAATCTCAATATCCATCGGATCCCCGCAAACACAAAATGCATGATTACAAATAGATTAGATCTTGATCATGAACGGAGCTCACAAGATCTATACATGAAAACACAAAGGAGGAGATACAACCATCTAGCTACTACATGGACCCATAGTCCAAGGTGGAACTGCTCATCCATCATACCGGAGAGAAGGCCTCCGGGATGATCTCCCCTCCGGCAGGGTGCCAGGAAGAACTTCAGATCCCCCAATCTAGGGACGATGGTGGCGGCGGCTACAGATGGTTTCGTGGATATTAGTTCTGGTGCTTAAGGTTTCTGCATCGGGGGCTTCTTATAGGCGAAGGGGGAGGACGAGGCGGCGGCCAGGGGCCCCACACCCCTCCTAGGCATGGGGCAGGGCCCACCCGGGCCTAGGGTGGGTCTGGCCGCCCTGGCCGGCCTCTCCGGCTCCCGTCTAGACTTCTTGTTCCCCACGGAAAGTAATTGACTTTGACGTTTGTCCCGTCCAATTCCGAGAATATTTCTTTACTAACTTTTCTGAAACCAAAAATAGCAGAAAACAGGCATCTGGCACTGTTGCAACTTGTTAATAGGTTAGTACCAGAAAACATGTAAAAAGCACCTCAAAGTGTAGACAAGTAAAGCAAAGTAGATACTAAACAAGCATGGATCATCAAAAATTATAGATACGTTTCCGACGTATCAACATCCCCAAGCTTAACTCCTGCTCGTCCTCGAGTAGGTAAGTGATAAACAGAATAATTTTTGAGGTGACATGCACCCTCACAATAAATATCCAACCATTTGCAAGCATTGTAAGCTGGGATCAAAGAACTCTAAACATGTGCATGAAAGATGGAGTTCTAACAATAGGACAAAGTAACTATGCATGCAGCATGAAAGGCTACAAACAAAGATCATGAATAACATGCATTGAAAAATGTTTGTTTGTTTCACATACAGAAAACATAGCATAGTGGCAATCAGCTTGTCCCTCATAGTGTAGCAAATAAATGCATAGGACACCTTCAAAGTTCACAAGGGTGACTAGAAACAAGTAGCACAAGAACAAGTAATATCACAATATGCATCAATTATTAGGCTTTGGAACATTGCACACATAATGAAAACTATGCTCTCTTAATGGTGCCTAAAGGTAGAAGGTGGAGACTCAATAGTGGTGGAAGAAAGGCCTTTTTGTAAAGGAAGCAGGGATTACAAGTTTCAAAAAGAGCTTCCAAAAATTATGGTACTTGTTAGCTTTCAGCCCTCATTGCCCCTATCATAAGCATCTTGAAGTGGTAAAGGTTAAAGTGGCAAGGGTGGAGTATATGCTTGACGAAGTATAAGTAGGCAATCTCAAGTCCCTTGAATACGAGGGCCACACCTCATGCATACTCAACTTTGGGCATAGGTAAGTTCTTGTCATTGTAAGTATTTGTATATCATTGAGAACCGCCAACGGGGTACCCCTTGCACATGGTACAAGAGCTTTCCCATAACCAAAATGACAAGGCAAGCAGACAATGAGCATCTCAACAATCTTTTTATTTACCATATGCACAACTTTTTATTGAGGATGCTTCATAGATAGCTCACTATGGTGATGTTGCAAGTTTCCACCATGATTAGGCATGGCTTAGGCTAGCGGACTAGGCGTTTCTCTAACACAGAATACTTACTCCATGGACTTACAAGTTACCTCTTTATTTCACATCGATGACATCCATAGACAAAAGAGCATGATATCAATTGAGTACAAAGTACAAGTGCAATGTTGAAAACGTTCCCCGTGACAGCACGGTTCTACTAATTCCAACTTATAAGTGCAAGCATATACAACAAAGTTGTCACAATGGTTCAAGTTTATTAGGGGTAAGGAATAAAGTGTGCCATCAAGTTCGTGAGGGCTTTAATCACTAAGTTTTCACATATCAAAATAGTTTTTAATTGGAAGATAGATGAAAACAAGAATATACTTGGAATGATGTAACACACCATGCATAGGAGTTTATAGTGGACACTTTGGAATAACTTGGTTTCTTGGGAGTTGGAAGAATGAGTAGAAATTACTCATACAAGTGGAGGCTAGCAAAAGACTGGGAGCAACCAACTAAGAGAGCACAATGGCCATAACCATGCAGAGCAACAAAGCATAATAATCAAAGCAAAGAGTGGTACTACAAGTTAAGGACTAAATGATCATAG
Organism: Avena sativa; assembly: GCA_916181665.1. Taxonomy (NCBI): domain Eukaryota; kingdom Viridiplantae; phylum Streptophyta; class Magnoliopsida; order Poales; family Poaceae; genus Avena; species Avena sativa. The sequence goes on along the minus strand of OV702285.1, from coordinate 88,650,981 downwards.
AGGCTATGACTTGTCATAGTCATACATGGTGTAAGCATGTGCCAAGTCAACCCAAGCAAAGCATCGAAGGAGAATACCACAATACTATGCTTTTGCATTCTAAAACAACACATAATTTCTTCAAGGCACACTAAGCAATCCCAATTGTTTAGAACAAGACATGCTACAACAATAATCACTAAGCATAATGCTAAAACAACACCTAGCATGTCATGCTAAAGTCTAAGTCATAGTCAATGCAAGCTCCTCTTGCACTTCAAGCAAGAACTTACTACTCCTTTCCAACACCAAGCAACATATTTGCAAAACAACACAGCGAGAATGGGGGTCCAAACTAATTTATTCAAACAAACTAAACAACCTAAGCAAAGCAAACTAAAACTAATATGCTCCAAGAACAACACAACTGTGCATGAAACAATAAAAACAAAGTGTCTAGACAGACCTAAGCTTTTTATTGATGAAGAAAGGGATGCCTTGGGCATCCCCAAGCTTTGACGCTTGTACCTCTTGGATATTTCTTGGGGTGACACCATGGTGGCATCCCCAAGCTTGAGCTTTTATCCATTCTTCATCTCATTGCATCATTCTCTCTCTACACCTGACATTTTTCCTTCATACAAAACTTCACACAATCTTCATTAGCAACATTAGTTTATTCAAAAGATATTATACCTCTGGCAAAGCTTTGGAACAGCAAGAATTTTCACTAAAAACACAAGATACTATAGAAACTCCTTCAAAAAGCTCAATTCACCTAAAGAGAACTCAAAAAGGAATCAATAAGAAGCAAATGCAAATAATGGCAGAAATCTGTCGAAACAGACCAGCAGACAGAAACTGATTTTTTTGAACATCTTCTGTTTCTCAGATCAAAAAGTGTTGAACTAACAAAAGTTATCTAACATACTGGGGGATTTATTCGATAATTTTGATCTCAATCCGAGTTACAGAGACTCCTCACGAATTTTGTTGGTGAAGGACAGAAATCTGTTTCGGGACAGCAACTCCCCAAATCTTACTTCCCTCTCATTTGAGGTCATCCTTGGCACAAAAAGCAAACAAAAAGGATAAGGAGAGGTCATTACTAAAGTAATAACTTCTAATACTCAAGGAAACTCTTGGGTTATCTCCCAACAAGTACTTTTCTTTAACGCCTTTAAGTTAGGCACAAGAAGCAAGAAGAATCAAGTATTTTCAAATGAAGAAGCATTAACATCAAATCTTGCTTTCAAAGGAAGAGCAAAAAGCAACATCTCTCTCCTCATAGTTAAGTGTTCAATACCTTTCTTGAATGAAAATTGATATTTGATGGTGCCTTCTTTCATGTCAATGATTACACCAACTGTTCTAAAAAAAGGTCTTCACAAAGGAGTAGGACAAGAAGCATTGTATTCAACATCCAAAACATAGAAATCAACAGGGACATAAGCATTGTTAACCATAATGAGAACATCATTAATATTCCCTATGAGTTTCTTCTTAGCATTATCATTAAGTGGGACATCCAAATAACAATCTTCCAATGGTGGCAAATCAAGCATTTCATAAATCTTCCTAGGCATAATAGAGACACTAGAACCAAGATCACATGAAGCTTTGAGATCAAAGTCATTTAATTGCATATTAATAATGGGTTCCCAACTATCTTCTACTTTCCTAGGAATAGAAGCTTTGTTTTTTAGCTTCTCTTCCTTAATTTTCACAAGAGCATCTGTAATGTGTTTGGTGAAAGCAACATGCATATCACTAGCATCAGGACTTCTAGCAAGCTTTTGCAAGAACATAATCACTTCAGAAATATTGCAATCATCTATATCAAAATCAAAGTTAGCATTACTAGTAGTAGGCTCAATAGGCTTAGACATAGTAGGAGGAGGAATCGGGACTACTTGTGGTTTAGTGGTGATGGTGCACACACTATTGCTTCTATCAATTTCAGCTTCCCTTTCCCACTTATCATGGAGTTGAGCTAACAACCTAACATTTTCATCAATATTAACTTGTATGGTATGAGCAGTAGCAAAAGTGTTTTCCATAGTTTCAGGTTTAGCAGCCATTTTATTAATCAAGGAAGACTGAGCTTCAGACAAAGAGGATATATTTTTCTCAACAGTTAAAAGATTTTCCTCTATAGTCTTATTGAAAGTGGTTTGTTTACTAATAAAGTCCTTGAGCATGACTTCAAGTTCAGAGGGAGCACTTCTAGCATTGTTATAAGAGTTTTCATAGGAATTGCCATTATTAGGAGGATAAGGCTTAAAGTTGTTACCACCAAATTACTCATATAAGCATTGTTGTTGAAATTCTTGTTTCTAATGAAGTTCACATCAACTTGATCTTCTTGAGCAACCAAAGAGGCTAAGGGAACACTATTAGGATCTAAAGGAGATTTCACATTAACAAGCATAACCATAATAACATCAATCTTTTCACTCAAGGAGGAAGTTTCCTCAACAGAATTTACCTTCTTACCATGTGGAGCTCTCTCAACATGCCATTCAGAGTAGTTAACCATCATATTATCAAGGAGCCTTGTTTCAACACCCAAGGTGAGGCCCATGAAAGTACCTCCAGCAGCTGAATCTAGCAGGTTCCTTGAAGAGTAGTTCAAACCTGCATAAAAAGTCTGGATAATCATCCAAGCAGTGAGTCCATGAGTGGGACAATTCTTAACCAAAGTTTTCATTCTATACCAAGATTGAGCAACATGTTCATTATCAAGTTTTTTAAATTTCATAATGTCACTTCTCATAGCAATAATCTTAGCAGGAGGATAGTGTTGGAGATATGCCCTAGAGACAATAATAAATGTAGTTATTATTATATCTTTGTGTTTATGATAAATGTTTACATTCATGCTATAATAGTATTAACAAGGAAACATTAATACTTGTGTGATTTGTAAACTTAAATTGAAGTCCATAGTAAAGCCTCTATACACCACTAGCTTGTTGGTTAATAAATGATTGTGGTTTCCCTATCATGAACATTGAGATGTTATTAAAAACAAGATCATATCGTTAGGAGAATGATATGGTGGACATACTCCTATAGATAAGCATAGCATAAAGATCAAGTCATTTTAATAGTTCAGTTGTTATATGCTTTCTGATACATAGTAACCTAATTCCTTCGACCATGAGATCATGCATATCACCTTTACCGGATGGATGCTTTGATGACATCAAACACCACACCGTAACTGGGTGGCTATAAAGGTGGCATTGAGTGTTCGAAAAGTATTGGTTGAGACACATGGATCAAGAGTGGGATTTGTCCATCCATATGACGGATAGATATACTCTGGGCCCTCTCGGTGAAATGTCATCCAATTAGCTTGCAAGCATGTGACTGGCTCACAAGGGATCACAAATCACGGGAACGAGAAAAGAGTACTTATCAGTAACGAGGTTGAACTAGGTATGCAGAGATACCGACGATCATAACCTCGGATAAGTAAACTATCGTGAGACAAAGGGAAATTGGTATCGTATGTAAGTGGTTCATTCGATCGCGAAGTAATCGTAGAAATATGTGGGAGCCATATGAATTTCCAGATTCCTCTATTGGTTATTGTTCGGAGAAGTGTCTCGGTCATGTCCGCATAATTCACGAACCGTAGGGAGACACACTTAGGGATTCGACGTTGTTTGAGTAGTTATGGAATAATGAGAAAGAGACCGAATGTTGTTCGGAGTCTCGGATGGTATCCGGGATATCACAAGGAGATCCGGAATGGTCCGGGGAATAAGATTCATATAAGGAAAGTCCTGTTTCGGAGTTGGAGAATGGTTCCGGTGTTTTCATCAGGAATGTTCTAGAAGGTTCCGGAATGTCCGGCACTCCGAAGGGGAAGGGTACATGAATATGTTATATCAAGTTGGTATGATTGCATCATGTACTAGGTGTCATCGCTGAACAAAATAAAGGGTTTATTCAAATCCTAGTTTGAAAAAGTCAAACGCCAATTTGAAAGTCAAACGGCTATTTTGGGAAGTGGATAGGGAGGTGGAAACCGAGTTGGGGGAGGAGTTCCTCCCCTCCACCGCCGGCCCACCTTGAAGCCGAGTTGGGGAGGGACTCCCCTCCCCTTGGCCGCGCCTCCCACCTATAAAGGGAGGGGCAGGGCTGCCCCTCCTAGCACACAAGATCCCTACCTCTAAACCCTAGTCGCCGCCGCCCTCCATAGCCGCCGACTTGGGAACCTCCAAGCCCTAGTCGCCGGCCCTAGCACCTCTTCCTCGGTGTGTCTAAACCCTAGATCGCTGAGGGCTCTCTCATAGTCCACCATACTCACTCCGGCTTAAGGCGAAGCCCTGCGAGATCTCCCCTCTACTTTCGGTACCACGCCGTTGTGCTGTCGGAATCACGAGGAGAGTGCTAAAACCTCCGCTGCCTGCTAGAACAAAGGAGAGGAAGGTCTTCGTCGAGTACCGAACGTGTGACCGACTGCGGGAGCGCTGTCGGAACGTGTAGGGTTCGCAGCATAGAAAACAAAAAAATTCCTACGATGTGAACTATATACCAAGATCTATCTACTAGATACAAACAACGGGCGGATGTATATCCGTAGAGAACATACCCTTGAAGACCGACAAAGCTTAACGAGTTCAACTCGTGGTTGATGTAGACGATCTCTTGCCGATCTCAAGATCGAGAGGAAGTCCTAGCGCCGCAAATCAGCAGCGCATCCGTGCTCGCACACACGTTCGAGGCACCGAGCAACCTCCGCCTCCTCGCTCCAGCGATGCAGCGGAAGCACAACTCTTTCTTGCCGAATAGCCACCGGGAACATGTATGTCGCTAGTCCGAGACCATTGGGGGATAAATTCTAGAGGGGGAGAGAGATCCTTCACGAGGAGGTGTGAGAGACAAGTGAGGAGGGGGGCTCCTTTTATAGGAGGAGGGGGGGACCCCAAGGGGGTGGCCGGCGCATGGGGGCTGCCCCCTTGCCCTCCCCTCTTCATGTGGGTGGACACTCCACTCACAAAATGCCCTTTAAATTCCCTCCACTCAAAAGTCCACTCAAATTCCCATTAAATTTCCACCAAATTTAATGCAAACTCTCATTAAATAAAACTCTTTTATTTTATTCAAAATTTTGTCAATTACTTTAATGACAAACATTCACACCAATAACCCCTTGCTAGAATTCTATTTCACATGCATAACCACTTTATGCAATTTCACCCGAAAACCTGTTTCGGTATCTAGTGAAATAAATTCCTGCGCTTGTTCATTCTTTCGGCATGAAACATTTGCTCCAATTGGATGTCAGTGTCTATTAAGTGTGTCACCCTACGGTTCGTGAATAATGTGGACATGATCGAGACCCCTCTCGGATCAATAATCAGAAGCGGGATCTGGAGACCCATACTGACTCCCACACATTCAACGATGACTTTCTTGTGATCGTCGGAACCTTTTACGCTAGTATCTTAATCCCTTTGTTTCACGATATATTAAATGTCCGAGATTCGATCATCGGTATCTCCATACCTAGTTTGATCTTGTTACCGACATGCACTCTTTTCTCGTTCCTGTGATATAACATTCTAGTGATCAAATCACTTGCTTGCAAGCTAATCAATGTGATATCACCGAGAGGGCCTAGAGTATATCTATCCGTCATCGGGATGAACAAATTCCACTCTCGATCCATGAGCCTCAACATAACACTTTATTAGTTCTGAATCCATCTTTATAATCACCCTGTTACGGTGTGACGTTTGATGTTATCAAGAAACTCTTCCGGTGTTAGTGATTGACATGATCTCATGGTCTAAGGATTAGGATCACTTCGTAAGTTGTTATAGCAATATAAAATCAATGACTTTGATCGTAATGCTATACTTCGGATGAATGTTCATCACACCATTACACTAATGTTGTGATACCGTTATTAACAACATCCAATGTCCATGATCAGGAAACCTTGATCATCTTGTTAATCAACGAGCTAGTTTATGAGAGAGGCATAACTAGGAACTTTCTGTTTGTTTATTAAACACACATGTATTAACGTTTCCGTATTAATACAATTATAGCATGCAAAATAAACATCTATCATATACTTGGAATACACATAATAAACACTTTATTATTGCCTCTCAGGGCATATTCCCTTCAGTCTCCCACTTGCACTAGAGACAATAATCTAGTTACATAGTGATAAATCTAACACCCATTGAGTTCTGGTGTTGATCATGTTTTGCTCTAGGGAGAGTTTTAGTCAACGGATCTGCTACATTGAGATCCGTATGTACTTTACAAATCTTTATATATCCATCCTTGACATGCTCGCGGATGGAGTGAAACCGGCGCTTAATATGCTTGGAATGCTTGTGAGACCTTGGCTCTTTGGCATTGGCAATGGCACCATTGTTGTCACAATAGATCACCATTGGGTCCAACGCGTTTGCCACCACTCCTAGTTCGGATATGAACTCCTTCATCCAAACTGCTTCCTGAGCCGCTTCTGAAGCAGCAACATATTCGGCCTCCGTTGTTGATCCCGCTACCACAGGTTGTTTGGAGCTCCTCCAACTAACCGCTCCGCCATTCATGAGAAATACGTATCCGGATTGAGACTTAGAGTCATCCGGATCGGTGTCAAAGCTAGCGTCGACATAACACTTAGCGACGAGCTCTTCTTCACCTCCGTATACAAGAAACATATTCTTAGTTCTTCGTAAGTACTTAAGGATATTCTTGACCGCTATCCAGTGTTCCGAACCTGGATCCGATTGGTACCTACTAGTCAAACTAATAGCATGTGCCACATCCGGTCTTGTACATAGCATGGCGTACATTATAGAGCCTATGGCTGAAGCATAGGGGACTTTGTCCATTATCTCTCTTTCTTCCGCCGAAGCCGGACTTTGAGTCTTACTCAATGTCTTGCCTTGCAACATAGGTAAGAACCCCTTCTTACTTTCGTCCATTTTAAACTTCTTTAAAATCTTATCAAGGTATGTACTTTGCGATAGCCCTATTAGGCGCCTAGATCTATCTCTATAGATCTTTATGCCTAATATGTATGACGCTTCACCTAGGTCCTTTATTGAAAATTTGCTGTTTAGATAACTTTTAACACTGTTTAAAAGATCTATATCATTTCCGATCAATAATATGTCATCCACATATAATATCAGAAATGCCACATTGCTCCCACTCACTTTCTTGTAAATACAAGCTTCTCCATAAGTTTGGACAAATCCAAACTCTTTGATCACCTCATCAAAGCGGAGATTCCAACTTCGTGATGCTTGCTTCAATCCATAGATGGATCGCTGAAGCTTGCACACCTTGTTAGCATCCTTAGGATCGACAAAACCCTTTGGTTGTATCATATACAACTCTTCTTCAATATTACCATTGAGAAACACGGTTTTGACATCCATCTGCCATATCTCATAATCGAAATATGCAGCAATTGCTAACATAATCCTAACTGACTTTAGCATCGCTACGGGAGAGAAAGTCTCATCGCAGTCAACTCCTTGAATTTGTCGAAACCCCTTTGCGACAAGTCGAGCTTTATAGACGGTCACATTACCATCAGCATCAGTTTTCCTTTTGAAAATCCATTTGTTCTCCACGGCCTTTCGGTCGTGAGGTAATTCCACCAAGTTCCAAACTTGATTTTCATACATGTATTCCATCTCGGATTTCATGGCTTCTAACCATTTGTTGGAATCCGGGCTCATCATCGCTTCTTCATACGTCGCAGGGTCATCATTTTCATCAACCATGAAATTCATGACAGGATTTCCGTACAGCTCGGGAGCTACACGCGTCCTGTTTGACCTGCGAGGTTCGGTACTCTCTTTCGGAGTTTCATGATCATTATCATTAGTTCCCTCTTCAACAGGTGGAGCCAACTCCGGAACAACTTCTGGCGCTGCGCTACTCGCCATACTTTGAAGAGAAGGTTACACAACCTCTTCGAGTTCTACCTTCCGACTACTCACACCTTTCGCGAGAAACTCTTTCTCTAGAAAGGATCCATTCTTGGCAACAAAAACCTTGCCCTCGGATCTGTGATAGAAGGAATACCCAATAGTTTCCTTAGGGTATCCTATGAAGACGCATTTTTCCGCTTTGGGTTTGAGTTTTTCCGGTTGAAGTTTCTTCACATAAACTTCGCATCCCCAAACTTTAAGAAATGACAGCTTAGGTTTGTTTCCAAACCACAATTCATATGGTGTCTTTTCAACGGATTTAGATGGTGCCCGATTTAAAGTGAATGCAGCAGTTTCTAGTGCATAACCCCAAAATGACAACGGCAAGTCCGTCAGAGACATCATAGATCGAACCATATCTAATAAAGTACGATTACGACGTTCCGACACACCATTTCGCTGTGGTGTTCCGGCAGGTGTGAGTTGTGAAACAATTCCACACTCTTTCATGTGAGTGCTAAACTCGTAACTTAGATACTCACCTCCACGGTCGGACCGTAGAAATTTGATCTTTCTATTACAATGATTTTCCACTTCATTCTGAAATTCCTTGAACTTTTCAAAGGTTTCAGACTTGTGTTTCATCAAGTAGATATAACCGTATCTACTCAAATCATCCGTGAAAGTAACAAAATAACGATATCCACCTCGCGCCGACACACTCATTGGACCACATCCATCAGAATGTATGATTTCCAATAAATCTGTCGCCCGTTCCATTGAATCGGAAAACGGCGTTCTAGTCATCTTGCCCATAAGGCATGGCTCACATGTATCAAATGATTCATAATCAAGTGATTCCAAAAGTCCATCCGAATGGAGCTTCTTCATGCGTTTAACGCCAATATGACCTAGACGGCAGTGCCACATATATGCGGATATATCATCATTAAGTTTAATCCTTTTAGCATCAACATTATGAATATGTGTAACATTATCATCGAGATCTAATAGAAATAAACCATTCATCATTGGTGCATGACCATAAAAGATTTCATTCATATAAATGGATTAACCATTGTTCTCGGATTTAAATGAATAACCACTTCGCATCAAACACGATCCAGATACAATGTTCATGCTCAGTGCAGGCACCAGACAACATTTATTCAAGTTTATAACTAATCCCGACGGCAAGTGGAGAGGCAGCGTTCCGACGGCGATCACATCAACGCTTGATCCATTGCCGACACGCATCTTGACCTCACCCCTTGCTAGCGGTCGCTTGTTCCGCAGCCCCTGATTCGAGTTACAAATATTAGCAACTGAACCGGTATCAAATACCCAGGTGCTACTGCGAGCACTAGTCAAGTACACATCAATAACATGTATATCATATATACCTTTGTTTGCCTTGCCGGCCTTCTTGTCTGCCAGATACTTGGGGCAGTTGCGCTTCCAGTGGCCAGTCCCCTTACAATAGTAGCACTCGGAATCAGACTTAGGTCCAACTCGGGGTTTCTTTTCAGGCGCGGCAACAGGCTTGCCGCCCTTACTTCCCTTCCGTTTTCCCTTCTTGTCTTTCTTGAAACCAGTGTTCCTATTGATCATCAACACTTGATGTTCCTTTTTGATCTCCACTTCTGCAGTTTTAAGCATTGACAGAAGCTCGGGGAGAGACTTCTTCATGCCTTGCATATTATAGTTCATCACGAAGCTCTTATAGCTAGGTGGCAGAGACTGCAGAACACGATGGATGCCTAAGTCAATGGGAATCGATATTCCCAAGGACACAAGCTTATCGGCGTAACCCGACATCTTGAGTACATGCTCACTAACGGAGCTGTGCTCTTCCATCATGCAGCTAAAGAACTTTTCTGAAGCGTTGTAGCTCTCTACAGCAGCATGTGTGTCAAAAATCATTTTCAACTCACCCATTGTATCAAATGCATTGCCGTTTTCGAAACGCTTTCGAAGTTCTGGCTCTAGCCCATACAATATGCCGCAATGAACTAAGTTGTGGTCCTCCTGACGAGTCTGATAGACATTCTTCTCCTTGTCAGGGGCATCATCTAAAGGTGGGGGGCCTAACGGCGCTTCTAGCACATATTGCTTTTGTGCAGCAGAGAGGAGAATCCTCAAATTCATGTCCCATTTGGTAAAGTTGCTACCGTTCGTTGCTAGTTTCTCTTTCTCCATGAACACATTGAAATTAAAAGCAGGTGGTGCCATCTACAACAGAATTTGTAAAGTTTAGACTAAGTGTATGATAGATTGAGTTCAACTAATCTATATTACGAATGAACTCCCACTCAAAAACGACATCCCTCGTGCCTTTTTGGTGATTACATGAACCAAATCCACTACACCAAGTCCGATCATCACGTGAGTCGGTATAGCTTCAAAGGCGAGCATCAAATGGGCATCATATCAGCTATATGACTCATGCTTAACCTTTCGGTCCGTGTTCCGAGGCCATGTATGTACATGCTAGGCTCGCCAAGTTAGAACCTTAGTATTCGCGTGTGTAACTGTTTTACACCTGAAATATGGTCGTGGATCCAAGAACACCCGATCATCACGTGATGTCTTGGAGCGACGAAAACATAATCGGTGCATACTAAAGGAAGAACACATTCTTATCTTGATATTTAAATGAGGGATCATCTTATTATGCTAACAAAGCGCTAAACAAGCAATATAAGATGCTATCAAACATCATATGTTTATTAGTGAAATTATATGGTTCCCACAGATGATCTCTATCATGTGCATCGTGGTATGATCACTATCATACCTATATGTGTAAATCCAAGGTCTATGGATTTTACACGCTATGTGTGTTGTAAGAGTATCATCTCATACTTCTACTTACAACACTACCATATCATAACACTAGCCCAGCAACAATCTAAACTAGACGCCTCTAATTTATCCATTGCAAGTTTTACGTGGCTTAGGGCTTTCGAGATAGAACTGTTCTTACCTACGAACATGAACCACAACGAGGATAATCAAATTGTTGACAACTCGCTTGCAAAATAGATATTGACTATAGTAGGAGAGACAGACACCCGCTAGCCACTTATGCAAACTAGTTGCATGTCAAGCGTGGAACAGGTCTCATGTGCGAGGACATGTAAAGTTTGTCCGGGCCGCTTCATCCCACTATGCCACCAATATCCAAAATTACAAAAAAGGAGCAACAACATGATCATCATCGCCCACATACTCATATGTGTACTACCCGTGTAAAGTATCTACGCATAGATCCGGCTCTGATACCACTGTAGGGTTCGCAGCATAGAAAACAAAAATTTTCCTACGATGTGAACTATATACCAAGATCTATCTACTAGATACAAACAACGGGCGGATGTATATCCGTAGAGAACATACCCTTGAAGACCGACAAAGCTTAACGAGTTCAACTCGTGGTTGATGTAGACGATCTCTTGTCGATCTCAAGATCGAGAGGAAGTCCTAGCGCCGCAAATCAGCAGCGCATCCGTGCTCGCACACACGTTCGAGGCACCGAGCAACCTCCGCCTCCTCGCTCCAGCGATGCAGCGGAAGCACAACTCTTTCTTGCCGAATAGCCATCGGGAACATGTATCTCGCTAGTCCGAGACCATGGGGGATAAATTCTAGAGGGGGAGAGAGATCCTTCACGAGGAGGTGTGAGAGACAAGTGAGGAGGGGGGCTCCTTATATAGGAGGAGGGGGAACCCCAAGGGGGTGGCCGGCGCATGGGGGCTGCCCCCTTGCCCTCCCCTCTTCATGTGGGTGGACACTCCACTCACAAAATGCCCTTTAAATTCCCTCCACTCAAAAGTCCACTCAAATTCCCATTAAATTTCCACCAAATTTAATGCAAACTCTCATTAAATAAAACTCTTTTATTTTATTCAAAATTTTGTCAATTACTTTAATGACAAACATTCACACCAATAACCCCTTGCTAGAATTCTATTTCACATGCATAACCACTTTATGCAATTTCACCCGAAAACCTGTTTCGGTATCTAGTGAAATAAATTCCTGCGCTTGTTCATTCTTTCGGCATGAAACATTTGCTCCAATTGGATGTCGGTGTCTCTTAAGTGTGTCACCCTACGGTTCGTGAATAATGCGGACATGATCGAGACCCCTCTCGGATCAATAATCAGAAGCGGGATCTGGAGACCCATACTGACTCCCACACATTCAACGATGAATTTCTTGTGATCGTCGGAACCTTTTACGCTAGTATCTTAATCCCTTTGTTTCACGATATATTACATGTCCGAGATTCGATCATCGGTATCTCCATACCTAGTTTGATCTCGTTACCGACATGCACTCTTTTCTCGTTCCTGTGATATAACATTCTAGTGATCAAATCACTTGCTTGCAAGCTAATCAATGTGATATCACCGAGAGGGCCCAGAGTATATCTATCCTTCATCGGGATGAACAAATCCCACTCTCGATCCATGAGCCTCAACATAACACTTTATTAGTTCTGAATCTATCTTTATAATCACCCTGTTACGGTGTGACGTTTGATGTTATCAAGAAACTCTTCCGGTGTTAGTGATTGACATGATCTCATGGTCTAAGGATTAGGATCACTTCGTAAGTTGTTATAGCAATATAAACTCAATGACTTTGATCGTAATGCTATACTTCGGATGAATGTTCATCACACCATTACACTAATGTTGTGATCCCGTTATTAACAACATCCAATGTCCATGATCAGGAAACCTTGATCATCTTGTTAATCAACGAGCTAGTTTATGAGAGAGGCATAACTAGGAACTTTCTGTTTGTTTATTAAACACACATGTATTAACGTTTCTGTATTAATACAATTATAGCATGCAAAATAAACATCTATCATATACTTGGAATACACATAATAAACACTTTATTATTGCCTCTCAGGGCATATTCCCTTCAGAACGCAGCGCCGGAAGGATCGTCTACGCGATCTTGAGATCGGGAAGAGTACGACTACATCACCCACGAGAATCCGCTCTCGTTAAACACTTTGGAATCTTCGAGGGTGAGTTATTCCATCGACTTGTTGCTACAATCTAGTAGATATATCTTGGATTGTTTGTTTGTATGCGGTAGAAAAATTTTGTTTTCCATGCTACGAAACCCTACAGTGGTATCAGAGTCGTGTCTATATATAGATCTGTTGCACGAGTAGAACACAATGGTCATTGTGGGCTTTGATGCTTTTATTGTCGATTGCTTCTTGTGTACTTTGCATCTTGCGGGATGTTGGGATGAAGCGGCACGGGCTAACCTTACATGACATCGTTCATGAGACTTGCTCCACGCTTGACATGCAACTTGTATTGCATAAGTGGCTTTGCGGGTGCCTGTTTCTCCCAGCATAGTTAAGATTCAATTTACAATGAGTGATTAACAATGATAGTATCAATGTTGTGGTTCTTGTTCGTAAGTTAGAACGACACTTATTGAAAGCCCCAAACCACGTAAAACATGCAAAGAAAGTAGAAGCGTCTAACTTTGTTTTGCAGGGGTGTGCAGTGATGTGATATGGCCATGATTGTGATTATATTTGATGTATGAAATGTTCCTTATTGGAAGTTGGCAACCGGCATGAGCCATATGGTTGTCTTTAAATTTTGTTAAGACCCACGTGTCTATTCAAAGTAGTTGTAATAGTTGAAGCCAGTGGACGACAACCATGGAGAAGCGTCATTGACCTTGATGCAATGCCGGTGATGATGGAGATCATGTTCGTGCTTGAAGATGGAGATCGGAAGCACAAAGAAGAAAGGCCATATCATATCACATATTATGAATTGCATGTGATGTTAATCCTTTATGCATCTTTTATTGCTTAGTTAACGACGGTAGCATTATAAGATGATCCCTCATGCACATGAATTTCAAGTCATAAAGTGTTCACCCTTAGTTAGCACCGTTGCTAAAGCTTGTTGTTTCGAAGCACCACGTGATGATCGGGTGTGTTAGATTCCGCAAGTATATACAACGTGAGCAAGCCAGATTTGCTCATGTGGAAACTAAGGTTTGATCTTGACGAGCCTAGCATGTACAGACATGGTCTCGGAACACGGATCACCGAAAGGTAAAGCATGAATCATATAGTAGATATGATGAACATGTCGATTGTTCGCCATTGAAACTATGTCAGCTCTCGTGATGATCGGTGTTGATGTGGTGGATTTGGTTCGTGTGATCACTAAAACAATGTGAGGGATATTGTTTTGAGTGGGAGTTCACCTAGATTAATTTTATTATTAATTTGAACTCAATTTGTCATAAACTTAGTCTAAACTATTGCAAATATGTTGTAGATCAATGGCGGCCCCTACCATCAATTTTAATGCGTTCCTAGAGAAAGAAAAGTTGAAAAACAATGGAAGCAACTTCGCGGATTGGTTCCGCAATTTGAGGATTGTCCTCACAGCTGGTAATTTGACCTATGTGCTGGATGCACCGCTGGGTGACCCGCCTGCAGCTGATGCTGCCGACGAAGTAAATAATGTTTACCTCGCTGGGAAGACTCAGTACTCCATAGTTCAGTGTGCTATCTTGTATGGTTTAGAATCGGAGCTTCGGAAAAGGTTTGAGAATTCAGACCCACATGATATTGTCTGTGATCTCAAATTGATCTTTGAGACTCACGCGACAATTGAGAGCTATGAGGCTTTTGAAAAGTTCTTTAACTGCAAGATGGAAGAGGGCAGCTCCGTCAGTGAGCATGTGCTTAAGATGTCTGGGCACGCAAACAAACTTCAAAGCTTGGGTATAGTGATTCCTAATGCTTTGGGGATTTAACGTGTCCTCCAATCACTACCACCAAGTTACAAGAACTTTGTGATGAACTACAATATGCAAAACATGAACAAGCAGTTGCCAGAACTGTTTGCTATGTTGAAATCTGCAGAAGTGGAGATCAAGAAAGAGCACCAAGTGTTGATGGTCAATTAGACCACCAAATTCAAGAAAGGCAAGTCTAAGCAAAAGGGACACTTCAAGAAGGGTGGTAAGAAAGTTACCGCACCGACGAAGAAGACCAGGGCTGGACCTAAGCCTGATACTGAGTGCTTTTACTGCAAAGGAGAAGGTCACTGGAAGCGGAATTGCCCAAAGTACTTGGCGGATTTGAAGAACGACAACATCAAGAAGAAAGGTATATCCGATATACATGTTATTGATGTGTATCTCACTAGTACTCGTAGTAGTGCCTAGGTATTTGATACTGGTTCGGTTGCTCAAATTTGTAACTCGAAACAGGTGCTGCAGAATAAACGGAAGCTAGCGAAGAACGAGGTGACGATGCGCGTGGGAAACAGATCAAAGGTTGATGTGATCGCGGTCGGCACGCTACCCCTTCATCTACCATCGGGATTAGTTTTATACTTAAATAATTGTTATTTGGTGCCTGCGTTAAGCATGAACATTATATCGGGATCTTGTTTATTGCGAGACGGTTACTTGTTTAAGTCCGAGAATAATGGTTGTTCGATTTATATGAGTAATATGTTTTATGCACATGCACCTTTGATAGATGGTCTATTCTTATTGAATCTCGATAGTGGAAATACACATATTAATAACATTGAGGCTAAACGTTTGAAATCGAGCGATAACTCGACCTATATGTGGCACTGTCGTCTTGGTCACATTGGAGTGAAGCGTATGAAGAAACTCCATTCCGATGGACTTCTTGAATCACTTGGTTTTTAATCACTTGAAAGATGCGAAGCATGTCTGATGGGAAAAATGACTAAGACTCCATTTTCTGGTATGATGGAGCGAGCTACGGACTTATTGTAAATCATACATACCGATGTGTGTGGTCCAATGAGTGTAGCATCGCGCGGTGGTTATCGTTATGTTCTTACCTTCACGGATGACTTGAGTAGATATGGGTATATCTATTTCATGAAACATAAGTCTGAAACTTTCGATAAGTTTAAGGAATTTCAAAGTGAGGTTGAGAATCAACGTAACAAGAAGATTAAATTTCTACGTTCTGATCGTGGAGGTGAATATCTAAGTTACGAGTTTGGCGAGCATTTGAAGAAATGCGGAATACTTTCACAATTGACACCGCCGGGAACACCACAGCGTAATGGTGTGTCCGAACGTCGTAATCGAACTCTCTTAGATATGGTTCATTCTATGATGTCACTTACAGATTTACCACTATCATTTTGGGGTTATGCATTAGAAACAGCCGCATTCACTTTAAATAGGGCACCATCTAAATCCGTTGAAACGACACCGTATGAATTATGGTTTGGGAAGAAACCTAAATTGTCGTTCCTTAAAGTTTGGGGTTGCGAAGCCTATGTAAAGAAGTTACAGCCGGACAAGCTTGAACCCAAAGCGGAAAAATGTGTCTTCATAGGATACCCGAAGGAAACTATTGGGTATACCTTCTATCATAGATCCGAGGGAAAAATCTTCGTTGCCAAGAATGGATCCTTTCTAGAGAAGGAATTTCTCTCGAAATAAGTGACTGGAAGGAAAGTAGAACTCGACGAGGTTGTCGAACCTTCTCTCGAACTTGCGAGTAGCGCAGCACCGGAAGAAGTTCCTGTGATGCCTGCACCAATAAGATAGGAAGCTAATGATGATGATCATGAAACTTCGGTTGTAGTTGCTACAGAGCCTCGCAGGTCAACGAGAACTCGTACCACTCCTGATTGGTATGATCCCATTATGAGTGTCATGTTGGTGGACAACACCGATGACCCTGCGACATATGAGGAAGCGATGATGAGCCCAGATTCCAACAAATGGCAAGAAGCCATGAAATCTGAGATTGGATCCATGTACGAAAACCAAGTATGGACTTTGGTGGACTTACCGGATGGCCGGAAGGCTGTCGAGAACAAATGGATTTTCAAGAAGAAAACAGATGCTGATGGTAATATTACTGTCTATAAAGCTCGACTTGTCGCAAAAGGGTTTCGACAAATTCAAGGAGTTGACTATGATGAGACTTTCTCACCTGTAGCGAAGCTAAAGTCTGTGAGGATTATGTTAGCAATCGCTGCATATTATGATTATGAGATATGGCAGATGGATGTCAAAACAGCATTCCTCAATGGAGACATTGATGAAGAGTTGTATATGATGCTAACAAGGTATGCAAACTTCAACGGTCCATCTATGGATTAAAGCAAGCATCCCGAAGTTGGAATCAATGTTTTGATAAGGTGATCAAAAGTTTTGGTTTTATACAAACTTATGGAGAAGCTTGTATTTACAAGAAAGTGAGTGGGAGCTCTGTAGCATTCTTAATACTATATGTAGATGACATATTGTTGATTGGGAATGATGTGGACCTTCTTAATAGTGTAAAGGAATATTTGAATAATAGTTTTTCAATGAAGGATCTTGGCGAAGCAGCTTACATATTAGGCATAAAGATTTATAGAGATAGATCAAGACGCCTAATATCATTGTCACAAAGTACATATTTGGACAAAGTTCTAAAGAGGTTTGGAATGGAAGATAGCAAGAAAGGGTTCTTGCCCATGTTGCCCAATACGACCTTGAGTAAAACTCAAAGTCCGACATCGGTAGAAGATAGAGAAAGGATGAGTAAGACTCCCTATGCCTCAGCCATAGGATCTCTAATGTATGCCATGCTATGTACTAGACCCGACATTGCATATGTTGTTAGTTTAACTAGCAGATATCAAAGTGATCCAGGAGTGGATCATTGGACAGCGGTCAAAAACATCCTTAAGTACTTGAGAAGAACGAAGGATATGGTTCTTTCTTATGGAGGTGATGAACAGCTCGTTGTTAATGGTTACACCGATGCTAGTTGGAACACCGATCCGGATGATTCTGAATCACAGTCTGGATACGTATTTACTTTGAATGGTGCAGCAGTTAGCTGGAGGAGTGCAAAGCAAAGCATTGTGGCGAGATCTTTAACTGAATCGGAATACATGGCTGCTTCGGAGGCTTCACAAGAAGCGATATGGATGAAAGAGTTCATTACAGAGCTGGGTGTGGTTCCTAGTGCGCTGGACCCAATGTCTATCTACTGTGATAACATGGGCGCCATAGCCAATGCGCAAGAACCAAGGTCACACAAGAAGCTGAAGCATATCAAGCTACGTTTTCACGCTATTCGAGAACATGTCCAAGATGGGGACATAAAGATTTGCAAAGTACACACATATCTGAATGTGGCGGATCCGTTGACTAAACCTCTCCCGAGGGCAAAACATGACCAGCACTAAACTGCCATGGGTGTTCGGTATATTACCATGTAATCTAGATTAGATGACTCTAGTGCAAGTGGGAGACTGTTGGAGATATGCCCTAGAGGCAATAATAAATGTAGTTATTATTATATCTTTGTGTTTATGATAAATGTTTACATTCATGCTATAATAGTATTAACAAGGAAACATTAATACTTGTGTGATTTGTAAACTTAAATTGAAGTCTTTAGTAAAGCCTCTATACATCACTAGCTTGTTGGTTAATAAATGATTGTGGTTTCCCTATCATGAACATTGAGATGTTATTAACAACAAGATCATATCGTTAGGAGAATGATATGGTGGACATACTCCTATAGATAAGCGTAGCATAAAGATCAAGTCATTTTAATAGTTCAATTGCTATATGCTTTCTGATACATAGTAACCTAATTCCTTCGACCATGAGATCATGCATATCACCTTTACCGGATGGATGCTTTGATGACATCAAACACCACACCGTAACTGGGTGGCTATAAAGGTGGCATTGAGTGTTCGGAAAGTATTGGTTTAGACACATGGATCAAGAGTGGGATTTGTCCATCCATATGACGAATAGATATACTCTGGGCCCTCTCGGTGAAATGTCATCCAATTAGCTTGCAAGCATGTGACTGGCTCACAAGGGATCACATATCACGGGAACGAGAAAAGAGTACTTATCAGTAACAAGGTTGAACTAGGTATGTAGAGATACCGACGATCATAACCTCGGATAAGTAAACTATCGTGAGACAAAGGGAAATTGGTATCGTATGTAAGTGGTTCATTCGATCGCAAAGTAATCGTAGAAATATGTGGGAGCCATATGAATT
The DNA here is from genome assembly GCA_916181665.1 of Avena sativa. Classification (NCBI taxonomy): domain Eukaryota; kingdom Viridiplantae; phylum Streptophyta; class Magnoliopsida; order Poales; family Poaceae; genus Avena; species Avena sativa. The sequence continues at coordinate 88,631,973 of OV702285.1, read as the reverse complement.
TCCAGTTTCCTCTATTGGTTATTGTTCGGAGAAGTGTCTCGATCATGTCCGCATAATTCACGAACCGTAGGGAGACACACTTAAGGATTCGACGTTGTTTGAGTAGTTATGGAATAATGAGAAAGAGACCGAATGTTGTTCGGAGTCTCGGATGGGATCCGGGATATCACGAGAAGATCCGAAATGGTCCGGGGAATAAGATTCATATAAGGAAAGTCCTGTTTCGGAGTTGGAGAATGGTTCCAGTGTTTTCATCAGGAATGTTCTAGAAGGTTCCATAATGTCCGGCACTCCGAAGGGGAAGGGTACATGAATGTGTTATATCAAGTTGGTATGATTGCATCATGTACTAGGTGTCATCGCTGAACAAAATAAAGGGTTTATTCAAATCCTAGTTTGAAAAAGTCAAACGCCAATTTGAAAGTCAAACGGCTATTTTGGGAAGTGGAGAGGGAGGTGGAAACCGAGTTGGGGGAGGAGTTCCTCCCCTCCACCGCCGGCCCACCTTGAAGCCGAGTTGGGGAGGGACTCCCCTCCCCTTGGCCGCGCCTCCCACCTATAAAGGGAGGGGCAGGGCTGCCCCTCCTAGCACACAAGATCCCCACCTCTAAACCCTAGCCGTCGCCGCCCTCCATAGCTGCCGCCTCCCCCTAGGGTTTCTCCCCTAGCCGCCGACTTGGGCACCTCCAAGCCCTAGTCGCCAGCCCTAGCACCTCTTCCTCGGTGTGTCTAAACCCTAGATCGCCGAGGGCTCTCTCATAGTCCACCATACTCGCTCCGGCTTAAGGCGAAGCCCTGCGAGATCTCCCCTCTACTTTCGGTACCACGCTGTTGTGCTGCCGGAATCGCGAGGAGAGTGCTACAACCTCCGCTGCCTGCTGGAACAAGGGAGAGGAAGGTCTTCGTCAAGTACCGAACGTGTGACCGACTGCGGGAGCGCTGCCGGAACGCAGCGCCGGAAGGATCGTCTATGCGATCTTGAGATCGGGAAGAGTACGACTACATCACCCACGAGAATCCGCTCTCGTTAAACACTTTGGAATCTTCGAGGGTGAGTTATTCCATCGACTCGTTGCTACAATCTAGTAGATAGATCTTGGCTTGTTTGTTTGTATGCGGTAGAAATTTTTTGTTTTCCATGCTACGAAACCCTACAGATAGTACTTTCCAATAAAAGCATCTTTACACTTAGTCCAAGAATCAATACTATTTTTAGGCAAAGAAAGTAACCATTCTTTAGCTTTTACTCTCAAGAAGAAAGGAAAAATCTTGAGCTTAATAATATCTCCATCTACATCCTTATACTTTTGCATTTCACAAAGTTCAACAAAGCTATTGAGATGGGCAACAGGATCATCAGAACCAGCACTAGAAAATTGCTCTCTCATCACAAGATTCAACAAAGCACGCTTTATTTCATAAAAGGTAGCATCAGGTGCAGGTGGAGCAATAGGTGTGCTAAGGAAATCATTGTTGTTGGTGCTAGTGAAGTCACACAACTTGGTGTTCCCAGCAGAGTTCATTTTGGCAAAGGTGGGCAAGCCAAAAACAGCAGCAGCAGTTAGAGCAGGAACTATTTTTTTGGGTTTTTTGAAAAGAGGCAAACAAAACCAAGCAAAATAAACAAAGCAAACTAAAAACAAAGTAAAGAGAAAGGAAGTGAAGGACTCCTGACATGGTTATACCCTACGGGTACGTGACTTCAGCATACCTGGTCCAGCCCAAGGAAGGCCCACAGCAGACATACGCTGGCCCATGAAGATTTTCGGGTGGACAAGGCCCATGACGCCTTCGGATCCTTGGAGAGCAAGACTAGCATAGATAGGAAATTTAAAGGGGTAAAACCCTAGAACCTGTAACCGACTAGGACTATGCCCGGGACCTGCCTAAGTCTATATAAAGGCCAGGAGGGCACGTCCTAGATCTCTCGACTCATACTCTGCATACGCACCTCACGCCAGATCAAATCTGCGCACCCTTGTAACTTTCGGTTCCGCCGTAATCAAGAGCAGACAAGCAGGAGTAGGGTTTTCCCTCCGGGGGCCTGAACCTGGGTAAATCTCGTGTCCCCTGGTTGCTTATCTGTTAACAGTTCCGCGATCTCCAGCATCCCCATCTTCTCCAAAACCCAAGTCCATAACAATGGGCATTGATGATATTAAACCTCATCAATTGGCGCCGTCTGTGGGAATCGGGGCTGCTGATTGTGCGATCGTGACGGTCCCGACCCGATCGATCTACAAATCCGCAGTGACGGAGAATCACCTCCTCTTCGGCGCTTTCGACTTCACCACCCACTCGCCGGCCACCATGAAGGATTTCGAGCCCGTAGGCGACGGACTCGAAATTTTGTTCGGGAGCTTCTGCTTCCAGGTGGGACAAACTGGCACCCTCCGCCTTCCTGAGCGGGTGCCCGTGCCATCAATCAAGCCCACCTCGTGGGCTCCACATCCCGTGCTGCGCACATCACCATCGACAGATGAGTTCTATGATAGCAACAGCTGCAACTCCGATCTGTGTGATCCACCTTCGGATGAAGGGACCTACGGTTCCGGATCCGAAAGCTGCGGCAGCAGCGGACCGATCTACGAGCGCTACCAATGCGCCGCAGTCATCCAGGAGCAACAAACGCCTAACCCGCCGCCCAACACGAACACCAACCCGCAGGACAGAAACGGCGAAAACGGCGGGAACAGAAGAAGCCAGCCCCCCCACCCAACGGGGAAAACAACGGCCACCTCATCCAACTTAGCAAAGAAGGATGGGTCCAGGCACGCCGTGCCGTCGCAGACGATATAGTCCTGCCTGTGGACTCCCCACGTGAGCTACTGATGGCATACCACTACCTCCTCATCGAGGAGCATAAGAAGCAAGTCAAGATGCAGGAGACGCTCGACAAACGCAAGCAAGCAGCCTCTGAGTCTAGCGCGCGACGAGCTGCTCTCTCCGCCATGGCACCCGGCTCTAGCACAAACGGAAACCAGGGAAACAAACACCGCTCTCGGGTGGAGAACATGGATCCCAGGGAACGCCGTGATGTGACCCAAACTCTCCACACATCGTTCATGGATATGGATGCCGACGGCAACATCATCCCGAAGACACCGCAAGCTGCGATCATGGCAGCCACTACGTATCTCGCGGCCCACCCACCTCCGGAGGGGGACCCAAAAAGAGCCATGCATAAGTCCGCACTCACCGGACTCGGACTCGTCGGAGCTGCGCTCCACGAAGACGGTCCTGTGGAGCCGAAGAAGAAAGCTCCGGCCAGGCGCGACCGGAGCCCCACCCCTTCATCCGAAGAAGAAGAGGAACACGACCTTCCTCGAAGGAAGAAGAGCTCGCATCGCCATAAACGCGACTACGACGCCAGAGACGCGCTTACATAGCGCAAAATCGACAAAGCACGAGCCAAACGTGCATGCTCGTCTGAATCCGAGATGGATGAAGACGAAGGAGAACTCTGCGGAGCTCGATGCTTCAGCACATCTGTTCGGCGAACGCAGATGCCATGCAATTTCAAGCTCCCTTTGGATACTCCGAAGTTCAACGGCACGCAAGATCCAAAATCCTGGCTCAGTGACCATCTGTCATCCGTCAAGCTTCATGGCGGTAACAAAGAAACCGCCATGCAATGCCTCCAGCTGCAGCTGACAGGCGCGGCGCGGGTATGGCTCAGCAGCCTATCATCAGGATCCATCCGAAGTTGGGAGGAGCTAGCTTACAGCTTCATCCGAAATTTCAAGGGCACCAGCAAGAAGCCCGCCTCAATCGAAGAGTTGCAAGCATGCACTCAGAGAACGGGCGAATCTATTCGCTCGTACATATTACACTGGTCTACCACCAAGAACTCCGCAGCACATATCTCCGAAGAGAGGGCCATCGACGCCTTTAGAGACGGCGTCAAACGCCAATATTTCAAGGAGGAACTTGGGCGCGTCAAGCCCAAGACACTCGACCACCTCATGGACATCGCCAACAGGTGGGCGGACGGCGAAGATTGCATTCACCGAGCACAATCAGATGAAGAGGACGACTACGGCCGAAGGCGAGAATGCCGCAGCAAGAGGAGATCACGCGTCTACGAGGACCGCGACGGACCCGACATGGTCGCGGCCGGCTACGCCGACCGCCGCAACGACAACAGCCGCAACAGCGGAGGATACCGCGGCGGAAACTTCCGCGACAATGGACGCCCAGCACAGTCGTGGCAACGCCGCGACCGCGACAACGGACCCTCAGCATTCGACAAACTTTCGGGTCCATGCACCATCCACTTCTACATCGACAAACAAGATGGCAAAAAGAAAGCCAGCCACATGCTCAAGGACTGCTGCGAGTTCCAGAAACTCAGCAAAAGCATGGTGCAGATGAGGCAACAAGCCCCAATCCCTGCGTTTGGAAGCGCACCTGCGCAAGGCGAAATAGCACATGGAGCTCCTCCACTGCCACCTATCGGAGGCCCAAACCAACCAGTCGCACCAGCGCAGAACAACACCGGGATCGGGTACCCCCCACCGAAAGGAGCACTAAATATGATCCAGAAGGGACGCCCCACGAATAGGTTGCAGAAGAAAATCACCCGACAAATAAACTTGGCCGTGGCAACTCCGCCTGCAATCTCTGAGTACCTCAGCGGATCGGAGTCCTGCATCACATTCACTCGCGCGGATCACCCTTGCCAGATCCCTCGCCCAGGTCATGTTGCCCTGGTGCTGGAGGCGCAGATCGGAGGCTTCGAGATGAGTCGCCTCTTCATGGACGGCGGCAGCGGCATCAATTTAATGTTCGCAAGCACTCTAGCAGCAATGCGGATCCCACAATGCAGCCTGGAACAGTCAGACACAACGTTCCACGGCATCATCCCAGGGAAGGGCATATTCCCCCTAGGCAAAATAGGGCTCGATGTCATCTTCGGGAAGACGGACAACTTTCGGCAGGAGCGACTCGAATTCGAAGTGGTGGACTGGCCGTTGCAATACCACGCCATCCTGGGGCGTGTAGCATTCGCAAGGTTCCTGGCCGTCCCACACTACGCATACCTACAACTCAAGATGCCAGGACCAAGGGGCGTCATCACAGTCCACGGGAGCTTCACCCGATCGGACCAATGCGACAGGGATTTCAACAAAATCTCCCAGTCTTTCGGCATGCAAGACGAGCTTGTAAGGCTCCGTGAGGTGACGGACAATGGGGCACCCCCAGTCACAAGGCAGAACGCACCTGACATGTCCTTCGACTCCACCGTCAACACCAAGAAAGTACAGGTCCATCCGACGGATGCCTCCAAGACGGCCTTGATCGCCAACGACCTCAGCTCCGCATAGGAAGGCGCGCTCGTCGAATTCCTCCGTGAGCGCTGGGAAATCTTCGCCTGGTGTCCTGTGGACATGCCAGGAGTTCCCAGGGAATTCGCCGAGCACGCACTCAATGTCTTTCCAGACACCAAGCCAGTCAAGCAGTCCATCCGGAGACTGTCGGAGCCACGAGCCGAAGCTATCGGCAAGGAAATCAATAGACTGCTCGCTGCAGACTTTATCAGGGAAATCAAGGAAAGTGAGTGGCTGGCAAACGCAGTGATGGTCCCAAAAAAGGACACGGACATCCTGTGGATGTGCGTGGATTTCACGTCACTAAACAAGCACTGCCCAAAGGACCACTTCCCTCTTCCTCGGATCGACCAGATCATCGATTCGACTGCAGGTTGCGAGAAACTCTCCTTCCTCGACGCCTACTCAGGCTATAACCAGATTCGACTCAAGGTCGAAGATCAGGACAAAACGGCGTTTATCACACCGTTCGGAGTATTCTGTTACAACACAATGCCCTTCGGGCTAAAGAACGCGGGTGCCACGTACCAGCGATGCTTGCAGGCCTGCCTCAAGGACCAGATCGGTCGCAACTGTTGGAGATATGCCCTAGAGGCAATAATAAATGTAGTTATTATTATATCTTTGTGTTTATGATAAATGTTTACATTCATGCTATAATAGTATTAACAAGGAAACATTGATACTTGTGTGATTTGTAAACTTAATTTGAAGTCCCTAGTATAGCCTCTATACATCACTAGCTTGTTGGTTGATAAATGATTGTGGTTTCCCTATCATGAACATTGAGATGTTATCAACAACAATATCATATCGTTAGGAGAATGATATGGTGGACATACTCCTATAGATAAGCGTAGCATAAAGATCAAGTCATTTCAATAGTTCAATTGCTATATGCTTTTTAATACATAGTAACCTAATTCCTTCGACCATGAGATCATGAATATCACCTTTACCGGATGGATGCTTTGATGACATCAAACACCACACCGTAACTGGGTGGCTATAAAGGTGGCATTGAGTGTTCGGAAAGTATTGGTTGAGACACATGGATCAAGAGTGGGATTTGTCCATCCATATGACGGATAGATATACTCTGGGCCCTCTCGGTGAAATGTCATCCAATTAGCTTGCAAGCATGTGACTGGCTCACAAGGGATCACATATCACGGGAACGAGAAAAGAGTACTTATCGGTAACGAGGTTGAACTAGGTATGCAGAGATACCGACGATCATAACCTCGGATAAGTAAACTATCGTGAGACAAAGGGAAATTGGTATCGTATGTAAGTGGTTCATTCGATCGCAAAGTAATCGTAGAAATATGTGGGAGCCATATGAATTTCCAGATTCCTCTATTGGTTATTGTTTGGAGAAGTGTCTCGATCATGTCCGCATAATTCACGAACCGTAGGGAGACACACTTAAGGATTTGACGTTGTTTGAGTAGTTATGGTATTATGAGAAAGAGACCGAATGTTGTTCGGAGTCTCGGATGGGATCCGGGATATCACGAGGTGATCCGGAATGGTCCGGAGAAGAAGATTCATATAAGGAAAGTCCCGTTTCGGAGTTCGGGAATGATTCCGGTGTTTTCATCGGGAATGTTCTAGAAGGTTCCGGAATGTCCGGCACTTCGGAGGGGAAGGGGTACATGAATGTGTCATTGCATGTTGGAATGATTGCATCATGTACTAAGTGTCATCGCTGTTCCAAATAAGGGATTAATTCAAATCCTAATTTGAAAAGTCAAATAGCTAGTTTGAAAAGTCAAACGGCTAAAAAATGGAAAGAGGAAAAGAGGAGGAAGGAGGGAAACCGAGTTGGGGAGGGAATCCCTCCTCCAACCGGCGGCGCCCTCTCCAAGCCGAGTTGGGGAGGGACTCCCCTCCCTCCCCTTGGCCGCCGGCCCCTCCACCTATATAAGGAGGGGCAGGGCTCCCTCCTCTAGACACACAAGTCCCTCACCTCAAACCCTAGAAAGCTGGAGCCCTCCATAGCCGCCGCCACCACCTAGGGTTTTGCCCTAGCCGCCGACTTGGGGGTCCCCGGAACCCTAGCCGCCGGCTCTAGCCCCTCCTCCTTGGTGCATCTAAACCCTAGATCGCCGAGGAGCTCTCTCATACTCCACCATACTCGCTCCGGCTTAAGGCGAAGCCCTGCGGGATTTCCCCTCTACTTCCGGTACCACGCCGTTGTGCTGCCGGAATCGCGAGGAGAGTGCTACAACCTCCGCTGCCTGCTGGAACAAGGGAGAGGAAGGTCTTCGTCGAGTACCGAACGTGTGACCGACTGCGGGAGCGCTGCCGGAACGCAGCGCCGGAAGGATCGTCTATGCGATCTTGAGATCGGGAAGAGTACGACTACATCACCCACGAGAATCCGCTCTCGTTAAACACTTTGGAATCTTCGAGGGTGAGTTATTCCATCGACTCGTTGCTACAATCTAGTAGATAGATCTTGGCTTGTTTGTTTGTATGCGATAGAAATTTTTTGTTTTCCATGCTACGAAACCCTACAGTGGTATCAGAGCCGTGTCTATATGTAGATCTGTTGCACGAGTAGAACACAATGGTCATTGTGGGCGTTGATGCTTTTATTGTCGATTGCTTCTTGTGTACTTTGCATCTTGCGGTATGTTGGGATGAAGCGGCCCGGGCTAACCTTACATGACATCGTTCATGACACTTGCTCCACGCTTGACATGCAACTTGTATTGCATAAGTGGCTTTGCGGGTGCCTGTTTCTCCTAGCATAGTTAAGATCCAATTTACAACGGGTGATTAACAATACTAGTATCAATGTTGTGGTTCATGTTCGTAAGTTAGAACGGCACTTATTGAAAGCCCCAAACCACGTAAAACATGCAAAGAAAGTAGAAGCGTCTAACTTTGTTTTGCAGGGGTGTGCAGTGATGTGATATGGCCATGATTGTGATTATATTTGATGTATGCAATGTTCCTTATTGTAAGTTGGCAACCGGCAGGAGCCATATGGTTGTTTTTAATTTATGTTAAGACCCGCGTGTCTATTCAAAGTAGTTGTAATAGTTGAAGCCGGTGGACGACAACCATGGAGAAGCGTCATTGACCTTGATGCAATGCCGGTGATGATGGAGATCATGTTCGTGCTTGAAGATGGAGATCGGAAGCACAAAGAAGAAAGGCCATATCATATCACATATTATGAATTGCATGTGATGTTAATCCTTTATGCATCTTGTATTGCTTAGTAGACGACGGTAGCATTATAAGATGATCCCTCATGCACATGAATTTCAAGTCATAAAGTGTTCACCCTTAGTTAGCACCGTTGCTAAAGCTTGTTGTTTCGAAGCACCACGTGATGATCGGGTGTGTTAGATTCTGCAAGTGTATACAATGTGAGCAAGCCAGATTTGCTCATGCGGAAACTAAGGTTTGATCTTGACGAGCCTAGCATGTACAGACATGGTCTCGGAACACGGATCACCGAAAGGTAAAGCATGGATCATATAGAAGATATGATGAACATGTTGATTGTTCGCCATTGAAACTATATCAACTCTCGTGATGATCGGTGTTGATGTAGTGGATTTGGTTCATGTGATCACTAAAACAATGTGAGGGATATTGTTTTGAGTGGGAGTTCACCTAGGTTAATTTTATTATTAATTTGAACTCAATTTGTCATAAACTTAGTCTAAACTATTGCAAATATGTTGTAGATCAATGGCAGCCCCTACCATCAATTTTAATGCGTTCCTAGAGAAAGAAAAGTTGAAAAACAATGGAAGCAACTTCGCGGATTGGTTCCGCAATTTGAGGATTGTCCTCACAGCTGGTAATTTGACCTATGTGCTGGATGCACCGCTGGGTGACCCACCTGCAGCTGATGCTTCCGATGAAGTAAAGAATGTTTACCTCGCTCGGAAGAATCAGTACTCCATAGTTCAGTGTGCTATCTTGTATGGTTTGGAATTGGAGCTTCAGAAAAGGTTTGAGAATTCAGACCCACATGATATTGTCGAGGATCTCAAATTGATTTTTGAGACTCATGCGGCAATTGAAAGCTATGAGGCTTCTGAAAAGTTCTTTAACTGCAATATGGAAGAGGGCAGCTCAGTCAGTGAGCATGTGCTTAAGATGTCTGGGCACGCAAACAAACTTCAAAGCTTGGGTATAGTGATTCCTAATGCTTTGGGGATTTACCATGTCCTCCAATCACTACCACCAAGTTACAAGAACTTTGTGATGAACTACAACATGCAGAACATGAACAAGCAGTTGCCAGAACTGTTTGCTATGTTAAAGTCTGCAGAAGTGGAGATCAAGAAAGAGCACCAAGTGTTGTTGGTCAATAAGACCACCAAATTCAAGAAAGGCAAGTCTAAGCAGAAGGGACACTTCAAGAAGGGTGGTAAGAAAGTTACCACGCCGGCGAAGAAGACCAAGGCTGGACCCAAGCCTGATACTGAGTGCTTTTACTGCAAGGGAGAAGGTCTCTGGAAGCGGAGTTGCCCAAAGTACTTGGCGGATCTGAAGAACGGCAACATCAAGAAGAAAGGTATATCTGATATACATGTTATTGATGTGTATCTCACTAGTACTCGTAGTAGTGCCTGGGTATTTGATACTGGTTCGGTTGCTCATATATGTAACTCGAAACAGGTACTGCAGAATAAATGGAAGCTAGCGAAGAACGAGGTGACGATGCGTGTGGGAAACGGATCAAAGGTTGATGTGATCGCGGTCGGCACGCTACCCCTTCATCTACCATCGGGATTAGTTTTATACTTAAATAATTGTTATTTGGTGCCTGCGTTGAGCATGAACATTATATCGAGATCTTGTTTATTGCGAGACGGTTACTTGTTTAAGTCCGAGAATAATGGTTGTTCGATTTATATGAGTAATATGTTTTACGCACATGCACCTTTGATAGATGGTCTATTCTTATTGAATCTCGATAGTGGAAATACACATATCAACAACATTGAGGCTAAACGTTTGAAATCAAGCGATAATTCGACCTATATGTGGCACTGTCGTCTTGGTCACATTGGAGTGAAACGTATGAAGAAACTCCATTCCGATGGACTTCTTGAATCACTTGATTTTGAATCACTTGAAAGATGCGAAGCATGTCTGATGGGAAAAATGACTAAGACTCCATTTTCTGGTATGATGGAGCGAGCTACGGACTTATTGGAAATCATACATACCGATGTATGTGGTCCCATGAGTGTAGCATCGCGCGGTGGTTATCGTTATGTTCTTACCTTCACGGATGACTTGAGTAGATATGGGTATATCTATTTCATGAAACATAAGTCCGAAACTTTCGAGAAGTTTAAGGAGTTTCAAAGTGAGGTAGAGAATCAACGTAACAAGAAGATTAAATTTCTATGTTCTGATCGTGGAGGTGAATATCTAAGTTACGAGTTTGGCGAGCATTTGAAGAAATGCGGAATACTTTCACAATTGACACCGCCGGGAACACCACAGCGTAATGGTGTGTCTGAACGTCGTAATCGAACTCTCTTAGATATGGTTCGTTCTATGATGTCACTTACAGATTTACCGCTATCATTTTGGGGTTATGCATTAGAAACAGCCGCATTCACTTTAATAGGGCACCGTCTAAATCCGTTGAAACGACACCGTATGAATTATGGTTTGGGAAGAAACCTAGATTGTCGTTCCTTAAAGTTTGGGGATGCGAAGCCTATGTAAAGAAGTTACAGCCGGACAAGCTAGAACCCAAAGCGGAAAAATGCGTCTTCATAGGATACCCGAAGGAAACTATTGGGTATACCTTCTATCATAGATCCGAAGGCAAAATCTTTGTTGCCAAGAATGGATCCTTTCTAGAGAAGGAATTTCTCTCGAAAGAAGTGACTGGAAGGAAAGTAGAACTCGATGAGGTTGTCGAACCTTCTCTCGAAATTGCGAGTAGCGCAGCACCGGAAGAAGTTCCTGTGGTGCCTGCACCAATTAGAGATGAAGCTAATGATGATGATCATGAAACTTCGGTTGAAGTTGTTACAGAGCCTCGGAGGTCAACGAGAACTCGTACCACTCCAGATTGGTATGATCCCGTTATGAGTGTCATGTTGGTGGACAACACCGATGACCCCGAGACATATGAGGAAGCGATGATGAGCCCAGATTCCAATAAATGGCAAGAAGCCATGAAATCCGAGATTGGATCCATGTACGAAAACCAAGTATGGACTTTGGTGGACTTACCGGATGGCCGGAAGGCTGTCGAGAACAAATGGATCTTCAAGAAGAAAACAGATGCTGATGGTAATGTTACTGTCTATAAAGCTCGACTTGTCGCAAAAGGGTTTCGACAAATTCAAGGAGTTGACTACGATGAGACTTTCTCACCAGTAGCAAAGCTAAATTCTGTTAGGATTATGTTAGCAATCGCTGCATATTATGATTATGAGATATGGCAGATGGATGTCAAAACAACATTCCTCAATGGAGATATTGATGAAGAGTTGTATATGATGCAACCCAAAGGTTTTGTCGATCCTAAAGATGCTAACAAGGTATGCAAACTTCAACGGTCCATCTATGGATTGAAGCAAGCATCCCGAAGTTGGAATCAACGTTTTGATAAGGTGATCAAAAGTTTTGGTTTTATACAAACTTATGGAGAAGCTTGTATTTACAAGAAAGTGAGTGGGAGCTCTGTAGCATTCTTAATACTATATGTGGATGACATATTGTTGATTGGGAATGATGTAGACCTTCTTAATAGTGTCAAGGAATATTTGAATAATAGTTTTTCAATGAAGGATCTTGGCGAAGCAGCTTACATATTAGGCATAAAGATTTATAGAGATAGATCGAAACGCCAAATATCATTGTCACAGAGTACATATTTGGACAAAGTTCTAAAGAGGTTTGGAATGGAAGATAGCAAGAAAGGGTTCTTGCCCATGTTGCCCAATACGACCTTGAGTAAAACTCAAAGTCCGACATCGGCAGAAGATAGAGAAAGGATGAGTAAGACTCCCTATGCCTCAGCCATAGGATCTCTAATGTATCCATGCTATGTACTAGACCCGACATTGCATATGTTGTTAGTTTAACTAGCAGATATCAAAGTGATCCAGGAGTGGATCATTGGACAGCGGTCAAAAACATCCTTAAGTACTTGAGAAGAACAAAGGATATGGTTCTTTCTTATGGAGGTGATGAACAGCTCGTTGATAATGGTTACACCGATGCTAGTTGGAACACCGATCCGGATGATTCTAAATCACAATCTGGATACGTATTTATTTTGAATGGTGCAGCAGTTAGCTGGAGGAGTGCAAAGCAAAGCGTTGTGGCGAGATCTTTAACTGAATCAGAATACATGGCTGCTTCGGAGGCTTCACAAGAAGCGATATGGATGAAAGAGTTCATTACAGAGCTGGGTGTGGTTCCTAGTGCGCTGGACCCAATGTCTATCTACTGTGATAACATGGGCGCCATAGCCAATGCGCAAGAACCAAGGTCACACAAGAAGCTGAAGCATATCAAGCTACGTTTTCACGCTATTCGAGAACATATTCAGGATGGGGATATAAAGATTTGCAAAGTAAACACAGATCTGAATGTGGCGGATCCGTTGACTAAACCTCTCCCGAGGGCAAAACATGACCAGCACCAAACTGCCATGGGTGTTCGGTATATTACCATGTAATCTAGATTAGATGACTCTAGTGCAAGTGGGAGACTGTTGGAGATATGCCCTAGAGGCAATAATAAATGTAGTTATTATTATATCTTTGTGTTTATGATAAATGTTTACATTCATGCTATAATAGTATTAACAAGGAAACATTGATACTTGTGTGATTTGTAAACTTAATTTGAAGTCCCTAGTATAGCCTCTATACATCACTAGCTTGTTGGTTGATAAATGATTGTGGTTTCCCTATCATGAACATTGAGATGTTATCAACAACAAGATCATATCGTTAGGAGAATGATATGGTGGACATACTCCTATAGATAAGCGTAGCATAAAGATCAAGTCATTTCAATAGTTCAATTGCTATATGCTTTTTAATACATAGTAACCTAATTCCTTCGACCATGAGATCATGAATATCACCTTTACCGGATGGATGCTTTGATGACATCAAACACCACACCGTAACTGGGTGGCTATAAAGGTGGTATTGAGTGTTCGGAAAGTATTGGTTGAGACACATGGATCAAGAGTGGGATTTGTCCATCCATATGACGGATAGATATACTCTGGGCCCTCTCGGTGAAATGTCATCCAATTAGCTTGCAAGCATGTGACTGGCTCACAAGGGATCACATATCACGGGAACGAGAAAAGAGTACTTATCGGTAACGAGGTTGAACTAGGTATGCAGAGATACCGACGATCATAACCTCGGATAAGTAAACTATCGTGAGACAAAGGGAAATTGGTATCGTATGTAAGTGGTTCATTCGATCGCAAAGTAATCGTAGAAATATGTGGGAGCCATATGAATTTCCAGATTCCTCTATTGGTTATTGTTTGGAGAAGTGTCTCGATCATGTCCGCATAATTCACGAACCGTAGGGAGACACACTTAAGGATTCGACGTTGTTTGAGTAGTTATGGTATTATGAGAAAGAGACCGAATGTTGTTCGGAGTCTCGGATGGGATCCGGGATATCACGAGGTGATCCGGAATGGTCCGGAGAATAAGATTCATATAAGGAAAGTCCCGTTTCGGAGTTCGGGAATGATTCCGGTGTTTTCATCGGGAATGTTCTAGAAGGTTCCGGAATGTCCGGCACTCCGGAGGGGAAGGGGTACATGAATGTGTCATTGCATGTTGGAATGATTGCATCATGTACTAAGTGTCATCGCTGTTCCAAATAAGGGATTAATTCAAATCCTAATTTGAAAAGTCAAATAGCTAGTTTGAAAAGTCAAACGGCTAAAAATTGGAAAGAGGAAAAGAGGAGCCTCCCTCCCCTTGGCCGCCGACCCCTCCACCTATATAAGGAGGGGCAGGGCTCCCTCCTCTAGACACACAAGTCCCTCACCTCAAACCCTAGAAAGCTGCAGCCCTCCATAGCCGCCGCCACCACCTAGGGTTTTGCCCTAGCCGCCGACTTGGGGGTCCCCGGAACCCTAGCCGCCGGCTCTAGCCCCTCCTCCTTGGTGCGTCTAAACCCTATATCGCCGAGGAGCTCTCTCATACTCCACCATACTCGCTCCGGCTTAAGGCGAAGCCCTGCGGGATTTCCCCTCTACTTCCGGTACCACGCCGTTGTGCTGCCGGAATCGCGAGGAGAGTGCTACAACCTCCGCTGCCTGCTGGAACAAGGGAGAGGAAGGTCTTCGTCGAGTACCGAACGTGTGACCGACTGCGGGAGCGCTGCCGGAACGCAGCGCCGGAAGGATCGTCTACGCGACCTTGAGATCGGGAAGAGTACGACTACATCACCCACGAGAATCCGCTCTCGTTAAACACTTTGGAATCTTCGAGGGTGAGTTTTTCCATCGACTCGTTGCTACAATCTAGTAGATAGATCTTGGCTTGTTTGTTTGTATGCGATAGAAATTTTTTGTTTTCCATGCTACGAAACCCTACAGCAACGTCCAAGTCTATGTCGACGACATAGTAATAAAAACCAAGGAGGCAAGGACACTTATCGACGATCTCCGCGAGACGTTCGACAACCTTGATCGCTACAGGATCAAGCTCAATCCCGAAAAGTGCGCCTTCGGCGTCCCACCGGGTTAGCTGCTCGGGTACTTCATCTCTCAACGTGGGATCGAGGCGAACCCGAAGAAAATCAGAGCCATCATGACGATGGAGAAGCCGAAAAACCTCAAAGGCGTCCAGCAGCTCGCAGGACGAGTAGCGGCGCTAAGCAGGTTCATCAGCCGCATGGGCGAGAAGGCCCTACCATTCTACCAGCTGCTACGCAAAGCAGACAAATTCGAGTGGACGCCGGAAGCCAACGACGCATTCGAAAGCCTCAAGCGGCTTCTCTCCACCTCGCCTGTCCTGGTCACGCCAAAGGAGCGCGAGCCTCTGCTGCTGTACATCGCAGCCACACACCAGGTGGTCAGCACCGTACTAGTGGTTGAACGACCCGAAGAAGGCAAGACCCACGGGGTCCAGCGCCCAATCTACTACCTTAGCGAGGTACTCACGCCAACAAAACAGAGGTACCCTCACTGCCAGAAACTCGCCTACGGCGTGTTCATGATGGCTCGGCGGCTGAGCCATTACTTCCAAGAGCACTAGGTGATGGTTGTCAATGAGGCACCACTGAGTAACATCCTGAATAATCCAGAAGCTACAGGACGCGTGGCCCGGTGGGGCATCGAACTGTCACCCTTGGACATCGTCTACGAGAAGCGAGTCGCAATCAAATCTCAAGTCCTTCCGGATTTCCTGGTACATTGGATGGAGCTGCAGCTGCCAGACACCCCAGACATGTCGCAGTCATGGACGATGCACTATGACGGCTCCAAGCGTGAAGCCGGAGCAGGGGCAGGGGTCATACTGACCTCCCCTCAAGGCGACAAGATGAAGTACGTCCTCCAGATGAAATTTCGAGCCTCCAACAACAAGGCCGAATACGAAGCCCTCATCCATGTCATGAGGATGGCAAAGATATGCGGCGCAACGCGCCTGGTCATCTACGGTGACTCTAACCTCGTCGTCCAGCAGACGATGAATGAGTGCGACGCACACGCCGAAAACATGATCGCGTACCGCGCACTCTACAACGCACTCGAAGGAGAATTCGACGGCTGCGAGCTTCGACACGCTGGAAGAGAAAGCAACGAGGAAGCCGACAGACTCGCCAACATCGGATCCACTTGCGCAAAGGTGCCACCAGGTGTGTTCCTCGAACAGATCTGCGTGCCATCCATCAAGTGGAAATTCCCCAAGGGATAGCCCGAAGAAGCAGAACACTCGGGAGCTACGCTACCCGAAGGACACGAAGGACCCGAAAAACTGGACACAGAGGTAGCCATAGTCAACCTAACGCAGGTCATGGCAGTCGAAGAAACCTGGACGCGCCCATACCTCCAGTTCTTGTTAAATGGAGAACTGCCTGACAGCCCGACAGATGCCTGGCGCATATCTCGTCGGTCAAAAGCCTTCACCATCATCAACGGCGAGCTGTACAAGCGCAGTATTACCGGTGTACTACAAAGGTGCGTCACCATAGGTGACGGGAAAGCAATCCTCCAAGACATCCACGAGGGAATCTGCGGCCATCACGCAGGCAGCTGCTCCCTTGTCGCCAAAGCTCTACGAGCAGGATTCTACTGGCCAACGGCCATGAGCGACGCAAAGGACATCGTCCGAAGATTCAACGGATGCCAACGATTCGCCGACAAACCGCACGCACCTGGGTCCGAGCTCAGACCCATACCCATAGCTTGGACTTTTGCTCAATGGGGCCTCGACATGATCGGCAAACTGCCAAAGTCCTCGAAAGGGGGACACGTTTATCTCCTGGTCGCAGTCGACAAGTTCACCAAGTGGATCGAGGCCATGCCGGTTACCAACCAGAAAGGCAAAACGGCCGTCAAGTTTTTCGAGTCCATTGTCTACAGGTTCGGCGTACCGCATAGCATCATCACCGACAATGGATCGAACTTTATCTCCAAGGAATTCCAGGACTTCTGCGAAGGCCTCGGGATCAACATCACGTACGCCTCAGTGGCACACCCGCAAACGAACGGGCAAGTGGAAAAGACCAACGGCCTAATCGGCGCGGGCATCAAGAAGCGCCTCATGAGTCCACTCGAACAAAAAGCAGGAGCCTGGACTAAAGAGCTACCATCCGTCCTATGGAGCTTACGGACCACGCCAAACAGCTCCATAGGCTACACACCGTTCTTCATGGTACACGGAGCCTAAGCCGTGCTGCCAGCCGAAGTACGCCACCAGGCCCCTCGGGTCGTCGCATACAGTGAAGCCGAATCCACGGCTGCACTCGAAGATGCCGTCGATACACTCGACGAAGCAAGAGACATAGCAGCAGCTCGATCAGCGGTGTACCAGCAGAGTCTCCGCAACTACCACAGCCGCCGGCTTCGCCCCAGGTCCTTCGTCGAAGGAGACCTCGTCTTGCGACTCAAGCAAGAGCGACCGACAAAATTTGAGTCACCATGGGTAGGACCATACGTCATCACCGAAGTCATCCCAGGTGGCGCCTATCGCCTCAAGCACGTGGAGTCTGGAGTCGCATACTCCAACCCATGGAATATCTCGCACCTGCGACGATTCTATCCGTAGCAACACTACCCCCTTTACTTTCAATAAGGCTTTCAGCCAAGGCTATTCAGCCGAACAATGTACCTCCTCCATTACGATATAAATAAAGCTAAGTGTCTCGCCCCAAAACTTCAGTTCGCTATTTTGCAACTTTACTACATGCTACAAACGCACTCGGGGGCTCCCCCCACCTCACGATTTCATCGACTGAGGATCAAACGTGTACACCTGAGTAGCTGACAACGTCAGGCAAACGAAAAGGACACGTACTCAATCAAAGCACTGCGTGCTCACAACAAACAAACCTTTACAACAAAGGGCACAACACGCCCAGCCGAAATATACAAATTTTACATCTATCTCTTTTTTCAGGTTCTACCTATTCCGAAGAATAACCTGAGCACGCTACTCAAACAAATCTACGACCTGTTTGGCATACTGCCTTACAGCTGCGTAATGTGGACGCATGTCCCACTCACCACCATCAGGCCGAAGAGGTGGCCCAGCGGCCACAACAGCCAAATATACGTCAGGCCGGTGCAGGCTCACAAGAGACAAAGCAGCCTTCACTCCTGCGACGAGCTGTTGCCGCACCAACTCCTTGACATTGCTCACGTTCCGAAACTTCGACAGAAGACCCGCAAGGCTTGTCGGTACGGCATCCAAAGGGAACATGACGTGAAGCACCGAGGCAAGCGACGTCTGCACTTGGCGCAGCACTCGCGAAACCTGGTGCACACGATCCTGCACCGTCGCCAGAGCTATGGCACGGTCACGATCCATCCAGAAGAAGCCACCAGCCTCCATGTCCTGTTGAGTCAAGCAATTGACCCGAATAGCGACACGCTCCTTCTCTTCCCTCGGAGCAAGGTTCGCACCTGCGACAATGGAAAGAATAAGAGAAAAGGCCAGCAGGCTCACCCGAAGAACTGAGCTACAGCTCGAAACAAGGAACAACTTACATTGAAGCTGCTCAGACAGCCGAATAAGTTCCTCCATCAAGTACTCCTCTCTGGCTGCACCACGATCCGCCTTGGACTTCTACACATCGGCATGACCTCGCAATCCGAGCAGCTCCCTCTCCAGACTACGCACGCGATCCCGAAGAAAAGCGAGTTGAGAGGAAGCATCTAAAGATGGTCGCAACGGCATTGCGGAGGAAGTGTCAACAGGGTCAGCACCCGAAGGAACCTAGAGCAGCAGAAAAAGAAAGGGACACAAACATTCAGACAATGATAGAGCACAACTCAGAAGAATTCATTAAACATATAAGGCCACTACGTGGCACAAGGATGGTGTTCTTCAAGATATTTACAACAAAAGCAGACTACAAACTACCCTACATCTACAACGCCTAAGATGCGGCACCCTGAGTCGCCTCGGAGCCGGACTGCCTAGCTTTGGCCCCGCCCTGCTGCCGCAGTGCATACTCAGACAGCAAATCAATGAGCTTGGGCCCATATCGCTTGCAGCGAGCAGAGTAGGCAGCAAAAGCTACCTCGGATCCATCTGCAGTCGTCGGCATCCGGGAGGTGATCTGGGGCAGATCCAACTCCGCTCCAGCAGCCAAGGCCATCGCCAGCCCGACGGACGCGCCGATGCCCTTCTACTTGCGCTTGTACGCCGCAGGCGCTTCGGCTGACAGAGCGTCCGCCAGAGCATCCACATCATCGAGGGCCACACCCTTAGGAACAAGCTCCTTGTATAAGCGGCGAAGGACCTCCTTCGCCTTGGCAAGGGAGCTGACGACGGTGCTGCAGCGGTCTTCAACCGCCACAGTAGCATCATCTAGAGCACTCCCGTGCTCTAGAGCACCGCGGTCAAACTCGATGCCTGCGGCATCTGAGACAAAAAATAAGAAGGAGGACATGAAGAAAAGCAGCACAGAAGAAGACACGAGGCATGAAGAAACAAGCACAAATCTAGCACTCACCCGAAATAGCCTTGGCAGCAGCCATGAGCTTCGCCGCCACCTCTCTTTCACGAGCAGCCGCAACGGTGGCCAGCTGCTCCTCACGATCCGCGGCCTCCTGCTGTAGACGCTCCTTCGCTTCGGCTGCCTTAGTCAGCTCTAGCTCGAGGCGTTCTTTCGCGCCAACGGCGGCTTCGGCCTTCTGCTCCGATTGACCAAGGCTCTTCTTGAGAGCATCGACCTCACGGAGAGAAGTATTATGCTCCTCTGCATTCAAAACAAGAAACGTCAGAAAGCAAGACCGGAATAAACGAAAAAAGCACCAAAAGGCGAATAGGTACCTTGAAGATGCCGAAGGTTAGCCTCCAGCACCAGACGCTCCTGCACCAGCCACTTGGCCTCCTGCACAAAAGGCTGCAGAAAAAGAAATAGCAGTAATAAAAGGACTTGGGGGCTACGCCCAACACAAAGCAGTAAAAACAAAATTCGCACAAGAAGACACTCGGGGGCTCCCCCCGTGACATGAAGCAGAGAAACTTACATGCTCTGATGGCGACTCCGAAGGCCCGCCTGCGAAATTCTAAGGCGCAACCACCTGCACCGCCTGCAACAGAGGATCCGGAGCCGCGCCACCCGAAGTCGCCACCGTCTGAGGAGGAGGAGACGCAATTTTCGACTCCCCCATCATCTCCCGCGCACCATCACTGGAGGAATCGTGGGAGGAATGCCTGCATACGAACCAATCAGCACAAGTGCAAAAATCATGAAGGAACAAGGACAATAGTACAACAAGAAACTTACGAGCCCAGTGAGCTCAGGTCGAAGACAGGAGGAGTCCTTCGAGCCCTCTTCTCCTCCTTCTTCTCTTCCTTCTTCTCCTCCTTCTTTTCTTCCTTCTTCCGCTTCGCTGGCGGGTGCAGCGCTACAGCCCGCACAGGAATGGCAGGAAGGGGAGAGGAAGAACCTACATGATCGTCACTATGACGCTCAAGGCCCAGAGGGTTTCGGGGAGTCGAGGCATCCGAAGACTCGCTGGAGCGCCGTGATCGTTTGCGCGTATGGTCCTCACTCGACTCGTCAGCATCCTCCGCCGGAGATCGCGTCGACGGCAGCTCGGACACGGACTCAACCACTTCATCATCCGAGGCATTCAGATACTTTTCGGGCAATGGTGGTACCATGCCCGGCACTTTGAAGCTCTGCAAAATCAGAAGGAACTTTGTTAGCAAACAAAGGAAATAAATACACAGCCGACAAAAAAGCACTACGTGCACAAATCTACACCTGCGGTACGACCAACGTCGAAGAAAATGGAGGAGTTAGCGACTTCCCCGGGATTTCTTCTCCGGCCTTGAACTTCAGCAGCGCGCGAAGGGCCCTGTCAAGATCCCCCTCGGAGATTTTCTCAGTCGAAACCCTCGTCGGATCACGGCGCCCAGAATAAAGAAACATCGGGTGCGCCCTCGCTTGGAGAGGCTGCACCCCACGCTCAAGAAACGTCCGGATGATGTCCACACCTTTCACCTCCTTCTCCGGAATCAGCTGGAGATCCTCCACCCGACGGTACCGCCACCTCACCGTCCAAGATTTGGTTTTTCCAAGACCTTTTCGGCTCAATCATTTGGGAGGGGTCAAAGGGAACAAGACCAAAATCTTGCCCGGGCATTACGGAGTCGCGGATATAAAACCAACGCCTCCGCCAGTACTGGACAGATTCGGACATGGAAAAAGAAAAGAAGAGAAGATTGGGACTAAGGGAGATGATGCAACCCCCAATGGGATACACACCATCCGAACCAGATTGCCTCTTCATGGAATAGAGCTTCCGGAAGAGGCCAAAGTGCGGCTCAATGCCAAGCCAGCACTCGCAAAAAGTGATAAAACAAGCAATGTGGAGAAGAGAATTGGGAGACAGATGATGAAGCTGAATCCCATAGAAGAAGAGCAGTCCACGGAGGAAGTTGTGGACTGGAAAAGAAAACCCACGCATAACGAAGGCGAGAAACATAACCCGATACCCAGATGGGGGACGGGGGATTACCTCATTGCCGGGGAGTTTGACGGCCTCCCTATCCTGCGGGATCAGGCCCCCCTCGCGAAGCTTGCGAAGATCGCTCTCCCGCGTCTCTGGTCGCCGCCAGCCACCATCGGTGACACGGGTAGCTGTGGTGCTTTTCTTTCCTCCGGCGGCGCTGGTCCCAACTGCAGATGACGATTTCTTTGGTTTCCCCATTGCGCTACGGCGGCGCCGGCGGTGAAAACGCAGAAACGACGACGGAAATGTGGAAGGAAATCCCAGCGCGCAGCAAGAATCGCTAGAGCACAAGGAGGCAGTGAAAACAAGAACTGATGCGGCGAAAACAAACCACGGCTTTCCCCAATGATTATAACAGCGAAGACGACGCACGGCAGCCGTCCATCCAGAAGACCTAACGCCAACGACAGATCTGACCGTACACGTGTCAACATCACAACGAACCGTCGTTACCACGCCGTCCACTATGCGCGGAAATCGAGGAGACGTCGTAATTATCTCCACGCCGTGCGTGACCGGTCAATTCAAAGTCAGCAAGTGGGACCCACGTTCGTCCAGTCAAGACATCTCTGGCGTAGCAAACGCTTGAGGTCATTGATCGTCAGCACTGATGTCATCAAAAGCTATACTAGCACCAACTACAATTCCCCGGCTCCACAAGCTAAGAGTACTCACTCGAATCTTCGATTCGACTAAATACTCGGGGGCTACTCCTATCAGGAGCGCTGGCCGCGCACCCGGAAGATGAATAAAGACAAAGTATTTCTTCGAGTCCTACGTCGAGTCTACGACTCCACTACGGACTCAGGGGCTACTCCCATAGGGAGGATGAATTTAAGCATCTGAAAATTTTCGTGTCCTACGGACTTGACAATGCTTGAACTAAAGTCTCTGCTCGAGTCTACGACTCGAACAGACACTCGGGGGCTACTCTCATAGGGAGCGCTGGTCGCGCACCCTATGAAATCTTCGATTGTGATCTTTCGGATCAGCACGCAAAAACTTTTTGGCAACTCTGCCCCAACAAAACGCTGAGTGGGCGACAATCTCCTTGGCCACCCGAAGCACCTCCGTGGTGACAAATGTTTGGATGCTGCGTCTGCGACGCAAAGATAAGACCTGCAGATATCATCTGATGGCCTGACAAAGTACACGACTATGCTCTGCTAGTATAAATCCATGCCAACATGCGTGATGAAAAATCCCGACGGACGCATTGGGTATATCAATTAAAAACACTGGAATTCCACTCCTGTAAGTCCTCCGCGGCCTGAGTCGAATTACGCCAGCATATGTTCCAGGTTCAAGTTAAGGGACTCGAACCTGATGAAGATCATGTTGTTTCGTCCTAAGACAGTTAACTGACCCTGATCCGTCGGGTGAGTCAGGCACATGTATCAACAATCCCTACACACATATATTGTTAACACTTAGTTGCACCCGAAGGATTGAAGAGTCCTCGGCCAAATCTACGATTCGACTGATCACTCAGGGGCTACTGACATGGTTATACCCTACGGGTACGTGACTTCAGCATACCTGGTCCAGCCGAAGGAAGGCCCACAACAGACATACGCTGGCCCATGAATATTTTTGGGTGGCCAAGGCCCATGACGCCTTCGGATCCTTGGAGAGCAAGACTAGCATAGATAGGAAATTTAAAGGGGTAAAACCCTAGAACCTGTAACCGACTAGGACTATGCCCGGGACCTGCCTAAGTCTATATAAAGGCCAGGAGGGCACGTCCTAGATCTCTCGACTCATACTCTCGCATACGCACCTCACGCCAGATCGAATCTGCGCACCCTTGTAACTTTCGGTTCCGCCGTAATCAAGAGCAGACAAGCAGGAGTAGGGTTTTCCCTCCGGGGGCCTGAACCTGGGTAAATCTCGTGTCCCCTGGTTGCTTGTCTTTTAACCGTTCCGCGATCTCCAGCATCCCCATCTTCTCCAAAACCCAAGTCCATAACAATGGGCATTGATGAGATTAAACCTCGTCAACTCCCCTTGTGAAGACGTCCTTAGACTCCCTGGCAACGGCGCCAGAAAAGCCTTGATGATGCTCGACGCGGCACTTTGTTGGTAACCCCAAGCGTAGGGTGTGAAGAACAAGCAGCAATGTTTTCCTCAGTTGAGACAAAGGTTATCGAACCAGAAATAGGAAGGAAACGTCACACAGGTGTTGCAAGCAACAAGGAGACCTGCACAACACAAACTCAAGACTTTGCCCCAACGAATCAGTGAGGTTGTCAAGCTCACCGGTTTGCTTTAACAAAGGATTAAACGTATGGTGTGGAAGGTAATGGTTTGCAACAAGTAAACAAGTAACAGTGGAAGATGTATCAATGGTAAAGGTTGGAACAGGGTCCATAATTCACTAGAGGTGCTCTCCTTAGATAAACAACATAGCATGCAGGGTAAACAAATTACAGCAGGGAAATTGATAGGAACTGAGCAAGGCATAACAATGAAATTACTAGTCAGAAAGATCCTATGAGATTCGATTGGGCAATACAACAAGATACATAGACCGTCATCCAACTGCATCTATGACTAGAAGTCCACCTTAAGGTTATCATCCGAACCCCCTCCAGTATTAAGTTGTAAGCAACAGACAACTGTTTTAAGCAAAGTGTGTAAGGTAAACAGTCCACATGTTCCATGAACAAGAGACCGTTGTTTTCTCCCTAGTAGCAATAGCATATCTACAACCGAAGAGATTATTGTCACTTCCCTTGGAAACTAGAGGCATGAACCCACTATCGAGCATAAATACCCCCTCTTGGAGTCACTAGCAACTACTTGGCCAAGATAGCTACTAAAAACAGAGAGCATGCAAGATCACAAACAACACAGACATGATAGAATCATAAAGACAAAACCATTAATCAAACCAAAATAATAATCTCAATATCCATCGGATCCCCACAAACACAACATGCATGATTACAAATAGATTAGATCTTGATCATGAACGGAGCTCACAAGATCTATACATGAAAGCACAAAGGAGGAGATACAACCATCTAGCTACTACATGGACCCATAGTCCAAGGTAGAACTACTCACGCATCATACCGGAGAGAAGGCCTCCGGGATGATCTCCCCTCCGGCAGGGTGCCGAGAAGAACTTCAGATCCCCCCGATCTAGGGACGATGGTGGCGGCGGCTATAGACGGTTTCGTGGACATTTGATCGGGTGCTTAGGGTTTCTGCATCGAGGGCTTCTTATAGGCGAAGGGGGAGGCCGAGGCGGCGGCCAGGGGCCCCACACCCCTCCCAGGCGCGGGGCAAGGCCCACCCATGCCTAGGGTGGGTCTGGACGCCCTGGCCGGCCTCTCCGGCTCCCCTCTGGACTTCTTGTTCCCCACGGAAAGTAATTGACTTTAACGTTTGTCCCATCCAATTCCAAGAATATTTATTTACTAACTTTTCTAAAACCAAAAACAACAGAAAACAAGCAGCTGACACTGTTGAAAGGATACAAATGTCGCCTAGAGGGGGGTGAATAGGCGATTAAAACTTTTCCTAGAGTGGCTCAACAAAGGCGGAATAAAACTAGTGTTTACTTTGTTAAGCACAACCTAGAACAACTAAGGTTCACCTATGTGCACCAACAACTTATGCTAAGCAATACAAGCAACAAAGTGATAGCAAGATATATATTACTTCAAGCATGAAAGTTATCACAATGTAAAGTGCATAAGTAAAGAGCTCGGGTATAGAGATAACCGAGGCACGCGGGGACACCAATATTTTACCGAGTTCCTCCCAACATGGAGTACGTCTCGTTTGGAGAGGGGGTGGTATCAAACCACCAACGCCACAAAAGGCCTCCC
Organism: Avena sativa; assembly: GCA_916181665.1. Taxonomy (NCBI): domain Eukaryota; kingdom Viridiplantae; phylum Streptophyta; class Magnoliopsida; order Poales; family Poaceae; genus Avena; species Avena sativa. The sequence goes on along the minus strand of OV702285.1, from coordinate 88,606,609 downwards.
TTATACTCCGGTGAATCTCACCCCAACGGGATCGATCCACGCTTCCACTATCAGTGCACTTGTCGGTGGCAACCGGAACCTCTCACAAGGTTGGGGCACTTCTCCAAAACTTAATTGGAGGCTCCTAACAAACGCCACAAAAAGGCCTCAACAAATGCCACCAAGGCCACAATGCCACCAAGGCCACAAAACCGTCTAGGGTTCCAAGAACCCAAGAGGGACAAGCTCCAATGAGCAATTCAAACCAAATCCTCCGAGGAGAACTCAAACCGATGCACCAAATGCAAATGGCAAGAATACCACAAAGATGCTCAAATCCCTCACTCTCAAGTTCCAACAAAGCTACTAAAGCTATTGGGGGAACAAGAGAGGAGGAATCAAAGAGAGACACAAAATCCCCCAAAATCTAGATCCCCAAAGATACACTCACAAAGAGATGAATCGGTTAGGCCAAAACGTAGATCTAGATCACCTCCAACTACCCCTCAAATATATGCAAGAATCAATGGAGGGGTGAGTATAAATCAAGCTCAAAGAGTAAGGCAAATGAGGGCAAAGCTTAGACAAAAGAAGGAGTAAGAAGCAACCCTAAAAGACAAAGGTGCAAGGCTATTTAAAGAGGGGCCAAAAATCTCCCAGTTGGGGCAATTTTCTGGACGGAACGGTAGTACCAGATAGCCCTGGTACTACCGCATGTGCCAGCCCAGCAGCGTACAGAAATTTGGGCAGCAGCAGCGCCAGCGTGGGGCCAGTGCAGGGCCAGCAGCGCGTGGGCGAGCGGGCGCTGCGCGCGCGCGTGTGGCGGCAGCGGTAGCAGGCCCAGGGGAACGCGCGCACGCGGCGGCAGGTGGGATCACGTGCGCTAGTCAACGCGGCGGGCGGGGCCAGCGACGTAGTGGCGGGCCCAGCCGGGGCGAGCGGGGTCGCGCGAGGCGGGATCTGGGCGCGCGCGCGAGTGAGTGCAGCAACAGGTCAGCGCGGGCCCGCGCGGGCGTGACGGCGCGCAGCAGGCAAGGCGGGAGTGAGCGAGCGAGCGCGGGGTCTGGCGATGCGATGGGTCAACGCGCGACAGCGGGCTGGGTGAGAGGAGCACGCGCGTGAGGCGACCAAGGCTGGGCCCAACTGGGGAGCAGATATTTCCTAGGCCGTCCGGTAGTACCGGCCCACCCGTCCGGTACTACCAGGCCGTCCGGTACAACCGGATTTGACTACCTAGCGAGGCAGAGAATAGTTGGGGCACGCATAGGTGCGGGCGGTACTACCGCACGGCCCAGAAAATAGATTTTTCTTTTTCTTTTTAAATAAGATCGACAGATATTCAAATGACCATAACTTTTGATTGGTAACTCCGATCGACCCGATTCCAATTGCGTTGAAAATATTGGTTATCACCAAGTGAGAGTGTATCAATTAATATAATGTGAGATACCTCACTTGGTGAGAAACCGAAAAGCCGTATAAATCAAAATCGCAACAAGATACATATGGGAGATCCGATTTTGATGAACAAGAGCTTGTTATGGAGATTACCACAAGCTCTATACCCTCACATGGATACGACCAAATAACAACCAAATGCGATGATGCAAGTATGCAAAGGTTTAAGCTCTCTCCGAACGATATGATCGAGTTACTCATTCGAGAGCCCCTCTTGATAGTATGGTTATCTATCCTAAACCCGGTCTCACACACACAACGTGAGACCGGCAAAAGGGAAAACCTATCAAGATTATACATTTGCCTTAAGCATTCCACTTGAGCTCGATGTAGACGGTCTTGCCCTTCTCAAGATGGAACGCCTTTCTTAATTTCTCATCATCGACCTCGCATATTGAGCTTGCACAACATATCTTCTTTGCATTTCATCGACCTTGAAGCCAACACATGCTCCAAGTGATGCCAATGGACAAATCCTACAAGTATAACTTAATATACACATTAGTCCATAAAGAATGTCATTAATTACCAAAACCACACATGGGGGCCCAACATGTTCTTTCAACTGTTGCAACTTGTTAATAGGTTAGTACCAGAAAACATGTAAAAAGCACCTCAAAGTGTAGACAAGTAAAGCAAAGTAGATACTAAACAAGCATGGAGCATCAAAAATTATAGATACATTTCTGACGTATCACCCGTCTTTCTTACGGCCTTCTTTGTGCCATAGCAACAACCTGGCATGCTCTTTATTTCTGAACATGCGTTTCAGCCGTGGTATTATAGGAGCATACCATATAACCTTAGCAGGAACCCTCTTCCGGGGGGCTCTCCCTCAACATCACTAGGGTCGTCTCGTCTGATATTATATCGCAATGCAATACATATCAGGCATTTATCTAAATTCTCATAGTCCTCACCGCGATAGAGGATGCAGTTATTAATGCATGCATGTATCTTCTGCACATCTAATCCTAGAGGGCAGAGAGTCTTTTTTGCTTCATACGTACTTTCGGGAAATTCATAATGCTTTGGAAGCTCCAGCTTCATTATTTTCAGCAACTTTTAAAATACGGAGTCAGTTAGACCACACTCTGCCTTTCATCGCAGCAATTCCAGTGTGGTACCGAGCTTTGTGCTGCCATCTACGCAATTTGGGTACAACAGTTTTTTGTGATCTTCTAACATGCCCTCCAACTTCAAGTTCTCATTTTCTGTTTCACAGTCTCGCTTTGCATCAGAAATGACTACCAAGATCATCAGCGGGCTCATCTGATGTTCGTTCTTCACCTCCTTCCTCTTCATTGTATTCAGGAAACATATGATGATAGTTGTTATCATCATCCTCTTCTTTTTCATTGTCTTCAATCATAACCCCTCTTTCCCCATGCTTGGTCCAGCAATTATAGCTGGGCATGAAACTTTTTTTAACCAGGTGGCCGCGAATGATTTTTGAGAAAGAGTACTCTTTTTTGTTCCGACATTGAACACATGGACAACGCATAAAACCATTCTCTTTGTTTGTCGTAGCCACATCGATAAATTTATCCACGCCCTTAATGTACCCGGGTCCACGCCGGTCACCGTACATCCTTTCCCGGCTGTTCATCTGCATCATATAATTAAGTTTGTCAAAAACCATTATAGAAAATCATAAATAGTGAAATAACCAATTCACATCGACACATGCATTGTATCAATGACAGATAAAAAGATAAGGTTGCTAACCTCGTTCGAGGAGGAAAGAAAGAGGAGAAAGATCACGTGTGGCTCGGACACCTCCTATATTTATGTTTTGTGAGAATTAAACGGGATTATTCACTCAAACATTTCATCGAACACCTCGCATGCATAAGGAAAAAAAATAAACTAGCATACATCTCACACCTTTCACCAAGAAAAAAACATAGGAGAGGCAGAGGGCTGGGGCGGCGTATTTATAGACAGGACGCATGCGTCCCGATTTGTAACATTAATCGGGACTAAAGGTGTGCGACAGACCACGTGTCTGACGCCATACGAACCGGGACGTATGCTCTCTTATGAACCGGGACGGAGGCCCCCCGCCTCCCGAGCGCGGCCGCTCGAACCGGGCGAATGCAAGGATTAGTTTCGATTCGTGGCGAAAACAGGACTAATGCTCTTGACGTGTGCGAATGAAAGGTATGTTTTCTACTAGTGATATCCGACACTACAGCCCAAGAAAATAATTGTTACTAATCAAACGTGCAAATCTGGCTATAGACAATGGTCCAACGCTCATAATAAAATAGATAAGAATTCGTTACATAGATCTGATAAAGGAAATGAGGAAACAGAATTAATCCAAGTATTCAACTGCCGCGCCAACCATAACAAAAGGCAAAAGCTAGTTCCCTCTCTCAAAAGAAACCTCCGATCGATCCTCAGCAAATGATAAGCAGCCTACTAACGTACAGCACTGCCTCCACCCTGGCTTGGGTCCTAGAAGAGTGCCGCGGCCACAAGCCCGGCAACGCCCAGACCAGCCATCGCCGTGGCCCTGAGCCCGGTGGCGCCCGACTCTGACTGCTTGGTCGGGGGCGCGAGCACGGTGGCCGGGGTCTTGGGCGTGGCGCCGCCGGAGCTGGTCGACGGGGACGTCGGGGTCGTGTCCGGCGTGGTGTCGGGCGTCTCCGGGGTCGGGGATGCCTTGGGCGGCGGAGACGCGGCGGTGGCGGCCGCGGCTACGGTGACGGCGAGCTTCATGCCGCTGCTGCAGTGGCCGGCGACGCCGCAGATGAAGTAGTGCTTCCCCGCGGTCTTGAGCGCGACGGTGCTGGTGCCGCTGGCGTCGCTGCTGAGCGCGTTGGCCGCGGAGCAGGACGCGTAGTCCGCCGCGCTCACCTCCGCCACGTTGTGCGCCCCGCCCGCGTAGTTGAACACTGCAAATTTGGCCCTCCATGCATGAGTAGGAAGCAAAACAGTGCCCGACAGACAGGTGAACTAGCCGTGAGCTGGTAGATCGTACTAACCGAGAGAGTCGCCGACTTTGAGTTTCTTGTCGCTGGCCCAGGTGGTGTAGTCCGCGCCGGTGGTCCAGCCGGAGGAGTCGCCGACGGTGTACTTGGCCGCGGACGCCGTGGACGCGCAGCTCGCGACGAGGAGCAGCGCCGCCAAGGCCAGGCACGCGCCACCTGCAGCTGAACCCATCGCAACGACACAGCCGATCTGGAAACGAGAATGCAGCAGCAGTGTCTCTAACCGTCGAATGCGTTTCTGAGCTGGGACGATCGATCGATGGCTGTGCAGAGGATGGCAGGCCATGGCGAGCCTTATATACATGGGAGCTCTGGCGACGGTGACGGAAGGGACGGCACGGCGCGGCAGCTGGGAGTTGGTGAAGTGGCTTCCGTTGGAGTTGGTTGGGAGCAGGAACCACCGGCCCCCATCGTCGTGCCCCTTTCCAAGATCTCCGACGACGCGTAGACACGAAATGCCTTAGAAATGACTCTACTCCAGCTATAGCTACCAAGTACCGCTGTTGGCTGTAGAGCACAAAGAGGAGTACTGTATACACTACCTTTTGGAGAGGAAAAAACACATGTTCTTCGTGATCGCAAAGCAGCTTGCCAGAGTACGTACCAACGAAGAATGCTTAACTATTTACTTTCTTTCAGCTGCAACATCGTTCTCATGATGAACGCGCGTCGCAGGCATGATATTCTTGCGATCGACGTGAAGAAAGATAAATCACTCGGTGGCTTGGCATTGTCGCCGGACTCGCCATTTCTACATGTGGTTGCCGTTGGCTAGCTTAATTTCCGGAAATACAACACCACATATAGGTTGGTCCCGCGCACCATCATTACCATTGATTTGTTAGAGATTCGTGCAAACTATTTACATGAAAACCCTCTCGCCTCAGTCTAGATTCATACGAGATTTATTAGAGATCTGAAACTTTTTAAAATTTTGCAGATACATACAAGATTCAATATCAATTGTAGAATAAACAAGAAAAATAACCAAATTAACAATAGAAAAATTAGAAAAAAACAAAATTAACAAAATTTTGATGATACATACAAATTTCAGCAGACCCAGTCAAGAAACATATAAGTTTCACTGCTAGTGGAGCTCGGGTTATTTCCAACTTTTTAGGAGGCTTAAGTGTAAATATCTAAAGGTTGTTGACTTCGTAAACTCTGCACGAATCTCCAATAATCCTAGGTCATATGTGATGCTGAGGGACCAACCTACTAGTGGTAAATCATTTCTCCTTAATTTCCTCGGTGTGGCTTTTACTGATGGGTCCATCTCCTTCATGGACATTCTGTTTACATCTGGAGTAGTTGCGGGGACTAATCACCAATCTGTTTCCGGTGGTCCTTGTTGAACGTTATGTACCTATACAATACAGTGTATGGTGTAGTACACCAACCCGTATTGTACCCTTTCACCCACGGTGATGGCTCTTCTCATCTATATTAACACGCACGCAAGACCCCATCCGGGCATCGTTCCGCCTAAGTCCTTGTTCGGTTAATCCTCTTCAGGGGTGGATTTGAGTGGATTGGAAAGGATTAGAGGGGATTTTGACTTAGATGGGTCTAATCCACTTCAATCCATGTCAATCCCTCCCAATCCCTAAGGAACCGAACAAGGCCTAAGTCAATATGGTATCAAAGTTTCCTCTTCCATGACCTAGCCGCCTCAAGGGATCTCCAAAACCTTACAACCAAAAAGCCACGATCTACAATCAAAACCACGACAAAAATCCCTCCCCATAGTCCCATATGAAATCAACCAGAAATGTATATGCCATCTTTTTCAAGAAGAACAACGCTGGGGAGCTCTTGCGGCTAGATCCTCGAGCAATTGATTGTAGTGTCTAACACCAAGATTTATTATCAGTAGAGGTTGCTGAGCTACAAGGTAAAGCAACGGTGTTGTTGTGTCTGGTGAGTATGTACAGTACGTGCTTGTGTCTTAGTTCATCTTTTGTGCCAATGCACCTACCTTGTGGACAAGGACTTCTCCAAGCACTTTCAGATGTTACAGGGCCTAGCTAACTACTGGTAATTGCTTAATGGAAGCAAAGACTTTGAGGTTGACCGATCTCATCATCTGCCGATCCAGTATACAGCAAGCATTCGATACAGAGTGAAATTTGTGGCCAGATAAGATGCGTTGCAGTTAGATCGATTAGACCTTTTTTGTGCTTGTGGATTTCTTGTTATCTCCAGCTGTGAGGGACAAAGAAGACCAGAGAACAAAGCTAGCGACCATGCAATGGATGGACCCATGGACACCGATCTCAAATCCGGTTGGTGATCACGCACCTAACATGAGAAGATTAGGTTTGTTCCGTGTCTGTGCAGGTAGAGCTGCTAAGTACTTTTGTTTGTTGGTGGCCTTTTTTTGCTCACTTTGTCAAAGCATCACATGCTGTTATGTCAGCCTCGGCGTCTCATTTTGTAATCTTCATGATCCATTCGCACAAATGAGTTCGTTAGGAGTACATTCTGCCACCAAGAAATACGATACCCAACACAACGCACGCATGAGTACGGCTTGTTTGTTTTTTACGAAAACAATGTTAAATTCATGACATGGATCCACAATCTGCGACGGTGCCGGTGCCACCCGTCACCCATAGAGGTTCTCTCCATATTTTATTTTTTAAGAAACACAGTAGACGCTCATAACACGTACATACACCCACCCCTATGAACGCACACACGCACACTCTATCCTTATGAGCATCTCCGAGAGACTGAGACTACGAATCAAACCTTGAAATTGACAAAGTCACCACAGGCGTCTCGCTATCGACAAAAACGTCGCCTCCTACTGAAAAAATATTCCTCCTTTTACGCAACACACAGTGTCAAACTTAGGATTTAAACTCTAATGAACTTGGGATACAACCCTACTCCTAGCCGCCCAACCACGTGTTGATTTGCTCTCTCCATATTATTGACTCATTCAGCGAGCAATCACAAAATATCAACACTGGTTTGGGCAGAAAGCAAACAGTCAAACAGATCTCACCCAAGAAGCCCATAGGTGAAGCTCTGAATTATTATAGCCTCTCCGCAGGGCCCGTCGAAACACTAATTGCAGCATCAGTTTTAATGGGCCTCGTGTTTCATGAGGAACAAAGTACATATGTTCACACAGATCAAGACGTAATTCTCAAAAAAACAAAAAAAATAGAGCAAGACGTGTTGTGAGCCCAACAATAGAAAGAAAAGAGAAAAAAACTAATACAAGAGAACGTAAGCATTGGGCCCAAGAACCCCATCAAATCGAGAAACTCATTTGAGCTTAGCATGCTTTATTTATTTTATTACTTGACGCCTGCACCTTCCTGTTAGGCGCTGGTGCCCGCAACATGTTCAGTCAAATGACTAAAAATGGCCAAGATATTTTGTTTGTTTCATACTTTTCAAATGTTTTGTATTGATTTTTTAGGAGTATTGATAAATTTCTTGAACTCAAAAATTTCTAAAGATGCATTGGCCAAAATCTTGGCAAAGAGGTACATCGACAACTTCAAGATGATCTAGTTGAGCACATATAGACACGACAAGGCAACCAATAGTGTTATTTCTCCTTTTGGGATTTCTGAATATTTTGATTTAAATTTGAAATAGGTATTCTAATTTAGTTATTGTTGATTTAATGTGTACTTCAATATTTATGTTCCAATTGATATTGTTGAATACCTAGTTGATGAAAATCAGATTGTGAATAACAACTTGATTTGAAGAATCTGGGACATGGACAAAAAAAATTGAGGGGGAACCGCCTTTATTAAACTTCAATAAGTACTGGAATACATAAGCCTACATGCGGATCAATTAACCAAACTCGAGGGCCCGGGCCATCGCTCGCTACACTTCTAGCTAGGGAATGTGCTTCCTGATTTGAAACCCTTTGTTCGTGACGGAAGGTCACTTGTTCAAACTCCCATGCCGATTTGTTGATCTCTCAAACAACATGAGCATAAGCTCCCATCGCCCCCTCTTCAATGCTCTTGATCATCTGCTAGCAGTCGCCCGCGATACAGATCTTTCGAGCATTGATATCACATGCCAAGGCAATGACTTCACAGCATGCCATGCCTTCCAAAATCTTTGGATCACTTTTACATGGGAAAACAACAGATGAAGCTCCCATGAATAAACCATCCTCTGATCGTGCTACAGCTACGATCGTGCCATAGCTCGTGTTTTTTCCGATGGCGGCATCCACATTGATCTTCATAAACCCTCCTGGGGGAGGTATCCATCCTCACTCACATTGAGTGCGCGGCGGCTGATCTCGGCACGTGCTCCTCTCTGTGCTCTGGTTGATATCAGCAATTAACCTCTCGACAAACAAGTGTGTCGATAGCGGGCTCTGATACCGTTGCTCGTGGATCGCCTTCTGTCGTGCGTGCTAGATCGCCCATAAAGTAACAAGTACCTTTGTCCGATCATCATTTCGCAACGTCTCGATCATGTTTGCCAAGCAATGTCAGGCATCCCTCTCCTCTGATGCCATCAGATGTGAAAGGGCATGTATGCCCCATGTGTGGTTTTGGTAATTAATGACAATCTCTATGGACCAATGTGTAAATTGAGTTTCACTTGTAGGTTTGTCCATTGGCATCGCTTGGGCCATGTGTTGGTCTCAAAGTTGAAAGATGAAGATGTTTTAAGGTTGATCAAGACAAGTGCAAATAGTTGCATCAAGATGCATCAACCTCAATAATGAATGAAGAAGGGAAAACTCAAGATGCGCCATCTCTAGAATATCTCATGCTTAAAGCTTCTCATCCTCGGTGTTCATGGAGTGATGAAGACAAGTTCAAAGAAGAGGTTTCCCCATGGAGTATGGGGGAGCAATTTGCAAGTATTCGTCAAGAAAGAGCGAGCAATGAAGGGTTCGCAGCATAGAAAACAAAAAAATTCCTACGATGGGAACAACTATGTACCAAGATCTATCTACTAGATACAAGCAACGGGTGGATATACATCCATAGAATACATACCCTCGAAGACCGAATAGCGTTAATGAGGTTGTACTCGTGGATGATGTAGTCGAACGCTTGCTGATCTTAAGATCGTGATGAAGTCCATCTGGTCCAGCCGGTCCAGCACCATCAAGTCCAGCACCGCAAAGAAGTGGTGCATCCGTGATCTCACACACGTCCGGGTACCCTGCCAACCTCTGCACCCTCGCTCCAGATGTTTTAAGGTTGATCAAGACAAGTGCAAATAGTTGCATCAAGATGCATCAACCTCAATAATGAATGAAGAAGGGAAAACTCAAGATGCGCCATCTCTAGAATATCTCATGCTTAAAGCTTCTCATCCTCGGTGTTCATGGAATGATGAAGACAAGTTCAAAGAAGAGGTTTCCCCATGGAGTATGGGGGAGCAATTTGCAAGTATTCGTCAAGAAAGAGAGAGCAATGAAGGGTTCGCAGCATAGAAAACAAAAAAAAATCCTACGATGGGAACAACTATGTACCAAGATCTATCTAATAGATACAAGCAACGGGTGGATATACATCCATAGAATACATACCCTCGAAGACCGAATAGCGTTAACGAGGTTGTACTCGTGGATGATGTAGTCGAACGCTTGCTGATCTTAAGATCGTGATGAAGTCCATCTGGTCCAGCCGGTCCAGCACCATCAAGTCCAGCACCGCAAAGAAGTGGTGCATCCGTGATCTCACACACGTCCGGGTACCCTGACAACCTCTGCACCCTCGCTCCAGCGAAGCAGCGGAAGCAACAAATCCTTCCAAAAAAATCCACCGGGAACATGTATCTCGCTGATCCAAGACCATGGAAAAATTCTAAAGGGGGAGAGAGATCCTTCACGAGGAGGTGTGCTTTGAGAGGAGGAGAGGGAGGCCTTTTATAGGGAGAGGGGGGCACCCCAAGGGGCATGGCGCCCAGCCATGGTGGCTGCCCCCACCTCTTCCACATTCATGTGGGTGGAGCTCCCACTCAAAATAAAAAGCCTCCACTCAAAAATCCACTCACATGCATTAAATTTCCACCAAATTTAATGCAAGCTCTCATTTAAATAAAACTCTTTTATTTATTTATTCAGAATTTTGTTAATTACTCTAATTAACAAACATTCACATAAAACCCCTTACAACATTTCAATTTCACATGCAGAACCAGTTTCAGCAATTTCAACCGAAACAGTTTCGGTGTCTAGTGAAATAAATTCATGCGCTTTCCTTTTTCTTTCTCTGGCATATTATTTGCTCCAAATGGTGTTGGTATCCATTAAGTGTGTCACCCTACGGTTCGTGAATAATGTAGACATGATCGAGACCCCTCTCCGATCAATAATCAGCAGCAGGACCTGGAGATCCGTACTGACTCCCACATATTCAAGGATGACTTCTGTGATCATGTGAACCTTATACGCATGTAACTCAATCCCTTTGTCTCGCGATATATTACATGTTCGAGATTCGATCATCGGTATCCCTGTACCTAGTTTGATCTCGTTACCGACATGTAATCTTTTCTCGTTCCCGTGATATAACATTCTAGTGATCAAATCACTTGTTTGCAAGCTAACTAATGTGATATCACCGAGAGGGCTCCGAGTATATCTATATGTCATCGGGATGGACAAATTCCAGTCTTGATCCATGAGCCTCAACATAACACCTTCATAGCACTGCACCCATCTTTATAGTCGCCCTGTTACGGTGTGACGTTTGATGTTATCAAGATACTCTTCCGATGTTAGTGATTGACATGATCTCTTGGTCTAAGGACTAAGATTACTTCGTATGATGTTATAGCAATATAAACATAATGACCTTGATCGTAATGCTATACTTCGGATGAATGTTCATCACACCATTCCAATAATGTTGTGACCTTGTTATTAACAGCATCCAATATCCATGATCAGGAAACCTTTGACCATCTTGTTAATCAGCAAGCTAGTTTATAAGAGAGGCATAACTAGAAACTTTATATTTGTTTATTAAACACACATGTATTAACGTTTTCGTAATAATACAATTATAGCATGTAAAATAAACATTTATTATAAATAAGGAATACGATAATAACCACTTTATTATTGCCTCTCGGCCATATTCCCTTCAAGCAAGAGCAATCAACAAAGGTGTTCCATCTTGAGAAGGACAAGACGGTCTACATCGAGTTCAAGTGGAATGCTAAAGTCAAAGGTATGATCTTGATAGGGTTTCTCTTTTGCGGGACTCGTGTTGTTAGTTGGGAGACCGGGTTTAGGATAGATAGCCGTACTATCAAGAGGGGTTCTCAAGTGGGTGACTCGATCGCATCTTTCGGAGAGAGCTCAAACCTTTGCATACATAACATCAACTTTCTTGGTTGTTATTTGGATCTTGTCCATGAGAGGATATAGAGCTTATGGTCATCATCATAACAAGCTCTAGTTCATCAAATAAGGATTTCCCTTGCATATTTTATTGCGGTTTTTGATCTTGCGAGTTTTCCGGCTCCACACCTTGGGAGATATCTCACATATATATTATCATGTTTTTTCTCCCTAGGTGATACCCAATATTTCCAACAAAATTGGTTTCATATTGTCTGGAGTTCGGATGCGAAAGTTATTGCAGTTTTGGTTTCTGAAATTTCCCTGGGCGGAAGTTCCGGCTAGCCACCGGTAGTACCGCTAGGGTATTTTTCCACCGGTAGTACCGGTGAAATTTTTGGAGCCTCTTTCGCTTATCTTGGTTGCGGCTCAGTTACCTCTATGTTTTGTGAATTATATTTGCCGGAACTACGATCGGAAGTAAAGGCGGTAGAACCGTCCGTGGGCAGAAGTACCAGCCAGGCGCCGGAAGTACCGCTCGGACATAATTGCCGCCGATAGTACCGGATGAAGTACCGAGTCCACTTCCTCCTATCCCGATTTTAGTTCAGTAACCTCTCTGTTTTGTGAGTGCTATTTTGTCAGAACTTTGGTCGGTATTTGAGGCGGTAGTGCTGTCCCAGGCAGTAGTACCGATGAACCAGCGGTAGTACCGGCCAGGCTCGTTTTTCTATCTTTCGTCTCGTTGTTTTTTGATTGTTGAAAGGGTGCCGACGGTAGTACCACCCACCCAGTGGTACTACCTGTTGGAATTATGCCCTAGAGGCAATAATAAAGATGTTATTATTATAATTCTTGTTCATGATAAAGTTTATATTCCATGCTAGAATTGTATTAAGCGGAAACTTTGATACTTGTGTGGTTTATGAACAACACCGTGTCCCTAGTACGCCTCTATGGACTAGCTCATTGATTAATGATGGTTAAGGTTTCCTAACCATAGACATGAGTTGCCGATTAATAATGAGATCATGTCATTAGGAGAATGATATGATGGACAGACCCAAATTAAGCAGAGCAATTAGATCGTGTCATCATGTTCATCTTTGCGAAGCTTTTTCCTATGTCAAGTATTGTATTCCTTAGACCATGAGATAATACAACTCCCTGGTATCGGAAGAAAGCTTTGAGGTCATCAAACGTCATCCTATGTGAGGGTGATCACAGAGGTGTTTCTCAGGTGATCGGAAAGTACTTGTTGGGTTGTATGTATCAAGATGGAATTTGTCCCTCCCGAGTCGGAGAGATATACTTCGGGCCCACTCGGTAATCGATATCAACACCGCTTGCAAGCACGTGGTTAAGGAGTTAATCACAAAGTGATATCGGATTACGGAACGAGTAAAGTACTTGCTGTGAACGAGATTGAACTAGGTATGCCGATACCAACGATCGAATCTCGGGCAAGTAAAATATCGCATGACGAAGGGAATACATATATAGGATTAATTGAATCCTGGCATCGTGGTTCATCCGATATGATCACCTGTGAATATGTAGGAGTCAATATGGGTTCCCAGATCCCGCTGTTGATTATTGATAGAAGATCATGTCTGCATATTCTCGAACCCGTAGGGTCACACACTTAACGTGCATCGACCCTAGGATAGAATGGATAATTGGTTTATGAGTTTTTGTTCGGAGTCTCGGATGAGACCCAGGACATCACGAGAGGTTCCGGAATGGTCCGGAGAATAAGATTCATATAAAGGAAAGCAGTTTTTTGGATTTCGGAATCGTTTTGGAGTTTATCGGTATTTTACCGGAAGGTTCTAGAAGGTTTCGGAGTGGGACCAACGTGGGACCACTTGTCAGAGGCCTGCGTGGGCCTAAGGGGAAGTGCCCTGGCCACTTTGGGTCAGGGGCACAAGGCCCCTAAGGCCCAGTCGGCCAGCCCCTAAGGCCGTCCAACTGCTGCCCCTCCACCTCTCTCTCTCCCGATTGCGCGTAGGCGAAGCCCTGCCGCAGAAACTCTCCACCATAAGCACCACGTCGTCGTGCTGCATATCTAATCTATCTCTCCACCATACTTGCTGGACCAAGGAAAGGAGGAGACGTTGCTGCACCGTACGTGTGCATCTCTCGGAGGCGCCGCCACTTGCGGCGTAGGATCGGATCGGATCGCGAGGAGGAGATGGCGAGTACGACTACGTCAACCACGTTCTGTTGAACATTTCCGCTGTGCGATTTCTTCAAGGGTATGAAGATCTCATCAATCTCTCTCGTTGATTACATCTCCTAGATTAGATCTTGGATTTCTTGTTCGCATCCGTAGGAAATTTTTTGATTTACTATGATGCGAAACCCTTCACTACCGTCCATGCTCGAATCTAAACTTAATGGGCATATGTGGGAGCTCTTTAAAAGGGGCTCCTCTTCCCCTGCATGGTATGAGTTTTTTTCTTGGTTCTTGGCTTTCTCTCTCTCCTCTATTATTGACCTTCAAGAGCTTGACCTCTCCCTTTCCTGTAACTACCTCGGTGAATTACGCTCCTAGTTACAAGCCTGGATGAGCGGAAATGGTTGAAATAGTACGGTGGGGCCCAAATGCCACTCACGGGTAGACCTTTCGGCCGTCCCAACCATTTCCAAACATCGGGACAAGAATGGGCGGCGTAATCGGCAGGCGAAGGGATCAACTACATACACAAATGAGTATGTATGCAAGCCACCATACAACAGTACATCAGAGCCATTCCATCTAAAAGAAAGGAAATATAGCAACGCCATACGGCAAGATTCAAATGTCCTAGATAGATACAATAGTTTAGGATATCTCCTCATACATCAAACATCAGAGTATCAGGCGGAAGCGGCAAACAAGATCCGAGTACGGATAAGAAGCAAATCGGCATAAGATGCCCCATAAATAAACACATCCCGCCCACAGATCTCACGGATCCTCGTTCCCGGAATCTCTACACCGAACGATCGTTGCCCACATCGTCTGCCTCCTCCACCCAGTATCCATCTTGTGAGTGTACCTGTCCATCTGAATCAAACAATTTATCGTGTGAGACCCTAGGGGTACTCAGCAAGTCTTTATGCCTCTAAAGGGGACACAACCTGGGGTGACGCAATTGCAGCAAAAGATAATACCTAGCAATTCTATAGATACTCGCTAACCATCCGCCTAACCAAAGATAGACGGATGTCCGTGAATTAATGACAACAGTTACAACAGAAAAATCAACAGATCCATCCTCCTCCTCGCTTACCGACGAGGAAGCGGACGAACAACCCCCATCCGTTGGCAGTTTTATTATCCATTCATGAGTGTTGCACTATTTACTAGTCAGTTACTTAGTCAAATTAAAAGCGGTACTTTAGTTATGCTTGTCTATGATCGAGAAACTGTGCTCCAAGTCGTCCATAACCGCGGACACGGCTTTCAGAAAGTTTTACCCTGCAGGGGTGCACAAATAGCAACACACACTCGATCAACCTTGGAAAAACCAAATCAAAACCCAACGAGGCCTTCACGACAAAGCAATCACAGGATTCAGAAATATTTCAGGGGGCCACCCCATTGAGTACACCCGCAACGAAGTTAGCTGACTTCGAGACGGACTCAAGGTTTGCGTCAATGGCTGTAAACGACTGGGAACCCGAAAATGTGACTGGGCTTGTCGATACCGCGAAAACACTCCGCTTACCTAAACAGTACAGGTGCTCCTCGCACAATCGTAAATAAAGCATTAAATCATGGCATAAGTACAGGATAGTAAATAAAACCTCAAACTAGTTTGTGGCCCCAAGAAATAAGAATGAATCAAGCTCTGGCTCAGGGGGGTCCCATAAGCCTCCCGGATGTGGATAGCGCGAATAATCAAGGAACAGGAATCAAGTACTCGGGGTCCTACGGGACACAAGTGAGCAGGAAAAACCAAATAGCAGATATTGCTCACCGGTGCCACTTTCATTAGTTATCCCATTACTACTCAGGTTAAGTTGTTTAGGTACCTCGTTATCCATTAGACACTCACATACCCTACACATGCTGTTCTACGACTTGCATGGCTCAAACAACTCCTGTAGTAATGGCTCATGGGATGGAGGAACAAGCTTCAGTGGGGTTTAAAAGTAAAGGCTATGCAATACTTGGGATTCAATTTAAGGCATTCGTGACTCACTGATGCAAGAATAAGATAGAGGCAATAGGTACTATATGTATGCAAGCATGTGGTAGTGCTTGCCTGGCAGCTCAGTTGAAGCGAGAGACGGATCTGGGTAGTGCTCCTGGGTTTCTTGGTATATCCCCTGCTCGGCGTCTATTCGAAGAAGAACCAAACAAACAAGGGCCAACATAAATAAAGTGCACAAGCATATGGATTAAGATGCGACAAGCAAAACAATCATGCCATGATGAATGATGCACAATTTGCATGGCAATAAAGTAGCATGGCATGGGTGAGGTGTAGAATACAAGAAATAAACATTTTATGGAGTTTTGGCCACATTTTATACCCAAATAAGTTGCTGTACTCTTTATATTTATATGATGCATGCTGCAAAACAGAACATGGAATGCATAAACAGAAAGGTCTCGTCGAGCTGATCATTTTAGACATATCATTTGTTAAATTTGGAGTTATAAAACAAAAGTTATTAATTAATTAAGGAAAAGGGCATTTTATTGTAATTTTAATCAACTTGAAAATTTAAAGTGTTCAAAATATATTTTGGATAGCATATTTGAATTCCTCATATTTTTCTGATTTGAAAACATATATTATTTGTATTATTTGGAATTATGAATTTAAATTTATTTTAAAGTCAAAATTATTAAATAGGGTCAAAGTCAAAGGTTTGACTATTTTAAATCAATTCTGAAAATATTTGATTAAAGATTTGAATTGACATTCAAAAACAAAACATTTTTCATATAGGGTTTGAATTCAAATTCCAAACCATTTGAAAGTTATGAAGAGATTTATATTTAAACAGATTTGAAAATTTGAATTTGAAAACAGAAAAGGTGCTGGACTTTTGCTACTCGCAGGATTCTACCCAAGGAGGATGACAGGTGGGCCGCAGTGCTGACTGGGCCTAGAGGACTGGGTGGGGTAGGACCGCGGGTTAGGAAAAGGAAAGCTCAGGGTCTATCTTACAAAACTTCTCGCTGTGTTGGTTTGGGGGACCGCGGGTTGGGAAGGAGAAAACCACAGGGGCCTATGTGCAAATCTGCCAGAGTGGTTCGATTCAGAACCTGACGAAACTGAACGAGCGTTCGCAAAATTGGCTAGCTGACCCCGATCTTGCGATGAAGATGACGACTAAACTGCTAGGAATTTCTCGATGTTGCAAAAATCAAAGTTATAGAGGGGATCAGCATCTACAAGTTTGGTTTAGGATGTATCACTGGAGGAGGGCTCGTTAGTGAGTAAAATGGTGTCGAACAGAGCGGTCGCCGAGGCTTGAAACTGACGGTTTTCTGCTGTTTTGACAGAGTGTTTCGCGGATCTTGCGCAGACGATATCGAGCGGCCCCGAGCTCGGATTAGAGCGCCGATTGATGCGTTGGAAAGGTGGTGATGCCGAGATTCTGATCATGTGCTAATTTATGCCGATGGAGAAACAGAGTCACTGGAATTAGGAAGGCAATAGGGAGCCACGAGCTGCTGTTGTTGCTGCCTGCGCGAGTGCGCGCTGGCGGGAGGCACGGCCGGCACGCGGTGGACTGCGGTGCAAGGAAGATCACGGGGAAGGCCAGCAGGGAGAGGAAGAGGAAGGGGAGAAGCTCACCTGGTACACGGCCTAGCTGAGCCAGGACGTGCGGAAGGCGAAGGGAAGCAGGCGACGACGGCGAGGAAGAACCAGTGCGAGAGTCAGCGCCGGCGAGTTCCCAGGGATGCCGAGGCGATGTAGAGGTCCGCAGGATCGATTTCCCACCTTGGCTTCACCACACGGACACCACCACGTCAACACGATCGAGCTCCTGCCATGGTGGGAGAAAGAAAAAGCAGATGGGTGGGGATGGCGGCGCGAGGATGGAAGAAGGGAGGCTAGGGTTCAAGGAGGCCTCCGCGGCTTGGGGGATAAGAAGAGGAGGGAGATGACGCGGCTGACGGTGGCGACGGCAACCTGCTCCCTCCCGTTAGCGAGGCAGAGAGAGGTGGCGACGGAAAGAAGAGGAACAGGAGACGGCGTCGGGGTGGAGGGGTACTGGGCCAGCGAGAGGGAGGAGGGGAGGTTCCTGGGCTGCTGCTCTCTCTCTTAATTCTTTTAATGTTTTATTATTTGTTTTTGTTTGTTTCAAATTCAAGCAAGCATTTTATTTCAAATCGTTTTGAACCATGTAGATAATTTTGAGCTGAGAATTTTGGAACACCAAAGATAGGCAGAAGGGAAAAATAGAAGTGGAGATGAGTGATGCCCACATACATAATAGATGTATGTGCCATTTTGGCATTTTACAAGATTAGTGGCTTGAGGTTTTAGAAAAGAATAAAATCATTTGTCAAATATGGAACCCTAGCAATGAATTCCCACATTGTAGGAAACAAAATATAGATAGGTAAAAGAGGTGGAGATATTTGTGATAGCAACTACACAACCAAGACAAAACAAATGCAAGCTAGATATGATGCTCAAATGCAATGTGGCATGTTGACATGAGCATGATATAATGATGATGCAACAATTGTATATATGGAGTAGCCATTATTTTACTGGACCAAGTAGCATTACAATTGTTAGACAAATGGGATGCTACAACTCTCCCCCACTAAACAGGAATCTCGTCCCGAGATTCTAGGAAGAAGAATAAGACTCAAAGAGGGTAGGATAGTTGGCACGGAGCTCATCTTCACGCTCCCAAGTGGCTTCATCAACGGAATGGTGCGACCACTGCACCTTGCAGAACTTGATGGACTTGTTGCGAGTCCTTCTTTCTGCGATCTCAAGGATTTTTGTGGGGTGTTCTTGATAAGACAGGTCTTCTTGGAGATTGATTAGCTCATGATCCACGGTCCTGCCGGGATCCTTGAAGCACTTCTTGAGTTGAGAGATGTGGAAAACATCATGGACCTTGAGTTTTTCCGGGAGCTCAAGAGCATAAGCAACTTCTCCTCTTCTTCCACGAATTTTGAAAGGACCGATGTATCTAGGAGACAGCTTTCCTTTGATACCAAAACGGTGCGTGCCTTTCATGGGAGTGACACGAAGGTAAACGAGGTCACCAGGGACATACTCCATGTCCGTGTGCTTCCTGTCATAATTGCTCTTCTGGCGACTTTGAGCAATCTTCAGATTTTCAAGAATGATGTGCACCTTCTCCTCCGCTTGAGTTACAATGTCAGGGCCAAACCAAATTCTTTCTCCAGCACCTGACCAACCAATCGGAGTTCTGCATTTGCGGCCATAGAGAGCCTCAAATGGTGCCATCTTCAGACTTTTCTGGAAGCTGTTGTTGTAAGAGAATTCAGCATAAGGAAGACATTCCTCCCACTTCATGCCAAAAGAGATAACGCAAGCACGAAGCATATCCTCCAGAATCTGATTGATCCTTTCAACTTGTCCTTGCGACTGAGGGTGGTAGGCTGTGCTGAAGTTCAATTTTGTTCCCAAAGCATTTTGGAAACTTTCCCAGAACTTGGAAGTGAAGATGCTCCCACGGTCCGAACTGATCTCAAGCCGAACCCCATACAGAGAGACAATTCTGTTGATATAGAGCTCAGCCAACTGAATTCCAGAAATTGTTTCCTTGACGGGGAAGAAGTGAGCCACTTTAGAAAGCCTGTCAATGACAACAAAGATTGCATTGTTGCCCTTCTGCGACCTTGGAAAACCAGTGATGAAGTCCATCTCTACTTTCTCCCATTTCCATTCCGGGGGTTTCAATGGCTGTAGAAGAGCGAAAGGTTTCTGATGGACAGCTTTCACTCTGCGGCAGACATCACACTTCGAGACATACTTGGCACAATATCGTTTCAAACCCGGCCACCAATATTGTGTTTTCAAGTCCATGTACATCTTTGTGCTGCCAGGGTGGATAGAAAGAACAGAATCATGCGCCTCCTTGAGAACTTGCTCTCTCAAACCCGGGTAGTTCGGAACAAACATCCGGTGTTCAAAGAAAAGCGTGCCTTGATCATCGACGTGGAAGGACTCATACTTCGGAAGCTGAAGTTTGGAGATGATCTTTCTGGTGTGCGGATCACCCAGCTGACGAGAGCGAACCTTTTCTTCCAAGAGAGGGGTTGCTAGAAGGTTCAGGAGATACCCTTGTTCCACAACTTCAAGGTTGAGCTGACGGAATTCCTCGCACAAGAGAGGTTGTTGTTCTTCCATCATGAGGTTGTTGACATAAGCTTTGCGGCTGAGAGCATCGGCCATGACATTAGCTTTGCCCGGGGTGTAGTTGATGGTCAAATCAAAATCATTGATTGCTTCAATCCATCTCCTCTGCCGAAGGTTGAGATCAGGCTGAGTGAAGATATACTTCAGACTCTTGTGATCAGAAAAGATTTCACAACGGTTGCCAAGCAAGTAATGCCTCCATAGTTTCAAAGCAAAGACAACTGCTGCGAGCTCGAGGTCATGTGTAGGATAGTTGATCTCATGCGTCTTCAACTGTCGAGAGGCATAAGCAACAACTTGTTTTTCTTGCATAAGGACCGCACCCAATCCTTGCAAAGAGGCGTCACAGAATATCTGGAAAGGCTTAGATGTATCCGGAGGAACCAAGACTGGTGTGGAAGTGAGCTTCTCTTTGAGTGTCTCGAAGCTTGCTTGACATGCAGGAGTCCAAAGGTATTTCTTGCCTTTCTTGAGGAGATCGGTAAGAGGCTTCGCTATCTTCGAAAAGTTCTGAACGAAGCGACGGCAATAACTAGCCAAACCAAGGAAACTCCGCACTTCTTTGACATTAACAGGAGGAAGCCATTCAACAATTGTCTTTACAGTTTCCGGGTTGACTGCAATGCCCTTGGCAGAGATGACGTGACCAAGATAGGTTACTTGAGGTAGCCAAAACTCACACTTGGAGAACTTTGCATACAGGCGGTTCTCACGAAGCTTGTTTAGGACACACCGAAGGTGTTCTTCATGCTCTTCCTTAGACTTAGAATAGACTAGGATGTCATCCAGATAGACCACAACGAACTTATCAAGATACTCCATGAAAACCGAGTTCATAAGCCTCGAGAAGGTAGCAGGTGCGTTTGTGAGACCGAAAGACATGACCGTGTACTCATACAGGCCATAGCGGGTGGTGAAAGCTGTTTTAGGAACATCTTTCTTGCGAATCTTGATTTGGTGATAACCACTTCTCAAGTCAAGCTTAGAGAATACCACAGCTCCAGCTAGCTGATCGAAGAGATCATTAATCCGCGGAAGGGGATATTTATTCTTGATGGTTTTAGCATTGAGAGCCCGATAGTCCACACAAAGTCTATCGGTCCTGTCCCGCTTCTTCACAAAGATTGTTGGGCTACCCCAAGAAGAGGTACTGTGTTGAATGAAACCCAGCTTCTCTTGTTCATCAAGTTGTCGTTTGAGTTCAGCCAACTCAGCAGGACCCATTTTATAAGGCCGCTTGGAGATAGGAGCCGTTCCAGGTTCAAGCTCAATTACAAACTCAACCTCACGATCCGGAGGCATACCTGGCAACTCTTCAGGAAAAACATCTGGGAACTCACAGACCACCGGAGCACTCTGAATAGCTTCCATAGCATCATCATTCAGAGCCGCCAAAGAGAAAAGCTGGATAGCAAGAGTCAGACTTGGAGAAAAGACTATATGGCCTTCAGGAATCTTCAGAGAAACCGAGCGTTCAGCACAATCAATCACAGCTGCATTTGCTGTCAACCAATCCATGCCCAAGATGACATCAATGTCAGAATTGCCCAGAACAATTAAGGATGCCGAGAACGAAGAGCCACCAATCTCAATTTGATTGCCATGGCTGATTTTAGCAGCTGCCATTGTTGCTCCAGGAGAAAGGACCATTAACCGCTTAAGGAGAGGATCCATAGATAACTCATTTTCATTTGCAAACTTGTGAGAAACAAATGAATGCGATGCACCAGAATCAAACAAAACTCATGCAGGGACTGAGTTAACGGATAGCATACCCATCACAACTCCAGGTGCATGCTCAGCTTGAGCGGCGTTGACACAGTTGGCACGAGCAACAGTAGACCCAGGCTTGGTGTTGATGTTGAGAGCCCGAGGTGGTGGTGCACGAACCAAAGGAGAGCTTGCCGCAGATCTTGGAGGGGGTGGAGGAAGAGCTTTGTTTTTCATCGGACAGTTCCAGTTTTGATGCCCAGAGTCTCCACACGTGAAACAAGCACCAGGTGGACGTGGAGCAACGTAGCCAGGGACTCCGCCAGGCGCTCCAGGGTAGTGGTGGTTGTAGCCCCTGGGAGCAGCAGTGAGGAAGTTTGTTGGCCTTGCCGCGAAGCTTGAAGGTCTTGGTGGAGCCGGGAGCGACGGTGGGGTGTTAGGAACCCAGACACGACGCTTAGGAGGAGTTGACATAGCTAAAGAGCTTGCTGCATCACGGTTGTGTTTCTTTGACTCCTCAAACACTTGCCTACTTGCTTCTTCCTGCAGAGCTGTATGCTGAAGTTCCAGAAAAGACGCTGGCCTTGCATGTGTGATTGCATATTTAATCGATGCATTGAGCCCTTGCCGAAACCTCTTTTGCTTCTTCTTGTCATCAGAGATCTCATCGCCACCATAACGAGAAAGGTTCATGAAGTTCCTGATGTAGGTGTTGACATTGTCATTTCCCTGCTTGAGGTTGAGAAACACTTCCTTCATCCTTTCCATGACAATTTCTGACAGATACTGCTCTTTGAAGGCTCCAGTGAACTGTTCCCAAGTAGGCTGAAAACCAATGCAGTTTGCCTTCAGGTAATTCTCCCACCAGAGAGCTGCATCTCCCTTCAGAAGGTGAGTAGCACATTTTACCCATTCTTGCTCAGGAACATCAGCAGTCTCCAGTAGCCTTGACATCTCACGCAGCCAATCATCAGCATCAAGTGGTTGATCAAAAACATCAAATTGGCGTGGGTTGAACTTCAGGAAACTTTTGATGTCTCCTCGCTTGGGAGGTGGAGGTAGCGGAGCAAACTCATTCCTCCTGACACTTTCCTCAAAACGCTGCTGGTTCTGCTGCATTGCTGCCAAGGCATTGGCGATGTTTGACAACGCGGACCCTAGTTCAGGTGGTATGTCCTCATCAGAACGGCGTGGTGGTGCCATCCTGTGATTGATATAAAACACAAGTCAGTATTATAATGGATAATAATAATAATCCAAAATAGTACCAAGATGGAATTAACCAAGATTAAAGGATACAATTTACTGAGATGATATTAACATATCAACAAAGTTCAAAGCACCTAGAAGATATTAAGCATATCGCACACGACTGAAAAGGAGTGTGGTACACAGATATATCAAAGAAAAATTTTCCACAAATTTCGGCATTAAAATACCAATAGATGCGCAAAAACACTTAACGAATCAAGATTAGTGACTTTACCAATTCAATATACAAAAGCGAATGATAAGAGTAGTGGTATGGTCGCGACTCCATCCCGCACTCAAATCATTACTCCGCACATGAATAAGTAAAACACATATCCCAACACCTTCCTCTCACGATGAACCTAAAGGTTAGTAACTACGGAAACGAACACGTCGGATAACAAAGGGTAAGACAGATCGCGGCGGTATACAACAAATCAGATAGATCGCGTCGGTTTGCAAAAGCCTGTCGGTATGGAATGTACCAACAGTTGATAACCAAAAGGCCGATTGTGATAACAACTTGGATGCAACAGATAGACAAGGAATTACACCCACACACACACACTTTCTATGGTACTACGGAAACCCAGAACACGTGAATCCTAGTTTGAATTTTTAGAAGAGAATTGAAAACGTTACACTTCCTTACCAGAAAAGGGTGGGTGGTTGGGTAAGAAGAAAAGTGGAAGCAGTCCTACTCTCGCGTTTTGTTTTTCCCTAGTATACATAGCTACCAAAAATATTTGCTAGACTGACAACGACCATTTGGCTGAGACCCTGAAGGGCGGGATGGCTCTGATACCAATTGTAACTACCTCGGTGAATTACGCTCCTAGTTACAAGCCTGGATGAGCGGAAATGGTTGAAATAGTACGGTGGGGCCCAAATGCCACTCACGGGTAGACCTTTCGGCCGTCCCAACCATTTCCAAACATCGGGACAAGAACGGGCGGCGTAATCGGCAGGCGAAGGGATCAACTACATACACAAATGAGTATGTATGCAAGCCACCATACAACAGTACATCAGAGCCATTCCATCTAAAAGAAAGGAATTATAGCAACGCCATACAGCAAGATTCAAATGTCCTAGATAGATACAATAGTTTAGGATATCTCCTCATACATCAAACATCAGAGTATCAGGCGGAAGCGGCAAACAAGATCCGAGTACGGATAAGAAGCAAATCGGCATAAGATGCCCCATAAATAAACACATCCCGCCCACAGATCTCACGGATCCCCGTTCCCGGAATCTCTACACCGAACGATCGTTGCCCACATCGTCTGCCTCCTCCACCCAGTATCCATCTTGTGAGTGTACCTGTCCATCTGAATCAAACAATTTATCGTGTGAGACCCTAGGGGTACTCAGCAAGTCTTTATGCCTCTAAAGGGGACACAACCTGGGGTGACGCAATTGCAGCAAAAGATAATACCTAGCAATTCTATAGATACTCGCTAACCATCCGCCTAACCAAAGATAGACGGATGTCCGTGAATTAATAACAACCGTTACAACAGAAAAATCAACAGATCCATCCTCCTCCTCGCTTACCGACGAGGAAGCGGACGAACAACCCCCATCCGTTGGCAGTTTTATTATCCATTCCATGAGTGTTGCACTATTTACTAGTCAGTTACTTAGTCAAATTAAAAGCGGTACTTTAGTTATGCTTGTCTATGATCGAGAAACTGTGCTCCAAGTCGTCCATAACCGCGGACACGGCTTTCAGAAAGTTTTACCCTGCAGGGGTGCACAAATAGCAACACACACTCGATCAACCTCGGAAAAACCAAATCAAAACCCAACGAGGCTTTCACGACAAAGCAATCACAGGATTCAGAAATATTTCAGGGGGCCATCCCATTGAGTACACCCGTAACGAAGTTAGCTGACTCCGAGACGGACTCAAGGTTTGCGTCAATGGCTGTAAACGACTGGGAACCCGAAAATGTGACTGGGCTTGTCAATACCGCGAAAACACTCCGCTTACCTAAACAGTACAGGTGCTCCTCGCACAATCGTAAATAAAGCAGTAAAGCATGGCATAAGTACAGGATAGTAAATAAAACCTCAAACTAGTTTGTGGCCCCAAGAAATAAGAATGAATCAAGCTCTGGCTCAGGGGGGTCCCATAAGCCTCCCGGATGTGGATAGCGCGAATAATCAAGGAACAGGAATCAAGTACTCGGGGTCCTACGGGACACAAGTGAGCAGGAAAAACCAAATAGCAGATATTGCTCACCGGTGCCACTTTCATTAGTTATCCCATTACTACTCAGGTTAAGTTGTTTAGGTACCTCGTTATCCATTAGACACTCACATACCCTACACATGTTGTTCTATGACTCGCATGGCTCAAACAACTCCTGTAGTAATGGCTCATGGGATGGAGGAACAAGCTTCAGTGGGGTTTAAAAGTAAAGGCTATGCAATACTTGGGATTCAATTTAAGGCATTCGTGACTCCATGATGCAAGAATAAGATAGAGGCAATAGGTACTATATGTATGCAAGCATGTGGTAGTGCTTGCCTGGCAGCTCAGTTGAAGCGAGAGACGGATCTGGGTAGTGCTCCTGGGTTTCTTGGTATATCCCCTGCTCGGCGTCTATTCGAAGAAGAACCAAACAAACAAGGGCCAACATGAATAAAGTGCACAAGCATATGAATTAAGATGCGACAAGCAAAACAATCATGCCATGATGAATGATGCACAATTTGCATGGCAATAAAGTAGCATGGCATGGGTGAGGTGTAGAATACAAGAAATAAACATTTTATGGAGTTTTGGCCACATTTTATACCCAAATAAGTTGCTGTACTCTTTATATTTATATGATGCATGCTGCAAAACAGAACATGGAATGCATAAACAGAAAGGTCTCGTCGAGCTGATCATTTTAGACATATCATTTGTTAAATTTGGAGTTATAAAACAAAAGTTATTAATTAATTAAGGAAAAGGGCATTTTATTGTAATTTTAATCAACTTGAAAATTTAAAGTGTTCAAAATATATTTTGGATAGCATATTTTAATTCCTCACATTTTTCTGATTTGAAAACATATATTATTTGTATTATTTGGATTTGTGAATTTAAATTTATTTTAAAGTCAAAATTATTAAATAGGGTCAAAGTCAAAGGTTTGACTATTTTAAATCAATTCTGAAAATATTTGATTAAAGATTTGAATTGACATTCAAAAACAAAACATTTTTCATATAGGGTTTGAATTCAAATTCCAAACCAT
Source organism: Avena sativa (assembly GCA_916181665.1). Classification (NCBI taxonomy): domain Eukaryota; kingdom Viridiplantae; phylum Streptophyta; class Magnoliopsida; order Poales; family Poaceae; genus Avena; species Avena sativa. The sequence continues at coordinate 88,580,292 of OV702285.1, read as the reverse complement.
TTGAAAGTTATGAAGAGATTTATATTTAAACAGATTTGAAAATTTGAATTTGAAAACAGAAAAGGTGCTGGACTTTTGCTACTCGCAGGATTCTACCCAAGGAGGATGACAGGTGGGCCGCAGTGCTGACTGGGCCTAGAGGACTGGGTGGGGTAGGACCGCGGGTTAGGAAAAGGAAAGCTCAGGGTCTATCTTACAAAACTTCTCGCTGTGTTGGTTTGGGGGACCGCGGGTTGGGAAGGAGAAAACCACAGGGGCCTATGTGCAAATCTGCCGGAGTGGTTCGATTCAGAACCTGACGAAACTGAACGAGCGTTCGCAAAATTGGCTAGCTGACCCCGATCTTGCGATGAAGATGACGACTAAACTGCTAGGAATTTCTCGATGCCGCAAAAATCAAAGTTATAGAGGGGATCAGCATCTACAAGTTTGGTTTAGGATGTATCACTGGAGGAGGGCTCGTTAGTGAGTAAAATGGTGTCGAACAGAGCGGTCGCCGAGGCTTGAAACTGACGGTTTTCTGCTGTTTTGACAGAGTGTTTCGCGGATCTTGCGCAGACGATATCGAGCGGCCCCGAGCTCGGATTAGAGCGCCGATTGATGCGTTGGAAAGGTGGTGATGCCGAGATTCTGTTCATGTGCTAATTTATGCCGATGGAGAAACAGAGTCACTGGAATCAGGAAGGCAATAGGGAGCCACGAGCTGCTGTTGTTGCTGCCTGCGCGAGTGCGCGCTGGCGGGAGGCACGGCCGGCACGCGGTGGACTGCGGTGCAAGGAAGATCACGGGGAAGGCCAGCAGGGAGAGGAAGAGGAAGGGGAGAAGCTCACCTGGTACACGGCCTAGCTGAGCCAGGACGTGTGGAAGGCGAAGGGAAGCAGGCGACGACGGTGAGGAAGAACCAGTGCGAGAGTCAGCGCCGGCGAGTTCCCAGGGATGCCGAGGCGATGTAGAGGTCCGCAGGATCAATTTCCCACCTTGGCTTCACCACACGGACACCACCACGTCAACACGATCGAGCTCCTGCCATGGTAGGAGAAAGAAAAAGCAGATGGGTGGGGATGGCGGCGCGAGGATGGAAGAAGGGAGGCTAGGGTTCAAGGAGGCCTCCGCGGCTTGGGGGATAAGAAGAGGAGGGAGATGACGCGGCTGACGGTGGCGACGGCAACCTGCTCCCTCCCGTTAGCGAGGCAGAGAGAGGTGGCGACGGAAAGAAGAGGAACAGGAGACGGCGTCGGGGTGGAGGGGTACTGGGCCAGCGAGAGGGAGGAGGGGAGGTTCCTGGGCTGCTGCTCTCTCTCTTAATTCTTTTAATGTTTTATTATTTGTTTTTGTTTGTTTCAAATTCAAGCAAGCATTTTATTTCAAATCGTTTTGAACCATGCAGATAATTTTGAGCTGAGAATTTTGGAACACCAAAGATAGGCAGAAGGGAAAAATAGAAGTGGAGATGAGTGATGCCCACATACATAATAGATGTATGTGCCATTTTGGCATTTTACAAGATTAGTGGCTTGAGGTTTTAGAAAAGAATAAAATCATTTGTTAAATATGGACCCTAGCAATGAATTCCCACATTGTAGGAAACAAAATATAGATAGGTAAAAGAGGTGGAGATATTTGTGATAGCAACTACACAACCAAGACAAAACAAATGCAAGCTAGATATGATGCTCAAATGCAATGTGGCATGTTGACATGAGCATGATATAATGATGATGCAACAATTGTATATATGGAGTAGCCATTATTTTACTGGACCAAGTAGCATTACAATTGTTAGACAAATGGGATGCTACATTTCCGCCCTATGATTCTTGCATCTTTTTGAGGGATTTGAGAGAGGAGATATAGATCTACAACCCCCCAAACCAAATCCCTTCTTTGTGAAGGAATCCTTGGGATCTAGATCTTGGAGATTTTTGTGTTCTCCTCTTGTGTTCTTCCTCCCTTATTCCCCCAATAGCTTTTATAGCTTTGTTGGAATTTGAGAGTGAAGGACTTGCCCTTGCATTTGTTTCATAGGTTTGAGTTCTCCATGGAGATTCGGCGAGTATAAGCTTGTGGGATTGTTACTCTTGGTTTCTTGAAACCCTAGACGGTTGTGTGGTTGGTGTGTTGATTTCTTGAGGCCTCCATTGTGGAGTTGCCTCAAGCTTGTGGCCTTTTGTGGCTTTGTGGCCTTTTGTGGCTTTGTTGTTGTTTGTGGCTTTGTTGTTAGGATCCTCCAATTGAGTTGTGGAGATAGCACCGATCTTGTACGGGTTTGGTGACCGACCTCAAGTGTCCCTTAGTGGATCGTGAGTAGGCATTTGTGGCGAGCTCACGGGAGAATAGGGTGAGCCTGTTGTGGCGTCGGTGAGTTACGTGCCTTCGCATTTTGGGTGAGGCCTTGTGTGGCGTTGGGTGAGCATCGAGCCACCACACCTAAAGGTAAGCCACTTGTGGCGTTCGGAGAGCATTGCGCCATTGCACCTCTCCAACAGAGACATATCTTCTTTGGAAGTGAACTTCGGGATAAAAAATCATCGTCTCCAAGTCCATCGGTTATCTCTCAACCGAGCACTTTACTTATGCATTTTATATTATGATATCCATCGTGCTTGTAGTATTTCATCTTGTTATCCCTTGTTGCTTGTTTTAACACCCCGGCCTCTCCGGACCGGCGACTATCACTTCTGGCAGCTCAATAGGATCTCTAGACTAACCCCACAGACCAACACTAGTCTTTTCTACGCACTTTGTCCTCACTCATGCGCTCCCGGTACCCACTTCTCAGTCGGTCACTCATCCTCAAATTTTCTCTAGGCCAAGTACACTTAACCTCAGAGTTCTTTTCAGATGAGCTTCCGGAAAAGAAGTTGCAACTTGTTGGTATGGGTATACTATCAATCCTATTAAGCCATGTGTCAGGGTCTCACATACACCCACCCTTAGAAGATCTACGCCCTCGTTGATTAACCACAAGCCAGGAACGTCCCCTCTTGGCATACGTCTGTGCATCCAGTGCCGGCACATGTGCCATGCCGTGTCCACTCCGAGCTACACGCTCATGATCCACATGTCCGCCACTGACCCGCACACGCCCGTGTAATCGCGAGGGTCGGCTCTAATACCACTTGTAACACCACGGCCTCTCTAGACCGGCGGCTGTCACTCCTGGCAGCTCAATAGGATCTCTAGACTAACCCCACAGACCAACACTAGTCTTTTTTACGCACTTTGTCCTCACTCATGCGCACCTGGTATCCAGTTTCCGGCCAGTTACCCATCCTCAAATTGCTCTAGGTCAAGCACGCTTAACCTCGGAGTTCTTTTCAGATGAGCTTCTGGAAAAGAAGTTGCAACTTGTTGTTATGGGTATACTATCAATTCTATTAAGCGATGCGCCAGGGTCTCACACTTGTCTTGCTTAGCATAGGCTGTTGGTGCACTTAGTTGAACCTAGTGGTTAGGTTTTGTGCTCTATAAATTAAATGTTAGTTTTTATTCCACATTTATTAGAGCCTTTAACGTAATATTTTTAAAAGCCTATTTACCCTCTCTCTAGGCGACGTCCCTTGCACTTTCAAGATGCTCAACAACATCTGCATCGACCAGCGCCTATACGTAGCGCGACATAGTGCAGACTAATAAAGCATGACGCCATGAATCCGCTGCTCCGCACAACTGTTTTTTTCGAACCATGCAAGAGCCTTGCATGTGTTATATTAGAAGAGGGAAAGCCAAAAACATGGCTAAAGTCTTACAGAAAATACAAAAAGGGGGAACACGACCTAAAGAGAAAGAAAGACGAGAACCCAACACTAAACGGCCAACAAGGGAACAAAATAACCCGACAAAACTGAGACAAGAAGGCTATTCTCCTGGGATTTGTAGACGACCTGAGCTTGCTAATGACCAGAGTTTTGCTTCAGCCTTGATTTGGTCGATAAGTACATTGATCGTCTTGAAGCGATGCTCAAAAATTCTTGCGTTTCTTTCTCTCCACACCGACCATGAGACCAGCATTACCACCGAACTGAATTTTGCACTGATTTGCCGAGATAAGCTTAGTCTTGTCTGCGTCCACCATTCTCGGAGCGAGGTATCCATGGACGGAGTAACTTGCAGGTTTGCCCAAAGAAGTATGTTGCCCCAAATTATGTTGACAACGGCACACCCAGTGAAGAGGCGGTGAACATTTTTATTTACTGAATTGCATAACACACATTTGTTATTATGTGGGAGATTATGCTTTGCTAAACAATCTGCAGTCCAGACTCTTCCGCGAGTAAAAAGCCATACACCCATCTTGCATTGAAGCGGCGCCCAAGCACTCCATATTGCAGCAGCGACATCAGACCGAATTTTTGTTTTGAAATGAGCTTGGTATACTGATTTCGTTGAGAAGCAACCCTTAGATTCCCACGACCAAACCCATTTGTCTTCTTCATCTGGAAGGATTTGAACGGTGTTTATTTTCTCACTGATTGCTATAACTTGCAAAAAAATATTGATGGTGATTGGCTTGTTGATGTCTTCAACCCAAGTGCCATGCTGCAAGGCTTGAGCCACTGTCCTTCTAGCCCTGGCAACCGAGGGTATAATCTGAAAAACTTGTGGAGCTATTTCTTCGATAGTTCTACCATTGATCCATTTATCAGTCCAGAAGTAGCACCTCTCTCCATTTCCGATTGTGACTTTGGCTGCATCATTAAAGATTTGTCTAACCTTTTCATCAACTAGGTTGGACAAGGTGCACCACGGTTTCCTTTCTTCTGCTCGAAGGTTCCAAGCCCATCGTACTTTGAACGCCGTGTTCATTATTTCTAGGTTGATAATGCCTAGTCCACCCTGAGATTTGGGATGACAAACTGTGTTCCAGTTAACAAGGCATTTTACACCCGTGACCGCGTCTGTTCCCTTCCATAAAAAGCCCCTTCTAATTTTATCAATTGCCTTAAAAACCCAAGGAGGCGGGTCCAAGGACAATAGATGGAAGATGACTATGGCACTTAGGACAGATTGAACAAGAATGAGCCTTCCTCCCTGCGTTAGCATGAATGTCTTCCAAGCAGCAAGACAACTTCTGATTTTATCTATGAGTACTTGGAAATCCTCTTTGCGTGCTTTCTTGAGGCGTAGAGGAAGACCGAGATATTTTATGGGAAGGTTTTCTACTTGACACTGAAGGGTACTGCTGATTTCCTGAATGATTTCTTCGTCACAAACTAAAGGTGAGATGGAGCTTTTGTTCATATTGCACTTCAGCCCGGTTGCACCTCCAAATAGATCAAGGATATCTCTTACAACGACCGCTTCTTTTGGAGACGCCTTAATGAAGAGGATAAAGTCATCAGCGTAGACTGATAATCTTTGGGGAATAGATTGGTGGGCTGGGAAGGCCGTCAAGGCGCCTTCTTCTTCTGATTTTCTGAACAAAAGACTCAGAGCCATTTTCGGATGGTTATGCACATCGTTCGTAGGCAACGATAATTTTGCCAAACGCCAAAGAAACACCCATACCTTTGATGGTACCTGAATCTTCCAGAGGGATGACCACTCTTTCTCGATTGTCTGTCCATTGGAGGCACCCGGTCGGCTATCTAGCCAAGCCTCCCTCTTCTTCCTGGTCCAGACAAGCATTTTGTATGCCAACCTAACCGTGAAAACCCCCTTGCGGTCATAATGCAAAGCCCAAAAATCTATGCTCTATCGGTGGCTGAGCGGGATCTATAGAATGATATCAACGTCCATGGGTAGAAAGAACTAACGTAGGCTTTCCTCCTTCCACGAGGTTGTGCTCTCATTGATGAAGTCTGCAACCCTTGATGGTGGGTCGTCCTGAGGCATGCAATGGGTCTCAACATGACATCCCTTTGTAACCATTGATCATTGAGTGGATCGGTGATCTCATATGTGCCAATATTTCTAACAAGCCCTTGGTTCAGAACTTGTACGCCTTCATGCAGAGCCCTTCATACCTGAGATGGGTTTGCTCCTAAACCTGCTTGCAGTAGTTCAGTTTCAGTAAAATATACCTATTTCAAAACCTTGGCACCTAATGTGTTGGGGCTCTTCAACATCCTCCATGATTGCCGCGCCAAGAGGGATAAGTTAAAGATCTCAATGTCCATACCCCCGACTATTTTGGTTTGCACATATCTCTCCAAGATACCCAACATGTTCTCCTCTCTCCCTCTCGGCTTCCCGACCAGAATTTCCTAAGCAAGGAATTAATGTGATCGCACATGCCTCGAAGCAAAAGAAAACACACCATGGAGAAAATAGGAATCGCCTGGGAAACGTATTTGATGAGGATATCCTTGCCGCTAGTTGATAAAAGGCGCTCCATCCATCCATGTATTCTGCTACAGATACGATCCCTTAGGTACTTGAAGGCACCACTCTGTGATTGCCCGATATCTGAGGGCATCCCTAGGTACTTTTCGTTCAGGGTCTCGCTATGTACATCTAGCACTGCTTTTACACTAACCTTGATCACACTCGAGCATCTCTTGCCGAAAAGATTGAAGATTTGTCCCGATTAATCCTTTAGCCCGAGGCCAAGCAATATTTATCCAGCAAACTCTGCAATCTTCCCGCAATCTCTATATCTACCTTGAAAAGCAACATGCTATCATCCGCAAAAAAGGAGATGGCTGACCGCTGGGGATGACGGTGCCACATGTAAACCATGGAGCTCTGATGATAAACTGTGGCATTTTAAGAGGCACAAGCGGCCCTCTGCTGCTAACAAGAAAATATAGGGAGAGATCGGGTCACCCTGTCGAACCTCTCGAGAGGGTTTGAAATGTCAAAGCTTCCCTCCATTAAACAGAACCTGGAAGGACAGCGTGGTCACTAGGCGCATCACGAAGTGTTTGTGCTCCCTCTGTTCCATCCATTGCGTGTATGGATAAACTGAGCTCCCCTGCTTGAGCAATGTCCTGGAGTTCCATCATATTGAGAACTTCTTCAGACAACTCCGGTGTGTCTTCAGTTTGAGTTAAATGCAATTTTATGGTTGGTTTCTTGAGACACTGATGGGTGGGATCATATTTGTCCCCACATTTGAAGCAAAGCCCATAGGAACACCGATAATCTCTTAGTTGCATATCCCTCCAGAGATTACCATCACCAAGCTTAAGTTCACTTTTGACAGGCTCTTGTTTATACATTTCTAGCTCAGTCCACTATAGATGAATAACTCTCTGTCCCCACCTCTTAGTATCTAACAGTACTTCCAGTTGCACAGTGGCTAGCAAAATGGCTCTCTCAACCGTGTCAGGAACCTGAGCCTCAACCACTCCCCTGATGTCCGCCTTCAGGCCCTTGATGAACTGGGATACAAAGAATTGTTCATCGTAATGAGGATTCTGCATAGAGATTTGATAGGAGAAGGATTCAAACTGCATCTGATACTCTTCAACCGTGCCATGTTGTTTCAATGCTAGAAACTGTTTCATGAATTTTCGGTGGTCATCAGCACCAAAATTTTCCTCCACTACAGTCATCAATGCATGCCATGACAAAATCTCATGACAGAGACGATAGGCCTTGAGCCACAGAGCAGCCGTGCCATCCATGTGCAGCGTCGCCAAAATCAACCAAAGAGATGGGTGGACATTGAACAAACAGAAATAATCAAGGCATTTATCTTTCCAAATACGAGGTTGATCACCATCAAACCCGGGAAAAGACATCTTCAGGTTGTGATTGGTGACTGAATCGGAAATCGAATTGGTTCTACCGCTGCCTGCGCCTCCAATTCTACCGCCACATGCGTCGCCCGATCTACCGCCACCCGCGCCGCCGAGTACACCACCGCCATCACCAACGCCATACCCCTCGCCAGCATCACCCAGTACCTGATGTGAAGCCGAGGCACCCGGAGTGGTTCCTGCCCAGGACACGGAAGCAGGATGGAGAACGCCTTTGCCCATAACGACCCCTTCCTCTGGATCCAGATCGTCCTCCCGTGACAACAGCACACGTTTCCTGGTGAGGAACCCGCCGCTCCCCATGGTGCGAGATTGTTGCATTGAGCGCCGCAAGATGCCGATTCGTGTCCTCCTGCGCCTTCGCTGCCGCCAGAACCGCCTCCGAAATCAAACCAAGCTGCACGACAAGACCTTGTTGTGTGGAATCCATGGCCGCCACTCGCCTGTGCAACAGGTCAACCGCCTGTCGGCACTCCTTGAGGGACTCCTCGGTGGATGCTGCTGCCTCCCCCATCGCCACAACACCAGCAGCGTCTGCGGCGAAGATTTTGTCTCAGCCGTGATGCCTCCTCACCGACCGACGCCAACCGCTCGACAGAAACTGCGTCGCGGGATTTTACAGTGGAGCGGCACAGCGAATTGGGAGACCGTCACAACCCAACCCCGCGGATCGGAAAAAAAGATGCTGATACAAATTGTACCACCCTGATCTGGTGTGATGGCCAGATTGGAGATCAGATGCTCTTCTTGTGTGTGTGTGAGAGAGAGAAAGAGAGAGAGAATATCGGGAGAGAAGAAAGAAGGTGGGAGATTCAGTTTTCTTTTCCCATTTTAAGCATAGTTGTTTCGAGTACGGTTCCGGTGGTTATAAAGTTCACCCCTTTCGCATGGCTGTCTACAACACATTTGACACGCGCAACCTCAAACATCACGCTTACACAAGACACAGTTGTGGCAATTGTACATCCAAGGCGTGACATATTACATTTTTTATTATTGAAAAGGGTATTTTTTTTTTGCCCCGATCAATCGAGCAGTGCAACGGCGCAATGCAACCTGTCGTGATCCGTGCAGATCGCCACGAGTTCGGTTCCACATGTAGAGCTTTTCTCCGACGGCTTAACGGGAGTTCTAGACCAGGTCGAACGTGACGGGTTAACACTTCTCCAGGTCCTGGTGCGGTCTCGGCACGCTGCAGCGCGCGGCTGCACCGATCCGGACACAGAACAGTTCAATGGGGTGGATTAGCCGCCGTAGCTAGCGTCCATCTGAAACTGACAGTCACTTACTACTTTTCGTGTCTGGAGACTTGAGCAGTAGCCACGTTGCTTGCTTGTCCTATTGGCCGTCCAAGCTTTGCCGCACCGGCCGTATGTCCTCTAGATCTTCACTGTCTAATCTCTGATCAGTGTATCTATATAGTGCCTTGCGTACGTGTTGTTTGCCCAGCCACATAATGCGAAACACGCTTCCCCCAAAAGTACAACCCATGCACCACGCCGACCTACGCGGCTACGCCTGGACGGCAGCACGCCCGCCGCGACGAGAAATTCTCAGAAATCCTACTCGTACGGACAAATTGTTACGGATGGAGTTTACGGCCTGTTTTCAGCTTGTTTGATTGGTTGAATCGCTCCCACCTTCCGTGATTTCAGAAACCAAACTATCCACCTTCCTCCACGTGAGTCCGTAAATGGGATTCCGTAGAAAATCATCTATTATAGGTGTAGTGTTACTCAGAAATTCCAGCCCCAATAAAACTGACACGCGGCTTGCGTACGCCGGCACACCCTCGCCAGAAAACTGATTTGCTTAAGTTCTGTTATTTGTGGTTTGGTTTTACGTGTTTGTATCGTTTTTGTCCTAGCAAAAACCATTGCGTAAAACTGAAAAAAAAAAGAATATATTTTCTTTTCTATTTCAGGTTACTGGTTTCTGTTCTGTCCTATCGCGCGTGGACTGAAAAAATCCGAGAAACATGATTTGAAAACTCGTATTTCAAGTTTTCTAAAGCATTGGTCCACCTCTAAATCGAATGCATTTCAAGTTTTCTACTAACTTATTCATGATTCAGAGTAATTCTTCTTCTTTTCTTGACTAGGCATTAGTCGTTGCTACTAAGGATCTAATCATTGTAGCGGGGCTTTATTTTTTTTGTATTTTTTCTTTTTTTTTTCGGTTGTGTCCATCAGTATTGCCAATAAGTATGTATTGTTGCAGAGGCCAAGGATAATTGGTATCCGTGTGGTATTAATATATGCTTATTTCTAAAAAAAACTTATTTATGATTTAGATACAATCAATCCATTAATTATCCAGTTACGTTGTGTGCATTCTGGAGGTAGTTTTTTTTAATCGAAAAAGGTATTCTGCCCGATCGATCGAGCACAAGAGTGCAACGGCGCGACCGGTCGTGATCAGACCGAGGTCGACCGTGCAACACGCCACTAGTTATGTTCCACACGTAGAGCTTTGTCTCAGTGCTACAATGGTATAACTTTCTTTTTCTCACGTCGGTTAGGGAGTGTAACATATTACTATTCTAAGTTACTATCTCTATAGTAAAAAATAATATATGTGTGGTATCATGCAAAGTCTATTTATTATAATATAGATTTATTTTGTCTGAAAATGTGTGATATTATGATAACATAAGTTGGTCATAGTGCTAAGTAATTAAGACTAGTAACTTGCATATGTTACTACTTATTGTTACTACCTTCATAGTGGGTGGCATCATGCAGTTTGCAAGAAGCGGGACTAAAACGTAATCCGGATACAAGTTGTGGTACCAATAGTGTTAATAGCTCTTAGACTAGTCACAATGGGAAGTATCATATAGTAGTATCATGCATATGATACTAGTATATAATACTACTTCCACAATGCATAGTATCATGTAGTAGTACCATAGTCTTAGTATATTTATTGTTTTGTAGAATCTCAATGCAAAATTGTGTACAAGATTCATTTAAGATTAGTTTTTCTAGTACTACGTGCTATGATACGGTATCTACCTATGATACCAACACAACCTCTCTCATCATTAATTAGGATGCCACGTCAGAATTTTGCCAACATGGCATGCATGATACTACCTATAAGACTAGTCACAATGGGAAGTATCATATAGTAGTATCATGCATATGATACTAGTATATGATACCACCTCCACAATGCATAGTATCATGTAGTAGTACCATAGTCTTAGTGTATTTATTGTTTTGTAGAATCTCAATGCAAAATTGTGTACAAGATTCATTTGAGATTAGTTTTTCTAGTACTACGTGCTATGATACGGTATCTACCTATGATACCAACACAACCTCTTTCATCATTAATTAGGATGCCACGTCAGAATTTTGCCAACATGGCATGCATGATACTACCTATGATACCCCCATTGAGGCTAGTCTAATACCCTCATTGGGGCTAGTCTTAATTAGATTGTAGACTCGTATAGACTAGCTAAGTTACTACATCTCTTTTTTTTTTCATTAATTATTATGCCATGTCATCAATTTGCCTAGTTGGCATTGCATGTACTGTATATATATGTTACTGGCTAAGTTACTTTCACTATGACTAGCATAACTAGTTACCACTTATTATGTAATTACATAACATAGTTGACAATACATGTAGGACTATATTAGTGAGCTGGTGAATGAGATCGACGGCTGCTAGACCAGGTCGCACGGGTTAGCTCTTCTCCAGGTCCTGGTGCGGTCTCGGCACGCTGCAGCGCACGGCTGCAAACGATCCGGACCGGACACGGAACAGTTCAATGGGGGTGGGATTAGCCGTCGCTAGCCAGCGTTCATCTGAAACTGACAGTCGCTTACACTACTTTTCGTGTCTAGAGACTGGAACTGGTCGTGTTCGTTGCTTGCTTGCCCGTCCAAGCTTTGCAGCACCGGCCGTACGTCCTCTAGATCTTCACTGTCTAATCACGTACCAGTATAGTATCTCTGAATCTAGCTAGTGCCTTGCGTACGTGTGTTTTGCCCAGCCACAGAATGCGAGACACGCCTCCCAGAAAGTCCAACCCATGCACCACGCCGACCTACGCGGCTAGTACGCCTGGACGGCAGCACCAGGCCACCAGCACGCCCGCCGCGACGAGAAATTCCAGCCCCCAACAAAACTGACCTGCGGCTCGCGTACGCCGGCACACCCCCACCAGACGCCACGAGCGACGACAAGACCCGTTCCGGTCGCTTCACTAGTTCGTTCCGTTTTAACACCTCCGCGCGCGCCCGCGACACCACCTGACAACCCGTCCCAACTCCCAAAGAAGGCGCCACCGATGCCGCCGCCCCACCGCCACGCGCTGCTGCTGGCCGCGCTGCTCCTCCTCCTCCTCGCGGCAAGCGCGGCCGCGCAGCCGGACGAGCGCGAGCCGTGGTACAGGAGGAACGACGGCGGCGCCGCCGACGACGACGACGGCGGGGTCATGCCAGGCGCGAGGAAGCAGACCAGCTTCAGCGCGCCGATGGTGGTGCTCCTGGTCGCGCTCATCGCCACCTTCTTCTTCATCGGCTTCTTCTCCATCTACATCCGCCAGTGCGGCCGCGGCGGCTCCCCCGCGCGCTCCGTCCCGGCTGCGGCGCTGCTCGCGTTGTCGCGGCAGGAGCAGCAGCAGCAGCCGGACAGGCAGCTGCGCGGGCTCGACCCCGACGTGCTAGCCTCGTTCCCGACCATGACCTACGCCGAGGCGCGCGCGCTCCGGGACGGCAGCGGCAAGGGCGGGGACGCCGCGCTGGAGTGCGCCGTGTGCCTCAGCGAGTTTGAGGACGAGGAGAAGCTCCGGCTCCTCCCCGAGTGCAGCCACGCCTTCCACCCGGACTGCATCGGGGAGTGGCTCGCCGCCCACGTCACCTGCCCCGTCTGCCGCCGCAGCCTCGTCCCCCCGGAGGAGAAGCCTGCAGATACCGCGGCAGAAGCGGACGGCTCCAGGGAGTCCGAGGAGCAGCGGCGGCCGGAGGTGGCCATCGTCATGAACCGCGAGGGCAGCGAGGATGAGGAGAGGAGGGAGCTGGAGCGGATCGGGAGCCTGCGCCGCGCGGTGCGGTCGCGGTCACGATCGGGGCGCCCGTTCTCGCGCGCGCATTCCACGGGCCACTCCCTCTCCGCGCGCCTCGACGGCGACCTCGAGCGCTTCACGCTGCGTCTTCCCGAGCAGGTGCGAAGGGAGATGATGGCCGCAGCGGGCGAGGAGAGCCTGCGCCGCACGGTGGGCCGCAGCGCGCGGATCGGCCGGTCGGACCGCTGGCCGTCGTTCATCGCCAGGACGTTCTCTTCCAGCAGGGTGCCGTTCTGGGCGGCATCCAGGAGGGCGCCATCGGACGTGGAGGCGGCGGGCTCGACGACAACTACTCCGGCGACCATCCACGAAAAGACGACGGCGGACGCGTCCGCGGGTTCGGCCAAGGGGAGCCTGCGCTTCGACTGCCTCGGTGGCGGCGTCACAGCCGCCAGAGTCAGCTCAGCCGCCGGCGACAGCGAGGACGAACCGGAGGAGGAGAAGGCGATCGTCCGGCGAGTCTGAACTCTGAAGTGGACCAAATATTCGTTCGTCTCGGTGCGCCGTCCACTTCTTCCAATGGTCGCATCAAATCAAACGATTCAAACGTCAACGCGCCGGCACGTATTATTAATTAGCGGATCGATCAAGAATCAAAATGAGCGACGAGGATTTGAAAATGAGATGCCGCGGAAGAACTCGTCACGGCCGACGTACGTACCATACCATGTGAATCTTCCACGAAGCAGCTCGTGCACGCGTTGAAATTTGTTGCCGGCTATATAGTACCTTGTTACTAATTCATTTCCTTCGACTTGGATTACTTATTTTTTGGGGGAATATTGGTATTTCGTAGCGTAGAAAATGTTCAAAGTTTTAGTTGTTCTTGACTGTTGAATAAAAGGGGGAGAGTCGGTGTGTGTAGACAGGAGCGTGAGGATGGTAATCAAAGATTCAAGTGGCACGGCGTTTTCACATTTGGTCCTAGTATATATTCCCTATTTTATTTCATAAACATATTCAACAGAGAACATGGAGATGCACCCATCCCGAATCTCACTCTCCGCTACCCCTGACGCATTCATGTCGTTGTATTTGTAGCACTGAAACATATTTTAGACGTATTTCAAGAGCCATCAATATAATTTAAGACACAAAAAACAACTCGTTATTCTTGATCAATTAAGTGTGATACCACCAAGATATCCAGTCTACTTACTTATTAAAAAATTTAAGACACACAAATCAATGTGTTATTCTTGATCTATCACAAATGGTGCACCTCTCATATGTGGCACCATCAAGATATCATTTCAATAAAATAATGATTAGTTAAAACTACAATTGTAATCGTGTTATCTTACTAATCCAACATTTTTGTTATTAGCTCTCTGTCCTAGGGCAAATTTATCAAATTTCTTCTGTATTTCTTGCTCCGGCTCATGGTGCCTTCGTGATTTATTATATTTTGTGTCAACAAGTGCAAAAAAATGCATAGAAAGGAGAAAGGTAACTTTTTTGCTTTAAAGTTGGCCTAACCTCAATTTTTCGTCTTTTTTTTAAACAAATAATATATTAGGCAAGAAAGCTGTCTCATTAACCTTTCGGTCCCCTTAGATACCCTAAAAGGAAAAGAGCGCGTCTGAAACTTGCTGCCACGGTCAAAACAAAGTTACATCTTTGATTATAAAAGGCATAAATGTAGCAGGGGGATCACCCTCCCAAATAAACCTATTCTTAAAAATGGAACCCTGCCTAGCTAATTCATGTGCCAACTGATTTGCCTCCCGAGAACAATGTTGGAAGGAAATACCACTCATCTGACCAGCCTTTAGAAAACACTCGGCCAAAATAGCAGAATGAGGGCTCCACACTTATGTCACCATATTGCAAGCATCAACCAGTTCCAAGGAATCTGATTCAATCATAGCTCGACTGCATCCAAACGATTCAAGAAAACTTAAACCATTTAACAAAGCAAGAGCTTCTGCTGTCGTGGGGTCTTGAACATGGCTGTCGTGGGGTCTTGAACATGAGACAAAGGACAGTACATGCCACCCAAAACCTCCCCCTTATGATTTCGTAACACAGCTCCCGCACATCCAGTGTCATCCGACTGATAGGAAGCATCAGTATTCAGTTTGATCCTCCCGATAAGTGGTAAAGACCAAGAAGACTCCATCTTTGCATTCGGTTTAGCTGCATAAAAATTTGAGGCCAAAGTGTTGATTGCAAAAGCCGAGCTAGATGGTTTGGCCACAGTAGAACCATTCACCAACTGTCGGCGCTGCCACTAGATATACCAACAACCCACCGCGATCATTTCTTGAAGACCCACATGTCCGATAAGATGAGACTTTTTTTGTTTACTACATATCAGATTTTCCAAAACTACCGATCCAGAATAATTGGTCTGTGCCCCTTGATCAATTAACTCTTTTAACCCCAAATATTTCCATACCTGTCGCGCTCTTAAGCAAGAAAAAACCAGATGCTTCATATCCTCTGATCCTTATTGACATACTGGACACCGTGGTTGCAGCTTGATATGTCTGTCGACCATGATTGATTTTCCAGGAACAATACCATGCAAAACCCTCCACATAAATATTTTCACTTTACTCAGAATTTGTAAGTTCCAGAGAATTTCCAGTAGGGTTTGTTGCATGGAAAAATAAAAAATTCTATCGCGTGAACACACAAAACCAAGATCTAATCTATGGCAAAGCCAAGATCTAATCTATAAGATCGGTGCAACGAGATTGTAGAGAACTAACCTCGTAGATCCAAAGCGTTAACGAGATTAGATCTCGTGGTTGATGTAGTCGATCACTTGCCAATCTCAAGATCGCATAGGCGATCCTTCTGGCGTCGCGTTTCGACAGCGCTTCCGCAGTCAGTCACGCGTACAGAGTCGATGAAGACCTTCCTCTCCTGGTTCCAGCAGGTCAGCGGAGGTAGTAGATCTCCTCGAAATCCCAGTATCACGATGGTGTGGTGGTGGTGGATGAGCGATTTTTGCAGAGCTTCGCCTAAGCTGGAGCAGGGCGGTGGAGAAGAGAGAGGGGAAGCGATGGCTAGGGCTAGGCTCTAAGGACAAGGGGGGTGTGTGGGGGGGGGTGCGTCCCCACCCCTCCTTATATAGGTGGGAGGGCGGCTAGCCAATGGTTCCCAGCCCTAGCCATGTCCCCCCAACTCGGCCACCAAGAGGAAAAGTTGGGAACTTTTCCACCAAGTCTTCCCTCTTACCAAAACTAGAGTTTGACTTTTCAAACTAGGATTTGACTATTCAAACTAGTTTTGACCCTTCTACTAGTGTTGGCCGGCTGGAACTTTAGGGCTTGGTGCGGCTGGCCCCTAGGGCATGTCACAGCCCAAGTGAACCCCTCCCGGGGTGGTGGAACCACTGGTGATCCCTCTAGAACATTCTAGAAGCTTCCGGTCAAAACACCGAAAACATTTCCGATCTCCGAAAATTGACTTTCCTTATATGAATCTTATTCTCCGGACCATTTCGGATCTCCTCGTGATGTCCTGGATCCAATCCGAGACTCCAAACAACATTCGGTCTCCAACTCATATTTCATATCTACTTAAACAACATCGATTCCTTAAGCGTGTCTC
Source organism: Avena sativa (assembly GCA_916181665.1). Lineage (NCBI taxonomy): Eukaryota > Viridiplantae > Streptophyta > Magnoliopsida > Poales > Poaceae > Avena > Avena sativa. The sequence goes on along the minus strand of OV702285.1, from coordinate 88,563,936 downwards.
CCTACGGTTCGCGAACTATGCAGTCATGATCGAGACACCTCTCCGGTCAATAACCAATAGAGGGACCTGAAAATCCATAACGGCTCCCACATATTTCAACGATGACTTCGTGATCAAATGAACCATTTACATATAATATTGATTCCCTTTGTCGCGTGATACTTTACTTATCCGAGGTTCGATCGTCGGTATCTCTATATCTAGTTCAACCTCGTTATCGATAAGTACTCTTTACTCATTCCGTGATATGACATCCCTTGTGACCTAGTCATATGCTTGCAAGCCAGTTGGATGATATTCCACCGAGAGGGCCTAGAGTATATCTATCAGTCATATGGATGGACAAATACCACTCTTGATTCAACACATACTTTCAGAATATCCAATGCCACCTTTATAATCACCCACTTACGGAAGTGGTGTTTGATGTCACCAAAGTACTCATCCAGTGATGGTGATTAACATGATCTCACGGTCGAAGGATTAGGTTACTATGTATCTGAAACTTTGTAGCAAAACGAACTTAATGACTTGATCTTATGCTATGCTTACCATGGGTGTGTGTCCATCACATCATTCTCCTAATGATATGATCTTGTTATTAATAACATCCAATGTCCATGATCAGGAAACCATGATCATCTATTAATCAACAAGCTAGCTTAACAAGAGACTTACTAGGGACTCTTTTATGTTTTTAAAACACATAAGTATTAATGTTTTCTATTAATATTATTATAGCATGGTGAAAGTACAAAGGAAGTCGCCTAGAGGGGGGTGAATAGGCTTTTAAAATTATTACGGTTTAGGCTCAAGAAAATGCGGAATAAAACTAACGTTTAATTTATTGAGCACAAAACCTAGCCACTAAGTTCACCTAGGTGCATCAACAACCTATGCTAAGCAATACAAGCAACAAGGTGATAGCAAGGTATAAATACTTCAAGCACGATGGCTATCACAATGTAAAGTGCATAAGTAAAGGGTTCGGTTGAGAGATAACCGATGGACGCGGAGACGAAGATTTGTTTCCCGAAGTTCACTTCCAAAGAAGCTACGTCTCCGTTGGAGAGGTGCGATGGCGCAATGCTCTCCGAACTCCACAAATGGCTCACCTCGAGGTGTGGTGGCTCGATGCTCACCCAACGCCACACAAGGCCTCACCCCGGATGCGGAAGCACGCAACTCACCGACGCCACAAAAGGCTCACCCTATTCTCCCAAGTGCGCACCACAAAAGGCGGGCACTTGCTCCACTATGGGACGCTTGAGGGCGGTCACCGAACCCGTACAAGATTGGGGCTAACTCCACAACTCAATTGGAGGCTCCCAACAACAAAGCCACAAAAGGACAACAATGCCACAAAAGGCCAACAACGCCACAAAAGGCTACAAGACCACAAAAGGTCAACAAGACCACAAAAGGTCAACAATCCAACCACACAACCGTCTAGGGTTGCAAGGAACCCAAGAAAAACAAGCTCACAAGCGTGAACTCGCCGAATCTCCGAGGAGAACTCAAACCTATGCACCAAATGCAAGGGCAAGTCCTTCTCCCCAAAATTCCAACAAAGCTACAAAAGCTATTGGGGGAATAAGGGAGGAAGAACACAAGAGTAGAACTCAAACCTATGCACCAAATGCAAGGGCAAGTCCTTCTCTCCCAAATTCCAACAAAGCTACAAAAGCTATTGGGGGAATAAGGGAGGAAGAACACAAGAGGAGAACACAAAACTCTCCAAGATCTAGATCCCAATGATTCCTTCACAAAGAAGGGATTTGACTTGGGGGATTGTAGATCTAGATCTCCTCTCTCAAATCCCTCGAAAAGATGCAAGAATCATAGGAGGGGAAAGAGAGAGGGAAAGCTTCTTCAAGGTTGACAATGGAGGAGAGAGAGAAAGCCAAGAACCAAGAAGAAAAGCTAGTACCCACGAAAGGGAAGAGGAGCCCCTTTTAAAGGGCTCCCAGATCTTCCCGTCATGGGCATTCGCGACACCTGGCCGGAACTTCCGGTGGGAGGCCGGAAGTTCCGGTGGCACCCAGCCAACGATCGAAAACTGCGGAGCGAGAAACTGAAAAAACGAATCATGGCCGGAACTTCCGGCTCTGGGCGGAAGTTCCGCCCAGCCTGGCTCCAACGGTCATCAGACCGTTGACGCCCGCTCCAGAAGCGCAACCGGAAGTTCCGGTCAAAACAGACCGGAAGTTTCCGGTGAACTTCCGATGCAAGTTCCGATAAAGTTCCGGCAAATAGAACGCTTCAAAACAGAAGGTTACTGAGCGCGAGTGGAAGAAGACCCGGAACTTCCACTGGAACTTTCGGCGGCAAAGATGCCCTAGCGGAACTTCCGGTGGGAATCCGGAACTTCCGGTCAGGGAAATTCCAGAAACCAGAAAACCAGAAACGCAATAACTTTTGCATCCGAACTCCAAACAGGGTGAAACCAATTTTGTTGGAAAGATAACGATGAATAGAATCGAAATATTGGGTATCAACTTGTGAGAAAATATCATGAATATATATGTGAACTATCCCCCAAGGTGTGGAGCCGGAAAACTCGCAAGATCAAAAACCGCAATAAGATATGCAAGTGAAATCCTTAGATGATGAGCTAGAGCTTGTTATGATGGTGACCACAAGCTCTAGATCCTCTCATGGACAAGAACCAAATAACAACCAAGAAAGGTGATGCTATGAATGCAAAGGTTTGAGCTCTCTCCGAACGATTCAGACGAGACACCCGCTTGAGAGCCCCTCTTGATAGCACGACTATCTATCCTAAATCCGGTCTCCCAACTAACAATACGAGACCGGCAAAAGAAAAGCCCTATCAAGAACATACCTTTGCCTTGAGCATCCCACTTGAACTTGATGTAGACCGTCTTGTTCTTCTATAGTGGGAACACCTTTCTTGGATGCTCTTGCTTGATGAAGATGAAGACTTGCAAATTGCTTCCCTATACTCCATGGGGAAACCTCTTCTTTGAACTTGTCTTCATCATTCCATGAGCACGAGGATGGCAAGCTTCAAGCATGAGATCTTCTAGAGATGGCGCATCTTAAGCTCGCCCTTCTTCATCCCTACTTGAGGTTGATCCATCTTGATGCAACTCTTTGCACAAGCCTTGATCGACCTTCAAGCCCCTTCTTTCTTCATGATTCCAATGGGCACAAAGCCCTTGGACATTTCTTCATCTTCCAACCTTGAGACCAACACATGGCCCAAGCAATGCCAACGAACAAACCTACAAGTGAAACTCAATTTACACATTAGTCCATAGAGATTGTCATTAATTACCAAAACCACACATGGGGGCATACATGCCCTTTCACATGGGATGTAAAAATTTATCATAAACACAAAGATATAATAATAACCACTCTATTATTGCCTCATGGGTATATCTCCAATATTTCCCAAACCGGATTAATATTAGAAGAACCCTGACCATCATCACGCCTAGTCCTTGCCCCGAATTGGTGCTCTCACTCGAGATGATATGCAGATCTGACAGTAAACATATAGTTATTTGAGTAATGCCATACCACAAAATCCTCAGTTAGATGATCATTTAGGGGAATGCGTAAAATCCTCTCCACATCAACAACAAGAAAGTTTCCCCTTAATAGTTCTTCATCCCATCGTCCAGTAGATGGGTTGATCAATTCATCAACCGTCCTAAGCAAGCACTGTCCTCTGGTTGATATTACCTTTCTTATATTATTACTACTTGGGATCCATGGATCATCCCAGATGTTTACCTGTGATCCTGAACCAATTCTTCAAATATGACTTCTTTTAAAAATGAGTAGACCAGCAACAATATGCTGCCATGTGAAGAAAGATCCATTCTTAGGCCTCACCTTCAACAGATTTCCTTAATACTTCAATTTTTTCGTCTAGTTACTTGTTTTGTTAGATTATCCTCCAGTAGTTAATAGTTAAGTAAAGAGAGAGGGCTAAAAGCCTATTCGAAAAAAGAAATCACATGTTGGGCCTTTTTTTGCGGGTGACATATTTGGCCTTGTGACCGTCAAATCTCCGAGCCCTGGCGATGGGCCTGGCTTCGTTGTCTGGAGAGCTCTGGTGGAATCTCTCGGTTCGACCGAGCCGCCGCCTTCCTCCTCCTCCCACACCGCCCTCTCTTCGGCCCGGCGGTCGAAGCTCTCGCCATTCCCCATAGCGGCGTAGTCTACTGTCCAGGCGGCAGCCGGCGGCGATTACTCGCCCAGAGCTCCTGTGCCAGTTTCCTCTCCTCTCCCATAGCTTGGTCTTCCACGTCCCCCTTCAACCCTCGATCCCCTCCTCTCCTACCGCTCTTCATTTTCTCGGCGCAGTGTGCGCAGTGTGCTGCGTGCGCCGCCCTCGATGGGCCGGTTCGGATGGCTCCGTCTCGCGTCAAGGTCCCTCACGCTCCGCTCTGGCGAGGTAATGCGAGCTCGCTACTATCTTCTCCACTCCCCTGTTTTAGTCCGTGGTTTTGCGGTGTTCTAGTTCTATACTTAAGTTCGACATCTTCCTTCAGGTGTCTGCGCGGAGGAGCATGTGGATTCGGCCGTCTACGCGTAATTTTCTTCCGCCTGATGTTTTGTTGATTTCGTGTTGGTTTGTATTTTGGGAAAACTACTACCGGGGTAACGCTGTTTGGGAATTTGATGCACCGGAGTTCCAAATTTCCAATTATCGTTCGTTTGTTGGGATATTCCTGTTAGTTTTGTTCACCAATTGCTGGGATTTTTCATTATTCATAGTAAAACCATAAGAGGTGTAAAATATTTCTTCATTGGGTTTGGTGAGCAGTGAACTAGATCTTGGGGAATAGCAGTGAACTAGGAGAGTGGTTTGAGAAGGGGGGCAACAAAGAAAATAAAAGCATCCCGACCTCTTGCCTGGTTGGATTCATTGCTTGCTGATGTTTGCAAATAGGAGGCAATGGTCGAAGCAATATTTTTTGTTTTATGTACCATAAACGCCGCAAGTGGATCCAGCAGCCTTGAAATTGGAGGAAATCTAGACATCTCAATGATCAACCAAATACTGACTATAAAAGTGATGATCAGATGATGTGGCCTTACCAGTTACCACGCAGAAGCAAAATTATGTTTGTGTGAGCTACTCCCTCCATTTCATATTAGTTGTTGTACTAAATCAGCGACGACTAATATGGATGGAAGGAGTAGCTGTTCAGTTATGTAGGATAAGTTGCTGATCTTGATTTGTCCTGTACACTGATGTGGATGAGTATGTTCCACATATGGTCGGAGGCAATTTTTATATGGTAATGACACCAAACAAATTGTCCCCCCATCCACAAAATAAGACAAGTTGCTGGTATATGTGATGGTTAGATGCAGATAAAATCGACCATATGCATTTACTAGTTACTTTTACATTTCAATATCTAATATTGTTGATATTTTTTATGTCTTAAATCTCCTTGTAATATTTGTTTTATCTGGAATGTCCACAGCGTGCAGCTCTAGTGGCACATCTATCGCTGATAGATTCTACGGTCGATCCATGTTGACATCATCTGTATTGAGCAGGTTCTTTCACTCTACAGGTTGCTATTCTGGTCTTACATGAATGAACCTTAATATGACAATATCCTGCTGGTAACTTGATACTATCATCAATTTCTTGCAACCACATTTGCCAATAAAACATTTTGGGTGTATTTTTAAGGTCAATGTTGTTCGATGGAGAAGGACTACTACAAAATTCTCGGTGTTCCTAAAGATGCCTCACAGGATGACATAAAGAAGGCTTTTCATTCTGTGAGTATCTCATCCGAGTTCAAAAATCTTGAAATCTGACTAGGCTTGCTCACTGTTTGTTTAACATGGCCATGTGATGAAATTAGTATCTGTTTGTAAGAAGCGGTAATCCGATCCACTTTCTATCATTCATTCATGCGTGATGCTGTTAGCTTCGACAAAAGGCAATAGTTGCTTTCACCTATATGTGTGAAGTACCATTATTGAATGTTTCTGGGGTATATGTAGTTGACCACACGATCGCAATTGAAAACAGATTGTGTTCTTGTATATCAATGGACCAACCTGGGATTGGGATAAGATGAACTAGATTTACTGAACATTAAAAAGAGTACTCCCTCTGTCCCAAATTAACTGACGCAGCTTTGTCTAGATACACATGTATCTACACCTAAAACACGTCTAGATACAGACAATTCTACGTCAATTAATTTGGGTAGGAGGGAGTACTTAGGTTTACGTTGACAGATATATAATCGTGACAACTGATTTTCTAACCTGCGTTAACGATATTGATCCACTTTTGATAGGAAAAAATATTCTTGCAAATGATAACACTGGCATGATGTGTCTAATTAATTGAAACATTTACAGTTTTCTGCTTCTAAGCCTCAAAACAATTTTTTGGTAGCTTGCAAAGAAGCACCATCCAGACACAAATAGGGGAAATACTGCTGCAAAACGAACGTTTCAGGAAGTAAGAGACGCATATGAGGCAAGTAAGTTACCACCATGTGTTTAGCTTTGATGTTGATTATTATGCTTAATTAACAGTGTCATATGTCTGTACTGTTGGGCTCTAGACTTTGCGGGATCCTTCAAAGAGGCAGCAATATGATCTGGTAATAAGCTGCTCTTTATCTTCTTCTTTTCATATTTATTTAGTTTCTTGAGTAGTATTTTTTGTTTATTTATGAAGATCCAAAATTCCAATTTCCAAAATCGACTACTGTAATGGCCCTATGGATCATTACTCTGTAATTTTTCCAATTTGAAGTTTGTGACATCATGTATAGTGTTGTTTAAGTTATGTTATGCTGTAACACTGCAGCTATTTTCTAGAGGCTCGGACGAAAGTTTCACAAGGGGTAGGGGGGAGTTTGATGGATCCTATCAAGATCCATTTTCAGGATTCAACAAACAGAACCATGACCCTTTTGCAGAGTTCTACAGACAAAATGATGGCCCTTTCTCTAGTAAATTTTACAAAATATTCTCTGAGGTAATTCTGTTACACTTCATACCCTTCACTCCTATTACTTGTACTCCAACCTTTCACGTTGAAGTACCACCAATTCTCTATTTTTCTCAGGTTTTCGAGCATGATGTAGATGGACATGCTGGTGACATTGAGGTTTGTTCTTCGGATTCTTCTTCTTTCATGTCTAAATTACACCATCTTTAGTCATGAACTTGTTTGAACTCTTGACTTAAGTAGGTAGACTTGAATCTATCTTTTGCCGAAGCTGCTAAAGGGTGTACGAAGCAAGTTCCGTTCAGTGCAAAGAACCTTTGCTACTCATGTGGTGAGTACACATTTATGCTACCTATTACTATGCTTGTTGATATTATATCTATTGTATGAAGTTATTTTGTAGATATTTATGCAGCAATAATTTGCCGGAACAGACCTAAATGCGAACTTTCTGCTACAGTATTATATTTTGACAATTTCCTGAACCTATTTGTTTTATGTATTTCATCTCTCTCGATATTTGTTCATGGTATTCAGAATATGCACCTATCACCGAGCTACCGCTGGTTCTGTTGTTTTTTTTAGCTTAATCAAATGGAAGGTCACACTCCATTAGGTTGCCCTGGTTCACATTTCGGTTCTAAGCCATATGATATAAAATACTCCCTCTGTCCCAAAAAAGGATGTCACAGATTTGTCTAGATTCGCATCTATCTATACAGTATAACGTGTCTATATACATACGAATCTAGAAAATTCTATGACATCCTTTTCAGGACAGAGGGAGTAGATAGCATCATGAGTGATATTATGGTCTCCTTGTTACCCCTTACTCTTTTCAAAGCATATTCAGATGACAGCTGTATATGAAATCATCCACATGTTCAATGAACTGTAAGATAGGTAGGTTTGTATGTGTTTTCTGTCCTCCGTTTGGACAGTATATGTGTATATTACGAGGTATCTAAATTATATGTTAGTGATGCCTTGCTTATAATGATGTAACGTTACAATCAGATAATATTAAAACATCAATAAATGCTTGACTTAAAGCTGGAGTCTTACTCTTATGTATAAGGTTATTCTCCTGCTTTATCCCATGCACATCTTCTTTTGTTATACAAAAGCTCCTCGTATATATTTCTATGTAGATGGGAGAGGGTACTCAGCAAATGCAAGAAAATATGTATGTCCTTCATGTAAAGGTGTAGGAAAAGTAAGTTTTTGCTTTAATATTAAAAGATTCCTTGTTAATATCAATGGTGGAGATTCCTTCTAAACTATGCACCGGTGCTTTGTGCAGGTTAGTATGTATCCATTCACATCCATTTGTACTTCTTGCAGAGGCTTTGGGAAAGTAATTAAGGTATTGGTCTCTGCGAATAGCATGTAAAGTCTGTCTATTTATAGTCTATCTCATGAATGATGATTTTCACAGGATTACTGCCTGACATGCAAAGGTTCAGGGGTGATAGATGGTATGAAATATGCAAATGTCATCATTCCAGCAGGTATTGTGCAACTATGCTTCAGTAGTTCAACTGTGCTCTGTCAGTCAGCTTCTTTCCCGGAAATGCCTACATATGATCATAATTTTGAACAATTTTGAGTTACTTCCTCTGGAGCTGGGCCTTACATTCTAATGCAGTTGCCAAATGTTACAATCTTAGACTATTCTAGAGTTTTGTCCTTTGAAGGCAGAGCTATCATGTACTGTAAATACTGTTTTCTCTTGACTTAGCCAAAGATTTATTTTCGTAGGAGTCGACTCTGGTGATACAATCCATGTACGGGAGGCTGGAAATAGTGGTGGACATGGGACCTTACCTGGAAGTCTATATATTAAGCTTCGAGTGAGAATACTATCCTGCATGTTTTTCTTTATTTTGTATATCCACTTATTTGTTCTGTAAATATTGAGGTCCATTGGTTCATAACTTCACATGTTTCCCGGACTTGGTTAATTGTTATCGGATTTACTTCCTCTGTACCAAATTATAAGACGTTTTAGTGCACTAAATCAGTGTGCTAAAACATCAGGGAGTAATTAATTAGTACTGATTACTGAAAGTGCCAAAAAAACAAGGTTTTAGAAGCAGATATGTTTTCTCATGAAAAATATTCATGACATTTTATATTGTGACCTATTTGGGTGTATTAGAACAAACTGTATAAGCATTTGATTAATTGGATTTGTGAACTGTATTTATGTGACTTTGTTTGTTTCAAGATAGTAAGACATTTTCCATTGAGTTGCCTGTAAAACATCAGAAACTATGTGTTAGCTGAGATGAATAGTATGTTAGTACTCAGTAGGTGTATTAACTTTTGCATTTCAGCATTTCTGTCAGATCATTTTTACAGGGTTCCTCCTCTGGGACCAACAAATAGTACCGGTCCATATCTCGCTAGGTATTTCGTTATGAAGTGGTAGCCATATCATCAGTGGTAACATTGGCGTTTGCTTAATATCAATGGTCAGATTAATCTCCTTAGAGGACTTACCTCCACAGCGTGCACTAGTTGATTTTTGTTTGTCAAAGCATTTACGACCAGTATAATGAATTTTCTTTGCATTATCGTTTCCTCATCTTTATGCATGTTTGATGCTACTGAACTTGATATGCCTCTCTCTATAAGGTATGGTTTTGTCCACATGATTAACGACTATGCGTGTGTGTGTTGGATTGAGATTTGAGACCATATGCATTGCACTGTTACGGAATCTAACAAGTATGTGATGAATTTAAATTATATGTGATGAATTTAATCTATAAGGTATGTGTTTGTTTCGGTGTATGTGATGTAAATTATTTGCGATGAATTTAATCTATAAGGTATGTGTTTGTTTTGGTGTATGTTATGAATTTAAATTATTTGCGCAACTGTTGTGCTGCCCGGTGTATGGCTATTAGCCTCTGCTGTCGTAAACTCATAGAATGTTGCTGCACTATCAGCTCTCTTATTTCAAGCAATCCTGCTTTAAATACTTCCATGAACCATGTACATTGTAGGTAGCAAGTGATCCAGTGTTTGTTCGAGATGGTGCTGATGTCCATGTGGACAAAAAGATAAGCTTCACACAGGTAGTAGCAACTCTTTTTCAGGAACTTTTTTCATATTGCTGTCCTACTATTTCACTCCCTTGTGGAGTAAGCTTCTGAACAAGTGTCCTATTTCTCAATAGCTGTTTTCTTACCCCTACATCGTGTAACTTCATTTCGATTTCTGTATCTTATAGCTTATGCCAAGATTGGTTGTTATAATTGGTTCTAATTTTTTATTAAGGATTTTTTAGTCTAATCAGTAAAACAGTTCTTGATTTTATTATCGGACCTTCTGGTTCCACCATTAATATTTACCCGTGGACATTGACCTTTTGATAATGATGAACCTAAAGAGGTGGAGAATCAGAAATGATAATTTTTTAAAGTTAGAAATTAGGGGACATCATTATCATGACCATTAGCTGATCCAAGTTTTAAATCTGGTACTCTTGCACCAATTTGCATTTGTTGATTTGCGTTGACATTTAAATTTTTGTTCTTAATTGGTGCCTTATTGTTGGGTTTTTGCTGATCACTTACCTTTTGTTATGTAGGCAATGCTTGGTGGAAAAATTGAAGTGCCCACTTTAGATGGTAACACAGAAATTAAGGTAAATAGTTGGTGGAAAAAGGCATGCATGTATTGCTACTGAAATTTTTCAAAAGCACTTGTAACTTATGTCATTATAGTATCTTGTATTTTATGAGCGCTTAATTAGTAGGTTAACCCTCCCTGTTTCAAATTTTAATGCTCACTAGGATGGATCCTTTTTCTAGTTAGAATGCCTGGGCCTAGTATGGCTGGTTCTATCAAAAAAAAAGTATGGCGGGTTCTTTCTCTTGGGAAGCATGCAGCCATCTATTTGTTGAGCTGGCAGGCTGTCAAATTCTACAGAATATGTCTTTTTCCTTCTGATTATTGTTTCTCTTATTAGTTGCCGTTTGTTCTATTTTTGTTTAGATACCAAAAGGAGTTCAGCCAGGGCAAGTTGTAGTTTTAAGGGGAAAAGGTACGTTATGCAAATAGAGAAATTTAAGACCAGAGTTTGCTTCTAATGGAATGCTAAGGATATTAGTGTGATCAGGATTACCGAACCAGGCAGGATATTCTGGGGACCAACATGTCCGATTCAGAATACATTTTCCCTCGTAAGTTGCTTGTATTTTCCTCAATGATTTTTTTTGCTGCACTCTAAATTTCTTAGTCTGGTCTATGCATTGCGATGTATCGTACAGTGCTATTCTACTTCCTTTGATCATGCATTTGTACATGAAGTTAAAATGGTTATTTTCGATTCTGTTTCAAGTTTCAACTGGCTTTGCTAATACATCCATAAAACTTGCACCATTTAAAACAAGGCATATTGGATGCAATAGATATTCTTTAGAACTGGTGTGGCAACATGAAGTCATACTATATTTTGGTTGAACTGATAACTATTGAGGAAGCCCTGACTGGACAACATTAATTTTTTCTTAAAGGGAACAATACATACAAGAGAGAGGGGGAAGGGGGATGTACAAAGAGCGTAGCCCAGGGGGAATGCTAATAAAACTCTAGCTGAAGAGAGCATGCTGGTTAAGTCACGGTTCGCCAACAGTGTTTGCTAAATTATTGTAGGATCAATGTAATAAAACTAATTTGGTGTTTTAGATGTTGATATATTTTTCCTACAAACTTGGTCAAACTTAAATAAGTTGCTTAGGACAAACCTAGAACTTCAATTGTTTTGAAACGGAGGGAGTACCATTTATCAGATCTATCCCCATTATAGGAATATTTGAGCTTAAAGGCTCATCTGCCTGAATTCGTGGAATACATCAAAGGCTGGGGCAGACAGAGGGAAATGAAAGGCATCAATAGGATCAGACAAGGGTAGGATGTCCTTGACAGAGGCTGGATTATTAATGGCAAAAGAGTGGAGCCTAGGAAATTTAGAGAATAAGGTCTCAGGGCTCCAACTGTCACTCCAGAACAGAACATAATCACTGGTGGAAATTTCACAAGAAGCAAACCTCCTGAGTTTAGAGTAAATCGCAGACAGTGTCTAAGCAGCATGAGATTTAGGGTGGTTAGGGGTTTAAGATTTACCCCGGAGGCAAATTCTCCTGGCTTTACCTACCAGGTCGATAACACTGTCAGGCATCTTGAGGGAGCAGAGATAAAAGGTGGGGAAGATGGCTTTGGTGACACCAATTCTTCCATCAAGGGAAATGAGGCAGTAGCGGAAATGACACTGTCAGGAAATTCCCTTCCCCATACCCCACAATGTATGGGAGCTTTCAGCACTGGGTATGCCCTTTTTTTAACTATCAGGTCGATGACGCTGCCAGGGATCTTAAGGTAGCAAACATAAATGGTGGGGAGGGCACTCAAGATGGCTTTGGTGACAACAATTCTGCTGTCAAGGGAAAGGAGGCAGTAGCGGCAATACGGCAGTTGATGCGATTGAAGAGGGGAGCATAGTCGGTGATGCGAGGTCTAGACAGGCTGAGGGGGAACCCAAGAAAGCCAGTTTACAGCCAAAGAGGCCAGCAAGGAGCTTGGACTTGTCACTGGAGAGGTTTATGGGTAACAGGCAGGATTTGAGAAGGCTAACCCTGGGGCTGGTTGATTTTTTTTTCGAGAGAAGGCCTTTACGATAGAGTAGTTGTCTGGGCCTTCATAATCATTAAAGTATCATCGCCATACTGAATGGTCCAGAAGGTTGGGTTAGACTTATGAGTTTAACTTGCTAATACTTAGTTTAACGTCCTATTGCATTTTCAAATGATTAATGATGTTAGATTTTGTGAGAGCCTGAGAGCCATGACATTACTGAGCCTGACCCAGTTATCAACTCTTCACACTGTTAATGGTGGTAGGTTCTGTGACAACGTGACATTTCTGAGAATAGCCCAGTTATGAACTCTTCAGTGGAAATATCGTCATGTGAATGTGTGAGTACATTGTTCTTATTTCTCTAATAGCAGATGCTTTTGGTGAACTGGTCGGCACATGAAACAACTGGAAATGAAGATTAATTAGAACTAGAGGTTCACTAACGGCTTTCAGTAAATAATGTTTGAAGCTAGTACGATAGTATCTGTCCAATGCTATGATTGTTCAATTAGACTACAGAGAAGGGTCACCAAGGCCAGTCCTTTACGGAGTGGCTTTGGCGTCCTGTGCCGAGCGGCATTCAAAGGGCATTGCGCTAATCCATTAGTTTTTTTGTGGAGTTCTTTTTGTGCTAAAGCATGAGTCATCACTACATCCATCTTCAGTTTGACAATTACAAATTTTAATCTGCAGGAAGGTTAACGAACGTCAGCGTGCACTGTTGGAAGAATTTGCAGTAGAGGAAGCCATAAAAGAACAGAGTTCTTTTGCAGCAGGAAAATGGTAATCAACTGCCTCACCATTTACTTTGATCATCTTTGACCATCACGGAAAATACATGACATAAATGAAAACTGCATGCTTTATTAATGTTGATCGATAAGTTTGGCTTTACCTTATTTTGATCGCTGTAGCCTGGTAGGCCTGGTGAGCAAGCGAAGTTTTCATCTGTCACACAACATTCTTCATTGACATCTGTTCTGTTTTATAGCTTTGCATCATATGGTAGTAATAAAGATGAAATTTCAAACAGGATTTACGAGCAGCTGTCTACTGGTTAATACTTACAGGTTGGAGCTAATTGTTGAAAGTATGAAGAGCCAAACTTTCATTGTCGGGCTTGGCATCGTCATACTGATTTATCTGATGCTGATGCACTGAGCAAGGTGGTGAGTTGAGGCCTCGGAGCTGCATTTTGTGGGGGCTGTGTGGTGACATCAGACAGTAGAAGCTCTATACCGTGGGGAGCAGGACGTTAGAATCTGGTCAAGATTCATTTTGGCCACGAGGATTCAAATTTTTTTGGGGGCGTGAGAAGAGGATTGCTGGTTCATATGGAATAGACCAGCCATACAAAATAATTATGAGCTCTCCTTTTTCTTTGCAAGGAGATGATTTACGAGTTCTCAACACAGTCCAATCAGTAAAGTTACATGGGGTTTGTTTCTGACGCTTTAGTAAATTGCTATATTGTTGGGGCGTTACTTACCAGTATATACATGAGAATGGCTACATGGAGCCAATAGTGATTCTTTCCACGCCGTTTTTGGTGGAACCGTGTTGATTTCTTGTTGCATTGTCTGTTTTTTCTGCTCTTGACGTTTGGGACAATGACAGCAAATTTTTTATGCGCCGTCTCTGATTAGTTTTTCTCATTATATATTGGTATCATTTGTTAAAAATACATGTCTGGGGAGAAATATTTGTTGAAGAGTATAGCATAGCTACTCAACAAATTTATAACTGTCGTGTCATAGACTTTTGGGAGACCTGAGTGGGGGCAGTTACCCTGGTATACTGTCATTTTGCAGGGTCAGCGTGCTACGTACCATGAACTAACCCACTGCTACCGCATATGCATGACAACATGAAGGGAGACACTACATTATAGTAGTATGGCGAGAAGCCTGGACTGATAATTAAATAGAAGAAAATTATGACGGGGTTCTGATGCAGCCGAAAACAGGATATATACAGTCCGGATGCGGACATGTATATATAAGAGTATATTGTTTGGACGGCAAATAAATTTGTGCATTATCTTTGACCTAACCCCTCCAAGCTGATCGTCCAGCCCATGCGTGCATATCCTAGCTTCAGCATATGCGCCTCAAAAGGCGGATTCTGCAGGCACTGAAGCCACACCGTTTTAACATTTTGTATAGTTTTGAGTGAGCTTAGCTCTGGCTGCTAGTTCAAGCAGATATTATAGGTAAGTATGTGGTTCAGTTGAGCTGTCACCTTCTAAGGATGTAACGATCTGTTAATGACTTTAAAAAAGATGATAAAAAATACAGAACGTGGTCGTCGATCTCTAGCATATGAGGGAGTTGACAATGATCTCGACAGCAGACACGCCAACGGAAGGATCGTCGTCGACGCAGACAACTAAGCTAGTCGACCGTCTCCTCGATCGAGCTCGAGGAGATATATTCAACTCCCACAAGAAAACCCGGACTTGGTATTATATGTAGAACTCTGGGTTTATATAAATTTTAAGTACCAACCCCTTGCCATCAACTGAAAACCACAACCAGCACACGATCAAATTAGCTAGCTAGTACGTGCGGTGCTGTGCACAAGGGAAGGCGGCCATGAAGGGTCTTGTGCTCCTTCTCGGCCTCGCGGCGGTGGCGGCGCTCGCCGTCGGCGGCGGAGATGCCCTCCAGCAGCCGGTGGTGCCGGCCGTGTTCGTGTTGGGGGACTCGACGCTGGACGTGGGGAACAACAACCACCTGCCAGGGGAGGGCGTGCCCAGGGCCAACACGCCCTTCTACGGCGTCGACTTCCCCGGCGGCCCCAAGGCCACCGGACAGTTCAGCAACGGCTACAACATCGCCGACTTCATCGGTACGTACTGTCGTCATTTGTGTACGTGTTCATGTGCCTAAAATCACATGTAATGAATTAATGATCATGTTTCTGTACGTTCATGGATGTAGCCAAGCATCTAGGGTTCGAGAGAAGCCCTTTGGCCTATCTGGTGCTCAAATCACGGAACTACCTCATCCCCAGCGCTCTCACCAGAGGCGTGAGCTAGCTTCGGCGGGAGCTGGGATCCTCGACTCCACGGTAAGTGTGTCTTGAGTTTACAATTTGGGAACCGTCTCGTACGAGATACTAGCCAAAAAAATGTCTGTAAAAGAACTAATTTCTCTAAGTGACGTGTAGGGTGTTGACAGGTTTTTTTAAAGATGCAACTTCGAACACTAGTTTCTATTGCATTGTAAGTGTAAAATAGTAGTACTATACCTCCGTCTAAAAATAACTAACTTGGATTTGTCTAGATTCGAATGTATCTATATACTTGAATCTAGACAAACCCAAGTTAGTTACTCGCAAAAAAAAACCAAGTTAGTTATTTCTGGATGAAGGGAGTATATAAAAAGTGAAAATATTTCAGTAATACTTTTTCGAGACGAACATCTATGCACACGTGATTCGGCTATTTATAGTAATCATCAAAATTTTGAAGTTTTAACTGAAAATAGGCCGCGCTTATATTACGTGTCGGTGGATTTGGTCACGTTGAGCATTGACTTGCTAGCTGCAGAGCGAGCGTACCGAGGCCTGTTTTTAACATGGCACGGCACCATCGTTCGAGGGATCCCACACCCATCGAGTTATATTAGTAACTTGCAATCACGTCTCATCGCATGTAATCAGTGACTAAAAGTTGTTCATAGGTAGGCGATCATCACAAGCAACAACGAACTAGCACGCCAAATCACAAACAGCATAGTTAAATTAGTCTACCTGCTTCTAACTAGTTCTAGTTTTGTGTAAGATGATCGCGTCGACATGGTCAGTAGCTACTACAGTATATCCTTGGATGTTAGCCTGCTTGTCGAAGCAAGATCGTTCTCATATGTGATCTCTGTCTAGTCCAGAGTCTAGAGTAGACAGCCCGGGTTACGTCAGGCCGGCATTTTTATGGTAATCCAGGGTTACATGTTCTCGCCTATGTATCAATCACCTCCTGACCTACCCACTAACCCAAGTTGGGCGGTGACTCCATCAAAATATATTACTTCCGCCAATTCATAACAATTATTATGATTCTAGTTTTGAACTAAAACCATGACAAGTATTATGGATCGGAGGGAGTAGACACGATTCCACTTCGAACAATTAATGTCTAGCTAGCCAAAATTGTTACAATTGCAATTTAGAAACTAACCATGTGACCTACTGCATGCAGAACGCGGGGGACAACATTCCGCTATCAAAGCAGGTGCGCTACTTCGCGTCAACCAAGGCGGAGATGGAGGCCGCTTGGGGAACCCACAGGGTCTCCGCGCACCTAGCCAACTCCTTCCTCCTTGGCATTGGCAGCAACGACATGTTCCAAACCAAGCCCAAGTCCACGGCCGAAGTCGCCGCGCTCTATGCCACCCTCGTCTCCAACTACTCTACCGCCATCACCGTATGTAACCAACATTTTAATACCATTTTGTTCATCTGTAGTAAGAAACTAAGCAAATGTGTGATATTAATCCTTCTTAATATGTGTGTAGGATCTGTATGGGTTGGGGGCGAGGAAGTTCGGGATCATCAATGTGGGCCCGGTGGGGTGCGTGCCGCGGGTTCGTGTGCTGAATGCGACAGGGGCGTGCAACGACGCCCTGAACCTCTATGCTGTCGGGCTCGCGGCCGCCGTGAAATCGGCGCTCGCAGGCCTTGCGCCGAAGCTCCCCGGGTTCGCCTACTCTCTCGCCGACTCCTTCGCCGCCTCACAGGCCAGCTTCACCGACCCACAATCAGTCGGTAATTAAGCGGCGTTAGACATCGAAAGTTGTTTGGGATTTGAGCCAAAACTAACATGATAAATTTTCTACTAGTTCTCTTGTTTATTTTTATAAATTTAGTATATGATGAGGCCGTGATTTTTTTGAAGGGTTTGTGAGTTCGGACAGCGCGTGTTGCGGGAGTGGGAGGCTTGGTGCGGAGAGCCTATGCATGAAAAATGTGACGTTGTGCCCCAACCGAGACACATATGCGTTTTGGGACTCGGTCCACCCCACCCAACGGGCGGCAGAGCTTGTGGCCCAGGGAGTGTTCGATGGCCCGACCCAACTTACCACGCCCATCAACTTCAAGCAGCTAGCTCACAAGAGATACTGAGTCCTTTCCCAGAAAATATATATACAAGAGATGAATGATTCACAGATATATTGTTGTTGTTATTGTTCGGGTATCAATAAAGCTGAGCTCCTCGACATTACCTGAGCAGAAGATGACACATTGTCTTATTTTGTTAAATTTATCTTCCGCCCCTTGTTTGAATAATCCGTTAATCTTCATATGCACATTGTTGGTTCTTCGATTTCTCTGTATGAGCTGCTACGAGCCAAGTACAAAATGACAAAACAGACAATTTTACAATTAAATGGGAAATGGTGGTGATGGTCTATCCTCCATCCTTCCTACTGTGCAAGCAACTCTATATTCAGTGATTAGAGTTTAATTAATTGTTTCCAAATATGCCTATATATGATTTTTTTTTTTTGGAATGGTTTGCATTGACTAATGGATTGTACAATATAGTAAGTCATGGACTGATGGTACGTCCCCCTCTTCGGCTCTTCCCCATAGGATAGGAGTCACCCACCGAGAAAAAACACGTGCTCAGATGTGTTACCAATTGTTTCATAATTTTCACATAATTGGTTTTTTGTTTGGTTTGCATCAGCAAAGGGATCGTATACTACAGCTTTGCCGATGCTTCTATGTAGACGAGAGACATGACACATGTTGGAACTCGAAACTTGATTAGGGACACACCGCAAGAAGGAATTTCGCTGGGGTTTAGCGATCATGGGTGGAAAGGTGCCAGACATACGATGGGTATGATGATAATGACTGCCTCAAACCAAGGTAACTGCCTCAAACCAAGGTTCAGCTGACCGCGTTGGACTGATAGATGCTACTCCCTCTGTTTCAAAATATAAGATGTTTTAGGTTTATGAAAAAAACGAATCTAGACTACATTTAGTGTATAGATTCATCCCAAAGTTGAATGAACCTAGATATTAAAATAAGTTTAGATTCATTTTTTTCATAAACCTAAAACATCTTATAACATCTTATATTTTGAAACGGAGGGAGTAGAAGGCATGATTCCCCTTTTGTTTTGCTACTTTCAGATATTTCCAGCATCCAGGAAAATACATTGAGAAGTTCTGAAAGGATTACAAAACATACGCAGAAGGGTGAACCCGAAGGAAGCTTTGGAGGGAAGCTTGGCCCTGAAGTTATAGAACCTCGATACTATTTTAGATTGTTTAGACTATGGACCATTTGTCAGCCAAAAAGACCGTGACGAGATGCAGAAATAAGAACATAGGACTCCCTGGAGGCTAGATTTTCAATCTATGGGGGAGGCTTTTGGTTCTACACCACCAACACCACAAAGAAAAGAGAAGGCATCTCTCCCTTGAGGGGGAGAAGTCCAAGGAAAAAGGATTCAAGGCCCCCTCCCCTCTCTTCCAGCCATGCTGGAATGCTGCCAGGGGCATTTTCTTCACCTCCATCGCCCCCTGCGTTCGTCCAGCGGCGTCTCCATCACCAACCCTCTGTAATCCATTGGAAAACATGACGTCTAGTTCAACCCGTGTCAAAACTCCTGAAGAATTGACATCTTAACCTCCAATTCAACCCGTATACAAGAAAAAGCACTTAAAATGGACAGCTCCAGTGTTTTTCCCATATATATATATCATCATTACAACACGGGGAAGGCAAAGAACAAGAACAAACACGTATACAAGCTCGTGAGCGTACCGAACTGAAAGCTGCGAGGGGCACCACATGAAGGATCTATTTGAAACAGGAGAAGCTCACAATCAATGGCACAGAGTGGAGAACCGGAGATACCCCTGAGGATGCTACAAGGTTGAAGTAACTTAAACTTCAGTTTGATATCTACGGTTGCAACTCACGAACACTGTCCATGGCTTCTTGAAGACTGGTAACGGCTTTGTCATACATCAGAAAGCCCATAAACCAGAACTCATGGCCTTCAACTGAGACAACCTGAATATACTTCTCGGCTGCATTCACTTTGCTCACTGAAGGATTGGCTGTCCTTAGCTGATGCAGAGGAATAACCACCTGATTTTGGAAAGAGAGAACAACATTTTAGTATGAAGGGAGTATTCTAAGCACAACCAGAAATCAAGCCACCAGCGTGGAAACAAACAAGCGTCTAGAAATGGAATCAACCCACATCAAGCTAGCAGTGTGGAAATAAACCACATCCTTATTTTGTTTTCGTCCTCGATAATAAAAAAATGATAGGTCGCTAACTAGTATTATCTCCGAACCTATAGCAGTTTTGTTACTTCATGTGACAAGCTACACTTCATGAAATACTCCCTCCGTCCCATGGCATAAGGCGCAAAAATTTTAGCGCGGTTATTTAGGCATTGATCTGCAGCCAAAAACTTCCTATCTTACCCCTGCATGCACGCAATTAACTCCTCCTTAATTTTCTCTTGAACGTTGCGTGGAATCCTCTTATCTCTCTTCCCATGGCCGTGCATTTATTTTTCTAGTCCCTCAATGCATGCAAGGCCAATGACAGAACAACAATAAATCTTCCTTTCCCGATTTTTCTGCTCCTCGAGCCGTATGCGCCATGCACAGCCAATAGATGGTTCATAATAACTGCTGCTCCCCTAAATTTTAGGCTCATGCACACGGTTTGGCAGGGGTAATTCTGGGAGAAACAAGGTAAATCAACACACTGCGCCTTAATCCATGGGAAATTTTGAAAAAATAATTACGCCCTTTTCCCTGGGATGGAGGGAGTACAAAATACAACAGTCCTCACACTTCACTTCTAGCAACAAACAAGGTAAAAAGATGGTAAACTGAAGCTACTAACAAACATGATGATTTCATAATCTAATCTATAGATAGATACTACAAGTTACTTAGGTAGCGAATAACCCTTACCTTGTAGTAACTCCATTCAGTTTTATCTCCAGCTTTGTAAGAAAGAGGATTGTCACTGCAGAATGCAATTTTAGCTGTAGAAATGTACATAACTCCCATGACAGGACCAGCAGACGTTGATAGATAGCAAGCGTAAGATATTTTCAGCTGCTCATCCGGAAGAATCTCAAAAGTTTGCCTAAAGATTTTCTCATAGCCACCTTCAGCTAAGACTTTGGTTCCTTGAGCAAGGCGTCCCATAGCAGCTTCAGTAAAACTAGGTCCAGTCTTGACTGTTAAGAAAAAAAGGTTGTATTATCAGACATATACCTTGTTACCAATGAGTTCGAAAGTATTGAAGTTATCCTACTAACTCTATGTCTGTCAATCCCAACACTTGCATTCTTTAGTTATACAAGATCCTGCGGAACATTGGGTTGGCTATGTGCAGAAGGCAAGAGATTCTGCAAAGTACCTAATTTAGTCATTTTATATATCAAGCTAACTATCTGAGATAAATACAATGGAAGATTACTCCAGGAGCAATGATCAGAATCTTCAGTTGGAAACATCATTGATTGCTTAGAAGGTATTGCGGCTTATATAACAAACATACACCCAACTGGGAATTCATGAATCTTCTCTTGGAAATATATTCATGTACAAAAAAAAATGTTGGTTCCATGGCATATTGGCATTACAAATGCATCATTGGTTCTCTGAAGCTAGGTGGCCCCTAAGCCCATAACTGAATGGTTCTTACCTAAAGGAAGTGCAGATCTGATGTCAACAAGCCACAGATTCTCATAATCTCTATTTTCCCAAAGGAATTTGCGCTAATTGAAAGAAAAGAAAACTACACATGCATATGCTGATTTGCGCAGATGAATTGAGTAGTTTAATCTCTAATAGGTAGCACTCTTTTAACCATTTTATCAACAAATATCACGACACGCAACACTAGAAGCAATGACATGAACTGAATAAAAAGAGAAACCGCCCCAAAACTTCTTCTGCATTACCGAAGTTCCTACCCATATGGTCTCAATTTTTCAGAATTATAAGCCTTCAAGTACAAAATAAATTGGCATACAATATATCCAGATAAAAAACAACTAGGTGTAACCCTAAGCCCCAAACGGAAGGGTGGATGCCTAAGAGTAACAGAAAATCAAATTCCAATATGTTATGGCTCCCCAAAAGTGGTTTCCATTCTTCCTAACATGTTTGTGCTAATTGCAGGGAACAACATTCTACATGCAGATGCTGATTTACATTGGTGAAATATCTAGTACTTAATGCTACTGCGGATATTCCACGAAAGTCCAGACACATGAGGTGAACTGGATAAACAGAAGAAACACACAAAGAGTAGCTTATTCTACATGAATGATCAAGTGTACTACATACTAGAAATTTACTACGAATATTGGAAGAGAATTGTCAGTAGCATTATAAGTTTTGGGGGAACAGATCACAAGTTGAAGGTTGTAACCACAAGTGAACTCAAGATACATGGCAAGCCTGTAAAATATGCATAGAAAGGTACACCTACTGTTCAGGTTCCTTTTTTCTCAGGCCAAAGATACTTGCCCTGCCCCCTAAGCTCTTTCCAGTCCCCACAGGTTCTTCAAAGAATCTCCTGAGGTTTTACTTTACAGCTTTATTCGGTACTCACTATTTCTTTCATCCATAAAAGGCTAAAGCCTGGAATAAAACCATGGCCCATGGCACGCAATCTCGCCGCTCAAGAAATGAATCCTACAAACAATCAAAGTATTCCAAGAGAAACGCAGGGGGCAATATTGGGGTGGTGAGATCTCACAGTGTTGCCAGGTGTCGCGGCTGAGGCTCTCGACCATCTTGGACGTCTCCCCCATCGACTTCCCCCACCTCGACAGCGTGTCCTTCATCGCCTCCACGGCGCCTGCGCAGAAACACAGTCAGAACCCCCAAACATAATCCAACTCCAAAAAATAGCGGCAGACCGAGCGGGAGACGCCGGAATACCGGATCAGCGAGCAGGTTTATTACCCTTGGACGATTCGGCGGCGGGCCCGCGGGAGACGTACTGGCTGGACTCCGCGGCGGAGGCTGACGGCACGTAGGTAGGCGACTCCGACGTCAGCTTCTCGCTCCACGTGACGGACTTGGCATGCGGCTGCGGCTGCAGCTGCACCGGCGCCAGCGCGGGCGGATCGGCCTCCTCGGGAGCTGGCGCGGGCGCGGGCGCCGGCGGTGAGGGTGGGGGTGGAGGGGGGAGGGAGGGATCTGAGGCAGGCGGCGACTGCGGGAGGTCGGATGGGGGCGCGGCCGGAGAGCCGACGGGCGGCTGCATCTCGGCGGCCGGCTGCATCTGGAGGGTTCTCTTCTCTTCTCTTCTCTTCTCTTGGGGGTGGGCGCTGTCGGGCAGGAGGAAATGCGTTTTGGGCGTTTGGGGGGTTCGAGGTGTGGTGCTGGTGGGGAGGTTGGGCAGTAGTGGTGGGGGTCAAACCTTCTCTCTTTTTCTTGTCGGGAAGTCGCACGATGCACGCCAGCAACGGGCAACTGCGATTCGGTTCGCCTCGGCTGGGCTTCGAAATTGGACCTGTATTCTGGGCCCTGGCATATTAGTGGACTTTTCCTTTTTTTTTTATGCTGCTTATTAGTGGCTTAACCAATATAAATTGGGCCAATTTTGTGATGGGCTTCGTCATCTGATTTCTTTTAAGGCCTTACAAGTTAGGACCTCCCCATGCACGGGCCAAATCGGAAGGATGTACAAATTAGTCTTTTATTTAAACCTCCGCATATTCTCAAAAAGAAAATTAGACCTTGGCATAACTCGGGTCGGGCTTCTGGATGGGTCTAAAAATACCTAAAAATTATTCATGTAGCCCAAAAAGCTCGACCCACCCCATAGGGCCCGTTCCAACCTCGCTTAAAATCACCTATTTGTCATGCATGAGCCTGACCCGATGTCGGCCCGAAATAGTTGGGCCAGGTCGAGTTGGGTTAACAGGGTCAGGCTACCCATGCCTAGGTTCAGCCTTTTTTAGATTCACATGGATGTCATCCCTAGTTTCATTGATTAGATTAAACGAAACCTGGTTGGGCACATGTTCTAGTTTTTTCTACAAAAGGACTATATCTATGTCTAGAACATCTTGAGAGCAAAAGCAAAAAATAACAAGGCAACAGAGGTGCCAAAACACAGCAGAGGAGCTATGCTAAAAAAACAAAGCTAAGAGGGTATCTAAAAATAGCCGGAGAGGGGAGCTAGAGCTTTTTAGACAGGTGAAACCAAAGCCTCTGTCATCAGCCGTGGATGTAGGGGTTATCGAGGTCCCTGAACTATAGTCTTCTTAGCAGCAGGATACGAAGAGGGTTCTTGGGATTCTCTTCTAGCCGACCCAGGTTTAATGATCCACCATTCAACTCGAAGCTCGAGCTCGAGATCTTAGTCAAGTGGTTGCAAAAGAGTTCCACTCCCTCCATCATGTGCCCTTTGAAGATCAGCCTCAAATGTTTCAATGAATTCAGTACCATTCTCTAAATCTAATGTAAACTAAGCTAAAGTTGACCATTAAAGATTATATCATTTCTGAACTTCCAAAGACACCATAAAATTGTAGAACAAACTGAACTCATAACTACATGTTTCTTATTAGCTACCCAAAACTTGGCTACGATAATAAAACATTCCCAATTTGATCAGTAAATAAATTAGAAATGACAACACAAAGTTGTTTAGCTACAATGCACTTGAAAAATAGATGATTAACAGATTCATCTTTACCACAAAGCATGCAATCTTCAGGTTTGTTAAGGTGTCTTTTTTCAAATTATCCATGGTCATTAACTTGTTTTGAGATAACCCAATAGAAAGATGTAGACTCTAGGTGGGATATGGAGTTACCAAACTACAGGAATAAAGATTGGCACCACTCCACCAAAATTTATAATAGCATATAGAGAAGTGGTCAAATAAACCCCTTTATTTTCATACTGCCATATTAGGGCATTAGGGTCAGTAGTATAGGAGATATTGGAGGCAACTCCTTCCAGTTCATACCACTTCACCATAACCTCAGCAGTAAAGTTTCTCCTAAAAGTGAGTTTGAGGGATGTGTCATCATGGATTTGCTACACAACCTTATCATGCTCATTACAAATAATATAAAGATCAAAGAACTCAACAAACAAGGGATATGTGCCACACCAAGTGTCCTTCCAAAATCTAACCTGACTACCATTCCCAATTTTCCACCTGTAACCAATCTAACACTATTGATAGCCCAAATAACACCTTTTTAGAATTGGGAAATTTCAATCTGCTTACTACAAAATATGTTGGGGTTTTTTTGTGTCATATTTGGCATCTACCAAGGATTTTTAGATTTTATACCCTCATCTTGGGTATATCTTTTGATCCAAGAGCTAAGTAAATAAAGATTAACATTGGCTAAGTCAGGAATACTAGACCACCAAAATATTTCTTTTTACAGACTAGTTTCCAACTAGGTAAATGTAATTTCCCGTGTCCCTCAAAAGCATTCCAAAGATAGTTTTCCATCGGAGTATTGATAAGACCAAGGTCCCACTTAGGGAATTTGAAAAAGAAAGAAGATAGATAGGAATGCTTGTTAGACATGCTTTAATCAGCGTTACCCTAGGAGCATAAGATAGAAGTTTTCCTCTTCATCCTCCAATTCCTTTGAGAATCTTATCTATGAGAGGCTGAATATCTTCGCTCCTTACTCTCTCATAATGCAAAGGAATTCCTAGGTATTTAAGAGGGAAAGAACCAACAACACATCCCAAAATATTTGCGAAGGTTAAGACATCTTGCTCCAACAGCTCCAAAGGAATAAATTCACTTTTGAATGGTTTATCCTCATGATAGAAACTTACTCAAAATAGGTCAAAGCCCATTTGAGGTATGTGGAATATATATGTTGGATCATTATAAGAGAACTGGATGGTATCATCTGCATATTGAAGGCATATGCTACCTACTGGAAAGAGATCAGAGCATAACCCTTTGATGAGGTTAGCATTGGCTGCATTGTGTTGGAATTTTGCCTAAATAGGTCCAGCTCATTTATTATATGCCAATAAATTCCTGAAATCCTAGAGACCCATTTGGCCCATTCATGCAAGGCAAGAGTTGAAAAAATGTTTAGTCCCACATTGTTAGTTGAGTGAAAGTTGAACCAGCTTATAAGGTGAGCTCTTCCACCACTTGTACGAGCTTGAGAAGAGAAGACATATACACGCGCGCTCCTCCTCCTCCTCGCTCGCCACGCCACGCCTCGCCTCGTCACGACGCGCGCGCACCGTGGGTTGCGGGAATCTAGCCGAGCCGAGCTTTATTTTGACACGCATGAATGGTATATAAACAGTCTTGCGGCGTGCACCACGAGCCGGGACAGTAGGCCTCCGAGACCCCGCTGCTTCGAGTCCTGTACGGGAGAAGGGCGATAAGGTTTTTGGGGAGCGCTATCGGTGTGACTACTGGCTTCGTCACGGACTCCCTCACGGATAGCGACTGCGGCGACGTCTTCCCTGACGAGGCCTTCTTCCCCGACATCAGCACCCTCTTCCTCGACGACATGGCCAACGACGGTTCCAACGCCGGCGGTTCCTCTTCTGCTACTGCCGTGTATATTTTCTTTCTCAACCTTGTTCTGATCGTATCTAAAGTTTTACGCCTTGTAGTTTGTTTGGTTATATGCCTTAATATGTATTCGCTATTTCACATGATTAGTATATTGCCTATTATTCTAATCATGTTTTATCTAGCGTTTATTATGGATAATTCGCTTGGTAAATTGCTCTTTTATTCAACAATCCAAAAACCTTATTTCAGGCAATTTGCCCCAAGTGGCTTTGTTGCTTCTATGAAGCCACCTGTGTTCGAAGGTGTCAATTACAAACGATGGCGTGCGAGAGCAGTGCTCTGGTTTCGGACCATGAGCTGCTATAACGCCATCTATGGCGCACCTAAGGGAGAACTTAATCCCGCTCACGAAGAGTCGTTCCAAAAACTTGATACCACTTTCAAGGCTGCCTTGATCAACATTCTTGGCGACAATATTGTCAATTCATATCTGTCATTTAGCAATGGCAAGGATATGTGGGATGCGCTTGAGAGAAAATTTGGAGTCTCCGATGATGGCAGTGAACTGTATGTCATGGAACAATTCTATGACTATAAGATGGTTGATGACAGCCCCATTGTGGAGCAGGCTCATAAGATACAGTCACTTGCTAGGGAGCTTGAGCACTTCACTTGTGTGTTACCGGACAAGTTTGTTGCCGGAGGCATTATTGCCAAACTTCCCCAGTCCTGGAGGAATTTTGCTACTTCCCTGAAGCACAAGAGACAAGAGTTCTCCGTGACAGATCTCATTGGGACTCTTGATGTGGAAGAGAAGGCGAGAGCAAAAGACACACGTTCTCGATGTACCGAGGGAGGTTCCAATGCCAATTTGGTACAGAAAAGGAACTTCCATCCCCATAAGTTCAAGAATAAAGGCAAGTTTGACGGCAAAGGAAAGTCTGAAAGATTCAAGAAGAAGACTGGTAAGAGGAAAGGTGCTTGTCATGTGTGCGGTGATCCTGATCATTGGACTACTGCTTGTCGCAACCGCTTTGACAAGCGCCAACATGGGAAGGGCAACAAGACTGCTAATATTGTCATGGGCGACGTTGAGATGAAAGTGTTGGGTATGGTATATTACCTACTATTCTTTTATTATGTCATTCTCCTGATTGGTGGATTGACACGGGCGCTAATGTACATGTCTGTTCTGATATTTCCATGTTTTCTTCATATCAGGTCAGAGAGACTCAAACCGTGTTGATGGGGAACGGCTCGCATGCTTCTGTTCATGGTGTTGGTACGGTCGATCTGAAGTTCACTTCGGGAAATACCGTGCGCCTGAAGAACGTGCATCATGTTCCCTCAATAAATAAAAATCTTGTTAGCGGATCTCTTCTGTGTCGAGATGGCTACAAGATTGTATTCGAGTCTAATAAATTTGTAATTTTGAAGTATGGAACCTTTGTTGGTAAAGGCTATGAGTGCGGAGGCTTCTTTCGCTTATCTCTATCAGACATTTGTAATAAAGTTGTTAATCATATTTACACGAATTTTGAATCAAATGTCTAGCACTCCTGTCTTTGTCATATTAATTTTGGTTGTATGACGCGACTAGCCAAAATGAATTTAATCCCTAATTTCACAACTTTTAAGGGATCTAAGTGCCAAGTCTGTGTCCAAGCTAAACAACCTCGCAAGTCACATACGACTGCAGAAGTGAGAAATTTAACACCACTAGAGCTCATACATTCTGTTCTTTGTGAGATGAATGGTGTGTTAACAAAAGGTGGAAATAAATATTTCATGACTTTGATAGATGACTCTACGAGATATTGTCATGTGTATCTTCTGAAATCAAAAGATGAGGCTTTGAGTTTCTTCAAAATCTATAAAGCTGGGGCAGAAAATCAACTTGATTGAAAGATTAAGAGGCTTAGGTCTGATCGTGGTGGAGAGTATTTTTCAAACGAGTTTGATTCCTTTTGTGCAGAACATGGCATAATTCATGATAAGATGCCTCCCTGCTCACCCCAGTCAAATGGAGTAGCCGAAAGAAAGAACCGTACTCTAACAGATTTGGTTAACGCCATGTTAGACACATCGGGTGTCTCTAAGGAATGATGGGGGGAGGCACTATTGACTGCGTGTCATGTTCTAAACCGAGTTCCCACAAAGAACAAAGAAATTACTCCGTTCGAAAAATGGGAGAAGAAAAGATTAAAACTCTCTTATTTACGTACTTGGGGTTGTTTGGCAAAGGTTAATGTACCAATCCCCAAGAAGTGCAAGCTTGGACCAAAAACCATTGATTGTGTTTTTCTGGGCTATGCTTTTCATAGCATTGGTTATAGATTCTTGATAGTAAAATCTGAAGTGCCTGACATTCATGTCGGTACAATCATGGAGTCGACTAATGCGACTTTCTTTGAGGATATCTTTCCGATGAAGGATAAACCTAACTCGTCAAATCCGGAGATACCTAGTTCATCTAATCAGGAATTTGCTACATTCTATGAACCTACCATTCCAATTGAACACTCTGAAAGTCCTAAAGAGGATGATAATGAAATTCCTAAAAGGAGCAAGAAACAGAGGACTGCAAAGTCCTTTGGTGATGATTTCATTGTGTACCACTTCCATTTCAGAAGCATATGCATCTCCTGATGCTGACTACTGGAAGGAAGCCGTCCATAGTGAGATGAATTCCATCTTAGCTAATAGAACATGGGAGATCACTGATCGCCCTTATGGGTGCAAACCTGTAGGGTGCAAGTGGGTGTTTAAGAAAAAGCTTAGGCCTGATGGTACTATTGAGAAGTACAAAGCACGGCTTGTGGCCAAGGTATATACTCAAAAATAAGGTGAAGACTTCTTTGACACTTACTCACCTGTTGCCAGATTGACCACCATTCAAGTATTACTCTCATTGGCTGCCTCTCATGGTCTTCTCGTTCATCAAATGGACGTTAAGACAGCTTTCCTTAATGGAGAGTTGGATGAGGAAATTTACATGGATCAGCCAGATGGCTTTGTGGTAAATGGTTAAGAAGGAAAGGTGTGCAAGTTGTTGAAGTCTTTATATGGCCTAAAATAAGCCCCTAAGCAATGGCATGAGAAGTTTGAAAGAACTTTAACTGTTGCAGACTTTGTTGTAAATGAATCTGATAAATGTGTGTACCATCGCCATGGTGGGGGTGAGGGAGTCATCCTTTGTTTGTATGTTGATGACATACTGATTTTCGGAACCAACCTTAATGCAATTAAGGAAGTCAAAGATTTCTTATCTCGTTCCTTTGAGATGAAGGATCTGGGAGTAGCTGATGTCATCCTGAACATCAAGCTATTGAGAGATGATGACGGTGGGATTACATTGCTTCAGTCCCACTATGTGGAAAAGGTCTTGAGTCGTTTCGGGTATAGCGTCGTCAAGTTTTCTCCTACACCGTATGATCCTAGTGTGATGCTTCGAAAGAATCGAGGAAATGCTAGAGACCAACTGAGATACTCTCAAATTATTGGCTCACTTATGTATTTAGCTAGCGCCACGAGGCCTGACATCGCATTTGCTGTAAGCAAACTCGGTCGAATTGTTTCAAATCCGGGAGATGATCACTGGCATGCTCTTGAGAGAGTCATGCGCTATCTAAAAAGGCACTGCGAGCTATGGCATTCACTATACCGGGTATCCGAGGGTACTAGAGGGTTATAGTGATTCAAAATGGATATCTGATGCTGACAAGATAAAGGCCACGAGGGGATATGTATTCACACTTGCTGGTGGCACTGTTTCTTGAAAGTCTTGCAAGTAGACCATCTTAACGAGGTCAACTATGGAAGCAGAACTCACAACATTAGACACAGCCACTGTTGAAGCAGAGTGGCTTTGTGAACTCTTGATGAACTTGTCTGTGGTTGAAAAACCAATACCCGCAATCCTTATGAACTGCGATAATCAAACTGTGATTTTAAGGTAAATAGTTCTAAGGATAATATGAAGTCATCAAGACATGTGAAGAGGAGACTGAAATTTGTTAGGAAAATGAGAAACTCCGGAGTTATTGCATTGAATTATATCCAAACGTCTAATAACTTGGCAGATCCCTTCACAAAGGGTCTACCACGTAAAGTGATAGAAAATGCATCGAAGGAGATGGGTATGAGACCCATAATTTGAGATTTCCACAGTGGTAAACCACTCTATGTGATCGGATATCCCGTGAATTAGAATTGGAAGACAAGCTGTTGGTTAGGTGAGAGGAAAGTATCCCTACTTTAATAAACACCACTCCATAAAGATGCAATACTTTCCTATTCTGCACGGCAGGTTGATTTATTATCTTAATGTGTTCTAAGTGGCTTATCCTAAACAAAGATGTTGTCCTGCAGAACATCTTTTGAAAAACACACCTATATGAGTCTAACTGTTAAAACATCGCGGTCTATGAGAGTAGGGTGCTCTCTAATAAACTCATGAAAGGTCATGAAGAATGACGTATAAGCTCCACCCGTGGGGAAGTCCCATGGTAGCCTAGTATCGGTCAAGACTTTTTGTGAAGCTGGGTTCGCAGCAAACTTGCAGTTCAAGGCATAGTCCACTATACAAGTTGCAGCTTAGTATAACATAAAGCTCTAGGTGGAAGTTCAACTTAATAGTCTCCACTACAGTACCGGTATATGAACAATATTTTGTAACCAAAGGCAAACTTCATGTGCCTCTGGGATCTGGTGGAGAATTGTTGGAATTTTGTCTAAATAGGCCTAGCCCATTTATTATATGTCAATAAATTCCTGAAATCCTAGAGGCCCATTTGGCCCATTCATGCAAGGCAAGAGCCGGGACATATGTTTAGTCCCACATTGCTAGTTAAGTGGAAGTTGGACCAACTTATAAGGTGAGCTCTTCCACCATTTGTACGAGCTTGAGAAGAGAAGACATATACACATGCGCTCCTCCTCCTCGCTCTCCTCGCACGCCACGCCTCGCCTCGTCACGACACGCGCGCGCACCGCTGGTTGCGGGAATCTCGCCGAGCCGAGCTTTATTTTGCCACGCATGAATGGTATATGGACAGTCGTACAGAAGCTGAAATTTTTTGATCGAGTGGACTTTTAATACGAGATAAATAAATATGAACTGAGTGGAGGCTGTCCGGTGGGCTTCCGCCTGTTCACTTCAACTTCTGTCATAAGAGAGAGGCCACGCCTCCTCTCAGACACACTTCCACACATCCTTTGCACCTCCAGTTCCAGAGCACTGCGCTACTTAGATCTTCCCCATCCCATCTTGCGGCGTGCATCGCGAGCCGGGACAGTAGGCCTCCGAGACCCCGCTACTTCGAGTCCTGTACGGGAGAAGGGCGATAAGGTTTTTGGGGAGTGCTATCAGCGCGACTACTGGCTTCGTCACGGACTCCCTCACGGAAAGCGACTGGGGCGACGTCTTCCCCGACAAGGCCTTCTTCCCCGACATCAACACTCTCTTCCTCGACGACATGTCCAACGACGGTTTCCAACGCCGGCGGTTCGTCTTCTGCTATTGCCGTGTATATTTTCTTTCTCAACCTTGTTCTGGTCGTATCTAAAGTTTTACGTCTTGCAGTTTGTTTGGTTATATGCCTTAATATGTATTCGCTATTTGACATGATTAGTATATTGCCTACTATTCTAATCATGTTTTATCTAGTGTTTATTATGGATAATTCGCTAGTTAAATTGCTCTTTTATTCAACACATTGATCAACATTCTCATGAGGACATCTACTCTTAAATTAAAAAGCAAGGGAGAGAGATGATCCCCCAAGCCCAAGACATTTAATAGTGAAAAATAAATTCCTATGATATTGTTCAACTTTACTCCTATAGAGCCACCATGGGTATTAGCTTTAATCCAAGCAATTGTCTAGACCAAAGCCTCCTTTTGCTAACATGTCCACGAGAAAATCTAGATCCACTTTATCAAAAGCTTTTTCAAAGTCTAATCTAAGCACAAGTTCTTGAGCTTTATCATGGATTACAGAGTGAATGACTTCATGGGCAGTTACAACACTTTCTACAATGAATCTACCCTTAATAAAGGCAGGTTGGTTATAGAAAGTTATAACGTCCATGATCGAAGGTAGTCTATTTGTAAGGACTCTGGTAAAAAACTAAACACGCAATTAAGCAGGCTAATAGGTCTGGATTTTTTCATACTATTGGCATCGGGTTCCTTCGAAATAAGTGCCATAATAGCAAAGTTTAACCCATAGATGCCTAATTTCTCATGATAAAAATCTATAAACATAGCCATAAGATCCTCCTTAACAACATCCCAAATTTTTTGATGAAGATGAAAGAAAGGCCATCAGGGCCAGGAGACCGATCTACACATGAGCTAAAAAAACTTGCATGGCCTCTTCCTTAGTAAATGGGGCCTCTAGATTTTTTTTTCTCAGAGGAGACTTTCTAGTAGAGTAAAAGAAGTCCTCGGCTAGGGAGCAACCAGAAGAATCTTCTTTCCTAAAAAGATCATGTAGAAAGAGGTGTCTAATTCTAGCATGTTACCTTCCTCGGTAACTGGCCCATCAGGCCCATCAAGAGAGTGAACCAACATCTTCCTCCTTCTCTATTTTGACACAACATGAAAGTATGCAGTATTTTTATCTCCTTCTTTAATATGTCTATCCCTAGACCTCTGTTTTGCTTTAACTTCTTTTTAAAGCCAGAGATTGTTCATTTCAAAATATATTTGCTTCATTCTAACTTGCTCCTCAACAGTTAGTTCTATTGATCTAGATTTAATATCCAACAAATAATATTCCTCAATGATGTCCTTTTTAAGGTTTATAAGCTTAGACACATTGTTCTTGCTCCAACATTTGGACCAACTCCTAAACCTTCTAGGGTGTGTTTGGTTGGCCTGATTGCTGTTTCTCGAACCAGGCCGGAAGAAATAAGTCCGTTTGGTGTCTCGCGGTGTGCCGTGGATTTGTCCCGCACGGTTCTTAAAGCACCTCTCATCTTGTCTATGGAGGAACGCCAAAACCGAGTGTTTCCACCGGGACAGGCCCTGGCAAGCGTAAGGAGAGGAACAATGTGCGTGGGGAGGCTGCGGGAACCAAAAGAATCGCAGCGCCGTATGGCGCGAAAAGTAGGCCCACCTCTCTCTTATGCCGCCACCTGCCACAGGAAGAAAAATCCCTCTCTATTTTCCTCTTGTGCAAAGGCCTTGGCGGCGGCGATTTAGATCTCCGGCAGCAGCTTCTAAGCACACTCCGACACCGTCTGGCATATACAACCCGACACCGGCATCTGCTAGCTCGCAGATCTCTCGCGCTGACTACTCCCCTGTGTTTTTCTTTGCCTGCGGCAGGTCCTCGACGGCCACCAGCATGAAGGTAACAACCATGACTCCTCTCTACCTTTTCTACCAAGGTAGTTAGCTCGACATTAGGGTAGTACGTACACTATGTTTACGCACTGCCACTCCGTTTAGGGCTAGCAACTGAAGCTTATCATCCAGGCAGCTGCTCTAGTCATTGTGATTCATGCATGGATGTTCCTGATCTACAGAAGAGCGGTTGCTAGGCATAACAGGTCGGTCATGAAGTATGGTCCCCTGATGAAGCGCGACAAAGAGAGGATGAAAAATTTGAACTCCATCTACAACAACAACGATGTGGAGGCTATCACCATGCTCAGGATGAGAAGAGCCCTATTTAACCATCTTATGCAGACTTTTAGGTCTAGGGGGCTGCTCAAGGACAACATCAACTGCTGTATCGAAGAGCAGGTGGCTCTGTTTCTTCATGTTCTAGGCCATAACTAGAGATTCCGAGTGATCCACAACACATGGAGAAGATCAGTCGATACAATTTCCCGGTATTTCCATCAGGTGTTGTATGTTGTTGGAGAACTGAGAGAGGAGATGATCAAGCCACCATCTGGTCAAACCCCCACGGAGATACGGGGCAGCGATTGATGGTTCCCCTTTTTAAAGGTGAGTAACTCTAGCATGTTCTTCTTTGTATGATTTATATTGGACAGTCGGCTAACATTCTTGTAATGTTAGGATTGTATTTGAGTAATTGATGGCACTCATGTGATGGCTAGAGTGCCGAAGTTTGAGCAGGCTGCATTGATGCGTGCGACAACTGTTGACGTGGAGCACTTCGTTGGAACCCCAAGAGCAAGGTGTGATGGAGCACAGCAGCAAGTTTCCCTCAGTAGAGATCGAGGTTATCGAACCAGAAGGAGGAAGGAAACGTCACACAGGTGTTGCTGGCAACGTGGAGACCTGCACAACACAAACTCAAGACTTTGTCCCAGCGAATCCGTGAGGTTGTCAAGCTCACCGATTTGCTGTAACAATTGGTGTGGAAGGTAATGGTTTGCAGCAAGTAAACAAGTAACAGTGGAAGATGTATCAATGGTAAAGATTGGACCGGGATCCATAGTTTACTAGAGGTGCTCTCCTTAGATAAACAACATGACATGAAGGGTAAACAAATTACAGCGGGGCAATTGACAGGAACTGAGCAAGGCATAACAATGCAATTACTAGCTAGCAAGATCCTATAAAGTTGATTGGGCAATACAACATTATACATAGACCGTAATCCAACTGCATCTATGACTAGAAGTCCACCTTCAGGTTATCATCCGAACACCCTCTAGTATTAATTTGCAAGCAACAGATAACTACTTTAAGCAAAGTGTGTAAGGTAAACAATCCACATGTTCCATGAACAAGGGACCGTTGTTTTCTCCCTAGTAGCAACAACACATCTACAACCGAAGAGATTTATGTCACTTCCCTTGGAAACTAGAGGCATGAACCCACTATCGAGCATAAATACTCCCTCTTGGAGTCACTAGCAACTACTTGGCCAAGATAACCACTAGCAACGGAGAGCATGCAAGATCACAAAAAACACAAACATGATAGAATCATAAAGATAGAACCATTAATAAAACAAACATAATAATCTCAATATCCATCGGATCCCCGCAAACACAACATGCATGATTACAAATAGATTAGATCTTGATCATGAACGGAGCTCACAAGATCTATACATGAAAGCACAAAGGAGGAGATACAACCATCTAGCAACTACATGGACCCATAGTCCAAGGTGGAACTGCTCACGAATCATACCGGAGTGAAGTCCTCCAGGATGATCTCCCCTCCGACAGGGTGCCGGGAAGAGCTTCAGATCCCCCCCGATCTAGGGATGATGGTGGCGGCGGCTACAGACGATTTCGTGGATTTATGATCAGGTACTGAGAGTTTCTGTATTGGGGGCTTCTTATAGGTGAAGGGGGGAGTCCGAGAAGCAACCAGGGTAGGCAAACCCTATCTAGGCGCGGGTCCACCTAGCCCCGCGTCAGGGGGGTTGGCCTCCCTAGCCCGCTTCTCCGTCTCCCCTCTGGACTCCTTGTTTCCACGGAAAGTTATTGACTTTGACGTTCGTCCCGTCCAATTCCGAGAATATTTCTTTACTAACTTTTCTGAAACCAAAAACAACAGAAAATAGGCATCTAGCACTATTGCAACTTGTTAATAGGTTAGTACCAGAAAACATGTAAAAAGCACCTCAAAATATGGACAAGTAAAGCAAAGTAGATATAAAACAAGCATGTAGCATCAAAAATTATAGATACGTTTCCAACGTATCAGCATCCCCAAGATTAACTCCTGATCGTCCTCGAGTAGGTAATTGATAAAAGAATAATTTTTGAGGTGAACATGCACCCTCACAATAAAGATCCAACCATTTGCAAACATTGAAAGCTGGGATCAAAGAACTCTAAACATGTGCATGAAAGATGGAGTTCTAACAGTAGGACAAAGTAACCATGCATGCAACATGGCAAGCTACAAACAAAGATCATGAATAGTATGCATTGAAAAACGTTTGTTTGTTTCACATGCAGAAAACATAGCATAGTGGCAATCACCCTGTCCCTCATAAAGTAGCAATATAATGCATAGGACACCTGCAAAGTTCACAAGGGTGACTAGAAACAGATATCACATGAACAAGTAATAACACAAGATGAATCAATTAATAAGCTTTGGAACATTGCACACAGAATGACAACTATACTCTGTTAATGGTGCCTAAAGGTAGAAGGTGGAGACTCAAATAATGGTGGAAGAAAGGCCTTTTTGTAAAGGAAGCAGTGATTACATGTTTCAAAAAAGAGCTTCCGAAAATTATGGTACTTATTAGCTTTCAACCCTCATTGCCCCTATCATAAGCATCTTGAAGTGGTTAAGGTGAAAGTGGCAAAGCTGGAGTATATGCTTGATAAAGTATAAGTTGGCAATCTCAAGTCCCTTGACTATGAGGGCTACACCTCATGGATACTCAATTTAGGGCCTAGGTAAGTTCTTGTCACTGTAAGTATTTGCATATCATTGAGAACCGCCAACGGGGTACCCCTTGCACCTTGTACAAGAGCTTTCCCATAACCAAAATGACAAGGCAGGCAGACAATGAGCATCTCAGCAATCTTTTTATTTACCACATGCGTAGCTTTTTATTGAGGATGCTTCATAGATAGCTCACTATGGTGATGCTGCAAGTTTCCACCATGATTAGGCATGGCTTAGGCTAGCGGCCCAGGCGTTTCTCTAACACATAATACAAACTCACAAGTTCCCACTTCATTTCACACCGGTAACATCCATAGACAAAAGAGCATGATATCAACGGAGTACAAAAGTACAAGTGCAATATTGAAAACGTTCCCCGTGACAGCACGGTTCTTCTAATCCCAAATTATAAGTGCAAGCATATACAACAAAGTTGCCTCAATGGTTCAAGTTTATTAGGGGCAAAGAATAAAATGTGCCATCAAGTTCGTGAGGGCTTTAATCACTAAGTTTTCACATAACAAAATAGTTTTTAATTGGAAGATAGTTGAAAACAAGAATATACTCGGAATGGTGTGACACACCATGCATAGGAGTTTATAGTGGACACTTTGGAATAACTTGGTTTCTTGGGAGTTGGAAGGATGAGTAGAACTTACTCATACAAGTGGAGGCTAATAATATACTGGGAGCAACCAACTAAGAGAGCAATAATGGCCATAATTATGCAACGCAACAAAGCAAACTAATCAAAGCAAAAAGTGGTACTATAAGTCAAGGACTAAATGATCATAGAGGCTAATGGTGACTTGTCATAGTCATAACATGGTGTAAGCATGTGCCAAGTCAACCCAAGCAAAACATCTAAGGAGAATACCACAATACTATGCTTTTGCATGCTAAAACAACGCATAATTTTTTCAAGGCACACTAAGCAATCCCAATTGTTTGGAACGAGACATGCTACAGCAATAATCACTAAGCATAATGCAAAAACAACACCTAGCATGTCATGCTAAAGTCTTAGTCACAATCAATGCAAGCTCCTCTTGCACTTCAAGCAAGAACTTACTACTCCTTTCCAAACACCAAGCAAACTTATTTGCAAAACAACACAGAGAGAACGGGGCTACAAACTAATAAAGCGAACTAAAAAAACTAAGCAAACGCAAACGCAAACTAAGATGCTCCAAGAACAACACAACTGTGCATGAAACAATAAAAGTGAAGTGTCTAGACAGACCTGAGCTTTTTATTGATGAAGAAGGGGATGCCTTGGGCATCCCCAAGCTTTGACACTTGTACCTCTTGGATATTTCTTGGGGTGATACCATGGTGGCATCCCCAAGCTTCAGCTTTTGTCTATTCTTCATCTTATTGCATCATTCTTTCTCTACACCTGAAAATTTTCCTTCATACAAAACTTCACACAATTTTCATTAGCAACATTAGCTTATTCAAAAGGTATTAGACCACGGGAAAAGCTTTGGAATAGCAAGGCTTTTCACTAAAAACACAAGCTATTGTAGTAAATCCTTCAAAGAAACTTAATTTACCTGAAGAGAGCTAAAAAAGGAATCAATAAGAAGCAAATGCAAATAATGGCAGAAATCTGTCAAAACAGACCAGCAGGTAGAAACGAATTTTTTAAAACATCTTATGTTGCTCAAATCAAAAAGCGTTGAACTAACAAAAGTTATCCAACATACTGGGGGATTTATTTGTAAATTTTGAGCTCAATCCGAGTTACAGAGACTCCTCACAAATTTTTTGGTGGAGGAAAGAAATCTGTTTCGGGACAGCAACTCCCCAAATCTTAGTTCCCTCTTATTAGAGGTCATTCTTGGCACAAAAAGCAAACAAAAAAGATAAGGATAGGTCATTACAGTAGTAATAACTTCTAAGACTCAAAGAAACTCTTGGGGTTATCTTCCAACAAGTACTTTTCTTTAACGCCTTTAAGTTAGGCACAAGAAGCAAGAAGAATCAAGTATTTTCAAATGAAGAATTGCCCCTCTTGTTCCTTCTTTTCTTACCTTTATTTTTCTTTTTAGGAAAGATATGATTTCTTACCGGGGGAGTAATGTGCATGATGCCTTCTCCCACATCTATTACTGCCCCAAGGTGTTTCAGTAGAGATCTTCCAAGTGTGATCTGTCCTTTGCCTACACATTCAATAACAAGATAATCAGTAGACACCATTTTCCCTGAGATTTTTGTAAACATACCTTCAGCTATTCCAATGGGAAATATAGTGGCATTGTTGGTAAGAGAGATTTCCTCTCCTCCTTCAATAAGCCCCCAAAGACTCAAGGAATCAAAAATATCTTTAGGCATGAGACAAAATTCAGACATGATATCACAACGAGCATCAAAAAGTGTAGTGTTTATTGAAACATTAATTGTGGGAAACCAATTTGAAGGCTCAGAATTTATAGGGACATAATCATGGTAAGCCCTAAGAGTGTGATAGCAACTATACATGGCAGCAGTACTAGTCTCAAGATGGTTCAACCTAGCAAAAATACTTGTGAAAAAGGAATCAGACTTGCCAGGTGTACCATAGATCATGATTAATTTTCTTATAGCATCATAAGCTTCATCCTCAGTACAAAGCAAAAAATCCTTTTCAGCCACAACATCCAAATCATATCTATAACAAAGAGCAATACGCGGTAGAAACTATCAATAACCAAGCTGAGGCTTACCTCAGGCTCAGTTTTCCTCTGGAAAGCAGAGATTCAAGACCAAGCTTCCTTGAAACTTTCTTCACTTTTCTGCTTAAAAGTGGAGATTTCTACCATATGGGAAATAAAGGCAGACCCTGACATGGTAGCAACAAGAGCAAGAACTAATTTTTGTGTGTTTTTAAATAAGGCAAGCAAACTAAGCTAGACTATTTTTTTAAAGAGGCAAACAAAACAAAGCAAAAGAAACTAAGAAAACTAAAAACAAAATAAGAGAAAGGAAGTGAAGGACTCCCCTAGTGAAGACGTCCTTAGCCTCCCCGGCAATGGCGCCAGAAATCTTTGATGCGTGCACCAACTGTTGACGTGGAGCATTTCGTTGGAACCCTAAGAGCAAGGTGTGATGGATCACATCAGCAAGTTTCCCTCAATATAGACCGAGGTTATCGAACCAGAAGGAGGAAGAAAACGTCACACAGGTGTTGCTGGCAACGTGGAGACCCGCACAACACAAACTCAAGACTTTGTCCCAATGAATCAGTGAGATTGTCAAGCTCACCGGTTTGCTGTAACAAAGGATTAAACAAATGGTGTGGAAGGTAATGGTTTGCAGCAAGTAAACAACTAACAGTGGAAGATGTATCAATTGTAAAGATTGGACCGGGGTCCATAGTTCACTAGAGGTGCTCTCCTTAGATAAACAACATGACATGAAGGGTAAACAAATTACAGCGGGGCAATTGACAGGAACTGAGCAAGGCATAACAATGCAATTACTAGCTAGCAAGATCCTATAAAGTTGATTGGGCAATACAACATTATACATAGACCGTAATCCAACTGCATCTATGACTAGAAGTCCACCTTCAGGTTATCATCCGAACCACCTCCAGTATTAAGTTGCAAGCAACAGACAACTGCTTTAAGCAAAGTGTGTAAGGTAAACAATCCACATGTTTCATGAACAAGGGATCGTTGTTTTCTCCCTAGTAGCAACAACACATCTACAATCGAAGAGATTTATGTCACTTCCCTTGGAAACTAGAGGCATAAACCCACTATCAAGCATAAATACTCCCTCTTGGAGTCACTAGCAACTACTTGGCCAAGATAACCACTAGCAACGGAGAGCATGCAAGATCACAAACAACACAGACATGATAGAATCATAAAGATAGAACCATTAATCAAACCAACATAATAATCTCAATATCCATCGGATCCCCGCAAACACAACATGAATGATTACAAATAGATTAGATCTTGATCATGAACGGAGCTCATAAGATCTATACATGAAAGCACAAAGGAAGAGATACAACCATCTAGCTACTACATGGACCCATAGTCCAAGG
Source organism: Avena sativa (assembly GCA_916181665.1). Classification (NCBI taxonomy): domain Eukaryota; kingdom Viridiplantae; phylum Streptophyta; class Magnoliopsida; order Poales; family Poaceae; genus Avena; species Avena sativa. Next base: position 88,523,381 of record OV702285.1, on the reverse strand, counting down.
TGGAACTACTCACAAATCATACCGGAGAGAAGTCCTCCGGGATGATCTCCCCTCCGGCAGGGTGCCGGGAAGAGCTTCAGATCCCCCCGATTTAGGGACGATGGTGGCGGCGTCTACAGACGGTTTCGTGGATTTCTGATCGGGTACTAAGAGTTTCTGTATCGGGGGCTTCTTATAGGCGAAGGGGGGAATCCGGGAAGCGACCAGGGTAGGCAAACCCTACCCAGGAACGGGTCCACCTGACCCCGCGCCTGGGGGGGGGGTTGCCTCCCTGGCCCGCTTCTCCGTCTCCCCTCTAGACTCCTTGTTCCCCACGGAAAGTTATTGACTTTGACGTTCGTCCCGTCCAATTCCGAGAATATTTACTTACTAACTTTTCTGAAACCAAAAACAGCAGAAAACAGGCATGTGGCACTATTGCAACTTGTTAATAGGTTAGTTCCAGAAAACATGTAAATAACACCTCAAAGTGTGGACAAGTAAAGCAAAGTAGATATAAAACAAGCATGGAGCATACAAAAATATTAAATACGTTATCAACGTATCAATGTCTACGCACTTCTATTCTTATAGACAGTTGTTGGGCCTCAATAGATTGTTCATAAAAAATTAAGTTAGAGATTGTTCATTTCAGAATAGATTTGCTTCAACCTAACTTGCTCCTCAACAGTTAGTTCTTTTGACTCGGATTTGATATCCAACAAACCATGTTCCTCCATGAGGTCCTTTTTAAGGCTTTTAAGCTCGGACTCAATGTTCTTGCTCCAACATTTGGACCAACTCCTAAACCTTCTAGACTTTTGCTGCCAAATGTCTAATGCATCTTTGCCTTAAATAGGTTTAGACAAGTTTTCTTTAGCAAGATTTTTAAAGTCAGCTCTCATTAACAACCACTTCTCAAACCTATGAACGGCAGGCTTGGGAGTGGTCCCACACCTAGATTTCCATAGAATGTGTGTGTGGTCACTACAACCTCTTGGGAGAGCTCTAAGAGAACCAATGTGATTTTTTTGTCAAGTTCAATATTGCATAAAACTTTGTCAATGTTTGACATGATCAAAATTTCCCTATTGTTGCCCTACCTAAACTTCACATTACTTAGTTTAACTTCAAACAAACTCCAAATCTCAACCCCAAGCATTAAATTTATCACTCTCAAGCCTATTGTTGCCCTAGGTCCAGCCTTTTTCATGTTGTACTAAAAAAATAGTCTCGTAAAAAATATATTTAGAGTTTTTTTCTTTAAAATTGATATATGCATAGCTTGTAGTACAGCTTTTCCTTCAAAATAGATAAGCTCGAGACGATCAAGTCTGACACCTCAACATGCAACGAAAGAGTTCACTTGGGTCCAAGAACGAGAGGACATTGACCAAAACTCGCTAAGGTCGTGCGCTGGCCCTAGCCTAGCGAGCCATGTCTAGTCCTTCCCGAAAATCGGCGTGTCGAAAGGAACGTGTCCTCCCGGCCCGGCGCGATCCGACGTCTTTTCGACGTCTCGCGAGGACGACGCCGGCCGGCGCACGATCCGATCCGATCTGATCCACGGACATAGCTGCTATGCTCTAGCTCGTCTTTTAGCTCCACGATCGATCGATGCAGAGAGCTTAACACGTCCAGATCGTCACTGACCGGCCGCGTCCGGGGCCCGGATCTGCGATCTCTCTGCTGCTACTTAACAGTCAGTCAGTCGGTCGGTCACCGCACCAGCTCCACTGTCCAATCCCCGTCGCCGATCTCCGCATACGGCATCGGCATCGGCCGGCCAGAGGACAGCGGGAAGAAGACAGGGCAGAGCCCAGCACGATCGAAACCGAACCGATCTCATCCCCGGGCTGAGACCGATCGGTCGAGGAGCTAGTGGCGCAGGTGAGTGAGCGATCGGCGGCCTGCACGATGCGTGGAACCGCGCGCCGGCCAGCGCAGTAGTAGCACGTACTACTCCGGTGGTCGGTGGTGGGTGGGTGACACGGTTAAATAATTGAGCACGGCGCGCACGTAGTCGTACGTGGAGGCGTAGACGGCCACATGGTACGTACGTACGCGGAGACGGCGGCGTCGCTCTCGCGTGTACTGCCACCCGCATTTAAAGCAGGATCTTCGCCGGCCATCGGCCTGGTATAGTGTCGTTCAGCAGTGAGCTAGAGCTTGTCTTTTCTTCTGGATGGCATCTAGTCTAGCCGTGCGCGCGGATTTTGACCGGAGTATACTGAGCAGGAAGTGTGTGTTTTTTTACCGTCGGCGTTGATCGCGCAGCCGGACGGCCTCGCTACGTGTTGAACGGCGTGGACTGGACGCGGAATGCCGACGGCTCTCTCTCTCTCTCTTTGAAGTCTGATGGATCAGTCGGTGCAGAGGCCTAGTAGAAGGCTAGAACCACGCGAATGATCGGCGGCATCAGGATCAGAACGAACGGGCTAGCGTGATCCGACAACAGGCACGAGCGCGTGCGTGCGTGACTGACGGCCGGCCGTCGATCGACGCCTCTGCACCGCACAAATGCTGGGGTCGTCTCGCCACACGGCCGCGCGTGGCCGCGCGCGCGGGGTGAGACACGGGACCCGGCCGGGTCCGAGAGGCGTGGGCGTCATGTGTGTGCCGCGTCCGCCCTCAAGATCGCTGGCAAACCGTCGTGTCAAATCGCCTGGTATTCCGATAGCTGGTCGATCGGTGGTGGGATGATCCGTTCGTTTGCGAGACACTCTCGAAGGGAAATTTGAACGCTGCGATGTGGAAACATAGCAGATCGAACGAACAACAGAAAAAAAAGATGGACGCCATAGGACTGGACTGTGATATACGTACAACATCAAATGTTCTTGCGCTCGTCATCTCTAGCATATTCACCCTTTTCTCCCTCTGACCAGACTCACACGACTTGAACGAACCTTGAAGCTTTTATCGTGCACGGTTCTCCCATCCCCTAGTGCGTGAGAGCCAAACGTCGTTGATCACTGCGACCAGGGGACACACTCTTTGCAAGTATTCTTTTGAACAAGGATCGGTCCCCAAGGACCAAAGACAGTACATTAATAATAAGGTTATATATTACATAGAGGGTCTTGAAGAAAGCACAAGATACAATCTGGAAAACGTGATCCAGTCCTTCTCCACCAAGCTTTGGCTGGAGTCTCAAATCATGGCCATTCACGTCGTTGCCGGAAACTAGGCCACTTGGTATGTTGGTAGCACGCCAGAATGCCACCTAGGCAGACGCAAAACTAGACTACTATGTGAGTCCCTCGCAACACGTCCTCCTCCACGTTGGTGGCAACGCCAGCGGAGAGACAAGTGGAGCAAACTAGATATTTTTTTATTAACTCTTAAGAGGGTGTCATTACGGTTGCTACGACAGCGCTGTCAACCCCCGGATTTTTAATCCCAAATGCCCGTTATGCCATACATTACAATTTCAGAATTACTATTTTTGCGAGACATAACATATTGGATATCACAGTACACCATTCATTACAAACCATACATAAGGTCTTAGAACAAAATAAAGGATCTCATGATCCAGTCTTAATACAAATCAAGCAGCGGAATAATATAATAATAATAGCGTGGGTGAAGCTCCATCTTCATGGTCACAGGCAATGCTGACGATGGAAGATAATCCCAGTTGTCGTAACCTTCCTGTGGTCTATCCTCCTAATAGTCCTCTTCATAGTCTGGCCACGGGAATAGCCAGGGACAAAGCTATGAGTACTCTTTAAATACTCACAAACTAATACTAACAAGTGAAGTGGTTTTTGAGTAAAAAATACTAAGCTCTAGGTTGTTTTGCAAAAAGGCAGATTTATCTCTATTGAGTTCAGAAGCAAAGAAAGCTAGTTTAAAGTTTTATAACACCTAAGTGGAAACTTGAGTTTCCATGTTCACAACCCTGTTATGGTCAAGTCAAAGTCATGATTCATTCCACGAGTCATTTTGAAAACATCTGACGACGGAACAGTATGGCCACTCCAACTGTCCATAACCACGGATGCAGCTATTTGAATAGTTTGACACTCTGCAGAGGTGGTACACTTTTACCATAATAGTCGATACATCCGTCAGGAACAATCCTGAATTCACCATACTCAGTACGCGGATAATCAATCCTAACCTTTCAATTACACGCCCTAGTATAGGCACCTCTCCTGTGAGTTTGGCCTCCCAACCATGACCAACTGTCATCTTGGGAACTGCACAGGTGGACAATCTTCACAAGGTAGCCTCAGCTCAAACCTTGGCCGCAAGGGAACTCATACTAAGGTATATAAACTTCTAGTCAAGTCCTACCCAAATTTCGGGTATTGTGGTTGTACAGTAAAATTGGAATGGTATCGCATCCAGACAACCATCAGTTTTATAAAGGGCTAAGGCTCATACCTCAACATTTTCATCATCAAAATCATCTGGTGTTCAAGAACACATGTCAAAACATTTCATTAGAATGACTCATCATTCTAAGGTTTTCATAATCATTTTCACCAAGTAATCCCATCTAAAGTGATCAAGTTTTATCCTTAGCACTAGCATCTACAAGTGGGGGTAAACACTAATGAGGGGTCGTAAACAAGTGTGAATGATCTAAGTTCAATCTCATGCCTTAGGATGACATCAATATTTATATAACTTAGGTCAAGTTTTATGCTCTTTATGCTACCTTTAAACATCTTTCTAGATTCTACAAGTCACTAAGTAAACCAAACTAAGGAGCTTTGATAAAGGAATAAAATAACTAAGCTTGCACATAAAACTAGGATTGGGTATCAAGTGGTATAAGCTTGCAAGTAAAACTTACATGGTTTAGCTTAGCTTGCTAAGTTAACTTGTATGAGGCTTGATTCCATAGGCCCCCTGGCTCTCGAAAGTTGCAAAGTTTGTAAGGGTAGAATTGTCCCCGCGTGTTTTCAGAGGAGGGCGCGCGAGGGCGCGCGAGGGTAGCCCCCGAAGCCCAAGTCCAGGCCCGTATTCCCACGTATTCGCATACGTACTATTGCCTGCCACGATGTCAACCATTGCCATATCGCCATGCCATTAGATTTGACCATTCATTGCCACGTTGTCAACCATTGCCACGTCGCCACGACATTATTAGGTCTCTCGGTTTGATCACAAAAACTAACGCGCCGCCATTTCCCTAGACACCGCTCTAACCCTAATTTTTTGATCATCCTGCCTAGCTCCGGCGGTGACGTGCGCCGGCGAAGGATCCGGATTGGCGACGTGAATCCGGCGGCCAGCCTTCTAATCCTCCAACCACACGAGCCTTCCCGGCTCCGTCCGTCGACCGAGATCTAATCCTCCACCTGCAAATCTGCCCGGCTCCGGTGGCGACGTACGTGTCCGTCCACGCCGACGATAACCGTTCCAATCCTACATCTCCAGATCAAAGGCCAGCCAGATCTTCTCATCCTCAGGCCGCATCAACCAGTCCCGTGTCCCATCTCGCCACCGGCGCCCGAAAGATGTGAGTAGCTGCCTCTCTAACCCAAACTCTTTCCATCACCTTTAGCATAGCGGCTTAGGGTTCATCTTTGCATCTACGAGTCCTCCACATATACATCACTGATTATATTAGCATTTCTGGTTTTCTTTGCTTGAACAGATGGAGGACTCTATGCCAACTGGGAGTGACAATGAGAGCATCCCTACGCACAACGGTGATTCAAGTTCGGATGATGAAGATATGTTTTTATTTCATGATGAGCTTACTGAGAACGACCTCTTTGAAGAAAACTCATCCGAGGATGATAAGGTCAAGTGAAGTTTATTTTTTATTTTTTAATTTGCACACCTAGAGCATGCAAATTTATACACATACTTTTTAAATTGTGCAGATGGACATCGATTGTGTAAACAAGGATCGCCATCGGAAAGAATCTATCTCGGAAAGCATTAGTGATGTATGTCTAGTGCTACATTATTTTTATAAGAATTGAATAGCCATGTTATATGACTTTGTGCTACAATGCTGCAGGTTGTACTATTCTCTCATAGCGACCATGATTATTTTGGGGATTCAGACTTAGAAAACTGTGATGAAGAGACGACGGAAGAATCACAAGAACCTGAAGGATCAAATTCTGAATTCAAGAGTGATGTAAGTTGCTTATTGTTGTATGACAAGGCATATATAGGATCAACCATATGACCACCACTTACATTTCTTTTTGCTTCTAATTGTGTAGGTTACAGAAAGTTTAAAATCTGAATTCAAGAGTGATGTAAGTTGCTTATTGTTGTATGACAAGGCATATATAGGATCAACCATATGACCACCACTTACATTTCTTTTTGCTTCTAATTTTGTAGGTTACAGACAGTTCAAAATCTGAATTCAAGAGTGATGTAAGTTGCTTATTATTGTATGACAAGGCATATATAGGATCAACCATATGACCACCACTTACATTTCTTTTTGCTTCTAATTGTGTAGGTTACAGACAGTTCACAGCATGAGCACAGACAGCATCCAGTGATGCCAGAGAAGGATTTTCAGCATGCTCAGGATGAGCGTGAAAGGCATCGGAATGTAAAGGAGATGGCCTTCACTAACGAAGCGGCAGCATTCGCTTACTACAACGCATACGCGAGAGAACGTGGTTTCAGCATAAGGAAACAGAGGGTGAAGCGAAATTCGGAAGGAGTTATTAATTACAGTCGGTTTCTCTGTTCCGGGGCAGGGGAACGCGAGGGAAGGTATGTGCACATGGAGAACCGCAAGAAGAGGCCACGAGCTCTGTCTCGATGCCACTATCGAGCCTATCTCAGCGTGTCGTATAGCAAATCCAAGGGGATTTGGAAAGTTCTGCAATTTAAGGACGAGCACAACCATGTGCTAGCTAGACCCGATGAAGTCCCGTTTCTTCAGTACCATCGGAAGATCAAGTCTTACCAGAAAGCTGAAATCATGTCACTAGCAGTAACTGGGATGCGCAAGTTCGAGATTATGAAAACCTTTATCAGCAAAAGTGGAAGGTGGAGCAAGGTTGGGTTCGTCTCGAAGGATCTTTACAACATATGTTCCCGGGAGAAGAGGAAGCTCATTGCATCAGGTGACGCTAACACAGCCATCCGAATTATGCAGAACAGGCAGGCCCGTGATCCTGAATTCTTTTTCGATTACGAGCTAGATGATGGAGGAAATTTGGAAATCATGTTTTGGTGTGACTCCCAGTCACGTCGGGACTATGAGGATTTCGGTGATGTGCTGGTGTTCGACAGTATGTACAAAATGAATCGGTATGGAATGCCATTCATTACTTTCGTGGGTTTGAACCATCACCGTAGAACTACTGTTTTCGCATGCGCAATCGTCTCCGACGAGAAAACAGAAACATATGTATGGCTCCTTCAAACATTTTTGAAAGCTATGTGTCAAAAGAAGCCAAAAGGGGTTATCACTGATGCAGACGGTTCAATGATGAAAGCCATTGGCATTGTCTTCAAGGATGTGTGGCACCGTGTATGTATGTGGCACGTTGAAAAGAATATGAAAAAACACCTCAATCACGATTCTTTGAATGAATTCAGGTCAATGATATACTACAACACCTCAGAAGAGGTCTTTGAGCAGAGATGGAGCGCCTATATTAAGAAATGGCAGACGAAGGGAACCAAAGAGTGGCTGAGTAGAATGTACAAGAAGAAGAGATGGTGGGCCGCCGCGTATCTAGCCAATGGCTTTTTTCTTGGAATGAAAAGCAATCAGAGGAGCGAGAGTTTGAACTCGTGCCTACACCTTCATCTTGACTCTAAAATGATACTGGTGGATTTGATCGTGCACTACGAGAATGCCATTAACCGTATCCGCCAGGAAGATGCGCGACAGGACTGCGAGGACTCACAGACATTACCTTTGTCGGTTACTAAATACAAAGATATTGAGTCTGCTGCAGCGAAAGTATTCACTGCAGCAAACTTCTATATCTTGCAATCGGAGCTGAAAAGAGTTGATGGACTCAAGATTGGTGAATATGCGCAAGGTGATTCCAGTGATAATAAGTACTCTCTGATATGGGCAGATAAACCTACTAGGCAGTTTGACGTGACCTACACGCCTAACAGTGAGGAAACTATAAAGTGCTCCTGCGGAATAATGGCTAGGAAGGGGCTACCTTGCAAGCACATCCTCTACATGTTGGATTACCTTCAACTAGAAAAAATACCAACTTGTTGTGTCCTTCGGCGCTTCTCAAAGAACGCAAGATTTGGATTGTCTGCGAAGCGCGAGAGCGATATGTTCGGATACGGATGGTCAAGTGCAACCGAGAGGACAATTTTTTCTGACTTGAAATGTACGATCTCAAGAAGTTCTCGCAGCGTTATGCCATGATGAACAGTCTCGTCATGAATACAATGAATTCATCGATCGACTAATGGAAAGGACAAAGGGGCTCAACAATATTCAAACAAGCTACTTCGATGCAGATGCACAGAGCAGCAAGGGAAAAGCACCTCAAGTTGGCGATCTACTAAAATTTAAATCCAAAGGCGCGCCTAAGAAAAACAAACGAGTTGGAGCTGACGGTGCTAATACACCCATGAGTAAAAATGGCAGACCACTATCACACGATGAACAAAAGAAGAAGAAGAAGAAGAAGAAGAAGGGGAACCACCTGTGCAGCGCATGCAATACTGCTGGTCATAACAGACGAAACGCTAAATTATGCAAACTACATCCGCAGTAAGTCATTCCTAGAGTTTAACTAAAAAGCATTATCAAAACTTTCTTTGAAATTTTCAATAGCTAACTGCGCCTTACTGTTATGCATGCATGTATGTGGAGGTAGCAGAAAACTAGACGTTGCCCTTAATTCATAAACTTTGTTCATACCAAAGACAGAGTGCACCACACACAACACATAGAACTTTGAGCAGGCCAAGACAACCCTGTGAGCACGACGTTCACGGTGGACTGCTACGTGCACTCGACTCGATTCCACTCCGTACCGCTACACCTGAGGTGGCAGGCCAGGACTCGCCGGCATCAGCTCTCCATCGACACCAGCTCGCGCAGAGAACACGTCGCCGGCAGCGTCATCCTCGCGCACCGAGCTAGCCTCTCCGACACCCGAAGCTGAAGCCGCGCCGCCATCACATCTGCCTCGCCGCGAGGCGCACCCGATGACCAAAATCGCGCACCATGGACGGTATCGTGCAGCCGAACACCCGCCTCGCCTCGTCGCCAAAAGGGATATGTGAAGCAGCAGGGCATCGACGTCACGGACACCTTTGGGCATGTTGCACGGCTGGAGTCCGTGCGGCTACTGGTGGCGCTCGCCGCGCACCGCGGGTGGGTCTGCTGGCCAGGGGCGCTAGGCGATGCGCCTGCACAAGCCACTCTACGGACTCCGTCAGGCACCTATAGGCTAGAGCCTGGAATGCGAAGTTGGACGCCACGCTCGACGCGCTCGGCTTCAGTTTAGGCGTTAGTCTGACAGACTTTTAGTTTCGTCAGGTTAGAATTTCGCCGTTTAGTTAATTGGTTGATTTAGTCACAGTTCTACCTCCGGTTCTGTTGTTACAAACTGGAGCGAGTCACGCGGATGACGATCCGTTCGTGGGATGGCACGAATACAAGGATCATGGCCACGTTTTCCCACTGTAAGAAAGAATAAAAGGAGAAAAACTTAGCCAGAAATATGGAATATGCATCATGTCATGGGTCTAGAGCCCAATGCAATGTTTGGATATATGAGGCACAAGTGTGCATCATGCCATGGGCATACCACTTTTATACTTAGAATCAATGTCATGATTTGGCATAGTAGTTGTATAGTTTGATGTAACAACTAGGTGGGATCACGTTGACCAAGTGTTAAGTTATACACCCACAAAGATGATGAAGGTGTTTATAGACAACTCCCATAGGTCAAGTGGGTGCGTATCCGGAATTTGTGTTTCTCGTCATGAACACATGTTTTGGTTTTGCATCTGGGTTTATCCAAAAACTTTCTTTATATTGGTGATCCTTCGGTGGATTCGTGTGCGCCATACACATCCTTTGCGTTGTACGTACTAAAATTTCTCCAAAGACAGGGGCAACACTCTCATCGTATGAAGTTGATACTGTGTAAATTTAATTAAAGATCGTGTTGTGCATATCAAATTTGGAAAAACCATAAATATGGTAAGACATTAAACAGTACAATAAAAAATTTAAAAATACGTAAAGACGCATAAAAATAGGAAAAACAAGACATTAAAATGTAATAACCCTATAGGCCCAATTAACTACCCACAACGAGGCCCAACGCCAGCAGTTAATCATGGAGGGCGTATCGGCACGTCGATCGTCCCACAACCCACGACTCAACCTAGGTAGGCCGCCAATCACCGCTGCCTCCATTACGAGCCGCCCTCGTCGTCCCAAATTGCCGACTCCCTTCTCCACCCCCTCTCGTGTGTCCTCCAGGGATCGACGCCGCCTCTTACCACGTCATCCTCGCAGAACTCCCTTTCGTCGTCTCTCATTGGTGCCACCCTTCGCCGACTCTACTCATCTGTCGTCCAGGTACTGATTCCATGTCTTATCGATTGTTTGTCGTGCATACAAGATGCTCATCACATAGGTTTTTGGGGAACTCGTGTAGATTTAGATAGCGAAACATTAACACATTCTCTAAATGATTCGTGCAGCATGGACGATTTAGATGGGGAGATATTTTGTGGTGTTGTGGAGAACGATGCACGCAATGATATAACTTCTACCGCGGGTAGTAGTAAGTATGGTTCCCCATTATTTGAGCGACGGAAACAACCAAAACATAAATCAAAAAATACGAAAGTTATAATGTTTTATAGATTTCATTACTCCCTCTGATCCATATTAATTGACTTTGATTTGTCAAAATTTGGATGAACCTATATACTAAATAGTGTCTAGATTCATTCAAATTTAGACAAATTTGAGTCAATTATAATATGGGCCGGAGGGAGTACTTATTGTTATTGAGCAAACAAAATGGTTCAGTGTGGTAACTTGTGTGTTTTCATAAATGTTATGCAGTGATATTATTTGAACATCATGATATTGGGGAATGTTACACTATGTTAACACCAGATGAAATAGAAGCTTCTGTCAAATATGTTTCAACTTTTGGCGAAGATCCCCAAAGAAGTTGTAAAAAGGGCGTACAGAAACTCAGATGAGGCCATCTTGTCTTCGAAAGATCTTAACAATGTTCTTATAAAAGAATGGCTTAGTACTGCTGTAAGTAATTCGCTAACCTATTGTTGTTATTTTACAACAAACAAGTATGGACTTGCAATTATTGTACGATTATTATTTTCAGATAATTCATGCCTACATTTTAGAGCTGGCTCCCCGTCTTGACTATGATAGGCACATATGTGGACCATTGAGGTCAAGCTATCTTATCAAAGAAGCCATTAAATTGTACACAACGAAAAAATACTTGAAAACTTTTGACGTAGAAGAAGTGCCAAGACCAGGAACTGTAGGAAGGGTTTTGAATGAATATTTTGTGCGTGACAAGGTAAAGAGTGTTTTTTATAAAGTTGATGTTCTTGTTAACTATTTGGAATCCTACATAGTACATGCTAGTGATCTTATTTTGTAGGCAGATTTCCCTCTGAACATACGCGGAGAACATTATGTGACAGTTGTAATGCATAACGTCAAGCGGGAGTTCCAAGTCCTTGATCCTAAGTACAGTTTAACCTATTCGCATGCAGTTGTGGATGACTTGATATTATCTACTTTTCTCATCAAATCCCTGTTATCTTTTGGCGTTTCAGTAACTCTAAATCTTTTGCAGAAAGGACAAATTGCACTAGACATATATTGGACAAACAAAACTACACGCAAACAATTTTCTGACGTTAAGACTTGGCCTATTAAAAAATATGAAATTGGAAAGCAAAATGATGGGTAAGTACTTGTGAATCATATCACTTTCTTACTACTGATGTCATAAATGAATTTTGTTTCATCGTATGGCAGCAACTCATGCGGAGTATGGGTTTTGCAATGTCTAGAGCACTGGGACGGAGATCGTATGACTAAGAATATTGATCAGGTCTGTACACTATTACTTTTTATAGTCGCAAAAATCAATATAATTATAATTCAATTTATAAACTCTTCTATATGGTACTGCAGACAACAATTGAAGAATCAAGAGGACCTACTGTTACAACGATTCTTATGTCTAGAAGAAACAAGCTAGAGGTTGTGAAAAGGAAAGTCGGATCAGTGATTAATAACAGTGTACCTTGAGAATTTACTAGCCCCTCTACGGACTCCGTCAGACACCTAGAGGCTGAGCCTGGAACGCGAAGTTGGACGCCACGCTCGACACGCTCGGCTTCAGTTTAGGTGTTAGTCTGTCAGAGTTTCAGTTTCGTCGGGTTAGCACTTAGACGTTTTAGTTGGTTGATTTAGCCACGTTTTTCCACTGTAAGAAAGAATAAAAGGAGAGACAGTTAGCCAAAAATATGGAATATGTATCATGCCATGGGCATATCACTTTTATACTTAGAATCAATGTCATGATTTGGCATAGTAGTTGTGCACAGTGCGCCAACACCAGCGTCGGCGAGCGGAGAGCGGGCGCAAGCTCCGAGTACTGCGCACGGACCGCGTCGGCGAGTTCACGTGTCGGCCATGTTCGCTGTGCACAGTGCGTCGACACCGGCGTCAAGCGCCACCTCACGGCGCCGTAATCACCCCGGCAGAACGAGGTGATCGCGCGACGCAACCAGACGGTCGTAGCGGCGGCCAGAAGCATACTGAAGCCGAAGGGCATGCCAAATTACTTCTGGGGCGAGACCGTGCTGACAGCGGTCTACGTGCTGAACCTGAACTGGGCGTTCAGGCGCAGCGTCACCGGCATGACGCCATATGAGGCTTGGTATATGCGGAGCTTTGGCTACTTTGCGCACGTACGTGAAGAGCGCGCGTCCTCACCCGAAGAAGCTAGACGACCGAAGCACGCCAATGGTCTTCATCAGCTCCGAGAGCGGCACCAAGGGCTACCGTGTCTACTATCCCATCTTTGTCGAGGACGCGAGCTTGGACTGGAGCACACACGAGGACAACCCTGTGAGCACGGCGTTCACGGTGGACTGCTACGTGCACTCGACTCGACTCCACTGCGTACCACTACACCTGAGGTGGCAGGCCAGGACTCGCCGGCATCAGCTCTCCATCGACACCAGCTCGCGCAGAGCACACGTCGTCGGCAACGTCATCCTCGTGCACCGATCTAGCCTCTCCGACACCCGAAGCTGAAGTCGCGCCGCCATCACATCTGCCTCGCCGCGAGGCGTACCCGATGACCAAAAGCGCGCACCATGGATGACATCGTGCAGCCGAACACCCGCCTCGCCTCGTCGCCAAAAGGGATATGTGAAGCAGCAGGGCATCAACGTCGCGGACGCCTTTGGGCCTGTTGCACGGCTGGAGTCCGTGCGGCTACTGTTGGCGCTCGCCGCGCACCGCGGGTGGGTCTGCTGGCCAGGGGCGCTAGGCGATGCGCCTGCACAAGCCACTCTACGGACTCCGTCAGGCACCTACAGGCTAGAGCCTGGAACGCGAAGTTGGACGCCACGTTCGACGCGCTCGGCTTCAGTTTAGATGTTAGTCTGACAGACTTTCAGTTTCGTCAGGTTAGCACTCCGCCGTTTTAGTTGGTTGATTCATCCGATCAACATTCATTTGTTATTATGATACAAAGTTATTCTTAAACATGCATGTTTAATTGTGTACTCGCTCCGTCCACAAATAAGTGTACTTCTAGCCTTGTCCTAAGTCAAATTTACTACGTTTGACTAATTTTTTAGAAAAATGTACTAACATTTATGACACTAAATTGATATCTTTAGATTTATTTTTAAATCTGATTTTATAATATGTCAATTTAATGTAATATATGTTCCTATATTTCTCTATAAAGTTGGTCAAATTTGGTTATGTTTGACTTAGGCAAAAGCTAGATGTACACTTATTTGCGGACGGAGGGAGTAGGTTCTTAAACATGCATGTTCTTGAACATTCTTAAGCAAAGTTTAATTGTATAGGTTCACTCATTTAGGATATATATATATATCTAGTACATTTTGAAATATCTAGAAGCTCTGTCTTATATTAGTGAACAAAGAGAGTATTTTTTATTGTACATATATCTTAGGGCTAGCTGTTCTCTTCATCAAAAGGTTCTACTTCATCGGTGTTTATCGTGGCGTCGTCGTTATTGCTCAGAGGGAAGAGCCGCACAAGATTCGCCTTCTGAACCCACTCACCCGTAAGTTCAACACTGAGTTTCAGGCCCAGATACCATCAAATCTTGTGGCATCTGTAGCCGTCAAGAAGTACCCCATGATGGTGTTTGTTTCCACACATTATGAGAATTATATTGCTTGGGCCGATGAGGCCACCCCGACAGGGGATTTCAATGGAGTATTTGGGGAAGGAATTTATCCGTTCGACGTGCGATGCATTACCCCATTCCGTGGTGAAGTGTATGCAGTACAGGATGGTGGAGACATCGTGTCGACCAACATCCAGGTGGAGCAACGCGCGAGCACAGTCAAGATGGCCAGAATAATTTTAGGTCCAGTCTTTGAAAAGATACGCGGAGCCTACAAGTTCTACCTTGTGGAGTTAGAAGGTGATCTGCTTCTTGTGTTGGGTGGGGTTTTCGCCGAAGGTCAACTGGTGCTTTACCGGGTGGACACGGAGAAACGCTGTCTCGAGGCTGTAGGTGACATTGGCAGCCGTGCCTTCTTCGTTCATTTTAACCGGTCGATCTGCGTCGACACTAGAGTGCACCCTAGTACAGTCCTAGCCGGGTGCATCTACTACGCGGATCTTTCTTATATCAGAGCGTATAATCATGATCTTAAGGCCTGGGATGGGGTACCAAGACTTGCAGATGGCTTTGGTCAACATGATCTGGAACGTTCACCGAGGCCTTACAGTCTCGACAAGATACTGGCAGCACATTGCAGACGGGGGGAGTTCAATGAATTTCTCCTGCAGGACACGGGAGCGGACGCCGATGAAATATATAGGGCCGAATAGCCTAGGTTATTTGCTCAATCGCTAGCGTGTTCAGATCTTTTCGAAGTAATAAATTGCAATGTATTTATTTTTAGTACTTTCAGAATTCAGTGTGGTAGCTTTCAGAATTCTGTGTGGCGGCTTTCATAATTATGTGTAAGTACTATCTTTCAGCTTTACTCATAGAACTCAAGTTGTGATTACTGATTCAGAGTCTCACATGTCGTGGTTTTTGCCTTAGTTTGAAAGAAGCACCATAAATTAAAAAAAAATTCAAGAAATAGTGGAACTAAGTTGATGATGGTGTTTCTAGCCATGATGCTCGTAAATTTGACCTAGCCATGATGCCTGTTGAAAGGGCATGTATGCCCCCATGTGTGGTTTTGGTAATTAATGACAATCTCTATGGACTAATGTGTAAATTGAGTTTCAATTGTAGGTTTGTCCATTGGCATCGCTTGGGCCATGTGTTGATCTCAAAGTTGGAAGATGAAGAAATGTCCAAGGGCTTTGTGCCCATTGGAATCATGAAGAAAGAAGGAGCTTGAAGGTCGATCAAGGAATGTGCAAAGAGTTGCATCAAGATGGATCAACCTCAAGTAAGGATGAAGAAGGACGAGCTCAAGATGCGCCATCTCTAGAAGATCTCATGCTTGAAGCTTGCCATCCTCGTGCTCATGGAATGATGAAGACAAGTTCAAAGAAGAGGTTTCCCCATGGAATATGGGGGAGCATTTTGCAAGTCTTCATCAAGCAAGAGCGAGCAAGAGCAAACAAGAAAGGTGTTCCCACTATAGAAGAACAAGACGGTCTACATCAAGTTCAAGTGGGACGCTCAAGGCAAAGGTATGTTGATAGGGCTTCTCTTTTGCCGGTCTCGTGTTTTTAGTTGGGAGACCGGGTTTAGGATAGATAGCCGTACTATTAAGAGGGGATCTCAAGCGGGTGTCTCGTTTGCATCGTTCGGAGAGAGCTCAAACCTTTGCATTCATAGCATCATCTTTCTTGGTTGTTATTTGGTTCTTGTCCATGAGAGGATCTAGAGCTTGTGGTCATCATCATAACAAGCTCTAGTTCATCATCTAAGGATTTCACTTGCATATCTTATTGCGGTTTTTGATCTTGCGAGTTTTCCGGCTCCACACCTTGGGGGATACTTCACATATATATTTATGATATTTTCTCCCAAGGTGATACCCAATTTTTTGTTGGATTCTATTCGTCGTTATCTTTCCAACAAAATTGGTTTCATCCCATTTGGAGTTCGGATGCAAAAGTTATTGCGTTTCTGGTTTTCTGGTTTCTGGAATTTCCCTGACCGGAAGTTCCGGCTTCCCACCGGAAGTTCCTCTCAAACTTCTTTCTGCGGGCTGTTCTACAGTTTGTTCCGACGCTAGTTCCGCCCAAGTTCCGGTGGCGGTTCAGTAACCTTCTGTTTTGAAGTGTGCTATTTGCCGGAACTTGGCCGGAACTTGCATCGGAACTTGTCCTGGCAAAAGTTCTTGAGCGGAACTTCCGCCTGAAGGCCGGAACTTCCGGTTATACTCGCTTTGCGACTCATAAGTTCCGCCCCTTGTTCCGCCCCAAGTTCCGGTGAAGGCTCAGTAACCTTCTGTTTTGAAGCGTTCTATTTGCCGGAACTTTGTCGGAACTTGCTCGGAAGTTCACCGGAACTTCCGGTCTGTTTTGACCGGAACTTCTGGTTGCGCTTCTGGAGCAGGCGTCAACGGTCTGATGACCGTTGGAGCCAGGCTGGGCGGAACTTCCGCCCCAGGGCCGGAAGTTCCGGCCATGATTCGTTTTTTCAGTTTCTCGCTCTGCGTTTTCGTCCGTTGGCTGGGTGCCACCGGAACTTCCGGACTCCCACCGGAAGTTCCGACCAGGTGTCGTGAATGCCCATAACGGGCAGATCTGGGAGCCCTTTAAAAGGGGCTCCTCTTCCCCTTCGTGGGTACTAGCTTTTCTTCTTGGTTCTTGGCTTTCTCTCTCTCCTCCATTGTCAACCTTGAAGAAGCTTTCCCTCTCCCTTCCCCCTCCTATGATTCTTGCATCTTTTTGAGGGATTTGAGAGAGGAGATCTAGATCTACAATCCCCCCAAGTCAAATCCCTTCTTTGTGAAGGAATCATTGGGATCTAGATCTTGGAGAGTCTTGTGTTCTTCCTCCCTTATTCCCCCAATAGCTTTTGTAGCTTTGTTGGAATTTGGGAGAGAAGGACTTGCCCTTGCATTTGGTGCATAGGTTTGAGTTCTCCTCTTGTGTTCTTCCTCCCTTATTCCCCCAATAGCTTTTGTAGCTTTGTTGGAATTTGGGAGAGAAGGACTTGCCCTTGCATTTGGTGCATAGGTTTGAGTTCTCCTTGGAGATTCGACGAGTTCAAGCTTGTGAGCTTGTTTCTCTTGGGTTCCTTGGAACCCTAGACGGTTGTGTGGTTGGATTGTTGACCTTTTGTGGTCTTGTTGACCTTTTGTGGTCTTGTAGCCTTTTGTGGCGTTGTTGGCCTTTTGTGGCATTGTTGGACTTTTGTGGCTTTGTTGTTGGGAGCCTCTAATTGAGTTGTGGAGTTAGCCCCAATCTTGTACGGGTTCGGTGACCGCCCTCAAGCGTCCCATAGTGGAGCAAGTGCCCGCCTTTTGTGGTGCGCATTTGGGAGAATAGGGTGAGCCTTTTGTGGCGTCGGTGAGTTGCGTGCTTCCGCATTCGGGGTGAGGCCTTGTGTGGCGTTGGGTGAGCATCGAGCCACCACACCTCGAGATGAGCCATTTGTGGCGTTCGGAGAGCATTGCGCCATCGCACCTCTCCAACGGAGACGTAGCTTCTTTGGAAGTGAACTTCGGGAAACAAATCTTTGTCTCCGCGTCCATCGGTTATCTCTCAACCGAACCCTTTACTTATGCACTTTACATTGTGATAGCCATCGTGCTTGAAGTAGTTATACCTTACTATCACCTTGTTGCTTGTATTGCTTAGCATAGGTTGTTGGTGCACCTAGGTGAACTTAGTACCTAGGTTTTGTGCTCAATAAATTAAACGTTAGTTTTTATTCCGCATTTACTTGAGCCTAAACCGTAATAATTTTAAAAGCCTATTCACCCCCCCTCTAGGCGACTTCCTTTGTACTTTCAATTAGTATCAGAGCGAGGTCTCTCGCTTTTAGGCTTCACCGCCTCGAGAGTAAAGATGTCTCCTAGGGGTTTAGTGCACTCTCGCACATTTACTTTTGATGGCACACATTATGATGTTTGGCGTACTCGCATGCTTAGTCATTTCCGGGCCATTGACCCAAACATTGAGCGCATTCTAGATATGGGCTTGTCTCCTCCTAAGGATCCCCAAAATCTATCTTTGGAGGAGAAGACAAACTCTTATATCGAAGCTCAAGCATCTAATGTGCTTGTTAATGTTGTGAGCTTTGTAGTTCTTTCCTCAATCATGCATTTTCGGAATGCTCATGATATTTGGACCAAGCTTCAAGCAAAATATGATGTGTCCAAGCTTAATGAGGATGATTGTGTTCCATCCACCTCCGGCCGCGATGAGTTCTCATCTTCTTCCACTTCACCAACATGTGAGTTGTCACAAGGTAATGATATGGTGAGTGGGGATAGAACTTGCAATGTAGATGGTGAGATTTCCATTCATGATTCTTTGTCTCTATCTCATTGCAATGTTGTATCTTTGGGCATGAACACTTGTATGACCATATGTGATTTACATCCTAGTGTTGATTGCCCTTGCATATCTTGTAGAAATGAATTGGATATATCTCATGACAATATGCTTGCTTGAAGGGAATATGCCCTGAGAGGCAATAATAAAGTGTTTATTATGTGTATTCCAAGTATATGATAGATGTTTATTTTGCATGCTATAATTGTATTAATACGGAACCGATAATACATGTGTGTTTAATAAACAAACAGAAAGTTCCTAGTTATGCCTCTCTCATAAACTAGCTCGTTGATTAACAAGATGATCAAGGTTTCCTGATCATGGACATTGGATGTTGTTAATAACGGGATCACAACATTAGTGTAATGGTGTGATGAACATTCATCCGAAGTATAGCATTACGATCAAAGTCATTGAGTTTATATTGCTATAACAACTTACGAAGTGATCCTAATCCTTAGACCATGAGATCATGTCAATCACTAACACCGGAAGAGTTTCTTGATAACATCAAACGTCACACCATAACAGGGTGATTATAAAGATGGATTCAGAACTAATAAAGTGTTATGTTGAGGCTCATGGATCGAGAGTGGAATTTGTTCATCCCGATGACGGATAGATATACTCTGGGCCCTCTCGGTGATATCACATTGATTAGCTTGCAAGCAAGTGATTTGATCACTAGAATGTTATATCACAGGAACGAGAAAAGAGTGCATGTCGGTAACGAGATCAAACTAGGTATGGATATACCGATGATCGAATCTCGGACATGTAATATATCGTGAAACAAAGGGATTAAGATACTAGCGTAAAAGGTTCCGACGATCACAAGAAAGTCATCGTTGAATGTGTGGGAGTCAGTATGGGTCTCCAGATCCCGCTTCTGATTATTGGTTCGAGAGGGGTCTCGATCATGTCCGCATTATTCACGAACCATAGGGTGACACACTTAAGAGACACCGACATCCAATTGGAGCAAATGTTTCATGCCGAAAGAATGAACAAGCGCAGGAATTTATTTCACTAGATACCGAAACAGGTTTTCGGGTGAAATTGCATAAAGTGGTTATGCATGTGAAATAGAATTCTAGCAAGGGATTATTTGTGAATGTTTGTCATTAAAGTAATTGACAAAATTCTGAATAAAATAAAAGAGTTTTATTTAATGAGAGTTTGCATTAAATTTGGTGGAAATTTAATGGGATTTTGAGTGGACTTTTGAGTGGAGGAAATTTAAAGGGCATTTTGTGAGTGGAGTGTCCACCCACATGAATGAAGGAGGGGAGGGGGCTGCCCCCCATGGCCGGCGGCCACCCCTTGGGTGCTCCCCCCTCCTCCTATAAAAGGAGCCCCCCTCCTCACTTGTCTCTCACACCTCCTCGTGAAGGATCTCTCTCCCCCTCTAGAATTTATCCCCCAATGGTCTCGGACTAGCGACATACATGTTCCCGGTGGCTATTCGGCAAGAAAGAGTTGTGCTTCCGCTGCATCGCTGGAGCGAGGAGGCGGAGGTTGCTCGGTGCCTCGAACGTGTGTGCGAGCACGGATGCGCTGCTGATTTGCGGCGCTAGGACTTCCTCTCGATCTTGAGATCGGCAAGAGATCGTCTACATCAACCACGAGTTGAACTCGTTAAGCTTTGTCGGTCTTCAAGGGTATGTTCTCTACGGATATACATCCGCCCGTTGTTTGTATCTAGTTGATAGATCTTGGTATATAGTTCACATCGTAGGAAAATTTTTGTTTTCTATGCTGCGAACCCTACAGTGGTATCAGAGCCGGATCTATGCGTAGATACTTTACACGGGTAGTACACATATGAGTATGTGGGCGATGATGATCATGTTGTTGCTCCTTTGTTGTAATTTTGGATATTGGTGGCATAGTGGGATGAAGCGGCCCGGACAAACTTTACATGTCCTCGCACATGAGACCTGTTCCACGCTTGACATGCAACTAGTTTGCATAAGTGGCTAGCGGGTGTCTGTCTCTCCTACTATAGTCAATATCTATTTTGCAAGCGAGTTGTCAACAATTTGATTATCCTCGTTGTGGTTCATGTTCGTAGGTAAGAACGGTTCTATCTCGAAAGCCCTAAGCCACGTAAAACTTGCAATGGATAAATTAGAGGCGTCTAGTTTAGATTGTTGCTGGGCTAGTGTTATGATATGGTAGTGTTGTAAGTAGAAGTATGAGATGATACTCTTACAACACACATAGCGTGTAAAATCCATAGACCTTGGATTTACACATATAGGTATGATAATGATCATACCACGATGCACATGATAGAGATCATCTGCGGGAACCATATAATTTCACTAATAAACATATGATGTTTGATAGCATCTTATATTGCTTGTTTAGCGCTTTGTTAGCATAATAAGATGATCCCTCATTTAAATATCAATATAAGAATGTGTTCTTCCTTTAGTATGCACCGATTATGTTTTCGTCGCTCCAAGACATCACGTGATGATCGGGTGTTCTTGGATCCACGACCATATTTCGGGTGTAAAACAGTTACACATGCGAATACTAAGGTTCTAACTTGGCGAGCCTAGCATGTACAGACATGGCCTTGGAACACGGACCGAAAGGTTAAGCATGAGTCATATAGTTGATATGATGCCCATTTGATGCTCGCCTTTGAAGCTATACCGACTCACGTGATGATCGGACTTGGTGTAGTGGATTTGGTTCATGTAATCACCAAAAGGGCACGCGGGATGTCGTTTTTGAGTGGGAGTTCATTCGTAATAAAGATTAGTTGAACTCAATCTATCATACACTTAGTCTAAACTTTACAAATTCTGTTGTAGATGGCACCACCTGCTTTTATTTTCAATGTGTTCATGGAGAAAGAGAAACTAGCAACGAACGGTAGCAACTTTACCGAATGGGCCATGAATTTGAGGATTCTCCTCTCTGCTGCACAAAAGCAATATGTGCTAGAAGCGCCGTTAGGCCCCCCACCTTTTGATGATGCCCCTGACGAGGAGAAGAATGTCTATCAGACTCGTCAGGAGGACCACAACTTAGTTCATTGCGGCATATTGTATGGGCTAGAGCCGGAACTTCGAAAGCGTTTCGAAAACGGCAATGCATTTGATACAATGGGTGAGTTGAAAATGATTTTCGACACACATGCTGCTGTAGAGAGCTACAACGCTTCAGAAAAGTTCTTTAGCTGCATGATGGAAGAGCACAGCTCCGTTAGTGAGCATGTACTCAAGATGTTGGGTTACGCCGATAAGCTTGTGTCCTTGGGAATATCGATTCCCATTGACTTAGGCATCCATCGTGTTCTGCAGTCTCTGCCACCTAGCTATAAGAGCTTCGTGATGAACTATAATATGCAAGGCATGAAGAAGTCTCTCCCCGAGCTTCTGTCAATGCTTAAAACTGCAGAAGTGGAGATCAAAAAGGAACATCAAGTGTTGATGATCAATAGGAACACTGGTATCAAGAAATACAAGAAGGGAAAACGGAAGGGAAGTAAGGGCGGCAAGCCGGTTGCCGCGCCTGAAAAGAAACCCCGAGTTGGACCTAAGTCTGATTCCGAGTGCTACTATTGTAAGGGGACTGGCCACTGGAAGCGCAACTGCCCCAAGTATCTGGCAGACAAGAAGGCCGGCAAGGCAAACAAAGGTATATATGATATACATGTTATTGATGTGTACTTGACTAGTGCTCGCAGTAGCACCTGGGTATTTGATACCGGTCCAGTTGCTAATATTTGTAACTCGAATCAGGGGCTGCGGAACAAGCGACCGCTAGCAAGGGGTGAGGTCAAGATGCGTGTCGGCAATGGATCAAGCGTTGATGTGATCGCCATCGGAACGCTGCCTCTCCACTTGCCGTTGGGATTAGTTATAAACTTAAATAAATGTTATCTGGTGCCTGCACTGAGCATGAACATTGTATCTGGATCGTGTTTGATGCGAAGTGGTTATTCATTTAAATCCGAGAACAATGGTTGTTCCATTTATATGAATGAAATCTTTTATGGTCATGCACCGATGATGAATGGTTTATTTCTATTAGATCTCAATGATAATGTTACACATATTCATAATGTTGATGCTAAAAGGATTAAACTTAATGATGATATATCCGCATATATGTGGCACTGCCGTCTAGGTCATATTGGCGTTAAACGCATGAAGAAGCTCCATTCGGATGGACTTTTGGAATCACTTGATTATGAATCATTTGATACATGTGAGCCATGTCTTATGGGCAAGATGACTAGAACGCTGTTTTCCGGTTCAATGGAACGGGCGACAGATTTATTGGAAATCATACATTCTGATGTATGTGGTCCAATGAGTGTGTCGGCGCGAGGTGGATATCGTTATTTTGTTACTTTCACGGATGATTTGAGTAGATACGGTTATATCTACTTGATGAAACACAAGTCTGAAACCTTTGAAAAGTTCAAGGAATTTCAGAATGAAGTGGAAAATCATCGTAATAGAAAGATCAAATTTCTACGGTCCGACCGTGGAGGTGAGTATCTAAGTTACGAGTTTAGCACTCACATGAAAGAGTGTGGAATTGTTTCACAACTCACACCTGCCGGAACACCACAGCGAAATGGTGTGTCGGAACGTCGTAATCGTACTTTATTAGATATGGTTCGATCTATGATGTCTCTGACGGACTTGCCGTTGTCATTTTGGGGTTATGCACTAGAAACTGCTGCATTCACTTTAAATCGGGCACCATCTAAATCCGTTGAAAAGACACCGTATGAATTGTGGTTTGGAAACAAACCTAAGCTGTCATTTCTTAAAGTTTGGGGATGTGATGTTTATGTGAAGAAACTTCAACCGGATAAACTCGAACCCAAAGCGGAAAAATGCGTCTTCATAGGATACCCTAAAGAAACTATTGGGTATTCCTTCTATCACAGATCCGAGGGCAAGGTTTTTGTTGCCAAGAATGGATCCTTTCTAGAGAAAGAGTTTCTCGCGAAAGGTGTGAGTATTCGGAAGGTAGAACTCGAAGAGGTTGTGGAACCTTCTCTTAAAAGTATGGCGAGTAGCGCAGCGCCAGAAGTTGTTCCGGAGTTGGCTCCACCTGTTGAAGAGGGAACTAATGATAATGATCATGAAACTCCGAAAGAGAGTACTACCGAACCTCGCAGGTCAAACAGGACGCGTGCAGCTCCCGAGCTATACGGAAATCCTGTCATGAATTTCATGGTTGATGAAAATGATGACCCTGTGACGTATGAAGAAGCGATGATGAGCCCGGATTCCAACAAATGGTTAGAAGCCATGAAATCCGATATGGAATCCATGTATGAAAATCAAGTTTGGAACTTGGTGGAACTACCTCACGACCGAAAGGCCGTGGAGAACAAATGGATTTTCAAAAGGAAAACTGATGCTGATGGTAATGTGACCATCTATAAAGCTCGACTTGTCGCAAAGGGGTTTCGACAAATTCAAGGAGTTGACTACGATGAGACTTTCTCTCCCGTAGCGATGCTAAAGTCAGTTAGGATTATGTTAGCAATTGCTGCATATTTCGATTATGAGATATGGCAGATGGATGTCAAAACCGCGTTTCTCAATGGGAATATTGAAGAAGAGTTGTATATGATACAACCAAAGGGTTTTGTTGATCCTAAGGATGCTAACAAGGTGTGCAAGCTTCAGCGATCCATCTATGGATTGAAGCAAGCATCATGAAGTTGGAATCTCCGCTTTGATGAGGTGATCAAAGAGTTTGGATTTGTCCAAACTTATGAGAAGCTTGTATTTACAAGAAAGTGAGTGGGAGCAATGTGGCATTTCTGATATTATATGTGGATGACATATTATTGATCGGAAATGATATAGATCTTTTAAACAGTGTTAAAAGTTATCTAAACAGCAAATTTTCAATGAAGGACCTAGGTGAAGCGTCATACATATTAGGCATAAAGATCTATAGAGATAGATCTAGGCGCCTAATAGGGCTATCGCAAAGTACATACCTTGATAAGATTTTAAAGAAGTTTAAAATGGACGGAAGTAAGAAGGGGTTCTTACCTATGTTGCAAGGCAAGACATTGAGTAAGACTCAAAGTCCGGCTTCGGCGGAAGAAAGAGAGATAATGGACAAAGTCCCCTATGCTTCAGCCATAGGCTCTATAATGTACGCCATGCCATGTACAAGACCGGATGTGGCATATGCTATTAGTTTGACTAGTAGGTACCAATCGGATCCAGGTTCGGAACACTGGATAGCGGTCAAGAATATCCTTAAGTACTTACGAAGAACTAAGGATATGTTTCTTGTATACGGAGGTGAAGAAGAGCTCGTCGC
This sequence comes from Avena sativa, assembly GCA_916181665.1. Taxonomy (NCBI): domain Eukaryota; kingdom Viridiplantae; phylum Streptophyta; class Magnoliopsida; order Poales; family Poaceae; genus Avena; species Avena sativa. The sequence goes on along the minus strand of OV702285.1, from coordinate 88,498,363 downwards.
TAAGTGTTATGTCGACGCTAGCTTTGACACCGATCCGGATGACTCTAAGTCTCAATCCGGATACGTATTTCTCATGAATGGCGGAGCGATTAGTTGGAGGAGCTCCAAACAACCTGTGGTAGCGGGATCAACAACGGAGGCCGAATATGTTGCTGCTTCAGAAGCGGCTCAGGAAGCAGTTTGGATGAAGGAGTTCATATCCGAACTAGGAGTGGTGGCAAACGCGTTGGACCCAATGGTGATCTATTGTGACAACAATGGTGCCATTGCCAATGCCAAAGAGCCAAGGTCTCACAAGCATTCCAAGAATATTAAGCGCCGGTTTCACTCCATCCGCGAACATGTCAAGGATGGATATATAAAGATTTGTAAAGTACATACGGATCTCAATGTAGCAGATCCGTTGACTAAAACTCTCCCTAGAGCAAAACATGATCAACACCAGAACTCAATGGGTGTTAGATTTATCACTATGTAACTAGATTATTGTCTCTAGTGCAAGTGGGAGACTGAAGGGAATATGCCCTGAGAGGCAATAATAAAGTGTTTATTATGTGTATTCCAAGTATATGATAGATGTTTATTTTGCATGCTATAATTGTATTAATACAGAAACGATAATACATGTGTGTTTAATAAACAAACAGAAAGTTCCTAGTTATGCCTCTCTCATAAACTAGCTCGTTGATTAACAAGATGATCAAGGTTTCCTGATCATGGACATTGGATGTTGTTAATAACGGGATCACAACATTAGTGTAATGGTGTGATGAACATTCATCCGAAGTATAGCATTACGATCAAAGTCATTGAGTTTATATTGCTATAACAACTTACGAAGTGATCCTAATCCTTAGACCATGAGATCATGTCAATCACTAACACCGGAAGAGTTTCTTGATAACATCAAACGTCACACCATAACAGGGTGATTATAAAGATGGATTCAGAACTAATAAAGTGTTATGTTGAGGCTCATGGATCGAGAGTGGAATTTGTTCATCCCGATGACGGATAGATATACTCTGGGCCCTCTCGGTGATATCACATTGATTAGCTTGCAAGCAAGTGATTTGATCACTAGAATGTTATATCACAGGAACGAGAAAAGAGTGCATGTCGGTAACGAGATCAAACTAGGTATGGAGATACCGATGATTGAATCTCGGACATGTAATATATCGTGAAACAAAGGGATTAAGATACTAGCGTAAAAGGTTCCGACGATCACAAGAAAGTCATCGTTGAATGTGTGGGAGTCAGTATGGGTCTCCAGATCCCGCTTCTGATTATTGATACGAGAGGGGTCTCGATCATGTCCGCATTATTCATGAACCGTAGGGTGACACACTTAAGAGACACCGACATCCAATTGGAGCAAATGTTTCATGCTGAAAGAATGAACAAGCGCAGGAATTTATTTCACTAGATACCGAAACAGGTTTTCGGGTGAAATTGCATAAAGTGGTTATGCATGTGAAATAGAATTCTAGCAAGGGGTTATTTGTGAATGTTTGTCATTAAAGTAATTGACAAAATTCTTAATAAAATAAAAGAGTTTTATTTAATGAGAGTTTGCATTAAATTTGGTGGAAATTTAATGGGATTTTGAGTGGACTTTTGAGTGGAGGAAATTTAAAGGGCATTTTGTGAGTGGAGTGTCCACCCACATGAATGAAGGAGGGGAGGGGGCTGCCCCCCATGGCCGGCGGCCACCCATTGGGTGCTCCCCCCTCCTCCTATAAAAGGAGCCCCCCTCCTCACTTGTCTCTCACACCTCCTCGTGAAGGATCTCTCTCCCCCTCTAGAATTTATCCCCAATGGTCTCGGACTAGCGAGATACATGTTCCCGGTGGCTATTCGGCAAGAAAGAGTTGTGCTTCCGCTGCATCGCTGGAGCGAGGAGGCGGAGGTTGCTCGGTGCCTCGAACGTGTGTGCGAGCACGGATGCGCTGCTGATTTGCGGCGCTAGGACTTCCTCTCGATCTTGAGATCGGCAAGAGATCGTCTACATCAACCACAAGTTGAACTCGTTAAGCTTTGTCGGTCTTCAAGGGTATGTTCTCTACGGATATACATCCGCCCGTTGTTTGTATCTAGTTGATAGATTTTGGTATATAGTTCACATCGTAGGAAAATTTTTGTTTTCTATGCTGCGAACCCTACATTGCTTTGCCTTGTTGCCATGATAAATGTGCTTCCATTTCCTCTAGTTCTTGTGTTGCTAACCATGTAGAGGAAAGTGAAGAATGTGTGGGCCAAGGCAAAGTTGTCATTAGAGCTTCATGTGTTCCCTCATCATCATCTTCTTCCAATGTTCACTTGTGCCTCATGGCTAAGGGTTCAAAGGTAACCTCTCCTTTGGACTCCAATATATCTCATGATGATGTGAATGTTGATCATGTAGAAGTAGATAATGATGTTTCTTCTCTAAAAGAGAAGGGGGGGCTAGTCCTTCGTGCTCTTCATCCTAATAAAAATGCTTGCTCTACTTTCATTGAAATCTTGATTTGTGCTATTGAAAGTAGGCAACTAATATATGAGCATGAGGACAAAATAGATAAAATAAGTAGTCTTGAGCGTGAGTATGCTAATGAAATTGCCAACCTAAATGAAGCTCTTGAAGAGGAACAAACCACTAAGGAATCTCTTGAGGAGGCCTTTGCTCTAGAGCTGTCTAGAGTAAGGAAATCTCATGATAGAGAGTTTGAGGTGGCAAGTGCTCTTCAAATTAAAAATGATGAACTTGAAGTTGCCTATGCTAAACTCCTTGAGGATTTTGAGCACCTCAACAATGGCTCTAGGGTCATCAAGGGTGAGCTCATCAAACTCACCGAGTTACATGAGCAACTTAAAGCTTCATATTCTAAAGAGCTTTCCAAGTTGCCCTCACCTCTTGCTTTAATTGATGATGCTTGTGCTACTAACTCTATTTCATGTGAAGCATCTATCTTGAAGGAGAATGCTGAGCTAAAGGCTCAACTTGCTTTGCTAACAAGCAACTATGGGAGATTAGAAGAAAGTCATGCCAAGCTCTCAAGCTCGCATGAGGATCTTCTACTCTCCCATGGTAGGCTAGAGTTAGCTCATGAGGCCATTGTGTCAAAGGTAACATCTAGTGGGCCTCATGTGGACATTAGCACTACATCTACTCCTAATGCTATATTGCCATGTGCTAGTACTTGTAATTCATCCTCTCACAACCATGCTAAATCTTGTGATGAATTGCATCATTTGCCTTGTTGCTCTAACAATGAAGCTTCTACTTCCTCTAGTATTGTTGTTGATACTAACCATGTAGAGGAAGTCAAAGATCTCAAGGCTCAAGTCACTTCTTTGAAGAATGACTTGAAAAGGTGTCATGAAGGGAAGACCACGCTCAAGAATATGTTGAGTGTGCGACGACCCCCAAGTGACAAGAGTGGGCTTGGATTCAACTCCAACACCAAGAGCAAGCCCACTAACTCGTTGAAGCACAAGGGCAACAAGAAGAAGGGCCAAGGACAAGTGAAGAATCCGGCCAACATTGTGTGCTTCAAGTGCAAGGAAGAAGGGCATCATGTGAGGGATTGCCCATTGAAGAAGAAGCCTCTTAGTGAGAAGCAACGGGGGAAGCGGCCTCAAGCTCCTCCACAAGCTCAAGAAGGGCCACTTCCCAAGAAGCCTCAAGCTCTTCTTCATGGTGCAGCTCCTCCCAAGAAGAAAGACGGCAAGAGAAGAACTTGCTACATATGTCGTGAGAAGGGGCACCTTTCTTCCTCATGCACCTTGGGTATCTCCTCATCTCATCCTATTTTGATTGATGATGCTTATTTTCTTCGTAAGGATGAGATGGGCAATGTGTTTGCCAAATTTGTTGGTGCCCAAAGTGGTGTCAAGAGAAGAACCATTTGGGTGGCCAAGCCTATTGTGACTAACCTCTTAGGACCCAACTTGGTTGGGGACCAACAAGCTAAAACTTGATCAATAGGTGTTTTTGGAGGGCATTGGAGACTTGGCTATCTTATGAAGAGTTGAGGGATCTTCATTATATTCTTGTTGTCAAAGTCAATTCATTGGTTATCATGCTTCTATTCCTTATCCAATGTTCCTCCTTTCGGTAACTTGTGCTAAACTCCTTTACATTTATAGTTACTTGCTCCCTTGTGCATGTGTTGGTTGTGTACCTTGCATGTGTTTGTACATGTTGTGCTTCCCACTTACTTATATTGACCTATGAATTATCTTTGTGTATGTTGGTTGGCACACCATGTATTTGTGTTTCTTGATTTTGAGCCTTTATTGTTTCTAGTAGGTATCTTATTTGGCTCTTGTGAGGGATTAATGGACTATTCCGTTTTGGGGGAGTGTCGTTCTTGGGCATTCCACAATCCTAAAATGTGTGTACATGAGAAAAACCACTTAGTAGTCATTTTGTTGTCTCTATGTGGTTTGTTTCTCTCATGAGAAGCTCAAGTTTCCATAATGTCCATTAATACCTCTAGTTTGATCTTTTTGCCTCTTGTTGAGATTTCTTGGTTTATCACATTATGGGGGAGTCATATGCTTTGTGCATATTACAAACCTAGAAAATGTGGACATTTGAGGTAGTGCCACTTAGATTTGATATTGAGAATCATCTAGTTCCTATGTGGCACATTTGCTCATACAAGTTCCAATTTGCTTAAATGTTTTTATTGCTCATCTTTTGGATCTTGTTCATGATAGTGATTCTTGGTATGTGTTTCCTCATATTTGGATCTACATATCCTCATGGGAACCACTTGCTTCTATTTAATCCAATCACTAGTGATTGTGTGACTATTTGAAGCAATCAAGAATCTCTTTCGAAGCATCAAGCTTAATTCCTATCTTGTTATATGCTTCTTTGTGTGAATATGATCTTGGATATCCTTGTAAACTACCTCGGGAAAATTATCCCTATTACTTTTTGTCCTTGGACAATTAGTATTTAATATATGGTAGGATTCTTTGATCATATTCGTTTTGGACTTTTCTTATTTATATTATCTTTGGCCAATAAAATGTTTTTCTATTTGCTCCCAAGCATTCCTTGCGTCTTGTGGATCTTCTTATTTTATTTATTTCCCCTTGTGTTTTATTTAGTGTAGTTAGTAGTGATGATCTCATTTGTGGGCATTTTGCATTCAAAGGCAAAATTATATATAATGCTCTACTTATGGGGGAGCTCTCCTATATTATCTAGAACATTGTTTTATGCTTCTTGATTTGATCCTTCTTGCTTGGAAGCTCGATCCTTTTTGTGTTGGTACTTTGTGTGCCATCATGAAAAGTGTGAAGAGTTTGTTTTGGTTATTCTTTCCTTGCTCTTGTTGGGAGTTGGATTTATCTCATTCCGTTTCACTTGTTTTGTTCTTTTAGGATGAGATAAATCCTTGAGCCTTGGTATTTTTCTTATCCTTTTTTTTGGCTCTTTCGAGTTCATTTGTTGAACTTGTGTTCTTTCATGTGTTGATTTGGCTCTTCGATACAATTTGTACACCTTTTGTCAAGTCACACTTTTGTGTGTGTCTTATTGGTTTACTTGGTGTTTTTATTCAAATTGTATCTCCTTTTGGTTCTTGAAATCCTATGCATGCATATTTACTTCTTGTATATATTATGGCATGCTTGCTTTCTTTGATCCAATATATAGGGGAAACTCCACCAAATCCTAATGGGCTAAGATGTGCATGAAATTCAATTTCATATCAGTATGCACATATTTGTGTGGGGGCTCTCCTATGTATTGTAGTTTCACTAACTACTTTGGACCCAATTTGTTTGGGGACCATTGTGTACTTAATTGTGTTTTAGGTACATTGGAGATATATATTGGGTGCTTGTATCTTGAACAAGGAAGAAGTGGCGTCTACATGTTAGTTGGATGCAAGCTAGGATGATCAACGAATTCATATCATCTTCATCCTACCAATTATATCTCGGTAACAAGTATCTTTCTCTCATGCATACATATCTTGTTCCCAACCTTGTGTAGGTTGCTTATTGGCATGAATTTGTGTTCTTCCATATGTAGGATTTCTTGCTTTGGCTTTGAAGAGTTCTCTCTATTGCAAATGTGTGTATGTTGAGATGAGTGCATATAATGGGGACTATACTAAATCATGCTCATGATTCACTAATCCCAAATATGTCAATCTAGCAATTTTGTTGCATATCGTTTCCTCAATATCCCTCATGTGCAATAGTGAGAATTTTTGCCAAGTTGATTTCTATTTTGTGATACTTGTTGCCTTTCCCCATATATTCCTTCTATCCTCTTCTTCCCTTGAGAATAGTTGTGTTGTATGGGGTATGTTGGTGTTTGAAGCTCATTGATGTACAATAAGATATATTTGAGCCCTTGGGCATGCTTTCAAGCAAAACATCTTATTGGTATATTCTATGACTTCTTTTTGGGTCTTCATGTGCTTTCTTGAGTATCTATTTTGTGTGTGCATGTTTCTTTGTGGTTATATGTCTTTGTGATATTTTCCACCTAAAAATTTATACACACAAGAGAAGATCAATATTTGGTTGTTTTTGCATTTCTTGGAAATCACCTCTTACTTCATTTTGATTCTTCGATGGTTTCCAAATTATTGTATTTTGTGTGCATCACTAAATGGTTTTGAAGGAGTGAGTATTCCATGGTTGTGCATGTTGTTTCCAAATATAATTACTATAATTTGTGCACAATCTTTGGGGAGCTTCTATAATTCATTTAATGATGCACATGTTCCTTCTTTCTCGTTTCTTGTGGTTTAAATGCTTATGGGGGAGCAAGGATTCCATATTTGTGCATATTGTATTCAATACAAGTATTCTAATCTTTGCACAAATTTTGGGGAGCTTCTCTATTTTTATTTAAACACTTTTCAGTTGTTGTTTCCTTTTTGACATCATTTGTTGGTGTTTCATTTGTTTCTTTTGGATCTTTTGATTGCTCGCTTCATTTGTTGAAGCCCTTTTATTTTCTTTCTTTTATTTTTTGCTTTCTTTGGGTCCTCAATATAGTTTTACTTCCTCCCTAGTTCTCGTCATTTGCCTTGTGCATATGCACACCTTTGGAGGAATTCTCACTATGTTGGCCGTCTAGAACTTTTCACCCATTTTGGCAATCGATGCCAATGGGGGAGAAGTTTTGGAGGGTTTAAGGGAAGTTGGCCTTTGCTTTGAGTGTGTTCTTAAGCATTTGCCTCTCATGCTCTTGCATCTTTGTGTTTGCTTTGCATGTTGAATATATAGAGGAAACTCAACCAACGGTAATGGTTGGCAATCAATGCAATGAAATTCAAGTTCATCACACATGCATAGATTGTGGGGGAGTTTGCTCTATATATTGTGGTTGTACCAACATCACATACTTGTGTAGTATTTGATGTTGGGGCAACCGCTTTGGTCGTTAATTGTCATATTTAAACCCTCGCTAAGGGATTGTCATCAATTACCAAAATGGGGGAGATTGAAAGGGCATGTATGCCCCCATGTGTGGTTTTGGTAATTAATGACAATCTCTATGGACTAATGTGTAAATTGAGTTTCACTTGTAGGTTTGTCCATTGGCATCGCTTGGGCCATGTGTTGGTCTCAAGGTTGGAAGATGAAGAAATGTCCAAGGGCTTTGTGCCCATTGGAATCATGAAGAAAGAAGGAGCTTGAAGGTCGATCAAGGAATGTGCAAAGAGTTGCATCAAGATGGATCAACCTCAAGTAAGGATGAAGAAGGACGAGCTCAAGATGCGCCATCTCTAGAAGATCTCATGCTTGAAGCTTGCCATCCTCGTGCTCATGGAATGATGAAGACAAGTTCAAAGAAGAGGTTTCCCCATGGAATATGGGGGAGCATTTTGCAAGTCTTCATCAAGCAAGAGCGAGCAACAGCAAACAAGAAAGGTGTTCCCACTATAGAAGAACAAGACGGTCTACATCAAGTTCAAGTGGGACGCTCAAGGCAAAGGTATGTTGATAGGGCTTCTCTTTTGCCGGTCTCGTGTTGTTAGTTGGGAGACCGGGTTTAGGATAGATAGCCGTACTATTAAGAGGGGCTCTCAAGCGGGTGTCTCGTTTGCATCGTTCGGAGAGAGCTCAAACCTTTGCATTCATAGCATCATCTTTCTTGGTTGTTATTTGGTTCTTGTCCATGAGAGGATCTAGAGCTTGTGGTCATCATCATAACAAGCTCTAGTTCATCATCTAAGGATTTCACTTGCATATCTTATTGCGGTTTTTGATCTTGCGAGTTTTCCGGCTCCACACCTTGGGGGATACTTCACATATATATTTATGATATTTTCTCCCAAGGTGATACCCAATTTTTTGTTGGATTCTATTCGTCGTTATCTTTCCAACAAAATTGGTTTCATCCCATTTGGAGTTCGGATGCAAAAGTTATTGCGTTTCTGGTTTTCTGGTTTCTGGAATTTCCCTGACCGGAAGTTCCGGCTTCCCACCGGAAGTTCCTCTCAAACTTCTTTCTGCGGGCTGTTCTACAGTTTGTTCCGACGCTAGTTCCGCCCAAGTTCCGGTGGCGGTTCAGTAACCTTCTGTTTTGAAGTGTGCTATTTGCCGAAACTTGGCCGGAACTTGGCCGGAACTTGCATCGGAACTTGTCCTGGCAAAAGTTCTCGAGCGGAACTTCCGCCTGAAGGCCGGAACTTCCGGTTATACTCGCTTTGCGACTCATAAGTTCCGCCCCTTGTTCCGCCCCAAGTTTCGGTGAAGGCTCAGTAACCTTCTGTTTTGAAGCGTTCTATTTGCCGGAACTTTGTCGGAACTTGCTCGGAAGTTCACCGGAACTTCCGGTCTGTTTTGACCGGAACTTCTGGTTGCGCTTCTGGAGCAGGCGTCAACGGTCTGATGACCGTTGGAGCCAGGCTGGGCGGAACTTCCGCCCCAGGGCCGGAAGTTCCGGCCATGATTCGTTTTTTCAGTTTCTCGCTCTGCGTTTTCGTCCGTTGGCTGGGTGCCACCGGAACTTCCGGACTCCCACCGGAAGTTCCGGCCAGGTGTCGTGAATGCCCATAACGGGCAGATCTGGGAGCCCTTTAAAAGGGGCTCCTCTTCCCCTTCGTGGGTACTAGCTTTTCTTCTTGGTTCTTGGCTTTCTCTCTCTCCTCCATTGTCAACCTTGAAGAAGCTTTCCCTCTCCCTTTCCCCTCCTATGATTCTTGCATCTTTTTGAGGGATTTGAGAGAGGAGATCTAGATCTACAATCCCCCCAAGTCAAATCCCTTCTTTGTGAAGGAATCGTTGGGATCTAGATCTTGGAGAGTCTTGTGTTCTTCCTCCCTTATTCCCCCAATAGCTTTTGTAGCTTTGTTGGAATTTGGGAGAGAAGGACTTGCCCTTGCATTTGGTGCATAGGTTTGAGTTCTCCTCTTGTGTTCTTCCTCCCTTATTCCCCCAATAGCTTTTGTAGCTTTGTTGGAATTTGGGAGAGAAGGACTTGCCCTTGCATTTGGTGCATAGGTTTGAGTTCTCCTCGGAGATTCGACGAGTTCAAGCTTGTGAACTTGTGAGCTTGGGTTCCTTGGAACCCTAGACGGTTGTGTGGTTGGATTGTTGACCTTTTGTGGTCTTGTTGACCTTTTGTGGTCTTGTAGCCTTTTGTGGCGTTGTTGGCCTTTTGTGGCTTTGTTGTTGGGAGCCTCCAATTGAGTTGTGGAGTTAGCCCCAATCTTGTACGGGTTCGGTGACCGCCCTCAAGCGTCCCATAGTGGAGCAAGTGCCCGCCTTTTGTGGTGCGCATTTGGGAGAATAGGGTGAGCCTTTTGTGGCGTCGGTGAGTTGCGTGCTTCCGCATCCGGGGTGAGGCCTTGTGTGGCGTTGGGTGAGCATCGAGCCACCACACCTCGAGGTGAGCCATTTGTGGCGTTCGGAGAGCATTGCGCCATCGCACCTCTCCAACGGAGACGTAGCTTCTTTGGAAGTGAACTTCGGGAAACAAATCTTCGTCTCCACGTCCATCGGTTATCTCTCAACCGAACCCTTTACTTATGCACTTTACATTGTGATAGCCATCGTGCTTGAAGTAGTTATACCTTACTATCACCTTGTTGCTTGTATTGCTTAGCATAGGTTGTTGGTGCACCTAGGTGAACTTAGTACCTAGGTTTTGTGCTCAATAAATTAAACGTTAGTTTTTATTCCGCATTTACTTGAGCCTAAACCATAATAATTTTAAAAGCCTATTCACCCCCCCTCTAGGCGACTTCCTTTGTACTTTCACCTGTGACAGTTCTAACTTATAAATTACAGTACTATTCTATCATCACATAAGCACTAAGTTGATGAAGGACTTTCTAGCCAACCTATAGAGATCTGTAGGCTTGGCTAAGGACTTTGAATTCATCAACTTAGTGATTACTAAGTTGGCTAGAAACACTTTGTGGCAATTGTGGACACATGACAACATTTCATGGTCTGCATGTTGATTTCACAGATGATTAATAAGGAGCTTGAGGCCAGCCGAGCTACCACGGAACCAAAACACAAAGATGTCACCAGCTCTCATATCAAACTTGTTCACAACCTCCATCCACTTTGATGTTATCATGGCACCTCCACATTTCAGTTTTCCTCTAGTGTTCGACTTGGATATCACCATTTTAACTTTTGCAACTTCCATATTGTTACAAAATACTTGAATGTTTGCTGGTAGTTCAATATATGGAACAATATGCTCCATGGTGAAGCTCCTCGAAAAGTACTGCATATAGACAACACCAATATATACATACAAATTTCAGTACCTAATAGTAGTAATGTAACATTTTGAAAAATTGTTACTAGTTCAAAAGTTTTACCATTTTTTCTTTGCCTTTCAAGATGTTTAACTTATTTATGGTGCATACATAAAATGGTCTTTTTGTGAGGTTCTTATCAACTCCATACTTTAGTACATTAATTTCGGCATCATCCATCGCCACACGGTTGACATAATGGCAGAAACATTCAAATTCTTTCTCGAACTTTATTCCGGGACCTGCATGTAACAAATACATACATAAGCAACAATATTATAACTGCATTGATTTTTTTAATTTTACATTACATACCTCTTATATGCAGAGGTTTATGCAACTTAAGAGCGGCACGAGCATGACGAGTGCGAGCATACTCCTCCACCTAACCAGAAAGTGCCATGTACACAAACTTTTTAGAATAAAGTAATCTATATTCTACCACCTCTTATTTTAGATACTTGAACACGGTTTGCATGTTTATAAACACGCGTGATATTCCAAAGCACCGAGTAGTGTCCATTAGATAATACTCCCTCCGTTTTAAAATTTAAGATGTTTTAGTTTGGTAAAGCAAATGTATGTAGACTTCTTTTAGTATCTAGGTTCACTCAAGTTTGAAGTGAATCTACACACTAAATTAAATCTAGATACATTTTGTTCACAAAACTAAAACATCTTATATTTTGAAACAAAGGAAGGACAATTTTCTTAATAGTACATATAGATCTGACACGACATGCTTTCAGTGCTAACATATAATAGAGTGTTATTGTACTAGTTCATATGTAGATCTGATCTACACAATTATGATCGTAATGCATTTTTAAAATATGATCGTATTTCCTTTAGATCTGACGAAATTTCTGTACATCACTCGTTCTAGATTTTCATATAGGAGTTGGCGAAAACATACCTGATCCTTGAATCTCTGATCCATGAACCTGTGTCGTCGCAGGCGTTGAATACTGGAGGCGGTCCTCGATGGAATTTTTGAGGTTGTTGTCGTGTGGAGGCGCTCGTGTGAGGAGGGATAGGAGGCGAGTCATGGGCGGAGGCGACCGTGAAGTGACTAAATAGTAAATACCTAACGCGTCTACGCCGTTATACCCGCGCGCGTTTGCTGGGCGCGGTTGGGCCGGCCCAAATAAGAAAGCAGCCGCTGCAGCGATAATACGGGCATAGGAACAGGAGCTGGGCTGGGCTAAGTCTGCGTATTTTAGAATGTGTAAAAAAATTTGAGGTTATTTCGTGAAGGAAAGAGGGTCAGGTGATACAAAACAGGCTTTTTGTAGATTTGTCATTTTTTGGAAAAAGAGGTTCAGGTGAGACAAAACAGGCTAGTTTGTAAATCAACAACTATATGAAAAAGGAAAGAAGATCAAAATAAGGCTACAATAGGGCAACGCAACCAGCCAGCCCAATTTGGCAACAAATCAAAGAACCTTCCCTCTCCCTCTCCCCCTCTCTCCTTTCTTCCTTTGTCTACCTCTGCCAGGCTCACCTCATTCATTCCTTTTTGCCCAATTTGGTAGCAAATCTATACCAACATCTATTTCTCAATTCTTTAACTATTTTCCTTGAACCTTTCCGAAATAGGAAATCCCGCCACACACCAGCATGTACAGAAACAAATGTAGATAGTAAGAATCTAGAATGTAGAAACATAACAAGCAACTAATTAAGCAAGGTTCAACACAAACTAATTAAGCATCTAAAATGCAGAAACATAACAAGCAACTAATTAAGCAAGGTTCAACACAAACTTGATAAGGCCGAGGTTCAACATAAACGTTGCTAAGCAGCCAACATAAACACAGTTCAAACAAAAGCATGTTGTTTAAACCAGCAGCAGCAACACACACAAACAGGCACATCATTACATCACTGCCTCCTCGCCGCCTCCTCCCGGTCCCGCTCCTCCCTATCCCGCTTCCTCTGCTTCCTGCTGCCCATACCCTGAACCTTCGGTGGCTTGGGCTTGGGAGCAGGCACACAACCGGCCTCGATAGCTCGGTTCAGTTTGTTCCTGAGGAAGATGTCATAGGCCATGTGATTGGCCCTGAAGCCGTGGACATTGACAGTTTCCCCAACTTTGACACGGCCAGATCCACAGCCTTCAGCATGATGCAGGATGCTTTGGAAGTCCATCTTTATGCTCCTTTTGCAGAAAGGGTAGCTGTTCATGCCATCAGTCCAGGGTTCACTCCAGAACCGGTCGAACCCCCCCGCTTTAAGCTTTTTGATAGTGGCCTTGGTCTTCCTTTGACACGAGTCGACATCGCTGTCAACATCATCAGTAGTCTACTGAAATATACAAAATACACATGTGAAGCAAATATGTAGAAACTGCAATTAAAATTGAATGCTTAACAAAGGAAGCATAACAGTCTCCAGCTAGCAATAACAGAAAGTAATCAAGGGATCAAGCAGATAAACCACTTCCGTCGGTCAATAAGCTAGCATTAATCCATAGAAATGAAAACAACAATCCACATATCCACAAATATTAATCGATTATGTCCATAATCGAACCCTAGCTAGCAATAATCCACAGATCCACAAATATTAATCGATTCTGTCCATAATCGAAGCCTAGCTAGCAATGATCCACAGATCCATTAATTACACATCAATCATAACAGATAACAAACAAATCTGACGCTAAGTGAAAACCCTAGGCCCTAATCTTAACAGATAACAAATGTATCTGACGCTAACCGAAAACCCTAGGCCCCAAGCAGATAATCCATTAATTGGAACTTACCGCCTCCTCGTCGTCGATGATGTTCTCGTCAAAGGCCGGCGGCGGCATGATGAGCTCGACCTCCTCCTCGTCATCCTGCGGCTGCTTCCCAAGATTGTACGCACAAGTACTGATAGCGGCGGGAGCCGATGAGGGACCGATCGGCCGGCCTTCAGCAATGGCCTCCGCTTCTTCTTTCGCATCCGCTGCGGCTGTGATTAAAGCCCTTGCGGCATTTTGTGCCTCCTCCGCGGCTCTGGCCGCCTCTGTCTCGGCTCTGGCCGCCTCCTCTGCGGTTAACGCCAGCGTCGCGGCCTTCTCCTTCGCTGCGGCGACAGCGTCGGATGGGTGCTCCATCGCCGGAATGGGAAGTGCAGCGGAAGCAGAAGGGGAGAGGGTTTTTTCCTGGTCGGCGGAGAGAGGAGTGGGGAAGGGTAGTGGGTAGGGGCCTAGGGGGAGTTGGGAAGAGGTGGCGTGATGGAGTGAATGAGGGAAGGCGGAGAGAGACAGAGGGATAGGCTGTATATGGTGAGACGCCGACGTTTCGTGCTCCCGCAGTTCACACGTGTACGGTTCAGCAGCATACGCATGCGCACCTGCTCGCACAGTGCACTGCGGACATTCGGTAGTACGGTACTAGACAGTTCACACGCGCACGGTGCGCCTCGGACATGCCTAGTATGGTACATGCACGGTTCTCTTCTGTGTCAAAAAAAATCTCTCTCTCTCTCTCTCTCTCTTTTTACGAAACTCTCTCTCTCTCTCTGCGGACCCCCGCCAGTGGCCCACCCACTCTTTTCCGATCGTGGCTACCTCCTTTTGCAACTATTTGAAGTTGAGTTTGGAATACCTAATTTGAATTTTAATGCACGGTTGAGTGTGTGTAATATCTAAGTTTAAGTTTTCTTACAACAAAAATGACACTTGTCCAACATGGCGGCGATAGTAGATAGAAACAACAGGAAAGCAGATAGTTTTCGGACTGTGCAAAAGATGTCTCCCGTTGCAACTCATTGTTCGGATAGTTCAGTTTACAGTTGCAAAATAGAAACACATAGTTCAATTCAGCAGAGCAGCACCGAGGAAAGTCTGCTACATTACAGTCGTAGCCTGGCGAGGAGCTGCTGGTTTTCGTCCTCAATCTCTTCAAGTTGTAGGCAACGTACGAGCATGTACCGCCTGATCTTGACCTAATCACTGAGCGAAGCCTTGAGCTCCCGAAGCAGGTTCATGTTCTCGACACGGAGATTGACATTATCATCTTTTAGCCTCGCATTATCCTTCGAGAGCCCCTCGTTGATGCATGTATTCAGTCGGTTCGAGGCTTGGATCTTCTTATGCAGTTTCTTCCAGGCAGCGTTGTCCCTTTTCAGCTCGTCGTGCTCCTTAGTAAGGGTATTCACAGCTAATTTGAGCGGTTCTAATTCCAGCTCTTGTGTTTGCATTTTCTCCCTGTGGCTGCTTGTTCGTGCATTAAGCCAAGCATCCACATTATTGATGAGTTTTCGTTTCTTTTCCTGGGACAAAGAATACGTGGTTTCAGTCCTATCACGGAACGGGAACAACAGTAACGTGTCATTATAGCACACGAGCTTTATGCAGAAATGGGCGGTGTGGAAAAGATCCAGGAGAAAAAAAACCCAAATCCTAGTCGCAAAAACCACAAATCCTAGTCGCAAAAACACTAGTGTATATTATTTACCTCGCTGTTCCGGGGATCTGGGGGGGACATGTCTGCCGGCGAACCGATGGCTCTGAAGAAAGAGAAGGAGGTAATGATTAAGGAGAAGAAGAATGTTGGATAACACTATTAAGGAGAAGAAGTACATGACCTACCCGGAGGATCCCTCGCCTGCGGGCATGAGCATATGTTGTGACTCTTCAGTGCGTAAAGCGGCGCGACGAGCTCTCTCTTTTCTCTCCTCGCGCATTTCGCCACGGCACGATTCCGAGAGGGATCCATGGCTGCGCAAAGGGAGGGAGCAGGAGCGGGATGAGCAGGAGGAAGAAGAAAGTGAGGAGGGCGCTAGTGACTAGTGGATGTAGATAGTCAAAAAGGCTAGGCAGACCAGTCTTATTACCCCACCGTACTCTCCCCTACTGTGCGACCTGCCTTCTCAAAGAATTTTTGTTCACACATGGCAGGCAGAGAACTGCAACGATGCGACCGATTGGATGCTCCATTAAGTCGATTGACAATTCACTTCGGTGCTGATAGAACGGTGCACGCGTCCCTGCATGCGTCATGATGACACAGTCATGCGGGTGGTGTCAGACGTGCACCGCGTCGGAGGTGAGGGGGGTGCGCCTACCCGATGTATCGCTATTTTTTTCATTCCCTTCTGTATCGCGAGCCCCCTCTCTTATCCGCGCGTGCAACACAAATGGCCCACCAGCGGGAACAGAAATGCGGCCCAGCAAACCATGTAGGGGTGTTTTTTTGGGTGTTGCCACGTCAGACAGAGGAGTTGGACGACGGGAATCCACGTCGCGTCGCAGAATACGCGCGTACTAATCCGCTTCGGGCCTGTACGGGCTTTGGCGGGCTCTACACGCGCGATCTAAACTTTCTGTATGCTAATCCTACCCCAGGCGCGAAGGGGTATCCGCCCATCTCAGCCCTCGATCGCGCCTGAACTTTTTTTTATTTCCTTCGGGGGCCTATTGAATTAGAAGTCAACTTGTATAGTGATGCTTGCATAATTGCAAGTATAAGCTTGCTAGGATAGCTTGCAAGTATTAGCTTGCCTTGTGTCGAGCAGTGGTTGAAGTTCTCTTCGGCTTCTTCCTCGTAGTAGTCTCCTTCCTCTTCGTATCCTTGGTCGGTACTAGCATCTATAAATAAATACGAGTTACACAATCACCAAACAATACTTAACTAATTCTATTTAGCACACAAAGGTTCACACTAGATGATCTAGCATCATCACTATTATCACAAAGATTAAGGCAATAGCTTTATTTATTTGATTTTAAAAAAGTAATTTCTACTCATTGAAAAACTACTTAAGATTTAATATTCTCCAACTAAAATATGGGATCATGTTGACACATGTCATCACCACATATTTTAGTACTTGGGAATGTGATTTAAAGTGGTGTCACAATTTAATAAGGTTTAACCTTTTTATTTAAATTAATTAAAGTGACTAGAATTGCCTATGGGGCATTCTTTTATTGCTTGACCATTATTTCTGCAAGTAAACCTAGATATTTTCATATATTCAGAAAGGTCTTGCCAAATGTAATTTTTGAGAGTTGGAATCAACTCAAAAGCTTTTGTGGTTGAATTTTGAAAAATGTTTGAATGCAGAAAAGTCTCTGCCTTGTTATTTTTACTATAGCTGATCTACAAATCTAAATGGTTTGAATCCAACGGGCTTGGATTAAGAATTTCAATACCTTTCTAACAAAATTGGTTTCATGCAATTTGGTTTAGTGAATCTCTCTGAAATGATTTTTGAATCTACTGCCAGAACTAAGTTTGAAACTAAATTAATAAACCTAAATTTGAATTACTGGGTCGCGCGGGAGTGTAACTGGGCCGACCCACGGCGCACAGCGCGTGCGGGTGGGTTTAAGTAGTTGTCCCCACCAGTCAGTGAGACGGGGGTGCGAAGGGGTATGGGGCAATCTAGACCACACGATCAACATCTAATCCAACGGCTGTGGCTTGTCATCTTCGTCGGGCAACACCGACGAGACAGAACCCTAGCGCGGCCAGTGGGGGTCGTGTGAGGCTCACCAGGGCTCAGGCGATGGTCGGTGATGGGAGCGAACGACGAAGTCAACAACGGCGAACCTCCTGGTATCGGCAGCTCCTCCTGGGGCGGCTCCAATCGCTGGCTCCTCTTCTCCTCCTCCGCGGCAGACTCCGGCGAAATCCGGCGACCTGCTGCTCGTCTTGCTCCGGGGATGAGGTGGGGTGGTTCTGAGAGAGACGAGAGTGTGACGGTGTGCTTAAATCAAACGGGGGTGGCCTCTATTTATAGTGTAGCGAGGGGACCGAAGGGCGCGGGCTGAGCTCGTCGGGGTCGGCTGCACAGCGAACTAATGGAATGGGCGATGGTAGGGGACGGTGTTGTGTTCCCTAGCGATGCTCAACTGCATGGTCGCGAGGCGTGGGGCGGTGCGATGCGGTCGGAACAATGCGACGCTCTGGGCGGGTCCTACGGAGGTTTTAATGGCGCACGGGCTGTCCTGGTCACGCGGCGACGAACGGGCATGTCCTGGCGGTTCCTGGGCGGTGGTGATCATTCACGCGAGCGGCGAGGGCAGCACGCAGTCTGTGCTCGCGTGTCGAGTGCGGCGCTCTGGCGCTCTCTCGGCATGCCACAGAGGCATAGGGCACGGCGGTTCTAGGGTGGTCCAGGGGCTAACCGTGCTTTGGCGTTTGACAGGGTGTGGCGGTGAACGGTGGTCTATGTCCCAGACAAGGTTGGCGAGGCTAGAGCTTCTCCTAGCTTGCTGTCGATAATGGGTGGCCATTTGGGGCTCGACATGCTCACCATTGATGGTAATGGCAAGCTCACAGTGAGCTAGGGCTAGTTAATTTAGTTTGATCATCTACTGAGAGGGTGCTGTGAGCTAGAGGGGAGACAAGTTAGGCACAAACATTTCTCACTATAGTGTTTGATGTTTTGTTTGATTTGTGTTTGTAAGGTGTTTGATGAAATGGCCGAAAGAGATTTGAATTTGAATTTTTGGATGAAAATTGGTGGGTGTACTAGTCACATACTAGGTAGTCTCTGGTTAGTTGGTTTTGTCAAGATGCACTGGTTTGGTTGGTTTGAGAATTGGTGATCTTCACATATGAACTAGATTCAATTTTGAATTGCCATTTGAATCAAGTTGCCAATTGTTTCTCTGAGTTTGAAAGGTGGGCTTGGGTTCACTTTCACTTGGTATAGCAAGGGGTGAAAAAAATAGAATTGTTTCTGTTTGAAATCTTGGACTAGAAACACTCAAAGTGGTCTAGTGAGCAAGATTGGCAAAAGTTACCATTAGCTCATTTTGTTTGTTTTTGAATTTCTCTTGATTTGTTTCTGCCTGGATTTGATTTAGATGATGTTTGTTTTCATGTTTAAACTATTCCTTACTAATCACAACAATCACGCAAGTCCATTCATGCATTCATATAATCATCACATACACACATGCATTCATAATGATTTTAATTAACAAAGTTTTTGTTAACCCTAATTTTGGTGATTGGAATTTGATAACCTTGTTCAATATTTTTGGGATGTTACAGGCGCTATATGAGACAAGAATAAGCTATATCCGTCTTCTCGTCTACCTCGTCAACCAATGACCCTACTAGACTTTGGATTGACCTTCTTTGGTTCAATAGTATTCTCGCTACCCTAGATAGATCTGGGTCTTTCTTTTTTGTCCAATATTACCTTTCTTCTTATTTCAAACATCAACTTCTTCCCCTCGATCAATTTGGGCCCGAACTATGGCCTATATTATTTCAGTTGTCTGTAAACTTGTATTTGGTAGGCATGCAATGAGCGCCCTGACCTTTGTTCAAGTCCCTCCATCTTTGCTCTTGATTACTTCTAAAGCAAAATAGACACCAACTGTTTGCCAGGCACAACCAACTAAGGCCAGACCTTGGCCTTTCACCCTGTAAGATTAGACGTTGAATTTCTCCGGTGTTGTCGCCCCCACTTGTCGTTGTCGCTGCTCCAAGTCACAAACTCCTAGCTGAAACCTCAATAGGACTCGAATCACTCTTACTCATCCTCAGATCTTCGTCTTCCATGCCCTTCTCCATGACTGGCTTCACCGTGAGACTAAAGACATGTCCCACGATGGCAACATACTGCAGAGCTTCGCAATGCTTTCTCTAAAATCAAATAGTCAGAAAAATGGACGCGCACAACCAAAATACATCCAATCTGGCAAACTCCAGGCATGTCGTCCATTTGGAGTTCTTTAGCATAGCACTCCGCAACTCGACACTCCGGCCAGATCACTGACGACAGGTGACAAACAGAACATCATCATAGCTTGAGAGGGATCTTAGGACCTCCACCTTTATTAAGCAGATCATCGGGCCCCATGCCTCCGCCCGCTAGTTCCCCACGGGACCGGCCATCCAATTCCCCACCAGCAAGGCCGAAAGAGGAGTAGGCAGTCCAGGCCGCCACAACCGCAACCTGGCACAAAGAGACCTGCGGAGGTCCTATAAATAATTGTTTTCATTTAAAATATGTGGACTAGTGTACTTGTTCTTGAGTAATGATACGTCGGAAAAGTATCTATAATTTTTTATGCTCCATGCTTGTTTAGTATCAACTTTGCTTTGCTTTGTCTACACTTTGAGGTGCTTTCTACATGTTTTCTGGTACTAACCTATTAACAAATTGCTACAGTGCCAGTTGCCTATTTTATGTTGTTTTTTGTTTCAGAAAAGCTAGTAAGAAAATATTCTTGAAATTGGATGGGACAAAAGCCAAAGTCAATAACTTTCTGTGGGGAACAAGAAGTCCAGAGGGGAGACGGAGAGGCATGCCAGGGCAGCTAAACCCCCTAGGCGCGGGTGGGCCCTGCCCCATGCCTAGGCAGGGTGTGGGGCCCCTGGCCTCCCCCTTCGCCTATAAGAATCCCCCGATGCAGAAACCCTAAGTACCCGATGAAATCTCCACGAAACTGTCTGTAGCCGCCACCACCATCGTCCATAGATCGGGGGATCTGAAGTTCTTCCCGGCACCCTGCCGGATGGGAGATCATCCCGGAGGCCTTCTCTCCGGTATGATGCGTGAGTAGTTCCACCTTGGACTATGGGTCCATGTAGTAGCTAGATGGTTGTATCTCCTCCTTTGTGATTTCATGTATAGATCTTGTGATCTCCATTCATGATCAAGATCTAATCTATTTGTAATCATGCATCTCCGTTTATGATTCTATCATGTCTGTGTTGTTTGTGATCTTGCATGCTCTCCGTTGTTAGTAGCTATCTTGTCCAAGTAGTTGCTAGTGACTCCAAGAGGGGGTATTTATGCTCGATAGTGGTTTCATGCATCTAGTTTCCAAGGGAAGTGACAGAAATCTCTTTGGTTGTAGATGTGTTTTTGCTACTAGGGGAAAACAACGGTCTCTTGTTCATGGAACATGTGGACTGTTTACCTTACACACTTTGCTTAAAGCAGTTGTCTGTTGCTTGCAACTTAATACTGGAGGGGGTTCGGATGATAACCTGAAGGTGGACTTCTAGTCATAGATGCAGTTGGATGACAGTCTATGTATATTGTTGTATTGCCCAATGAATCTCATAGGATCTTTCTGGCTAGTAATTGCATTGTTATGCCTTGCTCAGTTCCTGTAAATTGCCCCGTTGTAATTTGTTTACCCTTCATGCCATGTTGTTTATCTAAGGAGAGCATTTCTAGTGAACTATGGACCCCGGTCCAATCTTTACCATTGATACATCTTCCACTATTACATGTTTACTTGCTGCAAACCATTACCTTCCACACCATATGTTTAATCCTTTGTTACAGCAAACCGGTGAGCTTGACAACCTCACTGATTCGTTGGCGCAAAGTCTTGCGTTTGTGTTGTGCAGGTCTCCGCGTTGCTAGCAACACCCGTGTGACGTTTCCTTCCTCCTACTGGTTCGATAACCTTGGTTTCTTACTGAGGGAAAACTTGCTACTGTGCTGCTTCACACCTTGCTCTTGGGGTTCCCAAGAGGCTCCACGTCAACCGTGCTAGCCATCATCAAGCTTTTTTGGCGCCGTTGCCGGGGAGGCTAAGGACGTCTTCACTAGGGGAGTCCTCCACTTCCTTTATCTTTACTTTGTTTTTAGTTTTCTTTGTTTCTTTTGCTTGGTTTTGTTTGCCTCTTTTCAAAAAACCCAAAAAAAAATAGTTCTTGCTCTAGCTACTGCTGATGTTTTTGGCTTGCCCGCCTTTGCCAAAATGAACTCTGTTGAGAACACCAACTTGTGTGACTTCACTAACACCAACAACAATGATTTCCTTAGCACACCTATTGCTCCACCTGCTCCCAATGCTACCTTTTATGAAATCAAGCCTACTTTGTTTAATCTTGTGATGAGAGAGCAATTTTCTAGTACTAGTTCTGATGATGATGCTGCCCATCTCAATAGCTTTGTTGAACTTTGTGAGATACAAAAGTATAAGGATGTAGATGGAGACATTATTAAGATCAAGCTTTTTTCCTTTCTCATTAAGAGGAAAGGCTAAAGAATGGTTGCTTTCTTTGCCAAAAAATAATATTGATTCTTGGACTAAGTGCTATCCTCCTGCTAAGATTATATCTATGAGAAGTGACATTATGAAATTTAAACAGCTTGATAGTGAACATGTTTCTCCAGCTTGGGAAAGAATGAAATCTTTGGTTAAGAATTGTCCCACTCATGGACTCACTGCTTGGATGATTATCCAGACTTTTTATGCAGGTTTGAACTTCTCCTCAAGAAATCTGTTGGATTCAGCTGCTGGAGGTACCTTCATGGGCCTGACTTTGCGTGCCGCAAAAAGGCTCCTTGATAATATGATGGTTAACTACTCTGAATGGCATGTTGAGAGAGCTCCACATGGTAAGAAGGTAAATTCTGTTAAGGAAACTTGCTGTTTGAGTGATAAGATTGATGTTATTATGGCTATGCTTGTTAATGGGAAAGCTCCTTTAGATCCTAATAGTGTTCCCTTAGCCTCCTTGGTTGCTCAAGAAGATCAAGTTGATGTGAACTTCATTAGAAAAAACAATTTCAACAATAATGCCTATAGGAATGATTTTGGTAGCAACAACAATTATAGGCCTTATCCTCCTAATAATGGCAATTCTTATGGAAACTCCTACAATAATGCTAGAAGCACCCCTGTGAACTTGAAGTCATGCTCAAATACTTTATTAGTAAACAAACCACTTTCAATGAGGCTATAGAGGAAAAGCTTCTAAATGTTGAGAAAAATATATCCTCTTTGTCTGAAGATCAGTCTTCCTTGAGTAATAAAATGGCTGCTAAACCTGAAACTATGGAAAATACCTTTGCTACTGCTCATGCCATACAAGTTACTATTGATGAAAATGTTAGGCTATTAGCTCAACTTCATGCTAGGTGGGAAAGACAAGCTGAAATTGATAGAAACAATAGTGTGTGCACCATCACCACTAAACCACAAGTAGTCCCTATTCCTCCTCCTACTATGCCTAAGCCTATGGAGCCTACTACTAGTGATGCTAAGTTTGATTTTGATATTGATGGTTGCAATATTTCTGAAGTGGTTATGTTCCTACAAAAGCTTGCTAGAAATCCCGATGCTAGTGATATGCATGTTGCTTTCACCAAGCACATTATAGATGCTCTTGTGAAAATTAAGGAAGAGAAGCTAAAACACAAAGCTTATATTCCTAGGAAAGTAGAGGATAGTTGGGAACCCATTATTAATATACAAGTGAATGACTTTGATCCCAAAGCTTCATGTGATCTTGGTTCTAGTGTCTCTATTATGCCTAGGAAGATTTATGAAATGCTTGATTTGCCACCATTGGAAGATTGTTATTTAGATGTCCCACTCAATGATAATGCTAAGAAGAAACTCATGGGGAGTATTAATGATGTTTTCATTATGGTTAACAATGCTTATGTCCCTGTGGATTTCTATGTTTTGGATGTTGAATACAATGCTTCTTGTCCTATTACTTTGGGAAGACCTTTTCTTAGAATAATATGTGCCATCATTGATATGAAACAAGGCACCATTAAATATCATTTCCATTCAAGAAAGATACTGAACACTTACCTCTGAGGAGAGAGAAGTTATTTTTTGCTCCTCCTTTGAAAGCAAGGTTTGATGTTAATGCTTCATCATTTGAAAATACTTCATTCTTCTTGCTTCTTGTGCCTAACTTAAAGGCATTAAAGAAAAGTACTTGTTGGAAGATAACCCAAGAGTTTCCTTGAGTCTTGGAAGTTATTACTTCAGTAATGACCTCTCCTTATCCTTTTTGTTTGCTTTATGTGCCAAGAATGACCTCTAATGAGAAGGAAGTGAGATTTGGTGAGTTGCTGTCCTGAAACAGATTTCTGTTGTCCACCATAAAAATTTGTGAGGAGTCTCTGTAACTCGGATTGAGCTCATAATTTACGAATAAATCCCCCATTATGTTAGATAACTTTCGTTAGTTCAGCACTTTTTTATTTGAGCAACAGAAGATGTTCGAAAAAATCAGTTTCTACCTGCTGGTCTGTTTTGACAGATTTCTGCCATTATTTGCATTTGCTTCTTATTGATTCCTTTTTGAGTTCTCTTTTGGGGAATTGAGCTTTTTGAAGGAGTTACTATAGTAGCTTGTGTTTTTAGTGAAAAGCCTTGTTTTTCCAAAGCTTTGCCAAAGCCCAAATGCGGTGACCCAGCATACGGCTGCATGTGTAGTACACTATAGTCGTTGACATGACACCCACAGAACATTATTCCGTAAATATCACATCCCTCAGAGTGATACTATAGAAACATTGTGGGTCCATATTATAAACATTCACACATTATTATTATTACAATACCAGAAGTTCAAGACTTCAAAAGGTTTCAACTTACAAACCAAAATATAAAGTATTTTAGCGGAATTTAAAAGTAGCAACTCCAACTAGGAGTTGAGCTCGGCAGCTTATTCTATAGAGTTCATGCTGCTCGGCTCTGTTGGTTACTACTAACTAGGATACTTAGTTGGACTCATTATCATCAACACCATAGCGGATTTTGTAATCCACTCCTTCAACACCTCCCGACAGGCCAGGCTCCTCGTAGAACACATCTTCTTGACATTCGGCTGCATACATTGGCGCGTCTTCGGGATCCTCAGAGTTTAAGCAAGGGATCAAAGGAAAGGATGAGTAACAGCGTTACCCAACAAGTTCATTATATGCAAGGTGGGAAGTTTGATGCTCTAACTACCACCTCAGACTATAAGTCCTTGGCACTATGCAGTTTTTGTAAATCTTTCTTCAAAAATTGATTTTATTATAAAAATCTATGACCATCAGCCTTCACAGGTTGACCAGAACTTTCATGGATTTCCTTTCATGCCGCGTTTGTAGCTCCTTCCCGGAACAGGGAGTAACAAGTTACAATTCTTACACTCTGCAGAGGTGCGTTACTTTACCCATGAGAAATCAACTCCTTGTTGCACAACCGGGCGTACTTTCCCGTCCACAATTCCATGATATGGGGCCCAGTAGTTGGTCCAAGCCAATCACCGCCCCCTTCGCGACCTCGCATGCCTCCTTGGTGTACACCATGCCCACATAATGAATTACGGCAATGGTTTGTACAAACCGTTAGATGCCAGAACTATCGTGGGACGTTGAGGGTTCCCACCCATATGCCGCATATCCTCTACGAATTACCAATTAATATGCACGCTACGAGGATAACAGCCACGGCCTGCACATCCGGCTTCATGCGAGAGGAAGAAGATACAGCTGACTTCTCTGTCCCATTCCAATTCTCATGGCTAACGCTTAATATACATCGCTAGAATCACTGATGTCAGGTTATTAAGTCCCTAATTGATCATCATTGTTGCAAATAGAACCCTAAGTTCTATTACTCCAATATATCATCACTTAGGATGATATCTATGATTTCTTTAATTGTGAAAATAATATTTTCTTTCTTTGGAGTATATATGATAACACACAATTTGCAAATACTTTGATAAAGACTCTTCAAAGGATATGAGCAAGTGATGAACTTGCCTTGCGGTAGTGAAGTCTGATGCTTGCATTGGACCTTGAGCTTCTATGTCTACAAAAACATCATTATTGCCCGGTAAGGACAATATTTAAAGAAGCAAAATGATTATGCAAAGTAATGTAATGCATTATTTAAATTTATATGTATTCTCCCCCATTGATTTAAATTATAAAAATTCTTTTAATGAGAAATAATTTATAAATATATTTTTTAATATTTATTGAATATTGTATTATTTTATTTTATCTTAATTTATTTTCCTTTTACCAAAAATTGACATTAAATATTTGTTTAGTATTTTTCTAAAATATTACAATATTAATAAATAAGTAAAGTGATTTTTATTTATTTTTATCAACTTTCAATAGTTTTGTAAAATTCCATAAGGAATATATAAATTACAAAATTCTTAATAAA
Source organism: Avena sativa (assembly GCA_916181665.1). NCBI lineage: Eukaryota > Viridiplantae > Streptophyta > Magnoliopsida > Poales > Poaceae > Avena > Avena sativa. The sequence continues at coordinate 88,472,719 of OV702285.1, read as the reverse complement.
ATTTATATGTCTAAAATTTTATCTCTTAATTTATTTGGATAGTTTGGATTATTGTGAATCCAAAAATATTTTATTTATAATTTTTGGACTTTTATTTTATTTTCTAGAATTTATTTAGGTTCAGGGGCATTTTGGTCTTTTTCCAATTATTAAAACAGGCTCTAAATGATTTGGGCTGGCTTATTTGGTTTTATTGGGCCCTTATGGCCCAGTAGGGCAAAGGTAAAACAACACCCCGAAGGGGTATTGGCCCATTCCAGCCCATCACTCTGTGACTCTCTCGAGCTTACCTCTCTCCTTCTCCTTCCCCGACCCCGTGGTCAGCAGTGTCACCGCTGGCGATTCACGCCGCCGTGGACCTCCCTGGCTACCGCCGTACTGCAGGATGAGGTTGTCGTCCCCGCTCTTCCTTCCTGTCCAGTTGGATTTGGACCTGGAGCCCTCCTGCGACCAAATCGATGTCGTCCGGAACCCTAGGATTTGGGGTTGGTGTTGATCTGATGCCGCCGCTGCTGTCGTGTGCCGTGGAGATGCTTCTCGCCCCTAGGCATGGCTATGGTCGCCGTCGTGGCATTGCGTGGGTTGCAGCGCCCCCTTGGGGGTGCTCCCCGTGCCGCCGTGGTCGTCAGCCTCCTCTGCTTCCTCTTCTGATCTACAACGAGGACCTCTGGTAAGTAGTTCCTCTCCCTCTTGTTCTCTCTGTGCTAGGCCATCCTATGCTAGATGTTGGTGGTGACCTTTCTGGTTACTGTCTTGTCCTGATTAAGATGGTTTGGTTTGGTTCTGCACATAAGATTAGATTCTATTTCTTGGTTTGATTTGGTTCAAGCTTAAGATGAGTTTGGCATGAAAGATAAGTAGAAACTTCCTTTCTTAAATCCCTAAGACCCCTGATGCTGGTCTGAGGTTTAGGGTTTAAGCTTTTATCTAGTTGATTCATATGGATGGTTCCGGTAGTGGTACCAGCTACTGTTTCTTGAATCAAAGTTTGGGAAAAAATGATGGTAGACTTGATCACTTGTATAGATCCGTAAGATTAAATTCTAAGGTGCTACTCTTGTCTTAGAGATGTGCCTAGAGGTTTAATTCTTGGCTATATTCATTCTTGAATTGAAATATAGCTTGATAGCTTAGATCAATGATGTTGTCCTGAGATCTAAGTTGGATCTTTATAGTTTTCTGATTGCTTTTAGTGTTTAAAGTTTAGTGATGGATTCACCCCACTTGGGTGTTTTCTGAGAATTTGAGTAAAAGACAGATCATGTATGCTTGTCTAATCTTAGACAGATAGATCATGTGATGGTCTATTTTACTCACCACTGTCACTTGATTTTGGGGTTTCCTGTGGTTGATCTTATGCTAACTTGATCTGATGCTCTCCTGATATTTCCAGCTCCTAGCTTGTCCTTGATCTAGCCCTTCATCTTCTGGTCCTGATGGCTTGATCTTGGTCTTGCTATCCACCTGATCCACCCCCTCGTTATGTCACCATTTTGGTGGTGTGATCCAAGGTTTTGATGGGTGTGATTTAGCTTGGCTTTGGCTGGTTTTAGCTGCTGGCTGCTGTTCTTGGTGTGTATGAACTATGGAATGGTGTGGGGTTGTATTCCCACGTATGTGCTGATGGTTTTGTTTGATTGTGCTGTTGTTGTGGTGCTGACAGCACACACCATGTAGTTTGGTGTGTGTGCTGCATGTGTGCCTGCTGCACAGTTGTGGATATGTTCTGAATTTTGAGAGTTACTGTTATCAGGTTACCTTTTACCTGGCTGGTGAAAGTTGCCCCTCCTTGCTGTTTATTTGACTTATGGCTTAAAATTATGAAAGATATATTCTTTCATATTGGTGAAACTTGCCCCTTAAATACTCATTAATGAAAAAGTGAACAGTGCACTTCACTGTCAACTCTGAGAGTAAAATAATTCTAATCCTAACCTTCTTTTTATTTTAAGTTTCTTTTTATTTTGCAGGTACTAGATTTGAAGATCAAGATTTTAGTTTAGGCTTTTATTTTTCTTCATAGAATAGTCACTTGTAATAACTCTCATATTCAATTGTAATCTTTAATTTATTCTTTTGTACTCTTTATTTTATTATTTTGTAATAAAGATTGTACTATCATCAATAAAGAAATATTATTCTTTATTTATTTTCTATTGTAAAGATTGTGGATGATTTCATAAGTTACATTTTTGTAACTTATTTATTGAATAAAATTATGAAATGGAGATTCTTATTCTTAATTGCTTTCTTTATATAAAGTTTGAGTTATTACTGGTTAATTCTTAATTAAATCAAATACTCAAACATCATTCAAAAATCCTTTTGAATTATAATTCAAACACTCAAGTTTTTAAATTCAAATTTCATTTCCCAAAACACATAAGTCCACCAAGATCATATCAAAGTCTATAACAAACATCCTTCAAGACTATACCTAATCTCAAAGTATGAAAGAAACCTTGATCACTTAGGTTTTTTATTTGGCAAAAAATTTACCCACATTTTCACAGATGAATGCATGCAATATCACAAATTTCTAAATCTACCCTTCGTTAGTTCCTAAATGTTGGGATGCTACACCAAAGGTCTAATATCTTTTAAATAAACTAATGTTGCTAATGAAGATTGTGTGAAGTTTTGTATGAAGGGAAAATTTCAGGTGTAGAGAGAGAATGATGCAATGAGATGAATGGACAAAAGCTCAATCTTAGGGATGCCACCATGGCGTCACCCCAAGAAATATCCAAGAGGTACAAGCATCAAATCTTGGGGATGCCCAAGGCATCCCCTTCTTCATCAATAAAAAGCTCAGGTCTATCTAGACACTTCGTTTTTATTGTTTCATGCACAATTGTGTTGTTCTTGGAGTGTCTTAGTTTTTATTTTCTTTGCTTAGGTTGTTTAGTTTGCTTGAATAAAGTAGTTTGGACCCTCGTTCTCGCTGTGTTGTTTTGCAAATAAGTTGCTTGGTGTTGGAAAGGAGTAGTAAGTTCTTGCTTGTAAGTGCAAGAGGAGCTTGCATTGATTGTGACTTAGACTTTAGCATGACATGTTAGGTGTTGTTTTAACCTTATGCTTAGTGATTATTATTGTATCATGTATTGTTCCAAACAATTGGGATTGCCTAGTGTGCCTTCAAGAAATTATGCGTTGTTTTGCTCCACGTCAACCGTGCTAGCCATCATCAAGTAACAACCCATATGAAGTCCAACTGTGGTCTTCTACAAGGATGTGAAAAAGACAAAGGACTCAGGATCGAACTTTTATCCATCATTTCTTACTTGGTCACTCCTTATTCTACTGCTTTCATCTATTGCTTTTATTTATTGTACTCGTGAAAGTGCTTTTATCTATTTTTAGTTTGATGCTTGTTAATCCATGTAAAGCATCATTTCATATTCATAAGAAAAATATGCTCAGTTCTATACTCAGCTAATGATATGGGTATGACTTATCGGGTCCCTATGATTAGTTATCCTAGGCATATAAAAGTTTATGGCTCAAGACGGTCCACCGAGGTCTAAGAAGCACCTGACGGAATAAAGACTTTCCTTGTCCGCTAAGGAATATTTGGGAACCGACATAAAGTTCGTATTGTAAATATTAATTTGTAACCTCTCCGATTATGGATCCAGGACCCAACCTCTCATATAAAGGTTGGGAGGATCCGACGCAGAGGGCAGCGTAGTTTTCCAACAATCCGCCACAAGCTATATCACAACTAGCAAATCTTCGACTTTGTAACCAAGTTTTCTCAATAATCAGACGGTATCGACTTCCTTATTTGTCTGATCAGCCGACGAAATTCCCAATGCTTTATTTTTCACGAAACCCTACGTCCATAACAATGGGCATTGCCGAGATTACTCCTCATCAGCTAACATGTTCAAAATAAGCAAACTATGCTCAGTTCACATGTATACTGTCAATTCAGTTCAGTTATTCATGCATCTACTATGCTCGGTTAACATGTGTATTGTCAACATGAATGTTTTCTCTTTTCAAATCATTGAAGTTTTGCTTTGACATATCAATTTGTATTTAAATTTCATTATGAAAATTAGAGAACCACAACATTGTGAAACTATTATGCGACAAGTTTTATGCCTCTCACTTTTCAAGTCTGGCCTACATGTCCATATATTCTAATTTTCTACTCTCGTACCCTAATAAGGATGTTTTGAGATCTGGGCAAGTACTTGTACAATTTCTTGTTGATGGCACCATCGTGTTACTGAGATGTTCATGAATCGTACAGGAATGCTTTGAAAAGGTATGAAAATTAACAAATCACCAAGTTAAGTAGAGCACCTTTTCTTCTTGAGCATTGCAGATGTGAGATGATTTTAATTGAGTAAACGATTAGCTCTCATTTTTTAATTCATTTTTTACCTTGTGTAGCAGGTTCTACATGTCCTCGGGGCGCTGACTAGGCATGGTGAGTTGACATCGATGAGCAACACGGTTGTCGGTAGGCTCATCGACCTAGGCCCGAGGGGTTTCGAGTAGCGGCGGTGGTGTCACCTCCTCCTCGTTCTCACACTCGTTGGAGCGACAGAGCGACGGAGGGAGCAATCCTCCTCGTGGACAACCTCCTTACTCGGCGGTGCGGCGCGGCATGGGCGAAAGCGTAGCTCTGCCAACAGCTGCCACACGAATGCCACCCACAACTCCGCCAGCAGTTGCGAGGCGCGATGGGTGGCGTAGCAGTCCTCCTTGTCAACGACCTACTTGCTTAGCACAACAGTCGTCCTTGTCAACGACCTACTTGCTCAGCGGAGCGGGGAGGCGGCTCCGGACGATGGAGGGCTTGTAGAGCGGCGACAAACGACGAGGGAGTTGCTGACACGGGGGAGGGTGATGGTGGGGATGGACTTTTCCGTCCTCTATCTCAATTTGCTTAAGATTAAAATAAATAAAGATTTTTTGTAGTAAAATAAATTGGACTAGGCTTGTAACATCTATTTCTATATGAAGAGAGTGTCAATGGACTAAGTTTTGGGAAAACGATAACTCCTTTGGAGTCTCGGCTGCGTGTTCATATATGCACGGAAAAGCCCCGAGCGTGACGATACATCAGGCGCAATACAAGGATAACGATCACTAACAATCAAGCAGATAAAAAGATAAAAGCTCTATCTCCCTATCGCTAATTCTGTTACATATATGTATGGGTACGTCATGTGTGACGTGGATAACTTTCCATGATCACCACGTTACCATGTTACAATGTTACAAATATTTTAGTCTAACAACCTCCCTTAATCACAACCTTCCTTAATCACAACCTTCTGAAAGGTTGAGATTATGCTTGAACTCATTTAGATCCTTAACTGCCAAAGCTTTGGTAAAACCATCTGCAACTTGATCTTTGTTTGATATGAATTTAATCTCAAGCATTTTGTTAGCAACTCGTTCTCGAACAAAGTGATAATCAATCTCAATATGTTTGGTTCTAGCATGAAAAATAGGATTTGCAGACAGATAGGTAGCTCCTAAGTTATCACACCATAAACATGGCTTTACCTTTAGTTGAACACCAAGTTCACCAAGCAAAGCTTCAATCCATATCTATTCTGCCATGGCATTTGCAAGAGCTTTGTATTCTGCTTCAGTGCTGGATCTAGAAACTGTAGGTTGTTTCCTTGCACTCCATGAAACCAAGTTTGGTCCAAGAAAGACAGCAAATCCTCCTGTAGATCTTCTGTCATCCAAACAGCCTGGCCAATCTGCATCTGAGAAGGCACTCAACAAACTAGATGAAGATTTCTAAAAAGTTAAACCAGCATGTATGGTACCCTGAACATATCTCAAGATTATTTTGGCAGCTGTCCAATGAGCAGTTGTAGGAGCATGAAGATACTGACAAACTTTATTTACTGAGAAGGAAATATCAGGCCTGGTGAGTGTCAAGTACTGTAAAGCTCCTACAATGCTTCTATATTGTGTACTATCATTAGGACCAAGAGGAGTTCCCTCGGTTAAGGACAATTTTTTAGTGGAGGATAGCGGTGTAGGGGAGGATGTGCATTTTATCATATTTACTTTTGTCAGCAAATCAACAACATACTTTTCCTGAGTAAGAAGCAAACCATTCTGAGTCTTCTTTACCTCTATACCCAAAAAGAAATGCAGATCTCCCAGATCCTTGAGTGCAAAATCATCATTAAGATCTCGAAGAAGTGCAGAAATAGCCTGATCTGATGAGCTAGTAACTATGATATCATCAACATATATTAAAACAAATATTATAACATTAGCTTTGTGATAAAGAAATAGTGAAGTGTCTGCTTTGGAAGGAGCAAAACCAAGTTGTTGCAACTTGGTGCTAAGTCTGGAGTACCATGCTCGGGGAGCTTGCTTGATTCCATAAAGAGTTTTGTCAAGTTTGCAAATATAGTGAGGAGTAGCGGAAGACTCAAAACCTGGGGGTTGTTTCATGTAGACCTCCTCTTCCAGAATGCCATGTAGGAACGCGTTCTTGACATCTAGCTGCCTCAAACTCCAGCCCCTAGAAACAACAATGGTCAGAACAATTCTGATAGTTGCTGCCTTGACAACAGGACTGAAGGTATCCTCATAATCTATTCCATATCTTTGCTTGAAGCCTTTTGCAACCAAATGTGCCTTGTATCTATCAACTGTGTCATCTGCATGTTTCTTGACACGGTACACCCATTTACAGTCAATTAGATTTTTTGTAAAATGTGGAGGAACAAGATGCCATGTTTTATTTTGTATTAAAGCAGTGTACTCATCTTCCATCGCCTTTCGCCATCTGTCATCCTCAAAAGCCTCTGAAAGTGTACTAGGTTCACCTGTAGACGTAAATAGGCTATACGGAACCGTACCATCAGTATATATTTTGGGGCGTTGTATACCTTTCTGAAGCCGTGTTCGTGGTTCAGGATGAGGTGGTCGAGGAGTTGGGGATGAAACTGGTGATGAAGATGTTGGAGTAGTAGTATTGTCCGTAGAAGATCCTCCGTCCCGGTCGCTGTCATGCATGTGCGCGGGAGAATCTGCCCAGCCTGACGCGTCAATCGATGGAGAGAGTCTTGGCTCAGTCGCGCGTGGACGAGACCGAGAGCGACCTCCGTCGCGTTGTTGTCGTGGCTCCCGCGGTGGGATCCGCGAGCGGGTCCGAGGCGTAGATGGAGAGGCGTTGTTCCCGTCGCGTGGCTGGTGTGGTGACCGCGATGGGGTCCGCGAGCTGGACCGTGGCGACGTGTCTCGTTGTAGACGAGGAGATCACTGAGGAGTCTGTGAGCGTGGGCGCGAACGATGCGCATCCGTACGCGGAGCAGACCATGGCGGGGTCCGTGAACGTGACGACGCGTCTCGTTGCTGATGAGGAGACCGCGGTGGGGTCCGCGAGCGTGGGCGCGAACGAGGCGCGTCCGTACGCTGCTCAGACTCCGCGCGTGTGACACCAAAAAAATCCTTCGGGATTGGCGCGTATCTGGTCTTGTCCATTGTTTTGTTTAGCAATTTTTTCCGGTGTTCCTGTTTCTTGTGAAGGATCTTTTTCTGCAATTTCTTCATCAACATTAGCAACAACTGGTACAAACGGCAAAGGCACATAGTCATTAACAGATGCATCCCCACTAGATGATATTTGATGTGGTAAAAGAAGGATATCTTTTCTAAGGCGAGAACCAGCATTAGGATGCAGCTCAGAGAAAGGAAAGATATTTTCATCAAATACTACATCGCGGGAAATATAGACACGACCAGTTGATATGTCTAGGCACTTAACGCCTTTATGACGGGGACTGTAGCCTAGAAATACACATCTGGTGGAACGGAAAGATAGTTTTCTTTTGTTATAAGGACGGAGATTAGGCCAACAAGCACAACCAAAAACTCTAAGGGATTCATAATTTGGTTTTGTATGAAGAAGACGTTCAACGGGGGTGTCATGATTTATTACCTTGCTAGGTAGAAGATTTATGAGAAAGGTAGCAGTGAGGAATGCTTCATCCCAGAACTTGAGAGGCATTGATGCATTTGCAAGTAAAGCAAGACCCACTTCGACAATGTGGCGATGTTTTCTTTCAGCAGTGCCATTTTGCTGATGGGCATGTGGACAAGAAACATGATGAGTAATGCCAATCTTTTGAAAGAAACTGTTTAACTTTTCATATTCACCTCCCCAATCAGTTTGCATAGTAATTATTTTCCTAGCAAATTTTCTCTCAACAAGTTGTTGGAAATTAAGAAACACTTGATAGACATCAGAACGCTTTTTGAGCAAATAAATCCAAGTAAACTTGCTAAAATCATCAATGAAGCTTACATAATATGAATGTTTACCAGCAGACACAGGTGCTGGACCCCATACATCAGAGAACACTTATTCTAAAGGAACAGTGGAAACACTAGTAGAGACAGTATATGGAAGTTGATGGCTCTTAGCTAGTTGACAAGGATCACAAATGTATGGGTTTATTTCAGAAGAATAAGAAATACTATTTTTTCTAAGTACTTGTTGAACCACAAAAGATGAAGGATGTCCTAAACGGCGATGCCATGTAGAGGAAGATGACTTTATTGTGACGAGAGCTTGCTTGTGAGATCCGGTAGATGAAGGTACAAGTGGATAGAGACCACCATGACATGGTCCCTTAAACAGAATCCTCCTTGTTGCCTCATCCTTAATCAAAACGAAGTGTGGGTGAAACTCAAGAAAGACATTATTATCAAGAGTAAGTTTATGAACAGAAAGAAGGTTCTTTGAAGCACTTGGAACATGGAGAACATTGTTGAGGTGTAAAGAATTATGTGGGGTGCATAATGTTGAATGACCAATATGACTTATTTGCATACCGTTGCCGTTGGCCGTGTGGACGAGATCACGCCCGTTGTACTTGTCATGTGTGTGAAGCTTGCTCAGTTCAGATGTTACATGGTGAGTCGTTCCTGAATCAGGGTACCAGTTGGTGTCAACGCCGTAAGATGCGACATGGGAACCCTTCTCACCGCCATCATCATCGGAATCTTGACGGTCTTGATAGCGCCACCAGCAGGCACTGGCAGGATGACCGTGGATCTTGCAGATTTGGCAGGTTACGTCGACGTAGGGTGTAGGGGCACGACCACGACGGCGCCCTCCATCATCACGGTGCCCTCCTCCATCATCACGACGACGACTGCTGTCATCGCGGCGGCGCCCTCCATCTTCACGACGGTTGTCACGACCGGCATCATCACGATGCCAGTCACGACGTCCGTCGCGATTGTTGTCGCGTCCTTGATCATCACGGCGGCGCCAGCGCCCTCCATCATCACGGCGATCCCCGCCCCCACGCTCAGGGCGAGCGGGAGAGCGCCCACGGTCACCGCGTGGGCGGGCATCGCGGCTAGTGTCGCGAGACGGCCGGGTGGCGACGTTGGCGGAGGAGGTGAAGCCGATATCATGTCCTGTGTCAGAGAGCATCTCGGTGCGAATATCATTAGCACATATTTGATCATAGAGGTCATCAAGGGTGGTACCGGGGTTTCCGTTGACGGAGGCGACGACGGAGTTGTGGCGGGCGTCGAGACCGTTGAGGATGTACCCAACCATCTCTTCTTCATCAACAGGTTTGCCAACCGCGGCAAGTTCGGAGGCGAAGCCCTTCATCGTCGCAAAGAACTGTGCGGCGGTCAGCTCGTTCTTCTTGGTGTTGTTCAGCGCCCCGCGGAGATGGTTGATCTTCGTGCGGGAGTGGGAGGAGCGTGTGGCGGTGATGACAGACCACACCGCCGCAGACGTCTCCAACCCCACAACATGGGGTATGATTTCCGGTGACAACGAGTTCACAAGAAACCCGAGCACCGTCTGATCCCGCGAGAGCCATGCCGCGTAGGCAGGGTTGGGGATTGTGATCTTCTGTTGGTTGTCATCTTCAGCCTCCAGGGTCTTCGCCGGCGCGGCGTCGGTGCCATCGAGCAAGCCAAGAGCTTGAGCGCCGCGCAGGGGGGGGGGAGGGTAGACGAGAGTCTTCCAGTAAAGGAAGTTAGCCCGCGTCAGCTTCTGGGAGGAAGGGGATCCAAGGGCAGCGGAGAGCGTCGTCGTCGATGAAGAGGAAGACGTCATGGCCACCAGGAGGGATCCGATCGTGTTCTTGGTCGTTGTAGCGGTGGCGGCAAAGATGTGGCGGCAGCGGCAGGGATTTTTTTCCTTGGCTTTGTGTGCATTGGTTTTGGCGGCTAGGTCATGGAAGAGGTAGCTCTGATACCATGTCAATGGACTAAGTTTTGGGAAAACGATAACTCCTTTGGGAGTCTCGGCTGCGTGTTCATATATGCACGGAAAAGCCCCGAGCGTGGCGATACATCAGGCGCAGTATAAGAAGAACAATCGCTAACGATCAAGCAGATAAAAAGATAAAAGCTCTATCTCCCTATCGCTAATTCTGTTACATATATGTATGAGTACGTCACACATGACGTGGAGAACTTTCCATGATCACAACGTTACCATGTTACAAATATTTTAGTCTAACAGAGAGTACTTACTCTCTACGGAAATAAATGATATGGAAAATTTATGAATAGAGAGAGTACTACTATTACCTACTTACCAAGAAATAAGACGCCATCTTTTGCATGATTTTTCTTTGATCAAAATTTATTTTAAATATACAAAAAATGTTGGTACAAAATTAGCATCACTACAAAGTGTGTTTGAATACAATACTCAGTCAAATTTTGCATTAGATTACTTGAAACGGAGAGAGTAGTATACTTGTGCGGGCTATTGTTGTTCATTGAACGACCCCACTAGACCGGAGCCGTTCTCTAGTGCGCGTGCGTGTGTTGAGAACGTGACATACTCATAGCACTATTGAAGACGAAAAGAAATGACAATCTCTTACACACACCGTACTTCAGTTCTTATCCGTCCCGCACTGCATTTTCTGAGGTCATGGTACTACTCTCTGGTCACTGGTGCCAACATCGATGATTGATGATGCGCGTGAGGCCGTGAGGCTGTCTAATCCCGAAGAGCCAGGCCAGGTCCATCCAGCGCTGGTGCGCGCGTCGTGTGCGTTTAGCATTTCGCCCGGCGCAGCCTGTGGGAGGAAAAGATCCGAGGCTTTTGCTGTGGAAACATGTCACAAATGTGCTCGTCGTGGTCACGCCCGCGAGCAGCACGATGCCATTGCCAGGTAGTACGCGCATGGACGTACAGCGCGACGTACGTACTCCGCGCCGTACCGTACAACCGCGCTTAGCTGTATGTGGCGCCGCTGGGTCCCACCGCTCAGGGACTGGGGAGGGTGCGGTGGGGGTGGTCCCGCGTTGGCTCGTGCGCGGAGCCAAAAGGCAGGTGACGAGAGAAAAAAGGAGCGGCAGCTGCCCTGCCTTTTCCCTCGCCGTCCAATGGGTTTTCGAACGGGAACAAGGACCCGGAAAAGGAAAGGGCTCCCCCAAGCATTCGCTACACACTACACATACCTGTGGAATATTCTAAGTAAATGGTTGCAACTTTTCGGGGTATTTTTTTCAGTTTGAACTCGCCAAATCAGTTGTGTGTGTGTGATTTGGAACACGAGTATACATTTCTCCTCGATGACTCAATCTTTGGTACTTTCTCCATTCGGGTTTGCAAGGTCGGTCTGCATGTATTGCAAAAATATATTTTACCAAGAATTTGATCAACAAAATATGAATCCACATATCATTCATGGCATATATCTCCGAGGGAACAACCACATACCCCTTTCTTCTTCGAGGGAAAAGAACCCTAGAAATCACATGAGTGATTCCATCCAACAAAAAACATGTATCAACCCATATTCAACACGAATAGCTTTTACATCCCCGTCTCGGAGGAGATACCATCATGTAAGTTCCACCTCACTAACAACCGTTTTGAATCTTACCTTATTCCAAGCAGATTTCTGGTTTTGTTGCTCTTAAGTTGTTACATCCGTTGCATCATAGGGATTTTTTGTTGCATTAGAAGTAGAGAAAATAATAGAGAACAAAGTTAAATGATTAGGATGCTCAAGTGCATCTACCAGATTTGATGGGACTGCTTCCATCAAGGTGTTTCATGTGGCACCAAGAGGTAAAAAACATCAATAAAAGGTTACATAATCAAGATGGTACTAAAGTAAAAAGCATCTACCTTAGGATGGTACACGATGATCGAGATGTTACCAGAGAACTTGGGATGGAACCGGATATGCAGGATGGAGCATGCGGCAAGCGGATATAGCCGACGCCGAGGTGATGTAACCCGAAATAATGAAATGTAGATGGAATCATGGGATGCAGCTACAAACGAGAGGATGGTGCCGTCGCCGCAAAGATGAAGCCTCCGCCGAGTGGATGTACCTCACTACCGCGAGGATGGAACCACCACCACTAGGTTGCAAACTCTAGCCCGATTATGCATCCTCTAGTACTGATGATGCAACCTCCATCGTGGAGAAGTAACCTCCACTAGAACTCCCTACCGTCGAATCTTACCTACTTTGGCGCAGACGACGAAGAAATTGCCGAGAGACGGCTTAATCTAGCATGGAGGATACAAAATCGCCAGGAAACAAAGAGAAAGGAAAAACGGGGAACGATTTGCATTCTCTCACCTACACGCGTTTGTCCTTGCGCTGGGCCCAAACATAACTCATTCATTGCTTGACGCGATCCATTTGATCGTGATCCCATGGCCAAGAAGCCCGACATGAGTGTAAGCTACAATAAGGTCAACCTAGAGATTGAAATTATGTTCCTTAGCATCGAGAGAATTTAAAAAACAGAGGGAGTATTTATTCAAGCAACAAAGATACGACAAAAAAGTACTCTCTCCGTTTCAAGTTATAAGATGTTCTAGCCTTTTCTGAAGCGTATGTCTCTAGGCGCCTCTTAGCACGTAAGTTTAGAGAAAAATGAGTGAACTTATATGTAAAAGTTGTCTAGATAAATGTGATTGAAAAAGACTAAAATGTCTTATTTTTTTTGGAATGTAGGAGTACTACACAGAGGTACTCTTACTTGGTGACCGTAGCAGTATACTCGGTGGAAATACTCTGGAAAAATAAAATCCTGGCTTCCCCGTCCACCTCGCTTCTCCGATCTAATCATTATTTAATCCTTTTCCAGTCTCACATGAGCACTTCCCCCCAACTGCCACCCCCACCCTCCTCCGATCCCCCAACCACTACCACCCTCCTCCCCCGCCTCCGGCATGAGCGAGGCGGCGGAGGAGGCGGACTCTCCGCCGACGCAGATGTCCGAGGACTCCAGCTCCTCCGGCGGCGACAGGTGGACGCCGGATCTGAGGGGAGGCAACGGCGGCGGGCCGCGGTCGGCCCCACCCGACCAGGTCCTGGAGAACGTGCTGGAGAGCGTGCTCGAGTTCCTGACGGCGGCGCGCGACCGGAACGCGGCGTCGCTGGTCTGCCGCTCCTGGTACCGCGCCGAGGCGCAGACCCGGCGCGAGCTCTTCATCGGCAACTGCTACGCCGTGTCGCCGGGACGCGCCGTGGAGCGCTTCGGCGGCGTGCGCGCCGTCGTGCTCAAGGGGAAGCCGCGCTTCGCGGACTTCGGCCTCGTCCCGCAAGGGTGGGGCTCATACGTGCAGCCGTGGGTGGAGGCGCTGGGCCCCGCCTACCCGCGCCTGGAGCGCATCTGCCTCAAGCGGATGACCGTCACAGACGACGACCTCGCCCTCATCGCGCAGTCCTTCCCGCTCGTTAAGGAGCTGTTGCTGGTGTGCTGTGACGGCTTCAGCACCCTGGGCCTCGCCGCCATAGCTGAGCGGTGCCGGTATGTTCCCAAGCTCTTCTCGTCTGAGTTTAGCCATCTGTTGCTGGCGACGCATTTTGGTTGGCCTGGGCTTAGCAGTTCGATTGGATCTCTAACGGAGCAAGCTACCGGAGGCTAGATCTTTGCTCCGTTCACTGTTAAGATCGGGGCCTCGGATGCTACCGGAGGCTGGATCTTTGCTCCGTTCACTGTTAAGATTGGGGCTTCACTGGTTGTCTACTTATGCACTTGTGCCATCCTTGATGCCTATTCATATTAATGGTAGTAGTATTTTCATTTGTAGTTTATTTCAGTTAAGACAACAACATGACTTTGTTTTGTTCGTAGCGCTACAACGAGTGCATTTGTGCCCATTGACGAATGAAAAATCTAAGTAGGAAATATTGCAATTTATACTACTAGCAATAACAAAACCAAAAGGCCTGGCTAGCAAACTCCCTCTGTCTGTAGACTGTAGTAGACAATTTGGTAGACCGTTACATTTCTCACGGTCTTGTTATAACTTAATGCTCATCTACCTCGGCAACTCATAGATTTGGATGTTTCCAGATGTGTATGTCCTTCTTACTCTGATTAAGTGAGTATAGGTATACAGTCCATCCTGCTGGTCTCGTGTCTTAATGTACTTACTTTGTAGGCATCTGAAAGTTCTGGAACTAATTGAGAACTCTGTGGAGGATGAGGAGGAAGGGCTAGTGGATTGGATCTCAAAGTTCCCGGTGTCAAACACATCAATGGAGTCCCTCATGTTTGACTGCGTTGGTGTCCCATTCAACTTTGAGGCCCTGGAGGCCCTTGTGGCACGCTCGCCCTCTCTTCGTCGGCTGCGTGTGAACCACCATGTTTCAGTGGAGCAGCTCCGCCTTCTCATGGCACGGGCTCCACAGCTCACGCACCTTGGCACTGGAGCCTTCCGTCCTGAGGATCCACCAGGTGAGGGCACGTCGGTGTCTCAACTCGTGCCCTCTTTTGCAGCCTCCACGTCTATTGTGTGCCTCTCAGGTTTCCGGGAGGTCAATCCAGAATATCTTCCAGCAATCTACCCTGTGTGTGGTAATCTAACATCCTTGAACTTGAGCTTTGCGAGCGTAAATGCTGAGGATCTCATACCAGTAATTCGCCAATGCCACAAACTCCGGACATTCTGGGTTGGTTCATCATACTCTTCTTTACTATGGTAGTTTATGTGTTACTTTGTCTCATTTGAACTAAACCGCTACACTGCATCTTGTTTAGGTTCTTGATACTGTGGGTGATGAGGGCCTCCGGGCTGTGTCCGAGACATGCTCAGATCTTCGTGAGCTGCGAGTATTTCCGCTGGATGCCACTGAGGACTCTGATGGATCTGTGTCCGATGTTGGTCTTCAGGCTATATCAGAAGGCTGCCGGAAGCTTGAATACATACTTTACTTTTGCCAGCGGATGACAAATACTGCTGTGGTAGCTATGTCTAAGAACTGCCCTGACCTTGTGGTGTTCCGCCTTTGCATTATGGGTCGCCACCGCCCTGATCGTATCACTGGGGAGCCCATGGATGATGGCTTTGGCGCAATAGTGATGAACTGCAAGAAACTTACTAGGCTCTCTGTCTCTGGTCTTCTCACTGATAAAGCATTTACATACATTGGGAAATACGGTAAACTAATAAAGACTCTGTCTCTTGCCTTCTCTGGTGACAGTGATCTGTCGCTTCAGTTCTTGTTCGACGGATGCACCAGGTTGCAGAAGCTTGAGGTCAGGGATAGCCCTTTCAGCGACAGGGGATTGCTTTCTGGTGTTGATAATTTTTACAATATGAGGTTCCTGTGGATGAATTCGTGCAGGCTAACCATGAGGGGTTGTAGAGAGGTAGCTCAGCAGATGCCTAACTTGGTGGTTGAAGTAATTAGGGAGCAGGATGAGATGGAAACAGAGAATGTTGATAAGCTGTACCTCTACCGATCACTAGCAGGGCCAAGGAGTGATGCACCTAGATTTGTGAAAATTTTGTAGCCATCTTTTAATTTCTTGGAGTTCGGTTATTATTGACCTGATCGTGCTTGTCCTGCTGTTCTGATCCAGCTAGTAAATTGGTGTAGTCCTGATCAAGTTAACTGGAGCCAGTGGGATGGGGGTTTCCTGGGGATGGTTTTCATGATTTCACAGGGAACAATAATGTGTCAATCAGTGGACTGAAGAAGGACCGAATATGCCTACCCCTCTCATTGAAGTTCACAAATTGCTTTGTTGACGAAGTGGCATTTGCTGTTGAAGCAGTTTGGTAACTTTCTAGTACATGTGTATCTTTATGAGCAGTATCTGCTATGTGAGACCGTTCAAGACATGGAAATCATCATAATTCATCCTCACAGTCCCTGATGATCTGAGTATTAGCGCATAGATGAGGAACAGGGGCTTATTGCACTCCATGTAGCAGCAGATTTTAGATGGTTTCTTCTCTCTCTCGCCACAAACCACGGGTTTTCTTTATTGACTTTTGCTCTGTTCATCTATCCACACAAAGGAGAACGCCAGCGCCGATCTGGATTGCTGTTCCGTTGTCTACTTCATGTGTTACTATAGATGAAGCCAGTACCAACTATGGTAGTAAAAGTTTCTCCTTGGTCTGTACTTTGTAGCCTCCGGATGTTATTTTTGTAGACCCCTCGTAGGCCTTTATATTCCTTATTATATAAATTGTACCCTATTTCTGTTACTAGTCAGAAAACTACTGGAGAACATGAGATTTTTATGAGCAGTTTTGTTACTTTATCCCGCTGTCATTGCCATTAACACGATTCTTGGATCTTGGCTGCAAGAACAGCATCAAGCCCAAGCCTTTGTCACTTGCCATTGCCACCATCTCCTGCTAATGATTACATCTTAACACACCCTTGTCAGTTTATTCACAAATCACATGGATGTGGCCATGTGGCCCCACGTGTGCTCCTTGTATTTTTCTCCTGCGGCCTGCCTGTCACCCGCCATTGTTTTTCTCCCGGAACAAGCCTGGCTCGTCTCGTCGCCACCACTAATCGGAATCTCTCCGTGATGGGAGGCGCATCTGCTTTAAGCGCGCGCGCGCGCACGTGCCCGGTGGCTGGTGACATGTGCCGCTGCTTCCTGGGGTCGCGCATCTGCCACTAGGTAGTTCCTCTTCTATGGTTGCGAACTGCATTTTCTGGGTGGCCACCGCTTGGATCTGGATTTGGATTGTTTGATGGGAAGATGGGATCATGGGTGGCTTTGGGTTTTGGGGCAGCAGCAACATCGCCACACTAGTTCTTCTCGTGCTGTAGTGTATTATTGTTTATGTCGCAACCCATGTATTGCCATTAAGGCCTGTTTGGCCTGGTGGCATTGTTTTGCTCCTGGAGCGAATCAGGTGAGGTGACCCAGACGAGAGCCGAACAATTTGCCAGATATCTGGCCAAAGGGGAGCGCCAAACAAGCGCTTTTTCCGCGTGGTGTGAGCGATGGGCGATCGGAACAGCCGCTAGCACGAGCTAGACGTATAGTAGTAGGTTGCTACAGGTACGTGCTGGCACATCAGCGTCGCCGTCTCGAAAAGGCGATGGGAGCGGGGAGGAGCAGTGGACGGACGAGCGGAGGATCCGGGCTTTCGAATCTGATAATAAGCTCTGGTCTTTTCTCACGAGGTGCTCAGCCTGAGCGGTGCAGTGTCAGGCTAGCAGCGGTAAATTAAATAAAAATAACCTAAAAAGATTAATCCTATTCGAAAAGTAATTCAAACTGACTAACCCTTTTCTGCCACTCCCGCCCGCGTGGTGCCGCAGCCACTCATGCAGCGCCACCTAGGACGGCGCCGCACGCTGGCCGGCTGGGGCCCGACGCCGCACAGCTGCCACGCTGGCTTGCGTGTGCAGCGCCACCGAGCACGGCGCCGCACGCACGCCTGCCGCGCCACTCGTGCTGGCGCTGCACGCCCTGCCACGCTGGCTCCACGGGCCCCAGCACCTTAAGTGTGGCGCCAGACGGGGTGGCGCCGCACCCACCTGTGCCGCGCCGTGCTGGCTGGCGTCGCACGCCTGGAGCCCTTAAGGTGGCGCCGGGTCGGCCCAGCCCGACCCTCTTCTCCTTTTCCCCTCTTTCCTCTCCCCTCACCACTTAGAACGGCGGCGGCGGCTAGGGCTCACTCCTCCCCAATCTCCACTCAAAACTCCAAGATTTGAAGAAAAACTTAGGGGATTTCTTCCCCAATAGCCTCACCAAGGTATTTTCCTCTTCTCCCCTCAATTTCATCCGCAAATTTTAAGTTATTTGTCCCTAAATTGAGAAATTCTTCCAAATGCTAGGCCACCAATTGGATATGTAAATTTATATGGAGGAATGAGGTCTTTGGTTGATATATAGAGTTAGAATTGTTATATTAAATCTTCATGTATATAGATAAGATTGTTAGGGTTAGGGTTAGGGTTAGGGTTATGGTTAGGGTATGGTTGTATGAGCTTGTTGTTAGTGTAAATTTCGGCATAGATACTTATTTAATTTATGCACCGTTATGTTCTTATATTCTTTTTAGGGATGGCTAGAATTGTCCATGTTCATCATATGGACAAGGAAGCTTTCTTGAGAGGCAATATTGAGCCAGACCCGGATGAGATTGACTTGGTGTTTGATCGTAGTCCAACCTATGCGGAGGTGTTGCAACAAATTCGGGTAGATTTGAATTGGATGGATCCTAGTGATGTTGTTGAGTTGGAGGGTAGGCACAATATGGGATTTGGGATGCACAACCGTTGGAAGACAATGCGTATCAGCTCGGAGCAACGTTGGTTTGCATACAAGGAAGTGGTGGCCGAATCACAAGACAAAGCTCTTGAGTTATTTGCCACGAAAAAGGTTGATGATAATATGCAAAGGAGTATCATACCGATTGCCTCCCCATATGAAGCTCGGAGTCCTCCACCCATGAACCAAGAGAAATTGACTGAGCCTCCTTTGACACAGCAAGATGAATTGAGGACATCTCTGAGCCCCATTTCAAAGAATCAAGCTGAAGCATTGGAAGAGGAGAATGATGAGTATGAGGATAGTGAGAGGGAGGTTGAGCTCTGTGACAATACTATTGGAAATTTAGACTTATATCATACACAAGAGAACATGGATCATGACATCCCGTTTTCTCGAATGTATGTATCCGACTCGGATGAGGATGGTCCCGATGAAGAAGTTGATGAGGAGGGGTTCACTAAGGATGAGGCCGAAGTGCATGAGAAGGTATTGGACAGGGATCATCGGGTACCCTTGTTTTGTGATCTTAGTCTAGCGGATGAAGCCACGGTTGATGGCGGCAAGGGTGTAGTGCTTGGACCAAGGCCAACTTCCTATCGGGATGTTAGTCACGAGAAGAATGGGATTTCAAAAGGACAGAGGTTTGCCACATTGTTGGAACTTAAGCAATGGATCAAGGACTTCTCTATTAGGTATCATCACCCTTTCACGGTGGTTCACTCGGACGTGAAGAAGCGTTACACGGTTAAATGCGAAGATGATGGTTGTCCTTGGATAGTGCGGGCAAGACCATACAAGGGGGGGGGCTGATTGGCGCATTTCAAGCTGCGTGTCAACGCACATGTGCCATGGAAAAAGGGTGGATGGCAAAGATGTGAAGCACAAGCACCGACAACTGACCTCTGAGTTTCTCGCCTTTAGGCTTTCAAACCAAATTTCTTCACTTCCGACAATGACCATCAAGATGGTCATGGAGTTCGTGGAAGCAATCTTTCACTATGAGGTGAAGTATGGAAAGGCATGGAAGACGAAGCAGGCCGCATTCAGGATGTTGTACGGTGGTTGGGAAGAATCATACAGCCGAATCCCTAGGTTGTTGCTAGCAATGGCCGATGCTAACCCGGGCATGGTTCATGTGGTTGAGCCATATGGCACCGAAACGATGGTTCGTAATGAAAGAAATGTTCGAATATTTGGGCGTGCTTTTTGGTCATTCGAGCAATGTGTGAGGGGCTTCGAACATTGTAGGCCGGTAATCTCTGTGGATGGCACCTTTTTGACCGGGCAGTTCCGTGGCACTCTCTTGATTGCAATAGAAAATGATGCAAACAACCGGTTGCTTCCCTTGGCTTTTGCTTTGGTAGAGGCGGAGAACAATGTTAATTGGGAGTGGTTCTTCCGTCTTTTGAGAACGAAGGTTTTACCTCTTGATAGGGAAATATGTGTCATCTCGGATCGCCATCAAGGAATTCTCAACGCGGTGACGATTGACATTCCCGGGCATCCTCCTTTACACCACCGATGGTGCATGAGACATTTTTGTTCCAACTTCTATAGGGCATGTAAGAGCAAGGAGTTGGCTGATGATCTTCAAGATTGTTGTCTTGCTTTCACGGACCGACGTTTCACAAATCTATATCTCAGATTGTGGAACAACAAAAAACTCGATTCCAAGGGTCAAGAGTTTCTCAATAAGCACATTCACCTCCGTGACAAGTGGGCACGGGCTTATGATGAGGATGGCCGGAGGTATGGTCAAATGACAAGCAACATGGCAGAGGCCTTCAACAAGGTCCTTAAAGGTGTCCGTGTATTGCCCGTCACAGCAATAGTTCGATACACATTTGACAAGTTAAATGGTTATTTTCTGAACTACTCACTTGAAACCGATAAGCAAATTGCGGGACAAAACAAGAAGGAGTACAAGTACGAGTTCCCACCTAGGGTTGATGATTGGAGGACATTTCAGTCAAGGAAAGCGGACTCCCAAGTTGCCACTGTTTTTGATGACGACGAGCTCATTTACCAGGTGGTTAAGCCTGGAGGAACCACTTCAGATGGTGTCCAACACGGAGGCCGAGCCTTTAAGGTCTCACTAAGGGATTGTGATTGCACATGCGGAAGGCCGTTGTTGCTTCATCTAGCTTATTCTCACTTGCTATGTGCGTCTCGAAAACGCCATGTGGATTATAATCACGAGCGCACCGTTAGAGAGTCCGAGTTCTCTATCATGAAGACAAAAGATACATGGGCTCCTAGATTTCATCCATACCTTGACCAATCACAATGGCCGGAGTACCATGGACTCCAACTATGGCCCCATCCGGAATGGAAGGTTGTTAAACGTGGTAGACGCAAGACAAAGCATTTTAGAAGTGACATGGACGGATGGGGACATGTTGGTGCGCGGGAATCGGGAAACGACCAATTTCAAGAACCTCGTGAGAGATCTCGTTGTGGGAAGTGTAGTGGTGAAGGACACAATGCACGGAGTTGTGCAACACAAGGGAAGAGGGCAAAGGGAAATGAAGCAAGCACAAGTGGTCCAAGCCAGCAAATTCCAAGCCAACCAAGAACTAGCCAACACGTCCAAGCCAACCAAGAACTAGTCAACAAGTCCCAAACCAACCAAGAAGTAGTCAACAAGTACCAAGCCAACCAAGAAGTAGCCAACAAGTACAAAGCCAACCAAGAGGTAGCCAACAAGTACCAATCCAACCAAGAAGTAGTCAACAAGTACCAAGCCAACCAAGAACTAGCCAACAAATCCCTAGACAACAAGCTCCTAGACAACAAAGAGGCCGATCATTAGGGCTTAGACGAGGAAGAGGGCGTGGCGGTTTTAACCCGGCTAGTATGTTAGGTTACTTGGCAGGACCAAATCCTTATGTTAATAGGTACGGATGAATCAATTATGTTACTACCTACTATGCTTATTTCATTGAATCAATTATTGTTCACATTCATGCATTCTTTACTAACTTTTAGCTTTTGTTCTTATAATAGGTATGGAGACTCAACCCAACAAGGGCAATGATGGGGACGGTGTGAACTACTCGGCTATCTGGGCGAATGCTATGAAGGTGGTGGAGAAGAGGAAGGAAGCCGAGGAAGAGAGGAAGAGAAAGGAAGCTGAGGAAGAGAGGAAGAGGAAGGAGGAAGAAGAAGAGAAGAAGAGGAAGGCATTTGAAGAGGTAGTTCAACTTGCTCGAGACTTGGCGAAGAAGAAGGACGAAGAGGACGAGAGAAAGAAGAAAAAGGAAGAGGAAGAGAGGAAGAGGCAAAAGGAGAAGGAAGAGGAAGAGAGGAAGAGGCAAAAGGAGAAGGAAGAGGAAGAGAGGAAGAGGCAAAAGGAGAAGGAAGAGGAAGAGAGGAAGATGAGGGCCAATGCTAGGCCACCTTGCGCCGACCAAGAGGAAAGGCCACGAAAGGCGTTTCGTACTGACGAGGCCCATGGGAAGGAGGTTCCTATTTGTTGGTGTGGAACCGATTGCACAGTTAAGGAATCCCAAGACTACTTATCCGATAGTTGGGGAAAGAAGTTCTTCATGTGTGCCAACTACAACCGCTCTCCCGAGCGTAGCCGCAACCCATACGACAAGCCACGGGTATGCTCAAAGCTTTTTAGTTCTTCATGTGTCCCAAACTATTCCATAGAATATCCTCTAACATGCACTATTTTCTTGTAGTCTCCCCCTCCGGTATGCAGGTACTACACTTGGATAGACCTTGAGCAACCTCAATCCAACAAGGCTATCCAAGAGATCGATTTTGCCATAAGAAAAAGTCGCTACCAAGAACGGCTGCGTGACGAGGACATGGCGAGGAAGCGCAAGGAACGTAATGACGAGATCTGCAGGAAAGAGGAGGAAGAGGAGCGCCAAGCTAAGGAGGCTCGTGCTGCGGAGAGGGAAAGGCTTCGTCAAGCGGCGTGGCGTTCCATGGAGGAAGAGGAAGAGAAGAAGAGGAAGGGCAAAGGACCTATGCTTTAGATTATGTAACCGGGAGCTCGCGTATGAACGATGGATGATGTGTGTGAACTTAGTGTGATGTCGAACTACGGATGGTGATGTGTGAACTATGTATGATTTGTGATGTTTGAACTTAGTGTGATGTGTGAACTTAGTGTGATATTTGAACTATGTATGATTTGTGTGATATTCGACAAGCCAGGGATACTTGAACTATGCATAAGCGTGCGGCGCCAGGTGCCACGGCGCCGCAGGCCCATATGCGGTGCCAGGCGGCTCTCGTGGCGCGGCAGGGAAACCTCCTGTCAATTCGACAGGAGGAGGCCTGGGAGGTGTGCGGCGCCATGCCGGCTGGCGCGGCACCCTTTAAGCGTGCGGCGCCAGGTGCCACGGCGCCGCAGGCCCATATGCGGCGCCAGGCGGCTCTCGTGGCGCGGCAGGGAAACCTCCTGTCAATTCGACAGGAGGAGGCCTGGGAGGTGTGCGGCGCCATGCCGGCTGGCGCGGCACCCTTTAAGCGTGCGGCGCCAGGTGCCACGGCGCCGCAGGCCTGGGAGGGTGCGGCGCCCAGCGCGGCAGGCCTGGGAGTGTGCGGCGCCAGATGCCACGGCGCCGCAGGCTTGGGAATGGCTACGCGGCAGGCCTGGGATACTGCGGCGCCAGATCACACGGCGCCGCAAGCACTCTTGCTGCGCCTCCTGACCTGGCGCCGCAGGCCTGGAGGTGCACAGTTTCCTTCTAGCATGCATTTCTAACTTTCTAACATTTATAACTTTCTAACTCCAGACGTGACTCAAGCATTTCTAACTTTCTAACATTTATAACATGTTTGACTCAAGCATCTCTAACATTGTCTCAAACATAGAACATTGTCATAGGATTAACATCACGGTACCTCAAACATTGAACCAACATAGTCTCACACAACATTTTCCCAACATAGTCTCACACAACACTGAAACAACATAGTCCTCTCCTCTCCTAGGAGCAATCTTCTTCTAGCAACTACTTTCTAGCACGCTTGCTCTTGCCTCCTCTCCTCGGAGCAATCTTCTTCTGCCGCGGCTCGTCCTCTGGATCGGACTCGACAATAGGACGATTTCTTGGCCTTAGCTTGATTGCGGACCGTACCTTCCGTTGATACTTCTCCAATGACATGTCGTCCGGCACCTCTTCGTCTTCGGCCTTTACAATAAGAGCAATGATCTCATTAGAGTGATACATGGAAATTCAAGAACGATGTCATCGGTGAAAGTTTATCTCTTACCGTGGAAGATTGCTCATCGTCGGGGCTGCTTTCCTCTTGTGAAGTGGACTTTGCCGGTTCTTTGGACGACGTCGCAACAACCTCGGGATCCCGACAACCAAGCAAGTTCGCGAAGCGTCATAGCTTTTGTGCCTGCTTCCTAATGAAATCCCTTAACTTGTTATTGCCCTCCTCATCCCTCGGGAACTCCAAAGCGCCCTCCAACTCATCCGCCTGCTTCTGGACCTCCGTGCGCTGCATTGCAAGCAAATCAATGACACATTACACAAATCCGACTAAGATAGTAACGGGAACCTGAACTACCGACTTACCACAAAGTTCATCACGAGGGCAAAGGAGGTTTGCCGCCCTTCTCTAACATCTTGGTTGTACTCAAGGTTCCTCAGCTCGTCCCAAGCAGCGGCTCTTCCAATATATCTTCCGGATATGCATCCGGTAGGAGCTTCACACGAGTGTTCTCTAGAAACCAATGGAGGTACTCGCTAAAAGCGTCCTCACAATGGGGTTTTGCAGCCATTATTTTCGATTTCTTAGCTTCTCTCACACATAAAAGAAATCTAGCTACGTGTTTCTGGTGAATCTTGCCCCAGTCAGTCTTCTTGCTCTTGAGCCTGTCCAACTTGTATGTGAATAAAGAGCAACTTTTGAAGCACACACAACTATCATACATTGTATTCAAAAACATGTATAGAACCAATTCTTACCGATGAAGAGTTTCGTCGGTGTCCTGGTAATCCGGAGGTGTAGCCTGATAGAGACCAAACTGTCTCATAACCCGCTGCGGCATATAATGCTCAACAACCCACATGCATATCATGGGGCACTCCATATACCATAGATTGCGTTCCGCGTCGCACTGTGGGTTAAGACAGAACTCCTCACAACCAAAATTGTCCCTAGGACCATATACCTCCCATACAACCTTAATTGCAAACAAGATAGTTTAATGAGAAGAGCACTTGAAAAGAATGCTAAACGGTGTATGTTCAGAAATTCTTACTTGCTCCGGGAGAAGGTTATCAAACTCATTGGTGTATCTCATGTACGCGTTTTGTAGGTCGGTTGGAGGCTTTGATACCACGTCCCAATTGTAAGCCCATGTGGGCCACTTCAACCTTTCCCCGCCATCACTATAGGGTTTGGAAGGCATATGTTTTGGCCTACCAACTGGAAAGCGTTCCCACATCCACACCGAGAGGAGTAGCAACGGACCACCGATATAAGCCTCAGCCCCAGTCCTTCGACAAGCCTCGTCCAGCTACACAAGAAAGCAAACAAACTTAGTCATGCATAAGTTCGAAGAACATATATAAAGAGGGGAAAAGTAGAAACACCCCATTACCTGCCGGTACAAGAAGGCTAATGCCGCCGAACCCCAGCTCCATTTTTTATCCATCACAGTTAAGGCCTTCAGCCAGTGCCAGTGAGCCATGTTGCCCTTACCATCAGCAAATATAGTCTTCGTGATGACATACCACACATACACACGGGCATATATAATAATCTCATCCTCGCTAGCATTCTCAGGACATGTACTAAAGTTTTGTGCTATCCACTTGAAAGTAGCACCGGCCGTGACTCTTAATTTCTCCCCCTTTGAGTTTATAGTGTCACCAGGACACTTACCACCGGTAAGGCCACACATCCGCTCACGCCAGCCGTCGCAGCCTGTGTTAATACACAGAGGATCCCCCTGGATAGGGAGTGCAAGGATCATGGACATGCCCTGCAGAGTGACGGTCATCTCACCGGTACGGAGGTGAAAACTACGCGTCTCCGGCCTCCATCGGTCGACGAGCGCGGTGATAGCAGCAGGGTTCATGTGCTTGAACCACGATTGACCATATGGATGAATGGGAGCAATCCTAGCGCTTTGATGTGCACCATGTACCGATCATCGTACCGCATCATCTCTTGGAAATGCCCTTGATACCTAAGTCGTAGGGGAACAAGAGGCTGCACACATAGAAGCTCGGTTATAACATGTCCATCCAACTTGAGAAACATATAATGATTTCGAGGTTTTTTTTGTTACCTTGATCCCCTCGGCAAGAATGCGGCCACGGTGAACCTTGTCATACGACGGCTCAAGAAGCGACATGCCTTATACGAACCCAGGTTGTACATGGGGCGGTGTACGGGCTTCTTCCGATTCCTATTCCGACATCCTAGTTAATTAAAAAAAGTAGAACTATATATGTGAGCATATTATAAACCAACTACTAATACGAATAAATTGCTATGTGAGCCAAATTATGTGGGCACATCTATGTGAGCAATGTAGGCATCTACATTTTTTCAAACCATTATTCCAATGTGGCATCTCTATGTGAGAAAAATTATAAACCATTGTTTCTATATGGGCATCTCTTTGTGACCTAATTTTACAAACCCTAGTTTCTATGAAGGCATCTCTATGTGACCAAGGTTCCAATAGCTATATGACCAAATACTATACAAACATGACATTGCTCCATAGAATCTCAATGGGATTTAGGGTTTCACCATATCATTGCCATTGCTAACTCTAGACATCAACCAAACATGACTACACATCAACTAATCCTATGGGATTTAGGGTTTGGACGAATTTTGCAATTACAAACAAATACAATGGAATTTTCGGATGAACTAGAGGGATGTGAGGGAGAGTACCTTCGAGAATGGATTGGGGATGAAATCCCCTAAGAAACCAATGGAGATCTTGCCGTTTTGGAGATGATTGGAGAGGGGGAGTGAGTGCAGCCGCCGCCGCCTCGTGCTGGAAACTGGGAAGAATGAGGCTAGGGTTGGGGGAGAGGGAGGCCGCACGCGCTTAAGGGCTCCAGGCGTGCGGCGCCAGCCAGCACGGCGCGGCACAGGTGGGTGCGGCGCCACCCCGCTTGGCGCCGCACTTAAGGTGCTGGGGGCCGCGGAGCCAGCGTGGCAGGGCGTGCAGCGCCAGCACGAGTGGCGCGGCAGGCGCGCGTGCGGCGCCGTGCTCGGTGGCGCTGCACACGCAAGCCAGTGTGGCAGCTGTGCGGCGCCGGGCCCCAGCCGGCCAGCGTGGCAGGCGTGCGGCGTCGTCCTAGGTGGCGCTGCATGAGTGGCTGCGGCGCCACGCGGGCGGGAGTGGCAGAAAAGGGTTAGTCAGTTTGAATTACTTTCCAAATAGGGTTAATCTTTGAATTTGTTACGACTTTAGGTTATTTTTATTTAATTTACCGCTAGCAGCGGCATGGCCAATGATGGCGGTATCGCATCGCCGATGTTTTAGGGTAGTGGTACGAGCCAAAGCTTGCGCCCGGTTCGGTCATCCGTGCTTTACTAAAATCGTCGGCGAGCAAAGCAAAGCATGGCCATTTTTTTTCAGTTCCAGTTTAGCCACGGACTGTCGCTGCCGGTTTATGATGATGATCATCAGGGACCAGTTGTACTGCAGAATACTATAGAAAGCTACAGTAGCAACATTCAGAAGTTCCTCCAAATCCGTCTGTCTTGGTTCCAGCTTCCAGGTTTCCCCCAAATGCCGGTTTATGATGAGCATTATTAATGCAGTGTGCGTGCACCGCGTGGCTGTGGTATATGAGAGGTGCTTGGTCGTCTGTCATGTGTGTGTAATTGTTCTACTCCTACTGTGCGCCAAAGGCCATGAAGCCAAGGTAGATTTCATTGTTCTACTCCTATTGTGCGCCAAAGGCCATGAAGCCATGGAGCAGTGGACGGGCGCGCGTAGGATCCGGGCTTTCGAATCTGATTATAAGCTCTGGTCTTTTCTCACGAGGTGCTGCTGAGCGGTGCAGTGTGCTATGCTATCAGGCTAGCAGCGGCATGGCCAATGATGGCGTATCGCATCAGCGATGTTTAGACCGGGAACACTTCCCCCACCTCCCGTCGCTCCTCTTTGAGGGTCGGCTCCCAACCGCTTCTGTCGCCCCTCTCCTCCCTCCCCTCCGGTAGCCACGGCGGCCGGCGTGGAGATGGAGTTGGTGGTTGGCCTCATCTTTATCTAGTATTAGATCTAGGTGTTTTCTTTCTTGTGATTTGTCCCCTGGTGGCGTTTGAGGGTCGGACGGTGGATCTCGGCGGCCAGATCCACTGCATCTCGTTCTTCTTTCACTCCGATGCATCTCGCTGGTGGCAAGCGGTGGTCCAAAGGAGTTGGCTGAGGGCGTGCATCCCTCTAAATAAGGCCCGCACTGGGTGCTTCGAGCTGGGGGCGCTGAATCTCCTCTGGCTCGATGTGGCCTCTCTTCTCTTCGCAGTGGTGCTCTCATGGGGAGAGTTGGAGGCTGCGGCGGAGAAGACCACCACTCGCCCCTCCAATAAGATCCAACCTTCTGCCCCGGTTCGTCGCCATCGACATCTTCTCCGTTCACCTCCCCAGGTCCGTGGCAGGTTCCTTGGTGTTGATGGTGAGCCGCTTCATCTGACGCGATGGTGGCGTGCCTTTGCTACTCTGTCTCTTCTTGCTCTGTTTCCTCTCTTCCTCTCGATCTCCATGGTGGTGGTGGAGTCAAGGCTGCGCCGGAGTGGCTCTGGAGTGCAAGATCCTCTTGGTCCTGGAGCATCTTTTCGCCGTCCACGAGGACGCAAATCTTCATCAAGCCGGTGAGCTCCTCCACATTCTCTACCTCCATTGGGAGGCCCTTCTCGAGGTCGGGCTCTGAGGGCTTCGCTGGGCCGGCGACAAGTGGTTGCATCCCCGTCGTCGTTCTCAGCTGCAGCGCTTGCCTCGCTCTGCTCCACGGTGGGGAAGAGATATGACTTGATTGTAATTGCAATCTTTCATGAGGGTCCTATCTACAAATGTCAGGGACCCATGTTTTATTTTTCTGCCTTTATGGGGTCCTCTGTATTATTACTGTACACCCAATGTTATAATGAATGCCAGGCTCTAGCCCCTTCTGGGGCTCTCCGTTGTTCAAAAAAAAAGCATCAGCGATGTTTAGGGTAGGGGTACGAGCCAAAGCTTGCGCCCGGTTCGGTCATCCGTGCTTTACTAAAAACGTCGGCGAGTAAAGCATGGCCAATTTTTTTTCGGTTCCATTTTAGCCACGGACTGTCGCTGCCGGTTTATGATGATCATCGGGACCAGTTATACTGCAGAATACTACGGTAGAAAGCTACAGTAGCAACATTCATAAGTTCCCCCAAATCCGTCTGTCTTCGTTCCAGGTTTGCTTGTGTTCGCGTCTGCACGACAAACTACACCTCTCTTATAGTTAAAAGAAGATGAGGAACTATACGCCTGAAGATCCCTCGTTGCCGTATAACCTGCCGTGATACCAATGAAAAAAAAGACATTTGCATCTTTTGGGCCAAAGGTTTGCCGCCGTGATACGAACAGCTACATCACAAGTTTTTCGTTGTATAAACCTCAGGCGTTCTCTCTCTCTCATACGATCTGGTGACCTTGACGCACAAACAGAATATTCCTATCTTCTTTGTAAGAACCCCAAAAATTCGAATCTTAATAAGCTTTGAATTTAATTCAAAAACGAATTTTAATCTGCAAATTCAAATAATTAACAAACAGACAAACAAACAGACAAAAGAATGAAGAACAGAGGAAACAAGGGAGCTAACCCTAGCTCGCCGTCGATCATCCCATTGTCGGCCAGCCTCGCCGCCCGCCTCGGCCCCACCTCGCCAACGGGCTTGGATTCAGCATTTCAAGACCTTTCTAACAAAATTAGTTTTATTCAATTTGGTGCACTGAATCGATCTGGGTTGATTTTTTAAATTGGGTACAGAAGTGTGTTTGAAATAAAATGAAAAAGGTTTAATTCAAATAACTGGGCTGCGCGGGAAAGGTTAACGGGCCGGCCTGCTACGCACAGCGCTTCCGCGGGCTGCGTAAGTGGATGTCCTCACGCGACAGTGAGACAGGGGGGGTGCGAAGCGGTATGGAGCGATGTGGTGTGTTCGATCTGGTTCTAATCCAACGGCTGAGGGTCATCGTCGACGTTGGGCAACGCCGGCGAGACAGAAACCTAGCGCGGCCAGTGAGGGTCGTTGGGGGCTCACCGGGGTTTGGGCGAGGGTCGGCGAGGGTCGGCGAGGCGGGCGAACGACGAAGTCGACGACGGCGATCCTCCTGGTACCGGCAGCTTCTCCTGGGGCGGCTCCAATCGCTGACTCCCTTCTTCTCCAGTAGCGGCGGGCTCCGGTGAAATTCTGGCGATGCGCTGCTCGCCTTGCTCCGGGAACGGGGTGGCACGATCAGTGAGGAGAGGGGAGTGAGATGGTGTGCTCAATTCGGCTGGGGGTGGCCTCTATTTATAGTGGAGCGAGGGGACCGACGGGGCGCAAGGTGAGCTCGTCGTGGTCGACGGTACAGACGGCTATCGGCGTGGGCGACGGTAGGGGGCGGTGCGGTGCTCCCTGGCGATACTCAACGACATGGTGGCGAGACGTGGGGCGGTGCGGTTTGGTCGGAACGCGACGGTGCTCTGCGCGTGCCCGACGGAGAATTTAATGGCGCACAGCGCGCGTGGTCCGCGCGGTGGCGAACGAGCATGTCTGCGGGGTTGCTGGGACGGTGGTGATCACGTATGCACGCGGCGAGGGCGGCGCGCGGTCTGTGGGCGTCGGTCGAGCGTGGCGCACGGGGCGTGCTCTCGGCATGGTTGCTGGCGAGGTTGGCATGGTTCGTGCGCGTGGTCT
This sequence comes from Avena sativa, assembly GCA_916181665.1. Lineage (NCBI taxonomy): Eukaryota > Viridiplantae > Streptophyta > Magnoliopsida > Poales > Poaceae > Avena > Avena sativa. The sequence continues at coordinate 88,442,332 of OV702285.1, read as the reverse complement.
AGTGGCTGGCAACGTTCGAGCGTTGGACAGGGAGTGGCGGTGGGATGTTGGCTTGCTCTCAGACATGCTGGCTAGGCTTGTTTCTCCTCCTAGCTTGCTGTCGACATGGGGGTGACAAGTGTGCATTCGGCCTGCTCACCATTGATGGCAATGCCAAGCTTACAGTGATGCTAAGGATGTGCAATTGAGCTAGATGATCTACTAAAACCTAGTTGTAACCAGAGAGGGAACAAGTTAGGCTTTAATCACTGCTCACAGTAGTGTTTGGATTTTGTTTGATTTGTGTCTGCCAAGTGTTTGATGAAATGGCCGCAAGAACTCAAGTTTTGAATTTTGAAAAGATTGTTGGTGGGTGTGCTATGTTGGTGCTGGTGAGTTTGCAGATGCTTGAGTTTTGAAAGTTGAGCTTGTTTGAGTGGTTTTTGAAAAGGTGGGATCTTCCCATATGATAAAGATTCAATTTTGAATTGTCATTTAAACTATGCATTTGAAAGTTTCTGTATGATCACAAAGTGGGCCTTGATACTTTGTTATGAGTACAATCAAGGGGTGTAAAGATCCAGAAAAGTTTCTATTAAGTTCTGAAAGTTTGAGATAGCCAAAGTAGGCATGGGAGTTAAATTGGTCAAAATGACCATTCACTCATTTAGCTTTGTTTTGATTTATTTGTCTTTAAGAAAAGTTTGGGAATTGTTTAGATGATGTTTATTTCACCTAAAAAACATTTTACAAGCAAAGAAACACGTAAACAAGGCAATCCAAAAGAATTCAAAATGGGATGCATACACACATGCATGCTTTTATATTTTTATTTAGAAAAGTTTTTGTTAACCCTAAATTTGATGATTAGAGTTTGATGATCCAAGTTTAGTATTTTTGGGATGTTATAGTTTAGTCAACGGATCTTCCACATTCGGATATGTGTGTACTTTGCAAATATTTATGTCATCATCTTGGACATGCTCTCGAATAGCATGAAAACATAGCTTGATGTGCTTCAGCTTCTTGTATGACCTTGGTTCTTGCGCATTGGCTATGGCGCCCATGTTATCACAGTAGATAGACATTGGGTCCAACGCACTTGGAACCACACCGAGCTTTGTGATGAACTCCTTCATCCATATCCCCTCTTGTGAAGCTTTCGAAGCAGCTATGTATTCCGATTTAGTTGAAGATCTCACTACAACGCTTTGCTTTGCACTCCTCCAGCTAACTGCCGCACCATTCAAAGTAAATAGTATCCAGATTAAGATTTAGAATCATCCGGATCGATGTTCCAACTAGCATCGGTGTAATCATTAACAACGAGATGTTCATCACCTCCATAAGAAAAAACCATATCCTTAGTTCTTCTCAAGTACTTAAGGATGTTTTTTACCGCTATCCAATGATCCACTCCTGGATCACTTTGATATCTGCTAGTCAAACTAATAGCATATGCAATGTCGGGTCTAGTACATAGCATGTCATACATGATAGATCCTATGGCTGAGACATAGGGAGTCTTACTCATCCTTTCTCTATCTTCTGCCGATGTCGGACTTTGAGTTTTACTCAAGGTCGTACTGGGCAAAATGGGCAAGAACCCTTTCTTTCTATCTTCCATTCCAAACCTCTTTAGAACTTTGTCCAAATATGTACTCTGAGACAATGATATTAGGCGTCTTGATCTATCTCTATAAATCTTTATGCCTAATATGTAAGCTGCTTCGCCAAGATCTTTCATTGAAAAACTATTATTCAAATAATCCTTGACACTATTAAGAAGGTCTACATCATTCCCAATCAACAATATGTCATCCACATATAGTACCAGGAATGCTACAAAGCTCCCACTCACTTTCTTGTAAATACAATCTTCTCCATAAGTTTGTATAAATCCAAAACTTTTGATTACCTTATCAAAACATTGATTCCAACTTCGGAATGCTTGCTTCAATCCATAAATGGACCGTTGAAGTTTGCATACCTTATTAGCATCTTTAGGATCGACAAAACCTTTGGGTTGTACCATATACAACTCTTCATCAATTCTCCATTGAGGAACGTTGTTTTGTCATCCATCTGCCATATCTCATAATCATAATATGCAGCGATTGCTAATAAAATCCTCACAGACTTTAGCTTCACTACTGGTGAGAAAGTCTTATCGTAGTCAACTCCTTGAATTTGTCGAAACCCTTTTGCGACAAGTCGAGCTTTATAGACAGTAACATTACCATTAGCATATGTTTTCTTATTGAAAATCCATTTGTTCTCGATAGCCTTTCGGCCATCCGGTAAGTCCACCAAAGTCCATACTTGGTTTTCATACATGGATCCAATCTCGGATTTCATGGATTCTTGCCATTTATTGGAATCTGGGCTCATCACCGCTTCCTCATATGTCGCGGGGTCATCGGTGTTGTCCACCAACATGACACTCATAACGGGATCATACCAATCAGGAGTGGTACGAGTTCTCGTTGACCTGAGGTTTTGTAGTAACTTCAACTGAAGTTTCATGATCAACATCATTAGCTTCCTCTCTTATTGGTGTAGGTGCCACAGGAACTACTTCCGGTGCTGAGCTACTCTCAAGTCCAAGAGAAGGTTCAACAACCTCGTCGAGTTCTACTTTCCTTCTAGTCACTTCTTTCGAGAGAAATTCCTTATCTAGAAAGGATCCATTCTTAGCAACGAAGTTTTTTTCCTTCGGATCTATGATAGAAGGTATACCCAATAGTTTCCTTCGGGTATCCTATAAAGACGCATTTTTCCGCTTTGGGTTCAAGCTTGTCGGGCTAGAACTTCTTTACATAAGCTTCGCAACCCCAAACTTTAAGGAACGACAATTTAGGTTTCTTCCCAAACCATAATTCATACGGTATCGTTTCAACAGATTTAGATGGTGCCCTATTTAAAGTGAATGCGGCTGTTTCTAATGCATAACCCCAAAACGATAGCGGTAAATCTGTAAGTGACATCATAGAACGAACCATATCTAAGAGAGTTCGATTACGATGTTCGGACACACCATTACGTTGTGGTGTTCCCGGTGGTGTCAATTGTGAAAGTTGTAACACCCTCAGAATCGGCCCTATGCAAGTTTTAGCGGTTCTCGCCAAACCCGCATAGAAACGATTCAAAGGTGCCCACCAGGCACTTTCGTGCGGGTGGAAAACGAAGTAATATCATTACACAATAGTCCTCGATGGAACCCACAGAACAAATATATACAACAACGACTCCATGAGTCAAGAATACAGATATACAATACAAAGATCCAAATCACCTTTAAAATGATACAGCGTCCGAGTACGGACAAGATGCAAATTGAGCTAAGAGCCCTGAAGAATAACCAATGGCGTCCATAACCCTGCCCAGGCCAAGCCGGAAGGGTAACCCTGCTAACGACGTCGATCTCAAAACCTGCTAAAAACAAAAGGGGTGCCGACAAAGGGCAAAGGAAAAAGAGAGCGGTCAGTACTGAGGCCAGTACACGGCGAGACTAGAATTCGGAGGACCTCGCCTACATAGGTATGGTGGACTGAAGCAGCAGCGCAACATGCACTAAACAACCTATAGAGACTCAATACAACTGGTGGCTATCAGATAGGGATAAGAAAGACCTATTCGGATCCAACCTGAAACTGTCACCAAGCATACCCATCCTGGTATTTCCCCATCGAGACCAAGCAAGGAAGTCAACCGAGGAACTCACACAGTTGGCCGTTTTATTCATTTTGTTATAGTTGCGGCAATTACTAGTCAGATATAGATATCATGAGTCATCCTGATATAATAAGCAGTGGGCAGTTTTAGTTAACCATTCCGTTGTAGTTGCAATACTTACTAGTTAGATACATATAGCATGAGGCATCCCAAAACCCAACAGTTGTTGGTACTTTTATTTAGACATTCCTTTGTAGTTGCAATACTTACTAGTCAGATACAATGGTAACAGGTGACAACCCAAACTAGCAGTTGTTGGCACTTTTATTTAGACATTCCATTATAGTAAAGCTGATTACTAGTCATTATAAAGTCAAATTTATAGCACTACTTTAGTTATAGTTGTCTATGATCGAGATACTGTGCTCCAAGTCGTCCATAACCGCGGACACGGCTTTTAGAAACTTTTACCCTGCAGGGGGGCACAAATAGCAACACACGCACGATCAACCTCGGGAAAAACCAAATAAAAACCCAACGAGGCATCACGACAGAGCAATTGCAAGATTCATATAAATTTCAGGGGGCCACCCCACCAAGCTACCCGCGACGAAGTTGGCCGGCTCCGAGATGGACCCAGAGGTTTGTGCCAATGGCTGTAAACGACTAGGAACCCGAAAGTGTGACTGGGCTTGTCGATACCGCGAAAACATTCCACATTTGTTCCTAAACAGTAAAGACGCTCCACGCGCAATCGTAAATAAAGCAGTAAAGCATGGCATAAGTACAGGATAGTAATAAATCCCCAAACTACTTTGTGCCCCCAAGAAATAATATATGACTCAAGCTCTGGCTAGGGGGATTCATGGTCCCACATGCGGATAGTGCGAATATTCAAAGAACAGGTATCAAGTACTCGGGGTCCTACGGGACACAAGTGGACGGTTAAAAACCAAATAACATCTATTGCCCACCTGTGCCTCTGCATTATTTACCTACTTCAATTTTAGTTATTAAACGGTAATTAAAATCATGATCATCTCCAACATTAAACATGAGGCATTACTCCAACAATTGTGGAACATCGACGACGCAAAACAACACAACACAACCGACTGCGTCTCGCAAGACCGACTATCTACCAAACAACGGGTAATAGGAGGTGTCCATGGTTGAGGGGTAAGTGATGGCTTCTCTCTCATCCTCTCCTCTCCTTCCTATCTCCACGGCCGTGGTTTTCTCCGATGATCATCGTGGGTTGATCGGGAGTTGGAAGGCCATAATCCGTGAGGTGGCTGGGGCTTTGATCAGTCCTTGCCGACGGGGCCTGATCTCGAGGGAGAGCTCGGGACAGGTGTCGTTGCGTGATGCTTCGGGACAGATCCTGGCGAGTTGGTGTTCGGTGGTGGATTTTTCGTACGGGGCGCGTCTGGTACACGAAAGATGGCACGTTCTCGTGGGTCTGCCGATGGTGGTGGGGGAAGTTCCTCGTGGTGTCGCCGGTGCGTCGCCCTACGTGCGTACGTGTCGGGTGATACGGCTCGGTGGTTGTGGCAGGGCTGTGTGCGCTGACGGTGGGGCTTCGCTGGAGGAGGGCCACCTGCCAGGTGAGGCGCGGGGTACTAATACGACGGAGCACGATCCACGGTCAGTTTCGCCTCCACCTCGTGTTTTCTCTAACCCTAGATCGGGAGCAGTTTCCCCTCTCGCCATTTCCAGATCTCGCGGTGTGTGTGGTGTGGTGTTCGTCCGGGAGCCTCCAATTCTTCAGCCATCATCACCGCGGATTGTTTCTCCGGTGAAGTGGAGCGGAGTTGTTTCGGGGGATTGCAGATCGTTTGCTCAGGTGGTGGCTGCGGAATCTGATATGGATCGGCGATTTCGCGGTGGGCGTGGTTCCCCTTCTCGTCCTCCAGTCCGATCTGGTCCCTATGCGACCAGATTCGGTTCTGGGTACGGACAAGGTCGTTTTCCTGTCGATCGTAGAGGTTTGGAGGGGGATCATAGGGAAAGTGGCTGGATCCGCGAGCAGCAGCAGCGCCGCGAGGAGCAGGATGCTCGACGTCGGGATGCGAGGCATAGGGATGAGTTGAGGCAAGCGGAGATTGAGGCCAGGATGGAGGATCAACGCAGGGAGGCGTTGGCGCGGGAGCGGGCGTTGTCGGAGGCTCGCCGTCATGAAGCGGAGCAGGCTCGTAATCGAGGCCGGTGGAGTCACCGCCCGGAGATGAAGCAAGGTTCAGGATCTGATGCTACTGCTTCGTCTTTCCCAGGCAGATCAGGTAACTCTGATTCGAATCCTAGAAGGGGGGAGCCGGTTTTTGCACGAACAGTTGAACAGGTTAATGTTCCTAGGGTTGTGATGAACACCTCTGTGCCTGTAACTCGATCTGCTTCTGGCTTGAACACCTCGGCATCTACTTCTGTTAATGTGCCTGTTGGGGGGACTCGTCCTGTGAATTTGTCTCCAATTTTGTCAGTTACTCAGTCTGATGCTGTGGCTACTACTCTGGTGGGGTCCTCTGTACCACCACCAGTAGTGAGTATGCCGAGGGATGGTGCTGTGGCTGGAGGGTCTGGGGATGTGCAGTTGCTAGATGTGATTCAGGAAGAGGTTGTGTGTGATAATTGTGGGAAGGATCATAGCATTTTGGTCTGTCAAGAGAGGAAACCCTGGGAGTATGTTCCTCTTTTCTTTGGCAGTACTGACTTTGAGCAAGGTTTTCATTCTATTCCTGTGGTGGAGTCAGATGTTCAGTCTATGGAACAGTTGCATTATGCTCATATAAGTGTGGTTAGGGGGGATGTCACTGGCAAGGATTTGGAGAAGGAATTTCAAATGTGGGCTGATGCTATGGGATCTGGATGGAGGTTTAATGCCAGGCCTATTAATGATGTGGAATTTTTGATGAGGTTCCCTTCTGCCAGATCTATTGATGACTTCCACTTTGGGAAGGTCTTCATGAAAACAATTCCTGATGCTGTGATTCAGTTATCTAAGTGGAATGGGGACTTGCAACCTGTTGACTGGCTGGAAGAAGCCTGGTTTAGAATTGTTGGCATCCCTATGAAGTACAGGGAGAAATCAACTGTCTTCTATGTTGCCTCTTTGGTGGGCAAACCTGTGGCCTTGGACAGGAATAGCTTGAGGAACTTGGCTTATGTAAGGGTAAAAATTGCTTGTTTGGATGTTTCTTTGGTTCCTAATACCAGAAGGGGGGAGATGCAGGGTGGGATTTATGAATTCAAATACACCAGGGAGATTTTTGCTACAGATGCTGTATCCACTTTTCCTTCTGCTATGGGGATTGATGGGCAGGATGGTGATGATGGGTTGGATAAAGAGAAGGAGGGTGAAGCTGAACATAGGAGACCTGATGATGGTAGTGGGCAAAGAACTGTTCCTGGTGCAGGTAGTGATGGAGGTGTTGGGGGTCGTCAACATGGTGGCAATGGTACTGGTGAAGCTGGGTTGGACAAAGGAAAACAGGTTGTGGTGGAGCAGGAGGATTATGGGGGAATTTCTTTTGGGACTAAAATGGCTAACATCTGGGCTAGCTCTGGAGGTGGTGGTCGTTCAAGGGGAGTTGTGATTAGAGAGAATGTAGCAGGTGGTTCTGGTGGTGGTGGTGGGACAGCTAATCAAACCAGAACAGATGTTGTGGGGATGCAAGTTGATACTCAGGAAAATGTGTCTAATGGGGGTGGATTGGGCAGTGCTCACATGGATGTTGTACAGAACCTATCCTCTACTATGGTTAAAGAGGTCAGTACTGAGATTGCTGCTGGTCCCCAGAGGTTTGATGATTTTATCAGGGGTCTGTTAAAAGATAAGAGCAGTGATAAGCATTATGAACTTATGAAGCAGTATGGTCATTTGCTGGAAGAGGAGGATGAGCAAGATGAGGGTGCACAGGCAAAAAATGATAGTGCATCTACTGATACCTCGTTTGGTTCTTCCTCTGATAGTGGAAAAAAAGGACTATTGGGGGGTCTGGGATGGAGGGTGCTCAGGACATGGAAGTTGTCAATCAAGATCAAGAAGTAGTGGCTGTTGACCTGTCTCAACTTGATGGCTCTACTCAGGAAAGTGTGGAATCTCAATCTGAACAGGTGGCTGATGTGGAAGAACAGGGTATAAGAAGGAGCTCAAGAGTGGCTGATCAAGGTGGTGCTAGAAACATGGCTGAAGGGCATTTGGCTCAGCAAAATCCTAGAGATCTATCAGGTACAAATCTAACTTTGCATAATTCTTTTGCTGCTCTAGATGATGATATTATTATGCATAGAGCGTTGGAAATGGGGATAGATGCTTCTTCTATATCTTTGTAACATATTAATTCCTTGAAAGATTTAGAGATTGCTAGACATAGTTTACAGGATAGGAGGCAGGTGGTGAGTGAATGTGATACCGATCTGAATGAGAAGGTTTTGTTTCTGGATTGGAAGGATGCTAGTAATGATGAGGAGGATTTTACTCATGTGGTCTCTAGGAAACAAAAGAAAAAGTTGAGAACTGGTTCTATTATGAGGGAGAGAAAGTTAAAGGCTGCTGCTGTGAAGGTCCACAACTATCACCCTATGAGTGGTATTGTGACTGGAACAAGAGAGAGAAAATCTGTATTATGATAGGTGCTATTTTGAATATTAGGGGTGTGGGGAAGAAATGCGCAGGTGTTTATCTGAACAGTATGTTGAGACAGGAGAAGGTGGATTTTATTGGTTTACAGGAAACTATTAAGAAAGATTATTCGGAGGCTTTTTTCAGGAGGATTGATCCTATGAATCAATTCTCCTGGAGTTGGTTGCCTTCTCTGGGAAGGTCTGGAGGCATTTTGGGGGGCCTACGTTCCTCTAAATTGATTCAGATTGGTGTGTCTGTGGGCAAATTTCATGTTAAGATGAAGGTGTTTGATGTTTTGAAACAGATTCAGTGGCATTTGGTGATAGTGTATGGGGCTGCTCAAGAGGAGAATAGAGAGGAGTTTTTGGTTGAGTTAGCTGGGGTTTGTCAGGATCAAACTATTCCTTTGTTGGTGGGTAGTGATTTTAATGTGATTAGATGTGTCTCTGAAAAAAATAAGGGTCATGTTTTGAACAAGTGGGGGCATATGTTTAATTCGATTATCAATGCTTATGGTTTAAGAGAGATCATCATGTCTGGTGGGCAGTTTACTTGGTCCAACAACCAGAAAAATCCGACTTTGGAGAAATTGGATAGAATCTTAGTTTGTAAAGAATGGGAGAAGTTGTTTCCTCTTACTACAGTACACAAGTTGTCTAGAGAGGTTTCTGATCATAGTCCTTTGATTCTGGATACTGTGGAAGGGCTGGAAACAGGTGGCAGGGAATTCAGATTTGAGAAAAGTTGGTTACAGTGTGATGACTTTTTGACCAGGGTGGAAAAAGTTTGGAAAAAACGTGTGAATGGCAAGAACAGTCTTGATAGGTTGCAGAAAAAACTTAAGAATGTCAGAAATGATTTGAAAGGATGGGGGGCTCATTTAAGGGGAGAGGATAAGAAAAGGAAGAAGAGGTTGGTGGAGGAGCTGCATGAACTTGAAAGTATTGAGGAGCTGATTTTGCTTACTGCTGAACAACTTAAAAGAAAAGCAGTTATTCAGAAAGAGTTGCTAGAGGTGTATGAAAATGAGGAGAGATTTTGGCAGCAAAGGTCGAGGGACAATTGGTTGCTTAGAGGTGATAATAATACTGAATATTTTCATAGGATTGCTAATGGGGTGAGGAGAAAGAAAATGATTTTTTCAATGAAAGATGGGGAGAATGAGATTCAGGGGACCTGTGATCTCCTGAAGCATGCTACGAGTTATTATAAATCTTTGTTTGGGCCTGCTGGTGGGTTTTCTATTAGGCTTGCAGATGACAATTGGCAGGACTAGGAGAAGCTTAATGATGAAGATAGGGAGAAAATGGGGGTGCCCTTTACTGAGAAAGAGGTTAAAGAGGTTATTGACCAAATGGAGAAAAATAAAGCTGTTGGTTCTGATGGGATTCCTATTGAATTCTATCAACATTGTTGGGCAGTTATAGAAACAGATGTTATGGCTGTATTTGATGATTTTTTTGCTCATAAGATTGATTTGAGGAGCATTAACTATGGTGTGATTACTCTGCTGCCGAAAGGTGATGATGCTGATAGGATACAGAATTATAGACCTATTTGTCTGCTCCAGGTGTTGTTTAAGATTTTTACTAAAACTCTGACAGTTAGAACTGAGCCTGTGATGGGGAAACTAATTGATACTTGTCAGACTGCTTTTATTAAGGGGAGGTTTATTGCAGATGGGGTGACTTTATTACATGAAATTTTGAAAGAGTCGAAAAGTCAGAAGCAGCAGGGTGTGGTTTTAAAAATTGACTTTGAGAAAGCTTATGACAAGGTTAACTGGGACTTTTTGTTTTACTGCTGTAGGCAGAAAGGTTTTAGTGAAGATTGGATGATTTGGTTAAAAAGTGCTGTGACTCAGGGTACTCTCAGTGTTAAGGTCAATGGGGAAACTGGTCCTTACTTTGGCAGCTTTAAGGGGGTTAGGCAAGGGGACCCCTTTTCTCCTTTTCTGTTCAATCTGGCAGGGGAATGTTTGGCTAAGATGGTGCTTAATGCACAGGTTGGTGGGCTGTTTACAGGTTTGGTTGATAATATGTTTGATAAAGGGATTGCCATTTTACAATATGCTGATGATACCATTCTGTTTATTAAGGATGATCCTGAGGGGGCTAGAAACTTGAAATTGTTGTTGTATTTGTTTGAATCCATGTCTGGTCTCAAGATTAACTTTGAGAAGAGTGAGGTGATGATGGTGTTAGAGGATGAGGAGAAACTGTCCAATTATGCTGAGATGTTCAACTGTCAGAAGGGTAGTTGGCCTATTAAATATTTGGGTTTGCCGGTTTGTAGCAGGAGATGTACAGTGGCTGAAATGAGCTTTATTGGTGATACGTTGAAGAAAAAGTTAGATGGCTGGATGGGGGGAGCTTTGTCCCTGGGAGGGAGACATGTTAAAATCACTGCTTGTGTATCCAGTGTGGCTGTTTACCCTATGACTATGTTTCTTCTACATAGATCAAATGTGGAAGAAATTGAGAAACGGACTAGAGCTTTCTTTTGGTATGGCAAGGTGGGGAAGAAGAAATATCATCTGGTTAAATGGAAGTATGTGTGTAGGCCCAGGAAAAAGGGTGGATTGGGGATTAAAAACATTAGGCTTTTTAACATTTGCTTGTTGTGTAAGTGGTGGTGGCGCCTCGAAGCTGAGGAAGGTCCATGGCAAGTTTTTGTGAGGAAAAAATATTTGAAGAAAGGTGGGATCAGTAATGTGAAACACAGGCAGAGTGATTCTCCATGATGGCATGATTTGATTAAGATTAGGGATTTCTATTTGGCTGGTAGGAGAATGAGGATTGGTAATGGGGAGTTGACTGATTTCTGGCATGATGCTTGGTGCTTGGACTCACCCCTGAAAGATAGGTTCCCTGATTTATTTGACATTTGTCAGAACCAAAGAATCACGGTGGCAGACATGGCAAAAAAAGGGTGGAGTCTCTCTTTTAGGAGATGGCTGGATACTGATGGGTTGAATCATCAGGAACAAATGAGAAAGTTGTTGTCTGGGGTGAGTTTGAATCAGGAAAAGGACAGACCAGTGTGGATGTGGAATAAATCTGGCAAGTTCTCTGTTAAGTCAATGTACACACGCCTGTCGAATGTTGGGATTGATAGAAGTTTTAAACATCTGTGGAAAGCAAAAATTCCCCTAAAGATTAAGATTTGGCTGTGGCTTATCTGGCACAATGCTATTCTAAACCAAAGACAACATGAGAAGGAAGAATTGGGTTGGAGATTTTACTTGCAGGTTTTGTAATAAGGATGAGAGCACTGGACACTTGTTCTTTTCGTGTGTGGCTGCTAAATATGTTTGGGGGGTGGTTGCCAGAGCTGTTGGTGTCGCGAATAGACCTGGATCTTTTTCCCAATATTTTTGGTGGGCGTCTCAGTATGTGGGGGTTAGTAGGAATGTGTAGATTATGGTGGTAGCGGCAATATGCTGGGCTATTTGGAAGCTCAGGAATAGGGCTTGTTTTGAAAAAAAACTCATTAACTCGCCTGTTGATTTGGTCATATATGCTTGTGTGTTCATTCGTTATTGGGCAGGGTTGCATGGGGAGAATGACCGGGCGGTGCTGCAAGCTGGAGCGGATACTCTTGAACAGAATGCGTTGGCCGATGCAGCAGCTATGGATGTGGCCCCTGTTCCTTTTCTGGGGCTGCCTGCAATTCCTGGAGATCGTGTTCATGAAGCTCCGGAGCTGGAAAGGGGGAGGGAGAAAAGAAGGAGAACTTGATAAAAAGGGACTGGGCTGCGAGAAGATGGTGTTGGCATCCAGTTTTTTAGTTCCCTTTGGTTGTATTTTGCTATGGACGGTTCCCCACTAGCCCGAGGGCGGTGTTCTTGCGTCTCCAGCCTCCTTCTTTATTTCTGTTTAGTTTGTTCAGTGTGTAAGTTGAACCTCTTGCTTTTCCTTTTTGGCCCCCTAGGTGGGTCAGTACTACGTCGATGTGTGTGGTTGTTGTTCCGTTGTCTGATGATAATGGAACCCGATCCCTCTTCCTGGAGGATTGTATGAAAAAAAAATAGGAGGTGTCCATGGCAATATAGTGGCTGCAAGGGATATCACGAGTACGAAAACTAGAGCATCGCAACGCAGATAGCAATAGATCAACAGGAGGAAATAAAGACTATAAAAGTAAGATAGGTAGAAAGGGGGAGAATGCTCGCCTGAATACATTGCCGAAGGTTCATCCGAAGATCGGGTCGACTCTCGCGTCAACTCATCGGCCTAATCCGTTAAGAAGCAAAGCACTAGAAGAAACACCGGATGCACTATTTAATACTACGGCAGAAGATCGGGCATGATGCATATATGATGTATGACATGGCAAGGATGCGATGCAATTAGGCAATATTAAGCGAAACCGGAGTCCCGACAATTAATTATTAGGTTCATGTCGTTTAGATACCCCGCAATTTAAATGTTGTCTTAACATGGCAAAATATATCATCGGTTCGCTACACAGATTTAAATGTGGCCAAAATAAGACTAGAATCGCCCGCATATGGTCTTTATATTTAATTATTAGATAAGTCGACAACATACTCCCAACCCACAATATGTATGCCAGGATGCTCGATTCATATGCAACAAGATACTTATTTCATTTATAAAAATAAGGTCTCAGAAAGAGGGTCACACATGGGGGCTTGGCGATCTTGGGTTGTGAGAGATCGGGTTCGGGTTTGGTCTTCGGGGATCGGTCTTCAAGGTCTTCGGGTGTTGTATCAGCTATCGGATCTGTGAAGGAGAACTCATCGATCCATGAAGGAGGTCTTGTGTTCACATCGTCGGAGGTCTTGGGGTACGGTGCCCAACGGTCCGTGAGGAAGAACTTGGCGTTGGTTAGAACTTCGAGGAGTGTCGTCAATTGTTCATCGAGGTTGATCTTGAATCCACTTATCCTGACAAAACCCCTTTTGGTAGCATCTCATCTACTCAGACATTATATCAAGCAGATCGAGACACGCTGCCTTGGTTTGGAGCTGAACACCGTGGAGACCTTGGCTCCAAGGAAGCTGCAGGAACGAGGCCGGGCTCCAGGTCGGGGTCGCGTAGGAAAGCGCGACACTGAGGCGGTGTAGCCGACGCACAAGACCAGAGGCCCGGAGACACGCTGCGGGGAGGTCAAGGGCGCTGCGACCGGCGGCGGAAACGCGATTGAGCAAAGGACGAGCTCGGGCTGGGGAACGAGCAGCAGCAGAGAGAGGGAGCTGCGATGGCGCGACGAGGTGCTGGCGGGGCCATCAGGAAGAGACGGACGGAGGCCGACGAGGAGAGATGGACGGAGCCAGCAAGGGCAAGGTCGACGACGACTTGGGGAGGTCGTCTGCAGGCGAGGCACGAACTCAGGAGCCTGCAAGGGCTTGCGCACGTCGCAGAGAAAGAGGAGACAATGTCTGCCGGCCCTCGCGGCGGGGTAGCGAGAAGGAAGGACAGAGGAGGCGCCGGCGAAGGTCGACCGAGGCCTGGGCGGAGGCAACACAGGAGGGTGCTCGGCGAGGCGGGGCGTCGTCGGGCAGGAGAGAAGCCGCGAGGTGGGAAGGGACGGCAGGGAGAGGAGGTGGGGATTAGCGTCGGGTGAAGTAGGGGCGATAGGGACGGGAAGGAGGCGCCCTGGCGGCTGTCCAGGAGAGGTGGCGGCGGGGATTGAAGGAAGATGGGGTTCATGAGGTTCAGGGACGGGAGCGAAGCAAGGTGGGTTCCGGGGTGGGGCCAGGACACGGCGCGGGGTGGGGTGCATGATGGACGCGGGGAGCGGGCGATGGTTGTCGCTAGCAAGACGCGAGGCGTGCAGGGGTAGGGTCCACGCGGGGAAGGGTGGCAGCGCGATGTGTGTGTTGGGTGGCGGCGGATGTGGGGATGGATTAGGGTTTGGGCAGAGGGGATCTAGGTTTAGGGTTTGGTCCAACCGGTTAGGCCTTTTGGGCCTGACCGGTTTAGGTCCAGATTTAGGTTTACTATTTATTTATAAAATATTCTATTTGTTTTGTTTTAAATCTTTTTAGCAAATAGTTTTTAGGCAATTAGTTTAACAGATAATTATAAGACTTGTTTTGAAATAAGAGAAGAGGTATTGTATCAGACAAAATAGTTTTTAGTTAAAATATTCTGAGAGACAAAGATGCATGATGCCATGATGATGCACAAAGTTTTATTTAACATGCAATTTTCTAGTAGTGGTTTTACCCGGGGTGCTACAATTCGACACCATTAACAATGGATCTCGCCCTCGAGATCCGCCTCCTGGTAAGGGGAAGAAGGCCGACGGTTTGGATCTCCTCGCGTCATGTAGATCCTCGCGACACCACTAACAAGATTCTTGCTCTATCTTGAAATCGGCGACACCACCAACAAGGGTTCTTTCTCCATCTTGAAATCGGCGACACCACCAACAAGAGGTCATTGATCATGTTCGTCGAGAGAACACTCCGGATAATCAACGGAGAAGTTAAAGGTAAGGCCACCTCTAACTTCCATGGAAGGAGTAAGAATTGCATCGATCCACCTTTCAATATACAAAAGCGAATAATAAGAGTAGCGGTATGGTCGCGACTCCATCCCGCACTCAAAGCATTACTCTGTACACGAACAGACGAACTATGCAACCAACCCTCAGAATTTAGACTGAAGATCTCAACAAACGAGGTTCTGAAGCAAAGAAGTGATGTAGAGTCTTTATCGGATCTGATGGATATGAGGTCGTCTCATTGAAAAACACCGGAAGATTCAGAGAAAAATTTTAGTGAATTTTTGGTCCACTAAAGGTACACAGAGGGAGATTCCTCAGATGGCATGAAGACAAAATGTCGAAGCACCGTTACAAGAGGAAGCGAAACCCTGAAGGTATGACGAAATCCCAACCACGAGAAATCCT
This sequence comes from Avena sativa, assembly GCA_916181665.1. Lineage (NCBI taxonomy): Eukaryota > Viridiplantae > Streptophyta > Magnoliopsida > Poales > Poaceae > Avena > Avena sativa. Next base: position 88,427,169 of record OV702285.1, on the reverse strand, counting down.
GGACTCGAAGGAAAGATAAGAGAGCAGATTCAAAACACGTCGAGATAAGAGGAGAATAGCAGAGGGGTAAGAAGTAAAAGCAGACCTAATCAGATCTATCCAACCGATTTTCCAAAATAGTTTTGACACTCTACAACATCCGTTAGCGAGGTTATCCTACAGGCTGGACCAGTGGGTATCGTAACTGCTGAGCTCTGATACCACTCTGTAACACCCTCAGAATCGGCCCTATGCAAGTTTTAGCGGTTCCCGCCAAACCCGCATAGAAACGATTCAAAGGTGCCCACCAGGCACTTTCGTGCGGGTGGAAAACGAAGTAATATCATTACACAATAGTCCTCGATGGAACCCACAGAACAGATATATACAACAGCGACTCCATGAGTCAAGAATACAGATATACAATACAAAGATCCAAATCACCTTTAAAATGATATAGCGTCCGAGTACGGACAAGATGCAAATTGAGCTAAGAGCCCTGAAGAATAACCAATGGCGTCCATAACCCTGCCCAGGCCAAGCCGGAAGGGTAACCCTGCTAACGACGACGATCTCAAAACCTGCTAAAAACAAAAGGGGTGCCGACAAAGGGCAAAGGAAAAAGAGAGCGGTCAGTACTGAGGCCAGTACACGACGAGACTAGAATTCGGCGGTCCTCGCCTACATAGGTATGGTGGACTGAAGCAGCAGCGCAACATGCACTAAACAACCTATAGAGACTCAATACAACTGGCGGCTATCAGATAGGGATAAGAAAGACCTATTCGGATCCAACCTGAAACTATCACCAAGCATACCCATCCTGGTATTTCCCCCTCGAGACCAAGCGAGGAAGTCAACCGAGGAACTCACACAGTTGGCAGTTTTATTTATTTCGTTATAGTTGCGGCAATTACTAGTCAGATATAGATATCATGAGTCGTCCTGATATAATAAGCAGTGGGCAGTTTTAGTTAACCATTCCGTTGTAGTTGCAATACTTACTAGTTAGATACATATAGCATGAGGCATCCCAAAACCCAGCAGTTGTTGGTACTTTTATTTAGACATTCCGTTGTAGTTGCAATACTTACTAGTCAGATACAATGGTAACAGGTGACAACCCAAACTAGCAGTTGTTGGCACTTTTATTTAGACATTCCATTATAGTAAAGCTGATTACTAGTCATTATAAAGTCAAATTTATAGCAATACTTTAGTTATGGTTGTCTATAATCGAGATACTGTGCTCCAAGTCGTCCATAACCGCGGACACGGCTTTTAGAAACTTTTACCCTGCAGGGGGGCACAAATAGCAACACACGCACGATCAACCTCGGGAAAAACCAAATAAAAACCCAACGAGGCATCACGACAGAGCAATTGCAAGATTCATATAAATTTCAGGGGGCCACCCCACCAAGCTACCCGCGACGAAGTTGGCCGGCTCCGAGACGGACCCAGAGGTTTGTGCCAATGGCTGTAAACGACTGGGAACCCGAAAGTGTGACTGGGCTTGTCGATACCGCGAAAACATTCCACATTTGTTCCTAAACAGTACAGGCGCTCCACACGCAATCGTAAATAAAGCAGTAAAGCATGGCATAAGTATAGGATAGTAATAAAGCCCCAAACTACTTTGTGCCCCCAAGAAATAATATATGACTCAAGCTCTGGCTAGGGGGATTCATGGTCCCACATGCGGATAGTGCGAATATTCAAAGAACAGGTATCAAGTACTCGGGGTCCTACGGGACACAAGTGGACGGTTAAAAACCAAATAACATCTATTGCCCACCTGTGCCTCTGCATTATTTACCTACTTCAATTTTAGTTATTAAACGGTAATTAAAATCATGATCATCTCCAACATTAAACATGAGGCATTACTCCAACAATTGTGGAACATCGACGACGCGAAACAACACAACACAAGCGACTGCGTCTCGCGAGACCGACTATCTACCAAACAACAGGTAATAGGAGGTGTCCATGGCAATATAGTGGCTGCAAGGGATATCACGGGTACGAAAACTAGAGCATCGCAACACAGATAGCAATAGATCAACAGGAGGAAATAAAGACTATAAAAGTAAGATAGGTAGAAAGGGGGAGAATGCTCGCCTGAATACATTGCCGAAGGTTCATCCGAAGATCGGGTCGACTCTCGCGTCAACTCATCGGCCTAATCCGTGAAGAAGCAAAGCACTAGAAGAAACACCGAATGCACTATTTAATACTACGGCAGAAGAACGGGCATGATGCATATATGATGTATGACATGGCAAGGATGCGATGCAATTAGGCAATATTAAGCGAAACCGGAGTCCCGACAATTAATTATTAGGTTCATGTTGTTTAGATACCCCGCAATTTAAATGTTGTCTTAACATGGCAAAATATATCATCGGTTCGCTACACAGATTTAAATGGGGCCAAAATAAGACTAAAATCGCCCGCATATGGTCTTTATGTTTAATTATTAGATAAGTCGACAACATACTCCCAACCCATAATATGTATGCCAGGATGCTCGATTCATATGCAACAAGATATTTATTTCATTTATAAAATAAGGTCTCGGAAAGAGGGTCACACATGGGGGCTTGGCGATCTTGGGTTGTGAGAGATCGGGTTCGGGTTTGGTCTTCGGGGATCGGTCTTCAAGGTCTTCGGGTGTGGTATCAGCTATCGGATCTGTGAAGGAGAACTCATCGATCCATGAAGGAGGTGCGGTGCCCTACGGTCCGTGAGGAAGAATTTGGCGTTGGTTGAGAACTTCGAGGAGTGTCGCCAATTGTTCATCGAGGTTGATCTTGAATCCACTTATCCTAACAAAACCCCTTTTGGTAGCATCTCATCTACTCAGACATTATATCAAGCAGATCGAGACACGCTGCCTTGGTTTGGAGCTGAACACCGTGGAGACCTTGGCTCCAAGGAAGCTACAGGAACGAGGCCGGGCTCCAGGTAGGGGTCGCGCAGGCAAGCGCGACACTGAGGCGGTGTAGCCGACGCACAAGACCAGAGGCCCGGAGACACGCTGCGGGGAGGTCAAGGGCGCTGCGACCGGCGGCGGAAACGTGATTGAGCAAAGGATGAGCTCGGGCTGGAGAACGAGCAGCAGCAGAGAGAGGGAGCTGCGATGGCGCGACGAGGTGCTGGCGGGGCCATCAGGAAGAGACGGACGGAGGCCAACGAGGAGAGATGGACGGAGCCAGCAAGGGCAAGGTCGACGACGACTTGGGGAGGTCGGCTGCAGGCGAGGCACGAACTCAGGAGCCTGCATGGGCTTGCGCACGTCGCAGAGAAAGAGGAGACAATGTCTGCCGGCCCTCGCGGCGGGGTAGCGAGCAGGAAGGACAGAGGAGGCGCCGGCGAAGGTCGACCGAGGCCTGGGCGGAGGCAGCACAGGAGGGTGCTCGGCGAGGCGGGGCGTCGTCGGGCAGGAGAGAAGCCGTGAGGTGGGAAGGGACGGTAGGGAGAGGAGGTGGGGATTGGCGTCGGGTGCGGTAGGGGCGATAGGGACGGGAAGGAGGCGCCCTGGCGGCTGTCCAGGAGAGGTGGCGCCGGGGATCGAAGGAATATGGGGTTCATGAGGTTCAGGGACGGGAGCGAAGCAAGGTGGGTTCCAGGGTGGGGCCAGGACACGGCGCGGGGTGGGGTGCATGATGGACGCGGGGAGCGGGCGATGGTTATCGCTAGCAAGACGCGAGGCGTGCAGGGGTAGGGTCCACGCGGGAAAGGGTGGTAGCGCGATGTGTGCGTTGGGTGGCGGCGGATGTGGGGATGGATTAGGGTTTGGGCAGAGGGGATCTAGGTTTAGGGTTTGGTCCAACCGGTTAGGCCTTTTGGGTCTGACCGGTTTAGGTCTAGATTTAGGTTTACTATTTATTTATAAAATATTCTATTTGTTTTGTTTTAAATATTTTTAGCAAATAGTTTTTAGGCAATTAGTTTAACAGATAATTATAAGACTTGTTTCGAAATAAGAGAAGAGGTATTGTATCAGACAAAATAGTTTTTAGTTAAAATATTCTGAGAGACAAAGATGCATGATGCCATGATGATGCATAAAGTTTTATTTAACATGCAATTTTCTAGTAGTGGTTTTACCCGGGGTGCTACAAAAGTATTCCGCATTTCTTCAAATGCTCGCCAAACTCGTAACTAAGCTATTCACCTACACGATCAGATAGTAGAAACTTAATCTTCTTGCTACGTTGGTTCTCTACTTCACTTTGAAATTCCTTAAACTTCTCAAAAGTTTCGGACTTATGTTTTATGAAATAGATATACCCATATCTACTCAAGTCATACGTGAAAGTAAGAACATAACGATAACCACCGCGCGATGCTACCCTCATTGGACCACACACATCGATATGTATGATTTCCAATAAGTCCGTAGCTCACTCCATCATACTAGAAAATGGAGTCTTAGTCATTTTACCCATCATACATGCTTCACATCTTTCAAGTGATTCGAAATCAAGTGATTCAAAAAGTCCATCGGAATGGAGTTTCTTCATATGCTTCACTCCAATGTGACCAAGACGACAGTGCCACATATAGGTCGAGTTATCGCTCAATTTCAAATGTTTAGCTTCAATGTTATTAATATGTGTATTACTACAATCGAGATTCAATAAGAATAGACCATCTATCAAAGGTGCATGTGCATAAAACATATTACTCATATAAATCGAACAACCATTATTCTCGGACTTAAACAAGTAACCGTCTCGCAATAAACATGATCCTGATATAATGTTCATGCTCAACGCAGGCACCAAATAACAATTATTTAAGTATAAAACTAATCCCGATGGTAGATGAAGAGGTAGCGTGACGACCGCGATCACATCAACCTTTGATCCATTTCCAACGCGCATCGTCACCTCGTTCTTCGCTAGTTTCCGTTTATTCTGCAATACCTGTTTCGAGTTACAAATATGAGCAACCGAACCAGTATCAAATACCCAGGCACTACTACGACTACTAGTGAGATACACATCAATAACATGTATATCGGATATACCTTTATTATTTATGTTATCGTTCTTCAAATCCGCCAAGTACTTAGGGCAATTCCGCTTCTAGTGACCTTCTCCCTTGCAGTAAAAGCATTCAGTATCAGGCTTAGGCCCAACCTTGGTCTTCTTCGCTCGCGCGGTAACTTTCTTACCGCCCTTCTTGAAGTTTCCCTTTTTCTTAGACTTGCCTTGCTTCTTGAATTTGGTGGTCTTATTGACCATCAACACTTGCTGCTCTTTCTTGACTCCACTTCCGCAGACTTTAACATGGATAAGAGTTCGGGCAACGACTTGTCCATGTTTTGCATATTGTAGTTCATCACCAAGTTCTTGTAACTTGGTGGTAGTGATTGGAGGATGCGGTGAATCCCCAAAGCATTAGGAATCACTATACCCAAGCTTTGAAGCTTGCTTGTGTGCCCAGACATCTTAAGCATGTGCTCACTGACGGAGCTATCCTCTTTCATCTTGCAGTTAAAGAACTTTTCAGAAGCCTCATAACTCTCAACTGCCGCATGAGCCTCGAATATCATTTTGAGTTCACAGACAATATCATGTGGGTCATGGTTCTCAAACCTTTTTTGAAGCTCCGATTCCAAACCATACAAGATAGCACACTGAACTATGGAGTACTGATTCTTCCGAGTGAGGAAAACATTCTTTACATCATCGGTAGCATCAGTTGCAGGTGGGTCACCCAGCGGTGCATCCAGCACATAGGTCAAATTACCAGTATTGAGGACAATCCTCAAGTTGCGGATCCAATCCGCGAAGTTGCTTCCATTGTTTTTCAACTTTTCTTTCTCTAGGAATGCATTAAAAATTGATGGTAGGGGCCGCCATTGATATACAACATATTTGCAATAGTTTAGACTAAACTTATGACAAATTGAGTTCTAATTAATAGTTAAATTAATCTAGGTGAACTCTCACTCAAAACAATATCCCTCACATTGTTTTAGTGATCACACGAACCAAATCCACCACATCAAAACCGATCATCATGAGAGATGATGTAGCTTCAATGGCGAACAATCAACATGTTCATCATATCTACTATACGACTCATGTTTACTTTTCGGTGATCCGTGTTCCGAGACCATGTCTATACATGCTAGGCTCGTCAAGATCAAACCTTAGCTTTTGCATGAGCAAATCTGGCTTGCTCCCGTTGTATACACTCGTAGAATCTAACACTCCCGATCATCACGTGGTGCTTCGAAACGACGAGCTTTAGCAACGGTGCCTACTAAGGATGAACACTTTATAACTTGATATTTTGTGAGAGGGATCATCTTATAATGCTATCGACGCGAACTAAGCAATACAAGATGCATAAAAGGATTAACATGACATGCAATTCAAAATATGTGATATGATATGGCCTTTCTTCTTGTGCTTCCGATCTCCATCTTTAAGCACGAACATGATCTCCATCATCACCAGCGTGGCGTCAAGGTCAATGGCACCGCTCCATGGTCGTCATCCACCAGCATCAACTATTACAACTACTTTGAATAATAGACACACAGGTCTTAACGAAATTAAAAGATAACCATAAGGCTCTTGCCGGCTGCCGACTTACAATAAGGGTCATTGCATACATCATATATAATCACAATCATGGCCATATCACATCACAGCACACCCGTGCAAAACAAAGTTAGACGCCTCTAATTTTCTTTGCATGTTTTACGTGGTTTGGGGCTTTCAATAAGTGTCGTTCTAACTTACGAACAAGAACCACAACGTTGATGCTTGAACTATCAAGTGCCCGTTGTAAATTGAATCTATACTATGATGGAAGATACAGGCACCCGCAAAGCCACTTATGCAATACAAGTTGCATGTTAAGCGTGGAGCAAGTTTCATGAATGATGTTATGTAGGGTTAGCCCGGGCCGCTTTATCCCATCATACCGCAAGATGCAAAGCACACAAAAAGCAATCGATAATAAAATCACCACCGCCCATAATAACCATTGTGTTCTACTCGTGCAACAGTTCTACATATAGACACGGCTCTGATACCACTGTAGGGGTTCGTAGCATGGAAAACAAAAAAATTCTACCGCATGCACACAAACAAGCCAAGATCTATCTACTAGATTGTAGCAACGAGTCGATTAGAGTACTCATCCTCGAATATTCTAAAGCGGTTAACGAGAGCAGATTCTCGTGGGTGATGTAGTCGTACTGACATGGTTATACCCTACGGGTACGTAACTTCAGCATACCTAGTCCAGCCCAAGGAAGGACCACTACAAGCGTACGCTGGCCCATGAGGATTTTCGGGTGACCAAGGCCCAAGACATCTTCGGATCCTTGGAGAACAAGACTAGTTTAGATAGGAAACTCAAAAGGGCAACGCCCTAGAACTTGTAACCGACTAGAACTATGCCCGGGACCTGCCTAAGTCTATATAAAGGCCAGGAGGGCACGTCCTAGGGCAACTCAACCAACCTCGACTCATACTTTCGCACACGCATCCACGCCAGATCGAATCTGCGCACCCTGTAACCTTCGGTTCCGCCGTAATCAAAGAGCAGACAAGCAGGAGTAGGGTTTTTCCTCAGGGGGCCTGAACCTGGGTAAATCTCGTGTCCCCTGGTTGCTTGTCTGTTAACCGTGCCACGATCTCCAGCATCCCCATCTTCTCCAAAACCCAAGTCCATAACAATGGGCATTGACGAGATTAAACCTCGTCAATTGGCGCCGTCTGTGGGAATTGGGGCTGCTGATTGTGCGATCGTGACGGTTCCGACCCGATCGATCTACAACTCCGCGACGACGGAGAATCACCTCCTCTTCGGCGCTTTCGACTTCACCGCCCACTCGCCGGCCACCATGAAGGATTTCGAGCCCGTAGGCGACAGACTCGAAATTTTGTTCGGGAGCTTCTGCTTCCAGGTGGGACAAACTGGCACCCTCCGCCTCCCAGAGCGGGTGCCCGTGCCGTCAATCAGGCCCGCTTCGTGGGCTCCACACCCCGTGCTACGCACGTCGCCATCAACAGATGAGTTCTACAGCAGCAGCAGCTGCAACTCCGATCTGTGTGATCCACCTTCGGATGAAGGGACCTACGGCTCCGGATCCGAAAGCTGTGGCAGCAGTCAACCAATCTGCAGGCGCTACCTGTGCGCCGCAGTCATCCAAACCGACGAGGAAACGCCTAACCCGCCGCCCAACCCTAACCCGGATAGAAACGACGAAAACGGTGGAAACGGCGATAACGGGGAAAACGGCGGTCACCTCATCCAACTTAGCAAAGAAGGATGGGTCGAAGCACGCCGCGCTGTCGCGGGCGAAATAGTCCTACCTCTGGACTCCCCACGTGATCTGCTAAGAGCATACCACTACCTCCTCATCGAGGAGCACAAGAAGCAAGTCGAGATGCAGAAGACGCTCGACAAACGCAAGCAGGCAGCCTCTGAATCCAGTGCGCGACGAGCTGCGCTCTCCGCCATGGAACCTGGCTCAAGCACAAACAGAAACCAGGGAAACAAGCACCGTTCTCGGGTGGAAAACATGGACCCGAAGGAACGGCATGACGTGACCCGAACTCTCCATACATCGTTCATGGACATGGACGCTGACGGCAACATCATCCCGAAAATGCCACAAGCTGCGATCATGGCAGCCACTGCGTACCTCGCAGCTCACCCACCTCCGGAGGGGGACCCGAAAAGGGCCATGCATAAGTCCGCACTCACCGGACTAGGACTAATCGGAGCTGCTCTCCACGAAGACACTCCTGCGGAGCCGAAGAAGAAAGCTCCGGCCAGGCGCGACCGGAGCCCCACACCCTCATCCGAAGAGGAAGAGGAGCACGATCTTCCTCGAAGGAAGAAGAGCTCCAACCGCCACAAACGCGACTACGACGCCAGAGACAAACTTACACAGCGCAAGATCGACAAGGCACGCGCCAAGCGCGCATGCTCATCTGAATCTGAGATGGATGAAGACGAAGGAGAACTCTGTGGAGCCCGATGCTTCAGCAGATCCGTCCGGCGAACGCAGATGCCACGGAACTTCAAGCTTTCTTCGGACACTCCGAAGTTCAACGGCACTCAAGATCGCGTAGACAATCCTTCTGGCGCTGCGTTCTGGCAGCGCTTCCGCAGTCGGTCACACGTTTGGTACTCAATGAAGACCTTCCTCTCCATTGTTCCAGCAGGCAGCGGAGGTTGTAGTTCTCCCCTCGTGATTCCGGCAGCACGGCGGCGTGGTGTCAGAAGTAGAGGGAAAATCCTGCAGGGCTTCGCCTAAGCCGGAGCAGGTTATTGTCGATCAGGGTTTCGAGTGATCTAGTGTTTATAATGCCGGAGAGGAGGAGGTGGATTCGGCGGCGGCTAGGAAGGCAGCGATGATCCGGCGTCGGCGGCGAGCGGCGACGATGACGTTGGGGTGTCGACGCGGCTAGGTGGGAGGGGTTGGTTGTGTGTTCTTGGGGCACCCCCTCCCCTCTATTTATGAGAGGGAGGGAAGCCTGGGAGAGGGGAGTTTGAATCCTTCCCCAACTCCCTCTCCTAGTTGGCTTGTGGTGGAGGGAAAGAAGGATTCTTTCCTTCCTCCACTAGGATACATTGTCCCAGTTTGACTTTTCAAACTTGTCTTTTGACTTTCATTTGGAGCTTTATTTCTTTCTTGCAAATGCCCAACCAAGTGACCTAGGACATGATCTAATCATTCCACTTATCCATGACACATTCACGTACCCTTCCCCTTCCGGTCTGGTGAACCTTCTAGACCCTTCTAGAACCTCACCGATGAAAACATCGGAATCATTCCCGTTCTCCGAAATTGGACTTTCCTTATATGAATCTTATTCTCTGGACCATTCCGGATCTCCTCGTGATATCCTGGATCCCATCCAAGACTCTGAACAACATTCGGTCTCCCTACTTACATTTCATATCTACTAAACAACATCGAATCATTAAGTGTGTCTCCCTATGGTTCGTGAATTACGCGGACATGACCGAGACACTTCTCCAATCAATAACCAATAGAGGAATATGGAAATTCATATGGCTCCCACATATTTCTACGATTATTTTGTGATCGAATGAACCACTTACATACGATACCAATTTCCCTTTGTCTCGCGATAGTTTACTTATCCGAGGTTTGATCGTCGGTATCTCTACATACCTAGTTCAACCTCGTTACCGATAAGTACTCTTTTCTCGTTCCCATGGTATGTGATCCCTTGTGAGCCAGTCACATGCTTGCAAGCTAATTGGCTGACATTCCACCGAGAGGGCCCAGAGTATATCTATCTGTCATATGGATGGACAAATCCCACTCTTGATCCATGCGCCTCAACACATGCTTTATGAACACTCAATGCCACCTTTATAGCCACCCAGTTACGGTGTGGTGTTTGATGTCATCAAAGCATACTTCCAGTGATGGTGATTAGCATGATCTCATGGTCGAAGGAATTAGGTTACTATGTATCAGAAAGCTTATAGCAAACGAACTATTAAAATGACTTGATCTTTATGCTACACTTATCTATAGTAGTATGTCCATCATACCATTCTCCTAATGATATTATCTTGTTGTTAATAACATCTCAATGTTCATGATCGGGAAACCACGATCATCTATCAACCAACAAGCTAGTATTACAAAGAGGCTTTACTAGGGACTCTAATTTAGTTTACAAATCATAGAAGTATTAATGTTTCTGGTTAATACTATTGTAGCATGAATGTAAATATTTAGCCCTCCCTCCTATATAAGGAGGGGCAGGGGTGCCCCTCTAGCCACACCTCTCTCCACCCAAAACCCTAGCTCTAGGCGCCACCACCCCTCCAAGTGTTGCCGCCACCTAGGGATCCTCTAGCCGCCGAATTAGGGTTTCTCCAAACCCTAGCCACCGGCCACACACCCCCTTTGGTGCTTCTAATCCGTAGATCCCAAGGCCCTCTCTTACTCCACCATACTCGCTCCGGCTTAAGGCGAAGCCCTGCGAGATCTCCCCTCTACTTCCGGTACCACGCCGTCGTGCTGCCGGAATCGCGAGGAGAGTGCTACAACCTCCGCTGCCTGCTGGAACAAGGGAGAGGAAGGTCTTCATCGAGTACCGAACGTGTGACCGACTGCGGAAGCGCTGCCGGAACGCAGCGCCGGAGGGATCGTCTACGCGATCTTGAGATCGGCAAGAGTACGACTACATCACCCACGAGAATCTGCTCTCGTTAACCGCTTTGGAATCTTCGAGGGTGAGTTCCTCTATCGACTCGTTGCTACAATCTAGTAGATAGATCTTGGCTTGTTTGTTTGCATGCGGTAGAAATTTTTTGTTTTCCATGCTACGAACCCCTACAAGATGAACATGCTGCGAAAAGTTGAACGACATTTTGGTGAACAGAAACACACATGTATATTCCCATCCAAAAAATAGGACATACGCACATGTACTCTCATCTCAAAATAATAGATGTCACAGATTTGTTAAAATTTAGATAAAGCTAGACATTATCTATTTTAAAATGGAGGGAGTATTATGTATACACAATTACAGATGAAACAAACATATCAAGATCATAGCCATGACATGGACATGCTATGAAACCGTTAAGGTGCATCCCAAAATGTTGGTAGAGAAACAGACGTACACATAAACAACAATCTGAAACAGAAAGGGTTATAGCCATCACATGGATATGCTATTAGCTGTTAAGGTACATAAAAACAATGCTAGAAAAAACACACTTATACTTATACAAAAAGCAAGTCCAGACAACACGGCCATCACATGGAACATTGCCACCAAAGCTTTTGCATATAGAGTGCCGCAGAAACCAGCCTGCAGATACACTCGGACTGCAACAGAACAAGCTAAAAAAATGGCGGCCTTGCTCTGCATCAGCGCCGCCGCCGGCAATCTCCCCATCCCGCGCCGCCGCACATCACCGTTCAACGTTCTCACCGCGCCGGCCTCCGCCCGTCGTCGCGGCAGCCTTCCATCTCGAGGTCTCGTCCGGGAGCAGAACAGGACGCGCTGTCGTGCACCGGTTTTACCTGCAGGATGAATACTGTATTGTGTTTCTTGTGCAGGGCTGCGCTGCGCCGGCAAGGAAGTGAGCGCCGCGGAGAAGCCTGACGCGGCGGCAATAAAGGAGGCTGATGCTGCGCCGTTGCCGCCGTTCGAACGGAGCTTGGTGGCGGCGGGCATCGTCGCTGACGAGGCGGCCGTCAGCAAGGTAACCTTCCTGTGTCGCACAAAACTTGTTTGTTATATTGTCTCCAAGGTATTGTGTGAATATGGACATGACGATGGAGGAGTTGAGGTGAAGCTTGTCGGAGTGATGTTGAAACAAATATTATAACTTTGATTGTTATTTGGAACTAGAGTAATGCGGTTCACATCGGTTGTGCATACGTCTTAGAAGTTAGAACTGCGCGTCGCGCCCTGAAATGCGGCAGGTATATGGACAGAGTGGCTTTTGTTCATCTCCATCTATTTGCAGTGGCATGCCATCTCAAGCTAAAGTAAAATGTCAGACATTCAGGTTTAATCTACATTTGCAGTGGCTCTAAACATCTTATATTTAGGATCAGAGGTAGTAGTTTTTAGTAGGATTATTTGATTTAAGTTGCTTAAGTAATGTAGAAACAAGTATAGTGACTTTGACTATGTTTTGAACACGGCATTTTAGACAGAGTGCTTCTGTCCAGCTCAATCTAGTAATTCTTGGCATGCCATTTGAAGTTAAAGTAAACTACCAGGCATTCGGGTTAAGTTACATTCACAAATGTGTATCCCTAGATGTTCGAAACTCGCAATTTGTTATGATGTTGGCAGAATTTCGTCTAGAAAAGAAGCCAGGTACAGTTATGCAGGATGCTCTGGTTCTGTTACTGTTTCTATCGTTTATTTTGTGCTACCCAGAATCGAGCATTCTCTAAGAATCATATCAAGCAGCTTATGCATAGAGATGTAATTCTGCCGATGATTATTGCATTAATACGTCCGTAATTCTTGATGAACTGAACTCACTTATTGTCTGTGAAACTCATAAGTGCGTGGTATCGAAGAAATCTCTGCCTATAGTCGCCATATACTAATCTTCCGTCTCTTGTATTTTCCGTACATCACACGATATGTCATAGCTTTGCACAAATTCTGGATTCTGATTTATAATGGATTCTTCTTATATGTTTCAAATGTTCCAGTTGGGCTTCAAGGAGGTATTTACCTATGCAATGTATGGCACCGGTGCTTTCGTTATCGGGTGGATTTTGTCTGCTGTGGTTTCAGTAATTGAATCCGTTCCCTTGGTCAGTACAGTCATTAGTAGATCTGTATGCGAATGCACATTTTCTCTACCAACCGCAGAGTTTTATCTGATTGCACTGTTCATGTCTTCAGCTCCCAAGGATACTGGAGATTGTAGGCCTCGGGTACGCAATCTGGTTCTGCTCACGGTATCTTCTCTTCAAGGTACCACGTCTCTATTAACTTCGTAGGTGTTTTGTTCCCTCTACTCCATCCGTCTCGAATTATGTGTAGCAGGTTTGTCCAGGTTAACATGTATCTACACTTCCCGCAAGAAACAAACACGTATCTACGCATTAAAACATGTCTTGTATCTAGACAAATCTGCGACAAATAGTTCAGGACAGAAGGAATAATGTGTTCAAGGTCTCACAGTGTATTTATCGCTCGCAGGAAAACCGAGATGAACTGTTTGCCAAAGCTTACGATCTCAAAGTGAGAATCATTGGATCCGGTGATGCATGATCGATGTGTTCACATATGGTTGGGCTTCAGTAGTAGTAGTACAATTTTTCTCTCTTCTTGGAGCAAATAATTTAAACTTTGCATTGTGTTTGTTTGTCTGTGTTGAACTATTCGGTGAGGAATTCATGTGTGTCAGCGCTCAGAAATTCACACGCCCTCACTCTCGTGGGTACTGTAGGGGTGGGCTAGAGTTAAATCCATGATTAGTCACTGAACTTGCTTAGCAAAGTTAACATGGTCATTGTACAACGGAAATACGAGTTTACGATTACTAAAGACGTGTCGAAGCGTCACTCGCGGTCACCGCCGGCGTCGTACAGAAGTATTTGATGACGTGGCGTCCACAGTCAAATAACTTAATGTATCAGTAAATAATAACAACATATACGAGGGCTTTTTTGCAAAACCGTCATATTTCCCGATATGTGCTGGCTCTGAAAATTCCAGCGCCGTCGCTGCCGTTGATTGAGCACGTCGGTGCTCCCACACCTCCTAACGCCGGCGCGTGCTCCCCCACCTCTCCACGCCGCCGCGCACTCCCCCACCTCCCTAGACTAGCGCTCCTACTCCAAGTCTCCAACCACCATTTGACCGACTCGAGGATGACGGCTGCCGTCGACGCGCTCCTCCTCCAATGACCCCGTCTACAGGGTCGCTTTGACCTCGGCCTTGGCTATGGCGGGCGCGTTGGTGGTGGATGTCGCCTCCGTCGCTTGCATTTCGGAGGAGCCGGACAAGGACAAGGAATAACGGGACCTCCACTGCGCGAGCTGGCGGCGACCATGGGAGCGAACGACGGCAACTTCTCCCGCCTTGGTTAGCACCATGGATGTGTGTTCCTACCGGGCGGCGATGATGGCTAGGGAGCTGAGCGCAGGTGCGTACGTGCAGAAGGCCAGAGAGCTCGGTGGTCGTGCATGAGGAGGATGGTGTCGGGGGACAACACGGTTGTGCAGCAGGAGGAGGAGGAGGCGGTCGTGCACGTACAAAGGACGAGCCCTGCTGGTCTGTGCAGCGCTTGCCTTCCAGGAGTTCCACCAGAAGAGAACAAGGCCCTGAGCAGTTGCAAGCAGCGGCGCTCTACACCGCTGCGGGTTTTGTACCAAGCCAGAGTATAAAGATGGCATAACCAAGCCAACTGTGGCCTGCCGCCGCACGCGTGCTCAGATCGACGGAGACGGACGTCGGCCTTGGCATAGATGATCATGCGCGGAGCCGTCTTCTCGTTCGGGCGGACGCAGGTCTACGACAGCCACAGAATGGCGACACGAACGCCACCGTGGCCACGATGTGCACGGCTGCGTGGACTCTGTCCTAACCGGACAACAACGATGACTACAAGGGCCTCGTGCCGTAGTTCACATAGATGTCACAGAGCACCTCACCTAGCATGCACTCACGGGCCACATATATGCATGTAACGTGAGCCAAGCTAGCTAGCAAAGCAAGCATATGAATATGGAGGCGTCCGGGCCGTTCGGTGAGCTGGAGCCGCGTCGTTCCGATCCGCTCACCTGCTCGCCGCCATGCCGGCCACGGTGCCCGTCCTCACAATTCGCCGGCAAGACGCGAACGCCAGTCATGCAGGGTCGTCGCGCGGCAGCGGCGTGCGTGTCTAGGCTTGGAGCGCCCTGAGGCGTGAGGGCCAGCAACCCCCGCAAAAGCTACTGTGCGCATCGGTAGGTAGGCGTAGAAAGTCGTGGATGAGGTTGATGACGGTGGACGGCCTCCACTTGGCGTCTTCGTCTGCGCCGCCGCGGACCAGCTTTCCGAGGACGAAGGACGCGACGTGCGGGAGCTGCGGGGTGGGCGGCTAAACATAGACGTGAAGAGAGGAGAGGCAGGGAGAACCGTGTGAATGAGACGACAAGTGGGTCCCATTCCTTTAATCTTTTGTTTGGATAGAAAAGTAGAATTTAGGGATGTTTTTGTAAATGAAACATAACTAGAGGCTAAGAGTGGGTCCTCAGATTGCCACGTCATCAAATACTTCTCTACAACGCTGGCCGTGACCACAAGTGACGTTTCGACGCGTCTTTAGTGACCATAAACTCGTATTTTCATTATACAATAACCGTATTAACTTTACTAAACAAATTCAGTGACTAACCATGGATTTAACTCGGTGGGCTAATGAAAGCTTGAGACAGGGACGGAGATCACTATCGTCGATGTGCGAGCGGCCACTATGCGGCTGTGACGACACGGCCGTGCACCGCCGCACATTCACCCAACGGCCACCCTCCCGGCACTTTCAGTTCGCGCTTGCGCCTCCCTCCCTCCCTCACAGAACCACCCCGCCCGCAGCCGCCGCAAACTAATACCCAAATCCCCAGCATTCTGTAGCCTCCCCTCTCCACCGCCGGGCGCCAGGAATGAAACCCCCGCCTCTGCCCGCGTCCGGCAAAGCCCCGCCGCTCCCGTGGATCTCGCCTCTCCAGTACCGCAGCCCCACCCGCGCCGCGCCCTCCACGCCGCCCCCACCCCCTCCGCCGCCCTCCTCACCCCCGCCGCGCCACGTCGACCACCCAGACCTCGCGCGCCTCATCGCCTCGTCCCAGTCCGGGCAGCGCGCGCTCGACCTCTTCAACGCCGCCGCCGAGCAGCGCGGGTTCTCGCACACGGCCGCCACCTTCTCCGCGCTCCTCATCCGCCTCGCGCGCGCGCGCCTCCCGTCCACCGCCTCCGCCGTCCTCCGCCGCGCGGCCTCCGCGCCATGCCGGTTCCTCGAGCCGCACTTCCTCCCTCTCCTCCGCCTCCTCCCGCCGGACCACGCCCTCGCGCTCCTCCGCCTCCTCCCCTCGCTCCTCCGCCGCAACCGCGTCTCGCACAAGGCCCTCGCCGTCTGCCTCGACCGCCTCGTCTCCTCCCGCTGCCCGGGCGTCCTCTCGGACCTCATCGCCGACCTGCGCGACCCCAGGAACAAGTACCTCCCCACTCCCAACACCTGCGTCTACAACATCCTCATCAAGCACTACGTCAAGAGCGGCGACCTGGAGACCGCCTTCAGAGTGCTCGACGAAATGCGCGAGTACGCCTGCGGCGACGTGGGGCCAAACCTGGTTACCTATTCGACCCTGATAGGCGGGCTCTGTCGTGCGGGTAAGATGAAGGAAGCGTTCGAGCTGTTTGAGGGCATGATAGAGAAAGACCACATCGTGCCGGACCAGCTGACATACAACGTGATCATCAACGGGTTCTGCCGGCTGGGGCAGGTGGAGAAGGCGCGCACCATCTTTGGATTCATGAGGAAGAATGAGTGCGAGCCAAATGCGTTCAACTACGCCACTCTGATGAATGGACACTGCAAGAAAGGGGAAGTGGACAACGCAAAGCTGGTATTCGAGGAGATGAAGAGTGCTGGGGTGGAGCCAGACGCTGTCAGCTACACGGCGCTGATCGGGTGCCTTTGTAGACATGGGACTGTCGATGAGGGTATAGATCTTTTGATGGAGATGAGGGAGAAGGGATGTAAGGCTGATGTCGTCACATACAATTTGCTGATCGAGGGGCTGTGCAAAGATGGGCGGATGGTGGAAGCGATGGACCTGCTCGGTAGGGTGCCACTGGAAGGAGTTCGGTTGAACGTCGCAAGCTATCGGATTGTGATGAATACTCTATGCGCACGTGGAGAGATGGAGAAGGCTGTTGGCTTGCTGGGACTGATGCTTGGACGAGGGTTTTTACCACACTATGCAGCCTCAAATACCTTGTTGATGGGTCTGTGTGATATTGGCCGTGTGGCAGATGCGACAGTCGCATTGTATGGATTAGCGGAAGTTGGATTCATGCCAGAGGCTAGTTGTTGGGCGAAGCTGATCGAGGCTGTGTGCCGAGACAGAAAGCTTAGGAGATCTGTAGAGCTTCTGGATCTCTTGATTACGGAAGGGTGAGCAACTGAATCAGTGCCCAACATGGGTTACTTTCGCCTATTTTTTACCTGAAGGGGAGAAGCAAATCAGCCATGAAGAATTGCTCAACCGTGGAGTGCTTCCACGTAGGATAATCAGGCACGAGCAGATGGCAAACAAGAGGCAGTCCAGGCAATAAGTCAAGGGCTGCGTGATCTGTAACAAAACCTTGTGTGCAATCAAACTTCAACAAGACTGGCGGCCTCAACCAATTTGTGAGATAGTCCACATCCATTCTGAGGTGGGGGACATTTGAAGGTGGGCACGGACCATTGCTTACTTTGATGCTTTCATGCCTATATTAAAATTATTTCCATAATCAGTGGGCCGTGGAAACTGAAGAAGGAATAACCATGTGGAAGAGAGGTGCTCATTTCCCTGGTGATTTTACCTGGCTTACTACTGACCAACGGTCAGATCACTGAAACCAACTTTATGAATTGCACCCGTTTCTCATTCTCCTTTACTATTCTTTTGCTGTTATGTGCACAATGAGACTCTTATCATCCATGATATATAATTGTATTTTTTTTTTGCTTCAGCAGACCTGTTTTAGAAAGAAAAATACGGCTACTATGATGTACAGTATATGATTGAGATTTTTTCTTATAGAGCTTGATCTTGTTTGTTTTGGGAACACAAATTCTCATGAACACAATAGGTACTCATAGTCCCTCGTTTCTCATTACATCCTACTTTGATTTGTAACAACAGATGCCACAATTCACACGGACACAACTGAGTCATGCATAAATAGTCACCATAATACCACCGATACAACACAGAACACATATAAATGTAACGATTGATAACTTAGAAGCGAGCATAATAAATGATCTAGCCAGCAGCAGGAGAAGAAGGTGGCATGCAGAAGACGGTCGACCACAACGGAGAGCCGCTGGTCAGTCGCGGCAGATTGATCTCTTGGGCTTGACGATGAACTTCATCTGGCCAGCGTTGCAGTGGATGCCGCCGCGCTCTCCGCAGACGAAGTAGTGCACCTTGCGCTTCTGAAGGACGAACTCAAAGCCGGAGCCGGCACCCTGCATCACGCCGGCCACCAGCTTGGACGCGTTGAGGTTGCACGACTGGTAGTCCGCCAGGTTGCGCATCATGTACACGCTGTGGGCGTGCGTCGTTGCGTTCGGCGGGTCGTACCTGAACACTGCATACGCACACCCATCCAAACACGGTAAGTATATCTCAGTATTCTGCAGTTCATATCTGAATATCTACTCTCTGGTCCAGTACTTATGTGACGTGAAGTGAAAAGCCATTTAGGCAGGCTGGTAGTGAGAGATGGCTGTTTCAAACAGAGGTGGGTATGTCAGGCCTGGCCTGCTGTGACCTGTGTTAGGTATACATGAGTTTTCTGGTTTTTGCATGGCCTGTATGGCTTTTCAAGTGCAAACTAACTAGTGAACTGAAATATTTATGTAGGTGATGAAATAGTTTTGTTGTTGCTAAGAAAACCAGTGCTGCTGTTAGTTACTGCACCATGTTAGTAAGACACAAGGAGCTTTTAAAAGGCCAACTAGTGCAAAATAACACCACTCAGACTGAACGTTTTTAGTACTCCTACAAACAGTCAACAATTTTTGTGCCGTGGAAGTAAAAGTGGGTGCCCTGGTTGGTGAGAACGAGGGTGCCTGATAGATACCCAAGTGGCGTCTGTTGCTTTAGAACTACTCCGGTAGTTTCAGTAACTGAATCTTCACCAATTCAGGTAAAAATATTCTGTTGTTACTTCAAAACTACTATGTCGCTGTTAGTTATATCTCAGGATTCACATCTGAAAATCTACTCTCTGGTCAGTACTTGAAGTGACAGCCATTTAGATAGGCAGGCTGGTAGTGAGAGATGGCTGTTCGATATAGAGGTGGGTGTGTGAGGCCTGCTGTGACATGAGTTTTCTGGGTTTTTACATGGCCTGTATAGCATGGTTTTACCATAGAAGTTGTGGAATCGTCAGGTGTACTCTGTGGCTGTCCACAAGACCACAAGAAATGTTGATTTCCATGTGCAAACTAACTAGTGAACTGAATCTTTATGTAGTTGGTGAAATAGTTCTGCTCTTGCTAAAAAAAACAGTGCTGCTTTAGTTACTGATGTACCATGTTAGCAAGACATAAGGAGCTTTTAAAAGGCCAGCTAGTGCAAAATAACACCACCACTTAGACTGAATGTTTTTTAGTACAAACGGTCAACGATTCGGGTGTCGTGAAGTAAAAGTGGGTGCCCTGGGTGGTTGAGAGCGAAGGTGCCCGTTAGAAACTCAAGTGGCGTTTGTTGCTTTAGTACTACACTACTACTCCTGTAGTGTCAATAACTGAATCTTCACCAATTGAGGTAAAAACTGTTCTGTTGTAACTTAAAAACTACTATATGTCGCTGTTAGTTAGTAAGCAGGGTGCAGCATGTTATCATATCTTAATATGGCAAAACACAAAGTAGTTTTAGAAAGCCACCACACAGCTGCGAAATCACACCACCAAGACTGAACTGAACTTAACTTGTTTTATTTAGAAAAAGACTGAAGTGAACGTACCAAGGCTGTCGTTCTGGAAGAAGGGTCCCTTCTTGACGACCCAGTCCGTGTAGTTGTACCCCCACGTCCACCGCGCCGCGTCGCCGACGATGAACTGCTCCGCCCGGCACGCCTCCGGGACCAGCGCCAGCAGCACGAGCACGACGACACCCCTCGCGTCCATGGATCTCTCAGACCACAAACGACAACCGGTCTCCAACTGCTAGTGCTAGTCAGTTCGCTGGCTACTGGGTGCTTTGCTTTGCTGCTCGTGTTTGGCTTGTGTGTGTGTTGTTGAGCATGGCAGGGCGCGGGTATAAATAGGAGCCGATCAGGGCGGAGCTGGAGTGAGCGTGATGGTGGTGCAAAGTTGACCTGCGCCGACCCGAGTGCCGAGTTCGACCAGGTCGACAGAAACCTGGAAAAACATGGATCGACGGGTCATAGTCATCGGGTCGTTGTTTAGTTTTCAGATCACACAGGGTTAAAGCGACACTGCACTTGGGCTCCTCGCGTCCGGGGTTGGTCCCCATGGCAACGCTGGTGCGCCATTAGCGACCTGGGCGTGCTTAGTGGCGGGACGTGTCTGGGGTCGTTGGTGGTGGGCATCACTGGCGTGGAATTTAGCGGCAGTAGCATCTAATCTACCGTGTCCTACGCCCTCTTTTAAGAAATTCGCCATCCCTAGTCACTTCTACGTCGCCGCTGAGGTGTTCCTCATGTGCTTGGGTCCATGATTACCGTAGAGGATTCAGACAGACGGGTACCGACCATGATTACTGCAGAGGATTAGGGCGCACGAGATGATTAGGCGAGTGTGTGATTGGTCGACGTAGGGCGTACTTTTGTATGTTATAGTTTGCCAGCAGAGTACGTAGTGCGCCGTTCGAACTGGTATATCGGTACGTTAATAATACACGCTTGCTTCATGATCGCGTCATGCTGAGACGCCCAGCTAGTGTTGTTGCTTTCCGTAATAAGTGCTTAATGTGTGGCTGTAAATTAGTACTAACCGGAGTGCTAGCTGCCGTATTGGCTGAGCACAAAACTAATTTCTAAAGCTCCAAGTCCACCGTCAAACCGACCTCTTTCTAGCACTAATGCCGGGGTCCATGTCCATCAGCTTGTCGTCAACATGGCGTGAATGTGGTGAACTCGTCGCCGAACGTCCCGAGCACGATCTCGGACCACTTGCTGCGACTGATTTTATCTCAGACGGTGAACCATTATTAATCGCTTACCTTCGAATCGTTAATATGCTTCCTGTACGTTTAACTTTCACGGAAACCATGGGCAATGCGTGCGAGACTGTTTCTTCCCGCAATTCGCAAATTAACATTTCTCCGAACATAGAAGCAAAGCATGTTTTACAAATTGCACCGTCGGAGCTTAGCTCTCTATCCAGCTCCACCGAGTTTAATCACACGAAATTCTGAAGTACCCAGAGTATCGGATAATGTAGATTAGGTATGTTCTTAATTAGTTTCTCCATCTACGATGTTTCATCATCAAATCCAGGGTATAATTTTTTTTTCTACGTAGGGTACAATTGGTTTAATCATGCAGAGCACGGGCACCTGAGCACGTACGCCATATACATACTACCAAATGTCACGAGCGTGCCGTGTGATATACGACTGCATACTACAGATCGATCTCAAGCTGGGCCACATCGCTGGAGAGCGCAGCGCATGCGTGCATCACTTAATCTGGTGCATACAAATCCAAAAAGTCCCCTAAAAGAATCCTCTGGCCTTGACATGTGAGGTATGGTTCTATCTACGAGCCTACAACTCACTCGTGACCACAGATATACAGCAGTGGTGCAGTATACGTAGCTTGCAAGACAAGATTAAAGGATGAGCGGCCAGCTTGATGATCATTTTAGTCGCATATAAATGGATATCGGGTTGGCTCTTTCGGGGCCGGCCATTTCGAAAAGCTCGAGCATACACGGCCATCACCGTGTGTCCGTTTCTGTGCACTTGATGGTGCTTTGGTGCATGTCCATATGAGGAATGCTTTACGGTTATTTGAATTTTTAAATTTCTTTCCTCCCTCAAGACCAGCTTTTCGATACCCTCGAAAAATATAGTACCCGGCTTTTCCCGTATTATATATCTGCCTATCAATGAAGAGATTACTGATTTAGTTGAGCAAGCACGACTTGTTGTACCGTCCCACAGGGTCAGATGACAGGTGAGCCATGGAAACATAAACACCTTAATTAAGTAGAAGAACCTATTTGATACTCTAGTTGTTAGGATGACGATTTGTGTCTGACCGGCGCTCTAGAGAGGCGGAAAACCCTAGCTGCCACCACGTCCGTGGCCACGTTGGTGGCGGCCCCCGCATCCTAAGGGCGTGGGGAGGTGACTTGCAGCAAGGTCGGTAAATACGACCAAGGGGGGTATATGTTGTGGTTGGCTGTGCGCGAGGATGTCAGTTGTCGGAGTCACGACTTAGGGCGGCAGCGTTGATCGGCCTGGAGGGGTCTTGGAGTGGCAGATCTCGAGATACCATGCCAATAGGAAGATGGAAGGTTAGGCGGCGACTCTACTAGTCTTCTCCAAGTCGGATGTCCTCAATCTAGATGCTGATGAGTTCTAGACTTATCCGTTAGTGGCCTTCACGGATTGGTGCATGATGCTCTTGGACATCTCGATCGGATGGCATCCGGTCATGCGTGTCCTGCAAACATCAACCCGTGCGGCTTCAAAGGGTGTGTGTGGGGAAGTCCCGCTTCCGTCGACGCCATGGGACATATCGTCATGGCATCTACGTCGCGATTTCCATGGTGTTGGCAGACACGGGAAATGTCATGGCAGCTACGAGTGGTAGACCAGAAGGTCTTCCTGACTCATGACGAGTTCATGACTGTTAAGTAATTGTGGAGATGGGGTGATGCGATGAAGACATTTCTTCACAGGTTGTTGTGCGGACATGGGTGCGGGGCGATTTCCCTCCCAAACCATGCACATGTGATGCCTGTAAGCCCGGTGATTAGTGACTTGCAGCCGCAAGCTCGACAAGTAGTGGAGGCGGGATTGGGGGACTTCATTTTTGGCAGTGCTCCTCGAGTATCGAGTCTTGATTTCTAGGGTGAAAACTCTAGATCTAACCTTTATTCGTTGCACTCACTCCATTCCCAATTATAATATGTTTTAGCTTTTTTCTATAATGCATATATCTAGACGCTTTTTAGTGTGTATGTTTCAAGCAAAGACGTCTAGATACATGTGTTTTAAAAAAGAAAGCATCTTATATTTTTGAGTGAAGTGAGTACCTGGCGATGACCATCATAGAGAATCTTATCTCACAAAATAGAAACTATCATTATGGCCTTGGGGAGCGATTTAGATGGCATGAATATTGCTTAAAGGTATTGCAATGCACATGCCGTAAGACATGAATGGAGAATATGTTCCTACTCACATGCCGTAGAACATCAGTTGAGTATGAGTGCAGGCTTTCGTACAACCTGGCACAGGTTCGTGGTCTTTTTAATTTCGTTGAACGAATCTCTTTTTGTTTTACTCCCTTAGTGATAAGGTCTTGGCCTCTAGGGACTAGGGTTGGCCCATCTTCACAGATTTGTGTGAAATTTGACGGAGTGGGCAAAGAACAAGGTGAAAAACACACCCACACCTGGATATAAATAGCAAAGCAAAACCATAGAATTAATCCCGGTGATAAATCCATTAGCCGAATAACCTGCAGAACTCGAATGACATTGCTGTAATTGAAATTGATTCGTTCTTACTGTCCGGTCCACCAATCTAATAGAAATCTAGCAAGAAAAATGCCAACCAATAGAACACTATGAAAAATTGACATTACTAAAATGGAGATGAATCATGAAGTAGTATATCATTTAATAGGGTAGTAATTATACCTGCATAGAGGATTTGATTCAGCTTTGATGTCCATGACAACGCCTTAAACGCTAAACCTAAACCCTATGTTACAGAGCATGACAAGGTACACTTGATGTGATGGCGACCGTATGTCAGGCTAGTTCAGTTAGTCCCGAAAAAATATTGCATTGTCTAGATTTACATTATCTTCACACGTCCATCGTTTTAGGATAGAGGGAGCAAGAGCATCTCCACTCGTTGGGCGAATCCAGGCCGAAATCCGGACCAAACTTTGGCCGGACGGCGCAAGTTTTCGGCCTAGGTACGCTCAGTTTCCACTCGCGTATCCAGGCCGAGTTACTAGGACGCCCGCATCCCTGAAATTCGGCTTAAATTCGGCTCAAGATCGTCCAGATTTCGGCATAGTTCGTCATACAATGAATACATAACATTTTAAGATCAAAGTTAAACACAGTTCGGCGAAAATGTAAACATAGTTTGGGAAGAAGTGAAAATACAACATATTTTGGCCAAGTTCGGCCTAGTTCATGCTGGGCATCTACGACGTGTTTCCCCTGCGTATCCATAGGTGCTCAACAAGATCATCCTGCAGCTGTTGATGCATCGCAGGATCTCGGATCTCCTGACGCATGGCGATGAATGCAGCTCAGGTTGGAGGCACCTGATGATCAGACTCGGCAAGAGGATCCTGTCTGTAGTATGGCTCGTCCTCCTCGAGCAAACTCATTGGATCCTTCCTCTCATCCTCAATGATCATGTTGTGCAAGGCCACACAACAGTTCATCACTTCCCACATCTGATCTTTCGACCAGGTCATAGCAGGGAACCGGACTGCGAGGATCCAAGCAGTGTCTTCAACAGTGGGTGATCTCAAGTATTGTTCCCCGAATACTGCAATCACTGCCCTGCAGAACCTGTACAAGCAATCAATAGCGGTGGACTCGGAGATGCGAAGATAGTCATCGGCAGCATCAGCCGGGGCTCCATATGCAAGCAACCTCATTGCCACGGTGCACTTCTGAAGCAAGGAAAACCCAACCAAGCCGGTGCAGTCCTTCTTGCAAAGAAAATAGGGGTCAAACTTCCGGATGGCATGCACGGTCTTGAGGAAGAGCTTCCGGCTCATCCTGAAATGGCGGCGAAACACGTCCTCTCCATGGAGTGGCTGGTCGGCGAAGTAGTCGGCATACAACATGCAGTAGCCCTCTATCCTTTGTCTCGCCTTGCACTTCCGGCGACCTGGCGCCGAACCACCGCGCTTCGGCTTCGCCATCTGCATGTACAGCTGGGCGAGCGATGCGAGGATCTGCAAGTGCTCTTCACCTTCGACGACCTCGGCGCTCTCCTCCTCCAGGAGTACGGCGAGCATCTCCTCATCGTCGGAGTCCATGGCGAGTATCTCGTCATCGTCGGAGTCTATGACCGAATCCGGCCAAATGCTGAACACTTGGCGGGCGTGGTGGTGGGAGCACGTAGCGAAGCAGAGCTAGGGCGAAGCTAGGTCGGCGAGAGCGGCGGCGAAGGCGTCGAGGTGGGCGGCAACTACGGCGAGCGTATCTAGAGGCGTGGGCATGTCTCGGCGCGGAGGAGCTCCGCCGACGAACTCATGGCGACAGGGGGCGCTGGGAGCTCTTCGCGGCAGTCTGAGCGAGTGGAGTGGGTGGGAATTGGACCGTCTCGCCGACAGAGCTGACCCACGCCCTTTTTGCGGCGTCTGGCGTCCCCAGGGCGTACCCGAGAACCTGGGTTCGGCCTGGGTAGGTCGGACCAAAACACGCCGAAATCCAAATGAAAATAGGTCTCTGAATACGCGACTGGCCGATTTTCAGCGTCCGGCTAAGCGTATAACCAATAAAAAGCGACACTGTATAGCTTGAAGAAAAGAAAAGAGCGGAAAGAGGAGTCTTCCATAAAAAACCGATTTAGATCACGGGCTATTTTTTGCACTTTAAAAACTTGATTTCAAAGTATCAAAAAAAATATTAAAAAAAGTCTACGTAAAGGATAATGTACTTTATCTAATATACAAAGTCTCACCCTGAAATACTTTGTATTATGAGCTCAACAAAAATGACCAAATCTTACAGATTTTGGTGTTTTGAAATCAGGCACTATTCAATACTCTAAATGTCAGATTTTGACATTTTTGTATAGCCAAAAATACTAGGTATTTTGAGTTGATACTTTGTGTGTTGGATAGAGTATATTATTTCCTACACTCGGAATTTTTGGTCAAATTTTTATGAAACTTCAAACTAACATTTTTGAATGGTTCGAAAAAAAATATCCATGTAGCTCGGATCCCAAATATCCGCACTCAATCTACCATATGTTACCTAGTAATATTCTTTACATCCATAAGAAAATCTCTAACGACACCGACTCAAAAAGATTAGAGACGGTCAGTTTTGGTCTGACTAGACAGAAGGATAGCCACCGGTCTAGTTGCATGACACAAATGGACCGACACATCCGAACCGACCCATTCCTCGCCCAATTTGGCGGGAAATGCATCAAGACAGACATGTTGCGGATCGCGTGTCCTCCTGCGTCTGCCTAGATTCCCGCTGGCCTTATGGGCCGCCATCGGTGCAAGCCAATTAACTATTATGACAGCCGCTTTGACTTATGCGTCAGTATGAATGCTGGTTGTTGGACTCCTACGTCGCCATCAATGCCATGGGAGCTAACGGCATTGATGATCAGGGCTTCTTAAGCACGGTCGTGGGCATCCAACTTCCCTAACACATGGGCCATTGCCATTTCAAGGCAAGCATGTTCTCCACCCGCCCACAACCATACCATCTTAGTGGAAGAAGACGAAAAACGAGCACGAGGCTGGCTCGTCCTTGGGCCAGCACTGCTCGTCGCCTCCTCCATGCCCACACGCACCACTATCCGTGCCAATCCCGCCTTCGGGCGAGCATGACCGTCGATATGTCCTCGTGGACGAGGCGCTCTAGCGGTGGGAGCAGGAGTGCCCTCCCACCACCGGGACATGAACCTCTCGAGCGACTGGCACCTCAACAGGAGGAGGATTCCCATGTCGTACGTGTCATGGGAAGGGCTGACACGAGAGGCAGAGATCAAACGTTGGCGGGTTCTCCTCCCGTAAGATCTCTAGGGCAACCCCGCGTACGCAACCCGCTCACACTTCTAGAACAATTTTCTGGCATAGGAGCACAACGCTCAGGGCCTCGGTGACGCCCAGCCAAATGTTGGTGACTATGACGATGAGGGCGAGTGGGACCCTGTTGTAAGACGACGACGACGAGCAGTGGAAGCCCTCGCCGCTGCATGGCGATGACAATGTCCCTAGAGAGGAGACCCATGATGATAGCGCGAACTACGCGGGCCTCCTGCCCACATGGTGGCCGTCAAGCTGGAGGAGTCCCCCTATAACTGTTGGAGTTGGACGATGACAAGGCTCGTCCTCGAGCATTCTGAGCTCGAAAATGAGCCCCCTAGGGCAAGGTTGTCGTTGCTGGCCTAGAGGCGGCCTGCCATGCCGTCAATGATTCCACAACATCAGGTTACCCCAAGGCCTGCACCAGCGTGGCCCGGAAGCAGCGTTGTCACCTCATGCGCATGCAGGTTGTAGGCACCGAGGAACAGAACAACATATCGGCCACCAGTGTCATGGTCGCCACCGCCTTTCATCAACCTAACAAACAATGACAAGGCCATGTAGGCAAAAAACCTAGCTTTGCTTAGGGGTTTAGTATTTGTTGTTATGCTTTTTTTTACCTATATGTAAATTACTTCTATATTAATGCAATGCTGGAAAGAAAATATGTGCATCTCATAGAATAAGCTAAAAGACAGAACTTTCTAATATACCCGTTTAATTGTTCAAATGTACACAAGCCTAGAGAGATGTATCATTAGTTCATCCACTGCCAAAAAATGGCATACCTAAAACATAGGAAGCACATATAGTATATATAAACTAAACGTCTCGAAGAGCAAATATGATACTCTGACCCATATTAGTTGACTTTAATTTGGATGTATCTATCACAAAAACTTGTCTAGATACATCTAAATTGGAGTCAACTAATATGGATCGGAGGAAGTACTCCATCCGATCTAAATTAATGGCCTCAGATTCATCTAGATTTAGATGTATCTAACACTACAACATGACTAGATACATCCAAATCTAGACAATTATGAGGCCATGGATTTGGATCAGAGGTAGTAGTAGAAAAAATATGGAGAGAACAAAATCCCAAAGCATTTGCGACACGCCCAGAATCATGCCAAAATGCTGACCATGGGCCGAGGCCGACACACATGCACGCCAAGGTAAACCCCACCGAGAAAGAAAAACAGGTCAAAAGCACCGTATCTGCGGCGTTTGGCAGCAAGCGTGCGTGGCAGACAAAAGGTACGCACAGATAATCACAAAAGCAAACGGTGTTGCACGAAGAGTATCAACTGTCACAACAATGGGACCAAACAAAGACGAAATGTCTAAAGGGTGGCATACTGGCATGCATGCCTTCCTGCAAAGTCTGAAAATTGCACTGCTCGGTTCAGTGTTTCAGGTTTTTCCCCCTTGGTACAAGCATTGACCACCGCTGTAGTAAAAAGACAAAAGCTCTACTCCCCCCAGACCCCCACTATTTTTCCCTGTATCTAGATTGGAAATCTTCATCATTTGTTGCAAGGCAGTGCACCTTGGTATACCTGCAACACAAATCACCCTTTAAAATGCTTTCCAAAGCATAACCCATCCTTCAACTGGTGTGCATCAACAAAACTAGGACCTTTTCCACGGCAAGTTCTAGTATGTATCCCAGATTTAAGCTAACCAAAAGTTCTGCCGGGGGGAGAAACTGGAGATCAATTGTTCTCCTACACAAGAAAAGAAGAAGTCGTTAGCACCTCGTACTCGATGTCTAGGGCGCAGAAGTTTAGCAAAATAAACAGCTACTAGAAAATTACTTCGTTGTTCTCATCTGATTTTCCTGAAGATTGGAACATCCTAGCAAATGACTTGCGCTCCTTATCTCTCCTGTTGGCAATCTGTAATAGTTTCCAGAGAGTTGGTTACAATGAACATTTATCCAGAAACCAGGTTCATCACACTAAATCAAAGACTGACCCTCTTCTTTGCAGCAGCCAGCTCTCGTTTGATGCCGCCTGCAGGTTGTTGTTCCAGACAAGCTCATTAGATATCAAATTGCTCGGAGAAGGGTTGGCTATGAAGGGGACAGAGACAAACCATCGTTCGGCTCCAGGTCCAACGCATGCTGGAAACTCTCCACGGCTGCATCAATGTCATTAAGTGCCATGTGTGCCTGGCATATCACATTCAAACTATAAATTAGTTCACATATACAAAAAAACTTGAACATGATACATACTAGTACTGTTGTTGAATGTGCTACCTTTGTAAAAGGCACGAAATATATTGTCCACCTCAATTGTACCCACGAAGTGTCAGAAACAAATAATACTTAGAAAAAAGGAAACTTCAACTCTCCAGGATTCTTTTCCATGATGTAAAAATGAGTAGCTGATAATTGCTTCTAAATTCTGACTAAACAGATTCTTTGCTGTAGCTCAGTCCAAGGTTTTAGATTGCGATTTTGGTGGTTTAGGATATACAACAAATATCATGGAAGCTATCCCTCGTCATGCTTTTAATATTAAGAAATAATAGTAAGCCCACGGTGCAAATTAACTACTCCGTCGCGAAAAGGATGTTGCAGACTTTTCTAGATTCGCATGTATCTATACACTAAAACATGTCTAGATTGCGGGATATCTTCCTTTGGTTCACAGGTACATTACATACGTAGACTTGCTGACCTATCGACCACTGAGAGCTACTGTATGTGTATCTATTACAAAACATTGTCCATAACGTGTCTCTATAGCAAAACGTTGTCCATAACATGTATCAATAGCAAAATATTGGTCCGTATGGTACGAGGTCTCCAAGATATCACATGTCAGAATCAAGACATTTTTTTAACACTCAGCAGAAAATTTCGAATCCCTCTGTCCAGAAATAACTGACTTGGATTTGTCTAGACTCGCATGTACCTACACACTAAAATGCGTCAAGATACATATGAATCTAGACAAAATCAAGTCACTTATTTCCGGACAGAAGGAGTATATATTATCTTAGATGAAGAGCGAAAATATTGTTAAGAACTTCAAATAAGTGATGCCTTCGAAATGTTAAAGTGTAACCATTCATGATAAGAAACCACTTTGGGTCTGCAGTGAATGATACTATGAGATTGCAAGTGATTTGAGAGAATGACAGAAACAAAAATATCCACACGACTGGAAACACCTTGTAGTTTGGAGAAAATCATAATGAAGAACTATAGCCACTATACTAAGGTCAATACCAACCTGTCCTTGTCGGAAAAAAGCCTTAGCATTGCCATCCGTTTCACGCAACGCAAAATCCGCATCCAACAAAGCACCCTTCAAATCTCCCAACTTCATTTTGCATGCCTGAAGAAATTATTTCAGTATCAGGAAAAAAGTAACACTGGTGTAGTGGCATTCAATGGGTTTTAAGACAACATTAAGCCATAACTATCATCTGCTTCCGAGTTGGTAAATACACCCTTTCTTCCAAATTATAAGATGTTTTGCATATTTCAATGTGGACTACATACGGACAGAAATGAAAAAACTAACACACTAAATCGGTTTTATACAACTGCGATTCAGAAAAATGCCAGAACTTATATTTTGGTACGGAGGGCGTAGAACTTAGCAAAATTGCCTAGTAATCGATTACAAACGGAATAAAAAGCCGTAATCCGAAGGTGGTTATGTAACATGCAGGAGGAAAAATGTACAATACTAATGAAGCAGATGAGATTCTGAATGCAATGAACAACAGCGTGTTTAGAGTTTAGAGGAGACTCGGAATTTACAAAATCTGTATAAGACCTTATATAATCAAAGAACTCAGAGACTCATGCTCCCTTCTCCGTAGAGGACTTTGCATGTGAACTTGAAAGGAGGCAACCTAGAGCTAGGCAGCAGATAATCAGAGAGACGAACCATGTAGCACGCCATCTATCTTAAGTTATGCACCTTTCTAAAAGCTTGCAAGATGCTATAAGCCAACCATGTATTTTTCTTTTTTAGGGAAGCCAACCATGTAGTTAAGTGGTGTGGCATAGATTGACATGTCATAGTTTTATCAACTGCTAATCAGAGAGACATAAACCATGTAGCATTCTGTCACGGGCTAGGGGTG
This sequence comes from Avena sativa, assembly GCA_916181665.1. Lineage (NCBI taxonomy): Eukaryota > Viridiplantae > Streptophyta > Magnoliopsida > Poales > Poaceae > Avena > Avena sativa. Next base: position 88,395,838 of record OV702285.1, on the reverse strand, counting down.
GATTGGACCGGAGGTTGTAGTTGTGGGAGGTTGGAGGATGAGGGCAAACCTCTCGTCGACCTATGGTTGGGGAAGGAGGTGAGGAGGGGCCCAGGTGCACGAGGTGAGAAGATAGATTATTTTTCTGCTTGTCCTCATTGATCGCATGGGGGTGGCTATAAATAGCCGATTACAAATGACGTAACAGACTCCAACTCTAATTGGGTGATGGCAGGGCAACCTTCTTCAGGACTAAACTTTTCCAACTTAAGACCCAGACTCTTTAACTTAAATCTAGAAGGACTCTATAATTAAACTATGGTGGCGCAGGGCCCTTGCGCCTATAAGTCTTGCCCCACATGACACGTTCTGACTATATTAGTTATGCACCTTTCTAAGAGCTTGCTGGATGCTACGAGACAGCCATGCAACTAAGCGGAGTAAGCATGTAAAAGAGCTGATCAAGATAAAATTAACACCGCAGTTCTCTAGATAAAGAAGATGAGATATGCATCCAGCTAAAAAGTAATTAGACTGAAAACAAAACTTACAGAGCTATTCGTGAGTATTATGGACTTGGTCTTCCGTAGTGCCGTGCTCTTCTCTGCATATCAAGACATGTTCATATTACTTATAAGTGTCATGTGATAAATTTTATGATCAGTATGTATGATGTGACAGAAGCAACAAAAACTACACAGTTCTAGTGGAAATTGGAAAACAGTATAATTTGCCTTCATCTATCTCTTCTTTCTCCCAGCAAACATCCAAGTAGCGCAGAGCTTTCCTGTACTTCCTCAGGGCTGTCTTGTAATCTTGTTTCTATAGAGAATAGAGGCGCTACTTTAGTTTTAAAAACCAGATAGGGAAATACAACAATACATATGTGCAAAATAAGATTAGCGGAAAAAATATAAGAGACAGAGACATGCACAAGAATCATGACTACAATCTAAAGTTACTTATTGATGAATATGAATATTTATATCGCTACAAAGTGGAGAGTACAAAAGCTAACATAAAGGACTCCATGTTCTTTTGTTAAGTGTTTGTGGCTTTCACTGTGGTTGATCCCAGCAATCCAGATTCAAGCTAGTACTCAAGGTTGTTAATGCTTATCATGTTTATAAGATGCATGGGTAAGAGTAGCATCAGCAATTGCAGTAACCATTGTTGTGAAAACTGAGCGCGCGTCCCAGGTAAAAAGGGAGGCTAATATAATTTGTAGCTTGCGAATGTTGAAATCAAAGGTCAGAAACATCGTAGATGATATACACCAGGATATGAAAGATTAATACCTAAGAGGAACTAGATTTCTTTTTCGACAATAGGAACACAAATCTGAGCCAAAGAGGAAGTGAAGGTGCCACCCACACCTTCCACAAACTGAGCTAGGCTTAGCTCCTACATACATAGGGATTTAACTTACGCAGCAGGTAGGCGACTGAACCACAACCACTTAGTATGTACGGCTGAGAAAACATAGATGTGTCAATAGTACTTGAGAAAGTTGCAAACAACTAAGGGCTTAAGTTACTTATGCTAGTATCTGATGCTATACATTCAGCCTGTCAGGAAGCACTGTCACTATATGGATGTCTCATGTCTGGAACCAATGAAATACCAGTAATCCAAACAAAACAGTGTGGAGCATAGCTAAGGGAGAAATTACCTTAAAGTTATCGTTCCCAAAAGCCTTAGCATACTCCACAGCATCCATCCACCATGAAACCTCTGTAGGCTTCTCATCAAGGTCATTTGGCCAGTCAGGATACTTGTCACCATCCTTGAAAAAGTCCACAACTCCATCATCAGCACCTTCAGGGAGTTCTCCGCAATCAAAAATCACGGCATCAGCTGTGGGACAGTCAGCTTCTCCAACAGGAATGTGCTCACAAGAGCGAACCACCCCCATTCCCTTTATTACTCTCCCAAAAACTACATGCTTCCCATCCAAATGAGGTGTCCGGGTGGTAGTAATGAAAAACTGCGACCCATTTGTGTCAGGACCAGAATTAGCCATCGATAATATTCCTTTCCTCTCATGCTTTAATATGAAGTTCTCGTCCTCAAACTTTGAACCATAAATTGACTCTCCTCCTGTTCCATCACCAGCAGTAAAATCTCCACCCTGTACCATAAAACCTTTGATAATGCGATGGAACAATGATCCCTGCAAGAAAAACAATTACCAGGGATTAGTTTAGTGGTTACTGTGAGAAACTGATAAGAGAATCAGTGCAGCACACACAATTGTGTCATCAAACTTTCACGTTGTATTTTGGTGGCTAAAATTTGAGATTGCAATGACAACAAAACAATTCAACACAAATGGAGCTCCAATCAATTCCCATTCCTGTACTGAGCATTTATTTGCATCCAATAGGAAAAAAAAGGAATCGTCAAAAGTATATGATGGTTGGTGGCTCTGTCAAGAAACACTACAACTCAATGTTATAACCCAATTACTGAACCCGAAAATACCAGATGCCCGAATCACTAAAATCTAAAGGTAACCAATTAGTATGTGTCCTCGATGCCTGAAACCCAAAATACACATCACGCACGTTGGGGGTCCTCGCGCATAACTGTTCTGATTGGCATGGTTTCACTCAGGTTGATAAGCACAGCAGCAAATTGTGAAACACCAGATGCAAAAAGACAAGCCGATACCCAAATACTAAGCACCTGGGAAGCCCCTCTTGTAACAAACAATTCTCGTCCTTGACTTTCTCTGAGAATAGCGACCAGACATAAATCAAAAGGAGTGGCAAAGAAAATCTAGATACAGTGCTGGCTTCTGTCTCTTCATACAACAAAATGAATAGCAATGCAAATCAAGATACAGTAGGGGCTTTTGTCTCTTCTGACAGGCTACAAGGCGGGTTATGCTATGAAATGTTTCTTTATGCACCCAGAATTTCTCACAAACATACATCCTCCATGAATCTGGCTTCAGGTTTCTTTTCGTTTGCAATAAGCTGGCCTGTCAATGGAATAATTTTGTTATAAAAGTACCACAACACTTCGCAAACAGCACTGTGGTTCCTCGTGTGTAAAAGGCAGATTGCATTGTACGGCTTCTCCGTGTGGACTAATCACAAGAGCGAGCTTGCAGGGTATATTGCATTGTACGGCTGATAGTATTATCATTGCCGAGTCCAAGATAGATTTAGGAGCACTGTAGCAGCACAAAGCAGACGTGCCACCACCTTTTAAAAGGGGATTCCCAGTCCCGACAAGCAAGTGACACACCACAAAAGCTATAGCACGGGATGGTACTTGATATGTTAATATGTGCATGGTGCAGTTTTAGAATGAAGTCAAAAGGGAGGGGCCCTTATTACGGGTAGCAGGAACTTGTGGCACCAGTGCGTGCAGTTAACTGCACATCAAAGGACGCGATTTGACATCACGGCGAAAGAAATAGTGGAGTAGTACTTCTGAGTAGTGCGGAAAAAACAGAAGAGAAAAGGAGGCACTGGTTAGCACATAGCCTGAGCAGTATCCAGCAATGTGACAAAAGGGGGCGCTATTCAGAGGGGAGACAGACTCCAATTATCAATAGGAGCGGCCATCTAATTACACGGGCAGAAAATCGTCCGCGACATGAAGATTAACGGGGTGAAATATTTGAGGGAATTCCCCCATAAATCTTCAAAAAAAAATCTAACGGGAGCAGCCAAATCGCCACTGACCAGCACAACTATTAGGCAAACTGCTCCCAAATCGCCCAAACACTTTTGCTGGACCAGACCAAATTACATCCATACCTAAATCCTCAGGGAACCAAAACAGAGGAGTAGAGTCTTCTATGTCGCTCCAAATCAATCGCTACTAACCTTGAAGTGGAGCGGCTTGCCGGAGGCGGGGCCGACGCCCTTCTCTCCGGTGCAGAGCGCGCGGAAGTTCTCCGCCGTCCGCGGCACCACGGACGCGTACAGCTCTATCACGATCCTCCCCTCCATCTCGCCGCCGATGGTGACGTCCATGAAGACCCTCGGGTTTTTCACCTCCGCCGCCGCCGGTGCCACGACATCACCTCCGCCCTCCATTGCGCACGCCGGCCCGCCGGAGATCAAACCCTAGGCCGAGTGGAGCGAGCTTGTGGAGTTGCGGCGGAAGTGGAGATGGTGGTGGTACTCGTCGGTTACCTCGGGAGAATAACGGCGAGAACCGCGTGCGGGTACGAGGGGTGGGCCGGCGGGGTGGTGTGGGGACTAGGGTAAAGGTTCGGTCCCCGGAGTTTTATTGGTAGGTGTGGGTTTATCGGGTCGTCGCTGAGCTGAGAAGAGATCGTGGCTTTGCCGATGACTGTGGGGGCGACCGCGAGCCCGGCCCGGGGCGACCAATTTTGGTACAGTACGACTTATTGCCAAAAAAAATGAGAACACACATTTTCTTTTGAGATTCTTAAAAAAAGACAGTTGCTACATAGCAAGCGATACGAGAAAATTAAAATCTGGCGGACATATCAGGCCAACAAGTGCATGCACAGTGGCTTGCTGGACAAGATTTTTAATTAGCCAGCTTAATTTAAATACGAAAATTTAAAATATTTTTATGTCAAATCGTGTGTCCGAGTTAAGATTCGTTTTTACTGTTAGGCTAGTCGTGACGAGATCCTGATAATATTTTTTTTACCAAAAAATATCCACTCATAACACGCAAGTTATCCGGTCTTAGCATATAAGTTACACATCCAATAACATATAAGTAATCCACCACTACAAATTTAACTACGGATCACATGCTTAAAATGGGTAACTTTTTTTTATTTACTCACAAGTTATCCATCAGTAACAGGAGAGTTATCTAGGCTTTAGCATGTAAGTTATCCACCAAATAACATGTAAGTTATCCACTACTATAAAAATTTATCCACAAATAGAAAAAGTTATCGGTCCGGCCTGGTCGCTCGTCGCTGCTCTCACAGCGTACGAAGTACTCAACCTCGAAAGGCTACTGCGTCAAACATCAAAGATAATTTTTTTAAAATAACTAAATCTAACCTTCTTTTACATAAGATATAAATAAATGGGATCTTATGCACACCCACCATCCAACCAATAATCTAGCGACTCGACTTCGTCGCCCGTTACCGCTACCATGGAGTACAGGTGACGAAGCCTTGAAGGGTGTTAGGGTACCGAGCCTTAATCACTCGTCGATGCTAACACATTAATGACAATAAAATCTCAGTATCCTAATAACTAGGTTACGACGTTTCAATTAAACTTGCTCAATACGTATGCGAGAACACCTCTACCCAACATGTTTATTTGATGGGTAACTTATATATTAGTGGTTGATAACTTACATATTATAACATTAATACCTCATGTATTTAGGATGGATAACTTTTTGGTCCAAAAACAGTTTTCTCGAAACATATCAACATGTGATCTAGATTTAAAGATCTCGTCGCGACTAGTTCAACAGTAAAAACGGATATTAAATCGGACAAACGGTTTGATCTATAAAACATTTTCCTGCCAGGTTTTCAAATCACCGACCGGTATGAAAATAGAATTTCCGCAAAAAAATTATACAAACTGATATACTCATTGCGCTAGACGAAGAAGATAGACCCGAACTACTCAGATTATTGGAGAAAAACCAAACATTACATTAGTAAGAGCAGCACTATATGTACAATGTGCTGAATGCCAACAATGACAAACAGAAAAAACACACCACTACAGACAGCAGTATCATTGTACATCATCCATCGCGCTTACAATCATATGACTTTGACTTCGTCATGATGACACCAAGGTCACTCCAAAACTGTCGCATCGATCACCTACCACAAGCTTGTTTGATGGCTTCGACAACACCAGAGAGAGAAGACATGTCCGAAGAGAGGGGGCATGTCCCGCTTGGTCTCGAGATGACAACGAACCGGACTCGTCCGATGCCGCCCACATGTGAATAATGCTCTTGCCGCCATCACCGCCAATCAGGCCCCAAAAGACCCAGCACCAAAGACTCCACCATCATCATGCCACTAGCGGTGTTCGACCAACCGCAAAGCATGTGCTCTCACAAAAAGATCATGTTTCCGAACCGATGTTTCCATCGAAGTAGCGACGTCGAGGACGCCACCATCGCTAGTCTCACAAGCAGACCTTGTTTTTCACCAGGAAACAAGATTTGGGCATGGTAGAGGTGACATATCTCCTTGCCTTTAACAAGGCGAACGGCACCCGAAGATGATGTCATCACCAACTTCGATATAAGTCGAGCAGGACTTTCGCCCGGAGAAATTGCACCTATGTCGAAAACATCAGCAGCACACCTTAGCAGCACACCTCAGCCACCAAAACCACAACAAGCTACGCACGCACCTTGCCACGGCACCATCGACATCCCGTCTTCCCCGTTAGGCTACTATAAGTTGCATTGGCCTAGGAGCCCAAGTTGGATGCCACCACCACCGGCACACCGGACGTCCCTAGGGGAGCCTTCGTTACCCACCTTATTCCATCTACTGTTGGAGGCGACCACCGCACAAAGCTCGGATGGCCATCTGCACGACCAGCACATCACCATTGCGCTTGCGCTGGGCAGCCTCCTTACCTCGTCGATTGCTGTTCTAGCTCCCATCCACATCAACGCTTGCTTGATCATGGACCGCTTCATCGATGCGATGAGATCCCCGCGTCGTGACAGGGAGAAGGCCCGCTGCCACCGGCCACCACACGGGTTTTGCCTGACGATATCCACCATCGATGACAGGAAGGAGCCGAAGGAGGGAGGGGCTAGGGTTTGTGCCTGCTGTGCCGCCCGAGCGGGACAAAGCGGGGACCAAAGGGATTTTCATAGTAATGATGGTATCAATTTGCGACCCATAGGATTTTTATCTCAAGTTGTATTTTTATTTTATACATGAATTAAGTTAGTACTATATGTTTTGTTCATGCCCGCATAGGTTTCTTAATCTTCTATGCACTTCGAAAAGAAACCAGCGGGTGCACAAACATGAGTGCCTTAGATATTCACTGATAATGGTACTTGTTGTTTGCACCTGGACACTTATGGCTCTTTTAATTCATATATATGATAGCAAAAGTATAGGAATAGAAAAGGAACGTGATTAGATTTATTAGCGTCCTCTTGTCCCCCTCATGGCAACGGGAGGAGAACCCTAGCCGTTGCCTACATCGCCCACCACCCCTCTAACCCTCTCTCCCCTCCCTCCCCTGTCGCCATAGGGCTATGGCCGGCGAAGCATCTCCCTGTTGCCGACGGTGGGGGAGGAGATCTCATCTCCTTGCGTGCGGGACGACAACATGGGATGCTGCCCCATGGAGGACATGGTGCGCGTGGACCACACGGTGGCGAGGCTTCTCCGGCATATCCCAGAGTTCCCGCGGCGCGGCGACTGGTGGTCAGCAGGTTGGGCACATCTAGGCGTCAGCGTGCGGGGTGGATCCCGCCGGCACGAGCGGTCCTACTACTGCACGCGGGGGATCTGGAGGCGTTGATGATGGCCAGTGAGAGCCGGGCTCCGATGTATTGGGGGACGATGATGGCGGCGTCTGCGGGCATCATTACCTTGTTGAAGGTGTCATCGCGGTGATTCTTCTGCCCTCCGCATAGAAGTTCCGGGGGAAATCCTAGATCTGGGTCTCCTGGATCGGACGATGGCGACATTTTGGTGTCGCTCACCATCTTGAGGGTGTCGTTTTGGCACACGAGATGTCTGGATGGGATCTGCTGGTGGACCGGTGTTTTTTATACCACGTCGACGACGGCGTGTCTCAGTGGCATGGCGCTATGGGGTCTCGGTGGTTGGCGTGTGTGTGGATGGTCTCGCGTAGGGCGGCGGCGCCGACTGAAGTCGTGGTGGCGATGTCGGTAGGATCGGCGAAGGTTATACATATCTTAACCATGAAGATTTCTCAGTGGTCCGAGGATGTGGACGATTTCTTTAGCGTGCACATGAGGTTCCTGTTAAGAGCCTGCTAAACTAGATGAGCACTCTCGTTTTGTCTAGAGGGTGTCTCGGGTATGCGATTTTTCCCAATTTCTAGTTGATGGGGGAATTTCCTTGTTTTTCGTGCACAAGGCCTTGTTGACATGTTTTCCGATTATTGTTGGGTCTGTAGGTGTTGTGTGGTGCCTTAGATTTTTTATATATGCTTTTATTCATCCTTTGTTGAATAGATTAATAAAAAGGGTTGTATGCATCTTTTCGATGCAGAGGCCGGGATACATACTCCATTTCGAAAAAATATGTGTTTGAATGCTACATGAGGAGGAATTCTCTTTGATTGTGAAGAAAGAATTTCATGCGGTCCAACTTGATGTATAAGCTCATTATGGGATTATTTACTATAGGATATGATCCTATAAACCAAATGGCCTCTGGAGGAATTATTTATACGATCTCAATCTTACATAAATCATTTGAAAATTCCATAGATCAAAGGGGCTCTTTCTTAGCCGTGGCTAAGGTTGTCAGAATCGCGGGGATTTGATGATTTGCCCCGTCTTATTTCGCAATTTAATCATTTGCTACGACCCGTATCACTGATGTGCGCTGATCAATGTGGCAAATGATCGAATTTGAAAGTAAAATGGGGCAAATGATCAAATATCTCCAGAATCGCAACCATATCGCATGATTTTGGAAGTTTAAGACTTTTCAATCTTAATTAAGATTACTGATTCTATGACTATAATTGGCCAAATCTAGCATTTTAATACCAAAGAAACATCTGTGTGACACTGATTCTACGATTATCAATAGTCAAATCTATTACTGTATCTTTAATACCGAGACGAGTACAATGTTCAAAAAGCACCGTAGGCTCCTTCAAAAAGATAACAGGTGATAGAACAAGTACACCAAAAGATATCAGGATTTGTGAAAACTCCTCCTTGCAAACAACCGATTCAACAAATACCGAGCCGCTTTATTCACATTCAACAACTTTCACCAAGTCGCAACTGATAATTATTATCCCCCCTAGGATCCGTATATTGAGTTTATCTGAGCCGAACACGGCGGTTAAGCCTATCCAACCCAGCAGCTTAGCAGAATTTCCCGTGCCATAGAAAGTTGTCTTGGATGGACACAACCTTGTCACGGGTATTTTCTTACTCCCTTCGTCCTAAAATAACGGACGCGGGGGAGAAATCTTTTAAACCGTACACCATTTTATAGTAAAACCTTTTGCACTTCGGAATGAACCAACTTCGGACCGTAAATTAGCTAGCTCGTGATATGCAATCCGCTCGCGATCTGCCCGCGAGCAGCACCCATGATCCGCCCGCAATTAGCGCCCACAATATCATGATCAACATCCGTGATCCCTTGCCGGCGATCGGCGATTGTGATGCTTGCCAATGCCGCTGCGAGTTCTTGATCGCCGGCGCCCCTGCACCTCCCTGCATCCCATACTCCAGGCGATCTCCAGCCCTCCCTCTGCTCCAGGCGAGTATATTGAAACATGTCAGCATACAAAATGTTGAGGATGCTTCCTCCATCCATCGGGATCTTCCAGAGTCAGAAGTTATGGACCTGCAAGTTTTTTTTTGCGGGATCTCCAGACCTGCAAGTTAAGGGCATCTTCATCAGGTTGACCCAACCCGTCCGAGGGCGTTTGAACTCGTCTGCGCAGACGCGCGGGATATACGCGGCGTCCCAGCGGCATGATCCATCTGGACGGGCGCGTCCATTTTGACTCATTCGTGCACCAAATATGAGCAACGGTTGCATGGAACAGACGGGCGCAGAGGGAGGACGTGTCCTGCCCGCTGGTGCCACTGCCCCACGCCGTCAGCCATCGCTTTAGCGCGGCATTGATTCAGGCGCGGGCAGCGGCACCGATTTAGACGCAACTGCGGCAGCGATTCAGAGACGCGGCCAGGAAGGCTGACCGACGGCAGCCTGCGCCATCAATAGCGACGAGACGGTACAGTGACTGACTGGACACCATCAGCATTCCTGTGCCGGCATTGATGGCGAAGGAGCGGGAAGCTGCGCGCGTTCGCGGACGAAAGGGCTAGTTAACCATGTGTCCGTCGATGCCGCAGTCCTCACCTCTCGCCCACAACCCTAGCAGCCGCTACCGCCGCCAACGCCAACGATGAAGACGCCGTCCTGAATGAAGAGGAGTAAGGATGACCACAAGGCGTCCGGCTCTAGCAGTCAGCGATCCCGGCTGCCGGCCTTCCTCCACGGCACATCCTTGCCGCCTCCGCTGCGGTGAGAGGAGTTCAGGAGCCGCCTCGTGGGGGACTACCCGCCACCACGAGAGCGCCGGAGCCGGCGCTACCTCCATGTTGTGGAGTGCGAGCGCCGATAGAAGGAGAACCGGGGCATCAAGCACAAGGATGTCTTCCTCCTCACCGGTTGGCACCTCAAACGAGACCGTGTCCTGGTGCCGCCCATGTCCAAGAAGGGAAAAGGGCTGGAGGAGGAGATCCGCCGCCAGATCAGCAACCTCCCGCAATCCATACGGTGGGAGATGGGCTACCACAACGAGGACTATTGGATAAAGTTCCTCGAGTGGGAGCACAAGTGAAAGGACTATATTTTTCCATGCTATTTTGGTGATGATGTCAATCCCACTTGTGATCTAATTGTGTGCTTGAGTTTCAGGCAAAATGCTTTTTGATGATTCCTATGTATTGTGTGGATGCTCTCTTTGGGATCTCGTGAACACGGCGGCCTTTAGTTTTTCTATTTCTCTCTTATTATTGCTTTAGATCGCCGTACTATCAAAAGGGGGTCCATCTCGGAAGGCGGTGGGAAATCACTTGTTCTTGCATAAACCCCATATGCACCGCCACAACCATCCTACTCTTCAGCGAGAGAGCGAGGTTCTGGTCTGCTGGAGTTTTTCTGTCTGATCGGAACTTTCGGCCTGGCGCCGGAAGTTCCGCTCAAGGATTTTCTGTGGGAGGATATGGGACTTTGTTCCGATCCAACTTCCGCTAGAAGTTCCGGCCAGCTCCCAGTACCCATTGTTTGCGTATGTTCTATTTGTCGGAACTTCCACCGGAAGTTGCACTAGAAGTTCCGGTGAGGAATTTCCATTGCTTCTTCGAGAGAGTTCCTGAGCGGAACTTCCGCCCAGACGCCAAAACTTCCGGTCAGATATGTTTCGCGACCCAGATGTTCCGCCCCTAGTTCCGCTCCAAGTTTCGCTCAGAATTGTTGGAGATATGCCCAAGAGGCAATAATAAAGTGGTTATTATCATATCTTCATACTTATGATAAATGTTTACATACCATGCTATAATTGTATTAACAGGAAACATTAATACTTGTGTGATTTGTAAACATAAAAGAGTCCCTAGTAAAGCCTCTTATTAAACTAGCTTGTTGGTTAATATATGATCATGGTTTCCTGATCATGAACATAGAGATGTTATTAACAACAGGGTCATATCATTAGGAGAATGATGTGATGGACATACTCCTATAGTTAAGCGTAGCATAAAGATCAAGTCATTTAATATAGTTCATTTGCTATAAGCTTTCTAATACATAGTAACCTAATTCCTTCGACCATGAGATCATGTTAATCACCATCACCGGAAGGATGCTTTGATGACATCAAGCACCACACCGTAACTGGGTGGCTATAAAGGTGGCATTGAGTGTTTGGAAAGTATGGGTTGAGGCACATGGATCAAGAGTGGGATTTGTCCATCCATATGACGGATAGATATACTCTGGGCCCTCTCGGTGGAATGTCATCCAATTAGCTTGCAAGCATGTTACTGGCTCACAAGGGATCACATATCACGGGAACGAGAAAAGAGTACTTATCGGTAACGAGGTTGAACTAGGTATGCAGAGATACCGACGATCATAACCTTGGATAAGTAAACTATCGTGAGACAAAGGGAAATTGGTATCGTATGTAAGTGGTTCATTAGATCGCAAAGTAATCGTAGAAATATGTGGGAGCGATATGAATTTCCAGATTCCTCTATTGGTTATTGATCGGAGAAGTGTCTCGATCATGTCCGCATAATTCACGAACCGTAGGGAGACACACTTAAGGATTCGATATTGTTCAGTAGTTATGGAATGATGAGTAAGAGACCGAATGTTGTTCGGAGTCTCGGATGGGATCCGGGATATCACGAGGAGATCCGGAATGGTCCGGAGAATAAGATTCATATAAGGAAAGTCCTGTTTCGGGGTTGGAGAATGGTTCCGGTGTTTTCATCGGGAATGTTCTAGAAGGTTCCGGAATGTCCGGCACTCCGGAGGGAAGGGTGCATGAATGTGTCATACCAATTTGTAATGATTGCATCATGTACTAGGTGTCATCGCTGAACAAAATAAAGGGTTTAATCAAATCCAAGTTTAAAAAAGTCAAACGCCAATTTGAAAAGTCAAACGGCTATTTTGGAAGGTGGAGGGGAAGTAGGAAACCTACTTGGGGAGGAGTTCCTCCCCTCCACCGCCGGCCCACTTGGGATCCGAGTTGGGGAGGGACTCCCCTCCCCTGGCGCGCCTCCCTCCACCTATATAAGGAGGGGCAGGGCTGCCCCTCCAAGGAAACAACACCTCTCTCCTCTAAACCTAAACCCTAGCCGCCGGCCTCCACCATTGTCATCGCCTCCTCCTAGGGTTTTCCAAGTCGCCGAGTTGGGGCAATCCCCTTGCCCTAGCCGCCGGCCTAGATCCCTCTCCTTGGTGCGTCTAAACCCTAGATCATCGAGGCTCTCTCATAGTCCACCATACTCGCTCCGGCTTAAGGCGAAGCCCTGCGAGATCTCCCCTCTACTTTCGGTACCACGCCGTCGTGCTGCCGGAATCGCGAGGAGAGTGCTACAACCTCCGCTACCTGCTGGAACAAGGGAGAGGAAGGTCTTCATCGAGTACCGAACGTGTGACCGACTGCGGAAGCGCTGCCGGAACGCAGCGCCGGAAGGATCGTCTACGCGATCTTGAGATCGGCAAGTGTACGAGTACATCACCCACGAGAATCTGCTCTCGTTAACCGCTTTGGAATCTTCGAGGGTGAGTTCCTCTATCGACTCGTTGCTACAATCTAGTAGATAGATCTTGGCTTGTTTGTGTGCATGCGGTAGAAATTTTTTGTTTTCCATGCTACGAACCCCTACAGTGGTATCAGAGCCGTGTCTATATGTAGATCTGTTGCACGAGTAGAACACAATAGTCATTATGGGTGTTGATGCTTTTGTTGTCGATTGCTTCTTGTGTACTTTGCATCTTGCGGGATGGTGGGATGAAGCGGCCCGGGCTAACCTTACATGACATCGTTCATGAGACTTGCTCCACGCTTGACATGCAACTTGTATTGCATAAGTGGCTTTGCGGGTGCCTGTTTCTCCCAACATAGTTAAGATTCAATTTATAACGGGTGATTGACAATACTAGTATCAATGTTGTGGTTCTTGTTCGTAAGTTAGAACGACACTTATTGAAAGCCCCAAACCACGTAAAACATGCAAAGAAAATGAGAGGCGTCTAACTTTGTTTTGCAGGGGTGTGCTGTGATGTGATATGGCCATGATTGTGATTATATATGATGTATGCAATGTTCCTTATTGTAAGTTGGCAACCGGCAGGAGCCATATGGTTGTCTTTAAATTCTGTTAAGACCCGCGTGTCTATTCAAAGTAGTTGTAATAGTTGATGCTGGTGGAAGACAACCATGAAGCGGCGCCATTGACCTTGACGCCACACCGGTGATGATGGAGATCATGTTCGTGCTTGAAGATGGAGATCGGAAGCACAAGAAGAAAGGCCATATCATATCACATATTATAAATTGCATGTGATGTTAATCCTTTTATGCATCTTGTATTGCTTAGTTCACGACGGTAGCATTATAAGATGATCCCTCAAGCACACAATTTCAAGTTTTAAAGTGTTCATCCTTAGTAAGCACCGTTGCTAAAGCTCGTTGTTTCGAAGCACCACGTGATGATCGGGTGTGTTAGATTCTGCGAGTGTATACAACGTGAGCAAGCCAGATTTGCTCATGCGGAAGCTAAGGTTTAATCTTGACGAGCCTAGCATGTACAGACATGGTCTCGGAACACGGATCACCGAAAGGTAAAGCATGAGTCATATAGTAGATATGATGAACATGATGATTTTTCGCCATTGAAGCTACATCAACTCTCGTGATGATCGGTTTTGATGTGGTGGATTTGGTTCGTGTGATCACTAAAACAATGTGAGGGATATTGTTTTGAGTGGGAGTTCAACGGCAATATGATTAAAAGTTGAACACTATTTATCATAAATTAGATCAAAGTGAATTTGCATAATTGTTGTAGTCATTGGCATCCGTTTACCACCTTGTGCTTGTTTTTAATTGAGATGATAGAACTATAGAATTCTGGTTAGTTACTTTACGAACTGGTATCGTATTGTTTTGAAGTGTTAATCTAAAGTTTAAAAGTCCTATTGCAAACTTTCAGTAAGTTATGGTTACTCCATGAAGTTTAATAATTGGTATTAAATCAAGAGTGACAATTCCAAGTGTTAGTGTATGAGTATCATGATTGTCTCCATGATTCTTGATATTCAAAGGATTGTCTTAATATCAAGGTTATCTAGGATCTGAAAGAGTTATTTCAGAAACCATGATGTGTGGAAGATATTGTGATATCTGAAACGAAGTTTTGGTTGCAACATGATAGAGTATAATATGGCAAAAGTCATGTTCTCATGTTTGATGAGAATTTGCAAAAGGTTGGAGACACTAGTTGTCCTAATCCACCAAAAGGTTTTGGAGAGCAACATTATACTTGCGATTCATCTTTATAAGCTAAAATTAGCTTGATCATGAATAATTCCATGATAAGGGTGAATATTTGATGAAGGTAAAATATTTACCACACCAAGAGATTACTAAAGAATGGAATTTGAAAGCACACCAAACATTTGATGATGGTGATCTACTTCAAAGTGCAAGTCCAAAGACATTGGTATTTAATTATACACGCTTTGAACTATGTGTCATATGTATGACTCCACTATTGATGTTGATAGATTCTTTCAAACAGAAAATAAATACTGAAAGAGAATCTCATAAATATATGGCAGAAAAGAAAAGACTAGAATTGTTCAGTTTAAGTATATAGATGATATACATGTTATGGCTATATTCTTTGCTTATTAAACAATGTGGTTCTTAAGTATTTGATACTGAATTTGTTGGTGTGAATCGTCATACGAAACAACACAATTCATGAACTACAATGGCCTAAGTAACTAGCAAAAGAATATGTGATGATGTTCATCGAGAACAAATAAAGGGTTATTGTGTTGTTCGTTAAACATCAAAGCTTGCCTTCAAGATTTGTTTTATCAGGTATTATGAGAACAAAAGGGTTGTTCAAATAATTGCCGTAATCCATAAAAGATGGATGATTCACAAATCTCGTTGGATAAATCACATCCATAAAACTAGTGCTAAAAATGTCGAAAGACAAATTGATTGAAAGATCGCTTAGGAAGTGACGTCGCCGTTTAAATTATATTGGAAAGAAAACATGAAGAAACTCCATGTGGATGGAATTTTGGAGTCTTTTGATTTTTGATCACATGACGCTCGTGAAACTTTCCTAGAGATAATTAAAACTTCGTTCATAGGCCAAAAGGGAACGAATGACTAGCTTATTGGAACTTATACATATTTTTGTATGAAGTCCATTATGTGTAGTCAAGAGCGATGGATTTCAACTTCATATGCTTTCTCCGAAAATTTGAGTGAATATATGAATATTTACTTAATAAGGATGAAGCATGAAACATTTGAGAAGTTCAAAGACTTTCAAGATGAAGTGAAAAATCATTGTAACAAGAATATAAATAGTTTATGATAAGATCATAAAGGAAGATATTTGAGTTACAAGTTTAGCATACTACCTAAGATTTAAGGAATCGTTCCGTGAATTTGCATGTCCCGAAACACCATAAGAGTATGGAGCGTTCGAGATATGTAATTAAACCTTGTTTGACATGGTAAGATCGAAGGTGTAAATCATAAAACTGTCATTATATTTTAAAGATTAAAAGCTATAGAGACTACCGTTTTTCCACTGAAAAGAGCTCCATCATAATCCGTTGAAATGACACCATATAAAGTTATGGTTTGGGATAAAACCCAAGTTGTCCTTTCTTAAACATTGGTATGCTATGCATAAGAAAGATGTTTGCAACCAAAAGTCGGATGAACCTATCTTTGTATGTTATTTCGAATAACTGTTAAGTAATCCTCCATAACATCAGAGACAAAAGTGTTTGTCACTTAGAACGTCAAGTTTCTTTGAGAAGGAATTTTTCGTGAAAAGATAAGTGGGAGGACAATAGAACTTTGATAAAGTTAAAAGAACCTTAGCTATATGTGCAAAGTTGCGCAGCGCCGGAAAGTGTTCCGGAGGCAGCAACAATGCTCATGGCTCACGTGCCTCAAAGGTTGTGGTTACGAAGGTCAAAGTTTCTATTGAACCAAGTAGGTCGAGTAAGCAATCAAATACCAAGATTTGAGGGTTGAATCATTATTTGAGAATAATGAACGTACTACAGGCAAAGAAGCGATGAAGGGCCCTGACTCCGTAAAATGGCTTGAAGCCATAAAATCCGTGATAGTTCCATACACGAGAAATCAAGTTTTGAACTTGAAGGACCCTCGAGAAAGGTGTAAGACCTTACAGTTGTGTTTGGATCTATAAAGAAATAGACATGGATATTTCGCATCTATGAAATGGTCGACATGTTGGGAAAGAGTTCACAACAATGTTCAAGGGTTGACTATGACAAGATTTGATCTTTCATAGCGATATTTAGTCTAGACGGATTAATGTAGCAACCACGACATATAATTTTCTTATGTGTTGGATAAACAAAACAAGTTCTTCTAATAGAAGGGTTACCTAGGACCTGTGCATGACACGGTCCAAAGGGTTTTGTTAATTCAAATGATGCTAAATGCATATGCAAACTTCAATGGTTGAAGTAAGCATTACGGAGTTGGAATCTTCACTATGATGAAACTGTTAAAGGAGTTTAAATTCGTCAGGAAACGATGAAGATGCTTGCATTTGCAAGAAATTGAGTGGGAGCGCTAAGACATGTTTCTAATACATTATGTGGAAGACATATTGTTGATTGGAAATGATGTATCTTTTATTAACACATATTAAGAATTTCATCCCGATGAAATACTTAGGCAAAACCCAAATATTTGGCATCAATAGACGCTAATATGGTTGTGCCGAAAGTACATATATGATGTATTGAATGAGTTCAATATAGAAACTGCAAGAAAGGTTCTTGTCACACAGAAAGGATTGAATGAGTTCAATATTGATGATATATTCAAGTGTATTGACACTGGGTAAGTGAAACAAAGATTCAATTATAGATTGATACTTGATGTATGAAATCACAAAGAGTATTTATATCAATCATACTGTGATATGTACAAATCCAGATATGTCCTATACTCTAAATGTTATGAGCATATACCAGAATGATTCATAAGTTGATCATTGGACAATAGTAAGGATATTCTTATGATCTTTTGCAAGAACTAAGAGTATATTATTTGTAGAAGTGACAAATAGATGGTTAGTTCATTGTAAAAGTACTACATTGATACTAGTTTTGTCACAAAGTACAAATTAAGTTTATCTCAATCTAAACTAAGGGTGGCACAATATAATGGAAAGTAATTTCCATAATGGATTTGGATGAGTTCCAAAGTTAAGACATTGTGACAGATACTACAACAAAAGGCTAAGTATATGACTGCTATAATAGTAGCTAAAGAGGGCATTTGTGTCAAGTAGTTTGTTATCAAACTAGGTATAGTTCACAGCGGGATAATACTATGAAGATATATTGTACGACAATATTATCAACATGTTTTAACCCCAAAGAACTAAAGGTCTCACAAAAGGACCAAAATTATACAAAGCCATCTCATTAGAGAATGAGTGATGCGTGGAGACGCAAAGACATGCAATTACACACGGACCTGGAAGTGTCAGATCCGGAGATCAGTTGACCACTAGCAATCGTGTACATACAACACCGGAAAGCCATAGGTGTTGAATACACAAAGGTTTGAAACTAGATTATTGACTCTAGTGCAAGTGGGAGACTGTTGGAGATATGCCCCAAGAGGCAATAATAAAGTGGTTATTATCATATCTTCATACTTATGATAAATGTTTACATACCATGCTATAATTGTATTAACAGGAAACATTAATACTTGTGTGATTTGTAAACATAAAAGAGTCCCTAGTAAAGCCTCTTGTTAAACTAGCTTGTTGGTTAATATATGATCATGGTTTCCTGATCATGAACATAGAGATGTTATTAACAACAGGGTCATATCATTAGGAGAATGATGTGATGGACATACTCCTATAGTTAAGCGTAGCATAAAGATCAAGTCATTTAATATAGTTCATTTGCTATAAGCTTTCTAATACATAGTAACCTAATTCCTTCGACCATGAGATCATGTTAATCACCATCACCGGAAGGATGCTTTGATGACATCAAACACCACACCGTAACTGGGTGGCTATAAAGGTGGCATTGAGTGTTTGGAAAGTATGGGTTGAGGCACATGGATCAAGAGTGGGATTTGTCCATCCATATGACGGATAGATATACTCTGGGCCCTCTCGGTGGAATGTCATCCAATTAGCTTGCAAGCATGTGACTGGTGTAGGGGTTCGTAGCATGGAAAACAAAAATTTTCTATCGCATACAAACAAACAAGCCAAGATCTATCTACTAGATTGTAGCAACGAGTCGATGGAATAACTCACCCTCGAAGATTCCAAAGTGTTTAACGAGAGCAGATTCTCGTGGGTGATGTAGTCGTACTCTTTCCGATCTCAAGATCGCGTAGACGATCCTTCCGGCGCCGCGTTCCCGCAGCGCTCCCGCAGTCGGTCACACGTTCGGTACTCGACGAAGACCTTCCTCTCCCTTGTTCCAGCAGGCAGCGGAGGTTGTAGCACTCTCCTCGCGATTCCGGCAGCACAACGGCGTGGTACCGGAGGTAGAGGGGAGATCCCGCAGGGCTTCGCCTTAAGCCGGTGCGAGTATGGTGGAGCTTATGAGAGAGGCTATTAGTGGTCTAGTAATTAGACACACCAATTAGAGGGCTCTAAACCAATTAGAAGGCTCTAAACCGAAACAGCTCTAAACCGGGGTCTAGGTCTAGTTTCTAGTTTAGAGGATAGGAACTTGTGTGTGTTGGGAGGGGAGCCCTGCCCCTCCCTTTATAGGTGGGAGGGCTGGCTGCGCCATGGGGAGGAGAGTCCCTCCCCAAGTCGGCTTGGTGGGGCGCCGGCCAAGGGAGGAGTCCTCCCCCAATTCGGCCTCCACCAATCCTCCTCTTTTCCCACTTCCCAAAATTGGCAGTTTGACTTTCAAATTAGCCGTTTGACTTTTCCAATTTAGGAATTTAAATAAACCCTTTATTTTGGACAGCGAGAACACTTAGTACATGATGCAATCATTCCATCTTGCAATGACACATTCATGTACCCCTTCCCCCCCGGAGTGCCGGACATTCCGGGACCTTCTAGAATGTTCCCGATGAAAACACCGGAATCATTCCCGAACTCCGAAACGGGACTTTCCTTATATGAATCTTATTCTCCGGACCATTCCGGATCACCTCGTGATATCCCGGATCCCATCCGAGACTCCGAACAACATTCGGTCTCTTTCTCATAATACCATAACTACTCAAACAACGTCGAATCCTTAAGTGTGTCTCCCTACGGTTCGTGAATTATGCGGACATGATCGAGACACTTCTCCGAACAATAACCAATAGAGGAATCTGGAAATTCATATGGCTCCCACATATTTCTACGATTACTTTGCGATCGAATGAACCACTTACATACGATACCAATTTCCCTTTGTCTCACGATATGTTACTTATCCGAGGTCATGATCGTCGGTATCTCTGCATACCTAGTTCAACCTCGTTACTGATAAGTACTCTTTTCTCGTTCCCGTGATATGTGATCCCTTGTGACCAAGTCACATGCTTGCAAGCTAATTGGATGACATTTCACCGAGAGGGCCCAGAGAATATCTATCCGTCATGTGGATGGACAAATCCCACTCTTGATCCATGTGTTTCAACCAATACTTTCCGAACACCCAATGCCACTTTTATAGCCACCCTGTTACGGTGTGGTGTTTGATGACATCAAAGCATCCATCCAGTAAAGGCAATATGCATGATCTCATGGTCGAAGGAATTAGGTTACTATGTATCAGAAAGCATATAGCAATTGAACTATTGAAATGACTTGATCTTTATGCTACGCTTGTCTATAGGAGTATGTCCATCATATCATTCTCCTAACGATATGATCTTGTTGTTGATAACATCTCAATGTTCATGACAAAGAAACCACATCATCAATCAACCAACAAGCTAGTGAAGTATAGAGGCCATACTAGGGACTTCAAATTAAGTTTACAAATCACACAAGTATTAATGGTTTCCTTGTTAATACTATTATAGCATGAATGTAAACATTTATCATAAACACAAAGATATATAATAATAACTACATTTATTATTACCTCTAGGGCATATCTCCAACAGTCTCCCACTTGCACTAGAGTCATCTAATCTAGATTACATGGTAATATACCGAACACCCATGGCAGTTTGGTGTTGGTCATGTTTTGCCCTCGGGAGAGGTTTAGTCAACGGATCCGCCACATTCAGATCTGTGTGTACTTTGCAAATCTTTATATCCCCATCCTGGATATGTTCTCGAATAGCGTGGAAACGCAGCTTGATATGCTTCAGCTTCTTGTGTGACCTTGGTTCTTGCGCATTGGCTATGGCGCCCATGTTATCACAGTAGATAGACATTGGGTCCAGCGCACTTGGAACCACACCCAGCTCTGTAATGAACTCTTTCATCCATATCGCTTCTTGTGAAGCCTCCGAAGCAGCCATGTATTCCGATTCAGTTGAAGATCTTGCCACAACGCTTTGCTTTGCACTCCTCCAGCTAACTGCTGCACCATTCAAAATAAATACGTATCCAGATTGTGATTTAGAATCATCCGGATCGGTGTTCCAACTAGCATCGGTGTAACCATTAACAACGAGCTGTTCATCACCTCCATAAGAAAGAACCATATCCTTAGTTCTTCTCAAGTACTTAAGGATGTTTTTGACCGCTGTCCAATGATCCACTCCTGGATCACTTTGATATCTGCTAGTTAGACTAACAGCATATGCGATGTCGGGTCTAGTACATAGCATGGCATACATTAGAGATCCTATGGCTGAGGCATAGGGAGTCTTACTCATCTTTTCTCTATCTTCTGCCGATGTCGGACTTTGAGTTTTACTCAAGGTCGTATTGGGCAACATGGGCAAGAACCCTTTCTTGCTATCTTCCATTCCAAACCTCTTTAGAATTTTGTCCAAATATGTACTTTGTGACAGTGATATTTGGCGTTTCGATCTATCTCTATAAATCTTTATGCCTAATATGTAAGCTGCTTCGCCAAGATCCTTCATTGAAAAACTATTATTCAAATATTCCTTGACACTATTAAGAAGGTCTACATCATTCCCAATCAACAATATGTCATCCACATACAGTATTAAGAATGCTACAGAGCTCCCACTCACTTTCTTGTAAATACAAGCTTCTCCATAAGTTTGTATAAAACCAAAACTTTTGATTACCTTATCAAAACGTTGATTCCAACTTCGGGATGCTTGCTTCAATCCATAGATGGACCGTTGAAGCTTGCATACCTTGTTAGCATCTTTAGGATCGACAAAACCTTTGGGTTGTATCATATACAACTCTTCATCAATGTTTCCATTGAGGAATGCTGTTTTGACATCCATCTGCCATATCTCATAATCATAATATGCAGCGATTGCTAACATAATCCTCACAGACTTTAGCTTCGCTACCGGTGAGAAAGTCTCATCGTAGTCAACTCCTTGAATTTGTCGAAACCCTTTTGCGACAAGTCGAGCTTTATAGACAGTAACATTACCATCAGCATCTGTTTTCTTCTTGAAAATCCATTTGTTCTCGACAGCCTTCCGGCCATCCGGTAAGTCCACCAAAGTCCATACTTGGTTTTCGTACATGGATCCAATCTCGAATTTCATGGCTTCTTGCCATTTATTGGAATCTGGGCTCATCATCGCTTCCTCATATGTCTCGGGGTCATCGGTGTTGTCCACCACCATGACATTCATAACGGAATCATACCAATCTGGAGTGGTACGAGTTCTCGTTGACCTCCGAGGCTCTGTAGTAACTTCAACCGAAGTTTCATGATCACCATCATTAGCTTCCTCTCTTATTGGTGCAGGCACCACAGGAACTTCTTCCGGTGCTGCGCTACTCGCAATTTCGAGAGAAGGTTCGACAACCTCGTCGAGTTCTACTTTCCTTCCAGTCACTTCTTTCGAGAGAAATTCCTTCTCTAGAAAGGATC
Source organism: Avena sativa (assembly GCA_916181665.1). Classification (NCBI taxonomy): domain Eukaryota; kingdom Viridiplantae; phylum Streptophyta; class Magnoliopsida; order Poales; family Poaceae; genus Avena; species Avena sativa. The sequence continues at coordinate 88,373,364 of OV702285.1, read as the reverse complement.
CATCCTTAGCAACGAAGATTTTGCCTTCGGATCTATGATAGAAGGTATACCCAACAGTTTCCTTCGGGTATCCTATGAAGACGCATTTTTCCGCTTTGGGTTCAAGCTTGTCCGGCTGTAACTTCTTTACATAGGCTTCGCATCCCCAAACTTTAAGGAACGACAATTTAGGTTTCTTCCCAAACCATAATTCATACGGTGTCGTTTCAACGGATTTAGACGGTGCCCTATTTAAAGTGAATGCGGCTGTTTCTAATGCATAACCCCAAAATGATAGTGGCAAATCTGTAAGTGACATCATAGAACGAACCATATCTAAGAGAGTTCGATTACGACGTTCAGACACACCATTACGCTGTGGTGTTCCCGGCGGTGTCAACTGCGAAAGTATTCCACATTTCTTCAAATGCTCGCCAAACTCGTAACTTAGATATTCACCTCCACGATCAGATCGTAGAAATTTAATCTTCTTGTTACGTTGATTCTCTACCTCACTTTGAAACTCCTTAAACTTCTCGAAAGTTTCGGACTTATGTTTCATAAAATAGATATACCCATATCTACTCAAGTCATCCGTGAAGGTAAGAACATAACGATAACCACTGCGCGATGCTACACTCATTGGACCACACACATCGGTATGTATGATTTCCAATAAGTCTGTAGCTCGCTCCATCATACCAGAAAATGGAGTCTTAGTCATTTTACCCATCAGACATGCTTCGCATCTTTCAAGTGATTCAAAATCAAGTGATTCAAGAAGTCCATCGGAATGGAGTTTCTTCATACGCTTCACTCCAATGTGACCAAGACGACAGTGCCACATATAGGTCAAATTATCGCTTGATTTCAAACGTTTAGCCTCAATGTTATTAATATGTGTATTTCTACTATCGAGATTCAATATGAATAGACCATCTATCAAAGGTGCATGTGCATAAAACATATTACTCATATAAATCGAACAACCATTATTCTCGGATTTAAACAAGTAACCGTCTCGCAATAAACAAGATCCCGATATAATGTTCATGCTCAACGCAGGCACCAAATAACAATTATTTAAGTATAAAACTAATCCCGATGGTAGATGAAGAGGTAGTGTGCCGACCGCGATCACATCAACCTTTGATCCGTTTCCCACGCGCATCGTCACCTCGTTCTTCACTAGCTTCCGTTTATTCTGCAGCTCCTGTTTCGAGTTACAAATATGAGCAACCGAACCAGTATCAAATACCCAGGCACTACTACGAGTACTAGTGAGATACACATCAATAACATGTATATCAGATATACCTTTCTTCTTGATGTTGCCGTTCTTCAAATCCGCCAAGTACCTTGGGCAATTCCGCTTCCAGTGACCTTCTCCCTTGCAGTAAAAGCACTCAGTATCAGGCTTGGGTCCAGCCTTGGTCCTCTTCGTCGGCGTGGTAACTTTCTTACCACCCTTCTTGAAGTGTCCCTTCTGCTTAGACTTGCCTTTCTTGAATTTGGTGGTCTTATTGACCATCAACACTTGGTGCTCTTTCTTGATCTCCACTTCTGCAGATTTTAACATAGCAAATAGTTCTGGCAACTCTTTGTTCATGTTCTGCATGTTGTAGTTCATCACAAAGTTCTTGTAACTTGGTGGTAGTGATTGGAGGATGCGGTAAACTCCCAAAGTATTAGGAATCACTATACCCAAACTTTGAAGTTTATTTGCGTGCCCAGACATTTTAAGCACATGCTCACTGACGGAGCTACCCTCTTCCATCTTGCAGTTAAAGAACTTTTCAGAAGCTTCATAACTTTCAATTGCCGCATGAGTCTCAAAGATTAATTTGAGATCCTCGACAATATCATATGGATCTGACTCTTCAAACCTTTTCTGAAGCTCCGATTCTAAACCATACAAGATAGCACACTGAACTATGGAGTACTGATTCTTCCGAGCGAGGTAAACATTCTTTACTTCATCGGTAGCATCAGCTGCAGGTGGGTCACCTAGCGGTGCATCCAGCACATAGGTCAAATTACCAGCTGTGAGGACAATCCTCAAATTGCGGAACCAATCCGCGAAGTTGCTTCCATTGTTTTTCAACTTTTCTTTCTCTAGGAACGCATTAAAATTGATGGTAGGGGCTGCCATTGATCTACAACATATTTGCAATAGTTTAGACTAAGTTTATGACAAATTGAGTTCAAATTAATTAATGAAATTAAACTAGGTGAACTCCCACTCAAAACAACATCCCTCACATTGTTTTAGTGATCACACGAACCAAATCCACTACATCAACACCGATCATCACGAGAGCTGATATAGTTTTAATGGCGAACAATCATCATGTTCATCATATCTACTATATGATTCATGCTTTGCCTTTCGGCGATCCGTGTTCCTGAGGCCATGTCTGTACATGCTAGGCTCGTCAAGATCAAACCTTAGCTTCCGCATAAGCAAATCTGGCTTGCTTACGTTGTAGTCACCCGCGGAATCAAAGACACCCGATCATCACGTGGTGCTTCGAAGCAGCAAGCTTTGGCAACGGTGCATACTAAGGGTGAACACTTTTAGAACTTGAAATTTATGTGCATGAGGGATCATCTTATAATGCTACCGTCGTCTACTAAGCAATACAAGATGCATAAAGGATTAACATCACATGCAATTCATAATATGTGATATGATATGGCCTTTCTTCTTTGTGCTTCCGATCTCCATCTTCAAGCACGAATATGATCTCCATCATCACCGGCATAGCATCAAGGTCAATGACGCTTCTTCATGGTTGTCGTCCACCAGCTTCAACTATTACAACTATTTTGAATAGACACGCAGGTCTTAACAGAAATTAAAGACAACCATATGGCTCCTGCCGGTTGCCAACTTACAATAAGGAACATTGCATACATCAAATATAATCACAATCATGGCCATATCACATCACTGCACACCCCTGCAAAACAAAGTTAGACGCTTCTACTTTCTTTGCATATTTTACGTGGTTTGGGGCTTTCCATAAGTGTCGTTCTAACTTACGAACAAGAACCACAACATTGATACTAGCATTGTTGATCACCCGTTGTAAATTGGATCTTTACTATGCTAGGAGAAACAGGCACCCGCAAAGCCACTTATGCAAAACGAGTTGCATGTCAAGCGTGGAGCAAGTCTCATGAACGATGTCATGTAAGGTTAGCCCGGGCCGCTTCATCCCAACATACCGCAAGATGCAAAGTACACAAAAAGCAATCTACAATAAAAGCATCAACGCCCACAATGACCATTGTGTTCTACTCGTGCAACAGATCTACATATAGACACGGCTCTGATACCACTGTAGGGGTTCGTAGCATGGAAAACAAAAATTTTCTATCGCATACAAACAAACAAGCCAAGATCTATCTACTAGATTGTAGCAACGAGTCGATGGAATAACTCACCCTCGAAGATTCCAAAGTGTTTAACGAGAGCAGATTCTCGTGGGTGATGTAGTCGTACTCTTTCTGATCTCAAGATCGCGTAGACGATCCTTCCGGCGCCGCGTTCCCGCAGCGCTCCCGCAGTCGGTCACACGTTCGGTACTCGACGAAGACCTTCCTCTCCCTTGTTCCAGCAGGCAGCGGAGGTTGTAGCACTCTCCTCGCGATTCCGGCAGCACAACGGCGTGGTACCGGAGGTAGAGGGGAGATCCCGCAGGGCTTCGCCTTAAGCCGGTGCGAGTATGGTGGAGCTTATGAGAGAGGCTATTAGTGGTCTAGTAATTAGACACACCAATTAGAGGGCTCTAAACCAATTAGAAGGCTCTAAACCGAAACAGCTCTAAACCGGGGTCTAGGTCTAGTTTCTAGTTTAGAGGATAGGAACTTGTGTGTGTTGGGAGGGGAGCCCTGCCCCTCCCTTTATAGGTGGGAGGGCTGGCTGCGCCATGGGGAGGAGAGTCCCTCCCCAAGTCGGCTTGGTGGGGCGCCGGCCAAGGGAGGAGTCCTCCCCCAATTCGGCCTCCACCAATCCTCCTCTTTTCCCACTTCCCAAAATTGGCAGTTTGACTTTCAAATTAGCCGTTTGACTTTTCCAATTTAGGAATTTAAATAAACCCTTTATTTTGGACAGCGAGAACACTTAGTACATGATGCAATCATTCCATCTTGCAATGACACATTCATGTACCCCTTCCCCCCCGGAGTGCCGGACATTCCGGGACCTTCTAGAATGTTCCCGATGAAAACACCGGAATCATTCCCGAACTCCGAAACGGGACTTTCCTTATATGAATCTTATTCTCCGGACCATTCCGGATCACCTCGTGATATCCCGGATCCCATCCGAGACTCCGAACAACATTCGGTCTCTTTCTCATAATACCATAACTACTCAAACAACGTCGAATCCTTAAGTGTGTCTCCCTACGGTTCGTGAATTATGCGGACATGATCGAGACACTTCTCCGAACAATAACCAATAGAGGAATCTGGAAATTCATATGGCTCCCACATATTTCTACGATTACTTTGCGATCGAATGAACCACTTACATACGATACCAATTTCCCTTTGTCTCACGATATGTTACTTATCCGAGGTCATGATCGTCGGTATCTCTGCATACCTAGTTCAACCTCGTTACTGATAAGTACTCTTTTCTCGTTCCCGTGATATGTGATCCCTTGTGACCAAGTCACATGCTTGCAAGCTAATTGGATGACATTTCACCGAGAGGGCCCAGAGAATATCTATCCGTCATGTGGATGGACAAATCCCACTCTTGATCCATGTGTTTCAACCAATACTTTCCGAACACCCAATGCCACTTTTATAGCCACCCTGTTACGGTGTGGTGTTTGATGACATCAAAGCATCCATCCAGTAAAGGCAATATGCATGATCTCATGGTCGAAGGAATTAGGTTACTATGTATCAGAAAGCATATAGCAATTGAACTATTGAAATGACTTGATCTTTATGCTACGCTTGTCTATAGGAGTATGTCCATCATATCATTCTCCTAACGATATGATCTTGTTGTTGATAACATCTCAATGTTCATGACAAAGAAACCACATCATCAATCAACCAACAAGCTAGTGAAGTATAGAGGCCATACTAGGGACTTCAAATTAAGTTTACAAATCACACAAGTATTAATGGTTTCCTTGTTAATACTATTATAGCATGAATGTAAACATTTATCATAAACACAAAGATATATAATAATAACTACATTTATTATTACCTCTAGGGCATATCTCCAACAACTGGCTCACAAGGGATCACATATCATGGGAACGAGAAAAGAGTACTTATCGGTAACGAGGTTGAACTAGGTATGTAGAGATACCGACGATCATAACCTTGGATAAGTAAACTATCGTGAGACAAAGGGAAATTGGTATCGTATGTAAGTGGTTCATTAGATCGCAAAGTAATTGTAGAAATATGTGGGAGCGATATGAATTTCCAGATTCCTCTATTGGTTATTGATCGGAGAAGTGTCTCGATCATGTCCGCATAATTCACGAACCGTAGGGAGACACACTTAAGGATTCGATGTTGTTCAGTAGTTATGGAATGATGAGTAAGAGACCGAATGTTGTTCGGAGTCTCGGATGGGATCCGGGATATCACGAGGAGATCCGGAATGGTCCGGAGAATAAGATTCATATAAGGAAAGTCCTGCTTCGGGGTTGGAGAATGGTTCCGGTGTTTTCATCGGGAATGTTCTAGAAGGTTCCGGAATGTCCGGCACTTCGGAGGGGAAGGGTGCATGAATGTGTCATACCAATTTGTAATGATTGCATCATGTACTAGGTGTCATCGCTGAACAAAATAAAGGGTTTAATCAAATCCTAGTTTAAAAAAGTCAAACGCCAATTTGAAAAGTCAAACGACTATTTTGGAAGGTGGAGGGGAAGTAGGAAACCTACTTGGGGAGGAGTTCCTCCCCTCCACCGCCGGCCCACTTGGGATCCGAGTTGGGGAGGGACTCCCCTCCCCTGGCGCGCCTCCCTCCACCTATATAAGGAGGGGCAGGGCTGCCCCTCCAAGGAAACAACACCTCTCTCCTCTAAACCTAAACCCTAGCCGCCGACCTCCACCATTGTCATCGCCGCCTCCTAGGGTTTGCCAAGTCGCCGAGTTGGGGCAATCCCCTTGCCCTAGCCGCCGGCCTAGATCCCTCTCCTTGGTGCGTCTAAACCCTAGATCATCGAGGCTCTCTCATAGTCCACCATACTCGCTCCGGCTTAAGGCGAAGCCCTGCGAGATCTCCCCTCTACTTTCGGTACCACGCCGTCGTGCTGCCGGAATCGCGAGGAGAGTGCTACAACCTCCGCTACCTGCTGGAACAAGGGAGAGGAAGGTCTTCATCGAGTACCGAACGTGTGACCGACTGCGGAAGCGCTGCCGGAACGCAGCGCCGGAAGGATCGTCTACGCGATCTTGAGATCGGCAAGTGTACGAGTACATCACCCACGAGAATCTGCTCTCGTTAACCGCTTTGGAATCTTCGAGGGTGAGTTCCTCTATCGACTCGTTGCTACAATCTAGTAGATAGATCTTGGCTTGTTTGTGTGCATGCGGTAGAAATTTTTTGTTTTCCATGCTACGAACCCCTACAGTGGTATCAGAGCCGTGTCTATATGTAGATCTGTTGCACGAGTAGAACACAATAGTCATTATGGGTGTTGATGCTTTTGTTGTCGATTGCTTCTTGTGTACTTTGCATCTTGCGGGATGGTGGGATGAAGCGGCCCGGGCTAACCTTACATGACATCGTTCATGAGACTTGCTCCACGCTTGACATGCAACTTGTATTGCATAAGTGGCTTTGCGGGTGCCTGTTTCTCCCAACATAGTTAAGATTCAATTTACAACGGGTGATTGACAATACTAGTATCAATGTTGTGGTTCTTGTTCGTAAGTTAGAACGACACTTATTGAAAGCCCCAAACCACGTAAAACATGCAAAGAAAATGAGAGGCGTCTAACTTTGTTTTGCAGGGGTGTGCTGTGATGTGATATGGCCATGATTGTGATTATATATGATGTATGCAATGTTCCTTATTGTAAGTTGGCAACCGGCAGGAGCCATATGGTTGTCTTTAAATTCTGTTAAGACCCGCGTGTCTATTCAAAGTAGTTGTAATAGTTGATGCTGGTGGAAGACAACCATGAAGCGGCGCCATTGACCTTGACGCCACACCGGTGATGATGGAGATCATGTTCGTGCTTGAAGATGGAGATCGGAAGCACAAGAAGAAAGGCCATATCATATCACATATTATAAATTGCATGTGATGTTAATCCTTTTATGCATCTTGTATTGCTTAGTTCACGACGGTAGCATTATAAGATGATCCCTCAAGCACACAATTTCAAGTTTTAAAGTGTTCATCCTTAGTAAGCACCGTTGCTAAAGCTCGTTGTTTCGAAGCACCACGTGATGATCGGGTGTGTTAGATTCTGCGAGTGTATACAACGTGAGCAAGCCAGATTTGCTCATGCGGAAGCTAAGGTTTAATCTTGACGAGCCTAGCATGTACAGACATGGTCTCGGAACACGGATCACCGAAAGGTAAAGCATGAGTCATATAGTAGATATGATGAACATGATGATTTTTCGCCATTGAAGCTACATCAACTCTCGTGATGATCGGTTTTGATGTGGTGGATTTGGTTCGTGTGATCACTAAAACAATGTGAGGGATATTGTTTTGAGTGGGAGTTCAACGGCAATATGATTAAAAGTTGAACACTATTTATCATAAATTAGATCAAAGTGAATTTGCATAATTGTTGTAGTCATTGGCATCCGTTTACCACCTTGTGCTTGTTTTTAATTGAGATGATAGAACTATAGAATTCTGGTTAGTTACTTTACGAACTGGTATCGTATTGTTTTGAAGTGTTAATCTAAAGTTTAAAAGTCCTATTGCAAACTTTCAGTAAGTTATGGTTACTCCATGAAGTTTAATAATTGGTATTAAATCAAGAGTGACAATTCCAAGTGTTAGTGTATGAGTATCATGATTGTCTCCATGATTCTTGATATTCAAAGGATTGTCTTAATATCAAGGTTATCTAGGATCTGAAAGAGTTATTTCAGAAACCATGATGTGTGGAAGATATTGTGATATCTGAAACGAAGTTTTGGTTGCAACATGATAGAGTATAATATGGCAAAAGTCATGTTCTCATGTTTGATGAGAATTTGCAAAAGGTTGGAGACACTAGTTGTCCTAATCCACCAAAAGGTTTTGGAGAGCAACATTATACTTGCGATTCATCTTTATAAGCTAAAATTAGCTTGATCATGAATAATTCCATGATAAGGGTGAATATTTGATGAAGGTAAAATATTTACCACACCAAGAGATTACTAAAGAATGGAATTTGAAAGCACACCAAACATTTGATGATGGTGATCTACTTCAAAGTGCAAGTCCAAAGACATTGGTATTTAATTATACACGCTTTGAACTATGTGTCATATGTATGACTCCACTATTGATGTTGATAGATTCTTTCAAACAGAAAATAAATACTGAAAGAGAATCTCATAAATATATGGCAGAAAAGAAAAGACTAGAATTGTTCAGTTTAAGTATATAGATGATATACATGTTATGGCTATATTCTTTGCTTATTAAACAATGTGGTTCTTAAGTATTTGATACTGAATTTGTTGGTGTGAATCGTCATACGAAACAACACAATTCATGAACTACAATGGCCTAAGTAACTAGCAAAAGAATATGTGATGATGTTCATCGAGAACAAATAAAGGGTTATTGTGTTGTTCGTTAAACATCAAAGCTTGCCTTCAAGATTTGTTTTATCAGGTATTATGAGAACAAAAGGGTTGTTCAAATAATTGCCGTAATCCATAAAAGATGGATGATTCACAAATCTCGTTGGATAAATCACATCCATAAAACTAGTGCTAAAAATGTCGAAAGACAAATTGATTGAAAGATCGCTTAGGAAGTGACGTCGCCGTTTAAATTATATTGGAAAGAAAACATGAAGAAACTCCATGTGGATGGAATTTTGGAGTCTTTTGATTTTTGATCACATGACGCTCGTGAAACTTTCCTAGAGATAATTAAAACTTCGTTCATAGGCCAAAAGGGAACGAATGACTAGCTTATTGGAACTTATACATATTTTTGTATGAAGTCCATTATGTGTAGTCAAGAGCGATGGATTTCAACTTCATATGCTTTCTCCGAAAATTTGAGTGAATATATGAATATTTACTTAATAAGGATGAAGCATGAAACATTTGAGAAGTTCAAAGACTTTCAAGATGAAGTGAAAAATCATTGTAACAAGAATATAAATAGTTTATGATAAGATCATAAAGGAAGATATTTGAGTTACAAGTTTAGCATACTACCTAAGATTTAAGGAATCGTTCCGTGAATTTGCATGTCCCGAAACACCATAAGAGTATGGAGCGTTCGAGATATGTAATTAAACCTTGTTTGACATGGTAAGATCGAAGGTGTAAATCATAAAACTGTCATTATATTTTAAAGATTAAAAGCTATAGAGACTACCGTTTTTCCACTGAAAAGAGCTCCATCATAATCCGTTGAAATGACACCATATAAAGTTATGGTTTGGGATAAAACCCAAGTTGTCCTTTCTTAAACATTGGTATGCTATGCATAAGAAAGATGTTTGCAACCAAAAGTCGGATGAACCTGTCTTTGTATGTTATTTCGAATAACTGTTAAGTAATCCTCCATAACATCGGAGACAAAAGTGTTTGTCACTTAGAACGTCAAGTTTCTTTGAGAAGGAATTTTTCGTGAAAAGATAAGTGGGAGGACAATAGAACTTTGATAAAGTTAAAAGAACCTTAGCTATATGTGCAAAGTTGCGCAGCGCCGGAAAGTGTTCCGGAGGCAGCAACAATGCTCATGGCTCACGTGCCTCAAAGGTTGTGGTTACGAAGGTCAAAGTTTCTATTGAACCAAGTAGGTCGAGTAAGCAATCAAATACCAAGATTTGAGGGTTGAATCATTATTTGAGAATAATGAACGTACTACAGGCAAAGAAGCGATGAAGGGCCCTGACTCCGTAAAATGGCTTGAAGCCATAAAATCCGTGATAGTTCCATACACGAGAAATCAAGTTTTGAACTTGAAGGACCCTCGAGAAAGGTGTAAGACCTTACAGTTGTGTTTGGATCTATAAAGAAATAGACATGGATGTTTCGCATCTATGAAATGGTCGACATGTTGGGAAAGAGTTCACAACAATGTTCAAGGGTTGACTATGACAAGATTTGATCTTTCATAGCGATATTTAGTCTAGACGGATTAATGTAGCAACCACGACATATAATTTTCTTATGTGTTGGATAAACAAAACAAGTTCTTCTAATAGAAGGGTTACCTAGGACCTGTGCATGACACGGTCCAAAGGGTTTTGTTAATTCAAATGATGCTAAATTCATATGCAAACTTCAATGGTTGAAGTAAGCATTACGGAGTTGGAATCTTCACTATGATGAAACTGTTAAAGGAGTTTAAATTCGTCAGGAAACGATGAAGATGCTTGCATTTGCAAGAAATTGAGTGGGAGCGCTAAGACATGTTTCTAATACATTATGTGGAAGACATATTGTTGATTGGAAATGATGTATCTTTTATTAACACATATTAAGAATTTCATCCCGATGAAATACTTAGGCAAAACCCAAATATTTGGCATCAATAGACGCTAATATGGTTGTGCCGAAAGTACATATATGATGTATTGAATGAGTTCAATATAGAAACTGCAAGAAAGGTTCTTGTCACACAGAAAGGATTGAATGAGTTCAATATTGATGATATATTCAAGTGTATTGACACTGGGTAAGTGAAACAAAGATTCAATTATAGATTGATACTTGATGTATGAAATCACAAAGAGTATTTATATCAATCATACTGTGATATGTACAAATCCAGATATGTCCTATACTCTAAATGTTATGAGCATATACCAGAATGATTCATAAGTTGATCATTGGACAATAGTAAGGATATTCTTATGATCTTTTGCAAGAACTAAGAGTATATTATTTGTAGAAGTGACAAATAGATGGTTAGTTCATTGTAAAAGTACTACATTGATACTAGTTTTGTCACAAAGTACAAATTAAGTTTATCTCAATCTAAACTAAGGGTGGCACAATATAATGGAAAGTAATTTCCATAATGGATTTGGATGAGTTCCAAAGTTAAGACATTGTGACAGATACTACAACAAAAGGCTAAGTATATGACTGCTATAATAGTAGCTAAAGAGGGCATTTGTGTCAAGTAGTTTGTTATCAAACTAGGTATAGTTCACAGCGGGATAATACTATGAAGATATATTGTACGACAATATTATCAACATGTTTTAACCCCAAAGAACTAAAGGTCTCACAAAAGGACCAAAATTATACAAAGCCATCTCATTAGAGAATGAGTGATGCGTGGAGACGCAAAGACATGCAATTACACACGGACCTGGAAGTGTCAGATCCGGAGATCAGTTGACCACTAGCAATCGTGTACATACAACACCGGAAAGCCATAGGTGTTGAATACACAAAGGTTTGAAACTAGATTATTGACTCTAGTGCAAGTGGGAGACTGTTGGAGATATGCCCCAAGAGGCAATAATAAAGTGGTTATTATCATATCTTCATACTTATGATAAATGTTTACATACCATGCTATAATTGTATTAACAGGAAACATTAATACTTGTGTGATTTGTAAACATAAAAGAGTCCCTAGTAAAGCCTCTTGTTAAACTAGCTTGTTGGTTAATATATGATCATGGTTTCCTGATCATGAACATAGAGATGTTATTAACAACAGGGTCATATCATTAGGAGAATGATGTGATGGACATACTCCTATAGTTAAGCGTAGCATAAAGATCAAGTCATTTAATATAGTTCATTTGCTATAAGCTTTCTAATACATAGTAACCTAATTCCTTCGACCATGAGATCATGTTAATCACCATCACCGGAAGGATGCTTTGATGACATCAAGCACCACACCGTAACTGGGTGGCTATAAAGGTGGCATTGAGTGTTTGGAAAGTATGGGTTGAGGCACATGGATCAAGAGTGGGATTTGTCCATCCATATGACGGATAGATATACTCTGGGCCCTCTCGGTGGAATGTCATCCAATTAGCTTGCAAGCATGTGACTGGCTCACAAGGGATCACATATCATGGGAACGAGAAAAGAGTACTTATCGGTAACGAGGTTGAACTAGGTATGTAGAGATACCGATGATCATAACCTTGGATAAGTAAACTATCGTGAGACAAAGGGAAATTGGTATCGTATGTAAGTGGTTCATTCGATCGCAAAGTAATCGTAGAAATATGTGGGAGCCATATGAATTTCCAGATTCCTCTATTGGTTATTGATCGAAGAAGTGTCTCGATCATGTCCGCATAATTCACGAACCGTAGGGAGACACACTTAAGGATTCAATGTTGTTGAGTAGTTATGGAATGATGATTAAGAGACCGAATGTTGTTCGGAGTCTCGGATGGGATCCGGGATATCACGAGGAGATCCGGAATGGTCCGGAGAATAAGATTCATATAAGGAAAGTCCTGTTTCGGGGTTGGAGAATGGTTCCGGTGTTTTCATCGGGAATGTTCTAGAAGGTTCCGGAATGTCCGGCACTCCGGAGGGTAAGGGTGCATGAATGTGTCATACCAAGTTGTAATGATTGCATCATGTACTAGGTGTCATCGCTGAACAAAATAAAGGGTTTAATCAAATCCTAGTTTGAAAAAGTCAAACGCCAATTTGAAAAGTCAAACGGCTATTTTGGAAGGCGGAGGGGAAGTAGGAAACCTACTTGGGGAGGAGTTCCTCCCCTCCACCGCCGGCCCACTTGGGATCCGAGTTGGGGAGGGACTCCCCTCCCCTGGCGCGCCTCCCTCCACCTATATAAGGATGGGCAGGGCTGCCCCTCCAAGGAAACAACACCTCTCTCCTCTAAACCTAAACCCTAGCCGCCGGCCTCCACCATTGTCGCTGCCGCCTCCTAGGGTTTGCCAAGTCGTCGAGTTGGGGCAATCCCCTTGCCCTAGCCGCCGGCCTAGCTCCCTCTCCTTGGTGCGTCTAAACCCTAGATCACCGAGGCTCTCTCATAGTCCACCATACTCGCTCCGGCTTAAGGCGAAGCCCTGCGAGATCTCCCCTCTACTTCCGGTACCACGCTGTCGTGCTGCCGGAATTGCGAGGAAAGTGCTACAACCTCCGCTGCCTGCTAGAACAATGGAGAGGAAGGTCTTCATCGAGTACCGAATGTGTGACCGACTGCGAAAGCGCTGCCGGAACGCAGCGCCGGAAGGATCGTCTACGCGATCTTGAGATCGGCAAGTGTACGACTACACCACCCATGAGAATCTGCTCTCATTAACCGCTTTGGAATCTTCGAGGGTGAGTTCCTCTATCGATTTGTTGCTACAATCTAGTAGATAGATCTTGGCTTGTTTGTGTGCATGCGGTAGAATTTTTTTGTTTTCCATGATACGAACCCCTACAAGAATTAGTACACTTCTGTTTGAAAGTGTTCTATTTGATGGAACTTGGGCCGAAACTTGCATCGGAAGTTTCACCGGAACTTCCGTCATGCTTTTGGAGCGTGCGTCAACGGGCTGATGACCGTTGAAGCTATGCTGGGCGGAACTTCCGGCCGCTCACCGGAAGTTCCGGTGAGGTCACGGAGGCTCCAACGGTTGAGTTCGGAGGGTGCCTAATTAAGGCACCCTCCTTCTTCCTCCTAACTAACTCTTCAATTTTCTCTCTCCTCCATTAATGCTCGAGCTTCACCTCACTAGATATCTCTCTCTAGCCCCTCAAATCACTTGATCTTTTGAGAGGTGAGGGAGGTGACCTAGATCTACACTTCCACCAAAGAAGATTTGATTTCCCCAACCTATCCTTTGTGGATCTTGTTGCTCTTGGGTTTCTTGAAACCCTAGACAGTGTAGGGCATCCTCGGAGCTAAGGGCTTGTGTTGTAAAGCTCCGTGGTGTCGTTGAGGGCCTCCAATTGAGTTGTGGAGCTTCCCCCTCAACCTTGTTGTAAAGGTTTCGGTTGGCGCCTTCAAGGTCACCGACTAGTGGATTGTGAGGCCTCCTTTGTGGGGGAGCTCACCGGAGAAGAAGGTGAGGCCTTTGTGGCACTCGGGTGACCTTGTGTGGCCCCGACACCTCTCCAACGTAGACGTAGCTCCCTTGGGAGTGAACTACGGGAATTACATCTCCGTGTCCCCACTCCGGTTATCTCGTTCCCTACCTTTACTTCTTGCTCTTTACTGTTCTTGTGGTTGTTGTAACATATCTTGCATATAGGTTGCTCACCTGGTTGCACATCTAGATAACTTTCTTTCTTGCTAAGCCTAAAAGTGTGAAACAAATTAAAAACTGGTACTCGCCTATTCACCCCCCTCTAGTCGATTCAGAGTCGGTACTTTCAATTGGTATCAGAGCCTAGGCTCTTATTTCGGGCTTTACCGCCTAAGAGACGATGGCCAACGAAGGGGTAGTCAAAAAGAAAACTCCAAGAACTTGGCCACCATGGATGACCTCAAGCAATTGGAGACATCTGTGATGTCCAAGTTTGAGGAAATGATGACTATTTTGTAGTCTCTCAAGCCAAACTCCATGGTTGCTCTCGCCACACCCCAAACCACCGAGCTTCCTCTCACCGTTCCCGTGACCGCCACCGGGGGAAATCCCGCGGCCGTCACCACTCACTTTGGACTTGGTTTTGTTGCACAAACATCTACCAAGGTTCCAAGTGAGAACACCGAGGAGCCCGAAGATTCAACTTCCAAAGAGGAAAGTGGAGGAAAGGACTACTCGGCGGTGCCCCCACCGTCGAAGTACACTCCGGATCCACCCATTCACATGCCACACATCATTCCTCAAGGAGCACCACCTATGCTAGATACTTCAAATTTCGCCAATTGGCAATATCTAATGCGCTCACATATTTCCAGCTCTTCTATTGAGTTAATGAGGATTGTGGATTATGGGTTCTCTCCATATGACCCAAAGAAGTTGACTCGGGGTGAAGTGGTGGACAAGCAACTCAATGTCATGGCTTTGGGGATGATTCAAAAGGATTTGACTCCCAAGGACTTTGCTCACATTCGCCAATTCAACACCGCCAAGGAAGCATGTGATCAACTCACCCAGCTATTTGTTGGGAATGCAAGCATCCAAAGCTCCAAATTTGATGAAGTCAACAACGAGTGCGATGGTTTCGCTATGCAAGATGATGAGACCCCCGAAGACATGTATAGGCGGCTCAAGGTCCTTTGTTGCACTATGAGGGATCTTGGTGCTACCTATGTTGATGACAAGTTCATGAAGAGGAAGTTCATTCAAGCTCTCCTTCTGTTTGAAGAACAAAAGCTCAACTCTATCAAGGGAAGAACCAACTTTGACCTAATGACCTCCGAAGAAGTCTTGAGTGAAGTGATTTCCATGAACATTGCCAAGAAGAATGCGGAATCCGCCCGTGCTAGGGCCATTGGATCAACAAAAGTGAATCTTGCTTTGAAGACCAAGGCTATTGAAGTTGATGATGATGATACATCAAGTGAGTGGTCTTAAGAGGACCTCAAGTGTGCCTTCAATGAACATCTTGCTCTCGCTTCAAGGGCCTTTTGGAACAAGTCCGAGCTCAAGTCAAGGTCAAGGGACAACTCAAGATTCAACTCACCCAACAAGTCTCCCAAGGCAAGGTCATGCTACAATTGCAACGACAAGAGTCACTTTGTGGCCAAGTGTCCCTTTGAGAACCACGAAGACAATGGTGGTCGTCTCATTCGCAAGATCAAGTCAAGGCCTCCTCATCCTTTGAACAAGAGTGAGACTGAACAAACCGTCATCGATTTTGCCAATGAATTTTAACGGAAACACAATGCACAGGATGCAACCATTCTCT
This sequence comes from Avena sativa, assembly GCA_916181665.1. NCBI lineage: Eukaryota > Viridiplantae > Streptophyta > Magnoliopsida > Poales > Poaceae > Avena > Avena sativa. Next base: position 88,357,394 of record OV702285.1, on the reverse strand, counting down.
CCATTCGAAGTGACAATGGCACCGAGTTCAAGAACTATACCTTGGATGAGTTTCTTAGTGATGAAGGAATCAAGCATCAATACTCCACCCCCTATACCCCTCAACAAAACGGTGTTGCCGAAAGGAAGAATCGCACTTTGATGGATGCAGCTAGGTCTATGTTAGCTGAATTCAAGTCTCCATACAACTTTTGGGCCGAGGCCATCTCCACCGCTTGTCATGCAACCAACCGACTCTACCTTCGCAAGAAAAAGAACAAGACCCCCTACCGTGAAAAATCCCAATGTTAGCTACTTTCTAGTGTTTGGGTGCAAGTGCTATATTATCAAGAAAGGAGTTCGTTTGTCCAAGTTTGAATCCAAGGCTTAAGAAGGAATTTTTGTTGGTTACTCAAATCAGTCCCATGCTTGTAGAGTCTACAACAAAGCCAATGGAAGAGTTAAAGAGATGATCAATGTGAAGTTTTATGAAGACCATGAGTCCCTTGTTAGGCAAGACAGTGTTTGTGATCCAAGTGATGAAATTCCTCATAAGGCCATAAAAAGAATGGGTGTAGGTTTCCACCTCCCTATTGAGGATCCCCTTGTGGACGAAGGAGAAGGACCAAGCTCTACTCAAGTGGAGCCCTCACTCTCACAAGACCATCTTGCTTATCAAGGACCTACTATTTTGGCACAATCTCCCTCAAGCTCTTTCAAAGCTTCTCATGCTCATGACTCTCCAAGACCCGAAGATCAAGCTCTTCATCAACAAGATCAACCTCCCTAAGATGGAGCTTCTCCTCAAGGCACCTCCCAACATCAAGCTCTTCATCAAAATCATCAACCTCCCCAAGATGGGGCTCCTCCTCAAGGATCTTCCCAAGGTCAAGCTCGTCAAGATCAAGGGAAAGCTAATGATAATCAAGGCTCTACTCCAAATGATGACTCTCCCGAAGTGGAAATTGATAAAGATGATCCTCGTGTTCATGCTTATAGTCAAGGTGGGAACTCCAATGGTGGCAATGACTAAGTGGTTGCTCAAGAATCTCGAATTGAAGAACAAGCCCGCCGTAAAGCCTATCGTCTCGCCAAGCTCGTTTGCGATGGACATATCCTTGATTAGGGGTGGGCGTTCGGTCATGACCGATAATTCGGTCTTTGTATTTCGGTCTATTTTAAATTCGGTCCTTGAAAAAATAAAGACCGAATTATACTTAATAGTTTTACTACCCGAAAAATTCGGGTACCTACTAATTCGGGTTCGGGTTCGGTCATGACCGAATAACATGGTCAATATTGTCAACACAAAAGATAGACATTACTTATTAAAAATATGACAATATTTCAACTATATTTTAAACATTTTAATACATATGTTATCATTTAGTGGAAGAAATAAACGTGCAACAATCCTAATAAAATGTAGCAACTCTACAATAGCACTTTGATGACCATTCAACAATGCCATAATTCATGCACATCACACAAATTTGGAGTTTCAGATAGTCTCATGTAAAATTCGGTCAGTTTGGTCTATTCGGTTACTTAGGAACTAAAGACCGAATAGACCAAACTAAATTCAGTCTATAAAATTCACTACCCAATTTTCTTGTCGGTCTTTTCGGTTTCGGTCTATTCGGGTTCGGTCTCAGTCTTTTCGGTTTCGGTCTTCGGTTATCGGTTTTTATGCCCACCCCTATCCTTGATAATGTTTATGGAGATTTCAATAAAGGTTCCACTACTAGGAGGCAACTAGCCTCCTTTAGCTCTCACCATGCTTGTATCTCTCTTGTGGAACCACAGAAAGTCTTCGAGGCTCTTGAAGATGATGATTGGCTTGACACTATGAACGGAGAACTTCACAACTTCAAGAGGAACAAAGTATGGATATTAGTTGAGCGGCCCAAAGATTGTCAAAACGTCATCGGTACCAAATGGGTTTTCAAGAACAAGTGTGATGCGAATGGGATAGTTGTGCGCAACAAGGCAAGGTTAGTTGCCCAAGGATACTCACAAGTTGAGGGCATCGACTACGGTGAGACTTATGCCCCCATTGCTCTCCTTGAATCCATTCATATGCTTCTTGCTTTTGCTACTCATCATAACTTCAAGTTGCATCAAATGGATGTTAAGAGTGCTTTTCTTAATGGTCCTTTGAAAGAGTTGGTATACGTCAAGCAACCTCCAGGCTTTGAGGATCCACTTTTCCCGAACCATGTCTACAAGCTCAATAAGGCACTCTATGGCCTCAAACAAGCCCCACATGTGTGGTATGATTGCCTTAGAGAGCTCTTGTTAGACCGTGGCTTCGAAGTGGGCCTCATTGATCCCACTCTTTTTACTAAGAAAGTTGGAGGCCACTTGTTCGTATGCCAAATCTATGTTGATGATATTATGTTTGGGTCTATTAACAAAGCTTTTAATGAGGATTTTGCCAAGCTCATGACCGATCGCTTCGAGATGTCCATGATGGGGGAGTTGAAGTTTTTTCTTGGATTTGAAGTCAAGCAATTGAGGAAAGGGACTTTCATCAACCAAGCCAAATACATCCAAGACATGCTCAAGAAGTTCAAGTTTGATCAAGTCAAAGGTGCCAAGACTCCCATGCCAACTAAGGTTAATCTTGATCTCGATCCCAAGGGTAAGGATGTGGATCAAAAACTCTATCGCTCTATGATTGGTTCTTCGCTCTATCTTTGTGCATCCCGACCGAATATTATGTTGAGTGTGGGTATGTGTGCAAGATTCCAAGCCGCACCAAAAGAAAGCCACATGGTGGCGGTCAAGAGAATCTTTCGATATTTGGTTCATACCCCAAACTTTGGGCTATGGTACCCCAAGGGAGCCAACTTTGACCTTATTGGATAAACGGACTCGGATTGGGCTGGTGACAAAGTGGGAAGGAAGTCAACCTCTGAAGCTTGTCAGTTTCTTGGAAGATCCTTGGTGTGTTAGTCCTTGAAGAAGCAAAACTGTGTGTCTATGTCCACTGCTGAAGCTGAATACATCTCCGCCGCGAGTTGTTGTGCTCAACTGCTATGGATGAAGCAAACCCTGAAGGATCTTGGACTCTCTTTTGACAAGGTGCCTCTGCTTTGTGACAATGAGAGTGCTAGTGCTATTGCTCACAACCCCGTGCAACACAACCGGACTAAGAACATTGAGATTTGTCATCATTTCATTCGGGACCATGTTGCAAGAGGAGACATTTCTTTGGAGTATGTTCCCACCAAGGCAAATCTCGTGGATCTTTTCACGAAGCCTCCTGATGAAGCAAGGTTCCGAGATTTAAGGCATGAGCTAAATATCATAGATTCAAGCAATGTTGCTTGAGTACCTTGCACACCTACCCATTTCTCAATGTGTATCTTTGTCTGGATGTAGGCATGGATTTAGGGGGAGTGTAGTTCCTCTTATGAACAAACATTATCCCTATTATGCGCACATTAATGTTTTCATACTCTATAGTCTCTAAAGGAGACCATTTGAGCTTCATGATGAGTGTTGGTAATGAACCCAAGATATATCTTCGCGATGTCAAGTCATTTACTCTTATATAAGGTGGCCTCGGCCACCGACCCTTTTTGTGTTATTGTTTTGTTTTTCCTTGTGTTTTTATGCTCGTTTGTTTTTGTGTTTTCTTGGTCTTTGTTGGTTTTAGTTCTTCACAGTTTGAGCTCTCTATCCTAAGCCTTTCCTTTCCTCAAGCCCTCTCTATTCCCTGCACAAGTTCTTCCTTGTTATCTTCCTATCCCGAGAAAGTTTTTCTAGCGTGACCGGAACTTCCGGTGAGGCTCTCTGTCCTATATAAAGTGGGCCCTAGGGAAAACGGGATCTTCTTCCTCTTTTACCCAAGACACACATTTTATTTGGAGCACCCGCCGGCGAAGACAACTCCATGGAGGTGCTCCGGCCCCTCTGTCTCCGGCCACCGTTCCTTAGATCTCCTCCATGGGAACCTTCCCTACCTCGATCTCCTGACATGGACTTCGGTATTTTCCCTCAACTCCCTCCATTAATGGAGATCTAGCTCTCTCACCATTGCTTGAGGTAGGGCTCACCTTTTCTAGGCTAGTTCTTCGGCTAGAATGTGTTGGGAGATCTTGGTAGGCCTAGGGATTCTTTCTAGGGTAGATTGGTCCAATACATTCTTGGAAAATTCATACTTGTGCAAGTAGATCTAGATCTATGGAATATTCTGCTTGAACCGCTCAGTTCGTGGTCTCACCGGAACTTCTGGTGAGCCACGACCGGAACTTCCGGTGGACCATTTTCACCGGAATTTCCGGCGCTTCAGCGGAAGTTCCGGCGCCAGTACAAAATTTTCCTGACTGTATTTTTTCAGTCTCCTTTTGTATCTTCGTTTGAACTTGTGCACTTACCCCACCTTCCCTTACTACTTTTTTGCTTTCTTCTCAGGGCAAGGTGGTTCCCGTAAAGGCAAGCGCGCCCGTCGACCATCCTCAGATATTCCTCCTTAGATTGATGAAGTTGATGTTGAGGTTGTGCGTCCATCCACTCAGACTGCCCGTCAGAAGTCTACTGTTGCTCGTCGTGTTGCTGCTGCTGAGGGAAAGCGACCTGTTCTTGCCTCTCAGAAGGCCACTACCATTGGGCCTGACAAATCCAAGGCCAAGATCTCTAAGTGGACTGAGAAGGCCTACTCTGCTTTTAGGCGTGTGGATCCTTACCTTGTTCCTCGTGACCATCACTGCTTGGATCCTCTCTTCCACAACAGTCGTCAAGAACATATCTTTGCTGAAATTTATGCTACCAAGACAAATTTTGTCATTGCTCCTCCGAAATACATCAATGTGGCTCACATGGAAGAAAAGCATGCGTACTTTGGCGAAGCTCTTGACATTTGTAGAAGGTTTGGGCTTATTCCCCTCATGGAGCATCATTAGAACTATGATGAGAATGCTATTGCTCAGTTCTACACTACTCTTCACTTGAACATGAGTTCTTCTACTGAAGGGGTTATGAAGTGGATGACTAATGGCGTGCTTCTTACCACCCAATGGTCCGAGTTTGCTGCTCTCCTTGGCTACCCATTTTGCCTGTCAAAGGGGCAAATGGATGGCGTGTTCATACCACTCAAGCTGCTGAACCCAAAGTTTTGGAGCCTCTTTATATTAAAGGATGGGGCACTTGTGGTTTCTTGAACCATCTTCAGCCAATTTATGACATCATGCGCAGGGTGTACTTGAACACCATCTCTCCAAAGACCGGCAACTTTGATCAGTTTCATGCCTATCAAGTTGATCTCATGTATCAGACTTACCTTCGCCGTGAATCTGACCGGAAGATGGATGTCATGCATTTCCTCTACACTGAGATGTGGTAAGCCATCATAGACAAGCGCTCCTGCCTTTATGCTCCATATGTTCAGACTCTCATCAATCACAAGTGGCTTGAGATGACTGGTACGCGCTTATCTAAGGACGCCATCACCATTCATGAGGAGAAGAAGATGCGTGTGAGCAAACACAATAAGCCTCGGTCCCAAGAAGAAAAGGAAGAAGCTCTCCGGAAGGCTCGTGCTAAAGATGGCGGTCCCTCTTCTGCTCATGGTGGCTCTAGTGCTGGTGGTCCTTCTCTTCAGAGGCAACCATCTTGGGCCAAGAAGCTGCTCGGAAAGGTGAAGAAGACTTTTTGCTTTCTGTAGAATCACGAGTATCAGTCTTATGTCGATCAGCAACACAGTGTTCGGCACCAGAAGGCTATCATGTCATCTCTCAACATTCCCTGCTCTCTTGTCACTAGCTCCATCGCTGCTCCCAAGGATGAATTGATTCGCGACAACCGCCATTGGTATGAGGATGAGTCTGAGTAGGAAGTCATCGGTCCCCCGCCCGAGTGGAACAATGCCTCTTGGGACCCCGAGATTTCTCCTCCTCCTGTTCATGGTTGGGGCGATTAGAGTGATCTTTTCTTCCTTTTTGGTGTCTCGATGCCAAAGGGGGATAAAGTGATGGGTTTCGCAGCATAGTAAATCAAAAATTTCTCTACGGATGCGAACGGGAAAGCCAAGATCTAATCTAGGAGATGCAAACAATGAGGGGGAATAGATGAGATCTTCATACCCTTGAAGATTCGCACAGCGGAACGTTCCACGGAACGTGGGTGATGTAGTCGTACTCGCTTCTCCTCCTCGCTATCCGATCCGATCTAACACCGCAAGTGGCGATGCCTCCGAGAGATGCACATGTGCGGCACCTCGACGTCTCCTCCGTCCTCGGTCCAGCAAGTATGGTGGAGAGACGGATTGGATCTACAACGCGACGGCGCGGTGCAAGTGGTGGAGAGTTTCTGCAGCAGGGCTTCGCCTCCACGCAGTCGGGAGGGAGAGAGAGAGGAGGGCAGCAGGGCGGCTAGGGCCTTAGGAGGAGGTGTAGGAGGGGGTGCGCCCCCATCCCTCTTTATATAAAGGGGTGGGCGGCCAGCCCTTGCCCCTCCCCCAAGCCCTAGGGCCGGCGGCCAAGGAGGGAGGAGTGGGGGGCAAGTTTCCCCCCTTCTAGAAGCTCCCCTAGGGTTTTGCCCTAGGTTGGCCGGCTGGGCCCTATGGGGCCTTGTGCCCCTGGCCCAATGCGGCCAGGGCACTACCTCATAGGCCCATGCCCCCTCCCGGCAGGTGGGGCCACGTTGGTCCCCCTCCGGAAGGTTCTAGAAGCTTCCGGTACAATACCGATTAACCCGAAACAATTCCGAACTCCAAAAACTGCATTGCCTTATATGAATCTTATTCTCTGGACCATTCTGGAACCTCTCGTGATGTCCCGGATCCCATCCGAGACTCCGAAAAAAACTCATAAACCAATTAACCAATCTATCCTAGCGTTGAGACACGTTAAGTGTGTGACCCTTTGGGTTCGAGAACATGCAGACATGATCTTCTATCAATAATCAACAGCGGGGTCTGGAAACCCATATTGACTCCCACACATTCATCGATGATCATATCGGATGAACCATGATGCCAGGATTCAATCAATCCCATATATATTCCCTTCGTCTCGCGATATTTTACTTGCCCGAGATTTGATCGTCGGTACCGTCATACCTAGTTCAATCTCGTTCATAGCAAATACTTTACTCGTTCCGTAATCCGATATCACTTTGTGATTAACTCCTTAACCACATGCTTGCAAGTGGTGTTGATATCGATTACCGAGTGGGCCCGAAGTATATCTCTCCTACTTGGGAGGGACAAATCCCATCTCGATACATACAACCCAACAGGTACTTTCCGATCACCTGAGAGACACCTTTATGATCACCCTCTCATAGGATGATGTTTGGTGACCTCAAAGCTTTCTTCCGATACCAGGGAGTTGTATTATCTCATGGTCTAAGGAATACAATATTTGACATAATAAAAGCTTCGCAAAGATGAACACGATGACACGATCTAATTGCTCCGCTTAGTTTGGGTCTGTCCATCATATCATTCTCCCAATGATCTCATTATTAATCGAAAACTCATGTCCATGGTTAGGAAACCTTAACCATCATTAATCAATGAGCTAGTCCATAGAGGCATACTAGGGACACGGTGTTGTTCATAAACCACACAAGTATTAAAGTTTCCGCTTAATACAATTATAGCATGGAATATAAACTTTATCATGAACAAGAATTATAATAATAACATCTTTATTATTGCCTCTAGGGCATAATTCCAACAGTCTCCCACTTGCACTAGAGTCAATAATCTAGTTTACATCTGGCAACAATCTAACACCCATGGCACTAAGGTGTTGATCATGTTTTGCACGTGGAAGAGGTTTAGTCAATGGATCTGCGACATTTAGATCTGTATGTACTTTGCTAATCTTCAGATCTCCATCTGCTATATAATCTCGGATTATATGAAACTTGTGGTTGATATGCTTGGTCTTTGGATGATATCTTGGTTCCTTAGCGAGTGCTATGGCGCCAGTGTTGTCACACAATATCTCCAGTGGGTCCAATGCACTTGGAACCACGCCAAGCTCAGTGATAAAGTTCCTGATCCAAACTCCTTCACTTGACGCTTCTGCAGCAGCCATGTATTCCGCTTCTACTATAGATCCCGCGATCACGCTTTGCTTGTAGCTTCTCCAGCTCACAGCTCCACCATTCAAAATATAAACGTATCCTGTCTGAGATTTAGAATCATCCTTGTCGGTGTCGAAACTAGCGTCGACGTAACCTTTTACGACGAGATGTTCATCACCTCCATAGACTAAGAACATTTCTTTAGTTCTATTTAGGTACTTTAGGATGTTCTTAACGGCTGTCCAGTGTTCCACTCCTAGATCACTTTGGTAACTGCTCGTCAAACTAAGAGCATTGGACACATCCGATCTAGTACACATCATGGCATACATGATAGAACCTATGGCCGAGGCATATGGCACTTTGCTCATGGCTTCTCTATCATTTACCGTAGTTGGACACTGAGTCTTGCTCAGTATCTTACCTGGCAACATAGGCACTGAACCTTTCTTTGCCTTATCCATTCTGAACCTTTTCAGAACTTTGTCTAGGTATGTGCTCTCGCTTAAAGCTATCAGGCGTCTTTGTCTATCTCTATAGATTTTGATACCCAATATATAAGCAGCTTCACCTAGGTCTTTCATTGAAAAACATTTGTTCAAATAACTCTTCACATCGTTAAGCATGTCAATGTCATTTCCAATAATCAATATGTCATCCACATATAGTACCAGAAATGTCACTGAGCTCCCACTCACTTTCTTGTAGATACAAGCTTCGTAGCAATTTGGAACAAATCCAAAGCTCTTGATCACTTGATCAAAACGAAGGTTCCAACTCCGAGATGCTTGCTTCAGTCCATAAATGGAACGCTGAAGTTTGCATACTTTATTAGCATCCTTAGGATCGACAAAACCTTCGGGTTGCATCATATACAACTCTTCATCAATGTTGCCATTGAGGAACGTAGTCTTGACATCCATCTGCCATATTTCATAATCATGAAACGCAGCAATTGCTAATAAAATCCGAATGGACTTAAACATCGCTACGGGAGAGAAAGTCTCATCGTAGTCAACACCTTGAACTTGTCGAAAACCTTTCGCGACAAGTCGTGCTTTATAGACGGTAACATTACCATCCGCGTCTGTTTTCTTCTTGAATATCCATTTGCACTCAACGGCCTTTCGGTCGCTAGGAGGGTCCACCAAAGTCCATACTTGGTTTTCGCTCATGGATCCCAATTCGGATTTTATGGCCTCTAGCCATTTCTCAGAGTCTGGGCTCATCATCGCTTCCTCATAGTTCGCAGGTTCACTGTCGTCTACTAACAAGACAGTTAAGACAGGGTTGACGTACCACTCAGGAGGGGCACGCGACCTTGTCGACCTGCGACGTTCAGTAGTAGCATCGTCCGAAGCTTCATGATCCTTGTCATTAGCTTCCTCTATTGTTGGTGCAGGCGGCACTGGAACAATTTCAGGTGTTGCGCTACTCTCCAACTCAAGAGAAGGTTCAACAACCTCATCTAGCTCTACTTTCCTCCCACTCACTTCTTACGAGAGAAACTCCTTCTCAAGAAAGGACCCGTTCTTTGCGACAAACACTTTGCCTTCGGTTCTGTGATAGAAGGTATACCCAATAGTTTCCTTAGGGTATCCTATGAAGACGCACTTCTTCGCTTTGGGTTCGAGCTTGTCCAGCATTAACTTCTTTACGTAAGCTTCGCATCCCCAAACTTTAAGAAACGACAAAACTTAGGTTTAGCACCAAACCACAGTTCATACGGTGTCGTCTCAACGGATTTAGATGGTGCCCTATTTAAAGTGAATGCAGCGGTTTCTAATGCATAACCCCAAAATGATAACGGCAAATCAGTAAGAGACATCATTGATCGGACCATATCTAATAGAGTTCGATTCCGGCGTTCAGACACACCATTGCGTTGTGGTCTTCCGGGTGGCGTGAGTTGCGAAACGATTCCGCTTGCTTTAAGATGCGTGAGAAAATCATAACTCAAATATTCACCTCCACGATCGGATCGTAGAAACTTAATCTTTTTGTTACGATGGTTCTCCACTTCATTCTGAAATTCCTTGAACTTTTCAAATGTTTCAGATTTATGTTTCATTAAATAGATATACCCATATCTACTTAAGTCATCGGTAAAAGTGAGAAAATAGCGATATCCACCACGCGTCGAAACACTCATCGGTCCGCATACATCGGTATGTATGATTTCCAACAAGTCCGTTGCTCGCTCCATCATTTCGGAGAACGGGGTTTTGATCATCTTGCCCATGAGGCATGGTTCGCATGTGTCAAATGATTCAAAATCAAGAGACTCCAAAAGTCCATCAGAATGGAGTTTCTTCATGCGTTTTACACCAATATGACATAGACGACAGTGCCACAAATAACTAGTATTATCACTATCTACTTTGCATCTCTTAGCCTCAATGTTATGGATGTGTGTTTCATCCCTTTCGAGATTCAGAAGAAATAAACCATTCACAGCAGGTGCATGACCATAAAAGATGTTACTCATATAAATAGAACAACCATTATTCTCAGATTTAAATGAATAACCGTATTGCAATAAACACGATCCAGAAATAATGTTCATGCTCAACGCAGGCACATAATAACATTTATTAAGGTTTAAAACTAATCCCGAAGGTAAAACTAAGGAGAGCGTGCCGATGGCCATCACATCAACTCTTGATCCGTTGCCAACGCGCATCGTCACCTCATCCCTCGCAAGCCGCCGTCTATTCCGTAGCTCCTGTTTCGAGTTACAAATATTAGCAACTGAACCAGTATCAAATACCCAGGCACTACAACAAGGGCTAGTAAGGAAGACATCAATAACATGTATATCAAATATACCTTTGATGGTGCCAGCCTTCTTGTCCGCTAAGTACTTCGGACAGTTGCGCTTCCAGTGACCCTTGTCCTTGCAATAGAAGCACTCAGTGTCCGGCTTGGGTCCAGACTTGAGCTTCTTCTCAGCAGGGGCAACGCGCTTGCCGCCGCCTTTCTTGAAGGGCTTCTTTGCACCCTTACCTTTCTTGAAAGTGGGGGGCTTGTTGACCATCAACACATGATTATACTTTTTGATGTCCACCTCCGCAGCCTTCAGCTTAGCGAAGAACTCGGTGATCGTATTAGTGGAACCAATCTGATTATGAGTCACTACAAAACTTTTGTAGCTGGGAGGGAGTGATTGCAGAACCCTGTCAATCTTGAGCTCCTCTGGAATCTTGCAGTCCAGTTGCTCAAGGCGTTGAGTGTAGCCCGACATCTTTATGGCGTGCTCACTAACGGAACTCCCTTCCTCCATCTTGCAGTTAAAGAATTTCTCAGAGATCTCATATCTCTCAGAACGGGCCTAAGTCTGAAACATAGTTTTCAGCTCCTCAAGAATCTCGAAGGGCCCGGGATAGTCTTCAAAACGATTTTGAAGGTCCGATTCCATAGCAAACAACATGGTGCTCTTAATCACACCATAATCATCTTTGCGCGACTGATAGACAGCTTTCTCATCAGCCGGCGCATCTACAGCAGGGGCATCACCTAGCGCATTCTCAAGGACATAGTCCTTTTGACCACCAGAGAGAATGATTCTCAGATTGCGGAACCAGTTGGTGAAGTTAGACCCATTGTTTCTAAGCTTTTCTTTCTCGGCAAAAACGTTGAAGTTGAAGTTGGACTTAGCCATTTGATCTACAATATTTGCAAGTACAAATTAGACTATGTTCATGATAACTAGTTCAACTTAATCATATTACTAGATGAACTCCCACTAAATTCAACATCCCTCAAGTTGTTTAGTGAACATGATCCAAATTCACCACACCTAATCCGATCTTCACGAGAAGAGATGTGGTTTCAATGATGGACAACGAAGTGTCGATCATATCATCCATATGACTCATGCTTAACCTTTTGGTTCATGTGTTCTGAGGCCATGTCTGTACATGCTAGGCTCGCCAAGTCAAACCCAAGTATTTCCGCGTGTGCAAAATTGGCTTGCACCCGTTGTATGTGAACGTAGAGTCTATAGCACCCGATTATCACGTGATGCTTGGACACGACGAACTTTCACAACGGTGCATACATGGGGAGAACACAGTTTTATCTTGATCTTTAAGTGAGGAATCATCTTATAATGCTACCGTCGCGATCTAAGCATAATAAGATACATAAAAGGATAAACATCACATGCATATAACTTTATGTGACATGGTATAGCCAATCTTCGCGCAATGATCTCCATCTTGTGCGTGCCGGCATGATCTCCATCACTCCACCATGATTGCCTCCACCACGAATATCAACTACAACTATTGCTAACTACTTAGCGATAAAGTAAAGCTATTACATGGCGCATAAGAAGTTGACACACAGGTCATACACAATTATAAAGACAACCATATGGCTCCTGCCGGTTGTGTACTCATCGACATGCAAGTCGTGAAACATTACAAAACATGATCATTGCATACAACATACACATCACATCTTGGGCCATACCATATCACAGAAAACACTCCCTGCAAAAACAAGTTAGACTCCTCTACTTAGTTGTTGCATGTTTTACGTGGCTTATGGGAGTAGCAAGCTAAGAACGATTCTTACCTACGGAAAGCCACAACGGTGATATTATGGTTGCCAAACTCCGGTGTAAATCCCATGACAACTATAGTGAGAGAAACTGGCATCCACCAGCCGCATGTGTGGAACAAGCCACACGTCAAGTGCAGAGCCGGTCTCGCGAACGACGTCGCGTAAAGTTGGCCTGGACCGCTTCGATCTCACTATCCCACGTCATAAGAAGAACACAAACAAGAGGCTTGCAACAGAAAACATCAACACCCGCAACAACCATGTTGCGTTCTACTCGTGAAACACATCTACGCATAGATCTAGCTCTGATACCACTGATGGGTTTCGCAGCATAGTAAATCAAAAATTTCTCTACGGATGCGAACGGGAAAGCCAAGATCTAATCTAGGAGATGCAAACAACGAGGGGGAATAGATGAGATCTTCATACCCTTGAAGATTCGCATAGCGGAACATTCGACAGAACGTGGGTGATGTAGTCGTACTCGCTTCTCCTCCTCGCTATCCGATCCGATCTAACACCGCAAGTGGCGATACCTCCGAGAGATGCACACGTGCGGCACCTCGACGTATCCTCCTTCCTCGGTCCAGCAAGTATGGTGGAGAGACGGATTGGATCTACAACGCGGCGGCGCGGTGCAAGTGGTGGAGAGTTTCTGCAGCAGGGCTTCGCCTACACGTAGTCGGGAGGGAGAGAGAGAGAGGAGGGCAGCAGGGCGGCTAGGGCTTGAGGAGGAGGTGTAGGAGGGGGTGCGCCCCCATCCCTCTTTATATAGAGGGGTGGGCGTCCAGCCCTTGCCCCTCCCCCAAGCCCTAGGGCCGGCGGCCAAGGAGGGAGGAGTGGGGGGCAAGTTCCCCCCTTCTAGAAGCTCCCCTAGGGTTTTGCCCTAGGTTGGCCGGCTGGGCCCTATGGGGACTTGTGCCCCTGGCCCAATGTGGCCAGGGCACTCCCTCATAGGCCCATGCCCCCTCTCGGCAGGTGGGGCCACGTTGGTCCCCCTCCGGAAGGTTCTAGAAGCTTTTGGTACAATACCGATTAACCCGAAACAATTCCGAACTCCAAAAACTGCATTGCCTTATATGAATCTTATTCTCCGGACCATTCCGGAACCTCTCGTGATGTCCCGGATCCCATCCGAGACTCCGAACAAAAACTCATAAACCAATTATCCAATCTATCCTAGCGTCGAGACACGTTAAGTGTGTGACCCTTCGGGTTCGAGAACATGCAGACATGATCTTCTATCAATAATCAATAGCGGGGTCTAGAAACCCATATTGACTCCCACACATTCATCGATGATCATATCGGATGAACCACGATGCCAGGATTCAATCAATCCCATATATATATTCCCTTCATCTCGTGATATTTTACTTGCCCGAGATTTGATCGTCGGTACCGTCATACCTAGTTCAATCTCGTTCACAGCAAATACTTTACTCGTTCCGTAATCCGATATCACTTTGTGATTAACTCCTTAACCACATGCTTGCAAGTGGTGTTGATATCGATTACCGAGTGAGCCCGAAGTATATCTCTCCTACTTGGGAGGGACAAATCCCATCTCGATACATACAACCCAACAGGTACTTTCCGATCACCTGAGAGACACCTTTATGATCACCCTCTCATAGGATGACGTTTGATGACCTCAAAGATTTCTTCCGATACCAGGGAGTTGTATTATCTCATGGTCTAAGGAATACAATATTTGACATAAGAAAAGCTTCACAAAGATGAACACGATGACACGATCTAATTGCTCCGCTTAATTTGGGTCTATCCATCATATCATTCTCCCAATGATCTCATTATTAATCGACAACTCATGTCCATGGTTAGGAAACCTTAACCATCATTAATCAATGAGCTAGTCCATAGAGGCATACTAGGGACACGGTGTTGTTCATAAACCACACAAGTGTTAAAGTTTCCGCTTAATACAATTCTAGCATGGAATATAAACTTTATCATGAACAAGAATTATAATAATAACATCTTTATTATTGCCTCTAGGGCATAATTCCAACATAAAGATGTCTATTAGGTTGCTCACAAGATTTGCATGGGCTGAGTCGCGAGTTTCCTCTTGTCTTTGATCTTTTCTTGCTCGCAAACTCTCTAGTTTATATGTGTGTGCTTGTGGACATCTTTGTGCTTGTGAACCTATTTGTGCTTGTGGACCATGTTATTTGTATGAGACTATGTGGTATGTTATGCTATGTTATGCCTAGTGTTTGGTATTCTTGTTGTTGGCTTATGGGCATATGTATATGGTGGTGGAGCATTTTTAGTCTCCCTTGATATTTATTCTATTGTATCCACTACATTTGGTTGGTGCAATAGTATGATCTCTATCTTATCTTTCCCTTGCACTTGTGTTATCTTTGCAATAGAAAGGGGGAGCCTCCTTGTATGTGTGCTAGTCTTGTCTTTAGAGCATTATCTCTACCTTGCACACATATAGGGGGAACTTGTTCCATCCATTGCAAAGATTGCTTCTATCTTATGCAAATCTTTGGGATTGTCATCAAACACCAAAAAGGGGGAGATTGAAAGGACTATATTTTCCCATGCTATTTTGGTGATGATGATAATCCCAC
The DNA here is from genome assembly GCA_916181665.1 of Avena sativa. Taxonomy (NCBI): domain Eukaryota; kingdom Viridiplantae; phylum Streptophyta; class Magnoliopsida; order Poales; family Poaceae; genus Avena; species Avena sativa. The sequence continues at coordinate 88,342,198 of OV702285.1, read as the reverse complement.
TTGTGCTCTAACCGTGTGCTTGAGTTTCAGGCAAAATGTTTTTTGATGATTCCTATGAATTGTGTGGATGCTCTCTTTGGGATCTCGTGAAGACGACAGCCTTTAGTTTTTCTATTTCTCTCTTATTATTGCTTTAGATCACCGTACTATCAAGAGGAGGTCCATCTCGGAAGGCTGTGGGAAATCACTTGTTCTTGCACAAACCCCATGAAGGGAATATGCCCTAAGAGGCAATAATAAAGTGTTTATTATGTGTATTCCAAGTATATGATAGATGTTTATTTTGCATGCTATAATTGTATTAATACGGAAATGTTAATACATGTGTGTTTAATAAACAAACAGAAAGTTCCTAGTTATGGCTCTTTCATAAACTAGCTCGTTGATTAACAAGATGATCACAGTTTCCTGATCATAGACATTGGATGTTGTTAATAACGAGATCACAACATTAGTGTAATGATGTGATGAACATTCATCCGAAGTATAGGATTACGATCAAAGTCATTGAGTTTATATTGCTATAAACAACTTACGAAGTGATCCTAATCCTTAGACCATGAGATCATGCCAATCACTAACACCGGAAGAGTTTCTTGTTGACATCAAACGTCAGACCATAACTGGGTGATTATAAAGATGGCTTCCAAGCTACTAAAGTGTTATGTTGAGACTCATGGATCAAGAGTGGATTTTGTTCATCCCGATGACGGATAGATATACTCTGGGCCCTCTCGGTGATATCACATTGATTAGCTTGCAAGCAAGTGATTTGATCACTAGAATGTTATATCACGGGAACGAGAAAAGAGTGCATGTCAGTAACAAGATCAAACTAGGTATGGAGATACCGATGATCGAATCTCGGACATGTAATATATAGTGAAACAAAGGGATTAAGATACAAGCGTAAAAGGTTCCGACGATCATAGGAAAGTCATCGTTGAATTTGTGGGAGTCAGTATGGATCTCCAGGTCCCGCTACTGATTATTGATCGGAGAAGGGTCTCGAGCATGTCCGCATTATTCGCGAACCGTAGGGTGATACACTTAAGGGACACTGACATCTAGTTGGAGCAAATGTTTCATGCCGGAAAGAATAAACAAGTGCATGAATTTATTTCACTAGATACCGAAACAGGTTTTCGGGTGAAATTGCAGAAAGTGTTTTTGCATGTGAAATAGAATTCTAGCAAGGGGTTATATGTGAATGTTTGTCATTAAAGTAATTGAAAAAATTCTGAATAAATAAAAAGAGTTTTATTTATGAGAGTTTGCATTAAATTTGGTGGACATTTAATGGCAAGTTTGAGTGGGATTTTGAGTGGAGGGATTTGAAAGGATTTTGTGAGTGGAGTGTCCACCCACATGAATGAGGGGAGGGCAAGGGGGCATCCCCCATGCGCCGACCACCCCCTTGGGGTTCCCCCTCTCCTATAAAAGGCACCCCTCCTCACTTCTCACACACACCTCCTCGTGAAGGATCTCTCTCCCCCTCTAGAATTTATCTCCCATGGTCTCAGACTAGCAAGATACATGTTCCTGGTGGATATTCGACAAGAAAGGGTTATGCTTCCGCTGCATTGCTGGAGCGAGGAGGTGGAGGTTTCTCGGTGTCTTGTACATGTGTGCGAGCACGGATGCACTGCTGCTTTGCGGCGCTAGGACTTCCTCTCGATCTTGATATCGACAAAAGATCATATACATCAGCCACGAGTTCAACTCGTTTTTTTGACCATAAACAGTAGGAGAGGCTCCTACTGTGGTACTATATTAATATTAAATAGAGTTACATAGTGATGCAGAGAGCATCAAGTTACAAGAGAACACAACACCACACTAGATTCTATCTATATACAAGTTTATGGTATTTTCCAGGTTTTGGTTAACCCTGAACCTAAGAAAATCTAAATCATCCTTAACTCTAGATCTCCAAGAGTTTACAGAATGTTCTGTTCCTTGAAAGATTAGATTATTCCTTTCCTTCCAGATCCCCCAAGCAGCAATGATAAAAATTTCAAAGAAAAGTGGGTGTTGGAATTCCTCCTTTGCCTGTCTTAGTAAGGTAAATCTGCATGTTGAATTATCCCATGATATGTTAAGTCTATGCCAACATACTTGACTGAAAGGGCAGAAGAAAAATAAATGCTCAAGAGTTTCTTCCACGCCCAAAGTACAGAGAGAACAATCATAGTGCTGCCCTTGTCCCACATTAAAGTGCCTACGCTTTAACATATTCATAGTATTCAATCTATCTGACAATAAAAACCAGGAGAAAACCTTTAATTTTGGCCAGAGCTTAGATGCCCATATCCACTTAAACTGCTCTGGAGGGTCAATCAGTTGAAAACAGAGCTTGTAATAATTTCTGGAAGTAAATTTATCTCCCCATTGATAAATCCATCTGTCATTTCCTTCTTCCTGAAGTTGAACTGAGCTGAGTTGTTCTTGTAGCTGTTGATATTCTATCATTGCTTCCACTGACAAAGGACAATGAAATAAATCTTGCAGAGTTCCTGTAGATAAAAGTTCCTAACCTGAATGTCTTCATTTAGAACATAGGAGAATAATCTTGGAAACTGTTCTTCATGAATGGAATCTTGCCATTTATCCTTCCAGAACAAGGCTGTATCCCCTTTTCCAATAATGCAATTAGTTATTCCTCTGAAAATAGGAGACAACTTCATAACAGATTTCCACCAAAAAGAACCCACATTACAAGTAGCATGTGGCACAGATTGCTGATAATAAGTATTCCAAATCATCTGAACCCAAGGAATATTCTTTCTGTTATAGAATTTGTCTAGAAATTTTAGCAATAATCCTTGATTCTGAATCTTTATATTCAAAATACCTAAACCTCCTTTATTCTTTGGTTTACATACCATGTCCCAAGCAGCTAAGGATAGGCACTTAATGTCTCCATTTTCATACTTTTTGCTCCATAAACATCTTCTCCTGATCTTGTCAATATAGTCCCTTATTTTAGGATGAATCTCAATGGTACACATTGTATAAGTAGCAATGGAGGTTAAAATAGCATTAAGATAAGCTAGCTTTCCAGCATGGGATAGAAGCAGAGTAGCACTAGTCACCTTTCTTTCAATTCTGTCTACTAAGGGCATAAGTTCAGTTATTGAAGGTTTGGTTGTGCCCATAGGCAATCCCAGATAAGTAAATGGCATTTTTGCAACTGAACATCCAAAAATATCTGCCAGCTCTTGAGCCCTATCATTTGATATGTTTATGGGAATAAGACTAGATTTCTGAAAATTTATTTTTAGCCCTGTTGAAACAGCATAATCAAGCAAGATACTTTTGAGATGGGCTACTTCCTCATTTTTTGCTTGAAGCACCATGATTGTATCATCTGCATATTGAATAATTGGGAATTTGCCCCCACAAGGAATGGGTAAATGTAGTCTATCCTCATTTAGTTCCTTGTTCACAACTACCTGTAGAAGTTCAGATGCCAACACAAATAATAAAGGGGATAAAGGGTCTCCCTGTCTGACCCCCCTTCTACAAAGGAAAGATTTCCCTGGAATTCCATTTAGGAGGATAGAAGAATTTCCAGAAGATAGAAGACACTTAATATGTTCTCTACGGATATACATCCGCCCGTTGTTTGTATCTAGTAGATAGATCTTGGTACATAGTTCCCATCGTAGGAATTTTTTTGTTTTCTATGTTACAAACCCTACAGTGGTATCAGAGCCAGATCTATGCGTAGATGCTTTACACGGGTAGTACACATATGAGTATGTGGGCGATGATGATCATGTTGTTTCTCCTTTGTTGTAATTTTGGATATTGGTGGCATAGTGGGATGAAGCGGCCCGGACAAACTTTACATGTCCTCGCACATGAGACTTGTTCCACGCTTGACATGCAACTAGTTTGCATAAGTGGCTAGCGGGTGTCTGTCTCTCCTACTATAGTCAATATCTATTTTGCAATGAGTTGTCAACAATTTGGTTATCCTCGTTGTGGTTCATGTTCGTAGGTAAGAACGGTTCTATCTTCGAAAGCCCTAAGCCACGTAAAACTTGCAATGGATAAATTAGAGGCGTCTAGTTTAGATTGTTGTTGGGCTAGTGTTATGATATGGTGTTTTTGCAAGTAGAAGTATGAGATGATACTCTTACAACACACATAACGTGTAAGTTCCATAGACCTTGGCCTTACACACAAAGGTATGATAGTGATCATATCACGGTGCACATGATAGAGATCATATGCGGGAACCATATCATCTCACTAATAAACATGTGATGTTTGATAGCATCTTATATTGCTTGTTTAGAGCTTTATTAGCATAATAAGATGATCCCTCATATAAATATCAAGATAAGAATGTGTTCTTCCTTTAGTATGCACCGATTATGTTTTCGTCGCTCCAAGACATCACGTGATGATCGGATGTTCTTGGATCCACGACCATATATCGGGTGTAAGACAGTTACACACGCGAATACTAAGGTTCTAACTTGAGGAGCCTAGCATGTACAGACATGGCCTCGGAACACGGACCAAAAGGTTAAGCATGAGTCATATAGTAGATATGATGCCCATTTGATGCTCGCCTTTGAAGCTACACCGACTCACGTGATGATCAGACTTGGTGTAGTGGATTTGGTTCATGTAATCATCAAAAAGGCACGAGGGATGTCGTTTTTGAGTGGGAGTTCATTCGTAATGTGGATTAGTTGAACTCAATCTATCATAAACTTAGTCTAAACTTTACAAATTCTGTTGTAGATGGCACCACCTGCTTTTCATTTCAATGTGTTCATGGAGAAAGAGAAACTTGCAACGAACGGTAGCAACTTTATCGAATGGGCCATGAATTTGAGGATTTTGAAAACGGCAATGCATTTGATACAATGGGTGAGCTGAAAATGATTTTCAACACACATGTTGCTGTAGAGAGCTACAATGCTTCAGAAAAGTTCTTTGGATGCATGATGGAAGAGCACAACTCCGTTAGTGAGCATGTACTCAAGATGTCGGGTTACGCCGATAAGCTTGTGTCCTTGGGAATATCGATTCCCATTGACTTAGGCATCCATCGTGTTCTGCAGTCTCTCCCACATAGCTATAAGAGCTTCGTGATGAACTATAATATGCAAGGCATGAAGAAGTCTCTTCCCGAGCTTCTGTCAATGCTTACAACTGCAGAAGTGGAGATCAAAAAGGAACATCAAGTGTTGATGATCAATAAGAACACTGGTTTCAAGAAAGACAAGAAGGGAAAACGGAAGGGAGGTAAGGGCGGCAAGCCGGTTGCCGTGCCTGAAAAGAAACCCTGAGTTGGACCTAAGTCTGATACAGAGTGCTACTATTGTAAGGGGACTGGCCACTGGAAGCGCAACTACCCCAAGTATTTGGCAGACAAGAAGGCCGACAAGGCAAACAAAGGTATATATGATATACATGTTATTGATGTGTACTTGACTAGTGCTCGCAGTAGCACCTGGGTATTTGATACCGGTTCAGTTGATAATATTTGTAACTCAAATCAGGGGCTGCGGAACAAGCGACCGCTAGCAAGGGGTGAGGTCAAGATGCGTGTCGGCAATGGATCAAGCGTTGATGTGATCGCCGTCGGAACGCTGCCTCTCCATTTGCCATCAGGATTAGTAATAAACTTGAAGAATTGTTATCTGGTGCCAGCACTGAGCATGAACATTGTATCTGGATCGTGTTTGATGCGAAGTGGTTATTCATTTAAATCCGAGAACAATGGTTGTTCTATTTATATGAATGAAATATTTTATGGTCATGCACCGATGATGAATGGTTTATTTCTTTTGGATCTCGATAATAATGTTACGCGTATTCATAATGTTGATGCTAAAAGGATTAAACTAAATGATGATATATCCGCATGTATGTGGCACCGCCGTCTAGGTCATATTGGCGTTAAACGCATGAAGAAGATCCATTCGGATGGACTTTTGGAATCACTTGATTTTGAATCATTTGATACATGTGAGCCATGCCTTATGGGAAAGATGACTAGAACGCCGTTTTCAGGTTCAATTGAACGGGCGACAGATTTATTGAAAATCATACATTCTGATGTATGTGGTCCAATGAGTGTGTCGGCGCGAGGTGGATATCGTTGTTTTGTTACTTTCACGGATGATTTGAGTAGATACGGTTATATCTACTTGATGAAACACAAGTCTGAAACCTTTGAAAAGTTCAAGGAATTTCAGAATGAAGTGGAAAATCATCGTAATAGAAAGATCAAATTTCTACGGTCCGACCGTGGAGGTGAGTATCTAAGTTACGAGTTTAGCACTCACATGAAAGACTGTGTAATTGTTTCAAAACTCACATCTGCCGGAACACCACAGCGAAATGGTGTGTCAGAACATCGTAATCATACTTTGTTGGATATGGTTCGATCTATGATGTCTCTGACGGACTTGTCGTTGTCATTTTGGGGTTATGCACTAGAAACTGCTGCATTCACTTTAAATCGGGCACCATCTAAATCCGTTGGAAAGACACTGTATGAATTATGGTTTGGAAACAAACCTAAGCTGTCATTTCTCATAGTTTGGGGATGCGATGTTTATGTGAAGAAACTTCAACCGGATAAACTCGAACCCAAAGCGGAAAAATGCGTCTTCCTAGGATACCATAAGGAAACTATTGGGTATTCCTTCTATCACAGATCCGAGGGCAAGGTTTTTGTTGCCAAGAATGGATCCTTCCTAGAGAAAGAGTTTCTCATGAAAGGTGTGAGTAGTTGGAAGGTAGAACTCGGAGAGGTTATTGAACCTTCTCTTCAAAGTATGGCGAGTAGCGCATCGCCCAACTAGTTTGCATAAGTGGCTAGCGGGTGTCTGTCTCTCCTACTATAGTCAATATCTATTTTGCAATGAGCTGTCAACAATTTGGTTATCCTCGTTGTGGTTCATGTTCGTAGGTAAGAATGGTTCTATCTTCGAAAGCCCTAAGCCACGTAAAACTTGCAATGGATAAATTAGAGGCGTCTAGTTTAGATTGTTGTTGGGCTAGTGTTATGATATGGTGTTGTTGCAAGTAGAAGTATGAGATGATACTCTTACAACACACATAACGTGTAAGTTCCATAGACCTTGGCCTTACACACAAAGGTATGATAGTGATCATATCACGGTGCACATGATAGAGATCATATGCGGGAACCATATCATCTCACTAATAAACATGTGATGTTTGATAGCATCTTATATTGCTTGTTTAGCGCTTTATTAGCATAATAAGATGATCCCTCATATAAATATCAAGATAAGAATGTGTTCTTCCTTTAGTATGCACCGATTATGTTTTAGTCGCTCCAAGACATCACGTGATGATCGGATGTTCTTGGATGCACGACCATATATCGGGTGTAAGACAGTTACACACGCGAATACTAAGGTTCTAACTTGAGGAGCCTAGCATGTACAGACATGGCCTCGGAACACGGACCGAAAGGTTAAGCATGAGTCATATAGTAGATATGATGCCCATTTGATGCTCGCCTTTGAAGCTACACCGACTCACGTGATGATCAGACTTGGTGTAGTGGATTTGGTTCATGTAATCATCAAAAAGGCACGAGGGATGTCGTTTTTGAGTGGGAGTTCATTCGTAATGTGGATTAGTTGAACTCAATCTATCATAAACTTAGTCTAAACTTTACAAATTCTGTTGTAGATGGCACCACCTGCTTTTAATTTCAATGTGTTCATGGAGAAAGAGAAACTTGCAACGAACGGTAGCAACTTTATCGAATGGGCCATGAATTTGAGAATTTCGAAAACGGCAATGCATTTGATATAATGGGTGAGCTGAAAATGATTTTCGACACACATGTTGCTGTAGAGAGCTACAATGCTTCAAAAAAGTTCTTTAGCTGCATGATGGAAGAGCACAGCTCAGTTAGTGAGCATGTACTCAAGATGTCGGGTTACGCCGATAAGCTTGTGTCCTTGGGAATATCGATTCCCATTGACTTAGGTATCCATCGTGTTCTGCAGTCTCTCCCACCTAGCTATAAGAGCTTCATGATGAACTATAATATGCAAGGCATGAAGAAGTCTCTTCCCGAGCTTCTGTCAATGCTTACAACTGCAGAAGTGGAGATCAAAAAGGAACATAAAGTGTTGATGATCAATAAGAACACTGGTTTCAAGAAAGACAAGAAGGGAAAACGGAAGGGAGGTAAGGGCGGCAAGCCGGTTGCCGTGCCTGAAAAGAAACCCTGAGTTGGACCTAAGTCTGATACAGAGTGCTACTATTGTAAGGGGACTGGCCACTGGAAGCGCAACTACCCCAAGTATTTGGCAGACAAGAAGGCCGGCAAGGCAAATAAAGGTATATATGATATACATGTTATTGATGTGTACTTGACTAGTGCTCGCAGTAGCACCTGGGTATTTGATACCGGTTCAGTTGCTAATATTTGTAACTCGAATCAGGGGCTGCGGAACAAGCGACCGCTAGCAAGGGGTGAGGTCAAGATGCGTGTCGGCAATGGATCAAGCGTTGATGTGATCGCCGTCAGAACGCTGCCTCTCCATTTGCCATCGGGATTATTAATAAACTTGAAGAATTGTTATCTGGTGCCAGCACTGAGCATGAACATTGTATCTGGATCGTGTTTGATGCGAAGTGGTTATTCATTTAAATCCGAGAACAATGGTTGTTCTATTTATATGAATGAAATATTTTATGGTCATGCACCGATGATGAATGGTTTATTTCTTTTGCATCTCGATAATAATGTTACATGTATTCATAATGTTGATGCTAAAAGGATTAAACTAAATGATGATTTATCCGCATGTATGTGGCACCGCCGTCTAGGTCATATTAGCGTGAAACGCATGAAGAAGCTCCATTCGGATGGACTTTTGGAATCACTTGATTTTGAATCATTTGATACATGTGAGCCATGCCTTATGGGCAAGATGACTAGAACGCCGTTTTCAGGTTCAATGGAACGGGCGACAGATTTATTGAAAATCATACATTCTGATGTATGTGGTCCAATGAGTGTGTCGGCGCGAGGTGGATATCGTTATTTTGTTACTTTCACGGATGATTTGAGTAGATACAGTTATATCTACTTGATGAAACACAAGTCTGAAACCTTTGAAAAGTTCAAGGAATTTCAGAATGAAGTGGAAAATCATCGTAATAGAAAGATCAAATTTCTACGGTCCGACCGTGGAGGTGAGTATCTAAGTTACGAGTTTAGCACTCACATGAAAGACTGTGTAATTGTTTCAAAACTCACATCTGCCGGAACACCACAGCGAAATGGTGTGTCAGAACGTCGTAATCATACTTTGTTGGATATGGTTCGATCTATGATGTCTCTGACGGACTTGTCGTTGTCATTTTGGGGTTATGCACTAGAAACTGCTGCATTCACTTTAAATCGGGCACCATCTAAATCCGTTGGAAAGACACTGTATGAATTATGGTTTGGAAACAAACCTAAGCTGTCATTTCTCATAGTTTGGGGATGCGATGTTTATGTGAAGAAACTTCAACCGGATAAACTCGAACCCAAAGCGGAAAAATGCGTCTTCCTAGGATACCATAAGGAAACTATTGGGTATTCCTTCTATCACAGATCCGAGGGCAAGGTTTTTGTTGCCAAGAATGGATCCTTCCTAGAGAAAGAGTTTCTCATGAAAGGTGTGAGTAGTTGGAAGGTAGAACTCGGAGAGGTTATTGAACCTTCTCTTCAAAGTATGGCGAGTAGCGCATCGCCCAACTAGTTTGCATAAGTGGCTAGCGGGTGTCTGTCTCTCCTACTATAGTCAATATCTATTTTGCAATGAGCTGTCAACAATTTGGTTATCCTCGTTGTGGTTCATGTTCGTAGGTAAGAACGGTTCTATCTTCGAAAGCCCTAAGCCACGTAAAACTTGCAATGGATAAATTAGAGGCGTCTAGTTTAGATTGTTGTTGGGCTAGTGTTATGATATGGTGTTGTTGCAAGTAGAAGTATGAGATGATACTCTTACAACACACGTAACGTGTAAGTTCCATAGACCTTGGCCTAACACACAAAGGTATGATAGTGATCATATCACGGTGCACATGATAGAGATCATATGCGGGAACCATATCATTTCACTAATAAACATGTGATGTTTGATAGCATCTTATATTGCTTTTTCAGTGCTTTATTAGCATAATAAGATGATACCTCATATAAATATCAAGATAAGAATGTGTTCTTACTTTAGTATGCACCGATTATGTTTTCTTCGCTCCAAGACATCACGTGATGATCGGATGTTCTTGGATGCACGACCATATATCGGGTGTAAGACAGTTACACACGCGAATACTAAGGTTCTAACTTGAGGAGCCTAGCATGTACAGACATGGCCTCGGAACACGGACCGAAAGGTTAAGCATGAGTCATATAGTAGATATGATGCCCATTTGATGCTCGCCTTTGAAGCTACACCGACTCACATGATGATCAGACTTGGTGTAGTGGATTTGGTTCATGTAATCACCAAAAAGGCACGAGGGATGTCGTTTTTGAGTGGGAGTTCATTCGTAATGTGGATTAGTTGAACTCAATCTATCATAAACTTAGTCTAAACTTTACAAATTCTGTTGTAGATGGCACCACCTGCTTTTAATTTCAATGTGTTCATGGAGAAAGAGAAACTTGCAACGAACGGTAGCAACTTTATCGAATGGGCCATGAATTTGAGAATTTCGAAAACGGCAATGCATTTGATATAATGGGTGAGCTGAAAATGATTTTCGACACACATGTTGCTGTAGAGAGCTACAATGCTTCAAAAAAGTTCTTTAGCTGCATGATGGAAGAGCACAGCTCAGTTAGTGAGCATGTACTCAAGATGTCGGGTTACGCCGATAAGCTTGTGTCCTTGGGAATATCGATTCCCATTGACTTAGGTATCCATCGTGTTCTGCAGTCTCTCCCACCTAGCTATAAGAGCTTCATGATGAACTATAATATGCAAGGCATGAAGAAGTCTCTTCCCGAGCTTCTGTCAATGCTTACAACTGCAGAAGTGGAGATCAAAAAGGAACATAAAGTGTTGATGATCAATAAGAACACTGGTTTCAAGAAAGACAAGAAGGGAAAACGGAAGGGAGGTAAGGGCGGCAAGCCGGTTGCCGTGCCTGAAAAGAAACCCTGAGTTGGACCTAAGTCTGATACAGAGTGCTACTATTGTAAGGGGACTGGCCACTGGAAGCGCAACTACCCCAAGTATTTGGCAGACAAGAAGGCCGGCAAGGCAAATAAAGGTATATATGATATACATGTTATTGATGTGTACTTGACTAGTGCTCGCAGTAGCACCTGGGTATTTGATACCGGTTCAGTTGCTAATATTTGTAACTCGAATCAGGGGCTGCGGAACAAGCGACCGCTAGCAAGGGGTGAGGTCAAGATGCGTGTCGGCAATGGATCAAGCGTTGATGTGATCGCCGTCAGAACGCTGCCTCTCCATTTGCCATCGGGATTATTAATAAACTTGAAGAATTGTTATCTGGTGCCAGCACTGAGCATGAACATTGTATCTGGATCGTGTTTGATGCGAAGTGGTTATTCATTTAAATCCGAGAACAATGGTTGTTCTATTTATATGAATGAAATATTTTATGGTCATGCACCGATGATGAATGGTTTATTTCTTTTGCATCTCGATAATAATGTTACATGTATTCATAATGTTGATGCTAAAAGGATTAAACTAAATGATGATTTATCCGCATGTATGTGGCACCGCCGTCTAGGTCATATTAGCGTGAAACGCATGAAGAAGCTCCATTCGGATGGACTTTTGGAATCACTTGATTTTGAATCATTTGATACATGTGAGCCATGCCTTATGGGCAAGATGACTAGAACGCCGTTTTCAGGTTCAATGGAACGGGCGACAGATTTATTGAAAATCATACATTCTGATGTATGTGGTCCAATGAGTGTGTCGGCGCGAGGTGGATATCGTTATTTTGTTACTTTCACGGATGATTTGAGTAGATACAGTTATATCTACTTGATGAAACACAAGTCTGAAACCTTTGAAAAGTTCAAGGAATTTCAGAATGAAGTGGAAAATCATCGTAATAGAAAGATCAAATTTCTACGGTCCGACCGTGGAGGTGAGTATCTAAGTTACGAGTTTAGCACTCACATGAAAGACTGTGTAATTGTTTCACAACTCACATCTGCCGGAACACCACAGCGAAATGGTGTGTCAGAACGTCGTAATCATACTTTGTTGGATATGGTTCGATCTATGATGTCTCTGACGGACTTGTCGTTGTCATTTTGGGGTTATGCACTAGAAAGTGCTGCATTCACTTTAAATCGGGCACCATCTAAATCCGTTGGAAAGACACTGTATGAATTATGGTTTGGAAACAAACCTAAGCTGTCATTTCTTAAAGTTTGGGGATGCGATGTTTATGTGAAGAAACTTCAGCCGGATAAACTCGAACCCAAAGCGGAAAAATGCGTCTTCCTAGGATACCCTAAGGAAACTATTGGGTATTCCTTCTATCACAGATCCGAGGGCAAGGTTTTTGTTGCCAAGAATGGATCCTTTCTAGAGAAAGAGTTTCTCATGAAAGGTGTGAGTAGTCAGAAGGTAGAACTCGGAGAGGTTATTGAACCTTCTCTTCAAAGTATGGCGAGTAGCGCATCGCCGGAAGTCGTTCCGGAGTTGGCTTCACCAGTTCAAGAAGGAGCTAATGATAATGATCATGAAACTCCAAAAGAGAGTACTACCGAACCTCGCGGGTCTAGCAGGACGCGTGCAGCTCCCGAGCTGTACGAAAATCCTGTCATGAATTTCATGGTTGATGAAAATGATGACCCTGCGACGTATGAAGAAGCGATGATGAGCCCGGATTCCAACAAATGGTTAGAAGCCATGAATTCCAAGATGGAATCCATGTATGAAAATCAAGTTTGGAACTTGGTGGACTTACCTCACGACCGAAAGGCCGTGGAGAATAAATGGATTTTCAAAAGGAAAACTGATGCTGATGGTAATGTAACCGTCTATAATGCTCGACTTGTCGCAAGGGGGTTTCGACAAATTCAAGGAGTTGACTACGATGAGACATTCTCTCTCGTCGCGATGCTAAAATCAGTTAGGATTATGTTAGCAATTGCTGCATATTTCGATTATGAGATATAGCAAATGTATGTCAAAATCGCGTTTCTCAATGGTAATATTGAAGAAGAGTTGTATATGATACGCCGAAAGGGTTTTGTCGATCCTAAGGATGCTAACAAGGTGTGCAAGCTTCAGCGATCCATCTATGGATTGAAGCAAGCATCACGAAGTTGGAATCTCCGCTTTGATGAGGTGATCAAAGAGTTTGGATTTGTCCAAACTTATGGATAAGCTTGTATTTACAAGAAAGTGAGTGAGACCAATGTGGCATTTCTGATACTATATGTGGATGACATATTATTGATCGGAAATGATATAGATCTTTTAAACAGTGTTAAAAGTTATCTAAACAGAAAATTTTCAATGAAGGACCTAGGTGAAGCGTCATACATATTAGGCATAAAGATCTATAGAGATAGATCTAGGTGCCTAATAGGGCTATCGCAAAGTACATACCTTGATAAGATTTTAAAGAAGTTTAAAATGGAAGATAGTAAGAAGGGGTTCTTACCTATGACACAAGGCATGACATCGAGTAAGACTCAAAGTCCGGCTACGGCGGAAGAAAGGGAGAAAATGGACAAAGTCCCCTATGCTTCAGCCATAGGCTCTATAATGTACGCCATGCTATGTACAAGACCGGATGTGGCACATGCTATTAGTTTGACTAGTAGGTACCAATCGGATCCAGGTTTGGAACACTGGAAAGCGGTCAAGAATATCCTTAAGTACTTGCGAAGAACTAAGGATATGTTTCTTGTATACGGAGGTGAAGAAGAGCTCGTCGCTAAGTGTTATGTCGACGCTAGATTTGACACCGATCCAGATGACTCTAAGTCTCAACCCGGATACGCATTTCTCATGAATGGCGGAGCGGTTAGTTGGAGGATCTCCAAACAACCTGTGGTGGCGGGATAAACAACGGAGGCCGAATATGTTGTTGCTTCAGAAGTGGCTCAGAAAGCAGTTTGGATGAATGAGTTCATATCCGAACTAGGTGTGGTTGCAAACGCATTGGACCCAATGGTGATCTATTATGACAATAATGGTGCCATTGCCAATGCCAAAGAGCCAAGGTCTCACAAGCATTCCAAGCATATTAAACTCCGGTTTCACTCCATCCGCGAGCATGTCAAGGATGGAGATATAAAGATTTGTAAAGTACATACGGATCTCAATGTAGCAGATCCGTTGACTAAAACTCTCCCTAGAGCAAAACATGATCTACACCAGAACTCCATGGGTGTTAGATACATCACTATGTAACTAGATTATTGTCTCTAGTGCAAGTGGGAGACTGAAGGGAATATGCCCTGAGAGGCAATAATAAAGTGTTTATTATGTGTATTCCAAGTATATGATAGATGTTTATTTTTCATGCTATAATTGTATTAATACGGAAACGTTAATACATGTGTGTTTAATAAACAAATATAAAGTTCCTAGTTATGCCTCTCTCATAAACTATCTCGTTGATTAACAAGATGATCACAGTTTCCTGATCATAGACATTGGATGTTGTTAATAACAAGATCACAACATTAGTGTAATGATGTGATGAAAATTCATCTGAAGTATAGCATTACGATCAAAGTCATTGAGTTTATATTGCTATAAACAACTTACGAAGTGATCCTAATCCTTAGACCATGAGATCATGCCAATCACTAACACCGGAAGAGTTTCTTGTTGACATCAAACGTCACACCGTAACTGGGTGATTATAAAGATGGCTTCAAAGCTACTAAAGTGTTATGTTGAGACTCATGGATCAAGAGTGGAATTTTTTCATCCCGATGACGGATAGATATACTCTGGGCCCTCTCGGTGATATCACATTGATTAGCTTACAGGCAAGTGATTTGATCACTAGAATGTTATATCACGGGAACGAGAAAAGAGTGCATGTCAGTAACGAGATCAAACTATATATGGAGATACCGATGATCGAATCTCGGACATGTAATATATCGTGAAACAAAGGGATTAAGATACAAGCGTAAAAGGTTCTGACGATCACAGGAAAGTCATCGTTGAATGTGTGGGAGTCAGTATGGATCTCTAGGTCCCGCTACTGATTATTGATCGGAGAAGGGTCTCGATCATGTCCGCATTATTTGTGAACCATAGGATGACAAACTTAAGGGACACTGACATCCAGTTGGAGCAAATGTTTCATGCCGGAAAGAATAAACAAGCGCAACAATTTATTTCACTAGATACCGAAACAGGTTTTCGGGTGAAATTGCAGAAAGTGTTTTTGCATGTGAAATAGAATTCTAGCAAGGGGTTATATGTGAATGTTTGTCATTAAAGTAATTGATAAAATTCTGAATAAATAAAAAGAGTTTTATTATGAGAGTTTGCATTAAATTTGGTCGACATTTAGTGGCAAGTTTGAGTGGAGGGATTTGAAAGGATTTTGTGAGTGGAGTGCCCACCCACATGAATGAGGGGAGGGCAAGGGGGCAGCCCCCATGCGCCGGCCACCCCCTTGGGGTTCCCCCCTCTCCTATAAAAGGCACCCCTTCTCATTTCTCACACACACCTCCTCGTGAAGGATCTCTCTGCCCCTATAGAATTTATCCCCCATGGTCTCGGACTAGCGAGATACATGTTACCGGTGGCTATTCGGCAAGAAAGGGTTGTGCTTCCGCTGCATCGCTGGAGCGAGGAGGCGGAGGTTGCTCGGTGTCTTGTACGTGTGTGCGAGCATGGATGCGCTGCTGCTTTGCGGCGCTAGGACTTCCTTTCAATCTTGAGATCGGCAAGAGATCGTCTACATCAACCACGAGCTCAACTCGTTAATCTTTGTCGGGCTTCAAGGGTATGTTCTATGGATATATATCCACCCGTTGTTTGTATCTAGTAGATAGATCTTGGTACATAGTTCCCATTGTAGGAATTTTTTTGTTTTCTATGCTGCGAACCCTACACCCCATATGCACCGCCACATCCATACTACTCTTTTGCGAGAGAGCGAGGTTCTGATCTGCTGGAGTTTTTTCTGTCTGATCGGAACTTCCGGCCTGGCGCTGGAAGTTCCACTCAGGGCTTTTTTGTGGGAGGATCTGGGACTTTGTTCCGATCCAACTTCCGCTGGAAGTTCCGGCCAGCTCCCAGTACCCACTGTCAGGGTATGTTCTATTTGCCGGAAGTTGCACCGGAAGTTCCGGTGAGGAATTTCCATTGCTTCTTCCAGAGAGTTCCTGAGCGGAACTTCCACCCAGACGCCGGAACTTCCGTCAGACATGTTTCGTGACCCAAATGTTCTGCCCCTAGTTCCGCTCCAAGTTCCGCTCAGAATCAGTACACTTCTGTTTGAATGTGTTCTATTTCACGAAACTTGGGCCGGAACTTGCATCGGAAGTTTCAGCGGAACTTCCGGTCATTTTGACCGGAAGTTCCGGTGAGGTCGCGGAGGCTCCAACGGTTCAGTTCGGAGGGTGCCTGTTTAAGGCGCCCTCCTTCTTCCTCATAACTAACTCTTCAATTTTCTCTCTCCTCCATTAATGCTCGAGCTTCACCTCACTAGATCTCTCTATCTAGCCACTCAAATCACTTGATCTTTTGAGAGGTGAAGGAGGTGACCTAGATCTACACTTCCACCAAAGAAGATTTGATTTCCCCAACCTATCCTTTGTGGATCTTGTTGCTCTTGGGTTTCTTGAAACCCTAGATGGTGTAGGGCATCCTCGGAGCTAAGGGCTTGTGTTGTAAAGCTCTGTGGTGTCGTTGAGGGCCTCAAATTGAGTTGTGGAGCTTCCCCCTCAACCTTGTTGTAAAGGTTTCGGCTGGCGCCTTCCAGGTCACCGGCTAGTGGATTGTGAGGCATCCTTTGTGGGGGAGCTCACCGGAGAAGAAGGTGAGGCCTTTGTGGCGCTCGGGTGACCTTGTGCGACCCCGACACCTCTCCAACGTAGACGTAGCTCCCTTGGGAGTGAACTACGGGAATTACATCTCCGTGTCCCCACTCCGGTTATCTCGTTCCCTACCTTTACTTCTTGCTCTTTACCGTTCTTGTGGTTGTTGTAAGTTATCTTGCATATAGGTTGCTCACCTAGTTGCATATCTAGATAACTTTCTTTCTTGCTAAGCCTAAAAGTATGAAACAAATTAAAAATTGGTAGTCGCATATTCACCCCCCTCTAGTCGATTCAAAGTCGGTACTTTCAACAAGGCGCGACACGCGACCACCATCCGCGACGACCTGCAGCTGGGGCAGGTCTACTCCGTGCCCACCATCGACTCGAACGACGAGGAAGCCTCCAACCACTCCGACGTCATGCTCGGCAGCGATAACGACGACGAGGAGGATGTCGACGATGTCGTCGTCAAGCAATAGGAGGTGGACGACATCGCCACGTACCTGCTGTAGGGGTTCGTAGCATGGAAAACAAAAATTTTCTATCGCATACAAACAAACAAGCCAAGATCTATCTACTAGATTGTAGCAACGAGTCGATGGAATAACTTACCCTGGAAGATTCCAAAGCGGTTAACGAGAGCAGATTCTCGTGGGTGATGTAGTCGTACTCTTTCCGATCTCAAGATCGCGTAGACGATCCTTCCGGCGCCACGTTCCGGCAGCGCTCCCGCAGTCGGTCACACGTTCGGTACTCGACGAAGACCTTCCTCTCCCTTGTTCCAGCAGGCAGCGGAGGTTGTAGCACTCTCCTCGCGATTCCGGCAGCACAACGGCGTGGTACCGGAAGTAGAGGGGAGATCCCGCAGGGCTTCGCCTTAAGCCGGAGCGAGTATGGTGGAGTATGAGAGAGCTATTAGTGGTCTAGGGTTTAGACACACCAATTATAAGGCTCTAAACCGAAGGCTAGAGCAATTAGAAGCTCTAAACCAAAACGGCTCTAAACCGGAGATTAGAGGATAGGAACTTGTGTGTCTAGAGGAGGAGGCCCTGCCCCTCCTTTTATAGGTGGGAGGGGAGGCCAAGGGGAGGGGAGTCCCTCCCAAAGTCGGCCTTGGTTGGCGTGCCGGCTTGGAGGGACTCCTCCCCCAAGTCGGTTCCAACCACCTCTTGCTTGTTTCCCACAGTTTCCTGTTTTAGCCGTTTGACTTTTCTGTTTTAGGATTCAATTTAATCCTTTATTTGGAACAGCAAGAACACTTAGTACATGATGCAATCATTCAATATGTAATGACACATTCATGTACCCTCCCCACCGGAGTGCCGGACAATCCGGAACCTTCTAGAACATTCCCGATGAAAACACCGGAATCATTCCCGAACTCCGAAACGGGACTTTCCTTATATGAATCTTATTCTCCGGACCATTCCGGATCACCTCGTGATATCCCGGATCCCATCCGAGACTCCGAACAACATTCGGTCTCTTTCTCATAATACCATAACTACTCAAAACAACGTCGAATCCTTAAGTGTGTCTCCCTACGGTTCGTGAATTATGCGGACATGATCGAGACACTTCTCCGAACAATAACCAATAGAGGAATCTGGAAATTCATATGGCTCCCACATATTTCTACGATTACTTTGCGATCGAATGAACCACTTACATATGATACCAATTTCCCTTTGTCTCACGATAGTTTACTTATCCGAGGTTATGATCGTCGGTATCTCTGCATACCTAGTTCAACCTCGTTACCGATAAGTACTCTTTTCTCGTTCCCGTGATATGTGATCCCTTGTGAGCCAGTCACATGCTTGCAAGCCAATTGGATGACAT
Organism: Avena sativa; assembly: GCA_916181665.1. Lineage (NCBI taxonomy): Eukaryota > Viridiplantae > Streptophyta > Magnoliopsida > Poales > Poaceae > Avena > Avena sativa. The sequence continues at coordinate 88,323,312 of OV702285.1, read as the reverse complement.
TCCACCGAGAGGGCCCAGAGTATATCTATCCGTCATATGGATGGACAAATCCCACTCTTGATCCATGTGTTTCAACCAATACTTTCCGAACACTCAATGCCACCTTTATAGCCACCCAGTTACGGTGTGGTGTTTGATGTCATCAAAGCATCCATCTGGTAAAGGTGATATGCATGATCTCATGGTCGAAGGAATTAGGTTACTATGTATCAGAAAGCATATAGCAATTGAACTATTGAAATGACTTGATCTTTATGCTACGCTTATCTATAGGAGTATGTCCACCATATCATTCTCCTAACGATATGATCCTGTTGTTAATAACATCTCTATGTTCATGATCAGGAAACCATGATCATATATTAACCAACAAGCTAGTTTAACAAGAGGCTTTACTAGGGACTCTTATTTTAGTTTACAAATCACACAAGTATTAATGTTTCCGGTTAATACAATTATAGCATGGTATGTAAACATTTATCATAAGTGTGAAGATATGATAATAACCACTTTATTATTGCCTCTTGGGCATATCTCCAACAGTCTCCCACTTGCACTAGAGTCAGTAATCTAGTTTCAAACCTTTGTGTATTCAACACCTATGGCTTTCTAGTGTTGTATGTACATGATTGCTAGTGGTCAACTGATCTCCGGATCTGACACTTCCAGGTCCGTGTGTAATTGCATGTCTTTGTGTCTCTACGCATCACTCATTCTCTAATGAGATGGCTTTGTATAAATTTGGTCTTTCGGTGTGACCTTTAGCTCTTTGGGGTTAAAACATGTTGATAATATTGTCGCACAATATATCTTCATAGTATTATCCCACTGTGAACTACACCTAGTTTGATAACAAACTACTTGACACAAATGCCCTCTTTTGCTGCTAAAATAGCAGTCATATACTTAGCCTTTTGTTGTAGTATCTGTCACAATGTCTTAACTTTGGAACTCATCCAAATCCATTATGGAACTCACTTTCCATTATATTGTGCCACCCTTAGTTTAGATTGAGATAAACTTAATTTGTACTTTGTGACAAAACTAGTATCAATGTAGTACTTTTACAATGAACTAACCATCTATTTGTCACTTCTACAAATATTATACTCTTAGTTCTTCCAAAAGATCATAAGAATATCCTTACTATTGTCCAATGATCATCTTACGAATCATTCTGGTATATGCTCACAACATTTAGAGCATAGGACATATCTGGATTTGTACATATCACAGTATGATTGATATAAATACTCTTTGTGATTTTATACATCAAGTATCAATCTATACTTGATTATTTGTTTCACTTTACCAAATGTCAATACACTTGAATATATCATCAACATTGAACTTATTCAATCCTTTCTGTGCGACAAGAACCTCTCTTGTAGTTTCTGTATTGAACTCATTCAATACCTTGTCTATGTACTTCTGGCACAACCATATTAGCGTCTATTGATGCCAAATATTTGGGTTTTGCCTAAGTCTTTCATCGGGATGAAATTATTAATATGTGTTAATAAAAGATACATTATTTCCAATCAACAATATGTCTTCCACATAATGTATTAGAAAATATGTCTTAGCGCTCCCACTTAATTTCTTGCAAATGCAAGCATCTTCATCATCTCCGACGAATTTAAACTCCTTTAACAGTTTCATCATAGTGAAGATTCCAACTCCGCAATGCTTACTTCAACCATTGAAGTTTGCATATGCATTTAGCATCCTTTGATTTAACAAAACCCTATGGACCGTGTCATGCACACGTCCTAGGTAACAATTCTATTAGAAGAACTTGTTTTGTTTATTCAACTACCATATAACAGAATTATATGTAGTGGCCGCTACATTAATCCGTCTAGACTAAATATCGCTATGAAAGATCAAATCTTGTTATATACAACCTTTGAACATTGTTGTAAACTCTTTCCCAACATGTCGACTATTTCATAGATGTGAAACATCCATGTCTATTTCTTTATAGATCCAAACACAACTGTAACGTCTTACACCTTTCTCGAGGGTCCTTCAAGTTCAAAACTTGATTTCTCGTGTATGGAACTATCACGGATTTTATGGCTTCAAGCCATTTTACGGAGTCAGGGCCCATCACCGCTTCTTTGCATGTAGTACGTTCATTATTCTCAAATAATGATTCAACCCTCAAATCTTGGTATTTGATTGTTTACTCGACCTACTTGGTTCAATAGAAACTTTGACCTCTGTAACCACAACCTTTGAGGCACGTGAGCCATGAGCATTGTTGCTGCCTCCGGAACACTTTTCGGTGCTGCGCAACTTTGCACATATAGCTAAGGTTCTTTTAACCTTATCAAAGTTATATTGTCCTCCCACTTATCTCTTCACGAAAAATTCCTTCTCAAAGAAACTTGACGTTCTAAGTGACAAACACTTTTGTCTCCGGTGTTATGGAGGAATACTTAACAGTTTATACAAAGACAGGTTCATCCGACTTTGGTTGCACACATCTTTCTTATGCATAGCATACCAATGTTTAAGAAAGGACAACTTGGGTTTTATCCCAAACCATAACTTTATATGGTGTCAATTCAACGGATTATGATGAAGCTCTTTTCAGTGGAAAAACGGTAATCTCTAAAGCTTTTAATCTTTAAAATATAATGGCAGTTTTATGAATTACACCTTCGATCTTACCATGTCAAACAAGGTTTAATTACATATCTCGAACGCTCCATACTCTTATGGTGTTTTTCGGAAAAATGCAAATCCACGGAATGATTCCTTAAATCTTAGGTATTATGCTAAACTTGTAACTCAAATATCTTCCTTTATGATCTTATCATAAACTATTTATATTCTTGTTACAATGATTTTGCACTTCATCTTGAAAGTCTTTGAACTTTTCAAGTGTTTCATACTTTATCCTTATTAAGTAAATATTCATATATTCACTCAAATTTTCGGAGAAAGCATATGAAGTTGAAATCCATCGCTTTTGACTACACATAATGGATTTCGTACAACAATATGTACAAGTTCCAATAAGCTAGTCATTCGTTCCCTTTTGGCCTATGAACGAAGTTTTAATTATCTCTAGGAAAGTTTCACAAGCGTCATTTGATCAAAAATCAAAAACTCCAAAATTCCATCCACATGGAGTTTCTTCATGTTTTCTTTCCAATATAATTTAAACGGCGATGTCACTTCCTAATTGATCTTTCAATCAATTTGTCCTTCCACATTTTTAGCACTAGTTTTATGGATGTGATTTCTCCAACAAGATTTTGTGAATCATCCATCTTTTATGGATTACGGCAATTAATTGAACAACCCTTTTGTTCTCATAATACCTGATAAAACAAATCTTGAAGGCAAGCTTTGATGTTTAACGAGCAACACAATAACCTTTTATTTGTTCTCGATGAACATCATCACATATTCTTTTGCTAGTTACTTAGGCCATTGTAGTTCATGAATTGTGTTGTTTCGTATGACGATTCACACCAACAAATTCAGTATCAAATACTTAAGAACCACATTGTTTAATAAGCAAAGAATATAGCCATAACATGTATATCATCTATATACTTAAACTGAACAATTCTAGTCTTTTCTTTTCTGCCATATATTTATGAGATTCTCTTTCAGTATTTCCTTTTCTGTTTGAAAGAATCTATCAACATCAATAGTGGAGTCAAACATATGACACATAATCCAAAGCATGTATAATTAAATACCAATGTCTTTGGACTTGCACTTTGAAGTAGATCACCTATCATCAAATGTTTGGTGTTCTTTCAAATTCCTTTCTTTAGTAATCTCTTGGTGTAGTAAACATCTTACCTACATCAAATATTCACCCTCATCATGGATTTATCCATGATCAAGCTACTTTTAGCTTGTAACGGTGAATCGCAAGTATAATGTTGCTCTCCAAAACCTTTTGGAGGATTAGGACAACTAGTGTCTCCAACCTTTTGCAAATTCTCATCAAATATGAGAACATGACTTTTGCCATATTATACTCTATCATGTTGTAACCAATACTTCGTTTCAGATATCACAATATCTTCCACACATCATGGTTTCTAAAACAACTCTTTCAGATCCTAGATAACCTTGATATTAAGAGAATCCTTTGAATATCAAGAATCATGGATACAAACATGATACTTATATACTAACACTTGGAATTGTTACTCTTGATTTAATACTAATTATTAAACTTCATGGAGTAACCGGAACTTACTGAAAGTTTGCAATAGGACTTTTAAACTTTAGATTAACACTTAAAACAATACGATACCAGTTCGTAAAGTATCTAACCAGAATTCTATAGTTCTATCATCTCAATTATAACTAAGCGCAAGGTGGTAAACGGATGCCAATGACTACAACAACTATGCAAATTCACTTTGATTTAGTTTATGATAAATTGAGTTCTAATTAATAATTAAATTAATCTTGGTGAACTCCCACTCAAATCAATATCCCTCAAATTGTTTTAGTGATCACACGAACCAAATCCACCACATCAAAACCGATCATCACGAGAGTTGATATAGCTTCAATGGCGAACAATCAACATGTTCATCATATCTACTATATGACTCATGCTCTACCTTTTGGTAATCCGTGTTCCTGAGGCAATGTCTGTACATGCTAGGCTCGTCAAGATCAAACCTTAGTTTCTGCATGAGCAAATCTGGCTTGCTCACGTTGTATACACTTGCAGAATCTAACACACCCGATCATCACGTGGTGCTTCGAAACAACAAGCTTTAGCAACGGTGCTAACTAAGGGTGAACACTTTATGACTTGAAATTCATGTGCATGAGGGATCATCTTATAATGCTACCGTCGTCTACTAAGCAATACAAGATGTATAAAGGATTAACATCACATGCAATTCAATAATATGTGATATGATATGGCCTTTCTTCTTTGTGCTTCCGATCTCCATCTTCAAGCACGAACATGATCTCCATCATCATCGGCATTGCATCAAGGTCAATGACGCTTCTCCATGGTTGTCGTCCACCGGCTTCAACTATTACAACTAATTTGAATAGACACGCGGGTCTTAACATAAATTAAAGACAACCATATGGCTCCTGCCGGTTGCCAACTTATAATAAGGAACATTGCATACATCATATAAAATCACAATCATGGCCATATCACATCACAGCACACCCCTGCAAAACAAAGTTAGACGCCTCTAATTTCTTTGCATATTTTACGTGGTTTGGGGCTTTCAATAAGTGTCGTTCTAACTTACGAACAAGAACCACAACATTGATACTAGTATTGTTAATCACCCATTGTAAATTGGATCTTAACTATGCTAGGAGAAACAGGCACCCGCAAAGCCACTTATGCAATACAAGTTGCATGTCAAGCGTGGAGCAAGTCTCATGAACGATGTCATGTAAGGTTAGCCCGGGCCGCTTCATCCCAACATACCGCAAGATGCAAATTACACAAGAAGCAATCGACAATAAAAGCATCAACGCCCACAATGACCATTGTGTTCTACTCGTGCAACAGATCTACATATAGACACGGCTCTGATACCACTGTAGGGGTTCGTAGCATGGAAAACAAAAATTTTCTATCGCATACAAACAAACAAGCCAAGATCTATCTACTAGATTGTAGCAACGAGTCGATGGAATAACTTACCCTCGAAGATTCCAAAGCGGTTAACGAGAGCAGATTCTCGTGGGTGATGTAGTCGTACTCTTTCCGATCTCAAGATCGCGTAGACGATCCTTCCGGCGCCACGTTCCGGCAGCGCTCCCGCAGTCGGTCACACGTTCGGTACTCGACGAAGACCTTCCTCTCCCTTGTTCCAGCAGGCAGCGGAGGTTGTAGCACTCTCCTCGCGATTCCGGCAGCACAACGGCGTGGTACCGGAAGTAGAGGGGAGATCCCGCAGGGCTTCGCCTTAAGCCGGAGCGAGTATGGTGGAGTATGAGAGAGAGCTATTAGTGGTCTAGGGTTTAGACACACCAATTAGAAGGCTCTAAACCGAAGGCTAGAGCAATTAGAAGCTCTAAACCAAAACGACTCTAAACCGGAGATTAGAGGATAGGAACTTGTGTGTCTAGAGGAGGAGGCCCTGCCCCTCCTTTTATAGGTGGGAGGGGCGGCCAAGGGGAGGGGAGTCCCTCCCCAAGTCGGCCTTGGTTGGCGTGCCGGCTTGGAGGGACTCCTCCCCCAAGTCGGTTCCAACCACCTCTTGCTTGTTTCCCACAGTTTCCTGTTTTAGCCGTTTGACTTTTAAACTGGCCATTTGACTTTTCTGTTTTAGGATTCAATTTAATCCTTTATTTGGAACATCAAGAACACTTAGTACATGATGCAATCATTCAATATGTAATGACACATTCATGTACCCTCCCCACCGGAGTGCCGGACAATCCGGAACCTTCTAGAACATTCCCGATGAAAAGACCGGAATCATTCCCGAACTCCGAAACGGGACTTTCCTTATATGAATCTTATTCTCCGGACCATTCCGGATCACCTCGTGATATCCCGGATCCCATCCGAGACTCCTAACAACATTCGGTCTCTTTCTCATAATACCATAACTACTCAAAACAACGTCGAATCCTTAAGTGTGTCTCCCTACGGTTCGTGAATTATGCGGACATGATCGAGACACTTCTCCGAACAATAACCAATAGAGGAATCTGGAAATTCATATGGCTCCCACATATTTCTACGATTACTTTGCGATCGAATGAACCACTTACATACGATACCAATTTCCCTTTGTCTCACGATAGTTTACTTATCCGAGGTTATGATCGTCGGTATCTCTGCATACCTAGTTCAACCTCGTTACCGATAAGTACTCTTTTCTCGTTCCCGTGATATGTGATCCCTTGTGAGCCAGTCACATGCTTGCAAGCCAATTGGATGATATTCCACCGAGAGGGCCCAGAGTATATCTATCCGTCATATGGATGGACAAATCCCACTCTTGATCCATGTGTTTCAACCAATACTTTCCGAACACTCAATGCCACCTTTATAGCCACCCAGTTACGGTGTGGTGTTTGATGTCATCAAAGCATCCATCCGGTAAAGGTGATATGCATGATCTCATGGTCGAAGGAATTAGGTTACTATGTATCAGAAAGCATATAGCAATTGAACTATTGAAATGACTTGATCTTTATGCTACGCTTATCTATAGGAGTATGTCCACCATATCATTCTCCTAACGATATGATCCTGTTGTTAATAACATCTCTATGTTCATGATCAGGAAACCATGATCATATATTAACCAACAAGCTAGTTTAACAAGAGGCTTTACTAGGAACTCTTATTTTAGTTTACAAATCACACAAGTATTAATGTTTCCGGTTAATACAATTATAGCATGGTATGTAAACATTTATCATAAGTGTGAAGATATGATAATAACCACTTTATTATTGCCTCTTGGGCATATCTCCAACACCTGCCCCCGGAGTACCGCAAGGTGCTAGCGCGGGGCTACAACGAGGATGCCTTCACCGAGCAGGCCATTGCGGCCACTGCGCGAGACAAGGACGTCCTATGGGACGTCTACCAAGAAGCGGTCCAACTCACTGGCATGGTGGCGCAGGCGAACGCCATGATGCCTCTACCGCCTCCATTGCCGGGGAGGGCGCCGCGCGTCGCTCCGGAGGTGGGGATGGAGCTGGCGCACCTCCATTACCGCATGGGTCTGCCGACGACGTGGCCTGGGCAGGTGATTGACCGTCCACGCCTGCTCCCACCCTACCATCGCCCAACCTCTGGCCGCCGCCAGAGTACATCGAGCTCGACCCATAGATAAACGCGACGGCGCCGGTGCGCGAAGATCGGTAGCTAGGGTTAGGGCTAGTTTAATTTCATTTTAAATTATAAATGTAAATTACGTATGAAATGCATGAATTTTACTAGTTTTTAGCACGAATGTTTTATGTTTGAATTTGAAAAAAGAAAGTCATCGCTCTAGCTGAACAAATGGATCGCGCCGCTGAACGCGGCTGGCCGAACCCTGACAAAGCCGACCACGAATCAATCTAAACAGACAGAAAAAACCGTTTAGATCGACGGAATGGATTCACTGTGAAGATGTCCTAACGACTAGCGTGTCTACTTAGGTCGACCGGATGGAGATGTCGTGTAGCGAAAGGGTAGCGCTACGCGTCCCCCAGGGGATAACTTCCCCCGATCCCCTGGCCGACACCTGTCCCAGAAAAACACCTCTAATCCCGCTTTTGCCACAAATCACTCATTTTTGCTACAAAATATCTCGTTTTTGCTACATGTAGCAAAAAACGATTCGAACCAGAAAATAGAACAGACAGACTAGATCTCGCGGAGAGTTCGCCGGAGACCTTATCGGCGACCTTGTAGCAAAAAAATATTTCAATGTGGCAAAACCAACATCGTCGAAAACATCGCCGGAGACTCTCGCCGAAAAACGTCGCCAAAGACCTTGTAGCAAATAATTTACATTATTGTAGCAAAAACGTAAAACAGTTGTAGCAAAATGTTTTTTCTAATGTAGCAAACAAGATATCGTCAAAGACATCACCGAAGATTTCCGCCGAAGATATCATAGCAAAACAATAGAGATTGGTTGTAGCAATAAGGTTGTGCGAAAGTAGCAAAAGGTATACGAATATGTAGCAAAAAAAATGATAAGGTAGCAAATGCTCGTAGCACAGACTAACAATATAATTAGCAACACTGGTCAACATAAGTAGCAACACATTCCTGCTAGAGTAGCAAACACTGACACTGGAGACCATAGAAGCAACTCGGTCGCCTTAGGTAGCACGCCATGGCTGCAGAATCTGGCCATGGCCGCTTGTCCCACGACTGCTCCGTGAGGCCATGGTTACAGAATCTAACCATGGCCGCTTGTCCCACGGAATCTGGGCAACATCGGAGAGGAGGGAGAAGGATGTTTATGAGCTCCAATCCATAGCCAACACCGGAGACCGTCGCTCGCAGCATAAGGCACCATCTAGCTGGGGCGGCGGGCACTCGCTGCAGACGGCGCGGGTCATGACGGCGCTCGCTGCAGGTGGCGTGGGCCACGGCGGCACGAGCTGCAGCGGAGGGGCGTGTCGACAGGTGCTTGCTACGAGAGGAGGAACGGAGCTTGCCGGTGGAGTGCGGCACCGGAGGGGCGCGGCGGCAGGAGGCTCACGGCGGCTCGCGGGATTAAAGGTGCGCGGCGGCAGGAGACGTACGGGAGCAGATGCGGGGAGACGTACGGGACGGGAGGTTAAAGATAGGACGCGGCCCACCACTCGCGAGTCGTCCCACGGTTTCGAGCTACCCGGGGGATAAAATCACGGGATCCCCGGGGGCATAGTATCATTTTCCATAGCGAAAGCCAGCCCGGATCTTGCGACACTTTGGGTTGATCAGCCCTGGTCCAAAACCCAGATTCTCCCAAATGTTTTGTGTATAAATAAATTTAATAAAAAAAGTTCAAAATAAAAACAAGAAGCACCATAAAACTCCAAACAAGCATTTTGATCACAATTGGGACGGTCGTATCCTCGGGCCATGGATTACTCCAGAACGACATCCCTGACACTGAACCGCCCAGCTGACCAGCTAGCCTAGGTTGGTCCCCGCCATGCCACCATCGTTCGGTCGCCCGCCCCCATGACTTTCTCCTGCTACTGCTGCTGGGCCTCTGCCTCTCTCCCCTCAGTTCTGCGGCGGGGCAGGACAGCACGGGAAACCCGCACTGCCTCTCGGACACTGCGATTTGGCCTCACGCTGTTTTTCCCCAAACCTTTTGCGCTGCCACCACCTCCCCCGAATCTGGTCTCCGCCCACGTCCGGTCGCTGTCCCGTCACCTGGCGGAGGGGCGCGCGCGCGGCGGGTGATGATGGCCTAGCCCGACGCAGGACGTCGACGGCACACGGCGGTCGGCCGGCACTGCAGCCATCCACGGCCGGCCGGGCCCCCCTTGCACTGTTGCAGACCGCCACCCGGCTCGGCGTAGTAGACCATCCTTGCTGATCAGACTAGCCCCAATGGGGGTATCATAGGTAGTATCATGCATGCCATGTTGGCAAAATTCTGACGTGGCATCCTAATTAATGATAAAAGAGGTTGTGTTGGTATCATAGGTAGATACCATATCATAGCACGTAGTACTAGAAAAACTAATCTCAAATGAATCTTGTACACAATTTTGCATTGAGATTCTACAAAACAATAAATATACTAAGACTATGGTACTACTACATGATACTATGCATTGTGGAGGTGGTATCATATACTAGTATCATATGCATGATACTACTATATGATACTTCCCATTGTGACTAGTCTCAGCACTGCTCTGTCTATTCTCTCGGTTTCCTGGACCGCGGCGCGGAGCAGTCTCCACCCGCCATGCGGCGCGCATGCGCCCGGGTACAGTCGTGCGTTGGTGCCGCCGTGTCCTGCAATTATTAATGGGCAGGTCTGCGTCTGTGGACCTGTATGTATAACGCCAGTGGAGAGTCAATGCGATAGTTGAGTGCAGTTATCACGGTGGCCCGCCGGCCGGGGAACTCGGCGCGGTTTACGGCTCGCCGCCGACCCGTTCGTGTAAGCTTGAATGCGGTCGATTGATTTGAAGAGATTTAACGCAGATCTCGCCGAAAAGAGGAATAATATGTTCCCAGGCAAGCGATTTTTGGATAAAATTTGGCCACATTTTACGATAATTTGGCTCAAATTCATCCAAACATAATTTTAATCACACAGTTCGGCATAAAATGAATACAAAGCATTATTCGGCATAAAATAAAACACAATATAGTTTAGTATAAATTTAACAAAGTTTGAGATGCGGTGGACACGAGCTCGGAATGGATCTGCTGAAGACATCGAGAGAAGGCGAGGGGATGTTGTGGCGGTGGTGGACCTTTCTATCGCATGGGGTCGACGGAGTAGCGCGGGGCAGTGTCCGCGGCGACATGGCGGCGAGGGTGGGTGGGGAGGGCTCTGTTTTACGGAAAAACCGAATCTCAGTGGGGAAGTGAGATTTCTCACCAACAGGGCTAGCCTGCCCATTTTTCCTTCCATATGTCGTTTCCAACCGATACCCGAAGTGTCAGATTTGGCATGGGAATGCCGAATAAAAGTTAAATCAAATCCGATAAAAATGTGTTCTAGAAAACGAGTGGCAAAATTTCACTGTCAAATAAAAGAACTGACTAGAAAGGGTCTATTAGAAATGCTAGTGGAGGTGCTCTAACCCATCCACCGGCTATTGTCATTCAGGCGAAACTCGAGTGGCTTTTTCTCTTGGGCCATACTACGCGTTCCCCGGGGATACTTCCCCAAAATCCTTCGGGTCCTCCTGCTGACACGTGTCCTCTAAAATCTCCCAAATCCCGCTTTTGCTATATGTAGCAGAAAACGGTTCGGTATAGAAATAAGAAAACAGACTAAACCTCGTCGGAGACTTCGCCGGAGACCTCGTCAGCGACGGTGTAGCAAAAAAAAATACTAATGTAGCAAAACTGATTTCACCGGAGACTCGCCGGAGCATCTCGCCGGATAACGCGTAGAAAAAAATTATGCTTTTGTAGCAAAATCAGAAAACAGATATAGCAAGATGATTATGCTAATGTAGCAAAAGCCTCACTTCGCCAGAGACATTATCGGAGCAAAAATTGTAGCAAAAAATATGCCATTATAGCGGCACCGCTCGCCGCATGTAGCAACACCATAAGTTATATGTAGCAGGTCTGGTCACCGTGTGTAGCAGGACCGCTCACTGCAGGTATCAGCGCCGCTCACCACAGGTAGCAGGTCTGGATGCCGCAGGTAGCAACGACTGTGGCCGTAGGTAGCAACATCAGAAGCCGCATGTAGTAAATCCACAAAACAAAAGTAACAAAAAAGTTTGTACTGATGTAAACTCGTCCCATCGATGGTCCATGGCAGCAGCACCACCTCGCACCGTCCCAACCCATGGCAGCACAACTGCACATGGCTGGTGTGTTGGCGTCCACCGTCGAGCGAACTCGTGGACGTGTGCGCGTGCTCACGGGAGATGTCACCGGCGACCGACGAGGCACGCTCACAAGGTGGGAGGTGAGGGGGAGGAACAACGTGGGGCTGCGCGAGCCGTTCGCGTAAGCTTGAATGCGGTCCATTGATCTGAAGAGATTTCACGCGGATCTCGCCGAAAAGATGCAGGGAGACGTTTAAAGATTAAAATTCCACGATTGTAGAGGTTCAGATGAGCAGAGCGTAACACATTTCCAGACCCCGCGTTCACGGATTCGATAGCCCGGAGCGACAACCACCCTTGACAACCACCCTTTCCCCTCGACTTTCTCCCCCTCCCGCCGCCCCTCTCCCCCCTTCTCTCCGGTAGCCATGGCGGCCGGAAAGGAGTCGGAGCTGGTGGTTGGCCTTCCCTATATCTAATACTAGTAGTAGCTTGTGATTTTGGGGTAGATCCCTGTGTTTATCCTAGATGGATGTCTTGGAGTAGGTCTCTGGATCTCTGCAGCCAAATCCAGAGCGCCTCGGTGCTTCCTTCGGCGGCGGCGCTCCTCAGGTGGCAGGAGGGGGCGCGGCTGGTGGCGAAGACCCCGAGCATCTCCATCAATAAGGCCTGCTGTTGGTGTTTGCTGCTGGATCTGGGCCAATCCAGTGGTGTCGGCGACTCCCCTCTACGGCGGCGCTCCCATGGTGGGAGCCGAGTGCGGCGGCGTCGTGGTCTCCGGCAAGCACCTCCAATAAGGTCTACTTCCCGGATCTTTGCCACTGCAAATCTTCTTCTGGTCTGCCTCCTCCAGTCCGTGGCGGGGGCTTGGAGTCTGATGGCAGGCTCGTTTTCTTCGGTGCGGTGGTCAAAGCTCCCTTTCTGGTGCCGGCGGTGGACTAGTGGAGATTCATCCATGCTCTTCTCTACTTCTCTCCTGGGTGGAGTTGAAGATCTGAGGAGGGTTGATGAACCTCGATCTGGTCGCTGGCGGCAAGGGAGTATCGAAGCCACAATCTTCCCAAGCACTTCCTTGGTCCTGGGTGACCCGATTATGCTGGTATGCTCCAGCCTTCTTTCAACCTCTTTTGAGAGGCCCTTCCTGAAGCCTGCTGATGCTATGGAGCTCGTCGGCATCGTCGCAAGTGGTGACGTCCCCGCGGCGGTGTACGGCAACGGCAAGCACGGCTTCTTGCTTGGCAGTGGGGAAAGAGGAGGATCTGATTGCAATTGGCTATTTTGTTGAAAGGTTCTTTCTGCCTTTGCCAGGGACCCATGTATTATTTACTTATTGTATGGGGTTCTCTGTAAAATATTGTACACCCACTGATGATATTAATGAATGGCTTCTAGCCCCTTCGGGGGGTCACTGTGTTTCAAAAAAAAAAACACATTTCCAGGTGCCGAAATTTCGCCCGCGTACCCAGGTGGTGTTTTCAGGCAAGCGATTTTGGGTAAAATTTGGCGACATTTCACCACAATTTGGCTCAAATTCATTCAAACTTAATTTAATCACACAGTTTGGCATAAAATGAATACAAAGCATTATTCGGTATAAAATAAAACACAACATAGTTTGGCATAAATTAACAAAGTTTGAGACGCGGTGGGCACGAGCTCGGAACGGATCTGCCGACGACGCCGAGAGAAGGCGAAACAATGCCAACAACGAGGCACGGGGATGCTGCAGCGGTGGTGGATCTTTCTAGCGGCATGGGGTTGGCGGAGTAGCGCAGGGCAGCGTCGGTGACGACATGGCGGCGAGGGTGGGTGGGGAGGTTTCTCTATGTCACGGAAAAACCGAATCTCGGTGGGGAAGTGAGATTTCTCGCCGACAGGGCTAGCCCGTCCATTTTCCCTTCCATTTGACGTTTCCAACTGATACCCGACGTGTCAGATTCGGCTTGAGAATACCGGATAAAAGTTGGATCAAATCCGATAAAAATGTGTCCTAGAAACGCGAGTGGCAAAATTTTATCATCAGGATAAAAAAAACTGACTAGAAAGGGTCTACTAGGGATGTGTTCGGTTCTGGAATTTGGTGGGACGGAACCGGTCCGTTCCGCGCCTAGCGTTCGTTCATGTGTTCGGTTGGAAGAAAGGAACGAAATCAGAATGGAATATTCCTCTAATATGCAGAACGAGGTCGTCCGACCGAATCGGCCGGATCGCGCGGAACGGCTCGCTAATTCGCGAACTAATCCAGGTAAAATGATTAATTACCGAATCAACGGGGATTTTTAGCTGTGACGATGATTAGCTGAGAGGATTAGCGACAAAATCTTGTAAAAGCATGCAGCCTCTAATTTGAGTATATTTTGCAAAGATTTTGAAACAAAAAGATTTCTATGATTTAATACTTTTAGAAAAGATTTTAAGATAAAAGAATATATTTTCTACCGTTAACTACAATTGTTAAATTTAAGCTCAAATTATTAGAATTTTAAACATTATTATAGCTATTCTGTTCCGGTCCCAATTTTTCCAATCGAACACAATATGAGACCATTTCGTTCTTTGTTGGTCGAAACTGTTCCATGCCCTCAGAATGGACTCACTCCATTCCATTCCCTCTTATTTTAGAACCGAACACACCCTAGAAATGAATGCTAGTGAAGGTGCTCTAACCCACCCACCGGCTATTGTCATTCAGGCGAAGCTCGAGTGGCTTTTCCTCTTTCATCTTCTCGTATTTTTTCTTATCCAACCGCTTTCCATTGTACAGTTTGCCGTTTTCCACATTAATGCAAAAACAGAGCACGTAATTGTTCTCATCGGGAAAAAGGCGCTTGCCAGAGGGAAAAGGCAAAACCGGAGAGACCTGAACTTCGTCCGCGGACGAGCGGACATCTCCCACTCCGCGCGACACGGCTCAGGTATTTAGCTTAGCCCACTATGGCGGGAACGAAACCCGAGCCCACTGTCCCGGTCATTTTACGTGAGCACGAAGGGCTGCTGTAAAGCCCATATCTGCTCTGCTCTAAAAGGAAATGCTAAAGTATTGTTCTGCAAGTGGGCTGTGCCAGCCCACAATCGCATTATAGCTTACTCCCCGGCTCGCAGCACGATTGTTGGCCAAATTTCCAGTCTACAGTGAATATTCGCATCTGCAAAATTTCCAATTGTGGAAGCATCCAGTTTCTCTTTCATAAGATAAAAAAAAACATATCAAGTATATCAGAGAATTTTTATGGAATACTACCAATAAAAAGTAATAAATCTACAAAAGGCCGCAAAGAAAATAAACAGTAATACTCCCTCCGGTCCAAATTAATTGACTTAGATTTTGTCTAATTTTAAATGCATCTAGACATATTTTAGTGCTAGATACATCCAAATCTAGACAAACCAAGTTAATTCATTTGGATCGGAAGAAGCATCAAATTGTCATGGTGTACTCACTGCTTATGGCTGATGGCATGTCTGCTATGTTCAAAACGGAGGTAGAGCAAAAATAGTATTTCACCTATCAAGGTTTGTCACGGTGCACCTGTGATTTTACATTTTCCTTTTGCTGATGACGCTTTGTTATTCTTTCGTGCTACAGGAGCTACAGCCACACGGATTGATGTTTTTGCAACCTGTTGAGCTGTGTTGTAAATAAGTAGTCATTGAGGGACTAAAGTGTAAGATGACAGTGTAATAAAAAATGAAGGGGCACACCAGCTCGGCGGTGAAGCTCCCAGAATATTCCCCATGATCATCCTCTCAAATCCCTAGAGTCCAAATCCAGATTTCTCCAAATTACAACATGATATCAGAGCAGGTTAATCCTGTGTGATTTTCCTGTGATTTCTAGCCCGGGGGCGATTAATCGAGGTGATCTATCGCCCGCCATTTGCCGGTGAAGGTGCTTGAGTTGCTGGGCAGTCGTTGTTCGTGAGTCGCCGCACAAGAGCCGGTTGTCACAGTGTGGAAGCTGCTGCAAGAAGCGCCACGACCGGAGAGGTAATTCGCTGTTTCAATGAATTCTTTGAGCTGTTCATGTCTGATTGGGTCATTTGCCGCCGGTCATCGCCATCCTTTGAGCGGTCGCGTGAGAGGCTGTTTCTTGCTGTTGTTTGTGGGGGAATTGTTGTTGCCTTGTTGTCCAGGAGTTGTGTCATTGTGCCATTGGGCTATTTCATCTTGGAATCTGACTTAAAGAGTAGGTGCTGCTACGTGCTACCACTTGTGGTTGCTGCTCAGAGGCGCTGCTAAGTGGGTTTTCTTTTACTTCAGACTTGTGTGAGCCATGAGTGATAAAAATGAAGAGAATCCAGAGATTCCAAGTGTTGACAAATTATGTGCGAGTATGCGGAAATTGTTTGCCCAGCTTTTTGAGCAATCGCAACAAAAATCTAAAGGAACCATTACTCTTGAGGCTAATCCGGTCAAGTTTTCTGGACCAGGCTACTCTTATTTTAGAATCTCATGGTATCAAGCATTTTTTAGATGGCATGGTTGTGAAACCAAATGATGAGGTGCAGTTGGAGCAATGGGAACAAAATGAACAACACGTTATGGTGTGGCTGCTGGGATCGATGGATTCTTCAGTTCGTGAGCAGGTCGAGAATCTACAAACTGCAGCAGAGGTGTGGAAGGAACTTGGACAACAACTTTCTGGAAAAACAAACAAGATGCAAGTGACAAGGGTGCTTCATGAGATGAGACAACTTAAACAGGGCCAGAAATCTATAACCGAGTATGCTGGTGAACTGAAAAAGTTGTACAGGGATCTCGAATTCTTTCGCCCGTTCAAGTACAATGATCCAAAAGTCTTTAATATTTTGTGTGAATGGTTTCAGCCCATTCTTGTCCATGCTTTTCTGGAAGGACTAAAGGATGAGTTCGATCTTCGGAGACAAATGATATATGCTGCTCCAGATTGGCCCACCCTTGATGAAACAATATCAAGCATTTTTGAGGAGGAGACTCGCTTATCTAATCAGACCGTGACCTCACATGCAAGTGTTCACACTCGTGCCGCTCTGTCTTCACATACTCATGGCATATCTCTTGCTGCTTCTAGTGATGATCGTGCAAATGCTACTAGGTTTGAGTACAAGAAGAAACCAAAGGTGGTATGTGATCAGTGCAAGAACCCTAGCCACATAAAGAAGAATTGTTTTGACTTAATTGGATATCCACTTGGTTGCCAGCAGCGACAACGTAATAGGAACAATATTAGTAATGCTCGAGGGAACAAGCAAGACCAGGTACACACCACTTCATCTGCAGGTGAATTATCAGCGGTAGCTGCACAAGCACTCGAGGAATTTAAGTCCAAGTTGATTGCTTCCTCTGCTGAAGGTCCTTCTAGCTCCAACTCCAGTTTCCATGCATCCAGAGGTGTGAATTATTCGCAAAACCCAAATAATCCCACTTGTACTTCGTGGATAATTGATTCTAGAGCTACAAATCATATGACAGGTTCCTCTAAAAAGTTCTCCTCTTATGTTCCTCGCTCGGGAAAGGACAGGGTCCGTATAGCTGATGGACCATCAGCCCCTATTTTGGGGTGTGGAACTATCAGTTGTACACCTTCCTTGCCTTTAACTCATGTTCTACATGTCCCAGATTTTCCCGTGGATCTTTTATCCGTTAGCTCAATTACTAAAAGCCTTAATTGTGGTGCTTGGTTTGAATCTTACTATTGTGTTTTTCAGGATCTGAACACGGGGAAGATACTTGGGACTGGGACCGAGCGTGATGGGTTGTATTACCTTGACAATGGTGCATCGCCACTAGCTTTTGCTACATGTACCTCACCTACAGATGAGTTACTACTACTTCATCATAGACTTGGGCATTTGTCCTTCCATGTTTTAGCTCATGTATTTCCATCTCTTTTTGCTTCCTTCCCTAGGGATAGGCTTGTATGTGACGCTTGTGAATTGGCTAAACATACAAGGACTAATTATCCTAGCAGCAATGAAAGGAGCCACTCTCCCTTTGAGGTGGTCCACTCTGATGTTTGGGGTCCTTCCATAGCAACCACTATGTTAGGCGAACGTTGGTTTGTAACCTTAATCGATGGCTTCAGTCGATGCACTTGGCTTTATTTGCTGAAACAAAAAAGTGATGTTTTCTCTGCTTTCAAGGATTTTTATGCACTAGTTTGCAATCAATATAATGCAAAGGTTAAAGTTTTCCGTTCGGATAATGGTACTGAGTTTGTTAACAAGGAATTTGACATTTTCTTATCCTCAAATGGGATTATACATCAAACTACATGTGTGAATACCCCAGCTCAAAATGGGGTAACCGAGAGGAAAAATAGACATTTATTGGAGGTTGCTCGGTCTCTTACGTTCACAATGAATGTTCCAAAATTCCTTTGGGGTGAGGCAGTTAAAACAACAGCTTACTTGATTAACCGCATGCCATCACGTGTGCTAAAATATAAAATACCAATTGAGTGTTTGAGTGGATCTAATCCTTTCATTGTTTCTTCAAAGGTGTTTGGGTGTGTCTGTTTTGTTCATGACTATAGAAATTCAGTCGGAAAGCTTGATCATCGTGCTATCCGTTGTGTGTTTGTTGGATATTCTCCAACTCAAAAGGGGTATCGTTGTTGGTGCCCGAATGAACGCCGTTTTTTTGTGAGCATGGATGTACCCATCATCCAATTTCCTCTACCACTCCTAGGATTGGTAGAGAGGGGGAGAATAATGATGATGGGAGAGGCATTAACGGTGGCTCCATTTCAGTTCCTATTTTAGATGTTGTCACACTAACACCACGACAACTTGTTCAGGGGGAGGAAAATCTGAACAACAGTGAGAGTAATAGTGACTCCAATGTTCCTGAGGTACATAGTAGCTCACCTATTCAACAGGTTATACAGCCTAGCGCGCCTGTGTCTACATGTCCCAGGTCTCTTTCCCCAGATTCACTGATGAATGACACATTAGATCAAGGTACGGAACCATCTTCTTTTATTCCTAACTCAGAATCTGAGCATGAACTTCCCATTGCCTTGAGAAAACATGTGAGGCGTAAGGATATACCACCACGTCTCAAGGACTGTGTTGGATACAAACATGACCTCTCCAAATTTTTATCCTACGATAAGTGTAGTTCTTCTTTTAAAAGCTTCATTTCTTCCCTTGACTCTGTATCTATACCAAAGGACTGGAGAGAGGCGCTGTAGGATCCTAAGTGGAAGGTAGCAATGCTTGAGGAGATGAAAGCATTGGAAAAGAATAATACATGGAAACTTGTAAAGCTACCACCTGGTAAGGAGCCCGTAGGATGCAAGTGGGTGTACACGATCAAGCAAAATCCCGGTGGCAAGGTCGAGAGATACAAGGCACGCCTGGTAGCAAAAGGATATACCCAAACATATGGCATTGACTATGATGAGACATTTGCCCCTGTTGCTAAAATGAATTCTGTGAGAACACTAATATCTTGTGCAGCAAATCTAGGTTGGGATATGTTCCAACTAGATGTAAAGAATGCATTTCTTCATGGTGACCTTCAAGAGGAGGTTTACATGAATATTCCACCGGAGTTTAGCACTACTCAAACTGAAGGTAAAATTCTACGCCTCTATCGATCCTTGTATGGTTTAAAGCAGTCACCTCGCGCTTGGTTTGAGCGTTTTCGAGAGGTGCTTATTCATATGGGTTATAAGCAAAGTAATGCTGATCATACCCTATTCTATAAGCATAATATGGGGAAGATAGCCATCTTTATTGTTTATGTCGATGATATTGTTATTACCGGGGATGACTCCGGGGAGATTGCTTATTTGAAATTGAATCTGGCACAAGAGTTTGAGGTCAAGGACCTAGGACAGTTGAGATACTTTCTTGGGATTGAGATATCTCGTAGTCTAAAGGGTATTTATCTTTCTCAAAGAAAGTACATCCTAGACTTACTCTCTCAGACCAGGTTGTCTGGGTGTCGGCCAGTATCCACACCAATTGAGCCGAATCATTGTCTTAAGAAGGAAGCTGAAAAACATGTAGACCGGGAGCGCTATCAAAGGCTTGTTGGAAAACTGATTTATCTCTCACATACTCGTCCAGATATCGCCTTTGCGGTGAGTCTAGTTAGCCAATATATGCATGATCCTCGGGATTGTCACATGGATGCGGTTTTTCGAATCTTACGCTACCTTAAGGGTTGTCCTGGCCGAGGGTTGTTGTACAAATCACAAGGCAATCTACAAGTAGAGTGCTACACTGATGCAGATTGGGCGGGTTCGTTGGGCGATAGAAGATCAACGTCTGGTTATTGCATATTTGTTGGAGGTAATCTTGTTACATGGCGGAGCAAGAAGCAAACTGTTGTGGCACGGTCTACAGCGGAAGCGGAATTCAGATCCATGGCACATGGAGTGTGCGAAGTGTTGTGGTTGAGAATCCTTTTGATGGAACTAGGATTGTTCAATTCAAAGCCACTGATGTTGTATTGTGATAACAAGGCAGCACTTGATATTGCAAACAACCCTGTGCAACATGATCGGACAAAGCATATCGAGATAGATCGTCATTTCATCAAGGAGAAGCTAGATGCAAGAGTTATCTGCATGCCATATGTGTGTTCAGCAAATCAACTTGCAGACATTCTTACGAAGGGCCTCCCCGAGAAACTGTTTTCTACCTTTTGTAGCAAGATGGGATTGTATGATGCATTTGCCCAATCTTGAGGGGGAGTGCTGAGTTGTGTTGTAAATAAGTAGTCGTTGAGGGATTAAAGTGTAAGATGGCAGTGTAATAAAAAATGAAGGGGCACACCAACTCGGTGGTGAAGCTCCCAAAATATTCCCTGTTCATCCTCTCAAATCCCTAGAGCCCAAATTCAGATTTCTCCAAATTATAACACAACCGGAACATGACACTATCCCACAACCTCCTCGGCCTTCAATCAGGGCCGGCTCTATATTTTACAGGGTCCTAGGGCGAAGCTACAACATAGGCCCCTAAGTCTAATATATTGTATACATATCTAGATATATAGACATGCAAAATATCGAACAAGGTTACAATCCAACCACTCATTCTTAATCCGAGATGTCTAAATAGTTGTTAATCGCTTACTCAAAGTCATTTATATAAAAAGACTAAAGACATAGGAAAATATAACAACTAGTAATCTCTTCTAGTTTGATTACCTCAAATAAGAATCTAATTCTAGTGAGTCGATCAACAATAATGCTTTAGTGCTTTTAAAAAAGCTTTTTTGGGCATTTTTAGATGCAAAATTATTGAGTAGAATCAAATCATGTGTTGGACTTCAAAAATTACAAGTTAATCTAGCATGCTTGCTAAAGAGGCGTGAGATAAGAAGACAAAATGATGCGTTGGACTAGAAATTCGACAACGAATTAGATCCCGATTCATGTACTTATCAGAGGGAACGGGCGACGTGCAGGAACAGTTTTGAGAGAGCAGCCAGGCCGAGAGAGAGCGAGAAGGGATGCTGAGAATTGATTCCTAGACTCCAAGGTCTAGGCGATCCGCGATCTCCATGACTGCAGCAGTTTAGGCAGCCGAGCGTCCAGGCGGCCGAGCGTTCGCCTGTTGCTGTTTCCGTACCCAGTATATGATCGGTATGTGTACATGCGCCTTTTTGTTTTTGAGCGGAAGTGTACCGCGGCTGGGCCTTTGCACTTTGCAATTTTCTTCTTGCGTAGGGTACATAGTAGAGCAGCAGCTGTCATAGGCCCCTCTCACGCATGAGCCCTTGGGCGCCGCCCAAGCTTGCCATGGGTTAGAGCCGGGCCTGCCTTCAATCTGCACAATCTTGCTACTTGGAAACCATCAAATGCCCCCCTCCTATTCTGCTGCCGATCGATAGCCCCCGCGCCGCCTCCCTGAGGCGGCTCGGGCGGAACCAAGTTCCCCTGCCGCTACCTCTCTCCATCCTCCTCCATTCCCTCGCCGTCGACCGGATGAGGCCGCCGGGCGAAGCCTAGGCGGCGGACGGGCGACGGCGGGGTCACGCCTTATTGCGGTGGTCTCCCGGTGTGGATCTGCGGCGAGGATGAAGATCCCGCCGTTCCTCTTCCCCTATGGCGGCGCAGGTGGCATGGCTCGGCGGAGGCTCTCATGAGAGTGGCGGGACGCACGGTGGTGGGCGGTCAGACGATAGGAAGGAGCTTGGTGCGGACGGCGGCCGAGCAGGCCTGATTTGGAGCCCAGCGGGGAGGTAGAGGAGCAGCAGTGGAGGAGGGCCTGCTCGTGGCGGAGGGCCTACGCGTGGCGCGGTTCCAGGCGTGGCGGCGACGAGCTATCGATCTGGGCAGCATGGGCAGGATCCGGGCCGCGAGGGCCCGATCTGGGCTGTGAGAGCCATGGCTGGACGCACGACTGTCGTTTGGCTCTGTTCCCGGGCGTGCGAGGTGGTTTCGGCTTCATGGATATTGGGGATATGCTAAATGGGTATCATCAGTGCATGTCTCTAATCCGGCTAACCAGGTGGCTCATAATGGGTAGCAAGGCCCATGGCCTGCTGGGCAGCCGTTAGACGGATCCAGAAGGGAGACCCATGAAGGATAAAGGAAGTGCAGTCACCGACGTACTCGGAGCCTTGGAGTGCAAGACACGAAGACTAGTTAGTACCAGTGTAGGACTCTGTAACCTGTCCGGTTAGGACTCTTTTCTGTAACCCTAGGTTCTGGTGCCTTTACAAGCCGAACATTTTAGAGACTTTAGGGCACAACTCATGTCATCGCGCACACTGAACCAAATCCTGTAACTCGGCGTATTGCCCTTATAGTGATTTATAGCAGAAATATGATTCTTCCACCGTATGGGATCTGAACCTGGGTAAGATGTGTTACCTCGTACCCGCCAACTCGTCGTCTTCCCCACGTCTTTAAACATGCTCTGTGAGGACCCTTCCATGGCATACTCGTCGGCAATACCACGACAGTTGGCGCCCACCATAGAGAACCTCAGATCTAATCTGCAGAACGTAATTTGGTCTAGCTCCATCTCCGCCGATCTACAGCCAAGCATGGACAACCGTGGCGTTTCTGGGGACTATACCACTTGGGACACCATGGCAGGAGCTCACCGTGCTTGAACTAAAATGCCTCCAATCTGGCCTATCGGACTGGAGGTTAAACACCTTACATCGGTGATTTGATGCCGACAACCAAGGCAGGAGCTCACCATGCCTAAACTAAAAGGCCTCCAATCTGGCATATCGGCCTGGCGGTTAAACACCTTACGCTGATGATTTGATGCCGACAACCAAGGCGGGAGCGGCTGTCTTCCAGCCAAAGGAGTCGACGGCGCACATATCGTCGAGATTTCGCTCTAAAACGCAGATGCACCTAAACCACCACCCACCAATCTCTAGATCCGTAGACCGCAACACCGACCTGGATCTTCCCCTCGCCTCCACGCAGTAGCATGCCTAGAGATCTGGAGATGGCCAAACTCCTCCTTATTTGAGGGGGCCCGACCTCCGCATCTCCTCCACCAACCTCCCACCAGAGAAGCTCGAGGACGATATTCCAGCACCGAGCGGCAGCACTAGAAGGCAGAAACCCATCAACATCTTGCCATTAGCCACATGGGCAACTACAAACCCTAACCCTACACCTACGACGAGATGCATCAAGCCTACTATATACAAAGGAGCCCGACCGCCGCCCCCAGATTCACTCCACCTGGCGCAGCCGACAGAGGAGTGGAGCGGCTCCGGGAGTGCACGACCGACTCTCAAGGTCTTGGGATATAGAGAGAGAGAGAGAGAGAGAGAGAGAGAGAGATATAATATTGGTCTTGCGCACCATGACGGCCATGCAAAACGTGGATAGCGCCATGAGACTATTCTTCATGACACCGCCTCCACTGTCGAGACGGATATAATACTGCAACCGCTAGGTGGATTTCGTGCCTCACTAAATAAGGAAATAAATATAGAAGTCGAGGAGGAGGGGGAATGTTGGTGGATATAGAGAAAGACTCTTATGGTTTTCTTGTTCATGGTAGTACTCATCTATCTCCTAGATGCCATATAGATTGAGAATTTTCATATCTTCCGAGTAAATCAACCTAAGGGGAGTACTGAAGTGTGATTATATTACACATATTAGTTCAATGCATGAAACATAATGGCAGTTATTTATAGGAGAAGAATGTAAAATATATGAATTTGAACAAAAGATACGAGACAATTTATTCAAACTCTTAATCATTGGCATAAACATACACATCAGTGAACATCGAAATAAACAAACAACATCAACATGTGAAATAAACAAACAACATCAGCATGTGGAAAAAACAAACAACATCAACATGTGAAATTAAT
This sequence comes from Avena sativa, assembly GCA_916181665.1. Lineage (NCBI taxonomy): Eukaryota > Viridiplantae > Streptophyta > Magnoliopsida > Poales > Poaceae > Avena > Avena sativa. The sequence continues at coordinate 88,299,054 of OV702285.1, read as the reverse complement.
AAATCTTAGCAAGTTATCAGATCAGACGTAGCACTCGTAGAGCTTGATGTCCATCTGCAGACGGAAGTAGAAGGATCCCTGGACAAGGTCGGTGCGGATGGTGACGATGCCGCGCGCCATGAAGAAGTCGTCGGTGCCTCCGACGATGGTGAAGTCGCGCGTGTCCTCGTCCATGGGGTCGGCGCCCATGACGTTGAGGGTGCCCTTGTGCGCCGCGGAGTTGAACACGAGCGAGAAGGAGAACCACGCGGCGTACGTCTCCTTCTTGTCGTAGAAGTAGAACCCTTGCGCGAGCGCCGCCGGCTTCTCGTTCCCGACGGGCAGCTCTTTGCCCTCGGTCACCAGGTCGTTGAACACCACCATCATGCCGAAGAAGGTGTTGTTGGTGAAATACGTCGTGCCCAGCGCCGTCGGCCTGGTCGCCGGTGCCGCGGTCGCGTTCTGGGAGTTGTTCACGCCGTTGTAGAGGATGTCGTGGAGGTAGAGGGTCATCTTCGTGCACGGCTCGTCGGAGCTGCTCGAGACGACCCTCTTGCGGCCGTCGGCGGCGGCGGCGCCCGCCATGCTGAGCAGAAACACGACGAGCACGATCCTGGATGATGCGGCGAGGCCTTGCATTATGGATCACTGCAGCTGTGCCACTAGAGGCTTAATTCAGCACAGCTAGCCGAAGACCAGTATCGATCAAGTGAGTGACCACGTATTGCTGTCGTTGTGTCTAGAGCTCGACCGGAGCATGCGATTTATAGAGCATAGAGCGACGCCCTGGAATGGACGCAAGGGCGTGCGTGCGCAATATGATATCTATGGTCGGTACAACGGCGTTGCATTTAATTAGATATATCCTGTGGTTCCAGCCTAATCGATGAATAGTATCATGTGTTGGTATGACCTTGCCGCCTTCAACCTGAAAGAACGAGTACTTAATTTCCCATGCATTGCCATGCGTGTAGTTTAACCTCCAGAAAAGTGGGCATTGTGCATGCCGTGAGAGCATAGCTTCAGCTTGTCTTGCTGAACGTGCGGCGGAAGAACTAGGCGTAGGTGCGTCTCGTCAGATCGTCTTTTCGTTTCATTGTCTACGCCGAAAAGTACTCATCGTGTAACGTCACGGCGAAATTTCTGTCGGGTCTCGACGGAAAGGACGGCTCAAGTGCGGCGTGGATTCAGAAAAACTGCTCCTTCCGCGTCGCTCCCGTGAGCGACGGGGGGAACCCTAGCGCCGCCGGGCAGCCCCTCCCCTCCCGCTCCTCCCTCCTCGCTTCCGCCAGGACGCGCCGACGTTAAAGCCGCTCAGCGTCGGTGGCGGCGGGGTCCCTCTTCTCCTCCTCGTTCGCCAGATCTCGGTGTGGGCCAAGCTCGACGACCGGCGGCAGCGTGCGTGTGCGGGGCGCGGCGGCGCCCGACTAGGTGGCGCGGTGGTGTCCTTGGTGGCTCGGCGCGGCGGTGACACCCTGTTGTGGCGAGGAGGGCTGCGTGGAGCAGGGGTCTCATGCTCTGGGCCGGGCGGCGAGGGCCGAGGGCGGCGGTGGTTCGGCTGGCATCGCGGTGTCCGCTCTCTGGCAGGCTGGGGCTCCTCTAGACGATGCAGCGGCGACGCATGGTGGCGGGGGTGCTGCAGTGACGGGGTCTATCGGGCGGCACACCGACTCAGGCCCCGAGCCGGACCTGCTATGGGCCAGGCGGGTTATGAGGGTTCGATTCGTCAATGCCCATTGTTATGGAATTGGGTTTTGGAGAAGGAGGGGACACTGGAGATCGTGAAACGACAAACAGACAAAAAACACGGGACACATGATTTATCCAGATTCAGGTCCTGGAGAGAAAACCTTATTCTTGCTTGTCTGCTCTCGATTGATGGCAAAGCCGGAGATTACATGGGTGCGCAGATTGGATCTGGCGGTGTGTATGCTAGTGTTGTCAGGATGCCCTTTTCGCCGTGCCCTCCTGGTATTTATATAGATAGGCCAGGTCCCGGGATAGGCCGAGTCGGTTACAGGTTTAGGATTTTTCCCTTTAAGTTTCTATCTAAAGAATGTCCTCCAAGGAGTCGAATCCTTCTTGGGCTTAGACCACCTGAAATCGTTCTGGGCTTCACCATTAGGGGTACATTGTCTCACGCGCTTTTGCTAGGCTGGATCGGGTAGCCCAACATTCGGCACCCATAGGGCATACCCATGTCAGTAGCCCCCCGAGTGTTCAGTCGAATTGTAGATTCGACTAGAGACTCTTAAATCTTCTAGTGCTTTCATCCGAATATGTTTCGGGTCAGTATATTGGTTCATAGGGATAGTTGATATGCGTGCCCGACTCTCCCGACGGATCAGAGCTAGTTAAATGCCTTTGGGCAAAACAACGCTATTTACTTAGACTCGAATCCTCGGACTCGAACCTGGAAAATTGCTAGTGTAATTTGACTCAGGCTACGGAGGTCTTACAGGAGTCGAATTCTAGCGTTCGTCGGGATTTTTCATCGTGCCTGTTAACATGGATTATTACTGGAAGAGCGCATTCGGGTGCGTTACCAGGCCATAAGATTGCATATGTAGGTCTTACCTTTGCATCGCAAACACACCATTCGAAAAAAATTCGCCACAAAGACGTTTTGGGTGACTAATGAGACGTTATATCTCTTAGCATTATTTTTGGGCGGAGTCGCCAATTGTTTTGTAGGTTGTGTTTGCTGTAGATGTAAAGGATGCGAAGGATCATAACCAACTAAATCATAGGGTGCACGACCAGCGCTCCCTATAGGAGTAGCCCTCGAGTATTTGGTTTGAGTCGCAGACTCGAGCAGAGACTTTAACCTTGCGAATGCCTTTTAACAAACCGATGTACAAACGCTCCCTATGGGAGTAGCCCTGCCGAGTCCGTAGTCGGGTCGTGGACTCGAAGGACTCGAAGCATAAAAAATTATGATGTTAGTATTTTCAAGTTTTCTTCGAGTGCCTCAGGGACTTGACCAATTCTTCAGGTGCGCGACCAACGCTCCTGATAGGAGTAGCCCCCGAGTATTTGGTCGAGTCGCACACTCGAGTAAGTACTTTGTCTTGAGTCGAAAGTTTAGAGCCGTTACAAGCCTCTGCTTTTGCAATTGGTGATGTCATTGTTGACCCCTGGTGAGCTCAACCACTATGGCAGCGAAGTTGATGGGACGAGATGGTCATGGGTCTCATATTCTGACTGGGATTTGACCAGTCACGCGTAGTTTACTCGAAAGTTACCGCGTCGCCTTGATTCCCGCTTGTAGTGGAGGGCGTGCTCGCGACGGTTCTGGCGGCAGCCACCACGGGTGCAACAAGATGTTTGACACGTGCTAGGTTTAGTAGATCAACGGTTGTGCATCATCGTCTTACTCATTTTATACCGCTGAGGGCCGCGGTAGAATTTTACCCTTCGGCGCTTGCTGTTTTCACTTCATCTCTCTTTCTTTGCCGCTGCCATTTTCTAGAGTCCTTTGCTTCTTCCTGCGCTGGACATTCTCCACGTATTTCCTTCCTCTTTCCTCCGTTTACATCATGCAGCGCACCGCACCAAGAAGATGGGCAAACCGAAGAAGGTTGCGGGAGAGGGAGCCAGCGCCGCTAACGCTACCAAGAAGACCACCGCTGGCCACGTCACCAACGGCGGTTGGCGTCGCGTTGACAATGAGGGAGCTGGACCTCCGCCGCCTGCGCGAAGCCCAAATGATCCCTCGGGATAAGGGTGATGCCAAGATTCCCGGCTCCGAGGTAATTCGTGACCCATCCAAAGGTTTTGGGGTGATGTTCTATGCTTACATCCTTGAGGGCCTTTCTCTTCTTTCCCATAAGTTCCTTTGTGGGCTTATTTTTCTCTATGGGCTTCAACTGCACCAATTGACGTCCAATTCCCTTCTACACATTGTGTGCTTTATCACGCTGTGCGAGTGTTGGCTCGAAATCGAGCCACACTTCAGCCTCTTCAAGAAGCTCCATGCCTTGAAGAGGAAATCTAGCTCCAGCGGCGCAATGTACGAGCTAGGAAGGTGCGGAATATATATCTGCCCCAATCAGTAGTACTTTTCTTCCCATCTCTGCAAATCCGCCCAAGGATGGAGGACCAAGTGGTTCTACATCCCCGACGTGAAGCTAGGCGACCAACACTATGGTACTCCCCCCTTCGATGCCAACACGGTGATCTCCAGGAAGCATGCCTGGTCAAACGACATTCCTTCGGGTGAGACCGAGGTTTTCTACGTGATGTACAAGCGGGTGGAGGCTCTATAGTTGGTGCGACGCAAGTAAGTCTTCGGCATTGATGTCTACGCACGCTTCTATTCCTGTAGACAATGTTGGGCCTCCAAGTGCAGAGGTTTGTAGAACAGCAACAAGTTTCCCTTAAATGTATTACCCAAGGTTTATCGAACTCAGGGAGGAAGTGGTCAAATGTATCCCTCTCAAGCAACCCTACAATCAAGATACAAGAAGTCTCTTGTGTCCCCAACACAGCCAATACACTTGTCAGGTGTATAGGTGCACTAGTTCAGCGAAGAGATAGTGAAATACAAGTAATATGGATGATTATAAGACAACGGTGCCAGAAAGGAGCTTGACGAGGAGGAATATACTAAAGGCAATCTGAAATAAAGATGGAAGCATGTTGGGGAGGTGACCCCGGATAGGGTAAAGACGGGGAAAGACGAAAGGATGTCCCCCGTCTAGTTTCTGAGTTACAGTCCGAATCGGCCGAATCCTGTAGAAGTCGGCCGAGATAGGAAAGGGCAGGACCCTTATAATGATGGCAAGGCAGTACCCGGCCGAGATACTGTGCAAGTCGGCCGGGTTAGCCCGAGTAATCTTGATGCAGGTGAGGGACGAGCCGAGTTACGCGAGGCAGGGCCGAATGATACGAAGCTTGCAGGAGAAGGAGGAGCCTAAAGTCAAACTCTAGCCGCAGGCTAGGGAGAATCTGAGCGGAGCCAAGCACTAGGGACAAAGGCGCAGAGTGACAGAGAGGCAGAAAGAGGTCACGGAGGTGACAGTCCTGAAGCCCGAGGCGCACAAGAGGGGCCCTCTGGAACCTTGCCGTCATTAGGGGAGCGACGGGGAAAGGGGGGAGCCGAACTACTATATTGGGACAAGCATATTCCTCGAATATGCTTGCCACATCAGCCCTAAAGGAACCCAAGGCTCTCCTTTATAAGGAGAGGTTTGGACCCTGAGAGGGGGGAGGCTCATTTTTAGTACCGTTATGCTGGTAAAGTTCTTCCTTTCCCCTTGTATACAGCTCAAGGAGCACTTGTAGCCCAAGGAAGGAAAAATAAAGATCTTAGTCTTAGTCTTCTGTGTGTAGAATCAACTGCATCTTCCCTCCCCAGATCCCCCTAGCATCCATTGGCCCCATACTTTAGCCTACCCATGGCATCTGCCGTGCCACCACCACGACAGTTGGCGCCCACCGTGGGGCCAGCAGCGGTGCTAGATGGAGTCATGATCCGGACGGGAAACTTCATCAACACTGGCGAGCGCGTGGTTTCTGGCCTGGTCCGGAGATTCGATCTCTGTGACTACGTCAGCGACAACGCGGGCAGCTTCAGGGGAAAAACTCCCCCATGGAACGATGTCTTCATCAGTTTGGGCGAGCACAAGATCTACGTCGGCGTCGATGTCTCCGGCATTTATCCTCACCAAGTTGTTGTTGCAGGAGAGCCGGAGCGCATCCGGTGAGCAGCGTCGAGGTGAAGCCGGGGTGCAGGCGGGAGTAGCGGGTGCCGGATCAACCAGAGACCCCGCCGCAGGAGCGCAGATCACGCCCAAGCAGACGGCACCACCCACGGAGGTAATCCCTCCAGTGACCAACCAGGCCGAAGTGCAGGACACTACCCCAAAAGCACCAAGAGTAAGAGGGCCACCTCTGGAAAGGCCAGAAAACATTCTTCAGGCAACCATAGAAAACTTGACTACACCTGTATTGCAGATACTTGATCCGGCTAATGCTCAGGCAGAGTTAGAAGAAACCAGGCAAAAGGTGCTGGTAGAGGCAAAAAAGGTGTCGGCCCTGCGGGAGTCTCTAAACAGGACCCTGCGGGAATATGCCAAAGCTAATAAGCTTGACGTCGCGCCCGAACGGGTTGACGAGTTAAGATTAAGAGGGAAGAACCTCATAGATGATATCAACAAGGAGCATGATGCTCATAAGGCAGAATCAGTTGATTTGGGCTTGCCGAGGTACAGTACCCCGGCAAAGAACCTAAGAGCGGCAAATGCCGCAGCATTAGAATTAGAGGGGCTGACCGGCGAAGCCCGACAGAAACAGCAAGAAAGAGTGAATGAGCTGGTGCACATCGCGAACCCGCAAAACGAAGAAATGCTCAGGGCAGACCCGGCAAGGCCGGGGGCCTCGCGAATGGTTCACTCGGCTGGAGCAGCACCTGCCTTGTCCGTGGCAGCAGCGTCCTCACCCGGAAATAATGCACGAAAGGACAAAACAGTGACTTCAGGAAAGAGGAACAAGCAAATTGTTCCGTATGACCTGGCAATAGCCGGGAAAGCAAACGAGAACAGAGGCAATGGAAGCCGAGGTAACCGCGGTGAGAGGAATCTCGGCCGTATTGAGAAAGACGGCGGAAGCCGAGGCAATGGAGACCTCGGCAGAAGAGAACTCGGAAGAGGAAATCATGAGAACAATACCCCGGTGGAAGTAAGGAGAGAACCACCGCCCAACCCACAGCCAAGACATGAACCTCGACAGGAAAGAGAAGCGAGACCAGCTCGCCACAATCAAGTGAATGAAAGGTACAATGATGGTTATTCCGAGATGGAATATGCGATTCATGGTGGAAATAACCACTATGGAATGCAAGACAGAGTTCTGTACAGAGATTTACCATCAAATGATGCAAGAGTAAAGTTAGACCGGCTATACCGGTCCGAGTTGCTGGAAGAACAGGGTCCACCAGGTCCGACGTGCTTTGGACCACGGATCATGGGCGAACCACCTGTGCCGAACTTTCAGCTAGCGAGAGGCACCAAAACATATAATGGGAGTACCAAACCACAAGACTGGTTGATTGATTATGCCACTGCTGTGAAGATAGCGGCTGGAAACTTACGATGGGCAGTACGGTATGTCCCACAAATGTTGGAAGGACCAGCTAGAGTATGGCTGAATAATCTACCGGCAGGCAGTATCAACTGTTGGTTAGATTTTGAAGAAATGTTCGTCAGCAACTTTACCAGCACATACAAGAGGCCAAACATGCCGCAACAGTTAGCCATGTGCAAACAGAGGCCGAATGAAACAGATAGAGAGTTTTTAACTCGATGGTGTAACCTGAGAAACTCGTGTGAAGGAGTTATAGAATCACAAGCAATAGCTTGGTTCGCTCAAGGATGCCGTTATGCTAGTGTATTGTGGCAACGACTGCAAAGAGATATGCCAACCACATTGGCAGAAACTATCAGAATAGCGGACTCCTATGCATTAGGAGATCCAACGCAACCAGAATTAATGTCGGGAGATCATCAGGAGCAACAAGACCAATATGCAAGAGATTTGGCCGGGTCATCCAGGCGCAACGACTTTAGAGGAAGAAGAAGAGAAGAAAGGCCGGATTACAGATATAATTCGGCCCAAGTGGCAGCGGTAGCGCAGGATCAGCCGAGTCACGGAGCGACTCAACGGCAAAAGAATGGTCCTCAGCAGTGGACACCAAGGAATGAAGGAAAAAGATAGTGGACCCCAGAACAAAAGAAACAATGGCAGGAGAGGCCGAAGTACACGTTCGAATCTATGTTAGATCAGCCGTGTAAATTTCACACGTCAAACCCATCAAGGCCAGCCAACCATACGACCCGCCAATGTGCATGGATGAAAAATGCAATGGGAAACCCCGCAGGCATTCAGGCAGCGCCCCTTCAAGTACATCAATAGCATCAGCCACAGTTGACTGGAGCAAATGCACAGCAACTGATGTTACCACCTCCTCCCTCGAGATACGATAACTCGGACCGGAGAGATGTGGTACATCAAGTGATGAACCAAGGCCAGGATGGAAGGACAAATCCAGGAAATACTGGACGCAATGATTACAGAGAATATCATCAGTCTTATTGCGTGTTCACAACGGAACAGCAAGACAAGCAGAGTGTGCAACGCCGGCATATGGAAGTAAATGCAGTTATGCCGGCGGTGCCAAGATATGTGCCTTGGTCAGATCAGGAAGTAACTTGGAGCATAAAGGATCACCCCAAGATAATGCCGAATCCGGGGTCGTATGCACTCGTGTTGGATCCGACGTTTGTTGGACCAAGCATTAATGTGAAATTTTCAAAGGTTCTCATTGATAATGGGAGCAGTATCAACATCATGTACAAATATACCATGCATAAACTCGGAATATCGCAGAACATGCTGCAATCCACGAGGACCACTTTCCATGGGATAGTGCCAGGGCTTTCATGCGAACCCATTGGTAAGGTCCGAGTGGATGTATTATTCGGCACAAGAGATAACTGTAGAGCAGAAAACTTAGAGTTTGAAGTGGTGGATCTAGAGAGTTGTTATCATGCTTTACTCGGACAGCCCGCATTGGCCAAATTCATGGGCAGCTGTCATGTAAGTTATCTGAAAATGAAGCTACCCGGACCACAAGGAGTGATAACAGTAGCATGGGATTACAAGAAGTCAATGGAATGTGCTTCAGCCGGGTCAAATTTGGCCGAATCATTGGTTATAGCAAGAGAAAAAAGAAGGATTCAGGAGGTAGCAGCCCTCGCTCAGTCGGCACAGCTGAATATGCCGGCACTAGCCAATCCACATGGAAGTGTCTCCTTTCAGCCGACTAAAGAAACGAAGAAGTTTCAGATAGATGAGCAATTCCCAGAGCGTACTGTTACTATTAGTGCAGGCCTAGATGCTAAATAGGAAAGCGAGCTCACCAACTTCCTCCGTGAGAATCGGGACATATTTGCATGGTCAACTCAGGATCTGCAAGGTGTTCCGAGGGAGTTGGCTGAGCACTCTCTGAATGTAAGGCCAGGAGCAAGGCCGGTGAAGCAACCTCTCCGCCGCTTTGCCGAAGACATGAGAAAAATAATAGGGGACGAAATAGCTCAGCTCCTCGCGGCCGGGTTCATCATGGAGGTGCTGTATCCGGATTGGTTGTCGAATCCGGTGCTAGTAGAAAAGAAGAAAGATGATCCGAATGTAGCCATTGTATGACGAATGTGTATCGATTACACGAACGTGAACAAGGCGTGTCCAAAAGATCCTTTTCCGTTACCTAGAATAGACCAAGTCATTGATTCGACCGCTGGTTGTGAGTTATTGTCATTTGTAGACGCGTATCCTGGTTTTCACCAAATACCGTTAAATCCGGCCGATCAAATAAAGACTGCGTTTATTACCCCGTACGGGGCTTATTGCTATCGCACAATGCCATTCGGCCTGCGAAACGCGGGAGCAACGTATCAGAGATGCATGCAAAAATGTCTACACGACCAGATAGGAAAAAATGTACAAGTATATGTAGATGACGTGGTCATCAAAACCAAGGAAAGCAAAACGCTGCTGGATGATATACGACAGACTTTAGCGAAGCTGAGAAGGTTCCGAATGAAGCTTAACCCGGAAAAATGCACATTTGGCGTGCCAGCAGGAAAATTACTCGGTTTTCTTGTATCTAGCCGAGGTATAGAGGCCAACCCAACGAAGATAAAGGCAGTAGAAAGAATGGAGTTGCTAAGGTGTCTAAATGACGTACAAAAGTTCACGAGATGTTTAGCCTCGCTCAGCCGGTTTGTATGTCGGCTGGGAGAGAAGGCATTACCACTCTATCAACTGATGAAGAAATCATATAAGTTCATTTGGACTCCACAAGCAGACAGTGCATTTCATGAGTTGAAAAGGATGTTGAGCACAGCACCCATTCTGGCTTCTCCATTATCAAAAGAGCCTATGTTACTCTATATAGCGGCTACCAACAGAGTAATGAGTGCTGTAGTCGTCGTAGAACGACTCGAAGATGATAAGTCGGTACAGAGGCCGGTGTATTATTTGAGCGAGGTGTTATCCGCTTCAAAGCAAAATTACCCACATTATCAGAAGATGGCTTATGGAGTGTATATGTCGGCAAAGAAACTTAAACATTACTTCGAGGAACACCCCATCAAAGTGATCTGTGAAGCACCCATAGCCGACATATTAAGCAACAAAGATGCGAGTGGCCGAATAGTGTAACACCCTCAGAATCGGCCCTATGCAAGTTTTAGCGCTTCCCGCCAAACCCGCATAGAAACGATTCAAAGGTGCCCACCAGGCACTTGCGTGCGGGTGGAAAACGAAGTAATATCATTACACAATAGTCCTCGATGGAACCCACAAAACATATATATACAACAACGACTCCAAGAGTCAAGAATACAGATATACAGTACAAAGATCTAAATCACCTTGAAAACGGTACAGCGTTCGAGTACGGACAAGATGCAAATTGAGCTAAGAGCCCTGAAGAATAACCAATGGCGTCCATAACCCTGCCCAGGCCAAGCCGGAAGGGTAACCCTGCTAACGACGTCGATCTCAAAACCTGCTTAAACAAAAGGGGTGCCGACAAAGGGCAAAGGAAAAAGAGAGAGCGGCCAGTACTGAGGCCAGTACACGACGAGGCTAGAATTCGGCGGTCCTCGCCTACATAGGTATGGTGGACTGCAGCGGCAGCGCAACATGCACTAAACAACCTATAGAGACTCGATATAACTGTCGGCTATCAGAGAGGGATAAGAAAGACCTATTCGGAACCAACCTGATGCTACCATCAGACAAACCCATCCTGGTGTTTCCCCCTCGAGACCAAACGAGGAAGTCAACCGAGGAACTCACACAGTTGGCAGTTTTATTTATTCAGTTATCGTTGCCGCAATTACTAGTCAAGTATAGATAGTCGTCCTGATAGAATAAGCAGTGGGCACTTTTAGTTAACCATTCCGTTGTAGTTGCAACACTTACTAGTCAGATACAATTAGCACGAGATAACCCAAAACCCAGCAGTTGTTGGTACTTTTATTTAGCCATTCCGTTATAGTTGCAATACTTACTAGTCAGATACAATGGTAGCAAGCGACAACCCAAACAAGCAATTGTTGGCAGTTTTATTTAGCCATTCCATTATAGTGAAGCTGATTACTAGTCATTATAAAGTCAAATTTATAGCACTACTTTAGTTATAGTTGTCTATGATCGAGATACTGTGCTCCAAGTCGTCCATAACTGCGGACACGGCTTTCAGAAAGTTTTACCCTGCAGGGGTGCACAAATAGCAACACACACTCGATCAACCTCGGAAAAACCAAATCAAAACCCAACGAGGCCTTCACGACAAAGCAATCACCAGATTCAGAAATATTTCAGGGGGCCACCCCATTAAGCTACCCGCAACGAAGTTAGCTGACTCCGAGACGGACTCAAGGTTTGCGTCAGTGGCTGTAAACGACTGGGAACCCGAAAATGTGACTGGGCTTGTCGATACCGCGAAAACACTCCGCTTCCCTAAACAGTACAGGTGTAGTACCTCGCACAATTTAAATAAAGCAGTAAAACATGGCATAAGTATAGGATAGTAAATAAAACCTCAAACTAGTTTGTGGCCCCAAGAAATAAGTATGAATCAAGCTCTGGCTCAGGGGGGTCCCATAATCCTCCCGGATGTGGATAGCGCGAATATTCAAGGAACAGGTATCAAGTACTCGGGGTCCTACGGGACACAAGTGGACGGTTAACAACCAAATAACATCTATTGCCCACCTGTGCCTCTGCATTTACCTACTTCAATTTTAGTTGTTAAACAGTAATTAAAGTTATGATCATCTCCAACAATAAACAGGCGGCAATACTCCAACAACTGTGGTACTTGACGACACGCAACGGCACTTGAGCAAGCGACTACGACGCGCGGTCCAACTATCTACCAAACAACAGGTAATAGGATGTATCCAAGGTAATATAAGGCTGCAAGGGATACCACGGGTACGAAAACTAGAGCAACGCAACACAGATAGCAATAGATCAACAGGAGGGAAATAAATACTATAAAAGTAAGATAGGTAGAAAGGGGGAGATGCTCGCCTGATAACATTGCCGAAGATTCATCCGAAGAACGGGCGTCACTCGCATCAACTCATCGGCCTAATCCGCGAAGAAGCAAAACACTAGAAGAAACACCGGATACACTATTTAATACTACAGCAGAAGATCGGCATGATGCATGTATGATGTATGACATGGCAAAGGTGCAATGCAATTAGATCATATTAAGCGAAACCGGGGTCTCGACATTTAATTAAACGGTTCAAGTTATTTAGAACCCCCGCAATTTAAATGTTGGATTAGCAAGACAAAACATGGCTTCGGTTCGCTATGCCAATTTAAATGGAGTCCGGAATAAGACAAAGATATCCCGCATATAAACTCCATATTTAATTTAGGTGAATCGCCTAAATTCCCCCAACAACCACAAACAGATATGCAAGCATGAACAATTAATATGCAACAAGTTTTATATATAGCATTTATAAAATAGGGGCTCGGGAAAAAGGTTCACACATCTGGGTTCGGACGATCTTGGGGTTCGATGTGGTTCGGGGTTCGGTCTCAGGGTTCAACAGGGATCAAGGTTCAGATTCAAGATGGAGAACTTGGGTCCAAGCGGTCGATCTTGCCGTCGCGAAGATCTTGTCGGGTCCGTGTATCGGGTCGGTCTTGGCGTTCGGGATGCAGAACTTGGCGTTCCGCGGCGAAGTGCTTGTCGTACCGGTGGCGATCTTGGCGGTCTTCGGGTCCGGACTTCGCCTCCAGGAACGGGTCCTCAGGGTCTCGACGAACTTGGTGTTCTGGCATCTCTAAGTCGTGGATCTTGGCGCGGCACCGGGTTCGGGGTGTCGAGGCTTGGTCTTCGGATGAGGCTTCGAGGGTAGGATCCGGGGAGGCGATCTTGGAATCCATGATGGAGTTCTTGACGTTTCAGGGAAGGAGAACTTGGAGGTCTTCAACTTCAATTAGCAAAGGTGTACTTGGTCCTAGTGTCGATGCAGTCTTCGGGTACCACGTGTTCTCGATGTGGATCTCTCGGTGGTCTCTGTCGTTCATGGGGTACAAAAATCTTGTCCAGATTCTTTTCAATCTTGTCCATCGCGAGGGCCTCGAACCACCAAGTCAACTGCACCATATCAATCTCACTCAGCGTCACCACCACACCTGAACACTGAACCATAGCACATCGACAAGTTGGGCAACCCATGCTCGGGCCTGGAGCTGCACGACACAGCAGATGGCCTGGAGGCGGCTCGCGCGCGGATGAATAAAACAACAACGCGGGACGGCGAGGTTGTGGCGACGGAGCATGGCGTCGCGGCAGAAGGATGAGGAAGAGTGGCCACTGGGCATGCTGGCATCAACGGTGGAAGGCGAGCCATGGGGGGGAAGCCGACAGCAGCGAGGCTCCAGGAGAAGGTCGGCGCTCGATGCAGAGGAGAGAAAGAGAGGTTAGCGGTAGGGGCTCGCCGGAGGTCGCGAGGTAGGGGTGGAGACGAGGGAGCCATGGTCGGGGCGAGCTTCAGAGCTTGGCGAGGAGAGGCCTCGCGAGGCGACGGTCGGCGGACGACGGAGCTTGATGGGGGCGAGGCAGGTTGTGGCCGGAGACGAGAAGGGTGGGGCCAGGCTCGCGCGAGAGGCGGCCGAGGGGCCGGCGGGCCGGGGTCGTCTGCGCGTGGGGAAGCTCCAGGGAGAGAGGTGGCGGCTCGGCTTGGTGAGGGGCGAGCTCGAGCCAGGGGAGATGAGGCCGGGCGCGACGGAGGGCGCGGGCCGGCGGCGAGAGAGGAGGCGACCGGTGGTGGCGGTGGGGAATCGAGCATAGGAGAGGGAGGATGCGGGGGAGACGAGGAAAGTGGGGAGTGGGGATGCGGCGCGTGGTGGGGCCAGGGGCACTGCGTGGGGGGCTGTGTGTGTGAGTGCGTGTGTGGTGTGTTGCTCACTGGGTTGGGTGCGTGTGTTGTGTTCCTGTGGGATTGGGGCAGGTGGCGCGTGGTGATTGGGTGGGGCTTGGCCAGGGGTGAGGTGGCATGATAGGATAGGTTGGGGTGAGGTGGAGGCAGAGTGGGTAGAATAGGATTGGGTAGTTTTAGGATTAGATATTTTTAGACTAGGGTTTTCTTTTATTTTAAAATAAATTTTGTAAATAGTTTTAGATGAATAAAAGATCCGGCTGGACCGACGGTTTGGTTTGAACAAAGGGGGAGGATATTAATATAGAAAACAAAGTAGGTCTTTTAGCAAAATAGTTTTAATCAATTAGATGCATGCTGATGTCATGATGATGCAATGCACAAAATCAACGCGATTTTCTAGTAGTGGTTTTTGCGGGATGCCACAAATAGCAAAATGGGCAATTGAGTTGTCACCGTATGCTCCACAATTCGATAGGAGAGATGCAATCAAATCTCAGGCGGTCGCTGACTTCTTCGTAGATTGGGCCGAGGTGCAGTATGAGCCACCATTGCCGGACCAAAATTATTGGACGATGCATTTCGACGGTTCCAAACTAAGAAATGGTTTGGGAGCAGGAATAGTGTTAACCTCGCCCAAAAGGGATCAGCTGAAATATGTGCTGCAAATACATTTTGCCGCGTCAAACAATGTAGCCGAATATGAAGCACTGGTCCATGGATTGAAAGTAGCAAAAGAGATTGGCATACGCCAAATCTTATGCTATGGAGACTCGGATCTAGTAGTACAGCAAGTCTCAGGCAATTGGGACGCATTAGATGACAATATGGCTTTGTATAGATTTCATGTGCAAAAGATCAGTGGATACTTTGAAGGGTGTGAATTTCACCATATACCTCGGGCAGAAAATGATGCCGCAGACACGTTGTCAAAGCTAGGATCAACCAGGCAGTCAATTCCCCCGGGTATTGCCCTAGAGCACCTCAGGAAACCATCAATAACTCCATCACCAGAGTCCGAATCCATCTTTATTCCGGCAAATTCAGCAGAAGATAATGTGTCGATGGAACTAGAGCAGCAATATAACCCGGAACTCCCCAAGAGGAGGACAGCAAAGGTAAGCATAACTATGGAGAAAGCCAAGGTAGTTATGTCGGCAGAAAACATGGAAATAGACAGTGAGACCACACCAGAGAAAATCACACCGGTATGGGCGCAACCCATATTCTCTTTCCTTAAAGATGCGATTTTGCCGAATAATGAAGTGTTAGCAAGACAGATAACAAGGAGAGCTAAAGCTTATACAATCATAAATAATGAGCTATATAAAAGAAGCGTCACAAGTGTATTGCAAAGGTGTGTAATTTCGGCAGAAGGCCAGGAGATCCTCCTCGATATACATCAAGGAGAATGTGGACACCACGCCTCATCTCGTGCCTTAGTGGCCAAAGAATTCAGGCATGGGTTTTATTGGCCAACGGCGTTGAAGGAAGCCAAAGAGCTGGTTGAAAAATGCAATGGTTGTCAGAGATATGCAACCAAGATACACATGCCGTCGTCCGAGTTAAAAACGATACCCATTACTTGGCCGTTTTCTGTGTGGTGCTTAGATATGGTGGGACCATTTAAGCCGGCCCGAGGGGGGATGACCCACATATTGGTTATGGTGGACAAGTTCACAAAATGGATTGAAGTGAAACCAATAAAAAAATGTGATGGGCCCATAGCAGTGAAATTCCTCAAAGATATTATCTTAAGATATGGGTACCCGCATAGTGTTATTACAGATAACGACACAAATTTTGCAGAAGGAGCTTTTGCTAGGTTTTGCCAAGAGAAACACATAAGATTAGATGTTGCCTCGGTGGCTCACCCAGCATCTAATGGGCAAGTGGAAAGGTCTAATGTACTAGTGTTGTCCGGAATAAAACCACGACTCGTCGAACCATTGCAAAGGTCGTCAGGATGTTGGATCGAGGAATTACCAGCGGTATTATGGAGCCTCAGGACTACTCCGAACCGATCAACAGGTTATACACCATTCTTTCTGGTATACGGGGTAGAGGCCGTGCTTCCAGCCGACATAGTACATGACTCGCCAAGAGTTACTCAATATACAACTTCAGAGATAAATGAAGTAGCTCGGCAAGATACTGTTGACCTGCTAGAAGAAGCCAGAGAGCTGGCGCTCTCACGATCAGCTATTTATCAGCAGAACTTGCAACGATATCACAGCAAGAAGGTGAATCCAAGAGTGTTCAAAGAAGGGGATTTAGTTCTCCGACTGGTGCAACGCACGACCGACATGCACAAGCTGTCACCTCCATGGGAAGGACCATTTATCGTGAGCAAAGCATTGCACAATGATGCCTATTACCTAATCGATGCTCAATCCCCTGGAAAGAACAGGGCAGACAAAGTCGGCGAAGAAACGAAGCGGCCATGGAATGTAGCTTTACTTCGTCCATTTTACTCGTAGCATAGTATCTCAAGATCAAGAACCAATTATGTATTAAACCTCGCCATCCAGAGCAGTGACTCGGGGACTGTCATGTGTTATTTCAATTTTGGGTTATGTATTAAACCTCGGTATCCAGAGCAGTGACTCGGGGACTGCCATATGTTATTTCAATTTCATCTTGTATATTAAACCTCGGCATCCAGAGCAGTGACTCGGGGACTGCCATATGTTATTTCAATTTCATATTGTGTATTAAACCTCGGCATCCAGAGCAGTGACTCGGGGACTGCCATATGTTATTTCAATTTCATCTTGTGTATTAAACCTCGGCATCCAGAGCAGTGACTCGGGGACTGCCATATGTTATTTCAATTTCATCTTGTGTATTAAACCTCGGCATCCAGAGCAGTGACTCGGGGACTGCCATATGTTATTTCAATTTCATCTTGTGTATTAAACCTTGGCATCCAGAGCAGTGACTCGGGGACTGCCATATGTTGCTCCAATTTTATGTTATGTACAAAACCTCGGCACCTTGAGCAGCAACTCGGCAACCGTCTTATGTTATTTCTGAAATTTGGTTTACACACTAGACTTTGGCGTTATAGGCAGTGACTCGGGGACTACCATATATGGTTCCGAAGTAGTTAGCCTTTGATACAAGGAAGGTATCAAACTTCGACACTCAGAGTAAGAACAACTCAATCTCGTATGATATTCGAAGCTCACACCCAGATTAATTGGCTAAACCACGGGAGTACAAAGGCAAAGATATATCCCAAAATTCAAGAAATCGCAGGCCACCAAAGCAAGGATTCGGACGAACAAAACCACTTAAACAAAGTGATAACAACTACAAACATATATGTCTCAATAGCACACGGCAAAATAAATTCATGCCATACAGAAGACGGACAAATGTTCCACGTACATCGTACGCCCGACATACCAGGGATAAGAAATGACTTAAAGGTTTTCAGCTGGAGAGGCAATAACTTGGTCAGGGGCTGGATACTCCGAGGTAGGCGGAGCTTCGGCCGAGGTTGCCTCACCCTCCACAGACCAAGGTGCGACTTCGGCGGAAGCCCGAGGCTGCTGAGGAGCATCAGTTTGTGCAGTTGAATGACCAGTACCTTTGGAGGAGAATCGCGCGTCGCCGTTGCCATCCGAGCTCGAACTGGAATCACCAGAAGTAGCCGAGTCATCCTCATCTTCCCCTTGCTCAGCTGAGTTATTATCCGATGCATCCTTGACTACGACCTCGCCGTCCGGGTTCGGAAGGAAACTCAGACCTTCATTCCAGGTATGCACGTCGGCATACTCAACAAGCTGGAAGGCGCGAGCTTGCCGAAGAGCGACGAAAGTGGGGTCCTCAACCCAACGGGAACCAGTGCGCAAATTTCTCAAGATATCAAGAGAAATATCTTCATACCATGACATAATAACAGTGAGAGCCATATCAGTGCCAGCTCGTCTGGCTGATTCCCTCCAAAGACTTAGTTGCCTCTCGGACGCCATTAATCTTTTCACCAGCAATTGGACCTCATTGATATCAGGAGTCCTAGAAGTATTCATCCAGAGAACATGGTACGCTCGGATAGCTGCCTGCACCAAATCCCTGCCCATAATCTTCATCGGACCAACGGCAGCGCCGACAGCAACCAGGAAATCTTCCATCGAGTACTCCGAGTCCGCATCAACAGGGACACCTCGGCGCACACGAGCAGCAAGAACTGCTTTAGAGCTCATGGGCTTAGCTTCTGGAAAATGATCTGCGCAAAACACGAATGCGTCAGGGGGCAGCAGGGAAAAATAAAAAGATAATCCGGCCGTGCTAAGAAGCTTACGATGAATATAACTCATCATTTGCTGAAGGTCTTTAGCCCAGACAATCTTGCTCTTCTCAAAGCGAGCGATCTCCTCGCTCATTCCCTGAGTTTTCAGTTCGGCAGCCTCGAGGAGCTCTTTATTTTTCTGCAATTGCAGAGCTAGCCGATTTTTCTCCTCGGAGAACTCCTGGTCGACCTTTTCTAGTTCGGCTTTCTGAGAAAGCTTAAGGGCCTCCACCTCGGCGCGCAGGCGAGCTATTTCATCGTCCTTTTCCTTTAGCTGCGCCGAATGAGTAGCGCTTTGTTCTAAAAAATGCAGCATCACATCAGGCATGGGCGTGCAATCTTGGTGAGATCCTACAAAGGTTTGTAACTCGGCTTTACCAAAGCCAAACGAGATAAAAGAAACTTAGCGCACATCTTAAAGAGGGAAAGGTATAAGATAAAAGGGAAACTAACCTTCCAGGCTCTTGACTTTTTTCTCAAGACGGATGTTGAGATTATTGATGTTACCTGTTCATCAACAAAGTGAGCCGACATCTCGCATACAAAACAATAGGAATGTCGGAGATGACGAAAAGAATTATCAACTTACCAGCTTTTTTCACCACAGGAATAACTTTTTCATATTTTTCTTCCAGTTTTCTGTGCGAAAAAAGCAATCTTTGAAATTCAGCAGTCCGCCGGTCATGTGCAATCTGAGCAATAGAGCAAATGATGAGTGGATGTTCAAAGCCAAAACAGATCCGAGTCAAGCAAAACTTAACCCGAATCTAGGTGGCTGGATATTCAAAGCCAAAACAGATCCGAGTCAAGCAAAACTTAACCCGGATCTAGGTGACTGGATATTCAAAGCCAAAACAGATCCGAGTCAAGCAAAACTTAACCCGGATCTAGGTGGCCGGATATTCAAAGCCAAAACAGATCCGAGTCAAGCAAAACTTAACCCAGATCTAAGTGGCTGGATATTCAAAGCCAAAACAGATCCGAGTCAAGCAAAATTTAACCCAGATCTAAGTGGCTGGATATTCAAAGCCAAAACAGATCCGAGTCAAGCAAAATTTAACCCGGATCTAGATGGCTGGATATTCAAAAATTAGCTAGACAAAAATCAAGCAAAGTTTAAGGCAGATCTAATCGGATATAGGTTCGAACCCCAAGGGTAAATCGAATTAAGTAAAGCATCATAAAACTTCCAAGCAAATAACAAGTTATTCGCTTGCAAGTTTCGGGGACTAGAGTATATATAGTAGCATCTGGAGAATTAATCAAGACTCCGTAAAACAACAATTACCTCATTCATCTTGTTACTATCAAGGACGATCTTGGCGGCTTGATCCAAGCGGCTGCTAATGTCGGAAAGCTGGAACGGCTGACTGCTGGGATTACCCTCAAATTGATCGGCAGCATTCCAGTTATTGGCATACTCCACCAGTGAGCCGAGGCTATTCCCACTTGCCGTCCGAGTTAGGACTTTACCCCGGACGTGCTGTGTAACCACCACGGCCGCAGGACTTTTATGAAGAGCGAGCTGGGTGCCGGCGGCCGGAGTAACTCTGGTTTTGGTGGAAGCAGTTCCTTTGCGCAGCACATCGGCAATACTCGGCTGAGAAGAGCCGACAAGACCTTTCTGGGAAGTGGAAGCCTTGGCGGCGATAGCTTTTCTTGCTTTAGAGGAGGCATCGGCAGGAGCTGATACCTCGGCAATGGGAATGGTGTATTTAGGAGCCGGAGGGGTCACGATCGCAGAGGGCGCTGAGATATTGACGTCCTCGGCCAGAACTGGAGCTACTATAGAAACCGTGGGGGTAGAACGAGGCTCGGTAGAGACGCTCGGATTCACAGAGGAGGCAACTGGTTCGGTGGAAATCTCGGAGGGCCGAGTGGAGTCAACATCAACAAGAGGAGTCTCAGGCACATCATGGCGAGGGGGCGATCGATTCGGAACTGGAGGAGATACAACACGAGCAGGACTGGGAATCCTGGTATCTTCGGCAGGCGGAGGAGACGGCTGCCGAGTCACACGGCTAGTCATGCTAGGACCGCCGGGTTTAACGGAAAGTGGAGCACTGCGAAAATAAAAAAGAAAGAAGGGCGTCAGGTTGAAAAGCAGAAAGAGAGAAACAAGAAATATGAGCAAAAGGAACTTACCCTGCGACTCCAGGCATGGTCTTGCGCCTGGGAGGATTCAGTGCGGATTTCTTCATTCGTTTCTTGGGGGCCGCCTCTAAGGCACCAGCAGGAGCCCCACGTTTCCCTAAGGTAACAGGGGGGCGGGAAGCAATAGGCTCGGCGTCGTGAACCTGACCGGCTGGATTAGCTGGGAAAGTAGAAGCCGTAAATGCATAAGAAATGGGCATTGCGGCAACTACCTCTAGAACTTGGACCTCATCCGAATCACCTTCCTCCTCGTGGGCCGAGGTCTTGCCACGAGCACGAGCCGGGGCAGGATCCGACTTAGGGACGAACTCTTCCGAGTCCGGCTCCCCGATGTCCGGGGTATTCCGGTCCGCAGGCCACGGAAGCAACAAAACTTCGGCATCCTCGTCCTTCTGCTCTGCGAACCTCTGTAAGACAATAAATAGGAAAATCAGCGAAAACAGTTACGAAAACAATTGGAAAACAAAGCGTTAGTGGTAAATCTTACTTTGGGAGGGGGACGCTCGCGGGTGAACGGCTTCAATCCCCAAGCCCAGTCCTCAGGCATCTCCGTCTTGAAGATAGCTCGGACACGCTTAAAGATGATATAGTTGTCCAGCTCCACGGTCGAGACTCGGTTGGGGTCAAGAGGACCGCTCATGTAGCAGAGTTTATGCGTCCGTTTTTGTAATGGGCAGATTCGGATACTGATAAAGGTAGCCATCAAATCCTCGCCACGTAACCCGGCGCGGATCAACTCTTTAAGCTGAATCTCAAAAGCCTCGGCCAAGGCGTGACTCTTCTTCGGATTATAAGTCCAATTCACCTTGGAGGGCGTACCAATGGAGAATGCAGGGAGCCGAATCTTGTCCTCAGCTCCCGTGTTCTTGACATAGAAGAAGGACTTGTGCCACTTCTTGCACGACTCTAGCCCTGTAACACGAGGAAACATGGACTTCCTCCGAGGTGTAATGGACGCTGCTCCACATTGAGTAAGCAGTTTCTCGGAAGGGTGCAGAGACTTGTCAGGGACAACGTTAGAACGAATCTGGAAGAACTTCGACCAGACATGCACGGACGGCCATAAGCCGAAGTATCCTTCCGAGGCAGAGATAAAAGCTGAGAGAGAGGCGATGACATTTGCAGGAAGGTGATGCGGCTGAAGGCCGAAGTAGTCGAGAAATTCCCTAGCAAAGTCGCTAAGAGGGAGACCAAAGCCGCGCGAGAAATGCGACATGAAAACTACATACTCTCCCTCCCTAATATCCGGAGAGGACTCGCTGCCGGGTAAGCGACAGGAGACCTCGGCGGGAATCCTTCGGGTCCGGATAAGCCACTCGATCTCGCGGCGAGTAACGGAGGAGCCCTGCCACTAGCCTTGCTCGGGCCCAGAGCCAGCATCGTCATCCTCTATCAGGGCACCGCTGAAGGAGCTAGACATGGGCTCGCCAGAAAAATCAGCGGAGGAAGAACTAGCGGCGGAGGAAAGTTTAGAACTACAGGGCCCCGTCGTGATTCTACACAGAAACGGCGGCGGAGCAGCAAAGGAATCACTGCGCAAAAACGAAAGGGAGACAGAGGAATCTAGAGGAAAGCCTAGGCGACGGGACCGGAAAGAACTCACCGGCGACGACGCCGAAGCTAGCGAACAAGGACGAGGCAGACGGAGCAACGCGACGGAGTCCTCGCCGTCGGAGATTCAGATGAACGCGCGGCGGCGGAGTTGCGAACGGGCGCGGAAGCAAGAGGAAGGAGAAGGGCGCGGGCAAGCGAAAAGGGGAAAGTGAATCCCCCAGCACCGCACCCCTCTTTATAATCGAGCCGCAAGCGAGGTAGTGGGATCGTGGGTGTGGCGGTTGATCGTGTAGATCGTGTGCGCCGCACGACCGCACGTTGTTGAGTGGAACCGCACCAAGGGCCACACCGTAGCAAAGAAGGACACGATCCCCAACGGAAGCGCCACACGAGGCGTCGCAACGCCGGCGCGACAGGCATAGTAGTAACTGTAGCCTGCCAGTAAATACTGTAGAGGAACAAAAAACTAGAGAAACAATGATGGGGATGACACGTAGGACAAGGCGTACGCAAGAAGATACGAGGATACCTCGAAGGAGAAAGAAATAACTTAGAAACAATGCGGAACGAGTGTCATGAAACTGATACGGCCCGGCCGAGGTTACCGGTGGGGCCATACCAGCTTCGGGGACTAATGTTGGGGAGGTGACCCCGGATAGGGTAAAGACGGGGAAAGACGAAAGGATGTCCCCCGTCTAGTTTCCGAGTTACAGTCCGAATCGGCCGAATCCTGTAGAAGTCGGCCGAGATAGGAAAGGGCAGGACCCTTATAATGATGGCAAGGCAGTACCCGGCCGAGATACTGCGTAAGTCGGCCGGGTTAGCCCGAGTAATCTTGATGCAGGTGAGGGACGAGCTGAGTTACGCGAGGCAGGGCCGAATGATACGAAGCTTGCAGGAGAAGGAGGAGCCTAAAGTCAAACTCTAGCCGCAGGCTAGGGAGAATCTGAGCGGAGCCAAGCACTAGGGACAAAGGCGCAGAGCGACAGAGAGGCAGAAGGAGGTCACGGAGGTGACAGTCCTGAAGCCCGAGGCGCACAGGAGGGGCCCTCTGGAACCTTGTCGTCATTAGGGGAGCGACGGGGAAAGGGGGGCGCCGAACTACTATATTGGGACAAGCATATTCCTCGAATATGCTTGCCACATCAGCCCTAAAGGAACCCAAGGCTCTCCTTTATAAGGAGAGGTTTGGACCCTGAGAGGGGGGAGGCTCATTTTTAGTACCGTTATGCTGGTAAAGTTCTTCCTTTCCCCTTGTATACAACTCAAGGAGCACTTGTAGCCCAAGGAAGGAGAAATAAAGATCTTAGTCTTAGTCTTCTGTGTGTAGAATCAACTGCATCTTCCCTCCCCAGATCCCTCTAGCATCCATTGGCCCCATACTTTAGCCTACCCATGGCATCTGCCGTGCCACCACCACGACAAAGCAAGCAAACATGTAGAAGGACTAGTTGTAAACGGTGTTTCAATGCTTAGAAACAAGGCCTAGGGATCATACTTTCACTAGTGAACACTCTCAATAAATATATTATATTCATTATGCTACTCTGAACTAATCTCCGGTTGGACAACTCTAATCCATGGTAGGTCTATAACAGCACACCTCAAATTTCGCTTTCTCCATCTAGATAACCCCACACTGTCACCTTGAGCGCTAGATGGTTCCAACAAACACCACAATTTCAAAGAGACAACCAACTCAAACTATAACTCATGACAAGTATTTGTAATCTTTAGCCTAAGTGCCACACGGTGTGCACACTGTCACCTTCACACACATGGGGATAGCCAGAGATTAATTAAAGCACTTGGGTACCATAGTAGATCTACTTGATTACAAAGCTCATGATCATAATATGATCACGCATAGAGAGAGTGATGAACACATAGCTACCGGTAGAGCCCTTAGCCTCAAGGGAGAACTACTCCCTCCTCATCATGGGAGTCAGCAATGGTGATGGAGATGGTGGTGGAGATCGATGGAGATGGCTCCGGAGGCAATTCCCCGTCCCGGCAGGGTGCCGGAACAGAGACTTTTGTCCCCCGAATCTCCTCTTCGGTGGCGGCGGCGCTGCGGAACTTTTTGTGGAGATCTGGTCCGTGTTGGGTTTACGTCTCGGGGATACATATAAGTAGGCGAAAGGCAAGGTCGATGGAAGGACATGGGGCCCACACCATGTGATCGCGTGGCCAGGGGGCCCGCTCCATCGTATGGTGTGGCCGTCCTGGTGCCCTCCTCCGTCTCTCCTTCGGGCTCCGTGTCGTGTCGGGTAAAATATCGACTTTGGCTTTTGTTCCGTCCAATTCCAAGATTTTCTGGCTTTTCTGAAACAAAAAATAGAAGAAAACAGGCAACTGGCACTGCGACATCTTGTCAATAGGTTAGTTCAAGAAAATGTATAAAAATACCTCAAAGTGTAGACAAAACATAACAAAGTTGATACTAAACAAGCATGGAACATAAAAAATTATAGATACGTTTACGACGTATCAAGCATCCCCAAGCTTAACTCCTGCTCGTCCTCGAGTAGGTAAGTGATAAAAAGAATAATATTTAAGGTGACATGCACCATCACAATCTTGATCAAAATATTTGTAAAGCATTGATAGATGGGATCAAAGTACTCTAAACATGAGCATGAAAGATGTAGCTCTAACAATAAGACATAGCAACTATGTTGTAACATGAAAAGGTACAAACAAAAGATCATGAATAATAATGCATTGAAAGCCGTTTGTCTATTTGACATATAAAAAGTTAGCATGTGTGGTATTCAGCTTGTCCCTCATGGAGTAGCAAAACATAAATGCATAGGACACCTTCAAAGTTCATAAGGGTGACTAGATACAAATAGTTCAAGAACAAGCAATATCAACATTATGAATCAATCAATAAGTTTTGGGACAATGCACATAGAACTAAGAATGACAACTATGCTCTCCTAGTTGGTGCATAAAGATGGAAGGTGGAGACTCAATATAAAAGTAGGAAGAAAGGCCCTTCATAAAGGGAAGAAGGGATTTCAAGTTTCATAAAGAGCTTCGAAAAATTATGGTACTTATTAGCTTTCAGCTCTCATTGCCCCTATCATATGCATCTTGAAGTTATTAAGGTTAAAGTGAACAAAGTATGGAGTATATGCTTGACAAATCATAAGTTGGCAATCTCATGTCCCTTGAGTACGAGGGCCGTTCCTCATGCTACTTAACTTTAGTCACAATAAACTTCTTGTCATTGTAAGTATATGTGTATCATAAAGAACCGCCAATGGGGTACCCCTTGCCCCATGACACATGAGCTATCCCATATCAAAATGACAAGGCAACATACAGTGAGCATCTCAGCGATCCTTTTATTTACCATGAGCATGGTGCATATATTTTTTCCTCTTTTTTCTATTTTTTTTCTGAAGATGCTTCATGGATTGCTCATTGTGG
This sequence comes from Avena sativa, assembly GCA_916181665.1. Lineage (NCBI taxonomy): Eukaryota > Viridiplantae > Streptophyta > Magnoliopsida > Poales > Poaceae > Avena > Avena sativa. Next base: position 88,273,653 of record OV702285.1, on the reverse strand, counting down.
TGATGCTGCAAGTTTCCACCATGATTAGGCATGGCTTAGGCTAGCCGCCAAGGCATTTCTCTAACACATATACATAACTCCATGAAGTTACAAGCTCCCCTTTTATTTCACACCACCGACATCCATAAACAAAAGAGCATGATATCAATTGAATAGATATGTACAATGTCGAAAGTGTGCCCCAAGACAGCATGGTTCTGCTAACTCCCAACTTATAATTTGCAAGCATATAAGCAACACAGGGCACAATGGTTCAAGTTTATTAAGTTCAAGAAAATAAAGTGTGCCATCAAGTTCGTGAGAGCTTTAATCACTAATTTTCACATAACAAAAAATTAATTTGGAAGATAGATAAAAACATGAATATACTTGGAATAGTGTAACACACCATGCATAGGAGTTTACAGTGGACTCTTTGAAATAACTTGGTTTCTTGGAAGTTGGATGCACGAGTAGATCTCATACTCAGTACAAGTGGAGGCTAGCAAAAGACTGGGAGCGACCAACTAAGAGAGCAATAATGGCCATAATCATACATAGCGACAAAACATTATCAATCAAAGCATAAAGTGGTACCACAAGTCAAAAACTAAATGATCATAGAGGCTAAGGTGACTGGTTATAACATAGTGTGAGCATGTGCCTAGTCAACCCAAACAAAGCATCAAAGGAGAATACCACAATATTATGCTTTTATATGCTAAAAAAACGCATGATTTTTCAAGGTACATTAAGCAATCTCAATTGTTTGGAAAAAGTCACTAAGCATAAAGTCAAAACAACATCTAGCATGAAATGATAAAGTCTAAGTCACAGTCAAAGCAAGCTCCCTTTTTGTATCACCTAAGCATGAAGGTTTCTACTCTTTTCCAACACCAATCGACTTATTTGAAACAACTCACAAAGATAATAATCAATAAAGATCAGTGAGAATGTCTCACAAATCCACAAATAAAAACTAAAAAGTTCTAAGCAAAAATCAGAAGAAAACTAAAGCTAAACGAAGTGCTAGCAAAAGTGAACACTCACAGAACAATAAGAGTGAAAACTAGAGTGTTCTAGGCAATGAAAACGGAGTGTGTGTCTCTCCAAAAAAAGTTTGCTGGGGTCCAACCAACTTATTGCAGCAAACAAAGCAAAAGAAAACTAAAAACAAAAACTAAGACGCTCCAAGAACTACACAAAAGTGCATTAAAAAAGGAAGTATATAGAAAGAGACCTGAGATTTTTATTGATGAAGAAGGGTATGCCTTGGGCATCCCCAAGCTTTGACGCTTGTACCTCTTGAATATTTCTTGGGGTGACACGGGGTGGCATCCCCAAGCTTGAGCTTTTTTCCATTCTTCATCTCATCACATCATTCTTTCCCTACACTTGAAAATTTCCTTCATACAAAACTTGACACAATCCTCATTAGCAACATTAGTGTATTCAAGATAATAAGCCTTTGGGTTTAGTTTCAAAACAGGTAAAACTTCCATTAAAACACAATATACTGTATCAATTCCTTTTAAAAGCTCAAGTGATCAAAGAGAACTCAAAAAGAAACCGATAAGAGGCAAATGCAAATAATGGCAGAAATTTATCAAAACATACCAGCAGGTAAAAACTGTTTTTTCAAAGACCTTCTATTGCTCAAATCTAAAAGTGTTGAACTAACAAAAGTTAGATAATAACCTGGGGCATATTCTCAGAAAATTACAGCTCAATCCGACATACAGGGCTTTTTCACGAACTTTTATAGTGAAGCACAAAAAATTGTTTCGGAACTGCAATTTCCCCAAATCTTGCTTCCATCTCATTAGAGGTTATTCTTGGCACAAAAACCACACAAAAAGGATAAGAAAAGGTTATTACAGAAGTAATAACTTCAAAGACTCAACAAAAGAAAAACCTACTGAAATTTGGGTTATCTCCCAATTAGTACTTTTCTTTAACGCCTTTATGTTAGGCATGATAATTTCGATGATGCTCACATAAGAAATATGAATTGAAGTAAAATAGAGCATCAAGAAGCAAATTCAAAACACATTTAAGTATGAACCACTTCCTATGCATAGGAATCTTGTAAAGAAACAAGTCATGAAAGCGCAAAGCAACAAGCATAGGAAAGCAAAACAAGTGCAACTTCAAGATTTTCAACATAAAGTGGGGAAACTTAATAGGGATTTCTATTTTCGTGCCCTTGGTTCGTTAGTTGTACTCATTTTTCCCTAGCCGCTTTATTTTTCCTCACTTTTCCCCTCGCCATGTTAAGAAACCCTCGCGGGCGCTCGAAGGCGCTCGGACGGAGGGATGTCGTCAGGTCAAAGGCTTGACCATTACATGCTGACTGGTGGGACCGCGTTGGGGAGGGTCGGGTGTTGAGAGTTACGTTACAAGGCCTCAACTGTTACATGCCTTACCAGTGGGGCCGTGTGTGGGTTAGGTCCTGCATACGTGGTGAAGGGTGGGGCTGCGTTGGGACGGGTCTTGCATACGTGGTGAAGGGTGGGGACGCATGTAAACACGTCGGAGCGGCCATTCTCGCTCGCCCAAAGCATTCGCTTCCCCTGAGCCTGGAACAGCTCCCACACCACCCCTCCGCTGCTCCGCCTTCGTGCCCTCCTACCTTATGTCGTCCTCAGCCCCAGAGCCGCCCCCCTGGCTGCGGAGCCCACTCCACCTCCGGCTCTGTTCCTGCCCCCGCTAGATCTACCCCTTTCACGAAACATTATGCAATGCCGGCTAGTGCACCGTCCATACGCGTTGATAAAGGAGAAGATTGAGTGGAATCGCAGGGATCTAACGCATGGATTCCATCTAGGTAAGCATCGTTTCCCTTTTGTGGTTGATTATTGGCAGTATCTGAGCATGCATCGCTGGTGCTCAACTAACTTCCTTGCTTTTCGAATAGGACTCATCCAATGCTGGAATTTCGGCTGGCGATTAGACTGGATACTAGCGTAATTCGTGGTTGTGAACAATATCTCTCTAGATTTTACTTCCTAGCGGTGGTTGCAACCTTCATAACTCACGGAGATTTGATAGATAAAATCTACTGTAAATTCCCCTAGAGCAGTGGCGATTCAGTTGATTTGCAATATTTAAACATTAGTGAGAAAAGATTGCTCCCACTAACTAGCAAAGATGATATGGTAATGCTTTTCTCTTTGAATGCTGCCGAACATTTTGGTCGAATTCGTCTCCATGTGCAACCTAAAGTTGAGCACACAGGAAAGAGTGTTAAATCACCATCTGGTGGTCACGCATCATCAGGTGGTCGGGCATCACGTGTCTCTGCTAATAGTGTGCGCCTCGGCAATCCTTGTAGGTCCACAACAGTACCATCTGTTCGCACTGCGAGTGTATGCCAAACCGCTCGTGTGGCCGATGTGGAGGACGAGGCAGAACCTGACGAGGGAGTGCCTCAACTAGATGACGAGGATGAGTTGATGTTTCCTAAATTTGTAGATAGATTCAGTAAACAGGCACTAGAGGATCAATACACGGATGAAATTGCCCAAGGTGCCAAATTTTATGATACTGATGACGAAGAGAACAAGGAGAACAATGACAGCCTCATTTTAGCCGAGTACGATGGTGAAGACTTGCCAGTAATTGAGTGGGACAGGGACGATCCTAAGATTTCAGAAGGCACCGTATTTGAAACGATGCGGGACTGTCATAATGCCCTTACTACATATTGCATTCACACCAATAATGCTTATGATGTTATTAAGAGTTAGCCAACAAGGTTCACAGTTAAGTGCCCGTACAAGAGGTGTAGGTGGAGGATGCATGCATCAACTATGCTCAGGAGTAGTATGGTTCATGTATTACAACCACTTGTGTATTTTAGATCACTATGTAGAGTTTGTTAGATGTACCTAACCTTTTAATTATGTTTCAGATAAAAATTAACCGGTTCGAACATTCTTGTCCACCTCAAGGGGGGCAACCAAAGTACAAAACAAAACTAGCAAAGACTAGGTGGTTGGCAGATGCAATGATGGATTGGATGAGAGCGAACCCATCACTTGGTGCAACAACGCTCATAAAAGAAGTTTCTAAAAAGTTTACTATTACAGTACCCTACATGAGGATGTTCTATGCAAAGGAAATGGATCTTGAGAGGATCAATGGTCCATGGAATGAAAGTTTTCGGTTGCTTAACATCTTCAAAGCTGAAGTGGAGATGGCTAGTCCAGGTAGTGTTGTACATATAGACATGCATAAAGTTCAGTACAAAATAAGAGGGAAGACAATGGATAAGGAGTGCTTTAGAAGGGCTTTTGTTTGTTTCAAAGCTTGCTGGCAAGGGTTTCTGGATGGTTGCAGGCCTTATTTGGCTGTGGATGCAACAACTCTTCATGGCAGATTTAAAGGACAGCTAGTAGCTGTTACTACACTTGATGGCCACAATTGGATGTTCCCTGTTGCTTATGGAGTTTTGGAGATTGAGTCAGAGGAAAGTTGGACTTGGTTTCTGGAGAATTTGCGCAACCTTATAGGTCATCCACCAGGACTTACTATCCACACGGACGCTTGCAAAGGTTTGGAGAAAGCTGTAGAAGCAGTATTCCTCGGAGTGGAGCATAGGGAATGTATGCGACACTTAGTGCGGAATTTTACAAAGAAATTCAAGGGTAAAGTTTATACTGACAACCTATGGCCAGCTTCATACACATGCAGTTTGAGGAAGCATTTGTATCATTTGTAAGTGTTGTATAAACAAAAACCCGCGGTGAAGGAGTACTTGGATGCACATCATGGAATGGTGTGGTCAAGAAGACGATTCAATGAAATTTGCAAGGTAGACTATGTAACAAGTAACCTTGCAGAGAGTTTCAATGCAAAGGTCAAGTCATTGAAAGGGCTTATGCTGTAGAAAATATTTGATAAGATTAGGCATATGATCATGAAAAAGATCGATTTGCATCAAAGAATTGCATCAACAGTATATGATGGCCATCTCATCCTCCCATCTTTGATTAAGGCTTTGCATGCCAGAGCAAAACAATTGAAGATGAAATGCATTAGAAGAGGAATTGAGGCTGAGGTAACGTACAATGATAGTAAAGATAGGCAATGGAGGTATCCAGTGAGTTTGGTTGGTAGGACATGGCATTGCAGGCAATGGTAGCTCCGTGGGAAACCCTGCATATATGCATTATTTTTCATGGGTGTTCTAGGAGGTGAAGAGGGTGAAGTTGATCAGTACGGGTCGGAGTATTTCTCCATTGCCAAATTTAGGGAAGCATATGCTCAGGATGTTCCAGCCTTGTTGGGAAAAGACCAATGGATGGAAGTGGATCCAGGCTTCAAGCTATACCCTCCAGTTTTTACTAGACCAGCAGGTAGGCCAAGGAATAATAGGATAAGAGCTAGTGCAGAGGGTGGTGCACCACCTCGACGATGTAAGTCAAACATTGTGGGATCCTAGGGCACATTGCTAGGCTTTGTATAAATGCAGTGGACCCAGCTTATGGAATGGATGATCGGGCGGGAGAAACAAATGCAGATGAGAATGAAGCGTTTGAACGAGAGGAGAATGAAGCAATTGATACATTGCAAATTGAACCAATGGATCGAGAGGAGATTGAACCAAATTAAGGGGATATTGAACCAATGGATCGAGAGGAGATTGAACCAAATGCAGAGGAGATTGAACCAAATGTAGGGGAGATTGAACGAGTTGATCAAAAGGAGATTGAACCAAATGCATGGGAGATTGAACCAGTCTATCGAGAGGAGATTGAACCAAATGCAAGGGAGATTGAACCAGTTGATCGAGATGATATTACATCAACTGTGTGGGAGATTGTAGCAGAGTTCAAGCGTAAAGGAATTACACCAGCGGATATGGCAGAAATGGGGACACTGCTTTTTCAACCGTATGAACAAGCGGATCGAAACATGATTGAACCAATTGTACGACAGACTGAAACACTTGATTCATTGGATACAGAAAAAAAGAACAAAGGGAAAAAACGGAAGAAGCTGATGGTGGACTCCGAGAATATTCCAGCTAGGATCACCAGGAGCAAGGTGGTGAACCCAATGAAAAACACTAGGAGCAAGACAAAAATGGATTTGAATTATTAATTTGAATTTGTATGATAAATTTTAACTACTGTCAATGTTTGTATTTAATTAGAACTAGTGTGACGCCCCCAAGTTTGTATGTTGGATAATCCCATAACGTATGTGTTATTGCAAGTTTCTATGGTCATGCACCTAGTTGCTTAGCACTGCTCAGTTTTGCCCTCTACATGTGGTCACATGTTGTTTAGCTAGTTCATGGCTTAAACGTTGACCAATTGATCCAAAATTTGGCACACTTGTGTATCTTGGATTGATTTACCATATGAAATTGGAAATTTTGGATTAACTTGTAATCAGCCACATTTTTTTTCTAAGTGATTAAATTCAAAAAATGGTTTTTGGGTTAGTTTAATTAAAAAAAAGTCAAAACATAGTGCAACCTTCAAATGGAGTTTTGTTATGTTGCCTACAACCTAGCATGAATAATAAAGGAAAAGGAAATAAAGAGAAATGAACTTATCCCCTAAACCACTTCTTAAACCCTTGTTGGAATGAGCTATTAGCTATGAAGATGCATGGCTTTGTACTTGATCAACCTCCAAAATAACCCATCCCAAAACATACTTTGTCCAAATGAGGCCAAATTTGGAACACTTGTGTATATCTGAGTTGCAAACAATATAATGTCGGCCAAGATGAATTATTTTGTTCAAATAACACATTTTCCATTTTTTATGCCAAAAGCTTGAATTTCCCTTACTCATTTTTTTATCTGAGTGCCCTTGTTTTCGTCAGCTCTACTCAGCTTTCCTCTCCCTCTGAAGTTTTCCTCACTTTTCCCCTCCTGCTAAAGTTTTCCTCACTTTTCCCCTCCCTCCCGACTCAAACCGTCACAACAGCTGTTGCGCTCTGATTGGTCGAGATGTATGTTACACGGATCTTGGCTAACCACCGTTGGATTTATCATGATCCAACGGGCTGGAGGTCTCTCTCTCCCGATGGGCGCACCCACCTTGTACGGAGAGGAGAGCCCGACAGGCTGGAGGTGTCTCTCTCTCGATGGGCGCACCTACCTTGTACGGAGAGGACAACCCGACGGTATGTATGTCTCTCACTCCCTTTCCCTGTCGCACGTATACCATCCGCATCTTCCTCCCTCCTATCGACGTACGGCGGCGCGGTTCTAAGCGTGGCGGTCCGAACGGCGTGCGGCGGCACGGACCTAAGCCTAGCGGTCCGAACGGTGTGCACCGGTGCGGACCTAAGCGTGGGGGTCAGAACAGCGTGCAACGGCGCGTATCTAAGCCTGGCGGTCATAACGGCGTGCGGCGGCACGAGCCTAAGCGTGGGGGTCAGAACGGCTTGCGGCGACGCGGATCCAATCGTTTGAAATTTTTTTCTCTGTCCGTCTCACTCTTGTTCACCTCCTCAGATCCGTTGCTGATTAAAGACACCGAGGCGGCGGCGGTGCCGACAGTGGTCATCGATGCGACGTGATTGAAGCCATCATCCGCAACAACACCGCGACGGCGCAGATCAAGCCCCCGTGAACCGATTTGAATAAATTTGATACTCCCTCCGATCCATATTAGTTGACTTAGATTCATCTAGATATGAAACATATCTAGTAAAGTTTTACTGCTAATATGGGTCGGATGGAGTATGTATTTGAGCCGTGAGACCGGTGGATATGCTGATTCATTAGTATACTTGCTTTGACAATCTCCGGTGCGCTTGTATTAGTTGATTTAGATTTGTCTAGATTCGATTGTACCTAGACATGAATTAGTATTATATTCATCTATATCTTGATGAATTTGAGTCAACTAAATTGGATCGGAGGGAGTAGTACTTTCTTTGACAGATCACCTCTCTGGAGAAGAAGAATGGGGCGTCAAGAAGAACGGGGAATTGATGCTGCCGTCAATGTTGCAAGTCTACATGGCATTTGGCACGCCAACTATGGGCAACTAGATCCAACGACAAGCAACTCGGGCCCCGCAATGCATTCTCATGACAACTTTGGGACCGCAAAGTGACTAAATTTGCTAGAACTCACAACCATCCATCGAATAACAATTCTACCATCTAAATTAGCTACCAATTCAACTAATAATTACAGGTGCCACCTTCACCATAACCCCATAGTGTAACTGTTAGGACGGGGATGACAACTACTAAAACTGCCCACATGAATCTACTATTATCCTCCCCTTCACTTGAAGTTCATGTTTTAGATTTTCTACCACTTGATCAGATACGACAAGATCAACCTTAAGTGTCAACTTCTCTTTGCGAATAAGCTCTGAGTTCTTATTTTCTTCCTCGACAGTATGTGGCAACTCTAATATCAACAGGTTTTTACGGGCCAATTCATCACCTAAATTGGCAACCATCTCTTCCAAATCCATCCTCTGGCTAGACCACCGGGTTGATTCATCTTGGTATGCAATGTACCATGGATCATCCGCCTGCATAGCACACTGTAACAATCCCAAAGAAAACCCAATTAAAATCAGCTCGACAAGCCATGAAGGCACGGTAGTACAAAGAGAAGGAGCTACCTGCACTTCTGACATGGTAGGAGTAGGAGAACGTGGCCACGACATGATCGAATCCCCACCCTTGACGGTGTACCCGCTACGACCATACATTGAAGACTAATGTACCCCTGAAATATCTTGGAAATTACGGGAACCGAATCGATTAGGGTGGGCGGAGCAGGAGCGAAGGTCTTACCAAGCACTACTAGCAATTGCTGTGACCGTGCGTCGAGCTATGGCGGCGGAACAAAATCCCGGTCATTGTGGGCGGCGGACCTGCCTGCGGTCGGTACTGCCTCAACTTACAATGCGTGTGGACAAAACAGGTGCTGGAGCCGTGGTTGAGGTGCAGCGCGACTGTCCGTCGGACGCCACCGTAGGACGGAGCTGCCGACGCGCCGACGATGGCTGCTCTGACCGCCGGTGGGGTAGGAGATGCTCGGGGCTGGGGCTGGGAGCGGATGAGAGAGAGAGAGCCGAACTCATGTGTGTCATACACGACCCCACCTGTCAATGTTTGGGGGAGTAGCTACTCCGGGATTTTTGCATATTTGCTAATTTTGCATATCTGCCAAACTTTTTCTTTGAAATTTGCATATTTTCCACATTACCACCACATGTCAGCGACACACAAAATGGCAAATATGCAAGTTGTAATCTAAAACGTGGCAAATATGCATAACCCCCCCTCCAGCCACACATCACGGCCCTATCGGTCATTGGCTTCGATGGCCCCACATGATGGCCCCATCATTCATTGGCTTTGATGGCCCCATAGGACGAAAATTTTCTTCGAAATCTGCGTATTTGCCACATAACCACCACAGGTCAGCGACACACAAAATGGCAAATATGCAATTTGCAATCTAAAACATGGCAAATATGCAAAGCCCCCCTCCAGCCACACATCACAGCCCCATCGGTCATTGGCTTCGATGACCCCACATGGCGGCCCCATCGTTCATTGGCTACGATGGCCCCACAGAATTAACCTTTTCTTTGAAATTTGCATATTTGCCACATGACCACCACATGTCAGCAACACACAAAATGGAAAATATGAAAGTTGCAACGTAAAACGTGGCGAATATGCAAAGCCCCCTTCCAGCCACACATCACGGCCCCATCGGTCATTGGCTTCAACGACCCCACATGACGGCCCCATCTTTCATTGGCTTCGATGGCCCCACGGAACGAACATTTTCTTTCAAATTTGCATATTTTCCACATGACCACCACATGTCAGCGACACACAAAATGGAAAATATGCAAGTTGCAACGTAAAACGTGGCGGATATGCAAATCCCCTCCGGCCCCACATCACGACCCCATCGGTTATTGGCTTCGACCACATGACAGCCCCATCGTTCATTGGCTTCGATGGCCCCATAGAACGAACCTTTTATTTGAAATTTGCATATTTGCAACATGACCACCACATGTCAGCGACACACAAAATGGCAAATATGCAAGTTGCAATGTAAAACGTGGCGAATATGCAAATCCCCCTCCAGCTCCACATCACAGCCCAATCAATCATTAGATTCGAGGCCCCACCCCACATGATGGCCCCATCGTTCATTGGCTTCGATGGACCCACGAAACGAACATTTTCATTCAAATTTGCATATTTGCCACATGACCACCACATGTCAGCGACACACAAAAATGGCAAATATGCAAGTTGCAATGTAAAACGTGGCAAATATGCAAATCCCACCTCCAGCCCCACATCACGGCCCCATCAGTCATTGGCTTCAACGACCCCACATGACGGCCCCATCGTTCATTGGCTTCTATGGACCCATAGAACAACCCCATTTGTCATTGCCTCCACCGGCCACCCAATTAGGAAAAAAGCGGCCCAAAAGGCAGCGAAAGAAGGATGGCGGGTCCGACGTGTATCCCGTCCCCTACCCATCAGCACGTATCGGCCATGGCAGGACCCGCACCAAAGCGGCCCCACCGGTCAGGCACGTAATGGTCGAGGCCTCGTAACGTAGCGCTCAACGCCCGAACCGCCCCAACATGGTCCCACCAGTCAGCATGTAACGGTCAGGCCTTTGACCTGATGGCATCCCTCCGTCCGAGCGCCTACGAGCACCCGCGAGGGTTTATTAACATGGCGAGGGGAAAGTGAGGAAAAACTAAGCGGATGGGGAAAACTGAGTACAACTAACGAACCAAGGGCACGAAAATAGAAATCCCAACTTAATATTGCTGAGATACATAAAACCATGTTTCCCTTTCTCATAATAACTTTCAGTAGCAACATGAATGAAATTAACAATATAACTATCACATAAAACATTCTTATCATGAGCCACATGCATAAAATAATTATTACTCTCCACATAAGCATAGTCATTCTTATTAATTGTAGTGGGAGCAAATTCAACAAAATAGCTATCATTATTATTCTCATCACCATAATCATCAAATATAGGAGGCATATTGTAATCATAATTAATTTTCTTCTCAATAGTAGGTGGACTGAAAATATCATATTCATCATTGTAATCATCATATATTGGAGGTATAGTATCATGAAAGCAAATTTTCTCCTCTAAAGCTGGGGAACTAAAAAGATCATTTTCATAAAAACTAGCTTCCCCAAGCTTAGACGTTTCCATAGCATTAGCAATAATGGTGTTCAAAGAATTCATACTTATAACATTGCTATTAGCATGCAAATAAAGTTCCATAGGTTTTTTAATTTTCTCTTCAAACACTTCATGTCCTTACTCAAGATAAATACTATAAAGCTCTCTAATTTTGTTGTTGTTTTCCATTAAGCCTAACTAGTGAAAACAAGAAACAAAAAGATATAATTATAGAATCTAAAGGAAATAACTTTGAGCACTCACACACTAGCAACAGTACTAGAAGATAGCTTAGTAGCTAGAGGATGTGAGTACCTTTTACCTTACCTCCCCGGCAACAGCGCCAGAAAAGAGCTTGATGTCTATGCACACTTCTATTCTTGTAGACAGTGTTGGGCCTCCAAGTGCAGAGGTTTGTAGAACAGCAGCAAGTTTCCCTTAAGTGGATTCCCTAAGGTTTATCGAACTCAGGGAGGAAGTGGTCAAAGGTATCCCTCTCAAGCAACCCTGCAATCAAGATACTAGAAGTCTCTTGTGTCCCCAACACACCCAATACACTTGTCAGGTGTATAGGTGCACTAGTTCGGCGAAGAGATAGTGAAATACAAGTAATATGGATGATTATAAGACAACGATGCCAGAAAAGAGCTTGATAGGGAGGAATAGACTAAAGGCAATCTGAAATAAAGATGGAAGCAAGCAAACATGTAGCAGGACTAGTTGTAAATGGTGTTTCAATGCTTAGAAACAAGGCATAGGGATCATACATTCACTAGTGAACACTCTCAATAAATATATTCTCTTCATTATGCTACTATGAACTACTATCCGGTTGGACAAATCTTATCTACGGTAGGGCTATAACAGCATACCTCAAAGTTCATTTTCCCATCTAGATAACCCCACACTATCAACTTGAGCACTAGATGGTTCCAACAAACACCACAATTTTGTAGAGACAACCAATTCAAAATATAACTCATGATAAGTATTTGTAATCTTTAGCCTAAGTGCCACACGGTGTGCACACTGTCACCTTCACGCACGTGGGGATAGCCAGAGATTAATTAAAGCACTTGAGTAGCAGAGTAGATCTACTTGATTACAAAGCTCATGATCACAATATGATCACACATAGAGAGAGAGATGAACACATAGCTACCGATAGAGCCCTTAGCCTCGAGGGAGAACTACTCCCTCCTCATCCTGGGAGTCAGCAACGGCGATTGAGATGGTGGTGGAGATCGATGGAGATGGCTCCGGGGGCAATTCCCCGCCAGGCAGGGTGCTGGAACCGAGACTTATGTCCCACGAATCTCCTCTTTGGTGGCGGCGGCGCTGCAGAACTTTTTGTGGAGATCTGATCCGTGTTGGGTTTACGTCTCGGTGAGACATATAAGTAGGCGAAAGGGCAAGTTCGATGGAGGGCCAGGGGGCCCACACCATGTGGCCGCGCGGCTAGTGGCCCGTGCCACCATATGGTGTGGCCGCCCTGGTGCCCTCCTCCATATCTCCTCCGGGTTCCGTGTCGTGTCGGGTAAAATATTGACTTTGGCTTTTATTTTGTCCAATTCCGAGAATATTTCTTTTCTCGCTTTTCTGAAACGAAAAAATAGAAAACAGGCAACTGGCACTGCGGCATCTTGTCAATAGGTTAGTTCCAGAAAATGTATAAAAATACCTCAAAGTTTAGACAAAACATAAAAAATGATACTAAACAACCATGGAACATAAAAAATTATAGATACGTTTATGATGAATCAGGCATCGACATCATCCGGACATTCCTTAGGTGTCGGGTGCAGCTCCTCCAGGCGAGGGTGTACCCGCTGTTCTTGTATGCTGGCCCCAATGACCGACGAGGGTGTCAACCGAGGATCTCTCCTCGACAGGGCCATCGGGCCACTCCTTTGCTTCAAGTCTGATGAGGCTCTGCCGGAAGAGTCGTAGATTGAGCCCTTACATTCCTTCAAGGAAGTTCCTTAGGTGAGTCACTTATTTTGCATGTAATGCGGTTTGGTCATTGTTAATATTCACTGTGTTTTAATCTGATGAGAGTCCTTGATGTTGTGTAGGATCAAAAGGTGGAGTACATGCTGCCTCCCCTTCCTAACGAATACTCGAAGCCACCAGATGGTGGGGATGTGGACGAGTCAGAGTCCACCATCCCCGCTGCCCATTCACCAGCGGAGGAAGAAGCCCTCGAGTCTAGCGACAACAACTCCCGCAAGAGGAGCCAATGTTAGGCTTCGGATGCCTCAATGCCTTCGACCCCGAAGGGGCCTGCATTCTTGCAGCAGCACGGGGTGAGAGGCGCTTCGATCTCTACACCAGGCGAGTTCCAAACTATTCGCGGGAATCGGCAAAACCGTAGCCATCGTGCGTGTTCTCTTCTCCAACAACGTTCAGATCGTCCCTCCTGATAAGTTCTGGATCCCAGCGAAGAAGAACCCCACCCGCTGCTCGATTGTTCCAATCGAGGACATCCACCTCTTCATCGGCGAAACAGGCTCGAACACTAATTCCCAGGAAGTCGGAGGATCGTCAAGGTCCGCACGGACCGCCTCCCGGTTGGACATGTTCGCAGAAGGATCAAAGTCGGTTCTCTCTTCGGAATTTGTCATCTTAGATCGGAAAAATTCAAAGCCCACCCAAACCGCCCTTGTGCAGAATAAAATAGTGGAAGATCAATGCAAATCCGCCGGGTTGTCCCGTGTGTCTGGAAAGCAATGATCGCACTTTGTCGGTGTTCTAACCATCTTCAATATGGCCCGTTGCAATCAGAGAGATGGTGAGATACCCCGAGATTACCTCGTCAGATGGCTCTGGATGAGGGCCGACTTGGAGGGCTATCCTAGCAGTGACGCAATCTACCACTTCGTCGAATGTCTCACGCGTGGCACACTTCTCCGGCATACGCTCAAGCGGCAACAAGCCACTGGGAACCACACTCTCGATCAGATGGTCAATACTGTTAACAATTTTGCCGATGCTGATGAAGTTGCACAGGCTGGTCTGACGCCTTACCCGGGCCACCGCCACCACCACCATCGCCACCCAATGGCTCTCCTTACTCAACATCATCCTCTGCCATCAAAGAGCTCCCTCCAACTTCGTCCTAGACACGCTGAAAGAGCATGTGGGCCCCCATGTGTGGTTTTGATAATTAATGATAATATTTATGGATTAATGTGTGTGTTAAGTTGCACTTATAGGAATTGTCCATTGGAATCACTTGGAGCATGTGTTGGCTTCAAGGTCGATGAAATGAAGAAGAAGAAGATGTGTTGTGCAAGCTAAAAATGCACCATCTCTAGAAGATCTCATGTTTGATGCTTGCCATCCTCGGTGGTCATGGATCGGTGGACAAGATCGTCTACATCGCGCTCAAGTGGAATGTTCAAGGAAAAGGTATAATCTTGATAGGTTTTCTCTTTTTCCGGTCTCATGTTGTTAGTTGGGAGACCGGGTTTAGGATAGATAGTCGTACTATCAAGAGGGGCTCTCGAGTGAGTAACTCGATCATATCTTTCAGAGAGGGTTCAAACCTTTGCATTCTTAGCATCATCCTTTCTTGGTTGTTATTTGGATCTTATCCTTGTGAGTCTCTAGAGCTTGTGGTAATATTCATGACAAGCTCTAGTTCATCAAAAATGGATTTCCCCTTTATATATTATTGCGTTTTTGATCTTGGTGGTTTTCTTGTTTTGCACCAAGGGAGGTATCTCACATTATAATACATGAAATATTCTCACTTGGTGATAACCAATATTTCCAACAAAATTGGTAGCTCATGTTGGCCTCTTTCCAACAAAATTGGTTTTGAATCAATAGGAGTTACCAAACTAAAGTTATCGACGTTTGAATATTGCCTTATTTGGTTTAAAAAAGAAAAACAGGTTTTCTGGGCCGAGCGGTAGTAGCGGTTGGTACTACCGGCCGCCCATGCGCGCACGCTCCCGCTTACTGCCTCGCCCGGTGGCCGCGTTTGGCTCTACTGGCCTGGCCCGGTAGTACCGCCCGGGCGGGCCGGGACTACAGGCCGACCCAGCTAGCCAGCAGCGCCTCTCCTCTCCCGGGCCGCCCTCCCTCTCGCTCTCTTTCATGTAGCCTCCCCGCTTGATCCCGCTCACGCGCGCGTAGCCGCCTCGCTCGCGCACAGTTCCTTGCTCCCGCTCACTCGCATGCTGTGGCTTCCCCCGATCCCCTTCTCTCCTACTCGCCAGCTGCGCCAGCTTTTTCCGCCCGCCTTGTGATGTCTACGCACGCTTCTATTCTTGTAGACAGTGTTGGGCCTCCAAGTGTAGAGGTTTGTAGAATAGCAGCAAGTTTCCTTTAAGTGTATCACCCAAGGTTTATCGAACTCAGGGAGGAAGAGGTCAAAGATATCCCTCTCAAGTAGAAGGACTGATTGTAAACGGTGTTTTAATGCTTAGAAACAAGGCCTAGGGATCATACTTTCACTTGTGGACACTCACAACAATGATAACATAATTGAACACATAAATATCTTGTCTTCACTATGCTACCCTGAACTACTCTTCGGTTGGATAACAAACACCAATTCACCACGTAGGGCTATAAAATCACACCTTAAAGTTCGCATTCCCCATCTAGGTAACCCCACACTATCACCTTGAGCGCTAGATGGTTCCAGACAAACACCACAATTTCATAGAGACATCCAACTCAAATTATAACACATGATAAGTAGTTTTGTAATCTTTAGCCTAAGAGCCACACACACGGTGCGCACACTGTCACCTTCACACATGTGGGACAAGGTGTCTCCGGAGATCACATTAATAAAAGCACTTGAGTATCATTATAAACAAAGATCACAAAGCTCATGATCACACAATGGAGAGAGAGATGAACACATAGCTACCGGTAGAGCCCTTAGCCTCGGGGGAGAACTACTCCCTCCTCATCATGGGAGTCAGCAATGGCAATGGAGATGGCTGTGGAGTCATGGAGATGGCTTCGGGGGCAATTCCCTGTCCCGGCAGGGTGCCAGAAAAGAGACTCCTGTCTCCCAAATCTCATCTTCGGTGGTGGCGGTGCTGCGGAACTTTTCATGGAATTCTGATCTGGTACTTAGGGTTTTTGCCTCGGGGGCAATATATAGGCGAAGGGGCAAGGTCGATGGAGCGCCAGGAGGGCCACAACCTAGGGCGGCGCGCCCCCATGGCCGCACCTAGGCCAGGTGTGGCCGCCTTGGGGTGTTCCTTCCCCTCTCCTTCGGACTCCGGCTCGTGTTGAAAAAAATAGGAACTTTGTCTTTTGTTTCGTACAATTCCGAGAATATTTCCTTTGGTAAAAACCTGGAATAGAAAAACAGCAAAAAAGAGAAACTGGCACTGTGGCATCTTGTTAATAGGTTAGTTCCAGAAAATGCATAAAAATGCTACAAAGTGTAAGCAGAACATAAAGCAATTGGTGTAAAACAAGCATGGAGCATCAAAAATTATAGATACGTTTGCAACGTATCACCTTGATGATTCCATCGCTAGGCTCATGACCGGTAGTACCGTCCCACTCCGGTACTATCGGCCCAATCCGTATTTTTGCCCCAACGGGCAGAAATATGGGCCCCTATATATTGCCTCCTCCTTCTCTTTTATTTGGTTTCTTCTTCTCCTCTATTTTCTTCAAGCCTTTGCCCCATTTGCTTTAATCTCTTGAGCTTGATTATCTTATTCCCTGATACGTCAGAAACGTATCTATAATTTTTGATGTTCCATGCTTTTTTAGTATCTACTTTGCCTTGCTTTGTCTACACATTGAGGTGTTTTCTTATGTTTTCTGGTACTAACCTATTAACAAGTTGCCACAGTGCTAGTTGCCTGTTTTCTGCTGTTTTTAGTTCTACAAAAGCTACTAAGGAAATATTCTCGGAATTGAATGGGACAAAAGACAAAGTCAATATTTCACCGAGGAGAACACGGAGTCTAGAGGAGAGACGGAGGGGCACCACAGAGTGGCCACCCCCAGGCACGGCCTAGGGTGGGCCCGCGCCTGGGCAGGGTGTGGCCCCCCTGGCCTCCTCCCAGCCTCGCCTCTTCGCCTATAAGAAGCCCCCGATGCCTAAACCCTAAGTACCCGATCAATATTTCATGAAACCATCTGTAGCCGCCTCCACCATCGTCCCTAGATCGGCGGCGAGGGGGGGGGATCCGAAGCTCTTCCCGGCACCCTACCGGAGGGGAGATCATCCCGGAGGCCTTCTTCTTCATCATGCTAGCCTCCGGTATGAAGCGTGAGTAGTTCCACCTTGGACTACGGGTCCATGTAGTAGCTAGATGTAAGATCCCTCCTTTATAAAGGAAAAGGATCCCTGAGATTGCAATGCTAGTCCCTGGATCAATGCTAGCATCCAATGTTTAAGATGAAGTACACAGAGACAAAGGTCATTATTACAGTCATTCCAGAGACAACATAGTCTTTACAACTCCAAGGCCACAGGCCTAGTACAAGAGTTTAAATAAGTAAATAGATAAAAGTCTTCATCTTCATGTGCCACAGGCAAACATGTTGAGTGTAGACTCATGACTCCTAATCCTCATCAGAGTAACCTGCAACATCACAACTTATAGCCACAGTGGGTCAATACATTGGAATAGTATTGGCAAGTGATACCTTAGTAAAAATTTTGGTGGACGAAATACTATATGCAATTTGGCTAAGTGTAGCTTAGGCTTGCTTTGCTCAAAATAGGTTTTGCCTATTAGTTGAAATCACTAAGTTTTTCTTTGTCAAAACTTTTCCCAAGGAACCACCAATAGACATTGAGGTCCTTCACCCTTGTTCACCCACAAGTTTTACTTAGAAATTGGGATGAGGAGATTCTTGATAGCTTCCATGTCTTGATGCTCAAGTTGTCCAATACCAGGGACATGGCTAAGTACTTAGATTCTTCCATCTGCAGAGGTTGTGCACTTTCCCCACAAGCCTTGATTTTCACCAAGACAGGACCTTTCAGAAGCCTTCCCTTAGACCAAATGGACGCGCTCCAACCTATCATCCCACTACCACCAACTGTCCAAATGGCTAAGTTATTGCAACCTATATGATCCTGGCAGAGCCCATATTGCCAAGTGGCTGCACTAGAAGCTTCTTAACATTTGGCCTCTCAAATCCATTTGTTCCTGGGTGGCTTTCCACAAGTGAGATACACAAGGTAAACCATAGAAATGGGCCTTGTGTAACCACTCAACATAAACCATTCCTTCCATTCCACCCAGGTGTTTCATTTACTTAGTTGTTTTATTAGGCAAAACACAAGTCCAAAGACTTAGAAATATTTTTACCATAGCATGTATATTTCACCACCCTTTGGTTGCTACTAGCTAGGCTAAGCATGGCATAGATAAGCATCTTAACTTAGAAATTTCTAGCAATTCTACAACTACTAGGATTTCCCAAGCATAGCATATAAGCAAAATATAACATGCAAGACTAGCAAAATATTTCTAATGCATAGTAGAAAACAAAGGGATAAAAATATCATGAAGCACCACTTGCCTTGGTAGTTTGGAGAGTAGTTACACTCCTCACAATCACAATCACTATTGGCACCAAAATCTACATAAAATCATAGCCACAAATCACATACCAAACAAATACAAGCAAAAATATAAGGATGCATGCAATATGATATGTGATGATTTTCTAAACTCAACAAGACAAGTGCACAGTACTGGTTCATAAACAAGTTTAAAACTTGCCAAACAACATTTATTTAAACACTATAACATTTCTCAAATAATTTATATACATAAAATAGGCCTACACATGTTTCTGTAAATAAAACCATTTTAACAGAAACAAAACATTAAACACATTGCATATTTGGAAAGGGCTTGTTCTCCTGATTCCATTGATATAAAATTTGTCAAATTTGAACGTGGGAATCGAAAGTTATGGCTAAAACAATTTCAAACAACTAATAGATTCAAATCCTGATTTTAAATCTAATTCCTGGCCACGCGTCATGTTCTGATTGGCGCGTACCGGTTCGCACAGGATCACGCACACAGGCCGTTAGATCTACTTAATCTGCACGACCCAGCTCTACTCATACCGTTTCGTTAAGTGATCTGTTTATACACGCTCGATCTAGATCCAACGGTCATCAACCAAGCGACCACAGATGGGCGGCTCTGGCGGCGGCATCTGGTGGCGGAGGCTCTGTCTACGGTGGCGCGACGACTACAGGGGGTTCTAGGGTCGTCGGAGGTGCTTACCGAGCTCGTAGCGATGCACTGATGCTCAACCTGGCGACGGCTTGGCAAGGGGCGCATGGACATGGCTGCTCGGGCTCGTCGGAGTTGCTGACAGCGTCGGGCTCGGGTGGACGGCAACGTTGGCGACGCTCCTGGTCACCCTAGCATGAATAAAAGGCATCAGAAGATGCGCAAGGCTACGGCGAGCACGTTCGTGTGAACCAGAGGCGAAGGGGAACAAGGGGCTCACCGAATTTAGTCGCCGGAGTTGGAGACGTCGTCGGGGACTTGCTGCGCTTGATGGAGACGACGACCTGGGGCAGTATAGGATGAACCAAATACATCAGGAGGATTGCAAAGAGGTTGTGAAGCTGTTCGCATGAACCAGAGGGGAAGGGGCGCACGAGGCTCACCGGGATTGGTCGCTGGAGTGAGCTCTTTCTGCGGCGGTGCAAGGGCGATTACGGCAGCCTGGGGGCGCTCTGTGCTCGAAGTCTGGGGGAAAATGGAGAGGGGGCAGAGGGGGTTTAAGTAGGCGAGACAGGGCATGATTTACTCCTGGAATCAACGCGAATTGACGACGCGAATCAAACCAGGAAACGCATGGCGTGAATTGGGGAAGAACACGTCGCCGGGGTGGAGACGATGACGCCGTGTGGGACGTGGCTGTCAGTGAGAGAAACAGAGAGGGAGTGGGTCCAGTCTGTCAGCGACTTAGCGGGTGCGGGTGTGAGTGAAGAAAACGTTTCGCGCGGGGGGGGGGGGGGGGGGCGTTGCTGGGCTAGTTGGGCCAGATAGGTTGTTTGGCTTATTTTTCTCTTTTATCCTTTTTCTTTTTCTGTTTGATTTTTCTAAAATGATTTTCAACTCCAAATCAAATGAGTTTGAATTCAAATCTTCTCTAGTTTTTTATACTGCAAACCTTGCACTCAAATGTGTGACAAACACTACTGTTTACTCAAAACACTTTGATCAATTGGAAATAAAAATAAAACCAAGCCTTTATGTGATATATACTATAGGCATAATATTGGTTTTATTTAATCATTTTGTTTTGAAAACTTTGCTCATGCTTTGGAAAGTGCCTAAGTTTGAATTCAAATCTTACTGAACAAAACAAGTACTCTTCTCATTGGAAAATAGCACTAAGGCTAGAGCAAACTTACATGAAATAATAAGCATATATGCTTCTGTTTTGAAATGATTTGTTTGAAATGAAATTTATATGATCATGGATGCATGGATGATATGCATGAGTTTGAAACATGATTTTAGGGATGTTACACTAGATGGTTGTATCTCCTCCTTGTGCTTTCATGTCTAGATCTTGTGAGCTCCGGTCATGATCAAGATCTCATCTATTTGTAATCATGCATGTTGTGTTTGTGGGCATCCGATGGATATTGAGATTACTATGTCAGATTGATTAATGGTTTTGTGTTATTGATTCTATCATGTCTGGGTTGTTTGTGATCTTGCATGCTCTCCGTTGTTAGTAGCTATATTGGCCAAGTAGTTGCTAGTGACTCCAAGAGGGGGTATTTATGCCCGATAGTGGGTTCATGCCTCTACCTAATCAAGGGAAGTGACAGAAATCTCTACGGTTGTAGATGTGCTGTTGCCACTAGGGAGAAAACAACGGTCTCTTGTTCATGGAACAAGTGGATTGTTTACCTTACACACTTTGCTTAAAGCAGTTGTCTGTTGCTTGCAACTTAATACTGGAGGGGGTTCAGATGATAACCTAAAGGTGGAATTCTAGTCATAGATGCAGTTGGATGGCGGTCTATGTATATTGTTGTATTGGCCAATCGAATCTCATAGGATCTTTATGTCTAGTATTGCATTGTTATGCCTTGCTCAGTCCTGTCAATTGCCCTGCTGTAATTTGTTTACCCTGCATGCCATGTTTGTTTATCTAAGGAGAACACCTCTAGTGAACTATGAACCCCGGTCCAATCTTTACTATTGATACATCTTCCACTGTTACTGTTTACTTGCTGCAAACCATCATCACCTTCCACACCATATAGTTAATCCTTTGTTATAGCAACCGGTGAGATTGACAACCTCACTGTTAGTTGGGGCAAAGTCTGGAGTTTGTGTTGTGCAGGTTTCCATGTTGCTTGCAACACCTTTGAGACGTTTCCTTCCTCCTACTGGTCCGATAACCTCGGTTTCTTACTGAGGGAAGACTTGCTACTGTGCTGCATCACACCTTGCTCTTGGGGTTTCCCGACGAAGCGCTTTCAGGCGCCATCATTCCCCTCCAATGATTCTTTCCAATATTTGAGAGGAATATAAAGGAGATCTAGATCTACAATTTGACCAAACCAAATCATCTCTTTGTGAGTGATTTTTTGGTATCCGGATCTTGGAGGATTTGGTGTTCTCTTTGTGTTCTTCTTCTCTTGTTCCCCCAATAGCTTTAGTAGCTTTGTTGGAACTTGAGAGTGAAGGATTGAAGCATCTTTGTGGTGTTCTTGCCATTTGCATTCGATGCATCGGTTTGAGTTCTCCTCGAAGGATTGGTTTAGTGAAATCATAGAAGCTTGTCACTCTTGGGTTCTTGGAACCCTAGACGGTTGTGTGGCATTTGTTGTGTGTTCTTGGGGACTCCAATTAAGTTGTGGATCTATCCTAAAGCTAGTGTCCTTGGTGGCATTTATTGGGAGCCTCCAATTAAGTTGTGGAGATTGCCCCAACCTTTTACGAGTTTGGTGACCGCCCTCAAGTGTCCCATAGTGCATCGGGTGCTCGGGAGAATAGGGTGAGGCCTCTTGTGGCGTTGGTGGACTTAGTACCGCCCATCCCTCATAGAGACATACTTCCATTGTGGGAGGAACTCGTCCCTGCGTGCCTCGGTTATCTCTATATCCGAGCTCTTTACTTATGCACTTTACATTGTGATATCCTTCGTGCTTGAAGTATTCTTTATTGCTATCACATTGTTGCTTGTATTGCTTAGCATAAGTTGTTGGTGCACATAGGTGAACCATAGTATATATACGATTTGTGCTTAACAAAAGAAAACACTAGTTTTATTCCGCCTTTGTTAAGCCCATCTCGTAAAAAAAATTAACCGCCTATTCACCCCTCCTCTAAGTAGCATTCGTGATCTTTCACGCGCTCTATGACGACATCAACATGGACTTAGAGGAGATTGAGTAAACGTGGAAGAGATCGACACTGTCATGAAGGAGATGGAGGAGGATATCAACCGCGAGGAGCACACCGACAAGGTCGTCACTTCCCATAAGGTGCTAGTCTCCATCGAGAGTGTGATAGAAGAAGATCAAACCAGAGCATCTCCGCCTAAGCCACGAGACACTAGGAAGGGACCAGCTAACAATGCTTAGGGAAAGGCTATTCCCCCTCCGGATATCCTAGCACAACAGCCATAGGAACTTGCCACTGGACCAAGCAATGCTAATCCTGCAAATCTGCTGCCACCGCCATCTACGTCTGTGGCCGCCCAAATCACTCCGACTAATAGAGTGATGTACGACAATTTGCTCGTCGAGACCATGACCGTGGACCATATACAGAATGTTGTCTAGCTCGATGAGAAGCGCCAACAACTACTGGAGGAGGCACATGACATCGCTGAGCAAGGCACAAAGATAGATCGAGATCTGGCCAAGGCATAGAAATCGATCAAGGCAGCTAAAGCTATTGAGACTGAGTACAAGAATCTGCTCAAGCAGCAGAAGAATAAGAAAGCGCCGACTCACGTTGTCAACGATCCCGTTGGGCTCCTTCGAAGCCGGCATAATCTAAGCCTTACATTGATAAATATGGAAAGCAAGTCATGCCCACGGTCGCTCTCAATTTGGCCGTCGCCAAGACTCTACTCGAGCAGGATAGATCACCCGCAACCGTGGATCATGTCTATGACCTTGTCGCCAAGGCTGTCAAACAACAGGAAAATGCCACTTATCACAGGCTAGAATCTGATCTAGAATATTGTTAGTCTAGCGCTCCTAAGAAGCACATGGCAAGATCTCCTCATGATGTCGGATCTCAAATGGGATGCACACAACATGACTAACACTATCCCCATATTCTCCGACCATGGAAGTAAGGCTCAACCTCGTCGCTCGCCCCCACCGCCCTGACATTCCCGACATCACGAAGACCCAAAGGCTCACAATCACACGAGCATGCCCCCCAGGGCATCATCGTCATCTGCGACAATGTGGAACAGCCTCGGAATGACGGAGAGCGCAGTGGCATCCATGGGCATATGAGCATGTCACACCATGACCCTCCATGTCCGACAAGCAAGTGCGATAGGTATGAGGGGTCGCAGGAGGGTAAAAATAAGAAGGCTAACCCACTGCCACCTCCACATCCGTGGAGGAGGAGGACCGCATCACTCACGCAGCCCTCTCCATGGCGATGACAAGAAAAAAAGAAACCTGTGAAGGGAATATGCCCTAGAGTCAAATATTAGATGGCATATTTCATAATGTTTATGAATAAGTTTTATATCATGCTATAACTGTATTGATAGGGAAACATCAATACACGTGTGATATACAAATAAACAGTAGTTCCTGGTAAAACTCTAGTCACGGGTTCATTGGTCAACTTATGATCAAAGGTTTCCTGATCATGAAGGGTCCTCGAACCCTAATTGACAATGAGGTCATTTCATTAAGGGTATTTTTATTTTCCAAATTTTACTATTATCATCAACCGGAATATCAGGTTGAATCAATGCTTTGTAGAATGAATCAACGGAAAATTTACCACTTTCTAGTAATTTCCATTTGAACTTGTCCACACCATCCGACAGTTGTATCATGGATAATCGTAATAAAAGATTGTTCCAAGATGCCAGTCGAGGACCTATGAGACTTCTTCTGAAAGACACATTAGGAAGATTAGATTCCGTCACCGTGGAAAGTGTATCCGCTTTGTGCCTAACAATCGAACATAGAGCTGGATATTGCTCACAAAGAGAAGTTTGTCCAAGCCACTTATCCTCCCAGAATCTAATATACGACCCATCTTTAATATTGAAAGCACCAAAATGGAAGAAATGCTTTTTAGACGCCATTAGTCCTGCCCAAAAATGTGAATCACCAGGTTTCCAAACCACTTGAGACACAACTTTAGAGCCGACATATTTCCTCCATATAATGGTTTGACAGACACCATCTTCAGTTAGTAGTTTAAAAATCCATTTACCCAAGAGCGTGGTATTTTTGACTTGCAAATCATGTATGCCAAGTCCACCGTATAATTTCGGTCGGCAAACCACATTCCATATGTCTAGTCGATATTTATTTTTTTCACTACCCCCTGCCAAAATAATCTTGATCGGAAATAATCCACTTTATTCAAGATACCTTTTGGTAACTCAAAAAACGAGATCATACACAATACCATATTGGTGAGTACTGAAATTGTGAGTACAAGTCTTCCCCCGAGGGATAGAAATTTTAATTTCCAACTATTAAGACGTTTTTGGAGCCTTGCGTAAACGATTTTCCATTTAGCAATTGTGAGACGCCGATAGTGAATCAATATTCCCAAATAGTTGATTAGAAAATTCCCCTAACCACAGCCGAAAAGTTCAGCATATAGGTGGGCCTCGTTTTGAGCCTCGCTAAAACAATACAGATCACTCTTATGGAAGTTTATTTATAGTCTAGGGAGATTCTCGAATGCTGATAATTTTAATTTCATATTCTTAGATTTCTACAGATCGTGTTCCATAAATAAGATTGTGTCATTAGCGTACTGAAGAATAGTGAGTCCACCATCAACTTGATGTGGAACTATTCCTTCAATTTGGCCATCACCCTTGGCTTGCTCAATAAGGATAGCCAACATATCATCCACTATATTGAATAGTATATGCGATAGTGGGTCCCCCTGTCTCATTGCCTTCTTAGTCTGGAAGTAATTTCCAGTATCATTGTTTACTTTAATGGCAACACTATCCCCAAACACAAAGACTGTATGAGAGCGCACCACTTCTCAGAAAAACCTTTCATACGGAGTGTTTGCTGCAGTAAGACCAATTAATTTATCAGACGCCTTCTTAAATTTAACCTTGAATAGTACACCATTTAGTTTTTTTGAGTGTAGTTCATAGAATTTTTCATGTAGGATTACTACACCATCTAGGATGTTTCTGCCTTGCATGAACGCTGTTTGAGAAGGACTGACAACATGGTTAGCTACTGAATTTAGTCTAATCGTGTTTTCGTGAAAATTTTAAAACTAAAGTTAAGATGGAATATTGGACTATAATGTTGTATATGTTCTACATTATTAACCTTAGGTAGTAAAATTATGTTGCCAAAATTTAGTCTAAAAAGATCCAATTGACCGACCTATAAAAACCCAAACAAATTCATCAGGTCCTCCTTAATGACGTCCTAGAATTTTTGGTGAAATTCTGCTGGGAAACCATCCGGCCCTAGCGCTTTGTTATGTTCCATTTGAAAAACATCTTTCTTAACCTCCTCCTGAGTATAAGAGGCAGTTAGGAAGTTGTTTTTCTCAACAGAAACTTGTGGGATATCCGCCATTTGGGACTCATCCGTAGATAAAGAGTTTTTTGATGAAGCCCCAAACAAGGATTTATAATAAGCAGTAATATAAGACTTCAGTTGCTCTTGTCCCTCAATCATACCTTCCTCCTGATTCAGAGAGTGAATAAGTTTCTTCTTATGCTTGCACTACAAGAAATCTGGCGATACACGACCCTCTATATTGGTCACTAAAAGGTCATAGTTTTTAATCTATGACCTTTTTGTGATCAAATATAGATGGTCAAAAGTTGAGCATTACTAATTAAACACCACGACCTTTTTCCTGAATTGGTCATAAACGTCTATGACCAATACAGATGCTCATAGATTCTATGACTAACTGTATTGGTCACAGATTGTCTTCCCTGTCCATGTCAGATCCTACTGGCAAATTTGTGACAAAATGAAAAGGTCGTCGATCAGATTTAGCCCAGTCCAGTTAGGTCTTTTATATGGGACAAGCCCAAGAATTTTATCTTTTTATATGGCATGCTTGGCTATTTCCAATCCATTTTTATTTGGGCCTTGAACTTTTTATGATTCAAATCTTGTTTGGGTCGTAGCCTTTGTATGATCCATTTTCAGCCTATTTATTCTACTTCTCGAAAATCTTTTTATCTATATCATTTCAGTTATTATTTGGGACGTGGCCCTTTTAGAGCCAAAAACGTACTTTAACCCGCTTGACAAACTATTTTCGGGCCCCACTTGTCATACATCAGTTTTCGACATTTTTTCATTAAATAACCAATAGTTCATTAAAAAAGAACACATTAATAATAGCTGCAAAATACATGTATGATGATTTAAAGAACATAGATGCCCAGGTTAACATAGATGCCCAGGTTAAGAATGCAGCAACACACAATCAACGACACAGAACGTAGATGACCAGGACAAGGGGTGAATGGCACTTGTCACATGCCTAGGTCAAGCATTGCACTCAACATAGATATTCTAGGATGAGAAACATAAAGAATAAAAATGTCTTCTGGCCCGGTAGCTGCTGCACTTATCTGATCCGCGAGGGGCACACCAATCTACTCTATCGACTACCGCCATTTGAACAGCTGGCTCATTCATCACACCTGCAAGACAATAGAGCAAGAAAAACTCAGCTCCAACGGCACAAGAAACTACTGCTAGAGACATGATCTAAACATTCCACTATCCTATGCATACATTTAAAACATAAAAAAATAATAGTCCAATAGAAAGGTAGTGTTAATATATTATTAATTATTGGATCACTATATTGCAAGCAATAGTTGTTTTTTATCATCTGAGATAGCAATAGATAAGTTAAGATGATATCTTAATTAGCTCATAGTTTATATGCAACATCGAGACAACAGTGAAGAATATGGGAGAACCATCTATGCAACATCCAGACAATAGTGAAGAACATTACCTAAGTAAGAAAGAATGGGGTAGAGTAAAGACTTATAAAATCTGCAGACTTAGAATGTTGACATGGCCCGAGTTCATGCGCTCGCATAGAGGTAATCCTAGCTCCATCAGGACTACTAGGACAACAGAGCAAACTAGCGGTCAACAAGCATGAACGAGTGTATCAATGCTAGAGTATTAAACTAGCAGCAAGATAGCACATAAACATCTATGGGAAGAGCTGACTTCAATCCGTCACGTGTATTCAATCACAAATGCAGCAATATATATTTTAAGTCCTAGCTATTACATTTCTTACAACTAATTGTTCTATGCTGACTAGCAGAGATAGAATAGTACATTTAGATGAAGATAGGACACTAGCATAAGTTGTAGACTTGTAGATAAATAAGATAATTATCATAGGTAATAAGCCTGGATTCTAATTGACAAATTTACTTCAAAACTTTCTTTGAGTTCAGATCAGATACAAGATACCATGGCATATCAGCAAGCAAATAGTGTAAGTAACACGAGCCTCGTGACACATAAAGAAAGCTTATTTGGTCAAAAGAGTAAAAATCTGCAAGTACCACATTACACATCTTTATTCACCCCTAATGACAAAACTAGATATACACTACTATATAAAACCACCTCTTCTTCTAGAGAGCCATGTACTTGCCGATCAAAAGTGTTGCAAGTTCACATTTTTGTTGCCCTGCAAGACAGAGATTAATGAGCATAATGGACGACAAGCACAAGCTAACAGAGACATACAAGTGAGAACAGTCAAAGAACAAACTAAGAGTGAGATTCATGATGAACATCAGGTGTGCATATTAGAAGGAAAATGACTAGACCACAAAATCCGAAGAAGTAAAGTCACACAGCAAGAAACAAGTTAATATGGATGACAAAGTGTACTTATAACTGCATCGAATTGATATGCTTTAAGGCCAAATTAATATGGATTATAAAGGATGATTTCTACAACACCATCTCAACATGCCAATTAAAGAATACATAACCAATAAAAAGTGACAGAGAATTATCCATCTAAGCTACAACAATTTTAGAAATACACCATAAAGATGCGGTCATGTGAATAGCTTGTAAATCACTATATTTAAAAATTATTGTAGAAATGTTTCAATAAAAGAAGCACTAGCTAATTAACAGAAGCAAAAGAACATAACATTGCCTGTACATTAAGCAAAATAACATCAACACTGCCTGTACATTATTATATTTCCATTTCTTAACGTTGATGGATAATTCATGAAAAAAATGAACATCCAGTAGTGAAAAGACTAGAAGAAACAAATCAATAAATATCATATTAAAAACCGCTCACCATATAGCTAATAATATTAATAATATTAGTATTACACAAGTATGTAGAGAAGTGGCCCTGTGGTGCATATTGATTAAATTAGTAGTAACCCAAAGTACACAATTATGGACCATGCATATATTCAGTATTTCCACCTATTTGCAGCTTAAAGTTCAATTTTACTGAATAAAAATTGAGGTCCATTTGTACAACACAACACCGTGTAGTAATGATGCAAAGAAACCATTTCAGTACTCTCCTACTGAAGCCAGGCATCTCGACTAAAACACTGGAGCGGCCTGGTTACTGTAGAGCCCGTTGGGAAACCCCAAGAGGAAGGTATGATGAGCACAATATCAAGTTTTACCTCAGTTATGAAACCAAGGTTATCGAACCAGTAGGAGAAAGGAAACAACTCCCAAGGTGTTGCTAGCAACATGGAACCTGCACAACAAAACCACAATACTTTGCCCCAACTTACAGTGAGGTTTTAAATCTCACCGGTTTGCTGAAAAAAAAGGATTAAACATATAGTGTGGGAGAAGTAATTGCCTGTACTAATTGCAGAAAGTAAATAGTAGATTGTAGATTGAATAAAAGTGGGAAGGAATGGACCGAGGTCCACATTTCACTAGAGGTGTTTATCCATAAGATAGATAATATGTTGGATGAACAAATTATAGTTGGGCAATTGACAGATAGAGAATGCATAACAATGCCTGTACATGGCATGATGATTTCTATGAGATTCGTTTGGGCATTACAAAATAATACATAGACCGTAATCCAACTGCATCTATGACTAATAATCCACCTCCGGGATATCATACGAACAACCCTCGGGTATTAAGTTGCAAGCAACAGATAATTGCATTAAGCAAACTGTGTAAAGTAAACAATACAATTGCCCTTGGACAAAGGATTGTTGTTTTCTCCCTAGTAGAAACAACACATCTACAACCTTAGGGGTTTGTGTCACTCACCCGGATTACCAGAGGCATGAACCTACTATCGAGCATAAATACTCCCTCTTGGAGTCACAAGCAAATACTTGGCCAGAGTAACTACTAGAAACAAAGAGCATGAAAGATCACAAATAACATAGACATGATAGAATCAATAATCAATCTTGACATAGTACTCAATATCCATCGGATCCCAATAAACACAACATGTATACAAATAGATGATCTTGATCATGATAAGCAGCTCACAAGATCTAAACATGATAGCACAAAGAGGAAAAACAACCATCTAGCTATTGTTATGGACCCATAGTCCAAGGATGAACTACTCACACATCACTCCAGAGGCAGGCATGGTGATGAAGAAGGCCTTCGAGATGATCTCCCCTCTCCGGCAGGGTGCCAGGAAGAGCTTTAGATCCCTCCCGATCTAGGGATGATGGTGGCCGTGGCTACGTACTTTTTCATGGATTTCTGATCAGGTACATAGAGTTTTCTCCTTGGGGGGTTTACATAGGCGAAGGGGCAAGGTTGGTAGAGGACCAGGGGCCACACCATAGGGCGGTGCCCCCCTGGCCACACCTGGGCCTGGTGTGGCCGCCCTAGGGTGCGCCTCCCTCTGGCCTCTGGACTCCGTGTTCGCCTCTGAAAAATAGGAGGTTCGACTTTTGTTTCGTCCATGAGAATATTTATTTACTAGATTTTCTGATACCAAAAACAACAGAAAACATGAACTGGCACTGTGGCATCTTGTTAATATAGGTTAGTTCCAGAAAATGTATAAAAATGCCTCAAAGTGTAGACAAAACATAATATAGTTGGTACAAAACAAGCATGAAGCATAAAAATTATAGATACGTTTATGAAGTATCAAGCATCCCGAAGCTTAACTCCTATTCGTCCTCGAGTAGGTAAGTAATAAAAAGAATAATTTTTGAGGTGACATGCACCATCACAATCTTGATCAAGGTATTGTAAAGCATTTATAGCTAGGATCAAATTACTCTAACATGAACATGAAAGATATATTTCTAACAATAAGACATAGCAACTATGTTGCGATATGAAAGGTTACGCAAACAAAGGATCATGAATAACAATGCATTGAAAGACATTTGTTTGTTTCACATATAGAAAACATAGCAAGAGTGGTAATCGGTATGTCCTTCATGGAGTAGCAAAACATAAATGCATATCACACCTTCAAAGTTCATAAGGGTGACTAGATACAAATAATTTAAGAACAAGCAATACCATAATTATGAATCAATCAACAAGTTTTGGGACAATGCACATTGAACTAAGAATGACAACTATGCTCTATTAATTGGTGCCTAAATATAAAAGATAGAGACTCAACAAAAAGGTAAAAAGAAAGGCCCTTCATAGAGGGAAGTAGGGATTTCAAGTTTCATAAAGAGCTTCCAAAAATTATGGTACTTATTAGCTTTGAGCTCTCATTGCCCCTATCATAAGCATCTTGAAGTGATTAAGGTTAAAGTGAGACAAATATGAGTATATGCTTGACAAATCACAAGTTGAAAATCTCATGCCCCTTGCGTACGAGTACCGAACCTCATGCTACTCAACTTTAGTCACAAGCAAGTTCTTGTCATTGTAAGTATATGTGTATCATAGAGAACCGCCAACGGGGTACCCCTTGCCCCATGATACAGGAGCTATCCCATATCAAAATGACAAGGCAACAGACAGTGAGCATCTCAGCGATATTTTTATTTGCTATTTGCATAGGTTTTTATTGAGGTTGCTTCATAGAATGCCACTATGGTTTTGCTGTAAGTTTCCACCATGATTAGGCATGGCTTAGGCTAGCCGCCCAGGCGTTTCTCTAACACATATACAAACTCCATGGACTTACAAGCTCCCCTTTTATTTTACACCGTCGACATCCATAAACAAAAGAACATGATATCAATCGAATAGATTGATACGCCCAATTTGCATCACCTTTCTATATCATAATTTACCTCTATTCATTGATATATGTCTTATTATGAGGTATTACTTATGTCTTTTCATCTGTTTATGCATGTTGGATGATTCTTGGAGGATGAACTGCCGGAGTCTGCATTCTGATGGAAAAGAAGGCGTTTTGGTGCAATTTCGTGAAATCAGAAAAATACCAGAAAAATATGGGAAAATATTATTTTTCCAGAAGATTGAGGAAGCCAGAAGGAGGAGCGAAGAGGGTCCGCAGGGGGCCCACACCCCCCTACGCGGGTCCCTCCTAGGCCGCGCCTAGGGCAGGTGTGGCCCACCTGCCCGGCTCCCGACTCTGCCCCTTCGCCTATATCTTCCCCACGAAACCCTAAGGCCAGGGGAGCGACCAGAGATAGATTTCCGCCGCCTCTGGCGGGGGGGGGGGGTAGAAAACATCGAGAGAGAAAGATCTCTCCGGCAGACAGATTTCTGCCGAGGGAATTCCTTCTCGGAGAGGGGAAACCGTCGCCATCAACACCATCATCAAGCTAGGCTTCATCAGGATCATCATCATCATACACACCATCATCTCCACTAGCACCATCATCACCACTCCCTCCCGCTGTAACAATTGTGTTGGATATTGCTTTAGTTCTTAGGGGAAACTTTCCCTATGTTAATTACTATTGTAGTTGATGTTTGTGAGTGGAACCATTGGATTATTGTTTATGTTCAGATTGTTATCCATTACCATATCATCTTTGATCTTGATCCATATGATGTCTTGTGAGTAGTTCGTTGTGTTCTTGAGGACATGGGAGAAGTCATGTTGTTAGTAGTGAATTTGTGTCGAGTTATTATTCAATGGTGTAGTATTTAAGTTGTGGTGCTATTCTTCTAGTGGTGTCATGTGAACGTCGACTACATGATACTTCACCATTTATGGGCCTAGGGGGATGCATTGTGTATTTGGCTACTAAATGTGGGGTTGACGGAGTGACAGAAACCCGAACCCCCGTTAGGACACCTTTGCACAAGGGAGTGTAGGATCTCAGAGTTTAAGGCTGTGGTTAGATTTATATCTTAATAACTTTCCTGTAGTTACGGATGTTTACGGGGGGTTTAATCACAAGTATGTGTTAGTCCAAGTAAGGTCGGTATGTTAGCACAGGTTCACCCACACAACACTTACAACACCAAAGAAGAGTACTCGTCTATTTTAAGCAAAATCACTTGACAGAATTCCCATGTGTCCTCGAGAACGTTTGGTCCTTATAAGTATTTCCACTGTCTTGTCCTTTGCTAAGAAAGGATTGTGCCACTTGCTCCATTTGTTCATTGTATTTATTACTTGCTCTTTGTTTTGTTGCCTTTTCAGAAAACCACTAAAAATTCGTTTGCTAAGTATTCATAGGGATTTCCTGCTCCACACCCCTGTTTAGCACCTTCTGCTCCTCGTTGGGATCGACACTCCTATTTATCGGAAGTACTGCGATACACCCCCTATACTTGTGGGTCATCATAGATATGTACAATGTCGAAAGCATGCCCCATGACAACATGGTTCTGCTAACTCCCAACTTATAATGTGCAAGCATATAAGCAACATATATATGGGCACAATGGTTCAAGTTTATTAAGTGCAAGAAAATAAAGTGTGCCATCAAGTTCGTGAGAGATTTAATCACTAATTTTCACATACAAAAAATTAATTTGGAAGATAGATAAAAACATGAATATACTTGGAATGGTGTAACACACCATGCATAGGAGTTTATAGTGGAATCTTTGAAATAACTTTGTTTCTTGGGAGTTGGATGCACGAGTAGAGCTCATACTCAGTACAAGTGGAGGCTAGCAAAAGACTGGGAGCGACCAACTAAGAGAGCAATAATGGCCATAATCATGTAGAGAGACAAAACATTATTAATCAAAGCATAAAGCGGCATCACTATTCAAAACTAAATGATCATAGAGGCTAAGGTGACTGGTTCATAGTCATGAAACATTCTACTCTTTTCCAACACCAATCGACTTATTTGAAACAACTCACAAAGATAATAATTAATAAAGACCAGAGAGCTTGTATCACAAATCTACAAAGAAGAACTAAAAAGTTCTAAGCAAAAATTATAAGAAAACTAAAGCTAAATACAGTGCTAGCAAAAGAGAACATTCACAGAGCAATAAGAGTGAAAACTAGAGTGTTCTAAGCAATGAAGAACTTAGGTGTGACTTCTCAAAAATAGGTGTGTTGGGGTTCGACCAACTTATTGCAGCAAAAAAAGCAATAAAACTAAAGACAAAAACTAAGACGCTCCAAGAACAACACAATAGTATATGAAGCAAAAATATAGTGTTTTGAAAGAAAACCTGAGATTTTTGTTGATGAAGAGGGGGATGCCTTGGGTATCCCCAATATTCGATGCTTATACCTCTTGAATATTTATTGGGGTGACACGGGTGGCATCCACAAGCTTGAGATTTTTTTCCATACTTCATCTCATCACATCATTCTCTCCCTACACTTGAAAATTTCCTTCATACAAAACTTCACACAATCTTCATTAGCAACATTAGTGTATTCAAGATAATAAGCCTTTGGGTTCAATTTCAACTCAAGTAAAACTTCCATTAAAACATAAGATACTGTAGCAACTCCTTTTAAAAGCTCAAGTGATCAAGAAGAACTCAAAAATAAACCGATTAAGAGGCAAATGCAAATAATGGCAGAAATCTGTCAAAACAGACCAGAAGGTAAAGACTGATTTTTTCGAAAATTTTCTGTTGCTCAAATCGAAAAGTGCAAAACTAACGATAGTTGGGTAAATACCAGGGGCATGCACACAAAAACTTTAAGCTCAATCTGACGTACTGGGAATTTTCATGATTTTTTACAGTGAAGCAAAGAAATCTGTTTCGGGACAACAACTTCCCCAAATCTTACTTCCCACTCATTAAAGGCTATTATTGGCACAAAAACCAAACAAAAAGATAAGGAGAGGTTATTACAGAGGTAATAACTTCTTAGACTCAACAAAAGAAAAACTTACTAAAATAAAAAAATTGGGTTATCTCCCAAGAGTGCTTTTCTTTAACGCCTTTCATCTAGGCACAGAAAGAAAGAATCAAGTATTTTCAAATGAAGAAGCATCAATTACTTCCTTTAAAACAGAGTTATTCTCAATAGGTACCTTAGGTGAAGATGATTCAACATGTAAATCACTCTTAGTTGCAGTAATTTTTTTATCAATTTTAAGCACATTAATGGGTTTTGGTGTAGGTACCTTTGGAACATACACAATTTTTTGCTCTTTTTCTACAAAAGATTTCTCTCTTTTAAACCTAAGGGACGAAAAAGTTGAACTTAGAGTTTCCATAGCCTCTTCTAGTTTACTGTAACACCCCTAGTTTGATTAAGTGCTAATTAGGAATTGATTGTGCACCATGATCATTGCATGCATCTCTTTGGACTAAAGAAAAATGTGCATTGATAAATAAGTAGGGGAAATAAAACCCTAAACCATAATTTCCCTCTCTCTCTTATAAATCCATTCAAAATGGTTTTGTATTTAGAAAATATTCAAATTACGTGGATCCCAAATGGACAAAGAGGGCCTCACAATATTTCAATAGTTTTATAAAAACCTCTGGTATTTTCAAAATGTTCAAAACTGGAAAGAGTTGAAAATACAAACGAATAAATAGAAAACAAAAAATGCTTTGTTTTAAAAAATGAGCCAGACTCCATTCCAGGCCGGCCCAACTCTTCTCCTCTCCACTCTGCCGCACAGTGCATCAAGCGGCAGCAGACGCACAACCTTTCCTGCAGCCCAGCAGCCAGCCCGACTCGGCCCATCCAGCTCGTAACCCTTCATTGTGTCTGTTCTTTCTTCTTCCTTGCGCAGAGGAGAAGCTGCTCCGTGTCAGCGCGTCCGCCGTTGATCCTCGCAGTGTTACGATTCCCGCCACCTCTATTCGATGCAAGGATAAGAACGACCACCTCGTCCTCTCTCTCCCCATACCCGTTTCACTCTGCCTCGCCCTCTCCGTCGATTTTCCCCAAAACAACTGAAACCCTAGATCCGTCCGTCGACGAGCCTCGTTTTTCCCAACCACCCCTCGCTTGTCTGAGACGACTGCCAGCTCGGCCTTGACATGAGGATCTCCCTCACCAAAGTAATCAAGCCGGGAAGCCCCTCCATCGACGGAATCGTGCATATTCCCCGTTCCTGACCGGAGCTCGCCATCGTCAATTCGCCGTCGTCCGACCTCGCCTCGCTTCCCTTACACCACTGTCGCGTTCGTGGTGAGCCGCTGGTGCTCTAGAACCTCTCTGTTTCCTCCCTCTCTTCCTCCGTTGAGCCCGCGCCGTGCAACTACCGCCGCCGTCGCTGTCCGTCGTCGCTGGCGAAGCTTCGGTGGCCAATAAATGGTGGCGCCAACACTATCTGGTAGCCCACGTCCTACTCTCGCCAACACGCCCACCCGCTCTTCCAGGCGAGCTCAGGATCAATGGATCCGTGCATCACCTGGGAGCTCCCCTCCATTGATGACATCATCATGATGTCATGCTGATGTCATATCCCCTTTTCTTTTCTTTTCTTTTATTTCAAATTTTTTTGTAAATCATTTCAGTAATTAGTAAATACATGACAGGTGGATCCATCCTGTAAGTCACATAAACATTTTCAGAAATGATTTCGGTTTAATAAAAATGTTAAAGTAATTTCATAATGTAAATTAATTTCTAATATTCCAAAAATGATTTGAAACGAATTAAAATTGGAGAAATTCATAACTAATCCATTTTAAATCAGAAAAATACAAATAATATACCAAAATGTTAAGAAAAATGAGCTTTATCTAACTAAGCTATAATAATGCATTGTTCCACAACTTCAATTGCAAGTTAATTAGAAGAACTAAATGTACCCCTCTCATATGAATCCGGAGTTTCCCCGAGTTAGGTTTTGTACCCCTCGGGACCCCGTTTAAATTGTCAAGCATGCATTAGGGTTTCATTTCAATACAATTCAACTTGTCATATCATCATCCTTGATTGAGTATTGCATCGATGCCATGTGTTGATTGTTTACCTCTCTTTTCGGTGTTTGGTTCTTCTCCGGTAGAATACGATATCAGAATCGGGATTGAGATTGAAGACCGACATCAACACCGTCGAAGCTCGAAGACCAATATTTGACCAACTATAATCAAGTCAAGTACCAGATGTCCGAAGCTCTGCTTTCTGGATATCAACAGGCAAAGGCAGGCGAATCCCCACACATGATATAATCCTATGTTTTCGAGCATTTCAATTCTTGCCATGTGCATGCAATTCTAAAGTCTTATATCGATAGATAGAGTAATTCTATCCGATGCATGTTACCTTTGAAGCCTATATTCCTTGATCCACTGCTCCTAGCATAACTAGGGTTTGGCTTGTGAAGCATTGCTAGAGCTGCTATATCTGTTGTGCTTAGCCATGCTTAGCTGTTACCACTGGTCCATCCGGTTGATGAATCAGAGCTGAGAATGAACCTAGTTTTACAGGATGACGTGGTATGGCCAGAGATGAAATTTAAACATGCTAAGCCTTGTATGGGAGGCCACGGTGGATTGTGGTTTTTGTAGTCCCATACTTGCCACTACTAGGACCTGATTTCTTGCCTATGGTCCAAGATGAGCATATAGCCACACGGGGGCCTGGAAACCCCCTTGACCAACTAACTTGCCGAGTAGATTCCATGAGTCACATAGTTCGGGCTTTCCATTCGACATACGCATCTTGGATGTTCTTGAATGGAGGTGAAGGAGGTGCATTCATAACAGGTAGGTAAGCGTGGCCGGGAACAAGAGATGCCAGGCATCCGTAATATTGAACCCTGCGCACATCATTAGGGACCAACTCCGGGACTTGACCCGTTATGGCGGCATATCCCTAGTGCGTGACTCATGGTCTCGGCGAAAGCAAGTTAAAAGGTCATGGTCAACCACTCTCTGCCGGCCTTCCAAGGAAGAGGGCTAATCTATAGTGGCATTAAGAATCGATTGGCGTGTGTGGGTAAAGTTGTACACCCCTGCGGGGTTAAATCTTTTCGAAAAGCCGTGTCCACGGTTATGTACGAACTTGGAGACCAGATTCTAAGATCATAGAGAACTTTAACCTAATCGTAAAACTTGGCAAGTTGATCAACGTGTTCTTAAGGATGCTTCCTCATGGGTACGAGGGGGTGATCATAGATAGGTTTAGCTGATGATGATTTAGTGGATATCAAGAGATGATCAAAGTTAGAGATACCGCTCTCTTATCCCCTTTTAAAACATTCTGATTAGTCGAGATTCTTCTCCCTCTTGTTTTACAAACAAATATGGCTTTATGCAAAATAACTCCACCAGCCATAAGTCTTGCGGAGTACACCCTGTACTCACCCTTACTTTGTTGACACTTTTGCAGCTGAGTAAGTGTTACCACAGAAGATGAGTTCTTTACGGCATCGACATCGATGAGTAGTTTGGAGTTCCCAGTCGACAGTCTGGGATCTATGGATTGGACGTCATCGTTATGCTTCAGGCCTTTTAGGCCATTTGTTAAGTTTGCTATACTTAATAGCATAATTTTCCTTCCGTTGTTTGATGTTTGTGGTCAGTGACCTCTGCTTGTAATATTTTGGTTCTTTGCTCAGTTATGATCTCGCTGTAATAATTTTTGTGTCGTAGGGTCACTGTTGTGTTACCGATTTTCTCTCTGTATGCTTTCGAGATTAGGTTAGGCTTATGTTTAGATGATGGTCTGGGATTTGTCTAGCCTTAATCCCGGGGGTGTCACAGGTTTTGGTATCAGAGCAGTACCGACTATAGGAAACCTCTCTATTGGTCGATGTTGAGTGTAGTGTTTGTGAAAACTATTTGAAAGCTGAAAATTATTTGCGAAAAATCTAGTATGCTTGTTTTTCTCCTTATCCAGTTTCGCTCTAATTCTGGGTCATCTTTGCTTGTGTTGATTGGTAAAAGTTTTCGCGCTCTCGTCTCTTCCTTCAAAGCTTAGGTGCCTCTTCAGGCATGCTGGTACTCAACCATTTGACCTAGTGTTAAGTTCTCTATAGTCGTTGTGTGCATTCCTTGTTTCCCTTGTTTTGTTTCAGCTGAGAGATTTCTTTCTATCATGATCTCTCTACCCTAAGGGTCCACAACATCGTGTTGATGGTTCCACAGTGTTTTGTTCTAGGTCTCAAGTTTTCCTTTTGCCTCATGTGCCTCCTTTTTCATTTGTTTGGGTACTTCAGAAGGTGTGTCTTCTTTTGGAAGCTACCTCGTGATTACTATCTTGAAGTGTACGCTTTGTCACTCAAGTAGTAGTTATTCCTTTCTTTGGGTTTTAACCCTCGGACTTGAACCTAAGATCCCCGATTGTGCTAGATTCTGGTTGTGAATCTTGTACATGACGCTGACCTTTAACCCAAGATCCATTTTGTTGACCCCTGTGGTTAATGTTTACACATTACCTCGGAATGGCTAGTACCTTCTAGTATAGCCTTCAAGTTTGTGGTTGTTGTCGTGATTGAGTTGCGACAATTAAGGACTTCCCCTACCACATGCTATGGCAAATGTTCTTTAATAGAACCAAATAGATCACGACAAGAGTTATCATAGTGAGTTCCACTTCTATACTCGTGACTCTGCCACACCTTCCTATCTCTGCATTGGTTTTCGGATTGTTGACTTATGCACCCACATCTCGGGATTCTATCCTGAGCATGTTCCTTTCCTTGCTGCTCTCTGACCTTTATCTACCAATTGTTAGCCAAGTAGTAAATGTGCATTGATGTATTTCGATGCAAGGTACTCTTGTGTTCCATCATGACATACCATTTCGGGATGTCAGGAGAAACAAACTCCAGCACCTCGTCATTTCTAAGACCAGGTCAAAGTGTTCTAATCCGCAGATCAATAAGAGTTGATTAGCTTATGTTTTGTTCTACCTTGAAGCATCACACCTTTTATATTAATAGGTCGTGCTGAGTCTCATGACCCTCTTAATGAAGTGATGCTCTTATACATTTTTATCCACCCTTCTATTGAGCTATCCGTGCTCAAAAATGTTGCGTGTGCATAATGATGTGGCCATTCGAGATTCCTAGCAATTTATACTGCTTTGAACTCAAAGACATTTGTGTCATTCTTAGCGTGATTAGTTATCTAATCACTAAGCAAAGTATGATTGTTCTACCAAGTCCGCCATTCTAGTGCACCCTCTTTAGTCAAAGAGTTAGGCTCGTGCCGAAACACTGATACTACGTCTTCTTGCCTTACAAAGCAAGTTTCCTCCTGAGCTAAGTGACATATCGGTGGTTCGTGATATTCTAGATGTCTACTAGAAGTATCCCCATGTTGCCACATGGCCGTGTTGTCAAGTTCTTGAGCAAGCAAGTTCTATGAACTTATCTTTCTCTAAGGATCCATACTGGATACCCCTGAACAAGTTGGTTGAGCTTAAACAAAAACTTGGAGAGTTGAAAGACAAAAGTTTGATTCAACTTCGTTCCTTCTTAAAGGGATGTCTAGTTTTGTTCGTGATGAAGTACGATAGTATGTCCTTTGTGGATACATTATCTTCCCTCCTTTGATTTGATTTGGGAAATCGTCAAATCAAACTCAGTTCCAAGGACAATCTTGATGGTGTATCTATTTGTGATGTTTCACCTAGGTACATCTTCATGTTATTTGGTCTGACCAGTATTTCTGCCTTGTTCATACAAAATTTGAGTCCGTCTTCTTGGAGTGTATAGATAAGTTTGTTATTGAGCCCATCGATAACATTCTTAACTTCTCCATGTTATATCAAATTAGAATGGAACATTTGGCATTAATGTTGGGAACTTTTGAGAACCATCTTCGTGTTATCTCGAAGTATGTGTTCTGGATGTTAAAAGTAACCTTCTATGGTTCACATGCAAATGTTGAAAGATGTCATCGTGGATCTGAGTAGCGTTGTCTTTGTTCCCCCGGGAATCATTTCAAGTTAGTCAAGCATGTGCAAAGAATTCTTGATATGGTAGGTTGATACCTTCACATCTCGAGAAGATCCTCCAACCACACCAAGCCACTGACTGACTTGTCATGGAAGAGAAGAAGTCCTACAAAACTTCGATATCCTCCGAAATGTTTCCCAACAAGGATTTAGTTGTCTCCGTTGCAAACAATTCATGTAGATGCAATTATCTTTTGATAACTTGCTATCACATGGGTTTCGCAATCTAGCTCACCTTTTGGAGCTTGACATTGAAGTCTGTGTCTTGAGAATCTAGTGACTTCACCTCTGTGGTAAATGTTGCACCCTTTCTATTCGGACATGCTGAGTCTGAAGCATATCTCCACCTAACCAAAGCTGAATATCAAGCAGCAATTATGATTGGTGTTCCTCAAGGTTATGATGTAGGTCTATTGTAACTCTGGCAAGATTAATGTATTGGTTGGCACAATCAGTCGTAAGATCTATTGCCATATTCCTTGAATCAGCAATAACAATCACTCCTCATGAGGCCTCTTCTATATTTTATTATAGGAGTTGTGCTTATGGTTTCCTTTGTATCCAAAATCCGACCTTTACTTGATGACTGGTTAAAGGTTTGTCAATAGCTTGATACCGGTGTTCTAAACATCAAGGAGAACATTTAAAGTAGAGTTGCTAAATGTCTCTCGGTCGATCCTCCAGACCCTTTTATGATGGCAAGCGTCTTGCTATGCCAAGTACTTGGAGTCTGAGAATGAAGCTTCTTTATTCTCGGGTCATCAGGAATCTTCTAAAATATTCATCTTGGTGGTGTAAAGTGATATCACGATCTTTGGCAAGGATTTTGATAGAACTAGATGAATAAAGAGTTTCCTTTCTGCTTTCTTAAACGTGTTTGAAGAGTGACTATGATTTTAGTAATCAACAATTCCTCTTGTTACATGTTCCTTGTGACTCTTGTGAGTCCTATTCACCAAAACACCTTTCTGTATTAGCCTTCTTTTGAACCAAAGAATGACCCTTCTGTGTCAAAAGTAGTTCAACAACTTAGTTTTGTTGGTATCAATCTCTCTCACTTGCGAAGCTCTACTTAAGTTATTTATTAGAGGTTTATCTCTCGAAGTATGTGGTCATATTCTTTCTGTTGGAAGTATTCTTCCTTCAGAAGTTAAACTCTTATGCAAGCTTCATGGTCTCAATCCTTATGAAGACCAATTACATGTTACCTTGAAACCTTCTCCTTTTGTTTCCTCTGTTACCTTGGCGTGTTTCATGTCTGTTGGCTTCAAAGATGTATGCGAAACATCTATCCATGAGTTGACCATGAGATACTCAGTTTGTGGTTCTGTGTCATTCCCTCTTTTCCTTAGTCTGAGCATCCACCTCGAAGATTATGAAGCACTTTGTCCATTCGTCATGGTGGCATGGATCAACCTCGTCGAAAAGATCATCGAAGTTTAGTGTAACCCTGTTCCTTCTGTCTTCCTACCTAGGAATCTCGGGTCGAGATTCTTTTAAGGGGGATATAATTGTAACACCCCTAGTTTTATTAAATGCTAATTAGGAATTGATTGTGCACCATGAGCATTGCATGCATCTCTTTGGACTAAAGAAAAATGTGCATCGATAAATAAGTAGGGGAAATAAAACCCTAAACCATAATTTCCCTCTCTCTCTCTCTCTCTCTCTCTCTCTCTCTCTCTTAAATCCATTCAAAATGGTTTTGTATTTAGAAAATATTCAAATTATGTGGATCCCAAATGGACAAAAGGGGCCTCACAATATTTCAATAGTTTTATAAAAATCTCTGGTATTTTCAAAATGTTCAAAACAGGAAAGAGTTTGAAAATACAAACGAATAAATAGAAAGAAAAAAATGCTTTGTTTTAGAAAAATGAGCCAGACCCCATTCCAGACCGGCCCAACTCTTCTCCTCTCCACTCTGCCTCGCAGTGCATCAAGCGGAAGCAGCCGCACAACCTTTCCTGCAGCCCAACAGGCGTCCAGACCCGGCCCATCCAGCCCGTAACCCTTCATCGTGTCTGTTCTTTCTTCTTCCTCGCGCGGAGGAGAAGATGCTCCGTGTCAGCACGTCCGCCGTTGATCCTCGCCGTGTTACGATGCTCGCCGCCGCTGTTCGATGCAAGGATAAGAACTGCCACCTTGTTCTCTCTCTCCCCATACCCGTTTCACTCTGCCTCGCCCTCTCCGTCGATTTTCCCCAAAACGACCAAAACCCTAGCTTCGGCCGTCGACGAGCCTCATTGTTCCCGACCACCCCTCGCTCGTCTGAGACCACTGCCAGCTCTGCCTCGCCGTGAGGATCTCCCTCACCAAAGGAATCAAGCCGGGAAGCCCCTCCGTCGATGGAATCGTGCATATTCCCCGTTCCTGACTGGAGCTCGCCATCGTCAATTCGTCGTCGTCCGACCTCGCCTCGCTTCCCTGACACCACTGTCGCATTCGTGGTGAGCCACTGGTGCTCTAGCACCTCTCCGTTTCCTCCATCTCTTCCTCTATTGAGCCCGCGCCGTGCAACTGCCGCAGCCGTCGCTGTCCGTCGTCATCGGCGAAGCTCCGGTGGCCAATAAACGGTGGTGCCACCACTATCTGGTAGCCTGCGTCCTACTCTCGCCAACACGCCCACCTGCGCTTCCAGGCGATCTCAGGATCGATGGATCCGTGCATCACCTAGGCGCTCCCCTCCATTGATGACATCAAGATGATGTCATATCCCCTTTTCTTTTCTTTTACTTCAAATGTTTTTGGTAATCATTTTAGTAATTAGTAAATACATGGCAGGTGGGTCCATCCTGTGAGTCACATAAACATTTTCAGAAATGATTTCGGTTTAATAAAAATGTTAAAGTAATTTCAAAATGTAAATTAATTTCTAATATTCCAAAAATGATTTAAAATGAATTAAAATGGGAGAAATTCATAACCAATTCATTTTAAATCAGAAAAATACAAATAATATACCAAAATGTTAAGAAAAATGAGCTTTATCTAACTAAGCTATAATAATGCATTTTTCAACAAATTCGATTGCAAGTTAATTAGAAGAACTAAATGTACCCCTCTCATATGAATCCGGAGTTTCCCCGAGTTAGGGTTTGTACCCCTCGGGACCCCGTTTAAATTGGCAAGCATGCATTGGGGTTTCATTTCAATACAATTCAACTTGTCATATCATCATCCTTGATTGAGTATTGCATCGATGCCATGTGTTGATTGTTTACCTCT
Organism: Avena sativa; assembly: GCA_916181665.1. Lineage (NCBI taxonomy): Eukaryota > Viridiplantae > Streptophyta > Magnoliopsida > Poales > Poaceae > Avena > Avena sativa. Next base: position 88,229,811 of record OV702285.1, on the reverse strand, counting down.
CTTTTCGGTGTTTGGTTCTTCTCCGGCAGAATACGATATCGGAATCGGGATTGAGATTGAAGACCGAGATCAGCATCGTCGAAGCTCGAAGACTAATACTTGACCAACTATAATCAAGTCAAGTACCTGATGTCCGAAGCTCTGCTTTCTGGATATCAACATGCAAAGGCAAGAGAAGCCCCACACATGATATAATCCTATGTTTTCGAGCATTTCAATTCTTGCCATGTGCATGCGATTCTAAAGTCTTTTATCGATAGATAGAGTAATTCTATCCGATGCATGTTACCTTTGAAGCCTATATTGTTGGAGATATGCCCAAGAGGCAATAATAAAGAGGTTATTATCATATCTTCATACTTATGATAAATGTTTACATACCATGCTATAATTGTATTAACCGGAAACATTAATACTTGTGTGATTTGTAAACTAAAATAAGAGTCCCTAGTAAAGCCTCTTGTTAAACTAGCTTGTTGGTTAATATATGATCATGGTTTCCTGATCATGAACATAGAGATGTTATTAACAACAGGATCATATCATTAGGAGAATGATATGGTGGACATACTCCTATAGATAAGCGTAGCATAAAGATCAAGTCATTTCAATAGTTCAATTGCTATATGCTTTCTGATACATAGTAAACCTAATTCCTTCGACCATGAGATCATGCATATCACCTTTACTGGATGGATGCTTTGATGTCATCAAACACCACACCGTAACAGGGTGGCTATAAAGGTGGCTTTGAGTGTTCGGAAAGTATTGGTTGAAACACATGGATCAAGAGTGGGATTTGTCCATCCACATGACGGATAGATATTCTCTGGGCCCTCTCGGTGAAATGTCATCCAATTAGCTTGCAAGCATGTGACTTGGTCACAAGGGATCACATATCACGGGAACGAGAAAAGAGTACTTATCAGTAACGAGGTTGAACTAGGTATGCAGAGATACCGACGATCATAACCTCGGATAAGTAACATATCGTGAGACAAAGGGAAATTGGTATCGTATGTAAGTGGTTCATTCGATCGCAAAGTAATCGTAGAAATATGTGGGAGCCATATGAATTTCCAGATTCCTCTATTGGTTATTGTTCAGAGAAGTGTCTCGATCATGTCCGCATAATTCACGAACCGTAGGGAGACACACTTAAGGATTCGACGTTGTTTGAGTAGTTATGGTATTATGAGAAAGAGACCGAATGTTGTTCGGAGTCTCGGATGGGATCCGGGATATCACGAGGTGATCCGGAATGGTCCGGAGAATAAGATTCATATAAGGAAAGTCCCGTTTCGGAGTTCGGGAATGATTCCGGTGTTTTCATCGGGGATATTCTAGAAGGTTCCGGATTGTCCGGCACTCCGGGGGGGAAGGGGTACATGAATGTGTCATTACATATTGGAATGATTGCATCATGTACTAAGTGTTCTTGCTGTCCCAAATATAGGATTAAATTGAATCCTAAAACAGAAAAGTCAAATGTCCAGTTTGAAAGTCAAACTGCCAAAACAAGAAACTGTGGGAAACAAGCAAGAGGAGTTGGAACCAACCTGGAGGAGGAGTTGGACTCCTCCAGGCCGGCGCCCAGCCCAAGGCCGAGTTGGGGAGGGACTCCCTCCCTCCCCTGGCGCGCCAAGACCCCCCTCCCATAAAAGGAGGGGCAGGGCTCCTCCTAGACACACACAAGTTTCCTATCCTCTAAACTAAAACCCTAGATCTAGACCCCGGTTTAGAGCTATTCGGTTTAGAGCCTTCTAATTGGTTTAGAGCCTTCTAATTGGTGTGTCTAATTACTAGACCACTAATAGCCTCTCTCATAAGCTCCACCATACTCGCACCGGCTTAAGGCGAAGCCCTGCGGGATCTCCCCTCTACTTCCGGTACCACGCCGTTGTGCTGCCGGAATCGCGAGGAGAGTGCTACAACCTCCGCTGCCTGCTGGAACAAGGGAGAGGAAGGTCTTCGTCGAGTACCGAACGTGTGACCGACTGCGGGAGCGCTGCTGGAACGTGGCGCCGGAAGGATCGTCTACGCGATCTTGAGATCGGAAAGAGTACGACTACATCACCCACGAGAATCTGCTCTCGTTAAACACTTTGGAATCTTCGAGGGTGAGTTATTCCATCGACTCGTTGCTACAATCTAGTAGATAGATCTTGGCTTGTTTGTTTGTATGCGATAGAAAATTTTTGTTTTCCATGCTACGAACCCCTACAGTGGTATCAGAGCCGTGTCTATATGTAGATCTGTTGCACGAGTAGAACACAATGGTCATTGTGGGCGTTGATGCTTTTATTGTAGATTGCTTTGCGTGTACTTTGCATCTTGCGGTATGTTGGGATGAAGCGGCCCGGGCTAACCTTACATGACATCGTTCATGAGACTTGCTCCACGCTTGACATGCAACTTGTATTGCATAAGTGGCTTTGCGGGTGCCTGTTTCTCCTAGCATAGTAAAGATCCAATTTACAACGGGTAATCAACAATGCTAGTATCAATGTTGTGGTTCTTGTTCGTAGGTTAGAACGACACTTATGGAAAGCCCCAAACCACGTAAAATATGCAAAGAAAGTAGAAGCGTCTAACTTTGTTTTGCAGGGGTGTGCAGTGATGTGATATGGCCATGATTGTGATTATATTTGATGTATGCAATGTTCCTTATTGTAAGTTGGCAACCGGCAGGAGCCATATGGTTGTCTTTAATTTCTGTTAAGACCTGCGTGTCTATTCAAAATAGTTGTAATAGTTGAAGCTGGTGGACGACAACCATGAAGAAGCGTCATTGACCTTGATGCTATGCCGATGATGATGGAGATCATGTTCGTGCTTGAAGATGGAGATCGGAAGCACAAAGAAGAAAGGCCATATCATATCACCTATTATGAATTGCATGTGATGTTAATCCTTTATGCATCTTGTATTGCTTAGTAGACGACGGTAGCATTATAAGATGATCCCTCATGCACATAAATTTCAAGTTCTAAAGTGTTCACCCTTAGTATGCACCGTTGCCAAAGCTTGTTGCTTCGAAGCACCACGTGATGATCGGGTGTCTTTGATTCCGCGGGTGAATACAACGTAAGCAAGCCAGATTTGCTTATGCGGTAGCTAAGGTTTGATCTTGACGAGCCTAGCATGTACAGACATGGCCTCAGGAACACGGATCGCCGAAAGGTAAAGCATGAATCATATAGCAGATATGATGAACATGTCGATTGTTCGCCATTGAAGCTATATCAATTCTCGTGATGATCGGTTTTGATATGGGGGATTTGGTTCGTGTGATCACTAAAACAATGTGAGGGATATTGTTTTGAGTGGGAGTTCACCTAGATTAATTTAATTATTAATTAGAACTCAATTTATCATAAACTAAATCAGAGTGAATTTGCATAGTTGTTGTAGGCATTGGCATCCGTTTACCACCTTGCGCTTAGTTATAATTGAGATGATAGAACTATAGAATTCTGGTTAGTTACTTTACGAACTGGTATCGTATTGTTTTGAAGTGTTAATCTAAAGTTTAAAAGTCCTATTGCAAACTTTCAGTAAGTTCCGGTTACTCCATGAAGTTTAATAATTAGTATTAAATCAAGAGTAACAATTCCAAGTGTTAGTATATAAGTATCATGTTTGTATCCATGATTCTTGATATTCAAAGAATTCCCTTAATATCAAGGTTATCTAGGATCTGAAAGAGTTGTTTCAGAAACCATGATGTGTGGAAGATATTGTGATATCTGAAACGAAGTTTTGGTTGCAACATGATAGAGTATAATATGGCAAAAGTCATGTTCTCATATTTGATGAGAATTTGCAAAAAGGTTGGAGACACTTGTTGTCCTAATCCTCCAAAAGGTTTTGGATAGCAACATTATACTCATAATTCATTGTTATAAGCTAAAAGTAGCTTGATCATGGACAATTCCATGATAAGGGTGAATATTTGATGTAGGTAAAATGTTTACTACACCAAGAGATTACTAAAGAAAGGAATTTGAAAGAACACCAAATATTTGATGATGGTGATCTACTTCAAAGTGCAAGTCCAAAGACATTGGTATTTAACTATACACGCTTTGGACTATGTGTCGTATGTATGACTCCACTATTGATGTTGATAGATTCTTTCAAACAGAAATACTGAAAGAGAATCTCATAAATATATGGCAGAAAAGAAAAGACTAGAATCGTTCAGTTTAAGTATATAGATGATATACATGTTATGGCTATATTCTTTGCTTGTTAAACAATGTGGTTCTCAAGTATTTGATACTGAATTTGTTGGTGTGAATCGTCATACGAAACAACACAATTCATGAACTACAATGGCCTAAGTAACTAGCAAAAGAATATGTGATGATGTTCATCGAGAACAAATAAAGGGTTATTGTATTGCTCGTTAAACATCAAAGCTTGCCTTCAAAGATTTGTTTTATCAGGTATTATGAGAACAAAAAGGTTTGTTCAAATAATTGCCGTAATCCATAAAAGATGGATGATTCGCAAATCTCGTTGGAAACATCACATCCATAAAACTAGTGCTAAAAATGTCGAAAGACAAATTGATTGAAAGATCACTTAGGAAGTGACATCGCCGTTTAAATTATATTGGAAAGAAAACATGAAGAAAATCCATATGGATGGAATTTTGGAGTCTATTTGATTTTGATCAAATGACGCTTGTGAAACTTTCCTAGAGATAATTAAAACTTCGTTCATAGGCCGAAAGGGAACGAAAGACTAGCTTATTGGAACTTGTGCATATTGTTGTACGAACTCCATTATGTGTAGTCAAGAGCGATGGATTTCAACTTCATATGCTTTCTCCGAAAATTTGAGTGAATATATAAATATTTACTTAATAAGGATAAAGTATGAAACACTTGAAAAGTTCAAAGACTTTCAAGATGAAGTGCAAGATCATTGTAACAAGAATATAAATAGTTTATGATAAGATCATAAAGGAAGATATTTGAGTTACAAGTTTAGCATAATACCTAAGATTTAAGGAATCGTTCCGTGGATTTGCATTTTCCGAAACACCATAAGAGTATGGAGCGTTCGAGATATGTAATTAAACCTTGTTTGACATGGTAAGATCGAAAGGTGTAATTCATAAAACTGCCATTGTATTTTAAAGATTAAAAGCTTTAGAGATTACCGTTTTTCCACTGAAAAGAGCTCCATCATAATCCGTTGAAATGACACCATATAAGGTTATGGTTTGGGATAAAACCCAAGTTGTCCTTTCTTAAACATTGGTATGCTATGCATAAGAAAGATGTTTGCAACCAAAGTCGGATGAACCTGTCTCTGTATGTTATTTCGAATAACTGTTAAGTACTCCTCCATAACATTGGAGACAAAAGTGTTTGTCACTTAAAACGTCAAGTTTCTTTGAGAAGGAATTTTTCGTGAAAAGTTAAGTGGGAGGACAATAGAAACTTTGATAAGGTTAAAAGAACCTTAGCTGTATGTGCAGAGTTGCGCAGCGCCGAAAAGTGTTCCGGAGGCGGCAACAATGCTCATGGCTCACGTACCTCAAAGGTTGTGGTCACGGAGATCCAAGTTCCTATTGAAACAAGTAGATCGGGTAAACAATCAAATACCAAGATTTGAGGGTTGAATCATTATTTGAGGGTAATGAACCGACTACATGCAGAGAAGCGATGATGGGCCCTGACTCCGTAAAATGGCTTGAAGCCATAAAATCCGTGATAGTTCCATACACGAGAAATCAAGTTTTGAACTTGAAGGACCCTCGAGAAAGGTGTAAGACCTTATAGTTGTGTCTGGATCTATAAAGAAATAGACATGGATGTTTCACATCTAGTCGACATGTTGGGAAAGAGTTCACAACAATGTTCAAAGGTTGACTATGACAAGATTTTGATCTTTCATAGTGATATTTAGTCTAGACGGATTAATGTAGCAACCACTACATATAATTTGTTATATGGTAGTTGAATAAACAAAACAAGTTCTTCTAATAGAATCGTTACCTAGGACATGTGCATAACACGGTCCATAGGGTTTTGTTAATTCAAAGGATGCTAAAAGCATATGCAAACTTCAATGGTTAGAGTGAGCATAGCGGAGTTGGAATCTTCACTATGATGAAACTGTTAAAAGAGTTTAATTTCATCAGAGACAATGAAGATGCTTGCGTTTGCAAGAAATTAAGTGGGAGCGTAAAGACATGTTTCTAATACATTATGTGGAAGACATATTGTTGATTGGAAATAATGTATCTTTTATTAACACATATTAAGAATTTCATCCCGATGAAAGACTTAGGCAAAACCCAAATATTTGGCATCAATAGACGCTAATATGGTTGTGCCAGAAGTACATAGACAAGATATTGAATGAGTTCAATATAGAAACTACAAGAGAAGGTTCTTGTCGCACAGAAAGGATTGAATGAGTTCAATGTTGATGATATATTCAAGTGTATTGACATTTGGTAAAGTGAAATAAATAATCAAGTATAGATTGATACTTGATGTATGAAATCACAAAGAGTATTTATATCAATCATACTGTGATATGTACAAATCCAGATATGTCCTATGCTCTAAATGTTGTGAGCATATACCAGAATGATTTGTAAGATGATCATTGGACAATAGTAAGGATATTCTTATGATCTTTTGTAAGAACTAAGAGTATATTATTTGTAGAAGTGACAAATAGATGGTTAGTTCATTGTAAAAGTATTACATTGATACTAGCTTTGTCACAAAGTACAAATTAAGTTTATCTCAAACTAAACTAAAGGTGGCACAATATAATGGAAAGTGAGTTCCATAATGGATTTGGATGATTTCCAAAGTTAAGACATTGTGACAGATACTACAACAAAAGGCTAAGTATATGACTGCTATTATAGCAGCAAAAGAGGGCATTTGTGTCAAGTAGTTTGTTATCAAACTAGGTGTAGTTCACAGTGGGATAATACTATGAAGATATATTGTGCGACAATATTATCAACATGTTTTAACCCCAAAGAGCTAAAGGTCACACCGAAAGACCAAATTTATACAAAGCCATCTCATTAGAGAATGAGTGATGCGTAGAGACGCAAAGACATGCAATTACACACGGACCTGGAAGTGTCAGATCCGGAGATCAGTTGACCACTAGCAATCGTGTACATACAACACTGGAAAGCCATAGGTGTTATATACACAAAGGTTCGAAACTAGATTATTGACTCTAGTGCAAGTGGGAGACTGTTGGAGATATGCCCAAGAGGCAATAATAAAGAGGTTATTATCATATCTTCATACTTATGATAAATGTTTACATACCATGCTATAATTGTATTAACCGGAAACATTAATACTTGTGTGATTTGTAAACTAAAATAAGAGTCCCTAGTAAAGCCTCTTGTTAAACTAGCTTGTTGGTTAATATATGATCATGGTTTCCTGATCATGAACATAGAGATGTTATTAACAACAGGATCATATCATTAGGAGAATGATATGGTGGACATACTCCTATAGATAAGCGTAGCATAAAGATCAAGTCATTTCAATAGTTCAATTGCTATATGCTTTCTGATACATAGTAAACCTAATTCCTTCGACCATGAGATCATGCATATCACCTTTACTGGATGGATGCTTTGATGTCATCAAACACCACACCGTAACAGGGTGGCTATAAAGGTGGCTTTGAGTGTTCGGAAAGTATTGGTTGAAACACATGGATCAAGAGTGGGATTTGTCCATCCACATGACGGATAGATATTCTCTGGGCCCTCTCGGTGAAATGTCATCCAATTAGCTTGCAAGCATGTGACTTGGTCACAAGGGATCACATATCACGGGAACGAGAAAAGAGTACTTATCAGTAACGAGGTTGAACTAGGTATGCAGAGATACCGACGATCATAACCTCGGATAAGTAACATATCGTGAGACAAAGGGAAATTGGTATCGTATGTAAGTGGTTCATTCGATCGCAAAGTAATCGTAGAAATATGTGGGAGCCATATGAATTTCCAGATTCCTCTATTGGTTATTGTTCAGAGAAGTGTCTCGATCATGTCCGCATAATTCACGAACCGTAGGGAGACACACTTAAGGATTCGACGTTGTTTGAGTAGTTATGGTATTATGAGAAAGAGACCGAATGTTGTTCGGAGTCTCGGATGGGATCCGGGATATCACGAGGTGATCCGGAATGGTCCGGAGAATAAGATTCATATAAGGAAAGTCCCGTTTCGGAGTTCGGGAATGATTCCGGTGTTTTCATCGGGGATATTCTAGAAGGTTCCGGATTGTCCGGCACTCCGGGGGGGAAGGGGTACATGAATGTGTCATTACATATTGGAATGATTGCATCATGTACTAAGTGTTCTTGCTGTCCCAAATATAGGATTAAATTGAATCCTAAAACAGAAAAGTCAAATGTCCAGTTTGAAAGTCAAACTGCCAAAACAAGAAACTGTGGGAAACAAGCAAGAGGAGTTGGAACCAACCTGGAGGAGGAGTTGGACTCCTCCAGGCCGGCGCCCAGCCCAAGGCCGAGTTGGGGAGGGACTCCCTCCCTCCCCTGGCGCGCCAAGACCCCCCTCCCATAAAAGGAGGGGCAGGGCTCCTCCTAGACACACACAAGTTTCCTATCCTCTAAACTAAAACCCTAGATCTAGACCCCGGTTTAGAGCTATTCGGTTTAGAGCCTTCTAATTGGTTTAGAGCCTTCTAATTGGTGTGTCTAATTACTAGACCACTAATAGCCTCTCTCATAAGCTCCACCATACTCGCACCGGCTTAAGGCGAAGCCCTGCGGGATCTCCCCTCTACTTCCGGTACCACGCCGTTGTGCTGCCGGAATCGCGAGGAGAGTGCTACAACCTCCGCTGCCTGCTGGAACAAGGGAGAGGAAGGTCTTCGTCGAGTACCGAACGTGTGACCGACTGCGGGAGCGCTGCTGGAACGTGGCGCCGGAAGGATCGTCTACGCGATCTTGAGATCGGAAAGAGTACGACTACATCACCCACGAGAATCTGCTCTCGTTAAACACTTTGGAATCTTCGAGGGTGAGTTATTCCATCGACTCGTTGCTACAATCTAGTAGATAGATCTTGGCTTGTTTGTTTGTATGCGATAGAAAATTTTTGTTTTCCATGCTACGAACCCCTACATATATTCCCTGATCCACTACTCCTAGCATAACTAGGGTTTGGCTTGTGAACGTTGCTAGAGCTGCTATATCTGTTGTGCTTAGCCATGCTTAGCTGTTACCACTGGTCCATCTGGTTGATGAATCAGAGCTGAGAATGAACCTAGTTTGACAGGATGACATGGTATGATCAGAGATGAAAGTTAAACGTGCTAAGGCTTGTATGGGAGGCCACGGTGGGTTGTGGTTTTTGCAGTCCCATACTTGCCACTACTAGGACCTGAGTTCTTGCATATGGTCCAAGATGAGCGTACAGCCACACGGGGGCCTGGAAACCCCCTCGACCAACTAACTTGCCGAGTAGATTCCATGAGTCACATAGTTCGGGCTTTCCATTCGACATACACATCTTGGATGTTCTTGAATGGAGGTGAAGGAGGTGCATTCATAAAAGGTAGGTAAGCGTGGCCGGGAACAAGAGATGGCCGACATCCGTAATCTTGAACCCTGCGCACATCATTAGGGACCGACTTCGGGACTTGACCCGTCACAGCGGCATATCCCTAGTGCGTGACTCATGGTCTCGACGAAAGCAAGGTAAAGGTCGTGGTCAACCACTCTCTGCCGGCCTTCCAAGGAAGAGGGCTAATCTATAGTGGCATTAAGAATCGATTGGCGAGTGTGGGTAAAGTTGTACACCCCTGCAGGGTTAAATCTTTTCGAAAAGCCGTGTCCATGGTTATGGACGAACTTGGAGACCAGATTCTAAGATCATAGAGAACTTTAACCTAATCGTAAAACTTGGCAAGTTGATCAATGTGTGCTTAAGGATGCTTCCTCATGGGTACGAGGGGGTGATCATAGATAGGTTCAGCTGATGATGATTAAGTGGATATCAAGGGATGATCAAAGTTAGAGATACCGCTCTCTTATCCCCTTTTAAAACATTATGATTAGTCAAGATTCTTCTCCCTCTTGTTTTTCAAACAAAGATGGCTTTATGAAAAATAACTCCACCAGCCATAAGTCTTGCGGAGTACGCCCTGTACTCACCCTTGCTTCGTTGACACTTTTGCAGCTGAGTAAGTGTTTCCACAGAAGATGAGTTCTTTACAACATCGACATCGACGAGTAGTTTGGAGTACCCAGTCGGCAGTCTGGGATCTATGGATTGGACGTCATCGTTATGCTTCAGGCCTCTTAGGCCATTTGCTAGGTTTGCTATACTTAATAGCATAATTTGCCTTCCGTTGTTTGATGTTTGTGGTCAGTGACCTCTGCTTGTAATATTTTGGTTCTTTGCTCAGTTATGAGCTCGCTGTAATAATTTTTGTGTCGTGGGGTCACTGTTGTGTTACCGATTTTCTCTCTGTATGCTTTCGAGATTAGGTTAGGCTTATGTTCAGACGATGGTTTGGGATTTGTCTAGCCTTAATCCCGGGGGTGTCACATTTACCAATTCTAAGATTTTGATCATGGGTACTGCTAGCCTCTAAAACAATGATTCTTTTATTGATACTTTCTATTGATTCATTAACTTGGCTAGTGTTATCAAGGAGATTCGGCAAACTTTTCTCTAGGGAGCTCAATGTCTTATAACTTCTTACAAAGTGATTTTAGTTTTAACGACCTTAATAGGTGGTACTCCTACTAAACTTTCAATTAAATTGCATGCTTCCAAAGCAGGAGTACCCAGAAAGTTACCCCTGTGAGAGTATCCAGAACATACCTATTCCAACTAGATATGCCAACATAAAAGTTTCTAAGAAGGATTGTGGTAGAATATTTTTTAGTACATCTATGATGAGCATTACTTATTCTATACCAAGCATATTTTAGACTTTATCCTCCTTTATGCTTAAAAGAACGAACCTCTACTTCAGGAATACTCATTTTTTTAGGATTAAAGTGAACCAAAAAAAATAGCACCTAAAGTAGGAACTATTTTTTTTGTGTTTTTGATAAAAGGAAGCAAACAAAACAAAACTAAAGAAACAAAGCAAAACAAAAACAAAGTAAAGAGATTGGTTGTGAGAGACTCCCCTTGCAGAAATATTCTTTCTCCCAGAAAAGCTTTTTGACGAGGAGGAAGAGATTGAAGCTGTCCTATATCTCCCTGGCAACGGCGCCAGAAAATCTTTGGTGTGGCTCGGTTACTGTAGAGCCCGTTGGAAAACCCCAAGAGGAAGGTATGATGAGAACATCAACAAGTTTTCCCTCAGTTATGAAACCAAGGTGATCGAACCAGTAGGAGAAAGGAAACAACTCCCAAGGTGTTGCTACCAACGTGGAACCTGCACAACACAACCACAATACTTTACCCCAACTTATAGTGAGGTTGTCAAGCTCATCGGTTTGCTGAAAACAAAGGATTAAACATATAGTGTGGGAGAAAGTAATTGCTTGTAGTAATTGCAGAAAGTAAATAATAGATTGTAGATTGAATATCAGTGGGAAGGAATGGACCGGGGTCCATAGTTCACTAGAGGTGTTTCTCCATAAGATAGATAACATGTTTTGTGAACAAATTACAGTTGGGCAATTGACAGATAGAGAATGTATAACAATGCATGTACATGGCATGATGATTTCTGTGAGATTCGTTTGGGAATTACAACATAATACATAAACCGTAATCCAACTACATCTCTGACTAATAATCCACCCCCGGGATATCATCCGAACAACCCTCGGGTATTAAGTTGCAAGCAACAGATAATTGCATTAAGCAAAGTGTGTAAAGTAAACAATACAATTGCCCTTGGACAAAGGATTGTTGTTTTCTCCCTAGTATCAGCAACACATCTACAACCTTAGGGATTTATGTCACTCCCCCAGATTACTAGAGGCATGAACCTACTATCGAGCATAAATACTCCCTCTTGGAGTCACAAGCAAATACTTGGTCAGAGTAACTACTAGCAACGAAGAGCATGCAAGATTACAAATAACATAGACATGATAGAATCAATAAACAATCTTGACGTAGTACTCAATATCCATCGGATCCCAACAAACACAACATGTAAGATTACAAATAGACGATCTTGATCATGATAGGTAGCTCACAAGATCTAAACATGATAGCACAAAGAGGAGAAACAACCATCTAGCTACTGCTATGGACCCATAGTCCAAGGATGAACTACTCACGCATCACTCCGGAGGCAGGCATGGTGATGAAGAAGGCCTCCGGGATGATATCCCCTCTCCGGCAGGGTGCCGGGAAGAGCTTCATATCCCTCCCAATCTAGGGACGATGGCGGCAGCGGCTACAACCTTTTTCATGGATTTCTGATCATGTACTTAGGGTTTTCTCCTTGGGGGGTTTATATAGGCAAAGGGGCAAGGTCAGTAGAGGACCAGGAGGGCCACACCATAGGGCGGCGCACTCCCTAGTCGTGCCTGTGCCTGGTGTGGCCGTCCTAGGGTGCGCCTCCTTCTGGCCTCTGGACTTCGTGTTCGCCTCTGAAAAATAGGAAGTTTGGCTTTTGTTGCGTCCAATTCCGATAGTATTTCTTTACTAGATTTTCTGAAACCAAAAACTGCAGAAAATAGGAACTGACACTATGGAATCTTGTTAACAGGTTAGTTCCATAAAATATATAAAAATGCCTCAAAGTGTAGGCAAAACATAAGATAGTTGGTACAAAACAAGCATGGAGCATCAAAAATTATAGATACATTTACGACGTATCAAACACAAGCATTAGTATTACAGAACATGAATTCCTAAAATGTGTCCTTAAAAGAGAGATAAGTTGCAAGACTACACAGTGACAAATCATGATCTGATCAATCACACGACATTGGAATCAAGACTATTGACAAAGATTATAGAGCGGAAATATGGATCACCATGTTCTGGACAGGGAGGCGAGATCGTAGTGGTTGTCATCATCGTTTGTCAAGGCCAGGAAAATTCGGAGTTGACATCAGCGTCTTTGCGGAGCTCGTAGACGTAGGTGGCGGCGCCCTCGCAGAGCACACCATCTTCTCTTCCGAACACACCCGTTGCCCCTGTGCTGCACATACCGCAGGGGAGGTTTGCGTTGACCCGACTAGACAGTCGCGGAGAGCTCATTGTCGACACCTCGGGTCAGCTTCCATCGCCCTCGAACTGGATCCCCACCTGCCACCACCACCTTCGATTGGCTCCCTACCTGCCGTCGCCGCCCTGATCTGGCACTAGGATGCACCCCACCTGCCATCGCCGCCAAGTCCGCATGCCTCCGGACCTGAAAAAACAATAAGAAAAAACATGAGATCAGCGCGCATCAAACCACACCCGTGTCGACGAGGGAGGGGATGCGTTCACAGGGAACGAGGGAAGAGGGGGATGGGTGTCGTGGCCCGCAGCCCCGTGGCCAAATCTTGCGAGCCGTCGTGGTGGGAGATGGGGTCGGTGTCGTGGGAATGACCACGGTAGATGCTGCAATCGGCAGCGAGTAGTAGAACGAAGGGCAAGGGCGGCATGCCATCTGCTGTGCGAGATGAGGGCGGAGACACAGGGTTTTACCCAGGTTCGGCCCCCCGGAAGGTAAAGACCTACTCCTGCTAGATTGTATTATGATGGAAGTAAAATGGGGCGAGCTCGACGGCTAGGCGACGAGTCGCTTGGGTGGATGATGGAACGTATCCTCTACACTCCCTGTAGGGAGGTTTATATAGACTCACCCCCCTAGGGTTTACATATCTCAACCGAATCAGTTAAGGCTTTGGAACTCGTTTAACTTAATCCGACTGGGCCTATCTACTCTCCTAGGCCTTCAGCTTCCAGTCTCTTGGATCCACGCCAGGCCTTGATCCAGTCGCCGTCCCATAGGCCCACTCGCCAGTTCCTGGACCAGTCAGAAACTTCCTGCTGGGTATACCCCAGTAGACATATTCCCATCAGTAGTCCCCGAGGCCGTCGTCGATTGGGCGCAGGTGTTCGTTGGCAGTCGGAGTATACGGGTCCAACGCGGACGCCCAGTCAAATCGGTGGCGGGCTCCTGAATAAAGGAAAAAACTAATTACTCTGGTCGCAATGACAGTGGTTAATCGGGTCGCAGCTCAGCGAACGGGTCGGCGAAATATCTAGTCACTGCTGTAGTGATTGGGTCGGCGAGTCGAATGGATGAAGTTGGACCGTCAGACGCAGTCAAAACTAGCCGTTGGGGTAATCCAACGGTAACTTTGGCGTAATCACCGCGTGGTAACGGCTCCCTAATTTGGCGGGTAACAACCGCTATATAAAAGAAATGGTAGGCAATCGGGGAACCATTCCTTCGTCATTTCCCCCGATTTCGCTCATCTCCGTTTTCCTCCGCATCGCGATCCAACCGATCCAAAATCCCCCGACCTCCACGAACCTTTCCTCCAATGGCCCCCTCCACCGAACCATGGGGCAGGTCCAAGTGCACAAGAGCGCTACTGGCATCCTTCGAGGAGGTCGGGATCCTGCACGCCGGCAGGTGGCGCATCCCCGCGGATGGAGAGGTGACTCCGGACCTGCGTGATGGAGAATTTGTTTGCTTCACCAGCCATCTGGAACGGGGGCTGGGGTTCCCCACATCTCTCTTCTTCCGGCGCTTCTGCGCGTTCTACGGGATCCAGCCGTCAGACCTGGGCCCGCACAGCATCGAGCAGCTCACCATTTTCATGGCGTTCTGCGAGTGCTACCTGGGCTGCAGGCCCTACTTCCCCTTATGGCAAGATCTGTTCCACGGGAGGATCAGTCGCGAAGAATCAGGCGGCCCGATGCTTGCTGCGGGTGGCCTGACGTTTTAGCTGAAGTCGAAGGCCTCCTTCTTTGACCTGATGCTACCTGCCAAGGCGGCGAGCGAGTGGAAGAAGTCCTGGTTTTACGTCACCGAGGCGACTCCAGACGGCGAGGTGGCGATCCCAAGGTACTCCGCCGACCGGCCCGAACCACGCTGACTCCAAGTCGGCAAGCTCCCAGTAGACCAGCGGATGGTCGTGGATGAGATGCTTCAAACCATCCGCGGCCTGAAGAAGAAGGGTCTTCAAACCATCAATTTGTACAACTGTTGGCTCGTACGATGACTCATTCCCCTGGCCCGCCGCGAGCACTACATGTATGAATACACGGGCATGAAGGACTCGACGAAATCCTGCCTCGCCGAGTGGAAACTCGAGGACTATGTCCTGGCATTGAAGAAGATCACCCAGGCAGCGTACCTGGACGCGAAGGCTGGGGTCGCCCCCTACACCGCGAAGCATCCACCCCGACGGTAAGTCCCTGTCTACCATTCGCAGTCGCAGTTGATGCTGTCGCGGTTATACTGATATTGTCTCATGCCTACTGCAGTTATTTCAAGTGGTGGAAGGGTGGCTTCCACCCGCGGATGACGAGAACTCGATCTCGTCCGTCTAGGATGGGGGTGAATCGCCTCCTGCCAAGGGCGTCGTCGAGAGCGAGAGGAGCGACGATGACGACGAGCCCAAGGAAGAGGCCGCCCCACTGGTTCGCAAAACTCGCGGGCAGCGTCAGCGCAAACTCGAGGTGAGTAGAAGCCTTGAACGCCATGACGATGACGATGACGAGCTTCCTGAACACACCTCGCGTCGCGAGGCCACTCCGTCGAAAAAGAAGAAGAAGAAGGAAGTGAAGGCCCCACCGAAGAGGAAGACGAAGCCGGCGAAACAGGCATCTCCGCCTCGTTCGGCGAGTAGTTCTGACGCCACCAGCCTGGCCAGGGACGAAGCGCCGCAGACGACAGCAGCGCCGGATGCCACTGCCGCCCTGAGTGAGGTACCTCTGTCCTCGCTTCTCCCCCATTCGCCCCAGTTTCCGGGTTGGGGGCTGCTCCAGCCGCGGCAGCTTCGCCTCCCAGGAGAACTTCTGCCGAAATCATTTCGGAGGCTCCTGTCGCGGCCTCGTCAACGAAGAGGCCTTCCGTGTCTTGGGAGCATGACGTTTTGGAGATGGACCTCAGTCGGAAACTGGGCCCCGAACTGGAGAAGCCGGCCAGCATCCGCACGGGGCTACGGTTCATACCAGTCGCCAAGTGAGTTTTGTTCGCCTGCCTTACTTTTCGTTGTACTCGGACCATTTTGCTCATGTAACCAATTCGCAGGACTGAAGTTAAAAAGATAGGCCACCCGTCCGTGGCCAAAGTGCCGCCAGTCGTCGCCGAGGAGGACCCCGCTCGGAAGAGGAAGGCTGATGAGGTCGCTGCCCCCGCAGATAGTGCCAAGAAGGCCAAAGGCGACGATGTCGTCACGGTGTCTGACGACACGACGATTGCTCCGAGTGATCCTGCGAAGGAGGCGGCCTTGAAGATCAAAGAGGGTGCTTCCTCGCCTGGGGTGGCTAAGCCGGCTTCTTTTGGTGTCGGCGCATCCACCGCGACCTTCCCACGCTTCATGGCCAGAGCGGCTACGGCGAGTGGTATCACGCCATCGAGCCGCGTACCTGGGGTCGCCGAAACGGAGATCGAACAGCGTCGCGGGCACACTCCGGCTCTTCTCGCATCCATGGACGCGCTACAGCTCCATGGCATGCTTGACGCAGCCATCCAGGTATGTCCAGTCCCCGAGGATCGGGCCACTGAATTGCAGTGGTCAGATTCTTTTGGTGTTTTGTTTTTATTTCTCGCGCCCAGTCCCCGAGTGCGCAATCGCTGAATTTCAGCGGGTGGGCACTTAGGATTTTTCATCTCCAGTCCCCGAGTGTCCAGTCGCTGAGTTTCAGCGGGTAGGAACTTAAGATTTTTATCTCCAGTCCCCGAGTGTCCAGTCGCTGAATTTCAGCGGGTGGGCACTTAGGATTCCGTTGTTGTTAACTGTTTGACTTGTGCACAGGGTTTGCAGCGTGAATCAGCCGACCGGCTCGCTGCGAAGTGTCGCGCGGAGAAGGAACTTGTTGACGTCCAAGAGGCGAACAAGGCACTCCAGGCGACTGCTACGAAGGCAGAGGAGGTCCGCCAGGGCCTTGTCCCGGCGAGTGAACTGACGGCGACTCAATCTGCATTGAGTTTAGCTGAGAAGCGGATCGCCGACCTTGAGCGCGAGCTTAAGGAAGCGAAGGAGGAGGCGAGTTCAGCGGATGGGCGAGCCAAGGCTGCTGTTATGGCCGCCGCTGAAGAGCGTAAGGTCTCTGACGCCCTCGTTGCTGGGCTACAAGACGACTACTCCTCTCTTCAAAGCTTCATCACGGGTCTCTGCCGTCCTTTGATTGGTAAGTGTGCCTGCCTCTGCCCGTAGTAGCTGCATTGTGTGATCTTTGTTGTACTCACTGCCACTCTCTGTCCACAGGTCGGATCATCGACAGCTCGGAAGAGGCGCAGTCGTACGACACGCGGTAGTGTGTGGCCACTCTGCTCGAATCGGCCACGTTGTCCGCGGCTTGCATTCGGGCGTATCTTCAGGAGATTTCGCCCACGGAAGTGATTCCCAGCGACCTCGTCGAAGTGTGGCGGTATCTGGAGAAGGCGCCGTCAGTCGTCGAGTTCATGACGCGGTCGGCGTTCCGGCGTGGGGCGGCGACAGCGCTTAGCCTTGGGCTCGCCCACTTCTCGTAGGATTTTGATCTGGACGACGTGACGAGTGGCTATCCCTCGTCGACGGGTTCGGTGGAGATTGCGGAGGTGCTGAAGATGACGGACCGTGCCGCGGTATACTCCGATCGTGTCTGGGCGATGGGCGACCTCCTTCCTTATCAGGAGACGATCATTGCGCCCAATGACCTTGAGCCACCGCACCGGGACTTCAAGATCGAGCAGCCCTTCCGTGCGGCGATGGTGGGTGAGCTGACGACGTACCCATCGAACCCGTACACTCCCTTCATTCGCAACCGCAAGGGTGGCGGCGAGTCGACATCGAAGCCTGCGGAATAAAACATTGTGCCCTGGGGCGTTTGTAGCAGTTCGGCCATTGGGCGCAACTTGTATTTTGTAACAACTTTGGTCTTCTATAATGGGATTTCGCATTATTTTTGTGAATTTTCTTGCGATTGTGATTGATGATTGAACGAGTCCCCGAGCGCGTCCGCCCTTTTTATGGGGTTTACGTCATTTGTAATGTGTTTGTGGTTTTGAGCGTTTTGTTATTGAGGTCGACTCGCCCGAGCTTGGAAAGCCAGTCGCAGGGCGACTCCCATGAGTGCTCTTTACTTCACCGTTTTCCCTTGCGCGGACGAGGTCGGGTAGCCGAGTCCCCGAGCGTGGTACTTGGTTGTTCTAGTCGCGACTCTAGGGTGGGTGAGGACTGGTCGCGTTAGAGTGAGCGCATCACTCCTGCCTGGACCGTCGGGTCTGTCGCATGGCGAGTCCTGGGCACGCTCTCATACTTGGCGTTTTTCCCTAGTCGCTCGCGCTGAACTGGTCGTCAGTCCCCGAGCGTGGTACTTGGCCGTTTGAGTCGCTGTGTCGAGGATGCGGAGGATCACGGTCGATGTGAGGAGCGAAGGCAGTTGTCTTGGCTCGTTAAGCCAGTCGAGCTAGGCGACTCCAATGGGGCTCTGGGTAGGCGTTTTTCGTGGACGTTACGAGTCCTGGGGTAACCCAATGCCCTCGTAGCGCACTACTTGGCTGTGCCGATCGCTGTACCAGAGGTTTACTCCTGCAGTTAGCTTGGCGCTGTTATTACGAGTGCGAGTGGCACAAGACACGGAGAGTAGACGCAATTTGCGGTAACTGATATATTTTATTTCATAGCTAGTGGAGGGTACATGTATGGAGTTCTAGGAGTAGAACTTCCGTAGGAGGTTTACATTCCACGATCGCTTGACGTCGAGTTTCCCGTCTCCGTGGACGTCGGTGAGGTAGTAGGCGTCGTTGCCGAGTACTCGCCCGATGGCGAATGGTCCCTCCCACGGGGGGAGAGCTTGTGCATGCCCTTCTTGTCCTGGATGAGGCGTAGCACCAGGTCGCCTTCCTGGAAGGTGCGAGTTCTCACCCGCCGGCTATGGTAGCGGCGGAGTCCTTGTTGGTATATGGCAGTGCGGGAGCAAGCTAGGTCACGTGCCTCGTCGAATTGATCGACTCCATCCTGGCGTGCGAGTTTGTTCGCGGCCTCCGTGTAGTGGACGACCCTTGGCGAGTCGTGCTCTAGGTCGGTGGGCATGACTGCCTCGACACCATACACCATGAAGAAGGGGGTGAACCCTGTCGACCTGTTGAGCGAGGTACGGATACCCCAGATGACGGAGGGTAGCTCCTCGACCCAGCACCCGGCGGTGCACTCCAGTGGTGCTTGGAGCCGCAGCTTCAGGACGTGGAGGATGCTCTGGTTGGCCCGTTCCGCCTGGCCGTTGGACTCCGGGTGGGCGACTGAGGCAAGGTCGAGTCGGATGTGATGTTCCTCGCAGAACTTGGCCATGGCCCCTTTGGCGAAGTTGGTGTCGTTGTCCATGATGATGCTGTTTGGGAACCCGTAGCGATATATGAGCTCGCGTAGGAACTTGGTGGCGGTTTTCCCGTCGCATTTCCGGACTGGCTTGGCCTCCACCCACTTTGTGAATTTGTCGACCGCGACCAGGAGGTGGGTGAAGCCGGAGGGGGCCTTTTTGAAAGGGCATACCATGTCCATACCCCACACGGCGAATGGACAGGTGATGGGGATTGTATTGAGCGCTGAGCTCGGCACGTGTGTCTGGTTGGCGTACTTCTAGCACCCGGCGCACCACTGGAAAATGTCGACGGCGTCTGCGTGTGCGGTGGGCCAGTAGAAGCCGTGCCTCATAGCCTTTGCGACCAGAGAGCGGGCGCCGGCATGGTGGCCGCAGTCGCCGGAGTGGATGTCGTGGAGGATTTTGCGTCCTTCAGCGGGTTGGACGCAGCGTTGGAACACGCCGGTCACGCTGCGTTTGTGGAGCTCGCCGTCGATGATGACGAAGGATTTGCAGCGTCACGATATCATCCGGGCGTCTGTTTCGTCTGCCGGCAAGGTGCCTCCCTCCAGATAGGCGATGTATGGCGTAGTCCAGTCCTCTGGCTCGGCGATGAGTGCGACCAGGGCTGCCTCTGGTTGCAGCGGGACTCCGATGTCGATCTCCCTTGGGGGAGAGACGGAAGGCTTGGTGATGGTGTCGAGGAAGACGCCGGCAGGTGGTGCGAGTCGAGCCGAGCCGATGCGAGAGAGTCTGTCGGCCTCTTCGTTTTTCCGCATGTCGATCCACTCGGCGGAATAGCCTGCGAAGTGTCCGCCCAGCTTGTCCACTGCTTGGCGGTATGCCGCCATGGTGGGGAGACGGCGTCGCAGGTACCAGCGACCTGCCCAGCGACGAGGTCGGAGTCTACGTAGCAGCATAGGCGGTTGACATTCATCTCCTTGGCGGATCGCATGCCATGGAGTAGTGCCTCGTACTCGGCCATGTTGTTGGTGCAGGGGGTGAAGTCGAGGTAGAGGACGTAGCGGAGCTTGTCGCCCTTCGGGGAGGTCAGCACGATCCCTGCTCCTGTGCCGTCTGCATTCTTGGAGCCGTCGAAGTGTAGGCTCCAATAGTGGAGGTATGGCATCTTTCTGGCTGCTGGGCCTCTTCCCAGTCGGCCATGAAATCCGCGAGAGCCTGCGATTTGATCGCTTTGCGTGGCTCGTACTTGATGTTGTGGACGCCGATTTTGACGGCCCACTTGGCGACTCGCCCGGTCGCCTCACGGTTGCGGATGATGTCCTGCAACGGTGCTGAGGAGACGACCGTGTTCGGGTGCTCCTGGAAGTAGTGCGGTAGTCGCCGCTGTGCTCTGAAGACCGCGTATACCAGTTTCTGGTATTGAGGGTATCGCTGGCGTGACTCGGTGAGGACCTCGCTGATATAGTACACCGGTCGCTGTACTGGGCGCTCCTTTCCTTCCTCTGGCCACTCGACGACCATGACAGCGCTGACGACGCGCTCGGAAGCCGCGACGTAGACCAGCATGGGTTCTTTGTCGACGGGGGAGGCGAGTAGCGGTGTTGCGAGTAGCACCTTCTTGAGGTCGTGGAGCGTGTCGTCCGCCTCCTTGTCCCATTGGAAGGTGGGGTTCTTGCGCATCAGGCGGTATAGGGGCATCGCCTTTTCGCCCAGTCAGGGGATGGAGCGACTGAGAGCCACGACTCGCCCGGCCAGTTTCTGGACGTCGCGCAGGCACTCGGGTTTGCCGAGTCGAGCGATCGTGTCGATCTTGGTGGGGTTCGCCTCGATCCCGCGCTTGGAGACGACATAGCCCAGAGTTGCCCTGCTGGTACACCGAAGGTGCATTTGCCTGGGTTTAGCTTTATCTTGTATTTCCACAGGTTGGCGAATGTTTCCGCTAGGTCGGCGAGTAGGTTGCCCTGGCGAGCGGACTTCACTACCACATCGTCGATGTAGACGTGGATATTGCGGCCAATTTGGCTCGCAAGGCATTCCTGCATGCATCGCTGGTAGGTCGCCCCGGCGTTCTTGAGGCCGAAAATCATGGCGGTGTAGCAGAAGGCTCCGAATGGCGTGATGAACGCCGTCTTTTCCTCGTCCTCGACAGCCATTTTGATCTGGTTGTACCCAGAGTAGGCGTCGAGGAAACACAGCGACTCCGAGCCCGCGGTGGAGTCAATTATTTGGTCGATCCGTGGGAGGACGAATTGCTCCTTCGGGCATGTGCTGTTTAAGTTTGTGTAGTCGATACACATCCTCCAGGTCCCATTTTTCTTCTCGACCAGGACTGGGTTTGCCAGCCACTTGGAGTATTTGATTGGCCAGGGCAACCTAGGGACTGCTTGACAGGTCGCACTTTGGGGTCGGCGTTGAGTTTGTGCTCAGCGAGTTCCCTAGGGACACCAGGCATGTGAGAGGGCTTCCATGCGAAGATGTCCCTATTCTCACAGAGGAACTCGATGAGAGCGCCTTCCTACGCTGGGCTCATGCCCGTCCCGATCGTCACCGTCTGGCTAGAGTCGGCTGGGACCAGCTCGACGGTGCGGGTGTGCCTCGTTGCCTCGAAGGCTGAGGTGTTGCTGCCCTCCGAATTGGGCTTCTTGAGTATAGTGGGTTCGTCGTTGTTGACCCCGCTCGCGTACTTGGCGAGCTCGTTGGCGTGGTTGGCCTCTGCCGCGATGACGGCGTCAGCGAGTTTGGCTCCTTTGGCCTCGCACTCGGCGGCCATGTCGGGGTCGCCGTTGATGGTGATGACGCCGCGCGGCCCGGGGAGCTTCATCGCGTTGTACGCGTAGTGGGGCGCTGCCATGAACTTGGCGAACGCCTGGCGCCCCAGGACGCAGTGGTAGGGGCTGTCGAAGGGTACCAGCTCGAAGACGATCCGCTCGGTGCGGAAGTTTGCTGGTGTGCCAAAGGTGACTGGCAGCGTGACCTTGCCGATCGGGTACGCCTTCCGACCGGGGGACGATGCCGTGGAACATGGTGTAGGTCGTCTCGACCATTGACTGCGGGAGCCGCAGTCGCCTGAAGGTTTCCAGGTACAGGATGTTGATGGAGCTGCCGCCGTCCATCAATGTCTTGGGGAGCCAGTAGTCTCCCACCTTGGGCTTGACCACCAGGGCGACTCGGCCTGGGTACTCGATGCGTGGCGAGTGTTCCTGGCGGCTCCAGGTGATGGGCTGCTCCGACCAGTTGAGGAACTGGGGAACGTCCACCTGGGCCACCGTGTTGACGGCGACGGCGCGGGCGATGACCTTCTTCTCGCGCTTCGTGTTGAAGCCTGTGAATGTGTGGAGCGAGCCGGCCACACTGCCGAATTTTCCGCCGTTTGGCGGGTTGTTGTTGGGGTCCTCCCGCGCTCATCGTGCCTTCTCAATCTCCTTGAGAGAGTGGCAGTCGGCGGTCGTGTGCGTGGCGGGCTTCCCTTCCCTGCTGTGAAACGCACAAGGATGGTTAAGGAGGGCCGCGGGGTCGAACCTTGGTTTCGCCTTGTAGTTGCCGCCATCGTGGCGTTGCCCTCCGTCGCGGCGGAAGCTCTTGGGCTCGCGCTGCGCGTGCCCGGCGTTGGCGACGAAGTCGACTCGCCCGTCACTGCGGCGCTTGACAGTGAGGCGAGTGTTGCTGTAGCGTAGGTCGGACCGTCGTCCGTTGTCGTTGCCGTTTGTGTGGCGTTGACCACCCGACTCATCGTCGGTTTCCTGGTTTGGGTCTTCCTCCGCGTATCTTTTGGTGATCTCAAGGAGGTCCGGTATGTTGTCGAGTGTGCGGTATGCTCGTTTGAGCTTGGCGACCAAGGGCTCATAGCGGCACGAGGTCTTGAAGCAGTGGATCGCGGTGTCCGGGTGGATGCCGACCACGTTGTACCATAGTTCTTGCCACCGTTGGACCCAGCTTCGGGTCGACTCGCGGGGTCCCTGGACGCATTGTTCCAGGTCCTCGATGGTGGTGGCGCAGGTGTAGGAACCCTCGAAGTGCCTGACAAAGGTGTCGCGCATCTCTTCCCAGGAATCGATGCTATCCGGGGGGAGAGTGTTGATCCACTGCCTGCACGCTCCCTCCATCATCAGGGGGAGGTAGAGGGCGACTAGCAGGTCGGTGTGGCCAGCGATCCCCATCGCCATGAGGTAGGTGTCCAGCCACACGGAGGGGTCGTACGAAGGGTCCTAGTTCTCTATTTCCTTCGGCGCTTTGAAGTTCGCCGGGTATTTTTCGCCTTGGATCATCGGTCCGAAGCATCGGGGCTCGAGTCGGCTTAGCGACACCATCGGCTCGCCGTCGCGGCGATTGTTTAGGGTGTGTTGCAGGTCGTCGGGCTGGCGGGCGCGCCAGCTTTGGTTGTTGATGATCTGGGTGCGGGCGTCGACGGGCTGACCGTTCACTACTAGAAAAACGTATGTTCGTGGCGCACCTGAAAAGGCCTTCTGTGGCGCACTAGCAGTACGCCACGGGCCTCACGCTACGGCTATCTCGTAGCCGTGGCGCACTGCATGGTGCGCCACGGTTGTGTCGAGATAGGCGTGGCACACCTGGTAGTGCGCCACAGAAGGCCTTTTCAGGTGCGCCACGGATGTGTTTTTCAAAAAACAAAAAAATGCAAAAAACACCCTCGTTTTGAATTGCAAAAGCAATCGGGTCCGTGCATCGCCGCCACAGTCGTGTCACCTCGCCGGAGCATGGCCGTGGCAGGGAGGTGCGGGAGGCCGTGGACGCTCTAGTCCTCACCGGCATCGAGGTGGTAGGAAGGGTGTGGTTGGAGAAAGGAAGGTAGGAAGAGAGGGAGGAAGGAAGAGATGGAGGAAGAGAGGGAGGAAGGAAGAGATGGAGGAAGAGAGGGAGGAAGAGAGGGAGGAAGGGAGGGAGGAGGGAAGAGATGGAGGAAGAGAGGGAGGAAGAGATGGAGGAAGAGAGGGAGGAAGGGAGGGAGGACGCCGCCGTCACTGCAAGGAGAGGAGGTGGCCGCCGTTGCGTCGCCGCCGCCGCGCCACCGTCAATGTAAGGAGAGGAGGAGGTCGTCGTCACGCCGTCACTGCAAGGAGAGGAGAAGGGGAAGGAGGAGAAGGATAAGGAGAAGGAAAAAGGAGAAGGAGAAGGAGAAGGAAGAAGGAAGAAGGAGAAGGGAAAGGAAAAGGGAGAGGGAAAAGGGGGAGGGAAAAGTAGGTGGGCGGGGTGAGGATTCAAATTTTGAATCCCGCCCAAGCTTATCCGTGGCGCACTAGGTGGTGGTGCGCTACGGGTAAGTTTTCTCTTTTTTTTTCTACAGGAAAAAACAGTCTTTTGAACATAACTTTTTACTCTTTTCGAATTTTGAAAATCTAAAAAATTGCTAAACGACCGGAGGTGGTTGCGAGCGGATGCGAAATCTCGTTCTCGTCATTTTGGTATATTATATGATTTTTTTCGACATATGCAAAAGTTACCGCCATTTTACCGTGGCATGACTTTTTTTTGCAGAAAAAGTCAAAACTCATGTTTGTTAATTTTCCTAGAAACTATACCACATTATCTTCCTAAATATGAAAGGATTTAATTTTTTGAAGTGTTTATCATTTTCTTTTATTTTTTGCAAAGCCTAAAAAGGCGATCCACGGGGGGGGGGGGGGGGGGTGGAGTTGGTGCAGGATAGTTAGGCGTAGGGCACTAGGGAAAGGTGCCCTACTACTAAGTTTATACATCCGTGGCGCACGTGGCATAGTGCGCCACAGAACTTGCCACAACCGTGGCGCACATCGCATAGTGCGCCACAGAACTTGCCACAACCGTAGCGCACCTACCCCATGTGCGCTACGGGTACGTGGCATGCGGCTGGCAGGCCCCTGGCCCATACATATCTGTGGCGCACATACCCCATGTGCGCCACGGTTGTTCTAGTTACTAGTAGGGCACTACCCACAGGTGAGCCACGCCTATTTTACCCATGGGGCACTTCAACCATGTGAGCCACGGATGTGCGGATTACCTATAGCCCTTTTCCTAGTAGTGGTTGGCGGCGACGAAGTTGGTCGCTGTCCTGGGGTCGTTGGTGGAGAGTGCCGCATTCGTGGGTCGGTGTTGGAGCTGCAGTGGTTCGGGTGGCGGGCAGTTGAGGGTGTTTGCCGCCAATGGACGGCCACTTGAGGCCGCTCTGCTGCCCGATGAACGCGAGTACATCCGACCTGTGAGTCGACGCTTGCATTTTGTTGCTTGACCGCCTTTGCGAGCAGGGCCTTGACGTACTGGATCTGTAGGGCGCCATCACCGGTGGTCGTGATGTTGTCGGCCGCTGCTCGGCCCGCCACGAGGTTGTCCATCGGGGTGGAGAACAGTGGTAGGCCGTTCGCGTCTCGCTCCCGTGAGGAGACAATGATCCGCGGCTGGTCCCTGGGGGTGCGTGGTTGGGTGGAGGTGGGGCGCCGTTCGCCGTCGACCCTAGCGGGGGCCGGGCGCTTCCTTCGGGTGGCGCGTACTCGCGGATCGCGCACTCGGCCACGCAGGCCGGGTCGTTCTCGTCGTCGAATTTCAAGGCGCGCCCCTAGACGGTGGGGTTCAGGCGCGACCTGATTCGCTGCTGGTGGTAACGTGACAGCTCCTGCGCCGTCACCTGCTCGAGGCGAAATTTTTCGCGCTCGGCTTGCTCCTTGCGGACTGCCTCCGCCAGCTTCAGGCGGAGTTCCTCGACCTCCGTTGTCGTGGCGTTATGAGGGATCGGGGTGGAGAAGGGATCCTCCGGTGGGTCGGTGTTAGTCGCCATGTAGGTCGCGGCATGGCGACCGGTCCAGTCGCGGAGATCGGCGGAGTTTTCCGACCCGGAGTCGAAGTCGAAGATCCCAAGGATGGAGGGATCCTCGAAGTCTCCCACGTTGGAGACCTGGGTGATGGAGCCCGCGGGCGAAGCCGCGATGATGGATCCGGCGAGTGACGCCGGAGTCGCCGAGTCGGCGTCGTCGTTGAGGGTCGCGTCTTCCGCGGCCGCGGTGGTTTCGGCCACGTCGCTGTGGGCCGAGTTGTACTCAGAGGCGAGGCGGTGGATCGTGCGGACCTGGCTCTCGGAGAGCCGGTCGCTTGGCGGCGACTCGCGGATGCAATCCGAGTCCTCCGAGACGATGACGTCGGTGAGGCCGACGAAGAGGCTGATCGTGCCAACTGGCAAGATCATGTTGTGCGTGACGGGTCGCGCCGCCGGGACGTAGCTGCTCGGCAAGATCTGGAGCATCTCGCCGATCGCTATCATGCGGCCGGTGGCGACCGACTCGTTGATGGGTAGATTGGATCTCGCCGCAGAACACCGGCCAGACCGGCCAGGCCCCACGGTGGGCGCCACTGTCGTGGGAATGACCACGGCAGATGCTGCAATCGGCAGCGAGTAGTAGAACGAAGGGCAAGGGCGGCCAGCCATCTGCGGTGCGAGATGAGGGCGGAGACACAGGGTTTTACCCAGGTTCGGCCCCCCGGAGGGTAAATACCTACTCCTGCTAGATTGTATTATGATGGAAGTACAATGGGGCAAGCTCGACGGCTAGGCGGCGAGTCGCTTGGGTGGATGATGGAACGTATCCTCTACACGCCATGTAGGGAGGTTTATATAGACTCACCCCCCTAGGGTTTACATATCTCAACCGAATCAGTTAAGGCTTTGGCACTCGTTTAACCTAATCCGACTGGGCCTATCTACTCTCCTTGGCCTTCAGCTTCCAGTCGCTTGGATCCACGCCAGGCCTTGATCCAGTCACCGTCCCGCAGGCCCACTCGTCAGTTCCTGGACCAGTCGGAAACGTCCTGCTGGGTATACCCCAGTAGGCATATCCCCATCAGTCGGGAAGGAAGAAGTGGCGACAGGATCTGGGATGATGGGCGAGGGGCACGAGGGCTTGAGGGGATAAGGGCTTGGGGAGAGGAATTCACTAAAATACCTCCGATCACTTTTCAGGTGCAAGATTGTGGGAACTGCGGGGTCATTCGGTCAATTTACGTCCAAAGTGTGTTGGGGTGGCGAGGGGGAACGGGAGACGGGAGAAAATTCTGATTGGAAGATGAAATTTATGGACGTTGGATGGACACAACATGGACGGCTCAGATATACTTCAGTTGGGTGATCCGTCGGTAGTCTGGTGCTCTATTCTGATTGGCTGGCTTTATACCGCATCTTGAAGCCGACATTCGCCTTGTGTCATTTTATAGCCATAATCGTGGCGTAGTTTGTTATAATGCACTCATATTGTGAACACATGCGTATCATGAGATGGCGAACAATGTTGCATGAGGAAGTTTTCTTTTTTTGTCTCATGGAAGAACCATTTACCATTTTCCGAGCGTAAAAAACAGGGTGTTTTGTGAAGCAACCACCAAATGGCTAATTCAAAATGCTAACACCCTATTTTTAAAAAATACTAGACCACCTTATATGGATAATATCCCAACCGGGATATCTCAAACATTTTCGTCCACCCTGATGAAAAAGACAAATTCCTGCCGAATCGGTAGGAAGCGGGTGAGATTTGAACTATAGGTACATTATCTAATGCTCGTGATTTAAAAAAAATCATTTTTAGCTTCACAATACGCTATTTTATCAGAGATCCAATGCAAGTTTAGCGAAGCTCATCCCCTAGCTATGAACCTTCGTGTCCGCTGTTTTGACCATAGTTTGAAACGGACATAAAAATTCAAAAATAGTCCAAATAAGGTAAATCCTTCGCACGATGTCATATTATGTGACATATTTTCAAGGAAAAACTACCAAATTTGGTATGTTGTAAATATCTTAGAAAAACCTTCCCAGAAATGACCTATCATGTTCGAGGTTTCATAGCTTTCAGGCCAAACGACCAATGTTATGGTCAGAATCGTGACATAGTTTGTTATAATATGCTCATATTGTGCACTCATGTGTATCATGGGATGGCTAATAATGTTGCATGTGGAAGTTTTCCTTTTCGTCTCACGAAAAAACATTTTTTATTTTTCGAGCGCAAAAAACGGTGCGTCTTGTGAAGCAACCACCAAATGGCTAGTTCAAAATTCTTGCACCCCATTTTTTAAAAATACTAGACCACCTTACATGGACAATGTACTAACCGGGATATCTCAAACATTTCCGTCCATCCCTGATAAAAAAGACAAATTCCTGCTGAATTGGTAGGAAGCGGGTGAGATTTGAACTACATGTACATTATCTAATTCTCATGATTTTTGCAAAAATCATTTTTAGTTTCACAATATGCTATTTTACAGAGATCCATGCAAGTTTAGCGAGGCTCATCCCCTAGCTATGAACCTTTATGCCCGCCGTTTTGACCATAGTTTGAAACAGACATAAGAAATTCAAAAACTGTCCAAACAAGGTAAATTCTTCACGTGGTGTCATGTTATGTGACATATTTTCAAGTAAAAATACCAAAATCGGTATATTGTAAATATCTCAGAAAAACCTTCTCAGAAATGCCCTATCATATTCGAGGTTTCATGGCTTCCAGGCCAAGCGACCAATGTTCTGGTCAAAATCATGGCGTAGTTTGTTATAATGTGCTTAGATTGTGTACGCATGTGTATCATGGGATGGCGAACAATGTTGTTGAAGGAAGTTTTCCTTTTCGTCTCACGGAAAAACCATTTTACGAGCATAAAAACACGACGTTTCATGAAGCAACCACCAAATGACTAATTCAAAATGACACCACCCTATTTTTCAAAAATACTAGACCACCTTACATGGACAATGTTCCAACCGGGATATCTCAAACATTTCCGTCCACCCTTGGTGAAAAAGACAAATTTCTGCTGAATCGGTAGGAAGCGGGTTAGATTTGAACTACAGGTATATTATCCTCATTATTTTTTGCAAAAATCATTTTTAGCTTCACACTATGCTATTTTATGAGAGATCTAATGCAAGTTTAGCAAGGATCATCCCCTAGCTATGAACCTTCATGCCCACCTTTTTTACCATAGTTTGAAACGGACATAAGAAATTTAAAAACGGTCCAAACAAGATAAATCCTTCGCGTGGTGTCATATTATGTGAGATATTTTCAAGGAAAAATACCAAACTCGGTATATTGTAAATATCTCAGAAAAACCTTCTCAGAAATGACCTATCATGTTCGAGGTTTCATGGCTTTCAGGCCAAACGATCAATATTATGGCCAGAATTGCGGCATAGTTTGTTATAATATGCTCATATTGTGCATGCATGTATATCATGGGACGGAGGACAATGTTGCAGGAGGAAGTTTTCCTTTTCGTCTCACGGAAAAACCATTTTCCATTTTCCAGGCGTAAAAAGGGACGTTTTGTGAAGCAACTACCAAATGGCTAATTCAAAATGCTTCCATCCTATTTTTCAAAAATACTAAACCACCTTAAATGGACAATGTCCCAACCGGAGAATCTCAATTATTTCCATAAACCCCTGGTGAAAAAGACAAATTCCTGCCGAATTGGTAGAAAGAGGGCGAGATTTGAACTACATGTATATTATCTAATGCTCATTATTTTTTACAAAAATATTTTTAGCTTCACAATATGTTGTTTCATCATAGATCTACTAATAGTTTAACAAGACTCAACATCTAGACGAGAATGGTCACTCACACCGTTTTGAGTGTGTTTTAAAATCGACATATTGTGAAATATTAACAACTACCAATAATATGTTATAAAATGGTACCATCATATTTTCTAAAATATTTGCCACGTGTCAAGCTTCCAGTTTATTTAGAAGTAGTAGTACTGCATCTGGCGTTGAAGCACTTCATGCATTCCAGACACTCTGTGTCCTCCTCATTTGGAGATCACAGGTATGTGGCACCGAAGACCCTAACCTCTATCTTTGCAAACAACCGCACACACATTTGAGCGTAGTTTCTACGCCAATGTGAAAATACTCATAAGTGTAATAAATCGGAATGCCATATGCGATCATCCTCATTGCGGCAAAGATCTTTTGGTAAGACCTAAACCCTAGGAGGCAGGAATTATTCCAACGACTAGTGAAGAAACTACATTTCGTCATGCATGCATCCAGTATGCGCACGATAATCTCTCTTATCATTTGGTAACACCGGCAAAACATATGAGTTGGGTATATGGGTATCTCGGTAAAATATTCTTGCATGAGAATATTGTGGACAAGATCATGGTTACGGGGATGCATATGATGTCTTCATCGTCGTCATTATCAATGATATCATCCCAATTGGAATCCGAGGAAGACAATGAATCTTCAAAGAAGAACTACGCCGATGCACTCGTTGATGAAGACCAAGACTGGCTCCACGATGAACTCATCTATACATATATGCATCTAGATTAATTTGAGGATCTAAAAAAATTGAATTGGAAAGGAGGAAGAATAGGGACTCCTGAAAGAGTTGGGCAGCCCCGCCGAAGCAGTGATATGAGAGGAAGAGAAGGCCCATGGCGGCTTGAAAATCGATGGCAAAGGCAGCCGAAGCAAAGTTGGACCAGTCAAATCGGAAGGATCTACGACGACTGGGCAAATCGACCGTGGAGGCGACGGAAGATTCTCTCTTACAACATGGAGATAGGCTGGGAAGCCGGCGATGAGGTGGAAATGGAGCAGTGGAGGTGTGGGGATCTACTAGGTGCCACCGACGAGTGGGAACGACACAAACCCTAGGTGGGGAGGCGATGTCGACTCGAGGATTCCGTTCAGCCCACGACCTAAAACTTCAGCGCGCATGTTTTCTATGGTTCATTCGAGAGGCGAGATACATATCTCGCCTCTCGAACACTGTGTATATGCAGGTTTTGGAGATGGATTTGGGGTTTCCCTAGGTAGATCGATTTGACGGCTATTTTGCGATATCTGCTAAATATGCTCTAAGGCTTAACTTTGCGGGGATGGATTGGAGACCGGCAGCCTGAACATGCCGAAAGTGATAATGGAGACCAACAGCCTAGAGTTGGTTATCTTGTGGATGACTAGAAATAATAACTGGTCGTGTGTTTTCGATGCTTTAGGGCATCTTCACCATGCCGACCCATCCCATCCAAGCATGTCCAAAATCGTCCGCGTGGAGGCGTAGGACGTGCGCGGCTCCCCAGCGGCCCGACCTATTCGGACAAACGCGTCCGGCTCGAC
Organism: Avena sativa; assembly: GCA_916181665.1. Taxonomy (NCBI): domain Eukaryota; kingdom Viridiplantae; phylum Streptophyta; class Magnoliopsida; order Poales; family Poaceae; genus Avena; species Avena sativa. Next base: position 88,198,243 of record OV702285.1, on the reverse strand, counting down.
CCATCTGTGCATCTAATCTGAGCAACGGTTGCATCGGCCCAGACGCGCGCGAAAAGAGGTCGTGTCCTGCCTGTTGGCGCCGCTGGCCCACCGTCCGCCACCGTGGCGTTGATTCAGATGCATACAACAGTACCGATTCAGACGCAACTGCGGCACCGATTCAGAGGCGCTAGTGGGAGGCTGACCTGCGACAGCCTGCACCATCAATGGCGACGAGACGACACACTGACTGACTAGACGCCACGCTCTCCGCCGCGCGCAGGCTCCGCCCGATGCCTACCCTCCTGACTGGACACTTCAATGCCCCTCTCTTCGGCCTCCGTGCCGCCATCCAATGCCGGTCCTTTTTAACTGGCCGCCTGATGGCGCCTAAGTTGATGTAGGAGCGCTTTGTTGGAAACCCCAAGAGCAAGGTGTGAAGTGGCACGGCAGCAAGTCTTCCCTCAGTAGAGACCGAGGTTATTGAACCAGTAGGAGGAAGGAAACGTCACACAGGTGTTGCAAGCAATGCGGAGACCTGCACAACACAAACTCAAGACTTTGTCCCAACGAATCAGTGAGGTTGTCAAGCTCACCGGTTTGCTGTAATAAAGGATTAAACATATGGTGTGGAAGGTAATGGTTTGTAGTAAGTAAACAAGTAAACAGTGGAGGATGTATTGATGGTAAAGATTGGATCGGGGTCCATAGTTCACTAGAGGTGCTCTCCTTAGATAAACAACATGGCATGAAGGGTAAACAAATTACAGCAGGGCAATTGACAGGAACTGAGCAAGGCATAATAATGCAATTACTAGTCAAAAAGATCCTATGAGATTCTATTGGGCAATAGAACAAGATACATAGACCGCCATCCAACTGCATCTATGACTAGAAGTCCACCTTCAGGTTATCATCCGAACCCCCTCCAGTATTAAGTTGCAAGCAACAAACAACTGCTTTAAGTAAAGTGTGTAAGGTAAACAGTTCACATGTTCCATGAACAAGAGATCATTGTTTTCTCCCTAGTAGCAACAACACATCTATAACCGAAGAGATTTCTGTCACTTCCCTTGGAAACTAGAGGCATGAACCCACTATCGAGCATAAATACTCCCTCTTGGAGTCACTAGCAACTACTTGGCCAAGATAACCACTAGCAACGGAGAGCATGCAAGATCACAAACAACACACACATGATAGAATCATAAATTCAAAACCATTAATCAAACCAACATAATAATCTCAATATCCATCGAATCCCCGCAAACACAACATCCATGATTACAAATAGAGTAGATCTTGATCATGAACGGAGCTCACAAGATCTATACATGAAAGCACAATGGAGGAGATACAACCATCTAACTACTACATGGATCCATAGTCCAAGGTGGAACTACTCAAGCATCATACCAGAGAGAAGGCCTCCGGGATGATCTCCCCTCCGGCAGGGTGCCAGGAAGAACTTTAGATCCCCCCGATCTAGGGACGATGGAGGCGGCGGCTACAGACGGTTTTGTGGATATTTGATCGGGTACTCAGGGTTTCTACATCGGGGGCTTCTTATAGGCGAAGGGGGAGGCCGAGGAGCCGGCTAGGGGCACCAAACCCTAGCCAGGAGTGGGCCCACCTATGGCCGTGCCGGGGGGGTGGCCCCTATGGCTCGCCTCCCGGGCTCCCGTCTGGTCTTCTTGTTCCCCACGGAAAGTAGTTGACTTTGATGTTTGTCCCGTCCAATTCCGAGAATAATTCGTTACTAACTTTTCTAAAACCAAAAATAGTAGAAAACAGGCATCTGACACTGTTGCAACTTGTTAGTAGGTTAGTACCAGAAAACATGTAAAAAGCACCTCAAAGTGTGGACAAGTAAAGCAAAGTAGATACTAAACAAGCATGGAGCATCAAAAATTATATATACGTTTCCGATGTATCAACATCCCCGAGCTTAACTCCTGCTCGTCCTCGAGTAGGTAAGTGATAAACAGAATAATTTTTGAGGTGAACACGCACCCTCACAGTAAAGATCCAACCATTTGTAAGCATTGAAAGCCGGGATCAAAAGAAATCTAAATATGTGCATGAAAGGATGGAGTTCTAATAGTAGGACATAGTAACTATGCATGCAACATGGCAAGCTGCAAACAAAGATCATGAATAACATGCATTGAAAAAAATTTGTTTGTTTCACATACAGAAAACATAGCATAGTGGCAATCAGCTTTTCCCTCATAGAGTAGCAATATAGATGCATAGGACACCTTCAAAGTTCACAAGGGTGACTAGTAACAAGTAGCACAAGAACAAGTAATAACACAATATGCATCAATTGATAAGCTTTGGAACACTGCACACATAATGACAACTATGCTCTCTTAATGGTGCCTAAAGGTAGAAGGTGGAGACTCAAATAATGGTGGAAGAAAGGCCTTTTTGTAAAGGAAGCAGGGATTACAAGTTTCAAAAAGAGCTTCCAAAAATTATGGTACTTGTTAGCTTTCAGCCCTCATTGCCCCTATCATAAGCATCTGGAAGTGGTTAAGGTTAAAGTGGCAAAGCTGGAGTACATACTTGACGAAGTATAAGTTGGCAATCTCAAGTCCGTTGAATATGAGAGCCACACCTCATGGATACTCAACTTTGGGCCCAGGCAAGTTATTGTCACTGTAAGTATTTGCATATCATTGAGAAACCGCCAATGGGGTACCCCTTGCACATGGTATATGAGCTTTTCCATAACCAAAATGACAAGGCAAGCAGACAATGAGCATCTCAGCAATCTTTTTATTTACCATATGCATAGCTTTTTATTGAGGATGCTTCATAGATAGCTCACTATGGTGATGCTGCAAGTTTCCACCATGATTAGGCATGTCTTAGGCTAGCGGCCCGGGCATTTCTCTAACACAGAATACAAACTCCATGGACTTACAAGTTCCCACTTCATTTCATACCGCTAACATCCATAGACAAAAGAGCATGATATCAACTGAGAACAAAAGTACAAGTGCAATGTTGAAAACGTTCCCGGTGACAACACGGTTCTGCTAATTCCAACTTATAAGTGCAAGCATATATAACAAAGTTGTCACAATGGTTCAAGTTTATTAGGGGCAAATAATAAAGTGTGCCATCAAGTTCGTGGGGGCTTTAATCACTAAGTTTTCACATAACAAATCAGTTTTTAATTGGAAGATAGTTGAAAACAAGAATATACTTGGAATGGTGTAACACACCATGCATAGGAGTTTATAGTGGAAACTTTGGAATAACTTGGTTTCTTGGGAGTTGGAAGCATGAGTAGAACTTACTCATACAAGTGAAGGCTAGCAAAATACTGGGAGCAACCAACTAAGAGAGCATAATGGCCATAATCATGCAATGAAACAAAGCTTACTCATCAAAGCAAAGAGTGGTACTACAAGTCAAGGACTAAATGATCATAGAGGATAATGGTGACTTGTCATAGTCATAACATGGTGTAAGCATGTGCCAAGTCAACCCAAGCAAAGCTTCAAAGGAGAATAGCACAATACTATACTTTTGCATGCTAAAACAACGCATAATTTCTTCAAGGCACACTAAGAAATCCCAATTGTTTGGAACAAGACATGCTACAGCAATAATCACTAAGCATGATGCTAAAACAACACCTAGCATGTCATGCTAAAGTCTTAGTCACAGTCAATGCAAGCTCCTCTTGCAATTCAAGCAAGAACTTACTACTCCTTTCCAACACCTAGCAAACTTATTTGCAAAACAACACAGCGAGAACGGGGGTCCAAACTTACTTTATTGAAGCAAACTAAACAACCTAAGCAAAGCAAATAAAAACTAAGACGTTCCAAGAACAACACAACTGTGCATGAAACAATAAAAGTGAAGTGTCTAGACAGACTTGAGCTTTTTATTGATGAAGAAGGGGATGCCTTGGGCATCCCCAAGCTTTGAAGCTTGTACCTCTTGGATATTTATTGGGGTGACACCATGGTGGCATCCCCAAGCTTGAGCTTTTGCCAATTCTTCATCTCATTACATCATTCTCTCTTTACACCTGAAATTTTTCCTTCATACAAAACTTCACACAATCTTCATTAGCAACATTAGTTTATTCAAAAGATATTAGACCACTTGGAAAAGCTTTGGAACAACAAGACTTTTCACTAAAAACACAAGATACTGTAGCAACACCTTCAAAAAGTTCAATTTACCTGAAGAGAACTCAAAAGGGAATCAATAAGAAGCAAATGCAAATAATGGCAGAAATCTGTCAAAACAGACCAGCAGGTAGAAACCGATTTGTTCGAACATCTTATGTTGCTCAAATCAAAAAGTGTTGAACTAACGAAAGTTAGCTAACATACTGGAGGATTTATTCGTAAATTTTGATCTCAATCCGAGTTACAGAGATTCCTCACGATTTTTTTGGTGGAGGACAGAAATCTGTTTCGGGACAGCAACTCCCCAAATCTTACTTTCCTCTCATTAGAGGTCATTCTTGGCACAAAAAGCAAACAAAAAGGATAAGGATAGGTCATTACTGTAATAACTTCCAAGACTCAACGAAACTCTTGGGTTATTTCCTAATAAGTACTTTTTTTAACGCCTTTAAGTTAGGCACAAGAAGCAAGAAGAATCAAGTATTTTCAAATGAAGAAGCATTAACATCAAATCTTGCTTTCAAAGGAGGAGCAAAAAGCAACTTCTCTCTCCTCATAGGGAAGTGTTCAATATCTTTCTTGAATGGAAATTTATATTTGATGGTGCCTTCTTTCATATCAATGATGGCACCAACTGTTCCAAGAAAAGGAAATCATTGTTGTTGGTGCTAGTGAAGTCACACAACTTGGTGTTCTCAGCAGAGTTCATTTTGGCAAAGGTGGGCAAACCAAAAACAGCAGCAACAGCTAGAGCATGAACTAATTTTGTTGTGTTTTTTAATACAGAAAGCAAACCAAACTAGACTAATTTTTTTGGGGTTTTTTGGAAAGAGGCAAACAAAACCAAGCAAAAGAAACAAAGAAAACTAAAAACAAAGTAAAGAGAAAGGAAGTGAAGGACTACCCTTGTGAAGACGTCCTTAGCCTCCTTGGCAACGGCGCCAGAAAACTTGTTGATGGCGCCTAAGTTGATGTAGGAGCTGTTGGAGATATGCCCTAGAGGCAATAATAAATGTAGTTATTATTATATCTTTGTGTTTATGATAAATGTTTACATTCATGCTATAATAGTATTAACAAGGAAACATTAATACTTGTGTGATTTGTAAACTAAAATAGAGTCCCTAGTAAAGCCTCTTTATAATACTAGCTTGTTGGTTAATAAATGATTGTGGTTTCCCTATCATGAACATTGAGATGTTATTAACAACAAGATCATATCGTTAGGAGAATGATATGGTGGACATACTCCTATAGATAAGCGTAGCATAAAGATCAAGTCATTTTAATAGTTCAATTGCTATATGCTTTCTGATACATAGTAACCTAATTCCTTCGACCATGAGATCATACATATCACCTTCACCGGAAGGATACTTTGATGACATCAAACACCACACCGTAACTGGGTGGCTATAAAGGTGGCATTGAGTGTTCGGAAAGTATTGGTTGAGACACATGGATCAAGAGTGGGATTTGTCCATCCATATGACAGATAGATATACTCTAGGCCCTCTCGGTGGAATGTCATCCAATTAGCTTGCAAGCATGTGACTGGCTCACAAGGGATCACATATCACGGGAATGAGAAAAGAGTACTTATCAGTAACGAGGTTGAACTAGGTATGCAGAGATACCGACGATCATAACCTCGGATAAGTAAACTATCGTGAGACAAAGGGAAATTGGTATCGTATGTAAGTGGTTCATTCGATCGCAAAGTAATCGTAGAAATATGTGGGAGCCATATGAATTTCCAGATTCCTCTATTGGTTATTGTTCGGAGAGGTGTCTCGATCATGTCCACATAATTCACGAACCGTAGGGAGACACACTTAAGGATTCGACGTTGTTTGAGTAGTTATGGAATGATGAGTAAGAGACCGAATGTTGTTCGGAGTCTCGGATGGGATCCGGGATATCACGAGGAGATCCGGAATGGTCCGGAGAATAAGATTCATATAGGGAAAGTCCTGTTTCGGGGTTGGAGAATGGTTCCGGTGTTTTCATCGGGAATGTTCTAGAAGGTTCCGGAATGTCCGGCACTCCGAAGGGGAAGGGTACATGAATGTGTCATACCAAGTTGGAATGATCGCATCATGTACTAGGTTTCATCGCTGAACAAAATAAAGGGTTTAATCAAATCCTAGTTTGAAAAGTCAAACGCCACTTTGAAAAGTCAAACGGCTATTTTGGGAAGTGGAGGGGAAGGTGGAAACCGAGTTGGGGAGGAGTTCCTCCCCTCCACCGCCGGCCCACTTGGGATCCGAGTTGGGAAGGGACTCCCCTCCCCTTGGCCGGCGCCTCCCACCTATAAGAGGAGGGGTAGGGCTGCCCCTCCTAGCACACAAAGTTGCCCCCTCTAAACCTAAACCCTAGCCGCCGCCCACCATAGCCGCCGACTTGGGCACCTCCAAGCCCTAGCCGCCGGCCCTAGCACCTCCTCCTTGGTGAGTCTAAACCCTAGATCTCCGAGGAGCTCTCTCATAGTCCACCATACTCGCTCCGGCTTAAGGCGAAGCCCTGCGAGATCTCCCCTCTACTTCCGGTACCACGCCGTTGTGCTGCCGGAATCGCGAGGAGAGTGCTACAACCTCCGCTGCCTACTGGAACAAGGGAGAGGAAGGTCTTCGTCGAGTACCGAACGTGTGACCGACTGCGGGAGCGCTGCCGGAACGCAGCTCCGGAAGGATCGTCTACGCGATCTTGAGATCGGGAAGAGTACGACTACATCACCCACGAGAATCTGATCTCGTTAAACACTTTGGAATCTTTGAGGGTGAGTTATTCCATCGACTCGTTGCTACAATCTAGTAGATAGATCATGGCTTGTTTGTTTGTATGCGATAGAAATTTTTTGTTTTCCATGCTACGAAACCCTACAGGAGCGCTTCCTTGGAAACCCCAAGAGCAAGGTGTGAAGCAGCAAGTCTTCCCTCAGTAGAGACCGACGTTATCGAACCAGTAGGAGGAAGGAAACGTCACATAGGTGTTGCAAGCAACGCGGAGACCTGCACAACACAAACTCAAGACTTTGCCCCAAAAAATCAGTGAGGTTGTCAAGCTTACCGGTTTGCTGTAACAAAGGATTAAACGTATGGTGTGGAAGGTAATGGTTTGCAGCAAGTAAACAAGTAAACAATGGAGGATGTATTGATGGTAAAGATTGGACCGGGATCCATAGTTCACTAGAGGTGCTCTCCTTAGAAAAACAACATGGCATGAAAGGTAAACAAATTATAGCAGGGCAATTGACAGGAACTGAGCAAGGCATAATAATGCAATTACTAGTCAGAAATATCCTATGAGATTCAATTGGGCAATACAACAAGATACATAGACCGCCATCCAACTGCACCTATGACTAGAAGTCCACCTTCAGGTTATCATCCGAACCCCCTCCAATATTAAGTTGTAAGCAATAGACAACTGTTTTAAGCAAAGTGTGTAAGATAAACAGTCCACATGTTCCATGAACAAGAGATTGTTGTTTTCTCCCTAGTAGAAACAACACATCTACAACCGAAGAGATTTCTGTCACTTCCCTTGGAAACTAGAGGCATGAACCCACTATCGAGCATAAATACTCCCTCTTGGAGTCACTAGCAACTACTTGGCCAAGATAATCACTAGCAACGGAGAGCATGCAAGATCACAAACAACACAGATATGATAGAATCATAAAGACAAAACCATTAATCAAACCAACATAATAATCTCAATATCCATCGGATCCCCGCAAACACAACATGCATGATTAGAAATAGATTAGATCTTGATCACGAATGGAGCTCACAAGATCTATACATGAAAGCACAAATGAGGAGATACAACCATCTAGCTACTACATGGACCCATAGTCCAAGGTGAAACTACTCACGCATCATAACGTAGAGAAGGCCACCGGGATGATCTCCCCTCCGACAGGGTGCCGGGAAGAACTTTAGATCCCCCTTGATCTAGGGACGATGGTGGCGGCAGCTACAGACGGTTTCGTGGATATTTGATCGGGTACTCAGGGTTCCAGGTTTCTTATAGGTGAAGGGGGAGGCCGAGGAGCCGACCAGGGGCACCAAACCCTAGCTAGGCACGGACCCACCTCTGGACGCGCCTGGGGGGTGGCCCCTCTGGCTCGCCTCCCGGGCTCCCCTCTAGTTTTCTTGTTCCCCACGGAAAGTAATTGACTTTGATATTTGTCCCGTCCAATTCCGAGAATAATTCTTTACTAACTTTTCTGAAACCAAAAACAACAGAAAACAGACATCTGACACTGTTGCAACTTGTTAGTAGGTTAGTACCAGAAAACATGTAAAAAGCACCTCAAAGTGTGGACAAGTAAAGCAAAGTAGATACTAAACAAGCATGGAACATAAAAAATTATAGATACGTTTCCGACGTATCACCGCCCGTGGCCATATTCTCCCACATAACACCATCCTATCCTCCTTCCCCTTTGCGTTCTCTACTACATGTAGCTATCCATGGCCGGCGGCGATGGATCGAGGGGAGGGCGTGCCGGCCGTGGACGTCGAGGGAGGCGCAGACGACGCAGCCAAATTACGGCGCCACCATGCTCTCCCTCAACGCCGTCGTCGCCCGAAGATTTCGACCCAAGCACCCAGTTCACCGTCGCCATCAACCTCGGCATGCCGCATGACAGACTGCTCCTGCCCTGCAGATTCGTCGCACTGATCGGTGACGCACCTCTGCCGCTTGTCATGCTCTGGGCGAACGGCTTCAGGACCACCAGGTACCCTGTCGATCTGTAGCTCGACCACCTCGGCCAACTATACCTCGGAAACGGCTGTGAGTGCTTCATCCGCTCGCACCAGATCGAAGCGGGCAACATCGTCGTCTTCAAGTAGGACGGCGAAGGAAAGTTTGGCGTCAGAGTCTTCGACGACACCATGTTCTGCTGCTACCACTTTGACTCCTCCTCCGACTCTGACGAGTAGGCTAGACTATGTGCGCGCCATGTACGACGTATCAATGTAGGAATTGGCCATTTGCAATGAAAATCTTTATTCAATCTCTTAAAACATTTGTTACAAGCACACCACACACCCTAAAACTATGTGTGGCCGCCGATGCTACGACGCGTCAGATACACCATTCATCATAGAGAGCGGATGATCGCCTCCTGCATCTGCGTCTCCTCTTCAGCTTGGTCGAGGCGGGCACTCAGGGAAGCGTCGCCGGGATTGGCCCTCACTGCTTCCTGGAGGTCGCCACGCACTAATGCGAGCTGGTCCCATCGCCGATACTCCGGCAGAAAGACGCGTTCCTCCACCGCCATCGTGAAAGGCTCGCCGGTGGTCACGTGACGGTTGTAGAAAGGGTGACGCGGTGGGGTGCGCATCATGTAAATCCGCGGGCGCTCTGAAATCGGAGGAGGCAACACGTCCGGTAACTCCAGCGGGTTCCACGGGGCAGCGGCCGCTTGGGCACCTCTTCTCTGCCGGCGTCGGGGTTGCTACGGAGCTCGTCGGGTCGATGCCGACGGCCATGCATGGTGGTTTTGTGCTATGGGTGGTGCGGTTCAGGTCGAAGATATCTCGGCGACCTTCCCTTTTTATGGATGCACCTGGACACGGCGGGAAACGCCCACAGACACTGGAAATACGCCGGTGTTGGTGATGGTCAAGCGCGGACATATGGGTCACACCGTTGGCATGGTCGGCCGGACAGGCCGGACCGCGACCCCAAATCGACCATGACCTAACTTCAGCGGATAGAAACAGACCGTTTGAAGCGATCGGATGGGTCGGCACGGTGGAGATGACCTTAGGAAATTCAAGAGTTAAGTATAGAGTGTAGTTCTTTTGATGTATGTCATGTGAAGAGGGAGGCTTATAGGACAACTCATTATGCGGCCAAACTAGCGTCTCCATCCAACGCTGTAAGGATCTGAATGTGTCGGGCGCCTAAAACTTTGTATGCCTGTATTAAGCATGACATGCTGCCAATGAGTAATACTGAGTGTTGTTTTCTAAAAAAAGAGAAGCAGAAGTAACTTGCTTGTTCATCGTAGACTACAGAATTATTTGTCAGCACAAGAGAACTGCGCCAATAAGCTTTCATAATAGATAAGTACATATAGCCGCAGGTACAAAGTTCGCACGAATAATACATGTCGCCAGAGCGATGAAGTATTACACACCACTGCGCTACAAGTTCAGTGAAGAGCGAAGCAAAGGGGGAACAACTGCACCGTACACATGCAGACATAAACGATGGCAACTCGGGTTAAACTGATCTGGATTCTACTACGGGATCATTCCAGTCAGTCTGGCTTGGAGTCTCCATAACATTTGACATCTTCTCTACCAAGGTAACTCCCTCCACTTCCACTCATCATGGTGGTCTCCTCGCGATCCTTGCTTTCAAGTCAACCTGTTGAGTCAAAAAAGATTGTGTGACATTTCAGAGTTTCAGTATAGACCGGTTCAGACTTAGAAAAGATTTGAGGTGAACCAAAAATATTGAAATTAGTATTTTTCAGATGGGTTAAAACATGAAGCTAATCCATCTCCAAACATCAATGATAATTAAAAAACATTAAGTATACACTCTGCTCTTTTTCTGACTTCTGAGTACTATATGTGGAAACACATTGTGGGACTTCACATGTGGTAAGATCAGAATGATGAGCTAAATACATGTACTAATTGAACAGATTATAATTAAAAAATAAGTTTTGGAGGAAACTCACGCTAGTTTCAGGGTTATATCAGAACCGTCATCATTGTCTTGCGTCATCACAGATTCAGATGAAACAGCTTCAGTGACGGCATTTTCAGTATCGACAATGGTCATCATGCCAGCCGTTGACACCTGAGGCATCTACATCCAAGCACACGAACAGAATAAAAATCTGTGTTCCTCCACCACCCCAAGTTGCACTTTTCTTTTTATCTTTTAAGATTGATTATGTGCATGGCTAAGGCATCTAAGATCTTATTACTTGGTTTCTCAAGCGCATGTTTTCCTCCGCCAGCTGTGTGCCCTACAAGAAAAAATAAGTTGCATTATGAAATATTTCCCTTGAAGTACACGAAAAATGTTACTAAACCCTGACAACACCCTCAACTGTAGAAGATTTTGTTCTGCTAAATGGTAAAAAAAATGCAGTCAAGGAACAACTCCAATGCTTGAATTTGTGGGGAAAACATTAATCTTTCTAATTAAATAATTCAAAAACTAGAAAAGGACTTCCTACATCAGAAGATCCACACCTAGAGATCCGTGGGCGTGGCCGCGTGGGATCACCGATAACATTTCTACACGATATTGGAAAATAGCAATCCCATGTACAACACACGTTTAACTTTCTCGTGAAGGAAAAAAAAGGCTCCACTTTGGCACCACAATTAGGTACTGTACTTGATTTGTTGTGCCAACATGCACATATATACTGATATTATCTCCATACCTCTAGTGCTATTATACTGGAATTAGCGGATGGAATTTAACTACACATGGGCCTAGTAGCACTAACCCATGCCATGTGGAATCTACATGTATTTAGGTTACCTGAGAGCTAGCAATATATAATACCCAAGACTATTAGTACAACAAATAATTTAAGCTCATATACAATGGATTCATCTCAAATTGAAATGTACATTCATTCTTGAAATTAAGAAACTTTTATAATCGTTAATTTCTTGCAGAGATAAACCAATTCAGTCAAGTAACCGGTTCACTTGGTTTGTTACAATGCAGATCTGATAAAGGTAACTTAAAATAACTTAGTATTCAACACTCCACTAATTTCATAATTTGACATACAGGGTCCAATTAAGGATCTTGTGTGCTGTTCCCTGTTTCTTAAAAACAGAGCCAGGAGAAACAATAGAACATATCCATTCCTCACCTTTTGTTGGAGGTCACTGATTTGTTGCATGAACTGGCGATCCTGAAGAAAGATGTCATGTGAAACAATTGACATTGTGCCTGCAAACCCAAACCAAGGTACAGGGATAATAAAATAGAGGCCACCATACCTTTGTAAAAAGCAACCTCTGCAGTCCTGTTTCAAGATCCTTTTCCATCTGCTGCAGTTCCCCAACACTGAGTCCCCCAAGTTCCTCACCTCTCATGTGTCTATAATGTAGAACATGACATTCAGAGTTAACATTATGGCCTCTTTGTACATAGTAAACAAGTTTTACTTAATCACAAAAGGCCAGGATGGAATAGAATACAACCTAAGGTGAAGACTTGCTTCTGCGAGTTGTTCATTCAAACTGTTAATCTTGCTGTGCTCTAACTGAAAAGATGATATATACATCCGTAACTATTAGTATATTAATTAAGAAACAAATACAGTTGCTTTGAGAGTTGGGCAATGTTTGATTACAGGATCCGGAAGTAAGAATTAAATTATGACATGATCAATTTCTTATAATTGAAAAACTGACGGTTTCTCAAAAAGTGGACAAAAGGTTTTGAAACAATAATGAACTGAAACAAGAAAATTTCGAAAAAATTGCAAGTCAATGCTAGGATCTGGCTAGTGGGCCAGAAAATAGGGCCCAAGCGAGAAAAAAGATAGGGCAGTACTTGTGAAGTATAAGACAACATAGAATCCGCGGCACCGGCGCGGCTGTGCACATTATCTCATATTTTTAGTGTGTTCTCCATGAATTAGGTGCTAATTGACAATATTATCAATTAAGATATAGCTTTACCTAGGATTGGCAAAGTACACTAGTTCTCTTACTCCGTACACAACTAGAACTAAGTGTATGGAGTTCATATTAATCTCTGGAAAAAAATGTTATGGTATGTGGGGACACAAGGTTCTCTATACAAATGTTCCCCTCCATAATTTGTTAATTATAAAATATTTTATGTAGATTCTACAACAAAGGAGATTGCTATACATACATTCAAATCAAGTGCAGGCTGCTGATGTGACTTCCCCAAGTTCTTAGAATGAGTACTATATTTGTCAATGACCTCATTCATACTGTTTCACCAAAACAAAATCATATCAGTATTAGCACAAAGCTACATTTATCTGAAAATTAATCATGAAAAAACAGTAATGCAATAATTCCTGTAACTGCGACAGTGCTTTAAGGTACAACCTCAAATCAGATGTAATATTTCAGAGGCATATCATATTAACTTCATACATACAAAGAGGAATAACCTGCAAATAAAATGCAGTAGCAAATATTCCGAGAACAAGTACTATCTGAAATAGTTAAAAGATATTATCCTTTACTTGTTTAAAACTGACAACCAGATTCTTCTCTTGTATCATAATCCAACCTTATCTCAAATTCCTCTAAGTCAAAAATTTAAAAGATTGTCCCTCTGTTCCTTGTTAGAGAGTACTTTAGTTTTAGTTTAGTTCTTGCTGCAGGTTCTTTCCTATTACAGGGCTCACTAGCTAATCCAAAATTGTTTCCGCAAATACCCATCTCCACATTAGTTTGGCACAACGGCCGACTCTTCAGATTACTTGGTTCTTTTATTACTGCTTCATGCCAGGCTACGCTCCCTAGTGGTTAAGTCATAAACTCCCTTTCCTTCGAGTCAATCACAAAAATCTTGGACGCCCAACTCTCCCCTTTTTCCACGATCCCATTTGTTCCTCCATGGCCTACTAGAAAGCCCTAGCAAACTAACACATCTTCTAGCGGCAAGATGTGGGAGAGATGAGGCGCTTAGAGAGGAATTTGAGCACGTGAGCGGCTGAAAGCGGGAGACCGTGGGCGAAGAAGATGGCACTCAAGTATTTTTTTTTTCATATCAATTCAGGCATAGGGACCAAGTGATTAAGTGTGTGTGGTGAGAGCATGCAAGCTAGTTTCATCAAATAACACGAACAGACGACTAAATTAATATGACACAATGCTCGTGCAAGGGAGATCCTTGATCTTTGAAATTTATTTAGGCGTCCTATGGAACGGAATGAGTACTACTATTAAAAACGAAGAGCTAGTCAATCTCTTGTATACATCATTGATTTCTAAGTCCTCTGTGTGAAGAAATGCCTAACAAAAAGACTTAACGTAAGAAAACCAAACAATTATATTCACTAAGTTAAAAAATTGTTCATCGAATGGTTTGCAAAATGAAAATACATATGTTAATAAAAATTGGTGCACAAAAATAGATGGCACTCAAATTAACTTGTTAGACTCATATATGTTTGGGTCATCAATATATGGATCATTATGTATGATATGGAAGTATTTGTACCAATATGATGGTTTTCTTTTCTAAAATGTATAGTTGACCTCACTCTGAGCTATGCATCATCCTCTAAATTAAAATGGAGCAAGTATAAATCTTCAATCCTAAACATGAAATTCCAGCAAAGAAAAAAAGATTGGATTGGAGGTTGCCATACATTAGGCTTATACACATTTCAAGCGTCAAATATTACCTCACTAACAAATCCCAAACCTTACATTAGGCTCCAACAGTTTCTAACATCATCGCAAATTAATACCCCCTCCATTAAGTGACTTGAATTTATCTAGATTCATATGTATTTAGAGACATTTTAGTATTATTAGATACTATAACACAACTCAGGTCATTATTTTTAGGACGGAGGAAGTACATATTTGTAGGATGACAAGAAAAGACATAAAGGATTAATCAAACATTTTCCAGCTTAAGGGTACATCAACATAAAATTACATACCCCGTGCCACATGGATTTTCTAATCTGCATTCTTTATGTTTTGTTTTGGGAGTAATCTGCAAAAAATACTTCACCCTACTTGACTGCACGTTGACAAGAAAAAAGATTACAGTACTACTACCAGGGAACGAGTGTAGTACTAATAATCAATCATTTCCCTGGGTTATGATTGCGCGAAGGCCACGTATCCTCTTCGTACTCGTACTTGAAATGTTATTTTTCTCTTGGAGATCAATAATGGTAAGCAAACCGCAGCATCCAAAGTCCAAAAATGTAACCCAATAGGTAGTCAAGAGCCTAGAAGTAGCACTACCAGTGGCGTACTAGAATAATATCTACGGCCGCACAGAGCACGAGACCTGAGGGGCACGTATGTGGATACGGCATTGCCACCACATGAAATCACAGGTACGTACGGGTTAGCAGAGAGAAGAGACCTATTTTTACTCCCACACGACACGCCGATCAAGGGAGAGAGGATAGATCGGATACTGACGGAGAAAAACACGCGGCCGGCGCAACGAAGTAACCGGGCACTAGCATGCTCCCGCAGAAAAGACGCAAACGGATCAAAGAAAAGTAGTCGGAGATGGATCGATCTGGTTTCGTCCTGTGCGGAAACTACAGTGAAAAAATTCCCCATTTCTCGGGGGAGCACGGGGCCGGCCAGGAAATCCACCGAGAACACTGGCTCAAGAAGCGATGGCAGCGAGAGGATCGCTGTTCCGTAGAGGCTGTCCTGGCTGTGCTATTGTGAGTTCGCATCATCACATGATGATATCGAACCAAATCCAAACCCTACAGATGGAGGAGAAGGAGGAGGGGGAGGAGGAGAGATGCATGTATGCATATGCGGGTTACGGGGAAACCCTAGTTCGAGGATCCGGAATCCCAACGAACCGGGGAGAAGTGAGGGGGGAGGCAGATCTATCTATTATTAAGAAAAGAAGCGAGAACTGAGAGAGGCATAATGGGACAGAGATGAGGTTATAGGAAGGAGCAGGAGGATGTGCCTGGAGCTTGCGAACTGGGAGAGCTTGCCGGTGGAGGAGAAGACGACGAGCGCGACGTCGGCGTCGCAGAGCACGGCGAGCTCCTCGGCCTTCTTGAACAGGCCGCGCCTCCGCTTGGAGAAGGTGACCTGCCGCGCCGCCGCGCTCTCTATCCTCCGTATCTCCCGCCTCTCCCGCGCCATCTCGCCGTCCCTCCCTCAACCGTCGCCGCCGGCCGCCGTGCTCACGCTCCAGCTGCCCACCCGCACCGCACGAGCAGACGAGTACTGGAGGAGGTACTAGATTTAGACTGCGGTGCGGCGTTTGTGGGGCGTGGGTGTGCGCGTAGTAGTAGTGTATATAAACGGCGCGTCGCCAACGAGCGAGGACGAGAGGAGGGGTAGCGACGGGGGAAAGGAGGGGGCGCTCCCATTGGCAGCAGGCGCGGGAGCCCAAACAGTAACAAGGCGATTACTACAAAAGAGGGTGGGCGATCGGTCGAGCCACTTGGCCGCGCCGCACCGGGCGGTCGTTGTTTATGCCCCAGAAAATATCCTCTCGTCTACGGCTGGAGGTGTGGAAAGCGGTACCGGGCGTCCTGATATGGAAAGGCGGCGAGGTTGGGAACAGTACTGGCCGTGGCAGGGCAGAGGCACTCCGCGCGCTCGTGGGTTGAGCGGCCGCCCGCCGGGATTCCCTGTTCCGGCGCGGCCCGTGTGGCTGCGCCTGTGCTAGCTAGCTGGCTGTCCGGCGACGCGCGGCAGGGCCGGCTCGGGTCCGGTCAGGTCACCACCGCGTGATCGATTAAGTAACATTAACAAAATCAAATCAAATCAAACCATCGATGACGATCGACGGGTGGTGGGGGCAAAAACTTGGCTTTCTTGGCCGCTGGGGTGGCGCTAATTAATCACGTTCCTGTTGGCCGACCGCGACGCCGAGCGGGACGCGTCGTGGAGAAAACCGCAGGGCGTACGACGGGACATGGATTCGTGGTCGTGGGCGCAGGGGGGGTCGAGTCGTGCGGTGTGTCACGTCGTGCTGTGCGAGAGGGCTGTGCTGCACAGCTGCCGCCGCGTTTTCACATTCTCATTGGCCGATCGGGCGCGTAGCCACGGCGCCTCGACTGTGCAAGAATAGGGCCGGCCGGAGAGACTCGCTCTCACGGGAGGAGGAGCGGAGGCTGTGTTTTTGTTCTGCCCAACATTCACAGGGGGCCACCACGCAGGGGATGCATGAATGGGTTGTTTTCTTCTTCCTTTTTATCGCCTCCATTTAGGCGGGATCGTCTCTGTGTGTATGCTAGCTCTCCGCTTTTCTGTGACGGCGACTTCTCGAATAAAGCTCAAATAACCTAGGGGAAGCTTTTGTGTGCTAAGAATCATTTTTCCCCGTCTTATCTAAACTGCTTTCCCTTTTCCTTTTTCTTTCAGCATCAACATGCACCCTCTCTGATTTCGGATTTCGTGTGCTAGGCGTGGAGCGTCTAGATCTCGGGCGTCCGAGAACTTTCTATGTCTCGGTCGGTTGACGTTATCCTACTATTCATGCTAATTTGCACTTGTAATCTAGTTGCAACTTAGAAAAAATATACTAATAATTCTCAGTTGTAACTCATGTGTGTAACTCATTAAGTTCTCAGTTACAACCTAGTTGTAACTCATGTATAACTCTCATATTGCACGAATCGCGAGAAAAATCTAATGATGAGAGAGGTGGCCAAGACATAAGAAGGCCCTATGTGCCTGAGAACTAGCAAATCTGTTATTATATATACTGCTTTTCTACAAAAGCGGTTGGTGGACGTGTAACCTTCTTGATATTTGGAGAGAATAACAACTTGTATATTGTGTAGAGATTACAGGGGTATATATGAGGGCCAAAACCAGCTAGGGTTTGGAGCCGAACCGACCTAAGAGTCCAAACCGAATACAACAAGAATAAATCGCTAATACCCCCCCCCCCGGCAGTGGCAACGTCTGGCTCAACGACGTTGAGACTGGACCGAATATCGCAGAAGGGTGCAGTAGGTAGCCCCTTTGTGAAGATGTTAGCAAACTGAGCACTGGTCGGTACGTGAAGAACGCGAACCTCGCCGAGAGCCACCTTCTCGCAAGCAAAATGAATATCTATCTTAATGTGCTTGGTTCGACGATGTTGAACGGGGTTGCTGGCCATGTAGACGGCAGAGATATTGTCACAGTAGACAATGGTGGCGCGCTCAAGTGGTCGATGAAGCTCGGCAAGAAGTTGACGAATCCAGACGGCTTCGGTGACAGAGTATGCAACAACTCTGTATTCGGCTTCAGCAGAGGACCTGGAGACCGTGACTTGCCTTTTAGATGACCAAGAAACAAGATTATCCCCCAAATAAACACAAAAACCGGATGTGAATTATCGAGTGTCTGGGCAACCAGCCCAGTCTGCATCAGAATAAACTGTCAAGCTTATTGGAGAGGAAGAATTTATGAGAAGACCATGGTCAAGAGTTCCTTTGAGATAACGAAGAATGCGTTTGACATGAGAGAGATGAGGAACACGAGGATCATGCATGAAAAGACAGGCTTGTTGAACAGAGTACGATATTTCTGGACGTGTTAAAGTAGCATACTAGAGAGCACCAGTGAGACTGCGATAGAAAGTAGGATCAGAAACAGGTTCACCGTCAGCAGAAAGTTAAGAACCAACATTAGCAGGTGTATGGGAAGGCTGGCAATCAGTCATCCCAGCGCGAGAGAGTAAATCAAGAATATATTGACGCTAAGAAAGAAAAACAGAGGTGGGAGTGCGAGAGGCGGTGACACCAAGAAAATGATGTAGAGGTCCGAGATCAGTCATAGAAAATTCAGTATGAAGAGACAAGATGATTTGTTGTAAGGAGTCGGAGGAGGCAGTGAGAATAATGTCGTCAACGTAAAGAAGAAGATAAGCCGTGTGTTCGTGGGAATGAAAGAGAAATAGAGAAGAGTCAGATTTTGAAGGAGTGAAGCCGATGGTTTGAATGAAAGAGGCAAAGCGATGAAACCAGGCGCGAGGAGCCTGTTTTAGACCATAAAGAGACTTGTGAAGGAGACAGACAAAATCAGGAGTGGAGGAGTTCTCAAAACCGGAGGGTTGTTGATAGTAGACAGATTCGTTGAGAGTGCCATTAAGAAAAGCATTTTTGACATCAAGCTGGTGAATGGGCCAGGAAGAAGAAACATCGAGACTAAGAACTATACGAATGGTGTTGGGTTTGACGATAGGAGAAAAAGTTTCATTGAAGTCAATCCCATGCTGCTGGGAGAAACCACGGCATACCCAACGAGCTTTATAACGAGCAAGAGTGCCATCCGAGTGAAATTTATGACGGAAGATCCATTTACCAGAAACAACATTGGCGCCGGAGGGTTTGGGAACGAGAGACCATGTGTTGTTTTGGAGGAGAGCATCAAATTCCTCACGCATAGCAGAATGCCAGAGAGGGTCGAGAAGAGCATGTTTGTAGGTTGTTGGGATTGGGGAGATAGGTGTGGTAGTGGTGGTCGCAGAAAGATTTAGAAGGCAACGAGGAATGTGAAAACCTCGTTTGCCTCAAGTACACATAATGTGATCGTTCTCGGTAATGGTTGTGGGAACAACATTGGGAGGAACCGGAGGTGGTGTAGGCGAGGGAGAAGATGGTGTGGAGGAGGTGAGAGAGCTGTCGGACGGTGGAGGGGAGAACTCTGTCGTGGCAGAGGAGACAGGGAGAGATGCTGCGGTGGCAGAGGAGGGTGTGAGCGCTGCCGCATCAGAAGAGAGAGGTGGCGTGGCTGCCGCGGTAGAGGAAGAGGGAGCGGGCGCTGCCGCGGCAGAGGAAGAGGGTGCGGGCGCTGCCGCGGCAGGAGGAGCATGCACGGGAGCTGCCGCGGCAGGAAAAATAGAAGAGGTCTCTGCCGCGGCAGAGCAAGCGAGAGCGATGATGACAGGAGGGTTGGTGGTATGTGTGGGGGTAGTTTGGGGGGTGGTTGGGTGGGTGGCAGCATTGGCGATGGTGTAGGGGAAGGTGTGTTCGTAGAAGATGACATGACGGGAGGTGAGAACCCGACCAGAGGCGGGATCAAAACATCAGTATCCCTTGTGATCACTAGAGAGACCAAGGTGAATGCACAGTAGAGAGCGAGGTGTGAGTTTATGGGGAGAAGTAGAAGTGGTGTTGGGAAAGCATAAACAGCCAAAGACACGTAACATGGAGTAGTCCGGAGAGGTGAGAAAAAGAGATTGGTAAGGAGTGTATAGAGGGCATGTTTTGGTTGGACGAACGTTGATGAGAAAGGTGGCGACATTGAGAGCTTCTACCCAAAAGGGTGGAGGAAGAGAGGCATGAATTAGGAGCGTGCGGAGAATATCATTGATGGATCGAAGAGAGCGTTCAGCTTTGCCATTTTGTTGGGAGGTGTATGGACAGGAAAAACGAAGAAGACTGCCGTGAGAGAGAAATAAGTTGCAATTTTTGGTGTTATCAAATTCACGTCCATTGTCACATTGGATGAAACGGATAGGAAGATTAAAGTGAGTATGGACATAATTTTGGAAATTTTGAAAGACGGTGTGGACGTCAGATTTTGCACCGAGAGGAAAAGACTAGATGTAATGAGAATAATCATCAAGAATAACGAGATAATATTTAAAACCAGAAACACTAGGCACGGGAGATGTCCATAAATCACAGTGTAATAATTCGAAAGGAAACGAGCTATGAGTGGATGAAGTGCTAAGTCGAACATGTTTGCCACACTGACAGGCATTACAAACAGAGGAATCATGAGGAGAACTAATACTAGGGATACAAAATTCCTGAAGTAACGAAGACAGCGTGGCTTTATTTGGATGCCCTAGTCGACGATGCCAAAGTCCAACGGAAGTGATCATGACATGAGGTGTAGAGGTAGGCGCGCCATGGAGAGGATAGAGATCCCCGGAGCTATTGTACCAGGCGAGAAGCTTCCCCGTTTGAAGATCCTTCATAGATAAACCAAAGGGATAAAATTCAAGAGAGACACGATTATCAATGGTAAATTTGCAAACAGATATGGGATTTTTAATTAAAGAAGGTGCTAAAAGAATCTGACGAGGAAGAAATTGAACATGTGGATGCGATATATAGGAATCACCTGTGCCAGAGATGGGAATAGAAGATCCGTCACCAATGGTAATGGAAGAAAAAGGAGAAGAAGAACAAGCTGACAGAAAATCCAAATTCGAAGACATGTGCGAGGAAGCACCAGAATCAAAAATCCAATCCGTACCTTCGGTGTTATTGAGGGTAAAATTGTTCATGGGAGCTATGAAGGCGGCCTGGTCCCAGCTTGGTGTAGAAGGCGATGATGATGGTTCGGGCGCGGTTGACGAAGATGCGTACATGTACGACGGAGCCAAAGGAGGGCCGTACATGTAAGGTGGTGCCGCGTAGCCGGGGTACGATGCCTGAGAGCTGTACACCTGTGCAGGAGGTCGAGGACCGAGAAGTCCAGGGGAGCCGGTGGGCGGACGGAGGCCGGAGTTCCAAGTCGATGGAGCGTCGTATGATGCAGGAGCCGTCCACGGCATGGACCAGGCCTGGACCATACCGGTCCAGGGATCGTGCTGGTGGTGCCAAGTTGGTGCAGCAGGGGGCACCGTTGGTGCTGGTGTAGGGGGCACTGTCGGAGCGGAGCGCGGCGAGGGCCAGTAGATGGGATTCTTGCCGCGGTAGTTGGGTCTAGGGCTCCAGCCGGCAGGTGCTGCCGCGGTAGGGTTTTGCCCTGAATTTGCTGCCACGGCAGGAGGCTGCATGGGAGGAGCTGCCATGGCAGGCGCGAGCGCCGGCGACCGTGGGGTGGCGACGGAGACGTGGTGGCGCGACTCCCAGTTCTGACGAGTGCGATCTGCACTTTGAAGGATCGATCGAACCTCGGCGAAAGTGGGGTGGGGCCGCATCAAAGGTATGAACGAGGCCTGCTTGTCGAAGTCCTCGCTAAGGCCAATGAGGAGGTTGTTGATGAGTGGCCGATCTTCAATGTGATCACCGAGTTCGCGGAGTTCGTCAGCAATGGAGGAGAGACGCTGACAGTAGACGCCCACGGGAGAGGTGCCTTGGACGACGTTGCGAAGCTCGATGTGTAGGGGTTCGTAGCATGGAAAACAAAAAAATTCTACCGCATGCACACAAACAAGCCAAGATCTATCTACTAGATTGTAGCAACGAGTCGATAGAAGCACTCACCCTCGAAGATTCCAAAGCGGTTAACGAGAGCAGATTCTCGTGGGTGATGTAGTCGTACACTTGCCGATCTCAAGATCGCGTAGATGATCCTTCCGGCGCTGCGTTTCGGCAGCGCTTCCGCAGTCGGTCACACGTTCGGTACTCGATGAAGACCTTCCTCTCCCTTGTTCCAGCAGGCAGCGGAGGTTGTATTTCTCCCCTCGCAATTCCGGCAGCACGACGGCGTGGCGTTGGAAGTAGAGGGAAGATCCCGCAGGGTTTCGCCTAAGCCGGTGCAAGTTATGGTGGATTAGGGTTTCCCGGTGATCTAGGGTTTAGAAGACCGGGAGTAGTAGGAGGTGTCGGCGGCGGCGGCTCGGGTGGAGAGGGGCTAGGGCTTGGTGTTTTGGGGCAGCCCTCCCCCTCTATTTATGAGAGGGAGGCAGCCTTGGGAGGGGTGGGTTTGAATCCAAACCCAAACCCAAGTTGGATTGAGAGAAGGACTTGTTCCTTCTTCCACTAGGAAACCATTGTTCCAGTTTGACTTTTCAAACTCCCGTTTGACTTTTAATTTAGAGCTTTAATTCTCTCTCACAAATGTTCACACCAAGTGACCTAGGATATGATCCAATCATTCCACTTACCCATGACACATTCGTGGTACATTCTCCTTTCGGTTCGGTGAACCTTCTAGAACCTTCTAGAACCTCTCCGATGAAAACATCAGAATCTTTCCCGAACTCCGGAATCGGACTTTCCTTATATGAATCTTATTCTCCGGACCATTCTGGATCTCCTTCTGATATCCCGGATCCCATCCGAGACTCCGAACAACATTCGGTATCCCTACTAACATTCCATATCTACTAAACAACATCGAATCCTTAAGTGTGTCTCCCTACGGTTCGTGAATTATGCGGACATGACTGAGACACTTCTCCGATCAATAACCAATAGAGGAATCTGGAAATTCATATGGCTCCCACATATTTCTACAATTACTTTGCGATCGAATGAACCACTTACATACGATACCAATTTCCCTTTGTCTCATGATAGTTTACTTATCCGATGTTTTGATCATCGGTATCTCTACATACCTAGTTCAACCTCGTTACCGATAAGTACTCTTTTCTCGTTCCCGTGATATGTGATCCCTTGTGAGCCAGTCATATGCTTGCAAGCCAATTGTATGACATTCCACCGAGAGGGCCCAGAGTATATCTATCCGTCATATGGATGGACAAATCCCACTCTTGATCCATGTGCCTCAACACATACTTTCTGAACACTCAATGCCACCTCTATAGCCACACCGTTACGGTGTGGTGTTTGATGTCATCAAAGCATCCTTCCGGTGATGGTGATTAGCATGATCTCATGGTCGAAGGAATTAGGTTACTATGTATCAGAAAGCTTATAGCAAATGAACTATTGAAATGACTTGATCTTAATGCTACGCTTATCTATAGGAGTATGTCCATTATACCATTCTCCTAATGATATGATCTTGTTGTTAACAACATCTCAATGTTCATGATCAGGAAACCACGATCATCTATTAACCAACAAGCTAGTATTGCATAGAGGCTTTACTAGGGACTCTAATTTAGTTTACAAATCACACAAGTATTAATGTTTCCGGTTAATACTGTTATAGCATGAATGTAAACATTTATCATAAACACAAAGATATAATAATAACCACTTTTATTATTGCCTCTAGGGCATATCTCCAACAATCTCCCACTTGCACTAGAGTCAACTAATCTAGATTACATGGTAATATACCGAACACCCATGGAGGTTTGGTGCTGGTCATGTTTTGCCCTCGGGAGAGGTTTAGTCAACGGATCCTCCACATTCAGATCTGTGTGTACTTTGCAAATCTTTATGTTACCATCTTGGACATGCTCTCGGATAGCGTGAAAACGTAGATTGATGTGCTTTAGCTTCTTGTGTGACCTTGGTTCTTGCGCATTGGCTATGGCGCCCATGTTATCACAATAGATAGACATTGGGTCCAGCTCACTTGGAACCACACCAAGCTCTGTAATGAACTCCTTCATCCATATCGCCTCTTGTGAAGCCTCGAAAGCAGCTATGTATTCCGATTCAGTTGAAGATCTTGACACAACACTTTGCTTTGCATTCCTCCAGCTAACTACTGCACCATTCAAAGTAAATACGTATCCAGATTGAGATTTAGAATCATCTGGATCGGTGTTCCAACTAGCATCGGTGTAACCATTAACAACGAGTTGTTCATCACCTCCATAAGAGAGAACCATACCCTTAGTTCTTCTCAAGTACTTAAGGATGTTTTTGATCGCCGTCCAATGATCCACTCCTGGATCACTTTGATATCTTCTAGTCAAACTAACAGCATATGCAATGTCGTGTCTAGTACATAGCATGGCATACATAAGAGATCCTATGGCTGAGGCATAGGGAGTCTTACTCATCCTTTCTCTATCTTCTGCCATTGCAGGACTTTGAGTTTTACTCAAGGTCGTATTGGGAAACATGGGCAAGAACCCTTTCTTGCTATCTTCCATTCCAAACCTCTTTAGAACTTTGTCCAAATATGTACTCTGTGACAATGATATTAGGCGCCTCGATCTATCTCTATAAATCTTTATGCCTAATATGTAAGCTGCTTTGCCAAGATCTTTCATTGAAAAACTATTATTCAAATAATCCTTGACACTATTAAGAAGGTCTACATCATTCCCAATCAACAATATGTCATCTACATATAGTATTAAGAATGCTACAGAGCTCCCACTCACTTTCTTGTAAATACAAGCTTCTCCATAAGTTTGTATAAAACCAAAGCTTTTGATTACCTTATCAAAACGTTGATTCCAACTCCGTGATGCTTGCTTCAATCCATATATGGACCGTTGAAGTTTGCATACCTTGTTAGCATCTTTAGGATCGACAAAATCTTTGGGTTGCATCATATACAACTCTTCATCAATGTCTCCATTGAGGAACGTTGTTTTGACATCCATCTGCCATATCTCATAATCATAATATGCAGCGATTGCTAACATAATCCTCACAGACTTTAGCTTCACTACTGGTGAGAAAGTCTCATCGTAGTCAACTCCTTGAATTTGTCGAAACCCTTTTGAGACAAGTCGAGCTTTATAGACAGTAACTATTACCATCAGCATCTGTTTTCTTCTTGAAAATCCATTTGTTCTTGACAGCCTTTCGGCCATCCGGTAAGTCCACCAAAGTCCATACTTGGTTTTCGTACATGGATCCAATCTTGGATTTCATGGCTTCTTGCCATTTATTGGAATCTGGGCTCATCATCGCTTCCTCATATATCGCAGGGTCATCGGTGTTGTCCACCAACATGATACTCATAACGGGATCATACCAATCAGGACTGGTACGAGTTCTCGTTGACCTGCGAGGTTCTGTAGTAACTTCAACCAAAGTTTTATGATCAACATCATTAGCTTCCTCTCTTATTGGCGTAGGCGCCACAGGAACTACTTCCGGTGCTGCGCTACTCGCAAGTTCAAGAGAAGGTTCAACAACTTCGTCAAGTTCTACTTTCCTTCCAGTCACTTCTTTCGAGAGAAATTCCTTCTCTAGAAAGGATCCATTCTTGGCAACGAAGATTTTGCCCTCAGATCTATGATAGAAGGTATACCCAATAGTTTCCTTCGGGTATCCTATGAAGACGCATTTTTCCGCTTTGGGTTCAAGCTTGTCGGGCTGTAACTTCTTTACATAAGCTTCGCAACCCCAAACTTTTAGGAACGACAATTTAGGTTTCTTCCCAAACCATAATTCATACGGTGTCATTTCAACGGATTTAGATGGTGCCCTATTTAAAGTGAATGCAACTGTTTCTAATGCATAACCCCAAAACAATAGCGGTAAATCTGTAAGTGACATCATAGAACGAACCATATCTAAGAGAGTTCGATTGCGACGTTCGGACACACCATTACGCTGTGGTGTTCCCGGCATGTCAACTGTGAAAGTATTCCGCATTTCTTCAAATGCTCGCCAAACTCATAACTTAGATATTCACCTCCACGATCAGATCGTAAAAATTTAATCTTCTTGTTACGTTGATTCTCTACCTCACTTTGAAATTCCTTAAACTTCTCGAAAGTTTCGGACTTATGTTTCATGAAATAGATATACCCATATCTACTCAAGTCATCCGTGAAGGTAAGAACATAGCGATAACCACCGCGCGAGGCTACACTCATTGGACCACACACATCAGTATGTATGATTTCTAATAAGTCCGTAGCTCGCTCCATCATACCAGAAAATGGAGTCTTAGTCATTTTACCCATCAGACATGCTTATCATCTTTCAAGTGATTCGAAATCAAGTGATTCAAGAAGTCCATCGGAATGGAGTTTCTTCATACGCTTCACTCCAATGTGACCAAGACGACAGTGCCACATATAGGTTGAGTTATCGCTTATTTCAAACGTTTAGCTTCAATGTTATTAATGTGTGTATTTCCACAATCGAGATTCAATAAGAATAGACCATCTATCAAAGGTACATGTGCATAAAACATATTACTCATATAAATTGAACAACCATTATTCTCGGACTTAAACAAGTAACTGTCTCGCAATAAACATGATCCAGATATAATGTTCATGCTCAACGCAGGCACCAAATAACAATTATTTAAGTATAAAACTAATACCGATGGTAGATGAAGAGGTAGCGTGCCGACCACGATCACATCAATCTTTGATCCATTTCCAACGCGCATCGTCACCTTGTTCTTCGCTAGCTTCCGTCTATTCTGCAGCACCTGTTTCGAGTTACAAATATGAGAAACCGAACCAGTATCAAATACCCAGGCACTACTACGAGTACTAGTAAGATACACATCAATAACATGTATATTAGATATACCTTTCTTCTTGATGTTGCCGTTCTTCAAATCCGCCAAGTACTTAGGGAAATTCCGCTTCCAGTGACCTTCTCCTTTGCAGTAAAAGCACTCAGTATCAGGCTTAGGCCCAGCCTTGGTCGTCTTCGCCGGCGCGGTAACTTTCTTACCGCCCTTCTTGAAGTTTCCCTTTTTCTTAGACTTGCCTTGCTTCTTGAATTTGGTGGTCTTATTGACCAACAACACTTGGTGCTCTTTTCTTGATCTTGTAGAGGTCCCAACCTTTAATAAGGTAGAGATCCCTGTGTTTACAATGCTAGTCCCTGGATCAATAGCTAGCATCCACAGTTAAGATGTAATATCAAGAAACAAAGGTCATAATACAACTTTATAACCAGGAATAAAATAATTTATTACATCTTACATAGCTCATTTGGCTATCTCATTACAATGCAGCAGCATATAACAATAGCATGGGGTCCTTCATCTTCAAAGTGCCACAGGCAATCATGTTGGTTGTAGACTTGTAATCCTAATCAACACACTTCACTAACATCAAACAAACCTGCAACATAATAATTTGCAGCCACAAGGGTCAATACATTTGAATTGTATTGACAAGTTTCACTACTATGTAGAAATAAGTGGATCCTATCATTACATGCATATTTGGCTAAGTACGGTTTAGGCTCTTTTGCAGAAAGCAATATAGTTTTATCCTATATTTTCAAAATAGTTTTGATCTTTTTGTCAAATCTTTCTGAACTCCTTGGAAAACTCCAAGTACTTCTAATCCCTTGTTGTCACCATCAAGTTTTACTTTGAGAAATTGGAATGTCGAGATATTCCATAGCTTCAGACCTTAGTTGCTCAGAGTTGTCCATAACCGGGGACACGGCTAAGTACTTAAAATTTGGTCTTCTGCAGAAGTTGTACACTTTACCCACATGACACAATCTCGTCTTGACGGCACCAGTGGCCGCTGGATAAGTACTCACCAAATGGAGTACCGGCAGATCGAGAATGTGACAAAGTCTTTCCATAGAAGTTCTCCCAATACACAATGCTAGCTTGTCTACCAGGCACCAATGTAGGGATATATTTCCATACACAATTCTAGTTAACATGAAGATGCCAATGCATGGGTCTTCCACTATGTAGTTGACTAAGCCAGAGCCCATTTAGCATGTGGCTGTACACGGAAGCCACTGTACGAGAAACATGTTCAATCTCTAAGTCCCTGGGTGGTTTTCTTCTAGTGCACATCCAAAAAGATAGCCATATAAACATGGTTCCCTTTGTTGCCACCTTGTCCAAAACTTAAGTATCCTCTTTCCACCCAGGTGGTTCATTGAGTACTTGTTTTATTATATAAAACATATATTTTCCAACACTTCATATAATCATATCATGTATCCCATCCCAAATATATAGCAGGTCTAAGCATACTACAACTACAATGTTTTTACTAAGGAAGTTATAAGGATATCCTAATAGGATATATCATAGCATAGGAATATAGTAGTCCTATCATGCATGTTACAAAAATCCACTAAGTGTAATGAAAATAGTAGGACATGGATGATAGTGTCACTTCCCTTTTTTAGTAGAGAATGTTGGTTCACTTATTGATCTTTCAAATATCACACTCTTCTAACTTCACTACAATTCAATCAAGCAAACACAAATTCAACTAGCATTCAAACCATTTCACCACATAAAATAACAAAAACAAGGTCATGCATGCAAGCATGCAAAAGATAGTTTTATTTGGAAAAGTGGTTCCTACTAGGCTCTAAACATTTTCAAGCTCACATTTGTCATTTACAAAAGTGGTAAAACCATTTGCAAAAGGTTTCATCTCATAAACCAAACATTATGCTAAGGTGATATTTTATGTTGTTGAAAATATCTTTTAGCAAATCAATAACTTTATATGGTTCATCAAATATGTTCTTAATCTCAAAACTTGGTGTTTAGGGTCAGAAGGTTTGAATCAAATCATTTCCCAAAGGTTTTACTCAAAATTCATTTCTAAACCATAAACAACATTTTTATTTGACTAGAAATGTGCTAATTCAAATATTTATTCCTTAACTTCACAAAATACATTTTTAAATCCATTAGTTGGTTACTATGGTCAGTAGGTTCAAAACAAACCATTTAGCAAAGATTTCATCTTAAAAATATTTCTAGAACAAATTTTATATTCAAATTAGGCCTACAAATGTTTCTGCAAATTCAACCAATTTTACAGAAGGAAAACATTAAACAAAGTGAATGGTTGCAAAGAACTTGTTCTGCTGAATCCATTGATATAAAATTTGCAAAATTTGGACGTGTAGAATTAAAGTTATGAATTTTACAGGTTTGCATATCTAATAGATTCTAATTTCTGTTTTAAATCAAACTCTGTCCACGTGGCGCTTCCTTACTGGTCCATACCGCTTCGGATGGATCGAGCTGCGCAGGCCATCAGATCTAACTTAATCGCACGGATCATATCACTCGATAATGGTTTGCTATATGATCTATCCTAACCACTGGATCTACATCCAACGGACGAGGTCGCTTGGTCAAGGACTGGCGGCGCTGGCGCGGTGGCGAGCGGCGGAGCGCTCTGTCAGTGTCGTCGCCGACGAACTAGGAAGCAAGAGGGGGAACGGAGGTGCTCACCGTGATCGCGTGGTTGCGGTGAAGCTCAACGTAGCGGTTGTTCGTCAAGGGGCGCACAGGGATAGTGGCTATTGCTCACCGGAGTCCGTGGCAGCGCCAGACGCTTCTGTTTGTCGACGGGGACGGAGTTTGAGGGCGCGCTAAGGCAAACAGAACTCGAGTTAGATGCGTACTGCACTGGGGATCATGGGAGCATCAAGGAGAAGGTTTGGGGCGGTCTGTGCTTACCAGGGGAGCTCGCCGGAGAAATGGCAGACGACGATGGCGCTCAGGTGTCGAGGTTGCCGACGCTAGGGGACGCGCGCGGGTGAGTGGAGCACACGGGCAGGTGCGCCAGGAGATGGGGAGAAGGCTCGCGTGCAGTGGGAGGCGAGGGGTGGTTGGACGGCGCCGGAATTTGTTGGAGAAGCTCGTCGGAGCAGAGGGGTTCGAGCTCGAAATTGGAGCAGCCCGGTGGCAGAGAGGAGATGCTGCTTGGGGGAAATGTAAGGGGAGAGCGAGGCGCTTAAGTGAGCATGGTCGCTGGCGAGTTTAATCCCTCCATCAACGCGAATTGATCACCACATTCAATGGCAGAAACAGCGAGGGGGACGTGGTCGCGGTGGAGACGACGACCTGGCAGGTGGGGTCCGGCTGTCTGCGAGAGAGGGAGAGAAAGAGTGGGGCCGAGCGTTCAGTGACTCTTTGGGTTCTTTTCTGAGTGAAAAACGGTTCACCAGAGGGGGAGTAGGTGGGCTGCGAGTTGGGCTGGGTTGGGCCTGATGGGTTGGGTTGCTCTGTTTCATTTTTTTTATACTGAAATGCTTTTTCTTTTTCTATTTTGAATTTCTGTTTTGATTTTAACTCAAACAATTCCAACTCCAAATGAATTCAAACTTCCACCAAACTTTAGGTGTAGTTTAATTCTGTTTAACAACATAATCTAAAGTCCAAAATAAAATAATTCTTTTTAGGATTTATTATTTATTAAAAATAAATAAATAGTATTTAGTCTTTATTTCAAATAGAATTCAAATATGTTTAAAACTCTATTTGACTTTCTAAATTTTTCCAAAACCTTTTCAGTAGGTTTTATTAAAACATAACACTTGAAATATAATTTAAAATACTTTAATAAGTTTTTAATGATCATTCAAAATAGGAAAATGTCTATACTTGAATGAAATTTGTATATAAA
Organism: Avena sativa; assembly: GCA_916181665.1. Classification (NCBI taxonomy): domain Eukaryota; kingdom Viridiplantae; phylum Streptophyta; class Magnoliopsida; order Poales; family Poaceae; genus Avena; species Avena sativa. Next base: position 88,167,491 of record OV702285.1, on the reverse strand, counting down.
TAAATAAATCCTCATGGTTTTATTTAAATAAACCTTTACTATTTTAATCAAACAAAATATTTTATTTTAAATACTTGGCCAAGATTAATTTGGCTCTTTTTGAAAAATAGACCTTATTCATTATTTCTACCTTTGCTTATAAAAACCATATCTTTTTTATTTAAAGATCCAAAAATGGTAATTCCAACTATTATAACTTTATTTATTATTTGTTTGTATTTTTAAATCCCTTCAGGATTTTATTTGATCAAAATAGGTTTTGATGTTTCCAATTGGAATCAAAAAGTTTCTTCTCACCCTAAATTTCAACAAAATTTTATTTTGTTTATTTATTTTTCACATTTCAAAATTTGAAATTTTTTGGGATGTGACAGGATACCACCCTTAAAAGAAATCTCGTCCCGAGATTTGGGAAGGCTAGAGTTACAAGTTGGCTTGAAGACAACTAGGGTACTACCACCCTTAAAAGAAAGTCTCATAGGGTTACATTAATGGTTCACTTGACTATGGGTTCAACACTTGATATCCTGACAAGGAATCCTTATTTGATTCTTATGAGTTAACTAGTTCCTGACATCCACTTCTTCTATCTCTTCAAAGTTCCCATCCTTGTCAATGTGGTTCACATGTCCTTTCTGGGTCACATTGGAGTCATTTCCATTGGAGTTTCTAGCATCCTTTTTATTTTTCTTCTCAGGACAGTCTGATGCATAGTGTCCAAGTTCCTTACAATTATAGCACTGCAACTAGCTAATGTCTTTCTTCCTGAAAGTGTCATGTTGGTTCTGACCAAGGTCATCTCCATTGTCAGTATCATTTCCATTCTTATCACTTCCATTGTTGTTGTGGTGATACTGATGTGGTTCAGAATCTTCATTGTTCTTTTTGAATGAACACTTCTTTTGTGATGATCCTGAGTGATACTTGAGTTTATGTTTCCTCTTTCTGTTCTCAACTTGATTCATCTTGTTTTCCAAAATGGTGGCTTTGTCACAGAGTGATTGATAAGTTGGGACATAGGCAACAGCTAGCTGCAGGTTCAACTCATCATTAAGTCCTTCGAGAAATTTCTCCTTTCTCTTAGCATCTATATCAACTTCATCCGGTGCATAGCGTGCCAGATTGTTGAATTCTTCAATGTACTCAGCCACACTAAGGTGACGTTGTTTCAGATTGTGGAATTCCTTTTTCTTCAAGTGCATCACTCCAGATGATATGTGAGCTATACGGAAACCATCCTCAAAAATAGCCCAAGTCACATCCTCAAGGGGAGTGGTGGTCTGAAAGTTGTCCCACCATGTTGCTGTTGGTCCTTCAAGCAGGTGTGATGCAAACCTAACTTTTTCTTCGTCGGTACAGCCAACAGTCACTAAGTCCTTATTCACCGAACGTAACCAGTCATTGGCTAACATTGGGTCAGTTGTTCCAGAGAACCTTGCAGGCCTTAGCATCAGAAACTTGGTGAGCATATCATGTGCTGGAGGATTATTCTGATTGTTGTTGTTGTTGTTGTTGTTGTTGTTGTTGTTGTTGTTGTTGTTGTTGTTGTTGTTGTTGTTGTTGTTGTTGTTGTTGTTGTTGTTGTTGTTGTTGTTGTTGTTGTTGTTGTTGTTGTTGTTGTTGTTGTTGTTGTTGTTGTTGTTGTTGTTGTTGTTGTTGTTGTTGTTGTTGTTGTTGTTGTTGTTGTTGTTGTTGTTGTTGTTGTTGTTGTTGTTGTTGTTGTTGTTGTTGTTGTTGTTGTTGTTGTTGTTGTTGTTGTTCTGATTCTGTATGAACGTGGTCATCATCTGCATTATTTGAGCTTGAGCTGTCATCAACTGTTGTATCTCGGGAGTGACGTTATTGTTGTTTTGGTTGGGGTTGGCACGACGGGGAGGCATCTTTTGGTTTGATAGGGATAAGTAATGATAGATAGATCTAAAGAAGTTCTAACACACCACCCAAAACAATCAAGTTCAATCAAACAATCAACAAGCAACTATTCACTTAACAACTTATGAGCTCAACTCATGAGTTGAAGGAATCAACAAATTTTCTTGAAACAATCAACTTAGTATAGTCAAACCTCATAGGTCAATATGATCCATACTCTAACATGATTTCATTGTTTTTGGTAGGAAATCTAATGTCTCTTGGTTCTCACTTGTAGTCCTTAGTGATGTCTAAGTTGAAGTCCTTGGTCATGGTAGAGGCTTTGTCCATCAAGTTGAAAAGGAAAAGATGTAGAATCAAAACCAAAAAGGTTGAGGAAAGAGTTTACAAGATTGTTTGTAAATAAGTTTTGGAACAAATACACCTCCTATTTTTCTAAGGTTTTTTTTCCAATCCTAGGGTTACAATCCTATAGGCAACACAGTGCTCTGATACCATCTATAGAGGTCGCAACCTTTAATAAGGTAGAGATCCCTGCGTTTACAATGCTAGTCCCTAGATCAATAGCTAGCATCCACAGTTAAGATGTAATATCAAGAAACAAAGGTTATAATACAACTTTATAACCAGGAATAAAATAATTTATTACATCTTACATAGCTCATTTGGCTATCTCATTACAATGCAGCAGCATATAACAATAGCATGGGGTCCTTCATCTTCAAAGTGCCACAGGCAATCATGTTGGTTTTAGACTTGTAATCCTAATCAACACACTTCACTAACATCAAACAAACCTGCAACATAATAAGTTGCAGCCACAAGGGTCAATACATTTTAATTGTATTGGCAAGTTTCACTACTATGTAGAAATAAGTGGATCCTATCATTACATGCATATTTGGCTAAGTAGGGTTTAGGCTCTTTTGCAGAAAGCAATATAGTTTTATCCCATCTTTTCAAAATAGTTTTGATCTTTTTGTCAAATCTTTCTGAACTCCTTGGAAAACTCCAAGTACTTCTAATCCCTTGTTGTCACCATCAAGTTTTACTTTGAGAAATTGGAATGTCGAGATCTTCCATAGCTTCAGGCCTTAGTTGCTCAGAGTTGTCCATAACTGGGTACACGGCTAAGTACTTAGAATTTGGTCTTCTACAGAAGTTGTACACTTTACCCACATGACACAATCTCGTCTTGACGCCACCAGTGGCCGCTGGATAAGTACTCACCAAATGGAGTACCGACAGATCGAGAATGTGACAAAGTATTTCCATAGAAGTCCTCCCAATACACAATGCTAGCTTGTCTACCAGGCACCAATGTAGGGATATATTTCCATACACAATTCTAGTTAACCTGAAGATGCCAATGCATGGGTCTTCCACTATGTAGTTGACTAAGCTAGAGCCCATTTAGCATGTGGCTGTACACGAAACATGGTTCCCTTTGTTGCCACCTTGTACAAAACTTAAATATCCTCTTTCCACCCAGGTGGTTCATTGAGTACTTGTTTTATTATATAAAACATATATTTTTCCAACACTTCATATAATCATATCATGTATCCCATCCCAAATATATAACATGGCTAAGCATACTACAACTATAATGTTTTTACTAAGGAAGATATAAGGATATCCTAATAGGATATAGCATAGCATAGGAATATAGTAGTCCTATCATGCATGTTACAAAAATCCACTAAGTGTAATGAAAATAGTAGGACATGGATGATAGTGTCACTTGCCTTTTTTAGTAGAGAATGTTGGTTCACTTCTTGATCTTGCAAATATCACACTCTTCTAACTTCACTACAATTCAATCAAGCAAACACAAATTCAACTAGCATTCAAACCATTTCAATCTCACATTTCCTACTAGGCTCTAAACATTTTCAAGCTCACATTGGTCATTTAAAAAAGTGGTAAAACCATTTGCAAAAGGTTTCATCTCATAAACCAAACATTATGCTAAGGTGATATTTTATGTTGTTGAAAATATCTTTTAGCAAATCAATAACTTTATATGGTTCATCAAATATGTTCTTAATCTCAAAACTTGGTGTTTAGGGTCAGAAGGTTTGAATCAAATCATTTCCCAAAGGTTTTACTCAAAATTCATTTCTAAACCATAAACAACATTTTTGTTTGACTAGAAATGTGCTAATTCAAATATTTATTCCTTAACTTCACAAAATACATTTTTAAATCCATTAGTTGGTTACTATGGTCAGTAGGTTCAAAACAAACCATTTAGCAAAGATTTCATCTTAAAAATATTTCTAGAACAAATTTTATATTCAAATTAGGCCTACAAATGTTTCTGCAAATTCAACCAATTTTCCAGAAGGAAAACATTAAACAGAGTGCATGTTTGCAAAGTAATTGTTCTGCTGAATCCATTGATATAAAATTTGCAAAATTTGGACATGTAGAATTAAAGTTATGAATTTTACAAGTTTGCATATCTAATAGATTCTAATTTCTGTTTTAAATCAAACTCTGTCCACGTGGCGCTTCCTTACTGGTCCATACCGCTTCGGATGGATCGAGCTGCGCAGGCCGTCAGATCTAACTTAATCGCACGGATCATATCACTCGATAACGGTTCGCTATATGATCTATCCTAACCACTGGATCTACATCCAACGGACGAGGTCGCTTGGTCAAGGACTGGCGGCGCTGGCGCGGCGGCGAGCGGCGGAGCGCTCTGTCAGTGTCGTCGCCGACGAACCAGGAAGCAAGAGGGGGAATGGAGGTGCTCACCGTGATCGCGCGGTTGCGGTGAAGCTCAACGTAGCGGTTGTTCGTCAAGGGGCGCATGGGGATAGTGGCTATTGCTCACCGGAGTCCGTGGCGGCGCCAGACGCTTCTGTTTGTCGATGGGGACGGAGTTTGAGGGCGCGCTAAGGCAAACGGAATTCGGAGTTAGATGCGTACTGCACTGGGGATCATGGGAGCATCAAGGAGAAGGTTCGGGGCGGTCTGTGCTTACCAGGGGAGCTCGCCGGAGAAACGGCAGACGACGATGGCGCTCAGGTGTCGAGGTTGTCGACGCTAGGGGACGCGCGCGGGAGAGTGGAGCACACGGGCAGGTGCGCCAGGAGATGGGGAGCAGGCTCGCGTGCAGTGGGAGGCGAGGGGCGGTTGGACGGCGCCGGAATTTGTTGGAGAAGCTCGTCGGAGCAGAGGGGTTCGAGCTCGAAATTGGAGCAGCCCGGTGGCAGAGAGGAGATGCTGCTTGGGGGAAATGGAAGGGGAGAGCGAGGCGCTTAAGTGAGTGTGGTCGCTGGCGAGTTTAATCCCTCCATCAACGCGAATTGATCGCCGCATTCAATGTTAGAAACGGCGAGGGGGACGTGGTCGCGGTGGAGACAACGACCTGGCAGGTGGGGTCCGGCTGTCTGCGAGAGAGGGAGAGAAAGAGTGGGGCTGAGCATTCAGCGACTCTATGGGTTATTTTCTGAGTGAAAAACGGTTCACCAGAGGGGAGTAGGTGGGCTGCGAGTTGGGCTGGGTTGGGCCTGATGGGTTGGGTTGCTCTGTTTCATTTTTTATACTGAAATGCTTTTTCTTTTTTATTTTGAATTTCTGTTTTGATTTTTACTCAAACAATTCCAACTCCAAATGAATTCAAACTTCCACCAAACTTTAGGTATAGTTTAATTCTGTTTAACAACATAATCCAAAGTCCAAAATAAAATAATTCTTTTTAGGATTTATTATTTATTAAAAATAAATAAATAAATAGTCTTTAGTCTTTATTTCAAATAGAATTCAAATATGTTTAAAACTCTATTTGACTTTCTAAATTTTTCCAAAACCTTTTCAGTAGGTTTTATTAAAACATAACACTTGAAATATAATTTAAAATACTTTAATAAGTTTTTAATGATCATTCGAAATAGGAAAATGTCTATACTTGAATGAAATTTGTATATAAATAAATCCTCATGGTTTTATTTAAATAAACCGTTACTATTTTAATCAAACAAAATATTTTATTTTAAATGCTTGGCCAAGATTAATTTGGCTCTTTTTGAAAAATAGACCTTATTCATTATTTCTACCTTTGCTTATAAAAACCGTATCTTTTTTTATTTAAAGATCCAAAAATGGTAATTCCAACTATTATAACTTTATTTATTATTTGTTTATCTTTTTAAATCCCTTTAGGATTTTATTTGATCAAAATAGGTTTTGATGTTTCCAATTGGAATCAAAAAGTTTCTTCTCACCCTAAATTTCAACAAAATTTTATTTTGTTTATTTATTTTTCACATTTCAAAATTTGGAAAATTTTGGGATGTGACAGATCTCCACTTCTGCAGACTTTAACATGGAGAAGAGTTCGGGCAACGACTTGTCCATGTTTTGCATATTGTAGTTTATCACAAAGTTCTTGTAACTTGGTGGTAGTGATTGGAGGACACGGTGAATCCCCAAAGCATTAGGAATCACTATATCTAAGCTTTGAAGCTTGCTTGCGTGCCCAGACATCTTAAGAACTTGCTCACTGACGGAGCTGCCCTCTTCCATCTTGCAGTTAAAGAACTTTTCAGAAGCCTCATAACTCTCAACTGCCGCGTGAGCATCAAATATCATTTTGAGTTCACGGACAATATCATGTGGGTCATGGTTCTCAAACCTTTTCTGAAGCTCTAATTCCAAACCATACAAGATAGCACACTGAACTATGGAGTACTGATTCTTCCGAGCGAGGAAAACATTCTTTACCTCATCGGTAACATCAGTTGCAGGCGGGTCACCCAGCGGTGCATCCAGCACATAGGTCAAATTACCAGCATTGAGGACAATCCTCAAATTGCGGAACAAATCCGCGAAGTTGCTTCCATTGTTTTCCAACTTTTCTTTCTCTAGGAACGCATTAAAATTGATGGTAGGGGCCGCCATTGATCTACAACATATTTGCAATAGTTTAGACTAAGTTTATGACAAACTGAGTTCTTATTAATAGTTAAATTAATCTAGATGAACTCCCACTCAAAACAATATCCCTCACATTGCTTTAATGATCACACGAACCAAATCCACCACATCAAAACTGATCATCACGAGAGTTGATGTAGCTTCAATGGCGAACAATCAACATGTTCATCATATCTGCTATATGACTCATGCTTTACCTTTCGGTGATCCGTGTTCCGAGACCATGTCTGTACATGCTAGGCTCGTCAAGATCAAACCTTAGCTTCCGCATGAGCAAATCTAGCTTGCTCACGTTGTATACACTCGCAGAATCTAACACACCCGATCATCACGTGGTGCTTCGAAACAACGAGCTTTAGCAACCATGCTTACTAAGGATGAACACTTTATAACTTGAAATTTTTGTGCTTGAGGGATCATCTTATAATGCCATCGTCGCGAACTAAGCAATACAAGATGCATAAAAGGATTAACATCACATGCAATTCATAATATGTGATATGATATGGCCTTTCTTCTTGTGCTTCCGATCTCCATCTTCAAGCAAGAACATGATCTCCATCATCACCGGTATGGCGTCAAGGTCAATGGCGCCGCTTCATGGTTGTTGTCCACCAGCATCAACTATTACAACTACTTTGAATAGACACGCAGGTCTTAACGGAATTAAAAGACAACCATATGGCTCCTTTCGGGTGCCGACTTACAATAAAGAACATTGCATACATCATATATAATCACAATCATGGCCATATCACATCACAGCACACCCCTGCAAAACAAAGTTAGACGCCTCTAATTTTCTTTGCATATTTTACGTGGTTTGGGGTTTCAATAAGTGTCGTTCTAACTTACGGACAAGAACCACAACGTTGATGTTTGAACTATCAAGTTCCTGTTGTAAGTTGAATCTATACTATGATGGGAGAGACAGACACCCACAAAGCCACTTATGCAATACAAGTTACATGTTGAGCGTGGAGCAAGTCTCATGAACGATGTCATGTAAGGTTAGCCCGGGCCGCTTCATCCCATCATACCGCAAGATGCAAAGTACACAAAAAGCAATTGATAATAAAAGCACCACCACCCACAATGACCATTGTGTTCTACTCGTGCAACAGATCTACATATAGACACGTCTCTGATACCAGTGTAGGGGTTCGTAGCATGAAAAACAAAAAATTTCTACCGCATGCACACAAACAAGCCAAGATCTATCTACTATATTGTAGCAATGATTCGATAGAAGCACTCACCCTTGAAGATTCCAAAGCGGTTAACGAGAGCAGATTCTCGTGGGTGATGTAGTCGTACACTTGCCGATCTCAAGATCGCGTAGACGATCCTTCCGGCGCTGCGTTCTGGCAGCGCTTCCGCAGTCGGTCACACGTTTGGTACTCGATGAAGACCTTCCTCTCCCTTGTTCCAGCAGGCATCGGAGGTTGTAGTTCTCCCCTCGCAATTCCAGCAGCACGACGGCGTGGTTTCGGAAGTAGAGGGAAGATCCCGCAGGGCTTCGCCTAAGCCGGTGCGAGTTATGGTGGATTAGGGTTTCCCGGTGATCTAGGGTTTAGAAGATAGGGAGGAGGAGGAGGTTTCGGCGGCGGCTAGGGCGACGGCAATGGGCCGGCGGCGATGCGAGGCAGCGGCAGCGCGACGGCGACGGTGAGCGGCGGCGGCTGGGCGGCGGCGGCTTGGGTGGAGAGGGGCTAGGGCTTGGTGTTTGGGGGCAGCCCTCCCCCTCTATTTATGAGAGGGGGGCAGCCTTGGGAGGGGTGGGTTTGAATCCAAACCCAAACCCAAGTTGGATTGAGAGAAGGACTTGTTCCTTCTTCCACTAGAAAACCATTGTTCCAGTTTGACTTTTCAAACTCCCGTTTGACTTTCAATTTAGAGCTTTAATTCTCTCTCACAAATGTTCACACCAAGTGACCTAGGATATGATCCAATCATTCCACTTACCCATGACACATTCATGGTCCATTCTCCTTCCGGTTCGGTGAACCTTCTAGGACCTTCTAGAACCTCTCCGATGAAAACATCGGAATCTTTCCCGAACTCCGGAATTGGACTTTCCTTATATGAATCTTATTCTCCGGACCATTCCGAATCTCCTCGTGATATCCCGGATCCCATCCGAGACTCCAAACAACATTCGGTATCCCTACTAACATTCCATATGTACTAAACAACATCGAATCCTTAAGTGTGTCTCCCTACGGTTCGTGAATTATGCGGACATGACCGAGACACTTATCCGATCAATAACCAATAGAGGAATCTGGAAATTCATATGGATCCCACATATTTCTTCGATTACTTTGTGATCAAATGAACCACTTTCATACGATACCAATTTTCCCTTTGTCTCACGATAGTTTACTTATCCGAGGTTTTGATCGTCGGTATCTCTGCATACCTAGTTCAACCTCATTACCGATAAGTACTCTTTTCTCGTTCCCGTGATATGTGATCCCTTGTGAGCCAGTCACATGCTTGCAAGCCAATTGGATGACATTCCACCGAGAGTGCCCAAAGTATATCTATACGGCATATGGATGGACAAATCCCACTCTTGATCCATGTGCCTCAACACATACTTTCTGAACACTCAATGCCACCTCTATAGCCACCCAGTTACGGTGTGGTGTTTGATGTCATCAAAGCATCCTTCCGGTGATGGTGATTAGCATGATCTCATGGTCGAAGGAATTAGGTTACTATGTATCAGAAAGCTTATAGCAAATGAACTATTGAAATGACTTGATCTTAATGCTACGCTTATCTATAGGAGTATGTTCATCATACCATTCTCCTAATGATATGATCTTGTTGTTAACAACATCTCAATGTTCATGATCAGGAAACCACGATCATCTATTAACCAACAAGCTAGTATTACATAGAGGCTTTACTAGGGACTCTAATTTAGTTTACAAATCACACAAGTATTAATGTTTCCGGTTAATACTATTATAGCATGAATGTAAACATTTATCATAAACACAAGGATATAATAATAACCACTTTTATTATTGCCTCTAGGGCATATCTCCAACACGATGTTGAGGGCGTTGACGCATGAGTCGATGTTATCCTGAAAGAGCTGACGAAGGGCCGCCCAGAGAGCGGCGGCGGACGAGGCGGTGCGGTAAACGAGATTGAAGATCTTGATCGAGACGCGCGTGTAGATCCATTGGATGATCGTGAGATCATCCTTGACCCAGCGAGGGTCGTCGGGGCTAGGGACGCAATCCGTGGCGACGTGATGAAGAAGATTGCAGCACCCCAGGTGAACTTCGAACAGATGGCGCCAATGATAGTAGTTGTGGGATGAGAGATCAAGGATAATGGTGATGAAGGGAGATATATCTGTGATCGTGTCGGTGAACGACATGGTGGCTAGGGTTTGGGTGGTGGTGATGCCGGCAGCAGGAGGAGAGGGTGCACCGGCAGTGTGAAGGGGGACTAGGGTTTGAGAGGAATAAGAAGAGGAGGAGGGAGCACCGGCGGCGCGGAATTCCGCCAGGGAGAAGAGAGAGCTCGGCGGTGGCGGCGGAGGTGGGGTGGGTGGAGCCATGCCAGGTGCGGAAAAACCTAGGCATCTGATACCATGATATTTGGAGAGAATAACAACTTGTATATTGTGTAGAGGTTACATGGGTATATATGAGGGCCAAAACCAGCTAGGGTTTGGAGCCGAACCGACCTAAGAGTCCAAACCGAATACATGAAGAATAAATCGCTAATACTTCTCACGTAAGGGGTATGTTCCATTAATTGATAAACCCGTGTTCCAATTCCTTAGGTGTCCCGGGGGCAACCCTAGGACCAGTGCGCCGGTCCGGGAGGCATCGTCGACGACGTATCTTACCTTGTTGAAAGCGCTGCTTGGTACTTGGCGCTTTGATGCTAGGAGCGTGGTGGAACATCTTCAGAGGGTTCGGCGGTTGAGGGTCTCCATCGCTTAGTCGATATGCCTTAGTCTCCATTTTATTTCTTTTTTGTTGGGCATGTATTTGTTGTTGCCTCGGCATTTTCTTCGTTTCAGAACTGTCGTTGGTTGCATCATGTGTTGATATATTAATTTAGCAGGGAGAAAGTTGTCCCTGCTTCGGGGAATTGATAAAATCATTGAACATTATTTGTACAAGACCCATCTACAAACAAATTTGGGCAATGCTAATGTTATAAGTGTTTTCGCAAAAAACAAAATGTTATAAGTGTTAAAAATATGTCTAATTAATACGATCTCCAAATTAATTGCACAATTTTAAGTATAACATAGAGATACTTCTACCCAAGAATACATTAAAGCATGTGCATATTTTCATGAACCCTAGATTCACAATATGCCCAACAATAGTCAGATCTCACATATATAACCGACAACAAGATCAAATTCCTGTAGTATAGTTGGGGATGTTGAGAAACAAATCGTGAATCGATTGTTGGATGTAGTCGAGAGGGAGATGGTGAAGCCAGTGGTTGATGTATTTGACGACGGGGCGATGCTAGAGAACAAAGAAATACCACTTTATCGTATTATCAAAGGGGGATTTTGAGTGAGTATATCTTTACTATATCTTTCATAGAGAGCTTAAACATTTGCATCCACTAGTACAAACTCTTTACTTATAGACGGTTATTTCCCATAGACCTCAGACGGTTCCTTGTTCCGGCTCAACCGCATAGCCTCTAAGAGGGCACCACCTGAGTCGGTTTTCCATTCCGGCTCTAAGATACATGGCCTCAAGCGATTCGAAAATGTAAACGCCTCTAAAAAGTATGACCTAGAGACGGCTATTAGTCTTGACCGTTTGGAAGAACTCATCACCCTCAGACGGCTTATAGTAGGGACCGCCTCCAAGAGTAAGAGACCCAGAGTCAGATTCAAATAAAGACCGTCTCCAAAGCAAGGTCGCCTCGAAGCGGTTATTCATGGCAACCTCCAATAATAGTGCTAATTAAAACTCAATCATAGCAGACATGACACATAATTATGATTCTGTGGCCAGAAAATGGATAGATAGATATTATAGATCAAGTAATTAGCATCCAGCCAAAGAAAACCATTATATTAACAATTATCCTTAGCCATGGAAAATCCATACAAAATTAGCCATTATGTTATGACAGTACATACAAAGTGGAGTCCATACATCAAACAACTAGCATAATTAGTATTGTCTAACAAACTAGCATTGCTTTTATAATGGGCCGTCCGGTGGAACTTGTTGAACCATATGTACCTCTTCATTATATTTTTCATCAAAGCAAAAAAGAACAATGCTATGCTGCTTCAGGTTAAAGCTTCTCACAACCTTCTCTCATCTAGTCATCAAGATTGCATTTGACCCGGCTCCCATCTTCATCCTAACCATCTTTGGCTTCTTGATGTTTATTTTCCAAACATGGACATCAATAGATTCGTCAAGGCTTCTTTAGGTATTTTCTTGTGAACTCATCTTCAAATGTCTGCGCAAGTACAAAGAATTGAAAAATTAGCATGCGTGTGATTACTAGAAGTAATTAAATATCACAGTATAGCTTGTTGATCATATGTTCAAGAATATATCATCTTATCAGCTTGCACCTTTTTTTTATGAGAGATGAATAGGGCAACCTGTAGACGTAGTACATGATTTTTTGTGAAAATTTGGGTTCACACGAGTTTAATAGGAAGTATACATGAATTTTTTCGGATACATGTCATTTTCAAAAAGGCTCTGCTTATCAAAATCAGTGCCCCCCTTGTGTTCATGCCCTGATGCAACACCACATAAATATTTCAATATGGTGGAATATTCATGTCTATCTTCTAAACACATACAAAACAGATGTACAATTTTCATGTTCTTTGATACCTCTAAAATTAAACCTCTGAATGGTTTTCTCATCTAATAACTGGAATTCAAAACTGCCAAAGATAATGCAAAAAATTGTCATCGCTAGAGAGCATTATTGCATCATCACTACAGGTTCCCATTTGTTAAATAGATACCGACAGAGAGCATCTGATGGCAATAACTCCATGTACCAATTCTTTGGGACTCCAAATACAAAGTGTTGTACCAAGCGTATTTTCCCCACGAGGGTGACTCGAGGGTTTATATCGAACTCTCAGGGAATTGGCTTAGAGATTTATTCTTCCTCTCCTCTTCAAGCAACCTATAAAGAAAAGTTTTGTCTTGCCCAACTCCACCATGTGGTTTTCAAGCACAAGGTTTCATATTAGTAATATGAAATAATAATAATTAATAAAGTAAAGTAGACAAATAAAAACTAGGCAAACAAGACAATAGCAATAAAAGATAGTTGTTTTGGGGTTTTGTGTATGCGTGGAAGTAAATAAAGTATTTTTGTATTTCTAAATAATAAATGGCAGAAAATATGAAGTGTGATAGTGGTGTTGGAAAGATGTTTATTGTGGTTTAAAATGAACCGGGGTTCATGGGTTCACTTGTCTACTCTCTTTTTGGGCTGCAATGGACACAAACAATTATCAAAGACATAATATTGATGGAACTTCTACATGTGTTTGATAAGCATTCATATGGGAATCACGTCCTAACATAGAGATGATGCAACACATCTCTCTTATACTCCTCAAGAAAGGGAAAACTCCAAGCAATCTTGAATTAAGAATCAACAAAGTATAGACTTAGGTAATTTGATATGATGTTTGAATCACAAATATGCTACCTTGACCAAACAAGATTATCTAACTATCACAAGATAATTATAGAACATGATTCCACTCTATCCCTAGTGAGGTAGCAAAAGAAAGGTAAATACCATAGTAGATCTTGAATTTGTTGTCACTATTCAATCACTACCACCATGATACTCCATCTAATACACACTTCTCCCCATGCTCTTGCGTACAAGTTTGATAAGAACAAGTACTTAAGAATGGGGTACACGATATGCATCTATCAATACATCTTACACATAACAAGTACTTAAGAACGGGGTACATGATATGCCTCAGATTCACTAACCCATCCCTAAAAAAATCTGACACCATCAAATGTGTCTCCCCTTGCACTCTTTTGGGGCAAGTTTGAATCATTGGCCTCAGTGAAAAATAAAAATGTAATATATACACTATGTAACATATATTCATGGTGTGTATCGAAATCAACGCTCTAGTAATAGCAATCCCTAAAACCCCTAAAATCAATATGTTATAGATCAATTAAATCTACAACACAAGAAGAACCGTATGAACAACAACAAGCAAATGTAAATTTACTAGATGGAAGATGAGCAGATCTAATCAAATCTCTAAAATAATCGACCGTTCGAACCATATATTCTAATATGCCTATAACAAGGAGGCAGAGCAAAAGAAATTATAGGATTATCAAATCCTACGTAAAAATAGTGAAATATGCAAATGCGAATAGAGAAGCAAAGTAGTACATCATATGCCTCATTGGAGACCTCCTCGTCAAACTTGTCCCTCTCCTTGATTGCTTCGAGGATAGGGTCACCGATGATGTGGGCGTAGTTCTCGTCTTCCGCCGGGTTGAAGAAGTCACCTCCGCCTACATGCCCCTCATGCATCAATATATATCGCTGGCACCACGAGGTTGTTGTTCACCCGCTGCTCGACGATGACAACGACTAGATGGACGGAGTCCTAAGCAGCGACAGCGCGTCCACGAGCGGTGTGTGTGCCCGGAGAAGCTTCCTTCGCCTGCTCGGTGATGACTGAGCCATCTACTGCACCTCCAACTAGCTTCACCCCCGGCTTGTCTTCACGGGTACACTTCATGGCGCAGCTAAGGGGAGGGTGGTGCTATGGAAGGAGCTTCTGCAGGCGCGGAAGGTGCAGATTGGTTTTTTACTAGACAGATTAGGGGAAAAGGACGCTAACTCCTGGAAGACGAAGGATGAGCTAGTTTGTATACGCGGGGATAGTTGATTTCCCTCGAGTCGACACAAGGGTGTGGACGCGCAGGTGGTGGACTCGTGCATGATCTTCACTTTCTAATTGCAATAACAACAGATCAATGCACATGCTACCTCAGAAACATGCACGAAGCCAGTTTTCGAGACGGACGGTATAATGGTTCGCCATAGTAGACCCCTGGAGGTGGGTAATGTTTGTGACTGGCCGTGGTTTAGTGATCTAGAGATACGGCCACTATTATCATTCGTCTTAGGTACCCGTTAGAGGCGTTTCTTTTTAAAGACCCCTGGAGGTGGGGAAGTAGTACTTGGGACGGTGCTAATTCCCAACCGTCTGAGGTTACAGTTAGAGGCGGTCACAAAATTACGACTACCTGAGATTGATAAACACAATTGGTTGTTTGTATTTTAGAGGTAAACCGCCTCTAGATACCGTCTCTAAGTAATGTGTTTGTACTAGTGATCCTTAGCATCATATTTCTTGGTTGTTAATCAAAGTAAATAATAGTGCATGAAAGTTTCGGCAGATTCTACTATCCACGTCGGTCTGATTCTTTCTGCTCATAAGATGGACGCGGGGGAGGCCACACATCGCCATCGCAGCGGTGCCCCCTCTCAAGAGGAGGCGGGTCCCACCTCTATGGATTCCTTAGCGTGGGAAGGTCATGTGTCCTTTCCTACCATAAGTCACCGTACGGTGGGCCGCGATCGTGGTCTGGGCCCGTCATCGGCAGCCGTGGGCAAGAGCATGATCTTTCAGAAACGTCTGGAGCGAGTCAGATATCCAGACCCGTTAGGGCGTGGGGACCGTCAACGGATGACATGGAAGAGGAAACCCTCGCCGTCCGTGGGTTCTCGTGGCCGGGAGCTGAGATGGCAGTGGAAATCCTCACCGTTAGTGGGTTCTTGCCAAGAGGTGGTGCGATGGGTCCCATTCGCGCATGAGAAACGCTCTCACTAACGTATCCGCGTGCATACTTCCGACTATGCACCATGCCTCGCATCTGCAGATAGTATGGGTGTTGCCGGTCTGTACGACACACCATGCATGCTGCCCGCTTTTACGCCATGCCTTGCACGTCTCTGCTTTCGAGTTTTCACGGCAGCGCATGGAGTAGAAAACTCTTCTCCCTTTTTTCTCTATGTAGTGTGTTAGCTAGGTTCCTAGGTTCTCTTATCCCCCATCTCCGTCGTTCTTCGGTTCGTCTTCATGGTCGGTTGCATATTTATGTTTTAATGAATCTTTTGAGGATTCCACATAAAAATGACCTTAGAACCAATCGTTAAGGGTGTACTTGCACATGTATACAACTTCCACCTATTTTAGCCTCTGTCCAACCAGAATAAAACTTGACAAGATACTTACCATACTTTTAAAGAATATTTATGCTGAACAAATCCATGCCGCATTCAGAAATGTTTGTCACATATAAAAACACACACTTGAGCTTGTCTTCTTGCTGCATAGAGGATTTGAATTTCTATAAAAAGAGCATTTACTTTCTTCTCCTATTATAGCTTCTTTCTTCTCCTTTCCTAAATAACATCCCACCATGATTAGAAACACCGCTCCGTTTTCTTCTTGCTCGCTTGCAAATCCTCCACCGTTCTGCTGGCGATGGTGTCAACAAAAATGGTCGGTAGTGAATTGAATGATTTTCAACTTTATTCTCCCTTTTATAGAATTCTATAGGTTTCGGCTATTTGGTTCTCTTTGTTAAATTTCTTTTGGCGTTTCTTAGTGTTCTTTGCTTTATTGTGTGTGTGCTTTGTTTCTTACGCTTTTTTTCATTTACCATGTTGAGAATTGAAACCATTGAATGCGAATATCATGATGGATAATGTTGAAAGCGATATCATCAGGGTTAATAAAACAGGTTACGACCATACACAAAGATTGTTGGTGTCTCCCAACTGCATGAGATATATTGTACTACCTTTCATTATAGAAAAGGTTGTCGAACCCGGTGAGAATTTGAAGGTATGTGTTAGCAAGTTCAACAAGTAAAACAATAAAAGATGTAAAATTTTTGTGTTCTAGATTTATGGTTAGCACAATAGTAAATTGATGTAAAGTAAATTACAAGAAAGTAAATGCTCTTTTTATAGAAATTCAAATCCTCTATGCAGCAAGAGGACAAGCTCAAGTTTGTGTTTTTATATGTGACAAACATTTCTGAGTGCGGCATGGATTTGTTCAGCATAAAGATTCTTTAAAAGTATGGTAAGTATCTTGTCAAGTTCTATTCTGATTGGACAGAGGCTAAAATAGGTGGAAGTCGTATACATGTTGATACGTCAGAAACGTATCTATAACTTTTGATGTTCCATGCTTGTTTAGTATCTACTTTGCTTTGTCTACACTTTGAGGTGTTTTTATATGTTTTCTAGTACTAACCTATTAACAAGATGCCACAGTTTCAGTTGCATGTTTTCTTCTGTTTTTGGTTCCAGAAAAGGCAGAACATCAATATTCTCGGAATTGGACGGAACAAAAGCCAAAGTCAATATTTTACCGTAGGGAACATGGAGCCAGAGTACGAGACGGAGGAGAGCCACCAAGGGGCCACACCCCCTGGCCGCGTGGCCAGGCCTGGCCCGTGCCTGGGGGAGGAGGGTGCGGCTGATACGTCGGAAATGTATCTATAATTTTTGATGTTTCATGCTTGTTTAGTATCTACTTTGCTTTACTGTGTCTACACTTTGAGGTATTTTTATACACTTTATAGAAATAACCTATTGATAAGATGCCACAGTGTCAATTGCTTTTTTCTGCTGTTTTTGGTTTCACAAAGCTAAAAATGAATATTCTCGGAATTGGACGGGACAAAAGCCAAAGTTCGAGACGGAGGAGGACACCAGGGTGGCCACACCCTAGGTGGGCGCGGGGCCAACCTTGGTCGCGCCCACAGGGGGTGTGGCCCCCTGGCCCTCCACCGACCTTGCCTCCGTCGCCTATAAGAAGCCTCCGACCCAGAAACCCTAAAGAATCGACCAGATATCCACGAAAAGTTCCGCAGCGCCGCCGTCACCGAAGGGGAGATTCGGGGGACAGAAAGTCTCTGTCCCGGCACCCTTCCGGGATGAGGAAGTGGCCCCGGAGCCATCTCCATCGATCTCCATCGCCATCTTCATCACCGTTGCCGATTCCCATGATGAGGAGGGAGTAGTTCTTCCTCGAGGCTAAGGGCTCTACCGGTAGCTATGTGTTCATCTCTCTCTATGCATGATCTTGCTGTGGTCATGAGCTTTGTAATCAAGTAGATATGCCTTGCTACTCAAGTGCTTCAATAGATCTCTGCTCTCCCCATGTGTGTAAAAGTGACAGCGTGCACGCCATGGTGGCACTTAGGCTTGAGTCTACATAAATACTCATCGTGCTTTAATAGATCTATGCTTTTACCCACATGTGTGAAAGTGACAGCGTGCACACCGTGTGTGGCACTTAAGCTAGATTATATATATATATTTGTTATGAGTTATATTTGAAGTTGGATGTCTCTATGAAATTGTGGTGTTTGTTGGAACCATCTAGCGCTCAAGGTGATAGTGTGGGGTTATCTAGATGGGGAAGGCGGACTTTGAGGTGTGCCGTTATAGCCCTACCATGGATTAGAGTGTCCAACCGGAGAGTAGTTAAGAGTAGTATTATTAAGAGAAGATATTTATATGAGAGAGTGTTCACTAGTGAAAGTATGACCCCTAGGCCTTGTTTCTAAACATTGAAACACCGTTTGCATCTAGATATGTTTCATGTTTGCTTGCTTTAGTCTTTACCTCACCGTCAAGCTCTTTTCTGGCAAAGTTACCACTTGTATTTCACTATCTCTTCGTCGAACTAGTGCACCTATACACCTGACAAGTGTATTGGGTGTGTTGGGAACACAAGAGACTTCTTGTATCTTTATTGCAGGGTTGCTTGAGAGGGATAACTTTGACCACTTCCTCCCCGAGTTCGATAAATCTTGGGTAATCCACTTAAGGGAAACTTGCTGCTGTTCTACAAACCTCTGCACTTGGAGGCCCAACAACTGTTTATAAGAATAGAAGTGCGTAGACATCAAGCTATTTTCCGGCGCAGTTGCTGGGGAGGAAAGGTAAAAGGCACTCACACATGTTACCCCACGGCAACAGCAAGCCAGAAAGCTATTTTCTGGCGCCGTTGCTGGGGAGGTAAGGTAAAAGGTACTCACATCATTCGGTGTGAGTGCTCGAAGTTATTTCCTTTAGATTCTGCAATGTTGTCTTTTTGTTTCTTGTTTTCACTAGTTAGGATTAATGGAAATCAACAACAAAAATTAGAGAGGTTTATAGTATTTATCTTGAGTTAGGACATGGAGTTTTTTAAGAGAAAATTAAAAAACCCATGGAACTTTATTTGCATGCCAATAACAATGTTATTAGTATGAATTCTTTGAACACCATTATTGCTAATGCTATGGAAAAGTCTAAGCTTGGGGAAGCTAGTTTTGATGAGCATGATATTTTTAGTCCCCCAAGCACGGAGGAGAAAATTTTCTTTGATGATACCAAACCTCCAATATATGATGATTACAATGATGAGTATGATATTTTCAGTCCACCTACTATTGAGGAGAAAATTAATTGTGATTACAGTATGCCTCCTATATTTGATGATTATGGTGATGAGAATATTAATGATAGCTATTTTGTTGAATTTGCTCCCACTACAATTAATAAGAATGACTATGCTTATGTGGAGAGTAATAATCATTTTATGCATGTGGCTCATGATAAGAATGTTTTATATGATAGTTATATTGTTAATTTTATTCATGATGCTACTGAAATTTATTATGAGAGAGGGAAACATGGTCTTATGCATCTCAATAATATTAAGTTTCCCCTCTTTATGTTGAAAATTTTGAAGTTGCACTTGTTTTGCTTTCCTATGCTTGTTGCTTTGTGCTTTTATGACTTGTTTTTACAAGATTCCTATGCATAAGAAGTGGGTTAGACTTAAATGTGTTTTGAATTTGCTTCTTGATGCTCTCTTTTACTTCAATTCATATTTCTTATGAGAGCATCTTATCAAACTATCAAGCCTAACTTAAAGGCATTAAAGAAAAGTACTTGTTGGGAGATAACCCAAGAGTTTTATTGAGTCTTAGAAGTTATTACTTATGTAATTACCTCTCCTTATCCTTTTTGTTTGCTTTTGTGCCAATAATGACCTCTAATGAGAGGGAAGTAAGATTTGGGGAGTTGCTCTCCTGAAACAGATTTTTATACTCCACCACCAAAATTCGTAAGGAATATCTATAAGTGGAATTGAGGTGATATTTTGTGCATAAATACCCTAGTATGTTAGCTAACTTTCATTAGTTCAACACTTTTTTATTTGAGCAACATAAGGTCTTCAAAAAAATCGGTTTCTACCTGCTGGTCTGTTTTGACAGATTTCTGCCATTATTTGCATTTGCTTCTTATTGATTCCTTTTTGGGTTCTTTTTGGGAAATTGAGATTTTTGAGGGAATTTCTACAGTAGTTTGTGTTTTTAGTAAAAGTTTTACTGTTACAAAGCTAATCCAAAAGGTCTATTATCTTTTGAATACACTAATGTTGCTAATGAAGATTGTGTAAAGTTTTGTATGAAGGAAAATTTCAGGTGTAGAGACAGAATGATGTAATGAGATGAAGAATGGACAAAAGCTCAAGCTTGGGGATGCCACCCCGTGTCACCCCAAGAAATATTCAAGAGGTACAAGCGTTAAAGCTTGGGGATTCCCAAGGCATCCCCTTCTTCATCAATAAAAAGCTCAGGTCTTTCTAGACATTTCGTTTTTATTGTAACACACCATGCATAGGAATTTATAGTGGACACTCCCAAGCTTTGACGCTTGTACCTCTTGAATATTTCTTGGGGTGACACGGGGTGGCATCCCCAAGCTTGAGTTTTTGTCCATTCTTCATCTCATTACATCATTCTTCCCTTACACCTAAATTTTTTCCTTCATACAAAACTTCACACAATCTTCATTAGCAACATTAGTGCATTCAAAAGATAATAGACCTTTGGGTTTAGATACAAAACATCAAAACTTTCATTAAAAACACAAGCTACTGTAGCAATTCCCTCAAAAATCTCAATTTACCAAAGAGAACTCAAAAAGAAATTGATAAAGAGGCAAATGCAAATAATGGCAGAAATCTGTCAAAACAGACCAGTAGGTAGAAACCGATTTTTCGAAGACCTTCTGTTGCTCAAATCAAAAAGTGTTGAACTAACGTATGTTAGTTAACTACCTGGGGGATTTATTCAAAAAATTACATCTCAAACCGACTTACAGATATTTTTCACGAATTTTTACAGTGAACCACAAAAATCTGTTTCGGGACAGCACTTCCCCAAATCTTACTTCCCTCTCATTAGAGGTTATTCTTGGCACAAAAATCAAATAAAAAGGATAAGGAGAGGTTATTACAGAAATAATAACTTCCAAGACTCAAGAAAACTATTGGGTTATCTGCCACGAAGTACTTTTCTTTAACGCCTCTATGTTAGGCACAAGAAGCAAGAATCAAGTCTTTTCAAATGAAGAAACATTAACATCAAATTTTGCTTTAAAAGGAGGAGAAAAAGGTAACTTATCTCTCCTCATAGGGAAGTGTTCAATACATTTCTTGAATGGAAATTGATATTTAATGGTGCCTTCTTTCATATCAATGATGGCACCAACAGTTCTAAGAAAAGGTCTTCCCAAAGTGATAGGTGTTGGAGATATGCCCTAGAGGCAATAATAAATGTAGTTATTATTATATCTTTGTGTTTATGATAAATGTTTACATTCATGCTATAATAGTATTAACAAGGAAACATTAATACTTGTGTGATTTGTAAACTTAAATTGAAGTCCCTATTAAACCTCTATATAATACTAGCTTGTTGGTTAATAAATGATTGTGGTTTCCCTATCATGAACATTGAGATGTTATTAACAACAAGATCATATCATTAGGAGAATGATATGGTGGACATCCTCCTATAGATAAGCGTAGCATAAAGATCAAGTCATTTTAATAGTTCAATTGCTATATGCTTTCTGATACATAGTAACCTAATTCCTTCGACCATGAGATCATGCATATCACCTTCACCGGAAGGATGCTTTGATGACATCAAACACCACACCGTAACTGGGTGGCTATAAAGGTGGCATTGAGTGTTCAGAAAGTATTGGTTGAGACACATGGATCAAGAGTGGGATTTGTCCATCCATATGACGGATAGATATACTCTGGGCCCTCTCGGTGAAATGTCATCCTATTAGCTTGCAAGCATGTGACTGGCTCACAAGGGATCACATATCACGGGAACGAGAAAAGGGTACTTATCAGTAACGAGGTTGAACTAGGTATGTAGAGATACCGACGATCATAACCTCGGATAAGTAAACTATCGTGAGACAAAGGGAAATTGGTAGTATGTAAGTGGTTCATTCGATCGCAAAGTAATCGTAGAAATATGTGGGAGCCATATGAATTTCCAGATTCCTCTATTGGTTATTGATCGGAGAAGTGTCTCGATCATGTCCGCATAATTCACGAACCGTAGGGAGACACACTTAAGGATTCGACGTTGTTTGAGTAGTTATGGAATGATGAGTAAGAGACCGAATGTTCTTCGGAGTCTCGGATGGGATCCGGGATATCACGAGGAGATCCGGAATGGTCCGGAGAATAAGATTCATATAAGGAAAGTCCTGTTTCGGGGTTGGAGAATGGTTCCGGTGTTTTCATCGGGAATGTTCTAGAAGGTTCCGGAATGTCCGGCACTCCGAAGGGGAAGGGTACATGAATGTGTCATACCAAGTTAGAATGATTGCATCATGTACTTGGTGTCATCGCTGAACAAAATAAAGGGTTTAATCAAATCCTAGTTTGAAAAGTCAAACGCCAATTTGAAAAGTCAAACGGCTATTTTGGGAAGTGGAGGGGAAGGTGGAAACCGAGTTGGGGAGGAGTTCCTCCCTTCCACCACCGGCCTCCTTGGGAAACCGAGTTGGGGAGGGACTCCCCTCCCCTGGCACGGCCCCTCCACCTATATAAGGAGGGGCAGGGCTGCCCCTCCTAGACCCCAACACCTCCACCCGCAAACCCTAGCCCTAAGCCACCGGCCCTCCTGCAGCCGCCGCCGCCCTAGGGCAAGCCGCCGCCGCCTAGCTAACCCTAGCCGCCGGCCAAGCCTCCTCCTTGGTGTGTCTAAACCCTAGATCGCCGAGGAGCTCTCTCATAGTCCACCATACTCGCTCCGGCTTAAGGAGAAGCCCTGCGAGATCTCCCCTCTACTACCGGTACCACGCCGTTGTGCTGCCGGAATCACGAGGAGAGTGCTACAACCTCCGCTGCCTGCTAGAACAAGGGAGAGGAAGGTCTTCGTCGAGTACCGAACGTGTGACTGACTGCGGGAGCGCTGCCGAAACGCAGCGCCAGAAGGATCGTCTACGCGATCTTGAGATCGGGAAGAGTACGACTACATCACCCACGAGAATCCGCTCTCGTTAAACACTTTGGAATCTTCGAGGGTGAGTTATTACATCGACTCGTTGCTACAATCTAGTAGATAGATCTTGGCTTGTTTGTTTGTATGCGGTAGAAAATTTTTGTTTTCCATGCTACGAAACCCTACAGTGGTATTAGAGCCGTGTCTATATGTAGATCTGTTGCACGAGTAGAATATAATGGTCATTGTGGGCGTTGATGCTTTTATTGTCGATTGCTTCTTGTGTACTTTGCATCTTGCGGGATGTTGGGATGAAGCGGCCCAGGCTAACCTTACATGACATCGTTCATGAGACTTCCTCCACGCTTGACATGCAACGTGTATTGCATAATTATTTTTGCGGGTGCCTGTTTCTCCCAGCATAGTTAAGATTCAATTTACAACGGGTGATTATCAATACTAGTATCAATGTTGTGGTTCATGTTCGTAAGTTAGAACGGCACTTATTGAAAGCCCCAAACCACGTAAAACATGCAAAGAAAGTAGAGGCGTCTAACTTTGTTTTGCAGGGGTGTGCTGTGATGTGATATGGCCATGATTGTGATTATATTTGATGTATGCAATGTTCCTTATTGTAAGTTGGAAATCGGCAGGAGCCATATGGTTGTCTTTAATTTTGTTAAGACCCGCGTGTCTATTCAAAGTAGTTGTAATAGTTGAAGCCGGTGGACGACAACCATGGATAAGCATCATTATTGACCTTGATGCAATGCCGGTGATGATGGAGATCATGTTCGTGCTTGAAGATGGAGATCGGAAGCACAAAGAAGAAAGGCCATATCATATCACATATTATGAATTGCATGTGATGTTAATCCTTTATCTATCTTGTATTGCTTAGTTAACGACGGTAGCATTATAAGATGATCCCTCATGCACATGAATTTCAAGTCATAAAGTGTTCACCCTTAGTTAGCACCGTTGCTAAAGCTTGTTGTTTCGAAGCACCACGTGATGATCGGGTGTGTTAGATTCCACAAGTGTATACAACGTGAGCAAGCCAGATTTGCTCATTCGGAAGCTAAGGTTTGATCTTGACGATCCTAGCATGTACAGACATGGTCTCGGAACACGGATCACCGAAAGGTAAAGCATGAATCATATAGTAGATATGATGAACATGTCGATTGTTCGCCATTGAAACTATATAAACTCTCGTGATGATCGGTGTTGATGTGGTGGATTTGGTTCGTGTGATCACTAAAACAATGTGAAGGATATTGTTTTGAGTGGGAGTTCACCTAGATTAATTTAACTATTAATTAGAACTCAATTTGTCATAAACTTAGTCTAAACTATTGCAAATATGTTGTAGATCAATGGCGACCCCTACCATCAATTTTAATGCGTTCCTAGAGAAAGAAAAGTTGAAAAACAATGGAAGGAACTTCGCGCATTGGTTCCGCAATTTGAGGATTGTCCTCACAGCTGGTAATTTGACCTATGTGCTGGATGCACCGCTGGGTGACCCACCTGCAGCTACTGCTACCGATGAAGTAAAGAATGTTTACCTCGCTCGGAAGACTCAGTACTCCCCAGTTCAGTGTGCTATCTTGTATGGTTTAGAATCAGAGCTTCAAAAAAGGTTTGAGAATTCAGACCCACATGATATTGTCCGTGATCTCAAATTGATTTTTGAGACTCACGCAGCAATTGAGAGCTATGAGGCTTCTGAAAAGTTCTTTAACTGCAAGATGGAAGAGGGCAGCTCCGTTAGTGAGCATGTGCTTAAGATGTCTGGGCACGCAAACAAACTCCAAAGCTTGGGTATAGTGATTCCTAATGCTTTGGGGATTTATCGTGTCCTCCAATCACTACCACCAAGTTACAAGAACTTTGTGATGAACTACAATATGCAAAACATGAACAAGCAGTTGCCAGAACTGTTTGCTATGTTAAAATCTGCAGAAGTGGAGATCAAGAAAGAGCACCAAGTGTTGATGGTCAATAAGACCACCAAATTCAAGAAAGGCAAGTCTAAGCAAAAGGGACACTTCAAGAAGGGTGGTAAGAAATTTACCGCGCCGACGAAGAAGACCAAGGCTGGACCTAAGCCTGATACTAAGTGCTTTTACTACAAGGGAGAAGGTCACTGGAAGCGGAATTGCCCAAAGTACTTGGCGGATTTGAAGAACGACAACATCAAGAAGAAAGGTATATCCGATATACATGTTATTGATGTGTATCTCACTAGTACTCGTAGTAGTGCCTGGGTATTTGATACTGGTTCGGTTGCTCATATATGTAACTCGAAACAGGTGCTGCAGAATAAACGGAAGCTAGCGAAGAACGAGGTGACGATGCGCGTGGGAAACGGATCAAAAGTTGATGTGATCGTGGTCGGCACGCTACCCCTTCATCTACCATCAGGATTAGTTTTATACTTAAATAATTGTTATTGCGTTAAGCTTGAACATTATATCGGGATCTTGTTTATTGCGAGACGGTTACTTGTTTAAGTCCGAGAATAATGGTTGTTTGATTTATATGAGTAATATGTTTTATGCACATGCACCTTTGATAGATGGTCTATTCTTATTGAATCTCGATAGTGGAAATACACATATTAATCACATTGAGGCTAAACGTTTGAAATCGAGCGATAACTCGACCTATATGTGGCACTGTCGTCTTGGTCACATTGGAGTGAAGCGTATGAAGAAACTCCATTCCGATGGACTTCTTGAATCACTTGATTTTGAATCACTTGAAAGATGCGAAGCATGTTTGATGGGTAAAATGACTAAGACTCCATTTTCTGGTATGATGGAGCGAGGTACGGACTTATTGGAAATCATACATACCGATGTGTGTGGTCCAATGAGTGTAGCATCGCGCGGTGGTTATCGTTATGTTCTTACCTTCACGGATGACTTGAGTAGATATGGGTATATCTATTTCATGAAACATAAGTCCAAAACTTTCGAGAAGTTTAAGGAATTTCAAAGTGAGGTTGAGAATCAACGTAACAAGAAGATTAAATTTCTACGTTCTGATCGTGGAGGTGAATATCTAAGTTACGAGTTTGGCGAGCATTTGAAGAAATGCAGAATACTTTCACAATTGACACCGCCGGGAACACCACAGCGTAATGGTGTGTCCGAACATCGTAATCGAACTCTCTTAGATATGGTTCGTTCTATGATGTCACTTACAGATTTACCGCTATCATTTTGGGATTATGCATTAGAAACAGCCGCATTCACTTTAAATAGGACACCATCTAAATCCGTTGAAACGACACCGTATGAATTATGGTTTGGGAAGAAACCTAAATTGTCGTTCCTTAAAGTTTGGGGTTGTGAAGCCTATGTAAAGAAGTTACAGCCGGACAAGCTTGAACGCAAAGCGGAAAAATGCGTCTTCATAGGATACCCAAAGGAAACTATTGGGTATACCTTCTATCATAGATCCGAGGGCAAAATCTTCGTTGCCAAGAATGGATCCTTTCTAGAGAAGGAATTTCTCTTGAAAGAAGTAACTGGAAGGAAAGGGTAACTCGATGAGGTTGTCGAACCTTCTCTCGAACTTGCGAGTAGTGCAACACCGGAAGAAGTTCATGTGGTGCCTGCACCAATAAGAGAGGAAGCTCATGATGATGATCATGAAACTTCGGTTGTAGTTGCTACAGAGCCTCGCAGGTCAACGAGAACTCGTACAACTCCTGATTGGTATGATCCCGTTATGAGTGTCATGTTGGTGGACAACACCGATGACCCTGCGACATATGAGGAAGCGATGATGAGCCCAGATTCCAATAAATGGCAAGATGCCATGAAATACGAGATTGGATCCATGTACGAAAACCAAGTATGGACTTTGGTGGACTTACCGGATGGCCGGAAGGCTGTCGAGAACAAATGGATTTTCAAGAAGAAAACATATGCTGATGGTAATGTTACTATCTATAAAGCTCAACTTGTCGCAAAAGGGTTTCGACAAATTCAAGGAGTTGACTACGATGAGACTTCCTCACCGGTAGCGAAGCTAAAGTCTGTGAGGATTATGTTAGCAATCGCTGCATATTATGATTATGAGATATGGCATATGGATGTCAAAACAACATTCCTCAATGGTGACATTGATGAAGAGTTGTATATGATGCAACCCAAAGGTTTTGTCGACCCTAAAGATGCTAACAAGGTATGCAAACTTCAACGGTCCATCTATGGATTGAAGCAAGCATCCCGAAGTTGGAATCAACGTTTTGATAAGGTGATCAAAAGTTTTGGTTTTATACAAACTTATGGAGAAGCTTGTATTTACAAGAAAGTGAGTGGGAGCTCTGTAGCATTCTTAATACTATATGTAGATGAAATATTGTTGATTGGGAATGATGTAGACCTTCTTAATAGTTTCAAGGAATATTTGAATAATAGTTTTTCAATGAAAGATCTTGGCGAAGCAGCTTACATATTAGGCATAAAGATTTATAGAGATAGATCGAGACGCCTAATATCATTGTCACAAAGTACATATTTGGACAAAGTTCTAAAGAGGTTTGGAATGGAAGATAGCAAGAAAGGGTTCTTGCCCATGTTTCCCAATACGACCTTGAGTAAAACTCAAAGTCCGACAACGGCAGAAGATAGATAAATGATGAGTAAGACTCCCTATGCCTTAGCCATAGGATCTCTAATGTATGCCATGCTATGTACTAGACCCGACATTGCATATGCTGTTAGTTTAACTAGCAGATATCAAAGTGATCCAGGAGTGGATCATTGGACAGCAGTCAAAAACATCCTTAAGTACTTGAGAAGAACTAATGATATGGTTCTTTCTCATGGAGGTGATGAACAGCTCGTTGTTAATGGTTACACCGATGCTAGTTGGAACACCGATCCGGATGATTCTAAATCACAATCTGGATACGTATTTACTTTGAATGGTGCAGCAGTTAGCTGGAGGAGTTCAAAGCAAAGCGTTGTGGCGAGATCTTCAACTGAATCGGAATACATGGCTGCTTCGGAGGCTTCACAAGAAGCGATATGGATGAAAGAGTTCATTACAGAGCTGGGTGTGGTTCCTAGTGCGCTGGACCCAATGTCTATCTACTGTGATAACATGGGCTCCATAGCCAATGCGCAAGAACCAAGGTCACACAAGAAGCTGAAGCACATCAAGCTACGTTTTCACACTATTCGAGAACATGTCCAAGATGGGGACATAAAGATTTGCAAAGTACACACAGATCTGAATGTGGCGGATCCGTTGACTAAACCTCTCCCGAGGGCAAAACATGACCAGCACCAAACTGCCATGGGTGTTCGGTATATTACCATGTAATCTAGATTAGATGACTCTAGTGCAAGTGGGAGACTGTTGGAGATATGCCCTAGAGGCAATAATAAATGTAGTTATTATTATATCTTTGTGTTTATGATAAATGTTTACATTCATGCTATAATAGTATTAACAAGGAAACATTAATACTTGTGTGATTTGTAAACTTAAATTGAAGTCCCTAGTAAAGCCTCTATATAATACTAGCTTGTTGGTTAATAAATGATTGTGGTTTCCCTATCATGAACATTGAGATGTTATTAATAACAATATCATATCATTAGGAGAATGATATGGTGGACATCCTCCTATAGATAAGCGTAGCATAAAGATCAAGTCATTTTAATAGTTCAATTGCTATATGCTTTCTGATACATAGTAAACTAATTCCTTCGACCATGAGATCATGCATATCACCTTCACCGGAAGGATGCTTTGATGACATCAAACACCACACCGTAACTGGGTGGCTATAAAGGTGGCATTGAGTGTTCGGAAAGTATTGGTTGAGACACATGGATCAAGAGTGGGATTTGTCCATCCATATGACGGATAGATATACTCTGGGCCCTCTCGGTGAAATGTCATCCAATTAGCTTGCAAGCATGTGACTGGCTCACAAGGGATCACATATCATGGGAACGAGAAAAGAGTACTTATCAGTAACGAGGTTGAACTAGGTATGCAGAGATACCGACGATCATAACCTCGGATAAGTAAACTACCGTGAGATAAAGGGAAATTGGTATCGTATGTAAGTGGTTCATTCGATCGCAAAGTAATCGTAGAATTATGTGGGAGCCATATGAATTTCCAGATTCCTCTATTGGTTATTGATCGGAGAAGTGTCTCGATCATGTCCGCATAATTCACGAACCGTAGGGAGACACACTTAAGGATTCGACGTTGTTTGAGTAGTTATGGAATGATGAGTAAGATACCGAATGCTGTTCGGAGTCTCGGATGGGATCCGGGATATCACGAGGAGATCCGGAATGGTCCGGAGAATAAGATTCATATAAGGAAAGTCCTGTTTCGGGGTTGGAGAATGGTTCCGGTGTTTTCATCGGGAATGTTCTAGAAGGTTCCGGAATGTCCGGTACTCCGAAGGGGAAGGGTACATGAATGTGTCATACCAAGTTGGAATGATTGCATCATGTATTTGGTGTCATCGCTGAACAAAATAAAGGGTTTAATCAAATCCTAGTTTGAAAAGTCAAACGCCAATTTGAAAAGTCAAACGGCTATTTTGGGAAGTGGAGGGGAAGGTGGAAACCGAGTTGGGGAGGAGTTCCTCCCTTCCACCACCGGCCTCCTTGGGAAACCGAGTTGGGGAGGGACTCCCCTCCCCTGGCACGGCCCCTCCACCTATATAAGGAGGGGCAGGGCTGCCCCTCCTAGACCCCAACACCTCCACCCGCAAACCCTAGCCCTAAGCCACCGGCCCTCCTGCAGCCGCCGCCGCCCTAGGGCAAGCCGCCGCCGCCTAGCTAACCCTAGCCGCCGGCCAAGCCTCCTCCTTGGTGTGTCTAAACCCTAGATCGCCGAGGAGCTCTCTCATAGTCCACCATACTCGCTCCGGCTTAAGGCGAAGCCCTGCGAGATCTCCCCTCTACTACCGGTACCACGCCGTTGTGCTGCCGGAATCACGAGGAGAGTGCTACAACCTCCGCTGCCTGCTCGAACAAGGGAGAGGAAGGTCTTCGTCGAGTACCGAACGTGTGACTGACTGCGGGAGCGCTGCCGAAACGCAGCGCCAGAAGGATCGTCTACGCGATCTTGAGATCGGGAAGAGTACGACTACATCACCCACGATAATCCGCTCTCGTTAAACACTTTGGAATCTTCGAGGGTGAGTTATTCCATCGACTCGTTGCTACAATCTAGTAGATAGATCTTGGCTTGTTTGTTTGTATGCGGTAGAAATTTTTTGTTTTCCATGCTATGAAACCCTACAATAGGACAAGAAGCATTGCATTCAACATCCAAAATATAGAAATCAACAGGGACATAGGCATTGTTAACCATAATAAGAACATCATTAACACTCCCTATGAGTTTCTCTTTAGCAATATCATCAAGTGGGACATCCAAATAGCATCTTCCAAAGGTGGCAAATAAAGCATTTCATAAATCTTTCTAGGCATAATAGAGACACTAGAACCAAGGTCACATGAAGCTTTGAGATCAAAGTCATTCACTTGCATATTAATGATGGGTTCCCAACTATCTTCTACTTTCCTAGGAATAGAAGCTTTGTGATTCAATTTTTTTCCTTAATTTTAATGAGATCATCTATAATGTGTTTGGTGAAAGCTATATTCATATTACTAGCATTAGGACTTCTAGCAAGCTTTTTTAGGAACATAATCACTTTAGAGATATTGTAATCATCAAGATCAAAATCAAACTTAGCATCATAGGTAGTAGACTTATTGGGTTTAGACATTGTTGTAGGAGGAATAGGGACTTCTTGTGGTTTGCTAGCATCCATATTGGTGGTGTTAATAGTACAAACACTATTGTTTCTAGCAATTTCAGCTTCTCTTTCCCACTTAGCATGTAGTTTAGCTAACAGTCTAACATTTTCATCAATAGTAACTTGTATGGCATGAGTAGCAGCAAAGGTACTTTCCAAGATTTCAGGTTTAGCGGCCATTTTATTAATCAAAGAGGACTGTGCTTTAGACAAATATGAAATATTTTTCTCAGCATTCAAAATTTTAGACTTTAAACTAAGAATTTCCCTATTCAAATTCTCAAGTTGATGACTAATATTTTTCAAAATAGTAGATTGTTCTTCCATAGTTTTAGTGAATATTTTGTTCTGCTCATATTGCATTTGCATAAAGTTTTTAGTGGATCTTTCAACTTCTAGAATCCTATCTTCACTAGGCATTCTAGATCTACCCAGATAAGTATTGCTATTATTAGGAGGATAAGGCCTATAGTTATTATTACCATAAGCATTGTTGCCAAAACTATTATTCCTAATGAAGTTCACATCAACTTGCTCTTGTTGAGCAACCAAAGAGGCTAAAGGAACATTATTTGGATCAATATGAGCTTTTCCATTAACAAGCATAGCCATGATAACATCAATTTTATCACTCAAGGAGGAGGTTTGTTCAACAGAATTTACCTTCTTACCATGTGGAGCTCTCTCAGTGTGCCATTTAGAATAGTTAACCATCATATTATTAAGGAGATTTGTTGCAACACTCAAAGTAATGGTAATAAAGGTATCTCCAGCAGTAAAATCCAACAGATTTCTTGAAGAGAAGTTTAACCCTGCATAAAAGGTTTGGATAATCATCCAAGCAGTCAGTCCATGAGTGGGACAATTCTTTACCAAAGATCTATAGAATAGGAACCCCAGTGACAGAAAGGGTAGTACGGATGTGACATCACTCTGCATATCATTAGTTCTCTTTCTTTCATGGATGAGACTAGTAGGTTATTGCCATAAGCGGTTGCGGAGGCGATATCATTTATGGATGCACTACCCACATATAATTATCTTGCTCTAACAATTACATGAGTACTTTATTATTATCTATTATTCCCATTAGATGTTTTGCACAACTACGAGTGAAAACCGAAGACCCTAGGCCCTCTCTCTCCATCATCAACAACACCAACAACAACAACAACAACAACAACAACAACAACAACAACAACAACGACGACGACGACGACGACGACGATAACAACAACAACAACAACAACAACAACAACAACAACAACAACAACAACAACAATAATAATAACAATAAAAATAACAATAACAACAATAATAACAACAACAACAACAAGATTGCAAACTCTTGGTCCGGTGAAAATGCAATAGGAATTCTAAAACTCTCAAAGGCCCTTTTAAGTAATCTCACTTTGCTTTCTGCATCTCGAGGATTCGATAAACCTAGGTCTACTAGGGGAAAAGAGCTATACTACATCCGTAATATGAATCGAAGGTATCAACCCTTTTTTCTGGCGACGTTGTCGGGCAAGCAATAGCTACCCTGGTGAGATTAGTAGGAACCTTGCTAGTTTTAAATTCTTGTTTTTAATTTTATTAGTTTGATTTTAGTTTTTATTTGAAAAAACAAAAAAATAGTTAGTCTTTTTAATTCTTCCTTTATCATCATTAGTACTTGTTTAAGTAAATACAAAAACATAGGAAGTATGGCTGAAAAGAAGCTTGGGGAGTTTGCAACTCCTGACAATGATTATTTGCTTACTCCTTTTACTCAGCCAGCAATTGTTGCTAAATATTATGAAATTAAGCCCCACTATTTAAGTTTGGTTCAACAGGATCAATTTGGAGGCTCTTCTGTAGAAGATGCAGGTATGCACTTGAATACTTTCACTGAAATATGTGATATGATGCGCATTAAAGATGTTGACCCCGATGCGGTCGAGTTGCGCTTATTTCCATTCTCTCTTAGAGGAAGAGAAAAAGAATGGTTGCTATCTTTGCCTAGAAATACTATTGCATCGTGGGTGGAATGTACTTCTTTATTTATGACTAAATTCTTTCCACATGCAAAGACTATGCAACTTAGATCTAATATTACTGGTTTTAGACTAGAAGAGCGTGAGCCACTAGCGATTGCATGGGAGAGAATGAAAGAATGCATGAGAAACTGTCCCATCCACGGGATGGAAAATTGGTTAATTCTCCATTTATTTTATAATGCTCTTAACCCTGTTTCTAAGTCTATGCTAGATAATGCAGCTGAAAGAACATTTATGGGTAAGCAAATTACCGAAGAAAAGCAGCTGCTAGACAATATGCAAGACAACCATGTCCAATGGCATGTGGAAAGATCAAACACGAAGAAGGTGAACTCCGTCACACCTTAAGAGAATTAAGAACTCAATGCTAAGTTGGATGAGCTTATATTAGCTGTCAAAGGTAAGAAAACCCCGGTAAGAACTACTCCCGAACCAACTATCGAAGAAGTAGACTTCATATCTCATAATGATTATAGCCCTTTGATGTGGCTCAGATCACTGTAGAGATTCATTGGGAAACTCCAAGAGGAAGGTATGATGAGCACAACAGTAAGTCTTCCCTCGGTATGAAACCAAGGTTATCGAACCAGTAGGAGGAAGGAAACAACTCCAAGGTGTTGCTAAAAACTTTGAACCTGTACAACACAAACTCAAAACTTTGCCCCAACGAATAGTGAGGTTGTCAACCTCACCGGTTTGCTAAAAACAAAGGATTAAACATATGGTGTGGAAGGTAATGATTGCTTGCAGAAAGTGAACAGTAACAGTGGAAGATGTAACATTGGTAAAGATTGGACCGGGTCCACAGTTCACTAGAGGTGTTCTCCTTAAGATAAATACATAACATGCTGGGTAAACAAATTACAGCGGGGAAATTGATAGGACTGAGCAAGGCATAACAATGCAATACTAGACACTCATGATACTATGAGATTTGATTAGGCATTACAACAATATACATAGACCGCCATCCAACTGCATATATGACTAGTAATCCACCTTCAGGATATCATCCGAACCCCCTCCGGTATTAAATTGCAAGCAATGGATAACTGCTTTAAGTAATGTGTGTAAAGTAAACAATACAATTGTTCCATGAACAAAAGATTGTTGTTTCTCCCTAGTAGAAACAGAACATCTATAACGTTAGAGATCTTTGTCACTTCCCCAGATTCAATAGAGGCATGAACCCACTATCGATCATAAATACTCCCTCTTGGAGTCAGTAGCATCTACTTGGCCAAGATAGCTAGTAGAAACGGAGAGCATGCAAGATCTCAAACAACACAGACATGGTAGAATCAACAAGATAGAATCATTAATCAATTTGACATAGTAATCTCAATATTGTAGAGGTCCCAACCTAATAAGGTAGAGATCCCTGTGTTTACAATGCTAATTCCTGGATCGAATAGCTAGCATCCACAGTTTAAGATGTAACATCAAGAAACAAAAGTCATATTACAACTTATAACCAGGAATAAAATAATTCATTACATCTTACATAGCTCATTTGGCTATCTCATTACAATGCAACAGAAATAACTATATAGCATGGAGTCCTTCATCTTCATATGCCATAGGAAATCATGTTGGTTGTAGACTTGTAATCCTATTCAACACACTTCACTAACATGAATCAAACCTGCAACATAATAAGTTACAGCCACAAAGGTCAATACATTTGAATTGTATTGGCAAGTGATACTATGGTAGAACAGCGGCATCTAACATCTATATGCATTTGGCTAAGTGTAGATGAGGCTTGCTTTGCTCAAAATAAGTTCTACTTATTAGTTAAAAACATTAAATTTTTATTTGTCAAAAATCACCCAAGGAACTACCAATATAAATTGGTGAACCTTTAACCCTTTGTTCAACCACAAGTTTTTAACTTAGAAATTGGGATGAGGAGATCCTTGATTGCTTCAATGTCTTGATGCTCAAATTGTCCATTGCCGGGGACACGGCTAAGCACTTATATTTTACTCTCTTGAGAGGTGGTGCACTTTCCCCACAAGACTCGACATGCATCAAGACAAGATCTTTCAGAAGCTTTCCCTTAGACCAAATGGACGTGTTCCATCCTATCACCCTACCACCTTCTGTCCATCTGGTCATTTTAAAAGGCAAGTAGGACTTGCATGGATAGTTTTAAAAAGTGGTTTCTAATAAGGTTATAAACATTTCAAAACACCTAGTGGTCATTTATAAGTGTGGCAAAACCATTTGAAAACAAGATAGTGAAAATGGCCCTTTTAAATCATTTTTGTTTTGCTAGAAATGATTTATTCAAAGAAATAATTTCTAGTGTTAGCCAAATATGTTTTTAAACACAAATGTTAGTGTTTATGGTCAAAGTGTTTAAAACAAATCCATTTGCAAAAGGTTTCACTCAAAAATCATTTTTAAATCATAGCAACATTTTTGTTTTACTAGAAATGCTTTTATTCAAAGGAATAATTCATTGTGTTAGTTAAATTTATTTTAAATCCAAATGTTAGTGTTTAGGGTCAGAGAGTTCAAAACAAATCTATTTGGAAAAGGATTTACTCAAAAATCATTTTTAAAATAATTTTTATATCCAAAATAGTCCTACCACAAAAACACCTAATTTTATAGAAGCAAAATACTAAACTAAAGGCACTGTTGCAAAGTTCATATTTTTCTGAATCCATTGATATAAAATTTGTAATTTTTGGTCGTGTAGAACAAAAGTTATGAATTTTACAAAATCATACCACTAATAGATCAAATCTGGTTTTTAAAACAAAAGTCTAGACACGCGTCTGACGCTTCTTATTAGACCATACCGTTTCATGAGGATCGCTCTACGTGGATCGTTGGATTTAAAGGGCATCGCATGGCATAGATTGATCCATACCATTTCAATAAGTCAATCTATCCTATCCACTAGATTTGCATCTGACGGTCTAGAGCACACCAACCACGAATGGGCGGCGCTGGCTGGCGAATGCGGCGGCGGCGCTCCGGCGGTTTTGTTTCCGACGAATCTAGGAAGCGAGGAAGGAAACGGAGGGGCTTACCAGATTCGTCGAAGCGCATAGATGCTCAACATGGTCTCTATCGGCCAAGGGGCGCACGGGTTCTATGGGGATTGCTCACCGGAGTTCTTGCTACCGTCCGGCATGCTCTGTCATCGTCGGGGGCGAGTCTACGAGGCACGCCAAGGTAATACAAAGGGTGCGTCAGATGCGCGCGAGAGAGGAGATTGTAGGAGCATCAACCAGAAAGAAGGGGCGGTCAGTAGTTACCAGTAGAGGTCGCCGGAGTGGATGCAGACGATGGCGGCGCTCAGACTTTGTTGTTGCCGAGGTTGTGGGGAACGCGCGAGAAAGCATGAGGTACTGGCAGATGCGCACGGTGTTGGCGAGCATGCTCGTGGAATCCTCGGGGCAAGGGGAGGTAAGGGCTGGCCGGAATTTTCTGATGAACTCGTCGGAGACAGAGATGGTTCGGGCAAAAATTGAGGCAACCTGGTGGCGTTCATGCGCAAGAGAGTGGGGGGAAAGAGAGAGGGGAGGAAGGCGTTTAAGATGGCGAGGTCGTAGGGAGAGATTGACGCCGCAATAACGCGAATTGAAGCTGGGGATTGACGGCCAGAAACGGCAGAGGAATTTGGGGGCGGGTCTCGCGCTGGAGAAGACGATGACATGGCAGCAGTGGGGTCACGCGGTCAGTGAGGAGAGGGGGTACACGCACAAGTGAGAAAAGGAATCTCGCGTGGAAAGAGAGAGGAGCCGGGTGGATTGTTCTGGGCCTACTATTGGGATGGGCTGGGGTAGGTTAGCTGGGCTGGGTTTCTAGGTCTGATCTGTTTCATTTTTTTCTTCTGTGTTTCTTTTTCTTTTTCCTTTTATATTTCCTGTTTTCAATTCAAACCTTTTTAATTAAGTTTCAATTTGAATTCAATTTTGAACAAACCTTTTCAGTAAGTTTTAAATCATTTAGGAGTTGATTAGTTGGCCCACTTTGGAAAATATTAAAATATATTTTCTCATGATTTATTATTTATTTTAATTAGGCCTTTTGTCTTTATTTAAATAATTTGAATATGGTTCCAAACCATATAAATTTTATTCAAACAATTCATTATTATTTTTAAGTTAATTAGATAACTTTTAATCCACTTTGTAATTTCAATTATTTTTATCATGATTTAATTAATCATTTATATTAGGAATTTTGTCTTCATTCAAATCAAATATGGTTCAAGCCCATATTCTTTTATTCCTTTTTATTATTAAGTAAACTTTCATTTGTTTATGGATTTGGCCAAGATTTAATTTGTCTTTTAAATATTTCTTATTTATTTATTTCTTTCTTTGCCTTATAAAATCCATATCTTTTTATTTATAGTTCCAAAATTGTTGATTCCAATTTGTATAATTTTATTTAATATTTGTTTATCTTTTTAAATACTTTTAGGATTACTTTGCTCACAACTTGGTATTGATTTTAGTTAGGAGCTTTATTATCTTTGGAATTTATTTTCTTTTATCTTATTAAATTCATAAGTTTTTATCCATGGTTCCAAATTGAGTGAAACCAATTTCTATGGTTTTATAATATTTTAGTTTATACTTTTTGATCATTTATAAATGTTTGTTGCTAAATTTTTATATGGATCAAATCCATAGTCTTAGAGAGATTTTGGAAATGATTTCTTTCATTAAGATTTAGGATTTTGGTTAAATTTTCCAATTGTTTAAATTTCAAGTTACATTCATTGATGAATGCATTTCACTTAATTGAAATTTTGTTGGATTCCCTTTTCATTCAGATTTTGTTCAAGAAGGCTTTTGATGTTTCCATTTAGAAGCAAAATGTTTCTTTTCACCCTAAATTTCAACAACTAATTCTTTTGTTTATTTATTTTTCACATTTCAAAATTTGGAAAATTTTGGGATGTGACAAATATCCATCGGATCCCCGCAAACACAACATGCATGATTACAAATAGATGATCTTGATCATGAACGGAGCTCACAAGATCTAAACATGGTAGCACAAAGGAGGAGAAACAACCATCTAGCTACTGTATGGACCCATAGTCGAAGGTGGAACTACTGACGCATCATACCGGAGGCTGGCAGGGTGCCGGGAAGAGCTTCAGAGCCCCCTCCCGATTGTTTCATGGAGATTTGATCGGGTACTTAGGGTTTTGGCATCGGGGGATTATATATGCAAAGATACGAGGCAAGAGGGCGTCCAGGGGGACCACACCCTGCATCGGCGCGGCCCAGGGTGGGCCCACACATGGGGGGGTTGGACACCCTGTGGCTCCCCACCGGTTTCCCTTCGGTCTCTATGTTCATCTCGATAAAATATTGACTTTGAATTTTTCCCCGTACAATTCTGAGAATATTTCCTTACTAGCTTTTCTAAAACCAAAAACAGCAGAAAACATGCAACTGGCACTGTGGCATCTTGTTAATAGTTTAGTCCCAGAAAATGTATAAAGTGTAGACAAAGCATAGCAAAGTGTATACCTCAAAGTATAGACAAAGCATAGCAAAGTGGATACTAAACAAGCATGGAACATAAAGAATTATAGATACGTTTATGACGTATCACCCTTCTTGGAAGAAGAATTATAACCCAAATTTTCAAAAACATTATTCTAGTCCAGTAGGTAGCTCTAATAATAATATGGCATCAAGCAATACTAGTCTACAAAAAACTCTTAAAGCTTTTATGGACTCACAGAATGAGCAAAACAATATTCTAGTCAAAATTACGGAGAATCATGATGTTATGCTTGGTAAATTATCTAACCAAGCTGTTAGTTTGAGAAACGATTTGCAGGCCCTCCAAGAAAGAACAAGGATCGTTGAGGCACGGCTAGGTAAGATAACCGAGAGTCTAACTCTCATCCTAGCAAAATTTGCAGGTAAAGTTGAGCGCAATCCAGTTGAAGATCTCAAGTTGATAAGAATCCAGAGGGAAGAGCCTGAAGAACTTGATTATAGCAATGCTCCTTCACCAACGTACATTGTTGAAGATCTTGTAAAAAGGATCAATTCAAGATTTCGGTAAGTGAAGGAAATGAAGAAGCCATGTATCAACACTTTGTTAATCAGGTAGCAATAAAGGTACGTGAGCTTGAAGAAGAATACAAGAAAATTGCTGAAAAATTTCCTGTTAATATAGATGATATATTTGAGCCTACCATTAAGATTAAAATTGTGACTAATGAAATAGCTGCACTATGTGATCTAGGTGCAAGTGTTTCAACAATTCCAAAGAGTCTTTTTAACAAGTTAAATCTTGGATCTTTTGAAATTACTGAACTAAAATTACATCTAGCATATTCTACTTATAAACAAGCAGTAGGCATAAAGGAAAATACTTTAGTTTACATTAAAGGTTGTCATGCTCTTATTGATTTTGTTATTGTTGACATACCTGATGATACTACTGCCCTATCATATTAGGTCATCCTTTTTAAGAACTATTAAGGCTTTAATCAATTTGCATGAAGGGAACGTGAAGCTTCAATTGCCTTCGCGGGATCCTTTTGTTATTTATTTTCCTAGGAAAAAGAAAGCCAAGCAAGAAGATAAGGAGGCCATCACTTTGAAGGCCAATTACTTCGGAGTGGGTGTTCCACTCATACGGCCTAAGTGAGCAATATCAAAGTCAAGCTATTGACCATAAAAGAGCGTTGCATGGGAGGTAACCCATGTGAAACAAAGGTTTGAGTTAAGTTTTTAAGTTTTATAAATAAAGAGTCCTAGAAAACTCCAGTGAGAGGAAGAGATTTAGCGGTACTAAAAATTCCTATTCTATATATGCCATAGTTGGTCGAAATTTTAGTCTGTCATTTTTCTATCAAAATAAGGTGTTTCGCTAAGTTTCAGTCTAAATAGTAATTCTCGAAGAAATAGAATTTTTTTGATGCATATAGAAAGGTTAACGACCAACTATACGGCGGGAATAAAAATCCCCGTTGTATAGTTGCGGCCGTATAGTTATGTTACCCATCGACAATTTTTCATCCCAGAGTACAGAAGTTTGATGACCAACTATACGGCGGGAACAAAAGTTCTGGCCGTATAGTTGGCACCGTATAGTTACAGCCGCCAGATAGAAACCTTAAAATTTTGCTGTCAGACCAACTATACGGCCGGAACACCTTGTTCCCGCCGTATAGTTGCGTCCGACCACTTAAACGCTCGGGGAGGTACCCAAAACATCAAAAACACAATCCCTTTTCTCTCTTCTACCTCAAACTCTCCCAAAACCTCAAGGGATCTTCACCCCTGCTCAATTTCGTTCGAATTCTTCGCACACAAGTGATCTACGGTATGTTTCTCCTCCGATCCTCCAATTACTTTTTGCAAATTCATCTCTAATCTATTGTCATTATCAATCTAAGGTGAGACTTATATTTGAACTATTGCCATGATTATCTTGTCTAGATTGATACGTTGAGGAGATTATTTAGTGTTCTATGAAGAGGATTATGCTATGACTATTACTGTTGGATCAAAAAGTTTTATATTTGTCTCTTTTATTTTTAGAAGATGAACACGAGGAGCCATACACGTGCTTTTGCCACAGCTAGTTCTTCTCGGGATGCAACTCAGGATCGCATGTGGATTCTATTCAAGAACAGATGGGGGAATACCAATCGGGGTATACCCACGAAGCGGATTCGCCAGCTGGATCGAGCCGACTGAAGCCAAGCCCAGAGCGGGTCGACTCGCCCAATACGGCGAGTGGCGCGTGCTGGACCCAGACGACTGGCGCCGATTGGAGGCCCAAGGCGGTGACTCCAATAGAAAGCCCACTAAAGCACTTGTAAACTCTAACTGGCTGCATATATAAAGCCACCAAGGGCACCCCCAAGGGGTACGTCATATTAGATCTAGTCTCCCTCCGTCTACGGCGGCTCCCTTGTAAACCAATCTATGATCATATACTGGATTGACAGCAGGACGTAGCGATCCTCCACCGAGGGGACGTGAACCTGGGTACATCGTGTGCCAATCTCGCTCCTGGATTCTCCTACGTCGCCTTGCTCGCTCTATGTAAGCTACCCCCAGTAGCATCTGCCGTGCAATACCACGACAGTTGGTGCCCACCATGGGGCAAGCGGTGCTTGGAGGGTGATAATCTGGGCGAGATCCCTTCAAATTCTTCGTCAACGAGGTTGGAAATCAGCCAGATCCAATCTCATGATGTAGCCGCCGCTGCCGTTTATTGAGAAGACGTATACATGGAGTCGGCGCACTACATGTGTAGATTAATCGGCGCACTGCAGGCTCCCTCGCCGCGGATGATCTTGGTCGGCTCTGCCTATGCTTGTGCGGTGCCATATCGGGCTGAGGACATCTGGTCGCGGCGATCTGGCAGTGCCTGGATTGGGCAGGCCTGACGCGAGCATCAAAATCTAGATGCGTTGATGGACTGCACTCGTAGAAGGCTCTCTTGATTTACTGCATGCGGAAACCATGCTCTCCGTAAAGCGCGACTCCCGCAACCGGGTGCCATCTACAGAGCTGACTCCAATTCCAGACGGAAGTCCTATACACCGAGCGTTGAAATCACATAAACATGTGCCATGCTCATCAAGAAGAGAAGAGATGAAGGTGATCAAGGTCACATGCGCGTACCTTCACGGAGCCAACCAGAGAAGGATTTGGCTGAATCTCGTTTGCCTTGCAAAATCTGCACGCATGGGCAAGTATTCGATGTGTACGTACATAAAGCTTGAGGCAAGCCCGTTGTTCTATCCATAATGAAGACCTTCTAGCAGGCAAACCTGCCCGATTAATGAGTTTCTCTATTCAGTCTCATGCATTGCTTAATCTGTCAGCCAATTACATTATTTTTACTAATTCTTTGAATGTTGTTTCTTCTGCACATACCGCGTGAGATTTAAGCTATGAAGGCAAGGAAAACCTGCGTGTCAGCTCCTCTGGGCTAAACGTCACATGATCCTGCCGCAATTGACTCCGTCGCCACGACTCCGCACTCTCGAGGCCCAGATACGTGCGGCGTGCCTACCTGATCAAGTCAGCCACGTCTACGGGATCGTCGCTCTCGTGGACTCTTCTAGCTCGGGAGACTTGCCTAGGCCTCTCGCAATTCGTCTCTCGCAGACTTGTCACACTCGGGTATTTTCCCGCCGCGGTCTCACCCGTCATGGACTCTCTGTCGCCGACTCTCCATGCTTCGGATCTTGCCTAAACGCGGACACGCTTAAACGCGGACTCTCTAGGCTTGGGTATTCGCCTGCCGCGGTCTCACAGTCATGGACTCGCCGTCGTCAACTCGTCATGCTCCGAAGCTCGTCTAAACGCGGACATGCTTAAACGCAGACTCGCTAGGCTCGGGGACTCTCCCGTTGCGGACTTGCCTACCGCGTCGATTTCGCCATAGCGCGACCTCCGTCCGCGGCGTCGACCCCGTGTCCGCCGCGTTGACTTCTCCACAGCGCGACCTCCGTCCGCCGCGTCGACCCCGTGTCCGCCGCGTTGACTTCGCCATAGCGCGACCTCTGTCCGCCGCGTTGACCCCGTGTCCGCCGCGTCGACTTCGCCACAGCGTGACCTCCGTCCGCCGCGTCGACCCCGTGTCCGCCGCGTCGACTTCGCCATAGCGCGACCTCTGTCCGCCGCGTTGACCCCGTGTCCGCCGCGTCGACTTCGCCATAGCGCGACCTCCATCCGCCGCGTCGACCCCGTGTCCGCCGCGTCGACTTTGCCATAGCGCGACCTCTGTCCGCCGCGTTGACCCCGTGTCCGCCGCGTCGACTTCGCCATAGCGCGACCTCCATCCGCCGCGTCGACCCCGTGTCCGCCGCGTCGACTTCGCCATAGCGCGACCTCTGTCCGCCGCGACAAATGCGTACGCCGCGCCTGCTAAGGGACCTTCATCGTCCGAGTCGTCAGAGAGGGTCTCTTGCCACGCTGCATGGACTCACCACTGGGCGTCTCTTCTCCTCGGGAAAAATCTATTCGCCTTTGTCAACCTTTGAAAGAGTGACTCGCAATGGCCAAGTAGTGCGGACGAGGACTCGCAAACCGTGTCTCGGATCGTCCACGAAAAACGCTAACCGAGAGCCATCATTGGAGTCGCCTTGCTCGACTGGCCTTCCGGGCCAAGACAAATGGTAGTGCTACACAAACAGCACCATGTCCTCCTCAACCTTAGACAGTGCGACTCGCACGGCCAAGTACTGCGGACGAGGACTCGCAAACCGAGCCTCGGATCGTCCAGAAAAAATGCCCAGCCGAGAGCCGTCTTTGGAGTCGCCATGCGACTGGCCCCCCGGGCCAAGACGAGAGACTCGCTACACAGCGCAATCAACATCATCACGGACTCGCAATCATCGCGGACTCGCCATACTCGGGGACTTTCCCCTCGCGGACTCGCAATCATCGCGGACTCGCCAAACTCGGGGACTTTCCCCTCGCGGACTCGCAATCATCGCGGACTCGCCATACTCGGGGACTTTCCCCTCGCGGACTCGCAATCATCGCGGACTCGCCATAATCGGGGACTTTCCCCTCGCGGACTCGCAATCATCGCGGACTCGCCATAATCGGGGACTTTCCCCTCGCGGACTCGCAATCATCGCGGACTCGCCACACTCGGGGACTTTCCCCTCGCGGACTCGCAATCATCGCGGACTCGCCACGCTCGGGGACTCTCCCCCCGCGGACTCGCAATCATAGCGGACTCGCCACACTCGGGGACTTTCCCCTCGCGGACTCGCAATCATCGCGGACTCGCCACGCTCGGGGACTCTCCCCCCGCGGACTCGCAATCATCACGGACTCGCCACACTCGGGGACTCTCCCCTCGCGGACTCGCCACGCTCGAGGACTCTCTCCACGCGGACTCGCTCGACCTCACGCGCTACCCTCGGGGGCTTGGCGCTCGCCGGTCACTCGACCTCGCCACACGCCGTGCTCAGGAACGCTATAGATAGCGTCGCTCGCCGGTCACTCGACCTCGCCACACGCCGTGCTCGGGCACGCTATAGATAGGATCGCTCGCCGGTCACTCGACCTCGCCACACGCCGTGCTCGGGCACGCTATAGATAGCGTCGCTCGCCGGTTGCTCGACCTCTCCACTCGCAGCGCTCGGGGACTCAGCGCTCGCCGGTCGCTCGACCTCTCCACTCGCCACGCTCGGCAACAACCACTACTATTTTCAAAATATGAGCCTCGAGTCGCCTCTACAAGCCAACTCAAGCCTCGGGGACTACTCCTAGGCATGCTGCATGTATGCGTGGTTGCACGACCGCGGCTCTCCCTCTTCGATTCGTCACCACGGACTATCCCTCGCGTACTCAACACGCTCGGGGACTCGCCGCCGCGGACTCGCCCTCGCGTACTCGACGCGCTCGGGGACTCGGCGCGCTACAGACAGCGGCACTCGCCGGTCGTTCGACCTCGCCGCTCTCCGCGCTCGAGGACTCGGCGCCCGTCGGTCGATCGACCTCGCCGCTCGCCGCGCTCGGGGACTCGGCGCCCGTCGGTCGATCGACCTCGCCGCTCGCCGCGCTCGGGGACTCGGCGCCCGTCGGTCGCTCGGCCTCGCTGCTCTCCGCGCTCGGAGACTCGTCGCCGAGGACTCGCCCTCGTGTACTCGACGCGCTCGGGGACTCGGCGCGCTACAGACAGCGGCACTCGCCGGTCGATCGACCTCGCCGCTCTCCGTGCTCGGGGACTCGGCGCCCGTCGGTTGCTCGCCGGTCGCTCGACCTAGTCGCTCTCCGTGCTCGGGGTCTCGATGCTTGCCGGTCGCTCGACCTCGCCCCTCGCCGCGCTCGGGGACTCGGCGCCCGCCGGTCGCTCGACCTAT
Source organism: Avena sativa (assembly GCA_916181665.1). Classification (NCBI taxonomy): domain Eukaryota; kingdom Viridiplantae; phylum Streptophyta; class Magnoliopsida; order Poales; family Poaceae; genus Avena; species Avena sativa. The sequence continues at coordinate 88,122,572 of OV702285.1, read as the reverse complement.
CCGCTCGTCGCGCTTGGGAACTCGGCACTCTACGGTCACTCGACCTCGCCCCTCGCCGCGATCGGGGACTCGGCATGCTCCATGTTCGGAGAATCGCCGCAACTGGCGGCTTCACCGACACCCTACGTCTTTCGCCAACTGGTCATCACAGACTGGCTCACGCCGACTGCCTCTCTCTTCATGATTCTTTTCTATGTTCAGGAGCTCGTCGCCGATTCGCCACGACCCATCGTCAAGACTCTCCGCGCCCTGCCTCAAGCCCGCGTCGAATCGACAACGCGCTCGGGGACTACTGATGGGGGAATACCAATCGGGGTATACCCACGAAGCGGATTCGCCATCTGGATCGAGCCGACTGAAGCCAAGCCCAGAGCGGGTCGACTCGCCCAATACGGCGAGTGGCGCATGCTGGACCCAGACGACTGGCGCCGACTGGAGGCCCAAGGCGGCGACTCCAATAGAAAGCCCACTAAAGCACTTGTAAACCCTAACTGGCTGCATATATAAAGCCACCAAGGGCATACGTCATATTAGATCTAGTCTCCCTCCGCCTACGGCGGCTCCCTTGTAAACCAATCTATGATCATATACTGGATTGACAGCAGGACGTAGCGATCCTCCACCGAGGGGACGTGAACCTGGGTACATCGTGTGCCAATCTCGCTCCCGGATTCTCCTACGTCGCCTTGCTCCCTCTACGTAAGCTACCCCCAGTAGCATCTGCCGTGCAATACCACGACAAGAATGAAGCCCACCGTGATTGTTTCGATAGGATCAAAACCGAGAAGTCAAGGAAACCAAGTGGTCTTGCCCCGTCACTTTGAATCAACTCGGTATTCCTGATGACTTTAATTTACTTTGCAGTAAAGTTGGCCTGCAAACCTTTGTATTCCATGATGCACTAACCTATCGCCGGTTAACCATTGAATTTCTTAGCTCTTTGGAGAGCACTGTTAAGGCATGGCATACGGAGGATAAGATTTCATTCCGATTCATGAACAACAATTATTCTCTAAAACTAGATGAATGGTGCAATTATTTTGGTTTACCCAAAAATGATCCTAATGCTCTGCGCAGCTTTTACCAACATGGAACCTTCCCCTGAACTCTGCTATAATAGAATGAGCTTCACCTCTAGAGTTAGTAGGGGAAAGAATATTCAACATCCTGCTATTCGCTATTTGTTCTATGTTATTGCTAACACCTTGCAGGCACGCAATAAGTTTACAAGACTCAATGAGGAGGACATCTTAGTCCTTGGAAAAGCTGCTTTCAATTATGACAACTTGTCACTTCACTTGGGCGCAATTCTTGTGCGCTACTTGGAGTACCAATCCCACCAAAGCCACGGACCAACCACTTGTGGAGGCCTCATCACCGTGCTTGCCAATGCATTGGGCATCAACCTAGGTGAGTTATAGCCAGTGCTAGGTGAGCGACATGTTGGTTACTCTACATTGAGGGCTTGTGGAATGCTTACTAGGAGAGGTGGTGTTTATTATCTGCATATTGCTGGAGATGGGCGTATCTACCCCGCTCCTTTGCCTAATAATATTTTCTCTATTGAGGAAGGACGTGTGCTTTATGACTTGCAGGTTGAGCAACACCAACCCGAGAAGGAGATTCCGGAGGATGAGGACCAAGAGGAGGAGCAAGAAGTTCCTCGTTAGGAGCAGCATCCACCAAACCGGTTTGCAACATATCAAGATTTCCAAGAACTTGGAGGAACTGTGGAGGGAATGAATAATCTCGCCATGAACATCCGAGAAACAACAAGTAACCTTTCAACTCAATTTGCGGACTGGAGTTACAACTTGTTTTCCCCACCACAGTGATTTGAAGGGCTTGCAAAAGCCTAAGCTTGGGGAGGTTTTCTATCTATTTTATATTTGATTTTCATTTGCTTTATCTTATTTTTTGAGGTTATGCTTTTATTTGAGTTTATAAGCACTCGTGTTGGTTTCCCCAACACTTTATCTTAGTTATTTTATTTTGTTGGAGATTTTTAAGCCGAGCTTTGCCGCTAATTTTCTATTCTTCAATTCCCCTTCTCAAAAACTACAAAAATATTTCTCCGTTTATCTTTATTTTCCCTCTCTCTTTTTATTTACGCCTCGAAGTTCTCATTGATTTGCAGGAGAGTGATTGACTTCGAGTTTCCAAGAAACAAATAAAAAGGGAAGAGAGAAGTGGAACCAAACATGAGAGGTATGCCTTATGACTCCCCACTTTTGAAGTTTGAGAAACCCATGCTAGTTAGTAATAATGTTGAGATGTTATATCGGCAGAGTGAGTCTCTATACTGTAGTAAAATATTTTTTGCATGGGTATTTAATTGGGTACATTTTGTTCCAGCTCTTGTAGTTAACCAAGTCTTGCCTAAAATTTTTCTAAACAATTGAAATAAGAACAAGACTTGCAATTAAAGACTTGGGTGTTGTAGTGTTCAGTCTTGAAAGCTTATTCCTAGAGACACTCAATGCCACAGAAAATAATGATTGACTTGACACCTCTCTTTGAAAAGATTTGTTCAATTGAATTAATGTTTACCGGTTTTTGTGAGCATGCCAAAGTTTGACTTGTAAATCATAAGAATGATATAGCTTTATGCGTGTCAAACTTCATGGGATGCCAACAACTCCGCTGGCCTACAAACAATCTTCATGGAGGAAACTCCTAGATTTTTCCTATGAGTTGATTAAACATATGTACCAGCAATGCTATAATAGGTAAGATTCTTGGCACTCCCGGGTAGCTGTAATATGATGGAATCACTCCTCTGGCTGATATGAGTAATTATTATGCAAAAGGAACAAAAACCTTAGTCATGCCACGAGTGTCCATCTCAGCCCGATAAACTAATAATTTTTTTTGGCATGCTCTCAATTACTTATAAACTGAAATTCTTGAAGGACAATGAATAGAAAAGTAGTGCTTGAAAAGTCTTGATTTATTGATGTGGGAGAATTGAGATAATCTAGTATATATGCTTTTCATGACAAATTCTCACACTCTTAATTCTACATGATTACACTTTATTGTTCAAAGGCAAGCCTATGAGTTAACTACATGACATGGAATAAAGTTTACTCGTTTTGAATCATCCATGCCTACAATAATTTTGCTACGCTATAAAAATTCATGAAACCCATATGATATGCTTGCCATTACTCTATTTATGCTAAAAAAATTCAGATTGATAAAGTGGAGGAAACATGAGACTACCAATCATGAGTAAGATCATTATCTCGTTATTTCATTTTAAATGTTCAGTTCCCTTTTTATTTTGGTTTGCTTGCTCAGGACGATCAAGTTTAAGCTTGGGGAGATTGATGGCTATGAAATATAGCCATCCACGTCCGCATTTAAACTAAAAACCAGGAGTCGTGAGGAGGCAACTGCAAGTTTAACGACTAACTATATGGCCCGCCGTCGTATAGTTACCGCCGTATAGTTTGCACCAGCCTCCTTAGGTCAAACAGAACAACTTTCGTGAAGGGACCCCTATATAAAGAGGCTTCGGGCGACGAGAAACAAGCCCCCGACTCCATAGCATCGTTTCTTTCATCCTCAACTCTCCCTGCTGCCACGTCGGAGGAATAGATCTAGATCTAAACCTCTAAACCCTTCTCCACCACCATTGCCATCTTCCACCACTTGTAATAGTAGATCTCATCTCCAATTGATGACATTTTAAGACTATTTGTTATCAACTCTATGATCTCTATTACAATGTTTATGATTGTCGATTTCATCTCTATGTGTGAGTAATTCTCCTTAGGCTAAGGGCTTCGGCCTAGCCATGTAGCTTTTGTGCATGTTATTTATCATAGATGAGATCGTGTATTAGTTTGTATGACTTGATGATTGTAGTACCCTCTCTTTCCTCAATCTAAGGACTTGTTAGGTACCCAAGACCCCGAGGATTGATCCAGGTAAAGGGAGTGTGAGTAACGACTGATCTGCAGGATAGGAACCCCAGTGACAGAAAGGGTAGTACGGTTGTATGTGAGGAACTTACTTGGGATTAACAGTGACATCACTATGCATATCATTATTTATCTTTCTTTCATGGATGAGACTAGTAGGCTATTGCCATAAATGCTTGCAAAGGCGATAACATTTATGGATGCACTGCTTATATATAATTATCTTGCTCTAATAATTACATGAGTACTTTACTATTATCTATTATTCCCATCAGATGTTTTACACGGCTATTCGTGAAAACCGAAGACCCTAGACCCTCTCTCTCTCTTCATCGTCAACAACAACAACAACAACAACAACAACAACAACAACAACAACAACAACAACAACAACAACAACAACAACAACAACAACAACAACAACAACAACAACAACAACAACAACAACAACAACAACAACAACAACAACAACAACAACAACAACAACAACAACAACAACAACAACAACAACAACAACAACAACAACAACAACAACAACAACAACAACAACAACAACAACAACAACAACAACAACAAAAACAACAACAACAACAACAACAAAAACAACAACAACAACAACAACAACAACAACAACAACAACAACAACAACAACAACAACAACAACAACAACAACAACAACAACAACAACAACAACAACAACAACAACAACAACAACAACAACAACAACAACAACAACAACAACAACAACAACAACAACAACAACAACAACGACAACAACAACAACAACAACAACAACAACAACAACAACAACAACAACAACAACAACAACAACAACGACGACAACAACAACAACAACGACAACAACAACAACAACAACAACAATGACAACAACAACAACAACGACAGCAACGACAACAAGAATATACTTGGAATGGTGTAACACACCATGCATAGGAATTTATAGTGGACTCTTTGGAATAACTTGGTTTCTTGGTATTTGGATGCATGAGTAGAGCTTACTCAATACAAGTGGAGGCTAGCAAAAGACTAGGAGTGACCAACTAAGAGAGAAATAATGGCCATAATCATGCAGAGCGACAAAACATTGCTAATCAAAGCATAAAGTGGTACCACAAGTCAGAAACTAAATGATCATAGGGGCTAAGGTGAATGGTTCATAGTCATAACATGGTGTGATCATGTGCCAAGTCAACCCAAACAAAGCATCGAAGGAGACTGCCGCAATACTATGCTTTTGTATGCTAAAACAACGCATGATTCCTTCAAGGCACATTAAGCAATCATAATTGTTTGGAAGAAGTCATGCTATAGCAATAATCACCAAGCATAAGGTCAAAACAATATCTATCATGACATGATAGAGCCTAGGCCACAGTCAAAGCAAGCTCCCTTTGGTACTACTAAATCAAGAACTTCCTACTCCTTTCCAACAACAATCAACTTATTTGAAACAACACAGTGAAAGCGGGGGTCCAACTATTTTGTTCAAGCAAACTAAGCAAACGAATACCAAAAAAATAAAACTAAGACGCTCCAAGAACAACACAACTGTGCATGAAACAATAAAAACGAAGTGTCTAGAAAGACCTGAGATTTTTATTGATGAAAAGGGGATGCCTTGGGCATCCCAAGCTTTGATGCTTGTACCTCTGGAATATTTCTTGGGGTGACACGGGGTGGCATCCCCAAGCTTGAGTTTTTGTCCATTCTTCATCTCATTACATCATTCTTCCCTTACACCTAAATTTTTTCCTTCATACAAAACTTCACACAATCTTCATTAGCAACATTAGTGCATTCAAAAGATAATAGACCTTTGGGTTTAGATACAAAACATCAAAACTTTCATTAAAAACACAAGCTACTGTAGCAATTCCCTCAAAAATCTCAATTTACCAAAGAGAACTCAAAAAGAAATCGATAAAGAGGCAAATGCAAATAATGGCAGAAATCTGTCAAAACATACCAGTAGGTAGAAACCGATTTTTCGAAGACCTTCTGTTGCTCAAATCAAAAAGTGTTGAACTAATGTATGTTAGATAACAACCTGGGGGATTTATTCAAAAAATTACATCTCAAACCGACTTACAGAGATTTTTCACGAATTTTTACAGTGAACCACAAAAATCTGTTTCGGGACAGCACTTCCCCAAATCTTACTTCCCTCTCATTAGAGGTTATTCTTGGCACAAAAATCAAATAAAAATGATAAGGAGAGGGTATTACAGAAATAATAACTTCCAAGACTCAAGAAAACTATTGGGTTATCTGCCACGAAGTACTTTTCTTTAACGCCTCTATGTTAGGCACAAGAAGCAAGAATCAAGTGTTTTCAAATGAAGAAACATTAACATCAAATTTTGCTTTAAAAGGAGGAGAAAAAGGTAACTTATCTCTCCTCATAGGGAAGTGTTCAATACATTTCTTGAATGGAAATTGATATTTAATGGTGCCTTCTTTCATATTAATGATGGCACCAACAGTTCTAAGAAAAGGTCTTCCCAAAGTGATAGGACAAGAAGCATTGCATTCAACATCCAAAATATAGAAATCAACAGGGACATAGGCATTGTTAACCATAATAAGAACATCATTAACACTCCCTATGAGTTTCTCTTTAGTATTCTCATCAAGTGGGACATCCAAATAGCATCTTCCAAAGGTGGCAAATCAAGCATTTCATAAATCTTTCTAGGCATAATAGAGACACTAGAACCAAGGTCACATGAAGCTTTGAGATCAAAGTCATTCACTTGCATATTAATGATGGGTTCCCAACTATCTTCTACTTTCCTAGGAATAGAAGCTTTGTGATTCAATTTTTCTTCCTTAATTTTAATGAGATCATCTATAATGTGTTTGGTGAAAGCCATATTCATATTACTAGCATTAGGACTTCTAGCAAGCTTTTTTAGGAACATAATCACTTCAGAGATATTGTAACCATCAAGATCAAAATCAAACTTAGCATCACATGTAGTAGACTTATTGGGTTTAGGCATTGTTGTAGGAGGAATAGGGACTTCTTGTGGTTTGCTAGCATCCATATTGGTGGTGGTAATAGTACAAACACTATTGTTTCTAGCAATTTCAGCTTCTCTTGCCCACTTAGCATGTAGTTTAGCTAACAGTCTAACATTTTCATCAATAGTAACTTGTATGGCATGAGTAGCAGCAAAGGTACTTCCCAAGGTTTCAGGTTTAGCGGCCATTTTATTAATCAAAGAGGACTGTGCTTTAGACAAATATGAAATATTTTTCTCAGCATTCAAAATTTTAGACTTTAAACTAAGAATTTCCCTATTCAAATTCTCAAGTTGATGACTAATATTTTTCAAAATAGTAGATTATTCTTCCATAGTTTTAGTGAATATTTTGTTCTGCTCATATTGCATTTGCATAAAGTTTTTAGTGGATCTTTCAACTTCTAGAATCCTATCTTCACTAGGCATTCTAGATCTACCGAGATAAGTATTGCTATTATTAGGAGGATAAGGCCTATAGTTATTATTACCATAAGCATTGTTGCCAAAACTATTATTCCTAATGAAGTTCACATCAACTTGCTCTTGTTGAGCAACCAAAGAGGCTAAAGGAACATTATTTGGATCAATATGAGCTTTTCCATTAACAAGCATAGCCATGATAACATCAATTTTATCACTCAAGGAGGAGGTTTGTTCAACAGAATTTACCTTCTTACCATGTGGAGCTCTCTCAGTGTGCCATTTAGAATAGTTAACCATCATATTATTAAGTAGCTTTGTTGCAGCACTCAAAGTAATGGTAATAAAGGTATCTCCAGCAGCAGAATCCAACAGATTTCATGAAGAGAAGTTTAACCCTGCATAAAAGGTTTGGATAATCATCCAAGCAGTCAGTCCATGAGTGGGACAATTCTTTACCAAAGATATGTAGAATAGGAACCCCAGTGACAGAAAGGGTAGTACGGATGTATGTGAGGATCTTACTTGGGATTTACAGTGACATCACTCTGCATATCATTAGTTCTCTTTCTTTCATGGATGAGACTAGTAGGTTATTGCCATAAGCGGTTGTGGAGGCGATATCATTTATGGATGCACTACCCACATATAATTATCTTGCTCTAACAATTACATGAGTACTTTATTATTATCTATTATTCCCATTAGATTTTTGCATAGCTACAAGTGAAAACTGAAGACCCTAGGCCCTCTCTCTCCATCGTCAACAACAACAACAACAACAATAACAATAACAATAACAATAACAACAACAAAAATAACAACAACAACAACAACAAGATCGCAAACTCTTGGTCCGGTGAAAACGCAATAGGAATTCTAAAACTCTCAAATGCCCGTTTAAGTAATCTCACTTTGCTTTCTGCATCCCGAGGATTCGATAAACCTAGGTCTACTAGGGGAAAAGAGCTATACTACATCGGTAATACGGATCGAAGGTATCAACCCTTTTTTCTGGCGCCGTTGTCGGGCAAGCAATAGCTACCCTGGTGAGGTTAGTAGGAACCTTGCTAGTTTTAAATTCTTGTTTTTAATTTTATTAGTTTGATTTCAGTTTTTATTTGAAAAAACAAAAAAATAGTTAGTCTTTTTAATTCTTGCTTTATCACCATTAGTACTTGTTTAAGTAAATACAAAAACATAGGAAGTATGGCTGAAAAGAAGCTTGGGGAGTTTGCAACTCCTAACAATGATTATTTGCATACTCCTTTTACTCAGCCAGCAATTGTTGCTGAAGATTATGAAATTAAGCCCCACTATTTAAGTTTGGTTCAACAGAATCAATTTGGAGGCTCTTCTATAGAAGATGCAGGTATGCACTTGAATACTTTCACTGAAATATGTGATATGATGCGCATTAAAGATGTTGACCCCGATGCAGTCGAGTTGCGCTTATTTCCATTCTCTCTTAGAGGAAGAGAAAAAGAATGGTTGCTATCTTTGCCTAGAAATACTATTGCATCGTGGGTGGAATGTACTTCTTTATTTATGACTAAATTCTTTCCACATGCAAAGACTATGCAACTTAGATCTAATATTACTGGTTTTAGACTGGAAGAGCGTGAGCCACTAGCGATTGCATGGGAGAGAATGAAAGAATGCATGAGAAACTGTCCCATCCATGGGATGGAAAATTGGTTAATTCTCCATTTATTTTATAATGCTCTTAACCCTGTTTCTAAGTCTATGCTAGATAATGCAGTTGAAAGAACATTTATGGGTAAGCAAATTACCGAAGAAAAGCAGCTGCTAGACAATATGCAAGACAACCATGTCCAATGGCATGTGGAAAGATCAAACACGAAGAAGGTGAACTCCGTCACACCTTAAGAGAATGAAGAACTCAATGCTAAGTTGGATGAGCTTATATTAGCCGTCAAAGGTAAGAAAACCCCGGTAAGAACTACTCTATCGAAGAAGTAGACTTCATAGCTCATAATGATTATAGCCCTTTGATGCGGCTCAGATCACTGTAGAGATTCATTGGGAAACTCCAAGAGGAAGGTATGATGAGCACAACAGTAAGTCTTCCCTCAGTATGAAACCAAGGTTATCGAACCAGTAGGAGGAAGGAAACGACTCCAAGGTGTTGCTAAAAACTTGGAACCTATACAACACAAACTCAAAACTTTGCCCCAATGAATAGTGAGGTTGTCAACCTCACCGGTTTGCTAAAAACAAAGGATTAAACATATGGTGTGGAAGGTAATGATTGCTTGCAGGAAGTAAACAGTAATAGTGGAAGATGTAACATTGGTAAAGATTGGACCGGGTCCACAGTTCACTAGAGGTGTTCTCCTTAAGATAAATACATAACATGCTGGGTAAACAAATTACAGCGGGGAAATTGACAGGACTGAGCAAGGCATAACAATGCAATACTAGACACTCATGATCCTATGAGATTTGATTAGGCATTACAACAATATACATAGACCGCCATCCAACTGCATATATGACTAGTAATCCACCTTCAGGATATCATCCGAACCCCCTCCGGTATTAATTTGCAAGCAATGGATAACTGCTTTAAGTAATGTGTGTAAAGTAAACAATACAATTGTTCCATGAACAAAAGATTGTTGTTTTCTCCTGTAACATCCCTAAAATCATAATTTCAAAGTTTGCATATCATTCATGCATGCATATAGATTTGAGAACAATTTCAAACTCATTTTAGAATAAACAGAAGCACAAAGTGCTATGATTTTATGTGAGCAGATTTAAAATCAAATGGTCATCCCCATTTGAGAAGTTAGATTGATGTTAAACCTAGCTTGTCTATCTTTCTTATAGAAAGGATTGAGTGTGGTTTTGGACCAAGATTTACAATTTGGAAATGTTTCAAAACCATTTCTCAAATTTTGCAAACCAAGTGCCAAGCCTCTGATATTTTGTTCACCAAGCTTGACCAAACCTTTGCAAAGCAACCACATGATTTTGTGCCCATATTTGAGACTACTGCTCACTGCAAAAATCCCAAGAAGTTTTCAATTCAAATGAAACTTGAATTCATTTGAAAATCAATTTAGAAATTGAAAACAGAAAAAGAAAAAGGAGAAAGATTTAGAAAAGGGCCGGCGCCAGGATTCCAGCCCAACAAAAGAACTGGCCCAGCTAGCCCACCCGGGACATTCCTCTCCCACTCGCACGCGCCGACGCACCCAGACAGCCGCTGACGACCAGACCCCACCTCCTCTTCGCGCACTTCGCTGACGAGCGGGCCCTCTCCACGTTGCCCTCGTCTTCCCCAAACCGCGCCCGCGACCACGTCGCCGCTGCTGTCAAGGCCGGTAATGGCGCGGTGTAATTAGCCTTAAAGCCGCAGGAGTTTCCTATCGCACCAGGGCCTATAAAATCCCCTCTGCACCGCGAGCTTTTTCCCCCACTCTCCTCGCTCACTTCGCCACCAGGCTGCGCACATTAGCTCTCGAAGCCCCGTTGTACCGACGACTCCGGCGACCGATTCCGATGAGCCTCGACCGCCCCCTCTCTCTGGTTCAAACGAGGATGCTCAGCTTGATCTTGTGCATACGCTGACGCCTTCCTTTTGCCTGCTCGTGACCCAGGTTGTCGTCTCCGTCCACGACCGAAACCACCTGCGTCGCTGCTTGACTCCGGCGACCAATTCAGGTAAAACCCGAGCGCCCCTTGCCCCCTCCTTCACGCGAGTTTGTTCGCCTGCGTTTTGCGCAACTCCTAATGCCTCTGGCTCGTGTTAGGGCGACGCCAAACCTCGGCAAGCACCACGTCTGCAAGCGACCGACGCCACCCGTTACTCCGACGAGCTCCTGAAGCCGTGCCAGCGCGCCCCTTCGCAAACCAACACCACGTCAAGCTTCAGCACGCCACTGCGGATCTGGTAAGCCACTTCCCCCTCTCGCGCACGACCGGAAACGCTAGCGCCGCCGTAGACAGAGCGCTCCGCCGCTCGCTGATGCCGCGCGCCGCCAGGACATGGTCGCGTGCTCGAGCACCGTTAGATCTAGATCCAAGCATCAGGATAGAATCACTTATCAGCGAGGAGGTACGCGCTCAGGACTGTGCGATTTATTTAGATCCTACGGCGCGGAAGGATTATCCGGTGCGAATCGGTATCAGCCAATAGAAATAAGACGCGTGGCTAGGGTTTGAATTAGAACTGAATTTGAAAACAGATTTAGATCCAAATTTCAAAGGGCTATAACTTTTGATCCCCACTTTAGATTTTTGCAAATTTTATACCGTTGGAATCAGTGAGTCAAGCCCTTTCTGAATCTGCAATGTGTTTAACAAAAAGTTTCTGTTAAAATGACTTTGTATGCAGAAACATTTCTAGGTCCATTTTGAGTATAGTTTTTGTTTAGCAAATTGTTTTAGAGCTAAATAAGTTTAGTTAGCAAACTTTGGGACTTGTTATGTTTCTGTATCATGCACTTGCTTGGTAGAGTTTTCAAAATCATCACCTAGTAATTTCTTGCATGCATGCATTCATATTTTTGATTGTATATAAATTGAGTGTAATTGTATGCTACCTATTTTTGTGTAGATTTTGCTAGTGACTGTGATTGTGAAGAGTGCTACTCTCCCCATTACCAAGGCAAGTGATACTTCATGATATTTCCACCCTTTATTTTGAATAAGCATTAGAATTATTTTTGCTAAGTCTTGCATGCTACTTTTGCCAAATGCCATGTTGGGAAATCCTATGTAGTGTAGAATTGTAGAATTGCTAGGGAATTTTCCTAAGTTAAGTTACTATGCCATTCTTAGCCTAGCTAGTAGAAAACAAGGGTTGGTAAAGAATGTACATGCTATGATGAAATAATTCTAAGTCCTTTGGGACTCATGCTTTTCTTAATAAAACAACTAAGTCAATGAACTTCCTGGGTGGAATGGGTCTTGAATGGTGGTTTTTTGGTTGAGTGGTTACACAAGGCCATGGATTTGGCTTGTGTATCTCACTTGTGGTATGCCACCCAGGCACAAAGGGATTTGGAGGCCAAGTGTTGAGAAAGCTTACAGTGCAACCACTTGGCAATATGGGCTCTGCCTTGATCATATAGGTTGCTAGAACTTAGTCACTTGTACAGTTGGTGGTAGTGGGAATGATAGGTTGGAGCGCGTCCATTTGACTAAGGAAAGGCTTCTGAAAGGTCCTGTCTTGGGAAAACAAGTCTGGTGGGGAAAGTGCACAACCTCTGCAGATGGAAAAATCTAAGTACTTAGCCAAGTCCATGGTAATGGAAAATTTGAGCATCAAGACATGGAAGCTACAAGAATCTCATCACTCCAACTTCCAAGTAAAACTTGTGGGTGAACAAGGGTGAAGGACCCCAATGTCTATTGGTGGTTTCTTGGGAAGTTTTGATAAAGAAAAACTTAGCAATTTCAACTAATAGGAAAAAACCTATTTTCAAGCAAAGCAAGCCAAGCTACACTTAGCCAAAATGCATATAGAAATATAGTCCACTTAAAATTTACTAAGGTATCACTTGCCAATACTATTCCAAAGTATTGACCCACTGTGGCTGTAACTTGTGATGTTGCAGGTTACTCCGATGATGATTAGGAGTCATGAGTCTACACTCAACATGCTTGCCTGTGGCACATGAAGATGAAGACTTGTGTTTATTTACTTATTCCAAAACTCTTTTATTAGGCCTGTGGCCATGAGTTGTACAAGACTATGTTTTATCTCTGGAATGGATGTAATAAATGACCTTTGAATCTGTGTACTTCATCTTAAACTGTGGATGCTAGCAATGATCCAGGGACTAGCATTGAATCACAGGGATCCTTTTCCTTTACAAAGGAGGGGTCTTACATCTCCCTAGTAGAAACAACACATCTATAACGTTAGAGATCTTTGTCACTTCCGCAGATTCAATAGAGGCATGAACCCACTATCGATCATAAATACTCCCTCTTGGAGTCAGTAGCATCTACTTGGCCAAGATAGCTAGTAGAAACGGAGAGCATGCAAGATCTCAAACAACACAGACATGGTAGAATCAACAAGATAGAATCATTAATCAATTTGACATAGTAATCTCAATATTGTAGAAGTCTCAACCTAATAAGGTAGAGATCCCTGTGTTTACAATGCTAATCCCTGGATCGAATAGCTAGCATCCACAGTTTAAGATGTAACATCAAGAAACAAAGGTCATATTACAACTTATAACCAGGAATAAAATAATTCATTACATCTTACATAGCTCATTTGGCTATCTCATTACAATGCAACAGAAATAACTATATAGCATGGAGTCCTTCATCTTCATATGCCACAGGAAATCATGTTGGTTGTAGACTTGTAATCCTATTCAACACACTTCACTAACATCAATCAAACCTGCAACATAATAAGTTACAGCCACAAAGGTCAATACATTTGAATTGTATTGGCAAGTGATACTATGGTAGAATAGTGGCATATAACATCTATATGTATTTGGCTAAGTTTAGATGAGGCTTGATTTGCTCAAAATAAGTTCTACTTATTAGTTAAAAACACTAAATTTTTATTTGTCAAAAATCACCCAAGGAACTACCAATATAAATTGGTGAACCTTTAACCCTTTGTTCAACCACAAGTTTTTAACTTAGAAATTGGGATGAGGAGATCCTTGATTGCTTCAATGTCTTGATGCTCAAATTGTCCATTGTCGGGGACACGGCTAAGCACTTAGATTTTACTCTCTTGAGAGGTGGTGCACTTTCCCCACAAGACTCGACATGCATCAAGACAAGATCTTTCAGAAGCTTTCCCTTAGACCAAATGGACGCGTTCCATCCTATCACCCTACCACCTTCTGTCCATCTGGCTAAGTTATTGCAATCTATATGATCCAGGCAGAGCCCATATTTCCATGTGGCTGCACTAGAAGCTTCTCAACACTTAACATCTCAAATCTATTTGTTCCTGGGTGGCTTTCCACAAGTGAGATACACCAGGGAGGCCATTGAAATGGGCCATGTGTAACCACTCAACATAACCCATTCTTTCCATTCCACCCAGGTGATTCATTCACATAGTTGTTTTATTAAACAAAACACAAGTCATAGACTTAGAAATATTTCATAGCATGAATAATCCACCCTTGTTTTCTATTAGCCAAGCTAAGCATAGTAGTAGTAAGAATCTTAACTTAGGGAAAATTCTACTAAGGCATCATCTACTAGGATTTCCCAAGGCATAGCATACTGTAGGGTTCGCAGCATAGAAAAAGAAATTTTCCTACGATGGGAACATCTATGTACCAAGATCTATCTACTAGATACAAGCAACGGGTGGATATACATCCATAGAATACATACCCTCGAAGATCGAATAGCGTTAACGAGGTTGTACTCGTGGATGATGTAGACGAACGCTTGCCGATCTCAAGATCGTGATGAAGTCCATCTGGTCCAGCCGGTCCAGCATGATCAAGTCCAGCACCTCAAAGCAGTGGTGCATCCGTGATCGCACACACGTACGGGTACCCCGACAACCTCCGTGCCCTCGCTCCAGCGAAGCAGCAGAAGCAACAAATCCTTCCAGAAAAAGCCACCGGGAACATGTATCTCGCTGATCCGAGACCATGGGGAAATTCTAAAGGGGGGAGAGATCCTTCGCGAGGAGGTGTGCTTTGAGAGGAGGAGAGGAGGCCTTTTATAGGGGAGAGGGGGGCACCCAAGGGGCATGGCACCCAGCCATGGGGCTTCCCCCACCTCTTCCACATTCATGTGGGTGGAGCTCCCACTCAAAATGAAAAGCCTCCACTCCCATTAAAAAGCCTCCACTCAAAAATCCACTCACATGCATTAAATTTCCACCAAATTTAATGCAAGCTCTCATTTAAATAAAACTCTTTTATTTATTTATTCAGAATTTTGTTAATTACTTTAATTAACAAACATTCACATAAAACCCCTTACAACATTTAAATTTCACATGCAGAACCAGTTTTAGCAATTTCAACCGAAACAGTTTCGGTGTCTAGTGAAATAAATTCATGCGCTTTCCTTTTTCTTTCTCTGGCATATCATTTGCTCCGAATGGTGTAGGTATCCCTTAAGTGTCTCACCCTACGGTTCGCGAATAATGCAGACATGATCGAGACCCCTCTCCGATCAATAATCAGCAGCGGGACCTGGAGATCCGTACTGACTCCCACACATTCAACGATGACTTCTGTGATCGTGTGAACCTTTTACGCTAGTATCTTAATCCCTTTGTTTCACGATATATTACATGTCCGAGATTCGATCATCGGTATCTCCATGCCTAGTTTGATCTCGTTACCGACATGCACTCTTTTCTCGTTCCCGTGATATAACATTCTAGTGATCAAATCACTTGCTTGCAAGCTAATCAATGTGATATCACCGAGAGGGCCCAGAGTATATCTATCCGTCATCGGGATGAACAAATTCCACTCTCGATCCATGGGCCTCAACATAACACTTTGTTAGTTCCGAATCCATCTTTATAATCACCCAGTTACGGTGAGACGTTTGATGTTATCAAGAAACTCTTCGGTGTTAGTGATTGACATGATCTCATGGTCTAAGGATTAGGATCACTTCGTAAGTTGTTATAGCAATATAAACTCAATGACTTTGATCGTAATGCTATACTTCGGATGAATGTTCATCACATCATTACACTAATGTTGTGACCTCGTTATTAACAACATCCAATATCCATGATCAGGAAACTTTGATCATCATGTTAATCAACGAGCTAGTTTATAAGAGAGGCATAACTAGGAACTTCCTTTTTGTTTATTAAACACACATGTATTAACGTTTCCGTATTAATACAATTATAGCATGTAAAATAAACATTTATCATAAATAAGGAATACGATAATAACCACTTTATTATTGCCTCTCGGGCATATTCCCTTCAGTCTCCCACTTGCACTAAAGACAATAATCTAGTTTGAAAACTTTGCGTATTGAACACCTATGGCTTTCTGGTGTTCCATATACGCAATTGCAAGTGGTTAACATAATCTACGGATCTGACGCTTTCAGGTCCGTGTGTATTTGCATGTCTTTGCGTCTCCACGCATCACTCATTCTCCAATGAGATGGCATTGTATAAATTTGGTCTTTTGGTGAGACCTTTAGTTCCTTGGGGTTAAAACATGTCGATACTATTGTCATACAATATATCTTTAGTGTTAGCCCGTTGTGAACCACACCTTATTTTGATAACAAACTACTGGACACAAATTCCCTCCTTTGCTGCTACTATAGCAGTCATATACTTAGCCTTTTGTTGTAGTATTCGTCACAATGTCTTTACTATGGATTTCATCCAAATCCATCATGGAACCTCCTTTCCATTACATTGTGCCACCCATAGTTTAAATTGAGATAAACTTAATTTGTATCTTGTGACAAAACTAGTATCAATGTAACGCTTTACAATGAACTATTTGTAATTGTTTGTCATCTCTACACAAATATATTCTTAGTTCTTCCAAAAGACCATAAGAATATCCTTACTATAGTCCAATGATCATTTTACGATTCATTCTGGTATATGCTCATAACACTTAGAGCATAGGACATATCTGGATGTGTACATATCATGGTATGATTGATCAAAACATTCTCGTGATTTCACTCATCAAGTGTCAAAGCACTTGAATCTTGTTTCACTTATCAAGTGTCGATACACTTGAATCTTGACTCAATTCCTTTCCATACGACAAGAACCGTTTCTAGCCGTTTCTATATTGAACTCCTTCAATATCTCATATATGTACATTTGGCACAACCATATTAGCGTCACAGTCTATCCACTATAGACATTCATGCTAAATATTCGGGTTTTGCCTAAGTCTTTCATCGAAATGAAATTCTTAACCTTTGTCAATAAAATATACATCATTTCTAATCTACAAGATGTCCTCCACATAATGTATTAGAAATATGTCTTAGCGCTCCCACTTAATTTCTTACAAATGAAAGCATCTTCATCGTCTCCTGATGAAAACTCTTTTTCATCACGGTGAAGATGCCAACTCCGCGATGCTTACTTCAACAATTGAAGTTTGCATGCCCCTTTTTAGCATCCTTTGAATTAACAAAACCCTTTGGACCGTGTCATGTACACGTCCTAGGTAACCATTCTATTAGAAGAATTTTGTTTTGTGTATTCATCTACCATATACCAAATTATATGTAGTGGTTGCTACTTTAATCCGTCCAGATTAAATATCGCTATGAAAGATCAAATCTTGTCATAGTCAACTCCTTGAACATTGTCATAAAATACTTTACGACATGTCGACTATTTCATAGATGTGAAACATCTATGTCTGTTTCTTTATAGATCCAAATACGACCGATAGGTTTTTACACCTTTCCGGAGGGTCTTCCAAGTTCAAAACTTGATTTCTCGTGTATGGAACTATCACGGATTTTATGGCTTCAAGCCATTTGACGGAGTCAGGGCCCATCATCGCTTATTTGTATGTATTCGGTTCATCATTGTCAAACAATAATGATTTACTCTCAAATCTTAGCATTTGATTGTTTAACCGACCTACTTGGTTCAATAGGAACTTAGATCTCCGTGACCACAACCTTTGAGGCACATAAGCTATGAGCATTATGGCAGCCTTCGGAACGATTTCCGGCGCTGCGCAACTCAGCACATATAGCTAAGGTTCGTTAACCTTATCAAAGTTCTATTGTCCTCCCACTTAACTTTTACGAAAAATTCCTTCTCCAAGAAACTTCACGTTTCAAGCGACAAACCCTTTTGTCCTTGGTGTTATGAAGGAATAACCAATTGTTATTCGAAATAACGTACAAAGACATTCTCATCCGACTTCGGTTGTAAACATCTTACTTATGTTTAGCATACCAAAATTTAAGAAATGACAACTTGGGTTTTACCCCAAACCATAACTTCCATGGTGTCATTTCAACGGATCAAGATGGAGCTCTTTTCAGTGTAAAAGCGGTAGTCTCTAAAGCTTTAATCTTTTAAAACATAATGGCAGTTTTATCAATAACACCTTTGATCCAACCATGTCAAACAAGGTTTCATTACAAATCTCAAACACTCCATATTACTATGGTGTTTCGGGATATGTAAATCTAGGTGTTTTGCTAAACTTGCAACTCAAATAAATCCCTTTATGATAAAATCATAATTCATTTATTTTCTTGTTACACTTGTAACTCAAACAAATCCCTTATGATAAAATCATAAACCATCTATTTTCTTGTTACAATGATTTTCCACTTCATCTTGAAAGTCTTTGAAACGTTTTCAAATATTTCATACTTCTTTCTCATTAAGTGAACATTCACTCAAATTTCCGGAGAAAGCATATGAAGTTGAAATCCATCGCTTACGACTATACATAATGGACTACATACATCGATATGTATAAATTCCAATAATTTAGTCGTTCGTTCTTCTTTGGCCTTTGAACGAAGTTTTAATTATCCCGAGGAAAGTCTCACAAGCGTCACTTGATCAAATCAAAGACTCCAAAAATCCATGAATATGGAGATTCTTCATGTTTTCTTTCCAATATAATTTAAACGGCGATGTCACTTCGTATGTGATCTTTCAGTCATTTGTCTTGCGACATTTTAGCATTAGGTTTTATGGATGTGATTTCTCCAACTAGATTTGTAAATCATCCATCTTATATGGAATACGGTAATTATTTGAACAACCTTTGTTCTCATAATACCTGATTCAAATAACAATTATTAAAACAAATCTTGAAGTCAAGCTTTGATGTCAACGAGAAATACAAACAACGGTTTGTTTGTTTTCGATGAACATCATCACATATTCTCTTGCTAGTTACTTAGGCCATTGTGGTTCATGAATTGCGTCGTTCCGTATGAAATTTCATACCAACCAATTCGGTATCCAATACTTAAGAACCACATTGTTTAACAAGCAAAGAATACAACCATAACCTGTATATCATCTATATACCTAAATTGGATATTTCCAATCTTTTCTTTTCTGCCAAATATATTTTATAGATTCTCTTTCAGCATTTTCTTTTCCTTTTTAACAGAATTTATCAACATCAAAAGTGGTGCCATATGCATGACACATAGTCCAAAGCGTGTATATTCAAATAATAATACCTTTGGACTTGCACTTTGAAGTAGATCACCATCATCAAAATGATCGGTATTCTTTCAAAATCCATTCTTTAGTAATCTTTTAGTGTAGTAAACACTTTACATACATCTTCTATTCATACTTATCATGACGACTTTCATGATCAAGCTACTTTAGCTTATAAAGGAGAATCGTGAGTATAACATTACTTTCCAAAACCCTTTTGGATGATTAGGATGTCTAGCATCCCCAACCTTCGTAAATTCTCATCCAATATGAGAAAATATATTATACTCTATCATATTGCAACCAAAACATTGTTTCAGATAACGTTATATCTGCCACACATGATGGTTTCTGAAACAATTCTTTCAGCTCCTATATAAACTTGATATTAAAACAATCAAGAATCATGGAGGCAAACATGATACTTAAGATACTAACACTGGAATTGTTACTCTCGATTTAATACCAATTATTAAATCTCACGGAGTAAACAGAGTTTGTTGAAAGTTTGCAATAGGACTTTAAACTTTAGATTGACACTCAACACAATACGATACCAGTTCGTAAAGTATATATCCAGAATTCTATAGTTCTATTATCTCAATTACCACTATGCATAAGGTGGTGAACGAATGCCAATGACTACAACAAATTATGCAAATTCACTTTGATTTAATTTATGATAAATTGAGTTCTACTAATCCAAAATAGAAATGAACTTCCACTAAAAAACGACATCCCTCGTGCCTTTTTGGTGATTACATGAACCAAATCCACTACACCAAGTCCGATCATCACGTGAGTCGACGTAGCTTCAAAGGCGAGCATCAAATGGGCATCATATCTACTATATGACTCATGCTTAGCCTTTTGGTCCGTGTTCCGAGGCCATGTCTGTACATGCTTGGATCGCCAAGTAAGAACCTTAGTATTCGCGTGTGTAACTGTCTTACACCCGAGATATGCTCGTGGATTCAAGTACACCCGATCATCACGTGATGCCTTGAAGCGACGAAACATTGTCGGTGCATACTTAAGGAAGAACACATTTTTATCTTGATATCTAAATGAGGGATCATCTTATTATGCTAATAAAATGCCAAACAAGCAATATAAGATGCTATCAAACATCACATGTTTATTAGTGGAATGATATGGTTCCCGCATATGATCTCTATCATGTGCATCGTGGTATGATCACTACCATACCTTTATGTGTAAATCCAAGGTCTATGGAGTTTACACGTTATGTATGTTGTAAGAGTATCATGTCATACTTCTACTTACAACATCACCATATCATAACACTAGCCCAGCAACAATCTAAACTAGATGCCTCTAACTTATCCATTGCAAATTTTACGTGGCTTAGGGCTTTCCAGATAGAACCGTTCTTACCTACGAACATGAACCACAACGAGGATAACCAAATTGTTGACAACTCGTTGCAAATTAGATATTGACTATAGTAGGAGAGATAGACACCCGCTAGCCACTTATGCAAACTAGTTGCATGTCAAGCGTGGAACAGGTCTTATGTGCGAGGACATGTAAAGTTTGTCCGGGCCGCTTCATCCCACTATGCCACCAATATCCAAAGTACAACTAAGAAGCAATAAAATGATCATCATCGCCCACATACTCATATGTGTACTACCCGTGCAAAGTATCTACGCATAGATCCGTCTCTGATACCACTGTAGGGTTCGTAGCATAGAAAACAAAAATTTCCTACGATGGGAACATCTATGTACCAAGATCTATCTACTAGATACAAGCAACGGGTGGATATACATCCATAGAATACATACCCTCGAAGACCTAATAGCGTTAACGAGGTTGTACTCGTGGATGATGTTGACGAACGCTTGCCGATCTCAAGATCGTGATGAAGTCCATCTGGTCCAGCCGGTCCAGCACGATCAAGTCCAGCACCTCAAAGCAGTGGTGCATCCGTGATCGCACACACGTACGGGTAACCCGATAACCTCCGTGCCCTCGCTCCAGCGAAGCAGCGGAAGCAACAAATCCTTCCAGAAAAAGCCACCGGGAACATGTATCTCGCTGATCCGAGACCATGGGGAAATTCTAAAGGGGGGAGAGAGATCCTTCGCGAGGAGGTGTGCTTTGAGAGGAGGAGAGGGGGCACCCAAGGGGCAGGGCACCCAGCCATGGGGCTTCCCCCACCTCTTCCACATTCATGTGGGTGGAGCTCCCACTCAAAATGAAAAGCCTCCACTCCCATTAAAAAGCCTCCACTCAAAAATCCACTCACATGCATTAAATTTCCACCAAATTTAATGCAAGCTCTCATTTAAATAAAACTCTTTTATTTATTTATTCAGAATTTTGTTAATTACTTTAATTAACAAACATTCACATAAAACCCCTTACAACACTTAAATTTCACATGCAGAACCAGTTTCAGCAATTTCAACCGAAACAGTTTCGGTGTCTAGTGAAATAAATTCATGCGCTTTCCTTTTTCTTTCTCTGGCATATCATTTGCTCCGAATGGTGTCGGTATCCCTTAAGTGTCTCACCCTACGGTTCGCGAATAATGCAGACATGATCGAGACCCCTCTCCGATCAATAATCAGCAGCGGGACCTGGAGATCCGTACTAACTCCCACACATTCAACGATGACTTCTGTGATCGTGTGAACCTTTTACGCTAGTATCTTAATCCCTTTGTTCACGATATATTACATGTCCGAGATTCTATCATCGGTATCTCCATGCCTAGTTTGATCTCGTTACCGACATGCACTCTTTTCTCGTTCCCGTGATATAACATTCTAGTGATCAAATCACTTGCTTGCAAGCTAATCAATGTGATATCACCGAGAGGGCCCAGAGTATATCTATCCGTCATCGGGATGAACAAATTCCACTCTCGATCCATGGGCCTCAACATAACACTTTGTTAGTTCCGAATCCATCTTTATAATCACCCAGTTACGGTGAGACGTTTGATGTTATCAAGAAACTCTTCCGGTGTTAGTGATTGACATGATCTCATGGTCTAAGGATTAGGATCACTTCATAAGTTGTTATAGCAATATAAACTCAATGACTTTGATCGTAATGCTATACTTCGGATGAATGTTCATCACATCATTAAACTAATGTTGTGACCTCGTTATTAACAACATCCAATGTCCATGATCAGGAAACTTTGATCATCATGTTAATCAACGAGCTAGTTTATAAGAGAGGCATAACTAGGAACTTCCTTTTTGTTTATTAAACACACATGTATTAACGTTTCCGTATTAATACAATTATAGCATGTAAAATAAACATTTATCATAAATAAGGAATACGATAATAACCACTTTATTATTGCCTCTCGGGCATATTCCCTTCACATACTTACTAAAAAATCCATGCAAGTCCTACTCAAAATATCAATAATGCATAGTGAAAATAATAGGACAAAATATTTGGAGCACCACTTGCCTTTT
The DNA here is from genome assembly GCA_916181665.1 of Avena sativa. Lineage (NCBI taxonomy): Eukaryota > Viridiplantae > Streptophyta > Magnoliopsida > Poales > Poaceae > Avena > Avena sativa. The sequence goes on along the minus strand of OV702285.1, from coordinate 88,099,555 downwards.
TGGTAGTTCACTCGTTGATCTTGCAAATGTCACACTCTTCAAAATTCACTACAATTCAATCAAGCAAGGCACAATTTCAAACTAACATTCAAACAATTCACCACATAAAATAATAAAAACAAGGCAATGCATGCAAGCATGCAAAAGGTTGTTTTATTTAAAAAGTGGTTTCTAATAAGGTTATAAACATTTAAAAACTCCTACTGGTCATTTATAAGTGTGGCAAAACCATTTGAAAACAAGATAGTGAAAATGGCCCTTTTAAATCATTTTTGTTTTGCTAGAAATGATTTATTCAAAGAAATAATTTCTAGTGTTAGCCAAATATGTTTTTTAACACAAATGTTAGTGTTTATGGTCAAAGTGTTTAAAACAAATCCATTTGCAAAAGGTTTCACTCAAAAATCATTTTTAAATCATAGCAACATTTTTGTTTTACTAGAAATGCTTTTATTCAAAGGAATAATTCATTGTGTTAGTTAAATTTATTTTAAATCCAAATGTTAGTGTTTAGTGTCAGAGAGTTCAAAACAAATCTATTTGCAAAAGGATTTACTCAAAAATCATTTTTAAAATAATTTTTATATCCAAAATAGTCCTACCACAAAAACACCTCATTTTCTAGAAGCAAAATACTAAACTAAGGGCACTGTTGCAAATTTCACATTTTTCTAAATCCATTGATATAAAATTTGTAATTTTTGGTCGTGTAGAACAAAAGTTTTGAGTTTTACAAAATCATACCACTAATAGATCAAATCTGGTTTTTAAAACAAAAGTCTAGACACGCGTCTGACGCTTCTTATTAGCCCATACCGTTTCATGAGGATCGCTCTAGGTGGATCGTTGGATTTAAAGGGCATCGCACGGCATAGATTGATCCATACCATTTCAATAAGTCAATCTATCCTATCCACTAGATTTGCATCTGACGGTCCAGAGCACACCAACCACGAATGGGCGGCGCTGGCTGGCGACTGCGGCGGCGGCGCTCGGGCGGTTTCGTTTCCGACGAATCTAGGAAGCAAGGAAGGAAACGGAGGGGCTTACCTAATTCGCCGAAGTGCATAGATGCTCAACATGGTCTCTATCGGCCACGGGGCGCACGGGTTCTATGGGGATTGCTCGTCGGAGTTCTTGCTACCGTCGGGCATACTCTGTCGTTGTCGGGAGCGAGGCTACGAGGCATGCCAAGGCAAGACAAAGGATGCATCAGATGCGCGCGAGAGAGGAGATTGTAGGAGCATCAACCAGAAAGAAGGGGCGGTCAGTAGTTACCAGTAGAGGTCGCCGGAGTGGATGCAGACGACGGCGGCGCTCAGACTTTGTTATTGCCGAGGTTGTGGGGAACGCGCGAGCAAGCATGAGGTACTGGCAGATGCGCACGGTGTTGGCGAGCACGCTCGTGGAATCCAGGGGGCAAGGGGAGGTAAGGGCTGGCCGGAATTTTCTGATGAACTCGTCGGAGACAGAGATGGTTCGGGCAAAAATTGAGGCAGCCTGGTGGCGTTCATGCGCAAGCGAGTGGGGGAAAGAGAGAGGGGAGGAAGGCGTTTAAGAGGGCGAGGTCGTAGGGAGAGATTGACGCCGCAATAACACGAATTGAAGCTGGGGATTAACGGCCAGAAACGGCAGAGGAATTTGGGGGCGGGTCTCGCGCTGGAGAAGACGATGACATGGCAGCAGTGGGGTCACGCGGTTAGTGAGGAGAGGGGGTACACGCACAAGTGAGAAAAGGAATCTCGCGTGGAAAGAGAGAGGAGCCGGGTGGATTGTTCTGGGCCTACTGTTGGGATGGGCTGGGGTAGGTTAGCTGGGCTGGGTTTCTAGGTCTGATCTGTTTCATTTTTTTCTTCTATGTTTCTTTTTCTTTTTCCTTTTATATTTCTTGTTTTAAATTCAAACCTTTTTATTTAAGTTTCAATTTGAATTCAATTTTGAACAAACCTTTTCAGTAAGTTTTAAATCATTTAGGAGTTGATTAGTTGGCCCACTTTGGAAAATATTCAAATATATTTTCTCATGATTTATTATTTGTTTTAATTAGGCCTTTTGTCTTTATTTAAATAATTTGAATATGGTTCCAAACCATATAAATTTTATTCAAACAATTCATTATTATTTTTAAGTTAATTAGATAACTTTTAATCCACTTTGTAATTTCAATTATTTTTCTCATGATTTAATTAATCATTTATATTAGGAATTTTGTCTTCATTCAAATCAAATATGGTTCAAGCCCATATTCTTTTATTCCTTTTTATTATTCAGTAAACTTTCATTTGTTTATGGATTTGGCCAAGATTTAATTTGTCTTTTAAATATTTCTTATTTATTTATTTATTTATTTATTTCTTTGCCTTATAAAATCCATATCTTTTTATTTATAGTTCCAAAATTGTTGATTCCAATTTGTATAATTTTATTTAATATTTGTTTATCTTTTTAAATACTTTTAGGATTACTTTTCTCACAACTTGGTATTTATTTTAGTTAGGAGCTTTATTAACTTTGGAATTTATTTTCTTTTATCTTATTAAATTCATAATTTTTTATCCATGGTTCCAAATTGAGTGAAACCAATTTCTATGGTTTTATAATATTTTTGTTTATACTTTTTGATCATTTATAAATGTTTTTTGCTAAATTTTTATATGGATCAAATCCATAGTCTTAGAGAGATTTTGGAAATGATTTCTTTCATTAAGATTTAGGATTTTGGTTAAATTTTCCAATTGTTTAAATTTCAAGTTACATTCATTGATGAATGCATTTCACTTGATTGAAATTTTGTTGGATTACCTTTTCATTCAGATTTTGTTCAAGAAGGCTTTTGATGTTTCCATTTAGAAGCAAAATGTTTCTTTTCACCCTAAATTTCAACAATTAATTCTTTTGTTTATTTATTTTTCACATTTCAAAATTTGGAAAATTTTGGGATGTGACAAATATCCATCGGATCCCCGCAAACACAACATGCATGATTACAAATAGATGATCTTGATCATGAACGGAGCTCACAAGATCTAAACATGGTAGCACAAAGGAGGAGAAACAACCATCTAGCTACTGTATGGACCCATAGTCCAAGGTGGAACTACTGACACATCATACCGGAGGCTGGCAGGGTGCCGGGAAGAGCTTCAGAGCCCCCTCCTGATCTAGGGACGATGGTGGCGGCGGCTACGGATTGTTTCATGGAGATTTGATCGGGTACTTAGGGTTTTGGCATCGGGGTATTATATATGCAAAGATGCGAGGCAAGAGGGCGTCCAGGGGGCCCACACCCTGCCCAGGCACGACCCAGGGTGGGCCCACGCATGGGGGGGGGGTGGACACCCTGTGGCTCCCCACCGGTTGCCCTTCGGTCTCTATGTTCGTCTCGGTAAAATATGGACTTTTAATTTTGCCCCGTACAATTCTGAGAATATTTCCTTACTAGCTTTTCTAAAACCAAAAACAGCAGAAAACAGGCAACTGGCACTGTGGCATCTTGTTAATAGTTTAGTCCCAGAAAATGTATAAAGTGTAGACAAAGCATAGCAAAGTGTATACCTCAAAGTATAGACAAAGCATAGCAAAGTGGATACTAAACAAGCATGAAACATAAAAAATTATAGATACGTTTATGACGTATCACCCTTCTTGGAAGAAGAATTATAACCCAAATTTTCAAAAACATTATTCTAGTCCAGTAGGTAGCTCTAATAATAATATGGCATCAAGCAATACTAGTCTCCAAAAAACTCTTAAAGCTTTTATGGACTCACAGAATGAGCAAAGCAATATTCTAGTCAAAATTACGGAGAATCATGATGTTATGCTTGGTAAATTATCTAACCAAGCTGTTAGTTTGAGAAACGATTTGCAAGCCCTCCAAGAAAGAACAAGGATCGTTGAGGCACGGCTAGGTAAGATAACCGAGAGTCTAACTCTCATCCTAGCAAAATTTGCAGGTAAAGTTGAGCGCAATCTAGTTGAAGATCTCAAGATGATAAGAATCCAAAGGGAAGAGCCTAAAGAACTTGATTATAGCAATGCTCCTTCACCAACGTACATTGTTGAAGATCTTGTAAAAAGGATCAATTCAAGATTTCGGTAAGTGAAGGAAATGAAGAAGCCATGTATCAACACTTTGTTAATCAGGTAGCAATAAAGGTACGTGAGCTTGAAGAAGAATACAAGAAAATTGCTGAAAAATTTCTTGTTAATATAGATGATATATTTGAGCCTACCATTAAGATTAAAATTGTGACTAATGAAATAGCTGCACTATGTGATCTAGGTGCAAGTGTTTCAACAATTCCAAAGAGTCTTTTTAACAAGTTAAATCTTGGATCTTTTGAAATTACTGAACTAAAATTACATCTAGCATATTCTACTTATAAACAAGCAGTAGGCATAAAGGAAAATACTTTAGTTTACATTAAAGGTTGTCATGCTCTTATTGATTTTGTTATTGTTGACATACCTGATGATACTACTGCCCTATCATATTAGGTCATCCTTTTTAAGAACTACTAAGGCTTTAATCAACTTGCATGAAGGGAACGTGAAGCTTCAATTGCCTTCGCGGGATCCTTTTGTTATTTATTTTCCTAGGAAAAAGAAAGCCAAGCAAGAAGATAAGGAGGCCATCACTTCGAAGGCCAATTACTTCGGAGTGGGTGTTCCACTCATATGGCCTAAGTGAGCAATATCAAAGTCAAGCTATTGACCATAAAAGAGCGTTGCATGGGAGGTAACCCATGTGAAATAAAGGTTTGAGTTAAGTTTTTAAGTTTTAGTTTAAGTTTTATAAATAAAGAGTCCTAGAAAACTCCAGTGAGAGGAAGATATTCAGCGGTACTAAAAATTCCTATTCTATATATGCCATAGTTGGTCGAAATTTTAGTCTGTCATTTTTCTATCAAAATAAGGTGTTTCGCTAAGTTTCAGTCTAAATATTAATTCTCGAAGAAATAGAAATTTTTTGATGCATACAGAAAGGTTAACGACCAACTATACGGCGGGAATAAAAATTCCCGTTGTATAGTTGCGGTCGTATAGTTATGTTACCCATCGACAATTTTTCATCCCAGAGTACAGAAGTTTGACGACCAACTATACGGCGGGAACAAAAGTTCTAGCCGTATAGTTGGCACCGTATAGTTACAGCCGCCAGATAGAAACCTTAAAATTTTGCTGTCAGACCAACTATACGGCCGGAACACCCTGTTCCCGTCGTATAGTTGCGTCCAACCACTTAAACGCTCGGGGAGGTACCCAAAACATCAAAAACACAATCCCTTTTCTCTCTTCTACCTCAAACTCTCCCAAAACCTCAAGGGATCTTCACCCCTGCTCAATTTAGTTCGAATTCTTCGCACACAAGTGATCTACGGTATGTTTCTCCTCTGATCCTCCAATTACTTCTTGCAAATTCATCTCTAATCTATTGTCATTATCAATCTAAGGTGAGACTTATATTTGAACTATTGCCATGATTATCTTGTCTAGATTGATATGTTGGCACTCCCGGGTAGCTGTAATATGATGGAATCACTCCTCTGGCTGATATGAGTAATTATTATGCAAAAGGAACAAAAACCTTAGTCATGCCACGAGTGTACATCTCAGCCCGATAAACTAATAATTTTTTTTGGCATGCTCTCAATTACTTATAAACTGAAATTCTTGAAGGACAATGAATAGAAAAGTAGTGATTGAAAAGTCTTGATTTATTGATGTGGGAGAATTGAGATAATCTAGTATATATGCTTTTCATGACAAATTCTCACACTCTTAATTCTACATGATTACACTTTATTGTTCAAAGGCAAGCCTATGAGTTAACTACATGACATGGAATAAAGTTTACTCGTTATGAATCATCCATGCCTACAATAATTTTGCTACGCTATAAAAATTCATGAAACCCATATGATATGCTTGCCATTACTCTATTTATGCTAAAAAAATCAGATTGATAAAGTGGAGGAAACATGAGACTACCAATCATGAGTAAGATCACTATCTCGTTATTTCAATTTAAATGTTGAGTTCCCTTTTTATTTTGGTTTTCTTGCTTAGGACGATCAAGTTTAAGCTTGGGGAGATTGATGGCTATGAAATATAGCCATCCACGTCCGCATTTAAACTAAAAACCAGGAGCTGTGAGGAGGCAACTGCAAGTTTAACGACTAACTATATGCCCCGCCGCCGTATAGTTACCGCCGTATAGTTTGCACCAGCCTCCTTAGGTCAAACATAACAACTTTCGTGAAGGGACCCCTATATAAAGAGGCTTCGGGCGACGAGAAACAAGCCCCCGACTCCATAGCATCGTTTCTTTCATCCTCAACTCTCCCTGCTGCCACGCCGGAGGAATAGATCTAGATCTAAACCTCTAAACCCTTCTCCACCACCATAGCCATCTTCCACCACTTGTAATAGTAGATCTCATCTCCAATTGATGACATTTTAAGACTATTTGTTATCAACTCTATGATCTCTATTACAATGTTTATGATTGTCGATTTCATCTCTATGTGTGAGTAATTCTCCTTAGGCTAAGGGCTTCGGCCTAGCCATGTAGCTTTTGTACATGTTATTTATCATAGATGAGATCATGTATTAGTTTGTATGACTTGATGGTTGTAGTACCCTATCTTTCCTCAATCTAAGGACTTGTTAGGTACCCAAGACCCCGAGGATTGATCCAGGTAAAGGGAGTGTGAGTAACGACTGATCTGCAGGATAGGAACCCCAGTGACAGAAAGAGTAGTACGGATGTATGTGAGGAACTTCCTTGGGATTAACAGTGACATCACTATGCATATCATTATTTATCTTTCTTTCATGGATGAGACTAGTAGTCTATTGCCACAAATGCTTGCAAAGGCGATAAATTTTATG